>CM057452.1:1227102500-1231902500 GCA_016271365.2 Neoceratodus forsteri | reverse complement strand
CACCCCACCTGCCATCAACATCCCTCAAATACTCAGCCCCATATGCCTGTCCCATGCCCTCTTAAACTCTTCCACCATTTTAGCCCCCACCACTCCCTCCAGCAATCTGTTCCTAGGCTCCACCACCTCTCTGTGAAGACACACCACTCACATTGCCCCTGAATCTATCTCCTTGCAATCTGAGGCTGTGCCTTCTAGTTCTGGCTCCCTCATTCCTCTTCAGTAGTCCCCTTCACCTACTTTACTGAGGCCCTTTACATATTTAAAATTTTCAATCATGTCCCCTCTTTCCCTCCTTGTTTCCAGTGAGTATAGGTTCAGCTCTTTACAGCTTTGCTCATATGTTTTCCCCTGTATACCCTGCACCATGTTTGTTGCCCTTCTCTGAAGCCGCTTCAATGCATCTATATCCATGTGGAGGTGTGGTCTCCAGAACTGAACCCCGGACTCCAACTGTGGCCTCACCATGGCTTTGTAGAGGGGCACTATTACCTCCCACCTTCTGCTAGTAATGCCCCTGCCTATACATGCCAGCATTCCATTTGCCCTTCCTGCCATCCTACTACATTGGGAACTTATCTTAAGGTTTGGGGAGACTACGATCTCCCAGATCCCTTTCCTGTTCTGAATCTTTGATTTCCTCCCCACCCAGCATGTACCCTGCATACCTAGATGTGTGTGTGTGTGTTTTTATGTCTATCTGTCTGTGTACATGTGTGTGATGTGTCACATATAAACCATGAATAATGTAACAAGAGGAGAAAGATACAGTGGGAGGTACAGATAAAGTTTCCACCAAGACAGTTCCAAGTCCAAGTATTACTTCTTCACCTGGTGGTTGAAATGATCAGGGTGAGACTTTGAGTCATGGAATCATGAGGACTATGACTGTGTGCAAAATAGCATGGCCAAAGAATCTCTTGTTTTGCCCACAAAGATCCACTTGTTCCACTCCAAATACTAGTAGCCTTCTCAGGTCTTTTATTCTGAACAATCCAGAAGTGGTCAGTGTTACCCGTGCTCCTCTTCTTTCAAGTGCTTTAAATCCCAGTTCCACTTCCCCTGCACAAGATTAAAATAGTCTGTCTTCAAGCACTCCCGCAACATTTCATATGAACAACACAACAAGAGATGCCTCAGTTACCAGTACAGAAGCAATGACAATGGCACGTTCATCTTGAACCCCACCATATCAAGCAGTAGTAGCATTACACAGCCTGGTGTTGCTCATTCATTTATTAAATGTAAGGATGAAGGCACTGAGACTGGCTTTAACATGAATACTACTATAAACTTGTCTGCAGAAGAAAAAGTACTTTTGCTTATGTGAGGACACAGTGTAGTGATACAACAGTTCTACAAAACTAAGTGAGTAGCATCAAAGCAGCTGTTAAAGCAGAGTGCCAGAGCAAAAGGGACAGAAAAGGAAAAGGTAATGGAGGACAGCAAAAGAGCAGTGGAAGTGGCAAGGGGAAGCACGAGAGGATGAGGGATAAGGGGAAGAAAGACTGGAGTGGTAGCAGGGAAAAGCAACAAAAGAAGTGGATCAGGAGGAAGAAGCACAAGGGGAGGCGGGCTATGGGAAAAACATTTATGACTGGATTATTAAGAAACAGAGGAGCTTGAAACTATTATATCGATCACAGCAGGATCTAGCAAGGATGAGTGTGATTCATAGATTCATAGAAGTGTGATGGCAGAAAAGGACTGAACTAGGCCCACCAAGTCTGCCCATTTGCCCAGCTATCTGCTTGGACCTGTGCCTCCCCCCCTCCTTAACACTCCCATGTGGTTGTCCCATGCTCTTTTGAATCCCTTCACTGTTTCTTCTCCAATGGCTGCCTCTGGGAGTCTGTTCCACTTTTCTACCACTCTCTCTGTGTAATAGTATTTTCTAATGTTACCTCTGAACTGCCCTCCCTCCACCTGCAGGCCATGCCCCCTCATCCTCGGTTTTCCTTTCATCTTGAAGATGCTCCCCTTTGGCACCCTTTTTATACCCTTAAGGTACTTGAAAGTCTCTATCATGTGCCCCCCTCCCTCCTCTGCTCCAGGGAGTACATGTTCAGATCTCTCAACCTTTCTTCATAGGATAGGAGGCCTAACCCTTTTATCATTTTTGTTGCTCTCCTCTGAACCCTCTCTATCCTCCCCACATCCTTCCTGAGGTATGGCCTCCAGAACTGTACTCCGTACTCCAAGTGTGGTCTAACTAAATGGGTGTACAAGGGTACTATGACCTCCCCATTCCTACTGGCCAGCCCCCTTCTGATGCATCCCAGCATTCCATTCCCCCTGGCTGCTGCCCTTCCACCTTCAGGTCCCTGGATATAATGATGCCTAGGTCTCTTTCTTCTTCTGTCTCCTCCAGATCTCTGCCCCCAATACGGTACCCTGCCTTCTGATTTCTGTAGCCCAGATGCATGATTTCACATTTTTCTGTATTGAATTCAAGCTGCCACCTTTTTGACCATGCCTCAAGTCTCTCTGCATTTATTCCACCCATTCCTCCTTGTCCACCCTACTGTAGATTTTGATATCGTCCGCAAACATACTCACACCCCCCTCAAGGCCCTCTATGATGTCCCCTATGAATATATTGAACAGTAGGGGCCCCAAAACTGATCCCTGAGGGACCCCACTTATGACTTTGCCCTCCCCCAGATGCCACCCCATTTATTATGACCCTCTGCCTCCTTTTCCCCAGCCAGCTTCCCACCCATTTGACTACCCTCTTCCCCATCCAAAGTCCTGCCATTTTACACAGCAGCCTCCCATGGGGCACTGAGTCAAACACCTTTCTGAAATCCAAATAAGCTACATCTACCGCTCTACCTTGATCTATTTCCTTGGTGACCCTGTCAAAAAACTCTGTCAAATTTGTTTGACAGGATCTTCCTCTAGTAAACCCATGTTGTCTTGGATTCATCAGGCCATTTGTCTCCAGGTAGCTGGTGATCCTGCCTTTTACTAGCTTCTCCATGAGCTTGCCTACCACAGATGTCAAGCTCACGGGCCTGTAACTTCCCCGCTTCCTCCCTCCCTCCCCCCTTATGCAGAGGGACCACATTTGCCTGCCTCCAGTCCTCAAGCACCACCCCAATTTCCAGGGATTGATTGAAGAGTGCAGTCAAGGGTACCACCAATACCTCCTTTAGCTCCCTTAACACCCTTGGGTGCATCCCATCTGGCCCCATTGCCCTGTCCACCTTCACGCAGCCCAGTTCTTCCAATATTTCCTCCACGAGAAATGGACTCATCTCCACCCCCCCATCCCAGCCATTTCATTTCCTGCTCTGCTGCCTTCTTCTCCTTCTTCCTCCCTCTTGAACACAGAGCAAAAATCGGTGTTTAGAAGGTCTGCCTTTTCTCTGTCTCCTTGTAGCGCCTACCCCTCTTTTCTTCTTAACTGGAGAATCCCCTGCCTAGTCTTCCTCTTTTCATTTACATATCGAAAGAAAGTCTTATCCCCTTTTTTGACCACTCTTACTTTTCACTCCTCTGTCTGTGCCTTTGCCCTCCTTGCCTCTACCCCAGCTTCTCTCTGGCTCGCCTGATATTTTACCCAGTTTGCTTCCGTCTGAGTTGTCTTGAACCTCCTAAAGGCTTTCCTTTTTGTCCTTACCTTTTCTGCTACTTCCCTCATATACCACGGAGGTTTTCTCCTCCTCTTATTTTTACTCTCTCTCTCTTGGCACAGATGTCAGTGGCCCCTACAATAGCTTCCTTTATCCTCCCCACATTTTGCCTCCACCTCCATCAACTACCCCACCCCCTGCAATGCCCTTGCCACTATTTCCCCCATTCTCCTGAAGTCCATCCTCCTGAAATCCAGTACCTTTAACCTAGACTGGTGAACCTCTGCAGTGTTTCTCATTTTAAACCTGACCGTGTTGTGGTCACTTGTATCGAGATGTTCCCCCACCGGTAGCTCTTCCACCCTTTCCCCATTTCTCAGAACTAGATCAAGAGTAGCTCCCACCCTGGTTGGCTCCCTGCCAGTTGATTTAGGAGGGCCTACTGCATGGAGTCCAATATTTCCCTGCTGCTGGTTGAAGCAGCCGAAAGGGTGTTCCAGTCTACGTCTGGTAGGTTTAGATCCCCCATCAGCACCACCTTCCCCCTTGCCGCCATTTTCACAAACTCATCGGCCATACTTCTATCTGCAGATTTGTGCTGTGCTGAGGGTCTATACACCACCCCCATATGCACTGACTCCCCCTTCCCCACTGCCAATGAGACCGAGAGTCCTTCTACCAAACCCCACTTATCCTGCAACTCTGATGCTTTGATACCCTCCTTTACATAGAGTGCAACCCCCCCTTTCCCTCCATGTCCTTCTTGAACAATTTGTACCCTGATATCTCCATTTCCCATCCCTGTTCCTGGTGGCACCACATTTCTGTTACCCCAACTATGTCAAGGCCCTCCTCTGCCATTTTTGCTGTTAGATCAGGGATCTTTCAACCCAGACTTCTGGCATTTGCACACATAACCCTCCATGCCCCTCTCTCCTCCTTTCCTATATGTTTGTCCCCTTTATCCTCTTGCTTTGTGTGTAGGGCTTTCTCCCCCCCCCACCACCTGCCTCAACAGCCGGGCTTTTCCCTGCCCTCCTCCCCTTGTTTAGTTTAAATGGTAGTGTCTGTCCACATAAGCATCCAGTTTACATTTGAGCAGTGCCTTCCCCTCCCCATTTAGGTGCAGCCTATCTGGGGCATATAGTCTCGTGTCACTCCATGTTGACCACCAATCTCCTATCACACCATACCCCTTCTGGACACAACAATCTACAAGCCAATCATTGAATTTCTCAATATTTTGCCTTGCCTCCTTGCTGGCCCTTGGCACAGGTATCACCTCTGAGAAGGAGAGGGATTTGAATTCTGAATCGCTGCAGAACCTTGCCAGCACCACAAACCTGGCCTGCACCTCCATCGCGCTTCTCTTTGCAAGGCCGTTTGTGCCTAGGTGGAAGATCAGATGCGTTTTTTTATCCATTTCCCTCCCCTGTAGTGGGACCCAATGGACAACTTGGCAGCTGTCACACCCCGGCAAATCTTCACCCATATTTTTTCCTCTCTTCCCTTCTCCCCCATGTAACCCCTTTTATAACAGAGTCCCCCACTATTAAGACTCTATCCCCTTTTTCCTCCTGGACACTCCTTACTGCTGCCATTCTCCTGCTCTTTTCCAGTTTCTTCTCCTCCATCCTGATGCTAGGGAGAGGAGGCCATTATGGTAGGAGATTTCACAATTAAAAAGAACATGAAAAAGATAAAATCAGAAAATTAAGTTCTGTAATCAGGGAAATTGAAAACCAGTCCTTGGCTCTTACCCCCACCTCAGCCCCATCACCCTTCTCAGTTCAATAGTATTGTAAAATTTCCTGTTGACCATATCCAGCATTGCCATTGTATATTGCCTCAAAAGCAATCATCTCACAGTCACTTCCCATTTCTCCAGAAGTAGCCCCTCAGACATTTGTCACTAGTAAAAAAAGAGATCTTCTGCACTTGATTATTTTATGGATTACACTAAAGAATCTACGGAAAGTGCATTGCAATCAGCATGCTAAAAAATCAGTTGGCAACAGTCTACTCCAATTTTGAGAACAAGTATTCTGGCTGATCATTTAAAATCTGAACATGTCATCTACTTATCAGCCAGGCCCATTCCCTACCAGGATCAAAGCCTGACTAAGAACAAGAGACAGTAAGGAACTGTATACAAACTGGTAAGACAGCTTATGAATATACTACAACAACTGTGGCAGCACTCAACTGATGCATCCCCAGCAAGCGGCATCAATTCAGAAGGAGTCTGATCACTACCAGACAGACAAAAAAAAAAGAAAAAAATAAAGCACACAAAAATTCAAGGACTACAAGTGCAAAAAAGTGGGATTTTCAGTAATATTTTTGTTTGTTGGTTGGTTTATTTATTGTATACGTCAAAATACCTTTTAGCACAAGGGCTTGTTTAGAAAGATTCCACGTCAGAATGTACAAGCATAAAACAAGACAATACAAGTACTATACACAACTGCAGTGAAATGTAGTTGAATCAGTGACATATAGGTGTGTGTCCCTTCATGTAGTCACTTGTCAGCTGTTGTGTAAAACAGAATTATATTCTATACTATTCTTTTTTTTGCAACTTAGTAAACTTTATTGAAAAGATTAACAACAACAACACAAAAACCACAAAACAAACCATCACAGATTATTAACAGTTGTTAAATAAAAACATAAGGCCCAAAATAATTAACAGTATAAAAAAGAGAAACCATCCCTTCCCCACTACCACCTTTCCCCCACTTCAATTCCCCCCTTTGCAATCACCTCCAGGCAACCTAAAGGGTTAACCTGCACAAGTAAGTTGTGATGTACATGATAGAACAGAGGCCTAACAGTGAATAGTATGAAGAAAACCCCACCTCCTTTGGCTGTTGAAAGGTCAAAAAGTCTGGCATATGTAGAAAGAAAAAAAGACCTTATTGCTGAAAGAACATTTGGAAATCAGACCAACAAGCTTGGAACCTACTATCACTACCGTTAAAGACTGCTATTGCCTTTTCTGCATTTAAGGCATCTAGACATTCGTGTACCTATCTGGATATGGTGTTATCCAATCCCCCAACCAGTGTCGGATAATAAGTAATTTAGTTACTGAAATGATTAAGGCCATGTAGAATTTATGTTTAGTTATGATAATTGTGGAACACTCTACCAGTAGGCAAATCTCTGGTGTAAAGTAAACGACATGGTCAAAAAAGTGGGAATTTATTTCAACCAGAAATTTGCCCCAGCAATGGTGCAGAGCTTTAACAACACTGCTAGAGTAGTTCATGCCCATGTCAAACTGCTATAAAATAACAAAAGATATGTGTGAATGAAAAACTCATGGCCTTGATCATTAATCATTCTCAATAGTCAAAGACTCTCTCTTTGAAAAACTCATGGAGGAAGTGCATCCAAATGTAACATTCTACCACAATTAACATTCTCTATGCATGGTGTCCTCACTATGTATGAAACTGTATGCTTAAACGTGGTGACCCTTCTGAAGTGGGGTAGGGGGGTGCAACTTTCTTAGTGACATCTGGATTAGAGCAAACCATAGCTTCTTGAGTCTCACTGCCTATTGTATTGTTTTCAGATTATAACAGACTATCAGTCCCATACTACCACTGGCAAAAGTTTTATTTGTAGTAAAGAAGCCAGCTTCACAGAGGCTCAGCAGCAAAGAAAGTGTGTTTTTTTTTTACTGTATTGTGCTTAGTATAGCAGTTATAGAGTTGAAGTATAGTGAAGGAAACATTATCTGGTTGCAGTCCCTGGTAGTTCTGGGAATACTATCCTGATCTGCATGTGGGCATGTTTGGGATGCACATTTTCAATAACATGATAAAAGCACTCGTTGATGGTGATTCCAGTCATGTGCCTTGTTCTGCACACTCTAAATCTGTTTCTGAGTCTTGTGCTTGAAAAGGCATGCACAGTTAAAAGAAACAATTTACTCTGCATGTGCAATGGCTAAAAATTTTCACCATCACCCCCAAATGTGCTAAGCTCATGCATCATTACCAACAGAAACAAAAGATTTTTTAAAATAACTTAACTAGTGAAATTTTCACATGGTAAAACTCCATCTATTATGTCGGGTTCTATGTCATAATAATGATCACAGAACAGTGATCGCTGTTATGGCAAGTGTGTATCATCGAAAAGCAAGTCAGCTGCATACACTTCCAGGTGACCCAACATCCAGAACACTAAAAAGTGGTTTTGTGTGGGGGCTGTGCCCTCCCATGCCCCCCATAGGGGCTTTGCGCCCTGCATGCACCTGAAATTAGATTCTCAACTCCGGCAGGGGTGCATGTTGGGGAAGGGGCAACATCCAGATTCTGCTAAAAAATTAAGTCTTGCAGCCACAGGCAGCAGCAACATTTCCATGCTCCCAGACCCAACTCTGAACCCAGTACCTGCTGCACCAGAGCTAGCCACCCACACCACCGCATGGTTAGCTTGGTGGCCACAAGCACATCAGTCCCGTAAAACCCTTTCCCTGTCACTCCCCTTCCCTCGCTATCCCCCCACTTCTGGTCGCCCTTCCCTATGCTCGCTTTTACATAGGTTGCTACCCTTGTAAGTTAGTCCATGGGGAAAGCAGTGAATATGAGTTGCCATTTTGATGGTTACCCATATTCAGTCACTATCCTCACTGGATACCATTAAGGGGTGTACAAATTCATGGAACAGAAAGCTGCATTACAGAACATGAGATTCAAGGACTTAGACTGTGGTAGATATCTGTTATAGATGCAGTTGCGTGTTCTGCAAATGTTCATTTCATTTCTGAGACAGTATGAATAGGCAGAGAGGAGAATCTTCCAACCCTTCCCATGGTCCTTTCCCTGATGAGTCTACTAGAGAGCCACACATGCCACTATTTCAGACCTTCAACAGCATAAAATGAAGCAATGATGGTGGTAGCCATGGTGACATTTGTGGTGGTGTTGATAATGACTGCAGTGGTGATTATGTAGTAAGCAATACAGTACCCGTAGTTCAAGTGAATTTGCTCAGTAGTAGTAGCAGCAGAATACAATACTCATAGTGAGTGACACAGACGTTTCTTACACAAATTGTAGACAGGTTTTAAAATATTGTATTGTATGGAACACTTAATTTGCCTTAACAACATTTATGAATCTCAGATATATATAGTTTCATTCCCAATGTATGGATGGAGTATATATATATAAAAAAATTGTTGCATACATGTGCTCTAGAGCAGTAAAAATTGCTCGAATAAACCAAAAATAATCTGCCTACAGAGCCTCCTAATTGTAATTCTCCTCCTTTCTCTTGGAGTCAGTGCCAGGCATGAGTATGGTATTGAATATATTGGGCAGCACCAAGTTATGGTGACAATAAAACTGCCAACCTCACACACAGCGATGGCACAATACTGACTCAGGTATTGTACTGCCCAATCCACCAGTGTTTTCTGTGGTGGGTTTTAGGATTCTCAACTCCAGCTCAGAGTTGGTCCAGGGAGGGGGAAGAACACTGGGGGGAAGCAAAACATAGGAACAGACCATTACAGTGACTGCTGCTGTAGTGGTCTTTCTCCATATTTCGCCCTCGGGGTGTCGAGCAAAAAGGGGCCAACCAATATATTGATAGGGCAGATTCTGACATGCCTAAGGATATTTGAGAGACTTTGGATAATGCATTCAGGTTCCACTTGAACATTTTTGAGAAAGTGTCAGTGGCAGTGTCAGTGGCTCAGTAGGTAGCACACTCACCTCTGAGGCCGGGAGATCAGAGGGCTGTGGGTTCAGTTCCCACATCTGGCACTTGGGTTAAAATCCCAATACTGACACTGTAGTGCAGCATGAGAGGGGTGCTGCACTTCTGAGGTGCCGTCTTTCGGATGAGACGTTAAACCGCGGTCCCATCTGCCTGGATTGGTGGTAGTTCAGGTGGATGTTAAAGATCCCATGGCACTTATCGAAAAGAGTAGGGGAATTTCCCCGGTGTCCTGGCCAAATTTCCCTCATTTACTAAAAATAACCACCAACAGCTTAATCTGGTTCAAGGTCAGTTGGCATTCATCTGTATTCCCCTCCCCCGGGTCGTGCCTGAAAATAGGCAGGATTTGTCTAGTGCACTTACCCGGTCAACAAAAACTAAATAAAATAAATAAAAAAGACTTTGACATGTCACTTAAGTACAGTACATCATGCAGGTTCATCTGGCAGAGCAAATGTCTTACCGAAATACTGTTTCACTGCAATTCTGGTACAGTGGTTGAAGTGGGTTTTTTTTTTTTTTTTTATGGAATGCCCTCAACATCCATTGCTTCTGTACAACTGGAGATATTTCTCACCACATCATTCAAGATTACATCCAAAAAATCTTGAATTCTTGACTTGCCATGGATCAGCTTTGCCAATGCACTCAGTGATTCACATGCCAACAAATAACATCTAATATTCCCAGTCCCACACCTCTTTGTGACAAAACTTTTTGGACTCACAGTGATACAGTCAGTCTTCACAAAACTTCAGTATTCATTGACATCATTGTCATAAGCAACAGTAGTAGCAGTAGCAGCAGCAGCATAAGCAACAGTACAAGGAATCCTGCACAGACCCACAAGTGTGGGAGGAGAGGCTGTCTTGGGAGCCATGAACCCTAAGGCTCACTCCATTCAGCTATGCTGTAGCCATGTTACCTAATTTTATACTGGAATAGGGTGAGTGCTAGGGTTCAAGGCCCCCAAGACAGCCCCTTCCCCACCTGTGGGTCTGTGCATGGTAGAGAATAGGGTGTTAGGGTTGGAAACCCCAATGCCACATTTCCCTACTTTTTTGCTTTAACCCTAACTGATGCATTAATGAAGTTTTTAGCTATTTATTTCCTTACTTCTTGAGGTAGTATAATAAAACTCTTATTTTATGGTGGGAGTGCAGGGTCCTTTGGACTCTGCACTCCCATCCTTCCATTGAGATAGTGTAACAGTATCCTTATTTTACCGTGGGTCCCATCCCTCCACTGAGATAGTATAACAGTATCCTTATTTTACTGTAGGATGCAGGGTCCTTCGGGTCCTGTGCCCCCATACCTCCACTGAGATAGTATAACAGTTTCCTTATTTTAACGTGGGAGCGCAGTGTCCAAAGGTTCCTGCACTCCCATCCCTCTATAGATGCATATATGTATGTAGCTGTGGAAGCACAGGGACCTCTGGCCCCTGCACTTTCAATTCTAGCACAGCAGTCACCAAATTGTCATCATACCCATGTTATTACCCCACCTCATGTTTCCATTGCAGAAACTTTTTCAATCCCTACAAGTGCAATGCCAATCCACAGCGCAGGTGTATAAAAACATTCTGGACAGGATTTGAAAAATGACAGATATGACATACATGAGGTTGTGTAATAACAAAGCTATATTGTAAATTTGGACTTAAAATGTTTAAAATTTCCAAAGTTATGAGCAGGCATAGCAAAATGTTGACAAATAGTCATAACTGCAATTTTTTATCATTTTGACCCCAAATTATCAACATAGCTCTCTTATGACCTCACCTCATGTGCCCAGTACAGAAAATTCTCAAATCCCTGTGCAAACATAATTACACGCAACTGCAATGCCATTCTGCACCACAAGTGTGAAAACACTTTTGGCCAGGGTTTGGAAAATGACATCTGTCACATTCATGAGATGGGTAATAGCAAGGCTATGATGAAAACATGGAGTAAAACTATAGAAAATTTCTAAAGTTACAAACATGCATAGCAAGATTGCAATGAATGCTCATAATGCAGCCATTTCTAAATATTTTGCCCACAAAATTTTCAACACTGCTTCTTCATGAACGATATTACCGTCATTATGCAAATCCCACTGGAAAGGTGATTTCACCAACCAACTGCTAAATCACCTTTTCGGTTGGAGTTGCCTAATGCCAGTGATATTGTTCATGAGGTGGGAATCCCAAAACATCATTTTGAAAATTTGTGGTCAAAAAGGTTAAACGTGCCTTAGTTATGCATGAAAGTTGACCCCCCCCACTGAAATACAGTGACATGCATTTAACTTAGTTCATGTTGCAGTTGCCAGTTCCAGCAGCAAGATGTGTCTTTGATTGGTGGAGCAGGTCTTGAACACAGGACCTACTGAGGTGAGTGAGGGTTGGTGGGGATGTCGTGGGGTGTGTGGTAAGAAGGGCCCACAGTGGGAGGTTGGGTGGATGGTACAGGCATGATTGGCAACAGATGTTTTTTTCAAGGAAAAAAACAAAAGAAAATAAGGGACGGTTTTATTAATTGTTGACAGAAAAAAGCAAACAATAAATAAACAGAGGGCAGGGGGCATCCAACTGATTACCAATGAAAAGCAATGGCCAGTGGAGGGTGGGGAGGTAGCACTGTACACCAGGGATAAATCAAGGGTGCAAATAAGCCCCTCCCCAAAAAATAAGAAAAGAAAACAGGGTACAGGACTAATAAAAATAAAAAGCAAGCAGGAAGAAAATGATTTTTTTTTATTTATTTTTTTATTGAGGAGATGACCTCAGATACCACATTTACAGGGAAAAAATCATTATTCATCACCCAATTTCCCTATTCACCATCTGAATTTGTCACTGGAAAACAAAAAAAATTATCTGAGGGACAAGGATTCTCAGTCTGGCCATTTGGTCTGAAATTTTCATGACCAGATGGCCAGCTAAGCAAATGTGTTGGTCAGAACAATTCCTTATTCTCAACTCTTTGTTTGCCATGTGAACAAGGAAATCGGCTGATGAAAAAGAATTCCAACTCTGGTCATCTGGTCTGAAATTTTCACAACTAGATGGCCACAACAGGAATCCTTATTTGTCAGAACAATTCCTTGTTTATGAGTCTTTACTCATCAGGTAAACAAGGAAATTGGTTGACGAACAAGGGTTTCCTGGTGTGGACCTCTGGTCAAGAAAGTTTCAGACCAGATGGCCAAACCAAAAATCCCTGTTTGTTAGCCAATTTCCTTGTTCTCCTGACAAACAAAGTCTCATGAACAAGGAATTTAGTGAAGGTAGAACAATGATTTAAATCAATAAAAAAAAAACTTTCCAGGGGCATACAAACATCAGAAAGCACAAAGCAGAGCTCTTCAACTCCTGATGAGCAGAAGTCACACATTAATGTGTGAAGAAAAGTACCTGGCAGAGTTATGACAGTTTTTTTCAGAGGGAAAAGTCAAAAAACAATATAGCAGCTGATGAACAAAGAAATTGTTATGGCAAACAAGGATTGACCTCTCACAAACAAGGATCCTTGTTTGTACCGAGCAGCTATCCTGAAAAATAAAAATCCTATTGAAAATAACTGTAGCTTAAAAATGCTATAATGTTTGAACAAATTAAGATTTTTCACCAAATAAATGCTGGCTTGTTCTGTGACTGAAGCTCTTTCTACCATAGGCATTTCAAAACAAATTTCCACACCATATCTGTACAGCACAATGAGAGACAAACAGCAAAAAGTGATAAATGTTTAGGTTGCTTCAATATCCAGATCTCAGAATCTGCAACTCCAACTAGAACAAACCTTGGAATGTCAAGAGAGCTATCCCAGGAGACTGTGCGTGCAAAATTTCATGCAAATCCATTGAACTGTTGCAAAGTTATTAAAGTGCAAAATTTCAGATTTAACATAGAAACTGCTGCACAACCCTAACTATAATGGCACTACTGCAACAATATAATATATTCTGAATATATATATATATATATATATATATATACTGTATATTCATTGCAATAAATGCCATTAATGCATCAGTTAGGGTTGATTTCCACACCAACAAAAGTGTGGAAATTCGACATTATTAGGGTTTCTAACCCTACTGCCCCACATCCCACCCTCCAGACATCAACAGGCATCAAGGTGTGTGTTGGAGTCATTGGGCATAACCCTCACTCCATTCTCCTATACTGTACCAGCTTAGCTTGTTCACAGATGGAATGGACTGAGAGTTAGGCCTGATAACCCCAAAATCCCTAACTCTCTCCTCAGGTTTGCAAAATGGAATCTGCAAGAGGGAGCATGGGCCCTCCAGGCCCTGGGCTCCCACCCACCCATAACTATGTCCTCAGATTTTCAAAATGGTATCCATAGATGGGAACACTGGCCCCGCAGGCCATGCGCTCCCACCCACCCATGAGTGTAGTGCTCCCAGTTTAGCATAAATAGTATGCATAGTTGAGTGCACAGGCCCTCTGTACCCTGTGCTCCCACCTACATATAAGTGCAGACACATAGCAGAGGCCTAGAGGCATTCCAAGCAACCCTCATAATGCTTATTTACCAATATCTCAGTAACCATAGCCAGTACAGAAACAATTCTTTTGCAGCTGTATTCATGAGCTAGTCACCTCCATGTGTGCCTTTAAGCTGTGTTTAATGAAAAATCCATATCTCACACTGTTTTCAAGATATAGGTGTCAAAAGGAGCCGCAGCCACCACAATGCAATCCTATGAGGAAATTCACAACTTTGGAGTGCTGTGACTCTGGAACTGGTATAATTTGTTTCACCAACACAGCAAAAGACACATCTGTTGTGCAAGGGCTTGCCACCCTGCACATTTCAGGTCAAAAGTCCAAACCCTTAAGTGGCAGTGAGGTGACAAAGAAACCATGATTTGGGGGAGAGTACTATTGCAAAATGCAAAAGTTTCACTAATTTTGAGAAAGTGCCATGGGACACTTTCATAATTTGCAAAAGTGTCATGCTCCTATTTGAGACAGTACAAACAGCTGCATTAAAATGTGCATATTTCTGGATCTTTTTGAGAAAAAAAAACTAAAGCATGAGGGCTATTCCTAGGACCCCGTTTAGGTAAACACAACAGTTGGTGTTTACCTAGGGGTGCTATTTTTTGAACTATAACGTTTTTTCTCCACTGCTAACAGAAAACAAGATGGTGGTGGCACAAAGCTACTGAGGGCATTTGCAACAAAAAAAGGTACTTTCTAGACACTACAACTTTTATTTATTTTTATTTATTTTATTTATTGACGTCTTGGATACACCTGTAAGTGAATAAATCCTATGAAGGAGAATGTTTTGTTTCAAACAAGGTTTACTTATCAGATCGGTAGTCCAAAAGAAGCAGTGGAAGTAGTAACTGCACTCATTCAGCCAATCTATTTCTCATATTTGTACTTAATCAGCCATGAAACTAACCTAAAGCAATTGAAAGAACATAAAGATGGACTTGCTTTTTAAAACAGAAGGAAAATAAGGTGATGGGGCCAGATAATTAAGGAACTGAGTATGGTGCTTAGCACCCCTCTAATAACACTATTCAGAACCTCATTGGAGACAGGGGTAGTTTCAGAAGACTGGAAGAGAGCTGATGTGGTTCCTCTGCAAAAGAGTGATAGTGGCAAAAGAGCAGCAGCAGGGAGGATGCCAGTAGTTGCAGACCACTCAGTCTCACATCAGTGATGTAAGACTGAGTGGTTAATGAGTGGTTACTGGAGTTAATGGAGTCCCTACTGAAGGACAGACCTATGAAGTATCTGGAGACATATGGGCTGCAGGACCACCAACAGCATGGCTTCGCAGGGGAAGATCATGTCAAAGAAATATCAGATTTCTTTAACTGGATAATTAGGAGGTGGATGGGGAGGGCAGTGAATATGACATATCTGGACTTCGGTAAGGCCTTTGACACTGTACTACACAGAAGGCTGATAAAGAAACTTATTAGCCTCGGTTGGAGGAGAAGGTGGTGAGTTGGGTATCAAAATGGTCAAATGATATGTGGCAGAGGGTGCTGGTAAATGGCAGTCACTTGGAGGATGGGACGGTCACCAGTGGGGTACCAGAGGGATTCGTACTGGGCCCTGTCCACTTCAAGCCTTCATACATGACATTACTGAGGAACTGGTGGGAAAGGTGTGTCTCTTTGCAGGTGACACAAAAATTTGCAACAGGATGGACTCTCAGGAGGGGGTGGAATGCAAAGGGTTCTGGTGAAACTAGAGGACTAGTCTAGAGCATGACAGCTGGATTTCAATGCCAAAAAAGTGCAGTTATCCACCTAGGGTGGGGAAATCAGGGGGCTTTGTATAACTTGGGGGAAAACTTACAGTTAACGAACAAGTGACACACCTTGGGATGATCATATCTGATGTGGTGGCAGGGCAGCAGGCAATTTGAGCAGGATGCTGGGTGCTTAGGGAAGGGGATCCCTACCAGGAGAAGGGACTTGATGTTGCTTCTGTATCACTCACTTGTGAAACCCCACTTGGAGTACTTTGCCCAGTTCTGGAGGCATCACCTCTATAAAGACAAGTGGAAGTGGTCTAGAGGAAGGCTGCTAAAATGGTGCTGGGGTTTCATGAGAAACCATATATTGGGGCTCAACATGTACTCCCTGGAGGAAAGGTGAGTGAGAGGTGACATGATTGAGACCTATAAAGTACCTCATGGTGGTGAAGAAGGTGCAGGAGTGGAGCCTCTTTTGCAGGAGAAGAAGCACCAGAATACAGATGCATGCTATGAATCATGAGAGGATTATGTTTAAGAGGCATATAAGGAAATACTTCTTCACAGAAGTGATAGTGGATGCCTGGAACTGCCTGCCAGAAGAGGTGGTAGGGATGAAGACAGTAGGGAGCTTCAAAAATGCTTGGGTAGGCAAAGAGTGTAATAAATAGAAGTACAGTAAAGGATGAGGACGGGACACCTATGACCAAATAGAGTTCAGTGTGTTGTGTTAGACAAGGAAAATCAGGCAGACTAGATGAGCTTACCGGTCCTTTTCTGATGACTCATTCTTTGTTTCTGTTCTATGTTTCAGGATGGTTTCCACCAGCTTGGCCACTATGGAGGTCAGGCTGTAAGGCCTGAAGTTTTCTGGTTCATCTCATGGCTCACTTTCGTGGAGAGGCACCACATGTGCAGTTAATCTCACAGCACATTCCAAAATTCCAGAGAGGTGATAAACAGGTCTGCCAAGGGAACTACACCACTACCTCTGCCAGTTCCCTTTGAACACATGGGTACATGCCCTCTTGCTGGTACCCTGTCAAGTGAGTGCAACCAGAATAGTGCTGCACTATATGACACTAGTCTGGTAAGCACTCACACAGACAGCGAGTAGGGTTTTACAGCACTAGCTGTAAGTTCTTCCCTGGTCACTGTCTGTGGTTCTGTACACAGGACAAGGGCTGCAGGGAACAGGATGCTGGCTGAGCTGCTTCCATGGTGTGGAGGGCTGGGGCATGGAACAGCTCAGCCAATGCCAATGGAGACCAGGGTTCTAATCCTGGTCTCTGGCATATTGGGGTTTAGGTTTTATTTTTTCATGGCCCCATGAATTTCAACTTTCCCTGGGATCTGCACCCCCTCATAGTGAGAATGCTAGTGATGGGAGTATGAGGGGCAGAGCCCCCCACAATGGTGGGTGTGGGGGGCAAAGCTCCCCGCAAAAAAAAAAGCACCTTTTTTTACTGAGTGTACCAAGCAGATGAGTAGTATAAGTTCATATATCTCGTCAAATGTTAAATTTCAGCCAATCAGCGCGTGTCACGTCATTTGACAGGTGGGCGTGGCCTAAAACGGACCAATCAGAATTGCCCCTTGTTAAACCGGAAGTCCCTCCCAAAATTGCGCTAGCCCCGCCCCTTTTGGCGGAAATGACATGCATTCGAACCCGTGTCCCGCCCCTTGCGCAGGAAATGACCTAACAACACCATTTTGTAAGCGTCTTATGCCCCTCATTCTCGTACACGCCTCGAACCCCTGCCAGACCATCCTGTCTCGAACCCGAGTCCCACCATGCTAGGTTGAACTCCTGCGTCCCCTCCTTTCTCCTGCACCCCCACCATCCTGGCTCAAACCCCTGTCCCCACCCCTCATTCTCAGACACTCCTCGATCCCTGCCAGACCATCCTGTCTCGAACCCGAGTCCCACCATGCTAGGGTTGAACTCTGGGCCTCCTCCTTTCTCCTGCACCCCACCATCCTGGCTCGAACCCCTGTCCCCCTTTCTCCTGACCCCCACCATGCTGGCTCGAACTCCTGTCCCTCTTCACCACCGTGCTCCTCCCACCCCAAAAAATCAGTTAGTGTTTATGTAGTGGTGTGTGCCCCCTGTAGGCCTATTGCATAACTGCAGGGGGCATATGTGTGTTTTTTGATTAGGATATTTTCAGAAAGAAGTATCTAGGAGGGAACCTGATCGTGCAGAGATTTCACAGATCTGTGTGGAGACCCCCACCCCAAGGGAAATTCACATGCCTGTGTGAGTACCCCCTTTTTTCTGTTTTTGTAACAGTATACAAAATTATTTAACATGCATCTGTAGGACTGTGTCAAACTTGCATCAAAAGGATAGCTTTATGTAAACGCATGTAACATTTATAAGCTAAAACGGGGGACCTCTGTGTAAATAAGATGGTTCAGCAGTTTTCTCTGGATAACATTGCAACAATCGCTAAAAACTAATTATTTATACTTTTGTCATGAATTAGAAAGAATAAAACTATATAAGAAAAAGGAATACACATACCTATAGTTCACCCCCTCAGCTCTGTGTAGTATCAAGAAAAGGCTGAAATGAAATGTGTGATATTTATAATGTTTTGAAAAAGGGGTGGGGGCTACAACAGATGTACCTCTGACACGTTACTATGTATAGTATGATGGGGTGTGGTGATGGTTTTCCAAGGGCAGTCCATCTTGCTAAGCATTATATAAACCCTGCATTTGAAGCCAGAAGGCACAGCTTTTGAGAGATTTCTCAGATTCTGTTTTAGAGACTTGGAGCAGATTATCAAAAACATCAAGCAAGAAGATGGCAAGTGCTTCTCATTTCAACATCCCTGTAACAGGTCAGATTGTCATACCACCTAATGAAAAATTCAACCTCCCTGTAACAAGCCAGATTGTCACACCACCTAATGAAAAGTCTGGAGATGAAAAGCCAAGCAAGAAGATAGCTGTCGGGGCCCCACAGCCCAAGCCAATGTATGTGTACTACGTGAGGTGTGAAAACGAATGCCCCACACAAGTCTTGTTGAGTGGAAGAGTGTCTGACATAAAAAAGAAACTCGCTGAACAGTTTGGTGAATCAGAAAATCCTAAACCTGACTGTCCTTCTGAAGATACACCACTGCAAGACCTTGAAGAGTTGCTGGGGTGTGAATCTGATGCAGAAAAAGAAGTTACTATGAAACCAAAACAGAGAGTGACAAGAAGGGGAGCTAGAGATGATGGTCAGTGAGACACTGCCAAAAAAGCATCAGAGAAAGTTGTGAAAAGAAATGCAAGACAGAGCCAAGAGGGGCTCTGACCAAGAGGGTGATGATGATAATGCAGCCACAAGCAGTCAGGCCCAGGCTAAGAAAGAGAAAGATGAGAAAATGAAGAAAAGAGTTGCCTTGATGAGGTAAATGCATTTTAACATTTAAAAAAATGGAGTGGTTACATGGCATAACTGAGGGAGATGAGTTAGCAGTAGAACTAAATCTACCTATAATGAGTCAGAGGACCAATGCTGTTTTTGTTTTACTTTAATAGACTGAAGGATTTGGCGATGGAGCAGCAGTCATATTTGGACAGCATGGATTCTCGACTTTCCACAAATCTACTGCTCGACTGTCTTTGCTGTGTGAAAGATACAAATGTGGTTGTTAATGAGATGTGTGAGAACCAGTATGTTAGAAATACAGAGAGCATAGAATGTTTCAAAATGTCACAGAACAGGCTGTGATCACCAAACAACCCTCTTCTTCTACTGAGATTAGACAGGGTACCTCACGTGAAAAACCAGGCCTTAGTAGTAAACCCCCCAAAACTGACAACGATATGTATTGTAAGTACGTTATGTATCATACCATCCGTGGTGCAATTGCTTCAGTGATACAGAGGGTAATACATTGTGAATTGGTCGATTCCTGTCCTGGGTGTGAGATAGATTATCCGAGTCAGAAAAACCATTCATGTGTCCTTGATGACTTAAGGTCTAAAGAAGCATACAGAAGTGTTTCTGAAGCCATACATATAGGACAGCTCATGCCCGTGATCTTGGCAATTGCTATGAAGCATCAGGGGTTAAATATGACCAATTGTACCCTGGAAACTATAAGTCATGTTTTAAATGATGTGAGAAAATCTGATGACCCCATGTGGTTAGTTATGCAAATGTTACAGCAGACAGACGGTGAAATTAAAAAGATGCCTCGCCGTCTGGTCAGCAAAGGCTCTTTAAAAATTTCTAAAAGAAATTCAGGAACAATGTTTATATTGTAAAAATTACCCAAACACCTGCCCCACATCCCATCCCCAAATTACTACATGGAAACATTTCAGTACCAAATGTGTCATTTTATTTTACAGATAATCATGCGGATGCAAGTACAGAGAGAATCCAAAGGTTTATGTATCTGATCCTAAGCCATTACTGTCATCCATCACTGTTTGGTTCACCTCAATATGACATTTGCCTTTGTGAGATACATGCAGCCTATGAACTGATGATGTTTGCCCTTCCAGAAGTATGGGAGGATACAGATAAATATATAAATGAATCTGTGTTACCACTTGTAGAAATGTTAAAGTGATTGCCGTATATTCATGGAAGACGATGAATGTCTTTGTGGACTTTATATCATGGTCGCTATAGCTATGTGTGTGTACTACAAAGCAGAAAAAACTTGTGATATTGTGCGGTTGTTAACCCTGGCTTCTGCTTGCTGAAATGATCCACTGGTCAAAAAGGACCCTTTAAAAATTATATAAGGAAATTAGGAACACTGTTTACATTGTTAAAACATTTTACCCCACCCCCATCCCAAAACTGTTACTTGTTACCATTTTAATATAGTTCATATTGTTACCCTGGCTTTTACCACTTGCTAAATGTATGTTTTTTCCAGAGTATACAACGATGGGAAACACCCTGTCAGTGCATCCAGAGGCTTATTTACCAACTAGTCAGACACAAAGCTAAACAACCTGGTTTAAATCTACCTACAGGACAAGCCGTTGTACTTTTAGAGACATGCATGTCTTTTTGATGGTCTCCAGAGGATCCCAAAAGGAAACTGTGGATTATTTTAAGGATGAGGGGGCTACTCTTGAGGAAGCAATGTTTAAAATTGCTATAGAGTTTATGCATAACCCTTATGATGTAATACACTTTTTTGGTTTTATCTGTATTGTTGTTGACTTTTTAGTGTTTAGTTTGCAGAACGGGGTCTGAGTCTGACATCATAAATTTTGCTTCTTTTATCGCTTTTGTTGTGTTTCATAAACCAGATTTAGCATATGCTTTTCCTAAATAGTGTATTATAATGTACTTTCAGATGGAACGACATGTGCATGCTTCCAATATTCCAGACAGTCTTGATGTCTACAATGTACCGTGTGATAAAGGACATTTTAAAGGAACCTATATACTTTTGGAAAGCAGCCTGCATTAAATGTCTGCTCTGAAGATGCTGCGCTTCACTGTCAGAAAACACACTGACTTGATTAAAGAGTTGCCACCCTTGTATGGAGATTCTATGTTGACCTAATGGAAAACAGTAACCGTAGAGCAGTATGCAAGGTGAATGTCATTTTGATGTAATAGAATGTCTTCAAAATCAGCCTTATTATTTTGAGTGGTGTATGGCATATGTGTGTATGTATTGTGCATACCTCATCACTAAGGGTGAAGTGGACGATGCTAATGCATGTGTAAAACATGCAGCTCAAAGTTGCTGTTTTAGGGTATTGTGAAGCGTGTAAAAATTGAAGAGTAGAAAACAAAATTATTATATAATCTGTTGCATGCTTACCATGTGTTATGCCTTTTGTATGTAGAACCTATATGCATTAGTTGATGTATTATAAAGTAAATATTCAAATACTGTTATGACGTGTGTATTTATAAATAAAATATAATCATGCATTGCACTTTGTGGTTGTCATAGTGTTTTAAAAGAACAAAAGAGCACATACTTTATTTTACTGGTGACAAGAGTTTTGCTAGCTAGCAGATGTGTCGGGTGTTGACTAAAGAAGATGAATGATCACCTGTTCCAGAAAATATATTTTAATGCAAAAAGTGGGTAGTTTCACAGGGGTGACTCAGCTGTATAAGGCTGCAAAAAAACTTGATAAAGAGGTCACCAGGAAAGGTGTTGCAGAATGGCTTGCGAAGCAGGAGCCCTACTCATTACACAAAGCAGCCAGAGTCCGATTTAAGAGAAATCCTGTCATTGTTTCTGACATAGACAGACAATGGCAAGCTGATTTAGTGGATATGAGTCAATATACAAAGTACAATAATGGGTTTAAGTACATACTGACGTGCATCGATGTGCTGTCCAAGTATGCCTGGGTAGTGACTTTAAGAGACAAGTCAGGCAAGGCAGTGATGCAAGCCTTTAAAACTATTTTTAAAAGTGGACGCCACGTCAGAAGTTGAAGACTGATCAGGGTAAGAGTTTCTAAATGCTCCTTAAAGAACCTATTAAAACAAAATAAAATACACCATTTTGTGACGAATAATGAAGTTAAGGCCCAGCATTGTAGAAAGATTTAATAGGACACTGAAGTCACGCATGTGGCTGCTACTTTTACAGCCCTGAATACTTGGAAATATACAGATGTGTTGTCAGACCTGGTACAGCTATAACCATACTTATCACAGAAGCATTAAACACAGACCTGTGGATGTTAACCCTTCCAATGCCCTGGGTGTATGGAAGATCCTATCTGTAAATTCTGTTCTTGGCAAAAACAAAGGGTACCCTTCAGAAAGATGATCACTTGAGACTATCTAAGCTAAAGGGGTGTTTGAAAAGGGATATGAACAGATGTACACAGATGAGATATTTATTGTGACGGAGGTCTTAAAGACACAGAGAGGCCACCCATAAGCTAAAAGACTGCCAGGGGAAGACATTAAAGGTACTTTTATGCAGAGGAGCTGCAAAAATTGAACCTGATGAGGACCGGTGTACAGGGTAGAAAATCCTGAAGGAGAAAAAGCGTGGCAGAAAAAACTTGGTATCTGGTAAAGTGGAGAGGGTGGCCCAATAAATTTAATAGCTGGGTTGAGGCAACACAGTTCAGGACATTAGAAGCAGATAAGGCTTAATATGCTCAAAATGGATTTTATATCACATTGCCCAGCAATGCATCGCACAACATTTTCCCCAACAAATACTATATCCACTTTTACTGTAAAGTTACTACAAACACTTGAACTACCTGGTGAATGAAGTGGGCTTAGCAGAAATTCAGTACCCTCATACCTGGGACAATGCCTGCACAGAAAACAGGTTCAGTATGCTCTATCAGCCTCTAAACGTAGCTCACAGTAAAACACCACCAACTGGACCCTTTACTAAGTCAGCAGCATTTAAAATCCCATCAGGCTATTATCCTAACATGGCTGGTGTTATTGCTCAAATTAATAAAAGCATATTTGAAGTAAATGAACTGCCAGTGGGTTTGGAACAACAAACCGTCAGGAGAGAAATAAGCTTGACAGTGACATCAAATGTATTTTGTTTATGCATGGGCAGTTACAGTACCTTTGGTTTTTAGCAGACTCGAGGTAGGTGTAGGAAAGAATCTAAGCAAGAACCCTCCAGATATTAATGGGGATTTTACAATTATATATATACACTGACATTATCACACATGAAATAGTGGGTGACAGTCTAGTGCCTTTGCTGAGATGCGACCCGCTGGGCCAAGACAATGAGATAGTGATCGGTGACCTCACGATAAACCCCATTATCAAACAGTCAGTAAACATCAGATCGATACAGTCACTATTGAAATAAAGAATGATCAAAATGAACCTGTACCATTTCGATTTGGAAAGGTGATCGTGAAGTTGCATTTTCGCCCCCAGAGAGTGCTCTAAAATTTAAACAAGGATGGTGATTGTTCGACATTATGGGGACTCTGCCTTGTACAGAAGCTATTACAAGGCACAGGCAGGATACGGTCTGCCAGGCTTTCATGGACTTCCTACTATGTATGGTTCTGGTATAGGAGGGATATTTCATAGTCTGTTCAGAAAAGCAGTTCCATTTTTAAAGGGGGTTTGAAATTGCAAACCACATCTACAGACAGCTGCTAAAAATGTTGCAAAGGATGTTGTGGGGCATGTGACTAGTGCTGTCGCCAAAAGATGTCAGGGGTGATAAGCCTACTCAGGGTGTTCAGGGCTGATTGTATTCAAGAGAGGTAAAAGAGAAAGTGCAGAGTACACCCTTGGCTTCTCATCGGCCCCCCAGCTACTTTGAAGAGGTGTTTCAAAACGCAAAACTTCACATAAAACGCTCAAAGGCAAAAAGGATCTTGAGGTTCGTAAAAAGCAGAGACCTGTTCTAAAAACATGGCTTTCGTGCACTGTGGTTCTGAAGAATGCACAAAATCAGAACTTGACTTGTTTGCCGCTTTCTCCCACAGACAAGCATTGAAAAAGCATTTATGTAGAGATACCTCTGGCTGCCCTTTCAGAAAACTCACCAATTGAATTTTATATAGCAGGGACTGGTGAAGACTATTTGATCTAACAACAACACTTTACCTGGTTTGCAAAATCACTGAAGCAGATGGTAGTGATATACCTGCAACAGCCAAAGTGTGCCTTACTCATAAAACTGCACACCAGTGGCAACCATTTTCAGTCAGCTGGATGTGACTGTCGGTGATCGGCTCATCAGTCAGAGCAATAACTGTACCCTACAGGGCTGTCATAGAATCTGTGCTGAACTTCCAGTGAAGAGACCCTTTCTACACAATTTACGCAGAATTTATTTACAAAGACACCCCAGGGGAAACATGAAATCACAGACAGAGATGGTGATAATTAGGTTTTAATAAAGAAGCCCTTCCACACATCTCAGTAAAGGGTAAACTGCTGACACTTGCACAGACTTGTTTTTTCAAGAGAAACTGATGCTGAATGGCGTGAATATTAAAAATTAAACTGACACGTAGCAGGGACAGCTTCTGCCTGATGAGTGGAGATGCTGAGCCTTATAGGCTAAAAAAGTCATGGCCGCCTCTGTTTGTCAAAAGGGTTAGTGACCCCTGGAGTCCGCTGCTGGGACACTCAGAAGCCCTGCTCACCTCCAACGCTAAATACCCTATAGACAGAGTGGGTATGAGGTAATCAGCCTCTGCAGGCAGCAGGGTCTGCAACCAAGATAATTTGTTTTTTGGGACAGTTGCCAAAATGATGGTCATTGGATTTGTTGATAATGATGCTTTTAGTGGTTCCTACACTAAAACCCCTTTAACTTAAGCATTATAACATTAATTTTATGGCTCTTGTATCTGACTGTGAACAACCGCTAAACCTCTCGCAGCCAGATTTTAGAAATGGAATGCTGAGAGAATATTTTAATCTAGTACCAGCGGCGGGAAATCTATGAAAGATCGACCGCTTTAGTTAATCGTCAGGAATTTACCCAAGGGTACACGCTTGTTTGCCTTTGATCTCACTCCGGACCAAGAATGTGCTGATCATTATTCTTAATTAAAACTGGGAACCTCAGAGCTGAGATCAGATTTGCAGAAGCCCTTCCACAAACAGTTAATCTCATTATCTATGCAGTGTTTGATAATGTCATTGAGATAAACCAGAGAAGAAATGTCATTTTTGATTATATGTGATAAACCATAAAAATGAACACAAAGCAGCTGGAAAAAATTGTAACCAGTGACACCCACATCCGTGACTGCTTTCTGGGTGTGTTTCCCTGTGATCTGCTACCCAAGGAGAGAGTGAGAACCTTCCCGCAGCACTAGTCATCAATACTGACCCCATGACCTCCCTGGACAGTTAATTGGTTAGCCACATAATTCTTGTAAAAATGGGCTAGGGGAGTTCTTCGACAGCTACGGTTTTCATCCTGACAATCATGCACAAACTATTGGATTTTTTTTAAACAGAAATGCAAACAACATTTTGTACCAAAACACACAGTTACAAGATACTTTTCTACCACCCGTGGATTTCACTGCATATTTTTCTTTACACCACAGATGCAAAGGACTTTCTTATGATCAGATTTTAAAATGTACTCTAATGATTTGCTGAAAATGATGCTATGGTAACTAGTTTTGTACGTCACTTTTCCAGACATCTAAACATGTCAGGGACGTATCAGTGAGGTGCAACATGTTCAGACTTGTTTGTCTTGTAATGAATTTAAAATATGCAGCAGCTTGTAATTTTATTCAAACCAGTCACTTATAAAATCATATATAAACACTATAATTGTGTGTCTCTGTTTGTGTGTTTAAACTGTGGGGGCTGTGTTTAACGTTTTCAGATATGCAATGTCTTCAATAATGACAAAAATATATAAAATATAAAGGTGTTTATTGTAAAGCTGCCAATAAAATACAACAAAATCAGTGGTAACATCATGGATAAGATATGCAATGTCTTCAATAATGACAAATATATAAAATACAAAGGCATTTATTGTAAAAAACTGCCAATAAAATACAACAAGTATCAGTGGTGACATCATAGATATGATATAATAAAACAAAAGCATCTCCTGTTAAAAAATGCACACTATATACGCCATAGCCCTGAGGTAGAATTATAAGCATATCTTTCTAAAAAACATGTTAACATATTTAACTATGAAGTAGGCTAACATGCATCAATATAAACAGTTTTTAAAAAACAGGATTACATATTCTGTATGAGGTAAATGGCTAACATAGGGTTGTACACAGCAGTCACTGAGGTAGGATTATATATTTAATATGAGGTAAAATGTTCAACATATGCTGTACACAACAGCCACTGAGGTATCTAACATTCATACATAGAGATTGCATTTAAGTTTATAGTGAGCCACACAAGTTTCTTAAAAGACTTTTGTTTTTGGGCGTCACTGACCATTGGCTAATAACTGGAGATGGCTGTGGCTGTTTTGTACCTAAGCACCGATTTCAGCCTTTCCACATAGCTCCTGTTTGCTGAGTGAGCAAACACTGAGGTGGGCATGTTAGACTCAGCCATTGCTTTGAAAAAACATCCCAGCCCTTGGCTTTCTGTGGTCAGGGATTGCGTGAGGGCTGTAGCCTCACTAACTCGACCATGTGAGACCCAGAAACAACAGTGCCTTTTATACATTGACCACCCTTATCACCCAAAACACAATATCCTTGTTCTTGGCCATATGCTTTAACAAAAGTTCAGCATTGGTTTTAGACTGATGAGAAACACTACTTAAAAATGTCTTTTTCCATAGTACTAGGTACAGAAGCTGTCTCTGCCATGACCGCAGAGGGGTCTGACATTGATTCATTTTCAGGCATGAGTAATGTCAAACTGGTTTTAGCTTGTTCTCCTTGTCTTTACCAAAGTCAGTAGCGTTGTAACACAGCAGAGTACATTTTGGCTTTGTCATAGTCTGATAAATCAGTCTGGGACTGTATAGCTCTCATGTCATGTCCAAACTGTTAGTTGCAACTGTTCTCATATCCTGATCAGGGTACATTGTTTTATGTGATCCATCTGTTGCTGAGGTACCAAATACATTTTCTGTGTAAAATCCATTATCTGTTAGCCAGCCAGGCCTGTGATCAAAGGGGATGGCAATTCCTAGCAGCGTTCCTATAAAGCCACCAGTCTGATTAACTATTTTCTTTTTCTTTTTATGTTATTTGTTTATCGCTAAAGTTTTAATGACTCTCCGTTTTTTTTTTCAGTACACCTAACTGCTTTGCTGACAGGAATATTTTCTCTGAGAGTGTTTAAAGGCTATCTCAGCTATAGCTGATATCAGATCATCAGAGGCTGAACATAAAATATATTTTCTTAAGCTTGGAGGCCCTTTTACTAGTAACTTTAAAACAGACAGATTTCTCTGCAGTCTTTTTTGACATAATGACAATACAGTATCAAATATTTTTAGTAGCATGAATGTTTTTTTCATGACATATGCCACAGACCAGTCAGGGGAAACAATCCCCTCACGCAGTCTATATTCGTCTGGTGTATTGGATCTTAAATCAACCAGTAACAGCCATGAGGCTTTCTTTGTTGCAGCTTCAAAAGCTTCTAAGAAAAATTTTGTCTGACCAGGATACATTTGTCTAGCTAGTGTTGTGATCAAAGCTTGTCTCTGGGGGTTTTTAAACAGAATCATGTATTTGGCATTTAGTGTGATGGTCCTGTTTTTTACCTTGACAGAACACATTCTGGACAATTAAAAAATATTGTCAATTGTTTATGATGACTGTACTTGGTAAACCCATATTCCACTTCACTATTTTGACAGGCAGAGTCCATCAAATCATCTATAATGACAAAATTTACCTTTCCAGGGGTAAGAGATCATGTCAGCTAGTGATATCGGTAGTCCCCTCCACAAATTTAATCTGAGGGAACTTTAACAGCAATTCATTATACAAAGGTTGCCGACAGCTGCAGGAACCAGACAATATCTTCAGGCTTTGTGTGATAAAGTGGCATCAGCATGTTCCAACAACTGTTTTATAAAGAAGCTCTTCCCACTATTAGAGGCCAGCCAACAGACAAGTAAAGGATGCTGCAACCTGATATCCATTTTTCACAATCAGTATCCGTTAAGGAAGTGTTTTAAAATTGTCTTGTAAAACTCGCTTGTCATAAACTACTCTCTGTGTCTTGGACAGCATTTTGTTTCAAGGGACCACTGCTTTTATTCCTAACAATGCTGGGTTGACTCACGGTAATTTCTTTAGAGATCTAGCGCCCCGGTATAGTCAGAGACCAGGTCCTTCAGACTTTCAAAAATTAATGTGTTTACTGCTGGCTACATTAAGGTAAACCTTTTCACTTTAAGAACAACCTCACCACTGGACAGCCTGTAACTCAGCTGTTTTGGGCCTGCAGAAATGAACTCTGTAATGTGTTCATCAGCAGGAACTTCACTGGTCAGCTCCCTAATAATCGCCCAGAGGTGGGGCCCAGTCACCCGGTCTGGACACAAAATGACAGAGTCTGTGTCGTGGTAAAGGCACCTGTCCTGTAACCTATCTAGCCAGGTTGTAGAGTTCGACTCTGGCATATACCGTTGTAAAACTAACTATAAATATGTTGATATTATTGGAATTTGTGTAATGATCGCTGGTATATTTCCAGCTTACATGTTGTTTCATCATCGATGAAAAGAGCTCGATGAGATATCGTGATATGGAATGAAGAGATATTGAAATAATTTCTGTGGGTCTGTTACTATGCTCGTTGTCCGTAAATTGGCTCTCTGCCCAAATTTGCCCAAAGAGAATTTAAAACAGTTTAGATATCTGTCTTCTTGCAGGGTTAATAGTTATGGCTGCAGGGTTCAAATGTACATTTTCCCTTTCAAAATACTGTTGTATGTACCTGACTTTATCCTCTTCAGTTTTGACCCATGAAGGAAACCAGATGCCTCTTGCTTGCCTTTTAGATGCAGCTTGATGTTATCTGCAAAAAGCTCTGTGCATGACTCTTTAAAATGCCAAACTTCATAAATGTTAATGATTTTGTAGCCTTTTCCAGTGCCAGGTTTAGTTCTCGGTGCAGTAGGTACCTGTAGTGACCATTGCTCTCATCATGTGTGCATGATGTTGTTTGAAAGTCTATTTTCAGCATGCACGCATATAATGTAAACACAAGCTTTTTACCAATCCTGGATGGCAGCACTGGAAAGAAAAGACCTCTAGGGGTAAGACTTTTACTTTTGCTAAACCAAAGTACTGAGTTGAGGTCATCAAAATTGTCATAAATGATGTCAGGATGACCGACTGGATACTGTTTGGTTTTGTTAACAAAAGGGTAGAGGCTGGTAAAATCATAATAGTGTATTTTCTCATCAAGCTGTGTCTTATAGTACAGACAAATGGCATTTGTTCTCCCCCCAAACAGTGACTGCCTAGGTTCGAGTGGCTGTGGTAGCTGCCTGTCCCTCAAAAAATTATTCAAACCCTGATCCGTGGTCAGCATTGCTTTCCATTCATGTTCCCACAATACTCTAACTGCAAAACCCTGTCTTTTAGAAAATGAAATTTGCGTGGTCCTATTGAATAACTGTCCAAAACTAGTCCCTGTCATGTGGTTTCTATCTTTCACAGTAACAGATGTTGCAGCCATGAAAAAACAACCATTAAATTTAAATGCTGTGGGTATTCCATTTATGACTGAATAGCCATCCAAAAGTACTGGACCCACTTTAAATTCACCACTCTTAAAGCATGCTGAATAGAAATGTTTATTTCGTGATATGTACATAAGCCACTGAATAGCAGGTGTGGAGTACCTCTTCAATTGTCTGTGGTAGTTGTCTGGGGGGAGAACAGCAACAGTGCATTCTTTCAAAAACAGAAACCTGTACATCGCCATAGAAATTGAGGCTATGGTGACATACTGGAAGGGGTCTAAGGATACTGTTTCATACTCCACTGTATCATCGTCTGACTGTTTTAAAATACTTTTCCTAGTCATCTCCAGTACTTCATTTCTAAATCTGACACAGGCTTTTCGAAGAATTTCAACATCTAACTGACAATAGTAGCGAAGCTCTCTTTTCAGATTAAATTCTCTATGTCTGTTAGCTAGGTACCATTGCAAAACTCTTGCTTTTCTGCAGGCAAAATATATTCAGAACCATAAAACTGAGCATCGGGCAGGGGCCTACATAATTTTCATTAGCCTTGGTGTTAAAAAATGGGGAAGTAGCCTGTAGCAATCTCATTCTCAAATCCAAGGGCTGCAGGATTTTTGCTAGTTTAAAAGGAAGAAACAATGGCTGTCAATAAATCTGATGTGTAGGGATGTCACTGTGACACAGAGTACTCTTCTTCCTTGTGTGAGCAATTAATATCAATTCTTTCCTTGACTAGCTGGCTAATGATAAAGTAACTGTCATAGCCTTTGGCATTGTGTGCTATAAATGTGTAGTGTCTAAATGGGCATCAATAAAATGTCCTACAAAATCTTTTATGCAATCTTCACCTTCAATTCCCAGGACCTCTTCCCATCTAACTGCTTAGCATACTACAAAAGTTGGTATGTGCACCCCGTTTCTTGTGTGGCTTCAAATCAAACCACTATATATTTCTCAGTGCTTTTTACATCTGTGGTGGTGACATATAACACAGATGCTTGTCTGCTGTCATGAAAGAACCACATCTGCTACACTGAATCAATTTACATGTATGAGATCCCTTGTAAAAACAAAACATTGTTCACAGTTTCATGGATTTACAAGACCCTGTATCACCATCAGCTCTAGCTAAATGTCTTTCTAGAGCACGCTGAAGACCTACAAATCTTCTTACATTTGTGACAAGATACTGTGCCAATTTCCTTTTCGAGACAACATGGGTCAAAACAAACTTTGCACTGTTGTGCACAGATATGATTTCTTATGGCTGTAGGCTACATCACAATATTCACAAAGGTACTGCATACTTTGAATTTTTTACATTAGTGATGCCATAAAATGTTTTTCATGTAATAATACAAACAGTGTTTTAGAAATCTTCTGGACCTGTTGAAAATGTTTGCCAGTTTCCTTCATTATGATATAAAATCTTAATTTTGACTCCTAAAAAGCGTTCAAACTGTGACACATCACTAAAAGTGACAGGGCTTTGGTCTGACAAACCTAGCTCAACATACAATATTTAGCCTTGTTCAACAACTGACTGTCACTCATATGTGGATTTAAGAGTGTGAGAATGGAGCCACGAAACACAAACTTTGTCTCTCTGTTATTTAAATCAATCAGGTATCGTCTCTTTTTTTGTAAAATCCTGCTATACAAGATGGAGCTCAGTGTCCGTTCTCCCCCACCCCGACCCTGGTGGTTTCTGATGGTCGTTATCACAAGATGTATAGAGGCCACATTACTTCAGTATTGCTCTGTAGCATATCAGCTATCTGATCTAAGAAGGTTGCAGCATTTAGTTCATTTGGACTTGTCTTTCTTGAGAACAAGGGGTGATTCAAAGAAGCAGCATTTAATCTTACCTGTATAAAATCCCCATATTGTGTTTTCTCTTCACATGTCTAACAAACTTTCTATAGCCTGGTGCATTGCAGCAATAGCCTCTGTAAAAGATTTTATTTTATCTAGATTTATAAACTTATATCTTTGATGAAATTCTGTAGCATTACATTTTTTTAAACTGCGTTCATATTCCTGTACAACTTCTAAATACACTGTAGGGGGCGCCCTGTTAGCCTGATCATCATCATAATCATGGTTTTCTAATTCAGACTGCAGACCATTTGTAGCATTTTGTAACAACCTATGCTGTAATATTTTCCTGGCATGTTTTACTTTTCTGATCAACTTTTCTCGTATTGTTTTATTTTTTACCCAGATTTTTCTCTTTTGACCCCATTTGTTATTTTTTTTCATTTTGCTAGTGATGCAACCCTTTGTACTCAGTTTATGAGAGCTTCTGTGCTTTCACTTTGTATTTTGTTCTTTGTTTTTGGCAACTTTTTCCTCCAAGCCCCTGTACTTTTCATACATGAGGGCTGCACTAAACATCATTTTCATTTCCCTGATTGAGAATTTCGAAATATGTACTAAACCAAGCACACTGTTCAGTACAGTAGCTGAACTTTTAAAAAGCTCAGATTTAAGCAGCTGATGATCGTAATCCTCACTAGATAATCTGCCCTCAATTACCAAGGCATTAAACAATCAATTGTTTTAAAAATATAGGCTTTCCCAATATTGATCATGTCAATGTCACTTTCTTGAAACCTTTGGGCAGAAACTCTTGAGCCGCTGCTCCTAGATGGCTGTACAATGTTTATTGGCACATTTGGTTCATTTACAGCTGCAGAGACTCTTGAACCACTGCTCGTAGATGGCTGTACAATGTTTATTGGTACATTTGGCTCATTTACAGCTGCAGAGACTCTTGAATCACTGCTGTAGATGGCTGTATATCTTGTTCAGTTATGCTATATGTATTCTGGTCACTGACACCAGTTGAAATTCTGCCATGCCTTTGAAAACATCACATTCATGTAATGATCTCTTTTTCCTCTCACACCTGTTGGGTTTGTCTGTAGGCTGTTTAAAACAGAAAATAAACCCTGTCACTACTTCAGTATTTTAAAACTTTTATAAGACAACATTTAAACTCTAAAACCTGCAGCATCTACTATTTCTAGATAAAAATACACACCTTCTGTAGCAGTAATCTGGGGATTAGCCAGCCTCACCCCTCCAGGGTTTCTCTGTGGATCTATTTAAAAACAGAAAATAAGCCCCCTGTCACTACTTCGGTATTTTATAACTTTTATAAGACAACATTTAAACTCTAAAACATGCAGCATCTACTATTTCTAGTTAAAAAATACATACCTTCTGTAGTGTTCAACTGTGTATTAGCCAAACGATTAAATGTTTGGATAAGCTCTTCACAGAGTCCACGGTTCCATGGCTAATTGTTGAATATTTTAATTTTTAGCTCAAGACAAAAGGACAGAGCAGACTACAACAACTGCTACTTGAGCTTCCAGTATCTTGAAATGCTTATATAAAATGACTCGGACCCCCTCCCCACCCCAAGTACGTGGCAAGTAGTGAAACATCTGGCACTGTCCATCAGACCAACAACCCTCCCCATTCTCCAAGGGGATATATAAGAACCTATGCTAGTCAATGTAGGCTTTTGTTTCTCACTTCCTGCGACAGCTGGAAGGCATTAAGAAATTCCTTTCTGCTAATAGGCTGGTCACAGTCTAATTAAAAACAGATGCTTTTTTATCAATCTTAAAACACAGAGAGGCAGTGGAGTGCAAGCCTAAGTTATGCTTTGAAAAGTCAAAACAGAAATTTTGTCTTTTTTAAACAGCTGCGTCCTTTAAATTAGTAATTCGGTAAAACTGCTTGCATACCACTAATCAGAATATAAATCTTTGTAACATATCATTTATTTTTCTATTTAGTACTACATGACTTTTTAATTTTTTGATAATGTAACTATAGACATATCATTTATTTTTCTATTTAGTACTACATGACTTTTTAATTTTTTGATAATGTAACTATAGAAATTTTGCAACAAAAGCATAAGGCTACTTTTTTACAGACCCCTGTAATCCCAAAAATTTTGAGACACACATTTCCAAAGAGAATCAATAGGCCTTTGTAGCCATGGCTGTGTAAATGAACAACAGATGTTTTGTCACGTTTTAACAGACAAAGACCCCTACCACACAGCCAACAGGCCCGTGAGCTCCAAAAAGTCCATCTATATTTTAAACATCCACAAAAAGCATTGCTTTTTCCTACGTGCCTAATGAGGGACGGACACACATACACACACACACACACACACACAGCTACCATTATCCAAAAAACCCCATCTATATTTTAAACATACATAAAAGACATTGCTTTTCCTACGTGTCTAATGAGGGACACACACACACACACACACACACACACACACACACACACACACACAAAGGTGTATTTTTTTGCAACAACTCTAAGCAAAGCTGTATATACATTTTAAGACTGTGTGCTTTAAAATTATTTTTGAAAGAGAAACATTATCATTTTACATTCTGTCTTTTCTTTGTAATATATCATTTTTTCAAAACATTATAAATATCACACACATTTCATTTCAGCCTTCTCCTTGATACTACACAGAGCTGAGGGGGGGTGAACTATAGGTATGTGTATTCCTTTTTTCTTATATAGTTTTATTCTTTCTAATTCATGACAAAAGTATAAATAATTAGTTTTTAGCGATTGTTGCAATGTTATCCAGAGAAAACTGCTGAACCATCTTATTTACACAGAAGTCCCCCGTTTTAGCTTATAAATGTTACATGCGTTTACATAAAGCTATCCTTTTGATGCAAGTTTGACACAGTCCTACAGATGCATGTTAAATAATTTTGTATACTGTTACAAAAACAGAAAAAAGGGGGTACTCACACAGGCATATGAATTTCCCTCGGGGTTGGGGTCTCCACACAGATCTGTGAAATCTCTGCACGATCAGGTTCCCTCCTAGATACTTCTTTCTGAAAATATCCTAATCAAAAAACACACACATGCCTCCTGCAGTTATACAATAGGCCTACAGGGGCACACACCCTACATAAACACTAACTGATTTTTTTGGGGTGGGAGCACGGTGGTGAAGAGGGACAGGGGTTGAGCCAGGATGGTGGGGGTCAGAGAAAGGGGGACAGGGGTCTGAGCCAGGATGGTGGGGGTGCAGGAGAAAGGAGGGGCACGAGGAGTTCAACCTAGCATGGTGGGACTCGGGTTCGAGACAGGATGGTCTGGCAGGGGATCGAGGAGTGTACGAGAATGAGGGGTGGGGGACAGGGGTTCGAGCCAGGATGGTGGGGGTGCAGGAGAAAGGAGGGACGCAGGAGTTCAACCTAGCATGGTGGGACTCGGGTTCGAGACAGGATGGTCTGGCAGGGGATCGAGGAGTGTACGAGAATGAGGGGCGGGGGACAGGGGTTCGAGCCAGGATGGTGGGGGTGCAGGAGAAAGGAGAGGACGAGGAGTTCAACCTAGCATGGTGGGACTCTGGGTTCGAGACAGATGGTCTGGCAGGGATCGAGGAGTGTACGAGAATGAGGGGCGGGGGACAGGGGTTCGAGCCAGGATGGTGGGGGTGCAGGAGAAAGGAGGGGACGCAGGAGTTCAACCTAGCATGGTGGGACTCGGGTTCAAGACAGGATGGTCTGGCAGGGGTTCGAGGTGTACGAGAATGAGGGCGTGAGCAGCTTACAAAATGGTGTTGTTAGGTCATTTCCTGCAAGGGCGGGCACGGGTCCGAATGCTGTCATTTCCGCCAAAAGGGCGGGCTACAATTTAGGGAGGGACTTCTGGTTTAACAAGGGGCAATTCTGATTGGTCCGTTTTAGGCCACGCCCACCTGTCAAATGACGTGGTATGCGCTGATTGGCTGAAATTTAACATTTGATGAGATATATGAACTTATACTACTCAGATGCTATTTTTGTTGGCACTGTTTGGACCCATTGCCCCTCTTGCCCTGGGGAATTAGCCACCTTCAAGGAACGTAGACCCTATGTGCACTATCAGCTTTTGTTATGCTGTCCGTGATCCCCCTTCCCAGTCCCGCCCCACTCCCTTGTGGCACTGGTAGTCCTTCTCAAAAGGGAAGACTGAGCAGAAGTATTTAAGTGTCTCTGCTTTTTCTTTACTACCCTCTGCCCAATTTCCCTCCTCTTTTAATCTGACAATCTCATCTTCAAGGCTCTTCTTCTCACTCATATAGTGAGAAAAGGCCTTCTCATCAGTTTTTACAACCTGTGCTAGCTGTAATTCCCTTTTATCCTTTGCCTCTCTAACCACTCTCCCTGTCCCCCTTGATTTAGCACAGGAATCCTCCCTGACCTCCTTTTTCTGAGTACATTTGTACATCTGGAATGCTGTCTTTTTGTCCCTTATCACTTCTGCCAGCTCCTTGCTGAACCAGCTTGGCTTTTTTGCCTTAGACTTCTTAGTTTTGATTTTAGAACACTCACTTGTGGGCACCATCAGTCCCTCCTTTGTTATGGCTCATTTTTCATCTCCTTTCTGATCCCATCAAAGTGTCCTATTAGAATTTGTCTCATTCTCCCAAAGTCAGCGCTCCTAAAGATTAAAACCCTCAGCTTGGTCCTGACCAACCCTTTGCCCATGTCCATGTGGAACCACACTGCATGGTGGTCACTTACTGCAAGTGGCACTTCCACCATCACATTCTGAACATGTGCACAGTTAGACGGGACTATGTCCAGTATGTCCCTCTCCATAACTGGCTCCATGACACCTTGTTTCAGGAACCCATTTTAGAATGGGTACAGCAGTACTTGCTCCCTACTGCAGGAGGTAGTCGTGATTTATCAGTCCACCCCAGGTAGTCTGAAATCCCCCATTGTTACTACCTCCCCATTGCTGGGCATATACAAGATTTGGGACCTTAATGCCTTGTCCAACTCATCTTGGGAAGGTGACCTGTAGACCACCCCATGCTTAGTTTTCTTCCCTTAGTGGATTGCACCAGAGCCCACAACACATCTGTCCTTCCTTCTGCCTCTTTCTCTCTGGTACAGTTAGATGTTGGATGTGCATCAATTCCCATTTGCTTTCTAATCCTGTATATGTTAAATCCATTTATGTATTGTATTAAGTCATGTATTACATTCCTATTGCTGCACTGCCCGGGTCGTACCTGAAAACAGATAGTTTCTGTCTAGTGTACTTACCCAGTTAACAAAAACTAAATAAATAAATGAATCCCCTGCTTCACTTACAGAGCCACCATCCCATTCCTGACTGCCTATCCTTTCCATACCTTTATACCCAGGAACTATGAAATCCAAGTTATGCTTTTGTGCGGTCCACGTCTCTGTGATAGCTGCTATGGCCACCTCTTTGCTAGCCATCAGAGACTGTAATTCAGCCTTCTTGATTCTCAGGCTTCAGACACTCAGTGACACAATCCTCTTTTATGACTCAAGCAGCCTTTTTCCCCTGACCTGCCCCCCTACTCATAGAAACACAGAATGTGACGGCAGATAAGGACCACTTAGCCCACCCAGTCTGCCCATTTCCCTACCTAATGGATAAGCTGCTGATCCTAGTTAACCAACAGCCTACTTCCTCCTACCACCAACCTCTAGAATTGCCTTATGTCTGTCCCATGCATTCTTGAATTCCCCCACTGTTTTTGATTCCACAGCCTCCTCAGAAAGGCTGTTTCATGCATCCACAACCCTCTTCATGAAAAAATACTTCCTCACATTACCTCTGAGCCATCCCCTTCTATCTTCAAATTGTGCCCCCTTGTTCTTGCATATCTCTTTTTGTGAAAGATGCTACCCTCTTGGACTTTGTTGATTCCCTTGAGGTACTTGAAAGTTTCTATCATGTCCCCCCATCCCTTCCTTCGTCTAGGGTATACATATTAAGCTCCTTAAGCCTCTCTTCATATGTCTTCTGGTGCAGACCCTGTACCATTTTAGTTGCCCTCCACTGGACTGCCTCCATCCTGTCTATGTCCTTGCAGAGACTGGGTCTCCAGAACTGCATGCAATACTCCAGATGGGGTCTCACCAGCTGTCTGTACACAGGGATAACAACTTCTTGTTTTCTACTGGTGATGCCTCTTCCTATACATCCTAGTATCCCCCCAGCCCTCCTTACTGCCCTCTCACATTGCTTACCCACCTTTAGGTCATCTGATATGACTACCCCAGGTCCCTTTCCATTTTTGTTGTTCTTAGTATCTCACCCCATAGTGTACTCTTCCCCTGGGTTTTTGTTTCCCAGGTGCAATACTTTGCACTTCTTAACACTGAATCTAACCTGCCATACATTTGACCATTACTTCAGCTTTTCCAAGTCCCTTCTCATCATTTCCACCCCACCTTGTTTATCAACCCTGTCGCAGATCTTTGTGTCATCTGCATAAGAGACATACTTTTCCTTCCAGTCCCTCTGCAATGTCACTTATAAAGACATTGAAAAGGACTGGTCCTAGAACGGAACCCTGTGGTACCCCAGTAGTAACCCCCCTTTCTTCAGAGTGGACCGTTTACTATTACTCTCTATGTCCTGTTCTCCAGTCAATTTTTTACCCAGGCTATCATCTTGGGACCCACTCCCAGGCTGGCTAACTTGTATATTAATCTTTTGTGATACCTTGTCAAATGCCTTGCTAAAGTCTAGGTAGGCCATGTCCACAGCCCCTTCCTGATCTACTACTTTGGTCACCCTGTCAAAGAAATCTATTAGATTCACCTGACATGACCTACCCTCTGTGAATCCATGCTGCCTTGGGTCCTGTGCCCCTCTGGCCTCTAGGTACTCTACAATTCTCATCCTTCAGAAGTGATTCCATCATTTTCCATATCACTGAGGTCAAACTAATAGATCTATAGTTTCCTACCTCTGCCCTGCTTCCACTTTTGTGAAGTGGAATCACATCTGCCTTCCTCTAGTCCTCAGGTACCACCCCATCCTCCCATGATTTGTTAAAGAGGATAGTCAGTGGTGTCACTAGTTCTACCCTTAGTTCTTTTAGAATTCTGGGATGAATCCCATCAGGCCCCATTGCCTTGTCCACCTTCAGTTTTAAGAGTTCTTTCAGTAGTAGTAGTAAAAAAGGTATTTTTATACAGGAATAAAACATGTCATTTGGATAATGTAATCCAGTTTTCAAGACAGTCCTGTACAGAACTCTCTCTTCTGTGAATGGGCTGGTATCAACCCTGCTGTACAGAGTGTTTCTGTTGTTTGGTTTAGGTACCGTCCCTTCTTCACTTGTGAATACTGAGCAAAAATATTTGTTTACTATCTCTGCCTTTTCACAGTCACTCTCTGCCCACCCCCCTCCTCTTTATTAAGCCTCACTATCCCTCCCTTGGTCTTCCTTCGCTCCCTGACATACCTACCAAAGGTTTTATCCCCCTTCTTAACTGAGTTGGCTATCCTTTCCTCAGTTTGGGCTTTTGCTGTTCTGACTGCCTTCCCTGCTTCCTTCTGCTTTAACTGATACTGTTCTCTGTCCTGCTCCTTCTGTGATTCATTGTACTTCCTGAATGCTATCTTTTTCTCCCTAACCTTCTCTGCCACCTCCTTTGAGAACCATAGTGGTTTTTTACATCAGTTTGTTTTGTTTATTTGCTTCACACAAAGGCTTGTTGCCTTAGGGATGGCAGGTTTGATTATTTCCCATTGTTCTTCCACCCCTCCTTCCTGCCCATTTGCTAGTGCATTCCTTAGGCACTCACCTATTTTGGCAAAGTCAGCCCTCCTAAAGTCCAGGACCTTTGCCTTTGTATGGCTTGACTCTACTGCTGTATTTATTGTGAACCATACTATTTGATGGGTGCTTGTTCCCAGATGGCTACCCATTTCTACATCTGTGATCCTCTCTTCATTTCCATTTGAGAGTACCAGGTCTAAGAGTGCTCTCTTCTGAGTGGGTTCCAGTACTAGTTGTCTAAGGCATCCTCCCCTACAGGGCATCTAGAATGACCCCGCTCTTTGATGTGGCTGCAGAAAATGCACTCCTGTTAACATCTGGCATATTCAGATCTCCCATCAACAATAGCTTCCCTTTTTCTGCCATTCAAAGCATACCTTCTATCATTTCCTTATCCATTTCCTCCCCCTGAGATGGGGGTCTGTATGCAACCCCTGTGTGGATTGTGGTGCCATTGGCTGTCTCCAAGTTGATCCACAGTGCTTCCTCTCCTCCCTGTTTACCCTTTTGTTCTGTTGCTTTGATTCCTTCCTTTATGTAAAGAGCTACTCCACCTTCTCCTTTACCCTTCCTGTCCCTCCTTTAGATAATGTACCCTAGTATGTTTACTTCCCAGTCATGGTTGCGTATTTACTATGTTTCTGTGACTGTCATAATATCCAGATGATCCTCTTCCATCAAAGCCACTATTTCAGGAAGCATGTTATCCAGACTAAAGGCACTGGTACTCATTACTCTCCATTTTTGATGGCTTTTCCTCTTGTAGTCCCATCCCTGCTTTTACTGACTTTGCTTTCTCCATTTACCCCATTCCTGCTCCCTACTGACCATTCTACCTTGGTCTTTACCTCATTTCATACACGGTTTTGGATGGGGATGCTGGGAATTCCCTGTCGCATATCAGTGCCTCCCCCCTTGGCTAGTTTAAAAGCTTGCCAATGAAGCATTTAAACTGATCACTGAGGAGACTGGTTCCTTTCCCAGACAGATGCAGACCATCGTGCCAGTATAGGTGGGTATCCTTCCAAATGGAACTCCAGTCCCCAGTGAAGCCAAAACTCTGTGCTCTACACCAATTTTTCAACCATTCATTGAACTGCATGGTGTGGAGTACCCTCGCCACACCCATGCCATAGACAAGCAGCATCTCTGAGAAGGATACTGTATGAGCTACTTGTCTAAGGCCCCTCCCCAACTCCACAAACTCCTCCTGCACTGCTCTAATCCCATGTGTGGCCAAGTCATTTGTCCCTTGGTGGACAATGACATCCAGCACTGTCTCCTGTGCAGCTGCTGTTGTGATCCTTAGAATCCACTTCATGTCCCTCCAAGCCATGGTGCCAGCCAGGCACCTTACTTCACTCTCCCTTGCCCCCCAGTTCTATCTCCTTGATAATTGAGTCCCCCACCAGAAGCTGCTTCCTTTTCCTTCTGCGTCCTGTGCCACCTTCCTATGGGCCTCTATTGTGATGGTTACCAGCAACCTCAGTCTCCACTGTATGTGCCTCCATAGGGAAACTATGCTCCACCAGAATGGAGTATGGATTGTGGAGTGGTATGTCTGAAGAGATACACGTCTGTTCCACCACCCTTACCCTCCCTGAGCCCACTGTGGTCCAACCGCTGCTCCTTCTTGGCAACCTCTGAGGCAGAGGTGGTGGCCCTGGTGTTCCCTGCTTGGGGGTGGGTTCCTCTACTCCTCTCCAGTTTGACCTGGAGATGGGCAACCTCCTCCCTCAGAGCAGAGAGTTGCCTGAAAATAGGGCAGCATCTCAACCTCTAGAAAGTCTCCCGGAAGACTGCTGCCCCACAACCAATGCATTGCACTACTCCCCACATGTCTGTCTTCTTTCGAGTGTGCCCTGTGTAATTTTTTTTTTTGTTAAATAGTGTGTGCACTTTTACTGTCAATGCAGTGTGCTGTGCTGGTAAGGATATGACAGTTGTATGCCCTCAGAGGAAATGATGTCTGAATCCCTGGTATAAAGGAAGTGACACCAAGGGGTGAGGCGCGGTGGTGGGTGTAAGCTGTGCCCTCCAGACACATTCAACTACAAGGCAGCTCTGACCCACAACTATGATGAGTGTTGACCTTCCTTTCAGCAAGACAACCAGCACAATGAGTTAAAGAAAAAATACCCATCAAAGCAAAAAACAGAAAAATCAAGCAGTTCAGCACAATACAGGTAAGCCTCCCTGACCCTATACAACCTGGTGTTATGTGCTCTGAAAGCTATCAGGGGAAGACGATCTCCTCCAACTGAGGCTCTGTCTGGATTCAAATACACAACTGCAGCCTTTGCTATGAGAACTAATCGGCCACCACCACCAGTAAATTATTTAAAAATAGTTTGATGCAAACTGTCATAGAATACTAGTAGACAGTCCAGTTACCCACAAGGGAAAATCAGATATGCAGTATTTGAATGCTTCTAAAGTTACTCACAACATAAGCAGTTTTGCAAACCCCCTTCTTGATTTAAAAACTAAAATAATTAAACACAAAGCGATACCAATGTAAGAATGTAAAGTAAGGAACACCTCCCTCAGATTTAAGCAAAAGTGAGATTTGTTGCCGATTTCTAGTCCAATATGGTATCTCCGATGCAGCTCTCAGTTGTTTCAAAGCACACCCTTATCCAACTTCAAGAAGATGGGCTTCCTCTGTCCTTCCTTCCTTCCTCCAGCTTTCTCCTCTAGCTCCTCTCCATATAGTCTTGATTAAGGGACAGGCCTAAATTCCACAGTGGATATATGTGGCAAAACAGAATGAATGTAAATTGTAAGGTAAAAGAACATCTCACTAATTTATTGTATTTAAAGGATACTGTGTCAACAATTTCCCACATTTCAAAGTCATCAATCAAAAGCTATTCAGACCTAGTGGGTATATTCAGGAATGTTTTCCCATTTTATATATGCACAGAGAAGATAAGGTTTGTGATATGTGGTTTAATGATAAGTATACGCCACAGAACTAATGAAAAACATCTACTGCAAACAGTTAGAGAAAAAAGAACCCATCAAAGGAGAATTTTGTTTTATTAAATATTAAGATGAAGCTTTATAAATCACTGCTAAGAAAAGAGATAGCTATATTTCAAGAAAATATTTTGTCTAAAATGTCTCAAGTAGTTAAAGAGCTAGTGTACTGCTTGGAATTCATAGTAATTTTCAGATGCAGTCAGCTATCACTTCCAGTATCTGAAGTATTTTTTTATTTTCTGTTTGCTAATTAGAAGATTTTTCACTTGGATATACTGGGGTGATGTGTGGAGCAGCACTCTGTCTGGAGGGAAAAAAAGTCAATTCGGTTCCTTCCACTACATAATCAGAAATGAGACCAAACACATTGAGGCACCACAATCCTTGCAACCTGAGCAGTGACTTTCACAAGCTACCAATCAAAATGCAGGAAATTGTGACATCACTAGTAACCAGGGAGAGCCAGTCCCTGCTGCTTCATGCGAAAGTGAAACCTGACAGTGAGAAATGGTTCTCATTGGTTACTAGTGATGTCATAGTCAGTGTGGTTTCAGTGTTATTGTAGGGGGAGGAACAGAACTGACTTTTTTTTCCTCCAGACAGACTGCTGCTCCACACAACACCCCAGTACTGCCACATGGAAACTCTTCTAATTAGCAAACAGAAAAGAAAAAATGATTGAGATATAAGAAGTGATAGCTGACTATATCTGAAAGTTACAATTAATTGCATGCAGTTTCCAGGCAGTATACTAGCTTTTAAAATCTAGATGGCTTTAGCATCTTGTGGTGAGTGGTACTTAAAAAATTAACAGTTCCCCCTCAATTTGTATACCAGAAGCAACATAGAAAAGATATTTAAAACACTATTTTATGATTCTTCCTGAAAAAAATGATTTCACAAAACTGTTTCCTGATCCAGTTTGCATTATACTACATTAATAGCTTCTCTAGAATAAGTTTAGGGAGCTATCAGAGACATATAATCAATTATACAATGGCAAGAAATTTTCCTGGCATCTGATTGGTCAGCAGCCACCTTGTATAGTGATACTATCACAGCACAACATCACTCTATCAAGGTCCATGATTGCACAAATGAAAAAAAAATATCACTACACCTGTCATGCCCATGTTGTTTCACCAAAGCTGTGCCAAATGCAGTTACACTTCTTCCTCCCCAAGCATATGTATATCCACTAGCACTGCTTCCACCTTTCATACTCGGGCACATTTCAAACAAAAGTCATCACTGTGAGCAGCTTTGCTTTACCCTGCCTGGCACCCCAAATAACAGAAGTGCATCAGCAAATGCAAAACTCAAAATTGTAGCACACAACTTTCTTCATTCCACTTACTGATTGACTGGCTTTCCCCAGTTCCACTCACACCACACAGCTTGATCCAGATCTGCTAGCAACACACAGCTTTCCCTTCTCCCAACAGAGACAAAGATCAAAAGAAAACTGGCAGCACATTAACTGCAATGACAAACTGAGAGAAATGGTGACAAACTGCAGGGGTTGGGTGAGGGATCATTCAGTACTGTAAAAGAAATCACTCAGTAAGGCAACAGCACCACCTACTGGGTAAACCTAAAATAAGGACTTTTATTTTTGAAACATTACCTCCTGAATCAAAAACTAACAATAAATTTGTTTAAAAAATATATTTTTCATATATTTTTTTTTAAATGAGCCATTATATAATAGTAATGAGGCACTCCAGAGGTAAGACATGGGGATAACATCACTTCTCTGGTGTTGCTTGCACTTGGCCTGTGGTCTTGTATCCATTCACCTGAGGTGTGACATTATCCAAGCATGACACACACTTTTGTCATGTATTATTGCTTTAATAAAGCCCCTTGGTTGGACAGTATACCCACAGTATTTAAAATCATTTAGAAATTTGAGTACCAAGTCTAACACATATTTTCTATAAATGTCTAAAAAGAAAAATATATTCCTCCAACTATGCAAAGAAATGTAATAATCCCCATATACTGCATACAAATGGAGAACCTAGTAAACCAAGAAATTGCAGAACTATAATTGTATTAAATACAGTTTCTATTTTTTTTTTCCAAAATGCTCCTCAAACATTTCCAACTGTGGATTGAAGAGATGGCAATATTGATCAACTTGCAGGCAGGGTTTTGAAATTAATTTTCAACCACTGATCAGATTTTTATTTTGGTTTACCCGATTGCAAAATATGTCATTGGCAGAAAATGGTAGAAAATTAAAATTGTATGCTGCAGTCACTGATTTTGCTTTAGCTTTTGATTCTTTAGATAAAATATTAGTATGGACCAAGCTATCAGACATAAATATTAACATGACTCTTCGGTAGCTGATTATGCAACCTTACAAGTGATTATGCATATACTGTATCTGTTAAGTAGTAAAAATTAATGTATCTACTGCTTTTCTATGTAACAGGAGGGTGAAACAGGGGTGCTTGCTAGCACCGTGGTTGTTTATCTTCTATGCCAATGGAATACTAACAAGTTTATCAGATTTGAAATTCCACTCCCCAGACATAGACAAACATAACTTTTCCATGCTGACATATGGGAATGACACGGACCTACTGTACATTCTTTAACACCAGTAGATCTTCAGCATAAATTGAATGTGTTTTATAGTTATCATATTGTTCATAAACTTCATTTGAATTTATTTAAACCATGGTCATGAATTTTTTGGGGGGAAACAAAACCTTTCTTTGTCACTGACGACAACATTGAGGTAGTGAAGGAATATACTTACCCTGGGGCCATATTAACAACTAACTGAACCTGGAGATTATATTTCAGGGAAAGGTATATATATATATATATATATATATATATATATATATATATACACACACTAGATGTTACCAGATTTAGATTAAATCTGGCGGAATTACTATTGTGTCTGCTTTAAGACCTGAAACAGAAAACATAAATCCAATTGCCCTTTATGGGTCAGAAGTGTGTGGGTATTATAAGTTCCCTAGTTTTGAAATTCCATTTTCTGTGTATTATAGATCCCTATTAAGGGTGCATAAGTCATTAACTGGATATATTTTGTTATCAGAACTAGGTAGACTGGCTGTGGAAGCTCTAGTAAAATGCAGGCTAGCATCCTACTGGCTAGGTATAGTAAATACTACACAATATTTCTGGTCACTACTATGTCTAAGAGAAAAAAAATCAAATCAAGCAAAAACATTTAGCATGATTCTCAAAGGCATGGCATAAGTCACACCATTGATGACTTGCACCAAATGCCGATGTGCCAGGGACCCTGCACCCGATTCTCTATTGGGCAAGGTCCCCGTGGCTAAGTCCTGCAATTTTCTGCAACCCAAGCACTGCATCAAAGGGAAGGTGCACCTTAACAGAGTGTGGCAAGCCTGCTGCAATGCACACTAACAGGGCGCAAGCACCCCCCAGCCTCGATTCCCCACAATGTCAATTGGGAATATAGTATTTTTTTTATTTTACCAACATGAGCATATGTCAGAATTTGGGGATCAGGTGTTGGGGATCCATGTTGGGGGGGTTCCCTAGCCCATAAGGGCTTCATTGTGATGAATATCAGGGGGTCAGGACAGGGGGGCAGTAGCCCACAAGGGCATATATATTAATACCATCAGGGGGATACGGGGATCAAGGCTTCTGGGGGGGCAATAGCCCAGTGAGGCTTCCTTATTACATTCAAGGATCGGGGCTTGCAGGGGTGTTTATTGATATTGTGGGGGATCAGAGCTGGGGGACTACTTTGTTATATTTCCAGGGATCAGGGCTGGGTGAGGGAGCTACATGTTCTTGGGGCACAGTTGGGGGTTCATTGGTGCAATCCCCAGTGGACGGCACAGTACACGTATGCCAGCACATAGCTGTAGTAACTGTACTTTGACGAATGTCCTTCAGGGCTTGTTTGAGAATACTACTTTGGGGTTGCAGCAGCCACCCTTTGTGAATAGGTCACTGCTGCTGCAGTAAACCCTCCTAGCACCATGTCACAGCTGAGTTTGTGGCACAACGGTAGCACAAGTCTACTTTGACACAAGCACCCTGTGTGTTGCCGCCGGCTGACTTTCAGAATCCCACAAGGCACATCTATTGGTGCAAGGTGCTACTTGCATCCATTATGTTGGACACAAGTCACTTAGCACCATGTGGATGGCTTTGAGAATCAGGCCCAGTTAAGCTTACTTATCACTGGTTGGTGGCATTGACTGAGGTTTTAGAAGAACTGAAGATTTAACACGTGTGGAGAGATTTCAGTAAAATAATTAAAATAGTAAAATCCTTCAAACCTTAGATTAAGAATATGATTTTTTAACTGCTATGTTGAACAATAGTTACTGTTACAACCAAATCCAGATTATGCCCTTTGTTAGTTAAATCTAAAAATTGCCAAGGCTTGGAACCTTATTTATATTTACCCTTATTATCAGATGAATGGTACCTACTTACCCAAATAAGATTAGATTTGTTCCCATCAAAAAAAAAGCATGAAATGAAATTAGATACTTAGGGAATAATAAACAAGATGCTGATTTCTCATGTTTTATAACCCATGTCTGAATAAACTATGTATCTTATCCTATATTACCATATCGTATCGTAGCGTAGCTTAGTGTATCGTATTGCATCGTATCGTTTCTTATCCTATCCTGTCCTATCCTATCCTATCCTATCCTATCCTATCCTATCCTATCCTATCCTATCACATCATACATTGTACAAGAAATGCAGGTTTGTTTTTCTTATAATTTCTCTTTGGTGACATGTTTGGATTTTTTGCTTAATCATGTGGATGTTGAATCTGCAAGAAAGATAATAGCATTCTTCAAAGTTGTTCTTCAAATGAGGAAAATAATTGTCAACCATTCTGCTATACAGTTATCATTATGGTAGTTATTGGGTAGCCTTAATAATAAGGGAAATTGTATACAGTTCCTGATGCTGTGCCTGTGCTATATGGAATATACAGCTTCAAGACACTCCTTTGTTATACATGTATGCTTGTTTGCTTCTTCTTCTATAATGTATCATCCCTTTAGTCATGTATAGCATTTTGTTTTTAGGTATGTTCTGAAGGCCTAAAAGTTGACTGCTAAAGATATGTAAATATTGAATAGTCTGACTGTCAAATCCTTTTCCTGTACTGTATAACCCAGCATCCTGTTTGCTTTCTCATATATTGTGTTGCACTGAGCAGTGGGCTTGAGGTTGTCACTAATGATTATTCCCCCACACACACACAGTTCTCTCTCCACAGTTGTCTGCATCTCCCTTATTCCCCCATCCAGTAGTCCATATTAGGCTTCTTTCTACCACTGTACATCCTTTGTGCTTTTTGAGTTGAACATACTCTTTATCAGTGACATTGTGCAGTACCTAGAAGGCATAATTTCCCTGTTTGCTGATGATACAAAGCTCTGTAACAGAGTAGACACACCAGAGTGTGTAGACAGAATGAGAAAAGACCTGCAGAACCTTGAAGAATGGTTAGGGGTTTGGCAGTTGAAATTCAGTGCAAGGAAGTGCAAGATAATGCATATGGGGCACAAAAACCCTGGCACAATATATCAGTTGGGGGGTGAGGATATAGCATGCACCAAGCAGGAAAGGGATCTTGGGGTTATCATCTCTGAGGACCTCAAGGTAGGGAAACAGTGTGACAAGGCAGCAGGTAAAGCAAATAGGATGCTGGGATGCATAGGCAGGGGCCTATGAGGAGGTCATAATTCCACTACACAAGACACTAATGAGGCCTCTCCTGGAGTAAAGTGTACAGTTCTGGAGACCTTACTTACATAAAGACATAGACAGGGTAGAGAAGGTTCAGCGGAGGGCAACAAAGATGGTACATGGATTGCATCACAAGTCCTATGAGGACAGGTTGAAGGAATTGAATATGTACTTCCTGAAGGAGAGGAGGGAGACAGGGGATATGATAGAGACATACAAGAATCTTACAGGGAGGAACAGGGTGCAGGAATACACTATTTTTAAGTGAAAAAGATGTTCCAGGACTAGAGGGCAAGGATGAAGTTGGAGGGAGGATGATTCAGAGGAAACGTGAGGAAGAATTTCTTCACAGAACAGGTGGTGGACAAGTGGAACACCCTGCCAGAGGAAGTGGTGGGGGCTGAAACAATCACGGGATTTAAGAATGCATGGGATAGACATAAAGGAATTCTGGAGGTCAGGGATAAGGGGCAGCAGACTTCTAGGAAAACATAAAGTAAACTTACAAGCTCAAATGGGCAGACTGGGTGGGCCATAGGCCCTTATCTGCCGACACTGTCTATGTTATCTATGTATTGGTTGCCATAATCTGGACCACTTATTTAATATTTACAGGTCTCTGTTCATTTCTCTGTCTTCCTCCTTAGTGTGCACTCTAATCCTTATTTTAGTGTAAGTAGCAAAGAGGTGCACCTTATTCTGGATTTCCCTTGCCTATATCACAGACAAAGATATTGATGAGCACCAGTAAACAACAAAAAAAAAGATTTCTGTGTTACCCCTCTCTTAACTATTGTGGGCACTGATTGTGCTCCATTGACTACCACCCTCTGTGTGCTGCCCACACAGACAGTTCCCTATCCACATGGTTATTTTGTCTCCCTAAACCAAAGGTCATTCAACTTTTTTTTATTAGCTTTCTGTGTGTAAAGGTCTTGAAATCCTTCCTAAAGTGGAGATGCAACATGTTAACTGCTTGGCCCCTGCTCACTGCCTTTGTAATCCCTTCAAACAAGTCAGTCAGGTTAAGTTGGTGAGATCTCCCTGATATAAATCTGTACTGCTCACAGTCTTGCAAACCATTTTCCTCTTAGAATCCCCTGTCTGTTGATTAATGATGGTTTCAGCAGCTTGCCTACAATCAAGGTTAGATTGACCTGTCTGTAATTTCTTGGTTCATTCCTGTCCCTGCTTTTTTGAAAGCTGCACAACATTAAGTGCCTCCTAGTCTGTTGGAACCAGCTTTGCCTCTTCTGGTACAAATGAAACGTAGTTGCCAATGGCTCCTTTCAACACTTTAGGGTGAAGGCTATATGTGCATGTACATATGAACATGTGCATTGTCCACCTTCAGGGGTTTGAGACCTTTGAGCCCTCTTATTTTCAAGACTGGCCCTAACTCTCATCTTTTTGGCCTGCACCCTGCACTCCGGTAGTAACATAGATGCATAGAAGTTGATGGCAGATAAGGACCGCAAGGCCCATCCAGTCTGCCCATTCCTTTTTCTACCTTATGACAGTGCCATTGGGCTTTGCTCTGTCAATGGCCTATCTATTCATGCTCATCTGTATTGCTCCCTTATGCCTATCCCATGCCTGTTTGAAGCCCTGCACTGTATTCATATCCACCACTTCCTGAGGTAGGCCGTTCCATGCACCCACCACCCTTTCTGTGAAAAACACTTCCTCATATTACCCTATAAATCGGCTTCCCTCTAATCCAATGGTTCTTAGACTTTGTCACAGTGAGCCTCCCCAAATCCATGGAAAAGATTTTGAGCCTCCCCTGAAAACTGAAGTAATCTTGGGCCTGCCCAAAGAAAAACAACATACTGTTCTTTGCACAGTACACCATGAATATATTGAAACCCCTTTGAGTACTTGGCTCACATTCAGTTCTTTGTCTTATACTGACGTGAAACCTATGAAAAAGAGCTCCTGTGCTCAAAGGTGTTATCTGAATAACAAATAAAATAAACAAATATTGTTATTCAGCTTATTACTTTGCTCACTTACTGCTATTGCTCTTAGCACTTCTATACTCCAACCCTTGTATATGGGCTGTTCTGCCATCAGGCTACAAATTGATCACTTGCCACCACTCATTATTAGTTTATTGTTCGTATTTGTTTGTACTATTGTTCCTGTGTATTTCTTGGTTGTTTTGCAGTTAACTTTTGAAATGTATTCACTCCCTACCCTTCCCTGTGTACACTTCAGATGAGCCTTGGCTCATTCACCTTCCCTTGTTACCTATTAGTAAATAAATACATTAAATTCACCTACTATTATCCTCTTTCAGTTTACTTCATCTCTTCACATAAAGTATATAAAACTCAAAATTTAAATACAGTACTTTTTCATACTTGCTTAAGCCTCCCCTGGAACAGGTTGGGGCCTCCCCAAGGAGGCTGGCCTCACCATTTGAGAACCCCTGCTCTAATCTCATGCTGTGTCATCTTGTCCTGCTATTTTTCTTATATTGAAACATGTTAGACTCTTTCACCTTGTTAATGCCCTTAAAATGTTTGAATGTTTCAATCATATCACCCCTCTCTCTCCTCTGCTCTAGGGTATACATATTGAGCTGCATTAATCTGCCCTCATATGTTTTCTGATGCAATCCCTGCACGATTTTGGTTGTCCTTCTCTGGACTGCCTCAATTTGGTTAATGTCCCTTTGAAGGTGTGGCCTCCAGTACTGCATGCAGTACTCCAGATGGGGCCTAACCAGTGTCTTGCAAAGAGGGATTATTACCTCCCTCTTCTGACTTGTGATACCCCTACTAATACACCCTAAAATTCCCCATGCCTTACCTACTGCTTTAGTGATCTGCTTGGATGATTTCAGGTCATCGGTGATGATGATGCCCAAACCTCTTTCTTCCCTTGTGACTGCCAACAACTTCCCTCACAGTCTATAGGTGGCTTCTGGGGTTCTCTTCCCTATGTGCATGACCTTGCACTTCTTTGCTATAAACTCCAGTTGCCACTCTTCTGACCATTTTACTAGTTTATCCAGATCTCTTCTCATTCTGCCCACCCCATCTGGATCATCTACTCTGTTGCAGATCTTGGTGTCATCTGCAAACAGACAAACCTTACCCTCCAGTCCATCTGCAATGTCACCGATGAAGATATTGAAGAGGACTGGACCCAGGACTGATCCCTGAGGTAACCCACTTGTGACTTGCATCTCTTCTGACTGTATAAAGTTTACCACCACTCTCTGTTTTCTGCCCATCAACCAGTTTACCACCCAGTTGACCAACTTTTGACCCACCCCGAGCCTACCCAGCTTATTAATCAATCTTCTATGTGGAACAGTATCGAAAGCTTTGCTGAAGTCAAGGTAGGCAATAGCTGCTCTACCTTGGTCCACCACTCTGGTTACCCAGTCAAGAAATCTATGGGATTAGTTTGACAGGACCTTCCTTTTGTAAACCCATGCTGTCTTGGATCCTGTGCTCCTATGGATTCCAGGTGTCGCACTATCCTTTCCTTAAGGAGTGCCTCCACAATCTTGCTCACTACTGAGATAAGACTGACTGGTGTGTAGTTTCCTGCTACCACTCTTGTGGAGCGGGATCACATGAGCCCTTCTCCAGTCTTCTGGGACCTCTCATGTGCTCAGAGACTCACTAAACAGTTCTGATAATGGCTCTGCTAGTTCCACCCTTAGCTCCTTTAGTTCCCTGGGATGTATGCCATCAGATCCCATTGCCTTGTCCACCCTTAGCTTATTGAGCTTTTGTAGGACCCTTTCTTTTGTGAAGGGACTAGTGCACACATCCCTCCCCCCTGTGTCCATGGTGCTGAGCTGTGGGCCCTGCCCTACCTTCTCTTTAGTAAATACTGAGCAGAAGTATTTATTTAGGATAGATGCTTTTACATGGTCCTCTTCCCCATATGCCCCCGTATCTTCTTTGATCTTAGCAGTATCCCCTCTGGACTTTCTCCTTTCACTAATGTATCTATAGAAAGTCTCTTACTGTTTGTGCTAGTGTTTCCTCGGTTTGATCCTTTGACTACCTTACTGCCTTCCCTGCTTCCCTTAGGAAAGTTTGGTATGCCTCCCTAGCTTCATCCCACTGTGTTCCCTTATATTTCCTGAAGGCCAGCATTTTGGTTCTGTGCTTTTCTGCTACTGTTTTTGAGAACTAAAGTGGTTTCCTTCTTCTTTTGCACTTCCTTTTGTCTATAACACAATGGGATACTGCTTCCAAGTATTGCATCCTTAATGCTTGTCCACTTTGCCTGTACCCCCTCACATGTATTTCTTTTTGCCAGGGCTAACTTAACTCTGTTGGCCATCTTATCAAAGTCAGCTCCTCTGAAGTCCCATATTTTTGCCTTGGAATGGGATGATTTAGTTGTAGTGGCCAAATTGAACCTTACCATGTGATGTCACTGGCCCCCAGGTCACCTTCTACCTGGAGATCTGTGATCCCTTCCCTGTTAGTCAGTAGTAAATCTAGGATAGAGCTGTCTCTTGTGGGTTGTTGTACCAGTTGTTTGAGGCCCTGTGTCTAGTTCTGGCAGACGTTCCTGCTTGTATTGACCAATCTGTATCTGGCATGTTGAAGTTTCCCATTATCAGAGCCTCCCCTTTAGCTGTCATGTTTTGTATATCTTCTAACAGTAATATGTCTATGTCCTCCCCCAGGTCTGGGGGCCTGTAGACAACTCCAGTTCTTATGGCTGTCCCATTTCCTGTTTCCAGGGTGACCTACAGTTCTTCTGACTCCTTATGTGCATTCTGAATTTCTGTAGCTTTGATATTTTCATTGACATACAGGGCCACTCTACCCCCTTATTTTTGCACCTCGGTCTCTTCTGAAAAGTACATTGCCAGATACTGAAGTCTCCCTAGTGTGGCTACTGGTCAACCATGTCTTGCTAATTGCTACTATGTCTTGTTTAGCCTCTGACATTATTGCCTGCTGGTCTGGGATCTTGTTTCCCAGACGGCAAGCATTTGTGTACATGATTTTCCATTGGCCAGATTTCGACGTGTTAGTTGTTGGGTGCGGTCTGGCATTTCCCCTGTGCATCATATGGGGAGACAGACCTTTTTCCTTACCTGGTGATGCAAATGAACTGCAAACATGCTGAACTCCTGTTTCACCACTTGCTGAAGGGGGAGGTGTGTTCTTCCCATTCGACATATCAGATGCTGCACCCCTTTCCCCATTTGCTAGTCTAAATATTCTGCAAAGACATCAAACATCTGCCCCAATGCACTGACTCCCTCCTTAGTCAGATTCAGTCCATCAAATTTAAAGTAGTTTCACTCCCAAAACTGTTGCCAGTTACCTACAAATGTGTGTCCTTTTTCCCGGCACCAGCCCTTGAGCCACCTTGTTTAGCTCCCCTATCTCCCCTTCTCTGACCTTCCGTTCATCTGCCCCTCTCTCCCAGACTGGAAGGATCTCAAAGGAGATGCCAGATTAAATGGATTATAGTTTGTCACCCAGCCTGGTCAGGTGGTCCTTGGTCTCCACAACTGACCGGCTGGTGAAATCATTAGTCCCTATGTGTACCAGGACGTTAATGTTTTCTCCTGCTTCCTAAACAATTTTAGCAATGCGGTCAATGTCTCTCCACACTGATGTACCTGGGAGACATCTGACGATTACCCCTGGCTGGAGTTAGGTATCAACTCCCCAAATCATGGAGTCTCCTATGATCAGAAGTTTTTTGGATTTCCTTTTTGCTTTTTTTGTTTTGGTTCCTGTTTTGGGTGAGTTTTGTTGTGCTAGCTCCTGTGCTGCAGTGTCCTGCTCTGCAGTGTCCTCTGCCCCTTTGTTTGATTTCAGAGCTAGAGGCAGATACCTGTTTGTAGTTTTTATATGGTTTGTGGAGGTAATATGTTGGAGAGCACTGAGTGATGGGGCACCTGATTTCCACCATCTAACCACTTGCCAACCTCCCAGGCCAACTACCTCTGCAGTCAAGGTGCTTCTTTTGAATGTTGGGGAAATGGAGGGTGGTTCCTATAATATATTTCCTCTTGAATATGAAATTTGAGGAGTGCAATCTCTGCCCATGCTGTGAAGAGCTGAGTCCAAAGATCTCCAATGGTCCAGCATGTAGGACAGTGTCCTAAATCCTGTAAAACTGCCCTGCTGAAAGTGTTCTGCAGTACCTGCAGTTAATGATATCCATTTCAGATAATTTGCTGGGTTTATAACTTGATCAGAATAATTAGAAGGAAGAAAATGAAAGCAAAAGTTTGATTTTGTGTTTTGTTTGTTTTTGTATAACTTGTTATAACAAGTTAAATTACTAGTGCCCTGTAAATGAGGTCACCATGTAGATACCCCACTGATCTGCCCCTTCCTGTTTTGCCACAGGAAATGTCATGACTATGCTACCCTATAAACGGAGTATAGTGTGGGGTGGTTGGGGATGGGGATGGGTGGCTGGGTCCTTCCCCTGCCGAAATAGAAGAACCACGGATGAAAGAAACAAGAAGGTAAGAGCAGAAACAATGAGTCAGCAACAAATGAAGTAACCCTGAAAGCTTATCCTAATGATAGATAAAACTATAAAATCTGTAAAGCACCACCTGTAATAATTTCACAGAAGATATACCCTGTAAGAAACACTTTGCTACAGAAAAAAATAAAGCAGTAACAGAAGATATACCTTGCAAAAACAATTTGAATCAGAAGATTACAGCAGTAATCTGTTAGCACATACCTGTAGGCACACTTTGTAATAATGCAGCAGAATGTATACCCAGCAACAACAATTTGAATCAGAGCAAAATAAAGCAATAAAATGTTAGCAACAAACAGTAACAATCCCTGTGAGTACAAAATAAAAATAACAACACACAGTAAATCTGCCTAGCCAAAAGAAGTCTTAATCCTTTCCCTTGCTCTGGTAAGGTTCTTTGCTCTGTCCTTTCAAGCAACCTAGAAGGAAAGAGCTCAGGTGAAGCTAGGTGCCTTGGCCAACAAACCTTGTACCCACCCACTTCCACTATGAATACTAAATTAATCATTTAGTATACAGTATACCCCTATAATGTATGGTAGACTGTTGTTATAGGTAGAAATTAACCTTTTTATAATAACATTTTTACCATCGATGTGATGTCACCATGTTGTTAACCCATCAATGGTACGTCACATCAATGAGTTAACAATTGGGAACAGTCTGTGCCTGCCCACTACAGAAATCTATGACCTTCCTGAAATGGTCACTGTGGTGAGCATGACCTGAAATTAGCAACGGTGATGGATCTAACAACAGTTGTAAGGTTCCTGCTGTATGTTTTTAATTAGTCATGTGAACCATACACTATAAAATATAACGTATAGTTTGCTATCGGCAACCAGCTAGCATAACCATCTTGAGGCTGCCATGGCTATGTAAACCTCTCAAGCTTCAGTCTCAAGGTTTACAAAGTCACTATGGCAACCTTTCAATGGTTAACAAGCTGGTTACCAATAGCTACCCATACATTATTCTCCATTTATCTCATCATCTTCTATTCATGTCCCTTTATATGAGTGCAGGGTGAAGCTCTGCAGATGTCTTGCTATTGAAGTAAAAAAGCAATTTACCAGTTTGTATCACACAACAAAATGTTGGAGTGGCAGCACAATCACTCCGCTAGTGGAAACAATCTACTATGTCCATTCAGTAGCCCCACTGCAGTGTTGCACTGTACTCTTTTTTTTTCTCTCTCCCTCCCTCAAAGCTTCTCTCTCTCTGGAGTCCCCATCCCCTGAAGCTTCTCTCTCTGGAGTCAGGCAAACAATGAAAGTTTGGAGCCCTCGTGACACTATAAACAAACTGTTCTTTTTTGCACTCTGCCTATTTTTGCCCTATCTGCACTACATACTGCACTTTGTAATTTATCAGTGAGTCAAGATTGCTGCTATTGCCAGTGCTAATGTCAGGACTGTACTGGACACAAAAGTAAACAACCCTGAAAAATAAACAGCATTTTGTTTTTCTTTAGCCTGTACTTTCTATAAATAGCACCAGTGACACTGATTTGAAGCCACATATAACTTCATATACTCAAACAACAACAGAGGTACAGTATATCCCCCAGCTCACAAATTACTTTCATACCACAGCTTTATTTTGAGCCTACTTATCCCTACTAATTGAATGCCTGCACACTGTGTTCGAAATTTGTCATTTTATTAGTGCATTTCTCATCAGCTTCAGTAATGTGGATTAAAACTATATTCTTATACTAAGAAAAAAATTGTCTAGCAAATAGGAACTGCAAACAGAATATAGAAGCAGTTTTACATTGTTTTTTCAGTTCTCTGTCTTGTAACTAGAAATTAAGTTAATAGATAGGGTAAAAAAAAGGAGACCAGTTAACTGTGAATAAAATTTTAAGTTAATAGGAACGAGGTCTCTGCTTATTTTTGCATTCTCTGCACAACCTGACATTTAGAGCAAGCAGGGATGAAGCTTTTGTAGAATTAATAAGTTTATCAAAGAATCCTGTGCAGTATAATAAAACAAGGTCACACAATCAGAAATGATATGGTGAATCTAACAGAACACAAAAGAGGAGTCAATGGTACACTCAGAGAATTGTGAATGTTCGGAATGTGTTACCTAGTGAAGTGGTTGACAGTAACAATAAAATAGTTTCAAAAAGGGACTAGACAATTTCATGGGGGACAGGCGTTTCATATTTTCCACCATGACAGTTTAACATAATGGCAAGTTCTGTTATGGGTGTTAGTCTTCTGAACTTGTTTTCAGACAATGAATCCTATGAACCTACTGTACTGTGTAATATACCTCATTTTTCAGAAAATACTCCCAGAAGGACTAACTTCATTTCTCTCTGTATTTTCAGACTGCTAACCTTTCTATCCTTACTGCCTGTTTCACCTTTCTGGAAAACCAGTTTGCCTTGTTGTACTTTTCGTTCTTCACATCCTGTCTAATTCATGATTTCAACTCCTTTATCCCCCCCTTTTTATGGTGTTCCGTTTGGCTTCTGCATCTTCCACTCCTTATACCCTTACCTTCTTATATTTCAGCATTATCTTCGTCTTGCCAAAGTTCACCCTTCTGAAGTCCAGAACCACAGTTTTTAAACTGGGGCTATATGTGTTCTTGTGGTTATGTTGAAGCACACTATATTGTGGTCACTGGACCCCAGTGGTCTTTCACCTCTACTTCACTGACAGTCTGAGCATTTGACATAAGAAGATAAAGGGTGGCCCTCTTTCTAGTTTGTCCTTTGACCCATTGCATGAGATATCAATCTTGAATCAAATCCACATGTGCATGACTTCTTGCACTATTGGTTGTTGGGATTTCCGAGTCCACATCTGCTATATTTTAGTAATTGATCAGTATCACCTCCGCTTTGGCTGACTGCCTCCTGATTTCGTCTCTTTGGTTACTGGCTCTTTCTTCCTTCTAGTTCAGTGGTCTGAACACACTCCAACCTTTATCAATTAACCCACCACCATTGTAAGCTGCACAAAAACTGCTTCTATTCCATACCCTTCCCCTAGAGTGTACTATTCTGTGGCATCTGTGCCTGGCCCAACTTACTGCTCTACCCCTCTTTCCCTGTCTTTTTTCTGTTCCCTCTTTTCAAGTGTGTGGCCCAGTACTAGAAGGTCGCAGTTGTTTCCTGCTCTCTTATGGCTAACAACCTCATCTTAGCCTCTGCTGCCACTGCCTTGAGCTCACTTATTTTGTCCTTGAGGATTCTGGCATTTTAGCAGACTATCCTCCAGGACCCCATTCTCTTCCCCTTACTCCTTCCATGGACCGGACGTACTGTATTAATTTTCTGCATTATTCTACCTTCAGAGCCTTCCCTTCTCTCTTTGCTGTGGTCCCCATCTGGTCCCCAGTCTTTGGCATGCATGCATTTATGTATGTATGTACGTAAGTATGTATGTATGTATGTATGTACTATATGTATGTATTTATTTTATTTATTTATCAATTTATTTTAATGTATTTTATTTTATTTATTTGGTGGATTTTAACTGGGTAGTCTCACTGAAACTTCTGTCACTTTTTCAGGAGCAACCTGGAATTATTATGTAAAGTACAGAGACATTATTGCTAGGTACAAAAAAACAATTACAGAGACAACATTTGAGACAGTATAACAATTGCAGTAACACTAGAAGTAACAATTCATACATTCAGGTCAGGGAGACAAAGTGAAATGTGTATAGTCTAATTCTGCAGCACATCTCATTAGACAAGGTGAAAAAGATTAAAACAAATCTCATTTAGTAGGATAGATAGGTATAAGAGACAGTGTCACATGAGCAAGTCTCAGTGGAAGAAGGTATAACAATTTCGGGTAGGAGGGGTCCTTTGAGCTGCCTATTAAAGGACTGGTATGTAGGACTTTCCTAGATGAGGAAAGGAAGCTCATTCCATTAAAGTGGAGCACTGTGTGAGAAGGATTGTTGGATACCAGTCCCTTTCAACTTTTTAAGCCCAGTAAATTTCCAAATAACATTGGCATTAACATGAAAGGCATGCCCCGCCAGCTTTTCAGCTATGGATGCACCCATGAACAAACACCCTTGCAGATTAGAACTGACTTGGAACTTCAAACTTAACTTTCAATCACATTAGAAACCTGGTATGCATGGACATAATAATCCCCATCATTGCTTCTGGTAAGACTGTTTAAAGGGTTCAGCTATGGACATAAAAATTCAAACTTTCAATCACATTGGAAACCTGGTATGCATGGACATAATAATCTCCATCATTGCTCCTTGTAATGCTGTTTAAAGGGTTCAGCTATGGACATAAAAATTAAAAGACATCAGGCTTGTTACTTAAGCGATACCTGCAGAGTGACTCAAATCTAAATTGTAGTGTTTTTAAATTTGCTATGGTATACACACTTAAGCTAAATGTGGGTTTATAGGAATAACCAACAGGGACTTATTATGAAAACAATTACTGGGCCTTCATTGCTTGAAAACTACTCCATTTGCAGGTATGAAGGGTAGGTGGCTCCAAGAACAACAGTACTAAACCTGGGTGGGGGCTAAAACACCCCTAGAACACCTGGAATTAGCATGGAACCTTTAGGGTATGAACGAGCTTGGTACATCCAGCAGACTAGACCTGAGTTTGATTCTCACAACCTCCACTTGCATTCTGTGCGACTATGAGCAAGTCACTTAACCGCCCAGTGCTCCCCGGCCACCCCTGAAAACAGGCATGTGTGCCTAGTGGGCCTTACTCGGTTACCAAAGACTAAAAAAAAAAAAAAGATCTCATATAACAAATGTTCTACTCTATTATAATCTGGTGGAAGCTGAGCAGTACGTACACTCTGAGGAAAGTCTGCCTAGTAATAAGACAATGAAGTTGTGCACACCAGGAGATGGATGCAAATCTGAGTGGTGGTAACCTAGGGAAGTGTTCACAACAAAATCTTTCACACTTTAAAATCATTGTGTGTTTGGGTTCAGTGCTACATGACGGCCATTCCTGGAAGGGTACCAAGCTTTAATGCAAGTAGAGAGATTGTGAGGCATGATCTAAGTAGGTGATGTATATGATGGTTATGTTTTGATTATTGTTGATGTTAAATGGTTCTAAAGTTATATGCAATGCTGGCACATATGTCCTTGAAGAAGTGAGTGACACAAAATCAAAACATAGGATAGATGGGCTAAAACTGTTACTTCAGACCACTGGTCTCTGTTTGGTAGAGGTTCACCCCTTCCCCTGCAGGGCACGTAGTACCAAGCTATGTTTTTGGCTGAGACAGCAGTATGCTAATGGAATGTCCAGGGTTTTCCTAGCCTAGCAAAAAAGAAAGAAGTTATGTCAGTGTGCAAACAAAACAATATTAAGGCGGCAATGTTGCAGGAAACTAACATTACAGACTGAGAACATGTAAACTTGTCCAGGAGTGGGTCAGACAGTGTTTTGCAGCATACTATAATGACCATAACAGAGGGGTGGCTATTCATGTGAATAGAAACTTACAGTTTGCCTAAATGAGGTGACTGGTGGACTCCCTTAGGCGGAGGGGGGGAGCACTAAGTTTTAGTTCGAGGAAAACTACAAGGAGAACTACACTCACAATTTTTCAAATACCAGCTGGCATCTGAAGACTAAGAAATCCATATTGAAAATAATGGAGTGAAAAGATTTGTGTAAGAAAGTATAAACTTAAAAAAAAAAATACAGGTTCTTTAGAACAGCTTGGGGGGTAGGGTACTGGACTCTAATGATTGATTTGATATTGCCCCAAAAAGTAGTGTACCCCTGGAAAATGCAGGAATTTATAAGAAATGTGAATAAATCTGGTGACTGAGCAGGGGTAGAGTTTGTCATCTATTTGATGTAATCTTCTGTTCATCCATGTCTTAGAGGTATGGGGAGCAGCAGCCCAGAAGCTATGGGTGGTCAGTATAATACCCTTTTGGTGCCAGAGGATACCTGAGTTTCTGTCAAGTATGAGTGATGTTGGATCTAATTTAGAGGAACATGGGTGTGCAGTGCCTATGGACATGGTGATCACTACCTGGATGAGGAGCTGTGCAGACTGACAGGTTGGTTAGAGATTTCCGGTGGCCGCAGATTTAGACACATGCAGGTGAGAACACTGCTTTGAAAACTTGACAGGATGGACCCAATTAGATCTGTCTAACTATGAGTTTAAAATCTCATTAGTTTAGTTTTTATTATACACAATATCCTTTAGGCAAGTGATTATTTTCAAAGAATCTGGAGTCAGGTGTACAGAATTGTACAGACATTAAAATGCATATATACAAAAGATTATGTAGAATAACACAGTAGAGTATTATGTTAAGTTACAGGTATTAAGGCAAACAAATGCTGTATACAGAAGAATACATTGTCAGGAGTTGTCAAGACCTTATAAGCAGTTACAAGTACTGCAATCATTTAGCATAGCCATTAGTTAAGTTTAGAAGGAAGTAATAGCATCACATCCTCTAAACATGTCTTTAGATGCATTCCAAAATTTGACAAATCTAATGAAAATAAGAGTTCTGACCTATAGACTTTTTCCCTGAGAGTTAATAACAGAGGGTGGCATGCCGTGCCTCTGGTAGTGTGTTTATTATCTATGAATAGCCCTTGAATACTGTACAGCGATTTGTAAATAGTGAGTAAATAAAAGCGAAGTCAAAATAGTGAATGTTGAATGGGCTATGTGCCTTTTCATAGCATAGCCACAGGTTAGTGCTTTCATAGTGCTGTTTTTATGAATTGTGTGGTGGGGAGTAATACAGCCTAGAGGATATGAGGAATTGTTTGGGAAGCCAATTTTGAGCCAGCCATCTGGTGTAGTGGTTAGGGCCACCACATGTGTGGCTGATGGACCTGGGTCTGGAACAGTGTTTTGTTTCTGTGTGCTGTGTATTCTTTTTTTTTTATGTGTGTCTCCTGTTCCACCTGCCCTCCCGGCTGTGTAGCCTCTCACTGCTAAGATGGTCCCCTCAATGTTTTTCCACTGGCAACTTTAATCCCCTAGTGAGTAGATCCCCCTTCTGAGTTTTCCACATTCTTTAGTATTATGCCCCCTCTAGAGTTAGGTATTTTAAGCATGGGGTGCAGGGAGCAAAGACCCCTACAAAGGGGGGTGTGGGGGACAGCCCCCACCCACAGAAAATGTAGATATACTGTAGTAGGGATGTTGTGTAGCAGTACATTTCTGTAGCTCGCTATAGTGCTGCGAACTGCACTGATTTTCATTATTTTGTAATGGCTGTTTTTGTTATGCACCATTAAATTTTCACCATTATGACACAGAACCCTTTAGGTAAAAATGAGCCAGCCCAGGTTGTCATACAGGACACAGGTATGGGTAACTAGTATGAGATCAAAAGCAAAATGGAGGTGCTATTCACCATCTTTTGACCGAGTATAGCACACTTTTTTATTTATTTATTTTTTTTATTTATTTAGTTTTTGTTGACCGGGTAAGTGCACTAGACAAATCCTGCCTATTTTCAGGCATGACCCGGGGGAGAGGGATACAGATGAATGCCAACTGACCTTGAACTAGATTATGCTGTTGGTGGTATTTTTAGTGAATGAGGGAAATTTGGCCAGGACACCGGGGAAATTCCCCTACTCTTTTCGATAAGTGCCATGGGATCTTTAACATCCACCTGAACTACCACCAATCCAGGCAGATGGGACCTCGGTTTAACGTTCATTTGCTGATCCATAGACCAAAATGCCATAGTCAGTAAGACTAATAAGGAAGCAGTGGACCTGGAGTTTCTGTTTTTTATTTTTATACTGGAAGGCATGTGAGTGATACTGCCCATTTTCACAAGGTTCCAGTGTAACAAAATAACAAGGGGGATGGGGAAACAAAGGAAATGAGAACCTATACAATACAGGAATTATACAGTAATTAGGAGAGCATGGGGAGTACATTTATAAGAAAAAACAGTTCATGTTTTTGTACTATTAATTGCTGGAAGGAAGTTTCTTCTGGGTTGGTAAAGGAAGCCAGTACTAGTATTAATAACTTTAGACAGATGGTCCATGTGGTCAGCAAATGAGGGACTGCAGTCAAGAATTTAGCCAAGGTATTTAACATTTTTTGTCTGTTCTAGAGTAGCACCCATGGAGGTATACATAGTAATAGAGCAGGGCAGCAGTCAATTTCATGTGCCAGACTGCAGGCATTTTGTTTTCTTTTCATTCATAACAAGTAAGTTTTGTGTGAACCAAGCCTGACTCATATTAAAATCCCATTGTAGCCTCGGCCTCAAATGATCTAGGTTTTTGTCACTTAAAAAGATTACAGCATCATCTGCACACAAGATTATGTTGGTTAATCTGCAGAAAGATTGGAGATGGTTGAGGAATAGATTAAACAGCAGAGGATCAAGTATGTACCAGGTTCAGCCCCAAGGGACTCATCGCAAAACCTTTCACTCTCCTTAGGGAAAAAAAACCCTGACCAGTCTATTACAGTCAGAAAAATGTGGAAGACAGACGACGGGTCTATCATTTCTGATGGGAACTGGGAAGTAGTCTATGAATCCTTCATGGGATTATTGATCTGCAACAAGTTGAAGGAGGCACAATTTAAATATATTCACCACCTGTACATGTCGCCAAACACAGTAAGTAGATTTGACACAGTTGCTCCGATATGCAGTAGATGCACAACTGAGAGTGGAACATACAGTATGAACACTAAGTTTGGTGCTATCCTACTTTGTGCTCTTCCTGGTTGGAGACCTGCTCCCAGATTAATCAGAGGATGGGGGTGAGAATACCAGACACAATTTTCTCCCTGTGCCTGGGTGTGGAAGTCAATGAGAAAAGGGAACAGGTGCCACCTTCCAGGACTGTTAGGACAATGCTACTCATGGCATATGAAGTGTATATAAAATACAAAAGTCTACCAAGAGGTACTGATAGTATATATGGGAAAAAACCTCTTATTAAGCATCTGACCTGTGGAGAAGCTAACTTACTTCCTTAAAGAAAAGACAGACAGGTTTAAAACCTAATGGGTGCCATAAATAAAAATCCTTTCAACCAGTAGAAGCTATGCTGATTAGAACCAGCAACTCAGTGTGAAATGAGCACTGCATTTGATAAGGGATACATAATTTGTTTGTGAACATCAACAATGCTATAGATTAGTAAGGCAAGCACAATAAATGGCAGGTACTGTTGATTACCAGCATAGAACTGTTTGTTTGAAATATTTTATTGTTTGACGGTCTGTTGTTTTATTACATGTTTTTGGAAGCATAGCAGGTCTTTGCAGGTCCGTGCAGAAATGGAATTGTAGTGGCCTGTAACAGAAACAGATTGTAGTTTAACTCATCACTGAATTATTTTTAAAACCCAAAGTATGGACTTTATAATATTTGTATATAAGTCTTTGTGCTGGTTTCTGAAACTCATTAAACAAAATAAAAAAAAGTCCAAATGATAATATGAACATACAGTACATACAAACATACAAACCTTCCAGCAGAAGAAGGCTGTGTATCAAGTCTGCTTGATGACAGCTCCCTGTTAGAATTGTTACAATTACAATCATGCTAGCACCAGAGGCCCTAGTGCAGTAACAGATATGGTAAAAAGTTCAGAGTTTATGTATTGTGTAGGGTATGCTTGTTTAGTCTGTTTATGTTTACTGTACGTACAGTATGAGCTTACATGAATGCATGTGTCTGTACTGTGCAGCATCTGTCTGTGCATTGTTTAGCATGTATACTGTACAGCAGGTGTCTTTTACTGTACAGAAATAACACATCCGTACCGTGGCGGTTCTCAGTATCATTGGTATGTTGATTTTTTATTTTGTTTTCACTGTTTGGTTTCTTAGCTGAATAATCCCCTGCTTTCCTAACTAGAAATAACATTAAATTCAACTTTATCATTAAGTGGTTATATAGCAAGGTAAGTTCACTCCAGCACTCATATGCATCCCACCATAGTGGATGAAAAAACATTTGATGCTTGCTGATTCTGCTGGAAAGTTAATGAGGTCCCTGGCCATGTACATATCACGTGCTTACTGAATCAGTGCACTATCTGGTCTGTAAGGCCTAATATGGAGGGCCAAATTGCTTGTATAAGCCTCCCAGCTGGGTTTTTAAATTGAAATAAACTAAAACTTGTTATTTTATATTAAAACTGTTGTAGAACTGCATGTGTGGAAAAGCTCCTGTGTTCTGCTTAAACTGGCAGTCAGTTGCCGGTAGGGTAAAGGACCACCAGCATACCCACTGAGAACATGAGATTCTATGCTCAGCATTCCCTGAGGTTTATGACTGACAGCCCATATTACTCTTACATAGAAGACTCTATAAAGACATGCCTTACCTTGAGGAGTTGTGTATGTTTGTGCACCAACAGCACGCTCAGTTAAGTTTTTAATATTAGGTCCATATACAGTGGCAACCATTGACTTTTGTAATAATGTCATAAGTTAAGGCTAGGCATGGGTAGACAAGAATCATTTGTTGTTCAATGGCTGAGGTTATGGCTAGCCATGGCTAGACATGAGTCATTTAGCTCAATGACTAAGGGTAACAGCCATGGCTGGGAGTGCCTGGTTATTGTAATTCATGGCCCAGGCTACCACTGTACTCCTTCCTCTGAAAATACAGTGTAGTACACTTTCTGCATTTCAGAACAGAGTGACACAAGTAAGCAGATGTTCTTGTTTATAATTTAACATGCATTTACATTATCTTCATTCTGGCAGAGAATATGATTTGATGGTGCACTCCAGGCATAAGTGGAGGTCTATTGGAGATGGAAAAATAACATAAACTGAAATGGAAGAAAACTAAAGTAAAATAAAAAGTGAAAACCTTCTGCTTACTGCAATAAATATATGAGCTTTTTTTCTTAGCAGGTACAATAGATGTACAATATATGGTGAAAAACTAATTTAAAGAGAATGCATGAGCTTTTTAAGAGCAGGTTTCAAATTTAGCTTGTAAAGAACAGGTTTTGTTACATAATCTAATAATCTAGTGCAAAGTTATGCATCAGGAACTTGTATTCAGTACTCCCTTGAATTTTAAGAACAGATGTTAGCCAGGGCTTACTGATTTTAAAAAGGTTTTCAATGCTACTTTCATCATGAGCCTCAAGCACTTATGGAAAGCACATTTATTTTTGACTGAATACACATACAGTGCTTCTGTTATTTAACTGAAGTTCTGTGTCTCAGAAGGGACTTACACATGTGACACAGAATAAGACACCTGGGAAAGAGGAAACATGTAAGACCATCACTATTGACTATACATCATCTACTCTTGACTAGAAGATGACAATAAACCATTGTGCACTGTTGATGCAAAACCAGACAGTAGATAAAAAATACTACAGTGATAATGCCTGCGCTTTATAGTAACTGTTAATATTTATAGTTGTGTGCTTTCAAGAGCACTGAACTATAAACACTTTACAGAAAGAAACTGACAAACAAGGAAAGAATTAAAGTGATTATTTTTATTATTTTATTTCCTCTATCCTTACTTATTGGGTCACGCTTTCCTCTCGCACATCAACAATGCCTGGATCCAACTTGTAATAAAACTGTAACTTCTGCTTCTGAATTTCTGCTGCCTTTTTCTTCATAAATTCTCCTGAACATACCCTCTGGGTGGGTCAAATTAAGAGGAGAGCAGGTCAGAAAGTTCCTGACAGAGGCAGAGGTGGGATACAGCAGACCCAGATTTCTAGGCACCACAGCTGGGCATATAAACCATAGTGGTATCATGCATCTGAGTGACACCATTGTTTCCACCTACTGTATCTTCCATTCCCAGTGTCTCAACCCATTGTAATAAGTATGGTCTAAGATAGGAGATCTTTTTGGGTTGTCGTGAACATTCTGGATCCATGCCCATCACATTCTGGTTGGTACTTGTCAGCAGAGGACTTTATAGTTACTAACATACTAAAATGGCAGCAGAATAGGCCTAACGGTCTTTTGCGTCTGCTCATTTGGTCAGCCCCCACCCTGGGAGCTGACCTTGCTGCCCCCCTCACATTCTCTGGCTTCTCCCTTCTCAGTTCCGGATATTCTCGCTGCATTGGATTTTGCTTCCAGAACCCTTCCCCTGTACCTGTTCCATCCCCTCTTGAACCCCTCCACTGCCTCTGCCTCCACCAGCCCCCTAGGCAGCACATTCCATGGCTCCACCACCCTCTCAGTGAAGTAGCACCTCCTCCTTTCTCCCCTGAATCTTCCCCCCCTCCAGCTTCCACCCATGCCTCCAGTGGCCCCCTCCTCCTTCCCTTCCAAGCACCCTGACTGTTCCCTCCCCTATTTACCCCTTCATGTACCTGAAAACCCTATCATGTCCCCGGTCCCTTTCTCTTCCAATGTGGACATATTTAGTGCTTGAGACTCTCCTCATAGGTCCTGTCCCCCAAGCCCCAAATCATTTTGGTTGCACTCCTCTGGACCCTCTCCAGGAGTTTAATGTCCCTCTTTAAGTGTGGCCTCCAAAACTGCATGCAGTACTCGAGGTGAGGCCTCATCAAGCAGTTATACAGAGGGAGTATCACTTCCCTCCTTCTGGAGGTGATCCCCCTAGCGATGCATCCCGGCATCCTGTTGGCCTTGGCTGCTGCCCTCCTACAAGTCTCTGAGTTGTTCATCTTGACATCCACCACCACCCCCAGGTCCCTTTCAGCCATCAAGACTTGTAGCATTCCCTCCCAGGGTGTACACTTGACCGGGTTTCTGGCACCCAGGTGCAGTACCTTGCATTTCCCTGCATTGAACCTCAGCTTCCACTTTCTAGACCATCTTTCCAGAGCCTCCAGGTCCCCCTGTAGGGCCACCCTCCCCTCCTCCCCATCCACCACTGCCCCCAGTTTTGAGTCATCTGCAAAGAGACTCATCTCACTCCTGATACCTGTCCTTATGTCAGAGACATAGGCGTTGAACAGGAGGGGCCCAAGGACTGATCCCTGTGGGACCCCACTAATGACCCTCCTTGGGGATGAGACTATCCCACCAACTATGACCCTCTGGGTCCGGTCTTGGAGCCAATTGCCTATCCATCTGATCATCTAGTTCCCCACCCCCATTTCTCCCAGCTTATCCAACAGGCCCACGTGAGGAACAGAGTCAAATGCCTTGCTGAAGTCTAGAAAGAAGACGTCTAGTTCCCCTGGGAGAAAAAGTGTCTCCTATTTACTAGCTCTGAACTTCAGGGTATGTCCTCACATCCTGCAGGAGCACACCGGTTCAAGGATCTCCACATATTTGCTGTTATTCATGTACTGTACATGAGTACAAAGATGACTCAAATAATGTCCCTACCCAGTCTCCATTCTACAGGGAAAGCATGACAAGGGCCTTCAGCTTCACCTCTTAGATTTTACTGCCTATATCCCATATCTTTTTTGTGACTCTGCATTTTACCCTCTGAAAAGTCTGAATGTCTGTCTTGTATTGTGGAGCACAAAACCCACACAGTACTTCAGGCAGGATCTGACCAAGGCCTTGTTAAGTAGCAGGATTTATTTGTTTACTGTGCTTGACAGCCCCCACACCTTACTGATGCACCTACACATTTTGCCATCCTTATCCTCAATGGCCACACACTGCTTCTTAAGCTTTAGTCCCCTGTTTATTATGATATTAAGTCCTTTCTCCCATTCACTACAGCCAACAAATCCACACAGTGTATGGATCCTCCCACTGGTTTTCCTTCCTACATGCACTGCAGCATCTTGCATGCGGCTGTATTCAGTCTGAGATTCCAGTATTCTGACCAATTGCCCAGTTCATTCTGAAGTTTGTCACTATCTTCAGTGGAGTCCACTACCCAGGCCAGATCCATGTCATCAGCAAACTTACACAGACTGATGAAGATGACAGATTTTACCCTGCTGATAAAAATATTAGAGTAATGGATCCAGCACTGATACCTCACAAATGATGCAGACTACCACTCTCCATTTGGAGCAGTACACAGCCATGACAACTAGATGCTTTCTGAAACCAATCAATCAATAAATCAATCAATCAAATCTTTATTTATCCAGGTGATCACCATTGAGCAAGCTCATTTACAAGATGGACATGGTTGCACTGATACACAAGATATACAATGTATGAACAGTCACAATCATAACAATATACAATATTTAACAGACACAATCATAACATCGCAGTGATATTATACAAAACTGATGTACAATATAAATCATGTACACAAGAATGGAATAGTTTGGGACAATGGTTCAATTTCTACTTGAAATAAATATGTCTAGTACAGAAGCTGGAGGTACTAAAGATAACATTTAATAAGTAGTTTTAAATTACATACATTGCCACAAGAAACCAGACAGACAGTGAGTTAAAGGAGGGAAGAATGACAGAGAACAGGGCAGAAGGGGAGGGTAGGGAAGTTGAGGTGAAATAGGTACAGGCAGAGTGAGAGGAGATAGCTGAAGGAAAGATAAGGCCTCAGTAAGGACAGATGGGCAGGGAACACAATTGGTAGGTAGATAATGTGGGGAAGAGGCCACACAGTCCAGGTGTAGGGAAAGGACCATGTTAACATGGTCAGTCATAATGCAGGGAGTTTTAAAGTCAGGGGAAGCAGTTGCAAATTTCCTTGACTGAATGGTCATATAGGGTTTTGAGGGAGGATAGGCTGACCGAAGAACTAAGCTTCAGCGTTTTTTGCACTATGTTCCACAGAGACAACAGTGCAAAGCTTATAGCCATTCTCCCAAAATGTGTTTTTAGCTTTGCTACCTTTCAAGTCAGTCCAAGTCAGTTAGCAAAACACTTTCTGTATGTATCATGTATACCACATTGATGTATTTTGCCCAGAAGCTTATCATGCAGTACAGAGTGAAAGGGCTTCCTGAAGTCTGGACATAGTACATCTATGGCTCTGCCTCTGTCCATCTCACTCCTGAGCCCTTTTAATGTTCATTAGGCTGTCTTGGCAAGATCTGACCTAATGAAGCTATTCTGAAATAGGTAAGAACCTAGGCCTTAACCCAGTCCTTATTCCCCTCAACCTTTTTTTCTGTGAAATGTAAGACACTGATGCTCAAATTGTGTGCCAATACCAGATGCTAGTCCACATAATTTTGAACATATCATTAAACTTGGAGGAAGAAACTTAGAACACTGTGTAAACCAGGTCTTTTATGGGCATCTTTTAGTGTGGATCCAGCATCTTAAAATATTATGCATTTCTAATGTAAAGTCTGAGCTTACAGCTTTCCTTGAGTTGAAAATTGCCTTTTTTTTGTTTACATGGGGGACAGATGCTGGACAGAGAGGTTTTGAAAGGTAAAAAGAGGGATACATCTTATAATGTGAGGACGTTGAGAGGTAAAGGTCTGCTGCCTGACATTCTAAAAATAGTCATTTATTCAAAGCAAACTGCCTTAAAAACGTTTTTAGCTTAACAGATAATGACTAATACGATCTGTTTTTAAATTTGTTTTTAGAGAAGCATAATAAATTTTGTAGGCCATTTCAAAATCCAAAGAAAAGGAAGTACTATACTTGATTTCAATTAAGAAACTTGGTTTATGGGAAACAAAGTTGCCAAATTGTGCATCAGTATGAACATTTCGTGATGCATGATTAAAAAGCGATAGTTTGGAGTTATATTCCCATTTAATTTGTTAACTATTAGATAGCTCAGTTATTATAGTGGGATATATATTGACCACAGTGAAGCAAGATGGATTTGTCACTCGAATCAAGCAGAAACAAAAGAGGTCAGCAAATCAAATCTGAGTACATCACAAAGCATGCATTGTATGTACTCAGGTTTCTAATTTACTCAGGTTTGATCAAAAGACAAACATTTACATACAGTAATTTAAATCTAATGAAATGACCAGTATTGTTTTAAAATATTGCAAGGAATGTGAATTTTCATCTACAGGACTACAGAATGAGCAGTAGACCTGTGGACTGCTGACATTCTGATGTTTATAACAAATTGTAGATTCCAGGGTCAGATGTGTCTTGTGTTTTGATACTCTCTTGTGTCATCCAGTTTCTAAGGGACATGAAAATGGCTTGTGTTTTGGATGCAGTGAATGGCACTGACTGATGCATATGGTCTCATTGGACATCTTTTCTCATGAAATTTTTGCTACATAACATTAGTTTGTCTAATCCAGTTTGTTATGGTATGCATTCTGGAAGGTTTTACACGCTGTCAGTTTTGGTAGTGCAGTTAAAAATGAACTTATCTAAAGGTTCATCTGAAGAACACTGTGCTTATACATTCACACAAAAAGTAAACCCATATCTTATTCATGTGTAAGCTGTAGGCTTCAATTACATCTAAATCATGTGAAATGTTGGCACTGTACTGTATATTTACATCCACGTTCAACCTGGTGAGCTCTGTCCCAGCAATCCATGGGAGCAGCAGCACTTTATGCTATGAGGAAGGAGGGTGGGTTCAAGAATGGATTTGTCCTGTAAAGCCCCAGGTTGGTAAGGAATTGATACATTTCTGAAATTTTCTACTCACTTTGGAGGGGAGAGTGGTAAGAACACATATAAAAATGATTTCAGACAGTATTATTTTACAAAAAGAGTGACTGAGCCATGAAATGGTGTGCCCAAAGAGGTGGTAGGTGCTAGAACCATAACGTCTTCTAACACTGCTTGGAAAGAACTAAGATTATAGTCACTATTCATCAGGACTAGGGAGGTAGAAACATGGAGAACAAAAGAGGGACTAGGGTAAGCACAGACCTCACAGATACAATAGTTCCTGGGATATGATAGGGTATTATGGCATACTATATGCAGTGTCATTTTCTGCCATCATCTGTGTTTCTGTGTTTCTAATTTCAAATGTAGACTGTGACCATTGGAACACACATTTAAGCTAAGTCTTCATGCTAATTCATTTGGTAATTCTGCCACCCAGCAACAGAATGAGTTGGAAAAGATAACACTGTGTGTGGTGTGTGTGTGTGTGTGTGTGTGTGTTATGCAATAATGGTTTCTGGTATCCTTTTATCCTCAATATGCAGAATCTGCCCATTAGTCCATCAAAATGCATTTTCAACAATAAAGAAATCTTGCAAAAATCACTGAAAAAAAAAGAAACTAAAAATGGGGAAATATCTCAGTTTCTTCCAATTGGAGCAGAATAATTCACTACAGGAGAAGAAGCTTGGTCAATATCTTATTAAGTTACTAGTGGGGTTCCACAGAGATCAGTGCTTGGTCAAGTCACATTCAATGTGTTCATCAGTGACATTAAGGACAGCAACAAAGGCATGATATACCTTTTTTTGGATGATACCGAGCTCTGTGGGAGGTGGGCACTGAAAAGGAAATAAGTGATCTGACAGAGGACATGGCACAGTTGCAGAGGTGGTCTGGAATCTAACAGCTGGTGTTCAGAGCTAAAAAGTACAAGGTGATGCACACAGAGTGTAAGAACCAAGGGCTGAGTACAGTCTTGGAATGGTGAAAGTCACAGTCTCAGAGGAGGAGAAAAGCATGGTGATAGCAATAACAAGAAATACAAAGCTATCATTGCAAAGCAGAGAGGTTGTGGGGAAGGCAAACAGGATGTTGGGTTGTGAATCAAGGAAGTTCACCAACAGGAGGAAAAATGTAAGCTTTTAAACTAGCCAAGGGGGAGGCACTGATAGGAAGCAGAAAATTCCAATACTCCCCCCACAAAACAAGGTAGTTCACATGGTAAACACCAAGGTGCAGAGTTCAACAGGGTGCAGAACAGGGTTAAATAGAAAAAAAAGACAAGGGCAGTAAGGACAGGGATAGGGCAAAAAAGAGTAATGCCATCATAAAATGGAGGGCAAAGAGTACCAATGCCCATAGTCTGGGTAACAAACTTCCTGAGCTAGATGCCCTGATGGAAGAAGGACACCTGGATATCATGGCAGTCACAGAAGTATGGTACATGGAGAACCATGACTGGGATGTCAACATACCAGGGTACACAATCTACAGGAGGGACAGGGAGGGTAAAAGAGGAGGAGGAGGAGCTATCTACATAAGGGAAGGGATCAAAGCAATGGAACTAAATGGAAAATTGGGAGGAGAGGAGGCACTAAGGGTCACCTTGGAGACAGGGAGTGACACCACAATCTGTACAGGGGTTGTATACAGACCCCTGTCTCAGGGGAGGACATGGACAAGGAAATGACAGAAGGCAGTCTCAGAATGGCAGAAAAAAGGAAGATATTGTTGATTGGGGACCTGAATATGCCAGATGTTAACTGGAACACATTTACTGCAGCCACATCCAAGAAGAGCATCATTCTCAATGCCCTACAGGGGCATGCCTCAGACAGCTAGTGTTGGAACCCACTTGGGAGGGGGAAACGTTGGACCTGGTACTTTCAAACAGAGAGAAGATCACAAATTTAGAAGTGGGTAGCCATCTGGGAACAAGTGAGCACCACACAGTGTGGTTCATGGTAAACAAAAAAATGGTGTGAAGCCATACAAAAACAAGGGTACAGGACTTTAGAAGGGCTGACTTTGGCAAAAAGGGTGAGTAACTAAGGAATATACTAGCAAATGGGCAGGAAGGATGGGTGGAAGAACAATGGGGGAAAATCAGAACTGCCGTCATAGAGGCAACATGAATTTGTGTGAAGCAAATAAAGAAAACAAAACAGAGTAAAACAACACTATGATTCACAAAAGAGGTGGCAGGGAAGGTTAACAAGAAAACAATAGCATTCAGGAAGTATAAGGAATCACAGAAGAAGCAGGACAGAGAATTGCATCAGTTAAAGCAGAAGGAAGCAGGGAAGACGATGAGAGGAGCAAAGGCCCAAACTGAGGAAAAGATAGCCAACTCAGTTAAGAAGGGGGATAAAGCCTTTTATAGGTACATCAGGGAGCAAAGAAAGACAAAGGGAGGGATAGTGAGGCTTAATATAGGGGGAAGGGGAGGTGGGTTGAGGTTGACAGTGAAAAGGCAGAGATACTGAACAAACACTTTTGCTCAGTTTTCACAAAAGAAGAAGAGGAGGAGGTACCTAATCCAAACAACAGAAGCATTCTGAGCTCCAGTTCATTCACAGAAGAAATGGTCCTGAAAAAACTTCTAAAACTCAAGGTGGACAAAGCAATGGGCCTGATGGGATTCACCCCAGAATTCTACAAGAACTAAGGGGAGACATAATGACACCACTGACTACCCTTTTTAACAAATCAGGGAGGATGGGGTGGTACCTGAGGACTGGAGGAGGGTGGATGTGATTCTCCTTCAAAAAAGTGGGAGCAAGGCAGAGGGAGGAAACTACAGAACTGTTAGTTTGACCTCAGTGGTAGGGGAAATGATGGCATCACTCCTGAAGGAAAGAACTGTTGAGTACCTAGAGGCCAGAGGGGTACAGGACCCAAGGAAGCATGGATTCACAGTGGGAAGGTCATGTCAGATGAATCTAATTGATTTCTTTGACTTAGTGACTAAAGTAGTAGACCAGGGAGGGGCTGTGGATATGGCCTACCTAGACTTTGGCAAGGCATTTGACACAGTCCCACACAAAAGATTAATAAACAAGTTAGCCAGCCTGGAAGTGGGTCCCAGGGTGTTAACCTGAGTAACAAATTGGCTGCACAACAGGATGCAGAGGGTAATAGTAAATGGGATGCACTCTGAAAAATGGGGGTTACTAGTTGGGTACCACAGTGTTCAGTACTGGGACCGGTCCTCTTTAATGTCTTTATAGGAGACATTGCAGAGGATCTGGAAGGAAAAGTATGCCTCTTTGCAGATGACACAAAGATCTGCAACAGGGTTGATACACAAGGGGGAGGTGGAAGGGATGAGAAGGGATTTGGCAAGGTTGGAGGAATGGTCAAAAGTATGGCATCTTAGATTTAAAGAAAAGAAATGCAAAGTAATGCACCTGGGAAGCAAAAACTCAAGTGAAGAATACACAGTGAAGGGGGAGGTACTAACAACAACAAAAGTGGAAAGACACCTGTGATTGTCATATCAGATGACCTTAAGGTAGTCAAGCAATATGAGAAGGCAATAAGGAGAGCTGGGGGATACTGGGATGTATAGGGAGAGGCATCACTGGTAGAAAACAAGAAGTTGTTATCCCTCTGTACAGACAGTTGGTGAGACCCCATCTGGAGTACTGCGTGCAGTTCTGGAGACCCCATCTCTGCAAGGACATAGACAGGATGGAGGCGGTCCAGAGGAGGGCAACTAAAATGGTGCACAGTCTGCAACAGAAGCCATATGAAGAGAGACTAAAGGAGCTTAATATGTATACCCCTGAGGAAAGGAGGAAGAGGATGGACATGATAGAAACTTTCAAGTATCTCAAAGGAATCAACAAAGTCCAAGAGGGAAGCATCTTTCAGGAAAAAAGATGTGCAAGAACTAGGGGCCACAATTTAAAGATAGAGGACAGATGGCTCAAGGGCAATGTGAGGAAATATTTTTTCATGGAGAGAGTGGTGGACACATGGAACTATCCTCCTGAGGAGGTTGTGGGGTCAAAAACAGTGAGAGAATTCAAGAATGCATGGGACAGCCATAAGGCAATTATAGTGGGGCGTAGGAGGAAGTAGGCTCTTGGTTAACTAGAATCTGCAGCTTATCCAATAGGTAGAGAAATGGGCAGACTGGGTGGGCCAAGTGGACCCTATCTGCCCTCAAAGTCTATGTTTTCTATGTAATTCTTCTCCTATACAGGTCGATGGTGTCTCCACATCAGGAGAGAAATGTGCAGTACTGGAGTCCCACCTTAAGAAAGACATAAATCAGAAGGAGGTAGTGAAACGGATGGCTACCAAGTTGGTTCACGGTCAACAGGATATCCTGTATGAACAGTGGCTGGTGAACCAGAACATGTGCTCACTGGAGGAATAAAGTGGCAGCAGGAACATGACTGAGACCTTCAAATAGCCTGAAGCATTAGCAAGGTTGACATTGTCACACTTTTTTACGGAAGTGAGAACAGAAACATCAGAGGTCACAACTACAAATTAGCAGGAGGAAGTACAGAAAGGAGGTCAGAAGGCGCTTTTGTACTGAAAGGGTGGAGTCAAGATGCAATGCAGTGCCAGTGTGGGTAGTGTTGTAATTCATAATTCAGTTGGGAGATTTAAAAGAGGGTGGGATAGATTCAAGGGGAAAGGTAGGGTGACAGGAGGGGGGCAGAGCAACATGTAGCATCAGCTCTGCATCGAGGATAGACCTTTGGGCCTTCTTCTGCTGATCATTCATATATTAGTATGCCCCTATAATTAGGTACCTGTAAGCTCTTCTCTTGGTGGAGGTTGGACTTACTACAGCAATGGCAAAATTAGGTGAGTTGAATCTTAGCTCAGGAAAAAAGGTACACACATGGGAGTTGCAAAAAGACATTGCAGTGTTCATGGAAGAAAGCTTTTATTATTGTTTTTATTTATTTATTTATTAATTTGTTTATTAAAAGTTTTACCAGGAAGGCACATTGAACCAATGCTCATTTCCAGGTGTATCCTGGGGAAAGGGGATAGTGGATAAAATTATTAATATACAGTATATACAACATGAGATGAACAATATATAACATTAATACAGCAGTTACTAAATTTAGAATGAACAATAAAGTGATTTTTGAATCATATACAGAGAGATAAATACAGTTGCTAGCATAATTACACAGAATCAATTTAAATGCAGGAAATGCAAAAACACATTTGAGCAGCCCTAGGAGATGGTGGAAATTATTTGCGCTATTATAGGGTAGGGTAAATAAAGTGATTTATGGAGGTAAGCCAAAAAGAAATTAGGAGCAGGAGCAGATATGTGGAGGGAGTTTGGGAACAACAGAGGAGAGAGAAGAAGGAGAAGGGGCTTGTCAGAGGGGCTGAGGGATGGAGTTCCACAGTTTGGGTAGGCAGCAGGAGAATGAAGATTGGCCTTCACAGGTGGAGCTATGGGAAATAGTGAGAGAGTGAGTGTCAGAATTATGGAAGGAGTGGGTGAGGGGGTAGAGATAAGGAGGAGGAGACATAAGAAGGGAAGGAACATTACCAATATTTTGATGTGAAGGAAATGCAGTAGGAGCATCTCCTATCCTCAAGAGAGGGGGAAGGAGAGGGCATTATAGAAGTCACAGTGATGGGAGGAGGGGCATCAATTGAAAAATGGCAGAAGGAGTTGTAAAGGGTGTCCAGTCTGGTTAAGGAGGTTTTGCGAGCAGCACTGAAGACTACGTCACTGTAATCAAAAACTGGAAGTATCATTTTCTTTACTACTGTGTGGTGGACAGGCAGAGGGATGCAGCTGTGGTTACAGAAAAAAGCATAAAGCTTGGGGTGATCTTTTTTGGCAATCGCATCCATGTGTAAAGAAAAGTCAAGGTACCTGTCAAGCCATGCACCAAGATGCTAAACTGAAAAAATATCCTCCAGTTTTCTCCAATTAAGGGTGTGGAAAGAGGGCATGGAGGGGAACTGAGATAATCTCTGCCTAGTGCCAAAGGTCATGGATATTGTCTTTTTGGCATTGAGGAATAACTGATGAGAAACTAGCCAGCACCGGACCCTGTCAAAGGCCAGCTGTAGTGTGGTAGTAACATTGGAGGAGGATGGGCCAGTAGTGTACAGAACAGTACCATCTGCATATATGTGGATGCTAGTAGAGGAGCAGCCTGAGGGGAGGTCATTTAGAAAAATGGAAAAGAGTAGGGGGTTAAAAACAGAGCCCTGTTGGCCTCCTGTTTGGATAGAGAGGGGAAGAGATAAAGAGTCAGTAATCCTAATCAATTGGTTTCTGCCAGCCATTTAGAATCTGAACCGGTCTACAGTGGTGGGAGAGGGCCCAGTTGCAGAAAGTTAAGTTAGAAGGATGGGATGAGAGACCGTGGCAAATGCCTTAGCAAGGTTGCTGAATATGGTGGAGGAGATGAGGCCACTGTTCATACTGATAAGTATTGAGTCAGTGAGCCTGAGGAGGGAGGTAGTGATGGAGTAGTTCTTCCTGAAGCCGGACAGAAAAGGAGTGAGGAAGGATGTAGAGTCACGGCAGGAGGAGAGTTGAGATAAGACAAGGTGTTCTTGGAGCTTGGACAGGATAGGGAGGAGGAAAACTGGTTGATAGTTGCCAGGAGAGGAGTCACCCCCTTTAGGAAGGGGGAGGTCTATGGTGTGTTTCCAGGCCACAGGGACTGAGGAGTGGGAGAAGGAGACATTCAGAAGTGAGGTAAGATGGCTGGCAATAGCAGAGGTTGAGAGGAAGAGGAGTTTTGGTTCTAGTCCTTCATGGGAGGTACCAGAAGTGGGGTTCAAGGCAAGGAGGGCCTTAAAGGTGGTGAAGGGGATTATAGTGGAGAAGGAGGGGTGAGAAGTGGAGGAGGTCATAGGGGTGAGTGGTGAGGGGGGTGGAAGGGGAGAAATCAGAGAAGGTCAGCAGCACATGAGGTTAAGAAGAGTTAAATTTGGTGCAACCATTAGGGGTCGGATATTTTGGTGTCAGTTTCATGAAGCACAGGGACAAGGGTTTTGGCAGGAGCAGATAAAAGGGCTTGAACCACTTTCCAGAATTTGGATGGGTGGTTCAGGTTGGTATGGAAGGTGGACTGGAAATATTCTGCATGTGAAAACCTGATCACGTGGGTGCATGAATTGCAGAGTGCAATAATGCTATTAATTATTTGTATCATGAGGTGGTCTAAATAATTCAAAAGCTTTAAGATAAATGTTATAAAATCATAACATGAAGCAAGAATCTAAGTGCTCATACCACAGACATTAAAAAGCGTAGAATCATTGAGCAAAAGCCTAGTGAGCTAACCTCCCTAGTTATGGGTAAAGGCAGTGGGGAAGCAGCATGGGGAGGGATGGGGGGAAATAGGGGTAGGGAAAGGGAGGAGACAGGCTGGAAGGTGGCCTTACTGAATGCAAGAAGCCTAAGGAATAGAACAGTGGCATTACAGGCTTTCTTGACAGTGGAGTGGGTGGACATTGCAACCATCATGGAAATGTGGACCACCCAGTTCCAGGACTGGGATATGATGATGATTCCAGGGTTCAGGTTATTTAAAAAGGATAGGGCTAAGGGGAATGGGGGGTGGTGATTTATGTCATGGGAAGGGATGAAGTGCTTAAGGGAGGTAGGGGAGGAAAGGGAGGAGGGGAGGACAGAAGCACTATGGATGCAGTTCCAAGGTGCAAAGAATAGGACACTGAGAATGGGAGTAGTGTACAGGCCTCCAGCTCACAGGAGTGACCTGGATGTGCAATTAGCTGAACAAATTAGGAAGGCCTGCAGGACAGTGGTGGGGGGGACTTCTTCTTACTGGGGTGGAGAGGGGCACCCCATCCACCATACGTGCAAGGGAGTGGATCCTTTTAGAAGCATTTCCAGACAGCTTCCTGATACAGCTGGTCCAGGTGCTGACTCGGTTAGAAAGGACTCTGGACCTTGTACTGGATAATGGGGAAGCTGTAAGTGGAGAAAAAACTAGCTGAGAGTGATCACTATTCAGTGTGATTCACACTCAACATGGGGAGGGAAACGGAGGGCATGACTACAAGGGTGATTGAGTTCAGGGGGGCGGACTTTACGAAGATGGGGGAAATTTTGGGCAGGCACCTGGCAGGTACACAACCACACATGGATGCAGATCAGAAATGGGACATCATAAAGGAAGTGCTGGCAGAGGCTACGGAGTCTTGCACTAGGAAGAAAAGCAAGAAAGGAAGGTGAGGTCCAAGAGGGCAGCATTTCAAAATTACAGGAAATCGGGGAAGGGTGATGATAAGGATACATACAGTACATGATGAAGTCCGGGGAGGTTACCAGACTAGTTAGGGCATCCAAGGCATCCAGGGAGCTGAGACTGGTGCAGGGAATCAAAAGTGGAGAAAAAGACTTCTGCTACATCGGAGAGAGAAGAAGGAGCAAGGATCAGCTAGTCAGGATTAAGAAGGATGAGGGGTGGGTAGAGAAAGGGGCAGAGCAGGCAGAGGCACAGAACGAATACTTCTGCTCTGTATTCATGCAGGAGAAGGGGGGCAGATACTTCAGGTGTGGAGGGAGACGACTGATGTAGGGATTACAGAGAGCAGGGTACTAGATAGGTTGAGGGCATTAAGGGTGGACAAAGCACCTGGACCTGATGGCATTCACATTAGGGTACTAAGGGAGTTGACAGAGGTCCTGGCAGAGCCACTGGCCAACCGGTTCAACACCTCCCTGTACATGGGATGTGTACCATAGGACTAGAGAATGACCCATGTGGTGCCCATCCACAAAACTGGCCCAAAGGATGAACCAGGAAACTATAGGCCAGTGATCCTCACATCATTCATGGGAAAGCTCATGGAGACCATCCTAAAAGAGAGGCTAGTGAACTTCTTGGATGAAAACAGTCTCCAGGATGGTCAACAGCACAGTGTTGTAGTGGGCAGATCCTGCCAGACAAATGTTGTAGAGTACTACGACTGGGTGATGTGGGAACTGGACATGGGTCATGCAGTAGAAGTCCTGTATTTAGCCTTCAGCAAGGCCTTTGATTTAGTGCCACATGGGAGGTGGGGAGGAACTGGAATATGTTGGAGCGGGACCAAAAATGGTGAAATGGATCACAAACTGGCTAAAGGGAAGGCAGCAAAGGGTGGTGGTGGGAGGGGGGATATCTCATCACTGAAAGCAGAGACAAGTGGGATACCACAGGGATTGGTACTAGGACCGGTGCTGTTTGAGATTTTGTATTGCAGATATCTCACATGTGATCTGGAGCAGGATCAGTCTATTTACAGATGTTACCAAGATAGGAGCTGCGATTGATGATGCAGAGGGTGTAAGGGGTTGCAGGAAGACCTGACTAAGCTGCAGAAGTGGGCAGAAACATGTCAAGAAGTGCAAGGTTCTGCACTTTGGAGCCAGGAAATAGGGGAGGGATTATCACTTTAATGGGGTACAGTTGGGGAACTCCACAGAGGAAAAGGACCTAGGAGTGATCATTACAGGGAGCATAAACAACTGTGCTCAGTGCAGGAAGGTGGCAGCAAACATCAACAAAATACTGGGGTGTATTGCAAGAGTGATCTTCTCCAGAAGGAGGGAGGTTATCCTGCCCCTGTATAGATAATTGGTCAGGCCCCACCTGGAGTACTGCGTGCAGTACTGGTGCCCATTCCTGAAGAAGGACATCAGATTTTTGGAGGGGGTGCAGTTAAGAGCCACAAGGATGATCCAGGTATTAATGAATAAGCCCTATGAGGACAGGCTGGGATAGCTGAACATGTATTCGCTGCAGGAGAGGAGGTATGGGGGGATATGGTCAAAACTTTTTAATATCTGAAGAGGACAAACAAGCCCAACACATAAGGGATTTACCAGATGAGAAGGGAGAGGGACACGAGAAGGCATGGACTGAGATTGGAGGGGGGAAGATTCAGGAGAGAAATGAGGAGACATTTATTCACTGAAAGAGTGGTGGACAAATGGAATACCTTACCAGATGAAATAATGTCCTATAAGACAGTGGGCAGTTTCAAAAGGGTTTGGGACAGGGTAAGGGGAAGGGATACTGGGAAGATTGGGGCGGGAGGGGCAGCTGCGAGATGAGGTGCTAGCTGCACACTTGAGCAGACTTGATAGACCATGAGGCCTGTTTCTGCTGGCAATTTCGTACGATCATATAATAAATTGGGATTAGAGAACACTCTTGCTGACAATGCTAAGGTGCAGTACCGCTGTAGATACAAAAATCTTAAATCTACTGAATGCAATGTGGAGTAGAAACCAAAACATTCCACAGCTGAAAACAACAGGATTTGTGTAGTATTTAACCCAAAACTCTTACATTAAATGAAATATGAAAATAGAAAAAAAGTTATTTTCAACATTTTGACAATAATTCTTCTTACAGAAGTATCTATCTATCTATCTATCTATCTATCTATCTATCTATTTATCTATCTATCTATCTATCTATCTCTCTTTAGATGTTGATACCACAGTTGTCCTTGGACAGTATAACCTGAAATTTTGTATGCATGTTCTCTGGTTCAAACTGTCAGGATCCTGCATATTAGGTAATGGTAATTTTGGTAGTTTAAAAGTTCTAAATGGTTGGAAATGTCAACACAATACACTTTTTAAAATCATTTGTTTGCTCGTAGACAGCCAAAATTCATTTGAGATCTGAATCTTGGAACTTTCATATTAGTTAGATATAAGATCAAGGGTAGAGATTGGAGAAGTTACAATTTGTGGATTAATTTGTGGCTGCAAAGTTCTACCAATGAAGTGCGAAGTTCTGCCTGCAAGATGCGGAATTTCACCATTTGCAGACAAAATTCCATCATTCTTTGGTGAAATTCCACACTTCGTGGTGAAATTTCACCAAATTCTGGTGAAGTCAGCTACAGTAGGTGAATTTTTAGCCTAGGAGCAAAACTTTGCAGACTGCTCCATGAAAGCAAATTTCTGGACTTCACAGGTGAATTTAAACTTCACTGCATCTCTGATCAAGGATATCACTTTACTCTTTGAGTTTATTAAAAATATGTAGCTTTAAAATTATTAACAAAATTGGATTCCATTTTTTGCTCAGTCACAGTTCCATTTTTTACATATTTCATATAGCGTGATTTTTATTGTGAATGAAGGTTCCATTTTCATGAGTTGATGTCAGCTTTGGTGAGATAAGGCTTCCATCAAGGAGGCAAAGAAAAACCTTTTTCCTATAGAATATGTTTGCTCACTATTTCCTAAAAAACAGCTGTGAGTGTAACTGTGTAAGTTATGCAGTCAACAGACTGGTGCAAATGTGTCACTTCTACTTTTGATTTCATTTATAAAAGTATTCATTGACATTTTAATGAATATAAATGTGCTGTTTTCATTAGTCTATGTCTCCAGGTCAGGTGTTTTGTAAGCAATCAGCAAAACAATGCATTTAGGGCTTTATGCATGAAGGCATGTAAAGTACACTGAGATGAGACTTAGAGGCAGTGCATAGCTGCATGCTGAGTGAGATGGCACTGCACTCCTGCATGCATGACCATGGGCACAAGTGCAGCCAAGGCTAGAGGAGTGCAGGCACGTCCCTTGACCCCAACATATATGGTCAACCGCACCACTGTGGGCACCTATAGAAGTGAATGCCAACATGGAAGGCCAAGCAAACAATACATCCCAGAGAGGCATGGCACTGACCAAAATGTGGCCACAGAGCAGAACCCCCTTGCAGAGGGTCATGGTGGTATGGACACTGCAGCCCCAGGGCCATTGATGGGTACTGCATGGCTCAGGGCATCTGATATCACCAGACCACAGGTGGCCACCCTGGTTACGGACACACAGACACACTACACAGTGCAATATGGCATGGATACATTCAAGGTCCTCCCCAAAATGAAATCCTGCATATGACTTGACATCCAGGCAGCACTGAATGCCATCTGTCCATAGGCACACTTACCAAGTGCCATCAAGCACAACTGGTAGGACCTCTGGTCTGCTTGCTGGCAACCACCAGCCACTCACAGTCAGCCACTGGCGGTGGCTTCCCTTTGAAAACACTAGCCCTGACCCCCATTGAAAGGGTCATTGCTGAGACTATCTCTGATGTAGTCCACCACTGTGAGGACATAGACTTGGAAGCCCCTATAGGTTAGCGGTCACAACATACAATGAAAGAGGATATGGTTGGCACTGTGCCCAAGGTAGCCACTCTCTATAGCCCCACAGAGGAAGTTGGAAACCTGGCAGGACATGTTCTTCACCTTCCTTTGGGAGAAAGAGAGACCTAGAGTGAGGCGATCACTTCTTTATGCACCAAAGGCACAGGGCAGATTGGCCTTCACTCACTTACAGGGTTATTGGGTGGCTGCCCAGATGCGGGTTGCCTTGCTTTGGGGTTGTCCAGGATTTGACTCACGCTTGAAAAATATAGACTTCTGGAAACATAATGACCCTCCCCCCTTCAAGCAATGCTTTTTAGTGATGGAGGACAGGGAAGAATATCAGGATATTCAGGAACAATGGTCATCCTGGAGGGATGGAGATGAGGCACCAGTAGAGGGCTAACTAAAAACATCTGTGGCAATTTTGTTGGTGGGCCTATGATCTTCACTTTGCCCCGGTGACCCTGGACCCATAGTTTAAGAGGCTGGTGGGGCAGGGTTTACACTAGCCCTACCAATTACTGATAGGATCATCAGTCATGTCATTTGAGGCAGCCAGTAGAAATTTGGGCTTAAATCAGTTTATACTTTTAGGTACTACCAGCTTAGTGATTATATACACAAACAAATAAGAAAACTTGATGAGGGGGGCGGGGGGAGAGAGGTGTCCCATTTCAAGGAATTTGGTTCTCGTATAGTGCAGAAAGTGCTATTTCTTTTATTATGTGAAGGATATATAGTGGACTTGGTCATCTACTCACAATATCTTAAGAACAAATGGGAACAAGATTTGGTTGTCACTCTGACAGAAAAACAATGGGCAATGGTTTGGAGAAGCACTTTGAGCACTACAGTGGCACCCATCTGGCAGGAGTTTGGATGGAAGTTGCTAACCCGTATTTTTCAGGTTCCAGCCCAGGTGACACATTATGCTCCAGGGATGGGGGCATCTTGCTAGAGGAAGTATGGGGTGGGACATGTTCCCCAGTCCCATGTTTTCTGGCACTGCCCTGTGCTAACTCAATTTTGGGTGGAAGCAGAACAACACCTAAATGCCATTTATCAAATCCAGAGTCCACTGGCATTTGATCTTATGGATTCTTCCCAGAGAACTCTTGGTACAGAAGCAATATATCTCTGGTTGATCTTAAATACAGCAGTTATCAAGGCTATTACTAAGAAATGGGGCAGGAGATCCCACCCTTGATAGAGGAGTGCTGTGCGGTGGTGAGTTCTATACACCTGATGGAAAGAGTTACATTTAGTCTTATACAACAGACTCACCTATATCAGAATTGATGGACAAGATGGCTCCTGTATGAAAGTTCACTGAGCCCAGAGACAGAGGAACAGGTGAAAAGCTTAAGTATAGGAGGGACTCCTGCTGGCTAGGTGAGGTAGGCCTTGGGGTTGAAGGTAACACACTTCAATACCTGTATGAGAGGCCATCACTTTATTTTTGAAAGACTAACTATGGAAAAGAGAATATCTCTTGCACCTACTAATTTAACATGCTGATACTTTTGCTGTTCCTTTTTATTGTTTGGTTTACCGGGTCATTTTATCACCCAGTATTATTTTGTCTCAGTATGTAAAACAACCTTGAAATGAATGTTGGTTTAAATAATGGACCTTTTATGTGAACTCCTTCTGGAACTAGAATATTAAAAACAGACTGGTTGAATCTTATGTATGTTGGCATTGACAAATATGGTTCCATTGTAATGTATATTGTATGATTACTATAGCTTGGTTAGGCATAACACAATAAAGAAAGTGTAAAAAAATAGGTAGCCTCTTTCTCTGCTGCAGCCCTGCAGACCCAGCACCACTGACCACATGCACAGCAGTGAGCACAGCACAGTTGGAGCTGCTGAGGGATCAGGGGCACATGTGCAGCAGGAAGCATTCATGGTGCACCATATGGGTACCCTGTATCTGACAGCTGTTACCTAGCCTATAGTAACCACCCACCCTGTCACCCACAGGACAACAGCTAGAACAAGAATAGATGCTGAAGCCAGATAGGCACACCCAGATGACACTGACATGGCATTGGACATGACAAAGAGGACAGCAAATGCAGACTACCACAGATGCTATGCCACCACACTACAGCACCCGGGTTCCCCACCACCTCCCCAAGATGTTACAGAGCACACGGGCACAGATGTGGCAATGGACTCTGCATCCCAAGCCCTGCTGCACCAAGGTGATGACCAGTCAATGCCACCAGCCTGCACAGGTGTGGAGCAGCGGACTACTGTGGGGCACGCATCCCCACCAATCTACCATGACAGCAGTGATGAGGGCACACCATGACTGCTGCCATGGTACACCAGATGGACACCTGCCAAAAGGAATACTTCAGGCATCCTACCATGACCTGTGGAACCTGGAATGAGAACACCTATCAGCAGAGAGAGGAGAGAACACAGTGGCACTAAGTGACCTCACTGAACAGGTTAGTGGGATACACAGGGACATCGGCAGGATTGGTGACATGCTGGAGCAGCTGACGGAACCCATGCCACCTGCACATGCAGTGCCTGGGCACATGCAGGGAATCCACACAGATGGGGTTGGGTATGGGACAGCACAGGGCTTAAAAGGTGGATGTGGCACCATGAGGGACCCTAGAGTGGACAGAGCACCAGTGAGAGGATGGCCACCATGGGACACAGAAGATCAGGTGGCCAGACACCAAGACAATGTCTAGGCACAAGGACAGGAACTGGAACTGCAAGGCCATGACCATGCTGACATGATGTGTGGACCACCATAATATTGTGGCCTATGCTGTAGGTGGCCACAGTGCACAGACACCTGCACATCACTGCCCATGACCCACAGTCACACTACACTGCATGATACATAATGCATAGTTCCACAAAGCACTAAATATGACCCCAAACAAAACATATGAACCCACATAACACATATGATCCCCCACACACTATGCATACACACACATGGACTGCACATGACACAGGTGCAGTCAGAGTGACACATCATCATGGTGACACCTGGTCCACACAGCAACAGGATGAATGTACCCTGTGTCATGGTATGCATTACTACATGTCCAGAGAGCATTTCCCTCCCAACTCATGGCAATCCATTGTCATTGCAGGGTGACATGTTGTCTGGCACATTGTATGCATGGGCAGTCGACCCTGTTCACACATGTTGTGTAGCATGGAGCAGACAGTGAACATTCTGCATGCCTTCCCAGGGGCAAGCATCATCATGCCACATGTGTGATCCAGGCACTAGAACCTCATCTTCAGCCTGCCAATCATGCATTCCACCACCAACCTTGTCCTTTTGTGTGCTCTGATGCGTGCCACCTCTACCTGCTCCTGTGGTTCCAGGTCTGGTGTCAGAAGGTAGGGGCATAGAGGGTAACCACTGCCACCTTGGAAGATGTAGGACAGTGTTAGTATGTGTAGACATCTCGGCAGGCACCACGTCCCCCCACTGAGGTACCTACTAAGCAACCATCAGTCAATGCCAACCTGTTTCTCACGGCGGGCACCCAGGCTGGACCAGTTGAAGATATAAGCATCGGGGTATAAGGCTGTTGATGTTTTGGTACCCCTTGCAGTTTCAGTACACCTCCTCCTCCACTAATGGGGCCAATATCACTATATGCATGCAGTCAATGGTGCCCAGCATGTTTGGCATGCCCTGTATGCCATAGGACCCCTCCCTTGTGCTTTGGATGTTCACTGGTGTTGTTGGAAAGGCAATGTTTGCCTGCCCATGCTGTAGTAAGGCATCTGTGACTTGATGCAGGGCACTGGACATGGACGACTTACTTCCATCCATAGCATCATGTGCCACCCTCTCGAAGAAGCCTGTACCATACTACATTAGTGCATACAGCACCTCTGTTTCCACTGTCAGAACCCTGGACCATCTGGTGCAGGGTGTGACGTTTGACTGTACCATGTCACACAGGTATTATATGGTGGCATGGTCCATCCAGAACTGCTGTATGCAGTGTGTGTCCCTGAGAGACAACATCCTTAGTCTGTTGCAGAAGATCCATGGCCGGTGGCAGGCCTGATGCCTCCATAATTGAGATAGATCCTCATCCAGCAGGATGGTGTTCAGCAACAGTTTTGGGCACATGGCACAGAGGTGGGCACTAATACAGCTGGCGGTGTGTGGCACACTGGTGTACAGCATGGCAGGGTGTCCCACCTGTGCTGTCTAGCACCACCTATCTGCTCCATGGTACTTTGTGTGGATTCTTCTGGTGCATGCTGGTGTGTGGCATGGCATGATAGGGACTCTGCCCTGTAGTGATGTCCAGTGTTGAATGCAACATGGCAGAGGTAGGAGCTAGTTTAGCAGCGACTGTGAGGCACCAGGAGGAGTACCCCCATCAACTATGTTGGAGTGCCTCCCTCATGTACCAGGATACCCATAAGAGGGGCAACATTTGGAAGGTGATGGAGCCAGTGGAGGTGAGTATGTGGCTGCATGTGGGTGCCTTGTAGACAGGAGTGTGACATGGAACAACTAATGGTCTTCCACCTGTTGTGTTCCCATAGGCATTCAGTGGGAAGCCACTCTCCATGACCCTCAAGTGGAGGCAGCTGATCCCCCACATGGGGGTTCGGAGGTGAAGCCCCTTAATAGAAAAATGTACCGGGTTTCCATATGGATTTATGTCAACCACAACTTGTGGTCAACATAATGTCTGTTGCTGTGATGTCAGTTAATGATACAGTTGTCCAGCATCATAGATCCAGCAGCAGCTTGCAAGAAAAGTTAGAGAACAAGAGAATAAGACAGATATCATGTTAATCAGAAAATCAAATGGTCAAATTTGTGTTTCGCAGGAGGAGATTGAATAAGAATTTTTTGATTTGTATTCAACTTTATATACCTCAGAATGCAATTGAACTACTCAGAAGATTTTCTATTATGAAATATTCTGCGATACAACAATTCTGGAAAAGAATTGGGGAAACCTAAATAAACTCATAACTCTTGAGGAATGTTTTTTGAAATTAAAAAAAAAACTTTATTGAGTTTCTAAAATAACAATAACAAACACAAAACACAAACAGACAAAACTATTGAGGAAATTTTTGATACAATCCAAAATATGAAAAAAGAGAAATGTCCTGGTCCTGATGGGTTTACCCTCGAGTTTTATGATATAGTCAAAACAGTATTAGGGCTCAGACTACAAACTCTCTTTAATCAAATTCAGAATCAAAATAATTTACCTAATTCCTTTAACCGTGCCTACATTTCTTTAATTCCCAAACATGGTAAAGACCTATCCAAAACTGAAAATTACAGACGCATTGCTATATTAAATGTAGACTATAAAATATACACTAATATACTTAACTGGGAAATATCATAAATATAAATTAATTGGAGTTTATCCTGGACAGAAATATACAATCTGGGTTTTTCAGAATACAATTCATAGTTGAATAGCTCATCAGTTCTGGCACTCAGGCTTTGTTTCTTTTTTTCTTTGGACACCACTAAAGCATTTTATATGCTTGAGTGTGAATACCTATTTCAAGAAATATATTTAAATTTCCTGACCAATGTATAAGGTACATTCAAACCATATGCAATAAATCCTTTGCACAATTAAAAATCAATGGCAGCTATCAAAACCCTTTAGATTCCATCCTGGGGTTAGACAAGGATGCCCCTTGTCTCCTTCACTATTTGTGATAGGGCTGAAATTATTGTTAAAATAAGTACAGTCTAATCAGCTCATTGCTGGCATTCAGGTTACCCAACTAGAACTAAAGTTCAATGCCTATGTGGATGATTTGTTACTTCTGATTTAGGAACAAGACAGAGTTTATCAGAATTAATGAGGCTGATCAGAAGATTCTCTAAGATAGTCGGATATAATGTAAATGAGAAAAAATTCCAAAATTATATTATTCAACATAACTCATACAGAGTGAAATAAAAAATATAATTAATGCCATGATTCAAGAGAAAGGGATGACCTATCTTGGAATCACCATCTCAAGTAAAAAAAAAGAAGACTGGTATCATTCCAATTTCGAATATTTATCTAACTCCTTGAAACTTAAATTCTTGCGATGGAGTAAATTCCAACTATCAATTTGGGGGAAGATACAACTTATTAAAATGGTCACAGTTCCAATTCTGTCTTATAGACTACAATCCATTCTATTTCCAATTCCACCTCAATGGATTAAAAAATCGATAAGCTTTTTAGTAACTTTATTTGGAATTTATAAAATCCCCAGAATTTCTTGATCAAAATTATGTCTGCCAAAAGAAAATGGAGGGTTGCCTTGCCCCTACATTCAGATTTGCTATTATGCTTTTCTTATTAAACTAACCATGAACTGAGCTTTCAAAGATACCAATATGCAGTGGGAAAATCTAATCTTAAGCAATTACTTTAAGGAACATCTAAATATAAAAAAACTTCTACTTTTATCATCTTTAGGTATAAAATCTAAATGTACCATTATTAAAAACCTAAGTACCATATTATAGAAATGTTTTGATGCAACTAAATGGTTAATAACCAAATCTCCTTTGAATGATATTTGGAACAATCTAAATTTTACTTTACCAGGGAAATTGCTTTACAACAAATCTTGGTCCCAGGAAGATATTGGGAAATGGGAAGATTTATATCAAAATAGAACCAACTCCCCAGTCCCTTGGGACACCTTCAGACAAAAATTTCAACTAAAAAGTTCCCAGCCTATTACACTCTTTACAGGCTCTTGTAAATGAATCTGTCAGAATCAAGTCTTTGCTGGCACTGCAAATCTTTAGATGCAGACTTCGTTCATATGTTCTGGGACTACAAACACAGCAAAACATGGTGGGAACAGTCCTTCATTTTCTAGAAAAGATAGTTATCCAGTCACATACTGTAATTGGAAGAATTATATATTTATAATAATTTAGATGTACAATCAGCAACTAATAGATAAAAACTACAGAATCATTCTCAAGGAAAATGTAATGGAAATTAAAAGGTTAATTTTAAAATACAAGAAATAAATTGGTCCTAATATGAGGTTTCCAGACATAGAATGAAAACAACTATGTCTAAGTGCACTATACAATAACAGCCATTTCTCGGATTATGATTCAATCTGGAAGCTTTACAATAAGAAGATGGAGGACTTGACCAAAGGTGACTTTTTCTAAATACAATGGAATGCTAGAACTTATAACAGCTCTAGGAAGAAAGATTTGAAAACCACACCATTATATAATTGGAGTATTTAAACTGTATCAGATATATTTTTTATATTGAATGTATTTATTTCTGGAATATGTGCTAATAAAATTATTTTTTTGCAAAAGCAAAAGCAGAAAAGTACAAGAGGATGAAGAGATGGATGGAAGGCAAGATATGAAGGGGCAGGAGGGTGGGATAGGAAGTCCAGGGAGGATGGGGACTTAAGTCAAGGTGGAAGGTGGGGTCTCAGTGTAAGGAGCTTTGGGAACAAAATGGCTGAGCTGCATTCACTGATAGTAGAGGGGGAGATGGACATCACAGAACTAAGTTTCATTGCAAAGAAGTGAAAAATCATGCACTTAGGCCATAGAAACTCAGGGGCAGAGTACAAGATGGGGGCAGTGGTACTGACAACCACAACACAGGAAGTATACCTTTGGGTAATCATATCTGATGACCTAAAGGTGGCCAAACAGTGTGACAAGGCTATGGGGAGAGCCAATGAGATACTAGGATACATAGGAAGGGGCATCACCAGCAGAAAGTGGGAGGTAGTGATACCTCTGTATAACTCTTTGGTGAAACCTCACCTGGAGTACTGTGTCCAGTTGTGGAGACCACATCTCTGCAAGGACAAAGGCAGAGTAGAAGCAGTTCAGAGGAGGGCAACAAATATGATGCAGGGTCTGCACCATAGACCATATGAGGAGAGCCTAAAGAAGTTCAATATGTACACACTGGAGGAAAGAAGAGAAAGGGAGGATATTCAAACACTTCACAGGTATAAATAAGTTATAAGATGGAAGCATTTACTAGAAAAAAAGATGCTCAAGAACAAGGGGCATGCTATGAAGCTGGAGGGGCAGACTCAGGGAAGATGTAAGGAAGTACTTCTTCAAAGAGAGATTAGTGGATGCCTGGAAAAGTCTTCCAGTTGAGGGGGTGGGACAAAAGCTTTGGTGTTATTCAAGAATACATGGACTAGGCATAAGAGAACCTTAGTCATTAGGGAAGAGAGGTCTAAGCTGGAGATCAAGCAGGGTCTATGGTGTTACAGTAGGTAGGGAAAATGGGCAGACTGGGTGGGCCAAGCTGTCCTTATCTGCCATCAAATTCTATGTTTATATGATTCTATGAGAGTGATCAGTAGCACACAGGAGAGGAAAAACACCAGTGGAGGAAATCTCTGAGGAGGACCCATGGCTACTGACCTGCCCATCCTCAAGGCAATCTAAGAGGAGATGATCCTAAATGCTTGAACTTAGTTCTAATTGTGGGTTAGTATTTAGTGATCAAGGTGTGATGAAATCTGTCTTCCAAGTCTTTGATGATGTCTGCAGCAAGGTCCATTCCTGAGGTTGAAGACACAGATCGTAATCAGATGAATGACCAGATGATGCATATGGATTGCATTCAGCTGTTGAGGAAAGGTTTGAAAAAAATGCAGGATTTATTTTCTGGTATTTAGGTGCTAATTTATCAGAGGTACACAGAGGATGTGATAGATCTCAGCATGAGAAAAAGCATTTGTTTGTCTGGATGGACTGTTGGACTCCAGTACTTACATGATTGGTATAGGCTATGTAAATTTCTTACTGTATCTGTTGGACTTTGAAGAAGGAAATTGCAGGATAGAATGATTAGCTTCTTTTAGTAGATTTACAGACATTGGCAAGGTTCTCAGAATTGCTTAAGGATGATTGGATAGTGAATCCTCAGGATGCAGAAGTCCAATGAAAGCTAGACAAATAGCTGAAGAAACTATGAAGTTCAAAATAGAGTCAAAAGGATTTGCATTCATAAAATTCATTATGTTTGACTATGGAGGCATTTATGGTGAAATAAGGAGTCTAAGCAAATGAAACTCTTTGGATACCTAGTTGACAAATGTAACTGGAGGACTAAAACAGTGAACACAAGGATGGAGTAGGCTGTAAGACAGAAACTGGATACTTGATGGTTATAGCTAAAATGCTCTGTATGAAGTTTTGAGGCTTGATGAAGAGTTAGAAATGCTAATACATGCATTCCATGAGCAAATATTCAGGAAGAACTGCAATGCACAAGCTTATGGATATGTTCCATGTTGTAGTATAAGTAGCTCATGGCAGGAGCTAGAGTGGCCCATGTGCTGATGGTTAAATTCTAACAAGTTGTGGGGCCACTAGAAAAATGGAGGAGTCTTAATTGAGTTTTAACTGAGTCTGCTTACTGGTGAGGCAATAAAAGGTCTTCTATTGGAAACGGTATAGCACATTGAGTGAGCCAGTTGCACAATTTTGCATAGTCATGATGTGGAATTGTTGTGGTGTGAGACTGTGATAAAGAGATAACCTAGTCAGTTGCACATGAGCAACACAATGGAATGGAGTCTAGACATGCCCTTGGTGATGGCATTCACTGGAATGTGTAAGAGAAGATAGATACTGTCTGATTCGATCAAATGACCCTTAGGAAGGTGACTGACATGACTGATGAATCTTGAAGATGAAATGTAGATGACTTTGTCAAGTATTATGATGTCAGGAGAACAAGAGGCAGGATTTAAGATTGTGCAAAGATAGCAGGATAGCTATGTATTGTAGAAACATTGGTGCATATTCTGATAGTCTAGAAAGAAGAAGGGTTTTGAAGAACATCAGATAGTTATTCCAGGAAGATATGAGTGGGAAGACATGTTTGAACCTTATTAGCTGCTTCCAAGAATTGGGTATGATGCTGCCATGCAAATAACCATTGGTGCCAGTGTCAATAGGTAGGATTTGAAGGCCTTCCTTGAGAAATTATGGATATTGTGCAGGTGAGGTATTTCGGTAGAGAAGAAGGTTCATGTTTCCATTACAAGAGGATAAGTTCAAAGAGAATGCCACTAAAGCTTGGAACTTAGCCAGACTGCCAGTGCAGCAGTAGTGTTACTGCTTGTGGTGCTGCCAACCTGGGTTTAGGAGAGAGCCCGGGGAGCTAGAGGGTTGGCTGGGGGGAGGAGGATCGAGCACCTTACTGGCACTCTTCTCCTCTGGGAAGGGAGGGATGTCATTCCCACTGCAACACTGCCACCTGGGTGCACATCTGCGGCAGTGCAGTCGGGAGTGCCATGAGGGCGGGGAGGACATCATCTGTGGTCCAGAACGGCTTTGCATTTCAATGTGCGCATGTCTCCATTGACCCCCCCCCAGCAGTCGGTGTCCTCAGGGGATTCAGAAAGAAAAATGGACCATGGCCCTAAGGTTCACCTGATGATGGGCAGGTGGGGTGTGGTGTGGCCTGGGTCAGTCAGAGGCCCTGTATGTGGAGTAAGTAGGGAAGGCAGTACCCTCCCCCTCTTCACCTCCCCATCTGGGGGGTGATCAAAGGCAGAATGGGTTCTGAGGACTGAGCCTGGGTTCGGCCAACCACCCTCCAAAGATTCAAGGATCAGGGTGGACTGTGGAGATGAAGGGGGTATGAGAAAAAAATGCTTAAAACCTATGAAGTAAATCAGGAGGTAATGGCTTTCATATGGTCTAGATCCAATGAGATGTCTGTGGAATGATCCTGTGTAGATGATCGAGAGGTAAGAGTTTCTATAGAGTCTGACTACAATAGGATACCAAGAAATGATCACATAGAGATTATCAGGAAGTAATGGTGCTTCCATACTATCTGAGTCCAAGATGCCATGCAAGTCGAAGGATTTCTCTAGACCAGGGATTGCCTGTTCGGTTAGAGGAGTTGATAATCCTTGGAGCACTGGACAGTAGCAGTACTGCCAGCTGTGGGAGGAGCATAAGGCACATCAATCATGAGACATAATCAAATAGCTGAATGAGTGCTGGATTGTGACAAATGTGGAGGATGCCCTAAAAAAGCAAACACACCTTAGCCTCAGGCTGATGGAACAGCAGAATGAAAATGCACAACAACAGAACAGCGGGTCTTCCCAAATACACCATAGAGATGCCAGGGACATGAATGAGCAGGAAAGAGCCCAAAAGCAACTGCAGACTTGGTGGGGAGCTAGGAGACAGGGCCAAAGCATCCAAGGAGTACAAAAGGATTGTAGAAATAGGCACAGGGTGCAGAACTGTCAATCATAGGGAAGCCATGCAAGGAGTGGAAGATGACCATTGAGCTGATGAGGAGACACTGCAAGCCAGAAAATGTCTGAGGAGTGATCCTGAGCTGACTGATCCAACATGAAGTATGGCATATGCTGAGCAAGACTGAGGAGAAAATCCAGTTGGAAAATCAGAGCAGGACAGATGAACAACGGCAGGTTTCTTCACAGCAGACAGACATGCAGGACAGTGGAAGGCACAGGAGGAGAACACTGAGATACAAGAGGAGTCCAAACAGAATCAAAGGGAGAAGTCACACGACAGATGGAACACCAATGTGACATGGCATGAAAGGAGTTTGGAATGGACCCTGATGCAACAGAGGCAGGAAGAAAGGATGAATGCAGACATAGACAAGTCCCGGGTGAAAACCTGGGGATGCAAGAATGTGTGGAGCACTGCTAATGGAGAAGGTGGCAGCAGGAGTAGATGGGGCAGAGACAGGAAGAGGCAGAGCTGGGAAGCAAGCCACATCACCACTACAGGATTGTGGGATGGAAACTGAAAGGCAAGCTGAGCCATGAAGTCTTAAATGTCAGAGAACAGGGAAGAATCTGAGGATGAACAAAGTGGTAACGTCCAAGATCCATAACAGGAGGAAGTGAAGGAGAAAAGATAAAGAATATAAACCTAGAGTGTGAGCAGAAACTGAGTGCAGGACAGCTCAACAACTGAAGTATGGCCATGAGGCTAGAACAGTACAGTCTTCCATGGAGGAGGTCCCATCCAAAGCCTTAGAATGGGCTGAAGGAGCAGAGGAATAAGTCTTGGGAAATCTGCGGGACTGACTTCAGAGATCTGAGGCATGGTAACAATTGACTTGGCCCAGGCACAGGAGACTGAAGGCCAATAGTGGAGGGATCCTAGGTCTGAATGGAGCTGAACAATGCCAGTAGAGAACTGAACTGGTAGATGATGGGAATGGATGAACAAACTCCCATCACCAGAGACTGAGAGATCCCATCATCACTCAAATGCCAAAAGCAGGAGTTACGGACAGAGACTGGTGGAGTGTAGGTATGAATTGAAGTGGTTGAATGATAGCATAGGATGGAAAGATGGTAGAAACTGAAAATGAGGAACAGGCTCCCATCCTTGACAAACAGGCAAGCCCACCTTCGCTCAATACCCCATGAAGTGGAGTTAGGGATGGAGACTGATGAACAATGGTATATGATTGGTGAATGGTAGAACTGAAAATGATGAACAGAACTCCCATCATTGGTAGACAGGGCAAATCCACCTTTACTCAATACCTCACCAGGTCGAATTAAGGACCAAGACTATCAGATTGATGATATAGATTGGAGGCTGATAGAACTGGACTCCCATCCCTGACAGACAGGACAAACCTACCTTAACTCGATACTCCACTAGACAGAGTTAGGGATGGAAGCAGTGAGACTGCTGGTATTGGCTGAGGAAGGAAAGAGCAGCTGGGTGCCACACAGAAGAAAAGAGGAACAAATCAGAAAGCTGTAGCAAGAGAAAAGTTAAAGTAGCACAGAAGGGAAGGTCAGAAACCAGCAGGAGGAGGGCAACATGTATGCTGTTGAACTGGAGGCACAAGTAAACTAACTAAAACAACACTAAAGCACCAGGGCAAATTGGGGTGTGTATAGCTTTAATATACAATGGGACAAACTAAAAGCAGACAACAGAAAAACATTAGGAGGACAAATATTAGGTGTGCACAGCGTGAAGATGAGGATGAAGCATCAGCAAGGTCAGCACAAGTTAATGGTGTGGTGGAGGTAGAAAACAGTAGCATCGATGTGGAGCAGAGCTTCTTTGGTACCTCATCTGAATTCACCCTGGATCTGCATCCCCAATTAGCTCATTTTACAGTGCTACATGTGGGGTGTCATCATTAAATGACCTACACAATAATCACAACTAGAGATGCTTGTTTGAAATGGGATCTGTTATATATTGGCAGCTTAAGCAATCAAAACAAACTGGCAGGGAATCAACATTAAAAGAGCACCAACTAGGCAGGACTGAGGGAATATTATGAGTGGAGACAGGCAGCATGGAGAAACCAGGTAGGAGATTGAATGAGCTTCATCAGTGAAGATGGACTATCGAGGTGACAGTGTCAAGCTGGTTTCAGTCATATTCCAAAGGGTATGATGAAATCCAGTAACAGTAGACCAGATAGAAAACTGAGGTAGTGTGTGGAGCAGAAAGAAGCAGTGTGTGATGGCAAATGAGGAGCTCAACAAGTGTAATGGAGAAGCTTTGATTTTGGGCATGCACAGTTGCACCACAGGAGCACACACTATGCAGAAGCACTGGTGGAACCCAGGATGAGCAACATTCATCTGAAAAACCACACAGTGCCAACCAGCATGAGTGCACTAGGAAACAGTGGGTAGAATGTAAACAAGAAGACCACTGAAAAATTAATTCAAAATGCTGCACCAATTCCATGGGTTGGCAGTCAGTACCAATGGCTCTCAGTTTCATTGCATGGGAGGTGAAAATAAGTTCCTGACAGGTACTGCTTAATAGCATTGCAATGTTCATGCACTTGAGACCGGCTGGAATGTGAAGAAATGGGGGGCAAAGAGTGAAATGAGGAGAAGCAAGGGCAGGGGGGAAGAACTCAACAAACAGGAAAAGAGAGAAACAGAGTGCCAAGATGAATGAGAAAAAGTGGGGGGGATAAATGAATGGCAACGGGACGGGGAAAAGAAGAAGACAGGAGGTGAGCAAGACAGAGAACAGACAGAAACAGAAAGAATACAGGAAATCAATAGAGCTCAGCCAAGACCCACACAGGAGCCGAGAGCACCACAAAACTGCAATGTTTTACAACCCAGTAGGCGAGACATGCTGGGAGTGGCTGACCTTTATTTGGAATGTAGGAGGAGCTATTGTCCCACATTGAACCTCATGCTTCAGCCCTCCCATTATTACTCCCTCCCAAAACAAAAATGCATCACAAAACTACAAACAAATGAAATTAAATTAAAGTTAAGGCATTATTTTGCCCTTCATAATATTTTCTATCCATCATTCCATGTTTTAAATGACCTACTTTTTTATGATTAGAAGAGCGAAGAAGAAGGTGGGAGGCAGGAGAAATGGGAGGGAGATGGTTAGATGCCTACCACATGCCTCAGTGATCCAGGACATTGACAGATTCAGGAAGATAGTAGAAAAAGTGGGAGGGACTGCGGAGTCCTGGTACAATTGGGTTCCAATAATCTGGTGAACCAGGCTATTGAGACAGTGATGCACAATGTCTACAGGATGGGGGACGGATTAAATGCACACTTAGCTTTTCTGGCCATTTCCAAGGTCCTCCCAGTGTAGGGAGGGGGTAGGAGAAGGGAAAAGTTATAAAGGAGACTGAAGAGTTTAATGGGTGGCTGAAGGTACTGAGTCAGGATGAGGGGTACCATTTTGTGGGAAGCTGCAGGGGCTTCTGGGATAGGAGGCTCTTCAAGAGTGATGGCCTTCATCTAACAAGAGAGAAGGCTAGTGTGTTGGGGCAGAAGTTTGATGTTTTGTTGGTAAATATTTAAATTAAGGGGGAAAGACACCAAGGCTGGTGGAACCACAGAGGTAGGAGAACAAAAGGTAAACCTTGCAAGGACTGCCCCAGAAATGGGGGATAGAAGTAGTGGGAATGGAGACATCCTGATAGAGGTCCATAATAAAGTAAAAGAAGGAGTAAAGGAGTGGAGGAACACAGAACAAGAAGGGGACAGAAAACAAAAAGGGAAGGAAAGGACAAATGGGAAGGTGCTAACAAGAAGGGGAGGCGTAAAGGCACAATATGGATAACAGTCTGCTTAAATGCCAGGAGCCTAGGGAATAAAATTAATGAACTCCAGGTGATGGTGGTAGATGTGGGATTAGACCGCATAGCCTTTGCAGAAACAGGGGCTACCAGAAAAAATGACTACGACTTATCAACACCAAGATAATCCATGTATAGGCAAGATAGGGGAAAGGGAACAGTGGATGGGGAAACCCTTTATGTCAAGAAAAGCAGTCAGTAAAGGAGGGGTCGATCATTGGAGGGAAGGGGAGACAGAATCTCTGTGAGTGCAGCTCACGACCACATCAGGTAAGAAGCTGCACATATGGGTGGTCTACAGACCACAGGAGGATGAGGGAGATATGGAGCTGGGGTAAAAATTCAGAAGGGGCAGCAAATAAGGATACAGTGCTGGTGGGGGGGTGTCAATCTACGAGACACAGACTGGGACATTCTATTAACTAAGAGCACCTCAACTCAGGCCATGCTCAATATGTTGCAGGACTCCTGGTGCAGTTGATCAGGGAATCAACAACTGCCATTCTCAAATTTGTGCTCACTAACTTGAAAATGGTAGGTGGAGTGAGAAATGGGCAGCCACTTGAGCTCAGTGTCATTAGCACCATATGGTTCAAACTAGCCATGGGGATGAGCATACCTTAATATAAGGCTGTGGTTCTGGATTTCAAAAGAGCAGACAATGACCAGAGGGTGAACTAGTCAACCATAAGCTGGAGGGAGTGGAAAAAGTCAGACAGAGGGGTGTAGGAGAGGTGGGGAGTAATTAAAGGACCAATTCCCGAGGGAACTACAGTAAGTCATGCCTGAGAAAAATTTCCAAGAGTGACTGTTCTCGTTAGTACTAACTTATGGTTGTACCTGGAGCATTGTCCAAAGACATGATAGCTACTACACATTGTTTATTAAATTTGTGGGTCAGAACAAATCCTAGACATGCTCGAGACAGTACAGGGTGGGTCAGGATGGGGCTGCTAACCCGTCAGCACTCATGGGCTGGCTAATCAGGGTAGGGTTTTTGCACTAGTATTTTGGGGCATATGATGTAATAAGAATGGAGGGAAGACTATGGTGGTTAACAACATATCTGTGTTCAACTATAATTGTTTATATTTATTTATTTATTAGCGTTTGATGACAGGTGTTTTTTTCCATTATCTTTCTGTTTAATTGGGTTTGCTATTTGAGGGGGTGAGGGAGGGGTTCCTGTAATTCATGCTGGTATTCCACAATGATTTACAGAGATGGATCTTTTTGATGATGCCTTTTATTTTCAGATGCAATGGCAGCTCCTTGAAATATTATAACCTGGAATATCAAGGGTGTCCTATCACCAGCTAAACGTCATGCCATATTAAAGTTTTTAAAAACTTTGTATGCCCATATTGTGCTATTACAAGAAACCCATACTGTAACCAGCCAGATGTTTTATTTTAGAAGGATATGGGTGGGCCAAACCTTTGGATCTGGTGATAGTAATCAGCAGAGGGGAGTGATTATCCTAATTCATAGATCTGTACCATTTACCTTAATATCAAAGGTGGCTGACACAGAAGGTAAATATATTTTTGTTCATGGCAACCTTGGCCCCTTAAAAATACGTTTAGGTTCAATTTATGGCCCCACAGAGAATAGTACTTCCTTTTTCACAGAATTAGTCACAGTTTTAGCCCCTTATGTATATTTATCATGGATGATTTTAGGTAGAGACTGTTACCTTGTTCAGTGCAATGATATGGATAGGACCTAAGGATAAGTGCTGGACTTTCACCTGCTCAATGTAGTTTAAGAGATTTTGTGGATTGCTCCAGAGTGGTAGGTCCCTGGCAAACTTTGTCTCCTTTCACCTGTGAATTTACCTTTTTCTCACATCCTCATAATTCATATTCCAGACTGGATTACTTTTTAATTATGCATTCCCTTCTAGCCATGGTATATTTAAGTCAGATAGAACCCATGGGCCTTTTGGACCACCCTCCAGTCAAACTTGTATTGGATATTCTAGTTAAATCAGATAAAGACCTTACTTGGACCATGGAAACTCTCCTTCTCACAGACCCTAAAATTATAAACCTTTTGAAAAACTATCAAAGGCTCATTTGCTAATAAACTGGAATTCTGTCAATGCTCTAGATCTGGCTTGGGGAGCGTTAAAATGTAGTTAGCAAGGAGAGTTAATATATTTGGCCATGAAATGAAAGAAAGAATCCACACCTCATTATAGCTGTTTACTTTGCTCCATTAGAAAGATTGAGAAAGCTCTCTTCCCAACCATATCAAATGACATTAGGACCCACCTTTTCCAGCTTTGAGCTCAGTATTCAGAGATATTATTATAACAAGCCCAGAAATCTCTATGTGTTCTAAAAACCACTTATGTAGGGTAGGGGGAGAAGGCCAACAAATTATTAGCCATAGGATTACATTAGAGGGTGGCAGCCCATTGGGTAAAAACTATAAAAGGTCCTGCTACTCCCTCCACTGTAGTTAATTCCACAGACATAGTCCAATTCTTTAGGAACTACTACCAACAACTATACTCTGAGGATACCTCTGCTGGGGACCCATCTGAAGCCATGCATAAATTGTTGATGGTATTACATTTCCCAAGCTGTCTGTTGAAGCTGTAACAAATTTAACAGCACCAATCACAGAGGTAGAGGTTAAAGAGGCCAGCCAGTCACTGCTGTTGGACAATGCTCCAGGGCCAGATGGCTTTGTGTCTAATTTTCATAAAATATTTGTGAAGGAGCTTACTTCATATCTAACGTAACTTTACAACTAGCTACATTTCTCTGATTTATTAGCTAAACTTTTTCTGGAAGACTGCATAGTGGTGTTGCACAAACCCAGCAGAGATGATACTTTCCTTGAAAACTACAGGATGATTTCACTTATCAATGTAGATGTAAAAATTCTGTCAAAAGTTTTGGCCTGTCACCTCAGCTGGGTATGGAGTAGGTTGATAGCCCCCGAACAAGTTGGATTCATGAAAGACAGACTTTCTAGTGACCATTTTCGTAAAGTCTTCTACTTATTTTCCACCTCCAGGGAGACCAGCCTGGATGCAGTCTTGGTCTCCCTGGACGTGGTAAATGCCTTTGCTAGAGTCTCATGGCCTTCATGTTTAGGATTCTGGAACATTATGGTTTTCCGATCTGTATCATTTGATGGATAAAAGTTTTATATTGATGTCCTATGTCTAGAGTCATGTGTAATGGTGTTATTTCTGAACACCTTACTATTTCCTGTGGTATTCACATAGCCTGCCTCCTATCCCCATTTCTTTTTAACCTATATCTTGAGCCCCTAACTTATAAAATTAACTCTCTTTCTGAAATCTGGGATATAGTAGTGGGCACTCAAGAACTTAATGTTTGGACCTATGCAGATGATATCCTTCTACATCTTACTAACCCTGTCACTTCTCTTAAGAAAACCTTCTTTATTATACAATTTGGTGAATTTTCTAGCTATGAATTGAATATAAATAAAATGGTGGTATTCTCACTTTCTCCACATGTTTTTAAATCTGACTTTACATCTTTTGGTCTAAAATGGGAAACTCAACACCTAAACCATCTAGGCATTAACATTTCCCTGAAACTCTCTTCACTAAAAACCTCCAATTTAGATTCATTAGTGAAACAAATAACTCAAGATTTAGATAGATGGAAAGTTTTGCTGCTTATTCTCTGGGGGAGAACCAATAATATAAAAAGCATTTGTCAATGCCAAAAGTTTGCCCTTGGTATTGCAGTTGAAAATGCACCACATATAGGTTAAAAGAAAAAGTTATGGGTGGTCACAAAGCTGTATGGGAAGGTTCAACAGCTTCTGCACCTCCAGCTCATGATGTGGTAGACATGAAATATCACACCAGGTGCTACAGGCTCGTTCGTTGTTTGAGGTCCATGCCACTCTTTCTGGCTGTGTGCTGTGCTGGTGTTTACTGGCTGGAGATGAGAGATGCAGTAGAGAAGATTGTAAGTCTCAGCTCTGTATTGGAACATTCCAAAGTTGACATCAGCACTTCTTGAATTCCTGTGTCACTTCACCGCTGATGGAACGGAAAGAAGGAAGAGCAGTAGCAACACTGGATCATAAAGTGTAGAGTTCAGAGGTGTTCCTGGGTAAACCCTGGTCCTCCTGGATCGACAATGCCAAAATACACTACTCCAACAGTAAGAACCAGAGCTGAATCACCTCCTGTTTTATTCCATAACCTTTACAATGTGTACATACAGTAAAAAAGTGAGAGTGGCCCCAGGTGTCCTCCATGCTTCTTTCTGTCTAATAAATACACATAGATATAAATGATAAATAGATAGAAAGAGATAAAGTGAGAGGCACAGTATATGATGTGACTTAAGTGCTGGGTTTCCTGTTGTATGTCCAGTTGATAACAACAACATATATTCACTGCATACTGTACTGCACTCTGCTGTTGCACAGTGTTTGGTACCTAAGTGGCCCAGGAAGATACAAACAGACGTATGAAATGTCACTGTATCAATATGTTTGAAATAAAAGAAAACCCAATCTTCAGGGTTTAAATTGAGAATTCTGAGGAGGTGTAACTGTAGTTCCTGAGAAAAGAGTCATAGTGTGCATCACCAGTCACAACTGTATTTTTTAAAAATGTTTGTCAACTACACAAAGTACTAAACGTATACAGTGTTATTATGGAGGGTCTGAATAAGGAAATAATAGTATAGTATAATTTCTGTTATGCTTCAGAGAGGTACTGTGTCCTGCTCAGGCAGAGATTTTCTTCAGCAGTCTGCAGCAGTCATAGTGGCCAGATTTTGCAGCTGCTTCTAAAAACCATTGTATGCTGCTGACTGGTGGCAGCTAGATACAGGTTGTAGCTTTTAATATTGCCCTACTGCAGGTGACTGATTGTTAAAGAACAGCCACCCTTGTCAACAGTGCTGGCCTTTTGATGGCTGTTTAGGAGATAGTTGTATTTGTCTGAGGGCATGAATTGAATGGTGGGGTTCAACAGACCATTTACATACATAATGGCACACAAATAACCTTTGGGTACAGTTTTCTTTTGTGCCAAATGTCAGTCATATGTACAGTACTTTGAAAAGTCTGATGTCTGAGAGGATCATGGTCAGGCTGAGTCCTACATAGGAGCAAAAGGGACATGGGGGGGAGGGTTCCTGACATAGAGAGAGAGAGAGAGAAAGAGAGAGAGAGAGAGAGAGAGAGAGAGTTTGTGTGTGTGTGTGTGTGTGTGCCTTTCTGTGTCTAAGGTTTTATGAAGATATCTGTGTCTCTATAAGGAGAGAAAACCTGAGTAAAACTATATTTTACAGACATTCTTTTTGTTTTGATTAAGGTTTGAGCTGTTTGTTTTTCACTCAAAATATGTTTCAGAAAAAACAGCTTTCTGCAGAAACATTTACCATACTTCAGCTCCAACACTCACTGCAGTGGTGTTTCATGACTGTGTGCAGCTCAGAACACTGAATCTATACTTCAGACTCTAAGAGTCCTCCTAATAAATATTGACAGACTGATGTGGTACTGTGTCTGCTGACCTCCTACGGATGAAAGATAAAGAGCATGCCCTGTCTGCTTTGCTGGCATCCAGTGAACCCATGATGGTCTTTGCTATTGAAGTGCAAGTTTATTAGTCATAACATGTCCTGTAACATCTCTTAGGAAATGTGATTTTACGAGGAGGTCATGTGACGCGCATGGAGGAGTAGCTGCAGCTTCTAGGGTCTTCCTCTCCGAAAGAGTGAATCTACATTGAAACGGAAGGTTTAACATTCAGTTTTGAACTATTCTGGCCGCTTACTATCTGGAGGTGACACCAGAAGGCTTAATCGTGCTGATCGCCGTTTTGAAATGCAAGCGTCGGACCAAGAGCTTGAGGCCTAGCGGCCTCGCCGGAGCTCGTCGCAAACCAATGCACCTGAAGGAATCACTCCTACCAAGATCTAGGAGGACTTAAAGACAATAAAAGAAGCCTTGTTCAAGCTAATTGATGATGTAGCCGAAATTAAGCCGGCGCTAACTCAGCTAGCCCGTCGGGTGACGGACGCGAAGCCAGGATTTCGCCAATCGAGCAAGCCTTGGAGAAAGCGGGGCCTATAACCAGAGAATGCAAACGGGCCTGAGAAGCTGGAAGATCACCTCGATGATTTAGAGGGAAGGAGTAGGCGCAACAATTTGGTTCTTCTAGGCCTCCCCGAGGGGGAAGAGGGGCCCAACACAATCTCTTTTTTTTCAGAAGCTGTTGAAGAAATCTGCTGGTCCCTCTCCCAATGGTCCTGAATATATCATTGAAAGGGCCACGAGCATTGAGAGCCAAACCTCGCCTCTGACCCACCGAGACCCATTATCTTCAAGTTACTAAACTACTTGGATCGAGAACATATCCTGAGAGAGATAGAGGCTGGCTGCTTTTCAGTGGGAGGGCAAGAACTCCGTCTGGTCCCAGATTTAACATGGAAAATGAGGCAGGCTCGATCAGCTTTTCGTCCTATTACTTCAAAGCTATGGGCGGCGGGGATCCGCCACCGTATGTTATACCCGGCGAAACTAGAAGTCTCATCCAAGGAGGGGAACAAGCGTTACGACTCGGCTGAGGAAGCTTTAACTTCCCTAGAGACTTTGTTTCCAGAACATTTTGCTAAAAAATGATTACTTTGATACCTGTTTCTCTATGGTGTCAAAAGTAGGCTGCTAATGGGGCAACGATTTGGGAGTTTACGTTCTATTATTTGAACTATCTGTTGTGGGTTACTATGATTAGAGTGAGGCCAAGTTTAAATACATTTGGGTTTTTTTTCCTCTCTATGGACATATGGACTTAAAATGAGGACTTTTAACCGATGATTTTCTATATTACTTTGGCCTCTGAGCTTAATTTGGCTTAACCTCACGAGTGTTTGGGGGGGCGTAGTATAAGCCTTTGACCACAAGAGGGAGCTATTAGCTCATTAATACCAAGCTATTATTATCCACCACTAATATCTTATTTTTTGTAACCCTAAGCAGCGCCAGTTTTATCAAGTTTGTTTCGGTGGCATAAGCTGAATGATGAAAGGAGACCAAACGCTGAAGATTTCACTTCGGGGGGGTGATAGCTCTTGAGTCTTCATAGTTAGTGTGCAGCTACAGGTTGCTGTTTTATAAATTACATGTATTAGTATACACAGTTTTGGTCCTTCTCTACCATGTAATGCTTTGGTATTGTGGCTGCTTTCCAGCTCGTTCTTACTAGAAATTGATACTTTCCTCCTCTTATCTCTTCTGTGTTTCAGTTAATTTACTTTCCTTCAGCCACATACAAGTCACCATTTACTTTATATAAAGCCTTCCTTTTTTCCTCTTAATAGTATAAGTAGACACAGGACCACATTCATAATTACAATATTCTATCCTAACCTGTTAAGGAGGGGGGGACCCTGCCTCTATAGCACACCATGAACCATTGGGTGTGGAGTGGGCTACGGGCCTGGGGAGCTAGTTTTAGGGATCCTTTTGGAGGGGGTGTATGTTTTTCTTTTATAGAAAAGGGGTTTTCTAGCATTTATTCTGTTATTTTTGGAAGGGTTTTAGTTAGTAGGGGGACAGCTATCCTTGCCTTTCGTAGAAGAATAGTACCCATTTATGGCTAACGGGCTGAATATTCTCTCATGGAATATTAAAGGGGGGAAGGACAACTGTAAAAAATTTGTTGTATTAAATCATTTGGCTCATTACAACCCTGCGGTAGTGTTTTTACAAGAAACTCATGTCCTCTCAGATCGCTTATCCCACTTCAAGAAAAAGTTGGTGGGTCAGGTCTATGGAGCTGGCTTCTCCTCGAGTAGTCGGGGAGTGGCCATATTGATTGGCGCGAGGGTTCCGCTTATCCACTCGAAATACTTTCAACCCGAATGGCAGGTATATATTTGTCCTTGGTAGACTTAATGGGTTTAATTTAGTGCTGGGATCAGTGTATGGACCTAATCAGGGGTCACCAACCTTTTTTGTCCAGCTGGCATTGATATTGGCCTCCTTCAAAGAAGTTCCAATTGTATTGGGGGGAGACTGGAATTTAGTTCAGTCCAACAAGCTGGATCGTTCTTGGAACAGAGGGACGCATTATCCTTCAGCTCAAAGTGCCTTAGGGGAGTTTATCTCTTCCCTAGGTTTAGTAGATCCGTGGAGGTTATTTAACCCATCTTCTAGAGACTATACTTTCTTTTCTCCGGTCCACAGATCATATTCGAGAATTGATTACTTTTTGATAAGCAAGAATTGCTTAACTGGTATTTTGGAAACAACGATTTTACCTAGAGTTATTTCTGATCACTCCCCGATAAAAATGTGCTGGTCACCATTATTTAGTCCCTCGAGATCATATTCTTGGTCATTAAATAACAATTTATTAAAAGATTCTAGTACATTGACTCGTTTTAAGGAATTTTTGACCACTTCAATTGAAGCCAATTGGGGTTCTATCGAGGCTGTGGATCAAACTTGGGCGGCACTCAAATCAGTATGGAGGGGTGAGTTAATACGATTAGCATCTAAGCGTAAGGCTAAGGAAACATCACATCTGGATAGTTGTCTGGAAAAAATTAGGGCGTTGGAGGGCATCCATGAGAACATAAGGTCAGAGAGCCAGGAGCAAGAGCTAACGACTTTAAGAACGTGGTATGCTAATACTCTGCGGGAAAGGGTGGTGTCCTCGGCCGCTAGAATTCAGGCTCTTTACGTAGGTCAAGGTAGCAAGGCTGGGAAATTGCTGTCTTGGCAATTAAAACAAAAGCATCTGCTAGATGGGTTGCAGCTTTGAGGCACCCGTTTCCAATAACTTGATTACGGCCCTGAAGATGTATTAGGGCTTTGTTGATTTACAAAACTTATATTCGAGTCAACTGATTTCTTCACAAAGCATGGGTAAGATGGAGGAGTTCCTGGCAAATATCTCCCTCCCTCAATTGCCTGAAATATCTGGTCAGGGTTTAATTGCCCCTATCTCCGATGAAGAAATAGGGCAAGCTATTGACTCACTTAAATTGGACAAAGCACCAGGCCCGGACGGATTTACACCCCTCTTTTTTAAATTGTTTAAACAATGTATCATTCCATTGTTGAGTCAACTTTATTCCTCCTGGGCTGATCAAGGGATTAATGATAAAACTTTATTTGAAGCCAGGATTATCCTCCTACCCAAACCAGGTAAATCCCCAGAATTATTAAGTAATTTCAGGCCAATATCCTTGTTGAACCTGGATGTTAAAGTTTTCACCAAGATTTTGGCTTCTAGACTTAAAAGGGTATGGCTTGATTTGTTAAGCCCGGAACAAGCTGGCTTCGTGGAGAGCCGTTCCTCGGCTGACCATTTCAGAAAGCTGTTTTATTTAATTTCTGCGTCAGTGAGTCCGGGTATGGAAGCATTCCTGGTCTCACTAGACGCAGAAAAGGCTTTTGATCGAGTCGAATGGTCATTTATGTTTGCTAACCTAGCCAAACTTGGTATTCCGGAAAGATGTATACATCTGGTTCGAATTCTATACACTTGTCCATCAGCCAGAATTCTGTGTAACATAATTTCGGATGCTTTTCCTTAAGGAGAGGAACCGCCAAGGGTGTCCTTATCTCCCTATTTATTTAACCTCTACATTGAACCCTTAATAAGAGCTATTAAGTCAGACCAAATAGTCCAAGGGATTAAAATTGGTGATTCAGAATTCAAATTATCGGCTTTTGCAGACAATCTATTACTACATGTCCAAAATACGGTTACCTCTCTCCCGCAAGTATTAAAATTCATTGCCAACTTTAGTGAATTTTCTGGTTACAAACTAAACTTATCCAAAACTATGGTGTATCCACTTTCCTCATACCTCTCAAAGAGCTGGTGTCTTTCTTTGGGGTTGCAGTGGCAATCTGAGGCCCTATTGTATTTGGGCATCCGTGTTTCTAGGAACTTAGAGGATCTGGTTAGTTTAAACCTTAAACCGTTACTAAAATCTATAAAAGATGACCTGGATAGATGGTCGAAACTCCCTCTAACCCTTTCAGGGAGAGTCAATACGGTTAAAATGGTGATCCTACCTAAACTTTTTTATCCTCTTTCAAACTTAAATACTTACCTCCCCAAATCCTTTTTTAAACCCTTTTATAAGTTATGTTCTGACTTTTTTGTGGTGGGGAGGCCCCCCACGAAGGGCTTATAGTAAACTATGTCGTACACGTAAGAAAGGTGGCCTTCAGCTACCGGATTTCTACACATACTATTTAGTCATTCACGCAGCAAGCTTGCCTCCCCACGGGCTTGCGACCCTGGGGTATCCTTGCCTGGTGTTGCTCTTGACGTGCCTTTTCCAAGAAACTTAATTTAGATTTGGAATCCTTTTTATATATTTCATGGGCTAAGGTCCCTAGAATAGCTAGAGATACCCCACTAGGGTGGGACGTTAGAGCTATGCATCAGCTCTGTGCGAGGTTAAAAATATCTCAATTCTCGACTTATCTCAACCTTATTGAGAAATCCCAAATTTTTAATTGGCAAACAACCTATATAAGTTTTTTCCCATCCTCCTCCCCAAGATTCGTGTGCGAATTTTTTCTCTGGGATTCGTTGCTATCCATTATCACCACTGCTCTTAAAATTTGGGGTCAGGCCTCATCTTCATTAAAAATGCTGCAAATCACAGAGCTGCTAAGGCCTTTCTAGGTAAAGAGCCAGTGTTCTGATAGGGCAGGAGTTTTATTTAAAGAGCTACGAGAACTTAGTTTGTCAGGTAAGAGGATTTCTAAAATCTATAAGTATATTTTAGAAAGGGTGATTCTACCTCCCAGGTCCCCTTATACTGGGTAATTAATTTGGCTCTGGACTGGACGGATATGGTATGGAGAAAATCTGGAAGGACACTTATCTCTATGTCAAACAAGACAGGTTAAGAGATATTCAATTTAAGTTACTACATAACTTGTACCTGTCTCCGCAAGATTATACGGTAAGTGGCCTGGGTTCTCCCTGTGATGCAAAGATTGTAATGACCTAATAGCAACTACAATCCATAAAATCTGGTTTTGTCCCAAAATCAACAGTTTATGGAGTTCGGTTAGACTCTGGATTGGTCCGTATCTGATCTCGGCCTTTTTAATTTGGAAACTTGCATATTTGGGATGTATGCTCATGTCCTGACAAGTACAGAAATACCAACTGGCGTTGATTGCATCAGTTACTAAGTTGTTAATTCTACGCCATTGGCGAGATGACTGGACCCTACATACAGGGAATGGTGGGAAGAATTCTGAATGCACTTTATGCGGAAAGACTAGTCTTTATGTTGGGTAAGGCATCGACTAAGTTTCTTGGATGCTGGGGGACTTTTTCAAAACCTCAAAGAAAGTTCGGTGTTAGGGGTTACCTATTATGCCACTTCTTTCTGTTTTCCTTTTCTTCCTCCCTGTTTCTGGGTTCCTTAATCTCCTGTTTTCTTTTTACCTTTCACGTAGGCATTCATTTTCTGTTGGTTCTTTATTTGCCTCCTTTTTTCTCGCATTCACAATACAGTGTCTTGCTTGCTTTCCGCTTCTACTTCTATCTTCTATCATTGTATGTTTGTCCCTGGGCTCTGTTACCACCATCCGCAATACCTGGGTAATCTGTGTCATACCCTTTTCCTGTGCTTCTCGTCCTTCTCACCCTTCAATTGTAGGTCGGATTAAGTTGTATTGATTTTTATTGTTTGTATTTTCCGTTATGGATTAGTAATTCAGCACTTGGATAGCTGTGGGGGTTAGGAGGGGGAAGGTAATGGGGAGATTTTGTTTAGTACATAGGCTTGGGGTTTGTTTTAGGATCAAACATTGTCTGTAACCTAACTCTATGTGATGTACGTGTTGTATATGGTAACTGTTTTCAATAAAATATAGTTATTTGCAAAAAAAAAAAGAAACGTGATTTTACTTCTTCCCAACATGATTATTTAGATTCAATGCCTGAAATATTTAACTGCATCAGGCTCCCAGCTTATGTATCTTAGCTTGTAGAAATGATCCAGTCAGGAGTAAGACCCACCTGGACTTAATGCTTTTCTGTTGCAAGTGGTTTGGGTAGAAGAATGGTAAATGCAACAGCTTCAGTTTTGGGGGGGAGTGGCAGTCAAGAAATCCAACTGATTACATAGCTGGTATCTGGTTATTTTAGTTTAAAAGTTATTTAATGTTTCAAAATTGTCATTGCAAAATGTACAGCACATAGCTTTCTACATAACCATCTATAGTACTTACAATCACAATAGCTAATCAAATTTAAGACACATATTGTGTAGACCAGTAGAAGTAAATACCACATGTTTGATAAAATATATCTAATTGACTAATTAATATACTACGCGTTGGAGATAGAGGGAAAGCAGACAACATTGCGGGAAACAAAACCAACAAGATCTCTGAGGCAGTATAGTGCAGTGGTTAAGGGCACTCAGCAGCAAACCTGGTGACCCGGTTTGAATCTCAACACCTCCACCTGCATACTGTGTGACCCTGAGCAAGTCATTGAACTTCCTTGTACTCCCAGGTCGCACATGGGAACATGCACTACTTAGTGTGCCCTTCCTGGTTAAACAATGTCCCCTTCCTCCTTCCATACTTGTGGGGGTGGTATTCTGTAGCTTACAGGTCAGAACACCAAACTGTAAAGCTGGCAACCCAGAAGATCTGGGTTTGAAACAAACAGCTGCCACTTATATACTGTGTGGTCTTGTGCAGGTCACTTAACCTCCCAGTGCTGCTGTGATGCACTGGCAAACAAGTACTGGTTTGGTGTATCTTTCCTGGCCAAATATGTTTTTCAAAGAAATAAAAATACCTAATTTTCTGCAATAGATTGTTTGAACCTTTTGTTTCCCATGGTTAAGCTTTTCTAGGTGAAGGAGCTGGATTGCTTCCATTATCTATGTCCTGTTGCTGACTTAAAAATAACTACACCTGGGGATGCATTTGTGTCTATGTGAGAACCCAGTAAAATGGCACATCTTCTAACAGCTAAAATGACTTTTGTGGGGAAAAAAACCATTGTTCTAGACAAATGTTTGGGATGAAATAGAGTCCCAGTAAAGGGTTATCATTCCAAATAGTACATATTAAGGGGCATTCCTCCATGAGATGTAGCAAAGAGTAAGACTGTTCTGTGAGATTACAGTTAATTTGCTGATTGGAATACTTCCAGTTTTACACTGTGTCAAAGTGCAGTTTAAACTGGGCCTGCAAGGGGACAGTGAGGGACAGTAGAATTCGGGAGTTAAACTACAGTACAGGAGATCATTAAGCAACAGAAGGGGATCTCATTCAATTTTGGGGACTGCTATGTTTTAAATTTTACTCTGCACTGTTGATGCATTTTAGTTAATGTCCAAAGAAAATACTGGCACCGAGTTTCAGGATCACACACAGAACTTTAATATTTAAAAATGCAAAAACCGAGAATAACTCCATTTTTGTATTTGTTCATATTACAGTTCTGTGTGTGATCCTGAATCTTGATGCCAGTATTTTTTTGAATGTTTACTCAATTGACTCTTTTCCAGGCACCAGTTATTGGGCTGGAGGTGAGTAGCTCATTTGAGTGCAACTATTAATTAATACATTTAGTGACGTAAAAACTCAATTCGGGATGGATTGGATGCATCGATCAGGTGAAATTTTCTATTTGTCAGCAGCTCTGTTCTCTTAACAAAGTTAACACAGAGTGTCCACACACAACTGAAACCAACAAGACAGTGAACAGCAAAGTACAACAGTGTATGGACTCAGGCAGCAGGTCATACCTGTGTGGACCCGATCGGCATGTCAGCCTTTCTGTCTTGAAAAGCAGGGACTGTTACAATATGCCATGATGTCCCAAATCACTAGGCTACCATTGTAGTTTGTAAACTTAAATTATTACAGTAATAACTTGTTTAGACCACAAACAAGTTACTACTGTCATGTAAGTTTACAAATGACAAGAATAGCAGCCTAGTGCAGCTGTGTGACATCATGGCATGTTGTAGCAGTCCCTACTTTTCAAGACAGATAGGCTGACATGCCAATTGGGAACACACAGGTATGACCTGCTGCCTGAATCGATACCCCATGGCCCATAACCCTGAGTCATACTCCTAGCTGCCTTAGTTGTGATGAGACTGAGAAAGTAATTTAAATATGCTTAGCTCTTACAGCAGTGCTGCCCAATGGAAGTAAAAAAAAAAAGATAATAATAATAGCAATAATAATAGCAATAATAATAATACCCACTCACATTCTTATTTCCTAACAAGTAACTCTCGGAGCAGACCACCTCAGTCAGTACCTACCTTGAGAAAGTGGTACAGCACCGATGCCCCAGATCAGGTAAAGATAATAAGGAGGGCTGTTGGTAAAGGTAACACCGGTGACTCTGTCCAGTCGGTGGATGAAATGTCAGGCTTGGACCTTCCTGAGTGAGGGGAGTCAGGACTCGGTTGTCGGTACTACTACTTGGTCGGACTTGGACCAGATTGCAGGAACAGAACAAAAGGCAGGCAGTGGCTCAGTTGGTTTCTCTTAGCTAGCAAATGGGACTTGTGGTTGCTTCTGAAAGCTGTAGCAAGTGAGACCAGTAAACCTTTAAAAGTTATCAGCAGGCTCACAGTTTCTGGCACAACAGCAAGGTGTGAAGTTTGGGGGGCCCTGAGGCTCAGTGAGGTTCCATTGTTCTTGGAGACACAGTGTGACTGCAGCAGTTATGGAGTACAGGTGCTAATTTTGAGTGAGGAGCTTCAAAGGCTGAAGAAAATAGCTCATTCAGTTGAAGTTCCAGTGTGTTTCTTTTTGTGAGTGACAAGTCCAGTGTTCAACTTTACTTTTGTGCTTCTTTGCTGGGATGGGAAGTAAGCTGGGTGGAGTCGCGGGGGGGTGGCATCAGGGTGTTGCTGCCCCCCATACCCCCCGACAAGTGACAACACTACTGCACCCCTTACCCCTGGGATGGCACTGTTGCCCCCCCATTGTGTAAACAGAAACCAAATATGCAATGCCACATCACAAGCAATGGCACTGCTGAATCCTCCCCCTCCCGAGATGGCCCAGTTGTGCTCCCACTCGTTGTGTAAACCCAAGGCAAACTATGCAATGCCACATCACAAGCAATGAACTCACCCCACAATTCAATCAAACATGCATTAAGCCAATAATCCTAGGATTGCTGCTTTATAGATTTACAACATTTCATTATATCCTAACACACAAAGAAGGTAGGTGGCTTTTAGTTACAATGTTTTGGAAACATTGTGATAAGCCGCTCCACCACATCAAGGTAGCCTGCTTGACAGAGGTCCATTCACACCAGCACTTATGCATGCATATCAATCAGGTCACTCTAGCCTCTAAAGCCCACAGGCAGACCCCCTACACACACACACACACACACACACACACACACGCACTATACCCATGTAAAGAATAGAAAGACACCATTCATAATAATGCTATATAGGACAAGCTCTTCTGTGGTTCTGCATTTAATTAGAAATACCTATTACCAATAAATGTAAGCAAATAAATATTTTGCAGGATATTTGAAAACATATAATGCCAGCTATTAAACACAGTCTAATTAAAATTTACAGAAGACTGTGGAGCAAAGACAATAAATCTCAGAAACCATATCTATATGAGATACGGAGTGTTTCTGAATGACTCTGATCCAAAAGTAATGAATAAATAGTACTGTGACCCTGGGGTATCAATTGTCTACTTGAACACATGCATATAGTACACAGTAACTAGCATCTGTCAGTACTACCATGATCAACACATTTAAAGACAAATGCTTCCCTTTCAATGCAAACCAAAAACTTTTAAACACTGAAACACATCAGGTTTACACTGCTTCAAAAAGCTTTATACCTCTGAAAACACAACTTAGTAAATGGAACAGTGGTGCTGCTTTTTTTCTGTGGAATGCTACATTAATACTTTATTTATTTAGTTTTTGTTGACCGGGTTAAGTGCAGTAAACAAATCCTGCCTATTGTCAGGCACGACCTGAGGGAGTGGGATATTGATGAATGCCACTTGACCTTGAATCAGATGAAGCTGTTGGTGGTATTTTTTGTGAATGAGGGAAATCTGGCCAGGACACCGGGGAAATTCCCTTACTACATTGCTGGCAGTAGGGGTAGCCATGGCTGTGCATCTGCAAAATGGCAGATGTTGCTCAACCTTTCATAGAGACAGACGTGAGTTTCGAGTTTGGAGAGGAGCTTGCTAGAGCTCAACCTGTGATGGTTTCACCCCGAGATGTGGCAGACACTGGAGATGTAGCTTCTGAGCTTCCAGGTGATGTGCGCAGTTGGAGCCGTGCAGAGGGAGATTCGGACGGGATTTTACTCTGCGTCTTCTTCTGATAAGAAGGTTTTGGATACTGCTGCTTTGATGGACATTCCTTCTGTAAGTATTCCGGGGGATAGTGCTGATTTTGTTGGCATCCCTAACAGTCAGTTGGCTGAATGTTCACCTCAGAATTTTGACACAGACCCTAAACAGATTTCTAAGGCTGATGATGCCCACAGTGGAATGCATAAGTCAAGATTTCGGGCCAGTTCCTTTCCCTTGGCTGACTGGAGCAAGGATTCAGCCTTGGCTGACGTGGGCTGGGTTTTGAAGGACGGACACTGGCTTCCAGATTCTGAATGGACTTCCTTCATGCCTACACCAGCTTCGACTCCTGGAACCTCTGAGTCAGCTCCTGCAGGGTTGGATCCAGTCTTACATACCTCAGGTGACTGTATTAACCCTGCTATTACTGAACAGGTACCTCTAGATGGGGATGGCTCTGGCCGACCTCACACTTCCCCACCCTCCATCTCCCCAGAGGGAGTCTTTCCATTCTGGGCCACGATATTCTGACTTGTTCAGAAATAATAGGCTAGAACAAGCCCCCAGGTGGAATGCTGTTCTCCTTCGTTATAGAGGAGGCCTGCAGGAGCACCCTGATCGATTTTTTGTTGCCCGGCAGCTGCTGAAGAATTCCATGAACTTTCACGCCTCTGACATATATGCCCTCATCAACATGAGAGAGGAGGACATGTTTGACGTAAGCTTTTGGTCTTTTTTCAGACCTGGACAGATTCTGGCAAAAATATGAAGCCTTAAAGACCACTCCATTATGGACACCTATTTGGGCTATACCTATTACTAAGCCTTTATATAAGACCATTAATGTTATGTTCAAGAATGAGGGAGTTAACGTGGGGGATATTCTTTACTGGCTAGAAAGCAAATGTGCAGTACTTGGTTCCCCTGAGCCAATTATTGATGGTGAAGGTATCTGGACAGGGAGCTGGAAATTTAAGATCAAGCTACACACTGTGGGGGATAATGTACAGCACATTCCTAATAGCTTTTTGGGGGGGAAAGATAGGGGAGTATCTTCTTATCTGGGTCAATTTAAGGCCTGCTATAAATGTGGGAGTACCCGTCATTTAAGCAGTGCATGTGACAAAATTAAATGTGCACTTTGTGGGGTTCTGGACCATGATAGTGGGACTTGCCGAAATGTTTTTAGATGCAACTTATGTGATGCGCAGGGCCATGCTTATCATCAGTGTCATCATGCAGGGCAAAACAATTCAGGGGGCCTTGATAAAGAAACCTTAATTTCTGAATCACAAGACAGGTTTTGGCCTAGAACTGATGATGCAAACTCATTTACAAATAGGCCTTTCATCTCAGCTCCACCTGGTGCCCCTGCTCCTCAAGCTTCCACTTCAGATTCTGGCTCTACAACTACTAATGTTTCCCAGGAACCAGAAACAACGGAGCATTTCCTGTCGGATCTAACTGCCTTACCCCCCCTTCCCCAGGATTCTGAATTTCAGAAACCCCATCCTAAAAGAATTACGAGGTCAAATGCAAAAAAAACTTGCCCAGACGGCCTCGATTCCTACTCAGAATACCTTTCAGGTTCTGCAGGACCCAGATGGGGACTCAGATTCTGATATTTCGGTTGCCTCAGGAGCCCTGTCAGGTATGGAATGCGATGATGAGGGGGCTACTGCATTACTGGAATCTAAAAAAAGTCTGGGTGTAAGCATAAAAAGTATAAAACCTAATTTTTGTTTCCTCTGGCTTTATTACACCTAATCTCCCATAACACATGCAGTATAAAGAATTCAAGGAAGCACCTGGGGCTTTTACATTATTGTATGTCACAGGCTGCAGATATCCTGTTTTTGCAAGAAACTAGATTTTCTTCCTTGTTAGATATTGCTCAAACTAAAAAATCATGGGTTTATGGTCCTTCCTTTTGGTCCTTTGATCCCGATAAGCGGATGGGGTTGGGATTCTTTTTTTTATCATACACAGGTTCAAGTTTTACAACTAGTGGATATTGTCCCAGGGAGGGCATTACTTTTGGATTGTTTTTGAAAAGGTTATCCCCTCCGTCTAATAAACATCTATGCCCCACAAGTAAAGTTAGCTAGGATTGACTTGTTTAATGAAATCGAGCATTATTTATTTTCCCCCAGACATGTCATTTGGGGGGGGGGGTAATTTTAACTGTGGCCCGGATCTGAGATTTAAAGATCAGTTACAACTTAAAGTTTACTGTGATTCTCATGCTCTTCATAAACTCCTCTTGAAAGCTTATTTACAGGATACCTATAGGGCTTTACATTCTGACTCTGGCATTATCTACCAACATAGCAGTTATGCTGCTAGAATTGACTTTGTTTTTTCTTCTCGTCATTTAACACCTGTCAGGTTTGATTTGATCCCTTGAGAGTTTTCTGACCACATGCTGTTAAAAATTGGCTTTAATCTCTCCCATATTCCTCCCAGATTTCCTGCTCTATTTGCAGGGAGTAGCAGGGATTATGTGCAGGAAGAGCTCCTCCCCCACAGCCTATTTAGCTGAAGCAGCTTACTCCCGCTCTGCTTAGAGCGAGTCGCACTTGCTGACCTGCTGCTGTTGGCCCGTGGCTACTCTCTCCTTGTGCTTACTTCCCCCCACCCTCTCGTCCTGCCTTAGTTTTGTTTTTTGTAGCGTTCCTAGCTCCCTGACCTCTGTTTCTCCTTCTTCCTTTTGTCCGTGTGCTTTTTTTTTGTGGGGGGGGTTGTTTCTCATTCCTGACCCTGCCTTTCTCCCTTCTACTACTGCTTAGCCCACGTTCCTCCCATTTGTGTACTTACCTCACTGTCTCCTCTCTTTCCTGAGCAGCCCAGCTCCATGCATAGTCTATCGCCGCTTCACTTTCCTCACGCTGTTACAGCTTGGGGCTTCTTCCAGACCGCCGCCACCGTCCGCAGGGTTTATACATCCCCATTGCTGCTACCACGATTGCTGGGCTTGCTGTTTGGGGCCATGGCTCCTGCCGTAGCACGCTGTCTCCTTGCTGCATGTAGCTTCCTCCTCCACCTGGTACCTGCTTCCTGGACCTGTCCACCGCAATCCACAGTGCACCATTACATCCGACAAGCTGCAACATGGCTGGCTGACATGTATTTCACCTGCTCCATTAGGCACCTGCATGTATTCTCTGCCAAGCCCCTAAGCTTCCATCGGACAGTGCCTTCTTCTGCTGCATAGTACTTTTGGCTGCTTCTCCACATAAAGGGGTTGGGAAGCACCACACTTTATTTACTGCTCAGTTGGTTTCCCTTCCTCTCCGCCATACCAGCAAAGCCAAGAGTTTTAAGATGCCTGTGGCAGTGGGTTTCAAATGGGGCCTGAGCTTTCTTAATTTTACCAACTCATGCACCTACTGAGTGCTGACGTTGTAGCAGCTCCTGCTTTCTGCTCCAATTGCCTGCTTGTAACTACTTTGGGGACTCTACAGGTACTAGCTTCATGTGACACTTCTCATTACCATTTCCATTGTCTGTATAGCATTCCTGAACCCACTGTTTACCTCAGCTTCTTACGGTCCCCTTCCTGCACACTCACATTTGCGACTCATCTGCCTCAGGCAGCCTATCTTAGCATACCTCTGCAGCTCTCGGCACTCTTACCCTACAGATGCCTTTCCCATCTATGACTCCAGCCAGTCTTCTGATGTCCACTGACTGTCATTCATACCTCTCGACCTCCTGCCTCATAACTCAGGGACAAGGCTTAACGAAATGCAACTCGTTTCATTTGCTCACATCCTTGAGTCCTGCAATGCTACTTCTGCCTTAGCATTCATCAGCTAATACTTCCATGGATGTTGTGAACTGTGCTTGCCTGCGGTCCTTCTACGCTTTGATCTTCTGATCTCCATTCAAGTTACATGCCTTTTTAGTCCCTTTCTGCTCTCCACTGATGCCTTGCCTACTCCATTCCACACTCCTCTTACCTACCAGCTGACCTAAGTGGGGCTGGCTGCACATGCTAGCCTGCATAGGGCTTCCTATTGCTCTACTTATCTTACAACTGCCCTACGAAAAGTTCGGCTGCACATGCTAGCTTACGTGGATCTAGCTGTCACCTTGCTCACATTTACTGGCTTACTTTCATGGGGTCCAGCTGCACCATTTGCCTACTTCTATGACCTACTTCGCCCTTCAGGCCAAGGGTACACTATTTCTACTCCTGCCTCATCAGCTCAGAGCCTACTGATTTGCTTATCCTACTATACGCCTACCTGCTGCTGCAGCAGCTAGCCAAGGAGCTCCTCACTATGGATTCACATTTTGATATTTCAACATTCACCATCTATTCTTTGGATGCTTTGCACTGCATCCCTGCTACTACGTCTACATCATGCAGCATGCTTCCTATTACAGCTTGTGCAGGTTCCCTTTCTTACCTTCCTTGCTCATATTACCTGCTTCACCCTCCCATGGCTTTGGGGTCCTCACGACTAACCTGCCATTACATTCTACTGCATTCCTCCTGATCTGGCATCAATCTACCTCTGTTTACATATTTACTGCGACCTCTCCATACCAGGACTTGACCCTCTGCATTGCTTGCAGTTCAACATTTCCACTGCATTATGTACGACTGGTCTGCATCCTGCCTCGCCTGAAGGGCCGGAGGTTAGCCATCGCTTTCATTAGACCTGTGCACCTACGGGCCCAGAGGTCCTTTGTTTCTATATTGTACTATCTTAATCTCCTGCTTCTACATCCTGCTTTGCCCATTGGGCTGGGAGCTTTACCTACTACTTGCCTGCTTCTATGACCTGCCTTCGCCCATCGGACTGGGAGGTTTGCCTACTAATCGCATGCTTCTATGACTTGCCTTCGCCCTTCGAGCTGGGAAGTTTACCTGCTTCTGCTCTACTTCGGCCTCATCCAGCTCGGGGCCCGGAGATTCCCGCTTCTACTATCCGCTTGCCTGCTGCCATGTCAGCCAGTCAGAAGCTCTTTTATTATGGATTTGTATCTGGCCATTTCTTTGTTCCTCCTCTGTTCTTGGATGCTGTGCCCTGCTGCTTCAGCCATGTGGAATTGCTGCTGCTTCACCCTTTCCAGGACACTTAGTTGCGCCTCTCCTGAAGACCTTATCCTGATTGTATTCTACTGCTTTTGGACCTTGGGACAATGCTAATCCAATTGACTCCGCTTCTTCAATTATCTCCACCCAGGACTCTTCTGCTTGACTATTCGAGTCTCGTCCCTTTATTGCTGCCTCAAACATTGCCTACCTACAGTTTCAGATGCTATTCCTTGTCAAGTTGCCATCTCTACGCCACGGTCTCTTCAATGCACTCCCTGCCATCCTTGATCTTCTGGATATGTCAGTCCTCAGCACCATTCCATTCTCTACGTCAGCCTTACAAATACAGTCCTACTCTGCTCTACACTGACTCAAGACATGTCTCCTGGAGGCTGTATACCATGCACGATTCTTACTTGCTGACCTTCATAGGTCTGGCTGCATTTCCTGTTATCTGGAGCAAGTAGCCTCTCTCCTTACCTCTCAGTTGATGGAAAAGCTGTGCTTCTCATGGAGGGACTAACTGCCACATGCTATTCTACCAGCAATCTTCCATGGGTCTGACTGCGCTTCCCATACCTGGAATCAGCCCCCTCTCTCTCCTACCTCACCAGCTGTCAGTTAAGCTGCACTTTCTTCAGGGGTTGATTGCCACGTCCCGTTCCTTCTCATCTGCCTTCGTGGGTGCAATCCTGTCTCCTATTACCTCTCACTTTGGATTAGCAGTCCAACTGACTTGCTTCCTTTTTGGGCTCACCATGTTATACTACTTGGATGCTTCGTACCTCGCACCAGTGTCTTCGATTATCCTCTACAGCTTGCCATTATTCCAGTTCAGCTCTACAGCTGTTGCCATCATATCAGTTCCTAAGATTATACTTCACTTATCAGAACTGGATTCATCAGTCGGTAGCCTGGCTATAAGCCTTCTATTATTACATGTACTATACAAGTCATCTATTAGAAATCAGGAAGTCGTACTATTTCTATTCATCCTGCCTCATTGATGTCAAGTTTGGATGCAACTATCTGCGTCTGGTCTCCTGTATTGAATTCATCAGTCATCAACTTCGGCTCCACCATCATACATTTTCAGGATTATGCCCTTTATCAATTGAGGTCCGGAAGAGGTTCTTCATATATCCACTCTCCATCAATTTGATTGTACATGGATTCTTGGACTAGGACTTCATTAGGAGGAAATTACTTCACTGGACATTTACAATTCTGTTCTTTCTTAAGCTCCATTTATCTGGATTGAAGGATCTCTCTCCTTTAGTATGCCCAGAAGGATGGGCAGGTCAGTAGCCATGGGTCCTCAGAGGTTTCCCCCCCAAGGGGGGGTTCCACTCCTTAGTGCTACTGGTCATACTTTCAAGAGTTGGAGGAGGTGATAATCCATTCCTATCATTAGGTATTGTCATGCATGACTTCTTCAGCATTCAGTTAAAGAACAATTGTTGATATATTATTCTTTTTGGGGATTTCATCATTCTAAACTAAGCTACCTTCCTATAGGTGGGATACAGAGAAAGGCCAAAACCATCAAATATTATCAAACAACTCAATTCAAGCATCCAAGTACCTAAGTACAAAACATTCTATACTACTACCTAATAAACAGTGTCCTCTTATTGCTGGCCTCTGTATCCAACAACCATCTACATCATTCCACTATATATGTTACATAAGCACTGAGCTATGAACCACACATAACCACAAGATGGAAACTGAATCCAATATTGCTAGTTCAGGTACATTTCCAGACTTTCATCAAGGATACCTTAGAGTGGCAACAGTCAATATTTGGGCTTTACGATTCATGGGGCTAATGGTGGGCAGCCACCAAACTTGAATTTCGGCATGTTTCCTTCTCCTTTCATAAATCCATTTTAACTAAGGATTATATTGCATATTTGAGACATAGGGACCAGTTCTACAAGCTGCTATCGCTGCCCACTTTTTCAGATGTTAGAATACAGGACCAGATTAATCGGCTCAAGGTTAAGATGAAACAATTTCACTATGGGAAAGCTTGTTGTATTCATGATGAGCTGTCCTATGGTCTGAAATCCACCCCTGTCTCCAACCCTTTCTTGGCTTGCAAACAAGCATTAGAAAATAAGCAAATGGATGGTCTTTTTGATTTAGATGGTGTTTTAAAAACTTCTGATGCAGCTATGTTACACATCGTCCAACAGGTTTTGCAAACTCAGCATGTAAGGGCTTTTCAATCACAGGGTGACTGGGAGAAGCTCTTTACTTTTTCTCCCCTGGAGTTGCCTATTCCCCAAAGTAGAGATTTAGACCTCCCCATTTCTCAAGCTGAAGTCAAGTGGGAAATTGCTCATCTTAAGACTGGGGTTTCCCCTGGCCCAGATGGCCTTATTAATGAATTTTATAAAAAAAATTTTGGGCGAGTTTAGTGGTATTTTAACTCATGTTTATAATGAAATGCTTGATTCCGACATACCATTTTCAAATTTTTCTGACACCTTGATTATTTTTTTATTCAAAAAAGGGGTAAAACATGATATTAGTAATTGGAGACTGATTAGCCTTTTGAATACGGATTATAAAATTTTCTCTGCCATTTTATGCTATAGACTGCAACGTGTGGCCTCGACCCTCATTCACCCAGTTCAAACTTGATCGATCCCGGGCCGCAATATCCCGCAGAACTTAATACTGCTTAGAAATATATGTGAGAGTAGTCATTTACAGAAACTTCAAGAGTACTTAGGGTCACTTGATCAAGCAAAAGCATTTGGTAAAGTTTCTCATGATTTCTTATTCCAAGTTTTTACAGATATGGGTTTTCCCCAAAATTTAGGGCTTGGGTGACTCTTTTGTATAAATCAGCCAAGTCTTTCCCTTTGGTGAATGGACTTACAGGGGTAGGTGTCAATTTGTGTAGGGGTGTGTGCCAGGGATGTCCTATCAGTCCTTTGATCTATACTTTTGTATTGGACCCATTAATTCTGGAACTTCTCCAGCGTCAGGATATTATAGGCCTTTCTCTAGCTCCAGAAATTCCTGCTCATATGCTTGCTGTTTATGCAGATGATATGTGTCTCTTCCTTCATGATACGGCTTCTGGTCTTATTGCTTTGGACATCCTAACTCAGTTTAGTACTACTTCTGGGACAACAGTTAATTATGAAAAGAGTACGGGTATCTTTTTGGGAACAGGGCCTTTTGATTCATTTATAGGGCGGATAGCTATTACTGCTGGCCCTATTAAAATCTTAGGATGCTATTTTGGTCTTGAAGATTTAGCTGATATTAATTGGAAACCATGTATTGAATTGGGGGAACACAAAGTACAATTATGGAAATCTTGGTCCTTTTCCAAACAAAAGTGGGTTTTGGTTATAAAGAAATTTCTTCTTCCTTTATTTTTATATATCTATTCCATATTTCCATTGCCAAAACATTATGAAACTCGATTATACAGCATTTTCTTCCAAATGCTTTGGGGGAGCCGATTGAATCTGGTAAAACGTGATTTTACATATTTATGTATAGCTGCGGGGGGACTTAATATGATTAATCCACTGATTTTTTGCTATTCCTTTTTTATTACTTCTACTTTTAAGAAGCCAACACAATATTAGGCAACCTCATTGGACTTTTGGACATTTTTTTTGACACAGGACTTTTTGGCTAAATAGTCTACTGAGGTTCCCATTCTTAGGATTACATCGGGAGTCCCTACATTTCTTTGTTCTGTAGCATCCAAATTACGGGCTTGGAAACTTACTAAACCTGGGATTTATCAACTTTCAAGGAAGGCTTTGTACGCTGATATAATGGTCTGGAATTTTTTGGTCATGGTTGACTTCCCTAAATGCTTCCCCACCAAAACATATTTGGCCTTAAGTGTTTTGAATGATAAGCGCATTCCTGCTAAAATGTGGGCTGTTACTTGGCTTAGTTGCCATGGGAGATTGGGGGTTTAGGGTAATTTAAAATACAAAGCTATTACTGAAAGACAATATATCCGTACTGAATGTCTTGGGGTGGAGGAAACATTGCAACATTTTTTTTCTCATGTCATTATGCCAAGCTTTTTTGGTCTGCTTTGTTTAAATAATGGGGACGGGGGGCACTAGACATGTTTCTTATGAATGCTTAATTCTTGGGGATTATTCAGGTTCCTTCTCACATTATCATCCCAGAACATTGAATGTTATTTTTGCAAGTGTTAAATTTTAAGCACCCTTTGCAAACTGTGTGAGAGGCCTTTCGGCACCATGCAATTCTGCTTAAAGTTGGACCAGCATAACATTCTGTGGTGATTTGCATATGCAGCCCATGATGCTTTGCATTGTGGGGGCATGTGTGACATTGTTTATTTTCCCTACAGCATTTCTACACCCTACCTTCGGTTCTACTTCACTATATTGAAACAGCTTTGCTGACCCAGAAGACTTTTGAATCAGACTTTTTGCCAGCTCCTCAGTTCCGTGAATACAGGAAGCATGTTTTTTGGATTTAATTCTACTAATGATCTGATTGTCTGAAGACTGATTTGCTCTGTTTATGATGTTGGGGCTTTGGTTGTTTTTGTTCTTTTTTGTGTTATTTTATTTTATGTTTCTTTTTTTTTCAGAGACTTGTTGGATTTATCATTTTCTTTTTCATGGTTCATGCATTCATTTTCATGTATGTGCTGATATTTTGTTTCTAACAATAAATAATTCCCCTACTCTTGTTCAATAAGTGCCATGGGATCTTTAACATCGACCTGAACTACCACCAATCCAAGCAGATGGGACCTCGGTTTAACGTCTCATCTGAAAGATGCTGCATCACATCAAGGTAGCCAGCTTGACAAAGGTTCATTCACACCAGCACTTATGCATGCATATCAATCAGGTCACTCTTGCCTCTAAAGCCCACAGACAGACCCCCTACCACACACACACACACCATACCCATGTAAAGAATAGAAAGACACCATTCATACTAATGCTATATAGGATGAGCTCTTCTGTGGTACTGCTAATACAGCTAATACAACAGTATTTGTACATCAATGTTATTCCTGCTTGTGACACAGGGAATGGGGCTGACATCACAGAACAAATGCTCAATATGTGGAGCAGTTATGAGAATCCTACTGGAATATACAACACTAGCAAACAAAGGCAAAAAGGTTTCATGCACTCCTTACAAAACAAAGGCAACATCAACAAAAAAGTTGCAGGGACTTGCGTTGAAATTAAACGAGTCCTAGGAATGCCGACCAGTTCATTCAAATGCAAAAAAATTTAATTGGAAGCTGGAAGTCAAAATATGTTATCTGTAAAAAGCACTTTGCATTTATTGACTTCCCACTCACTACCAGAGGCAGACAGCAAGGCAATTACCTAGCAGCTCTTTGTTTTTTGTGTGACAGGCAGGGCAGGGCACAACCAATTCAAATGTGTAATTTTCCAGGCTTGGGGACCAGTGGGGCAGTTGAAAGCAGAGCTGCTGAAATTTGGAGTCCTTTGCTTACTGTCTTGCTGTGTCTGAACCAGCTATTAACTTGCATGCAGTGTCTGAAGTGTGACGGTTCAGACACAGCAAGACAATAGCTAGCATTTTTAGTTTTTATACATTTAAAGGGCAATTTCATTCACATGGGCTGCCAGAACAGAAAAGGGCAATCTCATTTGGGGTCAGAAAGTGACAGGATGACTGCAACCCCACAACCCCTGGTTTGAACATCAATGAACACATTACAGCTGTGCACTTGCTGTGAAATACATAAATGACACAACTGTTACTCGGTTTCGGGACCTCTTTCCCATTTCCATTCTTTGTCTCTCAACTTTGATATATTTGCTGTATGCTATCTCTTAGCCCAGTAACTGACCTCAGAATCAAGGGGGAGGTTGTGTGGCAAAGTGCATCATGTGCAGACAGTGCAGGGGAACTGGGGAGACTTACCTTTTTGCTGTGACTGACTGGTGCATGCTGGTTGCTGGATCAGCTGCCACTTCACGCTCAGTGTATGAGATGGTCTGTGATGCATCTTTCTTTCCCATCCTCCTGGTCCTGTTCTGTACTTCCTTGCTCCAGAGTAGTCCTCAGTTTGGCAACTGCTCCTCTCTGCTCTGTACACTCCTAGGTCACAGTCTCAGATGGTGTTCTATTGGCTCAGGCTGACTGAAAAAAAAGTCGCCGGCTTCACAGCTTGAAGCTTCCCATTCCTCTGCAGTCTCTGGTGGTAACTGTGATCTCCACTGCACCGTGATCTTCCACTCCACTGGCTCCAGCAATACGTTCTTTCCCGCAACCCAGTTTGAAAATGCAATGTTGTTGGATAGGAAAAAGGGATAGCAATTTAAACCTCCCACTGACTGACTGACTACACACAAAGCAGCCAGTCAGCAGAGGCATGACTGCCCCCTTTCCAATCCCACCAGTGGTACTGCAGGGCTCAACCTCCACCAGTACAAGAGTACCAAAGGCTGCAGCCTGAGCCAGTTGGAAACTGAGCTGCAGTCTGTCAGTAGAGATGCACAACTTGCAAATTATGCTCACTGTGGTCAGAATTCTAGGGGCAAACAAAGAATAATGGGAGGGCTTTAAGCCTGTGGTTCGATGGGCGGAGTAACAAATGTCACTCCTCCATCGAGCTTATAGCGTCGTCACATCCTGGGCTTGCCAGGATTCTTTTTTCGTTGTAGCCAGAGGCAATGGTCTGCTCCACCTGCATTTCAGTTCCTCCCCTCGCTCTCTCATCTCCTCTGTGCCACTCACTTTCTGGGCTTCCCACACCATGGCTGTGTTTCACTGCCACTTCACCACTGCTCCTGCTGTCAGATCGTTGGTGCCTTATGACCTCTGTTGCATTCCCTACAGCATGTATCTCTTTTCATGGACTTCAACCTATCCCTGCCTGACTGAACTGCCATTGTATCTCCTCTCTTTCTGCTGGTTGGCATGTTCGGCAGCGGCCTGTTGCCCGCTTCATTTCTCTGCTACTACCGTGCAGAGCTGCCCCACTTCCGTCGGCCCCTACTAGTAGTGCTGGTGCCCCCATCCCTTCTCTCTCTCCTCATGCTTGCAGCTTCAGTCCTCTGTTTCCTTTCCCCAACCCAACCTCCCCGTTCCCTCCTACCGGCTTCTCCACTTTGCTTTCAGCTGTCGCCATTCCCTATTGTCCCTCTCTGTTACTTGTGCTTTGTGGGGGAACTGGGAAGGGGGAATTACAGGTCTCAGGGAATCCAACCTGTATTATTCCTCTGCACCTTACCGCTCAATCGTCCGGTTTCTTGGGTGGCATTCTGGCTTTGCATTGTGTTTCCTATTAGCAGCTATCCGCCGCTGCCTGGTCTGAGACCTTTTCCTGTATTCAAGGTTTACATGATTAAAAAAAAAAAAGCCTATCGGGGGCACCAACTCCTGATCAGGGACCAATTACATGATCTGGTACTCTTTCCTCAGACAGCTGATCATGTACAGGACTTACGATGCATTTTCTGAAACTTACCATGTATGTTGCTTTGCTGTTTGATATTATTTTGTGCTTTTCATCCCCACTTATGTCACATGACTTCACCTTTTTGAGGGGCAGTGGAATGATCTGTGGCAAAGGTAGGGACATTCCTGGATATTGGGGACTGTTGATAGCTCTGCATTTTTCTGCTGTTTCCTACATTCTCGGTTCCTGCCTGTCTTGGACTCATGCAATACCTGTTTCTCGTCATTTGCCTCTGTCTGCCCTCGGGGTCTGTTCATTTCCAATTCTTAATCATGCATTCTCCTCCTTGGATGGGATGAGTGCTCTCCCTCCTTCCTTGTCCAGTGCTTTCTTTGGGGATTTCCTTATCTCTCTATGTTTCCCTAGTTTGTCTGGTGTCTGGGTGCCTACATCTGGTCCGACTTCACCATCGCTCTCTTGAGCGTACTCCCTTTGTCCAAGTTCTGTCTCGTTCTTTCCCATCTCCCCTGATTCACATTTCTGTACAGGCCTTCAAGGATTCTCTAATCCAGGCCTGCAATCAATATTTCTTTTGGTTGTATCTATCATAACTTCTGTATATGGCTACCACCATTAATATTATGTCACCTCATTCACCCGTAGCTCTCCTACTGCATGTATCAAGTTCATGGCTCCGATCCTCATTCCCCACTTATTAATTCATACCAGTCATCACGGATTTACTCCAATCATGGCTTCGTTCCCTTATCATCCATCTTCTGCCATCAAAGATTTGCTCTGGTCCTGGTTTCCATCTCTGCTCACGCTTCCACCTCTCATCCTGAACCTCGATTCTACTCTATTTCTACTATATTGCCACTCAAATGCCACGCTGTCATATCAGTCACCTTTGCCGCTGTCTGTGTGGAGGTTCTCCACTATAGTTCGTTTTCCTTTTCAAGTTCATTTCCGACTCTACCTCATTTTGAGGAGCCTACTTCATCACATCGCTCTCTTCTTTTCCATCTGTACCTCCTTTTGAGAAGTCTACTTGGTCACATTGCTCTATTAAGCATATCACCCCTCTAGTTCGCATACCCTCTGGTCCCAGACATGCCTTCTTGGCCTCAGAGTATATCTTCTTTCAAGGAGCCTCATTACTTGCATCCCTCTCTTGAATCCTCTGATCTATCATCACCCACACATTCTGATCTACTCGTTCATATCACTTGTTCATGCCTTATCGGACTCAATGCCTACTTCCTCACCTTGCTCAATCAGGCATATCTCTCAATTGATCTTCTGCTCCCTGCTTCAGGTTTCCTGCCACCTCACCTGGCAGCAGCTGTGGTCCCAGCACATCCAGCTACTGCATAGCTCTGCAACCCCCTGGCATGCCAGCATGCCTACTCCCAGACTGAACAGTTCGGAATCCTTGGGGTCTTCCTCCACGGCCGCCTCTCTGATCTTTCCAACCACGCCGCTTGCCAGCTTTGAATGCTGCCCCTATTTCCTTTCCTTTGGCTACCTTATCCTCCTGCAGCACTAGAACTTGAATGCTACCTGCTGCATCCTTCTGTGTTATCTTCAGCACTAGTATCCCTTAAGAGTCTGTCTAATTCTGCACTGCAGGTCTAACCCTTCTTCATTTCCAGTCTCTTACCTAGTAGATTGCTCTGAATGCTGATTATTGCCTTCTGCATATCTTGGTGCTTTCAGATTTTTTCCCCTTTTCTCCGCCCCCCCCCCACTCTGAGGATATGCCCTGTAGTTCTGCTTGCATTCACCATCTTCAACAGGTATGTATGCTTCCCCTGTCTGTTCCTTGTAGTATTCCGCCCTTTTGACCATGTTTCTCCTCACCCTTCTCTTTTCTATGTTTGATCATTTGTATTTCTCCAGTGTTCTGTGTGGCTTTCATTCCCTCTGCAGCCAATCAGCTTGGTTGTCCCATGCTCATCTAATTCCATTGACGCTGAGCTTCATTTTTTTCCTACCTCACTTTCCCCATCAAATGCTCCTGCTTCGATGTGCCCTCATTCTGCTCCCTCTCCTCTGCTCTTTCAGCAAACTCAGCTGTCCTGGTTTCAATCCAGTAATGGCTTCTATCCAGGGCTTCAGATAATATTTTTTAGGTGGAAGTCAAATACTTCCATGGGTTGAGATTTGGAAGTAATTTCAGTTTTACTGGAGTCAAAATACTCCAGCTGTCAATTTTTTGGAAGTCAAAATAATTCCGGTTGACAAATTTTGGCAGTCAAAATACTCCAAGTCCTATTGTTTTAGAAGTCAACTCATTGGCCTTCTGAATACCTCACTGTAATCCATGCTGCATCCACATAAATTCATTTCTTAATGTTAGGAAATAAAAATGTATAGACTAGTACATGGTAATCAGTAATCTAATTCTGGTAAACAAGAGTTTGCTCATGCAGGCTGCAGCTTTCAGCAGCAACGTAGAAGAAATTAGCTGCCTATACCCCCTGGTACCTCTTCTGTTGTGTGCAGGCACTTCCCTCAACACACACACACACACACACACACACACACACACACACACACTGACCCAAGACACAACTCAGCAGTATCCAGCTAGTGACCTATATACATTTCTGCGACAGTGTTTCGGCTGCAGCAAGTGGCCCCTCCACAAATGTAACAATGGCTGGAAATGGGCTATACAACCTCTATAGTACGTGCAGACATCTTTACTAGTAGTGGTGGCATTCACTGTACCAGAGTTAACAGTGCAGTGCCTGGTTTGGTTCCTTTAAAAGCATAAATCAATTATCAAATAAAGTGAAAAAAGTTGTTAAATATTAACAGTCCCCATGCTACAGTACCAAAATAAAGTACAACATTTGCTGCTGTTATTTTGGGTACAGGAAGCTGCCACCTGTCTGTGGCCTTTGTATTTATTTATTTATGTTTTTGGTAACCGGGTAAGTGCACTGATCCAGTGGACCATTTTCAGTCACAACCTGGGCCACAGCGTGGCAGTACAGGGAAATACGAACTACAGGAGTAGATACAAATTCACACTGTAGTGTAAGGTGGTCACAACAACATTAGGACAGTAAGAACAGTCATCATTTTTATAATGTTTACAGGCATAGAGATAACAAAACATGAGACAAGGAAATACAGGCCTAGAATGCAGGGGAGAATTTGTTTAAGTCAATAGTTCTCAGACTTTGTCACAGTAAGCCTCCCCAAATACATTGAAAATATTTTGAGCCTCCCCCAAAAACTGAAATAATCTTGTGCCTCCCCAAAGAAAAGTAACATACTGTACTTTGTGCAGTACACCATGAATACATTGAAACCCCTTTGAGTGCTTGGCTCACATTCAGTTCTTTGTCTTAGACTGACATGGGACCTTTGAAAAATAGCTTATGTGCTCAAAGGTCTTATCTGAATAACAAATACAACAAATATTATTCAGCTTATTGTAAGCCCCCCCCCCCCACAGGCCAGCCTACTTGCTCTGCTATTTTCATTCTTGAACCATTGTTACCCCTTGTTGCAGTGCCTTCATGGGTCAGACTACTTCCTCTGTTTCCTCTCTATATGAAATAACCTTCCTACATACTTTGCTTCTCCCCCTCCTTCCTTGCTCCTAAGCAACTTCTCGGGGATTACTTTGCTCCTTCCTGCTATTGCTGTTAGCACTTCTATGCTCAGTCCTTATATTTGGGCTGTTCTGCCATCAGTTTACAAATTGATCAGTTACCACCACTCATTATTAATTTATTGTTCACATTTGTTTGCACTATAGTTCATTGTGTATTTCTTGATTGTTTTGCAATTAACTTTTGAAATGTATTCACTCCCTACTCTTCCCCGGGTACACCTGAAATGAGCCTTGGCTCATTCACCTTCCCTTGTCACCTATTAGTAAAATAATACATAAAATTCACCTACTATTATCCTCTTTCAGTTTGCTTCATCTCATCACACAAAATATATAAAACTCTAAATTTAAATACTGTACTTTTTCAGACTTCCTTGAGCCTCCCCTGGAACAGGTTGGGGCCTCCCCAAGGAGGCTGGCCTCACCATTTGAGAACCCCTGGTTTAAGTATATACACAAAGCAGCTAAAACAGTTTCATAAGCTAAGCATAAGTAGCAGTTTGAGCCAGTCAGACTGCTTTCAAAGAGGACTAGGTGGAGACACCTGTCCCGGCTAGATTGCCGGGGCCGGCTGAGTAGCGGCAGCATGCAAGGTAGGCAGTGCGAGATATTGAGTGAGGCAATGTATGTTCATAGTGCTCTGGAGAGTAGGGGCAGTGGCCAGTGGTGGTGTATATTCAGGAGTCTCCTTGCAGCAGGGTTCATTACAGATATTTATCTATCTGTGACAGTGCACTGACCCACAGGGTATATGGTGGAACTGGCATTTGTCATCAGAAGGCATCCACCATGCCATGAAATCTGTACTGGCTATCACCTTGATCAAGCCACTACTGGTCAGGGCAAATGGGGACCAGGGCAAGCAAACACTTTAACAGGTGGCATGCACCACACCACTAAGACCACTCACAAACTACCCACAATGGGAGATGGGATCAATCAATGAAGCAAGCGTGATGTATTGTTGTAGCTGCACTGACACAAGGGTATAACCCCTTTTAAAGCTGTGTACCATCTATTTCCTTTCAGGTTCCATCCTGCCATTTGCTGTAATTGAGCTCTGCTGCTTCTTTTAGAAATAATCCTTTCTAGTTGCCCTGACCTCTCATCCTGATGACCATTTACATTTCCTTTGTGTATGTTCTACCCCTGAGTGTCCACCCTGTTGCACATTTTTGCATCATCTGCAAAGAAACACATCTCCCTCTCCAGCTCCTCAGCAATGTCACTTATGAAGACATTGAAGATTACCCTGCCCCCCCCATCAACCTTAATAAATGTCCTGTCCCGGACTCCCTTGTGTCCAGACTGAGGCTCCCTCCTTATCCCCAGTTCAAGTAAAGTCTCTGGTGTCTTGTCCATCCAGTGGCCCATGGCCTTGAGCCTCTCTACCACAGCCCAAGTAAAAGTCTCTGGTGTCCAGCATCTCCCATCACTAACACTAGACTTTGTAAAGGTCCTTTCTGTCTTATGGATACCCCATTTCTATCCACCACAGCCCAATTAAATGTCCCTGGTGTCTACTCAGACCATCCTTAGCTCACCTCCATCCCAGGTAAAGGTCCCTGTTGTCCAGTTCAGTGACCCACTCCCTACCCCAGCCCAGTGAAATTTCCCTTCCAGATGTCCAGTGTGCCACTCCCTAGTCCCAGACTCCCTCCCAGCCCAAGTAAAGGTCCCTGAGGCCAGTGGATCCCCAGTCCTATTACTCCATACAGCTGCTGGCCACATGTGTTTATAACCACTAACACCCCAGCACTATCAGACACTCTTTAATGGCACATTAGAATTTGGCAGTGGCACCCTTTAGAATGAAATTACAGTATATCACTAAATATGTAATAATGTCAAGCACTTTGTGGGACACTATACTCTGAACATACATCCCTGTCCCTGGGGAGCAGTTGCCTGGCATCTCCTCCCTGACCCCTTTCCAATGCAGTCACAAGGCAGCTCCAAAAACACAGTCACACACTCACAACCACCAGGCTGCAGGCTGAGAATGAATGTTAAATTGTTCAACTTCCTCTTCGACTACAGACTATATCATGACTGTATATTTACTGGCCTGCCTAAAGGGCACATTTTTACATCATGATTTCATGAGCTACTTGGGGTCTGCGTCTGTCCCTTAAAGCTTTGACTCTCAGTCAAGATAATACATTTTTTAAGTAATAAAAAATGCAGAGCAAATAATAAGGCAAGAACGGTCTGAGTGCTTGTGAATTTTGCTAAACGTGTTTAGTAGTACTTGATTGATAGAACACCCTGCACAGAGCACTATAAGGTTTTACCCAGAGCAATGGAGTAGGCTAAAGAGCATTGCAAAGGGAAAGAAAATAAATACCTTTATCATTTTCAAATAACCCCCCTCACTCCTCCCTCTGCACTCCAGTCCTGCAAGGCTGCAACTTGCACTGTGCAACTCGCGCTTTCTTAAGGAAACCCATGTCAGGTTCGTTTCATGCCTCAGGACTGGCTCTTCTACCTCCCTCTTCCAAATGATGCCTCTGGCCTTCCGCCCCTTAACAGGCACAACACAGCAGCACACTCCTCTCCGACTCAATGCCACGAGGTCGGGTACACACTACAGTCCGAGAGTCCACTGTCCGACTGTCGCTCATGGCGCGACCAAGCAGGCTACTTCCTGCAGTCCTCAGGCTCCCTCACAGTCCCACATCTCCCATGTCCCTAGCTGGCCACCTTCTTTTCCAGTTGGGTCCTCCTCTGAGCTGCTTAGCTCAAAAAAAGCTCCTGATTCCCGAGTCCAACTCCATCCCTCGCTCAAATCACAACTCGCTCGGATGCTTGCTCCTGCCCTCAGGCTCACTCCAGGCTGCTCTCCTCTGTCCTCATGCTGACTGAAAGCATGGGCACCAATGGTCTGTGCATGTGCAAAATAAATGGGAGTTTGCGGGAGGGGGACGCGCCAGAATTTTAAAGAAAAAAAAAAGATTGCCATGGCAACTAGCATGGTGGCACTGGCACCTGTCCACAGGATTGAAAAAAAATCTCTTAAAGATCTGACACCCACATAATGAAAAAAGGCCATCGGTCTTAAGCAAGGGAAATGTTACTGGATGTCAATGACTCCAGAGGTTACATTTTTGAATGTTTTGAGCTAATTCTTGAAAGTAAAATACACCCAAAATAGACTTATCTGAAGGACTGCTTCTATCTCAGCGTGCCACGATTTATCTATTTGTTTGCTTTGCCATTCATATCCTCTGGCCTTCCATGGCTCACTCTGTCCAACTTCCATCGACCCGGGCCTACGTGCCACCTCATCCAGCTCACCCTCCTGCCCCCTTGAGGAGCCTTCTCCCTTCACGGAGTCTACTTGCTCCATGTCGACGATACCTTCATCGGTGATCCTTGGTCTCCTTAGCCCCTCAATTCCATGATGCTTGGCCTCGACTTGCTCTTCTCATTCAATCCATATCTCGGCATGCCTTCACACGGTTTGCTACCATGTCTGCGCTGTTCCCTTGCTCCATCTGGCCATGCCTATCCTGCATCGTGTACAGCCTAATACTACTCACCCCTGTTCAGTTCTCCTCCCGTATTGGCTGGGTCCTCTGCCACCCTATTGCCCTCCCTATAATCCTTCATCCTTTCATACCACACTCTCCAGTACCTGCCTGCATGGCATCCATCACTCATCATATCTCATCCATTCCTGTTCCCTTCCTCTGTCTAGTGCTTCTTCTGGTCCTGGCTGTCATGGATTCTTTCCACTCTTGGCTTCCCTCCTTATCATATTTCATCCGATTTGATTCCCCTTGATCGCCACCCTGCACTTGCCCTCTGGTTCACAGACCTTCTGATTCCTGCTGTGCCTTCTTGGCCTCGGTGTCTGTCTCCTTTCGAGGAGCATCATTGTTCGTATGACTCCATAGGACCTGATACCTTTGTTCAAGTTCTTTTCCTGTTCATTCCCTTCTCATCTTCTTCTGGTTCCATACCAGCTCTTCTGGATTCAGCCATCTTGGCTTCCCTCTGCTCTTTGCTTCACTTGTCATCATACTTCATCCACTTTTGCTCGCTCCTCCTTGTACCTCATCCAGTTTTGATCCTTGCTTGCTTCACTTGTATTGCCTCTGGTTCTGGATCTCCCTTCTTTGCCTCAGAATCCACCTCCCTTCAAGGTGCCCAATTCCTTTACTTCCTTTGTGCCAGTTCATTTTCAGTTCTTTCCTGTCTCCTCCTCATTCAGTTCAGTTCCAGCTGTCCAGGCTTCCTTCTGCTATTGGCCTGCTCTCGATATTCTTTTTGGGTGTACCTACCATAATTTCTATGCCACCTATCAAATGTGGCCATCTTGCCGCATGTATTGAGTTCATAATTCTAGTCATATCGAGTTCATAAATCTAGTCATCATTCACTCAGCATTACCTCAAAGCTTATCTATTTACATCGCTTAGTCTAACATTCCTATCATTCAATACCGTACTACTTCATCGACTACAACCTCAGGGTCTAATCATTCAGGGTCTAATCGTTTACATCGCATAATCAAGTATGCCTCTTCAACCTCAGTGTCTGCTCACTTACACTGCTTTATCAAGTGCATCACTCCATCAAGCCAATCTGCAATATTATTTGTCTCCTCATTGTTTCATCTGGAATATCCTCATGAGCACATCTGGATACCCAATACTGCTCTGACTCATACATGGATTTATTCCCTTCCATCCTTGCTTACTGATCTACTATCTCACATCGACTACTCGAGCATACCCTCCTTAGTTCCAGCAAGGTTTATCAAGTTTCATTGTTCCCTCAAGCATTCCATCATTGACTCTGATGCTACTCATTGACCACAACAACAACAGGATCTAATTGTTCATATCACATAATCATGCCTTATCAACCTCAATTTCTACTTCCTCACCTCATTCAATCGATCATACCTACTCTCAATCTTATGCTACCTCATCAACCTGCCAACCTCCTGCAGTGATCATCACCATCAGTATTCATTTTGCCTCCTGTTCGCATTCGATCTGCATGCAGCCTCATGTTCCATCTTCAATCTGTTTTCATTTAGGGATCTTCCATATTCCATCATCATCCTTCCTACTCATATCCCTCTAGTTACTGAACCCTTTCTTATAAAGATATACATCCTCAACTCAAACATCATCAGCCTGGAGGGAAGGTGTCTTAGGCCTTGGATCCCCAGAGGTTTCCTTCTCAAAGGGGGGTTTTCCTCTCCTCCATGCCAATGGTCATAATATTAGTTAGAGTTAGTGATTTCTTCTTGTTAGTTAGTTAGATGGAGGTGGATGGTGGCCTGGCTTTCCCGTCTTTCCTCAGGAAGTTAGCCCTTCTTCTCACAGAATGCAATCATCATCCTCACCTCTACAAAGCTTGACATCTTAAGGTATTCTTTTTGGGCTTCTTCGTAACCTACCTTTAGCTAACTCATTCATTCCCGGCACCTGCACAATCTCATATTATCTCCTTCAGTTGCATAAGCACATCAAATGGGAGGGCTTTAAGCTCGTGATTCAATGGGCAGAGCAACAAACGTCACTCCTCCATCAAGCTTAAAGTGTCTTCACATCCTAGGCTTGCCAGGATTCTTTTTTCATTGCCCACCATCCACCCCTCCTCCTCCTCCAGTGGCTTGTCTCTCTTCCCTGTGGGCTTCTTCCTAACCTACCTTTAGCCGACTCATTCATTCCTGGCACCTGTAGGGGGGAACCCTCCTCTAGGGTTCCTTGCACCGTACCACTACAGGGTGGTATATCCCACTGATAAAGAGGTGGAAAGCCACAAAGCAAATCAAGTTACACAAGCATAATCTCATATTATCTCATTCAGTTGGGTAAACACATCGAACTGTGGGTACGGTTTAGTGTTTTGCTCCTCACACTCAAATTCACTGAAATGTCTCACTGAAGCCTGAATTCAGGACATCATGTGACATGCGGAGCACTTTAGAGGTCTGCAGCTTCAGTGGGGTGGTGAGGGGGGGTTACGTCAGCTTGGGCATCAGCCAGGCTGATTGAGATGAAAATAAAAAGCCACAACATTACTGGTGCATTTTTTCTTTTCAAGATGAGACCATGTCAGGCAAAACAGCATCACAATCAGCCTGACTGATGATTGGTGTGGCACGGTCAAGCCCCTTGCAGAGCACTCTGCATTGGAACGACAGTGTCACACCCCTCAAAAGTTACTCATAGCAAGAAATTCACCATGCTTGGGCAAATTTAATAATGAATGTCCTTCCTAGGCTTTTGTACCCACTTGGCATGTTAAATATTGTCTTGCCTATTCAATGGTTTAAAAGTCTACACAGTATTATCTCGAAATTTCTATGGATAAATCAGACACCATGTCGCTCATACGATAAACTGGTGCAGCCTAAAAAATACGGTGGGCTTCAGCTCCCTCACTTTTTATGGTATTATTTTGCCCTACATGGATCTAAATACTTTTATTGGGGCCTACCAACTCCAGCAGCCTTGAATGATTATTCCCTGTCTGACTTACAATCAATAAAAACGTATGTTCTCAATATCAAATTGCTATCCAGTCTCTACTATATTTAGCACCACATCAGCTACCACATAGCCTAGAAACTGCCCCATTATACTGGTCCCTCCAAGATCATGCCCAACTTTGCAAACAATTAAAAATACAGTATGTTAAAGATATTACCCAATCCCTTCTTAACAATCCTAATATTACTATTGGTAAATTAATCATTAAAAGGTTCATATTGGTCTCAGTTAAAACTGATGACTCTTGATAATGTCCTAGACAATGGAGCATTTATCTCCTTTGAACAGATCTCTGTAACACTCAAAACTCCCCATTATAGACTATTTCAGTTCTGTCAACTACAATACTGTATTACTAAATTCTTAGGGCCACAACCATGGTCTTCTACAACTGGATCTCTGTGGTCCACCTTGATATATCAGGACCACCCCATATCTAAACTTTATGCTGCCATCAGCCAGGTAATATGGGACTCCTCCTCACCAGTGACTTATTATTGGAACACTACTTTGGGCTTAGACAAACAGAATGAATTATGGTTCTGCCTTTGGCTCGATATATATAAATATACTAAAGGAGATAGAGTCAGACTGCAACAATTTAAGGTATTGCATAATTTATACTTTACTCCAGTTAAACTGTACAGGATGGGGAGAGTTGAGTCATCCATCTTCCCTAGGCATCAAGAGGTAGATGGTTCTCTGTTATACATGTCATGCTCATGTCCCACCATTAAATCATTCTGGCTTTTGATAACATCAAAAATGTATCCATTACTGGGCCACCAAGATGCCTTTACCCCAGCTGTATAAATCCAGCAGACCAGACCTTGATCTGATTCTCACAACCTCCACTTGCATACTGTGTGACTCTGAGCAAGTCATTTACTCGCGCAATGCTCCCAGGTTGCCCCTAAAAACAGGCACATGTGCTTAGTGGGCCTTACCCGGTTACCAAAGACTAAAATAAATAAAATAAAATAAATAAGCTGTATGTATCCTAGGTGATTTAAGTTTTCTAGCTGGCAGTTCCTGTAGAGTTCAAATGGCTTTAATTTCAGCCATTATTAAATTACTCTTCCTGAGACATTGAATGGACTCAGCTCTCCCTACCTGGCCAGAATGGCTTGCTGAATTGTTGTCATCTCTAAATATTGAAAAATCCATATCCAGTGTATTTAAGTCTGTACATGTTTATAGGTCGAGACTAGAAAGTTTGCATTCACTACTTTCCATCTCTACCAATTAAGGTATTCAAATACCAGCATGTACTTATAGGAACTGGGGAGAGGGAGGGGAGATTTAGGGAGATAGAAGGGAGTGGGGTGGGAGCCTGTTTTTCAGTGGGGTACTTATTTTTGTTTTGCCATATTGTATTGTTTGTCATGTTGTTAATCCATGTTCAGCTCCATTTTTATTTGTTCATAATTACTGGTTTCCCTTTTTTCCCATAGGGAAACCATGGCATAATTTTCTGTAATAAAGGAGTGTTTATTATGGCAAACATGGACATGGTTTCCCTCACACTGGGCATGCGTCTACCGCAGTTCCTTCCTTCCTTCCTGGCCGCTTGCCTGTCACTGAACTGGACACTAAACTGTCATCCTGTTCTCGGCTGTAAGTAACAAAAAAATAAATCTTCCACATAGAAACACAGAAACACAGAATTTGATGGCAGATAAGGACCGCTTAGCCAACCTAGACTGCCAATTTCCCTACCTAATGGATAAGCTTCAGATCCAAGTTAACCAACAGCCTACTTCCTCCTACCCCCCACTAGAATTGCCTTATGGCTGTCCCATGTATTCTTGAATTCCCCCACTGTTTTCAACTCCACTACCTCCTCAGGAATGCCATTTTATGTATCCACAACCCTCTCCATGAAAAAATACTTCCTCACATTACCTCTGAGTAGTCCCCCTCTATCTTCAAATTGTGTCCCCTTGTTCTTGCGCATCTCTTTTTCTGAAAGATGCTACCCTCTTGGACTTTTTTGATTCCCTTGAGGTACTTGAAAGTTTCTGTCTTGTCCCCCCTCTCCCTTCTTTCCTCGAGGATATACATATTAAGCTCCTTCAATCTCTCTTTGCATGTCTTCTGGTGTAGACCCTGTACCATTTTAATTGACCTCCTCTGGATTGCCTCCATCCTGTCTATGTCCTTGCAGAGATGGGGTCTCTAGAAATGCATGCAGTACTTTAATGGGGTCTCACCAACTGCCTGTACAGAGGGATAACAACTTCCTGTTTTGTACTGGTGATGCCTCTCCCTATGCATCCCAGTATCCCCCCCCAGCCTCCTTACTGCCTTCTCACATTGCTTGCCCACCTTTAAATCATATGATATGACTACCCCCAGGTCCCTTTCCATTTTGTTGTTGTTAGTATCTCACCCCCCATTGTGTACTCTTCCCTAGGTTTTTGTTTCCCAGGTGCATTACTTTGCACTTCTTTGTGTTGAATCTAAGCTGTCATACATTTGACCATTCCTTCAACCTTGCCAAGTCCGTTCTCATACTTTCCAGCCACCCTTCTGTATCAACCCTGTTGCAGATCTTTGTGTCATCTGCAAAGAGACATACTTTTCCTTCCAGTCCCTCTGCAATGTCACTTATAAAGACATTAAAGAGGACCGGTCCCAGTACTGAACTCTGTAGTACTCCGCTAGTAACACCCCTTTCTTCTGCGTGGACTCCATTTACTATTAACCTTTGTGTCATGTCATCCAGCCAATTTTTTACCCAGGCTACCACCTGGGGACCCACTCCAAGGCTGGCTAACTTGTATAATAATATTTTGTGTGGGACTGTGTCAAATGCTTTGCTAAAGTCAAGATAGGCCATGTCCACAGCCCCTCCCTGGTCTGCTACTTTGGTCACCCAGTCATAGAAATCAATTAGATTCATCTGACATGACCTTCCCACTGTGACTCCATGCTGCCTTGTGTCCTGTGCCCCACTTGCCTCTAGGTACTCAACAATTCTTTCCTCCAGAAGTGATTCCATCATTTTCCCCACAACTGAGGTCACACTACAAGGTCTGTCATTTCCTGACTCTGCCTTGCTCCCACTTTTGTGAAGTGGAATCACATCCACCCCCCTCCAGTCCTCAGGTACCACCCCATCCTACCATGATTTGTTAAAGAGGATAATCAGTGGTGTCACTAGTTCTATTTATTCATTCATTTACTACCCTTAGTTCTTTTAGAATTCTTGTGTGAATCCCATCAGGCCCCATTGCTTTGTCCATCTTCAGTTTTAAGAGTTCTTTCAGAACCCTTTCTTCAGTGAATGGACTGGTATCAACCCCCCTATCCCGAGTGTTTCTATTGTTTGGTTTAGGTACCTCCCCCTCCTCTTCTTTTGTGATTGCTGAGCAGAAGTATTCGTTCAGTATCCCTGCTGTTTTACTGTCACCCTCTGCCCACATTCCCTCCCCTTTATAACCACAGCACAGGGACTTCAGTTGGCAGCTAACCACATGACAAGATGTTGTTTTTTCTTAGTGAACTGATTGTTTAATTATTTTGTCTGTTGCTAACAATTTTATTCAATAAAGTACATTAAATAAAAAAAAACTACCACCTTAGTTGTTGAATGGGATTAGCAACTAGTTCTTAAATACTATGGTATCTACACTGGACACTACCTTTAATTCTTCTTCTCCCCTATGTTTTGTGTTATACAATTCAAAATATAAATAATCCATGTCTCTGTATTATTCGGTTACCTTATTTATATAGATTATGATGGATGAAATGTATTGGTAGCCTTACTGTGTGCTTGATATGTTATGACACATCTGTTGCTGTTGACTATGTTGTTATGAAATGTTTTGTTGTGTTTTTCTTAAACTTTTAATAAAATGTTTAATGTTAGGGGAAAAAGAAAGATAATTCCATTATACAATAAAGTGTGTGGTATGGAGATTGAAAATAAAAAAAAATTAGTCACCTCAGCAATGAGGATACTTGTTTCCTCTGGTGAAAATGGGGCAGATAATGATCTTGTCCTGGTGGCAGTAAAAGTGGTGGTGGCACCTTTGTCACTTGCCATATTTGATAGTATTTGTCTGTCTTTCAGACTGTATCTCTCTCTGTCACTCTCTTTCTCTCTCCTCTGTCTCCTGATTCTCTCAGTTTACATAAAATGAAACCATGTGATATGGGACAGAAAGATAAAATACAATCATGCAGATATCACTATTGTGCATTCTGCAGATTGAAACACATTTAATAATAATAATAATAATCTTTATTTATAAGTGCAATATCCAAAACAAAAGCTCTGCACAATCCATGAAACAGATTAAAACCACTAAAGAATATATATAAAATACAGTTAAAATCAAAGAAATACAGAGGTACAAAGTACAAAATTGCAAAGACAGAAGCAGGGGCAAGTCATCAGATCTAGTTACCAAATGCCTGGCAGAACAGGAAGGTCTTTAACACTGTTTTAAAACTTCCCATGGTCTGACACTTTTGAATCTGGTGAGGTAGATAATTCCACAGAGTTAAAGCTGCAAACATAAAAGCACCAGAACCAGAGTTCTTCAGCCATACCCTGGAAATCTCTAACAACTCCTTGTCAGGTGAGCGGAGTGTTCAGATGGGCAGTAAGGATGCAGGATATCTTGCAGGAAGCCCGGGGTCCTGTCAATGTAGGGCTTTATAGGTCAAAAGACTGACCTTGAATGTGATCACCTCTGAACAGGCAGTCAGTGCAGTTTGTGCAGCACAGGCATGATGTGGCTTGAACGAGGAGCCCCCATCAACAGCTGCACAGCAGCGTTCTGAACCAGCTGCAAGCAGCAGATATCAACCCCCAGAAGCCCTTGATAAAGGGAGTTGCAGTAATCCAGGTGAGAGGTCCCAAAGGTGTGGATCAAAGTCAGTAGGTCACTAGATGGAACAAGGTGCTTGATCCAAGCGATGTTCATAAGATGGTAGAAAAAGAACTTGACAACTGCAGACACCTGCAAATGCAGTGTCAACCTGTTGCCAAGGAACACCCCTAGGTTTTGCACCTGTCCAGAGGAAGGGGAGCTGACTACTCCTGAACCAATGCCCAGAAGGATGCTCTGCCACCGACACCTCTATCCAGAGACACGGATCCATGATCAAAACCCCAATCTTATTGGAATTCAATTTCAGCCAGCTGGATGTCATCCAATCCTGGATTTCTGTGAGGCAGCTGTTAAGGACTGAGAATGCACTATCCTGGTCAGGTGCAAAAGATAGGTAGAGCTGGGTGTCATCTGCATAGCAGTGAAACCTCAGCCCGTACCATCTTACAATATCTCCTAAAGGCAGCATGTACACCATGAACAACATTGGGGAGAGCAATGAGCCCTAAGAGACCCACAAAACAGGGAGACTGGGTCCGAGGAAAAAAGGCTGAACACCACCCTTTGAGACCTGCTAGAGAGGAAAGATTGAAACCATCTGCGGAGTAGACCAGCTAGGCCACAGATGACCCTCAGGTGCTTGAACAGCACCCCATGGTCCACAGTGTCAAAAGCGGATGAGAGATCAAGGAACACGAAGATGGAGTGGTGCTTCTGATCTTCAGCTATCAGGAGATCATTGAGCACCCAAACCAGAGCAGTCCCAGTACTTTGCCTCTTCTGAAATCTAGACTGGAGAGGTTCATAGATATCAGGGATGGTAAGGTAGTTCTCCAGCTGCAGCATGACAACTTCTCAATCACCTTCCCTAAAAAGTGAAGGTTAGAGATAGGTCTGTAGTTAGCCAAGCAGTTCTGGTCCAATGAAGCCTTCTTAAGGAGTGGTTTCACTACCACCTCCTTCAGGGAGATCCACATTTAGATCCATGGAATAATATTCAAGTGCATTCAAACGACATCATCAAAAATACACGGTGGAATACTATTCTGCTGATGTGATGAACCATGGAACAATATTTCACGGAACCCAATGGGTAAACCCAGTTCATTTAACAAACAATGATAATCAGAATACCATTATGGATACACTATTAGATGTGCCCTGGCTATTAGGAATCAAACTGGTTCCTCTTCATTTAAATTCACCGAGTTGATTCTATGCAAATTGCATATAATACTCACAGAATAATTATCAGCAGGATACTGTTAATCCACAGAATAAGGATCTGCCAGTCTCAAACTGACAGAATTCTGCACAAAGACCACTTTATTTCCAATGGAAATTCTGCCAATGGAATGCCCATTCTGCCTTAATTCCACCAGCGGAATTTTGCATTCTGCACAGCACTAAAGGCACACATCATCCTCAGTCAAACCTTCCATATCAGCTGTAACTTTCAGAATTAGAATTTTTCTGTATGTCTTATGCTTAGTACCATATGGAAGGACAAATGCTAGGCTGTTTTCAAAATATGAAACCTGCATTGTGGTTATGATTACAATCTTCTGACTTTTACTTATTCTTAATTCTAGAATCCATTTTGAAAGTTAGTGATAATTACTCCAGAAGGTCACTTGCAACAACCATTGAAGATGAACTATCTTCTCTTGAAGTTCCAGTTTATAACTCAGCTTCATTATTTCTGAGTTCTTTCTCTGCAGGGTAGGTAAAGAGGGTAGACTGTGATTGAGAGTGGCACTCTCTGAGTTGACTTCTCAGCTGGCCTCAAAGTGCTGTACTATCTGGTAAAGGGCTGTTATTAGTGACCACTGTACAGAATTTAGTGTCACATTCCCTTCTCTGTTTGATGCTCCTTTGTAGCACATACTAGTATACTGTTTTATGTTGCTCAAGAAATCTCTGTAACATGCTGAGTAATGGCTTCTTGTAGCAGTGTCAGTGGCTTTGAAGGTAGCACACTCACCTATTGGACAAGATGAAAGGCAAGTTGTTAGTTCTAGCCCCACATCTGGTACTTGAGGTAATACTCCAAACGAACACTGTTGTGCAGTATGAGGGGAGGTGCTGCACTGTTGAGGTCCCGTTCTTTAGATGAGATGTTAAATTGAGGTCCCTTCTGCACATCTTTGGTCACTGTCCAGGTGGAAGTAAAAGATCCCATGGCACTTACTGAATGTGAGCAGGGGAGGTTATTAAGAAAAGAAAACTACATCATCACACTTCCATAATGACATCTAACATGGACATCTCTCAGTTCAAAACACATTGAAACATTTCATTAACTCAGAAAGAACAAATACAGAGTTACAAAATGGACAATTACAAAGAAATGCAAATCTTGTGATAGATTGGTCTGAAACACTGATCCAGGGCAATTTTCTCCATTGTCTGTTTAATAGTATTCTATTCACAGACTTTGTTTCTTCTTCGCAAATCTTATACAAACCATAACTGACTTTTGCCAGAAGCGCAATATGAGAAATCTTTTTTGCTGCAATTTAAACACCTAGTATTCCAAATATGCCATTTGAAAGTCACAAATATCAGTTGTAAAGTACTTTTCTCCCACAAAATATCAGTTGTAAAGTACTTTTCTCCCACTTTACCCATCAAAGAGTAAAATTTCCATATATCAAAATATCGGAAGTAGCAGATGAATATATTAGTTCAGACCATTTATCTGCAGCTGAATTCCAAAAATCAACTACATGAGGGCAAGTGAAAAAAAGGTACTCTGAAGTTTCTAATTACTGTCTACAGGAAGTCTGATGCACACTCTTTTTTCAAATTGTCTATGTTTTTGGTTTGCCTTACATAGAAACAGAATTTGATGACACACAAGGACCGCTTGGCCCACCCAGTCTGCCCATTTCCCTACCTAATGGATAAGCTGCAGATCCTGGTTACCAACAGCCTACGTCCTCCTACCCCCAACCACTAGAATTGCCTTATGTCTGTTCCATGCATTCTTGAATTCCCCCACTGCTTTGGACTCCACAACCTCCTCAGGAATGCTGTTCCATGCATCCACTACCCTCTCCATGAAAAAATACTTCCTCACATTACCTCTGAGTTATCCCCCTTCTATATTCAAATTGTGCCTTTTTGTTCTTGCACATCTCTTTTTCTGAATGGTGCTACCCTCTTGGACTTTGGTGATTCCCTTGAGGTACTTGAACATTTCGATCATGTCCCTCCAGTCCCTCCTTTCCTCGAGGGTATACATATTAAGCTCCTTAATTCTCTCTTCATATGTCTTCTGGTGCAGACCCTGCACCATTTTAACATTTAATTTTTTATTGCAACACAACCACTGTCCATCCCACATATGCAGTGCAATTCTTGATTATGTAATTTGTTGTAGTAGCGAGGAAAGAGAGTCAGGGGGCAAATGTTCAAAAACCTCTTGTACCAAAAAAGCTGTTTCTAAGAATCTGGCATAGATAGCTTTCCAATTCAATGTTAAAACCATATGATTAGTAATCTGCCATTGTCTTAATCTTAAGAATGTTTCTCACAAATAAGATGATACTAGAGTGGACTGTTTAGAAACCTTCAAAGTCCCTGTAGTGGGGTGGGAATAAACAGAAACTCGAGCAGGAGGAAAATGCATAAAATAAATGTGAATGTCCGTTTATAATTTTTATTAGCAAAATTCAGTTCAAAACTATTTATAGAAATAAAAAAACTTGGTGTTAGAAGTCACACCTAAGACAAAAGAAACATCAGAAAATTCTCTCTTTATCACTCTTTACTTAGTGATTTCCAAACTACCTGGTGTGGACAGTTGCCCGCCTCCTTCTTCAATGACTAGCAACCCACTGGCCTACCTATCTGTCTGCTCCTTCAGGTGCTGGGCTTATATCCCTCCCAAACTGTGACATCATTGTCAGGTGACTGGGGTACAAAAAACAATTATGCTTTATCTCTGGCATCCAGTCCTTGATTAGGATTATGTATACTTTTGTTAGTAGCTATTACTATGTTCTGTAGTATGTCATAGTTCTCCTGTAAGCTGTTTTCTTTATTTCAAAGGAAAAAGGTCTGGGTAAACAATAAGAATGGGGATAGAGGACACGCTCCTCATCTCCCTTCCTTTGTTTACTTAGAACACGTAGCCTTATACATTTTTTCAGCTAACAACTTTGTTTTCCCATTCATACATGCAGTAAAGCATATTAACATCTTTGTTTCATGCAGGGCGATTTCTAGCTGCATAGAGTCCCTGTAATAATAGTTGTAAATGAAGAGAATTAAAAAGGTCCCAATGGCTGAAATTGCAGCCAACGGCATGACTTTTCATTAGGACCTATTTATTCCATTGGACAGCCCAGTTACAACATCTCAGGGCTGTCCTACACATTTAAACACTTTTTCAACTTCTTTTCTGGACACATTATGGTTATTTTTATTTTGTACCTTGTGTCCTCAGGTAGTGCATAATATTTACTTCTATATTTGCCACCTATCTGCAGCATTTCTCTGGATGTGAGTGATTCAATGCACTAGGAGCCTGCTTAAGAGATGCAGAATGCACCTCGTGCTTCAGAGCATCATTCTACTCTGAAGCTCACAAAGACCATACAGTGGCTCTTTCATCAGCTGCATCCTGCATCAAAAAATCAGCATTTCCTATGCCACACTGCAGGATTAGTTGCACTGTATGACTTATGTCTGGAAATAGTGCTCAAGGAGTGGTGCTGGCATGCATTTACATTTTCATAGCACCAGCAACACAGAATTACTTCTCCACCATAGGGAAAAGCTTTGGGGCACCAGTTTCATATCAGGGCTTTTAAAAGGGACCCTAAATAAGTTTTTATTCATTGGTGCTGTATACCTTTTGTTTATTTTCATTAGGGACAGTTTCTTAAGGAGTCAGGCAACCACAATGTGCATATTAAAACAGTACTTACTGAGCAAAAAGCGATAGCAAAGCTGGAAGGCTAATTTGTCAGGTTGGCCACCCTGAAAAAGGAAAAAATAAGGACAGTAATAGAAAAGGAATTAGAGGAGAGGACAGAGTGAAAGGAAACATGGGTGGGGGTTACACATATGGACCTTGCCTTTCACAAAAATAACAGGGTGCCATGTTACAGTCCCTGTATCCCATTGTTTAAATCAGGCCTGATGTTATAATATAGCCAATGTTCCCATCCCTTAGTAGTACAGTGGAACCCTCTTTAGCGGGGTCGATATTAACATTGTTTTACTAGCCCAAAACCTAGTGCAAACTGACCAGGGCTAGTGCAGCTAACTCTCTACTTGTCCGTCTTGACTAGTGCAGATTTTCATGCTGTTAATGAAGCTAAAAAAGTCTCTACTTCTGCAGACTCTAGTCCTCATACTAATCTTTCTCAATGTTTCAGATGGCCTGGTGTGATTAACAGCTCATTAAGAGCTGCAATTAGCTGGCTGTTCAAGAGGGGGGTCCCACAAAAGACTCAATGTGAGTCATTATCACTCCAAAGTTAGGACTTTCAGCTAGTGTCCAAGGTGTGATCAAGGGTAGAGTGCTGTTAATTCACTAGCTTCCAGTTCTCTGAACGTGTCTTTGTCTAACAATTTGTCCCATATTATTAAGACCAGTGCCCCTCATTTCCCTACATTTTGAGTGTCTATATCCAATATTTCAGTGACAAAATGCAAGGATGTATACAGGATCGGACCTGCAGGTGGTGGGTTTTATCCCAGCCTCACATAACTTCCCTCTGCCCTCCAAATCTCTTAACTAAGTTCTTTACCTGGACACCACTGCAGACCAGACTCTGAAATGACCATCCACAGATCCATACCTGCCATTACTGGCAAGTGTAGGGGGTCCCCACCTCTTCTAATGGACACTGCCAGCCATCACCATTCATACAGTCCCATCCTTATCCCACCGAGCATGTCCTTTCGTTCTAAAAAAAAGCTTTGGATCATGTATGGTACAAAAATAAACCTTAATAAAATACATAATTTGAAAGCTTAAAATCGGCATTCCTGGGGTACATAGTTCATCCTATATACAAATAGAGATAGTATAGCATTGTGCCTGTGTACTGTTTCCTCTGGGCTGATTTCAGGACAATGTTAAAGAAAAATCTATTATTGTTGGGGCACAGCATATTAAAATCAATGATTTTAAAAATAAAAATGTCATAGTTTTCTATTTTCCAAGCCCCTTTGGTTTGTGTAGCCCCCACCCCAAATAAATCTTAGATGTGCTCCTGGCTCACTTGAGACTGTACAAAAACATCCAGAAGTGCAGGTCTCCAGTTGTTATAGGGTGGGGGCTGAGAGTGGCTTTCTCTACCTGACTCTGTTCATTGCCCTGAGGGTGGTGGTGACAGCATAGTGAGGTGCATTACGAAGTCAGCTATCATGTGTGCAGAGCTAGGACTGCTTGATTGAACATTTGCTGTTGTGATGTCCTCTGGTTTGGGTTGACGGGGCAGAAAGAAGAAGAGAGGAGGCCATGGTGAAAAACAATTAGGGGGGCTCACTGTGTGTGATGGCATTGCAGTCTCTTTTTCTGCTGGAGAGTGGGAAGCAATGTGGGAGCAGGATAAATGTGCAATAATTAGAGTATTTCTTGGCTTGCATTGTTTCCTGCATAAGTGATCAAAATTTAGCATTTTAATTGAGAGCTAGTGCAACCATCTGCGGGCTAGTGCAATTCTGAATCAACTTGCCCTGCTGACTAGTGCAAAAAAAGGTTAAGGCTGACCCCTACTCTTAAGGGCACACCCTGTGGAAAAAAGGTTTTGTGCACTTAAGTGGGCTGTGCATTTAACCAGAAAATCACTTCCATGCACATTTCACTGTTTCTGTAATGTGGTTTATTAAATACCAAGCACTCAAGTTAAAATTACATTACTGCACTGTACTATAACACAGTACGACTAAAAAAATCTATAACCTTCTTTTGCTTTTTGTGTTTCAGTGTAGGATTCAAAATTAAACAGAAGGCTAAAGTCATTTTGTTTTCTTTTGACAAAATACATTTTCTTACTGTGGCCATGCTAGAAAGCACCACGGCTGCAGTGAAGATGTTAAGGTGGACTATTTAAGGTGGTACTGTACAAAATGTGCACTTAAAAGCTGGATTGGACTGAAAATCAATAGGAAAAGTAAAAAAAAAATATGCATTTAACCGAACTGTGCACTTACATGTAATATATTTAAGAGGAACATTTAACACTGTATGAATAGTAAAAAATTGGGATATGGAAAAAATGTGCATTTAAGTGGGATGTGCACTTATCTGATGTGCACTTAAGTGGGCTCCACTGTATTGAATAATAATGGTTTCAAGTTTATAGTGAAAAAAATGCTAAACAAATACTATTGGTTTAACCTTGTTTAAACTTCCTTGACTGAATGGAAGATAGGTAGCATTCCTTTTTAGAGGGTTCAATCTACTACTCTTAAGTGCATGAAAAAACATTCAAAATTGGTGCTACTAGGGTTTTTGGTTGGGGAAAGATATTGCTAATCTATAGGAACAAAGGAATAAGGTATGTTTTAATCAACTAAATCCTTTTTTTCCCCATCTTCCATTTGTTCCGCTGTACTACTTTGGTCGTCCCTTGTGTAAGTTTATAATCCCAGTTTAACGTACCTAAGTGTTCTGCACCAAACTTATCCCCTAGAATTATTAGGGGTCAGTCAGTTTCCCCATTGTTATGGCCGACAATCTTCCTGTCAATAAAATAGGTCCATGCAACCCACTCCCAGGATGGACATGAAAATAAGCTATAATAGCTTAGTGTACTTTTCCTGGTCAAAAATTACAAATAAGTAAAAATAAATAAATAAAAATAAATAAATTGAATTAGAAGATAGTGTGGGAGATTGTTCACTTCTGGAAGGGCTCACAAGGTTTTACAAGTGTTTGCAGAGGCTGAAATGACCACTGATCTTGCAGGCAATAGCAAGCATAATCTGAATATTTTGGTATTCCTTCAGAAAATTATTTACCACCATACAAAACACATGTCATGTGAAGACCCTTAGAGCTGCATTGCCTTTAGAATGTACTATAACTACCACTGTTATAAACCATCAAGCCAGCCCAGTTGACAGGCCATGAAGGGTCACTCATTCCTGAAAATGTCTGATTAGTTCATCTAATATGTCTTACTCTTAGTGATATTTCTCAAATGCAGCTACACACAGGACATCCTTTTTTTGAAGGCTGCTGCATATTGCTGCTATTGGTGAAGTGGACGGTTACTGTCATAGAGTCAACAGTTTGTTTACTTGTCCACATATCAGTTGCAATATACATTTTGGGGACAAAAACCTGCTTTAATACATGATTCACTAAGTAACACAGTTCATGGTACATATTTGATATTGCTTTTTCTGAAAAATGAATCTACATGGTTTCTCTTAGCAGCGCACTGTAGTATGCATCAGATGTTTAAACCCTACAGCTTCTACATATGGGAATTGCCTTGGCTAACTTTTGTGTCACTGGATGACTTTGCTTACATTTTGAAGACATTTCAAATGATTCTTCCATGTTCGTGCACAACTGTTGTTGGCCTACTGGGGTACATGAAGTTGAAAGCAGTAAAATCTATCTTTTGACTGGCCCAACCTGATAGAGGGAGTCTAGAGGACCCTCAAAACAAAGGGAAAAGTAGGATTCTGTGAACTGGAGAATGATGCTCCACCTTCTTGTTCTTTCTGAGAGTTTACAAAATATTTGCATAATTCTGTAAGGTGGTGGATCTCTGCCTGAATCACTCATATGGGTAATATGCTGTTCTGCCTCCATCTTCCCACTGCCTTTAACTCTGTCCATAGGTTTAGATATGATTTGAGTAAGTGCCTTATAATAGTTGACATTCCAAGACTGCTCACCTTCCAACCTCCAATGACAACCTTTTTTCTCCTGTACACATATAGCAGCATAGCACACAATATATTGGTAAAAATAAAATAAAAAAATCTACACAACTGATGTTCCCCTCTTGGTTTTAGTACCAGGCATAAGAAATAGAGAATATTGTATGGACAACCATACACAACAAGGCTGTGTTTCTATCATGGGGTTGAGATGACAGCATATGGACCTGAAGAGTGAAGCTCCAAGATGGAAGCACATGGAGAGTTGTGCGTGGTTGCCCATATTTTATTTTATATAATATATGGTTCTGTACACAGAAATTACAGAAATGTTACCTTCCTTTATAAAAGCAAAAATGTGTCATTTCTTTGTTCTATTTTATGACTGAAAATAAATTTATAGACTTTTACAAGTTAAAAGGTATAAATTTGGGCACTGAGTGGTTAGTAATCAGCTAAGTGCTGGGTGAATGAGGAATTTAAAAGTTTATAGTCTTTGAACTGTGCTGAGCAACTGCTCAGAGTGTGCACAACAGCTTAAAATGTGCACAGCAAGGTTTTTGAGTAGGATGATTTTTATACAGAACAAAAGCTAACCACATACTTTCATATTGTTTCTGCTCAGTCTTCTCCAGAACTGGATCAGTCCCATATTGGGACTGGAAAAGACTCTGACAATTGGTCCCATATCACAAACAGAATTTTAATTTTCAACAATAATAATCAAAGTGATTTTTTCAGCCTCTGATTTATACTGTTTATAATTCCCATGGTCGTTATTATTAACAGTGTTGCTGCAAGTAAAGCTTGTGTAATCATCATGAACATTATATTTTTTTTTTTTAACTTTAGTTTTTGTTAAGAAGTCTTGTAAGATAGCATTATTACAAAAAGACATAAGACAAATACATAAATTGCCACCTTATGCCAAAAGGGTCAATTCATGCAAACAGAGTCTTGAAGCTCAAACAATATATGGAACTTGCTATTTATAAGAGTCCAAATATTCCCATCCTTAAGTGCAGGCTAGAAGTCCAGATTAGAATCCAGTCCTTTGATGGTTCTTCATGGGACAAAGGTCAGGTTTTTATTCATAATATATACCACCCATCTGTGCCAGCAAACCTCAAAAGTAGAATATAAATGATTAAGAGTGGCCGTAAGTTTTTCCCTTTGATAAGTGCTATTGACTAAATTATGCAACATTTCAATAGAAGGTACTTAGGGCATTAGCCAAAGCATAGTAATTACTTTCTTAGCAGTTGCTAAGAGGATAACCAACAATTTTCCAGTGTCTTGGGTTCAACATTCTGCTGGATTATCACTAAAGAGAAAAAACAGGGGACTAGATTAAAGGGTTAGGCTTCAGATCTCATCCAGAGCCAGTTGGAGCTGGTGGAAAAATGGCCCTAAAAGTCAGCAGGACCACAATATGTGACCAAGAGAGGCACGGGCAGTTCTACATTGTCTCCAACAGTGTACACCTCTCTGAGGCAAATATTTTGCCTGCCTGGCTGGGGTCATAAATAACAGATTATTGTTTTCTAGGCAAATTCTCATCACATATGGAAAAAAGTTACCTCATAACTGTGTTGTAGAGCTGATGTCCACTGTTGTTCCATATGAGAGATGACAAGATTGTTGTCCCATGCTAATTTAACACGAATTACAGAGTAATCGGAAAGATGCTGTAAGGCCTGATAGAGTTAGAAATGAGGTGTTTAGTAAAATTGTACCCCATGTGCATTCAGACTGTCATAACCACCAATATGGGAATATCCTGGAGGTAAGGTTCCACTTATTCACCATAGTTCATATAGTCTTGAGCTTGAAGCTATCGAAAAAAGTGTGTGTGGGGTAGGTGGTAGTTGACCATTAATTCTGCAAAAGAATGGACAGCTGAGCCATCCAAGAACTGTGACCAGCATTTTAGACCTAGCCACAACCATCATTGAAAGCCTGCATCATGATGGAAGGGTTGAAAATCTGGGTCCCCAGTAAAGGAAAAAATTGATAAACATAATCATGCAGTTCCTTTTTATGAAGGAGGTGAAACCATATGTAAAGTGAATTCAAGGTGTATGAGTTATCTGTGTATTCAGGTAGTGATAAAGCTACCACCTTCAATAATGATTTGTCCAAGGGGTGAAGATTCCCCTCTATCAGTTTGTGGGTTTTTCTGAGGGCTGTGTAACTTCCAGTTAGCAAATAAAATATGGTGTGAAGTTGTGCCACTCTATGATACAGTGTGAAATTGGGGTGGGCCAAACCTTCTTTTTGTCTAGGAAACTGCAGTACAATACTGTATATTGGATGCACATTATTTTTTCTCCTTGCCAGAGGTATTAAGATATGAGCTTGTTCCATGTTTGGACATAAGTACATAAGGACATAAGTAATAGTTAGTTGTGGTAACAGGGATGGTTTGGGCTATATAGCACATCCTAGGCAGAGTTATAACATTAACATTTGTTTAACATAATTTGCCATTTTTAATAGCACTGCAATTGGTTATGTACCTGCTCTGATAACACTATCACTGCTTTTCATAGGGACAGGTGACAGAGATCCCTCCAGTTTTCTGCAGTTTTTCAGTTATACACTGTATTGGTAGATTTTTTTATCCCCTCAGTTTTGGAAGTGTTTGTGACTGTACGGAGTTCTGTTGTAGAGCTGGAGATCATGCGTTGCATACTTGGTACAACATATTGTTCACTGAAGAAATCTCTATCATGTTAGACCTTTTATGATGTCTGCTCAGATCCTTGCTGGTCCTGTTGTTCTCCTAGGGCTAGTATAGTCATCTGTTACTGTACTTAGACCTGGGAGGACAGCAGAACCAACAAACAAAAGATAAGAGCTTATAAGAACTCTATGTACTTCAGGCTGTTGAATATTCCACTGCTACTGCCAGACTATAATGTCAACTGCAAGGGATTCTAGGATTTATGTTAGAACAAATGTCAGGGTGGGAGTCAGCAGAATAAGCCAGATACAATCTAAGATATATAGAATAATGGATGGGGAAGGGTTTGATATGAGAATTTAATGCACACCTGAGTTGTGGGATGCTACATAAACCCCGAGGTCGAAGCCCGAGGGGTTTATCAAAGCATCCACAATGAGGGTATGCATTAAATTCTCATATGAAACGCCCTCATCTTTTAATTTTTATAATAACAGACCAGCAATTTTTCTCCAGCAATTTGTGAGACTGTTTGGCCCCGCCCACATACAGAATGTTGGCCAATGAGACAGCAGCATAGTTTGACTGGCATGGCTCATGAATGTCATAACAACCAGCTGGTTGTTATGGAAAATATCAACCTGGTCAGTACATTGACAGAAATTGCTGACCAGTTATTATAATACAGTAAATAACAAGTGAAAAAAATAGCACACAAACTACAAATCAGGACAAGACCCATAGATGGGTGTGGAGCTTTAAGTGCTGACTGTTCCCATTTAACTACACATTAATGGATACAGGAGCCTAGCAAGCATTTTCAGTGCCCTATAAAAGGACTAAGGGTATGAAATCATAGCATTCTTAACCACTGAATGTAAACATTTTGTAAGAGAGAGAGAATGCAAATATTTAAATTATTTTATGTCTATGTTAGTTTTAATTGTTACTACTTATTTTGTTAGCTGGAATATCCCAACTGATATGCAACATCTTGATTCTAGTAGTGTCTTGCTTCTACCCATTTTGCAGGTAGATACATGAACAATGGGTGATTAAGTTATAGGCCCAAGATCACATAGTGAGCACAGTATGTTAACTATGAGGGAGTTGCAGTGTAGTGTGGTGGTAAGCACAAGACTGGGAACTAGGCATTCTTGATTTGACATGCTAATGGAGTGAAATACTCTCTGTGTAAGCTTCAAGTCACTTTATCTCCAAGCGATTCAGTCACCCTGCTATGGAAATGGGTAAAAGCAAGTCTGACTAAAGCTGAGATGTTACATCTCAGCTGAGCAAGTTTATGCAATTAAATTGTGAATAAGATAACATAAAGAACAAATCCACCAGCAGGAGGAGGGAGGCAGTGCTGCCACTGTGCTGCTGTCTAGTACAACCCCACCTGGAATACTGTGCCCAGTTCTGGAGACCACACCTAAGGAAAGACAGAGAGAGGATGGAGGCAGTCCAGGGAATGGCAAACAAGATGATATAAGGGTTGCAAGGGAAACCCTATGAGGAGAGACTAAGGGATCTCAATATGTACACTCTGGAGGACAGGGGAGCAAAGAGCATCATGTACCTTACAGAGGTGAACAGAATACAGGAGGCAGCCTCTTCCAAAAAAAAAAGATGAGCTCGAGGACTAGGGGGCATGCAATGAAGTGGAAGACGGAAATTTCAGGAAGGTTGTGAAGAATGGTTCTTTACAGAAAGGGTGGTAAAAGTATGTAACCAACTTCCAGTCAAAACTGTGGAGGACAGAACACTGGAAGGCTTCAAGCATGCATTTGACAGACAGGGGTATATTACAGAAACAGACCGATTAGGATCTACAGAGATACAATTGGCAGGGAACTTTAGGGCAGACTGGGTGGGCCTAAAATTATTTTTGCCAATCAGTTTTCCATGTTTCTGTAGCTTTTCTATAAATATGCAGTCTCCCAGTTCAAGAGCAAGTGTTGCAACCCTTAGACCACATTGCCCTACGGTTTTGCTTAGCTCATAGGTACATAAGTTGGTTTTAATGTTGTGATTAAAATCTAAATGTAAAAGTCTATCTTGAGAAACAGTGCCATGATATGCTTCAAAATACCCTGTGGATACTGCAGACATTATTCCAAATAATTTATTACTGCTCCAGGGCAGAACAGTCAAAGCATTCTAACATCAAAGCATTGCTTCTCTGTCTTGTGGATACAGTGTTTGCGCACGATCATCACGGAACATATTTCAACCTGCCTGCATTACTGCTGATTCAAACCTCTGAATTGCTCTATCAGTGTTACTAAGCAGCAATAGCCACAATTCATCATGACACAAAGGTGTTCTTTTTAAAATAATTACTGTAGGTGTAATTTGCAATCGGTTACTGTGGCTGGTACTATAGTATTATATAGCTGAATGAAGAGTGGGTTCATCTGCATCAAGAGTTTACAATATGGGCTTTTGTTGGTCAGATTTGAATTTGGTAGTGACTCACAAACTGGTGTTTTGCAATTACAAGTGTGCAAATTGCTATTTGGTGCACTCAGATTGTTTACAGCAGGGACATTATCAGGTTGTGTTTGTGAGCATGATCACATGATAGTAATTTTGATCCCAACAACCAAAGCAACTGTGGTCTATTGAACTCCGTGGTCTCCTTTGGTAAAGAAATGTAAGGTGCACAATAGCAGAGAAATTCAAACTGTCAAGTGGTTTACCTCACACAAAGCATTTAGTAACAATGCCTATGTGCACAACTCAATCAAATCTCAGCCAGAATAGTATTACATATATCTTACCATACTCATATTTTACTTCATTCAGACTTTACTCAGAGAATACTGTGACTCATGATGACATTTTTTTTCTAAGTTTAAAACAGTCTTTTCTTCAAAACTCCATTGGCTAAATCCTGAATGGGCATAGTGATGTTTCACTTTCTGCTTTCCATTAAAGCATTCTGGAGCAAAATATTTTCAAGTGCCAATCAAGACCTATACTGGCATGATGGGCTGCATCTGTCCAGGAGGGGAACCAGGATCCTAGGTGGTAGGTTTAAATGCTTCATTGGCAAACATTTAAACTAGCCAAGGGGGGAGGCACTGGAAAGGAGCAGGGCAATCCTAGCCCCCCCCAAAAAGTCAGGGTAGTAAGTGAGGTAAACACCAAGATAGAGATGTCAATAGGGAGAAGGGCAGGGGTAAATGGAGAAAGTGACAAGGGCAATAAGGACAAGGTTGGGGCCAAAAGGAGTAAGGCCATCAGGAAATGGAGGGTAATGAGTACCAATCCCCATAGTCTGGGCAACAAGCTCCCTGAACTGGTGGCCTTGATGGAAGAGGGATGCCGGGATATCGTAGCAGTCACAGAAACATGGTACACAGAGAACCATGACTGGGATGTTAACATATCAGTATACATAACCTACAGGAGAGACAAGGAGGGGAGAAGTGGGGGAGGAGTAGCTCTCTATGTAAAGGAAGGGATAAAAACAACTGAACAAAAGAGTAAACAGAGAGGAGAGGAGGCACTGTGGGTCACCTTAGAGACTGGAAATGGCACCACAATCCGCACAGGGGTTGTATACAGACCCCTGTTATGGCATGGGAATAACAGACACTTAGGCAGGAGGTATGATGCATAAAATAAATGCTCAAATGCTTTTATGATTTTTTATTCAAAATCAAATAAAATTAATATTTATAGAAATGAAAAAAAAAAAAACAGGGTGTTAGTCAACACAGCAAAATAAACAAAACTCTGAAGATGACTCTTCCCTAGTCACTGCTTCTCTTAATTTTACCACTTTTTTAAACCAATTCACTGGTTTGAAAACAAACATACCTTCCTCCTGCAAGACCAGCAGCTCACTGGCCTACCTCTCTCTCAACATCCCTTGAGTGGTGAGTTTTTATAGCCTAATGGCTGATGACATCATGGACAGGTGACCAACATCAAGGAAACGATTAGGCTTTTATTCTTTTATTTTACAGAATAAATGCATTTTATTTCATGCTTTTCCAAGTCCCTATACTCCTTTACTTGCTAAGAGACTTTAGTTTAAAAATACCTATGGGTAGGGATCAATAATAACTCTTTTAGGCTTAATTGGGACTCATTTGGAAGCAAGCCCCTCCCTTGTTCTGATGTCACTGAAGCCTTCATCTTTAAAACCAGCCATTTTGTGGGCAGCCAGCCCTATAGCAAGAACTGCAGGGAAACCCACAGGTAATTACAGCTTCATTACTCTTTCTGGTTTTCAGGTGTCTCTATTTTTGGCAAAGAGAATGGGAGCTAGAGGGTGTGCTCTTCATATCCCTTCTTCTGCCAGCTTAGGAGACCTGTATCTTTATTTCAGTAATTACCACTCCTTCTTTTCTTTTCTTGTAGTAACATTAGAACCATTTTAGCCCTCATTTTGTTTAGAAATGCTGCCATATTACTTAAACCTAAAGGGCTCTTACTAGGCTCCTTTAGCAGTCCCTACCACAACTCAGCAATTTCCTTTATTGCTCAATGGCTGAAATGTGCAGCCATCAAGCAAAACATTTAATTTGGGCCTTTCCTAAACCCATTTCCAACCTTTGGCTATTTCTTTTATGTATCAGCCCGGTTACAACATCTCTGGGCTGTTTTCTTTGCACATGAATGTTTTATTCTTTATCTAGACACTTCTGTTTTGCTCTGGGCACTATTGCTAAACTGGGAACACTCCAGGAAACTCAGGAGTGTTTTCACTATTTAAAAGTGAAGCACTACTCATGTTTGGACATATCTTCCACTAGGGAGAGTGCTTTACACTGCACTCAGCCCTATCTGGTGCACCGTAAGGGGGGGTTGAGAAAGGGGGTGATAAAGTAAGCAATGAGATATGTCAGGTTGGCCCCTGACATAAAAAAGAAAAGGACAAGAAGAAAAGATGAAGAGGATAGAACAGTGTGAGAGAGAAAAAGGGGGGAGGGGAGATCACCTTTTTATATTAGTAGGGGAGTAAACCTTACAGGGAACAGGGACCCTGTTACACTCCTCCCCACACAAGAAGGCAACAACTGTTGACTCAGACCCTTCTACCCTTGAAGGGATGGAACTTCCGCCCACCCACTCCAGAAGTTTCCCTCAGGAACCCTTATAATTACAGTAATGGTATATCAGTATCTAGATATTGACAATAGTTACCATACCATTCTATTTCCTGAGGTTTAGTGTCTATTCATGACACTAGACAAAAACTATCTTTTTTCTCACAGTTCAATTTACTTTTACCTTCAATGTCTGGGTATCAGCTCCAAATCTAGACAAAAATCATCTTTTTTATGCTGGGTACCTGTTCTGTGCTTAACCGTAAACCTATATGACTGTAATGCAAGGTACCATCACATAATCTGTGCATTCTTCTCCTTCATCTGGTTTAACCAGCACAATGGATTATGGTCTGTCAAGATGGTAAACTCAGTGCCCCACAGGTAATAGCATAAGGACTCAATGGCCCACTTCATGGCTAGACACTCCTTCTCAATGATCAAGTATTTCCTTTCTCGCTCCTGAAGTTTTCTGCTGATATAGATCACTGGACGCTCTCCCTTTTTGGAAGTCTGGGACAAAACAGCCTCTATCCCTGTGTCTGATGCATCTGTATGCACCTCAAAGGGCACCTGGAAATTTGGACTCCTAAGGACCGGGGCAGAACATAAAATAGCCTTTATGTTCTGGAAGGCTTTCTCACACTCAGTAGTCCATTTAACCTTATTAGGAAATTTGTTTTTGGTGAGTTCAGTTGAAGGGGTCACTACAGTTGAAAAATCGGGGATAAATCTCCTGTAGTACCCAGCTAAACCCAGGAAGGAACGAAAATGCTTTTTCGTGGTGGGAATAGGGCTATTTGCAACAGCCTCTATCTTAGTCTTTTCTGGTTTTACTGACCCATGTCCTATTACAAACCCTAGATACTTTGTTTCAGTGTTTGCTAGGGAACATTTTGCTGGGTTAATGGTCGGTCCTGCATCAGTAATGGCTTGTATGACTGCACTTAGATTTGTCAAATGGGTTTGCCAGTCTGGACTAAAGATAACAACATCATCCAAATATGCAGCACTATACTGTGTGTGTTGTCTAAGAATGTGGTCCATGTACCTCGAAATGTGGCAGGGTCACCATGAAGACCGAATGGCATTGTTGTAAACTGATAAAGACCAATGGGAGTGCAAAAGCCAATCAGTTCCTGTGCATCTAATGCCAAGGGTATTTGCCAATGCCCTTTTGTCAAGTCTAGTGTGCTGATGTATCTAGCTGTTCCTATTTTATCCAGCAAATCATCAATTCTGGGCATGGGGTACCCATCAAAGGATGAGATGGCATTGATTTTCCTAAAATCTAAACATAGCCTTAGACCGCCTTCCTTTTTGGGACCATAACCATGGGTGAAGACCAGGCACGTCGTGAAGGCACTATCACTCTCAAATATTCCATTTTTCGTACCTCATCTATGACCTCTGACCTCATCCTTTCAGGTAACCTATATGGTTTTTGATGTATGGGTTTTGATTGTATGACTTTTATGTTATGTACCACTCCTTTTGCTCGACCTGGTGTATTTGTGAAGGTGTGCTGGTAGTACCGTAGCAAGTTGTGTACCTCTTTGCTCTGTTCTGGGTCTAACTCAGGGCTGATCTGTACATCCTGCTTCTCTTGAGAAGGATCTAATCATTCATAAGCAACATCCAACTCAGTGTGCACCTGTTCAGGATGAATAAATAGAGTGGGGGGGCTGGTTTTTCTACCCACCTACGCAGCAAGTTAGCATGATAAACCCGTTTCTGGAACCGCCTCCCTGGCATCTCGATCTCAAAATTTACCACCCCTGTTTGGCGTGTTACCTTAAAGGGACCCTGCCATTTCATCAACAGTTTGTTTTCTGTTGATGGCAAAAGTAACAATACTTGCTCTCCTGGGTTAAAACATTTCTCCTTCAGTCCTACATCATACCATATTTTCTGCTCTGCTTGGTTATTGGACACATTCTGATGTGCCATGGTTACAAACTTCACCAACTTTTCTGTTAAAGAAGTCATGCAGCCCAATATGTTAGTATGTCCCACATTTATACCTTCCTCCCAATGCTCTTTCACAACATCCAGGGGGCCACGGGGATTCCTACCATACAATAGCATGAATGAGGAAAAACCTGTTGTAGCCTGGGGTACCTCTCTATATGCAAAAAGAAGGTAGGGAAGAAACCTGTCCCAATCACACCCTTCTTCCTGCACATACTTTTTTAACATAGTTTTCAAGGTTTTGTTGAAACGTTCTATGAGGCCATCCATTTGGGGATGATAGGGAGAGGTTCGTACTGCTGATACACCCAGAAGTTTGTACAATTCCTTTAACAATTCAGAAGTAAAGTTACTTGCTCTGTCAGTCAGGATCTCCTGAGGGATACCCACCCTACAAAAAAATTGGCCAATTCCTCGGCAATCCGAGGAGCCTTTGCAGTACGTAAGGGTATAGCCTCAGGGTATCTGGCAGCATAATCACAGACAACCCAAATAAACCTATTGCCTTTTGAACTGGTTGTCAGGGGCCCAACTATGTCCATTGCAATGTGCTCAAAGGGAGTGATAACATATGGAATAGGTTGCAGGTGTACCTTATCTGCTTTCCCACCTTGAGCAACCAATTGGCATGGGGGACATGCTTGGCAATAAGCTGCTACATCCTTATGAATGCCAGGCCAGAAAAATCTATAGGTTATGTGCCCAAGGGTTCTATCCCTTCCCTTGTGGCCTGCCATGGGTAGGTCATGTGCTAATTGTATCAGTTTTTCTCTGTATACATTAGGAACCATAAACTGTTCTACACAATCTTGAGTTACTGGATTAACACAGTTACGGTATAATAACCCATTTTTCAACACAAAATGAGGCAGTCCTTCTTTAACTTTTTCCTGGACCTGTGAAAAAAAAGGTTTTGAAGATGCATCAGCTACCTGTTCTTTTTTTAAACCACAGCTGATCAGACCTGGTGCAACCTCAGAGCTACCAGTCAGTTTAGTTTTCCAGCCATAACCTTTTCTCTCTTCTTCTTTGTTTCCTGGTCTTTTTGGTTTTCCCTGGGCTGTCAAACAAGTCCTCTTCAGAGGGAAACAGCTAGGTTAATTGGGCCTGTTTAGCTTGGGACCTGGTGGTAACAGTCACAAGTTCATTGGTAGCATGTTTGGTACTCATTAGGTAGAAAAATGGGGACAGTCTGCCCTATGATTACTGGTACAGGTAGTTTTGGTACCAATCCCACATTCATTGAGTGCTGCTGGTTATTAACAGTCACTTCAACCCTGGCAGTGTGGTATTGATGAAAATCACCATGGACACATATTACAGTTGTATCAGCCTGGGTATATTCAGTAGTAGGCAGCAGATCTGCTCTCATCAATGTCTGTTTACTGCCTGAGTCCAGCAGGCCCAAAGTCTGATGGTGTACAATCCCCACAGTGGTGACATATTCAGTATTGGCCAAGGCTAAATGGGCATCTTCTGATCTTTTGTTAGGACAATTCCTAACAATATGCCCTTTTCCCAAACATCCGTGGCATATAATCTCAGAATAGGGTACCCTTCCCCCTCTGTCTCTTCTTACATAACTAGACTGTCTCTGTGGTTTAAAATTGAAAGATCTTACCTGCTCTGCAGGTCTGGGTGCCACATTCTGTCCTCTGAGTCTTGAGGTCCTGGCCACCAGGTAGTCCTCGAAAGCTGGATGGTTTTCACTGCAGTCTCTGGCTTTTGCTCCCTCACCTACACTTGTACATCCTGGGGTAGAATTTGTACAAACTGCTCAGTCACAATAGCTTCCAGAATTTGGTCCACGGTTTTTGTTGCTGGTTGTAACCACTTATTACAGTAGTCTTTTAGCTTAGCAAAAGTCTCTCTCGGGGCATCGGAATAAGACATCCTCTGAGACCGAAACCGCTGCCGGTATGTTTCAGTATTAATGTCATACTGACGCAATATTTCTTCCTTAACCCGATCATATACTATGGCGTCTGGTCCGATTAACTGACTATAGACCAGTTGGCACTTCCAGAAAGGTATGACACAAGTCTTATTACCCACTGGTCCCGCGGCCATGTACATGCGAGAGCAAATCGCTGGAATGTAGTAAGGTACGCCGCTATGTCATCATAGTCAGTTAATTTTGTTAGCTTAATGTCTTTAGGTACCATGTGATCAGGTTGCCCTGGTATTAAGGCCTGGATTTCCTTAAGAGTGTCTTTCCACTTCACCTCCTGTCGCTGACGATTCTCCTCCTGTCGCCACCGATCCTCATCTCACTGTCATCTATCATCCTGTTGCTGTCAATCCATCTTCTGCTGTTGGATGCACAGCCACTTCAGTAGCTCACTGGTATCCTCTGGTGCTTCCATCTTCTTTGTGTCCTGCTCTTCCTCCTCCTCTGACTCCACTTCTGTCTTCCTCACCTTCGGCTTTATGCTGAAATCTAAGCCAGGTCCAGGTTGCACACCTGTCTTCTCAGCCATTGCCATTGTCAAGTGAATGACCTTCCCCTGCCTATCTTGCATCTGCTGGGTACTAGATCCAGTACCCACTAATGGTGCCTCCCAAGCAGTCTCGACATCACCAGAATCCCACTTGTGACACCAGTGTTACAGTGTGGGAATAACAGTCACTTAGGCAGGAGGTATGATGCATAAATTAAACGCTCGAATGTGTTTATGTTTTTTTTATTCAAAATCAAATAAAATTAATATTTACAGAAATGAAAAAAAAAACAAGGTGTTAGTCAACACACCAAAATAAACAAAACTCTGAAGATGACTCTTCCCTACTCACTTCTCTTAATTTTACCACTTTTTTAAACCAATTCACTGGTTTGAAAACAAACACACCTTCCTCCTGCAAGACCAGCAGCTCAATGGCCTACCTCTCTCTCAACATCCCTCTAGTGGTGAGTTTTTATAGCCTTATGTCTGATGACATCATAGCCAGGTGACCTACATCAAGGAAACAATTAGGCTTTTATTCCTTTATTTTACAGAATAAATGCGTTTTATTTCATGCTTTTCCAAGTCTCTATACTCCTTTACTTGCTAAGAGACTTTAGTTTAAAAATACCTACAGGTAGGGATCAATAATAGCTCTTTTAGGCTTAATTGGGACTCATTTGGAAGCAAGCCCCTCCCTTGTTCTGATGTCACTGAAGCTTGCATCTTTAAAACCAGCCATTTTGTGGGCAGCCAGCTTCATAGCAAGAACTGCAGGGAAATCCACAGGTAATTACAGCATCATTATTCTTTCTATTTTTAAGGTGTCTCTATTTTTGGCAAAGAGAATGGGAGCTAGAGGGTGTACTCTTCATAACCCATCTTCTGCCAGCTTAGGAGACCAGTATCTTTATTTCAGTAATTACCACTCCTTCTTTTCTTTTCTTGTAGTAACATTAGAACCATTTTAGCCCTCATTTTGTTTAGAAATGCTGCCATTTTACTTAAACCTTGCAAGGGCTCTCACTAGGCTCCTTTAGCAGTCCCTGCCACAACGCAGCAATTTCCTTTATTGCTCCAATGGCTGAAATGTGCAGCCATCAGCAAAACATTTAATTTGGGCCTTTTCTAAACCCATTTCCAACCTTTGGCTATTTCTTTTATTTATCAGCCCGGTTACAATATCTCTGGGCTGTTTTCTTTGTGCATGAATGTTTTATTCTTTATCTAGACACTTCTGTTTTGCTCTGGGCACTACTGCTAAACTGGGAACACTCCAGGAAACTCAGGAGTGTTTTCACTATTTAAAAGTGAAGCACTACTCATGTTTGAACATATCTTCCACTAGGGAGAGTGCTTTACACTGCACTCAGCCCTGTCTGGTGCACCATGAGGGGGGTTGAGAAAAGGGATAGTAAAGTAAGCAATGGGATATGTCAGGTTGGCCACCCTGACATGAAAAAAAAAGAAAAGGACAGAAGAAAAGAGGATAGAACAGTGTGAGAGAAAAAAGGGGGGAGATCACCTTTTTATATTAGTAGGGGAGTAAACCTTACAGGAAACAGGGGCCCTGTTACAACCCCCATGCCAGGGAGAGGGAATGAACAAGGATATGATAGAACACATTCTTAGGATGGCAGAGAAAGGGGTGATACTGCTGATGGGAGAACTGAATATGCCAGATGTTAACTGGAGCACATTTGCTGCAACCACATCCAAGAGCAGGGCCATTCTCGATGCCCTATGGGTGGCATGCGTCAGACAGCTAGTTTCAGAACCCACTCATGAAGGAGTAATCTTGGACCTCATACTCTCAAATGGGGACAGTGAGAGGATCTCAGATCTAGAAGTGGGTAGCCCTGTGGGAACAAGTGACCATCAAAAAGTGTGGTTCATGGTAAACTCAGCTATAGAGTCAAGTCATACAAAAGTGAGGGTTCTGGACTTCAGGAGGGCTGATTTTGGCAAGATGGGAGAGTGCCTTAGGAAAGCACTAGCAAACAGGCTAGAAGGAGGGGTGGAGCAACAATGGGGAAACATCAAAACTGCCATCACAGAGGCAACAAGCCTTTATGTGAAGCAAATAAACAAAACAAAATTATGTAAAAAAACACTATGGTTCTCAAAGGAGTTGGCAGGGAAGGTTAGGGAGAAAAAGACAGCATTCAGAAAGTATAAGGAAACACAGAAGAAGCAGGACAGAGAGCTGTACCAGTTAAGGCAGAAGGGTGCAGGAAGGGAAGTCAGAATAGCAAAGGTGGAAACTGAGGAAAAGATAGCCAACTCGGTTAAGAAGTGGGATAAAACCTTTTCTAGGTACATCAGGGAGTGTAGAAAGACAAAGGGAGGGATAGTGAGGCTGAATAGAATGGATGGTTGGTGGGCAGAGAGGGACAGTGAAAAAGCAGGGATACTGAATGAATATTTCTGCTCAGTATTCACAAAAGAAGAAGAGGGGGAGGTGCCTAATCCAATTAACAGAAGCACTCTTGATAGGAGACTCAATCCCAGTCCTTTTACAGAAGAAAGGGCTCTGAAAGAACTCCTAAAACTGAAGGTGGACAAAGCAATGGGGCCTGATAGAATTCAACCCAGAATTCTAAAAAAATTAAGGGGAGAATTAGTGAAACCACTGACTACCCTTTTTAACAAATCATGGGAGGATGGTGTGGTACCTGAGGACTGGAGGAAGGTGGATGTGATTCCCCTTCACAAAAGTGGGACCAAGACAGAAACAGGAAACTACAGACCTGTCAGTTTGACCTCTGTGGTAGGGGAAAGTGATGGAGTCACTTCTAAAGGAAAGAATTGTTGAGTACCTAGAGGCCAGTGGGGCATAGGACCCAAGGCAGCATGGATGCACAGCAGGAAGGTCATGTCAAATAAATCTAATTGATTTCTTTGACTGGGTGACCAAAGTAGTAGACCAGTGAGGGGCTGTGGACATGGCCTACCTAGACTTTAGCAAGGCATTTGACACAGTCCCACACAAAAGATTAATAGTCAAATTAACCAGCCTGGAAGTGGGTCCCAGGGTGGTAGCCTGGGTAAGACATTTGCTGGACAATAGGACACAGAAGGTAATTGTAAATGGAGTTCACTCTGAAGGAAGAGGAGTTACTAGTGGGGTGCCACAGGGTTCAGTACTGGGTCCAGTCCTTTTTAATGTCTTTATAAGTTACATTGCAGAGGGACTAGAAGGAAAAGTATGCCTATTTGCAGATGACACAAAGATCTGCAACAGGGTTGATACACAAGGAGGCATGGAAAGGATGAGAAGGGACTTGGCAAGGTTGGAGGAATGGTCAGAAGTATGGCAGCTTGGATTCAATGCAAAGAAGTGCAAGTAATGCACCTGGGAAACAAGAACCTAGGGGAAGATTACACAATGGGGTGGGGGAGGTAGTAACAACAACAGAAATAGAAAGGGACCTGGGTATAATCATATCAGATGACCTTAAGGTTAGCAAACAATGTGAGAAGGAAGTAGGGGGGACTGGGGGTATACTGGGATGCATAGGGAGAGGCATCACCAGCAGAAAACAGGAAGTTACTATCCCTCTGTACAGACAGTTGGTGAAACCCCACCTGGAGTAATGTGTCCAGTTCTGGAGACCCCATTTCCACATGGACATAGACAGGATAGAGGCAGCCCAGAGGAGGGCAACTAAAATGGTGCAGGGTCTCCAAGAGAAGCCATACAATGAGAGACTAAAGGAGCTTAATATGTATACCCTTGAGGAAAGGAGGGAAAGGGGGGACATGATAGAAACTTTTAAGTACCTCAGTGGAATTAACAAAGTCCAAGAGGGTAGCATTTTCAGAAAAAGAGATGTGCAAGAACAAGGGGACACAATTTAAAGATAGAGGGGGGGTGGTTCAGGGGCAATGTGAGGAAGTATTTTTTTACAGTGAGGGTGGTGGATGCAAGGAACAGCCTTCCTGTGGAGTTTGTGGGGTCTAAAACTGTGGGAGAATTCAAGAATACATGGGATAGACATAAGGCAGTTCTTGTAGGGGGTAAGAAGAAATAGGCTGTTGGTTAACTAGGCTCTGCAGCTTATCCTGTAGGTAGGGAAATGGGCAGACTAGGTGGGCCAATTGGTCTTTATCTGCCGTCAAAGTTTATGTTTCTATGTTTCAATCATAACTTCACACAGTAATTCCGTTAATATGGATACTTACTGCTGGCACCTGGGGAGTTTCAACATGCGCACATGCATGTGCGTGCATCATGTGACCACTTACTTTCGGCATGGGACCAGACTAAGAAGAGATGGAGAGACAAGCTGTATTTATGGATTCATTTGATAGGTGATGTGCTGTGTTTCTGGAATAGTAATGAAAATGATCTGAATTAATTTTTTATCTACATCAACAACTGTGACCAGAATTTAAGATTCACAGAAAAACACAGCACTGAGGAAGTAGATTATCTAGACTTAAAGATACACAAAAAGAAGCATCGTTACAAACAACATTGAACAAGAAAATGATGGATAAAAACACAATTTTTCATTGGGGTAGCTGCCATGCATACCACATGAGGAGAAACATACCCTGTGGGTAATTTCTGAGAGTTTAGTGGAATTGTTCCGAGTTTGAGGAAGCAAAGAAAATAAATGCTTAGCATATGTGGGAGGTTTCTCAGAAGGGGATATGAACCCAGTATCTTAGTGGAAGCTATGAAAAAGATGGAAAACAAAACAAGAGAGGATCTACTTGGAAAAAAAAAACACAAAATGAAAGGGGCATTATTACATTTAACACAGAGTACAGCCCCATGGCTACCAAAATAGCAGATATGATGTGGAGAAACTGGTAAGTATTAAGTGCAGATCATTGCCTAAAAGGGATGGCACAAGTTGGCCTGAGCACATTCAAAAAGGAGTGAGTTTAAAAGACAGTCTAATGAAAAGATTTTAGGAAGAAAAAAACCCTTTGCCACACACTGCAAAAGGAAATTATATGTGTGGATCATGCACCCACTGTAATAACGCTAAAAACACAAAGTTTTTCAGACACCCCAGGAATGGGAAGAAATATGACATAAATAGCTTTATCAATTGCAACACCAAAGCTGTCATTTATATTTTAACTTGCTCATGAGGACTGATTTGTGTGGGGCAAACAAAAAGACAGCGTAAGCAATGAGTGGAGGAACACAACACAGCTGAACAAGTATAAAACACAATGTACACAATGGCAAAGCATTACGAAGAAGCATGACATGGATCAATTGCAACTCTCAGATTTACAGGGATCGAGCTCATGAAAATACTAAAAATAGGACACAGCCTACAAAAACTACTTTTACAAAGGGAATCTTTTAGAATTCAAGAACTTGAGGTAATGCAACTATGAGGCCTCAATGATGAGTATGGCTTATAACATTTTTTAGGATAACCCACTGTTGGATATAGAGAAACTATCTTTCATACATGGTAGTTGTTTTGGTAGTAGTACCTATATGATCAGCACAGTTTGGAACATTTTTGTTGAAGTAATATATGCCTGTACAGTTTGTTATTTATTCAATAATATTGATTGAAGTCATATATTGTTTTTAGACAGCACTATATTTGGTCTTTTCTTCTACATGAAATATGGCTTTCTTTTTAATTGTCATCAACACCCACTCAGCCCTGTTGTTCACAAGTATGGCAAAGTAAGAGGTCTTCATCTTCACGTAAGGGAGCGTGAGTATTGTGTCCAATACACATGCCTTTCCTCAGTCACCTGAAGTTGATTGGCTTATTTTTCTGCTTTCTGGAATTAGGATAAAGCAACAATAAACTGCTGAGAGATCATCACACTGACCATTAAGGAAGCACTGAAGCAAGTGGTGCATTGGCATAGGAAAGGTATCTGTGACTCATGAAGTGTATACACTACAATGAATAAAAATAATTATTTAATCCCATAAATCATGCATAATGACATAAGCTGGTTACATGCAGTACCAGCATTAGCAACAGAACCAGGGTGAAGAAATCACTCACACAAACAGATATATTGTGGAGGGCTTGCATTGGTGCATTAAAAAGCAGTAGGTGTCAGAAGTGGATGTCTGAGAAAACACATGAAGGACTCCCATATGAATATGAATTAAGAAGTTGTCAGCTGGTAAAAGATAGCCATCTTTAACAGAGTCCTCTGTGACTGTGCAACCTATTGAAATTTGATTAAACATGAACCTAGAGAATTTACAGAATTAACACTGGGAACATAATTAGAAGATTTATGAGCAAGCATCTAAAATTGCTGATTTGGAAAATTGGAGTTAAACACATTAAATGCACCTGTACCTGAAATTCAGTCTTATGAAAAGTATTAATTATTAGAGTAAATAGACAGTACTAAACAAGGCATTGTTGTATAATGTTGAATAAACATGTATTATGGCTTGGAGGCCACTGTGCTAAAAGCTTCAAACAAAATGTAGCATTTTTAAAGCATTTTCATAAATTGATCTACACGTGAGGTTTTTAAGCACTAATGGGTTTACAGTATGTTTCATTGAGTTTGGAAATGCACTTAGACACATGAGATTATTAAAATAATGATGAATACTGTACATGCTGAAGTCATACAATTGGAGGGTCCTTTACCATGACAACTGAGGAAGAGTACTTAAACATCCCAACACCACCTGTATACTTTTCTGAAGAAAATGTCACCATGCCGAAGCATCAGTGGTCTCGTGATATGCACAGATACGTGCATTCACACTGAGACTACCGGGCACCAGCAGAAAGTATCCATAGTACCAGGATCACAGTGTAAAGTTACGATTGGCACTTAAGTCATTCAATAAGAACATTTTGTGTTCCCGAACAATTGATGGAATGAGGAAAGTTGGAAATCACTATGTTTATTCAGGATTTAGGCAACTGAGCCACAAAGAAATGATTGTTTTGGACTTAGAAAATATTTTATTTTCATCATTGGCCACAATGCACTGTGACTGAGTGAAATCTGAAGTAAAATATGGAAATGGTAAGGAAAATTTAACAGTCTCTTGACTGTGCTTTATTTGAACTATGTAGGTAGATATTGTTACTAAACACTTTGTATGAGGTATACCACTTGACAGTATTTTTTATCACTTAAGGTTTATTCAAAGCTAATGTACAAATCAGCAACAGTACATGAGTAAACCAGGTGCATTTACATACTTAACAAATAGGTTAACCATAATATAAGAGGGCCTGAAGCCCTTCATACTGAAGTCATAGAAACATAGAAACATAGACTTTGATGGCAGATAAGGACCACTTGGCCCACCCAGTCTGCCCATTTCCCTACCTATTGGATAAGCTGCAGCTTCTAGTTAACCAACAGCCTACTTCCTGCAACCCCCCCCACTATAATTGCCTTATGTCTGTCCCATGCATGTTTGAATTCCCCAACTGTTTTAGACCCCACAACCTCTCCAGGAAGGTGGTTCCATCGTCCACCACTCTCTCCATGAAAAGAATTTCCTCACATTACCCCTGAGCCTTCCGCCCTCTAATTTTTAAATTGTGCCCTTTGTTCTTACACATCTCTTTTTCTGAAAGATGCTACCCTCCTGGACTTTGTTGATTCCCTTGAGGTACTTAAAAGTTTCTATCATGTCCCCCCTGTCCCTCCTTTCATCAAGGGTATACACATTAAGCTCTCTCAGTCTCTCTTCATATGGTTTCTGATATAGACCCTGCACCATTTTAGTTGCCCTCCTCTGGACTGCTTCCATCCTGTCTATATCCTTGCATAGATGAGGTCTCCAAAACTGCACGCAGTACTCCAGATGGGGTCTCACCAACTGTCTGTACAGAGGGATAACCACTTCCCTTTTTCTACTTGTGATGCCCCTCCCTGTGCATCCCAGTGTCCCCCGGCTCTCCTTACTGACTTCTCACATTGCTTACCCACCTTTAGGGCATCTGATATGACTACACCCAGATCCCTTTCCATTATTGTTGTTGTTAGTACCTCCCTTGCTATTGTGTACTATTCTCCTGGATTTTTATTTCCCAGGTGCATTACTTTGCACTTCTTTGCATTGAATCTAAGTTGCTATATGTCTGACCATTCCTTCAACCTTGTCAAGTCCCTTCTCATCCTTTCTACCTCCCCGTGTATCAACTCTGTTACAGATCTTTGTGTCATCTGCAAAGAGGCATACCTTTCCTTCCAGACCCTCTGCAATGTCACCTATAAAGATGTTAAAGAGGACTGGACCCAGTACTGAGCCCTGAGGTACTCCACTAGTAACCCCTTTCTTCAGAATGTGTTCCATTCACTATTACCTTCTGTGTCCTGTTGTGCAGCCAGTTTGCTACCCAGGCTACCACCCTGGGACCCACTCCCAGGCTGGCTAACTTGATTATTAATCTTTTGTGCGGGTCTGTGTCAAATGCCTTGCTAAAGTCTAGGTAGGCCATATCCACAGCCCCTCCCTAGTCTATTACTTTGGTCACCCAGTCAAAGAAGTCAATTAGATACATCTGACATGACCTTCCTGCTGTGAATCCATGCTGCTTTGGATCCTGTGCCCCGCTGGCCTCTAGGTACTGAACAATTCTTTCTTTCAGAATTAATTCCATCATTTTCCCCACCACTGAGGTCAAACTAACAGGCCTGTAGTTTCCTACTTCTGCCTTGTTCCCACTTTTGTGAAGGGGAATCACATCTGCCCTCCTCCAGTCCTCAGGTACCACCCCATCTTCCCATGATTTATTAAAAAGTGTGGTTAGTGGTGTCACTAGGTTCTCCCTTAGCTCTTTTAGGATTCTAGGGTGAATCCCATCGGGGCTATTGCTTTGTCCACCTTGAGTTTTAGGAGTTCTTTCAGGACTCTTTCTTCTGTAAATGGACTGGCGTCGACCCCACTACCCAGAGTGCTTCTATTGTTTGGTTTAGGTAACTCCTCCTCTTCTTCTTTTGTGAATACTGAGCAAAAGTATTCATTCAGTATCTCTACCTTTTCACTGTCTCCCTCTGCCCACCTCCCCTCTCCTTTATTAATCTTAACTATCCCTGCCTTAATCTTTCTATGCTCCCTAATGTACCTATAAAATATTTTATCCCCCTTCTTAACTGAGTTGACTGTCTTTTCTTCGGTTTGGGCCTTTGCTTTTCTGACTGCCTTCCCCACTTCTTTCTGCTTTAATTGATACAGTTCCCTGTCATGCTCCTTCTGTGATTCCTTATACTTTTTCAATGCAGCCTTTTTCTCCTTAACCTTCCGACACCTCTTTTGAGAACCATAGTGTTTTTTTATTCTGCTTGTTTTCTTTATTTGTTTCACATAAAGGCTTGTTGCCTCCATGATGGCAGTTTAGATTTTTCTCCATTGTTCTTCCACCCCTTCTTTCTGGCCATTTGCTAATGCATTCCTGAGGTATTCACCCATTATGCCAAAGTCAGCCCTTCTAAAGTCCAGTGTCCTTGTCTTTGTATGGCTTGTTTCCATGGTTGTGTTTATTGTGAAGCATACTGTGCAGTGGTTGCTTGTTCCCAGATGTCTACTGACTTCTAAATTTGTGATCCTCTCTCTATTTGAGAGTACCAGGTCTAATATTGCTCCATCCTGAGTGGGTTCAACCACTAGCTGTCTAAGGCATACCCCCTGCAGGGCATTGAGAATGACACTGCTCTTGGATGTGGCTGCAGTTCATGTCATCCAGTTGACATCTGGCATATTCAGGTCCCCCATCAACAGTATCTCCCCTTTTTCAGCCATTTTGAGAATGCCCTCTATCATTGTCTTGTCTATTTCTTCCCCTTGAGACGGGGGTCTGTATACAACCCCTGTGCAGATTGTGATGCCATTCCCTGTCTCCAAGGTGACCCAGAGTGCCTTTTGTCCTCCCCCTTTACTTTTTAGTTCTGTAGATTTGATCCCTTCCCTTATGTAAAGAGCTACTCCACCTCCTCTTTTACCCTCCCTGTCCCTTCTGTAGATTGTGTATCCTGGTATGTTGACATCCCAGTCATGGTTCTCCGTGTACCATGTTTTTGTGACTGTCACAATATCCAAGTGCTCCTCTTCCATCAGGGCTACTAGCTCTGGAAGCTTGTTTCCATGACTATGGGCATTGGTACTCATTGCCCTCCATTTAATGTTGACTTTATTCTTTTTCATAAACAGTTTATGTGGCTGAGCAATGCTTCCTAACTTTGACTTGTGGGAATGTTTGCATCCAGTCCATATAAATGTTCTTGTTACAGAGTCAGCTAAGAAGGTATGCTCCAATCATGTAAGAAATCAGCAAGATAGCTCAAACCACGCTCAGAGTATGCACTAGTGAAAAACATCCAAGGTAGAAGCCAAAAGACTCAGCACAGCCCAGGATATGGCTACACTTTATTTTAAGTGCCCTTAACTACACTGACACTACTGTATGACTACAATGTAACTACTATCTAACTTCTATGTAGTTACATGTAACTACAATGTAATATTTAACTAATTTCACATTTGTGGTTTAGTGTAGTTACACAATTTGCATGAACTGGTAGTTACCACAATTACTGTTGCAACAGCTGTTACAAGTGTAGTTACACTTCCAGCTTAAATTAGTTTTTCTCTTGCACTTTGCAACCGCTGTTACATGTGTAGTTATACTTCCAGCATAAATCAATTTGTGCCAAAAGAGATAGTTGTGGTTGCATATGTAACTACCACATCATGCAAGTTTTATACCTACACACCAGGAAGGGTCCCTACCTGTGTATCCTTCACCACCCACCACCACTCCACTTAGCAGATTGGTGGTAAAGTGCATGGCATGCAGCCATGCCTCACACCAAATCACCAACCTGGCCGGGAGTGTGGGTACAGAAGAGGAGTGGGTCAATGCCACAGAAGCAACACATGTCTTAGTAACTACAGCATTGTTACAGGCCAATACATAATTATGTAAATTATTTGTATTGTATAAGTAACCAATGTAGTTGTACAGCAATTAAGAATATTAGATTGCATGTTTATTAAGCAGTAAGTGCATGAGGGACTGATTTCTGAAGGAAAACATACATCAGAACTACAGCATTGACATTCAATGTAAGTGTATAGTAGTTACACCCTTCTTTGTATGCTATATTTTAAGTGTCAGTTTCTGTGTATTTACTTTGAAAATACATGTTAGTTAATCATTAAATGTGGAAATAATTCCACAGAAGCAGCACATTCCATAGTAACTACAGCACTATTACACCTTCTTCTTACACTTTATTTTAAGTGTCTGTTTCTGTGTACTTACTTTGTAAGTACATGCTAGTTAGGAATTATCTGCGGAAACAATGCCACAGAAGCAGCATATTTCTTAGCAACTACAGCACTGTTAAAGGTTAATAAGTAATTATGTAAATTAATGATTTTTTATTGTATATCAATTTACAATGTTAGATTGTATGTTTATTTTAGTTTTTTTTTTTTTTTTTTTGGTTACACAGTATACAAGTGGGGGCTCTGGGATTCAAACCCTGTTCTCCAGGTTTGAGGGCAGTGCTTTTGACCATTACACTATGCTGCATTAGCTTCATGAAGGAGTGATTTCTGAAGGATAATTTTAAGTGTCACTAACTGCACTGTAACTACAGTATAACTACACTGTAACTGCACTATGTAGTTGTTAACAAGTTTCAAAATGTGTATTGTACACTTACATAATTTTAAATGTGCTGCTTCTGTAAGATTGATCCACCCCTCTACTGCACCCACTCCCCTGTCCTGCTGCTGCCTAGATGGGTGACTGGGGGTGGGGCATGGGCTGCCCTTCAATGACAGTCCTAATTCTTCTGTACCAAAGACTAAACTGTCCAATTGAACAATGCTGAACAGTCATCATAAGTCTGATTGTACATCATGTATATTGCACCCGCGCTTTAGTTGCTACTCTATTGTGTTTCAACTGTATTCTTGCACTTAATTGTACCTAGCTGTACTCAGTATATTCAATGTATTCTATTTCCTGTACTTTTCTCTGTTAATGTAAGTGTATTGTCTGTATTACCTATGTACCATCTTTATGGCCTTGGTCATGCATGAAAAATGGTCCACTGAATCAGTGCCCCTACCTGGTAAACAAACAAACAATAAATAAATATCACCTATCTGCTGTGTGGAGCTATGATTGGGTGATTCCAGATACACATGCCAGGATGCTTCCTTAGCAATTACATGCCCTTCCCACTAGCTGAATGAGGTGGCAGTCTTGGCACCATCATTCACACTAAGCTACCACAACCCAAGACTATACCAAAAGGGTAGGGGCATGGTGGTGAAGTAATGCATGTAATAACTAAAGAAGAGTTCCTGCATGTATATCAGGTACCACCCACCATTACTCCACACAATGGATATTTGTTTACCAGGGAAGCTGTAAGGGAAGTGGGGGTGGTGGACCAACTGGTAGGGAGTGACCACCAATCTGTATGGTCCATGCTCAACATGGGCAGGGAGGTGGTTGGTACAGGGATAAGGGTGGTTAACTTCAGAAAGGCTGACTTCAGTAGGATGGGTGAAATATTAGGAGAGTACCTGGCAGGAATTCAGTCTCACTGGAATGTGAACCAGAAATTGGAGAAAAACTACATTGGGGCTTGTGGAGGCTATTAGGACCTGTACCAAATGGCAGAGCAAGAAGAGAAGCTCTAAGAAGTCAAAATAGATCAGTAGAGAAGTTTTAAAAAAGGTGAGGGGAAAAAAAGCAGCATTTCATATCTACAAGAATTCCAGGAGGGGGGGAATATAGGGATGAGTAAGTGAGTAAGTTCAGAGAAGTTACCAAGGATGTTAGAGTAGCCAAGACCTCCAGGGAACTGAGGCTAGCTCAGGGAATCAAAGATAGGGAAAAGGACTTCTTCTGACACATTAGAGAAATAAGGTGTTTCAAGGATCAGATAGTGTGGATCAAGAAGGATGGAGGTGGGCTGAGAAAAGAGAAGAACAGGCAGAAGCACTAAATTAGTACTTCTGTTCCATATTCATGAGGGAGAAGGGCATGCATCTTCCACAGGGGGTCAGAAGGGTGTGCAGGGGGGAGGAGGTGACAGATTGTGTAATCATTGAGGACAGGTATTAGAGGGTCTGAGGGATCTGAGGGTGGATAAGGCACCAGGACTAGACAGCATACATCCCAGGATGCTGAGGGAACTGGTGAAGGTACTGGTAGGACCACTGGTGGACCTATTCAATACCTTCCTGGACACAAGGTGCATGCCATGGGACTGGAGGATGGCCAATGTGGTGCCCCTCCATAAAAGTGACCCTAAGGATGAAATAGGCAATTACAGACCTGTAAGCCTGATGTTCATCATGGGGAAGCTGATGCAGACAATCCTGAAGGACAGACTGGTGACATTTCTGGAGAAAAATGGACTCCAGGATAGTCATCAGCAAGGGTTTGTCTTGGGGAGGTCTGTCAGACTAACCTAGTTGAGTACTATGACTGGGTACTGAGGGAATTGGACAAAGGTCATGTGGTGGATGTCATATATTTGGACTTCAGCAAGGTCTTTGATTCAGTGCCACATGGCAGGTCAGGTGGAACTTGAGGTATGTGGGGGTTGGGATTAAGATGGTTAAATGGATCAAAAATTGCCTTCAGGGAAGACAGCAAATAGTTGTGGTTGGGGGGATCTCCCGTCTCCAAGGCCAGTTACAAGTAGGGTGCTGCAGGATCTGTACTGGGGCCAGTGTTGTTTGGGATATTCATAGCGGACCTATTGCATGGCATCAGGACTAAGATCAGCCTCTTCACTGATGATACCAATTTGGAGGCAGAGGGATGGCAGGAACTGTAGAATGACCTGAGTAAACTGGAGGAGTGGTCAGAAGAGTGGCACCTGGTGTTCAATGCTAAAAAGTACAAGGTGATGCACTTTGGAGTGAAGAACCTAAGGAGGAGTATCAGCAGGGTTGAGTACAGCTAGGTACCACTGAAGAGGAAAAGGATCTAGTGGTGGTTATAAATGGGAAAATGAAAAACTCAGGGTAGTGCAGGAATGTGGCAGTAGAGGTCAACAGGGTGCTATGGTGTATTGGGAGAATAATCTCCTCCAGGAACAAGGAGGTGATCCTGCCTCTCTGCAGGTCACTGGTCCGACCACACCTGGAAAACTGCATGCAGTACTGTTGCCCATATCTAAAGAGGGATATCAGACTACTGGAAGGGGTACAGCATAGAACAACTAAGATAATACAGGGACTGGAGGAAAGGCTATATGAGGAGCAACTGTGTGACTTGAATATGTACTCTGTGTAGAAGAGAAGAGATTGGGGGATATGATTGAGTCCTTCAAGTACTTAAAGGGGATTAACAAGACAGGAACAGAAGGGATATTTAAGTTAAGGAGAGGAAGGGACACAAGAGGTCATGGTCTTATATTGGAGGGACATAGATATAGGAGGAAAATGAGGAGACCTTTCCCACAGAGAGGGTTGTGATGGAATGGTACTCTGCCAGGGGAGCTGGTATCCTCAAGACAGTAGGGGGTTTCAAAAGTGGATGGGGCAGGGTGAGATGGGAGGTTATTGTGAAGAGAAGGGGGAGGGGCAGCTGCAAGTTAGGTGGGCTAGCTACACATTCAACAGATTTGATAGCGCATGTGGCTTGTTTCTGCTGGAAAATTTCCTTGTTTTCTCATTTTCCTAGGTGCACTGATCCAATGGACTGTTTTCAGGCATGACCCAGGCCATAAAGATGGTGCACAGATAATACAGACAATACACTTACAAAAACAAAGAAAGGTACAGGAAATAGAATACATTGAATATATTGAGTACAGTTAGGTACAACTAAGTGAAAGAATACAGTTGAAATAAAACAGAGTAGCAGCTAAAGTGTGGGTGCAATATACATGCTGTACAATCAGTCAGCCTTATGACTGTTCAGCATTGTACAACAGGACAGTTTATTCATAGATAAATTAGAGCCCCTATGGTTACCGTTGTCCTGAGATAGAGATTCCACAGGGTTCAGGGGCAATCCTGTCCAAGACAAGTCCTACCACCCCCCCAAAATAGTGTGGGGAGGTGAAATTATATAAAGAGGGAGAAAGAGAGTCCCCATGATCCCTATTCTCTCTACCCCACCTAGGGGAGATCCCCCACCACAGGACCAGACCACATCTAGGAGGAATCACCCTGGCTGAGAAGGGAAGGACCTACAGGGAGCCCCTAAGTCCAGGGCAAGAAGGCCTTTTTGCCCTCCCTCACAATGTGGAACCTCTGTTACTTAGAAAGGTAACAGAGGACCCAGAGGTACCAGTAGGACCCAGCCCACAATTGACCTCAAGGAGGGGAGGGAAAGCAGGGAGGGGGCATTGCCCAGGGACTGAGGCCCAGAAGGGAAGCTGCCAGTGATGAATGGTGAAGATATACAAGAAGATCAAGAATTATGATAGGTAAATAATTTTCATATCTTTCTTGTGTCAGTCTTCTCCATTCACCACTGTCTGGGTGAGTACTGAGCCTCCTGAAAGGGGGTCCAGCAGTTCCCTGAGGGATATGAGTCTCTCAGTCTCTTGTGAGAGAGGACCATGAAAGGAGGAGACCCATCACTGGCCAGCTAAGCCTGTGACTGGTCAGGGCAAGGTGGACCTTCCACTGCCTGGGAGATGGAAGTCACCCCTGTAGTTCCCACCTTGCCATGTGGGAGAAAAGGTGGGTTCCCTGAAGAACAGAGGCAGTACTCTACATCATGGCAAGGGTGACAACCTTGATAGATGAAGCCATGCTGTCTGCCTAATGCAGATCTCTGTCACAGCTAGCCTTGAAGCTACCTCACTGGCGTCATAAGACACAATTGCCTGGTGCCTGGTGAGCTCCAGGCCCTGTGCAGAAAGGGCAATGGCCTGTCTGATTGCCTTTGTATCAGACAGCAATGTCAGCACCTGACCTAGCATTAGCCACAGATCTTGTGAGAGATTGGTGAGACCCCATTTGGAGTACTGTGTGCAGTTCTGGAGACCCCATCTCCACAAAGACATAGACTGGAGGCTGTCCAGAGGAGAGCCACCAAAATGGTGCAGGGTCTGCACCAGAAGACATACTAAGAAAGACTAAAAGAGCTTAATATGTATACCCTTGAGGAAAGAAGGGAGAGAGGGGACATGATAGAAACTTTCAAGTACCTCAAGGGAATCAACAAAGTCCAAGAGGGTAGCATCTTTCAGAAAAAGAGGTGTGCAAGAACAAGGGGGCATAATTTGAAGATAGAGGGGGGACGGCTTAGAGGTAATGTGAGGAAGTATTTTTTCATGGACAGGGTTGTGGATGCATGGAACAGCCTCCCTGAGGAGGTCGTGGAGTCAAGAACAGTGGGGGAATTCAAGAATGCATGGGACAGACATAAGGCAGTCCTAGTGGGGGGTAGGAGGAAGTAAGCTGTTGGCTAACTAGAATCTTCAGCTTATCTGTTAGGTAGGAAAATGGGCAGACTAGGTGGGCCAAGCAGTCCTTATCTGCTTCACATTCTATGTTTCTATGTTTCTATCTCATGGCACTTATCGAAAAAGATTATGGGAAGTTTTTAAGATATCATACAAACCAATAAGCCAAAAATAAGCAAAAAAGTAATAACAGAGTCCAAACAGATACAGTGGATTGAGAAAACAGCAACAGCATACCAACAATGGACAATAAGGAAATAAGCAACAAATTTGCAACAGTCAGGTAACTGGTATGTCACTATCAGTGATCCTAGGTAAGTTACTCCACAGTTGCAACAGATAAGGTTGATCCAGAGACTCCTGTTCCTGAAAGTAAATTCATTGCAACTCATGCAAAATTTTCACATAATGTTCCTCATAGGAAATATTCATCCGTTGCAAAGTAAAAAAAAAATCTAGAATTCCAGATGTACCATTTGATAACCACAAAAACAACATACAAAGTACTTGTATCCCAATGTACTCAAGACAGCGGATAATCTGGTATTGTTTGCATCAATCCTACCTGTACCAGCTTGTTTGTATCTATGTCTTAAGTTACTGTTATACTTTGTTATACTGTTATACTGTGTATTTTCGTTTGTCTTACTGTGACAAGGTACCTTTGTAAATGAGCCTATGGCTCAAAGGTTTTCCAAATTGCTGTCTAAATAAATAAATAAATAAAATAATCCCCATACAGTAACCTGGAATAAGAAACCTGTTGAAAAATAAACATGACCATTTCTACAAATGAAAAATTCCAAAATGAAGAAATGTATGAACAAGTAAAAAACAAATGGTCAAGAGTTTCAGGCTGAAAGACACACAATGGGCGAGCACAAATTCACTCTTCCACTTTTTATGTTTTTGGTTAGCCGTCACATTTAAACATTCAAGGCAAGTCAGCCAGTGGACATCAAGCATTTTGAGAGGTATTCTACATTCTGAAATATAATGTTGCAATGCTATATGGCAAGTCTGAGGACATTTGGGAAACAGATCCAATTCCCGAAAATTGGTCAAAAGGACTTGAGAATAAATTAGTTTTTCCATTTTAGATAATACCAAGGCAGGAGGGAGACCCCAGAATTTAAGTTTAAGAAATACCTCATGAAGATATGCTAGGGCAGGAGCATAATTCCTGAGCTGCCGTTGCTGACCAGTCTGCCAAGCTATATACCAAGGAGTCAAGGAATGCAAGAAACTAGCACACCATTATTAGTGGGGGAAAGCAGCAAGGGTTTCAAATTAGCATGTAAAAACTGGAAGAAAAAAAAGAACAGGGTTTATCATATTTTGACCCACCCTCCTGTAAAGGTAAATACAGAATATGCCAACATAAGGGGTTTAATCTATGACCCCAAAATGACTGAAAAAAAAAGACTATAAATCTGAGCTTCTCTAGATGTGGGTACCGGGTACATGGCACTTAAAAATAAAAAAAAATTGGAACAAGATGGGTTTTATTCAAATAAACTTATTTATGGAAAGACATTTTCTATTTAGTCCAATTTTTCACTAAGTTCATTCCCAACAACAGTTTCTTATCCCAGTTCAGAATATCCATTTGAGCACTTCCATAAAAAAATCCCAAAAATAAAGATAACCTCATGAGTAATTGGAACCCCCACCACAGTAAGAAGAGTAGAGTCAGATGCCCCCAGGAATTTCCCTTGACTTTTCAAAATATTTAACTGGGACCAGGAAAAGGACCCAAATTCAGTACATCGGCACATAATAATTTCAGCCAAGACTACATCTTTAGTCAGAATAACCAGGTCATCAGTATATACAAGCGCAACAGATGGAATAACCTTTCCAGGCAGACAGATAGGGAAACCTCAGCAGCCGAATTCAAAAGACGTATGAGAGGGTCTATGCTAAATATGTACAATAACGGACTGAGAGGACATCCCTGAAGAACACCCTTACGAATAGGGATATATGGCCCCAAATACCCATTAACACTAGGCTTGACCATTGCAGTTCTATATAAAATTTTCAACCAGTTAACAAATGTATGTGGGATTCCATAACGTTGTAAAGTATACCATAAAAAGGAATTGTTAACATTATCGAAAGCCTGTGTTTGGTCCAGAGAGAGAGAGAGCTAATCCATCTACCGAGGAGGTATTATGACAGTCAAACACCTCATGTAGGAGAATTAAAGGATCAGTAATAGAGCCACCTGGGACCATGCATGATTGAGCTGGGGAAATCAAATGATGTGCCACTGACAAAAGCCTATTATTGAGGAGTTTAGCAAGAAATTTGAAGTCTGTGTTCAAAAGACTGATTGGCCTCCAGTTGGAAATAAACAATTTGTCTCCTTTCTTGTAGAGGAAGATGAGCACACCAGTAGCCATGTCTAAAGGTACAGTATGTTGTTGCAAAAGACAGTTAAACACTGCAGTGAGTTCAGAAGAAATTTCTCACCCCAGTATGGCAAATAATTCTGCAGATAAACCATCAGGACCAGGAGTTTTATGATGTGCTAGGGATTTAATGGTGGCCAGAATTTCTGAAAAGGAGAAAGGATTTGTCAGGGTCAGAAGAAAATTGTGGGGTATAGAAGGAATTGGGAACTGTTGAAACAAAGCCTCAAAATCAGTCCGGGAGAAGCCAGGCAGCTAAATAAGGAAGTAGCATGTTCCGAGACAATCTGAAGCAGCTCATTTTTGGAAGAGTGAACAACCCCCTCTGAGTCCCTTAGTGCCGTTATTACTTTCTGTGCAAAGTGGTCTCGATTACTGAGTAAAGGGAAAATATTAGAAAAGGGGCCAACAGTACAGTACTGCTGCTTATAACGAAGACCCTCATTCTGAGCAGTATGATACTGTAACATAGATGTCTTGATAAGAGAAATTTGGTCCAAAAACTTATGAGTAGTAAGCTGAGAAAGGGAGTATAAATGCTGTAGATTTTCTGATGATTTAAATAATCCACATATTCAGCAGAGTAGACACATTTACTAGCCTGTATGAGGAGGGACCGAAGCTCGGCTTTAGTGTCCATCCACCTAGCAATCAGACTCTCATAAAGATCAAAAAGTGATTTTCTGCAGATTAAAAAATATACAATCTGTTGGGAAGCAAAGATGCATTCCAAAAGTATTGAGTTCAATATCCAGTAACCTGGACCAAGAGGAGTCACAGAATCCCCCAACAGAAGAGATGGAGAACAATGGTCAGAATATTCCATGGGCTGAACCAATGTGCGATGGATAAGTACAGTCCGAGAATTAAACATGAAATCAATTCTAGTGGACAAGTTCCCTTTGTGGAAAGTTCTCTCTCTTTTGCCTGAAAATTTCAAAAACATGTCCTTTAGTCCAGCCAGACATGTAACAGAACCAAGAGCAATCATATCCCCAAAAATCTTATCAGTCGATGTAAAAGACCCTCTGTCAAATTTGCTAATTCCACAATTAAAATCCCCACCCCAAATAATATGGTGGGCCACATGCAAAAATGGACTGATAAGGTGATACAGCACTGTCCATTCAGCCTTAGACTGGGGGGCATAGACAGAAATGACGTGAAAAGGGACATTTTGAAGATGAAAGTCCAATAAAAGTACTCTACCCAGAATTCAATCCAGGAGTTTAGTCACAGTGGGTTGAAGGTGGTGAAAGAGAATACTGACCCCAGAGCTGCAATCAAGATCAAGGAACCAAAAGGAGACACCAGAGACCCATTCGGTAGCAACCTTAGCAACTTCAGGAACTGAATGGATCCTGGTATCCTGTAAAAGAAAAATACCCAGAGGATAAGAAAGGAGCAAATGAAAAACAGCTCCCCGCTTCTCATCATTTTTTATACTATTGACATTAAACATCAAAAAAAATAAGGAAGGGAACAAAGACAGAGCGAGAAGAAGCATTAGTTATGTTTCTTTTTTCTAATCTGGCCTTTTCGGGGGGTAGGTTTTTGGCCAGTGTCAAGAGTGTTTGAAGGGACTACCTCACTTGGAATGTCCTGGGTGTGAGAATCAACTGACAAAGCAACTGATTCAGTACCAGAGGCCACGTCTTCCAGCAAAGCCTGTTATCTGTTAGAAGTAGAAGGAGGAGCTGTTGTGGGATCCTTAGACTTAGGCTGGGACTAAGCCTGCCATTTTCTAGTTACCATTTTCCCTCTGTTGGTTCCTTTACACTCTGAGGAGGGGGCATAACAGATTGCTGACCACTATCTTGAACTAACTGAGGGGGTTCTACCATCACAGGAGGAATGGCTGCTATGTGGTCTGAAATAGGAGATGGGGGTTGGGGGAGGTTCTGCAACAGTGCCCAAAGGATCCAGGGATCCCCCATAGGGAGAAAGACCACCACCCTCACCAACACTCTGTGGAAGTATCCCAGATGGAATCCCTGATAATTTCTATTTACTGTACTCTCTTTGGGCAGTGGTAACTAACAGACATTGTTCCTCGGGATCTGCAGAAGCAGGTTTCCGATACATCGCTTCAGAACAGGATGCATAATCATGACCTAAGGCCCCACACAAATTACAATGTACAAAATTACAAAACTGAGCACTGGTATGCCCAGACTCTTGGCAAACAGTACATTTCTGTTGATCACATGCATTACTAATATATCCCATCTGCCTACACCTATAACACATTTTAGGTTGTCCAGGATAAAAGAGAACACCCCTATCTCTACCTAAAAAAAGGAATTAGGGAGGTGTTGAAAACTATCATTGTCAGATCTCAAAATAACCAGTATCCTCCAACCACCATCCAGATTCCTTCTGAATCAAAACTTGCTTCAAGATGCCCAGTGACAGTGCATCTCTGCTTTAACCAAAAGATTAGATCAGTGACACTAACACCCTCATTATGGAACAGGAGTGTAATGGTCTTATGTGCAGGTTTAGTTAAAGGAATGGCCTCAAAGGTGGCCCATAAAGGTGTATTCTGTTTTTGGTGATACCTGGCCAAAATTTTTTCTAAGCCACTCCCCAACTTAAAACTGACATCAAAAGTGGATTCTCCCTAAACATGGATCAAAGCATGCAATTCAGAGATATTGAATTGCAGACAGTCATTTAAAAGTTGTTTCCCCACATAGACTCGGTCAGGAAAGATACCCAGACCACCCTTATAAAGAAGCTGAATGGCATTATGCCATTTAGCAGGCTAAGTAGTTTGTTGAAAAAAGGAAGCATCCATTTTCTGGGTAGGAGGAGTGACCCAGGGAGAGGTAAAACAGCATCACTCTGAACAGGACTGTTTCTGACTTCTGCAGGGATGTGTCTAGGAATACCCAAAAAAATCTGAGGTGTCACTCATACCATCCCCCAGAGTGTCCTGTAAAGAATCTGAAGGTTTAACAGGAAACATAATGGGCAGAACAGGTTGCTGGATCAGTTCAAGTTCAGTGGGTAGATGCAATGGGGAGTGTACAGACTGGGCCACAGGAACAGAGCTTTGGCCCAAAGAATCCTGAGGTAGCACTAAGTCAGGAGAAGGTTGCCCTTTAGAGCCAGAGTCAGAAACAGTACTCACTATGGAAAGTGGGTGCTGAGAAGCCAAAGAAACTCCAAGTATCTTCATGGGAGTAAACCCAGAAATCCACTGTTTGGTGTCAGGAGACTGGACCCAGTGCACTGCTGCAAGGGAGCTCTCAACAGACCACAGACCAGCCTCCAGTAATAGAGTATCAGTCCAGTGAAGTATACTTGGGGTCCCCTTCTTAACTGCATGCTCTGGCAAAGGTGTAGCTGCCAAAAAGGAGAAAACTATAGCAGAGTCATTTACAGCACCATCAGAAAACACGATCTGCGGTTTCTCTTGCACAGCCTCAGAAATGGTAGCCATAGGAGCACCCGCTTGTAGTGGTTCAGCTTTAGAGCTAGGCCTCCCCTTGGTCACTGAAGCGGTGGAGGAAAACTGGCCCATCAATTGCTTTTTCTCCGTAGATGTTCAGCATCTTCATGAAACAGGAGTTGTTCCAGAGTGTAGTTGGACTCAGCTTGTACTGTTGGCTCGCCTCTTGTCGACATTTGTAAATCCATGGCCTGGTCACAAATAATACTGGATTCAGGTAATGTGATATCCACATCGCCAGCAGTATGCGAAACAGTAGATGCATCAAAGAATCCCTTGTGTTCCAGCAAATCTAGTGCCAAGGAGGAGACAGATTCCTCGACCTGCTGCCCCTCCATCACCTTGCTCGTCAGGTCAGTAACTAACTCAGTCATCCTCCGACAGACAAAGGGTCCTCCTACTGGAGAATATGGGAATTATTTATTTAAAACTCAAAATAAACCATACAAAATAGTATTACTGCATACAAATCATAATGAAGATCAAAAAGGAAATACATCCTACAAGAAGTACAGAAATAAAATAAATCAAAAATAATTCACACAGAATAATACAAAAGAAGAAATAAATGAAGTATTATAAGCATACCAAACAGTTGTAAAATAAAGAAATAAAACCTAAAAAAGAATTAAACACTAGACCCCCCACTATAAACATAGGGGAGTTAGTATTTAAAAACTGTGAACAAATCAATACAGTAATATAGTCACATAACAAAGAACAAAAAAAATAAAAATAAGTCAAGAACATAAATAAGTATTACATCATATTGAAACTGTAAATATAAACAGTCTGTAATGTTACAATATCCCATCCCATCCCCATTTATGAAAGTAGATGGAAGTCCTTTATTCACGGCTAAACAAAGTTGAAACACCATAAAAGTGCAATTATACAAGAACATGAAAAATGAATCCTAAACAAACACAGTTTCATATCATATCTGACATTCCCAACATAAATAGTATGAACAGGAGTGTCTTTAATATATGTGTTAATGTCCAGCCATGTCCCAGAAAAATAATAAAGGAAACAAGTTCCTACATGAGAAACGTTGATAGTAGATATCACCATAATAATGAGCGAATGAAAAATTCCAAAAAAATAATACAAACATTATCAGCACATATTATAGAAGTCCAATAATAGAATCATAATGTAAGAAAATTTTCGAAATATATCAGCCAGAATCTGCCAAGTGTCTAACCAAGACATGGCTTTCCATTTTTTGTTGAAACTATGAGATAACAATGTTTATTTATCTTGTTTCCAAATTCCCAATAACTATTCATGTATGCACCAAAACAGTTGTTCTGGAGAGATAAATAATGATCTCAATGACCAGACACAGCAAACTTGCCACACATGATATTTGATGCCTCCCAAAACTAGACGCGTAGTGTCCAAGTTAAATCTATCCCAACATCCAGACAAAATACCTAAAGGCAGAACCTGCATGTCTATAACTGGAAATTGAGCTGTAACCCATTTCATATATAATATGGACCAAAATTGTGAAATGTAGGGGCATTCAAAAAAGAGATGTGCCATTGTCTCAGTACAGTTCACACATATCGTACTTCTAGGGCAATATGTATCTTCCTTACCCTTATGTTTTAAATTACCCTTAACATTCAATTTACCATGAGCTGTAAGCCAGATAACATCCCACATATAATCTGGGATTCCCTGAGAAGTGAACATGGCTTGGATTTGTACCAAGTCATTGCCCATCTGATTACCAAAAACAGGGTAGTCCAAAAAATACTGATCTTGAAAGAAAATATATACCCTCTTCCTGGGATTTTGTGCAATTAATGTTTAAGGAATCTTCCAGAGTTTCAATTTACTGAAACATGAATGGAAATATATAGCTAAACCTCCTATAGGTTTTTGTTTTGAAATAACCCCTTTTGGAGTTCAATAGACCAATCATGGAGAGATATTATCCAACACACATGGTGTTCATATTTTGGACTTCTCCATTAATACCAGAGAGATATTAGTAAAGAGAAAAATACAAATAAGGAATAAATTGGATTGATCATATGAATCCCTCCTTGTTTCACTGGCTGATATAATATACCCCTCTTTATGGGGTTCAATCTACTACCCCATATTGCCTGAAAAAAAAACACTGAGCAATGCTGTTTCTCTAGAGTGGGGTAGTGCATAAATAGAACTTAAATGTAAAATAATTCCTATAAGAAATGTTTGAACCATATAAACTCTCTTTTTCTTTGACATCTTCCATTGATTCCAGGATGCCGCTTTGAATTTTGCAAGCTGTATAAGTTTATCCCAATTATAAGTAGCCGCATCAGTTCCACAAAAAAAATAAATACCCCATATTTTACAAGCTTGGGATGTAACTGGAATACCCATAATAGTGGAATGTGTAGAGTTATGTGAACCAAGAAAAAAAACACTTTCTTTTGGTCAAGTTAAAAGTGGCTCTAGTTCTCCTCATATAGGCTACAGTCATGGCTTCCATAGCTGAACAAGATGGAATGTCTGCTAAAAAAAGACATAAATCTCCTGCGTATGCTACTGATTTAATTTCCATGTTATCACAAACAAGAGAAAGGCCCCTGATGTCATCTGATTGATAAATGTCTGACAATAATTGTTATAAAGAAAGAATATATAAGATAGGGTTCAGAGGATATCCCTGTCTCACATCCCTGGCACATTTCTGTTTATAACCTATCCACCCATTAACATATGGCGCCACCTCCGCCTGTAAATAATATTGTTGCAACCATAAAATAAAGGGGGAAAGAAAACCCATTTTCTTCATACAACTCCACAGATAGAGATGTGACACACTATCAAAGACTTTTGCCTGGTCCAAATTAATGCAAATGCCAGCAAGTTCCTCTACAGAACCTCATTCCAAAACCTCTTGTATAAGCAATAGTGCATCAGTGATATGACATCCAGTCACTGAACAAAACTGAGTGGGATGAATAATATGATACAAAAAACAAGAAATCTGGAAGCTAAGAATTTTAGTGGGAATTTTGCAGTCCGAATTTAATAGTGTCATTGAGCACCAGTTGTGGAGACATTCCCTATCTCCATTTTTATAAAGAAAGATAAGAAGACCCAGATTCATACTATCAGGAAAATAACCCAGTGATAAACAACTATTTAACACAGAGACCATTTGGTGATCTAACGCTTTACATATAATGCCATAAATCTCATTCGGAAGACTATCCCTCCCTGGGGCCTTCCCCCTCTGAAGTTGTGAAACCACAGTGTGCAATTCAAGCAATGAAATAGGGGCTAATAAAGATATCAGAAATTTATCAGGAATTTTAGGCAATATGCTTGAAGCCAAACCCTCATCTACCTTAGCCTGCATTACAAGTTCTTCCACCTGAAACAAGGAGGAAACATGTGCATCCAATATTTTTAAAATATCATTTTGAGTATTTACTCTATGTCCTTCTGAATCTGTAAGACTAATAACATCTTTCTTTTTCCATTGAGCTGCACTATTCTCAAATGGATTAGTACAAGCAGATTTACCTTGTGTACCATATTTCTGTTCTCTTTCTAATTGTTGTCTTTTAGAGTGTTGTAACTGTGCCAATAATTCTTTAATACTTGTAATGCCCTGAGCATCTATCGACATCCCCAAATTTAGCTGTGAATAAAAAAATCTTAAAGTATTCTGGAGACAATATTAATCAATTTTTCTTGAGGTTCCCAATAAACGTCCTATATGTGTAAAATATTCCTGAAATTTATCTTTGGAATCTTCCCACCAGGCCTGTGACTATCATAGAGAAAAAAAAAGATTTAGGAGCTTCTAGAACATCCATAAAACCAACCATTACTTCTGGGATATGTAATAAGGACAGGTTCAACCTCCAATACCCTGGGCCTTTGGAGGTATTATCATAGTTTGAAATCATTAAGCTCAAAACCCCATGATCTGAAGTACCAACTAACCTGACATGTGGAGAAGAAAATTAAAGGGTGGGGGAAATAAACCAATAATCAATGTGGGATTTCCGGGTTCCTTGTAAAAAAGTAAAAGAGGGAATATCTTCAAAAACATCTCTTAAACCAGATACTTTTAGTAACTCATTCAAACAGTGAGTATCACAATATACTTTAGATGTAGCTGATTTAGCTGTACGATGGATGTTAAATTCACCTGCAAATTTCTACTGGTAAACAAGTATGGCTTAATTAGGAGTAGCAATTGAATCCGTGCCCATTTACATTGGGGAGCATAAATATTGATTAACCAAAATGGGATTGAATCCATAATGATATCCAACAATAATGCCCTGCCGGGGCAATATCAATAATATCAACAATTTTCACCATCTGTGAGGTGAAGCAAATCCCTACTCCTGTACACACACATCTTCTCCCTCAGACCAATAACATGGACCCCAACCCCATGAATTAATGGCAACATCAAACTCTTGTGTAGTATATAGTCTGGTATCTTGTAGGAAGATAATATCATGTTTCAAATCTGAAAACATATCGAAAGTAGCTCATCTCTTACAGGCTGACCTAATACTATTAGTATTAAGACTAGCAATCACGATATCATAACCCTTGATAGTGACAGGCAAAGTAAGTTAAGTGTTAGTGGGAAGTTTTCTATTACTTTTCTGCAGACCCATTCTACTACCTACTCTTTTAGCCTTAACTTTGCCCCCCAATCTAGGATCAGCTACTGTCTCCTGATCAGATAATCCATCAGCAAGAGAAGGGGCTTGAGATATGGCATCAGAATCCAGTTCATCTGGGCCTACAGGAGCTAAAACATCATATTTGTTAAAGACAGGCAGAGGCTCTCGAGACAGGGCCCAGTCCATCAATGGACTTTGTGGAACTCCCCTTTTAACAGATTGAAACATGATTTCAGTCTCAGTAGGTTCTGTGGAAATAGGAGGTTGTAACTGGGATGAATCAGTAGTAATCAAAGTGACAACAACAACATCTTGCAATGTAGAACACTGTACTCTTTTTTCAGCAGGAGTAATGACATGGGGGGAACACTGAAGGGGAGGGTGGGATTGTGGATGTACTTCAGTTATCTTAGATACCAGGGCTGTGGAGTATAACATGGGGCCTAGGGGAGGGCTTCATCTGTGACCATCCAATGCACTCCTAGCTGCTTTAAAAATAAACAAATCCTGCATAGCATAATCAGACTCTTCTGTATTATGGGCAGACAATGGACAGTCTGTAAATAAATATCCCATCTCATCACAAAAATTGCATTTGAACAAGTTCTCACATTGATAACCTGAATGTCCTAGTCCCCACACTGAAAACACTGCATCTTCTTACAGTTTTACTAATATGTCTCTGGTATCCACATTTATGGCATCTCCTTGGTTGACCAGGGTAAAACAAAACACCTTTGACCCTCCCAATAAAAAAAAAACAATTAGACAAATGGGTATATTCATTTTGAGAACTATGAAGCTTAATTTTAATCTGCCAACCCCCATTCCAAAATTCTTCCTCATCCAAAATATGATCTGGAGTGCCCTGAACCTCACAAAGTTTGTCAAGCCAATAAAGAATGTCAGCCACATTTACACTTTCATTCTGAAAAAGTACTGTGATCACTCTAAAAGGTTGTTTTTCGTCAATAGGATCACCTGAAAATAGGATCAGACAGGATTCATTTTTAGAGATGCATATTTTAACCAAAAGGATTCTAAAATGGCAGAAGTCCAAAAACTTATATCAAAGGAATGTTCTCCAGGAGCATGTATAAGTGTGTAGATATCAGCAGGTGTAAAACCCAGTGATTGCTTAATCAAAACTCTTCCCACATAAAATCTATCTGGGAGTTCTTCCATCCTTTCCAGATATTGTAGTCTAATGGCATTCCTGTGCTTAGCCTGTTCCAAGGGCTTTGCAAATAAATCTGAATATTTAGGTTTAGGTGCAGGGGGATCAGTAGGGAGGCCTACAGGTACCTCTGGAACCCCATAGTCCGTATTCCTGCTTTTATCTAAATTTTTAGCAATTGAAATGTCTAGTGGAGCTTCTAAAGGTGAAGAAGGTAAAACTTTACCTGTATCAGTATCAAGAACTGCATCAGAGAAGTTTCGTATAGTAGTAAGAGGTTCTGTAGAAGTCATAGATATGACCAGCATACTGGGGTGGTTTGAATGTGTCGACACATCATCCAGTTTGGAAGGATCCACTACCCAAGAACCGTCAGATGACTGTTTCCATCCTGCAGTAGAGAGGGCCCATTCAGGTGACCAAGAATCCACCACTGACAGTGGGAGTTCCTCCTGCAATAGTGGATAACCATCTGGTAATACCATCACAACTTCTGTCATATCATCACTAGCGCCAGGACCAAGTTGGCAAACTTTCTGAGTAGCACTGGGCAACAAACCCATCAAATGCTTCCATTTTTTGTCCAACAATTCAGCTTCTGCTGAGGTAAGAGCCATTTAAGCCTGCAATAGCTGTGCTTTTAACAAATCATGTTGTTTCACCATCTCAACCAATGCACCCTCATCCATAGCATCCATCTCTTGATCCGGCACTTCAGATAGATCTGAAAATTCAATTACTGAAACAGACTGTATATTAGGATTCTGTGCAGTAACAGCCTCCACCATATCAGCCTGCAGTGGACATCTACCGGTGGCATACTGACCTCCTCCATCATGACAACGTACAGGATTGCGCCCCTAACTCAGAGCAGGGGAATTTCCTCGGTGTCCTGGCCACATTTCTCCCATTCACTAAAAATACCACCACTAGCTTAATCTGGCTCAGTTTCAGTTGCTTACCATCTGTATCCCCCCTCTCCCCGGTTGCCCATGAAAAAGGGATTTCTAGGCTCAGTGGGCTTACTGGGTCAACAAAATTCAATACATAAAAGACCTGCTCATCCATAGCCCTGCCATACCTTAGGAAGGTGGCAGCAGTGGCTTTGAACTGCTCCCAGGTCAAGGGCCCTAAAGGACCCAAGAGCTCTGGAAAATGGGGGGGGGACTACAAAGGCAATGAGGAGACACATGTCACCTTATCTGAGTGACCTCTGCCAGGTCTAGGGGACCTTGCTAGTGATCTTGGACCTCCTGGGGACCCACTGGTCTGTTCAGTTACTGGCTGCTCAACCAGCTCAAAATGATCAGGACTGAGCACTGAATGTGAAACTTGAGAAGACCGGGGCTGCATAGAACCATAAGGGCTGACCCCAACCCCACCCAATAAGGCCTCCCTTGAAGAGGATGAGAGTGAGAACAAAGGCTGAGCACTGCGACACATCCTTGAACCCCCTAAGGGTCCCTGGGGAAGGTCACTGCCCCATGTCCTGCCTAGCCAACCCTGTCAATTCTAAGGTCAAACTCTTCCTCACTCCCAAAGCTAGGGACTGTTCCAATCCTGCAGATCTCCTGAGGGAGGCCACAGAAGAGTGAGTCCCTGTTCTGGCATGTTGGGGGACAGCACTGGGACTGACAGCTCTCCAGGCCCCCAAGACACAAACCACCATCCCCTCAGATGGAGGCTGAATACTGGCAGGCATGGTCCTGACATCACCACTGGTGTGGGAGCCAACACCGATCATAATTGCCAGTGCCAAGGGAAGGGATGCCTGGGAGGGCATAGAGTTACTGGGCAGGGGAGAACCCTCTGACTTAGAGGAGTTGGGAAGCCAGTCCAGATCGGTCTCCCAAGCATCTGCCTCTGGAGACAAGGAGATCCAGAACACCTCCAGATGAGCAGCCCTAGAGGTTTTCCCACATTCAGTGCCACTTGTGGTGTAGCAGAAGGGCTCAGTATTGCTCGTGGTGCTGATCACCAGAGATGCAAACAACCTGGGATACAGAATGGCACTAGTGGACAGCGCTGAGGAGCCACCTGTGCCTGGCCCAGCAGGCATGGGCCATGGCACCAGGGGAGTTTGCACCTCTGAGGAGTTGACTGCCTGTGCATTGCTCCCAGCCTGGCCCCCAAGATGCTCAGATCAATCCTCCAGTACTACATAAGAGACCTCCTCCCTGGCAAGGTGAGAAGAAGAGGAGGCCCCATCCTTACAGGTCTGCATAGAATTGGGAGGAGATCTGAAGGAAGGATGGAGAGACCTGCACTTGGAGTCCCTCATATAACACTGCCCCCAAAAATCAGTGGATCACAGCTGACTGTCCACGTGCAGTGCTCCACTGCTCCATGGTCCATGGAGAAGCAAACATCACAACTATTGATATCATGAGATGGACCCAGGCAGGTGAGGTATTGGTCATGCTGGTCCATGATAGACATCTTCCAGTGCAGGGACACAAGTGCATAGGAGGCCATCCTTCCTTGGAAGAGTCCTTTTTGTCCCCAGAAAAACCCAAGACAACTCGAGGTAACTAAAATAATAATAAGAAACAGACCTGGTGCTGCTTCAAGAAAGAAAAAGGAAAGGTCTTACTGGATTCCTGCAGAAAATGGCGCCAAGTTACTAGCAGACAGCAGAACAGGAACGGAGCAAAAATTGTGTCAACAATGAAGTCGGAACAACTAACTAGGTGACAATGTCACAGATGAAATTTCTTCAGCAGGTGTGAGATGCTGCACTCTCGATGGCAGGAGAAGCAGAACTGGAGTGGAGGAGGAGGAGTTGTTGACCATTGCTGGCCGACCCGCTAGTGCCACAAAATGCATCGGCCTCAAGGGCAGCACCACCTCCAGTGCTGACTCCTTCCTCTAAAAAAAAAAAAAAACAGCTCACACTGGGTGCTGTGCCTCCAGCTGTCACCCAGACAGTGATAAATGGTGAAGATTGACATGGGAAGATTGGTAGTACTGTGTTGTAGTTACACAATTCGCATGAAGTGGTAGTTACTGCAATTACTGTTGCCTCCATTCTACCTCAAATCAGTTATTTCTGGCAAATGTAACTATGAATGTCACACTTTGCAACAGATGTTACACGTTTAGTTATATTTCCAGCATAAATCAATTTTTATGTTGCACTTTGCAACAGTTGTTACATGTGTAGTTATGCTTCCAACATAAATCAATTTGTGCTAAAAGAGAAATGGTTGTGGTTGCACATGTAACTACCACTTCATACAATTTGTATAACTATACAACAGTCAAATGTGAAAGTAATTAACAACTATATAGTATTTACAGTGCAACAGCAGTGTAGTTACTTCATAGAAGTGTGTGCCTAACTACATAATATGCAAATGTGAAACTAATTACCACCTACATTATAGTTACATGTCACTACACAGTGCTTGCATAGCAGTTACATTATAGGTATAAAGTAATTACAGTGTAGTTAAGGACACTTAAAATAAAATGTTATCCAGGATATCTGTGCAAAATTTTGGACAAATATCCTGGGCTGAGCAGATTCTTGTGGAGTCTACCATGCTCCAATAACCAAGGACACCATTAAGACAAATAAATCTGTCTAGAGTAGTGGACATGTAAATCATCAAGGGTTTCTAGTGTTCCTTAACCTATGCTTCCCTCAGGTGCAAAGCCACAGCAATGTATTCCATATTATATATTTCATTAAGCTTTCCAGTCCATGTGAATATCTGAGGAGAGACATCTGTTTTACAGAGCACAGTTATACATTTAAAGGCCAACATCAACATTATGAACATGAATTTCCTCACAGTTATAGGGAGAGAGTTTGACACGGGGGGGCCCAGGACCAGGTTCATGAATGTACGCAGGTACACTATCCCCAGAATTTCTTGCAGCATACTGTAAAGCTCATGCCAAAACATGGATAGTTTTTGCTACCTCCAGAACATGGGCACATGTGGCTCCCACCTTTGTCACCAACATTCATCAGTTCTAATAGAGGCACAGTGTTTTGCGACCTTTGGTGTAATGCATTGCCAGCTTCTGCCAGAATTTTCACCATATCTGGGCCAATGCATCTTTTTATCCTCCACTAGTCTCTTAGATCATGACTCTGAAGAGATAGTGAACCCATTCTTCTGGCAGCACCATTCTCTGATTGTCTCCATGTGGGACAACATACCCATCCTTAGCATTCTGTAAACTTCTGAAATAGATCTGAATTTGTTCTGGAGGGTGACCACCAATAGGAAAAATCTTTTAGTGCATTTTGCAGCCAGTTCACATTTTGGAGAGGCTCACCCTCTAGTCTGAAGTGTCTAACTTGGAGGAATCTAAAGAACTCAATTCTTGACATATGACATCTTTGTTGTAACTAATGCTATGCGAAATCGGAATTCTGCCGGTGAAATTAGCATGGCAAGACCATTCTGGTGGATTTTCTGCTGATGGAAATTTCACTAGTTCTTGTCTGGAATTCTGCCTGCTGTGGTCTGTGGCATAATATTCTGTGGAACAGCATTTTTTAGCTGAAAATCGTTCTGCAGTCTTTTCTGAGGAAAATATTATGAACAACATTTTTTTCTGTGGAAAATTGTTCTGCAACAATTTCTTTGGAAAATATTGAGATCCATGGAATAACATTCCTCAGAAATGTTGTGGAAAAACTCTTTCCCCATTTTTCAGCCTCAGAATTCCACCATTCCATTTCTGGTGAAATTCAGTGGAATTTCAGCAGAATTTCAAATATTACATGAAATTTCATTCTCCCAGAATTTCAACATCCTGCACAGTACTAGTTGTAACCCTTTAAACCTCATCAACACTTCCTGCTCAACACACCAAAAATCTGGTAAGGCCCAATATCTCCCAACCATCATACCCCTGTCCATAACTAGAGGCCTAAAGGCTAGACTATGTCTTCCTGGAGACAGCCCAAATCTCATTTGATATTTGAAATTTCCTCCTTACTTGTAATATGATATGCAATGTATGCTTGACCCAGGGTTTTGTTATTGACTGCCAAATTCATGTGGTTAGTACAGCTGTGGAAAGGGCATATAAAGGCATTCCAGGGGTGCCCACCACATTCAGCCAATACTGTGGTAACTAAGATCACTGCTTGAGTTATGTTGTCACAAAGGCAATCTGTGCCACCAGATGATGCCTTTTGAAGTCAGGGAGGGTAAGACTTCTTTGGTCCATGGGTAGCACAGGGGTGACATTCTGCATCCTGTGGGGTTTATTCCCCATAATAAATGTATTCATATATCTGTGCAAGCCCTACAATATGTCTAGGAGTAGGAAATGCCAGTATCAATGGCTCGGTAGGTAGCGTGTTTGCCTCTAGGGCAGGAAAATGGGGTGGGTGTGAGTTCCAACTCCACACATGGTACCTGGATTAATATCAATAATTGAAACTAATAGTGCAAAAGTGCAAACTGAGGAAATAATTGCCCAGACAGTATCAAAGGGGACAAGACATTTTTCAGTGATATCAGTGAGAAAAGGAAGGACAAGGAAGGGACTGCACTGTTCATAAAGGAGGCAGGGGGCTATACTGAGGTGGACAAAGAAATGGCAAATATCTTAAACAAATATTCCTGCTAGGGAGTCACAGTGAGTGGGAAGGGGAGGGACCACAAATAAGCAGCAAGAGATTGAGGGGGGAAGGAAATGGACACCAGTCTGTTTCTTGAGGAGAGGGTCCGGAAAGTGTTCACTAATCTGAGGGTAGACAAAGCCATGGGGCCAGTCAGGGTGCATCCAAAAATGTTAAAGTAACTCAGGGAGGTGCCAGCTGTACCACTGACAGGCTTATTTAGCAGTTCACTGGAGGCCAGAGTGGTCCCAGAGGACTGGAGAAAGGCAGATGTAGACCCACTTCACAAAAGTGGTAGCAAGGAGGAGGTGGAAAATTGCATGCCTGTCAGCCTGACATCTGTAGTATGGAAATTGTTGGAACCACTATTAAAGGAAAGAATCATAGAACACCAGTAGACTGCAGGACCCAAGGCAGCATGACTTTATGGATGGGAGGTCATGGCAAACAAGTCTGATAGATTTCCTTGACTGGGTCACCAGGGTGTTGAGTCAGGGGTGGTGGTTGTGGATGTTCCCTACTTGAACTTCAGCAAGGCCCTTGATACTGTGCCACATACAGTGGGAGGCTGGTTAACAAGTTGAGTAGCATGGGGGTGGGCATTAAGGTGGGAACCTGGGTACAAAACTGATTAGGGGATAGGAGGCAGAGGGTGGTGGTAAGTGGAGTTCACTCTAAGGAGGGATGAGTTAACAGTGGGGTACCATAGGGATCAGTATAGAGTCCAGTCCTCTTTAATGTCTTCATTAGTAACATACCAGCAGAACTGGAAGGGAAGATCTGCCTCTTTGTGGATGACACCATGCTCTGCAACAGGCTGGGAACTCTAGAGGAGGTACAAAGGATAGAAAGAGACTTGGAATGACTGGACCAGTGGTCAAAAGTTAGTCAGCTAAGATTTAATGCAAAAAAGTGCAAAATAATGCACTTGAGATACATAAACCCTGGGATGTAGTACAATATGGGGTGAGAGCTACTAGCAGTGACCAAGCAGGAAAGAGACCTGGGGGTAATTATATTGGATGACCTGAAGGTGGCCAGAAAATGCAACAAAGCAATTGGGAGAGCTAGTGGAACGCTCAGATGTATAGTTGGGGTATTAGCAGCAGGAAGAGTAAAGGGGTGTTGTCACTATATACAGTAGGTCTTCAGTAAGATCCCACCTAGAGTACTGTGTCCGGTTTTGGAGGCCATGTCTCAAGAAGGACATAGACAGGATGGATGCCATCCAAAGGAGGGCTACTGTGATGACACAGGGTCTACATTACATGTCCTATGAGGAAAGGCTAAAGAAATTAAACATGTAAACCCAGGAAGGGGAGAAAATGATAGAGACCTCTAAATACTTCAAGGGTGTGAATAATGTACAAGTGAGCAGTATTTTTTAAGAGGAAAAGGTGCTCAAGAATAAGTGGCCACAATATGTAGCTGGAGGGGGTAGGTTTAGGAGAAATGTGAGGAAATACTTCTTCACAGAAAAGGTGATGGATGCCTGGAACGGACATGCAACAGAGGTTGTAGGGGTGAAAACAGGAGTTGGATTCAAAAAGGCATGGGATAAGCACAAGGTAATCATAAGGAATAGGTAAGGGGTGGCAGAGGAAGTACTGTAGACCTGCAGGGGGTCTACAGTGTAAACAATGCAACAAAAATTGTCAAATTGGATGGGCCATGCTACCCTTATCTGCCGTCAGCTTCTATGTTTCTAAATGGGCTAAGGCATTCATTTTCAATGTACTGATTCTTCCTAAACAGAGACAATGGCAATGCTGTATCTTCCTATTCATCCCCTTGCAGTTTGTTGCAGTTAATCTGAAATAATTCTGACAGCTCTGTCATGCAGTCCTGAGTACATAATAATAATAAATAATAAAACGTTATTTGTTAAATGCCTTTCAAGCACCAAGGCGCTCTACAAATGAACAATAAAATCACAGAAATAAATACATATATAAAAATCAGAATGATAAAACATCAATCCATAAAAGCTTGACTCCACAGATGGGTCTTAAGTCATAATTTGATTGTATTTAGCCCATGCAAATGGAAACTCACTCATAAACTGTGTTGCGCATATGCCAATAGAGATGGGAGAAGTTGCTGAAATTCCCTTCAGAAAGCAATTTGAAAAGTTAAAAAAATGCACCAAGTCCAAATTCACAAAGCTTGCACTTTGCAAAGTCTAGATTTTGAGAGAAGTGGGCTAATTTATTTATTTATCTATTTATTTATTTGCTTTTGTTAACCGGGTAAGCACACTAGACAACCAAGTGCCTATTTTTAGGTGCGACCCAGGAGATTACAAGGTACGTACATACATGAACATCAGGCAAAAAAACAAGTGAAAGGTTACATTTAAGATCATTAGCACACAGGGTCATTACAAGTAACAACAGGGGTTTACAATGCAGGCAGCATGTAGAGTAACAGTATGGTACTCTTATGAAAGTCAGTGATCATCATGCCGGGCAGCAATGCAGCAAGGATTGCAGGTGGACAGAGAGGAGACAATTGGGATCGAGGGGGCCCAGAGTAGGATAAGGAGATAGTACAGTAACAATGCTCTCCCTGTTGGGCAGGTGAGCCTAAGTGGTCAAAACCTTCTAGAAGCTGTGAGCACAGGAAGTGAATTAAGTGCAGTAGCAAAGTGGCTGAAATTGATCCAATAAATGGCAAATTCATCCTCTTTGCAGTGAATTTTCAAAAAATTTGTTGAAGTCAATGTTGTTGAGGGCAACAGAAACTGCAAAGCTTTGTGAAGGCAGATTTTGGCCACTTCATGGCAATTTCACCCTGTTCTTCTAAACAGATACAATGGCAGTGCTGCAAATCTTGCCATATCTGCCTATTCTTCCCTTTGCATTTTGTTGCAGTTAATCTGAAATAATTTAAGACAGCTCTGTCAAGTACTCCTAACTACCTAATTTGGTTGTATTTAGCCCATGCAAATGGGAACTCACTCTTTAACTGTCTTGCTCACATGCAAATAGAGATAGGAGAAGTTGCTGGAATTCCCTTCAGGAAGTAATTTACAAAGTTTGCAAAATTCACAAAGAGTAAGTTCACATCACTTGCACTTTGCAAAGTCTGGACTGTGGGCAAAATGGGTGAAGCAAGCAAAGTGGCTAAAATTGGATGAAGAAATGAAAAATTAATCCACTTTGTGGTGAATCTTCACAAAATTTGGTGAAGTCGATGTTGCTGAGGGAAACAGAAACTGCAAAGCTTCTCAAAGGCAAATGTTGGCCTCTTCATGGCAACGTCACTAGTGAAGCTTGACTTTGCTGCATCTCTACTCATCACTAAGTATCATCTTTTTTGGTTTCATAAAATTAATGGTATGTCCTGCCAGAGGTTTATATCTGTAGAGTGTCTGAACCAGTTCTGTCACTGAAAACTATGGGCCTGATTCTTCAAGAGTTACTTTTGGCGCAAGGTGCTTGCACCAAATAAAAATGATGCAAGTAGCACCTTGCACCAAAAGTTATAACAAATGGGATTCTACGTTGCAGCTTGCAACATACACAACCTCATTGCACCAAATCCCACTTACACCACCCTTGTGATATGCGTATGTCTGTGCCATGTTGTAAGGGGGGGTGTGCCATGGTGGTTTTTCCACATCCCCTTTTTTGGGATTCAGAAAGCCCTGCCAATGCCACAGTAATGACCATAAGTTACACCTGCTAATAGGTGGTGTATTTTCACTTGCACCATTGCACCATTCCCACTGTGTTTGAAACCCCAGAGAACATGGAGGGGGGCATGAAAGTGATAGGGAGATAGCCATGCCCCTTGACAGTGGTCCTGGTGCCCGCTGGGGTGTGTTTATGGTACCATGCCACACACAACAGCACACATAGACACAGTGTATGGTATTGTACAGTTCAGTATGTGCATATGTATGCTGTTGTGTTTAGCATGGCACCAAAAACGCACCCTGATTTGTACCAGGACCACTGTCAGGGTTAAGTATGGCCATCCCCCTTTTACTACCATTCCCCCCCTTACTTGTTGCCCCTGTCCCCCATGCCACCCCCTGTATGTGAGCCGTCTGCTCCCCCAACCCAGATAGTGTTGTGCTTAGTGTGGGGGGCATCTCAGATAGGTCTGTCTTACGTGAGGGTTGTGCCACTTGCTTGGCGCACCTGCAGAGTTGCAGTAAACCATTACTTTCTGGTGCAGGGACCCCGATTCTACCAGGATTGGGCACAGGGTCCCAGGAACAACTGTGGTTTGCTGTAACTCCCTTTTGTTGGAAGTTGTATAGGGTGGATCACCCATAGTAGAATAGCACCCAAAATGAAGAAGATAGAATCCTCCATGTAGAATTTCTCCTTCCACCACCAAGTACCTAATCCTGCAGTTTCTTTGCACCACCACTACTAGTAGTTCAAGAAGTGGGGGAGAGGGCAGCCCTGCCTAGTACCTCATGCCAGGGGTAATCTATAGAACTTCATTCAATTGACTTTAGCTATAGCATCTGGTGGAGAGTAGATGGCTTCTTCACTATGCAGAAATTTGAGGCTAAATTGAAAGGACTAAATATTTTTTCTGTGAGAAAATCCAATTACTGTACAAAAGTCTTCTCCTCATCAAAACCCATTGCTAGCAGTATTTCTGGGATAAGGCATTGTGCATGAAACAGATTTAACATATGACAGAACTGTCAGATATAAACCTACCCCGGACTGATATAGTTTTGTAACCTGAATACAAATTACAGCAGTCAGACAAATTGCTGTGAAAAGTCACTGTATTTTATTTCAGTAAAATAGTGCAAAGACAGACAAGCCACATGCTCCAGTTTTGCAACCTCTCTCCTAGGATCCTGAGTAAATTTTCATGTCAACAAATAACAGTGAGATGCGTCTTTTGGAAACAGACTGTATAGGGTTATTGCCTAGCATTGGGAGAATCATGATCTGAGATTGTTGTCATAAGACTAGGATATGCCCCCTTCCCAACACATTAAAAGCATCCACATGACAGAATGTTTTAGCAGTAAATTACTATTTTTGCTCTAATTGTATGGCTCTAACATAGAGTGTACTCAACCGATTCTTACAATTGTGACACTGTGATTGGTCAAATATATCTACTTACAAACCATTCAGTTTTTTGTGAACACAAAACTGGAACTTTGTGAGTACTCCTCATCATGTTTGACTAACAAACCTTTTTTGTTTGCATGTTTGCCACCCTTGAGTATGTGCAACATCGTTCACCATAGAAACATAAAAATATAGAACTTGTCACCAGAAAAGGACTGTTTGGCCAACTCAGACTGTCTGGATGTTTCCTGCATAATCTGTGTCTGCAGACTCTAACTGGACTATGATGACTCTTTCCCCTCCATACAGTACCTATTTACTTATAGTTCTATATCTCAATCCCACGCATGGTTGAAGCCCAACACAGTTTGTTTGAGGTATCTACCACCCTTTCAGTGAACTTATTTTCTTCCATCCCTCATAAACGTCCCCCCTGCAGCTTCATTGCACTTCACTTGGCCCTGGTGCACTTTCAGATTTGAAAGAGACTCCCCTCTTGTATCCAGTTCATTCCTGTGAGGTCTCTATCATGTTCCTCTCGATCTCTGCTTCTTCACAGTATACATGTTGAGATCCTTCAGTCTCTCCTCATAGGGATTCTTGTGCAACCTCTGCACCATTTTTTGTTGCCCTCCTCTGTACTGCTTCAATCCTACATATATCCTATCTGAGGTGTGGCTTCCAACACAAGATACAGAACTCCAGGTGGGGTCTCATCAGTGAGTGATACAGTGGCAACACCGCCTCCCTTCTTCTGCTGGAGAGACCCCTCCCTATGCAGCCCAGCCGCCCACTAGCCCTACTCACTGCTGTATCACACTGACCTGACCTATTAAGGTCATCAGTTATGATAACCCCAAGGTCCCTTTCCTGCTTAGTGACTGTCAGTACCTCCCACATCCTATACTGTGCTCCTGGGTTTCTATGTCCTAGGTGCATGATTTTGTACTTTTTGAGATTGCAATCCAACTGCCATGCTCTTGACCACTCCTTGAGTTTCACAAGATCTCTGAACATTCTCTCTGCTTCTCTTAAGTATTCACCCTATTACAGATTTTATCATCTGCAAAAAGGTTCCAGTCCCTTCCAGTTCTTCTGCAATATAACTTATGAAGACATTTAAAAGGACTGCTCCCAGTACTGAGCCCTAGCTAACCCCCATTGTTCACTCTCCCATCATTAGACTGAGAGCCATTTACTATCTCCATCTGTTGCCTGTCCTAACTGGCTTCAAACCTAATTCACCACTTTGGATTCCACCCCTAGGCTGCTTTCTTTCTTTATCAGTCTCCTGTGTCATACAGTCAAAGGCCTTGCTAAAGTCCAAATATGCCACATAAAATGCCCTCCCCTGATATATTTCCCTTGTCAACCAGTCAAAGAAATACATCAGATTTATCTGCATGCCCCCCCATGATTCCATACTGCATGTGGTGTTGTAGCCTATTGGATTCAAGATACTCTGCCAGCCTTTCCTTAAGTAGGGTTTCCATTAATTCCCCAGCCACTGAACTTAGACTGATCAGCCTATAGTTTCTAGTCTCCTCCCTGCTGATGTCGTTATGCAGAAGGACCACATGTGCTCTTGTCTCATCCTATGGAACCATGCCTCTTTCCAGTGAACTGTTGAATAAGGCCATCAGTGGGGCAGATAACACCTCCCTGAGTTCCTTTAGTACCATAGGTGTATCTCGCCCCCAGTCCCATAGAATTGCCCACCTATAGAGCAGTAAGTCCCTTCAGGACTCTTTCCCCTGAAAAAGGACTTGTGCCTTCCTCGTCCTCCCTCACTTTGTTCCTGCAATCCCTGATAGTCCATCCCTCCCTCCCTTCCTACAGTATGAAGATTGAGCAGTCCTCATCACTAGGGCTGGGTGGACTGTTCTGTGGGAGATCCAGACCTGTGGATCAAACCCCCAATCAACTGACCCAGATAAATATGGACTTCACTGCAGAAGTCCAGTTCCGGGTCTGTGGAAGTTCCATTTGTGTCATTGTGTATACTGTTGTGCCATGGGAATGCCGTTGGCATGCTTGCTTCATGTACAGGTGGCCAGCAGCATCCAATCAGGCAACAGATGGTCACATGATTCACTCATGATATATAACCTTGCTGAGTGTACAACACAGTCCAGACAAAGAGGAGCACCTCACTTATTGCTGCAGCAGCCACAAGAAGAAGTTGCTAAAAAGAAAAAAAATGCACACTATATATATATCTAGGAGGGGAGGAAAGAGAAAATTAGAGAGAAAGAACTCAATTTACTGATGCGAAGGGGGGAAAATCTGATCATCGGGGAAGGGTTACATGTCAGAACCAGAGGAAGGTGGAATCCAGAGGGACTGGGGAGATAGTGTTGGCCTAGGTGCTGAGGGGGCGGCAAAAGGCTGACAGTGTGACTGTACATGAGCAGGGCAAGCTGGCAAAATCTTTCTGTCATGGCATAAAGATCCATAAGAGAGAGGGAGAAACTACTGGAGGCCCAAGAGACATTTTATAGTTACAGAAAATCCCAAATGATTTGTTTTTTCTTTTCTAGGTCTCAGGCAGTGTAACTATGTGTACATGAGCAAAGAAGGGCAGACTGGCAAAATCTTTGACTTGTGCCATTTCAAATCCAGATCCAGAGGAGTGAGGAATAAACTTCTGTGGGCCCAAGTGAAATTTTGCAGTTACAGAAAATCCCAAATGAAAGTTTTTTTTTCTTTTCTTGGTGTCAGACAGTGTAGCTGTGCACATGAGCAAGGGAAGGCAGGCTGGCAAAATCTTTGACTTGTGCCATTCCAAATCCAGATCCAGAGGAGAGAAGGAGAGACTACTGGGGGCCCAAGAGACATTTTACAATTACAGAAAATTCCAAATGAAAGTTTTTTTTTCTTGGCCTCGGATATTGTGGCTATGTACAGTAAATCAGCAAAGGAGGGCAGGCTGGCAAAATCTTTGACTTGTGCCATTCCAAATCCAGATCCAGTGGATAGATGGAGAGACCACTGGGGTCCCCAAGATAAATTTTACAGTTACCGAAAATCCCAAATGAAAGTTATTTTTTTCTCTTGTTTTAGCCTCAGATAGTGCAACTGTGTACATTTGCAAGGGCAGGCTGGCAAAATCTTAGACTTGTGCCATTCCAGATCCAGAGAGGAGAGAGAGAGAGAGAGAGAGAGAGACAGAGAGACAGAGTACTGGAGGTCCAAGAGAAATCTTACAGTTACAGAAAATCCCAAATGAAAGGTTTTTTTTTTTTTTTGTCTTCAGATAGTGTAGCTGTGTGTGCATGAGTGGCAGGCTTGCAAAATGTTTGACTTGTGCCATTCCAGATCTGGTGGGGGGAAGGGATAGAAGAGAAGAGAGAGAGACGGGGGGGGGGAGACTGACTACTGGGGACCCAAGAGAAATTTTACAGTTATAGAAAATCCCAAATGAAATTTTTTTTCTGTTCTTGGCCTCAGACAGTGTAGTTGTGTACATGAGCAAGGGAGAGCAGCTGGCAAAATCTGTGACCTGTACCACTCCAAATCCAGATGTAGAGGAGAGAGGAACAGACTTCTGAGGGCCCAAGAGAAATTTTACAGTTACAGAAAATCCCAAATGAACATTTTTTTTTCTGTTTTTGGCCTCATACAGTGTAGCTGTGTACATGAGCAAGGGATGGCAGACTGGCAAAATCTTTGACCTGTGCCATTCCAAATCCAGATCCAGTGGAGAGAGGGACAGACTACTGAGGGGCCCAAGAGAAATTTTACATTTACAGAAAATCCCAAATGAACATTTTTTTTTTCTTTTCTTGGCCTCAGACAGTGTAGCTGTGTACATGAGCAAGGGACGGCAGGCTGGCAAAATCTTTGACCTGTGCCATTCCAAATCCAGATCCAGTGGAGAGAGGGACAGACTACTGAGGGGCCCAAGAGAAATTTTACATTTACAGAAAATCCCAAATGAATATGTTTTTTTTTTTCTTTTCTTGGCCTCAAACAGTGTAGTTGTGTACATGAGCAAGGGACGGCAGGCTGGCAAAATCTTTGACTTGTGCCATTCCATATCCACATTCATAGGAGAGAGGGAAAGACTACTGGGGGCCCAAAAGAAATTTTACAGTTACAGAAAATCCCAAATGAAAGTATTTTCCTGTCTTTTGTGTGGCTGTGTGTATTGAGCAAGGGCAGCAGGCCAACAAAATAAATCTTTGACTTCTGCAGTCCAGAAGGGAGAGACTGTAAGTGGCCCACAAGAAATTCAACAGACCCAGAAATCCCAAATATTTTTTTTCCAGTCTTCAATATGGCTGTGTGTACAGGGCAAGGGCAGCAGGCTCAAAATAAATCTTTGTCTTCTGCCATCCAGAGAGGAGAGACAGAGAGACTGCAGTGGGGCCAACAAGAAATTCAACAGTCCCAGAAATCCCAAATAATTTTTTTTCCTCGCTTCAGTGTGGCTGTGTGTACAGGGCAAGGGCAGCAGGCTGGCAAAACAAAGCTCTGATGTGTGCCATCTCATCAACGAATCACAATCACTTGTAAATGTTTATTCATGATTTTGTGTATTAAAAAAAATACTTTTCAAACAAACAACATACAAGCTGATGCACCTGTACTGCTGCCTGTGGATGGCCCTGGGGTACAGTCTGACTTTGTGACTCCTAGAAGGCTGTTTATACTACAACACAAGTAAAGTATAACTACTGTACACACGTGTCATCATCATAGTCACTCATTCACCATTTTTCCTCCTTATTATCATTAGTTTTATAGTATATCATGTTCCTTTAAGTATACGCATTAACTGACCCCCAGAGTGGGACTGTGCTGCATGTAGCTATGCACCAGATGTATCTGCATCTCCAATTCAAATTCTGAGGCACACTTAACAGTTGCTGAATTTGGTCACTTAACAGTAACTGTACTGTAGGAATCAATCAGGCAACCTTGGAAGGACGTGGTGGTGGACTGCTGTGCTGTCAGTGTGCTGTGTATAGTCACAAGTCGCAACAGTAAATTAGTCCCTGGCCTGTGGATGGGAGTCATTTGAAGGACATCACATGAGTTAGAGAGATCTTTTTTTACAGGTTAGAATACTAAGAAAAATGGATCAACGTGCTGATGAGGTGCGTTCTATTTCTCAGGTGGGCAGTGGCACTGCAAAAGACAGCAATCAGCCTAAAAAGGAAAAAGAAAATCAAACCCCAAAAAGTGATTTTTTCACATCTAAGGTTTCATTTCCTAAGCAAATGCTTGAATCCAAAAAAGGTGAATGTCTCGGATATTCAACAGTCCAAAGTAAAAAAAAAAAAAGATATGTAGTTAAAAACACCAAAGGCTTGGTGGGTACCGCCCACAGAAGCACCCAATGGTATGGAACAATTGCATACTATTCTACTGCCTGTCCCTCACCCTCATCTAATTCTTCTGAGGTTGAATGTGACAAGGGAAATAAAAAAAAGATGAAGAGAATGATCAGGTAGCACAAGGTTTACTGGAAGGGATGGAAATTGCAGATGAGGAAGAAACAGGCAGAAATGTTTTGGTTGTGGAGGGGGGCAGTGGGAATAAACCACAAGAGGAACAGGCCCAAGAAAAATCCAAGGGGGGAACCTTGAAAAGGTGACCGAGGTGCCATGCCTTCCTGGGAAAAAAAATATATCATCTTTTGTTTGGTCATTCTTCTCCATTAGTGCTTCCAATGAGTTGGTAGCAACATGTGCTATTTGTAAACAGCCAATCAGCAGGGGTAAAAAGAAAAGAGCATTGGGAACTTCAGCACTGAAAAGGCACCTAGACAGATTTCATATCATTACTGAGAACTGCAGCTGTGACTCTCAATGAGAGAGTGACAGTGAAAGCTCACTAAACTCAGGGGTAACTCCCATAAATGGAAGCAGTGGCAACCCCCACAACATTACTGAAATACCACCACCACCACTTCCTCCCATTCACATGACTCCTCCTACTGTTATTGAAAGTGACCATGTGTTCAAAAGCCTTCCTCCTTCAAGGAGACAGCTTACCATCTGAGAAACATATGAGTGTAAATCCAAATATGCCTCAACTCACCCTGTCAAGACACAGCACAGCACAGCATCAGGAAGCTCATCCTCTATTGTTGCGGCATTTTCTCCCTCTTCCTCCTCAGCCACTGCAGCCAAATCTTCAAAACCACCAGCCAAGCATAGCACTGTCCCACAGTCACTTGGTTCCACTTCATGTCTCTGGAGTTACTTAGAAGATGTAATTGTAACATCTTCATCACCCTCTTGTAACGCAGCCTCAGCACAGACCATTGTTGAAATGTACCTGGCAGAGGACAATATCAGCTGGAATGCTGATCCTTTGCAATACTGGAAATCCAAACAAAATATGTGGCCTGCTTTAGTAAACATTACAATGAAGTACATGAATTGCCCTCTGATTAGTATATGTTCAAAACAATTGTTTAGTGTAGCTGGTAACGTCATTACTGACACACGATCCTGTTTGACACCAGAAAATGCTGAGAGCCTCACATTTCTCAAAGTCAACATTCCTCACTTTAATTTGAAATATGATACCTGAATAAAATGTACGCTGACTGCTCTGAGCAGGCCCTATCTGTAAAACACTTTCAATAATTTGTGCCTGTACTGAAAATCTTTTGTGAATAGGGTCTACTACATGAAGTACCAATTAATTGCAGCAAGTCAGGTCAGGATGGACTAAGACAGGCCACTATTACTTGAATAATCACATGAGCAGCACAGAATAGAAAAAAATATAATAACATCAGTGGGTTCAGAGTCCAAATACGGCAAGCAACTGCATTTCATGTCATAAACTTACTTGGTGTTACCTGGTACCACCATCTGATCTGGAAGGTAGGGTACTGCTGTCTACTACTACTATTACTTTTTGTCCTCACAAGTCACAACTACTAATCACTTTTTGTCCTTACTCCAGTCCTTACTACTACTACTTCTCACTTTATTGCCTTCAGCAACTGATCCTGACTGTACTGTTTTCATTTTGTACATGCTTATCAGATGCTTGAAACCCAGAAACTGAATACTCTTTGTATATTTCTCATGTCCTCCTTATTTGGCTGCAATTACTTCACAGACAAAATTGCTACTAAATTGAAGATTCATTTAATTTCTTTATTTTTTGTGTGTGCCATGCAGTGCTAGTCTGGTTACATCTCACGTACAGTAACTGGGCTAAGATTATTATATTACTATATTTTATTTTTGATACTTACATTACTTGGCGGTGGCTGGCAGAAATTGTGTAACAAGAAAGAATGAAATTGTGTTCCAGCAGGTTAATGTCCTTTTTGAGATGTGTGCACCAGTAGTGAACTCCATACTCTAGATACGCCTTACCAGTGACCTGTGTAAGGGCAGTATAACCTTTTCTCTCCTACTACTGATTCCCCTAGATATGTATCCCAGCATCTTGTTTGCTTTTGCTGCTGCTTTCTTGCACTGCGTGTAGTGCTTCAGGTCACTAGTGATCATCACTCCCAGGTCCTTCTCCTCCTCCTCTGATGCAAATAGTTGGATTTTACCCAGGTAATACTCTGTCCTAGGATTCTTGGCTCTGATATGCATAACTGCATTTCTTGGCATTGAAGCCAAGCTGCCAGATCCTGGATCACCACCCTAGCTTTTCCAGATCTTCCTGTAGGTCCTGTATGCTTTCAGCTGTGTCCACTCTCCCACAGAGCTTGGTGTCATCCATGAATAGGCACATTTTGCCCTTAATGTTATCTCCAATATCATTGATAAAGACATTAAACAACATCTTCCCCAGCACTGAGCCCTGCAGGACCCCACTGGTTACCTGTCTTGTGCCAGATAACTCTCCCCCCACAGCCACCCTCTGGGTTCTGTCCTTCAGCCAGTTTTCCTCCCATCTAGCCATCTTTTCCCCCAACCCTGAGATCCACCAACTTCCTGATCAACCTTTTGTGGGGCACGGAGTCAAAGGCCTTGCTGAAATCAAGATAGAGGATATCTACCGCTTGGCCACTGTCTACTGTCTTAGTGACACAGTCAAAGAACTCAATCAGATTTATTTCACATGATCCCCGCCCCCCAATGAATCCATGCTGTCTCGCATCCTGGAGACCGCACTCCTCTAAATATTCCATCAACTTTACCTTTAGTATGGTCTCCATGAGCTTGCTCACAGTGGAGATCAGACTGACTGGTCTGTAATTCCTTCGGTCATTCTTGGTACTGTTTTTGTAGAATGGCACTGCATGTGTTGTTTTCCAGTCTTGCAGTACTACACCTGTCTCTAGTGAAGTATTAAATAGTTTTATATATATATATATATATATATATATATATATCTGAGGATATTTATTTATTTGTTTTACATAAGACTTTTTAAGCTGGGCCTATTTTCAAAGGGTCTTGGTTCATACAGGACATTGAAGTACTGATAGGATATATGTAATCCCTAGGTGGCGCTATCCCAAGGGCTACTACCCCTGCCTGCTTGGCTAGTTGCAGGTTAAGGGTACTAGGTTCTGATACAGGTGCCTCCACCCAGAGGTCAGGGTTGGTAGTGGTCAAGCTGACCTGGGCAGAGCACCTCCTGGACACTGTAACCCCCTCTTCTCTTTCTAGTGGCCAGAACAGTATACCGTAATCACTTTCACAATTACCCTTATTCACCAGGCAATTACCCACACTGTTTGCACTTATCCCAGGGCTTGTTCCTCTAGCTTGACCCCGGGGACCCCCTGTAAAACAAGGTTAAGCACAGCAAATAACAACAGTGCAATACTCATGGCACAAACTGGAACCACAGTCAGGTTAAATGCAAACAAAGTTAAATCTGATTTATTCAGGGGACTTTAACAAGGGAGGGGCATAATCAGGTTGATTTGCTTAAAAGCTATATTAATCAGACAGTTATGCATGCAGTTCAGAGTCCCTACACAGTCACACACTCTGGGTACCCAGGTAGGAAAATGGTGAGCTAGCCAGGGACATTGCAGCTGGTTGGGGCCCCATGATGGAAGAAAGCAACATGCACAACACACCATATTTGTAATCTGGAGCTGGAGGGCTCAGTTTGTGAAAGAAAAGGCAAGAAGACAATCAGATGACAGCAATTTTATATTTCGCTGGTGTTGCAGGGAGCTACCTGATGTTTACTCATGATACCCTATACTAGACACAGGCAGGATAAAATTGAGACTGCAGGATATTGAGCTGGAGTGTCCGGAAAAGCAGGGCCCACACGAATCACTGAGGTGTCATTCCTGATCAAGGTGTTGAGCTGGGAGCTGATCCCCAGGCTGGTCTCTCATCAATGACTTTCTCTGCATAGCAGGTATTCTGGCTGGGCCAGTGTAGCAGGGCCCAGGCTAATGAAAATGGGTACGGATTCAGTCCGTGGAGCTGGATACAGCCTCCAGCAAGCAAAACACAGTTCAGACACACAGTGGGGAACCAAATCATGACCAGGGCCCCTACTTTTCTGCGGCACAGTGGGACCAAGTTCTGTGGCAAGACTACCATTTGCCACAGAACTTCTGCGGCCATGGTTTGTAATTTCTACGGAAGTTCTGCGGCACTAACAAACTACCACATCACAGTGTCAGTTTGTCATCCTGACTTCACTTTCATGGCAGTGGTTATAGCAATCAGGATGCTGGAAAGCACAATAACACCAGTTCAAAAAATAACAGACTTATAAAAATAATTTTATGCCTAAAAAAACAAAACAAATGTCTCTGCCTTAAGGTCCTAGCCTGTTGCATAAATGACATATGCAGAGGGGATCTTATGTGATAAATAAGGTATTTCTATATGCATGCTATCTATCCCACTAATGGGGTTTCCACTGTCTATCACTTATGTATTTGTATGTGCTTTCTACACCACTCAAGAGGTTCCCACTGTGTATCACTTATATATTTATATGCAGTCTGTAACATACATACAAATATGCGTGTGTATGTGTGGTGAGAGAGATAGAGATACTGTGTGTGTGTGTGTGTGTGTGTGTGTGTGTGTGTGTGTGTGTGTGTGTGTATGTATATGTGTATATATATATATATATGTTTATATTTATTTTTTAATTTCCATGAACTTGCATCCTCATTCATACAGGTCCCATTGGAAATGGAATAGAGGAGTTGTTGCAAAACTCATTTTTCATGTCAACCTGCTTTCCCTGATATACTGCGTAACACCATCAGGCCATGACATGCATGTGAGCCAATTGTGAGATACAGCTCTCCGGCCCATCACAATGTGTCCACCATGTGACAGAACACTGCATCATACCTTCCCAGGCTCTGAGTAGTGATGTGTTCCGACAATTCTTGTGCTGCCCAGCCAGCTCCAAAGCTAATCTCTGAACCTGAGTTGCCAGCATGGAAACACAGCATGCTACCCTCTGGCCCAACAGCTGTCCCTGCAAACAACATTTCTCAATAACTTTTAGGTGATTCTATCAACCAATGACAATATGTAATCAATAACCCTGGCAAAAATGCGTACAGTGCAATTATTTATTTAACAGGTCTATTCTTTCAACAGGTCTACACATTATTATATTTCACTTGTCTGGGCATAATTACTTTATTTTTCTTAAAAATTTAGACAGTTAAATTAATTTTACCAGTTATTCATTTCAGAAAGTGTCTCTATAACTTAAAGGCACAAATAGGTTTGTACAAAGTGAGGTATGGACTTAACAGGTCTGTGCTATTGACAAGGTTTTGTTTAAGTTGGCCATAGTGCAACAATGTAAGACTGAAAATTGTATTAGGCTATAGTGCAGGTTGAGCAAATACTACCATGCATGATGTGCTGTGCCACTGTCTGTGGCAGTGGGAGCTGTGGCAGATAACTGACTGTTCATTTCTGTTGCAGAATGCAGCCATTTCATTAGCAATGATAACATCACATTCTGAACATCGGGGGGGGGGGGGGTTTGGATATAAAAAGAGGGGAAGGAAACCAGATTCTATGTATAAACAGAAATATTAATAAAAAATCACCAAGAAGAGTGAATTCTGCAGTACCGCAGAAGTTCTGCGGTAGATTGCAAGTTCTGCGCAAAATTCTGTGGCCGCAGAATTCTAGGGGCCTTGATCATGACCCACTATAAGCACATAGCACATTCACATGTAAAGAAATTCCACTGTATCAGGCAAATGGTGCTCCTGTCGCAATTACAGAGTCTCTGCACAAGCCGGGAGTTCAGAGGTAGCTGGATGTCCTGACAGGCTGATTGCATTCAGCAAATCTTTGGTCTTCTTCAGGTTAAAGCCTGGTCAAGATTCAGTGGCTTAATTCGCTCTCAAAGTTCGTATTCAGTCCTCCCCCAACAAAAAAGCACAAGTTCCCTCTCAGGAACAGCAGGCAGGCATGCAGGCCAAACTCAGGCCTTTCCACAGTTCTCCCATGTGAATCCACCATGGATTGCTGCTCAAACTATCTCGAGCTGTTACTTCTTCACTTCCCAACTCTGATCTAACTGAAACTGCAAGCAGTGTAGGACTTTCCCCAAGATCTAAAGGGTTCAGTTAGCTGATCTGTCTGTCAGTCACAACAAGGGCTACCTTCCTCACATTGTTCCCCCTCCAGGTTATTTTAGGCAGCAAAAGCCCAAAACTACAATTCCTACAAGTTTTGTCCCCACCAAGCCCCTCCAGGCAGGCTCCATTTTAAGAGTCCCAAATGTACTGATTGGCCCATTTCAGCAATCTAGGACCAAGATGATGGAAACAAACAGAACTGTCCATGCTGCAAAGAAGGTAGGTTAGAACAAACTGCAATATAATTACTACTCTAAAAAATGATCAGCAAACAAATACATCTTCTAACAGAGCTCCGTCTCAGATTAATTATGATGGCAATCAAGGCAACTCTTAAAGAGACAGCACACAGAGGCTACACAGGCACTCACTGGTAATCACATTTAAACTGCTAAAACGCAGGGCACCAGCCTGGCAGTGAGCATTTAAGCAAGCTGAAGGAAGACTTTTCGGGAACCCCCATTTGTAGAGGGGGTTACATATACAACGCATTTACAAGAAACATACAGTTTCAGAGCTATAGGGTATGTGGTACAAATGGAACTAAGCAGTTACATTCAATGAGTTATACTGAGCTGTGAACACAAATAAAACATAGATTAAAAGGTGAGAGATAACAGAAGTGTACATTGTGATGGGTAGGAACAGAGATCTTGTGGAGGAGAATGAAGGTGCTGGAATCAGGAGTTAGGGGAGGCAAAGGCATTTCAGCAGTAGCAAGCACATGGTTTTGGTGGAATGAGTGAGGCTAGGAGCTGGGATTTCAAGTTGGTTAGGGAGTCAGGACTTTACGGGATGGGGTAAAGGAATTCCATAATTTGTGGAAACTGAAGGAAAACAGCCCTGCCTCATGGAGGTTTTCCAATGTAAGAGCATCAAGGAGTTATTCTGTACAACTCTAGTTAGATTTCTGGAGTCCACTGGGCTCAGTAGGGCCTGGATCCCTGGGGATAACAATCCAAGCAAGGATTTTTTGTCAGTGACTAGAGTACTAGAAACATAGAAACATGGACTTTGATGGCAGATAAGGACCACTTGGTCCACCTAGTCTGCCCATTTTCCTACCTACAGGATAAGCTGCAGATCCTAGTTAACCAACAGCCTATTTCTTCCTACCCCCACCCCTAGAATTGCCTTATGTCTGTCCCATGCATTCTTGAATTCTCCCACAGTTTTAGACCCGACAACCTCCTCAGGAAGGTGATTACATGTGTCCACCACCCTCTCTGGGAAAAAATACTTCCTCACATTGCCCCTGAGCCATCCTCCCATTATCTTCAAATTGTGCCCCTTGTTGTTTCACATCTCTTTTTTTGAAAGATGCTACCCTCTTGGACTTTGCTGATTCCACTGAGGTACTTAAAAGTTTCAGTCATGACCCCCTCTCCCTCCCTTCCTCAAGGATAACATATTAAGCTCCTTTAGTCTCTCATCATATGGCTTCTCTTGCAGACCCTACACCATTTTAGTTGCTCTCCTCTGGACTGCCTCCATCCTGTCTATGTCCTTGCGGAGGTGGGGTCTCCAGAACTCGACGCAGTACTCCAGATGGGGTCTCACCAACTGTCTGTACAGAGGGATGACAACTTCCTGTTTTCTGCTGGTGCAGCCTCTCCCTATAAATCCCAGTATCACCCCAGCCCTCCCTACTGCTTTCTCACATTGCTTGCTAACCTTAAGGTATTCTGATATGAATACCCCCAGGTCCCTTTCCATTTTTGTTGTTATTACTATCCCCCCCCCCACATTGTGTACTCTTTCCCTGGGTTTTTGTTTCCCAGGTGCATTATTTTGTACTTTTTTGCATTGAATTCAAGCTGCCATACTTCTAACCATTCCTCCAACCTTGCCAAGTCCCTTCTCATCCTTTCCACTTCCCCTTGTGTATCGACCCTATTGCAGATCTTTGTGTCATCTGAAAAGAGGCATACGTTTCCTACCAGTCCCTCTGCAATGTCACTTATAAAGACATTAAAAAGGACTGGACCAAGTACTGAACCCTGCGGTACCCCACTAGTAACCCCCCTTTCTTCAGAGTGGACTGTTTACTATTACCTTCTGTGTCCTGTTGTCCAGCCAGTGTTTTACCCAGGCTACCACCCAGAGACCTACTTCCAGGCTGGCTAATTTGATTATTAATCTTTTGTGTGGGACTGCATCAAATGCCTTGCTAAAGTCTAGGTAGGCCATGTCCACAGCCCCTCCCTGGTCTACTACTTTGGTCACCCAGTCAAAGAATTCAATTAGATTCATCTGACATGACCTTCCTGCTGTGAATCCATGCAGCAATGGGTCCTGTCCCCCACTGGCCTCTAGGTACTCAACAATTCTTTCCTTCAGAAGTGATTCCATCACTTTCCCTACTAAAGAGGTCAGACTGACAGGTCTATAGTTTCCTGACTCTGTCTTGCTCCCACTTTTGTGAAGGGGAATCACATCCACCCTCCTCCAGTCCTCAGGTACCACACCATCCTAACATGATTTGTTAAAAAGGGTAGCCAGTGGTGTCACTAGCTCTCCCCTTAATTCTTTTAGAATTCTGGGGTGAATCCCATCAGGTCCGATTGCTTTTTCCACCTTCAGTTTTAGGAGTTCTTTCAGAACCCTTTCTTCTGTGAAAGGACTGGGATTGACCCCCCAATTCAGAGTGCTTCTGTTGATTGGATTAGGTACCTCCTCCTAATCCTCTTCTGTGAATACTGAGCCAAAGTATTCATTCAGTATCCCTTCTTTTTCACTGTCCATCTCTGTCCACCCACCGTCCATTCTGTTCAGCTGTACTATGCCTCCCTTTGTCTTTCTACACTCCCAAATGTACCTATAAAAGTTTTTATCCCCCTTCTTAACCAAGTTGGCTGTCTTTTCCTCAGTTTGGGACTTTGCTATTCTGACTTCCTTCCCCGCTTCCTTCTGCCTGAACTGGTACAGTTCTCTGTCCTGCTCCTTCTGTGTTTTCTTATACTTCCTAAATGCTATCTTTTTCTCCCTAACCTTCCCTGCCACCTCTTTTGAGAACCATAGTGGCTTTCTCTTTCATTTTGATTTATTTGCTTCTCACAAAGGCCTGTCGCCTCTGTAATGCCAGTTTTTATGTTTCCCCATTGTTGCTCCACCACTTCTTCTTGCCTATTTGCTAGTGCTTTTCTAAGGCACTCTCCCATTTTGACAAAATCAGCCCTCCTGAAGTCCAGTATCCTCACTTTTGTATAACTTGACTCTGCAGCTGTGTTTATCATGAACCACACTGTTTGGTGGTCACTCGTTCCCAGAAGGCTACCCACTTCTTGATCTGAGATCCTCTCACTGTCCCCACTGGGGGAGTACAAGGTCTAAGATTGCTCCCTTATGAGTGGGTTCCAACACCAGCTGTCTGAGGCATGCCCCCTGTAGGGCATAGAGAATGGCCCTGCTTTTGGATGTGGCTGCAGCAAAGATGCTCCAGTTAACATTTGGCATACTCGGGTCCCCCATCAACAATATCTCCCCTTTCTCTGCCATCCTAAGGATGCCTTCTATCATATCCTTTTCCATTTCCCTCCCTCTGAGATCGGGGTCTGTATACAACCCATGTGTGGATTGTGGTGCCATTTCCAGTCTCTAAGGTGACCCACAGTGCCTCCTCTCCTCCCTGTTTACTCTTTTGTTCTGTTGCTTTTATCCCTTCCCTTACATAGAGAGCTACTCCTCCCTCTCTTCTACCCTCCCAGTCTCTCCTGTAGGTTGTGTACCCAGGTATTGTTAACATTCCCATCATGGTTCTCTGTGTGCCATGTTTCTGTGACTGCCACGATATCCAGGCATCCCTCTTCCATCAAGGCTATCAGCTCAGGGAGCGTGTTGCCCAGACTATGTGCACTGGTTCTCATTACCCTCCATTTCTTGATGGCCTTACCCTTTTTGTCCCATCTCTGTCTTTGCTGTCTTTGTCATTTTCTCCATTTACGCCTGCCCTTCTCCCTGTCCACTGTATTGTAATTGGGAGTCAAGGTTCAGCCAACCTAGGTTATTATACAAAGCACATTTTTGGGAATCCAAATTCAGATTGAGAACATAGTGGCAACCTTATCAATTAAGCCTCTGTCCCTGGCGAGCACTCTGTCACAGGCAGCACCATAGATCATGAGGCCATAATGCTGCATGAGATTGAGGATATAGCATCTGACAAGTACTTGCTTTACTTCGGGGAGGAAGACATTCTTGTGCATGTAGAGCAGGCCAAGTCTAGAATTGGCTGCCTTATTTATCATGTCACCATGTGGTGAGTAGGTCAAGCTGGTGTCTAGGATTAGACCTAGGTACTTAAAGGGGACCACTTGTTTGATGGAGGCAGCAGAGACAGAGGTAATGTCTATGGAAGGGGAGGTAGGGGCTTTATATCTGGTATAGAAAAACATGGATTTAGTTTTTGTTTTGTATTTAGGACAAGGAGATTTTCTGAGAACCAGTCATGAACATCTGAAAAGCTGGTTTGGAGGCGGAATTGGATATTGGCTAGGTTACTGTGAGTTGTAGTGATAACAGAATCATCAGCACATAGGGGGAGTTTAGTTGAGTTGCAGGCCTCAATAAGTTCATTGATGAAGAGACTGAACAGAAGGAGACCAAGGACTGGTCTTTGGGGGACACCCACCATCACTGACCTATAGTGTGAGAGGGACATTCTGAATTTTACTGCTTGTGTTCTGGTTGCCAGGTAGTTTTCCAGTCATTTATTGGCCTCAACAGAGAGGCCTGGTTTAGTTATTTTTTGGCAGAGCTAGGCATGATTGACAAGGTGAAATGCCTTAGTAAGGTCAATGACAATGAAGCCAGCAAGTTCCCCTCTGTCTAATACACAGTGAAGATAGTATATTCCAACAGGGTAGTTAAGGTACTGTGATTCTTGAGGAACCCATGTTGTTCCTGGCATAGTATGTCATATTAGTTCAGGTATTGAGTAAGGTGATTATTTACAATTTTTTACAGCATTTTAGAGGAGGGGGGGAAGAATTGAGATGGGACGGTAGATAGTAGTGAGATCTTGAATACCCCCCTTGTGGACCAGGATAACATCTGCTATTTTCCAGATTTTGGGCACTTGCCCAGTGGAGAGTGATAGGTTGAAGATAAGTTGGAGGCAGCACGTGACTTCCCTCAAGGCAGATTTATGGAGTTTCTTATTGATGTTGTCAGGCCCCATTTGAGTCAATATTTTTGTACAGGCAAGATATTTGTCTGTATCTGCCCAAGTCAACCTCTGGAGGTAGAATTTAGGGTGAGAAACATGGGTAGGGGTGCTATAGGTTTCAGCAGAGTGGGTGGTGGGTGTGGGAATGTAGACTGAGAGGTCACTAAATGTTTTGTTAAAAGTATTTCCCATGTTCACATATCCCTCAGTTAGGAATCCACATGGATGAAGTGAGAAAGAGGTTTTCTAGTGTTGCCAAGAATGTAATTTATTCCATTCCATAGAGATATTGGCTTGTTGAGGAAAATGGATTGTTTATTTATATGGAAGTTAGCATTTAATGCTTTGACTTGAGTTTTATGCTATTGATGAGCTCTTTATACTTTTGGATGAGAGAGATGTGGCCAAGCTTCCGGTTTTGCACCCAAACTCTGTTAAGGTTTTCTGGTTTGTGCTATGAGGTGTGGGGTGATCCATGGCTGGAAAGTGCCTCTTTTGATGAGTCCTTATATGGGGCAGCAAGGTCACACACTTTGTTGAAGTGCCTGGTGAAGTAATCCACAGCAGTATCAATGTCAAAAGTACACTGCAGGAAGGACTGATCCATCTTCTGAAGCATAGCACAATGCTGGGGAGCTGATGCTAGTGAAACACTCTGGTCATAGTGTGTAAAGGAGCAGCTGGGGGTCTTTTTGCTGACAATCTCCATACGACAGGGGAGTGATCACTGATAAAGTAAGGTAGAACTTCAGAAGTAAGGATCCTGTCAGGGTGGCTGACCACCACTCAGTCTAGACGTGTGGCTGTTCCAGTTTTATAACTGACACTAGAGGGGAAGAATATAACTTGTGTTAGGTAGAGGCTGGCTATTTTATCAAGGTAGCATTTATTGTTGCCTATGAGCCAATTACAGTTAAAGTCTTGGAGTATGATTTTTTCTTAGTGAGAATTTAATCCAGTTATGGTGTCAGTGAAGCTGTCAAGGCCCTGGGCAACACTGCTGAGGGGATTATAGGGTATGACTAAGTTTATGTTTTTCTCACTTCTGGTACTTAGAATGAGGTTTATAGCTATGCATTCTAGGTCTGTGGATACTGAAACAGTGGTGAGTCTTAAAGCTTTTAAGTGAGATTTGATGAGTTGTAGGCAGCCACCACCTTTGTTATGACTCCTATCTCTTCTAAACATGGAATAGGAGTCAAGATTGATTTCATTATGTACAATTTTGGAGGTGATCCAGGATTATGTCACTGCTACAATATCAAAAAGGGAACTGCATACCCACAGACTAAACTCATCAAGCTCGGGTATGAGCCCCCCAATATTAACATAAGCCACTTTCAGGAATCACCTGCATGTCTCTGTGGTGGGGGTAGGGCCAGGGTTTTAATGAATATTATCTACAAGGAAAAGAGATCTTTTGGTTGGGCACATACTTTTTCTACCTATGCAAGGACCCTAGGTTCTCAGTTCAGGGAAAGAGATGATGCTGAGGGGGTAGGCTATATTCAGGCAGTTAGATGAGTATGAGAAGGGAGGTGAGTTACTGATGGCACTGGGAAGAGTGCTGGTTCCATGTGAGGGGGCCAAGGTAAAACTCACAGGGGTGTACAGTTTAGGGGGTAGGGCATAGCAGAGTCATCACAAGAGAGCAGGCTTGTTAAAGTTAGGATTATGAGAGCTGTGGCTGGTAGGCAGGGTGTGCACATGTTGGGGGAACTCCCTTGGAGGGGGAACTTACTGAAGGTTTTTTTGTCAGGGGAGGGTAGAGATAGGGAGGAGGTCCTGGGGAAATAAATTTACACGTAAGATAATATGATGTAGCTATCAGGGTTTAGCTCACAAGCAAGAGCTCTAGGGGAATATTATGGTAGGAGGGTGGAAGTGAGAGGGGAGAGGGATGAAGAGATTGCTGTAGGTTGATGTAATGGGGACTGAGAAAACTTTTGATCAGATTGGGACAAAGTTTATTTATATGAGTGGGAGTAAGAAGGAGAATTATGACTGCATAAGCAGGGTACCACAACCAGAGTGCATAGGGTTTTAATTAGTTCTTCTTTTTAGTCTTTTTGTTAGGGCTGCAGTGGGCATAGCCCAGCAGACCTCTTGTTATGAGAAAAGGACTCCCGCATTCCTTCTGACTGAACAACATGTTGGAGTTGCGACACAGTCACTTCCATGTCTCTGAAGCCCTCCACTCGTTGTCTCCATAGGCAGTTGCACTGCACTATTTTTAGCCTGTTGGCAGTCACCTCAGAACACAACAAACTCCGCCACGTCTAAGATGGTCACCAAACCATATTGCGCATGCACGACTGCTAACACATGTGCTGTATAGTGTGGCAGCCATATTGATCATGGCAGAGTGTACTATATTCTGCCATGACTGCTGATTTCCTTTTTCTTAAAAAAGTATACATCTCCCCTCCACCCTAACCCTCCCTCTCAACACTCATCACCCCACCCCCCAAGAAACACAACAATGACACTGGAGGTAACTAATCCTCCAGCATTGCAATTGTGTCCAGGTGACATTTTTTCATATTTTGTTTTCCTTCACCCCACCTGACCCTCCCTTTCAGCATACACCATCCCACCCCACCCACCCAGAAACATAACTGTGACACTGGTGGGCTCCAGTCCCCAGTGTCATGACTGGGATTCTCAGTCCTGATTTTTTTTCACCTGTAAAAAGAAAACCATCCATCAATTTCTTTTATGGCCATTCTTTATGCACCATCTGACCCTCCCACTCAGCACCCACCAACCAGCACACTCAAGCCTTTACATATCCATCAGGGGGTAATCATCTCTGGATTGCAGACACATATTCACTCTTCAATGCTGGACTCTGAGCTGAAGAAACAGGCATGCAGTTCAAAGTATTTCAGTTAGGTTTTGAACTTAGTTCCATAATGTGGCCATCTGTGCATATTTCTGACCCAAAATTTCAACATGCCTTCTTTGGGACCCCACCTCATGAACAGTGGCACTGTCATTAGGCAGATCTGTCCTGAAAGGTGATTTTTTAGTCCCTGTGCAAAATCACCTTTCAGCCAGGTGCTAAACATTTTCTCTGCCCTTGTGCATGAGGTGGTCTCATAAGAAAGCTATGTTGAAAATTTGGTGTAACAATATTGAAAAACAACAAAGTTATGAGCCTGTGTTGAATTTTGCATATTCAGGTTCATAACTTTGATACTTTTCAATATTTTTATTCCTAATGTACAACATAGCTATATCTTTGCAACACCTCATGAATGTGATGACAGTTGTCATATTTCAAATCCTGACTGAAAAGTTTTAATTTACATCCCAAAAAGTGATTTCATAACCCCAGTGCAAAATCACTGTTCTGGCAGGAGCTGAAATTTTCTGTGCCCTTGTTCATGAAGTGGGGTTATAAGAAGGCTGTGTTGAAAATTTGGTGTAAAAATATTGAAAAAACAATAAAGGTATGCGCCTATGTTGAATTTTCCAAATGCAGGCTTGTGACTTTGGAAATTTTCAATATTTTTAACCCAAATTTACAACATAGCCATATCTTTACAGCACCTCATGAATGTGACAGCTGCAATTTTCCAACTCCAGACCAAAATGTGTTTTGGCATCCAGGACGTTGATTTTGTAGTCCCTGCGCAAAATCACCTTTCAGGCAGGAGTTGAGCATTTGCTGTGCCCTTCTTCATGAGGAAGGATCATAACAAGGCTATGTTGAAAATTTGATGTACAAATAACACAAAACAACAACTTTATGAGCCTATGTTACATTTTGCTAACACATGCTTGTAACATTCATAATTTTCAATATTTTTACCCAAATTCCTCTGATGCAGCCCTATCAACTCTGGCCAGAGATTGTTTCAAAAATCATGACTTCTTTACATTTAATTTATTGCATCTGGGGCGTGGCTTGGACGCTGAGGAAGATGGTAACTTAAGCTTCTGGCTCGGTCACCAGCTAACTCAATCCGACCAAATATGCCGACCTCCAGAGACATCTTACCCCCCTGAAACATAACTAAGCCTCTGTAGCCCCTAACTATTTGGTCGGCTCAGGTTTTATTGCACTCAGGAATTGGTAAATTGCTTTCTGCACCAGTCCTCGTGTGACCCAGATTAATTCCAAATAGGCCTTGCAACCTCGACTGGGCCTAACGGACCTCCAGATACAATTGCATCATGATGGGTCCCTTTTCTTTTCTCTACTGATAGCTGAGGTCCCTCTAGCAAGTGTGGTGCCTACCTACCCTCCTTGCCCGCAGTACGTGAATGCAGACGTGCTGTGACTGCTGCATTACCTCCTCTACGCACTCTCTGGTTAGTTTAGCTGCACCAACTATGGAGCCTCCTTATCACCTGACTGATGTGGGCAGTTCTCTCCAACACATTACAGCCCTTCTAGAAACACTCCTGTCAAGGGTTGACTCCATCTTAACTATGCTGGCAGGCACTGCTGCTGAAGTGTGGGTTCTTAATGATTAAATGAATGTCGTGGAGCAGAAAACAGAGGATCTGGAATCTACCCAGGCCACTATTTTGCGACACCTCCAAGAGCACAATAACAAGCTAGCCACACTCTGGTGAAGAGCTGAGGATCAGGAGAACCGTGGGAGAAGCAACAATATTAGAATCCTTGGTATTCCTGAGGGATCTGAAGGCCAAAATACATAGTGCTTCCTAAATGAAGAAATCCCTAAGATGCTAGGGGACAGATGGCATGACCCAATAGAAGTGGAAAGGGCACATTGGATTCCAAGTGGCTTTAACTCCACCAATTCAGCACCATGACCACTTATAGCCTACATACTTAAATATTCAACTAAAAAAAAGTTTTAAGGGCAGCTCAGGATAGAGGAGAAATTATGAGGCGTGGGGCTAAGATATCCTTTTTCAGGGATTTCTCTACTGAAGTGGCAGCTCACAGGAAAGCATTTATCCCTATTAAAAAGTTTCTGGCACAACAAGGATTCAAGTATGGATTTTGTAACTTAGCATACCTACATGTTTCCCGTGAAGGAAGAGACATAACTGCTAAATCACCACAAGAGATTGAGGCATGGATCTCCAAGTACTGGCCTAGGCTAACCTTAAAAACTGTATCTCCCAAGAGGCTTTGGAACCCTGGGCAGGTGAACATGGCAGGGGGAACCATTCCTCTGGCAGCAGCTCTCAGGAGGATCACTATACTGGCCGGACAGTCCTATAATCATCTGCATCCCCCAGGCCCCCTCATCCTATGGCATCCATAGGACTTGTAAACAATAGGCTGTATGTTCAGCAATGGCCAGTTTTCACCACCTCCCTCCCTAAACAATAGCGGAGCTCAAGCCAAATGACCTGGGTATGCCAACGCTCCCACAGTGACCCGACTCTGTCTCTGAGGGTCCAAAAACAGTGCCACCTGCTTAACAAACTAAAGATGAACTCACCCCAGGATATCAGTCTGAAAGGTGTGGATATCCCAGATGATCTTATCATGGAAGTGGCAGACATTGATTCATGGGCAGATTTTCCTTCAGAAGTGGATGACCCTCGAGACCTCGCAACTTTACTTATTACACCTGGGCTCATGATGTTTGCTGAAGCAGTCTCCAAAGACTTGCAGTGCCCAAACACTTCTCCAGCACCCTCCGGAGAACCTGCCCCACCAGACTGAGATATCTATGCATATTTGCAGCTTTCACTTGAACATTGCTCCGTTTCCTTCCCATAATATCCCTACTTAAATCTACAGAACCCCAGTATGGTGCAGGAAATGGGTGGGATCTGTTACCCACCGATGCTGCATTGGGGCTTTCTTTTGCTTAGTTCCCTTGTATGGGATACTAAAGGGACCACTGTCCATGTGACTAGGGGGCTTATTCAGGGCTGCACATTGCAAATGGGTTGCCGCACCCCCACAAGCATGTGGCACATCATACTTGGGCAGGTCAATCTACTCTGCCCTGTTTCAGACCTCACCTTATTGTTCAAGGGTGTGCCATTAAACTTGGTGTTTTTTCTTTTTTCTCTTCTTTAATGGGTACCATGTTTAACCCTGCAGTTCGCTAGTATTGTCTTTCTCTGTTTTGAGGCGATGGCTCATTTCCCCCCTTCCCCAGACCTCCCCTTTCTCCCCTTTTGCCCCCGATTCCTTATATCCCCCATCTCTCCTTTTCACCTTTTCAGCTCCCTATTGTCCTTTCCTCCCCCCTCCTTTCCTTTAACCCTTGGTGTCTCTGGTTACCCCACCACTAATTTTTTGAGGTGGGGAAGTTACTTAATGATTGTTATGTTATAGCTGGGGACAGAGTTCTGAGACATTTGTCATGCTAACTCCTAATCTCCCCATTTTAGGTACTGGGCTAGCATAGCTGTGTGACTCCCTTCCTCAGGGTAGGGAATCAGTAACCTTGTGCATAACCCAAACTACCTCTAGCAAGTTGCTTAATTAACCTTTTACTGCTGTTGCTTAGATTATTGTTGATAGTGTTATAAAATACACTGTTTGGTTCACTTTTTAGTGGATGCACTTTTGAACTTGCAAATACTGCTATATAATTGTATTGAGTGTTATTTGGTACATTTCACCTGTCTGCTCCTTTTTATTAATAGGTCAACCCAACTACTTCACTCTTTGTGGCTAGTTCACCTTGCTTTCCCTCCTCAACTGACTTTCTTACCTATACCCCAGGCAACTTATCCCCTCATAACTCTCTGGTCTTACTGGACTTTTGGGGTGAGTACCTGAACCTTTTTTTGACTTTAGACATAGAGATGCAACACCCTAGGTTGGGGATCAAACTCACATCATGGAATGTAAAGGGCCTAATCCACCTGACTAAATGCTTAATGGTCCTTAAGCACTTACACTCCTTGCAGGCAGATATTGCACTCATCCAAGAGACACATCTCACTGCAAGAACTGTACTGTGGCTTAAAAAGTCCTGGGTGTGGTCAGTGATAGCTAGCTTGGCAACGAACAAGTCTAAAGTGGTGGCCATCCTAGTTCGGAAGTCATGTCTCTGAACAGAAGACAAAGTAGTCTCCGACACTCAAGGCCACTGGATAGTCGCTAGGTTCTCCTACCCCGGGGGGCATGCTGTGCTCACCAACATTTACGGGCCAAACACGGATACCCCAGAACTTTTCTTGGACCTTAACCAAGCCCTCGTATCGCTTACTGTAGGATACCCAAACAAACCCATTATGGTTGGTGGGGATTTCAACTTAACCTTTGACATCTTCCTGGATAAATCCAAACCCACTCCCCAAACACACAGCAAAGCAGTGTCTACACTGAAAGATGTGATGAATGAATGGGGAATGATGAACATATGATGGAGAGACCACCCTTCAGGAAGGGATTACTCCTTTTTCTCCACAGTGCACACGACCTATAGTCGAATAGATTTTTGGCTGGCTAATTCTCCTGCTGCCCAGGACATTGTCATCTCCGAAACAGACAATATTCTCATTTCTGACCACACCCCCATCTCCTGTACTTATGTGCCCTTGGGACAAGGGGGTTCAGGTACTAGATGGCATTGTTATCCTTTGTTAATTTGGGATCCCCTATTTCAGGCTATGGTACGGAGTATGGCTCAGAATTACTTCACCAATAATAGTGTCACGAATACCTCTGCCTCTATGGTGTGGGAAGCATTTAAGGCTGTGCTGCAGGGGCACATAATTGCATTTGTAGCTCAAAGAAACAAGGCCAGAAGGGCCAACCTGACCCATCTCCAAGCCAAACTGTCAACCTTAGAGGCTAAATTTAAAACCTCTATGACTGGATGTCCTGACCCGATGGCTCTCCGAGAAATAGTTGGTCTAAAATACCACATAAACACAATGCTCCAGCAACAAGCGGAGTGGCTGATGGCTGGGGCCAAACATGCCTATTGGAACCATGGAGACAAGGCAGGGTAAACTGTTGGCCTTTCAGTTAAAAAGGCAGGAAGCTGCCTCTCATATCCATGCCCTCAGGAATTCTAGGGGAGAAGTAGTCACCAGATCTAAACAGATCAATGAATGCATGCAACTGTTTTACCAGCAACTATACCAATCGCATACTTCCCTAGAGCAAAGCCAACTGGAGTGCCAGCTGAGAGAATTTTGCTCCACAGCTAAAGTTCCCCCAACTGATGGAACCTATGAAGGCTGCATTGGAAAAGCCCTTTACTGAGACTGAGCTACAGTCTGCACTGTCTCAGCTCACCAAGGGTAAATCGCCAGGACCAGATGGCATGGCTACAGAGCTGGACCAGGTCATAAGCTCCGAAATCAGTAACCAAGTACTATCAGCCCTTCAAGAGGCCCATGAGACTGGTGTCCTCCCACCTACTATGAGAGAGGCTCTGACCACCCTCATCTCCCAAAAATCAGATGATCCTCTAAATTGCACCAGTTATCACCCTATATCTCTTATATCTGTGGATAATAAGATCACAGCTAAGATACTTGCCAGCTGGATGATGGAAGTGCTTCCCTCCATAGTACATCCATCTCAGGTTGGGTTTACTAAAGGCAGGGCTGCAGCTGATAAAATCAGATTGGTCCTCAATCTTAAATGGCTAGCCCTGCATTCCTCCACCCCCATGGCTGCTATGGTGGTGGATTTTTCGCAAGCTTTCAATTCAGTTGAGTGGCCATATATACCTGCAGTACTCAATTTATATGGATTTTTGTCCATACTTCAGACAATGGATCCGAGTTCTATATAATGAGCCCCTGGCCGGAATCTTAACAAATAAGGACATATCCACACCCTTATCTTTACAGAGAGGCACTCAGCAAGGTGCCCTCTTTCCCCTCTGCTATTTCTGGTAGCACTGTACCCACTTACCCATAAACTACAGGCCACTAAGGAGATCAAGGGCATACAAGTGGGGGGACACTCCTACCTGACTGCCTTTATGCGGACGACCTGCTCCTCACACTTGTCCACCCACAGGAATACCTCCAACCAGTTATGAAGATACTGGAAGTATTCACCCAAATGTCTGGGCTACAAATTAACCAAAGAAAAAACAATGTCACCCCCCTTAACGCAGCCTGCTCCAAAGACTGTCTACAAGGTTTAGGGCTGTCTTGGGCCCCTAACAACTTGTCCTACCTGGGTATACATATACCTTTTGACTGGAAGCAGATTGAGTCCAGGAATTTCTCCCCCTTATAACTCAATTATCAATCAAAATATCCCGCTGGCATCACCTTAACCTCTCTCTCTCTCCAGGGTAAAGTTGCTGCAATTTGAATCCTTCTCTTACATAGAGTAGCATATCTCCTTAACAACTTACCCACTGCCTTGTCAGACAAGGTCTTTCAACCATTAGAAAAGCTAATCTCTCATTTCCTTTGGGGAGGTAAAAAGCTGCATTGGAGCAATAACAAACTATGAGCCCACTGGTCTAAGGGAGGCTTTGGACTTCCCTGGCAGCAAGGCTACCACTGGTCCTTCCTCTCAGCTCAGGCCACGAGGTGATTTGTCCCTACCCCCTCTTCACCTGCATTATGGGTACAACTGGAGGCCCAACATCTACAAGGGACCCCCCTTAGCTTGCTTCAGACTAACACCCCTCTGCCTCCTAATAAGCTCATGCCGGTCATGGCTGAAACTAAGGGAGCGTGCTTTTCTCTCATAGCTGCAACCAAGACCAGAAAGCAGATATTTTCAATGACATTCAGATACCTCAACCTATGGCACAACTGGCTCCTGAGGATGGATAATAAACCCGTCCACTGGCCTTCATGGGACAAGAAAGGGATCCATATAGTCCAAGATCTGTACTTGCCTAACTCTACGATGCTCATGTCATTTGAGCAGCTTAAAACCTATTTCTCGCTCCAGCCCCAAGACTTTTGGAAATACTTACAGCTCCACAATGTGGTACAGTCACTTGGAAGGTCTTATGCAACCGATCTGAAATGGCATTGGGTATCCACATTACTTTCTAAACCCTCTTTCTGTGGTCTAGTTGGTAAGTTCTACAGCACTTGGTGAGAGGCACAGTCTGACCACACAGAAACCTGAATGATAGCATAGAGACAGGATTTAAACTGCTCCATTCCACCACAAACATGGTGTCACTGCCTACAACAGGCTCACACTGCCTATAAGGACGTCAGGAGTCAGCTAATCCAACTCAAGATTCTTCTTCGAGGGTATCATACTCCACCTGCCCTTCACAAGTGGAGAATTCTCCCACATGCAGAATGTTGGAGATGCCAAGGCAGCCCAGCCACTATTTTGCACCTTCAGTGGCAATGTCCTGTACTGGTCTCCTACCGGTCCATGGTTGCAATGGATTGTTCTGGGGTGCTGGGGCAACCTATAGACCTCATCAATTCTATGCTCCTTCTGGGAGACATTACCCCCTTAGAGCATCTTGAGCCACAGCTCAAGAAATGGACCTTGGCATCCTTGTTGGAAGTCAAATGACTCTTACTGATGAACTGGTGGCAACCCTTCCTTCCTGCTATCTCCCTATGGCATTCTGCCCTATAGTAGCAAGGCTGGCTACCTTTGAGAGACTCACCTATGCTAGTAAAGGACAACTCTCACTGTACTATCGTAAATGGGAAGTATACTTCAACTCATCACTTTGTAGAGCATCACTACCCCCTTCCAGCAACCCCCCTACCTAGATGGCTTTCAAGTGAGGCCAACAAATGACTCACATGACTGTTAAGATATGGATGTAGATGCCTATAGACCTCCTTTGCATGACAGAGCTCCCCCTCATCATCTCCTATCCTCATTCTTCTCTTCTCTGTCTGCCACATCCTGGTACTCATAGGCCATGCTATAAGGTGCCAAGGGAATGACTTGACTCTATTGATCATCAAGTCACATCTCTTCTACTCTGTCTCCTCTGCAAATAATCTAGAACAGTGAATATTTTACCTCAGACCTGTTCTGCTAACTGTACAGACAGACATGAGATTATAACACCAAGTCTCTTATATGTGAATGTACCAATATGTATAATTTCTTCCCAGATCCATATGTATTTTCCTGTTTTTATTGGAAATATTGTAAAGTGTATGTATACTGTTCCACTCATGGAACACAGTCAACATATAATAATAAAAATTATTCTATGATAAATAATTTACTGCATCTTCAAAACAGTGACCTGTCTAACTAAAATGATTTGAAAGCAGCATTAATATTTACAGAATAGGATGTAAATGCATCAAACATCATGTCCAATGTACTTAATGAATCATTTAGCTCAATACTCTATTTCAGTTCACTTTTATTTTTTGCCATATTTCAGTCTTTACAAATACATATTCATGCAGTCCTACATAACAAAGACTGTAATAACATACACACACACACACACACACACACACACACACACACACACACACACACACATATGTACATAAATAAGAGAAACCCACAGATGTCATTTAAAAACAGCCTCAACTGAACAATAAATATAAAAGTGGAGTGACACAAAGTTGGAGACAAGAAATGCTACATCAAACCTCATTCCATATTGCACATGTGTATTAGTAGTGGTAGGTGTCTTTATATCATGTGGTGCCCTTTTCTTGATGCTCAGGTTGCCATTACAGTATGAAGCAGTAGCAGCTAGTTAAATAAAACATCACAAAAGACATAAAACAAATTCCCACAGATTAAAATGATTTAAACTATAACAGTGCATACTAAATATATAAATTCATTAATAAATTACTTACAGTAGTACTTAAAATTGGGTCAGCACAGCTATGGGAAGGAAAAACCAAAAATGCTGAAACAAATAGGAAGATTTTCAGATCCTGTTGAAAGAACTCCACCGAGGGAGCCTCTTTGAAAGTTCTTGGCAATGAATTTCAGAGGATCAGACCCATTACTTCAATGGCCTGGTTCCCTGAGGTTTTTGATTTTCCCATGGGAACTACCAGAAAGCCCTTCTCAGTGGAGCTGAGAGGAAATGAGGATATGTGAGGGTTCAAGAGCTCAGCCAGATAGCCATCACACCAGCCTGTGCAGGGTCTTATAAGTTAGATGTCCATTCTAAAGGAGATACACCACTTAACAGGCAGCCACTGCAGATCACTCAGCACCAGTGAGAAATAACAAAACCTCATAAGCCAGTCAGCAACTGAGAAGCTGTATTCTGCACCAACTGCAGGCATTGGTGCATACCTCAGTTGATCCCAAGGTATAGCGAGTTGCAGTAGTCAAGCCTCAAAGTCACAAAGATGTTTAGAAAAATGTTTGAGAAATATTCAGGATGTTTCTTTGGCTAGTTATATTATTTTTAACCTTTAGTCATGTTATCCCTTGGGAAGCTGCTGTAGAAAACTCAGCATGATAAAACTTCTTGCTGAATGCAATCAGGATGCATTTTGGCCTGGGATCCAATGTATACCATGCCTGCTATCCCGCAGTTTCCTTACTAGAAAGAAATAACAGCAGCTTGGCACATAAACAGCAAGTCACCAGTGGGATAGATCATATCCAGAGGCCAGTCTAAGGGGAAAGGAGTAAATTTATCTATTAGATTCAAACTATATCAGACATTAGTATTTTAGATGTAACGTAGTTTCAAGAATGATTTGCCTTATGCAATTTTGTGAGTATACCATGTATCCCTTGCACATATTTAATTACATCCTATACAACTGTTTCAACACTGGAATTAATCAACCCTATTGGTATAAATTCTCATAGTTCCTATGCTGGACCAAGACAGGAGGGTAAACATTAAGACTGTATAGTGCCACATTTTTTGCAGTGTAAAACATTATGATACAGTGTTTCAAACTCCACTGATCAGGATTGCACTGATAAAATGGATTGCACTGATGACATTAGGGGGCTTCCTAAGGAGAGAAAGAATGCCAAGTTGGGCCACCATCCATCTCCATCTAACAGCAGAAACCTACCTAAAAACCCTAGGGAATATGCTATAAACAACTAACTACATGTTATGATCTTTGGCATGGAGGAAATGAAAAAAATCTTTTAACAGGAGGAAACCTCTGGGGATCTAAGGCCTAGATTGCCTTACCTCAAGGCTAGGGGTAGTTTATTTAGTGACAGCTCTGCTGCTGCAATTTAGGAACCTAATCAAAGGGGAAGAAATACTTAAATTTGGTGGAAAGCTCTCACAATCCCTCTACTATGAATACCATCAGGGTTTGGAAGGCCTCTGCAACAATGGGTACTCTAAGTGAAAGCAGACTCCCAAGGAGGGAGGAGGAGAGCAACAACCACTGAGGCACTCAGCTGGCCTACTGACTAAAACAATCCAGGTGAACCAGAGGTGGTCATAGGGAGAATAGCTTTCGAATATGCCATGCACAACCATAGCCAAAGGAGCTTTCTTGGTCTGTGAGGGCTCCACCTTTCATCAGATGAAATCTTAAATTCTGCATTAAGAGGTGCACTGTATGACTGCATGCTAAAGCTCTGCCCAGAGTGAGGACAATCCCACTATGGGCCAGATAAGAAGGACCCTGCCACGAGTTTCACATACACAAGGTGCAGACTTCGTGAGTGCAGAACAAGACTGTCCACTTACAGGGCAAGCACTGAGCCAGAAAACATAATGGACATGGTTGGCATGCCTCTCATTTATTAATCAGAGCATGAATCGACTTTAAATGCTTGATCAGAGGAGGCCAGGCAAAGCCAGCATCTGTATATTAGGTAGCAGGCCTTGAAAGATTTTGAGTGACTTCTGTAAAAACAAGGCTGAAAGATTTTGAGTGAACTCACATCTGAGAGATTGAAAGGTTGTGCGCTAACTCTCAACTGTGAGAACTGCTAAAACAGGGCCTGGGTGAGGTAGGAAGCTGTAGTGCTAGCCAGCATTTGGTGGTTTGATACTAGTAATAACAAGCAGAAAACAAGCCAACCAGTTTCATTATAGAAGCTGAATTGATGGTAACATACTGTAGAAGGTAGGTGTTTATGAGAGTCTGTGATGCCAGTGACTGAATCATTGAGGTTTAGCATAAATGAATCAATGAGGTTTAGCAGTTAGAAGATATGTAGCAGGATTTGCAACAGCATTTGCAACAGCAGTACAATAAGCAGCAGCATAGATAAGCATGATGCATCACATAGGAGGTAAGCTGAATTATGTATATGCTTGGCAACCAGTTTCATAAAGGTGCAATCCCAGTGTACATAAATGTTTGATGTTGTGGTTTCAGCATGAATAGTGAATTGATATGATTGGCATGAATACCATAAATACCATTAAGGCAGAGATAGGTTGATCCAATAAGGAGCATCCAGCATAGTACTGGAATGCAATGAACATCTGAAGGCAATGTAGACTGCAAGGTTAATGATTTATGCATGGATGACTGAAAGACATGTAGGCAAGAAAGCAGGGCAAAATCACATAGCCTGCATAAAAGCATGAACCTACAAATTGGAGCCACAATGCCCCACTGTGACACTGCAGTCCCTCACCATGGGGAAAAAAAAAAACAAAAGCTAAGCATCATGAGAACAAATGGCAAGTGTAATGGTGGTAATGTAGGAACTCCCAAAAGAGGCTCATCTGCAGGCAAGGTCCTAGGAAAGGGCAAGCCATAGGATAGCAAGCTGCCTGATTAATGTGAACAGGGCAAGCAAATTAATAACTGAAAAGTTCAAAATAATTAAATTCAGAAACAAAACTGCTAAAATCCTACAGCTGGAGCTGAGACCAAGTAGCTAATGTAGTAGCTGAAAGTTTCAGTATAGCAATGCAGCAATTGGGCCTGGCTGAGCAAACACCAAATAAACTGAGCAGAGTACACTGAACTATAATACTAAATGAACTGAGCTAACACTAAGCAAAATAAGACCAGAAATGTTGAACCCACATAGCACACAGGGAGTGGCAGGGTGAAGTAGATGTTTAAGCAGTGAGAGGCTGAGTGAAGCCTAGCCCAGGTGCACATAATTAAGGAGGAATGCACAGGAGACAGCAGGCAGGAACACAGCATAGGGAGCTGAAACACACAATAATAATGCAATTGACTGAGGGCTTGGAAAATCTGGTGATTAAATGTAGCCTGAGAGCACAGGCACAGGGCAGCTTAAGGTAAGGAACAATGACATGTAACCTCAAGCATAAATACACAGTGTATACACAGAGTGTTTGAAAACTAGAAAGCCCAAAGGAAACATACAAAGCAAACACAACTACAGGAGCAGGAAGGAAACAAGCACACAAGGAAGCACCTAGCAGCAGGAAGCAAAGCAATACAAACCAAAAGCAGGAGAACACAAAAAAACAGAATTCTAGCACAAACCAAGCAGAGCCCAAAGCACAACAGGGGGACACAGCCCAGCAGGCCCCAAGGGAAAAGAGAGACTGACAGAGCCTCTGGCTGGCAAAGATAAAGTGCTTCAGAAGGAAGGTGGGAGGAACTGCTTATACAGCTCAGGAAGGGGGCATGGCTGGTTGCTCACCCCATTGAACTACAGGCATAGCCTTTCAATTAAATCTGTTTCAACAGCCAAAACATTCTTATTTCTACATGTGTACTTCAAGAGTTTAGAAGGCTGGATCTTCCCAGTTCAGCTCTTACTATTTTGGTAGGAATGGATTTGGATGACTGTAAGATTGACTTGTAATATTGACTAAAACGGATTTCAGTATGAGTGTTTCTTTTTCTGAGTAGGTGTTATTTCTGTCATATATAAAGCTACACTGTTCATCTTCATTTATATGGCTCTTAAAACTGGAATCAAAGTACATCCCATAAAGCTGACATTAAATCACAACAAGGTATCTGCATTGTTATTAATTTACTTTTAATATACTGTATGTGTTTGATCCAAATGTTATTGGATGAAAAGAACAAACTCTGATAACAATAACATTATTCTATTTCCAAGCTGATGTTATCCACGTTCCATTTCAGTTTTGATTTATTTTTCACATACTGCATAATGTTACTGTACATTAGGCAACAATGATTTAAAGTCTGTTCTCCTTGTAATATGTTTCTAAAGTAGCCAGCCTGCAATGTAAACCAATCAGTTATACTGTAAGGAGTATCACATCATCGGCATACAATAAAGCTGGAATCTATTTAATGATGGTGAATTCCCCTCATTCCAAAGAAGTAATAGTGATTAATCTTGTATAAAGAGACTGAACAACAGTGGTGCCAATAGGCACCCCTGTTTGACACCTAGGTTGAAGGAGAACTTGTCCAATAGGTCCAATAAGGTCATACTTGACAACTTAATTATCTGTGCAAAGGTTAAGAATGGTATGGAGGATAGTATTATCACTATATGTTTTTAATAACGTTTCCCAGAGTTAAGGTCTTGATATGGAATCAAAAAGCACCTATAAAGTCAATAAATACTGAAAAACCTTTCTATTAAATGTTGAAGAACAAAACAATGATTAGTAGTAGAAAAAAGATTTAAAAAAACTTTGATAAGGATTAAGGATGTTTTCAGTATTTATCCAAAAATAAGTCTGTTCACAATGATTCTAGTGAAGATTTTCCCAAGTAATGCTTTAAACTTATAGATTTATAATTCTCTGGTAAGTCTGGATTGACCCATTTTAAGATAGGCACAAATATAATTCCATTCTGTTTTCTGGTGAAGATGTAATCTTCTGTCCTTTTGTTAAATAGTATCACTAAAAAATGACTGCACCACTTTACTTCAACTTTATATACATAGGGAGGAATGTTATCTTTGCTAATTGCTTTATTGCCCTTTGTCACGTCCATTGCCTCAGCCACTTCTTTTTGGAGTAGTATGGAAAGAATTATTTGTTAACTGGAAATGCAATACCTGTACTATTATATTATATTCATAGAGATCCAAATGCTTGAAGAAAATCTTGGAATACTAACTTGTCTAAACCAAGGATTCAATGTGTGATGCTATAGTATCTGCATATTTTCCAGTGCATTCAGCTACCAGCAATCAGAAGCATTATTATCTTTTTCTGAGATTACTTGAAACATTTCCTTCCATTTTTCATTTCTGCTAATCATTTTCTGATTCAGTAAAAAAAGTTTATAATGTTTCTTAAAGTTGTTTACATAAGACCATTTTTTATGGATTTTGTTTTGCATACTGAGTTTCTTGTTACAATTCTGTTTTGTATTTTTTTTAGTTATTATTAAACAGTGCCTTTTTCTTTACATTTGATTTGGATTTGTATAGAAGTGGCAGAAGAGATTCATAAATTCCTTTCACGCTGTTGTACATTTTTTATAGATGATAATGCTATCACGAACATTTCAACTAGCTTCATGACCTCCTGTTTTCCAAGTACTTCTGCAAGCTTATTTTCTAGTTCCTGTGTAAGTGTGATTTTTTTTTCTATTAGTAATTTCAATATCAGAAAAACTACCTTACTATTCAGTTGTAGCTAGCTATGCTGAGGGTAATTTTAAACAAATCTGAATGGAGAAATGGTCACTTTCAGATCATTCAAGAGCATGTATACAGTACATTTAAAATAAAAAAAAACTGCCAGAAGATTGAAACAAAATTATCAACAACACTAGCTTCGATCATTGAGAAATATCTGTAATTTTCATGTCAAGCTCCTTCAAAAACACAATTTAATATGCTTAATGCATTATTTCCAAGGAATAATAGGTCTGTTTACAAGAGCATCATGTGAAACCCTTTCCCAGAAGACATCATCCCATAGATCAGCATATATGGCCACATTACCATTTCCTGATTTAAAATCGCCATTAATAAGGGGTCTACTTCATGGTACTTGCAGGGTATCTCCAATTCCAAAATATCCCAAATGTTTTTATCATAGTACACAGTATTGCTGCTAATGTTGATTTAGATGTAATTTATTTATTTGACTGTGATTTGTATTGTGTTTTAGATTTGTGATTGTATGTATTGTTGTTAACATGTTAATGTCTGTTAATGATGTACAGGCACATTGACCAGTGGAAAGGAGCCTTTTGTAAATAACATTTTGATTTGATTTGATTGGTTGGTGGACTGTAACAATTGCACAATACAGATCTCTATACCAACATATCATGATTACAATAAAACTACAATGAATCTTCACTTTTTTCTTCAACTACCATGTGTTTGTTAATTGTAAATCAAAATGCTAAACCCCATACCTCATTTGTGTTAATTGGTTCCTTTTTCTGTTCCCAAGGTAGTTCTTTAATATCAGATACCGATTGTGTGGCCCTGTGCTGCACCCCATTGAGCCTCATTATGTCTCTTTTATTCAGGGCCCAGAAATGCCCACAGTAGTACAATACAGATTTAATCTTTACCATATTGATTCTTGTAAGAACAGTTCTAGAAGCAAATGATTTGATACCTTTTATTTTGGACCAACATAGATGTAACAAAAAGGACAATATGCTTTAGCTTTTGGACTAACCCAGTTCTTCCTTGGAAGCTTAATGACAGTTATTTAGAAAATCCCATACTTTTAACACCCAGATCATGCAGGAAAAAACAACTGAAAACATTCCCATTGGTTTAAAATACTCATTTAAAAAATAACACAAGATACACCAGAGAAGCTGAAAAATACTAGTTCAGCTTCAGCTGAAACGGCTTAAAGGTCAGATGTGCTTAGAGCATAAAAACATGCAGGGAGTACACTGCACACAGATTAAAATGACTTAGAGATACCTTCGGAGTAAGATAACAACATCTCCAGCATAGAGCTGTATAGCCCAATTATGAGTCAAAACCCACTCGGATTAAAGACATGCTAAAATATGACATAATTGTAAATTGAAACCAAGCTCCACAAAATAGAACTACAAAGTAAATATACATGGCATACAATGGGTTTAAAGTAAAGTTTACCTAATGTGAGCAATAGTTTCACACTATATTTAATGTAAAATTAAGCTGGAAACATTACTCAACTGTACTCTCAAACTGGTTATTATGATCCATAAACCTTAAGGCCTTTGGTGCTGTAGCAGGAGTTCATACATGATGATATAAATTGGCAGTATAAGAGCCAAACAAAAGAGCTGCTTGTCAAGGACCACCAAGAAACTAAGACCATGCAATCTGATATGTACAGATTTCAACTTGATGTGCTGAAAATATCTAAGGAATCTGAATAAGAAATCTTAGGAATTAACCCCCCCCCCCAGTGGGAGATAACCCCCACACATCACAGTACTACAAGTGAGGCCTAACAAGGGTATTGTATAAAGGCATCACCACCTCACTATATCTACTGATTGTATTTCTGCTTTTGCATCCCAGTATTTTATTGCATTTGTTTGAAATTTCATGAAAGTGCTTTTCAAAATACAGAGTGCTTCTAATGATAACTCCCAGTTATTTCTCTAAATCTGTTTGTATTTTCCCTTCCATAAAGTAGCATGCACTTTTATTTTTAGAACCAAGGTGCCACACTTTACATTTTTCAGTGTTAAAGGAATGTTTGCTGTTTTTAGCCCATATTTCTAAGTTTGTTATTTCCTGCTCAAAAGTAAATATTGCTTCCTCATGTTCAACTATTGCTCCAATTATAGAGTCATCTGCAAATTTGCCTAGCCATGATTTGTTAGTACACTGCATTAATGTCACAAACATATTAGGTCATAGCACTGATCCCTGAGGCATCCTGCTGCTGACACTACCCCAATCTGAGTAAGCTCCCATGATACCAACTCCTTGCCTAAGTTCCTGTAACCATGAAGCTATGCAGGCTACTGTGTTTTTATTAATGTCCTTTTCCAATAGTGCAGTTAGCAGTTCCCAATGAGATACAGTGTTGAATGCTTTAGCAACATCTACATAGATCACATCTAATGGCATACAGCAGTCCAGTACTTTGCTTATTGCCTAGAAGGAATATAGTAGATGGGTCTGATAGGACCTTCCCTTCTTAAACCCATGTTGTGTTGGGTCATCCAGTCCCTTTGTACAAAGATGATTCTTGATTTCTTCTGTTATGAAACCTTCAAGGATTTTTCCATTCACAGATGTTAGGCTTATTGGTCTATAGTTCATAAAGTTTGCTCTTAATGTTTTTTTTTTAGGAAATAGGTGTTACGCTTGCATCCCTCCATGCTGTCTCCATTCTGTCCTCATTTAGGTTTTCTGGAAAATCCTAGTTTTTGGATTTGCTATTTCCTCCACTATTTCTTTAAGGAGTCTTGCATGCAGTGCTTGTGGGTCCTATGATTTGCACACATTTAAACTCTAATTTCTTTATCACATTGCATGCTTTTAATTCTATACAGTTTGTTGTTTTGTTTATGCCTGCTATATCATTTATATGCTTCTTTGAATGATAACACTTGTGAAATAATCTTTAAAAAGCTATGCTATGTTTTCTAATTTAGAAATTGGGACATTATCCTTGATAACAAGGCCTATCTGCTGGTTTCATTTTTTTAGGACTGTTAATGTTAAATGTAGGGATTTTTTTCTTTGGTTGTTTTAGTAAGTCACTCTTCCACCCTTTTAGCCTAAAGATCTCTTAAACTGTTAAATCTTGCAGAGATTCAGCAGTGTATCAGGCAATTTATTTAGCTAGTCAGTGGACCTGACAGCAAATAACAGTTCACCCAGCTGAATACACCATAAAGAAGGCTTAAGGGTATTCCTAGTCATGCTCCTAATATTGTATTGGTTTGAGATGATGCCAAAGGAATTAAAGCAGAGGGTGTTAGGCCCAGAATGCCCTTCTGGCTAGAAAACGAGTCCAGAGCTCTATTCTGTTAGATAATGGTAGCCAGTTAGTGCATAAAGACTACAGCTTTGAGTGCAGTTACCTACAGTACACCAAGTACAAAGCGGCATGCCTTATTACAGCTTTATTCAGTTTAGCACTATGTCACAGGCTAATGTATAGACAGGAAGGCCATAATCCGTCTAGCATCCCCAGTGAGATTGTTTCAGTTACAGCAGAGGGCACCTTGTCTTCTGTTAACTATGGTCACCAGATTGTCAACATGTGGGGACAAAAGATAAAAGGACAGATTTTCAAAGGCCAGTGAATGTTGCATAGTTCTTGTGTCTAAAAAAATTATGCAAGGAGCATGATGTGTCAAAACTTGCATCAGTTCCAATTTTCTACCAGCACTTGAATGAAAAACAGGTCTACATACACTATACTGGCTTGCACCATGCTTTTATCAAAAGAAAAATGCCTTCCCCATGCTGGAAGGGTTGTCTGCATCATAGAAATTATGCCCAATCCCCTTTTTTGTTTCTTTCAAAGATACAGGTAATGTCATTGTGCCATAAATGCATGCCACTGTTAGATCAGTCAGAGCTGGTCTAACTGACACTACAGCATATACAGAGGCACACAGCAGGTGGGCATACCTGAATATGGTACTATGAATGACATTCTGCTGCAAGAGTCCTGCACTGTAGACACCATAAAGCTTTCTCAAGTACTGTAGCACGTACAATTTTGCTCTGAGAGACCACTTCATCTGTCATGATTTTTGACTCAGCTTGCATCATTCTCAATCCATGCATCATATAGTTTACTCAGCTTGCCTCATTCTTTCCCAATGAATCATATTTGTGATACAGTTGACCTCTTGCATTATTCTGGGGGACATTACCACAGAAAATGCTTTTCTTGCAAAATACAATGCATAGTATTTGGCACACCTGGATTTGATGCAAGGTGGATGTTTGTCAGACCTTGTGGCAGTCTAAGGGCCCTTTGAAAATCTGTCCCACTGTGTCATTCAGTTACTCCAAGGTCTTTGAAAGTCTCCACCTGTTCAAGGGTTTGTCCCAGGCTGTTTCAGATGACAAACAATAGAATATTTATCTTCTCTGGGAGGCTATAGAAGAGCACAGTTGCTGTTTTTTTTGTTCAAGTTTAAGTTCAAATGATTTTGTTGTTCATCATAAGCTTGTACAATACAAAAAAGTTTTAAGATTGTACATAGAAATACCATTCAACAACATTATCATTTCTAAAAATAAATTATTTAAAATTTTTTGGAGTCAAATACACACACATGTGCAAGGCAAAAACAAATTCACCATTTCATCAATCTCTTTATTCAAGATTGAAAGTCTAGCCACTAAACAAGTACATGTGTAATGAAGGTGTAATGAATGAGGTGTAATTACAAGTGTAATGAAGACAAAAATGTCACCAGGCTTTCCAAAATCATTGAGCATGTATTGTTAAACAAATAAATAATTAACAGGTCAGGAGCAGAGATGTGCAAAATTGCCAAATTTTGTTATGCAAAATATACTGCATAATTCGGCTGTTTCACAAAAGTTTTTTCTGAAGCAAAATGTGGATCTTTGCCCATGAAGTGTGAAATTTCACTTATGGAGTACAAAATTTCACCTGCAAAATGGCAAAATTTCATCTTTTTCAGATGAAATTTCACATTTCATGGTGAAATTTTGCAACTTCACACTTTGCAAAATATTTCACGGAATGTCCAAGTTATGCAAAATATTTCAAATGGTGAAATTGCTGGTTTTGCAGGAATTTTTCCCATGAAATTTAATTTTGCAACATCTCTAGTCAGGAGGGAGGTCACTGCCATGAAAGATTTCCCACAGCCATTTCCTTCTGGGATTTTCAAATTTGGGGCAAAGTAGTACAATATGTTTTTAATTGTCTTCCACCAAATTTTTGCAACCACTGAAAGAGCTTGTTATACCTTCTCTTTTCTGCCTAAACAACATGTAATTGGCGATGTAAAGTTCCATCCAATATCTTGTAATAATTCATTGGTGCTGGGGATTGGTAACTATAACTAAATAGGTTTCCAAATAATGTACCTGCTTTATTCCCTTAAACCATCTGTAGTTTTTAAGTTCTGATATTCTAAGTCTTTTGCCTTTGCAATATCCCTCATCCTAGTTTTAATATGGAAGGAGATTTCTGCCATAGGTCTCAAATATATTTCAAATAATAAGTGGCCCATGCCTCTTGGATAAAGTTCCTTCTGTATAAGTCGAATATTTGGGGAGTCAAACACAAGGTTAATGTAGGAAATTTCTTCCTCGAGACACCATCTAGGTATTCTTGTCTCTGGGAGAAGAAACAATCCCAACAAGAAATTTACATGCCTTTCTAGTAACAATGTTTCAAGGGAAAATTGTCCTTATTCTAAACATAATACCTATGACAGTACTGATTGTGGTACCATGAAGATGTAACTATATAATTTATTAGCAATACATTCCTGGTCCTCTGACTTGATTCCCCCCATATCTCTGAGACATACATTGTACTAGCTTTCAGCTTTGCATTTAGAACCATTACAATACCCTGAACTGTTGCTTTTCCAAATTTTGAGATAAACAATCTCAGAGCATTAGATGCCATTTTCACTTTGGTTATCAAAGTGTACAGTGATTTTCCAGGTTGTATTCTGGGAGAAACATACTTCTAAATAATCATAACATTTACTTTATCTGTCACAATGTTTTCTTCATTGATGGTTACCTTTGGTAGTTTTCAACATCTATTACATCATGTGTAATGCCAGATCGATCAGAAACAAGAATGAGGTTATAGTGGTTACAGAGGATTTGATTTCTATGGTCGATCTGGCATGTATCACAAAGAACTGAGTGGGAGATGATGCAAGCCCAGTTTTAGAGGCCACAGTCCCACCTGGATACTCTGTAGCGCACTGCCCTGCAGTGGAACGCAGGTGCAGGGGATCTGTTTTAGATCTGAACTAGGTTTCATCGTGCACCAAGTGGAAAGGCCAGGTTACTTTGAATGTGCAGCTGTTTGTGGGGTCCAGGTGCAGACTGCAGGATTCTCCTGATTTACCACCCCCCTATTGCGGTGGGGAAATTCCTGCAGAAGGTGGCAGATTTTGTTGTTGGTGAAACCTTGGATGCCCCCAGATGCTTAATTCTGGGGGATTTTAATGTCTGGGCCGATGATGAATCATCTAGCCTTCATCATAACCTCCTCCAGATGATGTCATCACTGGGCCTGTCTCAAGAGGTTTCTTCCGCAACCCATCTGGGCGGCCACATGTTGGACCTGGTCTTCTCACTGGGCTTCAGATAAATGATCTCAAGACTGACTGGGTCATCTAGTCTAATCATTGCATGATGGAGTTCTTGTTCGGGGTTCCCCTCAAGAGCCCCCACACTGCTGAGATGGTAAGCTACCACCCTTTGAGGGGTTTGACCTCAGAAGGTTTTCTGGTGGTAGCAGATCTATCTAGTGCGGGCAGTGTATGTGGTGGGGGGTGTGGCTGCAGCTGTGGCAATTGTCACCTATAATAAAGCAATGTCCACTGTGCTCAAGTCCATTGCACCAATCCTTGTATGACCTAAGTCTTCTCACATAAGGTCCCCCTGGTTTGATGGGGATCTCGGGGTGATGAAGACCTTGGGTCAGAGGTTAGAGTGCTGCTGGTAGAAGATGGGGCTGGAGGTGGACAAAATGGCCCTGTGTACTCATTATTGTGAGTACCAGGGGCAATCAACCATGAGAAGGCAGAATTCCTGTCCAGGGAGATTGCTGCCAGATGGAACCAACCAACTGTGCTTTTTCAGAGTATAGACAGGCTGTTAAATCCAGCCTGTCTGCAGCTGAAGAAGACTTTTTCAAATGAATTATGTGAGGAGTTTGCTCAGTTCTTCTCGGACAGAGTGTCCAGCATCCGACTTGGAATTACGCCAGTGAGCCGTGTAATGGCTGACAGGCATACTTTAGTTGTTCAGAGAGTGCTTCATCTGGTTGGGGCTAGTTTAGACCAGTGGAGGTGGCTGAGATCATTGAGGTTGCTTCCAAACTGAGGCACACATATTGTGAACCAAACCCGGTACTGACTCATTTCTTAATGGGATGCCCAGTGTTTGCCTTGATTGTCCGGTGCTCCTTGTCAGAGTTTTTTTTTCCAGATGTCTTGAAGGAGTCATTGGTGAGCCCCCTTCTGAAAAAGTCATATTTGGACCCTGACATCATGGCAAATTACCATTCTACCTCAAATCTCCCATTTGTGGGGAAGGTTGTGGGGAAGGTTGTGGCACTTCAGCTTAAGGAGCACATCTTGGCCAATGATTTATATGAGCCCTTCCAGCCTGGTTTTCAGGTGAAGTATAGCACTGAAACTGCGTTATCTCGGGAGCATAATGACCTTCTCAGGGTGATAGATCAAGGGAAGGGGACAATTCTCATTCTCCTCAACCTATCCTCAGCTATTGACATGGTGGACCATTATATATTACTTGACCACGTAAGGCTCTTCTGTGGACTCACTGGCATGATCATCTGCTGGTCTGAGTCCTATTTGACCAACAGTAGGCAGAGGGTAGTGATGGGGAATTTCTCCTCCTCCCCTAGCCTCCTGTCTTGTGGAGTACCACAGGGATAGGTCTTGTCACCAATGTTATTCACCATGTACATGCTACCCCTGGGAAGGATCATTAGGAAGTATGGCTTGGGTTTTCATTGTTATGCCAATAATACCTAGCTATACTTTTTCCTTGCTCCAAGAATGTCTGACACAGTGAATGTGCCAAATAATTGCCTCACTGAAATAAATAACTGGATGGCCTCCAGCTGGTTATGGCTGAACCCTGATCAGACTGAGGTACTAGTTGTGGAGTCAAACAGAGGGCATAGTAGGGTGACCTCAGGTGTGGAGACAGGATTGTTCCTGGGATCTGTACCCTTGAAAGCTGGCTCTAAGGTGCAGAACCTGGGCATTATTCTGGACAGTGGCCTAACGCTTGAGGCTCAGGCATCAGCCACTGTCCAGGTCAGCTTTTATTATCTGAAGAATATCACTAGGGTTAAGCCCTTAGTCCTGCCTCTGGACCTCCCAGCTTTGGTACATGCCTTTGTGATGACAAGGCTTAATTACTGTAATGCACTCTATCTTGGGGTCTCTGGGGGTACCCTCTGCTGACTGCAGCTAGTGCAGAATGCAGCTGCCAGGTTGTTGATGGGGCAGTTGAAATACTGTCACATCACCCAGTGCTGCAGAAACTGCACTGGCTGCCAGCCAGATGGAGGGTCCTCTTTAAGGTGGTCTTGTTGTTGGATTGGGCCCTGGCTACCTTGTTGACCTTCTTATACCAGCTGTTTCAGTCCACTCTCTTCATTCCTCTTCTAGGGGCCACTTTGTGATGTGAGGCTAAAAACTGCTGATGACAGAGCGTTTAGTGTCACCAGCCCAATCCTGTGGAATTCGCTTCCACCATCTATAAGGGAGGCCCCTTTAGTTGAGGTGTTTAAGGCCTGCCTCAAGGCCTTCCTGTTTGCAGAGGCATTCCCTGAGCTCACTGTGTAGCATCCAGTGCCTGGCCATTATGCAAGTTGTTCCCAACCCACTTTACCATTACTGAATTGTAGTAAACTAAGTTATTGTTTTTGTATTTTATTTATTTTTATGATTGGTTATTATGTTTGTGTTATTGTATTTTAATTGATGCTGTGCTTTTTTGTGTACTGCACCCAGAGCCTCTGGGATTGGGCATCTCTTAAATAAATGTTTCCTTGCCCTTGTCTATTACCAAACACTACTACTTTGTTTGTTTTTTCTCTGTTAATCACCAACTCATTGTCTTTGCAAAGCATTATGAATTTATTTAACTTTCTTTGCAGTCCCAGGAAAGAGGTGTACATTAAAACAAAAAACATCCACAAAGGCCAGTAGGGACATCCTATTTTCATTGATTTTTGGTGAATGAAAATCAGGGTCCTGCAAATTTTGCAATATAGTGTTAATATATAAATTTAACAGAGTTGGGCCAGTATGCACCCTTGACATACTCCTAAATTTGTTTTAATAGAGTAAGTTAGTGAACCAGAAGGATTATACTGAACTTGGATCCATGTTTCATTGTGTAACCTAATAACTGTGTGCAAGAGACCATTGTCCACCCCATAACTTTCTAGTTTTTCCCATAGGAGATTTCTGCTGAAACTGTCAAAGGCAGCAGTTTAATCTATAAAACAACAATACAGTTTGCTGCCCTTAACAGTAAAATATTTCCAGATTAAGTGACTCAAGATGAAATAGTGTTGAACTGTCAATCTACCAACCCGAAATCCATTTTGATATTTACTTAGTATGTTATTTTCATTAATCCATACATTGATGTGTTCTAATATGATTTTACAAAATAACTTTTGAGACATATCTATCAAGCTACTAGGCCTTTACATTTTAGGATTTGCAGGATCTACCTTCTTGAGTATGGGAAAGACAATGCTCCCTAACCAGATATGGATTATGTTCTGGCCTTGATTAAGTGCAAAGAACAAAACTTTAAATATTGGTAACCATCAGTCCAAAAATGTTTTAAACATGTCTCCTAGAATACAGTTTGGTCCAGGAGCCTTATTAGAGGCCAAGGAAATCAATGCTGAGTGTATTTCTGTCTCTTGCAGACAAATGAGAATTGAATATTGTACCACTGTTTATTTCCCTCCCTTTGGATTTATTTATTCTTCTTCTGAGAATTACAACTTTTCAAAACACAGTTCCCAAGTCTCTGGAGTGACATAGGCCTATATCCTGTTTGAATACTGACCATAACCTCCACTTACAATCCTCCAAAATGCTTTATTACATTTTCTAATTACTGCTTTGCAAAGCTTCTCCCATTGTTTAGCATAATATTTATTTCTTTCCCCATCTAAAAGCTTTTGATAGTCTTGTCTGATTTTGTTTACCTCATTAGTTTTCTCCCTAGTTATATCTTTCCTTACTTCTCTAACATTCTAGTTAAGTTCTAATTTTGCTGTTTTACAAATTCTATTAATCCAGTATTTCTGCTTCTGACTACTAGAACCATAAGTTTTACAAAATGGTCTGATATATGCAGTTATTTTTTTTCCACTGTTCTAATATAGTTGTGAAATAAACATTATGTAATGTATTCTGGTGTTTATCAGCCAGAATACCTTCAGAAAACAGCTTTTGAAAATTATGTATTGTATCACTTTGCCATTTTATTCTTTTTAAATGTATGATTTGGGCTTCATCTCAAAATTTATGTTAACTTGAGAAACATTCTGTAACTGAAATGTTGTGGCTACAGGACAATGAGCAGAGTATGGATGATCCAAAACCTCAGGATCTAATATAATTTTTAAAGCTTCAATATTAATCCAAACTAGGTCTATAATGGAAAATCCTTTAGGGGCCATACATGTGTAACTGCCATTTTGATCTCTATTTGTTCTCCCATTTGCAAGAACAAAAATATTTTCTGGGAGAAAGGCTCCTACTTTTCTACCTCTTCTATTGCTTTTTGTTTTATTCTCTGAGTTTCTGAAAAAAAGTAATTCTAGGGTTAATGACTGAAATATGCTGAAGAAGTTCAAGATACTGATCACCATCTTGTTTGTTCTCTAAAACTCTAGCATTAAAATGCCCCAGAATAATAGTAGGATATGATTTATGTGCTTCAAGTAAGGCTTCCAAGGCCTCTCTACTATATATCCAAGGATCTTATTGTTCTTTTATCTTGGGTGGAATATATACTGTATGTTACGAATCAAAAGTGTCACATCATTTCTCTGCAATTTTAAAGGCAGTATTGTATTAGCTTTATAATTCAATCTAGTAATGTTAAAATGTAATGTTTTCATATAAGTAATGAATCCTTTTTTAGATCTGCCTTGCTCTTTTACCGTAGAAGTGGAGATTCCAAATGATGTACTGTATAAGTGGGTATTAGGTTACCTTCAGAATGGCCATTCCAAGATTCCTGGAGACATAATATATCTCCAGGAAGGCACTTGGTTCATTGTCTGCTAATTTATGTTTTATTCCTTTGATATTCCATGAAAGAAGGTGCAATTCCTTACCTGTTTGTGTATTTCTATTTATTTGTCAGTCTTCCCTTGTACCATGCGTGGGGTTATAGTCTTTTGGATTCCATTCTCTGGAGTTAACCAATGTGCAAAGGAAAAGATCTTTGGAGATGTTATCAGGATTCCCAGACTATCCAATACTGGTGCCTTCTCTAATATAGCTAACACATATCTGGCATTTTTAAATGTGACATCTATTTGAGATGCATTTAAATCTTCCTTCCATATCTTAATGTAATTTACTACATAGGAGGGAATATCTAAGTTAAGTGAGTGTAACAAGAAGGACATCAGTTCTTCTATTTTCCATGTTGATTTTTCTCCCAAAGTATTCCAGCCCCAAATAGAGATGATTATATTTCCCCATCCGTATATTGACTCTTTTCATAGTCTTGAATTACTTTTATGAGTCCCTGCAGTTCCTTAGTAGTTTTCCATTTTGTATTATGTGAATTATTATCCAATTCTAAGTTCTGGTAAATGGGGACTTTCTGTGGTTGGCTTACGGTTATGCCCAGCAATTTAAGAGCTTCCTCTTGAGACCATACTTTCACAGCCAGTTTTCCTGACTGGGTATAAAAAAGTATGCAGTCTGGTATGGTAAGATTGGGGAGTCACATAACAAACATGTTTGTCTGTTGTTCAGCAATGCCCAATAATTTCCTTATATAGGTATCAAGATTTATTGCTATTTCATTTTGTGTACACTGTATACAGTACATTTCTATTGGATATTCTGTGTCATTTTCTGTATTCTCTAAAAATGTCACAAGTGAAGCATATCCAACCTCAGTATTATCTGTGTTGCTGATTGTAGAACCCTCAGGTATTTTCCAATCTGTAACCCCTTTTTCCATTGCAGGCCAACCAAGAAATCATTTTTCTCTGATAATGACCTTCCTTTTGACCTGATGCTGTTGTTTGGACTCAGTTCTGTTGTTTCCAATTACTTTATTTGAGACAACATATTCAGCAGTTTTGCTTTTAATGTCTGTGCAATGTTTCCCCAAGGCTAGGTCCTGTCTAGTCTTATCTTTTTCAGTATCATCATTTGAAGGTTTGGAATCCTTCCTTGGACCTGTTTTAGCCTTGGCATTCAGGTTTGCCTTTTTCTGTTTCTTATTTCTTATTTTTCTTTTGCCTTCTCCTTCTTTGAAAGTTCTCTCATATTAGACACCATTCAAATAAGGAGAGGACATATGTTCTTTCAAAAATGGGGGAGGTAAGTTCAACGGAATACCTCTATTCTTTCACTGCCATTGTACCTTATGTGTTATTAATAGATCTGAGCTGGAGTTCAGTTCTTCACAATCTCCATATTTAACCAGCATATCTAACATTAATTTATCCCTTAAAACATTGGTTCTAAGTGTAGTGATTTCTTCTTTTAAAACTGCAATATTTCCAAGATCATTATATTAGCCTAATAGGGATTTTTTTTATAATCTCCGACATCTGTTTAGATAAATTTGAGCAGGATATAAAATTGCACTCATCTGTGAAATATTCCTTTTTATAATTTATTTTATGGGTATTTGATTTCACATTTTGTCTAAAAGTTTCTATAAATGACTGAGAATCTCTCTGTAGGCATCTGGTATATTCTAATTGAATAGAGTCCATTTTTTTTAAGTCCTTCTATAGTGTTGCTCAGTTCTTGAATAACTGAGGCTAAATTGCTCTTTACTCCACGTTCCTTTGGGGAATGCCTATTCTTCATAATTCTCTGGGATGGGGTGGAGAAGAGGAGAGGGGAATAAATTAATTGTCGACAGATAAGAGACACTAGGTGCATCATAAAACATCTCAAGGGAAAACACTGCCTCAAAAGAATAAACCTCTAAGCCAGTAGTATCTAACCCCTCTATTTATGGGGCTGATGAATTCCAAGAATCTGCTAATAGAAATATACAATCTACCTGATAACTTTGGCCATCACTTTGTCTCTCAAGAAAGGTAATATATTTACTTCCGGAGTTTTGTTGTGTTTTACCCTGAGTATCCAAAACTATAACTTCCTTCTGCCATAAATCTTGATTAGCTATTTTTGGTGTGAACAAAGTAATTGGAGACTTAATCTCTCCCCCCAAAAAATCAATTATTTTGTGCTGTTTATCCTTAAGCTCCCCCTGAGCCTCCTTCTCTGATTTTTTATTTGTACTTTTATTTTGCTACATACTTTTACTTTTTGGTTTCTTCCCCTTCTCCATCAACTGACCATCAGTTGACTCTGAGTGTATTGAATGCATAGAGCTGTTCTTCCTGCTTCTAGAAAGAACCATAGTAATTTAATTAAGATTAAACAATGCTATACAAAATGCTAATTATAAGATCAGGCTAAATTAATATTATCCCTTCCTTTTAATATAAACCACTTTATCACAGTTGACCAGTAGTTCAATAAAGCTTTTAGCAGCTCACTGGTTTTCCAAAAATGCACCTTAAAAATTAATTAGATTCTGTATAATAAACACCATAAAGCCTGCATCAGTTTATAATACAGTCACAGTCAAAGACATGGCCAGATATTTCCTGAAATTTCTGTGATATTTCTAGAGAAATCTCCTGCTTTCTGCATTTCCACAGTAGGGGCAGCAGAGAGAAACTCTTTAGAAATTTTGCAAAATATCTGGAAATATCTGGCCATGTCTGTAGCTACTACTATATTTCAAGAGCATAGCAGTCTATGAACAGTTCTGAAAGTTTTTTTTTAAATAGTTTCACCACAAAGTTCTTAATCTTCCTCAATTCATGGGATACTTCTCAGCTATAGTCCAAATTTTGTACTTGTAGTTTAATGATAAGTTCCATTTGTGTTCCTGAAGCTCCATCGATAATCACAGATAATCATTTCTCTACTTGATATTCGTCTACTAGGTCTGTTCATATATATATATATATATATATATATATATATATATATATATATATATATATATATATATATATATAGACAATCTTAGGAGCCTATCAAACTGAAAACTTTTTATTCAAACTTTAATTGTCTAGGATTTTGGTTAAAACTAAAAATATGACTGTCTTTAAAATCTGTAATAAGGGATATTTTCCTAAATAGACCTCAAACTTTTATAACTTTATCATTTCAAAGCAGGAAAGTACAATAGGAAAAATATAGGAAATTATAAACTATTGCACAATCATATTACTTTACCCTGAAAATCTTATTAAACATATTTAGTATATAATAAAAATAGCTTATCACTTTTACTTTTAGTTGACTGTAGTTTTAAAAGTACACATTTATGTATCAAGGTGCTTAAGGTGCAGTGGTTATGGTGGCCGCAGTGACAGTACTCTGGTTCTGCTTATCTTTGGCAAATAAAAAGCAACCATGCTGGCATCTAAAAGACAGGAGGAGAGGAAAAGCCCCTCTAAGTTCCCACACAGTTTTAGATTTTAACAGTTCTCAAAACTAGTTTTAGGAAGAGTAGCAAATTTCTATAGCTAATATTAAAATTTACCTTGAGGGTTTTTTTAGCATGAAGAGACTCTGTAGCTTGGTGTATCAGAAAAACTTTCAAGCTTTGTTCATCTAAGCAGATCAAACTTGCCGATGAGCTATCAAAGTAGCTTCTTCTTGTGTCTCTTTGCTGCTATGCACTCCAATGTTGTTAGAGCTGTTCCCATGACATCTTTTATTTTGGTATGAAATAAACTACAACACTTTAAGGTATATGGTCCACCAGAGGGACAGAACACAATGTACACATGAACATTTATTAAGGAACTCTGCCCCAATCAACTTTGTCAGTTGCTTTAGTTCTAATTTTAATTTGAGAAATTCAAATAGCAGAAGATCATTTTTAAGTTGTTAGTTTAATTGGCTGAGTGATAGGAACATGAATAGCAGTATTCAACAATCAGTCAAGCAATCAATCAATTTAGAAATCTCACATAATCCTGTGTCCCTTAATAAACTCAAGCAGAAAGGAATTTAAACTAATAAATATTTATTTGTAGCTATAAGTTAAAATATGAAGTTACTGCACTTGATCTATTTAATTCAGATGTATTCAATAATTTGAAACCAAATATATATATATGTGTGTGTGTGTATATATATATATATATATATATATATATATATATACACACACACACACAATAGGGGTGAGTGGCAAATGAGTGAGATAAAACAGTGTATCATCCACTGCAGTGTGAAATTTTTATCCTCAGCTCTACTGTGATGATATCAGCCCTTTACACACACAGGTCACAAAAGGTCATCAGTCTAGGCAGCTTTCCCCTCAGCATGCAAGAAACACCTGTGCTTTTACCATAGACACAAATGCAGAACTACTTCAGAGGTCTCACTGCTGCCTACAGCTAACTCAGTGAGCATTACAAAACACACCTATCCCCCACCAACTTCCAGCTCATTACTGTGACTGCAGCCAGAATTCTAAACAGCACAGCTTCACAGAACAGTCTAAACTACTGCCTGCAGCTAACTCAACTACCACTGAAACACACTCTCACTTGTTCCTCAAACTCTGATTCTCACCCATTACAATTACTGTGATACTATCAGCTTGACTACAGCCAGAATCCTAAAGAGCACAATTTCACAGAACGCTCTGCACTCTGCCTGCAGCTAACTTAATTACCACTGAAAACAGTATCAGCTGTTCTGACATTCTGCCTCTCAGATCATTACAATTACTGTGATGCTCTCAGCTTCACTGTAGCCAGACTTCTAAACAATACAGCCTCACAAAAGTATGTTTCTCACTCCTACCTAAAACTAACTCATTTAGCATTGCAAAACACACTCATGTGTCTCCCAGAGTTTATAACACTGCCAGCCCATTCAGAAAAGCTCACACATAGAATGAGCAAACACATAACCAGGAACAGAACACAAGAGAGCATAACAAAACTTCTAAAACTCTTGGCCCTATTGTATAGATCGAATACATGATTGTCAGATCGTGTGCTATGGCAAATATTGTCACTCCTGCATCATGAGCTCTGGATATCTCACTCTGCAGGAGTGACAATATTTGCCATATCACACTCATGCCCATCATGTATCCCTATATATATATATATATATCTCCATACATATGATAGTATTTTGGTTTTAATATCTCCAGGCTATAAGTGTAATTTAAATTTAGCTTGACTAACTGTATTTGTTCAATTGCTACTCACCTCTGTGGAAGCCACAACAAAACCACCTTCCTCCACTATCATACAATAACAAACAGCAGGTCCTGAGAAACCTGGAAATGCAAAGAGAGTGGGAAGATTCAGCTCTCCTACTTAGAACGGACTCTAATGTATACACTCAGAAAGCACAGCCACTTCCAGGAACAAAGTGTAATGAATATAATGAATGTGAAAGTATGAAATAAAAACACACAGTCAATAATCAGACTATCTGATTAACTGAGGAAGAGATTTTATATTTTTAAATCAGACTCCAATGTCTGCTTAACACTGCTCAGCTCCAGAACATTGAAGTGTTTGAGATTTTAATGTATGGCAGGGAGAATCTTAAATCCTTAGGGAGAATCCAAGCTCATAATTTGGGTGAGTAAATGTCTTTAGTGTCTTAGCACTTTTGACGTCAGAAGGTTTTCATATTCACAGGTGATGGTATACATTAAGGTTTCAATGAAGAAAATATAGTGAGGGTCTGAGAGGAATTTATAATTTCCATGGCTTCCTGATTACTGGTGCATTTACCCTCTGCAGGGTTTACCATGGACCCTCCTGAGGGGCTCCTGCCACCACCAGTGTCTTCTTCTCAGAGTAGGTACTGTGGAGCACACAGAAGCAGTAAGAATAATTCAGGTGACACAATATGAACTGGTAAAACTGTGTAAATATTTAACTATAGGGCAGCAGTATGAGCAACACAATTACTAGATACACTACAATTGAGGCAATGGTGGCATTCCTTTTATTTGGTAAAATCTTGCCTTACACAGTCCTGCTTTCACAGCTTCTCCACAGAAATGCAGTGTGTATGTCATACCTTCTCCCAGAATTCTCTGTTCCCCAGCACTTAATGGAATGTTACCTTTCCGTCATAAGTCATAATTTTTTTTTTGAGCTTGCAGATGATTGAAACCTTAATTATTTCCACAAATATCCCCAAAATTTCTGCAGATAGCATAGGTAATTTCAACAGAATCTGAAGAATCCAAGTAAAATTATACATTCCATCTCAGACATTTACAGAAGCATATTCCCAGAAAGTGGCAGAGCTCTTGCTATGGCTTGGTCAAATTAGCAAATTCAGAATTTGAGGAATTTTCCTGAAATTCCATCATTTATGTTATTTTGGAAAATTTGGCTGCTTATAACTTGACCAGCCTTCGGGCAAGAGATTAGAGAGAGTTGATACACACAGCTTCTTTTTTTTTCCAGATAAAGTATGTTTTTTTCTCCCAGTCATCAGCTCTTCTCTTATGGATATGCCCTCCTCACGAGGATATGCTCTGATCAGGCTGAACCTAGCCATGATTCATTTCACTTCCGGGATTTCTCCGTTTGTTGCCTCCCATTTCCATTGATGGGGATGGTGCCTCTGTCAGCACCACATAGTCATAGCTTCACCTGTGGCAGGAGCAAGCCCAATGCCCAACTGCATTGGTTATTGTGTCGGTGGAATCTGCTGCTTACACTCCCTAGTTGAGATGCACTGCTGAGAGGCAACTGTCTTGGCCATGACCTGCCTACTGACATGACTTTCTGGGGTTAAGAACATAAGAACATAAGAATTTTGCAACAGAAGGGGACCTCTTGATCCATCTAGTCTGCCCAGAATACCTACCCACCTCCTCTTAGACTATTTCCTTTTTTATGCGTAGTGTGTATCCCACACAAGTTTGAATTCCCTTACATTTTTTGAGTCTACTACATCTTGAGGTAGGCTATTTAAGGGTTGACCAACCACCCTCTCAGAAAAAAAATACTTCCTGATGTTTCTCCTAAATTTACGTTCTGCCAGTCATAGATTGTGGCCTCTTGTACGACTCTCTGATTTCATCTAAAACATGTTTTCCTTTTACGCCATGTTAATTTCCTTCATATACTTAAATGTTTCAATCATGTCCTCCCTGTCTCTTGTCTGTTCAAGTGAGTACAGCTGTATGTCAGCCAGTCTGGTTTCATATGGCTCCTGGTGCAAATCCTTCACCATCTTTGTAGCCCTTCTCTGCACCACCTCCAGTCTGTTGATATCCTTCTTCAGGAGCTGTCTCCAAAACTGGATGCAATATTCCATGTGCGGCCTGACCAGTGATCTGTAGAGTGGCATTATCACCTCTCTTTTTCTGCTAGTTATATCTCTTTCAATGCATCCAAAGATGCCATTTGCTTTCTGCTGCCCTTTCACATTGCTTGCTGATCCTAAGGTCATCTGTAATGATTATGCCAAGATCCCTCTCCACCTGTGTTACTTCAAGCTGGTGTCCTAGCAGCATGTATTCCTTCCTGGGATTTCTTTTACCCAGATGCATGACCTTGCATTTTTTGGCACTGAATGTCAATTGCCAATTTTTGGACCATCCTTCCAGCCTATTCAGTTCCTTTTCCATCTTCAAGACTCCCTCTTGGGTGTCCAACCAGTTGCAGAGTTATGTATCATCTGCAAACAGGCATACATTCCCCTCCAGCTCATCAGCAATGTCGCTGATGAAAATGTTGAAGAGGATGGGGCCTAATACTGACCCCTGTGGCACTCCACCGGTCACATTGCCCTCCCCTGACTGAGAACCTCTCTGTGTCCTATTCTTGAGATTTCAATCCCATGTTATCAGCATTGCTGCAGAACTCTCTGTTAATGGCCCTTCAGTGTGGCCTAAAAGCCTAATATTTATGGTTAATGAACCTAACAAAATTAGTGATATTCTGTTTTCTAGTTTTAAAGTTATAAGTGCTTACAATTCTTCAGTTTACATAATTGCAAATTGTAACTGTAAAATTTCTGAAAGTCTGGATGCTTTTAATGCAGTCAGCTTTAAAGATAGAAATTTAAGAGTCTGGCTCAGTGGAGTAGAGGGCAGTGGCCACAAGGCACACTTCACCTCTCCCACACTGACAATGCAAGTTTGGGAATGTGCTCAGGCTGTTGTGGGTAAGCTGGGGTGCAGCCTGGTAGAGGATTGAGTGGCCATCAGGCAGCTCTCATCTCCTGTACTGGGGAAGCTAACCTTCCTGGCCCTTGACTGCCACCAGATGGAGGCTTGATTATAGTGTTGGGCAAATGTGGAGGCTGGCACTAGACAAGGTGGATATAGAGGAGCCTTTACCTGTTCTGGCATGCATGCATACCTCCACACAGATGCACAACCATGTCTGCTGGGACTCCAGGATTATCAGGGGAGAAAAACTGGGGAAAAAAACATGTCCCCCATCACCATATGTGATGGCCCCCAGGGTAGCCCCCTCAGGGCCCGATGACAGGAGAATGTGATGACAGGCAGGCAAACAGCTATATGAAAAAAAAAGATAGCAATCTGACACTTGTTACATCTCCATATGGACCTATATAAAGGAAACATGCCAAATGTGGTGCAGTTTGGACAAATATGTTTTAATTTAAATGGAAATAACTAACATCACAATTTTTGTGGAATTTCCATGAAAATTTCACGACATTTCACAGAAGTGAAATTAGAATTTCACCAGAATTTTGCTGGTGGAAGAAAAGTTTTGCCCCACCATAACCCTGGCCCTTGTCTTCCCATCCTAAAACTACTAAATCCTCAAGAACTGTAGCAGGCATCATGTAGGAGTAGTCAACCCATTGATGTCACAACCAGTAAAAAGACCAGGTCCTGTTCTCTGAAATGGATCTGAGAAGGGTGAGATTGATACTACTGCTGGAGGGTAGGGCATACAAGGGGGGTTGATGACTGCTAGGGCTGGGACTAATTTCTCAGTGGCCCAATGATAGGCATAACATATATCCACCAGATGTGCAGCTGGGCAAAGTACTGTAAGATTTATTTTTATAGGGTATCTTTTCACTTTACTATTTGCATGGTGTAGATATTAAATTAATATTCTGGCAGATAGCCCATTATATCCCCCAATTACTTGAATAGTGGTAATGCACCAGCTGTCCCTCCCCAAAATAGGCAACATTTCTGCATCTGCTCATTTACTATAACTAATGTAATGAAAAACTGGCTTCAGTGTTTCTGACGCCATAAATTTTTTAAACATTCATGAAAAATTCACTACAAATAAAAAGGTAACACAAGTGCTATTAAATTAACTCATCCATGCAAGATAATATATCAATGATACACTGTCTATACAATTATTAAAGACAGCTGGCTGTTCAGTTGGATGGATTTCAGCTTTTAGGAGGTTGTACAGTTTAACAATAAATGTTACTGTTAAGCAAGTTCTCCCCAGTGATTATTCAACCCACCACATGCAATGTTGAGACTTGTTATTGTTAAAAGAAATGACTGATGAAAACATAACCTATGCTACTTGAAGTGTGAAAAGAACCAATCCCTTCTTTGTGAGGAGTAGTTCAATTGTGAACTATTATTTGAACAGAGAATGCATGCAACTAGCTGGATGAGTGTGCCATGTAACATGTTTTATATGGAAAACAAATTGTTCTGCTGAACACACAGAATCAGGGATTTTCAAAAGTCATAAAATGGACAGATCTCCTAGTTACTTCAGTGTCAGGAACTGCCATGGCATGTCTACACCACTTCTGCTCTACTGCAGCTATTAAAACAAAGCTGAACTTTCCTGCAATATTTCAAGATGTTTTATCATGCTTGACATTCAAATTTTTGATAAAGAAACTGATAGGCATCCATTGATTAAACGATAGACCAGGTTACATGTGGTTCAGCAGTTGTGTTCAGGTATGTTTATATTTGAACTTTGCAAACTGGACAAAGAGTTACTAAGTTAGATTTTGCAAAATTGACTTTGTTAGGTTTTAGCTTTCAAAATATTGAACATAGTGGCAATTTGTTCTAATGTTCAAATTGATACACAAGAGAAAATTTCATCTGGACATAGGTTTAAAAAAAGTCTGTACCATATGGTCTAATTTCCAAGTCATTTGCATGCCAGAAGAGTCAAGCTGACAGCAGCATGAATACATTGTACTTTATGAGCATTTTTATACAGGTCAGTTAACCTGCTACTCTGCATCATCTAATTTCTGAGGAGTCTTTCTTCTACTGTTTCTAGAGCTTAAGAAATCTGATGATATAGATTTTAGAAGTCACCTAAGTTAGTTAGTTCTGGTCCTGTTTCATGAACAAGATGAAGATTATTTTTAATGGAGGAAATTTTCCATTCTACCTAGACAACTGATGCATACTGCAAGTAAAACATAGCAACACGGACTGGATAACATAAAGTACATAGAAAATGAGTATTTATTTAATTTATTAATAATTTTACCAGAAAAAAGAACTTATTGAACAAAAAACTGCTCATTTCTATAGGTGTCATAGGGGAAAGATGTAAGGCACAAATCCACAATGTTACACAGTTAATACAATAATGCATTATGTTATACACAAAGCACATCTTCTTGACCTGGAAGGAGACGACTACTTTATTCAGCTGTGAGCTGTGTGAGAAATTCTATATTGCAATTGATATTTGCAACAATGTGCACTTTTGCTCAATTCTGTGGGCGGTGAAACTAACTACCCTTGGTAATTGTTTTTTATTTACATATTTATTTAGTGTTTAACCAAGAAGGGGCTTGCAAACTCTGTTTATCTTGTGAGTAACTTCAGAAGGACTTAAATACTGCATTTGAGTTGACCCTTGGAGGTAGCTAGACTGTCTACTAGGATTTTCTGACAGTTAAACTATTTTTAAATATATTGCAGGTGGCTGAGGAGTTGAATAAGGAGCTTGCAATTTCTGCTTATCTTGGAGGTAACTTCATAAGGGTTTAAATACTGAATTTTGGTTGTCCCTTGGGGGTAGCTGGATTGACTAATAGGATTTTGGGAAATAAACTATTTTTAAATAATTTACTGGTGTGTAGGATTTTGTGATAGTTAAACTATTTTTAAATAAGTTACTGGAGGTTGGTTGAATTACTATAAAAGGCAATACTCTCCAGGGTGGTGGAGCAGTGATATATTTGATTGTTTCTAACAGTCACCAGTGGTTGTGGACTACCCACTTCCCCTTCCCCACACCCCACCCCCCAGGTGTGGCATTTTCTCTATAGCCAAAGTTCTGACATCACTTCCTCAACAGGTCTTGGGGCAGAATCTGTCATATTCTTAATAATCCAGCACAGTGCATAAAGGGTAAGTACATACCACACAAAAAAAATATTATATATATTACATATTGTACATTATAAGGGAGAGGGACATGTGGGGAGTGGTGCAGTGCACTGGCTGTGGGGTAGCAGTTTTCTGGGAGACATTCAAGAAACTGCATTGCTGTCCTATTTTCAGGCAACTGTCATCTCTGAGGCAGGAAGCCCACCTCCAGGCTGAACTGGCAAGAACTAAGGAGGCCTTCCCCACCCAAAGAGCACCACTGCCACAACCACTGCCTCAGAGGTTGGCAAGTATGAAGAGCAGTTGGACCACAGTGGGTTCTGGGAGGGTATGGGTGGTAGAACAGAGGTGAAGCCCCCTAGTTGTACCTCTACACAAATCATACACCAGTCTGGCAGAGCAAGGTTACACTATGATGGCACCCTCAGTGGAGACCAAGAAGAATGCTGAGGACATCCACAAGGGAGACCCACAAAAGGGTGGCAAGGGACACCACAGGAGCAAGAAACAGCTTCTGATAGGGGACTCATTTGTTACTGGAGTAGACCTGGGGAAGGGAGACGAGAGGGAAGTAAGGTGCCTGCCTGATGCCATGGCTCGGAGGGACAAGAAGTTAATCTTCAGGATTGCAGAAGCAGCAACACAGGAGAGGGAACTAGATATCATTGTCCATCTTGGGACAAATGACCTAGCTAGACATGTGATCTGTGCAGTGCAGGATGAATGTGTGGAGTTGGGGAAGGGCCTCAGACAGGTAGCAAGCACGGTTACCTTCTCAGAGGTGCTGCCAGTCCATGGCAGGGGTAAGGCTAGGGTACTGCATACCATGCAGTTTAATGAATGGTTGCAAAACTGGTGCAGAGCACAGGGCTTTGGCTTCATTGGGGACTGGGGGTACACCTGGAGAGATGAAGGTCTATACTGGCATGATGGTCTGCATCTGTCCATGAAGGTAACCAAGCTCCTAAGTGACAGATTTAAATGCTTACTTGGCAAACTTTTAAAGTAGCCAAGGGGGGAGGTGCTGAAAGAGGTAGGACATTTCAAGCCTCCCCCCACAAAATATTGCAGGTAGTAAGGTTAACACTTGAGGTACAGATCTCAACAGAGGGCAGGACAGGGGTAAATGGAAAATAGACAAGGGCAAAAAGAGCAGAGATGGGGGAAAAAAGGATAAAGCCAACATTAAATGGAAGGCAATGAGTTCCAATGCCCATAGTCTGGGAAACAAGCTTCCTGAGCTAGTAGCCCTGATGGAAGATGAACAATTGGATATTGTGGCAGTCACAGAAACATGGTACATGAAGAACCATGACTGGAATGTCAATATAATGGGGTACACAGTCTACAGAAGGGACAGGGAGGGTAAAAGAGGAGGTGCAGTAGCTCTATACATAAGCGAAGGGATCAAAGCTACAGAATTAAAAAGTAAAGGGGAGGACAAGATGCACTCTGGGTCACCTTGGACACAGGGAATGGCATCACAATCCGCATAGGGGTTGTATACAGACCCACGTCTCAAGGGGAGGAAATGGACAAGAAAATGATAGAGGACATTCTCAAAATGGCTGAAAAGGGGAGATACTGTTGATGGGGGACCTGAATATGCCAGATGTTAACTGGATGACATGTACTGCAGCCACATCCCAAGAGTAGGGTCATTCTCGATGCCCTGCAGGGGGCAGGCCTTAGACAGCTAGTGTTGGAACCAACTCGGGAGGGAGCAATACTAGACCTGGTACTCTCAAATGGATAGAGGATAACAAATTTAGAAGTCAGTAGACATCTGGGAACAAGTGACCATTACACAGTGTGGTTCACAATAAGCACAACCATGGAGACAAACCATACAAAAACAAGGATATTGGACTTTAAAAGTGCTGACTTTGCAAAATGGGTGAATACCTGAGGAATGCACTAGCAAATGGCCAAAAAGGAGGGGCGGAAGAACAATGGAGAAAAATCAAAACTGCGATAATAGAGGCAACAAGCCTTTGTGTTAAACAAATAAAGAAAACAAAGCAGAGTAAAAAACCACTATGGTTCTCAAAAGAGGTGGCAGGGAAGATTAAGGAGAAAAAGGCTGCATTCAAAAAGTATAAGGAATCACAGAAGAAGCACGACAGGGAACTGTATCAATTAAAGCAGAAAGAAGTGAGGAAGGCAATCAGAATAGCAAAGGCCCAAACTGAGGAAAATATAGCCAAGTCAGTTAAGAAGGGGGATAAAACCTTTTATAGGTACATTAGGGAGCATAGAAAGGCTAAGGGAGGAATAGGGAAGATTAATAAAGGTGAGGGGAGGTGGGCAGAGGGAGACAGTGAAAAGGCAGAGATACTGAATGAATATTTTTGCTCAGTATTCATAAAAGAAGATGAATAAGAGATACCTAAACCAGACAATAGAAGCAATCTGGGTAGGGGGGTTGACACCAGTCCATTTACAGAAGAAAGAGTCCTGAAAGAACTCCTAAAACTCAAGGTGGACAAAGCAATGGGGCCTGACAGGATTCACCCCAGAATCCTAAAAGAACTAAGGGAGGATCTAGTGACACTACTGACCACACTTTTTAACAAATCATGGGGGGATGGGGTGGTACCTGAGGACTGGAGGAGGGCAGATGTGATTCCCCTTCACAAAAGTGGGAGCAAGGCAGAAGCAGGAAACTACAGACCTGTAAGTTTGACCTCAATGGTAGGGAAAATGATGGAATCACTTCTGAAAGAAAGAATTGTTGAGTACCTAGAGGCCAGCAGGGCACAGGACCTAAAGCAGCATGGATTAACAGCAGGAAGGTCATGTCAGATGAATCTAATTGATTTCTTTGACTGGGTGACCAAAGTAATAGACTAGGGAGGGGCTGTGGATATGACCTACCTAGACTTTAGCAAGGCATTTGTCACAGTCCAGCACAAAAGATTAATAATCAAGTTAGCCAGCCTGGGAGTGGGTCCCAGGGTGGTAGCCTGGGTAGCAAACAGGCTGCACAACAGGACACAGAAGGTAATAGTAAATGGAGCACATTCTGATAAAAGAGGGGTTACTAGAGGAGTACCTCAGGGCTCAGTACTGGGTCCAGTCCTCTTTAACATCTTTATAGGTGACATTGCAGAGGGTCTGGAGGGAATGGTATGCCTCTTTGTAGATGACACAAAGATCTGTAACAGAGTTGATACACAAGGGGGTTAGAAAGGATAAGAAGGGACTTGGCAAGGTTGGAGGAATGGTCAGACATATGGCAACTTAGATTCAATGCAAAGAAGTGCAAAGTAATGCACCTGGGAAACAAAAACCCAGGAGAAGAGTACACAATTGCAGGGGAGGTTCTAACAACAACAAAAATGGAAAAGGACCTGGGGTAGTCATATCAGATGACCTAAAGGTGGGTAAGCAATGTGAGAAGTCAGTAAGGAGAGCCAGGGGAATACTGCAATGCATCGCTAGGGGGATCACCTCCAGAAGGAGGGAAGTGATACTCCCTCTGTATAACTGCTTGGTGAGGCTGCACCTTCAGTACTGCGTGCAGTTTTGGAGGCCACACTTAAAAAGGGACATTACCCTCCTGGAGAGGGTCCAGTGGAGGGCAACCAAAATGATTTGGGGCTTGGGGGACAGGACCTATGAGGAGAGGCTTGAAGAGCTAAATATGTACACATTGGAAGAGAGAGAAGGGACTGGGGGGACATGATAGAGGTCTTCAGGTACATGAAGAGGGTAAATAGGGGAGGAACAGTCAGGGTGCTTCGAAGGAAGGAGGAGGGGGCCACTAGAGAGCATGGGTGGAAGCTGGAGGGGGGAAGATTCAGGGGAGAAAGGAGGAGGTGCTACTTCACTGAGAGGGTGGTGGAGCCATGGAATGCACTGCCTAGGGGGGCTGGCGGAGGCAGAGACAGTGGAGTAGTTCAAGAGGGGGTGGGACAGGTACAGGGGAAGGGTTCTGGAAGCAAAATCCAATGCAGCAAGAATATCCAGAACTGGGAAGGAAGAAGCCAGAGGAGGCGAGGGGGGCAGCAAGGTCAGCACCCATGGTGGAGGCTGACCAAACGAGCAGACACGAAAGACCATTAGGCCTATTCTGCTGGCATTTTAGTATGTTAGTATAGGAAGAGGCATCACAAGTAGAAAAAGGGAAGTGGTTATCCCTCTGTACAGACAGTTGGTGAGACCCCATCTGGAGTACTGTGTGCAGTTTTGGGAGTCCTCATCTATGCAAGGACATAGACAGGATGGAAGCAGTCCAGAGGAGGGCAACTAAAATGGTACAGGGTCTGCATCAGAAACCATATGACGAGAGACTGAGAGAGCTTAATGTGTATACCCTTGATGAAAGGAGGAATAGGGTGGACATGATAGAAACTTTCAAGTACCTCAAGGGAATCAATAAAGTCCAGGAGGGTAGCATCTTTCTGAAAAAGAGATGTGTAAGAGCAAGGAGGCACAATTTAAAGATAGAGGGGGGATGGCTCAGGGGTAATGTGAGGAATTTGTTTTTTCACAGAGAGAGTGGTTGATGCATAGAACCATCTCCCTGGAGAGGTTGTTGGGTCTAAAACAGTGGGGGAATTCAAACATGCATGGGACAGACATGAGGCAATTGTAGTGGGGGGTGGCAGGAAGTAGGCTTTTGGTTAACTAGAATCTGCAGCTTATCCAGTAGGTAGGGAAATGGGCAGACTGGGTGGGCGAAGTGGTCCTTATCTGCTGTCAAAGTCTATGTTTCTATAGTGCATGTAAGAATAACTAAAAATTCATGAGCTGTTTCAGGATTCTCACTGGCTACAGAAATCAATCATTAAGCTCTAGGAAATGGTGGTTACAGCTGGTAGTGATGCAGTTTGTTGTACAAAGAAATATTCAGAGAGTACACTACTCACCTCACAAAGCTTGGCTCAAAAAATGAAAAACTGATTAAAATGAATTCCATAAAAAGTTGTGTATATCACAGTAGAAACCTCAGAACTGGTCATTCCCTTCAATAAAGAACTGGTTTGTGGTAACTGGCCCTCATCTGTGTCTTGACCACCCATCCCAAGTTCAGGTCATTAATCCCCATGAAATTATTGGCTCCTCAGTATTATTATTTAGGCAGCATGCATTGAAAGGAAAAGCTATTGCATGGCAGGTATATAAAACCAAGGGCAGCAGAAAATAAGGTCTTAAAGAAATCTGGAGGTCATGCCCAGGTGTGCCTAGTACAGATTAACTTACAAGAAAAATACGGTAAAAAGAGAATGTGAGGAAACTAGTGGTAAACAGGTTAGACAGAAATATGTGTCAGACAAGGAGTAAAGCATAAATAAGATGGTAAAACTACAAAGGATCATGAGAAGATTGGGTAAGGTGAAAATAAACATAGAGGAAGAGTTGTGAGGAGGTTATGCTTATGAGCATATATAAGAAGTGTGGTCATGAACCCAGCATTTCAGGGGAGAGGGAGAGGAAGAAGAGTGATTAGAGAGAGGCAGAGGCTAGACCAAGGCTGGGTGAGAGTATAGGAGAAAGAAAATGATCCTGCAGCTGAGGTCTTAGAATGTGATAAAGTGAATGAGGGAGTATCACTGGAAAGAAGAGAGTAGGAAGAGTGGGGAGACAAGACAGCAGTGAGCTGAGATCACAATTGTAGGAACCAGTACAGCAGCTGGAAATGAGGGAGGCACTGTATGAGAGACAACTACCCTCAAGATGGAAGGAGAGAGAGAATGAGAGGGAAAGGGAGGAATAAAAGACAACATTGTAAGTACCTCAAGGACAGTCATGGGAAAAGTGACAGAAAGAGTGGAAGAAGAGGTCAAACAAGGTGCACATAAATTTGATAGTGTCACTAAGCAACATATCCCTGTAGTGAAATACTGGGAGGATCATTTTCACAATAATCTATTAGTGAGCAGGAAGGGGATACAGGCTTTGTTCTTGCAGAGTGCAATGAGCTTGGGAGGGAGTTTTTGTGAATTGTATCACTATAACACTGGATATCAAGATGACAGTTCAGCTAAGCAATGAGCCAACAATGAAAAACAACTCATCTTATAAAACAACACCATAGTGCCACCTTAAACCAGATCCCAAAAATGCTTCAGATCATTAATTTGACTTTGTATCTAGTCTAGTCTTGTTTTAAGTACTTCAAAAATGATTATGTTATGAATTTCCTAATATAGAAATATTGTGATTTGGATCTGATGAAGTGTTGTTTTGCTATGGAACATCACCCTTTGTACCTTCTGTGTGGCACTTTTGAGAATTAAAGAATTGAAAGATAATTTATATTGAGACAAGCTCCATTTGGACAATAGACAAAGAAACATTAAACTGTGACTATCCCAGTAAAACTGGCATGAATTATAAAGCCATTAAGCCCATTTAAACTGCAATATATGTATGTAAATATATATATATATATATATATATATATATATATATATATATACACTGTATATTTTTTTAGAAGAATAATTATTGAAACACAGTCACCATACATTCAAAACATAAATCTGCACTATGCAGTAATTACATGCAGTACCTCAGCATTTCCTGTAAACTGTCAGATTTTTCTGTTTATTAAGTCCTAGTTCTGCTTCTGCATTAGCTAAATTGTGTTGCTTCCTGCAAGATTTAAAATGTAAAGAAAAAGAAAACAAAACTTCACCTCAAAGATTATTTAACTCAAGCAGGATGCTGATGTTCACACAGACATTGTGTTATGTCTTCCCTTAAATCAGCAAAGCGAGTAGACAAGGTGGCTAGTCACACTACTGGAGACAGGTTTGATCTAGGGAACAAGATAGATACTGTATCAGAAGTCTACAGTATATACAGATTAACATACATACTAACATACTAACATACTAAAATGCCAGCAGAATAGGCCTAATGGTCTTTCGTGTCTGCTCATTTGGTCAGTCCCCAACTTGGGTGCTGACCTTGCTGTCCCCCTCGCCTTCTCTGGCTTCTCCCTTCCCAGTTCCGGATATTCTTGCTGCATTGGATTTTGCTTCCAGAACCCTTCCCCTGCACCTGTCCCACCCCCTCTTGAACCCCTCCACTGTCTCTGCCTCCACCAGCCCCCTAGGCAGTGCATTCCATGGCTCCACCACCCTCTCAGTGAAGTAGCACCTCCTCCTTTCTCCCCTGAATCTTCCCCCAGCTTCCACCCATGCCTCTAGTGGCCCCTTCCACCTTCCTTCGAAGCACCCGACTGTTCCTCCCTATTTACCCTCTTCATGTACCTAAAGACCTCTATCATGTCCCGCTGTCCTTCTCTCTTCCAATGTGTACATATTTAGCTCTTGAGCCTCTCCTCATAGGTCCTGTCCCCAAGCCCCAAATCATTTTGGTTGCCCTCCTCTGGACCCTCTCCAGGAGGTTAATGTCCGCTTAAGTGTGGCCTCCAAAACTGCACACAGTACTCAAGGTGCGGCCTCACCAAGCAAGTTATACAGAGGAGTATCACTTCCCTCCTTCTGAGGTGATCCCTAGCGATGCATTCCAGCATCCTGTTGGCCTTGGCTGCTGCCCTCCTACAAGTCTCAGAGTTGTTCATCTTGACATCCACCACCACCCCCAGGTCCCTCTCAGCCATCGAGACTTGTAGCATTTCCCCAGGGTGTACACTTGACCTGGGTTTCTGGCCCCCAGGTGGAGTACCTTGCATTTCCCTGCATTGAACCTCAGCTTCCACTTTCTAGACCATCTTTCCAGAGCCTCCAGGTCCCCCTGTAGGGCCACCCTCCCCTCCTCCCCATCCATCACCGCCCCCAGTTTCGAGTCATCTGCAAAGAGACTCATCTCACTCCTGATTCCTGTCCTTATGTCTGATACGTAGGCGTTGAACAGAAGGGGCCCAAGGACTGATCCCTGTGGGACCCCACTAATGACCCTCCTTGGGGATGAGACTATCCCCCCAACTATGACCCTCTGGGTCCGGTCCTGGAGCCAATTGCCTATCCATCTGATCATCTGGTTCCCCATTTCTCCCAGCTTATCCAACTTGCTTATGCTACTATAATTGATTTAGGGGAGGATCCAATAGTGCTGGGGAAAGGGCAGGTGGGCATAAGGTTTAAAGATTCTGAGATGCATGCATTAGTAGTGGAAGGTTGGAAAGGAGAAGGGTCTGTGTGTGTGAAAAATGTAGCTTGATTAGCACTTCACAGAAGGACGTGAGAGACCTACTGTAAAAGGTAGACTAGCCAAAATGCATGACATCAGGGCACTAGAGATGTTTGTTGACCAGTCCCTACTGAACTTGCAGGGGGAAGAGAGTAAGCATTTGGAAAGGTATCCTACAATGTAAAAGTTGAGAAGCAGGTTGCAGGTGGGCAAAAAGGATTCTACGTCAAAAGAGCGGTGATAGTAAAATAGCAATCACAAGAAGAGCACATCAACATTAGCACTAACAATGATAGTGTACAGGAATTATATCAACTATGCAAAACTGCAAAAAACTGCAAGGAGGAGAATGGCCCTGGTGGGGAGCTGAGAGGGGGGCAGATTTATTAAAGTAACTTTGGGGGGAAACAACTTGGAGGGTGGGAGAAAGTTGGGGAGGCAGATTAAATATTCTCACTCCGGAAGGGGGATGCAACTCAGAGAGGGGGACAAAGTCAGGAGTGGTGGAAGATTGCATATTACAACTCAGCAGGGGGTCAAAACTGGGGGGAGGTGAGATGCACAAAGGCAGGTGCAACACTTTAATGAAAAGAAAAGACCCAGGAAGAATGAGTATTAAACACAGGTCTGCTGGATGTAACAAGAACATACTCAGGCAGTGACTTTATCATTTAAGCTATGCTACCAGCACAGGTTCACAGCACACATCAGCTGTCAACATTATAGAACTACATAAGTGCCTACATCATTGAAATAACCATCGCTATAAAGACCATGTAATTAACATGATATTTGCTGTTTTTCCTGCACTATTATTCACACACTCAAATTCATTCACTAGTTTGACAAGACACTGAGAAAAGTCAGAAGGAGGATGCTGCTTCATTGATAACAAATTGTCTCAGTATGAGGTGTTGTGGCTGCACACTGGTGAGTAGAAGAATTCCCTAGCAAGAGCCCAGAAATGCAAAAACTCAAGACTTTTGTAAGGTGTGCCACCATTGCCTGAGCTTTGTGCTTGAAGTTCTGGGTCCTTTCCAGTCTTCCCTTGTGCCTCAAGTCAGTTTGTCATCCCCATTCCTGTTTCTCATTTTTTGCTTCCAGGTCCTGGAGTCCTGTAGCGGAGGAACTGAGCTGGAAGAGGAACTACAGGCAAGGTTTTGCGTGGAGCCGGGTGAAGGATTTAATGAAGGCAACAGACAGAGAAATTGGAGAGAAAATGGAGATGGAGCCAAAAAGAGTAGAAACAGAAACATAATTTTAATCAAGTGATATCGTTGGAATATTTAACCAACAAAAAGCTGGTGAAGCTGGTGGCCAGATAGTTATGAGCAACTAAGAGATTATGGGACTGTGAGCTCTGGGTTATTATTTGGACATCAGAAACCTTTTGTTTTTTGTCAGACGCTCAGTGTTTTATTAAACATCCTACTTATATTTTAGTTGCTCTGACCTGGTATGTGATTCTACATATGTTTGGTGGCATTACTAATTTTGCCCCCTCTTCCAAGTTATTTACTCTATTGACCCTTGTCCTCCATTGCTAAATTCAGAATTCTGCCACCCCTCCATGCTACCATTTCTGTTCACCTCTCAATAAGATTTTCTTGTTATGCTTTTGGCTTTGTTTTTGCTCTTTCGCTGTTTTACTTTTGAACTTGTGTCTTTACATATTCAACATTTTAAACATTTTATGTTTCCCCTCTTTATTTTTCATGCCCTGCAGGTCACATGACCAGCCTGTCTAGGATAAACGGTGCATGTGTTGGTGTTCTAGATGCGCAGCCACCATTTCTGAAATAGTCAAATGCAGTGTTGGTCCTCATGCAACTTCGTTCTGCAGTGTGTCTTACATTTATGTATTTATTTATTTATATATGCATTTATTTATTTATTTTTAATCAGGAAAGACACACTAAGCTGAAGCTTGTTTACAGGTGTGACCCGGGAGTACAAGGAAGTTAAGTAACTTACTCAGGGTCACACAGTATGCAAGTGGGGGCTATGGGATTCAAACCCAGGTCTTCAGGTTTGCAACTCAGAGCCTTAAACCACTGTGCCATATTGCCTTCTTACTGCTGTATAGCCATTTTTGCTCCCTGCTGCTGATTATTTTTTGATTTTCTCTAGTTTACCTTGCCTGGCATATTTGGAAGTTTTAATGTTGTCCGATCATTATGCATGGTTTGGGTATACCCATGCCAAAGTATAAGCTTCACTGTTGCTTTTTTGGGCCCTTTGTTCCCAAGAGGCAGCTATTTGTGGGATTTTTTTTTTCTCCTCTCTAAAGATTTGGATGTAAATTTATATTTTATTCCCTGATTGAAAATCGTGTTCTCTCTATAAATTTTATAGATGTTTAAGCATTTTATTGTTTCTGTATATTTTTTCCTGCCTGTATTGTTGTAACTTATGTCTGTCACTCTTTGTATTCTGATTACTGCTGGTAAATATGGCAACGGCTAATCCATCAGATGCAATGGAGCTGTGGAATGATAAGTTCATTATATCTGATACTAAACCAAAAAAGTCTAAAAATCAAAAAAAAATAATAGATTTTATGGATAAAGTTAATGTGAATGATGTTACTCCTAAAACATCCTCCCCTAAACAAATTTCAATAATGGGTCATGAAAGAACAGATGACAGCCATGCAGGGGATTATATATTGAAAACAATTAAGGCACTTGAAACTCAGAACCAAACAGGTAAACATGAGGATGGACTAGCAAATGGAGTACATCCCAATGACATACAAATAGTGCAGGAGGGGATGATAAGAGGCAGGGATACGATGGCAAAGAAGACTGTCTTACTGTCTTTGAAAATGTTCTAACTCTCTTTATTAATAGAGGGAAAATATAACAACAGGGACAATAGCATAATACCAGTGAGCATACATATACAGGATGAAAACTCTATACAGAGTTCAGCACAGAATCAGAATACAGACCCGTTAATGGACTATAATGTGCAGGCCAACATTTTAATCAGAAGACAACTGGCAGAAATAAAGACAGTTCTGATCTGAACAAACTTAGCCATGGGTTCCATAATGAAATAATTTGAGGAACAGAAAACACAAATAAAAGAACTTAAAGAGGCTGTCAGAGTTTTGACAATGGCAAATCAGGTAAAGGGAAAGAGAAGGAGAAATAAAAAACTATAAAAGAAATTACAGCAGAGATTGTGGACAGAGAGTTTAGGGAAATGCTGGAAATGAAACAAAGAAAAGAACAAGAAAGGAAAACTTGCAAAGTAAAACAGTAAAGTGAAAAACAAAGAAAGGATAAAGGAATTCAAACTATGAAGTATAATGAACTGAGGGGAAAAATGTAAAAGAGCCTGAAGTTAGGGAAACTGATAATCTGACAAAAGAAAAAAGTGCCTACTGTGTACCTGAAAGGTGTCCCAAAATACAGGAGAGAAACTTCACTCTCCCTAAAAATAGCTGTGTACAATATTTTTAAAACACAGCTGAAAACAAGAATTATATGGGAAGACCTCTGTTAAGCTTATAGATATAGAACATTGCTAGATAAAGGAATAGTATGTTTAGTCCTGAAAAACCATAAGATTCAGGAATATGTTCTGAGCACCCAGAAACAGTTAAAAAAATAGGCATAGAAATGGTTACAACTACTAGATATTTTACAGTTAATGGGGAGAATAAAGAGTGAATATATCAGTCTGAAGATAAAAAAAAATAGAAACTCAGCCACAACAGCTGACTATTATGCAATATCTTCAGACATCTAATGTAATAGAATATGAATTGAAAGGTTAACCAGAACATGACACAGTGCTTGGGGGAAGAGACAGAGAGGACAGATGATTAATAATAGTATAATTCTAGAAGTATCTTGGGAGCAAGTCTCAAGTGAGATAGAAAACAGAGAAAAACATGAGCATAAAGTAAGTGCAAATGTAAAAGTACAGACCCATTTTGAACTACTGTCTTACTCAATAACAGATACATCAGATATAGCATCAGATGATGCAATTACTGTATTGTCAGATGGAACTATGGAAACCATCAGACTCCGATTAAGATCGGTCCCACAAAGTAACAGTCTAAAAATGTTTTTTTTTCTTTTTTTTGTAGACTCTCTTTATCACCCTTGCTCTCTGGACTCTCTCCAGCTAAGCTACTGGGCTAACCACAGCTGTTCCCATCCACCTGAAGCTCTTTCAGACCTCACCTGGTGCCTGACAGGATCCCGGTGAGTTGTTACCTGAGCCCCTCTGGATCTGAGTCCCCCATAGGCAAGGATCGCAACTCCCAGGTGCTCTATCTTTTAGTGCCTGGTCCAGAATACTCATAGAGGATCCCCCAAGGAAGTAGCACTGGCCAGGTATTGGATGTGGTGCCGAGGTACCACACAGCCCACCTTCACATAGCGGAGAAAAGGGTTTTTTTTGCATAGGTTTTCTCCCCACCTCCCTCCCTCCCATGAAGCATCAGATGTGCAATGGTGACCAGCTCCCACTGAGCTCTGCCCCAACATACAGCTGTGATGCCAGGTCCAAGGATCCCCCTGACAGCTCCCAGAGGGTGATCAGGAGAAATGCAAGGTCTTACACCCACCCTGAGAAGGGAGAGTGGTCCTCCAGACTCTCAGTCCCTTCCCTCTCCTGCCATCCCCCAGCAGCTTGAGCTCATTCCCAAACCCAGGTCACCAGTGTGGAGTGAGGTAAGGCTTCTAATGCCTTAGCCCTCTGTGCCACTGGGCTGGCTAACAGTCTAAAAATGTTATCTTGGAATATTGCAGACATTACTGGAAAAACAAATGATGGCTCCTGGCAAGACACCATCAGGCAATATGATATAGTACTGTTACAAGAAACATGGTTGGATGGCAATGACCATGTGAATTTTAAAGGGTTTAATAAAGTATTTATACTGGGGCAAAAAAAAAAAAGAAACAAAAAGGAAGGCATGCTGGTGACCTGATGGTTCTAATGGACACAAGAAATAAAAGGCATATTGTGAAAAACAGAATTTCTCCTATAGCAAATTGGATTGTCATAGAAATAATGACAGAGGAGAAATATATTTTTGTATTGATAAATGTGTATCTAGCACCAGCGCCAAATTGTGTTGAATATGAAGAACAACTAAATGAATTATCACAACTTCTAGAGGACTACTGTTATCAGATAGAGAATAGACACATATTATTATTGGGAGACTGGAATGCACATGTGGGATGTAGGAATGAACATGATTTGTTTAGGAATTATAGTGACATGGACATTTATTATGATATCCCAATGAGACAATCAAAGGACATGAGGGAAGATTACAAAGGGTGATATACTTTTGAAATTTGCTGTTAGACATAATCTGTGTATTGTGAATGGGAGAACAAGGGAAGACAGGCTAGGGGGAAATTACTTTCCCCACAAAAAAGCAGAATGTCTGTTTTGGACTTGGCATTTGTTGATATCCCACTCTTCAAAAAAGTAAGATATTACTAGTGATTCTTTCTATTTCCCTATTTCATTAACATTAAGGTTTGGATATGGGCAGAGAACCCAAAATAACAAAGTTAAAAAAGAGATCTGAATTACCATATGCTATCCACGAAAACAAAGAATCAAGTGGGATCCATTAATAAAAGAAAGAATGGCTGAATTACAAAGTAATAAAAATGTTCTAGGAATAAATGATTCTATTTAGGAAGCTTCAGGTGCTGATATTATCAAAAAATTGAAAAATTAAACCTCCATCTGAAAGAAAATATAAAAGTGGACACACGGTTGAATAGGAAAAAACCCCAGAACAGTAGGGATATTCCCTTGATATGATAACAAATGTAAGGCCTATAAGAAATTATTGAATAAAGTGGCTAGATTATATAGAGAAAACAAAGACATACATTTTAATAAAGGGCAATAGTTATTTAGGGGAGAGTACAATATGCTTATTAAACAGAAAAAAAAAATTTTATAATAAAAAATTGTAGGAATCAATGCAGCTGGCTATTCAAGAAAAGAAAACACAGAATTTTGGGAAACTGATTCTATTTGCAGAACTGGGCCACAGCAGGAATATAGACGTAAATATTCCAGAAAAAGTGTGGATTGAACACTATAAAAACCTGTATAATAATAATTACTCTAATGTTGGAAAAAAATTTCTAGAAATAAGGGTACAGGAAGAAAATAAAGGTTATGAGCATTACATTATTACAGAGGCAAAAATAAATGAAGCCATGTGTGCACAAAAAAAGAATAAGGAGTCAGGCACAGATGGTATACCTGCAGTATTATACCAAAATAACATAGAATGGTGGGTAGGAATCTTTAGTAAATTGTTTAACTATATTAAAAAGTCAGAAGAGATTCCGCAGTCATGGAAAGTAGCTGAGCTGGTTCCACTGCATAAAAATGGTAGCAAATATATACCTAGTAATTAATGACCAATATCTTTACAGAATATCTCAGCAACAATTTCCTCATATATATTGTTAAAGGAGCTCAATTTATGGTTAATTAAAAACAATATTCTAAGTAACTGACAATTTCAGAGAGAGATATTCCACAGTAGATTGTGTATTGGCGTCAGAAATAGCGAGGCGTGTAAATCTCTTAGACACAATCTTCATGCTTCAAAAAGCTTGGAGTGCTGTAAAACCATCAACAATACACAACTGTACATCATACACAACTGTTTTAGAAAAGCTGGCTTCATGCTTGATAATGAAGGATTGTCAGGCCAGGGAGGTGCTGCTGCTCAGCCAGAAGAAAAAATGATGTATGATATGCCCATACCTGAGGATTTCTCTGACGATTAATTTCTAATGTTTGTTGATCTTGATGCACAAGAACCTACATAGGGAGAGCTCACAGTTGAGTTCATCTGCAAGTCAGTAATGGAATCGGAATGCCATCATGAAAGTGATCCAGTGGACAATCATGAGGACTCTGATGAACCCTTACCAGCAACGGTATTGAATACATCATGCCCTTACAAGGGTGGTTTTAGCAGAATGGATGGATGGAAGACCTAGCACATTTGTTAGAGCTTGAGAGAGAAATAATAAAATGAATGGCTAGTGAGTCTAGGCTGATGAAAATAACAGGTTTTTTTGGCTGATGCTGTCATAAGAAGGAGTCTGAAAAAGCTGCAGGGGATCAGTCACACCTTGCAATCATCCAGATAAGTGCATTTTTTTCAGTACTGTACTGTCTTTGTTTTTATTTTAAATAGTTAAAATAAAGTTTTTTCTGTTAAAGAGAGAAACAATATTGTTTCCAAAAAGGGCTGTAAATCACTTAACATGCTGCTGTGTCTCCGTTATGCGTTTGTTTGTCCACGTTTTTTTATATACCTACAGTACTACGGTACTCTAGTTGTAAATTACAGCACTGCACTGCACTGAAATGCCCACTTCTGTTTATAGGGACACTCACTTATAGGGGACAATGTTGTTGCCACTCAGCTGTCTCCTTTAAGCTGCTTCAACTTATATATATATATATATATATATAAACATATATATATATATATATATATATATATATATATATATATATATATATATTTATATATATATATATATATATATATATATATATATATATAATCATTTAATTAGAAATCTAGAGAAAAAACAGCACCTTTTTTTGCCTTTTTGATTTGTCCTCTGATTTTGGCAATGTAAATAGGAAAATGTTGTGGGAAATATTAACAGGATGGGGCATAAATAGAAAATTGTTAACATTAATAAAGAATCTATATAATGACACCACAATACAGAGAAGATATTCAATGGATGGAAAATTAACTGAGCCAATAAGTGTGGACAAAGGTTTTAAACAGGGCTTAGTATTAGAACCTGTTTTTTTCAACTTATATATAGATCAAATAGTCTACAACTTGTATGTCTGTAACACCGATACCCTGAAAATCTCAGATATGTATATAAACACTATATTGTATGCAGATGACATAGAGCTGATTTCTAAAATGGCAAGTGGACTACAGAGAGCCCTAGCATGTGTTGCATCAACATTATTTAGTTTACAGTTAGCCATAAATATAGATACACCAAAAATATTTATTATAAATAGGCCAAAGAAGTTGAACTTCAAATGGGCAGTTAATAACATAAACCTAAAGAAAGTTGAGAGCTATGTATATTTGAGAGTCTCGTTGCACAATAAACAAATATGGAAAGCATATATAGCAGAAAATTAAAAAAATGAGGTAGACAGTTGGTTCTGACAATTAATAAGTGTTCTAAACAATATGTGAATAATTCAGGTACATCCTCTATGAATACATATTGGAGTAAAGTGGAATGTTATACTATATGGCAGTGAAATTTGGGGGAAACAAGATGTGGGTATATTGGAACCATTCAGAATTTATATATTAGATTAACATTAAATCTTCCACAGTTTATACCAGCACAGTATAACAGAGGAGAATCAAGGATTCTCTCTCTAAAGTCAAAGGTATTAATTAGGCAAATAAAGTTTTTTCAGCAAAATATGTCAAAATATGTCAAAATTATAGTACAAATCTGGTATTCTCCAGATGTTGCAATGATAACAAGGTTGAGTTGTCAAATAGAAATGTACATGTAACAAAACGGCCCTGGTTAGGAGAATTAGATAAGAACCTAAGGAAAATAGGTATACAGAGCATTGTACAAGTTAGTACTACAGCAAATATCAACATAAATATATTGCAAAATATAGCTTTGGATAGAATAACTGATATTGCTAAACAAGGAGATTTAGAACAAATTGCAATTTCACAAAATCTTTTAAATTATAGCTGCTAAAAGTACACATGAGGGAGAAAAGTATATCTTCCTATGTGAAAATAATATGCACTATAAAATAATATCCAATCTGAGATTTGATGTAAATGTTGGAATGTCATCGGGTTTTATTCAATGGGCAATTTTCAAAGTAGGGATAGATTGTAAGAGTAATTGCTCTGGAAAGTGGGATACAGGGCATATTCTTTTGGACTGTCCAGTGTTACATCGCTTAAGGGAAAAATGGCTTTCTACCAACCTGAATGAACACAGAAATAAAAGTAGGGAAGAGAAACTTAAGTTTTTGCTGAATACACAAAATATAGCTATTTTATACAATGTAGCACAGTTTATAATAACTTCTACTAGATTGTTAAAATATTGAATGTACTGTGATCCATACTTTTATAAATTTTTACTTATGATGTTTTTAGCAGATTTTATGTCTGATGCTATTAATGTAATACATATTGAAATAAACTTTGACTTTGACTTTGACAGAAGAAGGAGGAGGATATGGAGCAGGATAAAGAGTGGTCAAGTGTGACAGGAAAAGGGAAGAACTGAGGTGCAAAGCAGAATGTCATATAGTTAGGTTAACAAAAATGTTGGTGTGCTTGCAGATTTGGAGGAGGAAGAGGACGGGAAAGTAGGAGTAATTCATATCAAGGTATTTGGCTCTGAAGAAGAAAGGACACATACATAGGAAGCTGACTGACCAAGAGAGAGTTAGTGATCATGAAGGATTCCATAGTGAGGTCCCTGATGGTAAAAGGGCTGGGCATCCTGAGAGTCTAGGGGTATGTGGTAGAATTGTCATCAGAGAAGTGCCTGCCTTATAGTATATCACAGAAACTGTACCTGCACCAGTCAGTCACCTTTGCCGAAACTGGACTAGCTGCTGGAATAGGAGCACCATTTACCAACAGTAAAGAGAGGCAACAATAAACATGAAACTAACACAAACTAAGACCAGACATGGAACTGGGAGAAAGCTGGATGTATTTACCTGCTTTTTATGATAGTACAATTCATAAGGGGAGATCCCTAGCAATTACTGTTCTATATAACTAAAACAGTATCATACTAATTGCTTCACACTGTATACTTTGATTTATTTGGGACATCAGTCTCCATCCTTGCCTTCTCAGGGGTTTCTTCCCTGAATTATTTCCACATTACTTCTTGCCCGGTATACCCCTGAACTGAAGGCCTATAGATTAACTTTACTGGTTCTTGTCCAAGTATATTTCTGATCCACTTTATAGCAAAAATCCCTATGGGGTCCCTGGAACCCTAGCACTCCCCAGTCCATTTGTGCTTGGTATGCTTCCAGGTAGATTGAGCACTATCCCTAGGGCAATTCCATGTCTGCACTTGTCTCACAGTGCCCACTTCAGACAACAATAATGTTCAGATGTCAGCTTTATGACAGTACCACTAAAAAACTTGATAGTTGGTCCAGATGTACCTGGCTCCCTCCAGTAGAATAGAGATGGCACTGATGACCTAAAGAAAGAGTCTCCCATGCTTGACATAGAAACATAGAAACATAGAAGTTGATGGCAGATAAGGACCGCAAGGCCCATCCAGTCTGCCCATTTCTTTTTCTACCTTATAAATGTGCCATCGGCCTTTGCTCTGTCAGTGACCTATCTATTCATAGTCATTTGTATTGCTCCCTTATGCCTATCCCATGCCTGTTTGAAGCCCTGCACTGTATTCATACCACTTCTTGTGGTAAGCTATTCCATGCATCTACACCCTTTCTGTGAAAAGAATTTCCTCACATTCCCCTTAATCGACCTCCCTCTAATCTCATGCTGTGTCCTCTTGTCCTGCTATTTTTCTTATATTTAAACATGTTAGACTCTTTCACCTTGTTTATGCCCTTAAGGTGTTTAAATGTCTCAGCATATCACCTCTCTCCCTCCTTTGCTCAAGGGTATACATATTGAGCTCCGTTAATCTGTCCTCATATGTCTTCTGATGCAGTCCTGCACCATTTTGGTTGCCCTTCTCTGGACTACCTCAATTTGGTTAATGTCCTTGTGAAGGTGTGGCCTCAATACTGCACGCAGTACTCAGATGGGCCTAACCAATGTCTTGTACAGAGGAATACTTACCCTCTACGACTTGTGATACCCTACTAATACACCCTAACACCCCCAGCCTTACCTACTTTAGAGGTCTGCTTGGATGATTTTAGGTCATCAGTGATGATGATGCCAAGCTCTTTCTTCCTTTGTGACTGCTAGCAACTCCTCCCAGCCTATAAGTGGCTTCAGGGTTTCTCTCCCTATGTGCATGATTTTGCACTTCTTTGCATTAAATCCCAGTTGCCACTCTTCTGACCATTTTGCTAGTTTATCCAGATCTCTTCTCATTCTGCCCACCCATCTGGATCATCTACTCTGTTGCAGATCTTGGTGTCATCTGCAAACAGACAGGCCTTACCCTCTAGTCCATCTCATGAGGTCACTAATGAAGATGTTGAATAGGACTGGCCCCAGGACTGATCCCTGAGGTACCCCACTTGTGACTTGCATCTCTTCTGACTGTATACCATTTACCACCACTCTCTGTTTTCTGCCAGTCAACCAGTTTGCCACCCAGTTGACCAACTTCTGACCCACCCCGAGCCTACCTAGCTTATTTATCAATCTTCTATGTGGAACAGTGTCAAAAGCTTTGCTGAAGTCAAGGTAGGCGACATCAACTACTCCCCTTGGTCCACCACTCTGTTACCCGTCAAAGAAATCTATGAGATTAGTTTGACAGGACCTTCCTTTGTAAACCCATGCTGTCTTGGATCCTGTGCCCCTATGGATTCCAGGTGTTGCATATCCTTTCCTTAAGAAGTGCCTCCATAATCTTGCCACTACTGAGGTAAGACGGCGGTCTGTAGTTCCCCACCTCCTCCCTGCTACCACTCTTGTGGAGGCGGGATCACATAAACCCTTCTCCAGCCTCTGGGACCTCTCCTGTGCTCAGAGACTCACTAAACAATTCTGCTAATGGCTCTGCTAGTTCCTCCTTTAGCTCCTTAAGTACCCTGGGATGTATGACATCAGGTCCCATTGCCTTATCCACCCTGAGCTTAGCAAGCTCTTGTAGGACCCTTTCTTTTGTGAGAGGTGAGTAGCACCTCCCTCCCCTGTGTCCATGATGCTGAGCTGTGGGCCCTGCCCTACCTTCTCTTCAGTAAATACTGAACAAAAGTATCTATTTAGGATAGATGCCCTTTACAGGGTCCTCCTCCTCACATGCTCCCTTTTCCCCATGACTTAGCAATACCCCCTCTGGACTTTCTCCTTTCACTAATGTATCTATAGAAAGTCTTGTCACCTTCTTTTACTGTTCGTGCTAGTGTTTCCTCAGTTTGGGACTTTGCCTGCCTTACTGCCTTACCTGCTTCCCTTAGGGCAGTTTGGTATACCTCCTATCTTCATCCCGCTGTGTTCCCTTATATTTCCTGAAGGCTAGCCTTTTGGCTCTGACCTTTCTGCTACTGTATTTGAGAACCAAAGTGGTTTCCTTCTTCTTTGCACTTCCTTTTCTGTCTAACACAATGGGATGTTGCTTCAAGTATTGTATCCTTAATGCTTGCCCAATTTGCCTGTACCTCCTCACCTGTGTTTCTTTTGCCAGGGCTAGCTTAACTCTGTTGGCCATCTTATCAAAGTCAGCTCCTCTGAAGTCCCATATTTTTGCCTTGGAATGGGATGATTTAGATGTGTAGCCAAATTGAACCATACCATGTGATGGTCACTGGCCCCCAGGTGACCTTCTACCTGGAGATCTGTGATCCTTCTTTGTTAGTACTAGATCTAGGATAGCCCTGTCTCTTGTGGGTTGCTGTACCAGTTGTTTGAGGCCCTCCCTGCAGGAATCCACTATGAGTCTAGTTCTGGCAGATGTTCCTGCTGGTATGACCAATCTGTATCTGGCATGTTGAAGTCTCCATTATCAGAACCTCCCCTTTAGCTGTCATGTTTTGTATATCTTCTAACATAATGTCTATGTCCTCCCTCTGGTCTGGGGCCTGTAGACAACCCCAGTTCTTATGGCTGTCCCATTTCCTGTTTCCAGGGTGACCCACAGTTCTTCTGGCTCCTTATGTGTATTCTGAATTTCTGTAGCTTTGATATTTTCATTAACATACAGGGCCACTCCCCCCTCCCCTTTTTGCACCTCGGTCTCTTCTGAACAATACATAGCCAGGTACTGAAGTCTCCCAAGTGTGGTTACTGGTAAACCACATCTCACTAATTGCTATATGTCCAGTTTAGCCTCTGACATTATTGCCTGCAGGTCTGGGATCTTATTTCCCAGGCTGTGAGCATTTGTGTACATGATTTTCCATTGGCCAGATTTTGGTGTGTTAGTTGTTGGGTGAAGTTTGGCATTACCCTGTGCATCGTATGGGGAGACAAACTTTTCTTACCTGGTGATGCAAATGAACAGCAAACACGCTGAATTCCTGTTTGACCACTAGCTGAGGGGAGGGTGTTCTTCCATTCGACGTATGGGGTGCTGCAACCTCTCCCCATTTGCTAGTTTAAATATTCTGCAAAGACGTCAAACTTCTGCCCCAATGCACTGACTCCTCTTTAGTCAGATGCAGTCCATCAAATTTAAAGAACTTTCGCTCCCAGAACTGTTGCCAGTTCCTACAAATCTGTGTCCTTTTCCTGGCACCAGTCCTTGAGCCACATGTTTAGCTCCCTATCTCCCCTTCTCTGACCTTCCGTCCATCTGCTTCCTTCTCCCAGACTGGCAGGACCTCAGAGAAGGAGATGCCAGACGAAATAGATGATAGTTTGTCACCCAGCTTAGTCAGGTGTTCCTTGGTCTCCACAACTGACCGGCTGGCGAGATCATTAGTCCCTATGTGTACTAGGACATCAATGTTTTCTCCTGCTTTGTGAACAATTTTAGTAATGCGGTCAGTGTCTCTCCATGCTGATGTACCTGGAGACATCTGACCATCACCCTAGCTGGAGATGGGTATCAACTCCCAGAATCATGGAGTATCCTATGATCAGAAGTTTTTAGTTTCCTTTGTGCTTGTTTAGTTTTGGTTCCTGATTTGGGTGAGTATTGTTGTGCTAGCTCCTGTGCCGCAGTGTCCTGCTCTGCAGTGTCTTCTGCCTCTTTATTTGATTTCAGAGATAGAGGCAGATACCTGTTTGTAGTGTTTATATGGTTTTGGAGGTAATGTGTTGGAGAGCAGAGAGTGATGGGGCACCTGATTTGCTCCTCCTAACCACCTGCCAACCTCCTGGACCAACTACCCTCTGCGGTCAAGGTTTTCTGTTGGATGCTGGGAAAATGCGGGTGGTTCTTATAATGTATTTCCTCTTCAATATGAAATTTGAGGCGTGCAATCTCTGCCCATGCTGCCCGGAGCTGAGACCTAAGATCTCCAAAGGCCCAGCATGTAGGACAGTGTCCTAAATCCTGTAAGACTGTCCTTCTGAAAATTGTTCCACAGTACCTGCAGTTAATGAAATCCATTCCAAATAAGTTGCTGGGTTTGTAACCTAGTCAGAGTAATTAGAAGGAAAAAAAAAGGAAAAAAATGCAAGTAATGGTTTAATTGTGCTTTGTTTAACTTGTTATAACAAGTTAAATTACTAGTGCCCTAAAATGAGATCACCTTGTGGAGGCCCCACTGATCCGCCCTTCCTGCTCTGCCACAGGAAATGTCACAACTGTGGTACCCTATAAAAGGAGTGTAGCATGGGGTGGTTGGCTGGCCCTTCCCTGCCTAAAAAGAAGAACCACGGACGAAAGAACAAGGAGGTAGAGCAGAAACAATCAGTCAACAACAAATGCAGTAACCCTGAAAGCTTATCCTAATGTTAGATAAAACTGTAAAACCTGTAAAGCACCACCTGTAATAATTTCAGAGAAGATATACCCTGTAAGAAACGCTTTCTCCAGAGAAAAATAAAGCAGTAACAGAAGATATACCTTGCAAAGACAATTTGAATCAGAAGATTACATCAGTAATCTGTTAGCATACCTGTAGGCACACCTTGTAATAATGACAGAAGAAGGTATACCAGCAACAACAATTTGAATCAGAGAAAAAATAAAGCAATGAAATGTTAGCAACAAACAGTAGCAATCCCTATGAGTAAAAATAAAAACACAACCACACAGTAAATCTGCTTAGCCAAACTAAGTCTTAATCCTTCTCCCTTGCTCTGGTAAGTTTCTCTACTCTGCCTTTCAAGCAGTCTTAGAAGGAAAGAGCTCAGGTGAAGCTAGGTGCCTTGGCCAGCAAACCAAGTCTTCTACCCCTCACAAGGGGACTTGTCTTCCCCAACTCTTACCAGACCCCCTCCTCCTAATGCCCATTCATCTGGCTATATATCTGGGGAGGGTAGGACCATAAATATTCATGACAGTTTTACTGCTTATAGCTTTACCAGAACATCCTGTGTTCCTGTTTCCAAGCAACCCAGGGCCTCTATAGAGGACAACTCACAGGGTCAAACTTAACTTTTCAAGAGCCTGTCAAGTAACTGGCCTTGAGCTGAGTGAAGAGATGCTGCTTATAATGACACAGTGTGTAGAGAAGATATGGAAAAAAAAGGACAGTGAGCTGTTTTTCATGAACAAGTGTGAAACAACTACAGACAATGGCAGATAGAATTTTCAGGGGCACTGGAGAAAAAACTGTAGTAGTTGTTCTTGTGGGGAGAAATGATAAAGGTAGAAGAAAGATGAGGAGATTAAGCAAGACTTTATGGAACTGGTAGAATACTGTAAGAACTGGGGATGCAAGGTCATCATATCAGAGATTCTACCTGTGACAATGGATGATGCAGGAAGGCAAAGAAAAAGATTAGATATTAAATTCCTGGTTGTAAAATTGGACTAAGAATAATTGTTTTTCATTTTGTAGAATTGTAACAGCTGCTGGCATGAGAATAACCTCTTTCAGAGTGATTGGCTACCCTTCAACATGAAGGAAGTGTGGGTACTAGAAGAAAGGTCATATAGGAATGCAGTGAAACCCTAAACTGAAAAAATCTGAGGGGTTAAAGAACACTGAAGGAATCCATATCAGGCCAAATAAGAAGACATCAAATAATACTGAACACTCAGGAAAATTTGTATAGAGTAACAAGTTCAAAAAGAACATTAATGGGTTAATAACAATAGAAATGTTTCTAATTAACGCTGGAAGCCTAAGCAAAAGAACAAGACAATTAGAAGAGTTAGTACTAAGTGAGAAGCTGTATATAACAGCAATAACAGAGATGTGGTGAGTATAAGGAGATACATGAGAAAAACAGCATTAGGGATATATAATCTTTTCAGATAGGATACAAAACAAGCAAGGTAGATGGGTTGCAATATATGATAAGATGAAAAGGGCTGGAAGGGGAATAGACATAAAAAGAGCCAACTCAAAAGCAGAATATGTGCTGATAAGGATTGACTGCAATGAATGAAAGAATGTATTGCTTGGTTGTGCTTCAGTTTGTTCAGCAAACCACAAGGGTTATCGAGGGAAATACAGGGGTGCATGAGGTTGGGGCAGAATATAGACAAAACCTTGCTCTCCAGTGATGCCCCCAATAAGGAGAACCAATACAAACAATTATAGTAAAAAAATATTTTTACTATTTACAATACATTTATGAAAAAAGAGTGCTGGGCATATCACCAAAGCACAGTGATCACCACAGCCTGCACAAATTAATTACCCAATGTTGTTTCATACCAAGCCTGGCATCTTCTCAAGACTAATCAGGTATCAGTGGGAGCAAGTGGTTTTGTGGTTTTGTCTGTGCTACAGGCTGCCAGATTATAATATCAAGGGAGATCAGACAATGAACAGAAAAACTAAAAACAAAAATTCATTAGAACAGATCTTGCAATATTGAGAGCATCTAATCACGGAAAAATAGACTGGCAATCTGGGATAGCGAAGAGCAGAGCAGGCAGACTATTCACTGGTGATACTAATGGCTGTAATTTACATCTGTATGTAGATAAAAAAGAGAAAAGGCAGTTCTGGATCTGGTCCTGTGCAACATGGGTAATCATATAATTAGTATACAAAAACAGAACCACTATCAAAGATTAATCACATCACGGTAAGCATAGAAACATTAAATGTGTTAGCAAAAAATGAACCCTTGGCCTATGCAGTCTGCCCAGAACAGATCTGTAATCAGATATGTATTTTTAAACCTGCAAAATCTGTTGTCATCTATTAAAATTCAAACACTGGTCTTTGGGTTTGTAGGCAACTGATGGATCGTTTGCTCCACAGAGCTGTACTTAAGTTAGAAACAGAAAAGGAAGTAGTTGTTGAAAAGGGACAGATAGTGTGTTATAATTGCAAAGCTGGTAGATATAACAACACAATACGGGATTTCAGGAACTGGAACTTGAGTGGAAAGATAATATGGAAAATATAAACATTTGAACAAAAACAAAGATAAAGCTCATGCCATTCTAATATAATTTTTCGAAGAACATTTATTACAACTGGCAATACTTGCACATAAGCCAAGGTGATGCTTTTTGCCCAGAGTACCATTTCTTCCTGGTCAGCTGTGGTGTTTGCCTGTTAAATGTAAATTAATTTTCAATTAAAATATGGATGGGCAAAACCAGGGTGGATTTGGATTTAGTTTTGGATTTTCCAAATCCCAAACAAATGGGGTTGCCACTTAAAGGCAACTTGAATTGTCAGAGGTTGCCAACAAGAATGACTAGGGGGATGGGTTGGAAGATAGGAGGATGATTCAGGTAGAGCTGCTTTGGGAAGCAGTCTCAGCAGGTGAGGTCATGGAGGGTGGTTACAGGCAAGGAGTCAGCAGTGGTTGTGATTGGCCAGAGGTGGGGCTAGAAGGGTCCTGATTGGGGTCCTAGAGGGGTATTTAAGAAGGTTGCAGGCAGCAGTCTCCCTTCTTTTCCTGCTGAGACTCATTTTATTTGGCTCAGCACATCTGAGACTTGTTGGATTGATCAAGACAGGTAAGGTGATTGGGCCATGAGGGGATAACCAGCAGGCCAGGCCTGTGTGCTTCTCCCTTGTGGTTCTCTTCTTGGGCTTCAGGGCATTGAAGCCCCCTTTGATTTTGTTGGTACAAAGTTGGTGTAATGAAAAAAACAAAAAGAAAAAAACAAAGCAGTTTTGAATATGAAAGAACTGCAGTGAGGGGAGTGGACTAAGATCACTGGCCAATGGGCATATCAGAAGATTCTAGGGGGATTGTGGCACATTGTGTGAAATTAACTGCAGGGAGGTTGAGCAGCTACATGTTTCATTAAGCTGGGGCCACCGCCAGTTGAGTTTGTGAGCTAGTGGGCGGGTCAAGCGATGCTGGAACCCTTGGCATGGTGGGCTATGTGGTGAGATTTCCTTTGCAGTTTGTGGCAAGAGAAAGAATAAAAAAAAAATGTAGAAGTTGGAACAGGGTCGACTGGGCATGGTGGTCTACCAGCCGACCAGAGGAGCAATGAGGGAGGTGGTAAGCAGGATGGTAAGCCACACCAAGGGGGGTTAGAAGAGAGGGATCACAGGATAGTATGGAAGCATTCAGCTCTGAGGCTAGAGCTTGGTGGGTGCCAGTAGTCCCAGGTGTAAGCCTGTGAATGTAATTTTGTTTAGAACCTTACCTGGATTCCAAGTTGCACTGGGATGAAGAGGATCAGGCCAAGGCAAAACAGCATGGCGATTGGCAGGTGACATCACAATACACATCACCGCACCTCGGCCAAGTTCTGCCTGGGTTTCGGCTATTGGCAGGGGCAGGCTGGGAGACCCTGTAAAATTTGGAAAAGGGGATGGGAACAAGATGAGGAATAGTTTTTGAGAAGAAGAAAAAAGAGGATTATGCTAAAAGGGGAAGGGAAATCAGGAGACTAGGACTAAAGAGGAAGGCAAATGGTACATATGGGGGGGATTGCAGTGGAGTTGCGGGATGAATGGGACCATGTGGGGCATGGTGGCTAGTAGGAGTATTATGTCTCAAGCCTGAATTTTATCATGGGTTGGAGGACGGCCAAAGAGTATGGGGACAATAGGCAGTTTCATAATTCTGGACCTCATGAGCAATTTGACAGGAAGTTTCATGTTTAAAAAAAAAATGTTTGTTTCCTGCATGCCGATGTCCTGTAGATGTTCTTGGTGAAGGAGGAACAGTAGATACGATAATTATAAAATTATGTGGGCAGCTACCGGGGATTCACTGTGTTTTGAATGGTCATAAGTGTGATGGCTGATTGCTGAACAGTTTAAAATGTTTGCAAGCTGTTTGTTTTTCTATCGGTGGAATGAGGGTGGGGGGTTAATTCAGATTGTGTCTCACTGGTACTAAGGGTCCCTATCCTGATTTGAGGGAGGACTTGGACTGGAGCTTCACACCTGGCAGATCCGGGTTCTATTCCAGAGTGGTAAGGCCCTCCTCAAAAAAAAGGACAAATAAAAATGTAAAAACCATGGAAGGGAGGGAACAGCAAATCAAAAAGGGATAGCACTATGCTAGGGGAGAAATAATAAGGGTGCAAAGAAGGCTGCCATTCTTATGATGGTGAGTTTGGAGGCAGCCCCAGCTTACAATAGAAGCAGAAAGGTGAGTTTAGGGCCTCATTTAGCAGGGTGAAGGGGGCATGAAGGTATTTTATTAAAGGGGCACTCAGATCATGGTATTAGCCCTGTTTTGGGCATACCTTCATAACGTAGTAACCCTTTAGCGAGGGTCATTGAAACTTTGCAGTCCATACCGCTGTTATGGAATGGACAGAGCTTGAACCATTACTGGGACATGGTTGCTGAACCTGTGACATGCGTAGTTTGGGAGATAGTCCTTGAGATGTGGCTATCTGAGTTTGAACTGCTTAATCACAGCATTGTGTTGGGTGAGCTAGATACTACAGCAATGAGGAGACCATTTGCTTTTAGCTAGTGGCTTTACCAATATATAATTTATGTTCCTTATTGTTAGAGCTTTCAGCTAATTTACAAAGTGCAAGTAAATTTGTAGCATCAACTCATCCAGATGGCACCAAAGAAGGTTCCAGCACAACTTCCAAGCACCCAGCTGAAGGACGAAGCAACACAGCTGATGGTGAAGATGACCGAGATGATCGCGGCAGTGAGGTTGCGGGAGAAAGAGGAGGAGTGCAAGAAGAAGAGAAAAGCACCACCTGCACCACAAAAGACAGGCAGAGGAAAGAGGCCACTGGCACAGGTTCCCGTTGTTGCCCCAGAGCCTTTACTGGAACTGGAGGTGCCCAATGGCGGAACTAGTAAGTGTAAGGTCAACCTTACAGGTGAAGATGCCCTAAAAGAATACATGGAAGGGCTTATTAATGACATGGGGGAAGTGGGTAAAGAAAGAATGGAGAATGCCCTTGAGATGAAAAGTGGTAAGGCTGGCACCAGAAAGGATGCTGCAGCAGGTACAAGCGGGCAGAGTGGTATGGGTGGGGTCCCAGGTATGACATTAGGAGACCATGTTCCCCTGACAATAAAGGAGAAAGTATGGAAAGCGGAGTTCATGGATTTATTTGCTTTGCTAGACAAAGATACAGCTATGAAGTATGAACAAAAAGAAACTGTAGGCAAGTCTGAGATGGAAGTGGCATTTGCCATGGTGGGGAACCCCACTGAGGAGGACACATATAAGGGAAAAAATATAAAGACCTGACAGGCCAGTTTTACTGTTTTTAGTGCTAAAATGCTGGAGAAGAAGCCAGAATTGGCTATTCCATTGCTGACTTACTCAGCCATTATCAGGGACACATATAAGGTTAAGTAAGTTACCGCTGGTTGAAGTATGATGAGGCCTTCTGGCAGAGGATGGTGGCATAGGGGGATCTGAGATGGGATTGCACCCATTTAGAATTATGGGTACAAACTTTGTCAGGACAAAGTATATGGGAGAAGAGACTTGCAAGGTAGCAGGGGTGGGGTTGGGGTCCAAAACATGATGGGGCTATAATAAGACATTGCTTACAGGGACGAACTGCAGGTTCATACATGTGGGCTCTAAGTGTGCTTACCAGCACTCAGTGACCCTCTGCAGGTTGGCAGGGGATAGGCAAGGCTACCAACATCAAGGTGAACAGTCCTTTTGGGGTGGTTACCAGGATAATAGAGGTAATGGGCAATTCCATGGAAACAGAAGGTGGGAACAGTCTGGGTGCAGTGCCTACAGCGGGGGCTACAGAGGGAACTAAGTACCTAGGGATAGGGGTGTCAGGGAGTGGTTTTCCTTGGGCCTACACCCTGGTTAAACCCCAAGTAATTCACACCTGTTCACAAGAGTATCTGGATCGGTTTGGGGGGCATTGTTGAGGGAGGGCTTCACAAAGGGTTTTAGGTTAGGCTATGAGGGACCAAGGAAAGCAATGTGGTCAAAGAACTTTAGCTCAGTGAAAGACAATGAAGAAGTGCTACTGAGGAAAAAAAGGAAGGAGGTGGAAGTGGGCAGGGCAAGAGGCCTTTTCAACTTTCACCATTCCTGAATTTGAGGGAATCCCCCCTGTGTCTGGTCCCTAAGAAACATAAGAGTGACTATTGATTGATTAACCACCTCTCCTATCCAGAAGGTGCATCAGTTAATGATGGCATTCCAGAAGAGTGGAGCACAGTCTCTTATGCGACTTTGGACCAAGCAGTGGATTTGATCAAGTTGTCAAGGGGGAGGTGGTGGCAAAAACTGACATACAGTCCCCATTCAGACTACTTCTGGTACACCCAGAGGACTGGGACCTTCTGGGCTTTCAATTTCAGGATAGTTACTACTTTGATAAGACCATGCCCATGGGCTGTTCCATAGCCTGCCTGACATTTGAACAATTCAGTACATGGGTTCAATGGGTTTTTGGGGCCAGATACAGGCATGAAGCAACAGTACACTACCTTGACAACTTTCTGATCATAGGGAGCAGTGAGATGGAAACGATCAAAAATTTAAGGGGGTTTCAAGAGGTGTGCTCAGTTATGGACATCCCATCAGTGCCAGACAAAACATAGGGACCAGCTAGGAAAGTTTTAAGTTTTGGGTATTTAGGTGGATGCAGAGCACGAGCTGTTCTGGCTGACTGGAGACAAAGTACAGAGGCTGAAGGAATTTATTGGATCAGATTCAGTCAAAGAGACGGGTCCACCATCTAAAGTTCAGCAGTTACTGGGTCACTTAAATTTCACCAGCAGGGCAATCGGCCTGCGGAGTCAATTCACCAGGAGGTTCGGTAGATGTACAGGTAAAGCAGATTGCTACATCATCGAGTGGATATTACGAAAGGGGTACAGCAAGACTTGGAGATGTGGGGTGACTTTCTGGCCCAATATAATGTAGTCACTTTTCGGCAGAAAGACTGGTTATTCAGTAATGATAAGGACCTTTGTATGGCTGTATCTGGAGAATTGGACATGGGGGCTTACTTCACAGGGGAATGGATCTCTGAGGCTTGTCCTGATGAATGGAGGAACTGAAGGCATCTGAAGGACATTACATTGTTAGAACTGTTTCCTATCTGGATGGCATGCAGGGTTTTGGGCCAGGGGCTGACAAATCAGAAGATAACCATCTGGTATAACAACAAGGTGGTAGTCAAGGTCATTAACAGGCAGAAGAGGTCCATGGAGTCAGTGATTTGGGTTTTACGTCAGCTAATTTTGGAGGGGCTCAAACTTAATTTATCTTTTAGAGCTAAACACACCGAGGGGATACAAAATGACATTGCTGACAGCCTTTCCCATCTCCAGTTGCACAGATTCAGATCCCTGACACCAGAGGCAGCTACACAGAGAACAGCAGGGACTGCCCAGCTATGGGCAGTTGGATGGACCAAGCCCAACAAATGTACAGAAGGTCTTGGGCAGTTAACACACTAAAGGCCTATGAAGGGGGTGTGGGCAGCTTTCCAAGGGTTTCATCAGAGGCAGGGTTTTGAGGTGAGTATGCCAGTGACAGAGAGTCAGATAATGCAGTATATGGTTCATAGATGGGAGGGGAGGATGTCGCACATAGCCATGCGGGTTCAGATAGTGGGGATAGGTTGGGCATGTGGTAGCAGGGTGTGGGCTGAACCAAACAAGTTTAAAGTGGTACAACACATGCTCATGGGATGGCACAGGACCCAGGGAGATGCTGTAGATCACAGGAGGCCCATAGCAGGAAAATTACTGGTCAGATTAATGCCAGCTTTATAGCAGACATGCAAGTCATTGGTGGAGGCCTGCCTATTCAAGGAGTATTTACGGTGATGGCGAAAGGAGCTTTTAGGATAGGGGAAGTGGCAGCACAGAATAAACACAAATGGGTGGTGGGGGACTAGACTGGAGGCTGTAACATATGTAGTGGATTCAGTTTCTATTTGGTTGGGCAGGTCCAAAATAGCTCAAACCAGCAGAGGGGCAGCGATTACCTTGAAGAGCCAGCCATCACAGGAATGATGCATGGTCATCACTCTTGAACACTATAAGTAGACTCGGCCAAAGGGCCCTTTTTTCATGAATGGGAATAGACAACCAGTGACACTCTCCAGGTAACAGCAGTATTGAAGAAGAGTTTAGTTTTTCTATGGGGGAGACCTCAGCTTATTTTCTATATATTCTTTCAGAATTGGGATAACGTCAGAGAGGAGAGCCGCAGGGGCATCAGAGGAGGCGATCAAAGAAGTGGGCACGTGGAAATCCGACTGCTATAAGAAATATGTTAGAAAGTTGTTTTAACATTATCCTTTCTTTTGTACCTACAGGTGGAAACCATCAGATTCAAATGTGGCTAACAGGACATTCATTTATATACTTGACCGAGAGACATGCAGCCATTATGTCAGTAGGGAGGGAGGCAACTTCACGGGGATATCAGTCGGATACAAATCAACTGGAAAGGGGTCCAGGGCATGAGGTGGGCCCAGTTGTTGCCAGTTATGGAAGAGCTTAGAAGACAAGGCAAAAGGCCAATCCTATTAATAATTCATTTGGGGGGTAATGATTTAGGTGACAAGCTCTGAGGGACACTTTTACATGAAATATGTAGGGACATAGACTTTATTAAGGGATGGTGGCCAGGGGTGACCATTGGTTGGTCTGAAATTATATCCAGAAGGGTGTGGTGACATTCCAGGGGACATTAAAGCCAATGGGGGAAATGAAATACCTCTGTTGGAAAGTGGCCCCATTGTTCCGGGCAGTTGGGGGAATCCATATGCCACAAAGATATTAGTTATTTTGTATCAGGCTATTACAGGGAGGATGGGGTACTTTTGTCTATAGTGGGGAGGACTTTCTTCATTGGGAACATATGCAAAGCTATAGAAGGTTGGGAGGGGGGTAGCAGTATCCCTATATGGGGGAAGCCCACCATTCCATCATAGGCTGGGGGTGGGCTAGTGGATGAAGGAAATAAAGGGTTAGGGAGGAGGGCAAGGGGAGGGAACATAATAAAAGGGAGGTGGGAAAGGGGGTTAGGGGAGGGTTAGGTATGGGCCGGGGTCAGCAGCACCCAGCCATGGGGGGAACAAAGGGGGTAACCAATGGATAGATTGCAGGAGGGGGTCATGGTTGGAGGCACCTGACCCAGATCGTAGATGGGGGCTGAAGGCTGGGTGGGGCATCAGGGTCATGCACCTAGGCCCCATGAAAACAGAGGTGACAAGGAACAGGGAGAGCTGCAAAAGCTAAATAAAAAGAGATTGTAATCATGATTACATGTGTTTGTTAAAGATTATGTAGGATGTATTATGGTAATGGTTCTGTAATATAATTGTAATACTTACCGGGATCAATAAACACTTGCCTTTACAGCACCCAAAATAAATTGTGAGTGTATTATTTCCTGGGGGAAATCCCTCTGACAAATGGGGTTGCCACTTAAATGCAACCTTAATTGTCAGGGATTGCCAACAAAAATGACTGGGGGGATGGATTGGAAGGAAAGAGGGGGAGGATACAGATAGGGCTGCTTTGAGGAGGAATCTCAGCAGGTGAGGTCACAGAGGGAGGCAACAGGCAAGGGGTCAGCAGAGATTGAGATTGGGCCAGGGGTGGGGATAGCGGGGGTCCTGATTTGGGTCCTAGAGGGATATTTAAGAAGGTTGCAGGCAGAAACTCTCCTTTCTTTTCCTGCTGATACTCATTTTGTTTCCCACCCACCAACCCCATGATTCTATACAGATGTTGGGGTTATGGGGGGATGGTTAAGCTTAGTGGGGTAACATGGGCCGCAGAGTGAGGGCAGTGGCACAGAGTAGGTTATAGTATGGGCCCAGAGCCACCAGGGGGAGAGTGGCCTGGGGGACCACCAGCATGGTGGGAGGAAGGTAATCAAAGGGAGGAAGGAATTACAGGAAAAGGATTAGGGAGGAGGGCAAGGGGAGGGAACATAATAAAAGGTGAGTGGGGAAGGGGGTTGAGGTAGGATTAGGCACGGGCCAAGTCAGCAGCACTCAGCCGTGGGGGAAGGGGATAACCAATGGCAAAACTGTAGGATGGAGTCATGGTTGGAGGCACCTGAACAAGATCATAGATGGGGGCTGAAGGCTGGATGGGGTGTCAGGGACATTCACCTGGGCCCCATGAAAGCAGAGATGACAAGGAACAAGGAGGCCTGCAAGAGGCCAAAGGAAAAAATGGATCGTAATCATGATTAAGTATGTTTATGAAAGATTATGTAAAATGTATTATGGTAATGGTTCTGAAATATAATTGTAATACTTATCTAGATCAATAAACACTTGCCTTTAGAACACCCATAACAAGTTGTGAGTCTATTCATTCCTTGGGGAATCGCTCTGACGACTGCATTTGGTTTTGTAAAGGACTAGGATTCTCTTGGACTCAACCTACATGTATTAGTGAAGAAAAATGGGCATTATCAAGAGAAAAGTATCATTAAATATTAATGGTCAGTATTACATAGTCTAAGATACACTGCATCCCGTTGTTTAAAAAGTCTTCGCTTCTGACCAACTGCAAATCAAAAATTTAAACAGTAGTGTGTGGAATGAAAGCATTTATTTGGACCCCTCCCCAGCCTTTTGCAGTGATCTAAAAATGATATCTAATCCAAAATATAGAAAAACAAGCAAACTAGGCTGATGCAACACAATTTTTAACACTACAGATAATCCAATACCTGCTCTGTTTCCCAAATAAAAAGAATGAAAATTTGCTAAACTGATCTGTTACCTATACCCCTCATGACACTGATGAGACAGGTTTGGGAAGCCAGTCCAAATCATTGGCAATGGAATGGGGAACAGAGATTCATTATCCTGTTGGATTTTTTTTTGAAAGTGTGGGAAGGATGTAGGATATGCACTGTGACTGCCACATGTAGCATTGCAGTTGGAGCCTCCCTTCTGCAAGGGCCGATGACACTTAGGGAAGGTGTATGCCCACCTTGTGTGCACATGTGCACCATCCCCAGGTTTGTGTTGATATAAGGGGCCTGAGAAAATACCAGTGAAAAAAGACATCTTGGTGACAGGGTGCTGCTTTGAGAGGGCTTGGTGACCCCCCACTGGCTGCACCATGGGAAAAACAATGGATGGTTAAGTATCCTGGTGAAATTAGTGATAAGGCTGAGGGGACCATCCATGAGGGGGGCCTCCCAAGACAAGCGAAGGAAAACCTTGATTTTATTAAAAGAGTTAACTACAGTATTGAGGGGACAGTTTTTTTTTATCATTTTTCCTTTGTGCACTACGTTTTTCGAATGCAGTGACTCAAGCAGCCTTTGAAACCAAAAAGATATCAACAAAAAAAGGAAGTGAGTGGGCACTTTGCTTTCTATAAGCCCTAATTTTTAGCTGACCGAGATGAATGTGGCTTTGGTGTTACTACCAGCACTTGAGTCCCTTTCTTGAAGTTTTCATTCAGATGCAGGCATGTCCACCACACCAGCACCACCACCATTATATAATTCATTCAAAAGTTTTTTTTGTTTTTTTTTCACAGTGACAGATGTCTTATAGTTAAGTCAGTCATCATGAAAGATAGTGAGGTAGACATGACAAGGAAGAAAAGTCAGTGCAGCAGAGCCCTGTCCTAGTCAAGCTTAGTGTGACTTCAAATTTATTTATGAGCTTCTGGACATTCAAAATAGAATAGACCACAGAGTTTAGTTTCATTGTTTTTCTTTCTTCTTTTGTCTTCTCTGGCTTCACAGACACCTGCAAAAGGTAAAGAAATCACATAATCACCAATTATTCATTCACTAATGCAAATTGACTTATTTTTTCTGCAGTGGGCAGAGCCCTGCAGACCTCTTGCTGCAAAAAAGAGAGAGACTTTTCTGACTGAACAACAGTGTGGTGTTTCATCCAGAGTGGGCAAAAGTGGGGTTTTCTGCCACGGCGATTCTTCCTCGAAAATTAGGTACCTTTAACTTCAGTTTCTGAACTTCTGCCTGTGGTGGAGCAGAAAACTTCTGCGAATGTTATGGGTAAAATTTCACCCTTTTTACATTATGAAAAGCCCTGGTGGCTAGTGGTCCCTCCTCCATTGGATCACCTGCCACCGGACCTTAAAAAAAAAAAAAAAAAATTCCACACCCAGGTGGTTGCAAATGCAATTCCTCGCCCCCCCCCTCACCATCCTTGCCCACAAATGTTCTGGTGGCTAGTCGTTCCTCCCCTCCATCTCCCCCAAAGTGCCCAGTTAGTAGCAGTCACCCCTCCATCCCCATCTCCATCTGTAAACAATTCACTGGTTTAAGTTGGTTCAAAATCAAGAGAGACAATCCCCTCCCCATCCCCGATCTGACCCCAGTCCAGTCTCTGAATATAAATTATTTCCCTCATGGTCTAGTGCCCCCCCACCCCAGCAGTTGTCCCACCACTCCACTCCCACCCCATCCTGAACCCCAATGGGCAGACCAGTACAGCCTTCCTCTCTCCACCACAGCCTTCCTGCCCACTGAGCTGTCAATGAATGAAGCGCATTCACGTGCATTCATTGACAACTCAATGGGCGGGCCAGCCATTGTGGACAGAGGAGGGCTATGCCGGTCCACTCACTGAGGTTTGGGATGGGAGTGGAAGCGGGGTGGTGGGACACCTGCTGCGGTGGGGGTCACTGGACCACCAGGGAAAAATTTTTTATTCATGGACTAGACTGGGGTCAGATTGGGATTGGGGAGGGGGATTGTCTCTCTTGATTCTGAACAAACTTAAACCAGCAAATTTTTACGGATGGAGATGGGGATGGGGGTGACTACTATTAACTGGACACTTTGGGCAAGGTGGAGAGGATGGACCACAAGCCACCAGGACATTTGTGGAGCAGGGATGGGGTGGGGAAGGGATTGCATTTGCAACCACTGGGGTGGGGTATTTTTTTTTTTATGTCCGGCCGCAGGTGATCCAGTGGGGGGAGGGACCACTAGCCACCAGGGCTTTTTTGTGGTGACTGGGTGGGCAGAGATTGTGGACAAAATTTCCACGGAAGTTCAGAAATAGATTTCTGAAATTCTGTGGAAGTGAAAGTCAGACTTTTGCTTGAATTCCACCCTAGAAATTTTTTTTTTGCACATGGTTATCCATAACAGTTGTCTCTGCATCTGTGAAGCACTCTGCACTGTCTAGTAGTGGTCACATTTCAATTGGTGGAACATAGCACAGTCCGCTGTGACTGGCGTGGATGACACTGTCTTGTTTTTCCCACCCAACCCTCCATCACAGCACCCACAACCCCACCCCCCTAGAAACACAACAGTGACACTGGGGGTGCCCAATCCTCCAGTGTCCAGATTAGCAAGCCCTGTTTTACCACCCTCCACTACTGATCATGCACGGTTACTTGATGGTGATATATATATATATATATATATATATATTTTTCCTCCCCACCCAACCCTCTGTCTTAGTGCCCCCAAAAACACAACAGTGACACTAAGTTGCCCAATCTCCCAGATTCCTGATCAGCAATCCTCTATTTGTTTTAATCCACCCTCCAATACCGCACATGTGCAGCTACTTGTTGGTGTGTGTTTTTTTATATATTTTTCTCTTCCCTGCACCCAATCCTCCCTCTCAGCACCCCCCCACCAGAAACATAACAGTGACACTGGGGATGCCCAGTCCCCCAGTGTCGTGATGGTGATTCCTCTGTCCTTTTTTGTTTGTTTACCCAGTAAAAAGAAAAACATCCATTGATGTCTTTTGCACCACTTCTGTCTCCCCACCCAAACCTCTCACTCAGCACCCACCACCCCACACCCCCAAACCCTTATTTAGCCATTGTGGGGTCCAACACTGTAATCCTTTCTGGACCACAGACGTTTTTTTACTCTTCAAAGCTGGACCATAGACTGAAGAAACAGGTATATAGTTCTGTCTATTTCAATGGTGTTTTGAACTCAGAGGCATAACTTGTTTTTAATGGGTAGAAGTATGTTTATGCATTGCGCTTTTTCTGCAACTACAGCTATGGAGAGTGTATTGTTCTTTTTGTGATTTTCTGGTTGCTACAATAGACTTTTGTTAATACTTCATTTCATTCATTTTTCATGTCTATTAAGTAAAGGAGCATTTATGCAGACCCCAGTTTTAAAAGCTCCAGAGTCAACAGTAAACACTGTAGGCTAAAACCAGTATAGAATTACCTTGCACAAAAACATATAATTTTAAGTATTCACAGCTCAATAATGAGGATAGTTCAGTACATAACTTTTCCTTAAAGCATTGCACAGACTCATAGCTTTATAGCTGTTCAGAAGAAACATCCCAATGTTTAGTAAATCTAATTAAGAATAAATGCAGATCAAATAAAGTCCTCCAAAAGGGGGTTGAAAGCTTTTGCAAGCCAAATGCCTAGTGGTATATTTACTTTAATTAAACTGTAATTTAGATATTTTTATTAAACTAGAATTTAGATTGTAAAGCACAGGATAAGAGGCCAGAAATGGCCGTTTTCCCATGAAACATATATATACATATAAAATACTGTGCACAAGTTGTAAAGGCACCACCTGGTATTAGTGTATAACACACAGATACACATAACAGATCCCACCGTGAGTTCAAAGCAAAATGGCAGGCCTTATTCATTACATTGTGTGCCCTCAAGAGCACAATCCATACTGTATATCACTGTATCATAGTCTATGATAAAAGCAACAACATTTTTAACTAATGGCTTTTTTAATTTCAGGCAAAACGTTTATTTACTTTCTATATAATAACAAGTTAATTCTAATATTGATAGATTTTACCAAATAGTCAACATGGTTGGCAGATGGTGAATGACAGCATGTCATCAAAAAAAGTATAGTACTTGAATTTAATAACCTGCTCTAGGGTACCACCAGAGGAAGTAAAAATATTCAGCAGGTATCATATCTAATTTGTTTTTTACATGTAGCAAACATCATATTTTAGTTTTTTTTTTTACTTTCATAAGTAGCTAATTTTTATTTAGACCAAGCATGAATTAAATTAAAATCATTTGCTAAAATTAGCAAAAGGAAGCTTATTTCCCAGGAATTCAGCAAGTAGGAATATTGTAGGTTCTGTCTAAACTGCACTTATTGTGTAACTTGCTCTGTGATACTAGCTGTGGTAAAATCAAACTTTGCTGCTGTTACTCTGCCATTGGACCCTCTTGTAAAATAATTTCTGCACCTAATCAAGGCTATCCTGGTGTGGGAAATTCTAAATAAATAATAATCAGTTTGAGTGAATGTAGGCTGTTGTCTGATTTATCTCATGAAGTAACTGTAGGTCAGTCCTGCCCCATCATATCCACTGGAAATCTATCTCCCTTACTGTTCACTGAGACAAAACAGAGTCCCCAGTAATAGTCTCAGTTAAATGACAGGCTGCTGTGAAATTAAATTGCAACTCTTAGCAGCATTTGTGTCTAACTATGACTAGAACAGGGGAACCAGAATGATTTGTGTTAGTGTGTGAAACTGTACACATGCTACCAACAGTTGGGGTGCAGATGTGACATATAGCTACCAGATCAAATAGACAAAACTCCCCCAAAAAACTAAAAGAAAATACAACAGGAAAATGTAAGGGGAAGGGACTTACACAGCTGGGAAGTGGGGGTAGATTAGGGTTTTATACAAAAACTATAAGGGGTTACCCATCTAAATACTGTAATTCAATTTATCAAACCCCTATTTTTTTCTAGTGCCCACTCTCATTTTTAGGGCTGCAGTTGGCATAGCCCTGTAGACCTCTTGCTATCAGAAAACAACATCTGCATTCCTTCTGTCTGAACAACAGGCTAGAGTTGCAACACAGTCGCATCTGAGTCAGTGAAGCACACTCCACTCATTGTCTCCATAGACAGTCGCACTATACTACTTTAAAAGTTGGTGGTCATGGTGGAACATGGTACACTCCACTGTGCCCAAGATAGCTACTGAACAGTATCTGTGCATGCACGACCACTAGCACATGTGCAGAAGAAAGAGGTGGCCATCTTGGGCATGGCAGAGTGTGCTGTGTTCTGCTGTGATCACCAATTTTGTTTAAAAAAAAATATAGATATCCCACCAACCGACCCTCCCACTCATCACCTACCACCCCATCCCACCCACAGAAACATAACAGTAACACTGGGAGTGCTCGATCCCTCAGTGGCATGATGGGAGTCGTTGGTCCTTTTTTTTTGTTGACACCTGTGAAAAGAAAACTGTTCATTGTTGTAATTTGCACCATTTCTGACCTTCCAACCAACCCACCCACTCAACACCCACCACCCTGCACCCTCCCCAAGTCCTTACTTACCCATTGGGAGTCCAAAGCCATAATCCTGTATGAATCACAGACACATCTTCGCTCTTCAAAGCTGGATCACAAAGTAAAGAAATAGGTATGCAGTTCAATGTGTTTCAATGGGGGTTTAAACGTAGTGGCATAACTTGGGCATTTTTACATATTTTTGGACAAAATTTTCAACATGCATTTTTTGGGACCTTGCCTCATGAACGATTGCACTGACATTAGGCAAATCTGTCCTGAAAGGTGATTTCATGGTCCCTGCACAAAATCACCCTTCAGACAAGTGTTGAACATTTTCTCTGCCTTGTTCAAGAGGCAGGGTCATAAGAAGGCTAGGTTTTAAATTTGGTATAAAAATATTTTAAAAAAATGATGAGGCTATGTTAAATGTTTCAAATGCAAGCTCATAACTTTGGTAATATTCAATATTTTTATCCCAAATTTTCAATGTAGCCATTACTTTACAGTACCTCATGAATGTGACAGCTGTCATTTTTCAACTCCTGCCCAAAATTTGATTTTGCATCCTGAAAGTTGATTTTGCAGTCCCTGCACAAAATCACCTTTAGGCCAGGAGTTGAACATTTTTTCTGCCCTTCTTCATGAGGCAGGGTCCTAGAAAGGCTATGTTGAAAATTTGGTGTAAAAATATAAATATAAACACATTTTCAATATTTCTACCCCAAATTCCTGGCTGCAGTCCTATCAGCTCTGGCCAGAACTTAGTTTTATAATTGCTATTGATGTGACTTTGTAAAGAACCAGTGCAGCCACTAAAAATACCAAGATTATCCTCAAAAAGTGCAAGATATTTAGCATGTTTAGTCAACAAATATTTGGACATGTCAGAATCAACACTACCAGTGATGCTGAAGGTTATCTAAGAGTAGACACTGGTTGGTAAGTAACTTAAGTATTAAACAGCCACTCCACAAAATGCATGCTGAATTACATTGCCCATATTTTATTGGGTCATCCTTTATGCTTATTTTCCTAGGGCCTTTAAGATAGTTTTTAAATATAGGGGTAGCAGTATGCTCTTGGCCAACACTAGAAGAAATACCGTCTTTACCAATATCAGGTAGTCCTGACCCAGTGCCACCATCTTTATCTTTTCCATCGTGTGTTTCTCCTGCTGGCATTGAGGTTTGGAAGTGTGTTGTTTTATTTAATTTTATTTATTTATTTATTTATTTAACATACTTTAGAATTACAACCTTTGAGTCAGAGACTCATTTACAAAGGCTCCACATCAGAGTACAGAAAAGGAAAACAGAACATACAAAATACATAGTAACATCATGATGGAATTACGGGTTACATACGGAAATTATATTGACAACAGGAGTACATGATTACAGTTACATACAGTCATGTTTCACGTTAAACTTTGGAAAAACATTAGGCAGAGTTCAGCAGCTATAATAACAGATCTTGAACTGGTTGGACTAGCAAAGTGAACATATGTGAGCAGCCACAAGGCCTTGTCAGGTGTTGACAGTGATGTAGCAGTAAGGTATCGGCTAACTAGATGGTGCATAGACACTGCGGAGAGGCAAGTATGTGCTCTTTGAGTGCTACTTTGAAGGGAACTAAATTGGGGATGGAGGATATATCCAAGGGGAGTTCATTGTACCAAGTAGGTGCTCTGAAGGAGAAGGACCTTTGGGCTAATGAGGTCCTGACCCTAGGGGTCAACCATATCTGTTTGCTGGTGGTGCAGGTATTTACCGTTTTGTGGGAGGATTGGAGTGTGGCAGATACCCCAATGGGCAGAGACCCTGGTGAATTTTTTTTGTAAGGAGGCAGGTTTGGTAACATATCCTCATATTCAGGTCTAGGAGGTTTGTCAGGGAATACAGGGTGTAGGTGTGGGTACACTTATCTGCCCCTGATAGGAGTCTGCACACCTTATTTATGGCCAGGTGGATTTTGTTCAGCACTGTGTGATCAGCGGCTGAGTAAATGGTAAGCCCATAATTGACAAGAGAGAGGACCGAAGCGGTGACAGCCAGGCTAAGGGCTTCAGGGCTAGACAGGTCTTGTGCCTAAACAGTAGCCCTATCTGGGTGTTGATGGCTGAAGACAGGTTGTTTGTGTGTGAGTGGAAGGAGAGGTGGGAATCAAAACATTACGCCTAGGTATTTATTCATGTGTACTTGCTCAAGAGGAAGGAGAGAGTGGGAGAGGATTGTAAGTTGCATATTCCTGGCCTTATTCTGATGATGGGCAAAGAGCATGGCTTTAGTTTTTTTCACATTGAATATGAGTCTTTGGTCTATGAACCAGCTTTCGATCTAGTTAAACGCATATTGTAGGGATGGTTGCAGAGAACTCGGATCATGGTATGAAGCAAAGAGAACTGTGTCATCTGCATACAGCAGCAGATTACCAAAGCATGACTTGGGCAGGGCATTCAGGTAGATACTGAACATCAGTGGGCCAAGAATTGAGCTCTGGGGAACCCCAGAGTGGACTGGCAAGTTTGAGGACAGGGTAGTGTGTATTTTGATGCATTGTGACCATGCTGTGAGGTAGCTGGTGAGCCATGCTATGGGTCCATTGGATAGGCCTAGGTGTTGGAGAGTGTGTAGGAATAAGGGGTGGGACACAGTGTCATAAGCCTTTGACAGGACGATGAAGATGGCTCCCGCAAGGTATTTCTTATCAAGGACAGAGTGGATGTAATTGGAGAACTCAGTCAGGGCTGTGATGATACTGTTCCCTGATCTGAAGCCGTGTTGCTCCCTGCACAGCAAATTGTAAGTGAGAAGATAATCAGTAAGTTGGGTGGCTATGATCTTTTCAAGGGCTTTGGGGGGGAGAGGATGGAGATGGGCTGGTAGTTACTGGGGAGTGTACAGTCACCACTCTTTAGTATAGGTGTGATAGTGGCCGTCTTCCAGATTGAAAGGAACTGCCCCAGACATAGGGGGTGGTTTAGGAAGACAGTCAGTGGGGAGAGAACAGTGTAAAGTACAAGCCCAAGGACCCTCATATCAAAAGAATCCTTACAGTAACAAGAACCACTGAGGGCATTGGTGAAAAATGGCCTAGCCTCATTCATGGACACTACTTTGAAGTGGAAGGGGGGGATACTGAAGGTTAGGAGGCTGGGAGGCTGGAGTAGGATCAAAAAAGTTGTGTGGAAGCACAGCACTGAGGTCAGAGAAGGATGCATTAAGGCAGTCGGCTATGGCCTGTGGATGGGTGGTAGGGTGTTGGCTCAACTGTTTGGGAAATATTATCCATCCTTGCATCTGACACTTTAATGAATAGGTCTTTATACTTGCTGATGTCTGTGAGGCCAGAGGGTAAAAGGAATGTGAGGTTAGCCTTATGTCAAGAGATACCATTCTAAATCTAACATCATTGATATCATTAAGTCCACTTCCATGGATGTAGTCAACTTTTCAACATGGGAAACAACGCTACTTTTGTAAAAAATGTTTGCCTTCTGCTTGTTTCATTTGTTCTTAAAACTGAATATCAGGGGGATTACTTGACTAGGACTGGTATTTTTTGCACTTATTTCTAAAGCTGCTTCCTCAAACAGCAGAAGAAAATGGCCCAATTTTGCCGTCAAGGTCCACTAGATTGAAATGAGTGACACGTCTCATTTCTCTATTGAGTGATCCATAGGGTACTGATTTACTTTACTAAAGGAAACATTGTACCATGTAAAAGGTGGAATTCCACCTGGTGACCACTCCATACTTTAGCTTATGTTGTGGAAGGTTATTGTCATTTTGCATCTGCCATAGTATTTTGCATGCTTTTTTTTTTTGGTACTTTTTTCCCTGGTCACCAGTCTGCTTACCTCATGCTTCCAGGCATCCTCCTGAGGTATCTGGCCACCATCCCAAGGATCCCCCCCCGGCTCCATATTCAGGTCCGCAGCATATCCCTGTGGCTTGCCCCCTGCTGCGGGGAGGTGGAGAGCTCCCCTCACACGTTCACACCCAGACAGGATCCAGTAGAGCCGCACACCTTCGGCACAGAGCAAGTCCCCCTTGGACACATCCATCAAGCCGCCGCAACTGGTGCCCATATTTTTCCTTTTTTCTTCCCCCATGGACATCTGTGATGTGCAATGATGCCAAGGGACAGGAGCACACATGCTACCGCATGCGCCCCTTCCCGGCATCGGTCACAGTACTTCCCCCCACGTCTGCCTATGGCCTGCCATTACCCCCAGCCACTGCTAGAGGCCACTAGGCCACCGAGGCGTCCCGCCCCTCCTCCCCAGAGAAGGAGAGCAGTCCTATGGATGCTCAATCCTTCTCCTCCCCTGCCGACCCCCGATGACCCAGGCTCGTTCCCGAACCCGGGTCACCAGCGTGGTGTGAGGTGTCGCGTCCAGCACCTCAACCCTCAGCACGACTGGGCCGGCTGTATTTTGCATGCTTCAACAGAATGACTAAAGTGTCCACATATTTTGCACACAACCCCCTATGCATTCTGAATGACTTTATCATCTCAAAAATATCATGTACTACAAGACTGAGAGTAGGTGAAAAGTAAGATATGTGCACATACCCATCTTTCTTCACAGCCCACATGATGTGAGTACTATTATTGGATGCAGCAAAAAAAAAAAACAAGCATCTACTCAAAAGTTCTCAATGAACTAAAATGCTTTACAGTCCAGTGTCCCAAAAGAATTGTGTACCACCATTTAAAAGAACTATATTTGACAATTTCTTCAAAATCAAATAGTTTTATTCACTTGATTCAAAGTTCTTCATTATTCCCCTTGCCAGTAAACAAATATTATTAGCTACATTTCTTCATTCTTTCACTTGCCACTAAATTATTGCTAGCCAGTATTTCAAGACTCAAAAGTGGTCTCTTCATCAGGGATTCTGGCTAATAAAATAATTAAAAATGCTAAATTAATAACTACATTTCATTAATAGATCACTCTAAATGAACAGCAGTTCTTTCAAAAAAAGTGATTTAGCTAGGGTATTTTCAAATACTAATATACTAACATACTAAAATGGCAGCAGAATAGGCCTAATGGTCTCTCGATTCTGCTTGATTTTCAGCACCCACACTGAGGGCCAATTTTGATGCCCCCCACTTGGGTTATACTGTCCCCAGTCTCAGATGTTCCACCTGTATTGGGCCTGGTCGGATTTACCCTCCCCCTGTACCTGTCCCATCCACTCTTAAACCCGTCCACAGTCTCCACCTCTACCAGTTCCCTGGGCAGTGCATTCCCTGGCTCAACCACCCTTTCAGTGAAATATCATCTCCTTCTCTCCTCTCTGAGCCTGCCCTCTTCCAGCTTACCCCCGTGATCTTTTGTTGCCCCACCTTCCTTCTTTTGGAGCACCCTGACTGGGCCTATTTATTGATCCCTTTCATGTACTTAAAGACCTCTATCATGCCCCCCCCCGTCCCTCCTCTCCTCCAGGTTGTACATGTCGTGCTCCTTGAGCCTCTCCTCACAGGTCCTCTCCCCCAGGCACCAGATCATTTTGGTTGCTCTCCTTTGGACCCTCTTGAGGAGTGTAATGTCCATCTTTAAATGTGGTCTCCAAAACTGTACACAATACTCAAGGTGTGGCCTAACCAAGCAATTGTACAGTGGAAGGATCTCTTCCACCTTTCTGGAGGTAAACCCCCTGGTGATGCATCCCAGCATCCTATTTGCCCTTGCTGCTGCCCTCCTACAGGTCTCTGAGTTGTTCATTTTCACATCTACAACTACCTCCAGGTCCCCCTCACCCTCTTTGACTTGAATCATGTGTCCTCCCAAGGTATATCCCTGGCCTGGATTTCTGATTCCCAGGTGCAGAACCTTGCACTTCCCCAAATTGAATTTTAGTTTCCATTTTCCCGATCACCTTTCCAGAGCCTCCAAGTCCTCCTGCAAGGCCACCCTCCCCTCCTCCCCATCCACCACTGCACCCTTTGAGTCATCTGCAAAGAGACTCATCTCACTCCTGATCCCCCTCCTGATGTCTGAGATATAGGCATTGAACAGGTGTGGCCACAGCACTGACTCCTGGGAAACCCCACTAGTAACCCACCTTGTGGATGAGGCTACCCCTCCAACCACCACCTTCTGAGTATGCTCAGAAAGCCAATTTCCTATCCATCTTAACAACTGTCTCCCTACCCCCATTTCCTTCAGCTTAGCCAGCAGGCCACTGTGGGGTACTGAATCAAACACCTTGCTAAAGTCCAGAAAGAAGACGTCCACTGGCCTACCCTGGTCCAGGGCCCTCGTCACCCAGTCATAGAACTCACCAAGATTTGTCTGGCACGATCTTCCTGTGACAAAGCCATGCTGCCTGTCATCCAAGTACCCAGTTTTCTCCAGTAACCCCCCTAGCCTTTCCTTGACAATACCCTCCATCACCTTGCCGACCACTGATGTCAGGCTAAAAGGCCTGTAATTTCCCACCTTCTCTCTTGATCTCTCCTTGTGGATCAGTATGACTTGGGCCACCCTTCATTCTTGGAGCACCCACCCAGCCTCAGAGAGATGTAGAAAATCTCTGCTAGAGGGACTGCCAGGACATCCGCCAGTTCCCTCAGCACCCTGGGATGTTTCTCATCTGGCCCAGGTGCTTTCTCCATCTGAAGGGACATGAGGGCTTCCCTTACTCTCTCTACTGGGATTTCAGTCTCCATGTCCTCCCCCTTTTCACCCTGCACTGCTGGGCCGCCACCTGTTGGTGATGGCCACTCCCTTTCCCCAGACCCATCAGGGTCCCTGGTCTCTATCGGTCCCACCCCTTGCTCCGGTTTGCCCCCTCTTCCCTCGCAAGACATAGCCCCTCCATCCCCCCCCCATTAAAATCAGAGGCAAAGTACTCATTTAGGACTTCTGCCTGTTCCCCAGCATCCTGTGCCCAACCATCCCCTATCCTTATCTTCTGATCTGCCCCCTTACTTTCCTTTTTTCCCCTATGTATCTAAAGAACCCCTTGTCCCCCCCCCTCTGGATTCCACTGGCCAAGGACTGCTCCTTTTTTGCCTTAGCTGCTCTCACCACCCTGGTGACTCTCTTGGCTGTCAGCTCATATTCCTCCTGATCCTTTTCACTCCTTGAGCACTTGAAGCACCTATAGGCCGCCTTATTTTCCCTCACCACCTCCTGTACCTCCCGGGTCCACCAGCAAGGTTTTCTGGTCTTACCGAACTTATGCCTTTCCCTTGCGCAGGATCTGGTAACCTACTGTATTCCCCTTGTAATGATCCCCCACCTGCTAGCAGCAGCCATATACGGTCTTATCCTGTTCAGACAATCTTTAAGGATCCTTCCCATTTCCCTGAAGTCTGCACCCCTAAAGTCGGTTACTACTCTCCTTGTTCGGCTTTCCTCCTCCGAGGTCCAGGAATAACCAGACTGTGGTGTGATCACTCCCAGCCAATGGGTCCCTCACCTCTAGGCCCCTAATCTGATCACTGTCGACCAGGACCATGTCCAGTGTCCAGGCCTCCCCAGTTGGCTCACCCACCTGTTGTGTCAGAAACGCATCCTGGAAGACATCCAGCAGCCTCTGCTCTCTGGCCACTGGTGATGTCATAGTACCCCAGTCTGTTCCTGGCATGTTGAAGTCCCCCATTACCACTACCCTTCCCTTTCCCAATCTACAGTGTCCCTTGAGATTTGCCACCAGACTTTCTTCCAGGACCTCCACCAGTGCTGGTGGTCTGTATACCACTCCGACCTTTACTCTCTTACCCCCCCCTGCATCAGCAAGGTGACCCAAATAACCTCCAATGTTCTCCTCTGCCTCCTCTACCCTTCCAATACCAATGCCATTTCTTACTAACAGTGCTACACCACCACCCCTTCCCTCCCCCTATCTTTTCTGAACATAGTGTAACCCTCCAGATTTAGGTCCCACTCATGCCCTGGAGTGGCCCAGGTCTCAGTAACTGCTGCCACATCTATCTCCACCTCAACTAGCATTGCCTGGAGCTCAGGCATTTTATTTCCTAAGTTTCTGGCATTTATCAGGACCACTCTCCATCCCTTTTCCCTCCTCTCCTTTCTCCCCTTGCGCTCCCATTTCTCAGCTCCTGCACCCTACCTGGTGACCCATTTCTATATCTCCCTGGTTCCCTAGAGGAGTGGAAACCATGTCTCTCATTTATCGTATCTGCTGGTATGGCCCCTTTTTTATCCCTTCCCCCTTCACAAGTTTAAACCCCACCTTTTGCTGATGAACCCAGCTAGTTCAAACTTTAGGATTTCCTTACCTTCCAAATTAAGGTGGAGCCTGTCCCTAGCGTACAGTCCCTTATCGTCCCAGGTCTCCCCCCAGTCCCCCACCAGGCCATACCCCAATTACTCACACCACTCCCTAAGCCACTGATGTATCTCCCTAATCTTCATCTTGTTTTCCCCACTAGCCCTTGGCACCGGCAGGATTTCCAAAAAGGAGATCTTACAGCCTCTGGAAAGGCATACCCTGGCCAACTTCTGGAACCTTGCCTGAATTTCTAGTTCACTATTACTATTTATGTCGTTTGTCCCCAAGTGCACTAGAATGTCCAGGGTCACCCCGCATTCCCTTGCCAGTGAATACAACTCATGCTTGGCCTTGTGCACCATCAGGCCTGGGTGGCATTTAGTTCTGATCAGACAGGTTTTACCCTTCTCCTGCCCCTCCTACTGCATGCCTCTGATCATGAAGTCCCCCAATAGCATTACTCTAACCTCCCCCTTGCCTTCCTGTTCACCCCTAGGGTTCCCCCTCCTTCCATGCCCTTCCTCATCCCTTCCTCCGGATTCTCCCCTCAACTGGCTCCTCGCACCTCCAACAATCTGGGTGTCGAAGGTAGCCCCTTCACTATTGTACCTTGTCACCTCCTCTACCCAAGTCCTGGTCTTCTTTATCCCCCCCACCCAAGTCTCTTTCTCTGTATCTCTTTCTCCACTCTTTACTAATCCATCAGTCTTATCATTCTGCCTACTTGGCTTTCTGCTCGCTATCATCATCATTTACGTCCTGTGCCTTTCTGCCTGTCGTGCTCCCCTGTTCCATACCATCAGCCTCCTACTTGTTCTCCTCATTCTCCTTTTTCTTCTCCCCTTCTACCCCCTTTCCCTATCCTGTCCAGGACCCCTCTATTGCACCCTTGCCACTTGCCCCCTTCACCCGTTCTTTCCATCCCTTTCCTAGCTTCACCACCAGCAGCATCCTTCTCCTCCTCCTCCTCTTCTTCTCCAACACACCCCTCTTCTACCAATAGGCATAGAGGGTTAAAATGATTTGTGAGCCTTAGCCGATCCCCCAGGGCCCACCTGTCCCTACTTCCTCTCTCAGTTTCCTTTAGACACCCCAAGACTCTTGCCTACTGCTGTGGAAATTTCCACCTTTTGGACCCCATTTGCCAGGATCCCCTAGAGCCCACTGTATACCCCCTTCCCTCCTATCCTAGTGTGAACACCTCTCTTCACTCCTCCCCCTGCTTGGGAGCCCCCACCACTTAGTGCTTCCATTTAGGTGACCGCTTGCCTCCTACCTCTCCAATCCTCCCCCCCAGCACCCCGAGCTACCTTTGAATCCCCTCTATCTCCTCCTTAAGCTGTGCCAGCCGGTAGCACTCTGGGCAGCCCCCAAACTTCCAAGCCCAGTCCAGTATCATGGCTGCACCACACCCTGTGCACCCAACCACCCACCAAAAGATACCTGCTCTAGTGATATGTGGTCCCTTCCCCATCATCACAGCAGTCTTTTCTAGGCCAAATTACCAACTCAATGGCTCTACAGTTTCTCAAGCTACCAGTACCTATACCTAGGCAATTCTCACCATACAGCATGCAGACTTTTAAACTTGCAATGCTTTGGTAGCTGAACTTTTCCCCATCTGACTATTAGCCTTAAGAGTTAGCATTTAGGGGAAGTTTACAATTCCTTAAGATCCTCCCTTCCAGCCTTTAAACCCAGCCCCCAGTGGATAGAACTACATGAGCTGCACCTGAAGCATCTTACTCCAGTTGTAGGGCAGGTGTTACCCTATAAATGAGCTGTGCTCTAGGGATGGAGGGGTGGGGAGGTGGGATTTGGGCCCACAGCCAACTCTCACTAGAGTGTATCAGCCCTGTGTCTGCCCCTCACTGCACCTGCAAGCACTGCAACCTCCTCTGGAGGAAGGTCCCACACACACCTCAGTTATAAAGTTAAAATAAAAACGTGTTTCTTCATTGCAATTCTAATATTCTTTTGGCTGTACAAATATACAAAATGAGAAATAAAAATATATATAAAGAAAATAAATGTTACATTTCTGCTATAAATGTTATTTTTAAACCACAGAAAATAATTCTCATGCATACATCATATATACAAATTGCCTTATATTCTTCATTCAACTGCTGCATACTGCACATTTTGCATTTTACTAGACAAGTATCTCATGAGCCTGAATATGAAGGAGTACACTGAATCAGTACATGTTTAGTACAATTGTCATACTGTGCTATCTTTCTAAACAAACTAAATAATTCACTCATATGTGATTCTCTTATCAGTTACATGTAGTTAAACATTGAAAGCTTGTCATTACATTTAGGTCCTCAAGTTTACTTTTAAAAGATAAAATTCCACGACTTCTGATTAACAAACATCATGTTAAAACAGTTCTAATCATCTAGTCTCAAAGACCTTAATTCCTGCTGTAAAACATTGTTTATGTGTGTTACTGAATCACACTCTCTGTTGTATCATTTAGATAATGTCAGCTCACCCTTAGATTTCTAAACAAGTTAATTAACCACACTGTCAATTTTCTGTTCTCGGTTTTATCACTTAGGTAATGTCAACTCCCCCTCACATTCTCAAACAAGTTAATGAACCATGCTTTCATTGTTCTACTCTTGAAAATGTACTCTTTGAATTTACTCTTCACATTGGGGCTTCATAGCACTGTTATAACAAGATAAAAACAAAGTGTGAATCATCTCATACATTGTCTCATATCATATATTATGAAGTTACCATATCTATTATAACTATAAAAGAAACATTATAACTTAGAAACTTATTATGTAAACTTACTTTCTAAACTACAATTTTAAATGTACTTGTTTTTAGTTTTTATTTATCATGTTGTGCATTTGCACAGCCAAAAGAATACTAGTGTTGCAATGAAGAAAAATGTTTCTATACAAACTTTATAACTGAGGTATTTGAAACTACCCTTACTAAATTTTTGTGAAAGAAATGTTGTTTATTTATGGTGCTCTAATGAAATGTAGTTATTTATTTATTTATCATTTTTGAATTATTTTATTAGCCACAATCCCTGATGAAGAGACCAGTTTTGAGTCTTGAAACATTAGCCACCAATAATTGTTCCTTTTCAAGTGAAAGCATGAAGAAATCTGGCTACAGATATTTTTCTAGTGGCAAGTGAAAGAATGAAGAACTTTGAATAAAGTTAATAAAACTACTTGATTTTGAAGTAATTGTCCAGTCCAGTTCTTTTGAATGGTGCCATTATTGGGTACCAAAAAACCATGGAAAACAACAATTAGGAGTAAGCTATTCAGCAAACCATCTTCTGCTAGCGGTGCACTCCAGTGTGATCTTTGCATTCAAAACTTGTACTACACAGGCCAGACTTTTGCTAAATATAACAAAAGTTGTGTCTGAGACAGAGGATGAGATGAAGGAATTGTAAAGACTGTCATGTAGTTTACAGTCTGACCATTAGTCCACATTTCAGTAGTAATATTTATATCTCTAGCTATATTGTCTATATATGGGTCTGGTATGATTTCCCCGACAATTAAAATCCAAATGGTTATATTCCCAACTCAGAAATATTGACTTTCAACTTACCATCAGGGTCAATTTGCAGACACATGAAATCCCTACAATAAATCCTTAGGTTGACTGCTGGCATGTAAGCCCACCCATAGTGCAGGTGTTTGTAAATAACTGACTTTGTCCTCTGTAAACACTCATCTAGTGAGCATCTGCTAGACCTTAGAAGTGATCGCAAAACAGAAACAAGAGGAAACAATTGCAAAATGGTAGTAATTTTTTTATTACTTTAACTAATTATTTAAAATTTTGTGTCATTAAATAACCAACAGTTTTTTTTTAGGATTGATCACTAATACCCACTGATGGAGGGCTGACATTAAAGCAATGTTATCCACCCCCAGTGATGTTCATCTTGCACTAAGTACAGAAAATCATAGGAAGATGTATTCAGTATGAAAAGAATATGTGACTTGGGGCTTTACATTACACTCCTGTTTCTCCTTCACTACTGTGAATTGCTCCACCAATGTAATTACTGCACACTTGTGGATCCTAATGTATATATAAACAGCCCTTTTCTTTTCATACAAAACACATCTTCCTACTAGTGCTCCCAATTCAGTGTAGATTGATTTGCTCAGGTACAAAGTATTTTAGATGCAGACCACACAACTCACCCTGTGGCAGGTTGAGATTATTTTTATGGCAACCTCTTTAACCGGCACTCACTGCACTGTTTTGCCTCAGTCAGCATCTACACTTTCCAATATTTCACCTAGTCTGGAGGGTTGCTTGCTTCCAATTCACCTTTTAGTGAGTTGTCCAAAAACACATGCTGGCAGCAGGCAGAGCGACTCCAAAGCAATGATCTGAATTCTGGTAGGGCTCAATGTTTACATCCCAGCTGGGGGTGAGGAGAAACAGAGACAGCTGCTCCTGTCACTTAGAGCTTGGATAAAGGCAGGCAGTAGCTGTTTTGTTGCTGGGTCTTGTATGTGAAAAACCTAGTCCAGAGCTGCCTCAGATTGACACCCATTGTGAATATGAATGGTGAAACTGACAGGCTGTCTGTGTTTGCGGGTTACTAGCATCTCTCCGTGATGTATTAAGTCAGGATTCCATGTGTTGGCTAATACTGTGATGGGATCTGGTACCTGACAAGAAAGCAGAGTGAGTTTTTTGTTTTGTGTCATTCACCCCAGTGTCAGGATTTCATACGAATCTATATCTATATCTATATCTACATCTACATCTACATCTACATCTACATCTACCTCTACCTCTACCTATACCTATACCTATACTTATACCTATATCTATAGCTATATCTATACCTATATCTATATATATATATATATATATATATATATATATATGGAGAGCAGTATATGGCGCAATGGAAGTTAAGGCTCTGAGCTGCAAATCTGGAGACCTGGGTTTGAATCCCACAGCCCCCTAGGTGCATACTGTGTGACCCTGAGCAAGTCACTTAACTTCCTCGTGCTCCCAGGTTGTACCTGCAAACAAGCTTTCAGCTTAGTGTGTCTCACCTGGTAAAATAATTGGTAAAAATAAAAATATACAGTATATCTGTATCTATATCTATATCTATCTCTATCTCTATCTCTATCTCTATCTCTATCTGTATCTGTATCTATATCTACCTCTACCTGTATCTAAATCTATATCTCTGTCTATATCTATATCTATAGCTATATCTCTCTGTCTCTATGTCTACATCCACATCCACATCCACATCTATAGCTATGTATCTACAGCTAGGCCTATTTCTATATCTGTAGCTATATTTTTATGTCTGTCTGTCTGTCTGCCTATCTATCTATCTATCTATCTATCTATCTATCTATCTATCTATCTACTTAACCTCACAAAAGTAGGGGAATGTGGCATCAGGCTTTCCAACCCTAAGTCCCCACACCCACATCCCAAGCAGCAAAGGAAAAAAAAAAACAGTAGGGTGTTGTGCCTCTGCAGTCTTAATAAATCAGTGGTGGGGTCTTCCTTGGTGATGCCAACTCTAATGCCCAACCTCTTCCTGAACAAGGATGGTCAGATGCAATTTCTTTCTTTCTTTCTTTCTTTCTTTCTTTCTTTCTTTCTTTCTTTCTTTCTTCCTTCTTTCCTTCCTTTTTTCATCACACAGGGCACAGAGGGCCCAGCATGGACAAATTTACAATAGATTCTGTTAGTAGCATGTCACAAGACATATTTCTCTACCTTGGAAGAGTGTATCATTATGAGGCACTGGCTTGGAATAGTACCCAATGCTTTGTAGAGGACAAGACCCCAACATGGATTTGACAAGCCTCAGGAGATACAATATCCTTTTTTTTCCCTTTTGCTGTTTGGAGAGTGAGTATTGTGAGCAGAGATGTGTGAAGTCCTCAAAATTTGCTCTGCAAATTAATTTGTCAATTTCATAAAACCTGTGAAGTAAATTTCACACAATTTGCACAATTAGTGGGCTGCAAATTGTGAGAATTTTGCTGAGGGGCACAAAATTCACCCACAAATTTCACACTTGGCCTGTGAATTTCACACTGGGAAACAAACAGTGGTCCATTTGCTAGAAAGCTATTTTGCTTCCTATCTTAGTGTAGGATTTCCTGCTGGCTAGTCATACGACATACAACATACAACATATGAATGTGCCAGCAGAAACCGACCACCCAGTCTATCTCAGTCTGCTCAGGTGTGCAGCCAACACCCCTAGTTTGCAGCTGCCCCACTCCCTTCCCCTTTGTCATCCCACTACCACCCCAACTCCCCCACTCTCACTCTCCCCCATTACCTGTCCCATGCCCTTTTGAAGCTGTTCACAGATTTACATGATACCATAGACTTTGACTTTGACTTTGACGGCAGATAAGGACCACTTGGCCCAACCAGTCTGCCCATTTCCCTACCTACTGGATAAGCTGCAGATTCTAGTTGACCAACAGCCTACTTCCTGCAACCCCCCACTATAATGGCCTTATGCCTGTCCCATGCGTGTTTGAATTCCCCCACTGTTTTAGACCCAACAAACTCCTCAGGAAGGCGGTTCCATGTATCCACCACTCTCTCCATGAAAAGAAAAAATTCCTCACATTACCCCTGAGCCGTCCTCCCCTCTATCTTTAAATTGTGCCCCCTTGTTCTTACACATCTCTTTTTCTGAAAGATGTTACCCTCCTGGACTTTGTTGATTCCCTTGAGGTACTTGAAAGTTTCTATCATGTTCCTCTGTCCCTCCTTTCATCAAGAGTATACGTATTAAGCTCTCTCAGTCTCTCTTCATATGGTTTCTGCTGCAGACCCAGCACCATTTTAGTTGCCCTCCTCTGGATTGCTTCCAACCTGTCTATGTCCTTGCGTAGATGAGGTCTCCAAAACTGCACACAGTACTCCAGATAGGGTCTCATCAACTGTCTGTATAGAGGGATAACCACTTCCCTTTTTATACTTGTGATGCCCCTTCCCATGCATCCCAGTATTTCCCCTGGCTCTCCTTACTGATGTTTCACATTGCTTACCCATCTTTAGGTCATCTGATATGACTACCCCCAGGTCCCTTTCCATTTTTGTTGTTGTTAGTACCTCCCATTGTGGTAGAGCATTCCATTTTGCTACCACTCTCTCTGTGAAATAGTGTCTCCTCATTTCCTTCATAAATCTTCTCCCCTCTGTTATTATCCCGTGCCTCCTGGTGACCCCCCCTCCTTAACTTAAAGACCCCCATCTGCCCCATCCTCACTGAGTCCCCTCAGATACTTGAATGTCTCTATCATGTCCACCCTGTCCCTTCTATTCTCCAGGGTGTACATGTTCAGGTCTCCCAGCCTGCTGTCATATTATCTCCCCTCTATTCCACATATTATCTTTGTTGCCCTCCTCTACACCTCCTCCAGTAGCCTGATATCACACTTTAGGAATGGCCTCCAAAACTGCACACAATACTCTAAGTGTGGCCTTACCAGCGACCTGTAGAGGGGCAAGATCACCTCTCTGTGCCTGGATGAAAACCCCCTTATTATGCACCCTAGCATTTTGTTCACTTTTGCAGCACTGGGCAGTGTTGTTCATGGTCCTTGGTATCATTACCCCTAGGTCCTTCTCCTCCTCAGTGATCCCCAGCTTAACCCCCCCGCCAGTATTCTCTCCTTGGGTTCTTCACCCCAAAGTGCATAACCTTAAACTTCTTTGCATTGAGCCCCAGCTGCCACCTCTCTAACCACTCCTCTAGCTTGCGTAGGTCCCCCTGCAGCTGCTTCCATCCCTCCTTTCCATCCACCACTGCTCTGAGTTTGGTGTCGTCAGTGAACAGACTTACCTTGCTCACCACACCATGTGCAATGTCTGATATGAAGAGCCCAAACAATAGTGGCCCCAACACAGAACCCTGCGGCACCCAACTCATCACTGTCCTTGGAGTTGAGCGCTCCCCTCTCACCACCCCCTGTTGCAGCCTGCCACTCAGTCAGCTTTTAATCCAGTTCATCATTTTTGCTGCTACCCCTACACCAGTTAGCTTCTCCCCAAGCTGCCCATGAGGCACTGAATTGAAGGCCTTGCTGAAGTCCAAGTAAAGAACATCCACTGCATGACCCTTATCCAGCTCACCTGTTACCCAGTCATAATATTGGGAGAGGCTGGTTTGACAAGACTTCCCTGAAACAAACTCATGCTGACTCACATCCTGGAGGCCATTGTCCTCTAGGTACAACATAAGTCTTTCCTTTAGTATTGTGTCCATGAGTTTTTACACTATGGAGATGAGATTTACCAGACGATAATTACCCAGTTCATCCCTTGGCCCTCTCTTGTGTAATGGTACTACATGTGCCATCCTACAGTCCAGTGGCATACATCCTGACTCCAGTGAGGTGCTGTACAGATCTGCCAGTGGCTCCACCAATACCTCCACCATCTCCCTCAGCACCCTGGGGTGGATATGATCTGGCTCTGGTGCTTTGTATACCTTCAGTGCCCTCAGTTCCTCTAGGACTCTACTTGCCTCAATTCTTCCACCTGTCACCTCCTCTCCCCCTGTCCCTACCCTCCCAGCCCATGCTGGTAGTGGTTCCCCCCTTCTTCCATGAACACTGAGCAAAAGTATTCATACAGTGCTTCTGCCTGCTCCTCCCCCTTTTCTGTCCACTCCCCAACCCTTTTTATCCTCACTATTGTCTTCTTGCACTTCCTTTTCTCCCTGATGTATCTGAAAAAGTCTTTCTACCCCTTTAGTTCCCTGTGCTAATCTCAGCTCCCTCTGGGTCTTGGCTTCTCTCACATTTCTGGTCACCTTCCTGGACTATCTTGCATATTCCTCCTTGTCCACTTCCTTCCCCATCCTCAAAAACCTCTGGTGTGCCACTCATTTTGCCCTTACCACCTCCACAACCTCACTGTTCAACTAGCATGGTTTTCTTGCTCTGCTCCTCTTACTCTGTGCCTTGGTGCAGACTTCTGTTTCCTCTGTAACTCCCCATTTAATAATATCCCATTTCTGCTCCATGTCCATCCCCTGCCTTATACCCTCCAGTTTCCCTTTCAGTACTTCCTGCATCCTCCCAAAGTCCACCCCCCTGAAGTTTACCACCCGAGTAACTGATTTCTCTGGCTCCCCACACATCATGATATTAAACCACACCATTTGGTGATCACTGTCGGCTAGTGGGTCCTCTACCTTTATTTCCCTCACTGCCTCCCTATTCGACAATCCCAGATCTAAAGTCACTGCATTTGGTTAGTGGGTAAAGTGATCCATATAAAAAGGACCCACATTCTTCCCCTCCCATGCATAGCAGTCCCTTCCCCCACCCAATGTCAATACCTGCCCCCCTCAGTGGCTAGCAGTTACTCCCCCATCACCCGCCTACCTGAAATGTACTTTAAAAAACACCAAACCCTGGTGGCTAGCAGTCCCTCCCCCAACCAATAATCCATCTGCCGTGTATTATAAAAAACCTGGTGGTTAGCAGTCCCTCCCTCCACCCGATCACCCACACAAGTCCTGGTAGTTGTCAGGCAGTTACCCCCCCACACACACTGCCACTGCCATCCCTATCTCCAGTATAAGTAAAATAATGCTTTGCCCTGGTGGTCTAGTGGTAGAGAACAACTCTCTTTGTCCCCAAATCCCGATCTCCAGTATTGTATTTTTTTTAAATTATTCCCTGGAGGTCTAGTGGTCCCTCCTGCACCTCCTGCACCTCCTCCACCCCAACAGTTAGTGTCCAACCCTGCTTTCCCAATCCTGAAATGGAGTGGGCCACCAGTATAGCCATCTGCCCACCTCTATGGCCAGCAGTCCACTGAGAAGTCAATAAATGAATGTGTGCATATACAGCACTCACTCATTCATTGACTTCTCAGTGGGCTGTGAGCTGTAGAGGAGATTGGAGGGTCGTGTCAATGGCCTGTTCCATTTCAGGATGGGGAGAGTGGGGTTGGACACTACCTATCTGAGTGGGGTGTACATGAAGGACCACTAGATCACCAGGGAATAAGTTTTAAAAAATTGCAATATTGGAGATTGGGATTTGGAGATAGGGAGGGGGTCACTACCACTAGACCACCAGGGAAAAAGAATATTTGTCCTGGAAGTGCTGTACAAGCTTATTTTAGCAAAGTTCAGAACTGTCATTGGGCAGTGTGAAGAACTTATTTTCTTGTTTATGAAACTAAAACACAAAGTGGTGGCATACACTATTAACACATCAAAGACAGGGAAAACATCATTAAATAGATCTCTGATGAAGTCTCTATGATAGTCAAAATGCCAGGGTGTTGGGCAACTTTCAGCCCTGTGAGCCAAAACAGCTTTTTCATTAAACCACTACTATTGAACCTAATTTCCCATTGTTTTGTATCTTTTTCTTTTTGCCATGAGTGTGTGTCACTACTTTGCTGCTTTGGTTTGCCCTCTTTCCTTTGACTGGTTACATATCACATGAGGTATTGCAATGGCTTCTTTCTGTATTTCTCAGTTCATGCCCTGAGGCAATGTTTGACCCCATGGAGTGCAACAAATTTAGATTTAGGTCTGACGGTCATGATTTTCTGAGGATTGTACCCAGTGATGAAAGTGAGCAGGAACGCACAGGAACTCAGTTCCTGTACCTTTTTTGCAGCAGGAACTGAGTTCCTGTACTTCCTCCTACTGATATTTGAAATTAAATTCTTACAACAGTAACATAATAACAATTTCTTGGCCTATGATATGAGATCAGTGGATTCCATCACACAATTTTACTTGCAGAACAATTTAATTTGTTTTAGAATTACTTTGACATCTCTGATTGGGTGCACCAGTATCTATACGGATGTGTCTGGAATTGACACATATAGAAACATAGATGTTGACAGCCGAAAAAGGTCCAACGGCCCCTTGAGTCCCAAGAGTTATCCTTCACAGTGAGGATCTTAATTCTTCTTTTCATTTGTGCAAATGTTTGCATTCCTGTACTTCTTGTTCACCATTTACACCACTGATTGTACCAATGTCCCTCAACTGTTTTGCAAAATGGAAATGAACATATTAGTTAATCATTCCACTGTATCTGCTACAAGTCAAAATGAACTGTTTTCAGACTGCCAGCCAAAATTCACATGGCACGCATTGAGCAAATTTCACTGCAAAATATTCGTAATGCACACCATGTAAATTTTGGCTGGGCAGCCTAAATTCCACAAAGCACACATTTTCAGCACTTTGCACATCTCTGGTGGTGATTTAGGTTTGGAAATCATAATACCACAATTCTTTTCTCTTACGTATGTGAGGGGGCTGTGGGGGTGCTGAATGAGGTGGATGGGGTCTTGGGGTACAGATCAGCGATGGACCATTTTCCTTTTCACAGATTGAAAAAATATCAAAAGACAAGAAGGGACTTTTTTTGGAGGTATTTTACATTAATGAATCTGACACTGAGGACTAGGCACACCCATGTTGGCTTATAATCATTGGTGGCATTGAGGGTAGGCACCCCAGTGTTAACAACTGTTATGGGGGGGCATGTGACCTGGATGGGGGATGGGCAAATGGTAACAGGGGTGGGCACCCTGGTCCACTTTTATAAATGATTTCAGAAAGAAAAAGGAAGGGCTGGCTGAAATGGGAGGAGGATGGAATTAAAAGACAAAATAGATGATTGACAGATAAATAGAGACAGAATAGATAGATAGATAGATAGATAGATAGATAGATAGATAGATAGATAGATAGATAGATAGATTTTTGTTAATATCTTTTTTATTGAAGTAAAATTTAAAACTACACAGAATTAAATTACAAATCAATAGTAATATTGACATAATATACCTCTTATTGTTGTAATCAATATAAATGACAATATGAAGAATTAAAAGCAACTCCATTTACAGGCAGTATAGTTCGGTTCCATGTCATAACAGTGAAAATATCACCATGACTTGGAAACTGGTGTTTGCACATTGCTGAAAATAAAACCACAAAAAGCACAAAAGCAGACCCACAATGAGTGAGGGTCTGCAATACTGTATGGGTGCAACAAAATACAAAACTATTTGAGGGGCAATGCCACCCACACCCCCAATGAGGGGGTATTCACCCCTGCATCTCCTATCTAATTATAATCATCTGGGATAATGGAGAAAGCTCAGGAGGGGGCTATTCAGGGAGAGGCTCAGTTCACCACAAAACCAATGGGGAGGGGAATATAAAGTCCAACAAACACATGCAAAAACAGAATACCATCTCTACCCAGCCCCAAACCCAGTACCTCTCACACTACAGGCACCCACCCTCACCCACCAGATCACACAACCAGCTCAGCTTGGCTCCATCAAACAACATCCCAGATGTTGGTTTCCTTTACCTCCCTCTTCTGGTCACTATCGTGATGACCTGCTGTTCTTCCCCGTACCCTCTCTATTTTAAAGCCATCACCAAGGCTGATGTCCTAAAACTCCTCAATTCTGTCTCTGACAACACAAGTGCTGGCTCCGATTGTCTGAAGCCAAAGCTCCAAACTTTGCAGCCCCTTTTATCACCTCCCATCTAGTAAGAATATATACTCTGTCCCTCTGTCAAGGCAATGTTCCTAATATTTGGATAATTGCCAGAGTCACTCCTGTATTCAAAAAAGGGGACAAAAAACATCTCTTATTATTGGCCCATACTGATTCTCTCTGTCTTGGGAAAAATCCTAGAAAAACTGGTGGCCTCCCAAGCTATTGATTATTTCTCCAGATATAGTCTGCTCTCACCTAACCAGCATGACTTCTGCAAAGGGCATAATACCATCACTGCTCTGCTTAAGTTCACCAGTGATGCTTTCCGTGCCATGGATTCTGGTCTTCTTACTGGAGCTGTTTTCATTGATCCCATGAACGCCTTCAGTCTTGTGGATCGCCCTCTTCTGCTCTCCAATCTCTTATCTTTTGGTTTCTCACCACAATCTGTGTCCTGATTTAATAGACACTTAATGAACAGATTTCAAGTCATGAAATTTAATTTTGTCTTATCAGATCAAGTGTCCACCAGTACAAGTGTTCCCCAGGGTTCCATCCTGGGTCCCCTTCTTTTCTCTATTTTTATCAATCACATTGCTCAGGATATCACTCAATGTTCATCACTCCTATATGTGGATGACCTCGTCCTGTACTTCAGCTCCAAGAGTATATCAGATATAAACCTTAGCCTCTCTTCCACCTTTCATAATGTCCAGTCTTGGCTCCCCAGACAGAAGTTCCTACTTAATGTAAGGAAAACTCAGAGTATGCTCTTGGGTACTGTGACCAAGCTTAGATCATCTCAAAGTCAACTCAGTATAACCTACCTTGATTGTTCTCTGTTGAAGATGGTGAGGTCTTCCAAATACTTAGGTGTCTGCTTGATGGGTCCCTTGACTTTGACAAACACATTCTGTCCACATGTAAGTCTGTGAACTCTAAAATTGGACTTGCTTACAAGACTAGTCATGTCTTAACACCCTCTGCTAGACTAGCCATTGATAGACTTATTCTGCTCCCTTCACTTACCTATGGTACTGTACATTTTCTTAATGCATCGAAAGCATCCCTACACGGATTGGACACAACATATAACAACATCTGTCAGTACGCCTCAGCATCCTGGCAGCTCAAACATCACTGTCAGCTCTATGCTGACCTAGACTTGCCTTCCCCCCCTCTAACTAGCAGCTTCCCTCCCTTGGCTCATTGATGGATAACACAATTAGAACTAATATCCCAGTATTGCTTGCCTTCCTTCTTCCCCAATTGCCTCCTATGGCCTCTGGTCAACAGTTCAATCACTACTACAAATCCCCAGATGTAAAATGTCCTAGGGAGCCTGTGCTTTCTCTTATGTCGCCACTAAATTTTGGAACTCCCTTCCCCTAGTTGTCCAGCTTGCACCAAGCCATGCCTTTTATGAAAGAGTGTTTCTGTCTTACCTATTTAAACTTACCCCATGCACATGTTTCAATCCCCGCTAATTCACTCAACTGCCACCACTTAGCTATGTGCTCCTGTCTCCTCTTGTCAATAATCCTATGTCACTTCTGCTCCTTCTACTTCTAACCCTGCCTTACCCTGCTCCTTCCAAGATTTTTCTCACTGTCACTCTACCTTTCTGCCGCCATCACTTCCTCAAGCAGTTTATTCTGGCCTCCACCACACTCTCCATGAAGAAATGTCTCCTCACATTGCCTCTGAATCTTTCTTCTTTTAGTCCTAAGACTATGCCCTCTAGTTTTAACCCCAATCTTCCTTTTAAATAAGATCTCTTCCCTAACCTTATTGATCCCCTACACATACTTAAATGTTTCTATCATGTCCCCCTCTCCCTTTTAGTCTCCAGTGGGTACAGATACATTTCCCTCCACCTCTCCTCATATGGCTTCCCCTGCATACCATGTGCCATCTTGGTTGCTGTTCTCTGCACCTTCTCAATTGCATCTATCTCCTTGTGTAGATGTGGTCTCCAGAACTGGACCCCGTACTCCAGGCATGGCCTCACCATGGTTTTATAAAGAGGCATCAGTATCTCCCTCCGTCTGCTTGTTATGCCCCCTCCTAATGCACACCAACATTCTAGTTGCCTTACCCATCACTTTGCTACATTGATTACCTACCTTAATGTTGCTTGATATTATAATCCCTAGATCCCACTCCTGCTCAGTTGGCTTTATTACCTCTCCGCAGAGTGTAAGCTGCTAGCATGTTTTTACATCCCATGAGCATCACTGCACACTTTTTAACACTGAATTTCTGTTGCCAAGTTTCTGACCACCCCTCCAGAATCTTCAGGTCCTACCTCATGGCCTCCACCCCCTTGGAGAGTCCACCCTATTGCAGATAATAAGGTCAGGCGAGAGATGAGGTTGGGGACCTCCCAATTTCATTGGTACCTGCAAGTGAAAGCGTATGTAGGAAGATTGGGTACTGGGGGAAGGGATGGGTTGCATCCAAATCGAATAGAGCAGATGGTATGTCAGGCCAGGGAAGATCCAAAAGGATTTTTTGGGAAAGCGGCCAAACAAGATAAACAGAACCTTCCAGACTTGATGGGCCCCACAAAGGCTCTTTGGGAGAGGGATTTAGGGTTGCAAATATCGGATGGGAACTGGAAGTTAGTGCTAGATATGCCGGAGGGAATTATGGTATGCAATAAATTTAAGGAGGCCTTTAATAAATTTTTGCATAAAATTTATTGGCCCCCAGTGGCAGTACATCGGGTGCATCCTGCAGTTTCACCAAACTGCAGAAGATGTAGACGAGGGTTAGGTACCTTTTTTCATTGCTTTTGGACATGCCCAGTCCTGGTTAAGTTTTGGGGAGGTATAGTCCAGGAGGTGAACAAGGGGATGGCGGGCCGATTGTCTCATGACCCTTTGGTCTGCCTATTTGGGGTGGAAATAATGGAAGGGGAGGAGGAGTGGCAACTACTACCTAGATGGGTAAGGGTGTTGTTTGTGCTGGCCAGGCACTGTATTCAGAACACCTGGGTCACTGGAAATGGGCCTACTCTGGCTGACTGGCAAAGACTGGTTATACACTCCTTGGCTTTGGAGAGGCTTACATGGATCGTAAGAGATCGGGTGGAGGTGTTTTTGAGGGACTGGGCTCCTTTTTTGGCATCCTTGAGCATGTCTGAAAACCTAATGCTCCGTATAGGGTTGAGTATCTAAGTCCCAGAGTGATGGTTAGGTCTAGGGGGAATATCCCTCCTGTGAGTGGAAAAATCAGCAGCCTGCCTATGGTTTATTGGGCACCTATGGTCCTGCTCTTCCTGTATAATATGAATATTAGGGATCGTTTGATTGCTCTCTGTGCTTAATATGATATGATTAACTAGAGATACCTGAATCTGTCTGAGAATATGGATTGTATTGCACACTCGACTGCATCTTTGTAAATGGAATCTGATAGATATCAATGATATAACTGGGATTTTAGTGTGTTTGTGTTAGTAGCTGTCTCTTGTCATATGTTGTATGTATAAGTCTCCGTGTTAGAAAACTTTTAATAAACAGAATATTCAAAAAAAAAAAAGATCAGGTTCTTATACCTTATAAGGAGACTGTGTATGTCAATATTAGTCATTGCTTGCTCCCAGAAACTGCAAAACAACATCTGCACTTAAAGTCAAATTCCACGAATCTTTGTGAAAATGTTGAAATTTCATGAAAATTCCATGACATCAGAATTTGCTATTTTCATTCAGCATTATATGGAGGGATTCAAGTTAAGGGATAGGGGTATGTGAGGCAGGTAGTGCAGGAGGTCACCAGTTTCAGGAGAAATGTGCATCATTTCACTAAGGAATGGTCAGCTGAGCTGGGTAGCACACCACTGGTAGATCTCCCAGTTGAAGCAAGGAAACACAGATTGTCAACAATTCCAGCCTGAATACAGGATATGTAAGTATCATACCCAGTAAATTAATGATCCAGGGAGTCTGATGTATGTGCAAATCTGGGACTTAGAGGTACTCAAAAAGATATAGTGGGGGAAGACAATGCCTGTGGCACCAGGAAGGAAGAATGCTGGCTATTCCAATATGATAGGTTGATAGTAAAAGGAGTAGGTGACTATTGTATTAAGGATGCTGTCACTATATAGAACAAAGAATATATCAGTGGGATAAATAGTTTTACAGGATCAATCTGGTTATGGTAAGAGACAAGGGGATGGCAAAATAGTCACCCAGACAGGAACAGGAGGACTGCAAAAAGCTCAGCCCAGCTTATAAAATGAAGTGATACATGCATTGTGAATGTTAAATTCCATAAAAAGAATTCTGGATGCTTCATTTATATGCTATCATAAATATTTGAGAAAAAGTTAATCATTTTTATGTTTGCCTGTGCGCATGCGCAAGAAACATCTTGGGACAATACGACCTGCTGAAGGTGTGTGCCTGTCCTTGCCAATGCAGTTCTCAGTCTGCGGGGTGCATCCCATATGCACCAATGGAGCTGCAAGCTGTCTATGAGGGCAGATTCAGAGCACTGGTCTTGACTTGAAAGAAAAGGCCCGCTGCAATCAGCGGTGAAAACATGCCTCCACTTTACATACCTGATGTGCTACGTCTTCCTTTTATCGGCATGCCCTGAATTTGTCACTCTCCGAGCGAGAGAGGGAGAGAGAGATACACCTCCGAGCCTCTAGACATTGGAACACTGCACCACACAATTTTTTTTAATTCCCTGTCTTCGCAGGCTGGCACTTGTTTTTTTACAGCTGATTTTAGCTGGAAAAAGCAAATTCAAGGCACTTTTCCTAAGTAAGGAAGGAGCAATGGGAGCGAGGGATAGAGCGAGAAAGAGACAGACACTGCACATTCACTTGTAAGTTTCAGTGTCTCTCTCTCTCTCTCTCTCCTCACTATGGAGGGTATACAGCAGCTTCTCTAATTAAAGGGAAACGTCCACCTACCGACTGCTAGCACAGTCCCATAGTATGTCCCAAGTACAGCCTCTGCATTTAAAGCATTTTTTTCTTACCTCTGCCTGTTTTTTTTGGTTTTCCTCATAAAGTTCTGTTTTGGCTGCTTTCTCCCTCTGCGATCCGCGACATTGGTGAAATGCATGCACATGCGCAATAGGTGCAGACAGGACCGTGACGTTCCATGCGGGGAGATGGGGACACTGTATAAATGGTAACACACTTTGTCAAAGCACTAAATTTGAGTTTAAACATTTGCCCTTTTTGCATCAGAGGGTGACAGTTGCACATTTTGGGGTAGCTGAGGTTTTGGCACTGTGACTTTCCATTCCGTTCTGTCTGATTTTTTTGTTTTCTGCATTTGTAAAAGCTCTTCCTTGCTCCACAGTACAGTTAGGTGCATAGCTGCTTGCTGGGTTATTTAATTTGGACTAATCTCTTTTTGAGAATTGTAATGGCCACTATTTGATTTATTTACACCTAATACCTAACAATGGTGTATTGCTGTGTTGTTGGCTGCCGTAGCAATAGCAGAAAAGCTGAATGCCAACAACTGTCATTCCACATTTTCCCTCGGGATGACAGTTTAGCATCAATGTGGAAGGCACGCATCAAGAGGGACAATCTACTGGACATACACAGTAGAAATATAGTGGTCTGCTCATGCAGTTCTCCACCGATAGCTATGAGCAGAATTTTCAGGCAACTACATGTAAATGCCTTTACTATATGCCTTGCATCCACTGCCGGCTTACTGTGTGTCTCATAGTGACCCCCACTAACCTTTTTTATTCCTCTGTGCATTGTTCTACAGTAATTTGTCATCTTATCTGTTATCAGTTTCTAACTTGTACCACGTGGCTTTTTTGGATATGTGTAGTCGGCTCACGACATGCCCCAGAGCTCCTACTGGAAGTGTGAGTGCTACTAAAAATGCCAGTGGTGCTATACAGATCGATAGCCATCTATGGGTGCTCACTTTTCATGAAGTCAGTCACCTGTGTATTGTATTGATCTGTACATGCTGGGAGGGTAGAGGGTTGAACTCAGATGGGCGAGTGATGTATGAGCTGCTGCGGTTCACATGCCACCACATTACCTAACTAATGATTCCCTGCACTTACCTAGCATAATGTCATGCCTCCGTTCATCTTGCAGGCAGTTTTTGCCATCTTTGCTGTTCATTGTATTTACTGGTATCTTCATGCGCTTCTCTTAAAGCCACTACTTGCTTTCCATGCAGGCACCACAGCATCAAGTAATGTGTTCCCTGCCAACTAGTGTAGTTTGCGTTTGCTTACACTTTTACCATTGCACAGGAATGGCATTGACCTCTCCCAGCTACTCATGTACTAGTAGGTATTTCTGCAGGGCATCTACATGTGATCCAGAGTAAGTATAGGCAGTACAGTGAGATGTCTTTGCTTGTGCAATTTGCACTACTACAGTCTCTTGAATTTCCCAATTTTTGTCGTGATGATCTCTGAATTTATTCATAGTTTACTGTTGCTATGAAAACCGGATGGTGCCCACATCGCTGAGCATTTGACACTGATCAATTGCCCTTGTTGCGATCTGATTCTGGCCAGTCGTGCATTGAATGACAATCTGGCTTGTAAGGGTGGTGGTGGGTGGTAGGTGGTGGTGATGATGGAGGTGTGTGTGTCCAGTGTGCACTCGGGATGCTATTAACATATGGAGGAGGCTAGTACCAAAGTACAAGAAAGCAAATTCAAGGCACTTTTTCTAAGTAAAGAAGGAGCGATGGGAGCGAGGGATAGAGCGAGAAAGAGACAGACACTGCACTTTCACTTGTAAGTTTCAGTGTCTCTCTTTCTCTCCTCACTATGGAGGGTATACAGCAGCTTCTCTAATTAATTTTGAATTTTTTAGCTTGCAAAACATGAGCAAATCAAATAACTTTTTTTCTGTATGATCATGCTGCCGATTTTCTTTCTTAGAGAGAGATCAGAATAAAAGGGATCTGTACCATTGCCTGCATCTTAAAATCCCCACAGCTGAATGACCAACTCTGAAATACCGACGCATTCAAATTACCGATGCATGTATTCCCGACTGTTAAAATCCCATGTCCCAAAATACCGACAGAAATAAAGATACTTGCTACATGTGAAATAAAAAGCAATACTAAATCTCCATTTTCTGCTGAAATACTCCCTCAAACCTGCAACCTTAAGATATTACTTTTCCTCCATATGTACAAGTCACTGCATGTTTTTTAACTGAAACAAAACTCCATTTTTGGCTGACATACTCCCTCAAACCTGCAAGCTTGCTACCTATGCAAATCAGCCTAAACTGCTGCAGCCATGTGGCATCGTGCACACAAAACTGTTAAATATTTCAATAAATGCCCCCCCCCCAATTAACATCATGATGTGCACACCAAACTTCAAGCTGGAGACACCATCTGCCATGAGTCATGGCATGTAATTATTCACAGGGGTCACAGTTTCACGATTACCATGACATTGGTAGCCCCCCGTGAAAATCCCCCAAGTTGTGGTATGTACTGTACTGAATGACGAGGTTGCTGCTACGCGTTCATGAGCAGGACTACATAATGTGAGTTTTTTTTTATTTATTGAGCCTTACTGAATAGGAGGAAAGTATTTAAACAGTAAGACAGTGGTCTGCCAGAAACGGGAGATGGCTGAAAGCGTGGAAGCACATTAAAATTAGCTGATGATTTTAAAAGCTAACCACTCATGTTACAGTCTTTGAGTAGCATTTGAAAAGCAGATTATCTGCCACATTTCTCCAGCTTTCAAAATGGCACTTGCTCTCCTCCTCGATACTTTCCTGTCTCCACTACCCAGCTCCTCTCTTGTGCTTTCCACAACTGAAACTCGCTCTTTCCTCATAAAACCTGGCTAACAACTGCCCCATTCACAACTCTTCCTCGAGAGCACTGCTGCAGGTGTCTCACTGGAACCACTGAGGAGCGTCCCCGTGGAAATATCAGTCTCTTGATGTCTCCTGCTTTCTGTCAAGCATTACATAGATGTCTAGAAGCACAAAATCAGTTGGTTGATCAGTTGGGAGCACGTCTTGGTGCGGTTTGTCTGTTTTAAATATATATTTTTTTTTTACTGCAGAGTGCCGTGAAATTGGCCATTTTTTTCCCTGAAAAACTTACATCCCTAGCCATGACTTCCTCCTCAGTCTTCCATTAACAGCAAACATCTCTGGTAAGGCAAGGTGATGTAAATGTAACATGTTAACTGTTTATAAAATATTGCTGGAGGCTGGATATGTAGGAACTGGAGCTAGATTAAGTGAATCACCTTTCTTTTTTCCAGCAACTATCGGAATGCTTCCAGTCCCCCCCTCCACTACTGTCTCTCAGAGCTGGCTCGGTCTGACAGCAGCACTGTGCTGAGTGCTGAAATACTCCCTCAAACATGCAAACTATCACCGACCCAGTGGCATGGTGCGGCCAGTAAATAAACAAAATGATTGCTACTCCATGCAACAATAGATATCACCCCCCCACACACACACACACTCTGTCCTTTAACCACCTCGCAGCAACTGTCGGTTGTGCATCAGTAAGACCACTGGTATTTTGCAAAACAGGATTTTAATTGCCGGGTATATGAGCATCGGTATGATAATTGGAGCGGGATATCAGAGGAAAATGTACCAAACCCCCAAAAAGGCAAAACAAGCAGTCAGCCTCATTGAGCACCTGCCTTCTAGATTAATGTTCAACAGCTGTCTGTCTCTAACATCATCATCAGTTCGTAGTGTCATTTCTGTATTTATTTATGTTTATTATGGCTGCTTTTTGTTGAAAAAAAAACCCTAGGCAACTTTTTTCCTAAGTCAGGAGTGAGGGGGGAGAGTGAGAGGGTTTTAGAGAGAGAGAGAGAGAGACACTTATTCTCTTGTACGTTTCAGCAGCTCTCTTCTCTACTCTTGAAGTTATAGGACAGCTTTTGTAATGATTTTGTATCCTGCAAAATAGAGGGAATCAAAGAACTCTTTCCCTCACGATCAGATCATGCTACTGTTTTCTTTCTTGGGAGATTAGCATAAAACCAAAATGAGCAGTCAGTCTCAAGGAGCACCCTTGCTAGGTATGCAGTGATTAGGAAAAAGCAGGCTGCCAGGTGAGCTCTGTGGGACACAGAACATCCTCCTCTTTTGACTTATCAGCACCTAAAACAAAGGTTGTGTGCTGCACATCCGTAATGAGCTAATACTTTTCACACATAGTTGGCTCATCGGCTGATGGTCCGGCGTCAGCCAGAAGAACACAACACAGCCAGGGGAAGAGGTGGGGTTACTCTGTTTAGTTGGGTAAAAAATGTAGGCACTCTTTTAGTAGCATTGTGGGTGCCCAACCCTCTAATGCAGAAGTCCTCATCATCCTCCCCTCACCCTACAGTACAGCGCATGCCCCGTTCTGCCCTTACAGTATGATTTCTATTAACAACTCTTACTCTGAAAGCACTGTATAGTTTGCAATTTATTTAAAACAAGTCAGCTGATGTTACATCTATATCCAGCTCTTGTTTGGCAAATTAAAACTTTACAATAAGATCCAAATTGCTTGCCCTTTTCACCTGGTCCAGATGCACCCAGCTGTACAAGCACAGCCTCCTGTTATGTCCTCACTGTTCCACCTCTCCCAAGCATCCATGTAAGCAAACAGGGAATGAACAAATGGGAAATAAACAGACTCGCCAAAGCTTCCTTTGGTGGTGGTAATAGGATGGGTATGGAAGGCTAAGATGACAAGGATCATGGAGTATAGCAGGTACATCATGGTTCATCCATTGCACATTTCTCCTAGCAAGCCATTGTCTTGGGAGATGGAGGGGGGAATTAATGAGAAGGGTGGATAGAAAAATAGAAATTGTTGGCAGATAAGGACTGCTAGGCCCATCCAGTCAGCCCATTTTATAGAGAAAAAAAAACTAAATGTTAGTTCATGTCCCTGCAAATTCTTACTCTTGCATCAGTCTTGTGAGGTACCTGCTAAGTTCCCCACTCAAGCAAAACTCTGCTTCCCTGATCTACTGTATGTTATTTTTTTAATTTGCTTTGCTACTACTTAAACAACTTTTTAATCAAATCCTGTTGCTTCCCTGTTCACCGATCGCTAAGCCACCCACTCCTCCACTATAGCCTCAGCCCCTGAATGCTGTACTCCCTGTAAAACAAAAAGACAATTTACAAAGAACAGCCAAAAGCTCCATCTGCTTTCCTGGTTGTCTGGTGTTTCTTCTGCTTGCTGCAGCAAGTGCAGACCTCGTCCCTGCAACAGGGCCCTGCAGACTCCTGCTGTTGCCATCAACCTTGTGAGCTACCAGCTAAGTTCCTTCACTCAAGCAAAACTCCATCTGCTTCCCTGGTCTGTATGTTTTTATCTTATTTTTCTTTGTACCTCCTCCTAGCGGCATGGATCTCCATGATCTCTGGCCACCAGCACCCGCACCTCCCAGGCCCGGTCTGGCACCCCCACAGAGCCGGCCGTTATCGCTCACGCACTCTGTGGCAGGATCCTGTCGGGAACCGTGGGGTGCTGGGTGCGGCCATCAATCACCGAGATCGTCACTCTGCCATGTTTCCACCATGATTTTTGGCCCTTGCAAAGTGCAGATGTGCAATGACATCTGGGCACAATGTGCCATCTGCCGCACTCTGCCCCCCTTGCTGCCATCGCTCCGGTAGTGCTTCCGGTTGTCACCAGGGGCCGCTACAGAGCGGTGGTTCCCTGTATCCCTCCCTGATATAGGAGAACAGTCCTCTGGATGCTTGATCCTATCCCTCCCCTGCCAACCCCTGGTGGCCCCTAGCTCACATCCAAACCCGGGTTGCCAGCATGGCGCAAGGTGTGGTGCCCAGCGCCTCAACCCTCAGTGCCACCGGGCCAGCCTACCTGGTCTGTATGTTAAATGTTTTTTTTTTTTTTACTTTGTTATTATTCAAAACTTTGTGTGATGAGAGCATGGCAAGCATCTGCTATGAGACCCACTTCCACAGAAACAGCCTCTCAAATCCCAAGAATTAGCACCAAGAACCACGACCGGGCTCATTCCCCACCCACCTGCTGTTACATCGGAGGAGCTGGCAGCCAGCTGCAGGTGGGGGGCAATGAATATGACACTGCTTACATGGTATACGGCAAGGCAGAGGCAGAAGGTTTCACAGCTGTCTGTCCATGGGCATATACTGTAGATCTCTAATATAATGGGCATCCTGTTTTCCATGGACTAAAACTGCGCTAAAAATCTTCAACAGAACTGGGAGCAAGGAAAGACACTGAGGATGTCCAATGAAAGCTCCAAACTTAGAAACACATAATTTGATGGCAAATGAGGACCTCTTATCCTACCCAGTCTGCCTGTTCTTTTCCCTGCCTATACTGCCTTGGCAGACTCTACTTCATCATCCCTGATCACCCCCCAGTTAATTTGTCAACAATAATGATTTTAAAACATGTGTTTAATGCTGTTAAAAAAAATAAATAACATTCTGTTACCAGATTCAGCTACAGTGGCTCAGTCCAAATGTGTCATTTTTTCTGTAATATAGGAACTAGCAGTGCGAGCTCAGATGTGTTTCAGCAGTGAAGATTAGTAAAACAATACATAAACTTTTTTTTTAACAATGCATTTTTTTATGTTTGCTTCTGCGCATGTGCAACAAACATAGTGCCACCACATGAGTTTTTGTAGGTGTGGCACCCCCACTTCCAATGCCCTTATCCTTTTTGCAGGTGCAGCCACATCGCACCACTGAATGTCTGAGCTGTCTATGATGGCAGTTCAGATGCAATGGTGTGCAGTTGAAAGAAAATTACCACTGCAATATGAGGTAGTAACATATTAGGTAATTTGCACGTTTAGCCCATCGTCATACTGCTATGGAAATCTCTCTCTCTCTCTCTCTTCTCTCTTCTCTCTTCTCCCCTCCATCATGTTGCAAGGGGACTGAGAGAGAGAGAAACAGAGTGAAGTTCAATGCATTCCTTTCTGAATGGACCTGAAGTTTACAATATAGATTATCTTAGTGTTCCCTTCCCTATTAGGTCAGTGATGCACACTTAACAAATGAATAGCAGTTGAGGATTACACTCTTCATGGTAGCAAATGTTTTTTTTTCCTCCTGTGTGTTTTTTTTCACGACATGACAGATGGCTGCAAATAACAGCTTTGTTACGTCACAGTTACATGACTGAATTACAGTAAATGACCAGACCACCATAGCAGTCTAGCTATTCCACTACGTGCACATTTCTACGTTCAGTGCTGCACATTAGGGTACATGCTAAATAATGACCTAACACAAAACTGGGTTTCATTTGATAAATGTATTTATTTATTTAAGTCTAGGATTACAATTACCTTTGAGCCAAGGCTCTTTTGCAAAGGTTCCACATCAGGAGAGTACATACATGTTAAACAAGAGCATACAACATTAAAGAGAGCACCGTATTCATCAGTTCAGATATGGCATCACAGTAAATAGGATGCTTGAATAACACATACAAAGAATAATTTCAGAAACCTTGAAGAAATCAGGGAGGAAGGGTGAGAGGATAGGGGGGGTGGCAGCCAAAAAAGACTGAAAGAGGAAAAATAGATAGACTTGGTATTTAACAACCAGTGCCCTGCCATTCTTAAAGTTTATATTTGGGTTACTTGTTTAACCAGAAAAGGCACACCAAACCAGAACTTGCTTTCAGGGTCACACAGTATGCAAAAAGGAGCTACTAGGATTCAAACCAGCCTCTCCAGGTTTGCAGTTCACTGCCCTTAACCACTATGCTATACTGCCTCCTATTTCTTTTGGACCTTCAAAGTGGCCATTGTGAGAACTGTGCAAGCAACCCATATTAGGCATGCTTTATATTCTTTAATTTTCTTTCTACTGCCATGCCATGGTTTTCTAATTTTAGTAGACAAAAAAAGAGTCAAGACATGAAACCAGCAATGATGTCATTTTTTGCATTACTCTAAAATGCAGTAGGGATTCCTGCAGTTTACCACTGGCAGAAACAGTCCGTTAGCTTTAGCAACTCTTTGTATGTTCATGCATACACACATTGTGAATTCACAATAATGAGTCTGAGAAACATATAAGCCACAATATAGGCTGATAATATGACATGTTGCTTATTGTCTTACCTCTACTGTCACTATGTCCTGTGCGAAGACATGTCTGTCATACTAATGTTGCACCACTCCACACTGTCGTTGTACACCTCCTTCAATACATTGTTCAATAGATATAAAATACATCAAAACCATTACAGTACATGGCAGCTCTTCTGTGATTGTTATGTCTTCCTGACTTACTAATACTATTCATGTTTTGCACTAGACTAAGACAGAAAGACCCCCTGCTGTGTGTCAAATGCAGACCTCAAGAGATCCAACAGGAGATAGAAACACTGTAGCCATGGACTGCTAGTCTGATAGCATGTCATAAAACATACAAAGTATCACTTTCTGCTGCTTTTCAATGCTACAAAGTGCTCTGTAGCAATAACAATTCTACAGGTAAGACACATCAAAGTACAGCACTGGTCTCAAACCATGTTTGCAAACTTAGAAATCCAAACAGAGAAAGAATCCACTACCTAAATTGCAGGGCTGCTCAGCCACAAAAGAGCTCCAGCTTCAGTGCTCTTTATTAATAAATACTACTGCCAACTGTGTTAATGGTGAGCAAATTCATGGGTGGTCAAATGGTGGTGGGGGGGGGGGACCCAGAAAACAACTTTCCATAGCACTTTAAATACTGCAAAAATGATTTATTTTCTACAGCTTAACTACAAATTGCTATAAAGTGCTTACACCAATTTAATGTAATACAAAAGTATGGTCTCCTACCATACATATGCCCACCTGAGTCCAGGGCATCTAGGCACTAGCTGCACTACTCAACCCTGCGCTTTGCCACTGCAGCTTCCTGAGGGACTGCGATTCCATATCCCCTTCATTCTTCAATACTCAAAGGGCATGTGCAACATAATTAGAAAATCCTAAAATTTAACAACTATCTTAATCACTTAAATGCAACTAAATTTATCAACAAAGTGCCCATTAAAGCTTATGCTTCATTTAAAGGCAAAACATTTCTATTGCAAATAAATTTAAACATTGCTTGAAGTTCTAAAATAATAGACTGTTCACATTAAATGTATTCACAGCATATGCAATTCAAGAACCTATGCTCTGCTATATATATATATATATATATATATATATATATATATATATGACATCATTGTTTTACACTTTAGGTTCACAATGTGTATATAAAAATATATATGTGTAACAAGACATCCCATTCAATATAGCTTCTTAAAAACATGCAGTACCATGCCATATCAATCCATTTAAATAAGCAGCTGTGTTAATTCTGTTGTTCCTAATTCTAAAACAAATACTAAACTCCAAATTCACAGTATCATAGTATGACTGCCCCTCAATTCAATTTAATTTACTAATGTTCACCACTGAATGGGCTTGCCCATAACAGAGTCACACTGCGCTCATTATTGATGCTATTTACTCAATAAAATGAGTCACATGCAAATCTTATCCAATTCATTTGCAGCCCATAATTAAGGCTTCAAATTAATATTTATCGATCTTGACAGCAAAAGAAAAAATTAACCTCAGAACAAGGACGCCAGAAGTAATACAGGATGAGAATAAAGTGAGTTGATCCAATGTTCAGTATGTCTTGCATTTTAAATGTTATGCTTCAGTTCTACATTAAATTGTATGTGACTGATTGAAAAGAAAAAACAAAAATTATTTTTCCCCCAATTGTTTAACCAGGAGAGACACGCTAAGCTGAAGGCTTGTTTACAGACATGACCTGGCAGCACAGGGAAGGTAAGTAAATTCAGGGTCACACAGTATGCAAGTGGGGCTGTGGGATTCAAACCCAGGTCTCCAGATTTGCAGCTCATAGCCTTAATCCACTGTGCTATACTGCTCCAATGTAAACTATTTATATATTTGGCAATTTAGTTAATTGTCCAGCAATTTTAGCATAATCAAACACTATGCATTGAATAGTAACAGAGCCACACTACACCCTAGCAACTTTGCGCTGATGACAGATCGATAAATATAAATTTGAAGCCTTAATTATGGGCTGAAAATTACTTGGATAAAATGTGCATGTGATTCATTTCAGCGAGTTAATACTGTCAATAACGAGTGCAGTCTGACTGTGTCATGGGTGAGCCCATTCACTGATGCACATTAGTAAACTGAATTGAGTGGCACTTTTACTACTATACTTTGCACTTGGAGTTTACTATTTCTTTTAGAAATAGAAACAATAACATAACTGCTTATTTAAATCGATTGATATGGCATGATACTGAATTTCTTCTAAGAGTGCTATATTACATGGGATGTCTTCTAACAGATATATATTTTATACACACATTGTGAACCTAAAGTGTTTAACAATGTAATCAGACATATAGCATAGCATAGGTTCTTGAACTGCATATGCTGTGAAAAAATTTAATGTAAACAGTCTATTCTTTTAGAACTTGGAGCAATGTTTAACTTAATTTAGAATATAAATGTTTAACATGGTTTTATCAAGTAAATACCATCAATAATGACTGCAGTATGACTCTGTTATTCACACTTCACATGCAGGTATTGGAGGGAATGGGTTGACACCTGATCTCTTACTATACCTGCACACTGAAGTAGACTTAGATAGACCAGGTGATCTGTTTCTGCTAACGCTTTCATAGGTTTGTATGTTCACCATATACTGCAATAAATATGTCTACATGGTATAACTACATTCTTAACATTACTATCTTTGTCATACCTCTGCATCCCTATGCTTTCTATGGCAAGCCCTACTCTGCACACCCTTCCCTTTTCCCCTCATAAGTGCCCTTCCCACCATCCCCCCTCAGTTGTTACTATCTCCCAGCACCTATGAACACCTGAAACTGTCTGCCATGACTGTTACAGCCCATGACACAAAGGCACACACCCCAACACCTCTCACTCTTTGCAAGGTGGGGGTGGTAGTTGGCATTACTACAATACCTCACTACCATTCCTATTATGCATTTGTCACTCCTGCACTACCAATGCCAATGCCAGCAAGCAAACATTCAGCATTGACAAATGCTTGTTTTTATTTGTTTGTTTTCCACTGTAAATTTAAAACTGCTAACCCAATTTATCCAGTAGTGTTAGACACCAGGATATACTGACATCAGATATTTATTTATTTATTTGCTTGCTTTTGATGATGCATGTCAAATGTTAGGCTTATGCCTCCAAGAGCAAAGAAGTTACAAACATCCACACTTTTGAGAGTTTTTGTAAAATTTTGCAAATATTTACGTAGTTAACATTTGAACACCTGTAACTTAAAAATATTTCATCCAGTTCTCTCCATATTTAGGAGATGCGATGCATGTTACAAAAAAGGTTATTTGTGCTAATTTAAACATGTCTAGCTCTAAAGGTGCATGAGTTACAGTATTTGCAGATAAGATTGTCCATGAAATTTCCCACAAAAAGATAAAATTAGAGATTTTGAGCTCTTATAATTTCTAGACAATCCACCCTGATGTCATGAAATTTGGCATATAGTTAGAATGCCTATCATCTAGTAATCATGCCATCTTTCAGATCTCTGGCCCAATAGATGGCTGAGGTATACACAGATAAACTTTTTTCATGAAATTTCCCACAAAAAATAAAATGACAGAGTTTGAACACCTATAATTGTGAGACAATCCATCCTACTGTAATTACATTTGGCAAGTCATTAGAAATCCTCCCAGAAAGTAAGTATGCTAAAATGTAGAGCTTTAGCTCAATAGATGGCCAAGTTATGACACAATTAATACATTTCAAAAATGCTGCCAAATTATGATACATTTTAAAAATTCTGTGAAATGTCAAAGAAATTTAGTGAAATTTCATGGAATTTCACCAATATTCATCAAAATTATATGAATTCAGAATTTTCTAAATCCACAGAACTCTATTCATGATCAATGAGTTTTTTGGTGTTTGTCTCTGAGGATTAATTCAAAAACCCTACAGAGCATGCTCAGAACAGCTAAAAACAGATCTGAAATCCTTATAACTCTGGAAGCATTTAATGTTCATGAAACCTTCAAAAGGCACAGCCTCAGCACTGGCCACTTCTGTCCTGAAAGTTTCATGAAAAAAATTATGTGCTATCTAGACTGTGCATGATAGGAGAGGTCACGTGATGGCTGCCTGAGTGATCATGCCCCGATACTGCTCCCATCTTTTTGCCAAAAAATACTTAATATAACCACCTATATTAAATATCTTTACTGCTCTGAAGATCCCTGGGCTTCCTTATACTCTACAGTGGCAGTTGGAGTTGATTCTGCTTCATTATGGATGCTGATATGAAGACTGCAGTTCCCTGACACACTCCACCCCCAACTCCAGAGTGTGTTAAGTCTTCTAAGTGGACCAAGGTGCAATCTGCCAGAACCCCCCACAATGCTACTTCCCAGGCCACTCTCACTGAGGCCACATTTATGGAGGAATTATCACCCATTAAAAATATACTGCAAACACTAGTGGAAGACTTACAAAATATGTGTTCCTCTGTTGAAAGCCTTGCCCGCCGGACCATAAACCATAAGGGAAGAGGTTTATCAGAGACTGGAAGTTTATTAGTGTTACCCAGGATCATGAATGATGCATCCATACATACTTCATGTTGCAGAACTCCTGTAGTTCTTTCAGGTATTTGGCTCCACCATTCCCTTAATTTGGGACATGACCAAAGAATGTGTAACAATGAACCTTCTTGCTGGTGACACCTCAAGCAGTCAGATGTATTTACCAAATTGATCTTTTTCTGCAGGGCAGGTGTTCCGTAGCACAGGTGCAAGGTTTTCAGTTGCATGAGCCTCCCCCTTGGATCTGTGCAAGATCTGTTGTCATTGGATCAAAAACATTCACAGTCCTTCACTTCTAACAGGTAACCAAGTTATTTTTTCCATCTAATTTTCAATTTGTCAGTTGAGGGGGGTATATTCTTGCATGAGTGCCTTATATATCTGTCCTATTTTTGGAGGGGTCCTAAGATACCTGCTCCCAGTCGCTAACCCGAGAATATCATCCCAGATGCCTCTCACAGGTAATTTAAGCCATGTACTAATATAGAAGATAATTAAGTGGCAAATCTGGAAATACCGCCACAGATTGGACTGTGGTAGGGAGGCCTGGGTCTTAAGTGTTGTGAAATCTTTAAAAAGACCAGAAGCTGGGTAAAACACTGTAGGTCTCAACATATGGAATACTCCCAGCCACTCATTCTCACCAGTATTTAGGAGTACCTCCTATGGACAATGTGGGGTTGTTCCAATGTGTCCACATGTTGAGAGGTCCCTGCCTTGGGGAGGGGGCTATTTTCTTAAGATCCTTCCCAACATTAAGTATATATGCATGAATAGGGTAGTCTCAGATGACCTTAGACATGTCCCAGAGGACAATTTCAGGTGCTATTCCTTACATCAGGTATTCCTCAATGGCAATCCACTGGGATATCTCCATACACCATTCAGCATAGAGCCACATCCAAATCTGTCTAAGGATCATTGCCAAATAATAGCTTTTAAACCATGGGGATCAAAATCCCTCTTTGGACCATGGAGCTATGAGTCATAACATCAATATATTGTCAGTTTACAGCCCTCCCATAAGAAACCTCTCTCAGAATTTTCAAGAGATTTCCAAAGGGATGTAGAAATATACAATGATAAATATCGAATTAAGTCAAGAATTTTAGGGAGTACCATCATTTGCAGTGACCTGATTCATATCTCCTCTCAGCAGTACAGTATCAGTTCCCATATCTGCTAAGGCTTGGGAAAAGGCATGAAAAAGTGAGGATCCTCGAAATTAGGAGTATACACCAATTCTAGCACAAAGGTGCTGCCATCGTGCCTGCCCTTCACTAATAACCACCTCCCTTCTTTATCCCTTTTGACTTGTTCAGGTACCCGGTTCATGATAGGGTGGCACAAAATAGCTACTCACCATTTCTTGAATGTGTAAGAGGATTTGAATAATTGTCCCCCCTAAGCTTGCCCAACTTCTCTGTCTCCTTTATAACCAGATGAGTCTCCTGCAAGAATATTTTATGCCCTTCACCCCAAAATGCCTAAGGTGCATAAGGACCCTCTTTCATTCTTTCATTGCCTCAAGAGCAACAGTCATCCTTGAAAGTTGTCCTGTGATACTGCTCATAAAAAGTATAATTTCAGAAAGTTCTTGACAGATTGTACTCGGCTTTATGTCAGGTTGTGGATTCACCATCATGGATAAGGGAATCTCTGAACCTTTGCACAAAACTTCAGTTTCTTTTTTTGGGAAAGATTTAGGTCAATCACAAGGTCCAAATCTGGTTTTCTGACTTCTGGAGCAGCAGGCTGGTAATTCATAATCAAAAATGAAAGCGATTTGGGGTGTAGATTATGTTGAATTCAGTATCCAAAAGCAGAGCTGCTGGAGTCAAGCTGCTTTCAGCTTAGCTGCATCACGTGACCCCTTTTCTTTAGTTTTTTTTATCTCACCCCTATTCTCCCTCAGCCCATCACTTTAGAATCCTCCTGATCATTTGTGTCCTCTGTCAGTCGACCACCAATCACCACACTACCGCTTGTTTTCTTTTTATCACATTTTTTTAATTTTTTTATTATTGCAATATTAAATTGTATTATTTAAAAGACATACATGTAACAAACACATTATTACATTGTCATTATAGTCTTGTCAACTTCCAAGTTAGAAATAAAACATTTAAATGCAATAAATAAATAAATAAATAACCTTTCATTGTACAAGACCTAACTTTGCATGGTAACATTAATAAATGACATATATTCTTCAATTACAGTATAAAACCTTCAACATAACAATATCTGGCCATGGGTTTCCCTTTATCTACTAGAACTCCCTGCATCACATATTTATTATATAACACCCTCCAGTATCAGTTGGGCTTCTGCAGCTGAAAGGGGGTCTAAGAACCTCCCCATTCAAAAAGGAATCGTTATGCCAATTCCTTAAGAAGACAAATAAGGCAATCTAGCACTAATGTCTGGCTAGTCAGCATCTTCCATTGTCCCACAGAGAGCCTTACACAGCACACCCAAGTTTTCTGTATACATTGTCTCACTGTAGAAAGCATCATTTGAACCCACCTGGGGTATGGGGCCCATTTCTCTGGCCCCAAGTCCTCCATTCCAAAAATAATGACAGTGGTTAAATAATGGGAGCCCCCATACATTTGCCAACTCCCATGAAACATCTCCCCAAAATGCTTTAGTGGGGGGACAGTCTCAAAAGTAATAAAAAATGTCCACAATGCTTCCTAATACCTAACACACATAGGAGAGACCTGTGGATTAAATTTATGCACCATGATAGGCAGGCAGTACAAATGATGGAGAAATTTGTACTGGGTGGTTAAGTGACTTCCTCAGAGTCACACAGTTTGCAAGTGGAGGTTCTTGGAATCAACTCCAGATCTGCTGGATGTACCATGCTCATTCATAGCTCGTTACTCTAACCACTAGGCTATACTGCCTATCCATATATTTAATACATGTAAGCAGGCTAATATGAGAACCAAGCACTGTATTCCAATTTTCTTATGTTATTTCTAATCCCAGATCATGTTCCCACTACACGCTCACTTTTCTTGAAATGTCAGACAAAAATAGTCTATTCTGCCTGGCTATTCTTCCTGTCAAATCCTTATCATCTGTTCTGGCCTTTAAGACTTCTTGATCCTTTAGTGCCAAGGTGGATGCCTCTACAAGCTCCCTGAGTAATCCTCTGCCATAGGCTCAAATTTGTGGCTCTACAATGCTGGTTCAACAACAATTTTGTCAATTGGCATCACAGCAATGGAATTTATGTCATACAAACATAGAAACACAGAAGCTGATGGAAGATAAGGACCACAAGGCCCATCCAGTCTGCCCATTTCTTTTTCTACCTTATGAATGTGCCAACGGTATTTGCTCTGTCAATGGCCTATCTATTCATACTCATCTATATTGCTCCCTTATGTCTATCAGATGCCTGTTTGAAGCCCTGCACTGTATTCATAGCCACCACTTCCTGAGGTAGGCTATTCCATGCAGCCATCACCCTTTCTGTGAAATAGAATGTCCTCACATTACCCCTTAATTGGCCTCTCTCTAATCTCATGCTGTGTCTTCTTGTCCTTTTATTTTTCTTATATCAAAACATGTTGGACTCTTTCACCTTGTTAATGCCCTTAAGGTGTTTGAATGTTTCAATCATATCACCTCTCTATCTCCTTTGCTCCAGGGTATACATATTGAGCTCTGTTAATCTGTCCTCATATGTTTTCTGATGCAGTCCCTGCACCATTTTGGTTTCCCTTCTCGGACTGCCTCAATTTGGTTAATGTTCTTGTGAAGCTGTGGCATCCAGTACTGCACACAGTACTCCAGATGGGGCCTAACCAGTGTCTTGTAAAGAGGGATTATTACCTCCCTCTTACAATTTGTGATACCCCTACTAATACACCGCAACATCCCCCTAGCCTTACCTACTGCTTTAGTGGTCTGCTTGGATAATTTCAGGTCATCTGTGATGATGATGCCCAAGCCTCTTTCTTCCCTTGTGACTGCCAGAAATTCCCCTTCCAACCTATAGGTGGCTTCAGGGTTTCTCTTCCCTATGTGCATGATCTTGCACTTCTTTGAGTTAAACCCTAGTTGCCACTCTTCCGACCATTTTGCCAGTTTATCCAGATATCTTCTCAGTCTGCTCACCCCATCTGGATCATCCACTCTGTTGCAGATCTTGGTGTATTCTACAAACAGACAAACCTTACCCTCCAGTTCATCTGCAATGTTACTGATGAAGATATTGAACAGGCCTGGCCCCAGAACTGATCCCTGAGGTACCCCATTCATGACTTGCATCTCTTCTGACTCTATACCATTTACCACCACCCTCTGTTTTCTGCCCATCAATCAGTTTTCCACCCAGTTGACCAACTTCTGACCCACCCTGATCCTACCCAGCTTATTAATCAATCTTCTATGTGGAACAGTATTGAAAGCTTTGCTGAAGTCAAGGTAGGTGACATCAACTGCTCACCTTTTGTCCACCACTCTGGTTACCCATTCAAAGAAATCTAAGCGATTAGTTTGACAGGCCATTCCTGTTGTAAACCCATGCTGTCTTGGATCCTGTGCTCCTATGGATTCCAGGTGTTGCACTATCCTTGCCTTAAGGAGTGCCTCCATAATCTTGCCCACTACTGAAGTAAGACTGACTGGTCTGTAGTTCCATGCCTCCTCCGTGCTACCACTCTTGTGGAGTAGGATCACATGAGTCTTCTCCAGTCTTCTGGGACCTGTCCTGTGCTCAGAAACTCACTAAGCAGTTCTGGCAATGGCTCTACTAGTTCCACCCTTAGCTTCCTTAGTACCCTGGGATGTATGCCATCATGTCCCATTGCCTTGTCCACCCTGAGCTTATTGAGCTCTTGTAGGACCCTTTCTTTTGTGATGGGACTAGTGCACACCTGCATCCCCCCTGTGTCCATGGTGCTGAGCTGTGGGCCCTGCGCTACCTCCTCCTCAATAAATACTGAGCAGAAGTATCTTTTTAGGATAGATGCTTTTACATGGTCCTCCACCTCAAATACTCCCTTATCCCCTTTGATCTTAGCAATACCCCCTCTGGCTTTATCCTTTCACTAATGTATCTTTAGACAGTCTTGTCACCTTCTTTTACTGTTCATGTTAGTGTTTCCTCAGTTTGGGCCTTTGCCTGCCTTACTGCCTTCCCTGCTTCCCTTAGGGAAGTTTGGTATGCCTCCCTGTCTTCGTCCTGCTGTGTTCCCTTATATTTCCTGAAGGCTAGCCTTTTGGCTCTGACCTTTTCTACTACTGTTTTTGAGAACCAAAGTAGTTTCCTTCTTCTGTTGCACTTCCTTTTCTCTCTAACACAATAGGATGTTGCTTCAAGTACTGCATCCTTAATACTTGCCCACTTTGTCTGAACACCCTCACCTGTATTTCTTCTTGCCAAGACTAGCTTAACTCTGTTGGCCATCTTATCAAAGTCAGCTCCTCTGAAGTCCCATATGTTTGCCTTGGAGTGGGATGATTTAGTTCTAGTGGCCAAATTGAACCATGCCATGTAATGGTCACTGGCCCCCAGGTGACCTTCTACCTGAAGATCTCTGATCCTTTCCCTGTTAGTCAGTACTAGATCTAGGATAGCCCTGTCTCTTGTGGGTTGTTGTACCAGTTGTTTTTGGCCCTCCCCCTGCATGGAATCCACTATGTGTCTAGTTCTGGCAGATGTTCCTGCTGGTATTGACCAATCTGTATCTGGCATGTTGAAGTCTCCCATTATCTGAACCTCCCCCTTCATTGTCATGTTTTGTATATCTTCTAACAGTAATGTGACTGTGTCCTCCCCCTGGTCTGGAGGACTGTAGACAACCTCAGTTCATATGGATGTCCCATTTCATGTTTCCAGGGTGACCCACAGTTCTTCTGGCTCCTTATGTGTATTCTGAGTTTCTGTAGCTTTGATATTTTCATTGACATAAAGGGCCACTCCAACCTCCCCCCCCCCTTTTTGCACCTTGGTCTCTTCTGAACAGTACATAGCCAGGTACTGAAGTCTCCCAAGTGTGGTTACTGGTGAACCATGTCTCGTTAATGGCTACTATGTCCAGTTAGCTTCTTTCATTATTGCCTGCAGGTATGGGATCTTGTTTCCCAGACTGTGAGCATTTGTGTACATGATTTTCTACTAGCCAGATTTTGCTGTGTTGGTTGTTGGGCGAGGTCTGACATTTCCCCTGTTTCTCATATGGGGAACCGGACCCTTTTCCTTACCTGGTGATGCAAATGAACTACAAACATGCTGAACTCCTTTTGATCACTAGCTGAGGGGGGAAGGGTGTTCTTCCCATTCGACATATCAGGTGCTGCTCCCCTCTCCCCATTTGCTAGTTTAAATATTCTGCAAAGACATCAAACATCTGCCCCAAATGCACTGACTTCCTCCTTAGCCAGATGCAGTCCATCAAATTTAAAGAACTTTCGCTCCCAAAACAGTTGCCAGTTACCTACGAATTTGTGTCCTTTTTCCTGGCACCAGCCCTTGAGCCTCATGTTTAGCTCCCCTATCTCCCCTTCTCTGACCTTCCGTTCATCTGCCCCCTCTCCTAGACTGGCAGGATCTCAGAGAAGGAGATGCCAGATGAAATGGAAGATAGTTTGTCACCCAGCCTGATCAGGTGTTCCTTGGTCTCCACAACTGGCTGGCTGGCGAGATTGTTAGTCCCTATGTATACCACAAGTTGCAGTTGACATAAATCCCAAAGGACTTCCAGTCCCTTTTTCTATTGAGAGGCTTCGCCCCCCCGAATCATTCATGTGGAGGGCTTTTTCACTCGCACCGCCATTCTAAAGATAATCAACTCCAAGTCAAAGTTGATTCAGGGAGGGGGTGCAGGACCATGAGACAGTGTGCCTGGGTCTCCAGTGCACCATTACAGTGAGTTTTTGATGTTGTCAGTGTCAACGTAGTTTGCTGTAATGGTGTCCTGTCGGGGAGGACACCCACATTTGTAAATACCCAAAGTGATATGATTGTGGAATTCCCAAGCCATGCCAGAGGTCTGTGAAGGATTACATCCATTGCCTAGAGTACAAATCCCCCAAATATCTTACTCCCCTTTCTTCCCACAGCTGAAAACCAGGGTCCTCAAGCTCAGGTAAAAAAAAAAGAAACTACATTATGAGCTACAGGAACCAGCAAGGTATGTTTACCTTCTATTCCCATTCTCTTCTTGATTATCTCCCAAGCCTCCAGCACCCAGTGCGCCAAGGGGAATTACCTGTAAGCATGAATTCCCCCATTTTCCAGGTACACAGATAAGCCTCCAGGGTATCTTTCTTCCTCTAGATCAATCCAACCAGCAGTAGCCCCTTTGTTTACCTAGTCCTGTATATAACGGTACGGGATTTCCAGGTAATACCCTTGTGTATCTGGAAAGCCAAGACCATCTCTATCCATTCCATCATTAACTCTTTACAAGACTCATCTGTGGGCACTTCCCCTGTTATTTAAAGGTGATGAACACTTTTTCCAGTCTCTTGATATTTGTCTTAGTTGGGCTCATGGGTAGCATCTGCATTAAATAAAACAGTCTGGGCAGAATGTTCATCTTGAATAAGTTAATGTGTCTCAACTAAGAAATGGGAAGGGCCACCATTTATCTAACTCCATTGGGATGATATTAAGCAATGGGTGATAGTTTAATCTACATGGGCTTCCCAGATCCCAGCCTACTTTAATTTCAAAGTAAGTGATAGATTACCCTCAAAACTTTAAGCCCCATAAGTTTTCCCTTCCTCCCCCTTCCTACTCTCTAAAGCAAAGTATTTCCAACTTGTTTAAGTTAAGCTCTTAACCAGAAAAGGTGGTGAATGCCTCAACAATTTGCAGCAATGCTGGCATTGAGGTTCTGGGGTCCGTAACAAAAATTAACAGATAATCAGCATATAACATTATCATGATGTTATCCTTGTTTCCCCATAACTCCATTAATATTCCCTGCTTCCCAGATTGTAACAACTAGTGATTCAATAGCCAGGATGAACAGTGGAGGGGCAAGGGGGCACCACTGTCTTATACCACCGAAGAGTCGAAACTTCCCTGAGGGAATGCTGTTAACCAACACCTTAGCCACCGTCTCTTGGTATAACATCTGCACTAACTCCACAAACCCATCTCCAAAGCTGGAACACCTCAATTCTTCAAAAAAGTAAAACCATTCAATTCGGTCAAAGGCTTTCTCAGCATCCATGGACAGCACACATTTCTGGCTAGGATGCCAAGAGCCCCAGTAAACAATGTTTAACAACCTTCACATATTATGATAACACAGGAATCCTTGTACAATCCTGGTTTAATCAGCATGTACAGTCTGAGACAACAACTGCTCCAACCACCATGCCACAACCTTCACCATAATCTTAAGATCACATTTAAAAAGGGAGATGGGTCTGCAGGAGGTGCAGTCAGAATGGTCTTTCCACAGTTTTGGCAATAGACAAATAGTGGCCTTGCAGCACGATTTGTGGAGGCCCTTCTACACCCTCTCTTCCTCCATCAACATCCCTAGTGGCTACACCAATGTCATTCTTAGTTCCTTGTATTCTGCCATGAATCCATCAAGGTCCCAGCTTTCCCCTTCTTCAACCCCCCTGATTGCCCACAATATTTCGGCATTGGACACTGGTACTTTCAAAATCTCCCTCTGCATTTCTATGAGGTTTGCAATAGTAATCCCATCTCGAAAAGTGATGGCCTTTCCTTCCATGCCCTTGCATTCAGCCATGTAAAGTTGTTGGAAAAAGTCTTGGAAGATGTGATTGACCTGGGAACTTTCATGTACCAGGTGGTCAGACATGTCCCCTATTACTGTGATGTGGCTAGATATCCTCCCTCCATTCATGCTTCTGGCTAATAATGGGCCAGGTTTATTGCCCCACTCATATAAGTGTTGTCTGGCAAAAAGAAGTTTAGTCTCAGCCTCTCCAGTAAAGAGCAAATTCAACACCTCCCTGGCCACCGTCAGTTTCTGCAACACCTCATCCCTCACCTCTCCGGCTGCCTTTCACTCCAAATCTTTAATTTTACTTTCCATTTCAATCTGTTTGTCCTTCTGCTCCTTTTTCTCCTGTTCTACATAACTGATAATGGTACCACTTATAAATGTCTTCCCCGCCTCCCAATATATCATTTTTGAGGAAGTGAAATCTAAATTTGTGGGGGTCTGCAGTTCCCATTGGTCCTTTATATAAATGCTAACTTCTTCATATTCTTATAAGTATGTGTAAAACTTCCAGCTAGGTGAAACCTCTTCCCCCTTCATCTACATGAACACGTGTACTATGGCATGGTCTGATACATGTATAGGACTATGGCTTACCCTTGACAATCTGCTATAGTAACCTATGGGAGTGTAAATAAAGTCCATTTTTGACCATGATTTATATGGGTTAGAGAAAAAAGTGTACTCTTCGGTGACAGGGTTTGCCATCCTCCAGCTGTCAATCAAATCTAAATCTGACATTCCCAACTGCCAAGTTTCTGTAACTGTAGCACTTGTGTCTCTGCTCCCTGAATAATCTAACCATAGGTCCACAATGCAAATTAGGTTTCCACCCAGAATAAGATTAGGGAATTGCTCTCTCTGGATATTGTCTAGAATTTGTTGGTAGAAATTGGTATCAAAAGTAACTGGGGAATACATACTACCAAAAGTCACTCACTCCCCACAGAGCTCCGCCTCCCCAAATATGTATCTGTCCTGAACGGGGTCTCTTACTGTTCTATGTACCTTTATGGGGAAGTGTCTGTGAAAAAAGGATAGTGAGTCCTCTCTTTAGGGAAGAATACAAGGCAGTGTGCCATAACCCTACCCAACCTCCAACTTAGCATGTTCAGGAGCAGTCAGTTGAGTTTCTTGCTTTAGTGCCACATGTGCTTGTCGATGCTTTACATGGCCAAAATCTTTCACATATTCATCGGAGATATGAAGCCTTGCAGATTCCAGGAGATAATGTTAACTTTGGGACTGCTGTTTATTTATTTCAATTTTGGTTTATATTCAAAACATAGTATTATTATCTGCTGTCTCTTGCTTCAATGGATACCCATAAGCCAGATTATGTATTTACATATGTCCTTTATGATCTTGTGCATAGAATGAAAGCAACACAAAACATGAACACATTAACATTCAACATGCAAATTAACCAACAAACAGTAACTCAACATCCATGTCCCTCCACCTTTTTCACTAAGTTTTTTAACATACATTCACTCCCTAACTATTACAGTAATACATTACAAATGTCACTATAAAAGGCCGTATTTTAAGATACCTCCCAAACATATCAAGTGTCCAAACAACAAGCAATTCCTCTTTCATTGGGCACGTATTCCACCATCCCACTTTTGAACATTTCAGATGATATCTTATGGCATCAAATAAATGAGTTCACAACACATTCTTCATCACTTCACTCCCCCAGACTCCCTCACATCTATAGGTTGCAGTCCCTTGTATCACTGTAGTGTATGTGCCCCCCCACTACAGACAAAGAAGCAATATTTACTCCACCATGCCTGGTCAGGTCACCCCTCTATCCACTTCCCCTTTCTTGGAATATTCACTTTCTACCAGAACTTAAACTGTGTTAGGTTCCAAGAACCCCAAATTAGAGAGAAATATCCCCTAAACGTACAAAATATTCAACTTTAAAAGCGACCACATCCCAGGCTGAGTACTGGCTAGAGCCCAGTAAAATTATACCAGACAGTAGTATTCATCTTATATTCTGCCAGAGGCTGCTTTTCTCAGCACACTGTGTAAAATAACAGCCACAAGGCTAGTATAGCCCTTTCTTGAAGGAATGTCAGGGTTAGGATACAGGGTTAGGACACCCCAAGAAAATGTATGGACTCATTTTGAAAGTTATGAACAGGGCATTCTATGGCCAGAGCTTGTCACAGGTTCATTCTGAACTGAACTGTCTACCTTATTACTTGCAGTATATATGTGTTAAAGATTAAAATAATAGTCACTTTTATCTATTATTTCAAATGCGCCCATATTAAGAAGTATTGCTGCAACACCATCTATAGGCATTGCTCAGTTTTAGGCCTATACTGTCCCAACCCCACCATCCCATTTGCAGTTTTGTAGCTCAATGTTATAAGCCAGCTTGAACCCGGCTTGGAACAGAACTCTCTCTGGCTCTCTATTCCCCCGTATTCCGATCCAGCAACATGGCTCAAATTGAAGGTGTAAAACCATGGAGACCCGGGTATCTTATCTAGTCCAATTATCCTCTGGGACCCATTTGATGGCAATGGGCCCCCTCCTCCCATGCCCTTCCCCTCCACCATGCCAACAGTAGGGCTGTGCAGTATACACAACCTCTGCTGTTGCAACTACCACATAGCATCAAATTTGCTTTAGAAATGCTCTGAAAAACTTTATTTCCCTCGGAAAGATTGAAGAGTATTTCTTAGTACTCTACAGAGCAATTTTCTGCAGACCAAGCAACCCACAGAACAGTCCCCCACATGTTGCAGGAAAAACAATCTGTATCCCACACAAGCCATGGACCACCAGTCTGCTAAAAATCATGTCTTGTGTGGAGTGTCAAAACTCTGCTGCTGACAACAATCAGAGGAACTCTCCAACACTTCATAAAACCCCCTTTCCACCATAAATCTAACACCACACACAGCCTCAGCAGGTGGGCATCCAGTGAGTCGGTATCAATGCTCTGTTTGGTGTATACCCAGTCACCCCTGCAACACAGTGTTGTGCCCAGCACAAGTCTGCAAACAATTGCCACACAGTCTATCTATTCACCACATTGTATGAGGGTGAATACAGCAACCCTGCAGTATTACTTCTTTATGTGTCTTCTTCCAGTACTACATAGACCCGGGTCAACTTGATTCCCTCTAGTCCTAAGGATCTCCTGCCCCCTTCCCACTGAGATCACCTTGCTTCATTATGAATACCTTCCAAATAAAGAAAAATGGAAACTTGTTTCTGATCCCCCAGGATTAAAAGATTTCCTAGGCTGCTCGGTTGACCAAAGGCCCCAATGCAAGCTTTGTCTATCCCTATGGCAATCTCTGCTCAGGTGCCAACCAAATCAATGATTAGAACATGAGGCATTCAGCAAAAAGCAAACTATTAATCAATGAACTACCCAATAAAAATATCACCATGTAGACTGGCAGCTATTTTCAGATCTTAGAATGGTCCAACAGGCAAACAGTGCAGGCTGGAATCCGACAGGAAGGAAGGAAATCAAATTCCCTTGGCAATCAGGTCCCCAGCCTGCATGTAACCAAGCTACCTTACCTGCTTATATTCCAATGCCAAACTACTGCCTCAGTCAACACAACCCCATAGTCCCACAACCACTTCTAACCCCCAGCAATAAGCTCTCCTGTATTTTCCCATTTAATGAGTTGGGTGAGGAGGGAGTTCGAAGTACATAATACCATACATGAGGTCCATACCCCTTTGGGCTCTCTCCCCTCTTCCTACAGCATGAATTCAACTCACCAACACTAGCAGGATTCATATCCTAAGCAACTTCAATCTTATTTCAACCTTAATTATTTAAGACAAACAGAAGGCATTTGCCCATAGTGTCTGTCTCCCATAACAGCAGGGCCATCTGATGCCATACTTTGTTTGTAAATGTTTGTCTAACTTATGCTTGAAGGTGCTGAATGAGTCTGAGCTTATAATCTGCCTTGGCAATTCATTTCATATTGGTATTAATCTTTGTGTGTAAAAATACCTTCTGGCATTTCTCTTAGAAAAGGTCAGTTTTGTTTGCTTTGTGTGACTTCTCAGGCTGATGTTCTTGTCATTAAACAGTATTCCTAGACTATCCATTAATTCAGTATCCCCTAAGATTTTATACAACTGTAATAGATCTCCCCTTGTTCTCCAAAGTTCTAAAGAGTACAGGTCCAGTTTTTGCATTCCAACTTCATATAGGTTGGCCCCTAGTCCATTGATAATCTTTGTCAGTCTCCTCTGCATTCTCTCAAGGACATCTATGTTCTTTCATAAATATGGGTTTCATAATGGGGTGTAGTAGTCTATGTGTGGCCATACAAAAGCCTTATAGAGAGGAACTAGGCATGCTCTATTACTTGATGAAAATGCCTTTTTAATGCACCCTATAACCTTTTTTTAATTTTATGAACATATGAAAATGCCAGCAGAAACAGACCTCACTGTCTGTTGAGTCTGCTCAATTGTGCATCTAGCCCCTCATCTCGTAGCTGCCCTCCCACTCCTCCCCCCCTTAGATTTACCCTCTCCAATTGAATATACGTTATTACATTTTATACATTAAACATAACTCTTACAATGGTACAATGAACAATATAATCTTATTCAATGTTTTAATAACCTTATTGCAATGTGGAGTGAAGATGAAATCATTGCTTATTAAAACCCGTAAGTCTCTTCCATTCTCTCTCCTGCTTTAAGTTGTACCCCCTCTAGTACATAGGTGTTTTTGCTATTCTTTGGTCCCAAGTGCATCACAACATATTTCTCTTCATTGAATGTCATACTATTCACTGATGCCCATTTTTCCAGTAATTTAGATCCTCCCTTAATGTATGCACCTGTTTACTGTTTCCTACTTCTGCTCCTAATTTTGTATTATCAGCAGATTTTGTGACCCAGTTCTTTATACCCATGTTCATGTCTCCGATAAACAATGTAAATAAGACTAGTCCTAACATAGATCCCTGAGGTATTCCGCTTGCCACCTGTCCATAGTCAGACAAATGTCCTCTGATTCTAACCCTTTGGGTTCTCTCTATTAACCATCTACCAATCCATTTAATCTCCTTCTATAAATACCCATGTGTGTTAGTTTTTTCATTAGTGTGCAGTGTGGGTCTTTATCAATGTATTTTTAAAATCCAACTATAACACATCCACAGGCTGGTTATTATCTATTGTTTTGCTTACCTTTTCATAGAACACTAGCATATTTGCTAGGCAAGGGATATTTTTTTAACCCATTCTGTGACTGGTCTTTCAGATTTTTGTTCCTAATTCCTACCTCTGTTCTATCCTTTATGATGGACTCTAACAGCTTCCTCAAAATTGCTGTCAGGCTGATGGACCTGTAGTTCCCTACCTCTCCTTTGTCTCCTTTCTTGTATATTGGGACCACTATTGCTGTCTTCCAGTCCACTGGGACTTTTCCTGTCTCCATAGACTTGTTGTAGAGTTTATGCAGAGGGTTAACCAGCCATGTACTTATTTCTTTTATCATACTTGGATGCAGATTATCTGGCCCTGCCAACCTGGATATATTGATGCCTTTTATTTATTAATTATCTCTTGCTTTGTAATTTGTGTAGGATTTTGGTTAATACTATCTAATTGAGTTAATCCATGTCTGTTCCCTGTCTTCTTTTCAAATACAGAACAAAAGTACTCATTAAATAACTTGGCCTGGCTAGATGGTTCTATACTGTCTGTCATTCCTATCCTTAGGTGTCTCACACTCCTGTCAACTGCTTTGTTATTTATGTATGCACAGAAGGATTTCCCATTATCTTTTTTTTATTTGCTAACCTGAATTCTCATTTGTTTTTATCTAATTGAATGATGTTTTTACTCTGCCTTTGTTGTTGCTTATATTTATTAATATTTTATGTGTTGTTTTCTCTTTTCATTGCTCTGTAGGCCCTCCTTTTTTTTGCTAGCTGTTTCTTTACTTTATTTGTGTACCAAATGGGAACATTTCCTCTTTAATTATATAATGGTTTGTTGGGTATATGTATGTTCTTGATTTCTAATATTTTATTCTTTATTTTGTTCCATAATTATTCTCTATTAGATCTTCCTTGTCCCATTCTGACACATTTAGTTATTTTCTTATTTGCTCCAAATTGGCAATGTGGTAATTGTTTACTACGTTTCTTTCCTGACAGTTTCTTGGGTTTAATGTTGGTTGTAAACCTCACTATATTATGGTCAGTGTATATTAGTGGCTCATGTATTACCAGATTTTTAACTCCATCGGTTGTATCTGTCAGAACTAAATCTAGGATATTCTTTTCCCCTGTTAGTTGTAATACTATCTGGTTTAATCCATTTTCCATACATAAGTCCTGTAGCTGTTGTTCTTGCTTGTTAAAAACTGTACCCTTTTCCCAATCTAAAATCACCTAGCAGTATGACACTTCCATTGCTGATTTTCTGATTTATGCTTGATAATGGGTTGGTATTTGAGGCAGCATCAATATCAGGTGATCTATAGCAGAGGCCTACAGTAAGTTTTTTTTTATTATTATTTTTAGCCCTAGTTATTTAAATTCAGACTGTCTCATTATCAGTTGTATTTCTAGTTGTTTGCATAGTATGTCATCCTGCACATATTTGGCCACTCCCCCTCTCCTTTCTTCCCTATCCTTATGAAACACTTTATATCCCTTTATGTCCTTATTCCAACTTGTTGATTCTGTCCACCATATTGATGTTATGGTTGCCAAGTCAGTGTTGTTGTGTCATGTGTAGCTGCAGCTGAGCCTTTTTTATCATGTTTATGACCCTTGCATTTGTTAAAAAGAATTAAATACCCTTGGCATTTTTACCTTTCTTAGTATTTGTTATTTTAGTGTTGTCTGAGTCTTGAAACTGTTCCCCACACCACTTTTCTATTAGACTTTTGGTGTTGTACTACCATTGTAAATTGCTTTGTGGAAGATTTTTCATAGTAATTTGGATTCCTTTTTACTTAGATGTAATCCATCTCTGCAGCATAGGTCATATTGGCCATCAATGAGCTCCCATGTTTTTATATATTTAATGTTTTTTTTCCAGGCACCGTCTTCTCAACCAGTTGTTATAAGCCTTTCTCCTGCATATCCTTTCTTTACTTGCTCTCAGAACTGGTAGTACTTCTGATATAATAATATTTGCTTTCTCTGACATTGTAGGACTGAACTGCTGGATCATAAAGCTAGGGACCCAGGGCAGAAGATGGGAGAGAGACTGCACCATCCCTTATATTCACATGTGTTCCTGCACCCCCTTCCAGGTTCCCATACATGCAGGCACACAGCGCTCCTTGATTATCTTCTCTGGCTTGTCCTCTGTAAATATTGAAAGTAGTGCAAAGCAATTCTGCAGCTAGCCCTCACAAGCACCATATTTGCTTCTGTCACTTTTGAAGAAAGTGACCAGACTGATTTAATCTACTGTGCTATCTTTGCAGTACATGACTTCCCTGCCTTTTTAACTCACAAGTAACCAAGTGGTTCATTGTATTACAGGATCTCTATTGTATACAGTTCAGTTTGAGTCCATAGAAGCATGTAGGTGAGAATTTAATCTGAAAAATCAAAGCACCACCATCTCAGTTTAACGGCCCTTAGACCACAATGAGAAACACCACTAGTAGTAAAGCACATCAAAGCCACCCCCTCATCACTGAAGCAGCATTTATTTTCCACAGCAGTGAATGAAACAAAACAGCCTGGTCCAGATATTCAAAAGAGTTGCTCCATGTGCAATAGGGTTGCACCAGCGCAAATCTGAAAATGCGCCATTCTCCGATATTCAGCGGGAGGCAGTTGCACCCCCCAAATCACTCTGAGCAACAGCACAATGATAATGAATGTATGCGCAACTGAAGGGGGAGGAACCATGCATAAATGGCGCAGTGTGATATTCAACAAAATGCACCATGCGCAATAGGGGAGCAAGCAGAAGTTGCGCCATAGCAGAAATGAGCCAAAATAAAAAGGAGCAAGGGAGAGGTGCAAGAACACTACAGGGAAGGCACATGAGGCTGAATTATAGCAACTCAAACTGGGCAGGAGGGATACACAGGGCAAGCCAGGGAAAGGGCACCTGGAACCCACAGGCTCAGGGGAAGGTGTGGGAGCCACAGTACAGAAGGGGGAAGTACTTGCCACACAGCAGTGAGGCCAGCACAGTCAGGTGTTCCCAGTGCAGGGGAAGTAGCAGCCAGGACAGCAGAGGAAACACAGAAACAGCTTCCGGGGGGTGAACACAATCCAAGGATATGGCCAGTGCCACCATCCAGATGGTGGCAGTAATGAGGGGGGTGAGAAGGCAGGCAGCAGGGGGGCATGGCTGTGGAAGGGCCTGTCGGCAGTATGCCCCCAACAGGCAGTACCGAGCCTGCACCAGCTTCGAGCTGTATAGTGATACGGAGATAGGGGGGCTGGTACCACCTGAATCGGGCAATTCTGAGGTGGCTCTGTGAGCTGTGCAGTGATGTGATGCAGTCACCCACATGACGGAGCCATGCTCTGTCAGTGGAGACGAAAGTGACAGCTTGCATGTGCTTGATCACCATGGGTACCTTCCAGAGACCAACTGGGGACACAATAGGTATAACCCAGTCAGCTGCATCATGCCACCTTGCCCAATTCCTCAGCGCACTGCTGCCACATGCTGTGGAGTACATCCATTTCCCCAGCACACCGGCTGAGCACACAGCAAACATACAGGAGTTCCACAGGGTAGCACGTATGCCTGGCATGCTAGAGGCAATAGACTGCACCCATGTGGCCATCCGCATACCACCTGGCCCCGAGGGGACCGCATATATAAATTGCAAGGGCTATGCTAGCATCAACTGCCAGGTGGTGTGTGATGCCAGGGGGCGCATAATCAATGTCTGTGCCACACACCCTGGGGGAGCACATGATGCCTTCATCTGGCACCAGTCGGCACTGTGCCACAGATTTGAGAGTGGGGATATCCCCACTGGCCACCTAGTGGGTGAGTATGCAAACCACACAGACAGTCATAGAGCCTGGGGGGGCATGGTCAGAGATGACATGGGTAGTGGCCTACATGGCCTGGGGCAGGGTGATGATGATCACCAAACTAACCTCCACCCTCTACACACAGGTGATAGTGGATACCCACTCCGTCCCTGGCTGCTCACACCATACTGGTGGCCCGCAACCCCATTGCAGCAATGCTACAATGAGGCACACGCCACCACACGTAATGTCATCGAGTGGGTGTTCGGGATGCTGAAGGCATGTTTCTGTTGCCTGGACACCTCCAGCGGTGCCCTACAGTACAGCCCCTCAAAGGCCTGTGGGCTATTCCTAGCCTGTTGCATCCTGCACAACATGGCCAACGAATGTGGGATAGCCGTACAGGTCAAAAAGGGGGACAGTGATGGGGACAATGAGGACGCCGGTGACAATGGTGTTGGGTAGCACCCCCCTTGGGAAATGGGACCCTTGACTGCACTGGCTGGCACAGCTGCACCAGGACACCATCATGGAGGAGCACTTCAGCCAACCCAGGTAAGTCATGGGGCCATGTGCAACCACAGTGGCAAAGGCACAACCCACAAACACGCATGAACACACACCAGGGGTGCATGCCGTCAAGGGAACTGGCCAGGCATGGAACCACACACACCACCAGGGATGGGTGAGGTCTAACATGGCACGTGGACACACACACACACACACACACAATGCACCAGACATGCACAAAGGGTAGGAGGCACACCGACCCAGAATGCCATCCCTAGCCACACACATGTCCACAGACCCCCATGCCCACTGCCTGTCAATGTGCGCGTGTCAGATGCTGACCACTATTGCACATTGGTGTACAGCACAATGCAGGCATCATCATGCACATGAACTGTGGACAGCAGGCGGGAGGGTGTGCAGATGGACTGTGTGTCTGCGTGCAGGGCCGGGTACCCACCCGTGCATTGCCCGCTGAATGACACAATGCGCACAGGGCAGCATCAGACACTAGCCACATTGGCAGACAGGTCAGTCATGTGCCACAGTACCCCGGCCGCCACGGATGCATGGGCAGCCCTGCCGAGACCCGCCAGCACTGACAGGCTGACCACTGGCCTCATGGGGTGGCACCGATGGTCCCCCAGGGGTTCCACTGCATGAACATGACCATGCTCGTGCAGGGATCTGCAGCACACCGAACATGCCTGTGCCAGGCATGTTCATGATGCCCACAGCTGAACTCGGTGTCGACAAGGATGGTGTCACACGATGCCAGGAACTGGGGTGGACAGTGCACTGCGTGGTGTCTGCGATGCATGGGCAAATAACTGTGTGCCCATTGTGGCCATGACAGCAGTGAATGCCTGTGTCTGCCTGTCAATGGCAGCAGTCACATCCTCCCGCAACCGGTCCATTCCTGCCAGGAGCAGAGCGGTGTCTGTGCTGCGACGCTCCTCTGCCCACTCCAGAGCCGCACGTAGTGCATCCACCGATGTTGCAAGCCGCATCTGCTGGTTGACTGATGCTTGCAGTATGCGGGTGTGCTCATCCAAGAGGTCATCTGCCTGCTCAGCATCCTGTCCCTCAGGGTGTGCGCAGCCCTGATGCTCAGCACTCCTTGAGGGTGGGCGCTGCACACCAGGACCAGGCCTGGGCATGTCCACAGGTGCTGCACTGACGCTGCCCCCTGACACTGTACCCCCAAGCCCATTGGCTGACTGCTGATGCTGCCCCTCTGGCTGCTGCTCCCCAGGACTCACTGGTGCCACCGCAGTGGCCGCAACAGTCCCACTGTCCTGTACACACACCAGTACTGCCTCACCGGTGCTGACAGGCACAGGCTGGGACTGTGATGACACGCAGGCCTCCACTCACAGCTATGGCTGCGATGTTACCTGCTGTGTGGCCATCCTGTGACACACACGTGTCACTGCCCATGACGTTAGTGACATCATCATCTGTGACGGACCTGGCACCAGCCCGAGTCACAGCATGCTGGCATCCATGGACACTGGCACACTGGGACACAGGCAGGGCCTCCTCCACTCCTATTCCAACAACATCAGTCTGGACAACCAGGTGGGCCCTCTGTCGCACTGAGATGCGTATTCCTGTGGAGGTGGATGGGCCCTCCTCCATCTCCATCTGACTGGCCTAAGTGGAGAGGCCCACCACCGCTGACCCATGCAGATGCTCAGGATCTGTAAGGGAAAACAAAGTCGCATTACTGCATGTGACCTACCCTGGCCCCCCCCAATAGATAGACCATGACCTACCATGCAGTGACGGGCTACCACCCATCTGGAAGCCACCACCCGGGACACCCTCAATGGCACAACGCTGCATGCTGCCAGCAACCCTCTCCTCCTGTGGGGTCAGGTGTAGCACCTCCGGCTGTCCCCCACCTGTCGCAGATCGTGCTGCCCTGATGGCAGCCACCTTCTCCTTAATCCTCCTCCTGTCTGTGCCCATCTTCTTCTTGCACTCCTGCATGGAGCGCTGGTGGCTGCCATGCAGGTTCACAGCATGCACCACCTCCTCCCATGCAGCAGCACAGGCCTGTGGTGTTCCCTGGCATCCGCAGAGAAGCGTCTCCTGGTCCAGGTAGGCCTCAAACAGGGCATCCATCTTGGCCTTGGTTAAATTTGGCCTCCTCCTCCTCCTCCCACAACTCTGTTCCGCTTCTCCCACAACTCGCTCGGTCATGATTCAGCCTGTGAGAATGACAGTTGTTACCTGTGACTGTGCAGTCCCATGCATGTCCCAAAATCCACAGTCCACACTCCCAAACAGCATGCAACTCACCAATAGACTGCAGTACTGACTACGGCCAATGCAGCCCAATGTCGCACTTTTATAGCGCAACCCATGTAAATGAGGCAAGGCACAACTTTAAGTGGATGCAAATTGCAGTGCTGCACCATTGAATGGCTGATTAGCTGATTCGCATATCATAGGTATCATAGGTAATTACAATCCAGAAGATAGTATTCTACCTTATAAGGCTTGCCAAGCATAATTAAATTAAAAATTTTCTATTACCAAAGTGACGGTCGATCCCACTCTTGAATTCGGTCATAGTAATACTATCTACCAGTTCTATTGGCAAGGTATTCCAGACCCCCACAACTCTACAACTATACCATTGTTTCCGAAAATTGTGCCCCATGCATGTTGATATAGTTGTTTAGCATGTTTCCTAGTACTAGTTCTTCCAAGGTTTCTTGTGAGCCCCATTTCTCCCATTAAATCTATATCATTCATGTTTTTATATAAAAAACACAGATCACCCCTTAATTTACGATAGGATAATGAATAAAGATTTAGACTGAGTAATCTTTCATAGTAACTTTTGTTCTTTATTCCTTTTATATGCCTAGTTAGTTTTCTCTGAACCCCTTCTATTGATAAAATATCTGCCTTATTTTGAGGTGACCAAACCTGAGCACAATATTCAAGGTGAGGTCTCACCAATGCACTGTAGAGTGGGATCAATACCCTTCTATCCCTACTTACAATATGTTTGAGAATGCAATTAAGGTTATGGATTGCCTTCCTAATTTGGTTCCTACAGTGTAATCTAAATTTCATATCGTTAGTAACTGTAATACCCAAATCCCTTTCCTATGTTACTACCCCCAAGGTGTTATTATCCAAAAGATATAGTTCTTGCTTATTATTCTTACCAAAGTGCATTACCTTACATTTATTTTTGTTTAATTCTAACTTATTTAAGATTGTCCAATTATATATTAAATCCAAGGCATGCTGTAGGGTAGCTTTTTGTTGAACATCATTAACCACTAAGCCCAATCTACAGTCATCTGCAAATTTGTACATCCAAATGTTATTGTTTCTCATTGCTAATGAAGCGATGTATATATTAAATAAACAAGGGCCCAAGACAGATCCCTGAGGGACCCCACTAGTTACAGGGACCCAATCAGAATATTCTCCATTAATGACCACTCTCTGCCTTCTATCCCGAATCCAATTCGAAACCCATTTACAAATATTACTAGGCAAATTAATGGCTTCCAAGACTGTCAGTAATTCGTTGTGGGGTAGTTTATCAAAAGCCTAGGCGAAATCAAGGAAAACTACATCCACAGAGTTTCCCACATCCATTTCTCGATTCACATTTTCATAGAAAGACAATAAATTTGTCTGACATGATCTATTTTGGTGAATCCATGTTGTTTAAGGTCAATTATATCCTGTCTCTCCTGATGTTCTATTATGATTTCTTGATTAATCCTCCATTATTTTACCCAATATTGAAGTTAGGCTAATTGGTCTAAAGTTTTCAGGCAAAGTTCTAGACCCTTTTTTAGGATAGGGACAACATTAGCTAATCTCCAATCCCTAGGAACCAATCCCATATCCATAGATGCTTGGAAAGGTGTTATTGGTTGAGCTAATTCCGCATGCCTAACCCTTCAAAATCTTGGTGCATTCCATCTGGTCCTGGGGATTTGTTGACATCAAGGCTAGCCAATTGTTAATATATAGTATTGGGGTTAAAAATAATTGAACCAGGTAATGGAGATCTAGTAGTTTTGTGTGAATCTGCATCAATGGTATTATATACTGAACAAAAATAATGATTCTGGATGGTAGCCATTTGTTGGTTAGAAGAAATAAGTCCTGACTCGGTAGTAAATGGTCCTATATTACTGGGGGCCTGCCTCTGTTTATTGATAAATGAGAAAAAGGAATTTTTATTATCCTTTACCCTATCTGCAAGGTTGACCTCACATTGGGCTTTGGCATTCCTGATGTTTATCTTTATTTTCATGAGGCATTCTTTGTATTCAGCATGTATTTTTAGTGATTTAGATATTTTTGTTTTTTTATATAATCTATTTTTCTTATTAATTATTTTTTTTATTGTAGGTGAAAGCCAAATAGGTTGCAAAGCCCTAATACTATTATGTTTTTTAATAACGGGGATAAACTCAGTGGTTAAGTTATCAATTTTAGTTTTAAGGATTCCACTATTATGTATAGGCTTATTAAAAAATCAGTTTCCCATCCCAGTAATTTAATTTAATTTTCATTTTATGAAATTCTGCCTTACCAAAGTTATACATTGTGGTTGTTCCAGTGGGTTTGGACATTTGGGATTCACTTATATTAAATAAGACTGAACTATGGTCACTGTTTCCCAGGGGTACACTTATTTCAACTGAGTTGATTGTCTCACCCATGTTAGTAAACAACAAGTCCAGAATATTGTTGCCCCTTGTATTAAGTACCATCTGTTTAAATCCCCCATGATCAATAACATCAATAAACTGCCTCTCAAGAGGAGATGAACCTAGACCTTTACCCCAGTCTATATTGGGTAAGTTAAAGTCCCCTGTAATCAATAACCTATCGGTAGGATCAAGATTTCCAAAAATATTCAACAAGGCCTTATCATCTTCCTGTGACATGGATGGGGGCCTATAAAGAAGTCCCAAAATAATTTTGGGACTATTAGTGGGCAACAATTTAACCCATAGGAGTTCAAGATTACCTGTATCCCATTTAATATCTTCCAAAGGTATATCTTCTTGAATATAAATTGCCACCCCCCTCCCTTTTGATATTTTCTACAATGGGAATACAGCTTATAGCCCTCAATTTCTTTTTCCCAACTATCATTTTCATTCCACCATGTCTCTGTAATAAGGGCAATATGTATTTTATTTTTATGTAGCAAAATGTTGAACTCATCATATTTGTTCTGCAAGCTGAGGGCATTTAAAAGAATTACATTCCATCCAGGGATGTTTTGAGGAGCTGATAAAGAACCTATTAAGTTACTTTCAACTGTGTCCCCCATACCAGTTTAAATGAAACCTCATGACCTCCAAAACTTTTTTACTCATAACCCTTACTCCTGCATAATTTAAGTGAATTCCATCCTTTTTAAATAAAGAAGTTATGCTAAATGTTCGTGCATTATCCATGAAACCAACCCCTGATTTGACACAAAATTGTCTAATTTTGCAATTAATGTCAGCAATCTGTCTATTTCTATAGTCATTAGGGTGATGCATAGGAAGAATACCAGATATGATAATTTCCCCTCCATGTTTTATAACTGAATCGACAATATACTTGTAATCCCTTTGCATACAGTACCAATTTGTTTTCCCTACATCATTAGCCCCCACATGAAGGATGACCAAGGGGGTAACTGTATTTTCATATAGTCCCTCCATTAAGCCCACAACATCTTGTAGTTTAGCTCCAGACAGTGAACTAACTGTAGTATGTTCTTTTCTATTAGAACACACTAAAGTATCAATACCCCTAATAATTGAATCCCCGATGATCAAAATATCTCGTTCCATGGGATTAGACTCTCTTAGTTCCCTTATTGTAGCAGTACCAATAGTACTTATGGGCTCAATTAAGTTTACATTACAAGAATCCCCTAGTTCTTTATTGGAAGTACTACATTTACTGCTTACTACTTCATTGGAATCAAGTGTTTTAGAAGGGGCATGTGAGTGTTCCCATTTGCTGTGGGCCACAGGTGCTTTTGATAATTGGCAAGGATCTTCAAATAATTCACAATTAGATAATACCTCCAGAGCCTCATATGGAATAGTATTAAGACACTCAAATCTATTATTTAAATCTATAGGAGGTTTGGGCTGAAATCCTTCATCCTTATCATAAAAGTTTACATCAGTATCTTCCTTTGCCCCATTTGAATATTCATAATGCTCAATGTTATTTGCAACCAGGGATTGTCTATTACTAATGTCACAAACAGCCTCGTTAATATAATCCTCCAGCCTGGAAATATCTTTGTGCGTTTGTAACCTCGTTTCCAACTCTTGAACCTCCTTAAGTAAAGCAGAGATTTTAATACACTTATCACATGTAAATTCAGAGTTGGAAACTTCTTTAGTAAACATCAGGCATTCCCGATATGTTTTTTCTGCCTTTCATCTTTCTTTGTCTAGTATAAGCCATGCTTGTGATTAAGTTACTCACCAACAGATTTTTAAACTGCACTAAAGTAGATAATATATACTGTTAAGTTTTTACCTAAATAGTTAGTCCCCCAGTACTCCCAGTGTCCCCAGCGGACACAGCAGACACGTGACGCGCGTGTCTCTGCGCGCATCTCCGTACGCATAGACGCGCTCCACTCGGCTCGCTCCGCTCACCGGTGGAGTGAAATTTAAGGGGAAACCACCGGAAGAAAGCTCCGTGTCCCTCGAGACGCTTGCGATTTAAAAGTTGCCAAAAATAGCTGCCTAGTATTCTGGCTGCTATGTGGATCGTTAGAACACCCATGAAAAGTAAAAAATTTAAAATAAAAACTAAAAATAGGGTAGTTTGTAGTTCAAATTAAGCACAAAGAACTACAAGCTCTCTTTCTGTTCCCTATATGGTCCCAGGGCTTCAGTATTAAAGGTGTATTACAGTGTCAGACAAACAGACCACACAGAGCCTGTATTTCCTATAAATTCTATTCAGTATACATCAGTTTAGTCTATTACAGCATCAGTTATTACATTTAGGCTGAATATCGCACTTTTGCGCTTTGTGCAATTGTGTTTAACGTGCTGAGCCAAGGGCGCAGTTCTGTGACATGCACAGTACACACCTAACTGCGCATGCCCGGGTTGATGATGCAGGTGAGGCAGGAGCTGTTGATGTGCTGTGCATGGGAGGCAATGCAGGGCACAGCCACCATTGTACCAGTGGCACTACAGCGGTGTTCACCTATATGGCGCTGTGGCACTGGGTCATCGTAGGCGCAGTGGGGCAACAGCACGGTAGGCCGCTACTGGAGGTAGCACACAGACACCCAATCGCACTACATGCACCGGGTTCCAGCCATGCTGTGGCTGTCCGTGTGCCAGAGACCCTTGACCCTGTGCCTGACCTTTGCCCCCTAGGCACCATGCGTCAGGCATGGGTGAACCACTATCGCACTGTTCGGTGACAGCACAATAGGGAATGGCAGTGCTGTACCATGCAGCATCTGCACGTGGCGGAACCACGCTGCAGAGCGCCATTTTGACCCTACTGAGCAAGAGAGATGGCGCGGAGGAGAGCTGACCAGTGGAGCCAGATTGAAATGGCAAACCTGGTTGCCATTGTGGAGCCACTTGTTGGCCCACTGTTTGGGGAGGCACCCCTGGACAGGTCCAGGAGCCAGGTGTGGCAGGAGGTGGCCGACACCCTGGAGGAGGCCACAGGAATGGGGTGGATGGTGGAGCAGTGCCGCCACAGGTATGGGGATCTGAGGCAGAGGGACCCGGACCTGCTTGCCCACCTGTGGGCCATGCCAGGAGGGGCACAGTGCCACAGCCAGGTAGGTGTAACGTCCATACGCTTTTATCTTCCATATGGGTATCACGGTTGCATGTGTCCGGAACATGGGGGACCGTTTGGTGCTGGCTGTGGTGGTGTTATCAGGGTGTGGGGTGGGTGGGTCTGGCTGTGTGGGATTGCACACACATGGGGGCAGGGGGACTTTGCTACAGGATTGTACTGATGCTCCTCTCTCCATGTTTGCACCTTAGGCCCAGAAGAGAGACGGCTGACGAGGGAGCAGAGGCACCAGCTGGAGGACAGGAACAACAGGAGGGGCGAAGGTCCACAGTGGCAGAGGGACCATCCTGATGATGGTGAGTGTCTTACCTCCATGATTACTATTGCATGCTGTGTAACAGTGTGGGCAGTGGGGCATGGCCACCATCCATTGACACCACTGCCATGCATGCAACTTGTTACAGTCAGCACTGTCCAGTGGCACTGCATGTCTGGGAGTGCATCAATGGTGGTCCATGCATGCACCGGGTACATGGCTGTGCCACTGCCTTACACCACATAGCTATGTCACTAAACAGCCATGGTGGTGCTGTGCAGGACTTGGCCAGTGGGTGTGTGCAGTGGTCCACATGGCTGTGTGCACCTGGGTGGGCAGGTCTTGTGGACACAATCACTGTGGGTGGTCACACACCATCACAGAGGCATGTCCCACGGCCATATGCCATGCACAGTGGGTGGGCTGTATGGGGCTGTGCATTCACACCTATTGACTCTGCTCCCTTGTCCTAGATGTCTGGCAGCTGCGCATGATATGGGAGGTGCTGCAGGAAATCCTTACTGTTGCCAGGGCGTCGCTGGACATCCTGCAGAGGATTGAGAGGCTGTGGGTCAGGCGGCGGCGTGGAAGGAGGAGCAGCCGGAGTGGGGAGCGGGGCTCCCACTGATCGTCACACTGCCCCGATTTCCCCTACCCCCCTGGACCCACCCTCACACCCCTCCTTTCCTGTACCATTTGTACACCCCTGCCCCTTACCCACCCCAACCTTGTTTGTGGCCCTCCCCCAACACATTTGTAAATAATTGTACATAGTTTTGTTGGATGTTTTTGAATACAATTCTTTTGATATGACTACTGTGGTGGTCTCTGATTTGCAGCAGGCTATAGGTTCTCAACTGCAGTGGTGTGCATGGCGTCAGGGGTGGTGCAGTCATGTGTATGTGTGTGTGTCCGTGGGGAAGTGACTATGGTGTGGAAGTAGCTATCAGTCACTGTCTGTGGTGTGTGTGTTGTTCCCTGTGCACTGGATGACTGTGTGCAGTGGTCCATGGTGCATGCTCTGTGTCCATGGCACACCTGTCAGCCCATCCATGGCCTGTGCAGCTGACACCCTTGCATGTCTGTGACCTGCACTGTTTGCTGGCATGTCAGTGGTGGCTGTCCATGCAGGGCAGCCACTGTACCCGTCACAATGCTGGGTTGCCTCCTGTCACTGGTGTGGTGCATGTCTGCCTCGGGTGACACTGTGGCCTCCGCTGTTGTTGTCCCACCTCCATGCTGTGGCTTGTGTGTTGCAGGGGATGTGCACCACTGTCTGTGACTTGTGCTCCGGGCAAATGCTTATGGCGTACAGGTCCACAGTGCCTGTGCAGGGTGGCTGGCACTCCTGTGCCATGGAGGACTGCTGGCTGTGTGTACACGGTTTCCATGGCCCCACGCTGGGGGCTTGGTTGCCCCGCTACTGCGTCCCTGTGTTGGTGTGCCCTTGGGTATGGGTGGGTGTTTGTCCATGCACTGTGTTGCATCCAGTATGGTGCATGTTTTCATGCACCACTGTGGGTGTCTGCGCTGGCTGTTGTGGCCAGTGCTGGGTCAGGGTGTGTACTTGGGATGGTGTGCAGGGTGTTGTACCACTGGTGGTGGGGTCCGGGGCATGCCCTGTCATGTGTGGGGTACCTCGTGTTCCAATGCATGGTCGGTCTCTCAGCTGTACCTCGGGGGGCTGTGCATGGTGGCACTGTGCATACCGTCATTGCATCGCTGTGTGCTGCCACCCACTGATGGGTGCTCCTGGTGGGGCTGCCTTGCATGGTTCTGTGGTGCACAGGGTTGCATTGTCACAGTGGGGGTGGTGGCATGCATGGGGTATCCTGCACTGGTGGATGCTGCTCCTGGGCAGGGTGTCTGGGGGTCACGGTGCAGGGTGTGATCTGCATTCGGGGGATGGTGTGGCATGGGGTGGTCGGTCCTCCTTGTGTGCCAGTCACAGCTTGCCAGGGGGTGTGATGGGGCACTGTGGCCCAGCTGTGGGTTGGTTGCTTGTCTCCATGGGCCAGTGGTTATTCCAGCCCTCCCCCAGTTGTGCAGTGCATGGGGTCTGGGGGGACAATGTCTGTTCTGCTGTGTGTTCCTCTGCCTATCTGTGGCATTGATGGTGGGCCCCTGCAACCCCAGTTGTGCTGTTGCATTGTTGCCCTGCTGTTGGGCGGCATCCCTGGTTATTCTATGGCGCATCTGGAATGCTCAGCTGAACATCTCTTGTTGCGCTATGGCGCACCAGATATGCTCAGCTTCCCCTCCCTAGTTGCGCTATGGCGCAGGTGGTGCGATATTCAGTCGTTGACTATAGGCGCATCTTGGCCAGTGCAGTTTTTGAATATCGCGCCTCTTGCGCATGGACGCAATGGACTTGTGCTTGCTCCTGCTGTTGCACACTTTTTGGGCTCAGTTTGAATATCTGGGCCCCTGTATTTAGTCAAAATTCATCCAATGTCCTCAGCTACTGTTTTTCTTGTTCTATTCAGTAAGATAAGTGCAGATGTTCTCCACCTCCATAAAGGAGAATGTGGCTCCTTTTTGAAGAACTTTAATAACCACAGAGTAGAAGAAGGAGAAGTGGGGTTTCCTTTCATGCAGCATATCCATTACAGGGTTAAACTGTCTTCTCTGCTTTTGAAGCCAGGTTGAAAAAACTTGATGCTGAGTCTACTGGGCTCCCTCATATTGCAGACCCTTTATCTTATGGTATGCCACCATCAGTGCCTGCCGAACACTGAAATGATGCAGATGAAAGATGATCTATCTCAGAGGTTGGTCTGCTGGAGGCTGCAGCACCAGGACCTGTGTGCTCATTCTATTTTTAGTCTACCATTTTTGACATTTAGGCCCATCAGCTTCAGGAGGGTAACCACACAGAGGTCCAACATGTTGGGGTCCTTATTGCCTTCTGGAAGACTTCTCAATCATAAGTTTCTCCTTCTTTTGTAATTCTCTTGATAATCAAGTAGTTCTCAGAGATCTTCGAGGACAGACTCTAATTGTGCCACCTTCTCTGGCAACAACCTCCCTCATGTCATCTTCTAAATCAGAGACTTTCTGTTAAACTTCCCCAAGACTCTTGTTCTGCAGGGTACACTGCAATGACATTTCTGTTAGCTTGTCCTCCAGTTTTGTTAATCTTGGGCTAAATCATTAAAGCATGTGTTCTGTGACCAGATGGGCCAAAGCTTCCATCTCCTCACCCAATAGAGAAATTGGGCCAGTGCTGGCTGACACACTAACCATTCAACTGGCTCCATTTATACTTGCTTTGGCAGCTTGCTGTTCTCTTTAGGAGTGAGTAAAAACTCCTCCATAACTTTGTAGAATTATTCTGAGCAACTTTTAGCTCCAAGAAATGAAGACTGATGCAAGATGTGTTATGTAATAATCTGACTGGAACCGAACTCCCGGGAAACAAATCTTGCTGATTAGCCACACAATAGTGCCCCCCTTTCAAATGTTGTTGATTCATTGTCATTCCTTGTTATGACTTTCCTTCCTTTTGGTCACCATAGCACCCTGAGTCCACTTCTAAATATAAGGTTGCCCTACCTACCCAATCATGAGCACTCAATAATGCTCCTTCTCTATCAGTGTACTTCTTCAGAAGGTACTAAACTGCAGCATGGCCCCTCATTTAATACCTCGATTTGTGGATGTCCAAACAGGGGTATATGTGGAAACACAATGGCATGATTGGGTGTCCTTTCACCTCTCCCACATCCTTCAGAAGCAGTCACATGACTGGCATAAAGGCTTAGACACTTGGAACAGGAATAAACAAACAAACCAAAAAAAAAAACAATGACCTGGTGCAGGATTCACAAAAAAGGGCAAAGTGCAGTGGAAAAGCTTGTGCCATACCTTGCCATTGTGCAGGGATCAGAAAATGCTATTCTCAATCAGATAGGACTATTAATAGGTGCAGACGAGGGCAGCGCTAACCCAGGAAAAGCACTGGAAAGCTCAGTATTCCCCCCTCAGACAGTTGGGTGAATGGGCTGCCAGCAATAGCGCCACTGTGCTATGCTCCCATTCACAGAAGGAGCCATGCAAATGAGCCTATTTGGAATGCAAGGCACTAGTGTCCATTAGCATGCCCATTATGGGCTCATTTGCTTGCCATTAGTGTGGCAATGCATGGCACCACACCAGCATAAGCCCAAGGCAGCCACATTACCCCATAGTCTAGTGGTGTCCTTACCAACACCAACTGCAGACTCAACATTAAGAAAAAATATTTCCATATTGTAGAGTCCTACCCCAGCACAGATATCCTACCTGTAATGTACAACAATTGTTTCCATAGTGTAGTGTCCCTCCCCAGTCCCTGAACAACCACCTGCTATCCAATAATCTGTTTTCCGTATTGTAGTGTCCCTCCCCCTCCCTGTCACCAATCTCTACACTTTAATAAAAGAAAACCTCTCTTTTCTGCATCATAGTATCCCTCTCCATTCCCTGCCACTGATCACCACACTGTATTATAAAACAAAACCTTTTACACAGTGAAGTGTCCCACCACTCTCCCTGATCACTGATCCCTTTATAAATAAAAACTTTTTCCATAGTGTAATGATCTCTGCCCCCTCCCCAGTCATGACATCCATCCCCAAATATCTACAACTCCATTCCCTGGTAGTCTAAGGTCCCTTCCCCCACCCCATCAAGTGTGACCCACCAACCCACTTCCACCATCCTAATCTTTGGTTGGCAACCAGCACAGCCCACCTCTCACCACTGCTGCTGGTTGCCAGCTGAGCCCTCTTGTAGTACATACTGTATACAGTATTGCTGCTTGACTGTGACCAATCACCACTCTATGGAAATTTTTTTTTATATAATACAGTGCGGCGAACGGTGGTGGGGAAGGGGGAAGGACACTATGCTATGGCAAAGAGTTTTTTAATATAATTCAGTGTGGCAATCAGTGGCATAGAGAGGGGTGGGTGTAACAGGAGGTCCAGTTTTGAAGGATAAAGCTGACACAGAGAAGATGCAATACCCCCCCCCCCTTTTTGGTTTCTGCATTCACTCTATCCTGTCTTCTTCTGCTTATTCTTATCTATCCTAACTTTCTTGTCAGGGTGGCTAACCTGGCAATTTTCTACTTTGCCTTTACTATCACTTTTTTGCTCTGGTATTAAAAAACGTGCATCTTGTTATAATATATGTAAAGAAGGAGCTGTGTCACTTAAAGAAGCCCCAAAATGAGTAGAGGGCTGGGTTGTGGAAAAAAGCCTTCAGCTACAATTCAATCAGTGAATAAGGAAAGCTGAGACTGTAAAATTGCTGCAAACAGTGGGAAAAATGTTTTAGGCAACACAAACAAAGTACAGGTTCGCAGGAAAGTGCAATAGAACCTGTACAATTACTGTATGAGTTTAATACCCCTGTATCCAAACACTTAAGTTTAAAATTAGGAGGAAATCAAAGCAACTGTGTATGGTTGCTATGGTGCAGATTCTAATAAGCCCCAAAGCAATGAGAAATGTACCCTTGTTTTTAAAACACTTGAAAATGGGCTAAAGTAAGAGTGTAATTAAAACACTACAGGCAGATTAATTGGAGTTCTGTAAGTGTATAAAAAAATCATTCAAAAGGGAGTTGTAATGATTGAAGTTAAGCCTTCTGTGTTTTAGAAGACTGAGTTCCTCAGCAAGGCATCTGCTGAAAGTGCCGCAGCCAGATAAGCCGTTTGCTGAAAGTGCAGCAGCCAGATAAACTGTTTGAGAAAAATAATAAAAGGTTCTAGAAATATAAAACAAGGGATTTGGGAAGAAAATATGCATGACCAAAGATTAGAGTACCATATTATGTGAAACAAAATATAGATGCTACGGTGGTTCACTTATGTGTGTTTTCCTTATATGAACAAAAAGGCAAATAAAAAGCTATAACCTTATATGGAGGCAGATAGAGAGCACGCCCCTCATCTCTCTTTTCCATGCTAAGGTTATAGACTGTTATTTGTTCTTAAACAGGTTTGGTTTATCCTTATACTTTTCACATTTGTAAAGAAAAGTTGTTTAATCTAGAGGTCTGTCTCATGCTGTAAGGTCCTACTATAGGGCAAGCTGCCCCTGAAATGGCAGGTTTTATAGATGCAAGGGAATGTGATGTCACAAAGGAGGAGGGACTCAGTGAAAACCACACCCCTTTCCTTCACTATATAAACCCTCCACTAGGAGGCTTAGATAGATAGGTTGGTCAGTAGGGTTCTGACCAAGGTGAGAGAAGAATCTCAGCAAGGAGGTAATGTGCAGGCTTTCACATTAACTGAGGAAGGAGAGAACACAGGAATTTCTTTATAGCATCTGAAGCAAGAAATATTTCCTGATGTTTGAACTGATGTGAAGAAATATCATCATATTTTTCCTTTCTGTAAATATTGTATTATTTTTTTTTTTGGTTTTGTGTTTTTCTAAAATAAAATGATAAATGCAGAAGTATGTATTTTTTATGCATCATAATCTGGTTGTTCGATCTGTTTATTGATTCTCACACATTTACAACTGGTGTCAGAAGTAGGATTTCAACCTCTGCTGTGCCAGAAGGTACTCCAGAGGGGGTGTTGCACTGAAAATACCCTGACAGATGCAACAACCAGAAGCGGAGGATTTGGATGCATTACATTTGACCAGGTCTGTACAATTGAAGACTGGTGTTCAGTTGTTACCAGGAATTGAACCTGTAACCAGACCAAGAAGGATGGAAGAAGGAGCCACAGCTGCAGCTGGTGATCCTAAGAAGGAGGAAGGTCTGATGACCTCAGCACCAGAGGATCCAAGTGAATTACTGAAATGGCTCTGTTTACATCAGCTGGAGATGGAGTGCCAGAGAGAAGAGGACCAGAGACAGAGGGATGAAGACCAGAGGATACAGGCAGAAGAAATCATAAGACAAGATGAGAAATGGACAGAAACATTGAAAGCTATCCAGGACATGACCCAGGGGTAGATGGAAAGGTCAGTGCCTAGAGACATTAAGTTAAAAAAATTGACTGAAGTGGATGATATTGAGGCCTATTTGACTACTTTTAAGAGGGTGGCACAAACTTGTAACTGGCCAGGGATCAATGGGTGATTCGTTTGGTCCCCCACCTCTCTGGCTGAGCCCAATTAGTTTACAGCCAACTAAGTGGGGCTGATAGTTTTAATTATGACAGAGTGAAAGAGGAAATTCTGCTGTGGTATAATATCAATACAGAAACCTACAGGCAAAGATTCCATTCCCAGAAGATGTCCAGCATAGATACACCAAGGGAAACCTATGCCTGTTTAAAGGACTACTGTGGAAAATGGTTACAGCCCACCACCAAAACTGTAGACTAAATTATGGAACTCATAATAATTGAACAATTCATACAGATCTTACCTATGGATGTGCAATTGTGGGTAAAAGAACAAAAACCTGAAACAGTGGAAGATACTATAAAGCTGGCAGAAGATTATCTGGCTGCACAGAACACTCGAGCCAGAAGTAAATCGAGCAATTCAGGACCATCTAATACACTGGTAAGACCACCGTTTAATACTTTCTGTAATCAGAGACAGTTCTATCATAGGGAGAGAGGTGGGAGAGTCCCAAACACAGACATACTATGCCACGGTTGTCTTGGGAAAGGGCATATTGTCAGAAACTGCCCCAATAAAAGTGTTACTATTGTTACCTTCCACAGAAAATAAATTGCTTATGCAGTGGCAGGGGCCATATGTAGCCTTACTCCAGGTAGGCACAGTAAACTATGCCATTAAGATGCCAGGGCATCAGGGCATAGACCAGTGAAGAAAGTATATCATGCCAACCTGCTGAGAAAATAGATAGAAAAACCAGAGTCGCCAATACTTTTTGTTCAAACAAATCCTGATACAGCAGAACTAGACATAGCTTATGACAGGATTGATAAAGCTATTAATGACATGGAGGTACATATAAATCCTGAATTGACCCCTGAACAGAGATTAGAAATTGATCACCTTCTGAAATATTTCTCAGGCACATTCACGAAGGAACCTGGGTGGGCTAAGGGTGTGGTCCATGAAATTAGGGTTACACAAAATAAGCCCATTCACCAGAAGCCATACAGACTACCTGAAAAGATCAGGCCAGAAGTAGTGACTGAAATAAAATGCATGGAACAGGCTGGAGTGATAGTTCCTTCACACAGTCCTTGGTCCTCTCCATTGGTAGTTGTGCATAAGAAAGAAGGGGGCATCAGGTTATGCTTAGATTTTAGAAAAATAAATGAAGTGTCTGAGTTTGATGGGTATCGGATGCCACATATAGATGATCTCCTGGACCAAATTGCATCTGCAAAATACATTAGTAACCTGGATTTAACAAAAGGGTATTGGCAGATTCCCTTGGCCCCTAAAACTCAGGAATTAACTGCTTTTTGTACCCCACTTGGCCTATACCAGTTCACCACAATGCTGTTTGGCCTGCTTGGAGCTCCGACTACATTTCAACGGTATATGGATTTTGTGTTAAGACCTCACAAAAGTTGCAGTGCTGCTTATTTGGATGACATTGTTATCTATAGCTCTGACTGGGAGACTCATTTAGTTCATCTCAGTACTGTAATACAGAGCATCCAGGATGCAGGAATGACCATAAACCCTTCAAAGTGTGCTATAGCTAAAACAGAAACACACTATTTGGGTTTTATTATTGGACATGGGAGAATTAAGCCTGAAGTAGACAAAATTGAAGCAGTGGCTAATAGTCCCATACCAACGACAAAGTGCCATGTCAGGTCTTTCATTGGTTTGGCAAGCTACTATATACGCTTCATCTCGGAGTTTTCTGCCATAGCTACCCCCTTACAGATTTAACAAAAAAAAATTATTTCCAAATAAAGTAAAGTGGACTCCAGCCTGTCATGAGGCATTTCATAAAATCAAAGCCATCTTGTGCTCAGCCCCAGTGTTATGTAGCCCTGATTTTTCTAAACCGTTTGACTTACAGAACGATGTCTCTGACACAGGCATTGGGGAAGTATTGACTCAACATAGCCAGGGAGAGGAACAACCCATTTTATGCCTTAGCAGGAAATTACATGAAAGAGAGAGAAGGTATTCAACAGTTGAAAAGGAGTGTCTGGCCATCAAATGGGCAGTGGAGACCCTAAAATATTATCTTTGGGGAAACCAATTTACGGTTGTGACAGATCATAACCCTTTATGTTGGCTGCATTTAATGAAGGACAAGAATGCTCTCATATTATGATGGTATCTAGCCCTACAGCCATATAAATTTACTGTGCGCCATAGAGCTGGTTCCCAGCATCAGAACGTGGATTTTTTTATCACGCTTTGGTGCTGATCCTATCAGTGATTCTGCTGTAAAGTTGGATGATGGCATTATAAAGTGTCTTGACGGCACAACCACAGGGAAATAGAATGACATATAAACAGTATTGTCTGTTTTTGAATGGATGTTTTGAATAGTGTTTATCTTAAGGGTCCCTGGGGGGAACTTCTGGAGTGGGTGGGCAGAAGTTCTAACCCTTCACAGGGCGAGGGGTCTTAGTCAACACAACAAATAGTATGTTGACTTCTTGTGGTGGGAGGAGTGTAACAGGAGGTGCAGTTTTGAAGGATAGAGCTGACACAGAGAAGGGGCAATAACCCCCCCTTTTGGTTTCTGCTTTCACTCTATCCTGTCTTCTTCTGCTTATTCTTTATCTATCCTAATTTTCTTGTCAGAGTGGCCAACCTGGCAATTTTCTACTTTGCCTTTACTGTCACTTTTTTGCTCTGGTATTAAAAAATGTGCATCTTGTTATAATATATGTAAAGAAGGAGCTGTGTCACTTAAAATAAGCCCCAAAATGAGTAGAGGGCTGGGTTGTGGAAAAAAGCCTTCAGCTACAATTCAGTTAGTGAGCAAGGAAAGCTGAGACTGTAAAATTGCTGCAAACAGTGGGAAAAATGTTTTAGGCAACACAAACAAAGTATAAGTTTGCAGGAAAGTGCTATAGAACCTGTACAATTACTGTATGAGTTTAATACCCCTGTATCCAAACACTTAAGTTTAAAATTAGGAGGAAATCAAAGCAACTGTGTATGGTTGCTATGGTGCAGATTCTAATAAGCCCCAAAGCAATTAAAAATATTACCATTGTTTTTAAAACACTTGAAAATGGGCTAAAGTAAGAGTATAATTAAAACACTACAGGCAGATTAATTGGAGTTCTGTAAGTGTAAAAAAAAAATCATTCAAAAGGGAGTTGTAATGACTGAAGTAAAGCCTTCTGTGTTTTAGAAGACTGAGTTCCTCAGCAAGGCGTCGGCTGAAAGTGCAGCAGCTAGATAAGCTGTTTCCTGAAAGTGCAGCAGCCAGATAAGCTGTTTGAGAAAAATAATAAAAGGTTCTGGAAATATAAAACAAGGGATTTTGGGAAGAAAATATGCATGACCAAAGATTAGAGTACCGTATTATGTGAAACAAAATATACAGTAGATGCTACAGTGGTTCACTTATGTGTGTTTTCCTTATATAAACAAAAAGGCAAATAAAAAACTATAACCTTATATGGAGGCAGATAAGAAGCATGCCCCTCATCTCTCTTTTCCATGCTAAGGTCATAGACTGTTTTTTTGTTCTTAAACAGGTTTGGTTTATCCTTATACTTTTCATATTTGTAAAGAAAAGTTGTTTAATCTAGAGGTCTGTCTCATGCTGTAAAGTTCTACTAGAGGGCAAGCTGCCCCTGAAATGGCAGGTTTTATAGATGCAAGGGAATGTGATGTCACAAAGGAGGAGGGACTCAGTGAAAACCACACCCCTTTCCTTCACTATATAAACCCTCCACTAGGAGGCTTAGATAGATAGGTTGGTCAGTAGGGTTCTGACCAAGGTGAGAGAAGAATCTCAGCAAGGAGGTAATGTGCAGGCTTTCACATTAACTGAGGAAGGAGAGAACACAGGAATTTCTTTATAACATCTGAAGCAAGAAATATTTCCTGATGTTTGAACTGATGTGAAGAAATATCATCATATTTTTCCTTTCTGTAAATATTGGATTATTTATTTATTTATTTTTTTTGGGGGGGTTGTGTTTTTCTAAAATAAAATGATGAAAAATATGCATCATAATCTGGTTGTACGATCTGTTTATTGAGACCCACATGTTTACAGTGGAACACTATGCTATTAAAAAGGTTTATTTCCTAATGCAGTGTGGTGATCTGTGGCAGGGAGAGGGCTGGGACACTTCACTATGGAAAAGGGGGATTATTTTTATTACAATATGGTGATCAGTGGTAGGGAGGGATACTACACTATGGAAAATGAATTATTGGATATCAGGTGGGAGATTGGGGACTGCATTCCATGACTAAATAAGCTGACTTGGGCACAGTATAGGAGAATGAGGTGAGTCTTAGGGATAACAAACCCAATGCACTCCTCCAATGCCTGTTGGTGCATGTAGGGTGTAGGGTGTAGGTGGGGGTGGGGTCAGGTGTTAGGGTGGGAAACCCTAGCACAAAATTTCCAAACTTTTGTTGCTTTTGTTGCTGTAACCCTAAGTGGTGCATTAACAAAGCTTTTTGCAAAGAGTTTCCTTACTTTTTGAGAAAGTGGAGAGCTTCTCTGTAAAAACATGTGAGAACACAGGGCCCTCTCATTCATGCATATTTTTTCAGATACAGTAGTGGTAACCTTGTTTGCCGAAGGAAGCGCAGTGCACTCTGGTTCTTGCGTTCCCATTCTGCAGTGTATAGCATCAAAAAACATCTCACATTGCAGTGTTATCCTATAGAAAACACAGAACAATTGGAAAGCTGTGTAACTTGACACTAGATTAATACATTTTCTAGAAACCACTAGAATGCACATTGGTGGCATACACCCATTGTACATTGGAAATTTCAGAGCAAAATTGCAAACCATATCTTCACAGTGTAGTGACAAAGAAGTGACTCCATAAACCTCCAAGTACAATGTTATCTATGGGAAATTAATGAAAATTTAAATCTGCAGAGCTCCAAGGCAAAGGAATATATTTTCACCAAACCAGCAAAAGGTACATTTGTGGGGCAAGCCCTTTGTACCCTGAACAATTCAGCCCCAAATACCAAACCATTTCTTTGCTATGAAGTGATAAAGAAACAGCTATATAAAATTTCTTTTTCACAAATTGAGAAAAACAATCCTTGTCTGAGCTCCCTTTATTGCAATTTGCAGAAAAAGAAAATCTTTTTTCACATTGCTGAAAATAATTCTGTTTCATGGTCAACATTTTCAGTGATTTGTGGCAAAGAATTTCTGCAGATAAAACATAAAGACATTTCTCCACATTTAAAAAAAAATACCCCAGAATGAGACTCCTTGGGCCCCAATTAGATAAACATAACTATTGGTGTTTACCAGAGCCCTATATAATTTAAGAAATTTAAGTTTGTTTGCCTCACTAACCAAAAACAAGATGGTGGCAGCATAAACTAAGTAATCCACATTTGCGGAACAGGATTCCATGTTTGCAAAGTAGGATTCCACATTTGTGGTCCAGAATCCAATTTCTAGCCTGACATCTAACTTTTCCCATAGGAAATAACAGGAAACTTTAAAATTTGATACATTTGAAATGGATTAATATTTTTTTCACCAAACCTTCAAAAGGCAACACTGTGACCCAATACCTATAAACCCTAAACATTTCAGACCAAACCTCCACACAGTTTTTTTGCAACATGGTGACAAATAATTTGACAAAAAGTGATAATTTACATGTATTTTGACACTCCATAGCTCCACGCTTGCATATCTGACCAGAATGAAACTAATCACATCCAGAGATCTGTGGTCTCTGAATGCACTTGCCAAACTTCATGTGCATTGCTTGAATGGTTGCAAAGTTATTATGCACACTATTTTCAGTTTAACACAGAAGTGGAGATTTAACTCTAACTATAGGGGTGCAACTGCATCCCTATCATATATATAACAAGATAGATACTGTAGGTACATAGATAGATAGAGAGAGAGATAGACAGACAGACAGACAGACAGACAGACAGACAGACAGACAGACAGACAGACAGATAGATAGATAGATAGATAGATAGATAGATAGATAGATAGATAGATATTTGCATATTCCAAATAGGGATGGTATCAAGCTATGATGTTCTAGGCTATTTATGTCAACAGACAAGAACTAGAGATAGCAGCTCAAATGGCTGTATTATGGGAAATGGTAAAAAGGAGTGTCATGTTATTGGAAAATGAGAATGGAGATGGGTTAACATTATGTGGTGACATAAAAGGACACCATCAAAGGATGGGGAGGATAGAAAAACAGTTGCCTAGTTAGGATATTAGCATTGTCTCAAAGGATTATGGAGATTATAACAGTTGTTAAAAGATTCAGTATTATATGCATAATAAAAAATCCATACATATATATTCAGTCCCATGATTGTCCCCAGTTGAATATATTTGTATATATAAACTATTGTGAGTAACTTTTTGAAAAAATATGCATCTTGTTTTAAGTAACAATAAGATGATGAGTTACCAGCATTTCAGAGATTATACCACCATGGAAAAAATTAACACAAATGGTTAGAGTATTATGAATATGTAGTATAAAGCAACAAAATCCTTGAACAGTAAATCTTCAGATTGCTAACTTTCGCAATAACTGAGTATATTGCTGGAACTGGCATCCTGTGGAGAATATTGACAGTACTACTGTCAGTCAGGTTCAGAAAGCATAGAAATGCCTAGTGGAGTCAACAAACTCAGAATGATTTTTAGAGCAAGAGACACTGGAACCAGGTACCATTACATTACAAGAAGACCGACAAGTATAGAAAGAGATAAAGGGTCCATGACACCATTTACGGAGAAAAGCAGGCCTGATGGAATGTCAGTGTCAAGGAAAACAACATCAGGGATAAAAAAAGAGTAGAAGTGGAGGCAGAGGAAGCAAAGGTAGAGACAGAGAAAACAGTTGAGCCTACCAGAGACAGCTGTTTTCAGTCTCAGTAACAAATCCCTTACAGACTCAGAAGAAAAAAAAAACTTGAAAAAAGGCTTATCTACTTCTCCATACAAGAACATTAACAATTTAGACCTAGGAACAGATTTACAATGTTTTTAGAAAATTAAAACTGGCAGGGTTTTTCGTAGATAACACAGAGGCAAAACAAAATAAATCTGTACAGGTGAATTTTGCTTGTGGATAAAGTCCAAATTTAATCTTCTAACAGACCAGTCTCACAGAATGGAAATCCTCTTAAGAGTTTTTTAAGAGGGATACTCTATAAAATTCTTCAGACAGTTGGCCTGAACTTACGCAGAATGAACAACCTTGCCAGAAGGTAAAAACTGGCCTTACAAGTGCTTTTATAATGCCCGTCAACAAGGCTGGAGGGCTAAGGGCATAGACCCTATAACACATATTATTATGAATGCATTAGAGGACTGATATACTGTGCCAGATACCCATTAACAGGGACCCTACAAGAGTAATACAGGACAAAGATGAACAACATATGAATGTGATAGCAGATAAAGGCCTTGTGGACTAGCTAGCCTGCTTGAGTGCACACTTTGCACTGTGTTTACAGTGGAAACTACTCCTCTCCCCATACCCCCATGTCCCTTCACAAATACCCACACCCCTTCACTCCCCTGTACCCTCAACTTTCCATCAAACCCTGTCCTATCCTCTCTTGATGCTGTCTGTTGTTTTTAGGGATACCTCCTCTGGCAACTCATTCTACCTTTCCACCAGCCTCTCAGTGAAATAGTGCCTTCTCATCTTCCTCTGGAACCCTTCCCTACCAGTTTTAAGTCTTTACTTGTTACCCCAAGTGGTCATGTTTCCATTAAGATTGAAGAGGCCCCCAGTGCTCACCCTATTTATACAATTAATGTACTCTCTATCATGTCCCCCTCTCCCTTCTGTTCTTAAGAGAATACATATTGAGTTCCATGAGCCTCTCCTCCTAGATGTTGCCTTTTTGGCCTTGGATCATCTTAGTTGTCCTCTTCTGGTCTCTGACCAGCAAGTTGATATACTTCGTAAGATAAGGGCACCAATTTTGCACACTGTGCTCCAGGTGCAGTCTCACTAGAGACATGTACAGTGGCAGAATGGCCTCCACCTTTCTTCTGATAATTCCCCTGACTATGCAATCCGGCATCTGAATTGCTATAGCTGCAACTTTCTTGCAGTGTGCTGAGTGTTTCAGATCACTTGTGGTAATTACATCCTGGTCCTTTTCTTCCTTTGACCTGGTTGCCTGCAAACCACCAAGCCAGTATTTGGTCCTGGTGATCTAGGCCCCCATGCATGTAACTTTACACTTTTTAGCATTGAACCCCAGTTGCCAAATGCCAGATCACTTCTCTAGCCAACTCAGGACTTCCCTGAATTCCTGTCTCCCTCCTCTGTATCCATCTTCCAACAGAGCTTTGTGTCATCTATGAACAGGCATATCTTACCCTTGATCACATCCATGATGTCACTAATGAATGTTTTTAGACAACACTGGACTGTGCACTGAACTCTATGGAACCCCACTGGTCACAGGCCTACATAGAAATATAGACTTTGATGGCAGATAATGACTGCTTGCCCCCCCCCAGTCTGCCCATTTCCCCACCTACTAGATAAGCTGCAGATCCTAGTTAATCAATAGCCTATTTCTTCCTACCCCCACAAGAATTGCCTTGTATCTGTCCCATGCATTCTTGAATTCCCCCACTGTTTTTGACCCCATTACCTCCTCAGGAAGGCTGTTCCATGTATCCACCTCCCTCTCTGTGAAAAAATACTCCCTCACATTGCCCCTGAGCCATCCCCCTCTATCTTCAAATTGTGCCCACTTGTTTTTGCACACCTCTTTTTCTGAAAGATGCTACACTCTTGGACTTTGTTGAGTCCCTTAAGGTACTTAAAAGTTTTTATCATGTCGCCCTCCCCCTCCTTTCCTCAAGAGTGTGCATATTAAGTTCCTTTAGTCTCATCTTGTATGGCTTTTATTGCAGACCCAGTACCATTTTAGTTGCCCTCCTCTGGACTGCCTCCATCCTGTTTTGTCCTTGCGGAGATAGGGTCTCCAGAATTGGACGCAGTACTCCAGATGGGGTCTCACCAACTTGGGATCTAGCTTCTGAGAATCCCCCCCTCCCAAGTACCATCTTTTGGATTCTGTTCTGAAGCCCCCCCTGAAAAGATAACCTGTTATATCTATGGGATCAGAAGGATTGGATCCCAGAATGGAAAACAAAGATCCTAGACAGCGGATAACCAAGAATTCCATTGTTTACACATTCCTACAGTATGTTACATCAGGATTTAAACAATTTTCCACGGAGACCAATAGTCTGCAGCATTGGATTCATATTAGAACCTTTTCCAAGCTACATAAACTGTCATACTTTATATGTAACACATGTAGGCAATATGTTGGAAATAATTCATGGGATGAGAAAAAGACTGAATTTACTGTCACACTTGAGACCTTAAATGTCCAAGCATTATATTCAAGCATCCCCATGACTAAGGACTGGAATAGATCTTGACAGCACTTAGACAGAGAGAGAGAGAGAGCATGGAAAAATATCCACCTAATGAAATTTATCTCAAGCTGGCCCACCGGTGTAGCGGTTGGATTTCCACTTGCGACACCAGCGACCCGGGTTCAGGAACAGACAAGGGTCACTGGCGGGCCACCTGGTGGACCATAGCTTGAGTGTCCCATGGCAGTTTGCCATCTCCGGGGGGGTTGGGGGATGGCCATATGCCCACACTCCTTGTGCATAACCCTGAGCGGAGGCTCAGGGGAACCACAAGCCCCACTTGGACAGGATGGGCAGCCAAGTGACTTAGTGGATGTCAGCACTTGCACCATGATGTCAGGTGGCTCTGACTGCACCAAGGGGAGAAAATGGGAAAAACACCTGCCAGCTCCGGGATGATGGACTTCCCAGGGCATGTCTCATATGTGCTCCTACCCACCAGCCACCTCTTGGGGCCTGACAAAATGAAGGATTACGGGGTCTGTGACCTCTAGCTCCATGTCAAATATTACATTACGTAAAGAGAGTACTTGTATTATTTCAAGCAAATTGCCAACAATTCCAGTTGATGTCTCAAAAAAAAGAGCTAGAGAAGAAGAGTACAGTACATGTAATAGTTTGGAAGACACTAACTGGTACACTGTACAAGGGTCTAAAGTAACAAAAAAAAGAAGGCATAAGGCAGAGCATTTTTCTATTGCATTACATAATAGCTTTAATCCATTGTCTACTGTTGCTACCAATCCTGATGGTATTTCTTTTGACCCCCCTAATGAAGTTATTAATTCCATAGACATATCTCCAGCTAATACGGTACAAGTTTCTGGCTCTTTGTCTAACCTCACCCCAAATCCTCCCTTGATAGATTTTGCTACTGTGCAAACCGATGAAGAAACATCAATTATGTATGTTTCCAATTGTAATGCCTCAACCTCTAGACAGTTATATGTTTTGGGTGACTCTTTAGTTAGAAAATTAGACAGAGATTTATGTGAGCCTGATAAATATAACAGAACTTGTTCAAGCTTTAGCGGTGCTAAAATTTCAGATTTAACCCTTATGGTTGATGACATTATTGGTTTTCATGACACCAATCCATTGTGCATTGTTCATGTTGGTGCCAATAACATATATAGAGATTCTATTCAAAACATTAAACAAGCTTATGTTTCAATGACTAATAAACTGAGTGATAGGGGGTTTGACATTATTTTTTCTGAGATTCTACCTATCCCACGGTACTCTGGGTATCTTAACAAAAAGATCAAAATTGTCAATAATTGGCTTAGGCTTTGGTGTTTACGACAAAAATTAAAGTGCATCACCCACTGGGAAGATTTCCTTGACAAACCTGAGCTTTATTGTGCTGATGGCTTGCATCTTAGTAAATTAGGGAATGTTCTATTGAGTAAATAATTTCTACTATCCATTAACTCTAATTTAAACTAGTATCTGGGGTGGAGGGGGGGATTTAAAACATGCACATCATCTTCACTTATGCATAATGTGCCATGCCAACATATGCAGTTTCTTAGTTTTAATGCTAGGAGCTGGACACAAAAATTTGATGAGTTAATTGCTGTAATCTCGAATAAGGATTTAGATATTGTTACAGTATGTGAAACATGGGGTGACTGTGACTCCACCTGGACCAAGCAACTTCCAGGATATACTTCATATTATTTGAATCTTTGTACAAAGAAGGGGGGAGGCGTCGCCTTATTTATTAGCAATAAAATTGACGCACTTAATGTATCTAGTCTAATAAAAACTCATGAGATCTCCCTACTGAGACTCTGTGGCTTAAAATTTTCTTATCTAAAGTGGATTTCTTCATCCTTGGCACATGTTATATTCCTCCATCTTCTACCAGTTTATTTGTGGATGCTGTTCTATCTGAATTTGAAACAGCCACACAAATGGGGAGTGTTGTCATTACTGGTGATTTTAATCTCCCAGACATTAATTGGCAATTATTTATAGCTTCTAGTAGTATTAGTAAAAAATTCATGCCCTCCTGTATGGTTTTGGATTTACTTCAATGGATAAATACAGCTACCTGAGGTAATAATATACTGGACCTGGTCCTTTGTAGTTCTGCCCTAGATATTAGAGATGTGCAAGTTTCTACACTGATTGGTACTAGTGACCATAATTCTATCTATTTCAATTTAGAGAGACACACTGTTTTCAATAGTAATTCCTCGATAATATATTTATAAGACAAAGCTGATTGTCACAGCATAAATCTTCATTTAAAAAATATAAATTGGCTGTCTTTGTTTAAGGAAAAAAAACCACTTCAGAGTTGGATGCTTTTCAAATCTATTATTTTGAATTTGCAGGACACTTATATTCCCTCAAAAAATTAAAACTCAAATGGGAAACAATCTCCCAAATGGCTGAATAATAACATCAAATGTTTAATAAATATAAAAAATTAAAAACATCGTTATTACTTAAAAAATAGATCTGCTTCCATCTGGGATTCCTATTTGAATTCAAGTAGAAAATGTAAATCAGCTATCCGTAGGGCGAAATCAAAATGGGAATTGAATTTAGCATCTTCAGCTAGTAAGTCAAATTCAAAACAATTTTATTCATATATCAATTCACTCAGAAAAAGTCCTAGCATGGTGGGGCCTCTTACAATAGATAATTTACTTATTCATGACCCTAAAGCTATGGCAGATGTTTTTAACAAGGAATTTTGGAAAGCTTTCTCTGAACCAGTGGTATATTTACCAGATCTTAATATAACACCACTTGATCCTCCTATCACTTTTTCAGTTGAGTCTATTAGGAATAAACTACTTTTATTAAAAGGTAAATTCTGTCCAGGCCCAGATTATATTGCAGGGCATCTGCTATATTTATTATCTGAACATATTGCTTTCCCACTTAAACTTTTATTTGATCTGTTTCTACAACTTAATTGTATTCCTGGTGAATGGAAAGAGGCATTTGTGGTTCCTATACACAAGAAGGGATCCAAACATCAATGGGATAACTATTGGCCGATCAGCTTGACTTCATCAATTTGTAAAGTACTAGAAAGCCTACTAAAGGGCATTCTGTCCCCAGTAATTGATGCTTCAGATCCGGAACAACATGGCTTCAAAAAGGGTAGATGCTGTCTTACTAATTTACTATGTTTCTATGAACATTTTAGTTCTTTTTTGGATGACAACTTAGCCTGTGATATTATCTTTATCGATTTCAGTAAAGCTTTTGATTCCATGCCACACTGGGCTCTTATTCAAAAACTTTCTAGCCTTAATATTAATGGCTATATAATGAAATGAATATGTAACTGGCTTTCAGGCAGAACTCAGAGAGTGATGATAAATGGGACTTTTTCTGACTCAGGCAAGGTACTGAGTGGTGTTCCTCAGGGTTCAGTTCCTGGTCCCTGCCTTTTTCAGGCTTTCATATTTGATTTAACTTATTCTTGCCTTTCTTATACTATAAAATATGCAGATGATGTGAAGATCGGTGGTTTAAGTTCCAGTTATGATCAAATTTCCTGTATTCAGTATGATCTAGATGTTATCAGTCCTTGGGTTAAAAAATGGGGAATGAAGTTAAATCCTGCCAAGTGCAAAGTTATGCACTTGGGTTCTAATAACTTGAATTTCCCATATATTTTGGACAAGTTACCATTGTGTGCAACTGACAATGAGAAAGACTTGGGCATAACTATATCTGATAATTTAACATACACTAAGCATATGTCTTCAGTTATTAATACATCTAACAAAATTATATTGTCTATCTTGTGCAATATTAGATCTCGCAAACAGGAGGTATTGTTACCTTTATTTAGGTCCTACGTTCAACCACATCTTGAATACGCCTCTCAATTCTGGTGTCCATTTAAAAAATCAGAAAATTTCTCTCTTGAAAGGGTGCAGCATAAATACACAAAAAAGATAACTGGATTTTATTGGTTATCTTATGAATCAAGGTTGGACACATTGAAATTAATGTCTCTCACCACTAGACGCATCCGTGGTGATCTCCTTCTGTTATATGATATTATTCATGATCCTTTTATCATGACTGAATTAGGTTTTTCATTTAAGAAATCTACACATAAAACTAGAGGTCATATCCTTCAGTTAATTGGTAAATCTTTTAGACATAACAATTGTAAGTACTTCTTCACTGTTAGAATTATTGGTCTGTGGAATCGTCTTCCATCTGACATTGTTACTAGTAACTCTAAAGAGATTTTCAAACATCGTCTTGATACTTTAATCTTGTCTGGATACAACTTATCATTTTATTCTATGGCCTAGTATAGGAGCATTATGGGCCTCAGCCTACTGGCTCCTTCACTCAACCTTAGTATGAACCTTAGTATGACCTCATCCCCGCTCGGGGGGAATAACTGAAGCTCCATGGAGGACTGGTAGGATGATTCAGCTGGTAGAAGGCAGGAAGATGACCCCTTGGATGTCCCAAAGGAGTCAGAGTTGGTAGGCAGTAGGGGGAGTATAAAGCATGATTAAAAAACAAAGAAATTTACTGCAGCTGTGTGAGACAGTACAATCCCAACATTTTTAACATTTGAGAGCAGTTGTTAGCAACAAACATTAAGGTGAGTAGAAATTGTAGTGAGCAACAGAAATTTGAGATGACTAAAAATTATACATAGATAAGATACATAAGAGTGGACTATCCACCTAGAATGACGATGAAAGCTGCCACCAATGTATAAAACACTAGTAGTGAAGAAGTATTGCATGGTTGTATTTGGGCTCAGCAAAGTCACAGCACAGTCTTTTCCAGCCTTGGTCTGCATGACATGATTCCATCAAAAATATCCTCAACCAACATTGGAATATTTCATAGAAAGGAAATAAGCTCAATCCAAGATTTGTCAGAAAGTATCTTTTTTTTTAAACTGAATATACTTTATTAAAAATTTCTGAACACAGGGGATAAGCAAACACACAAGAAATATATGACATTGGAACACTTTGTGGTCAAGGCTGAATATAACAATTAAACAAGTCACTGCTTATAATAATTCAATATAGACCAAAAACCATACTATATGCAGCAAGAATAAATGGTGCAGCCATATTGAAAAGAATCATACCATATTACAAAACAGACCAAGAAAAAGAGTGATGCCTGCATAAAAAATAAGGGGTAGGAAAAATTAAGAAAGATAAATCTTTCAGGGGATTTTGGTTAACAAGCAATCCATCAAAGTTTGTAAGGCCCAGAGGGACCACCATAAAAAGTAAAAGATATCCAAGTTGCAGTGTTACTATGCTAATTGGAGGAGGACATCCAACTTTTCTCATCTCCTTTTATAAGGGGAGACATTGTGTCTTAAACTAGCCAGGGACATTTCCATCCTTAAGATAGTCAATAATTCAGCATGCTACTCATTGCATGGTGGTGACTGATTATCCAGCCAATGTATTAAGATAAACAATTTAGCCACAGTTGTAATAAGCACAATGTTGTACCTCTGTGGGCCAATTAGTTGGTCTTTACCTATCCCTAAAAGACATAGTTCAGGGAGAAAACTCTTATGCAGCACCAAAAGGGAATTTTAATTTGACTTGATAAGATTTAAAAAAACTTTGTATAGACAGGCATTCCCATAAAAGATGTTTGAGGGTACTTTCTTGAAGATTACATTTTCCACGCACCAGAGTTGCTAATCCACCAAATTCAAATAAATGCTGTGGTGTGCAATAAGTGTTGTGCATAATTATATACTGCATTAGTCTCAATTTGTCTACTTTGAGATATTGGTGAACAAAATCCCAAGGAGCAGCAGACTGAAGGATCTGGGAAAAGTATGAAAACTCCCTCTCCCAGTAAATACATTACAATTGGGACCCCACCCCATCATGTGCCTTAAGGTTTTATATAGATCTGACACAGCATGTGACTGGGTCACTAAATCAGCAAAGGTCTGATAGCATGAACCATTGGAGAGGTACCAAGGATAATGGCCCAAAAAAGCCAATAACATGTGCCTACATTGAAAAAAATCAGAAAACTGCGGATTGGGGTATCGGAAATCGTCTATAAAATTCAGCAAACATAATAAGATGCTCCTCTCATTAAAGATTGGATACATGATAAAAGTCTGCTCATGTCAAGAAGGAGAAAGGAATGGGTTTATTAGCAATCTTAATATTGGGATTTAACTGGAGTGGTTGCCAAGGGTCTTTTTATGGCACATAGTGAAAGGGCGGCAAAGTTGAGCATTGATCCATACTAACCGGCTTAACGGTTATCCCTATACACAGCAGTCACATTAAATGGCACAGTTGAACAGAATAAGAAAAATGAAAAACAAACATCACCCTGGACCCAGCAAAGGGTCGCTTCTGTGGTCTCCCGATGAACTGATGTAATTCAAATCAGTCAAATTCACTGTACTCTGGGGATTAATTGTCTGTTAAAGAGCACTCCATGGGCCAAAATTAAAGACAGCATGTCTCTGAGGAACAATGATCCAAGGGTCCTCTCTGTTATAGCTCAGACTAAAGAAAAAGCCCCAGAGCACCAAATTAAAGATTTACTCCATACATACTGTATAAGTCTTCTCTGAATAATTAGGAATCAGGCAGCATTTGCTCTTCATAGTCCTCTTGCTGGTCCCTGCCATATAACAGAAGAAAAAGTTGCTGCATGGAAAATATTCAGAGGGTTTAGAGTCCTGCTATACTATATAAATCAGGGAACTTTTCCTTCTATAAGTGATAGTGAAAATAATATTAGGAGCTATATTTCCCACTGAAGCCTGAATTCTGTCATCCAGTCCCATGGAGGTATTGGGTCAATATAGCGCTGCCAAAACAGCACATGAAGAACCTTGCAATCTAAAGCATGAAATAAATTGCAGCAACAATGGCATAATAGCATTAGGAAAATACCACTACCCCTATTATTCACTAAGAGCTGGAGGAAGGACTGAAGAGGCCACAGGTGCTGTGCCTCATTGATCCGCATCTATGGTGCAGTGGCTAAGGAACTTGCATTTCAACAGAAAGAAGTATGATATTTTGGATCCGTAAGATGGGATGTACTATTAACAGAAAGAGAAATGAATGAAGAAATCAGTTGTGTGTTGGTAATTTCGATCATCCTGTTTGGACAGTAAGCTAGATGAAGATGTGTAACAGAAGATGTGCTCACAAAAATGTATTTTTGCAGGAGTACTTAATTTGCTGCAGTCAGTGGGCTGCATAATGTTGTATGGGTTTCAGCCTATGAAAGTAAAGTAATTCTAGATTCTAAAGAACTATTTGAACTTTTATAATCCTTTCATGCTATGGTAATATCCTAACTAGACAGCTATGTTTGTTTTACATCTCCTTCTCATTTTCAGCCCCTTATGTTACCACATTATTTTAAACCCCTCACCATTCACATTTTCCAATATCATGACACCCCCTTGTTCCCTATGGGCCCTATGCGCTATGCCAATGTGCCACATAAACCGGGTGCATTGGCATCACTAGATCTGAATGCCATGGAGTAACATAGAAACATAGAAACATAGACTTTGACGGCAGACAAGGACCGCTAGGCCCATCTAGTCTGCCCATTTCCCTACCTACAGGATAGGCCGCAGATCCTAGTTAACCAACAGCCTATATCTTCCTGCCCCCCCACAAGAATTGCCTTATGTCTGTCCCATGCATTCTTGAATTATCCCACAGTTTTAGACCCCACAACTTCCTCAGGAAGGCTGTTCCATGCATCCACTACCCTCTCTGTGAAATAATACTTCCTCACATTGCCCCTGAACCGCCCTCCTTCTATCTTTAAATTGTGTCCCCTTGTTCTTGCAAGTCTTTTTCTGAAAGATGCTACCCTCTTGGACTTTGTTGATTCCTCTGAGGTACTTAAACATTTCTATCATGTCCCCCCTCTCCCTTTTTTCCTCAAGTGTATACATATTAAGCTCCTTTAGTCTCTCCTCATACGGCTTCTCTTGCAGACCCCGCACCATTTTAGTTGCCCTCCTCTGGACTGCCTCTATCCTGTCTATGTCCTTGCGGAGATGGGGTTTCCAGAACTGGACACAGTATTCCAGATGGGGTCTCACCAACTGTCTGTACAGAGTGATAACAACTTCCTGTTTTCTGCTGCTGATGCCTCTCCCTATACATCCCAGTATACCCCGCCCTCCCTACTGCCTTCTCACATTGCTTGCTAACCTTAAGGTCATCTGATATGATTACCCCCAGGTCCCTTTCCTGTTTTGTTGTTGTTACTACCTCCCCCACCCATTGTGTATTCTTCCCCTGGGTTCTTGTTTCCCAGGTGCATTATTTTGCACTTTTTTGCATTGAATCCTAGCTGAGTAGGATCCCACGGACCCCATGCAGCATTCACAGACAGACTGCATGGCAGATACGCACCTGATCCCCCGGTCATGCAGACAGCAATGCACCAGGGGTGGGCTGGGGTGTGCCACCAATAAGCAGCATGAACCAACTAGGCAGAGCTGTCCACAGGGGTGTGGAGGATTGCACAGGTTAGGGCAGAGGGACCCTGCTGTAACACCAGTACACATGGGCACGCACACAGTCCCACATCTGGACCTGGTGGGCAGTCCCAGGCCACTGCCAACAGATCCCAACCACCCATCCCTCATACATGCCCACTCACCCCAGCACCAAGAGCTGACCCCTCCCCAGCATAGCAGTAACCCTCTGGAACACATTGTGGCACTGTCCTCATGAATTCTACACCCATCATCCAGCTACAACCTGCCTCCCTATCCTGTCACACCCCACCGACACCTAATCATGGCTCCCACAATGTGGTGGTCTGAGGCCCTCTGTGGCACAGACAAACCCCATGCAACAGTCCCCGTACCTTCCCTGTGGTACTGCAGCTCGGGACAGCCAGCGGCATGGCCCACTGCACACCTCCTCGGCTGCTGTCCATCCGAGTGATGCTGGGAGCACAGTGCCTATATATAGGGGTGCTCTCCCAGCATCACTTGGACAGCCAGTGGCCAATGTGGTGTGAGGAGGACCGTGGCACTGACTGGAATGCAGGAGGGATAGGTGGTGGGGTTATCTGTGCCATGGAGGGGTGGGGGACCACTGGCCACCAATGACAGGCAGGAGTACCAGGACCAGGGTCAGGGTGTGCTGCACATACCACCTCTCTGTTGTGGGGGGTGGAGGTTTCATGCCATCTGAGAGGATCGGGCTGTTGGAGGGTATGTGACTAGCTGTCAGGACCAGGCTGCTTCACCATGGGGGGGTGGAGTAATGCACTCTGCTATCTGGGGACCAGGCAGTCATGTGAGAGGGGGATCTGTACTATCTGGGACAGGGGAGGTGCTCTGGGGGTGACCAAGGTGAAGTGTACACTGCTGCAGGGGCTGCCCTCAGGCAGGATGGTCTGCTGGAATGTGGGGCATGGCAGCACAGATCCACATGCATGTGGAGCCCATTCATGCAACCGGATCTGTGGCACCCCACACATGTAATCCACATTCGGACCCAGGATGGGCATCCCATTGGATGCCTGCATCGGTGTGCAACCCCACCCCTGGCCACCTGCAGAGTCCTGTGCCCTAGGAAGGGGGGGGGTGGAGTCATGGAAAGGTGGCAGCCATTAGTGAATAACAGCTGCTGTGCACCTCTCTGCAGGTGTGAGCTATGCAGGCAGGATACATGCCTCTGGCACATATTTCCAACCCATTTGTGCATAGGGGCCCATTTTTGTAATATAGCCATTCAAGCAGTTGTCCTCAGATTTCTTTCATTTTCATAAATAGTTTTAATGTTGCATGTTTTGATTGGAGATGCAGTGAATTTAATATTCGCTGGCGAAGTGCACGCGAAGTGGGCATTTCGCGTTGCCACTCCGCTATGCGGAGTGGGCAATGCAAAGTGCTCACTTTGCCTTGTCATTACCACTTCGCGTTGGCATAATGAGAGTGCGAAGTAAGGTGAAGTCATTGTTTTTAATGGACTCTGCGTTCCTCATTATGATTCTAAGTGATCCACTTGGTGTTTCAGACTTGGCAGCCCCCTCACAGATCACATGGCTTACAGTACTGTAAGTCACATGCTCTCTAGCCAGGCAGGAAGGAAGTGAGTCACACAGACAGTTTCACTTTTTCCTGTGCAGACTGAGAGAGAGGAGTGTGTGTGTACTAGAGAGAGGAGTGTTTTTTAGATTGCAGAAAGAGTTAAAATTTGATACTTAACCCAACAGCTTTTTTAAAAGCTACATTTTTTTTGTCTTTTCTGTACTGTTTTTTACTTAATTTGTTCTTTCTGTAAATTTTATTTTTTCTTACCTACTTAGTTGTTTGTCTGTGTGTGTGTGACTGTGTGTGTGTTGTGCTTGTGTTGTGAGATGAAGCAGGGTGAGAGAATGTCTGGGGCAGGGGCAACTCTGGGAGAGCGTGGTAGTACGCGTCGTCGTACTGTGCTCATGCGTGGGGGGCATGGGTGCCCATTTGTGTTGGACCACTCTAAACTTTTAAGTGTCCAACCCCCGGAAGCAGGACCAGTACTGCCTCCTGACTCTGAGGCAGTTCAACCACCACCACCACCACCACCAAGTCCAGCACAAGGTCCTTTGGAGCAGGATGTGCCTGTTCCCCCAGGCCCAGGTGTCGATCCCACTATCAGAACTGTTGAGCAGTGTGAGCAGCCTATTACCAGTTCATCTGGCCCTTCCCTACCTGTGCTTGGTCCTCCCCACACCTTCGTTGTTTGGCAGTTTTTTGACTGTGTCGGGGGGAACAACAGTGTGTTTAAGTGTCGCCTATGTGCAGTGGAGGTGCGCCTTGGCCCCCGGAGGAGTCACCTGAGGACTGGGGGCCAGCACACCCATATGCTTAATCACCACCAGGTGGAGTGGCAGGCTGCCACAGAACGGACTATGTCTGCACCTGCTGGCCATTCCGTGGCAGAGGATGCAGCTGTGCATAGCGGGCGTGGCATTGTTAAGAAGAGGAGGGCCACAGCAGCACCTGTTGCTCCACCAGCACCCCCACCACCACCAGCAGGTCAGCCTGTCAAAGGAGTGGATGCCAGAGAAGTGCATGTAACACTGTCTGACTTGCCAGTTCTCTGGAGTGCTGTTGAGGAGAACAGCGAGAGGATGAGTGCTGTGGAGCTGTGGCTGGATGACATAGAGGGACCTCAGCTTCAAATTATGTCCATGCTGAAACTGCTGCTGGATCACCATAGGATCCCACATTAGTTTTGTTTCCTCACACCATGTCCCCCCAACACCTTCCTTGCTGTGCCATAAAATGTATTCCTCCACCATCCCTGACCCTTGTATGTAATTATGGCATTTTTATGTTGTCTTTAGTATGCGTTACACTTTGTATTCTGGGGCCCATTCCTTCTGTTAAGTGTCTGTGTGTTTTGTGTATGTGCACTGTTTTGGTGCCTCATTTTTCTGCATCTGCAAAAGGCATCTGTCTTGTGTCCAGAAAATTGACAAGTGGTAACACAGTGAAATGAGACTGTTTCAGCACATACAAAGTCCCCAGAATTTATGGCCAGTCAGCACACGCACAACAGTGGCACAGAGTCCCCAGATTTTTTCTGCAGGCCCAGAATGCATCCTCCATGTGTCCAGAAAATTGATAAGTGGTAACACAGTGAAATGAGACTGTTTTAGCACATACAAAGTCCCCCAGAATTTATGGCGCACTCAGTCATGCGCACAACAGTGGCACAGAGTCCCCAGATTTTTTCTGCAGGCCCAGAATGCATCCTCCTTGTGCGCAGAGATGTGAAAAGTAATCATCTCAACTGGACTGAAAGGTGCTCTTTGGATGTACAGTAATAGTAGCCTTGGTGAGTAGATATATATATATATATATATATATATATATATATATGTTATGTATTTTGTAGGTGATGATGAGGGGCGTTGAACTTGACATGGACATGTATTCATGCTATTGTTCTGCATCACACGCAGGTGACTCCTTCTCCGAACTGTTGCTGTGCACCGTCCAGTGCTCAATGAGAATGTTTTGCACTTAAATGTAACTGGATAACTCTCAAGTACATGAAGGTAAGTATTTCATTTTTTGGGGGGGGGATCATATTTTCAGTTTTGTCTGTAATGGTTTGTTATTTTTTTATTTCTTCACAGATTTCATCAGCATCCTTCTGGAGTCCGGTTCTTAATGATGGTCATGGTCATGGAATGAAACGACTTCTGCGTGTTGCATATGTGCCCAAGCTCGGGTCGGGGAAGGGTGTGCCTGATCATGTTGATGAACTTCTTTGGATAAGGCCACTTTGACAGAACTACAAAGTATCACGAATTTTCCTAAAAAAAGAAATGAATGACTTCTTAAAAGTTACAATTTCATTGTTATGTGTCCCTCCCTGGTTCTCAAATCTCAATCCCTATTGTCAACTAAGTTACATTTCAAAGACACGTCTATTCAAGTACTAAGACAACCTGTTGTTTGCAATATTTGCAGCAGTCTTTACAAAGCAATGAAACGAATGAAATAAAATCTTAATACTTACCAGAATGGATTTCACATGGACATTACATTGCTTCCTCTCTGTCTGTAAGGTATAGATACAGCATCTTTCCCAATGAGTAATATTACCGATGCAGCCTGTATTTGTTCTCAAGTAAAAGAAACAAAATAAGTGCACTGTATGTGTTTTGCCACTGTGGCTCTGAAAAGCTACAGAAAACAAAACAGACAACTTAAGGAAGTGAGGCAGCATAACAAACATGAGTGCACATACTCACTTTGTGGTTTAACTATTAAGAAGCTGGTGGTGGTGATGGTGCACTGGTAGACTGGTGGTCCATGGTGGGCAGACAGACTCATGGTGGCAGCAGACTTGGATAACATCAGTCCCGGTGGTGGTGGTCCATGGGGTGCAGACAGACTCATGGTGGCAGCAGACTTGGATAACATCAGTCCCGGTGGTGGTGGTGGTCCATGGGGGCCAGACAGACTCATGGTTGCAGCAGACTTGGATAACATCAGTCCCGGTGGTGGTGGTGGTCCATGGGGGGCAGACAGACTCATGCTAGCAGCAGACTTGGAAAACATCAGTCCCAGTGGTGGTGGTGGTCCACGGGGGGCAGACAGACTCATGGTGGCAGCAGACATGGATAACATCAGTCCCAGTGGTGGTGGTAGTCCACAGGGGGCAGACAGACTCATGGTGGCAGCAGACTTGGATAACATCAGTCCCAGTGGTGGTGATGGTCCACGGGGGGCAGACAGACTCATGGTGGCAGCAGACATGGATAACATCAGTCCCAGTGGTGGTGGTAGTCCATGGGGGGCAGATAGACTCATGGTGGCAGCAGACTTGGACAACATCAGCCCCAGAGGTGGTGGTGGTCCATGGGGGGGCAGACAGACTCATGGTGGCAGCAGACTTGGATAACACCAGTCCCGGTGGTGGTGGTCCATGGGGGGCAGACAGACTCATGGTGGCAGAAGACTTGGATAACATCAGTCCTGGTGGTGGTGGTGGTCCATGGGGGGTCAGAAAGACTCATGGTGGCAGCAGACTTGGATAACATCAGTCCCGGTGGTGGAGGTGGTCCATGGGGGCAGACTGATTCATGGTGGCAGCAGACTTGGATAACATCAGTCCCAGTGGTGGTGGTCTGGGGTGGGGGGGCACACCGCATTTTAAATACTGCAGTTAAAACCTGCCAACATTAACCACATTATCATCCTCATAAGGAAAACCGCCCTCACAGTCATCGATGTCTGAAGTCTGACCACTGGGAAATTCTTTCTCCATTATGTCATCATCTACATTAGTGGTGGGCCGTTTCAGGCAGCCACTGCCAGTGCCACCAGGATGCTCCATTTCCACATTAGCAAGACCACTATGACTAGGCCGGGGTATGAATACCGAGGTTGCAGTCTGTGCAGGTATGTGCCTCTCATTCATTTTAATGAATGTTAGCAAACTAACATTTGCAGGAGACAGGTTTGTCCGACGATCCCTGACTATTGCACCTGCTGAGCCGAATACCCTCTCAACACTTACACTGGAGGGTGGGCATGTGAGGTACTTCAGTGCCACTGCAGTCAGCTCTGGCCATTCACTGACCTTTCCACTCCAGTACAAAAGAGGATCTTCACTTATTGTCAGATGCCTGTTTTCAGACAAATATGACTCAATCATTCTCTGTGCCACACTAAGTCCGATTGTTGATGCATCAGCCTGCTCCCCGGAATCATTGATGTCACAAATATCCACTTGGGACAAAGCCTCCCAAAGCGGGTTGACACCAACCACTTAGGATGACAGACCACCAGGAACTACAATCCCCTTACCCTTGATTGATATGCTTGCTGGTCCTCCAGCTACACCTTCAGCTGGATTATGCTGCTGAGGTTTGCAATCCTTGGCATGTGACTTCTGTGCCCCATGAACCAAGCAAACTAGTTGACCACTGATACTTTTTACCTGTTCAGGCCCTCCCTCCAGTACTGATGCAATTCCATGTTTGTATTGTGGGTCCAGCATTGTTGCCATGGCAAAGTTGTCACTACGCTGAATGCTCACAATGTGATGATTCTGGTAGAATATTGTCAGCATGTGTTGCAGCAACATACTGCTACCACCATCTCTGGCAACATCAAGGTTATGCTGTACATTCACCAATGTTTGCCTCAGCACCCACAACAGTAGAATTGATTGGCTAATGGAGGCAGACTCGCCACTCACTGCCTGTGTGGCATGTTCAAAAGGCTGCAAAATTGTTATTAGAGTCCATGAGGCGCCACAGTTCAGTCGTCATAGACATGGAGGCCCCAGAACTGTCACGGCTAGTGTGCATAACAAGATATTCTGTGATGGCTTTGTATTGCTCATACAACCTCTCTGCCATGTATAACGTGGAGTTCCATTGGGAGACAACTTCCAGCTTCAAGCATTGCTGAGGCAGGCTGTTTTGTATCTGCAACTGCCGCAGCTGGTCACGGGCCTTTTCAGATCTTGAAAAGTGAGAGCAGATACGTTGTGCAATGGTCAGCATTTCCTTTATGTCAGGGTGCTGCAGAAACTCCTGAACCACACGATTTAAACAGTGGGCCATGCATGGAACATGAAAAAAAACACCATTCATGATGCATTTCACCACATTTGATCCATTGTCACTTGCTATGAACCCAGCTCTCAGGGACAGAGGGTTTAGCTGTCTGTCAGTTTCAGTCAGTACCATTTCCAACATGTTCTCACCAGTGTGTGAACAGGTCACACTGCGCATAGCAATTGTTGCATGCTGGCGAATTCCAGGAAGATTGCTACCATGACAATCCACCTTCCTGCACTGATTATTCACACTACCAGCATCACAAACAACCCCTGGCACCAGTGCCCAGTGTGCAGTTATACACAGATATGAACTCCCCGCTGTTTTGCCACTTGTCCACATATCCATACTTAAATGGATGAATGAAGAGGAGGAATGTTGAAGGGCATGTCTTACTGAGTCTGAAACAGTGCAGAACAACTCAGGAACAGCACAGGTAGAAAAGTATGTCCTGGATGGGACTTTCCATTTTGGACAGGCAGGGGCAGCAAACCACCAGAACCCAGAATTCTCCACAAAGGAGAAGGGCAAAAGATTGATTGCCAGCATTTCTGCTACAGCAGCATTAAGTTCACGTGACACTGTATGATTGTGGGGGTACTTCAGCTTATGCGTAAAAACACTCTGTAACGTGGGCTGACTTAAACGTTTTACAGGGTGTGTGTTGGTCACAAATGGTTGTGCTCTGTGATGAATGGCATTGTCAGGGGTGGAGGTGGATATTTGATGAAGACAGTTGCTGGGTGATGATGACAAACCCAGAAATTATGTTATTTTTCCGGATTTGCCAACCGGGGTTGATGTACCACTTGTACTAGACATACTGCATTCACCACCACCACCACAAAAACTGCTACTCTCACCAGCACTGGACAACATTTCAAAGTCATTATGGTCCTCCACCTCATCATCATCATGCCTGTAGTAATCCTCTGCTCTTATTGCCTCACTACTGCACGTTTAATTTCCTAGTGGGCTTAAAAGTCATGGAAGGGGATAACATGCTGGCTATGGTTGCCGCTGGTGATACGGGTGAAAGCCCAAGTCTGGTATTAGCTGCCAGCTTGTGCTGGGTCCACAGAGCCAAGTGCCTATTCTTAAGATGCGTATGCTGTCCTCCTGTCCCAAGATGGCTCCCCTTTTTGCTGCGACTCACACGCGCATGGCAAACCTGGAAGATTGCAACTGAATCATCATTTGCATCTTGAACAAAAAAATCCCAAACAAGGGACTGTGATGCTCTGCTTTTAACATGTCCATGATGATGTGGCTTATTTAAGTCTGTTATTTTAAGCACTGAAGTGGGGGAGGGGCATGTGATGTTTCTGGCACTGCACACCTGGACTGCAACTGACCACAATGACTACCTATCATATCGAGTACTGGGTCATCATCATCATCCACTAAAACCAGTACCTCACAAGTTTTTACAGTGCGGGATTCCTGCAAACAGATTCAGAAATTTCAGACACAGCCACTTTTAATTTCTTTTTCTCCGGTTCCCAACTGGGGTCAAATTACATCATCATCATATTCATCAATGTCACTGTCACACACATCCACATCTTCTGCTTGGATGCTAACATGTGGACTGCATGTTGCAACAACAGCAACATCATCATCATCAGCATCATCACATTCATCATCAGCATCTACACCACCATCACCTGATATTTTTCCACACACTGTGAATCACTGTTGCATGGAAAATGAGTGACGTTAAGTGCCACGGTGGATGGAATATCACATTGTATGGTATCATTGACATGATCATCAGAATCAGGTTCAGTTAATGGAATGTTACTGGGAAGTATGACATCATCTACGCTGTCACTCACTTGCACTGCTTCACACTCAATATGTTTGGATACAGTACACTGGTCGGAATTAGAACTTGACGCAACAATGCTAATACTACCTCCACCACCACTAACACCAGTAATACTAACACCACCAGCTGGGAAAACATCATCTCTTCCAACTATCAGTGAAGCTACTGATTGGGCTGTAAAAAACATTGCAGGGGAATACCTTTCCTCACATCACCAGTGCACTTCTCCATCCGCGTACTACTACCATGCCCACAGACCCTCTTACTGCCAACATTGTCATGGCCAGAAACAGCTTTACTTGCATGTCTCTTTGCAGGCATTTTGGGGGATCAACCACAATATTATTATCAAATTCAGATTTTGATACCTTCACTTTGTGACTGGAGGGTCGCTACTCGCTACTATCGCTAGCTGGATGTGAAGCAAAATAAACAACTGTGGCTTCAGCAACAGATAAGGGAACTACTGTGTTGTGACACTGTCATGGAATTAAAACAACTTCAGTAACCAGTGGTGCTGATGGGGTCACAAAAACAATCCAGTCTGGTAAAAAATATCTTTTCAAAGTGGGGGGGGCACTGAATACAGACAGTGCTGATTTTTACAGCACTACAAGCAGCAACACTAAGAACAGAGAACACGATTGCAAGACAAAATCAGGCAGCTGCATGGATAGCAGGTTCATACTGCTGCGCTTAGTTGCACTTACACTGATCTGTGTCACAAATTTTAAAAGGTGTATTATATTTGATGCACGCAACACCGCACACACAACACAGAACACTTTGTGTACAATGCTGAATGAGGAATGCGATGCAAATGCAAAAGTTCAGTGTACTCAGTGCCACGTAATGTAAATTTGTAATTTAAACAACCTGACCTTATGAAATGCTGCACCACATTCACACAACAAGCAGCAAGAAAATTTGTACTATCACTGACAATTTTACTGTGTACAGTAACACAGTCAGTTATATAACACAAATATTGCCAAAACACAAAGAAATCACTAGTTCTCCAAATTAAATCTACCTACACACAGATATTCCCCTCCCCCACACAGCACACTTCACTGTCTTTCAACACACACACTCAATGTTGTAAATTTACATTCAAAATCCACACACAAACAAAAACGCTCGATGATGTGAGCACAGGAGGGTTTCCCACAATCGATGAACTACAGTTGGATCCCCCCAAAAAAAGCAAAAATGCTTTTTGAACAGATTTTAAAAGATTCCTACGGACAGCTATCAGAGCACACTGTCTCCTACTCCTTCCTACTCATACTACCTCGAACTGAGGCTGTGCAGATCAATATAGAGCCCATGTGACCTGAACTCCCACTAATCACTGCAAAATCCACCTTCAGAGCTCAAAAACAAGTCGAAGTGAGGCGAAGTGAACTGCCGCCAATGCACTTCACCTTAAAAATTGAAAGAGAAGTGACCAGTGGAGGCCGGATTAACGCAAAGTAGCTGTTTTCAATGCACTTTGCATTCCTCATTATAATGCGAAGTACTCCGCTTCACATTGCAGAGCACACCACGAATCCGCCTTTGCTCCACGAATTACTTCATGGAGCAGATTGAGCCCACTTCACCCACCACTAGTTTTGATATTCTCCATATTTGGAATATGCAAAATACTGGTTTGTTAAGTATTAGATATGCATAGCCACTCTTCTGGCAACACTACTTAGAACAATATCCCACACACACCCATGTTCCTTCATCACCGAGTATAATCACAAAGCTGGAAGGATAGGGAATATTGTTCTTCAGAACTGGAACATTCTCCTATCAGATAATGAAGTCACTTTAACTGTGGGGGAAAAGCCCAGAGCCTCTTTCAGCAGGGCAAAAAACCAGAAAGATATGCTGGTGCATAGCAGGTTGAAAGTTCCACCCAACACTACAAATTGCACTTGGCTACCATGCAGAACCAAAGGCTTTTTAAAATGTATGAGGTGAAACATATGCAAGTTTGGTATAGCTGGCAAAGTTTTCCAAAGCCCCTTGGATACAACAAAAACAGTAGAAATTAGGGAATTAATCACATGTGACACTAATTATGTTGTATATGTACTCTGGTGTGTATGTAAGTTGATGTATGTAAGAAACACTGTAAGGCTGCCACGTCTAAGAGCAGGGTCATTCTCGATGCTCTGCAGGGGGCAGGCCTTAGACAGCTAGTGTTGTAACCCACTCAGGAGGAAGCAATACTAGACCTGGTACTCTCAAATGGAGAAAGGATCAACAATTTAGAAGTCAGTATACATCTGGGAACAAGCGACCACTGCACAGTGTGCTTCACAATAAGCACAACCATGGAGACAAGCCATACAAAAACAAGCATACTGGACTTTAGAAGGGCTAACTTTGTCAAAATGGGTGAATAACTGAGGAATACACTAGCAAATGGCCAAAAAGGAGGGGTGGAAGAACAACGGAGAAAAATCAAAACTACCATCATAGAGGCAACAAGCCTTTGTGTGAAACAGATAAAGAAAACAAAGTGGAGTAAAAAACCACTATGGTTCTCAAAAGAGGTGGCAGGGAAGGTTAAGGAGAAAAAGGCTGCATTCAAAAACTATAAGGCATCACAGAAGGAGCACGACAGGGAACTGTATCGATTAAAGCAGAAAGAAGTGGGGAAGGCAGTGAGAATAGCAAAAGCCCAAACTGAGGAAAAAATAGCCAAGTCAGTTAAGAAGGGGGATAAAACCTTTTATAGGTACATTAGGGAGCATAGAAAGGTTAAGGGAGGAATAGTGAAGATTAATAAGGGAGAGAGGAGGTGGGCAGAGGGAGACAGTGAAAAGGCAGAGATATTGAATGAATACTTTTGCTCAGTATTCAAAAAAGAAGATGAGAAGGAGTTACCTAAATCAGACAATAGAAGCACTCTGGATAGGGGGATTGACACCAGTCCATTTACAGAAGAAAGAGTCCTGAAAGAACTCCTAAAACTCAAGGTGGACAAAGCAATGGGGCCTGATGGGATTCACCCCAGAATCCTAAAAGAACTAAGGGAGGACCTAGTGACACCACTGATCACACTTTTTAATAAATCATGGGAGGATGGGGTGGTACCTGAGGACTGGAGGAGGGCAGATGTGATTCCCCTTCACAAAAGTGGGAGCAAAGCAGAAGCAGGAAACTACAGACCTGTAAGTTTGATCTCAGTGGTAGAGAAAATGATGGAATCACTTCTGAAAGAAAGAATTGTTGAGTACCTAGAGGCCAGCAGGGCACAGGACCCAAAGCAGCATGGATTTATAGCAGGAAGGTCATGTCAGACGAATCTAATAGATTTCTTTGACTGGGTGACCAAAGTAATAGACCAGGGAGGGGCTGTGGATATGGCCTACCTAGACTTTAGCAAGGCATTTGACACAGTCCAGAACAAAAGATTAATAATCAAGTTAGCCAGCCTGGGAGTGGGTCCCAGGGTGGTAGCCTGGGTTTGCAAACTGGCTGCACAACAGGACACAGAAGGTAATAGTGAATGGAACACATTCCGAAGAAAGGGGGGTCACTAGTGGAGTACTTCAGGGCTCAGTACTGGGTCCAGTCCTCTTTAACATCTTTATAGGTGACATTGCAGAGGGTCTGGAGGGAAAGGTATGCCTCTTTGCAGAAGATACAAAGATCTGTAACAGAGTTGATACACAAGGGGGGGGTAGAAAGGATGAGAAGGGACTTGGCAAGGTTGGAGGAATGGTCAGACATATGGCAACTTATATCCAATGCAAAGAAGTGCAAAGTAAGGCATCTGGGAGACAAAAACCCAGGAGAAGAGTACACAATAGCAGGGGAGGTACTAACAACAACAAAAATGGAACGGGACTTGGGGGTAGTCATATCAGATGATCTAAAGGTGGGTAAGCAATGTGAGAAGTCAGTAAGGAGAGCCGAGGGGGATACTGGGATGCATAGGAAGGGGCATCACAAGTAGAAAAAGGGAAGTGGTTATCCTTCTGTACAGAAAGTTGGTGAGACCCCATCTGGAGTACTGCGTGCAGTTTTGGAGACCTCATCTTCGCAAGGACATAGACAGGATGGAAGCAGTCCAGAGAAGGGCAACTAAAATGGTGCAGGATCTGCATCAGAAATCATATGAAGAGAGACTGCGAGAGCTTAATATGTACAGTATACCCTTGATGAAAGGAGGGACGGGGGGGACATGATAGAAACGTTCAAGTACCTCAAGGGAATCAACAAAGTCCAGGAGGTAGCATCTTTCAGAAAAGAGATGTGTAAGAACAAGGGGCACAATTTAAAGATATGGAGGACGGCTCAGGGTAATGTGAGAAATCTTTTTCATGGAGAGAGTGGTGGATGCATGGAACTGCCTTCCTGGGGAGGTTTTTGGGGCTAAAACAGTGGGGGAATTCAAACATGCATGGGACAGACACAAGGCAATTGTAGTGGGGGGTGGCAGGAAGTAGGCTGTTGGTTAACTAGAATCTGCAGCTTATCCAGTAGGTAGGGAAATGTGCAGACTGGGTAGGCCAAGTGGTCCTTATCTGCCATCAAAGTCTATGTTTCTATGTTTCTAAGGCCTTTGAAACAAAGGATTCAGGAACATGTTAGAACTATTACTAACCAGATACAGGATACACCAATAGGTCACCATTTTGCAACATGTCACGGATATAAGCCAGAAAAATTGAAGTTTATGGGTCTAGAATGTGTTCCATCTCGAATAGAAGGTGGGGATAGATCAAATCTGCTTCTAGAAAAAGAAAGCATGTGGATCTACAAGCTCAATAGTGTCAAACCATTTGGGTTAAATGATAAATGGGACCTGAAACCATTCCTGAAAAAGTAAAAATGTGCATGTTGTTTTTGGAATAAGCCAGACTTAGGATATGTTAGGACGTTTGTTTATCCTTATTTTGTAACCTCTCTCTTTGCTCTCTCTTCCCTTCAGGGCATTCTGTCTAACCAGGAACCATGGACATGCAGATCATCACTCTGTATTGGGTTCTAATCAATGTGATTAATATTCTTCTAAAAGTCCAGGACTGGTTTGTTCACCTCTATGAAATTTTCACGAGTCATTTTCTCTTATTGTATGAGTTAAATTAATTCTAAAAGTGCCTTGGGCAGCAACTTATAAATTTAATGACTTAGGGTTGTATGAGAGGTTTGCCTTAATCATGATATTTCATGTTTTTTATGTATAAAAATAGGAATTTTTGATAAGTGCCCATTTATTACAGACTTGATGACTGTAATACTATATAAATTTGTAACACTATTTCTCTCTTTGGTTCTTTTTCCTTGCCCCTTCTTTCTCCCTCTCCCCCCCCTTTAACTTTTCTTTGTGTCACTTGAAGCACTGACCTATTATGTAAATGTTCAACGTGAATATGTAATTAACACTGGATTTAAATGACTTGTCATGCACTCTGAGCCACACCCCTGAGGAAGACTCGAGAGGAATCGAAGTGTCGGGTGGTTAGAGGAGCATGGTTGTGTAGTGATCTTCAATAAACTTTATTATTTTGATAAAAAAAAGTGGTTAGAGGAGCATGGTTGTGTAGTCGTCTTCAATAAACTTTGATTATTATTTTGATACTTTAGGCTCATTGTAGCGTTATTGAAGTACCTGAGTGATACCATTTTTGTGCTATTGGTTGTGGTTCTTTATACGAGCTGGCTGCACATTTGGTGAGCTCATGAGCTGATCGTGGCTGCTATTCATTGGATCTACTATTTAGAACCTAACTGGTGACTGGTAAATATGGAGGATTGGAGGAGGGCATATGTGGGCCCTCTGCACAAGAGCCATTGGAGGGAGGAGGACAGCAATTACAGGTCAATCAGTCTCACTTCAGTGGTGGGAAATTAATAGAGACCCACTTAAGGAGAAACTGATGGCGTACCTGTAGCCAAGTGGGCTGCCAGATTCCGAGCAGCATGGTTTCACAAGAGAGAGGTCATGACAAACAATTCAGATAGATTTCTTTGACTGGGAGACTAGGGAGGTAGATTGGGGAGGGCAGCTGATGTGGCCTATCTGAGCTTCAGTAAAACTTCTGACTCTGTGATGCACAGGAGGCTAATGAATAAATTTGGTAACCTGGTGGTTGGGGAAAAGGTGGAAAGCTGGGTATCAAACTAGTTGAAGGACAGGAGATAGAAGGTGGTGGTTAATAGCAGTTACTCAGAGGATCGGAGAGTGCCAGTGGAGTGTCATAGGAATGAGCACTGGGTCCTATCCACTTTCATGTCTTCATAATTGACATTGCTGAGGAAGTGCAGTGAAAGGTGTGTCTCTTTGTAAATGACACCAAAGTCTGCAACAAGGTGTACGCCCACCAGAGGCATAGCTAGAATGGTGCAGGGGGTGCAGTTACACCCGGGCCCAGAGTGTTTAGGGGGCCCAAGGTTGGAATTTATTTGCTTGCATCACGCTAGTGCTGCTGTTTTTTTTGTTAATTATTTCTGCCTTTTATACCTCAGGTGCCTTGTTTTCCTCTGAGCAGGGGGTGGTTCCTAGGCAACATAAAGGTAGCAGGCACTGCTGTACCACATGACATTGTATCATGGAGAGAGTGGAGTCATGTGGTACAAAAAGGAGGAGAAAGCAGGTGTGCACATACCTGAGAAGAAATCGCACGCCTTGCACAGCAGTTCGCAGATGGTGTAGTGCTGGGAGAAAGTCAGATAAAAATAAATAGAAAATAAATACTTACTGTAGTTTTTAAACTACTTACTGTAGGAAAAGGAGAAACAGGGAGAGTTAGAGACAGGAATTGTATTGTTGGGAGCTTGTGGAGCAAAGGTCGAGGATCCTGACTGACCCCGAGAGTGAGAGTAGCAGCCTGCCCTGCAGAGAATGAGAGAGAGGTGAACAGAGAGAGAAAGACAAGGTGGTGACAGATGGTCGCAGGCAGGCCACAGCAGAGCAGCAGCTAGGTATGGTTATGGGTGTTATGTATTGGCCTGGGTTAGGGGTAAATAAATGAAATCTGAAAGAACTGAAAAAATCTAAATTCAGATTATTCAATCAATCTTCTCTGGTGCTCCTCCTGTGACCCCTGACCCATCTTGTCTATCTGTGTGTAGAGGAGTACCAAGCCGCCAACTGCAGCATCAATGGGCACCTGGCAGCCCACCGAGGAGCCAGCTGACTGAGCCTGCAGCCTGCATAGCCAGGGTGTGGGTGAGTAGTACTCTAACTGAGAGTCCTGAGAGGTAGTTTAACAGGGTGGGGGTGCCCAGGGTGGACAACTCTGTGGATGATGATGATCTGCTCTGCCCCTTTGTGTGCTTCATTTTTTTTGTTTTCTGAGAATCTATAAGCGAAGCATGGGGGGAACAAGAACAACAACAACAACAACTCTGTGGATGATCTGCCCTGTGTGCCCCATTTTTATTTTCTGAATCTAAGCAAGGCATGAGGCCTGGAGGGGGTGGACAACTTCTCTGGATGATGCCCTGTTGAGCCTTATTTTTCTTTTGTTTTCTAAGCAAGGCATAAGGGCAGGGCTCACACACTAAAAGTAAAGAGTGGTCTCTTCTTGGTATTGTATGTGACAGATCTCTCCATCCCTACCCTGATCAGGAGTCAGGACATTTAGCACCATAACCATTCCTGTTTTTTGGAAGGGGGGGCACAGTTCTCGCTTTTCTCCCAACCAAAACCAGGACTGCCCTGACAAAATCTGGGCAGGAGGTGACCCTAGAGTGCAACTGTAGTCTGTGCAGTGTTCCTCTCCTGGTCAAAAGTTACAATTTTAATTAACTCATTAATTAAATAGATAAATAAAATATTCCATGCTAAAGTAAAGTTCTCATGAGCTGAGCCTTCAGAGAATGGATATCCTTTTTTTTAGCCATTCGTCCCATTCCCATCCCATGATCCTGCTACCTGCTAGACTGGTTGTGCCTTGAAAATTTTTGTCTAACCATAAGGCCAGCAGTCATTCCTTTTCCTCCAATATGGGCTTAGAGCTTGACTGTTTTATAGTATCCCAGTCACTTTTACACCATTGACATGTGCAGCCTTCCCTCCCCCAGTACTGGTCTAGGGCAAGTGTTGGGGGTAAATCCCAGAGAATCTGGCTGGTGGCCATATATATGTACTTTGGAAGGCGCAGCACAGGGACAGGTTTCAATAGAGCCTGTGGGTGCTCAAATCTCTGCCCTCTTACTTCTCAACAGTTACAGCCTCAGGTAGTCGACCCCTATTGCTCACTGACTGACCAATCATCATCTGATCTTCTGTGTTAAATGTGGCAGCCTGAGTGAGCCTGCCAGCCTGGATTGACCATCTGGGTGGCAACACTAGGCCCGTCTGCTGGCGGATTCAACTCCTGACCTACCCTATCCATTAGTCTTCTTGTCAGTCAGATCAAGAAGAGTCTGTCTCTGATACCAGAGAAAGTGAATGTCAGAGAGAGACGAGTGCCTGTGTGTTGCTCTTGCTTGCCTTACCTCGTCCCTCCTCTCATTCCAAATCCAGCCAGCTAATCCTATTACTTAATTGATTGAATATTTTATTTTTGGGAGTGGAGAGGGCTGGGGCCATGGGGGAAAGGCAGGAGATAGAAGAATTTGGTTGTTATTATAGTATATACAGTGAAGCACACCAGGAAATACCTCTCAAGTGTCCCTGATTTTCAGGGACGTCCCTGATTTTGCCTCAAAATTTTACTTTGTCCCTCCTAAAATTTGTATTTCTGTGGCTAAACAGTGGGGACTGTAAGCACAAAACAATGTCAAGCATTAAAGTTATGGACTTGTTCTTCTTTAGAAAATGCATTGTGCACGAAGCCCCATATTCTACCAGCTTTCTGGGTGGATATCTCTAATTTTGAAGATGTGTCCCTGATTTTGGTCCTTTGCCCCTGATTTTTTTTAAGCCTTGTCCCTGATTTTATGAGACAGGAGGTTGAGAGGTATGCACCAGGATGAAGCACAGCACTGCATAATTGTGCAGTACAGTAAGAGTTACTGCAGCAAACAATGCAATTTCAATGGGAGTTGATCCCTTTTGTCATGCAGTGAACCTGTGACATTGTGCTTCATCCTGGTGGGCTTCACTGTATGACTGTTGTTACATAAAAAATTAGAGCAAAGAAGCTGTAGTATCTTCATGCAACAATGGAAAAGACAGACAATAGTCATGATGAGTAAAGAGAAAAGAGAAACAAAAAAAATAAACAGAGAAATAAAAATACACAGAGGAAAGAACATTATTTATCCAGAACCAGATTAGAACTTTTTAAGGTCATTGTGTAATGTGCCACATGGAAGGTCATGGTTGCAAAAATGATTATACCAAGAGTCTAATTACTGGAGATATGAGATTCAAGACTAAAACCAGTTTGGTAGGGCTCACAATAACCATCTGAGTGAGTACTCTAGCTAGTAGGTTCATGTTGAAAGACCAAAAAAAGAGTATGGAAGAACCTGCCCTACAAGTATATGAAACCAGTGTAGTCTGGGCCCTCAGGGTCGGAGAGCTGGAGTCAGGGATAATTTTTCCCAGGGTCCAGTACCAAAGAGGAGCCCAGGATGTCTGGCATGCTACTGTATGCAGTTACATAGGTTTCCAGGCCTTTGGGCCAAGGGCCCCAGAGTCTGAGCTTTTCCCAGGGCCCAGAATTCCTCTCAAGGGGCCTGATTCTGAGTGCAGTTGTTGTGGTTATATTTACAGAGATCTGGTTCTTTAGGGAATTGGATATGGCTTGCAGCTGCTTGGCAGACTGCTGCACTCCACCAGTTCCTTGGCTTGGCACTGGCAGGAGATTTTTTTTGTCTGCGGTTTTTGGGATTATTTCAGTTTTTGTCTGCAGGCAAGGGTGTACTTAGGCTGCTGAACCCATGATATGATGTTTTTAAGTCACACTGCAATAAGGAGGTTTGGTTAATGGCTTGATCAAGAACACACTTGAGGGGAAAAAACTTGCTGTCAAGAGCCAATTATAATACCCTATAAAAACAGATTGTCTGTATACCCACAACTGCACTTATTGTTATCCATATTTGCAGGACAGTTTCCTCCTTACTTCTTTTTTTCTGTTTTGTTTAGTAAACTACTATAGTACTCAAATGGTTACTGTGAACCACTGGTTCTAGAATCTCTGTTCCATCCAGTCCGTATAATAGCTCGCAATCTTCCATGTAGCAGCAGTGGCACTGGCACAGTGAGAGTGTAACATAGAATCTGTCGACAGATAAAAGGACCAGATATGGCTCACCTAGTAATCTATCCATTTCCCTACTCACTTCACTGCTGCAGGCACGGATCTTATTTAATCTATGGCTGTCCTGCTCTGCACATCTCCAGGGTACCCGTATGTCTATTCCATGCACTCTTGAAATTCTGTATTGCTTTCACACCCACCACATCTGCTGGAAGGCTGTTTCATGGCTCCACCACCCTTTCAGTAAATAAGTACTTCTTAACATTACCCCGAGCCTTCTAGCAGAATTTTCTCTGATGAAATGTGCTTCCCACCTGTACCCTGTTTAGTTCTCTAAGGTACTTGAAAGTATATATAGAGAATACTAGGTGGGCAACTATGTAGAACTAGTGTGTTCTGCCACAGAGGGGTTTTGACTCCCTCTGACCTTTAGAACGAAGCTTGAGAAGTCCATGGGAATCAGAACCCTGAGGTGGCAAAACACACACTGGTTGTGCATAGAGTTGCTCATCCTGTATTTTTTGTGTGAGAGTGCAAAGTGGACAATAAAACAGGAAATTATTTCTTTTTTTTGACATAATACAGTACAGGTCACATTAAACTGTTTTATCAACTCGCTGGTGTAGCATTTTTTTTTGTGATGCTACTGGAGTGACAACTCGAACTGTTGAAGCTTTCAACTATTTTCCAACCATCCTTCACTGCCTATTCAACTCACTTGTAACTGTTTAGTGAAATGGCAGTAGCTACATTTTCATGGCACTGTTAATAAATATCACAGCATTCCTTAAGAGCATTGTTTATAAATATCACAGCATTCCTTAAGAGTTGTTTAGTTTTCCTTCTGAAATGAAACTCATAAGCACTCAGCTGAAAATAAAGCTTATAGTACATAACAGCTAGATGCAAACAATACTAACCTTTTACTAATTCATTGAATTAAACCCTGCACAGATTAGGAAACTCATTGAACAATGCTATGCCAGTGAGTTGAGGGAACAGTTTAATGTTTCTTGCACTGTATTTTTATTAAATTGTCAGGAATGACACAATACAATACAAAGCATGCCAGCCATCACACAACCGGCATAACTGATAAAACAATTCATATTTCAAGGATGTTCAGTGCTCAGATGATACAGTTTTTTTTGGGCACGTGGCAGCTAGCAGGTAAATCCCTTTCCTGTACGTGGTTGACATAGGGGACAATATTCTTCCCCCTTCCTCCCCATCCCCATGCAGTTATTCTGGGTGGGTACTGCTTTTTAGAAGAACCCAGTTGTTATGACTACCCATTGACAATATGGAGTGCTACAGAAAGAAGAAATGTATTGACACTTTCTGTAATTTCCTTTTCTGTCAAGTGCAACATTTTCAGTGGGGACCAGGTGCCTCTTTCCTGTGGAAGAATATTGTCTGCACTGGACCAGCATGCCAGCTAGGGTAGAACGTTGTTTTATTATAACCCTCACACTGGCCTGTTTTATAAGCTTGTCTGGGTATCCCTCAGTAGTTTACCTGCTGCGCTGTGTTGTGTGAACATGTAAAAAAAAAAGTGTGTATCTGTGTGTGTGTGTACATACGTTAGTAGACACAGGAGATCAATACAAATGCAGTACTTGCTTGTTTACATAATACTTTTTTCTTTCCAGTTATCGTCAGCCTTTCAGAGCAACTTGCAAGCTATACATTTTCTCTCAGAACCTTCTAGAAGAGAAAACATCATTGTTTACCTTCATTACTTAACAAGGTAAGTAAGTCTTTTTATACAAATAGTATGTGCTATACTTTATTCTGGCTACTAGAGTTGTCCTATATGGTTAATTAATTGGTGACCATACACCATAAAACACAATATGGATCATTGGCACCAGTTAATAACAATGCTGTGTTCCCATATGGATGTGATAATGCTTTGCTCTCAAGGTTTATTATGCTGTCATGCCAACAATCTCTCAATGGGAACACAGCATTGTTATTAACTGGTTTTCATCCATTAACCTCTATGTGTGCACCTCAGATCAAGTACTAGAGTAGTAGTATGATATTAGAGAGAGTTCCCAAGATATGAATTGCACCTCATATTGTGGTGCCTTACCTCACCAAAACCACAATGCCATCTGTGTAAAACTTATGAAATTTTCATTGCTGTTTTGAAAGTGGAAGGGAGTGTAACTTTATCCTCTCTCGGGGGAGCTGCTGCTGCAGTGCTACTGCCCAAGAACCGAACCTGTGCTAAGGCAAGTAGTGATGTTTGCCCAGAGAGGAGAGTTCGGGTCACTTTTGTTGATTAACATTAATGGCACAAAGAAAATTTCTCAAGATGTACACAGACAACATTTCAGGGAGGTAAGGCACCACAATACGTACTGCAGTTCACATTTTTAAAAAGCTTGGTAAAACACTGTAATATTTATGTTTAGATTCACTGTCTGCAAACATGATGACTGTGACTATGTTTCTAACAGACTTCTTTCCCCATACTTTTCATAAAGTCCTGTATTGTTTTCATGTCAAGTGTGTCAACTGGTTGACTGTTCTGCAACTTCTCCACTCCCAGGGGGATGGGGAACAGTCCAGAGTGACTCCTAATGTTATCCTGCACCCTGCTTGACCCTGAATTCTGGCACATCTGAGCCTCAGGGTGTGTACCCACCACAATGCCACCACTCCCTTTTGTGACAAGAAGATGGGGGTAGCACATGATGGTGGAGGAGTAGTAGGTTAGGCCTGCAGTTCCTTACACGGTACATGACAGAGCAGATGAGATCACAGACAGCATACTGTCATACGCATTATACACATATGAAGAAGCCAGAAGAAGAAGAAGGCCATTTGGTCTATCAAGTCTGCTCATATTGCAGGCTCCACAGCTTGAGCAACTGTCCCTGCCCTCCCTCCCAACTCCTCCCATCCTCCCTACCAACGATCCTTACCTTCCCCCTATGCCTATCTCATCCTCTCTTAAAGCTGCCAACTGTCTTCAACAAGATGACCTCTTCCAGCATCACATTCGAAGTGTCCACCACCCTCTCTGTGAAGAAGTGCTTACTCACCTCCCTCCTAAACCTCCCTCCCTCCCTCCAACTTAAGACTGTGTCCCCTCACGTTATGGTTGCCATTCAACTTAAAGATACTTTCCTTATCAACCTTATTTTTCCCTTTCAAGTACTTCAAGGTCCCAATCATGTCCCCTCTCTCTCTCTCTCTCTCCTGTCTTCCAGGAAGTACATGCTCAGTGCCCTCAACCTCTCCTCATTTGCCTTACTCTGCTGACTAAATATCATTTTGTAACTCTCCTCTGGACCTTGTCTAGCAGGTTAATGTCATTTTTGAGGTGTGAGCACCAGTATTGAACTCCATACTATAGATGTGACCTTACCAGTGACCTGTACAAGGGCAGTATAACCTCCTCTTTCCTACTACTGATCCCTCTAGATATGCATCCCAGCATCTTGTTTGCCTTTGCTGCTGCTTTCATCCACTGTGTGGAGTGCTTCAGTTCACTAGTGATCATCATTCCCAGGTCCTTCTCTTACTCTAATGCAGATACTCGAACTCTAACCGGGTAGTACTCTGTCCTGGGATTCCTGGCTCCAGTTTGCATAACTTTGCATTTCTTGGCATTGAAGCCAAGCTGCCAGATCCTGGACCTCCTCCCTAGCTTTTTCTGATCTTCCTGTAGGTCCTGTATCCCTTCAGCTGTGTCTACTCTTCCACAGAGCTTGGTGTCATCTGTGAATATGCATATTTTGCCCTTAATGCCAGCCCATCCCCAAAGTCATCATTTCACATACAGTCTAATCATCATTACAATTACATTCTTTCTGTCAGCATTCCACTCTGTAGCAGTAACACTGCTGAATGAGTGGAATAATTTCCCTGTCAATAAGAGAAAACATTAAAAAATGGAAATGCTTAATGCATGCTGAAAATAGAAAATAAAGTTAAAAATCTACGTTTCGACCTTAGGTTTTCTTCAGAAAATATCTAAAAGAGAAAAAAACCAGGTTAGTACACCTTGAACACTTTGTACACTTTGAACATTTTTCTTTTTTTTTAATTCAAATTTTATTAACACATTTTCACACTAAGAGGCAGTTAGCATAAAATAAGACAAGAATAAAGCAGCTTATTATGTTATAACTGACCTCCCTCCCCCACAGCAGTAACATTATCAATACAGGAATATACAAGGCTGTTTGCTCTGAAGCACTACTAAGTCTGCACAGCTAAAATTAGAGAATGAAGGGGATCCCATATTTGAGTATAAACAGATAATTTATTGTGAAGGTTAGCAATTACCTTTTCCGTATGCAGGTTAGCAAGGATTTCATTGACCCCTTCCTCCTGTAATGTCGGAGTATACTTGTCTTTCCAATGACGTAAAATAAGCTTCTTGACAGACAGAGCTATCATAAAAATATGAAACCTTCTCGCTTTGACTCTAATATAGGACATGTCCCCGAGGAGACAAACGTCAGGCGTGAAGTGCTCCTACAAACCCAGTATAGGGTCCAGGGAAGCTTTAACAGAGACCCACAAAAGGGAGATTTTAGGACAGGACCAAAATATGTGAAGGAGTGTTCCCTCCTCCTGAGAACATCTAACACATATGTTTGAGTCCAACAGACCCCACTTCTTTAACTTAACCGGAGTATAATACATATTATGCAAGATATGATATTGCATAAAACGCAGCCTATCTTGGGAGACAAATTTATGGCAGGACTTCCACAAGGCCTGCCAATCAGGTGAATATTGAGAAAGTAAGGAACTCCAGAACCTCGTTGGTCCAAAAGAGTCCCCATATTTTTTGTGAAACAAAATCTGATATAATTTGGATACAATACCCGAAGACCCAAGTAGAGAAGAAAATTCTGGGATCGGGGCCCCAACCATCTGATTGGGAGGGGTACTACCAATCACTATTGAGAGTAGGTGTCTTATCTGTACTACTTTAAAATGTGAAAATGCTGGGATACTAAATTTCCGAATAAGATCACCTACCGACAGCCATTGCCCCTCCTCATCCACAAAAGAAAGTACTATCCCATCGCCCAATTGGGGCAACCAAGTGTGGTGAATCTGCTGCTTATTCATAGTAAAAGATGAGGAGTTCCAGATGGATTGGGCCAGATCTAACTGAGGAGTATATCTCAAAAAAAAGCAAAGTTGTGCATATACCGTTAAAGAAGTGGCAACTGTGGGACATTTCTCGGCAACCTGCGCCTGAGACATTTTTGCATAAAACAAAGTTAGGGGATCCAGGTTCATGGACTGAATTGAGTACAATTCTATTCTAAGCCAGGTCGGCTGCACCTTTTCAGGACCTGGACTTACCCATTTCAGACATTTTGCCAAATGGCTAGCCCAGTAATATATAGCCAAATGGGGAATCCACAGGCCCCCTTCAGATTTTGGAGCAGCCAGCTTATAGTAAGCCAGTCGGGGGTACTTGACAGACCAGATAAATTTGGTAAAAATACCATGCAATTTCTTAAACCAGGATAAAGGGATAAAAGCATTGAGGAGAGATAAAGGGTAGAAAATTATTGGGAAAATGTTCATCTTGATTATATTAATCCGGCCCCAAAGCGAGATAGGGAGCTTAGACCATCTGTCAAGATCCTGAGTTATAAGCTGGGAAAGGGGCTCCAGATTTTCCCTAAACCATACCATGGGATTGCGAGTTAGTTTAATGCCCAGATATTTTAATGACCTGGGAGACCAACATAAACCTAAAGAGATAATATCAGTCTTGAATGTCTTGTAGTTTAAAGGGAAAAAGGAGGATTTGTTAGCATTTAATTTATAGTTGGATAAGGCACTAAATTTAGCAATTTCACCTGGCAAAACTGGGATGGAAGATACCAGGTGAGATAAATACACAAGGAGATCATCTGCATATGCAGCGACCTTAACCTCATGACGCCCCACCCAGATACCTTGTATTTCTGTATTGTTGAGAATATTTTGAATGAGAGGTTAGAGATACAGGTTAAATAAAAGGGGAGAAAGGGGGCAACCCTGTCTGGTACCTGAGTGTAGCGAAAAGGACTTGGAAAATGCACCATTTCCAGATATCTTTGCTGTGGGAGTTTTGTATAATGCAACGATCCAGGATATAAAGACAGGAGAAAACTGGAAGGCCACAAGAACTTGGAACAAAAATTTCCAGTTCATGTGATCAAATTCCTTCTCGGCATCCAGGGAGACCAGCCCAGTGGGAAACGCAGTGTCCCTGAAGACTGAGAAGACATGAGAAAGGGTACATAAATGGTCAGATGACGAACGTCCCTTCATTATTCCAACCTGCGCCATACCTATTAAATCAGGGAGGACTACAGTTAACCTGTTGGCCAATATCTTCAAAAGGATTTTAATATCTTGATTTAAAAGAGATATGGGCCTGTAACTTTGAACTAACTCGGGATCCTTATCTGGTTTAGGGAGAAGAACAATCAGGACTTTGGACAGGTAAGGGTCTGCCTCTGTCCCAGATAAAATGTACTGAAATAGGCAATAGAGTACTGGCAGTAAGAGATCATGAAAAACTTTGTAAAATAAAGAGGAAAACCCATCCGGACCTGGGACCTTGTCTGAGGGTAGCCCCCCGATAGCCTCGGAGATTTCCTCCTGGGATATGGGAGAAGCCAGAAAACCCTTGTGTTGCTCCGATAGGGAGGGCAAGTGGGAATCTCTTAAGTACTCCTCAAGAATCCCGGGACAAGGAGGGTTCTCCATATCCCTGTATAGTTTTTCATAATATAAAGCGAACTCCTGCACCATCTCAGTAGGGGATACTCTCAAAGACCCATCTGCCATAGCCCGAATTGGTGGGATAAATCTTGCAGATTCCTGTTGTTTTAAGCATAATGCAAGCAGGCGCCCTGTTTTCTCTCCCTGATCCATATAACTGGCTCTGGTTCGGATTATAGCTAGTTCTGCCTTTTCCCTTAACAACTCTCAATATCTATCTTTGACCACCATGAGTCTCCTCTTGTCCTCATTAGAGGAGCTGACAGAAAGATTCACTTCAAGGGACCGAATTTGGGATAATAATGATAGTAGCTCTTCCTCCTGTACCCTTTTCCTTTTGGCCGCTATACTAATAAGAACCCCACTCATGTATGCTTTAAAGGCCCCCCATAGAATGTCCTGCTTTGCACTGTCCAATGGGTTAGGTGAGAAGAAGAACTCAATTTACTCTCTTATAAGTTTACAATACTTGGCATCCTTCAGGAGCTGCTCATTGAGCTTCCACCTGGTCTCCCTTTTAAGTGAATTAAGGAATGTAAAGTTACATACCACAAGGGAGTGGTCTGAATAGGGCCAGGTTGGATCGAGGTGGACTTGACCCCGGGCAAGAGAACCTGAGAGATAAATATGTAGTCAATGTGAGACTGCGAGCTGTGCACCATTGACTTGAAAGTGAACTCCTTGGAATCCGGATGCAACACACGCCAGACATCACAGAGCCTGCACTGATTTAACAAATCCTTAAGTGCCCTCTGCCCCAGGGACATTCCCCCCAGCCCACTACCTGACCTATCCAAATTAGAATCTATGACCTGGTTGAAATCGCCCCCCCCATAATGATCCTGATGGGAAGCATTGGAAGCATAATAGATATCAGCCTTGTAAAAAAACTTGGGTCATCAGTATTGGGTCCATATATACTACCAAGTAAAAGTGGCACTGACCAAAGAGTGCCTTTGACTAAGACAAATCTGCCCCCCGGATCCTTGATAACCTGCGTGGAAATGAAAGGAATGCCTCTATTAATGATTAGCATGACCCCACAACTTTCAGTGGAGCCCTGAGCATCATAGATCTGACCCACCTGTTGTCTCCTTAATTGTAAAGCTTTAGATTCTATCAAATGAGATTCCTGCAAAAATGTTATCTGAGAACGCAATAAACTTAAATGTTTAAGCACCTGATATTGTTTGGATTTCTTCCTGATCCCCTTAACATTACAGGTAGCAAAAGTCACATCATTGGCCATCTAACTAAGATTAACAAGCTTAATAACCTCAGCCCTGTATGACAATATCGAGAAACATTCGACCAGATTCCAATTGTTACTGCTGTATAGTCCCCCCTCCCCGTCCCCTCCACAATTATCCCTTCCCCCTTCCCTCAACATCTCCCCTTCCACTTGACGTAAAACACACCAATTTAATAAAACTTGGCCCCCCTCACCTTGCTGTCACAAGCAACATTTAGCAGTACTGGGTTCCTTCTCACCCCCAGCCTCCCGAGGTATCCCCCTGTCACAAGCATCACAACAGTCCTCCCATATGAATGAATGGTCTCAAATCCTGAGAAGGAAGAGACAAAATTAAAGTACATTAATAATCCCCAGTGGCTTACAAGGAGCGTTAAGTCATAAACAAAAGCATATCTCATTTGTAAGATTGTAAAATAGAGAGATAAGGCACCTAGAGAAGTGTGACCAGGTGACAAGAGACCCCTAGAAGCGAGAAGGGAAGTGGGTCTCCAGTGCCCCTATAGAGAGGACTCCTGCCACATAGCAGACCAGACGAGAAATCATACCGAAAGGAAAGGAAAGGAAAATTGTCCTTTCAAACCAAAGTTCAGTGGCCTGCTTAACAAATTGGACCCCAACACCTTGGATCTGGTGCATTAAGTTAGGTTTGGCTTCAGACATCGTTACGACGGCACCATGTCAGCCAAGTGCCCAAAAGGACAAAATCGAGATATACGATGTCCCCAGCCAAAACAGTGAGCACAGTCACCAGGCGGTCATCCCTTTGGTTCCCCTATCATTGTCCTGGCTTTTCTGCATGCTGAGCTCCCTCTTGTGGATACTAAACTACCACACCACATATATGTTTGAGAGCGAGGGGTTAGCCAAGCACAGGCCCAAAACTCAGCCATTCTAAATATGAAATGCTTCATTAACAATTCAGGGTATTCCTTCCCTCATTTATAAAAGTCTGCTCATTTGGCAAAATTAAAATGTGAGAAACCCTTCTTCCCTCTGACTAGCAAAATAAACTTTTTCACAGAACATTGAACAAGATTACATGCACAGTTCAAACAAACTAAGGCTTGAGTGTCCCAAACACTTGACCCCTCATCAAATAGGTATGTCCGTTTAGATAACCGGAGTTTTCTAGAAGCAAACCGTCATTCCAGATGTCTTGACAATAGCTAAATGACAGTTCCCACATAGCAACATGAGACTCCTTTCACTACAGAAATAGATCTTGTCATGGGTCCCGGAATAGGTCAGGCATAGCGAGCTTCAGGCCAGAGAGAGCGGCCTCAGGATCTTCGTAGGTGAGCCAAGAACCATTCACAAACACCTGCAGCCTGGCCAGATACCCCATCCTGAACTTGAACCCTGCGGCAATAATTTTAGGCACAATGGGGTGAAATGCTGCATGTTTCAGCCTTACTGATCTGGCAAGTCCTGTGCAATTCTCAGCTTGGAATTTTCCCAACACACCTCTTGTAATGCTCTCATTGTTTCCAGAAAGTGTTGCCTTTCTAAAAAATTCAGGAAGCAGCATATAATGGGGCGGGGAGGCAGCCCCTGGTGGTGGCTTAGGCCGTAATGATCTATGCGCTTGATCTATGGTATATGCAAGGCTGAAGGGAGAGGGACCAGCAACCCGTTCCACCAGCTTTTGCATGAAAGCCACTGCATTCTGGCTCTTTTCCCCTTCAGGTAGCCCTAAGATGACCACGTTGTTTCTACGGCTGTGGCCCTCAAGATCTTCAAGTTTGGCCTCCACCCGGGTAAGCTTCTGCCTGATCTCTGCTAGTCCGGGGTCCACTTTGTCTAAACAATGCTCCAGGGAGACTATGCGAGAGGTGTTATCCGAGGCCATCACCGAGACCTCATCCAACTTTTTAGATAGGGCTTTCAGATCAGTCGCCATCTCTTTCACTTCTTCCTGAAAAGGCTTGAACTCTTCCAGGAACCTGTTTAAGGTTAGGGGTTCCTGCTCCATTGCTTGGCTGAGATAATCGGGTCTATCAGGCCCACTTGATGCCCAGGATTTCTTTGGGGCCTTCTCGGGGGTGACTGGAGGCATATGCTTTTGTGGGGCTTTTTTCATATAAGCCTCCATCAGTGCTCAAATCTTGCTCTTCTGAAGGTCTGGGGCTTTAGATAACCAGATCCTTGTAGAACAGAGGGTTTTAAATGGTTTCCGTGTCAAAAAGAACCGATTATAAAATCGGGAGGCTGGAGCTATGCGGAGGAGCTGCTACTCAGCACTCTGCATCATGTGGTCCCCAACATTTTTCTTCTTGAACAGTTTTTGTAATAGCAGAATAAAGCAGCACCAGGAGTTAGATTAACAATTAGTTAATCATCCCACCACTACCCAATAGGGGTAATATTGTACTCTGCACCTAGTGTCACATTACACCCCTGGGGTAGTGATTAACAGACTGTTAATCTAACCCCTCACCCCTGGTCAGGACTTATTGCTTATTTTTATTTTTGATTTCTCCAGCTAAACAAGACATGACATATACTATCAGCAAAGAGTGGTGGGGGGGAGCAAACAGCACCGCTCTGGGCTTAATTTGACTAGATTATGCAGAGCTCAAAAATAATCATGCATGTGGCAAAGCTAAGTCCTCCTACTACTAAAAAGGTGGGTTGCAGTGTTCATTGTTCACCTGACCTTACCTAGATTGCTTGACTATTCGTTTGTGTTACGATTACCTATGTGGTTGTTCTTTGGAGACTTGGACTTGCCTAACTGATTATTGCTTGTGCAAGGCAACAAGTTTGTGGTGAAGAAAGACAAATTTGACATATCATGACTGGGGACAGATACAGAATAGAAAGAAAAACACATTTCAGTGGTTCAGCAAGTAATGCAAGGTTTGAATACAGTTCTAATTGGAACAACATTTGTCCACACAGAATTGGTCAAGTAGTTTGGAAGTGTTGAGGACTGACATTGTGATAGAAATAGTTCACAATATCCATGTCTAAGTCACTGAGTGGAGCTGCAAAGCAGAAGAAGTAAAAGGAGGCTACTGAGAGAATAGCAAAATTGCTCAAAATTGATGTGTTTTTCAAGACTGCTACTATTACTTTAGAGGTGCCAGCTACCAATTATGAAACAGTAGTGGATTGCATTAGTAGTAGTGACCTTGTTGGACATTTTAATGAACAACCGTCCTGCTCTAAGAAGACCGTCACAACTGACCTGAACAACAACAAACCTGAAGCAGAAGATTGTTTTCAGAATGAAAACACCAATAGCTCTTCAACTACCATGAGTGATTCTGAAGAAGTTCAAACTGAACTTCTTGGAGAAAATCTGACTGACAAGGCAAACTTCAACACAGAAACATTAACTTCAGATCAAAAACGTTTTATTGTTACTTATGGCCCTTGTCAACCTGAGGGACCATTCCCATGTGATTGTATGAGTAATCATTGCTTTTCAGCATCATACTAGCAAACAGTCATGACCGTAGGATTTAAACTTAAATGAACATGGCTGTGCTATTCTCCTGTGCTAGACAAATGCTACTGCCAACCCTGTTGGCTGTTTGGGGATAAAAAAAAAAATCTCTGCAGACTCGACATGGATAAGTGGAACTAGAGACTGGCACCACATTCCTCGAGACATAGCAAGACATGAAACATCTAACTGCCATTTGGAAGCTTGCTTAATATATAATCAGTGGCACTTACATAGTACTATCAATGAGGAAATGGAGTCAAAAATAAGAAGAGAGGCTAGCTTTTGGAGACAGATCCTTCATTGTATTGTGAATGCAACTCTTACTTTAGCTGTGTCTAATCTTCTGTTTCGAGGGCACAGAGAGATTATTGATGAAGGTAACTGTGGCAACTTTTTGTCTATTATCGAACTGTTGGCAAAATATGATCCCGTTCTTGAAGAACTCTTAAGAAAGCCCAAAGGCTCCACAACATACCTGAGCACACAAGCTCAAAATGAAATCATTCAGTTACTGGCAGACCAGGTTAAAGAAAGTATTGTTAATGACATTAAGAAAGCTCAATTTTATTCAGTAGTAATGGACACAACACAGCATTTATCAAAAGTCAACCAGCTAAGTCAAGTTTTTCGCTACATTAGTATAGAAAATGATGAAAAAGGCAATCTTGCCAAAATAAATATCAACAAGAGTTTCCTGGGCTTTTATGAAGTAATGAGTCAAACAAGTGCTCAGCTGGAAGAGGATATTATTAATTGCATTGAAGATAAAGTTCTAGAACTATCAGGACTACGAGGTCAGGGCTGTGATGGTGCTTTGAATATGAGCAGAATCTACTCTGGAGTGCAAGCGAGGCTTTTTTTTTTTTATTTAGTTGTTTAACCGGGTATAGCACACTAAGCTGAAAGCTTTTTTACAGGAGCGACCTGGGAGCACAAGGAGGTTAAGTGACTTGCTCAGGGTCACACAGTATGCAAGTGGAAGCTGTGGGATTCAAACCCAGGTCCTGTCTGCTGGATGTCACCAGATTTGCAGCTCAGAGCCTTAGACCACTGCGATATACTGCCTCCTTAACTTGCTGAGAAACAATCCAATGCTAGATATGTGTACTGTACTGCTCATAGTCTGAATCTGTTGTTAAATGATTCTGTACATGTGATCACTAAACTTCAGAACTTCTACAACTTAGTTGAGTGGATATATACTTTTTTTTGGACACAGCATTCATCGATGGGCTTTGCTGAAGTCTTTTCTTAGCGAGTCAGACAACTTTAAAAAGACTTTGTGCAACGTGTTGGTCTTCACGCTATGACTCTTTGATTGCTTTAAGATACAGATACAGAGATATACTCAAAGCCTTGTCTGAAATCATTCTCAAGATAGATAAGCCTGATGAGAGAGATGAAGCATTACTTTTACTAAAACAGTTGGAAAGCTTCAATATGGTTTTGATGATTGTGTTTCAGACTAAAGTTCTTGAAAGAAATGCTGTTTCAAAATTATTGCAATGTGAAACACAAGACCTAGGAAAAGCTGCAGAGATGTTTGATAATACATACAAAGTGATGAAAGATCTTAGGAATAGTTTTGCCAATATCAGACAGTCAGCAGTCACAGTTGCTCAAACATGGGGAGTGACAGATAAGTTTGAGTTTAAGCGCGCACCAAAAGCAAAATGTCATTTTGATGAGTTATCAGCTAAATCCGGCAAGTCATTTCAAAGTACATGTTTTTTATGCCAGTGTTGAAAAAATAATAACACAGCTTTATCATTGGTTCTGAAGCCTGAAAATATTATGCATGACTTCCATTGTGTCACTCCACAGTTCATTGTACATTCTTCCGATGAAGAGCTTCATTCTGCTGAAGTGGCTTTGGCTGAACGATACTCTGCAGACTTGTCCCTTAATTTTGTAGCTCAATTGATTTCATCACAGTCATGCTTGATCTCCCAAATAAAGAAAACATCAACTGTGAAAGAGCTAGCAACGCTGCTGATTGTTGAAAACAATGCTCTTTTATCCAGTTTTCCTGATGTTTGTACTGCATGTCTGCTGCTTCTAATGATTCCTGTAATTGTTTCTACTCCTGAATGATCTTTTTCAAAGTTAAGACTTATAAAAAATTATCTTTGGACTTCAATGAGGCATGATTGACTATCTTGCTTGACAATTCTTTCAATAGAGAATGAAAGAGCAAGAAAAATTCATGTATCCAACACAATTGACATGTTTGCTGATCAAAAGGCTCGGAAAAAGACATTTGAGTTCATTTATGATTTGTCCAAACTGGTTAATATAAGCTTAGCAAGGTCTTAGATCTCAAAACAGGGAAGGAGTGGCCAGCGAGGGGGTACCTGAGGAGGGGGGCCCTATAACATACCCTTGAACCCAGGCCCTATGGGAATTTTCTATGCCACTGATGCCCATGAAGGGGTGGAGGTACTGCAAAGGGATCTGGGGAAACTACAGGAGTTGTCTAGTATTTGGCAGCTGGTTTTCAATTACAACATTTACAAAGTCAGGCACCTGAGATGGGGAAACCTGGAGGCAGTGTATAAGACAAGGGAGGTACTTACTCTCATGAAACAAAAGAGGGATCTATCATATTTGATGATCTCAAGCTGAGAAGCAAAGTGACAAGGCACTGGGCAAGTTCAGCAGGATGCTGGGGTGCATGGGGAGGGGGATTTCCAGCAGGAGAAAGGAGATGGTTTGCCACTGGTTCACTCACTTGTGAGACCCAATCTATAATAGTATCCAGTTCTAGAGGCTGCACCTCCACAAGGACATTGACTGTGTGGAAGCGCTAGAGAGGAGGGCTACAAAAATGGTGCAAGTGTTGCAGGAGAAACCATATGAGGAGAGCCTGTGTGAACTCAATATGTATTCCCTGGAGGAGAGAAGAGAAAGAGGAGACATGATTGAGATCTAAGTGCCTCATGGATGAGTAAGGTACAAGAGGGAGTCTGCTGCAGTGGAGGAGTAGCACCAGAACATGTGGGCATATAATTAAGCTTGGGGGGAAGTTAAGAGAGATATGAAGAAATTCCTCTTCACAGAAAGGGTGGTGGATGCCTGGAGTAGCCTGCCAGAAGAGATGGTGGGGGGAGAAGACAGTGGGGAGCTTCAAGCATGCATGGGATTGGCACATGGCCATAGTAAGTACAGAAAAGGGAGGAGGGAGGGACACCAGTGACCGTATAGGATCCAGAGTGTAGTATAACAGGCAGGGAAAAACAGGGTTGCTCAAATGGGCTTAATGCTACTTTTGTGCAGATGGATTCTATGTTTTATGTTTCAGTTAAGCTGATATAGTGTTTATCAACACTTGAACTAACTTGATTTTATGAAAAGAGTCTCAGAAATGCTGCAGTCTAATTGGCTGTCTGCATTCCAAGAGCCTTACAATAATCTCTGTTACACTGTCATTTACAGCCAGGTCTCCATGGTGTATGAATTCTTACTGTCAGGATTCCATTCTCTAGCACTGCTGAATAGCTACATTAGAATGATTCATTCTGATTCTGAACTCATACCACACTGCACCCCTAGGGGGTGATTAACAGACTGTTAATCTAACCCTTGGTCATACCTCATTGCTTAGTAATGTGTTCAACAGTAGAAGAAGAAGAATAATCAGCATTTATATAACAGTTTTCATACACAGTGTATCCCAAAGCACTTTACAAGCAATGCTAGACTGGTAGCGAAGTGACTGAATGTGTGGTGGCCGCCATATTGCACATCATCACCCACACACAGCCTGGATAATTGCATGAACCAGTTTTATGGGAAGGGGAACGTTGGTCAGGACACCGAGAATGTTCTCTACTCTTTGTGAAGAGTGCCCCGAGTTCTTTTACTTCCACCTAGACACCCACCAGGACAACACCAGGATGAGCAGAAGGGACCTTGGTTTAATGTCTCATCCGAAGGACGGTACACCCCAGCAGTACAGCACCCCCCAATACTGCACTCAGATGCCAGTGATTTTTAGGTATAAGTCCAATCCCAGTGTGGGACGAGAACCCACAACCTTCTGGTCCAGAGGCAGATGTGCTACCAACTGAGCCATGCTGACATGCTATTACAAATATTTTTATATGACATCTGTGCCTAAATGGCTACAACCTTACCATGACCCTAAAATATAGAATACATTGAATTTCTCTAAAGGACAGAAAAATAAGTCCTGGGAGGTGACAAACTACTGCTGTTTGGGGCCTCCACATTCATAGACACATCTGCACTTTCACAGCCTCCATCATGTCATGCATGTGGTTGTGCTCAACAATTTGCCTCATTAGTGCCTTGCACCAGTGGTAAGCTGGTGGGTGGGTACTCAGTTGATGCTATGCATGGTGGGGCCACCCTCTCTACATTTCCCCATACAAGGTGCACATGTATTCTATTTCTGCTGCTGCCTGTTGCTGTATGAGGTGGCTAAGATGTTACACATTCTAGTACCAGAGCAATGGTAAGTCACTCTTCAGTTTAAATCTGGTACAAGACTCTTTTAATATCAGGAAACTATCCTATTAGCCACTTACTTTTGGAAAATTTAGTATGTCTTTTTCACACCTCATAGGCATAAGAACCATGCAACATACCCTATGAAGTTAAGATATTTAGTGTCAAACTCTGTAAAGCAATATAAAAATGTTAAAATATCTGCACAATGATATAAAAGCCATTCAGGAGACCTGCATGCCAAAAATGTTTAAACAGATGTACTGAATTGACAGCTTGTTATAATTGTTCTTACAGCAAAATTAAGTATTTACAATCCTTTTTTTTCTTAAGGGGCATAAAGAATTCAGCACAATGTAAGACTTTAATATTAACGCACTAGTCTTCAGTAAAAATAAATTTAACCTTATTTAAGCAGTCTATTCACCAGGTGAAATATTAGCATGTGTTTGCTATTTGATCTTTATATATGTGAAGATGTTCAGCATGGTTTTAATGTGAAGGTGAACAGGCAATTTTGCAGAAGTGGATAGACCAAGTGGTATATATTATATATGTATGGTGGCAGAGCATATCTAACAGAGTTTCTCTTTAAGCTATTATTATACATCTGCTGTGATTTAAAAATGAGAGTTTATTAAATATACTGGTTCTGTATTTTGTTTACACAACATGAAACTGGCCCACTCATCATATTAGCACCATGAATTAGTTTAGAAGAAATAGCTTTTGGAAGATATTTTTATTTAACTTATATACAAGATATATAGTACATGTATAAATTAAGAGGATAAATTTAGACAACAGGAAAAAAATAAGTCGCTATATACTGTATTCACAAAGGGTTGTATGTTTTGATCGTGGAACCTTGGCGATACATTATAATGTTGTATATAAAAACCTTTGGCCAGATTCACAAAGGGTGATGTAAGGTTTGTGTCAAGCTCTATATCAAGCCCATGTACAGTAGTAGCACAGCTGCGCCAACAACTTTGGTGCATAGTGTACCCGATTCAAGAAGATCAGGGACATTTACAACAGTTTGCCCAATTTATGGCAGCTTGCACCAAAAATGTGGCAAAATTCCAGTAAAAAGGGCACCTGAGATCGCCATAAGGTAGACTAGAAAAAGCTGGTCTAACTTGCATCAAGTGGTGCATGGGGGTCAAGAATCCCGATTGCTGGCTGGGTGAATGCTGCAAGATCCATTCATCATCTCTTCGGCATACCTGGGGCTTGCAGCATCCACAGTCCTTTGTGAATCCTGTGCCCTTGTATGTTGAACATAGAATCCTTTTTAATTAGAAATTAAATTATCGGGCCTGACAAAGTTGTTCTCTGGCCAAGAAACATCACCCTAGGTTATCTACAGGTGTACCTGTGTATAGTAATGGCTGTTTGAAGAATTATATTAAAATGGAGCAAACATCTTTATTGTTGTTCAAGTGTCTATTGGTCACCAATAACATCTGTAAAACAAAAACTTTATCTTCTAAGGATTACAGACAGGGCATCTTAGACAATTTGCTTTGATGACTTGGAAAATATAAATGAACAATGAGTTGTTCTAAAATCAAAGCTGTTAGATTTGAGAGAAAACTGTATATCAAAATGGATAAAATACAGGGAGAAGAAAGGGAAACTAGTATGACTAACAAATGAAATTCTGAAGTAAATTCCAGTCAAAAATGAAAGCATATACATGAAACAATACAAGGGAGGCTAGACATAAGTAAAGGGAAAATAGTTAAAAGGTGTAAGAGAATAATACATCAGCATTCACTGGTTCAATAGGCAACTAGCTAAGAAGTAACTACTGCAGTTGTTTGTGTCATAAGTTGTAGAGAATAACTGTGAAACATAGTATAATGCTTGGTAACTGAACTAGACATAAGGTTTCTGAGCACAGTTAGTTGCTCAGTACTGTTGGGAAGGTGATTTTAGGCAGAACATGTAAAACTGAAGTAGTTGGAGGGAAGATATTTGTCAGTGTGCCCTTTAATGCTTTTTGTTCCCAAAAGCACTACCTTCCTTTCTGTGTACTTGAGAATCAGAAATTATCTAGAGAAGGGTTCCAAACCTGGGGTGACTACAGGTCCATGGTTCTCATGGCTAAATACACTTTTGGGAAGAAACCAAGAAGTACAGACATAAGCTACCAGCAGAGGTGGGGAGAAAGGTAGGTGCAAACATATGAGTGCCCAAAGGATACTTGGACATGGGCACTTAAGAAGCACTCAGTGGGGGGCATAGACACATCAAGTGCCACAAGAACCACAAGCATGGCTGTGAAATTCACTGGTTCAGTGGGCAGCTCCTTTAGGTAGAGAGTAACTACTGTGATTGCTGTATTAATTACTTTAGTGAATGCTTCTACAATGCAGTACACTGCTTGTGTAATTAAATTGGTTAAGGTTGCTAAGTACTTTGTGTGGCTAGGTGTTGTTAGTAAGGTGATTATTAGCAGAAGTTGGTACATTGAACAATCACTAAGGTAAGGTGTCTCAGTTTGCCTTGCACTCTTTCTGTTCCTTAAAGAACTATAGACCTTTCTATGTATTAGATGCACAGGAACCCAATGGAGTAGCGTTTCATCCCTGGGATGCCACAAACCTATTAGATCCCTTGGATTAAGGAACCATAGGGATGAAACTTAAAAAGACAGAGTTGTAGATGCAAATATATTTGTCAGAATATAATCTTTCCTAAGTAGAGAGAAAGGCCATGGTGCAGAATGACCAGTGAGGAATGGATAATCAAGTATCTAAGTCCCGACACATCTAGCAGAATGAAGCTAGCACAAGAATAACTATTTTTATGAACTTCAGAATGAAGGAGAGAAAAAGGTCCTTGTGGAGGAAACCTCTGGGGATCTAAAACTTTAGGTTGGCATCCCTCCAGGCTTGATGAGATGCTATTAGAACCCAAAGCATGAAGATGGACCTGTGACATACTGCTGCAGAGGCAGGGAATTAGTGACCTTTTCGTCTATCTTGTAAGACTTTCACCCCTTGAAGGTGCTATAGGCTTTTCTTCTGAGGTGCATGGCTGCACCTGAATGCCAAAGGAATGTTGGAGTTATGGAAATGCCCCAAGGAAAAGAGGAAGACTGGAAACAGTTGCTTCAGGCCTGGAAGCCCTTATACTCTTCTCTGGTAACAAGGTTTACAGACATAAGAAGCCAATCCATCGAGGGTCTTGGTTTATTGCAATATAGAACATTTGAGCATTAAACCCTACTGAGCCCTGTAGGGGCAGTAATTGGGGCATATATCACATTTATGGAGGGGCATGTGCCTGACTATTGGAAGTGTATATCTGATAATGATTGGTGTTAGTGCCCATTTTTTATACATAGATACATAGATACATAGACAGTGTCAGCAGATAAGGGCCTATGGCCCACCCAGTCTGCCCATTTGAGCTTGTAAGTTCAGTTTATGTTTTCCTAGAAGTCTGTTGCCCCTTACCCCTGACCTCCAGAATTCCTTTATGTCTATCCCATGCATTCTTAAATCCCGTGATTGTTTCAGCCCCCACCACTTCCTCTGGCAGGGTGTTCCACTTGTCCACCACCTGTTCTGTGAAGAAATTCTTCCTCATGTTTCCTCTGAATCGTCCTCCCTCCAACTTCATCCCATGCCTTCTAGTCCTGGAACATCTTTTTCACTTAAAAATAGTGTATTCCTGCACCCTGTTCCTCCCTGTGAGATACTTGTATGTCTCTATCATATCCCCTCTCTCCCTCCTCTCCTCCAGGGAGTACATGTTCAGTTCCTTCAACCTGTCTTCATAGGACTTGTGATGCAATCCATGCACCATCTTTGTTGCCCTCCTCTGAACCTTCTCTACCCTGTCTATGTCCTTACATAGGTATGGTCTCCAGAACTGTAAACTGTACTCCAGGTGGGGCCTCGCAGTGTCTTGTATAGAGGAATTATGACCTCCCTTTTCCTGCTGGTGATGCCCTGCCTATACATCCCAGCATCCTATTTGCTTCACCTGCTGCCTTGTCACACTGTTTCCCTATCTTGAGGTCATCAGAGATGATAACCCCAAGATCCCTTTCCTGCTTGGTGCATGCTATATCCTCACCCCCAACTGATATATTGTGCCAGGGTTTTTGTGCCCCATATGTATTATCTTGCACTTCTTTGCATTGAATTTCAACTGCCAAACCCCTGACCATTCTTCAAGTTTCTGCAGGTCCCTTCTCATTCTGTCTACACCCTCGGTGTGTCTACTCTGTTACAGAGCTTTGTGTCATCAGCGAACAGTGAAATTCTGCCTTCTAGGTCCTGTGCAATGTCACTGATGAAGATGTTGAATAGGACCGGTCCCAGCACTGATCCCTGTGGTACCCCACTGGTCACTCTTCCCTCTGTGGAGTGACAGCCATTTACCACCACCCTCTGTGTCCTGCCACCCAGCCAGTTACCTACCCACCACACTACTGTCCTGCCCACACCCATATTCCCCAGTTTGTGTAATAGTCTTCTATGTGGCACAGTGTCAAAGGCCTTGCTGAAGTCCATATAGGCCATGTCCACTGCCCTCCCCTGATCCACCTCCCTAGTCACCCAGTCAAAAAATTCAACGAGGTTGGTCTGACATGACCTCCCCCTGGTGAAACCATGCTGCCTTGGGTCCTGTAGTCCATTGACAACCAGATGTTCCACCAATCTCTCCTTCAGTAGTGCTTCCATGATCTTCCCACTACCGAGGTGAGGCTGACTGGTCTGTAGTTCCCTGCTTCCTCTTTGTTCCCGCTTTTGTATAAAGGGGACTACATCTGCTATCCTCCAGTCTTTGGGTACCTCCCTATTTCCAGTGATTGGCTAAACAGGATAGCCAGAGGTTCAGCCACCACCTCTCTTAGTTCTTTAAGGACCTAAGGTGCACCCATCTGGCCCCATTGCTTTATCAACTCTTATTACTTCCAGTTCTTCTGGGGACCCTTTTCTGTGTAAAGGACTTGTGTCCATTCTGCACCATTCTCACCCTTGTACTCCAGTCAGACCCATTACCCTCCTCTTCCTCAGTAAAGACTGAGCAGAAATACCTGTTCAATATGTCAGCTTTACTGCTGTCATCCTCCACGAGGCCCCCATCCTCCCCTTCAGTCTCACTATCCCTCCCTTTGTCTTTCTTTTTCACTTATGTACCTGTAAAGGTTTTGTCCCTCTACCCACTGATTTTGCAATGTGTTCTTCTGTCTGAGCTTTGGCTTCCTTACTGACCTCCCTGCCTCCCTTTGCTTCTCCTGGTACTTCTCCTATCCCCTTCTGCCTGTGCCTTTTTGTATTGCCTGAATGCAATCTTTTGGCCTTCACTTTCTTTGCTACCTCTTTGGAAAACCATAATGGTCTCCTCTTCCTTTCCTTTTGCTAACCTGCTTAATGCATAATTCTGTTGCTCTTGTAATCCCCATTTTAAATACTGCCTACTGTTCCTCAACCCTGATTCCTGTTCCATTCCCTAATGCCTCTTTCAAGTATCTCCCCATTTTCCCAAAGTCTGCCCCTAAAATCCAGGATACGTGTTTGTGTGTGGTTTGGTTCTGCTCTTTCTGTGATTTCAAACCACAATGACTGGTGGTCACTGTTCCCAGGTGCTCCCCACTGTTACCCCCATCACACTGTCCCTGTTTAGAGCACAAGGTCCAGTATTGCCTTCTGCCGAGTTGGTTCCATGACCAGTTGCTTGAGGAAGGCACCCTGAAAGGAGTCCAGGATAAATCTGCTCCTAGCTGATGCTGCTGCTGGGATGCTCCAGTCCACGTCTGGAATATTGAAGTTCTCCAACAGTACTACCTCACCCTTGTCTGCCATCCTTTGGATGGCTAGCATCAGCTCCCTATCTGTTTCTTCCTCCTGGGCTGGTGGTCTATAGACCACACCTGTGCGGATGGCTGTTCCCATTTTCCTTTCCAGCTTAACCCACAGTATCTCTCCCCCATTTTGTTCCTCCTGGATCTCTGTGGCCCTTATGTCATTTTTCATTTGGCCATGTGCCCAATTGTTTAGGCATTTCCTTAAAGTTGTAAATAATGTAAGAAAGGTAGGTATGGTAATAGACTGATAAGGCTTAAAGCTAAGCCCAGAGGAGAGGACTGGTCAGTGACCAGTCTGCCAACTGTGCAGTTTGGAATAGAGATGTACAAGCTAAAGTCAGGAACTTTGCTTCATGAAATACTTTGCAAAATTTTCTGACATCAAAGAGCACTAAACTTTGCTTAGCAAAGACTATGCTTAGTGGAACTATGCCATTGAAGTTGCTTGTGAAGTTCCACTTTGTGTAGACTTTGCTGAGCAAAGAAACCCAATAAAACCACCCCATGCTCTGGGTAATGTTCCCCACCCACTCCAACCATGCCACATATTTTTAAACAATATCCCTCTATCCCTCAGCTTGACCACCACCACACCTACTCCCTGTACTAAGCAAACAAATTGGTATGTACTTTTGCCGTTCTCTATTAATCCCTTCCCCCACCTACAAAAGCAAGTTCCCCACCTCCTCTCTACTCATAAGTCTTTTTCATGACAGCAACTCTATTCACTTTACCACTCTTTTGTCAAAAAATACCCTCTACCCCATGCCCCCAGACCTGAGTTTCCAGTAAAGAACCTGGAAAAAAAAGAAATCTTTCCCAGTTAGAGTGACTGCATCCTTACTCTTCCAAGCTGCTGACTTGAGAAGCATCAGACTATGGCAGCAGTCAAAAGAGACAAAATAAATACTGATAGATTTATAGGTATGCCAACATGTATTCCAAAAATTAGAGACCTCACAAAGGACTCCAGTGCTTCTCCTGCAAAGTGATAGACTTCATCAGTGGGATGTGGCAATACCTTGGCACTACATAATATTCAAAGTGCAGATTTAAAGACAAAGAATTTGATTCTCAAAGAGCCCTTATACTGACACAAGCTGCTGCCAAAGGCAGCTTCCATCAAAGCTTTGGGCACAAGGGACCCTGCTCCTGATTATCTATTGGGCATGGTCCCAGAGTCAAAGTCCCATGGCTTGCAGCAATACTGGCAAATTCACCGAACAGATGGCACACCATGAGGGTGTACCACAAGCTGTGGGGTAGCTGTGTGCCAGTCTAGCTAGTCCCTGTTGGCTAGTGGCCCTGACTATCAATGTCCCCGAAAATAATGTTTTACACACCCCCCAGTGGTCTAGTGCCTCCTACTCCTCAATCTCCAATCTTCCATTATATCAGTATTAATTACACCCCCTCTTCCCTAGTAGTCTAGGAGCCGAGGAGCAGCCACATCTAGGCTCACAGCTCGAGCCGAGGGACACCCGGCCAGCAGGCAGGCAGCACTTCCACAGCCGCTGCCCAATACCAGCGCAGTGGACACTTGGCAGCTCAAGGTATTGCTAAAGCCGCACCAATCAGAATGTGAGCCCCTTTTGGTCTCCATTTCTGATTGGCCCCTGCTACTCGAATTTATTTCAAGCTCTTCTTGCATTTCTACTGTTGATTGTATGGCATACTAGATAACTTCTGTTAGCCTGTTACCACTGTGATTGTAAACTTGGTCCTGATTCATGTCTTGAGAAACAAAAATACCCTAATTAGTCGAAAAAGAGTGAGTGATCACAGCCCCTTCTTGTCTGCGTGCTCAAGCCAGATGGACGGGCGCCAGCTGAATCTCTCTCTCTTGTTGTTTCTTTCTTGTGTTAATTTTGGGTTCCCCGCCTGTAGTGACGACCTTTTGTCTCCAGCAGGCACTTAAACCTCCCTTCTTCTCTTGTTTCCCCAGCCGAGGAGCAGCCACATCTAGGCTCACATCTCGAGCGAAGGGACACATGGCCAGCCAGACGGTCGGCACTTCCACAGCCACTGCCTGATACCAGCGCAGCGGACACTCAGCGGCTCAAGGTACTGTTAAAGCCAAATTCACGCCCACCACCCATCACCCACCCCAGCCCTTATTAAATACTCCATGCCACTCTCCTATACCACACCCTTCCTCTTCTAACCCATCCAATACACTGCAGTTCCTCATATTATACCCCACCTTCATAAGTCACACCACACACTGGAAGCAAAGATCCCCTGCTATTTAGACAGCTTCTCTGACTTTTGATATACTGCTGTTGCCAGTACTTACAGGCCTTATCCTCTTTAGCTATACCATGCTGCTGTTTACCCATGCCACAACCACCTTCTACCATTTCTCCCTGTACTAGTCTCCATTTACTCTTGATTCTCTCTAGCTACCCCCCCATCCTTATTCCACTATGTGTGTCAAATCGTGGATCCTGTTCTGGTCCTTCTTCTATCTCATATCGCATGCCCACTATATGCCACCTCAAGCCTTTATTACTGTGGATACTAATCTGATCTGCTCTGTAACTAGTTCCTGTCCCTATGTGGATATATGCCTTTTCAACTCCCCAATTCTTCAACACTATATTCATATAACGCTGGTTATATTTAACGCTGGTACACGAAATGAATTATCACCTCAGCTTATGACTTCCGCCAACATCATAGAGGTGTCACCTCTATAGATAGCAGTCAGAGTACCCGTCTCTGCCACCCTTAGTGGGAAGGGCAAAAAATGTTGGGGCACACCCCCCACCAGGATGATGGTCCACAACAATGTAAAGGGGTTACCAGTACGAAGCTTACTATTGCTACTCTAAGAAAACTTTTACTCCTTCTTCTCCTGTGCTCAGGAAATGTGGAGCTCAATCTGGGGCCACCAGTTGCAATCACATCACCCTCTGACCTTGCCACACTGAAAGGCATGAGTTTCCTCCACATTAATGTATGCAGTCTGTTAAAAAAGTTCTCCGGGTTGCCGGAGGGCTGGCCGGGGGGAGAAGGATAAAGCGTCCGGGGACAGCTCTCCTTCTCTGGAAGGTGGGTAGGGAATGCATACCCATGTAGGCTGACTCCTGGTGGAGGCTGGGAGTGCAGCATACAGCCGGGGGAATGGTGTTCAAGAGGGCACTGGCAGACGTTGGCGTACACCTTGACGTCAGACGTCACTCCCCCACAGGAAAAGCGGAAAATCTGCTCGCTGCCCACCAAGATGATGGCTCTCCATTCCCAGGAGTGCCTCCAGTACTTGGCCAGGGCCTTCTGTTCCTCAGAAGCATCCCCAGGCCCTAATGAAAGTGTGTGCTGGGGTCTTCCCCCTCCCTGGTGCCCTTCCCCCTCGGAGGAGGGGGACCCGCCTGGTGATGGGGATACACTGAGATATCCCGGGGGTCAGCTGCAATCTGAGGCCCTGAGGAGGGCTGGCTAAGGTCAGTGGGGATGAAGGGAACTTGTAGAGCCTGAAGGAGTGGGGGACAGTGAAGCATGGGAGGAGGGCATAAACACATAATGCAAAAAAAAAGTCTCGTGATCCAGGCCCAGGTCCTCCATACTCTACCGGACATCCTAGTGGTTTCAGAAACCTGGCTTAGACTGGCCACCTCCAACAGGGAAGTCAATATACCTAACTATTTACTATTTAGAGCAGACAGACACTCCAGGGGTGGAGGGGTTGCCATCTATATCAAGGATAGGTATACAGCATCCTGTCTGAGTGCTTCATCTGTTGCAAATGCTTATGAATGTCTATCTGTTCAAGTCACCATCTCTCACACTTCAACATTATGTATCATAGGGTGTTATAGACCTCCTTCTGCCGGTCTACAATTGTTACCTCATCTGAGTAATATCATTGAACAACAATCCTCAGAAATAATTATTCTTGGGGACCTTAATTTAGACTTGCTATCTAAAACAAAACCACTGATCCTCTCGTAGCTTTCTGTGACACCCATGGATTATCGCAACTCATTGTCGAACCAACACGAGTAAATAAAAAGAACGTGGATAACAGCTCCCTGCTAGATAATATCCTAGTGAATAAAGCATATCTCTTCTCCTTTGCCGGCACCTTCTTCAGTGATATCAGTGATCACTCCTTTATTGTTTGCATAAGATCAAGCAACAAACCTACTACTTCATGGAAGTTTGCTGCAAAGAGATCTAGACGGAACTTTGATCTCACTGCCTACATAAATGAACTGAAACACTCCTTGTATTGGCAAGAGTTCTATTTTGCAAAAAACACGCAATCAGCATTCAACATATTCAGCAAAATTATCCTAGACGCCCTAAATAAATATGCCCCTGTAGTTAAGGTGTGAATAGCAAAAAATGCATGTAGATGGTTCACACAATTATTAAAATCTGCATTGACTGAAAGAGATAACCTATGGAAAAAAGCACGCAAAACCGAGTCTGCTGCAGACTGGTGCAAGTTCAAAAGGGCATGAAACTCATGTACTAGAATGGTTAGAGATACAAAAGCTGCATACTATCATTCTGAATTTCTCTTTGCCTCCAAAAATCCTGCAAAATTTTGGAAAACCGTCAAGGACTTGTCTGGTCACATGTACGGTGGCTCACTACCTGATGAAATCTCCTTAAACAATAACACCATTACTGACAGATTGGAAGTTCTGGATGCCTTCAATAATCAATTTGCGACTGCATACTTAGCCTTTGACAATTCCCCTGTGAATTTGATATGCTCTCAGGTGGATAATCAAGGTGCAGATCCTAGTGTCACCGATTCAGTCTTCTCCTTGCGTCCTACTACTCTGAAAGAAGTTGAAGACCTGTTGCTAAAACTGGATGTAAAAAAAAGTGCTTGTGTGGATACCCTCGACCCATATTTTTTGAAGGTGGCCATCCATATGTTAGCCGTGCCCATAAACCATTTATTTACCTATCATTGACTCAAGGATCCATTCCTTCAATATGGAAAACAACGCACATCATACCCCTGTTCAAGTCCGGAAATCCCTGTAATTTAAATAATTACAGACCAATTTCAATTCTCCTGGTCTTGTCAAAATTACTGGAAGAAGTCATAAGTAACCAGCTGAGGCAGTATCTAGAAGCTAATAACCTGCTTAATCCATCCAATCAGGGTTCAGAGCTAAACATAGCACCATCACAGCACTTGTCAAAGTGACTAATGACTGGGAAAGAGAGCTAGACAACAGGAATTACACCTGCGCCGTGTTCTTGGACCTGAGCAAGGCCTTCTACACTGTCGACCATTATCTGCTACTCTCTTCCCTGACCTCACTAGGTGCTGACCCATTATCTTTACAGTGATTCAACAACTACCTCTCTGATCGTTTCCAGCAGGTGAAAGCAGAAGAAGATCTCTCAACTCTCAAACCTCTCCTAAGAGGTGTTCCCCAGGGTTCTATCTTAGGACAGATCTTATTTGCAATATACATCAACAATATTGATGAAAGCATAACTAAGGCCAACATACATCTGTTTGCAGATGACACAGTTCTTTACGTAAGCTGCCCGTCATTACAATCTGTACGTAATGACCTTCAATCTGAGTTCAACCCGCTGCAACACCAACTCCTAAACAAAAAACTATTACTTAATGCCAAGAAAACAAAAGCAATGCTCTTTTCTCCCTCTGTCCAAATGGTAAATTCAGCCCTATCAGATCCTGTGCCACAGATTACTACAATTCTTTCTGAAAAGTTGGCATTTGTCCCTAAATTCAAATACCTGGGAGTATGGCAGGACCATAGGCTCTCCTTTATAGAGCACATTGAAGAATTACTCAAAAAATGATGACAGAGACTTGGCCTGTTCTTTAGGATAGCCCACTTCTTAACTAGAGATGCCAAACTACAGCTGGTACAATCAACCTACTGTATCTATCCTTGATAGATTATGCTGACATCCTGAACTGTCACTGTCCCATTTCCTACCTCACCAAACTTGACACATTATATCATAGAGCTTTGATGTTCATCACAGGCCTGCCTTATTCCACTCACCACTGCTCCCTATATCAATCAGTGGGGTGGAGTTCTCTTCAATACAGGCATGATAAAAATGCTGCCTTATGGACCCTGAGAGCCATCTCCAAAAAACTGCCCCGATACATTACAGACTGTCTTCCTATAAAACCAATAGGCAATTATGCCCTGAGAAGTTGCAAATCTCTCCTACTGATGGTTCCCAAAGTTAACTCTCGCTTTGGCAAGGCTGCTATAAGCTTTACACTGTCCTCGTTGTGGAAAAAATTGCAAAAAAAACTGAAACTGAGGTCACCCATCAGCATCTCATCTTTCAAGCTCTTATATTCACATCTCAGAAATGATCAGTGCAATTGTTTCCTATGACCATGAATTGTCATCATGCTACCCTGTACCATTTAACCATGAATGAATTACTTCTAGTGCTTGTCTCCTCCTTGGCCCTGGTCTGTCATCATGCTTTCATGTAACACCTTGATGCCTCTGTCCTCTCTTTGATACTGGTCTATCTTCTCACTTTCTCCAGCCTTCTTTTCACCACTCTATACAGCACTCATCCACAATCTACATGCAGTCATACTATAAAAGTCCTAACACCCCTTTCCCCCTTCCTGTAGGCCTCCACCACCGCATCAGTTCTACTGACCTATCCTTGGGACTTCACTTCTCACAATGTTTATCCTTCACTTACATATTACATACCCCTCCTGGTACCCCATCCGCCATTAGTTGGTGGTTCTCCAAGCCATTTTCATGGCTAGTTCTAGTGACTGCCCCTGGTAAATGAACTAACTGGTACTTCTATACAGAGAACATGGTTTATATACAATTGCATGGTTCAATGGTGGACCTGCCACCTTGTATTTGAATCCTCCTCTATTATGGCATACCTTGTCTTCCATTTTATCATTTGAGTCTTCTATTACTGTAACATTGTGTTTGTGTTTATATACTTATTTATGTGTATTTATATGTTTTTATGATGGATGCTACCCTGACACTGTTCTAACCAGGTCCATCTTGTAAAAGAGCTCTGCTCAATGATGTTCACCTGGATAAATAAAGATTTTGATTGATTGATTGATTGATTGATTGAGTCTAATGGCCCTCCTGCCAATCCCAAATCTCCTATTATGTCAGCATTCATTACATCCCCTTTTCCCTGGTAGTCTAGAAGCCCCCCTGCCCAATCCCTAATTTCCATTTATATCAGTATTAATTACACCCCTCTTCCCTGGTAGTCTATTGGCCCCCTTTCTGATCCTCAATCTCCTGTTATATCAATATTAATTACAACCTCCTTCTCTGGTGGACTAGTAGTAGCTCCCCCTCCCCGATCCCTGATCTCCCATTGAAAGATTTTCCAGACCCATTCCCCTGTTAAATGACATACCAAATTACTGGTAGTCTAGTGGATCCCCCACCCAGCATGCCGTACCACCCCACTTGACTCCCATCCCATAACTGAGCTGGACACTGGCACAGCCCCTCCACTAACCACCAAGGTCAGCAGCCAACTGAGCTCTTAGTGAGGGCTTACTATATACAGTACATGCTAATTGAGAGCTCAGTTGGTTGTTGGACATGGTGGTGAGTAGTGGGCTGTGCCAGTGGCCATTTTGGTTACAGGATGGGTTAAGCAAGCTGGTAGGGCACTGCCAGGTGGGTGGGTCCACTAGACCACCAGGTATTTTGGTATATCATTTAACAGGGGAACAGTGCTGGAAAATCATTCAACACATGATCAGGGATCGAGGAGGGGGACAACTAGACTAGCAGGGAAAGGAATGTAATTAATACTGATATAATGGGAGATCAGGGATCAGAGAGGGGGCCACTAGACTAGTGTAATTAATACTGATATAACTGGAGATTGGGGAGGGGGGCCACTAGACTACCAGGGAAAGGTGACTGTAATTAATACTGATATAATGGGAGATCGGGGATCATGGAGGTGGTTCATTAAACCGCCAGGATGTTTTTTTTTCAATATCAAATGGGGCGGCATTGGGACTGGTGGAGGGGAACTGCAGCACATTGCAGCAAACTGGTCAACTCTCCCAGAGAATAGATTTCTAAGTACCTTTAGACCAGCCCAGGGTACTTAGAATTTCTCACTCTGGGAGAGTTCTGAGAATCCTGCATTAGAGGATATGGCAGTCTGTGTCTGCTGCAAGCTCCTAGTGCCATGCTGCAGCCCATTTTTGGGCACACATGTGGCATGAGCCCTGTTTTGGTTAGGCAGCCTTTGACTGATGCAGGTTGCCATTGAGAATCGCTCCCTGTGCATCCTTGGGTGCAAGGGGCACTTTGCACCATTCTTTGTGGTGCAAGCCCCTTGCAACATCCTGGAAACTTTGAGAGTCGAGTCCAGTGTCATTTAGTAGGTTATATAGATCAGTACATAAAAGCTAAGATTAAAAACCCTTCTCAAGTGCATCAATACATAACATACATAGTTCCCACCATTACTGATATTATATTCAATCCCCATAAAATAAGCCTGTGGTCAAAAGCAGTAAGTGAAACAAAAACAAGTAAAGAAAAAAAAAGAGGGGAACAGAATGGGAAAAGGGAAGGAAAGCTATAGATTAGAACACTTAGGACTCGATTCTCTAAGCCCTGAGCTTGATGCAAGGTGCCTATGCCAAACATAAATGGCAAAAGTGACACCTTGCAATATAGATTGCCCCCAGAGCTATTCTCAAAGGCAGCCTGCCTGCCCTGTACAGGGCTTGCACCACCTGTGCACCAACAAATGGACTGCAACATGGCACAATAGGGCATGTGGTAGACACAGGCTGCCACATTCCCAATAGCGGGATTCTCAGAACTCACCCCGAGGGAGAAATGCGAAGTACCCTTTGACCAGCTACGGCTGTCTAGGGGTACTTGGAAAATCTCCTTCTGGGAGAGCTGACCCGTATGTGGCATTGTGCCTCAGGCCAACCTCCCCAGCTATGAGTGTGCCATTATTGGTACCAGATAAAGATTGTCATGCCCCCCATCCCAGATCCCCAATTATGCCTGTGTCAGTATCAGTGCAAGCTGCTTTATTGGAACAGCTTGTGCTGCTCCAAGCTCCATTTGAGAATTGGGCCCTTAGAGTCCTATTATCTTAACCATGTGTAATTTATGTCAAGAACAGTAAGTTATTATAAACACGTAAAGAAAAAAAACAGCAGGAGAAAAAATAAAATGGGGGGGTTGATTCGGGGGAGGGAGAGATAAACTTGGGCACTAAAAAGTGCCCTTTTACCATGACTGTAAATAGTTTATGTCAAATACAGAAAATTATTATTGAAACATGGAAAAACAGCAAAAGTAAAAAGAAAAGAAGGAGGAAATGTTCTTGGATGGGCAGTGAAAAGAAGAACGGGAATATATAGAAAGAATGTTATTTTGTTATTGTAAAATCAAAAATGAAACACTAAAAGTGTCCTGTTGTTTTAATATAAACAATCCAATCAAATACAGTGAATGGGGGGACACTGAAGGGCACAAAATACCAAATCCAATCTTTTTTTTTTCAAAAAAGCACTCAGGATGTATCAGCAGAATACAATAGATAAACATATAAACGCTATACATATTTACTGTATTTGTTGAAGTAAAGGAGTAAAAGAGGAAACAAATAAGCAAATGCTGAGGGAAATAATTTAATTTGTTATAATTATCAAAAAAGAAAAAAAGGGGTATTGAAGGGAAAAAGGGGGGAGGAAAGCTCAGTACAATAATAAATGTAACATTGTTCATCCAAAATTATTTCATCAAGGTTCACAAAATAGCTTTCTTGGTAGATCACATTTCATCACAGTTTTTTTAATTTTGTCAAAATAGCAGTTTTCAGCCCTGGAGAAGAAAGTAATGCATTACAATACACAGCACAAAATTACAAAAAATTCTGACTGTCTATGTTGTCATTAAGTCCCTCTAACATGAGGGTTTTTATTTAAAAAATCAATTTTGACTCCTTTTGGAGTAACTGCCTCTGTCTGTCTCCCCCTCAAAATGGATCTCAAAGGATGTGTTCAATACCAATGAAATGTTGGTCAATCTGTGATTGGGCATGAAATTGGGCAAAATGGGTACCCAATGGAGTTTTGGGAGTGACCTTAACAACAGAGTGAACATGTTCTTGCACACATTTTTTAAATGCTCTAATGGTTCTTCCTACTGTACATAGATTTTAGGACAAGAGCAACACATGACATAGACAACATGTGGTATACTACAGGTCAGAATTGAGAGGATAGTGAGTGATGTATATCCTAGTAGTAATAGTTGATTAGCCTATAGCAAACAAGTCACTTAGTACAAATAGGTTGTACGTCACTCTCCATTCATTTGGCTCAGAGACTTGGAAGAATGAGGAAGCGCTTGCTCCAACTGGAATTTTTTTTTTTATAGGATCTTTTCTAGAAACTTGGATTTGGGGGCTTTGGGGGTATTTTTTTGGCAAGAGGTGGCAAAGTAAGGGGGTGTCTGTCATTACAATGAAAGATACATAGGGGGAGGTGGGGGAACATGTTTTTCATATGGGGAAGGGGCTAATGCTGAGAGGGTGCCTCACATGTTAAACATTGCTAGATATAATTGGGAGAAGGGAGGTGGAGGCCTAGCAAGGAGATGGGTAAATGTGTACAGAGCTAAAACATACAGTACGGTTGCAGTGAAGTTTGTCAATTCATGAGGTAAACCTTGCACAATTACACACATTTTAATAAGCAAATTGATGCTCTTTACACTTAGCAGCAAATTGTACTAGGCAGAACAAAGGATTTTGGCCCATCCAGTCTGCCCACCCTACCTATTTTCCTTACTCTAGTACCAATCCTCCCCTTTTCTTACTGTCCCCACTTTTCTAACTAAATCCCCTTGCCTGTCCCATCAATGCTTGAAGGTGCAGATTGATATGCCCTGTATCACTTCTTGTAGTAGATTATTTCACTTTCTGACACTCTTTCCATGAAGAGGTGCTTCCTGACATTTCTTTAGAATCCCACTATGACTGGTTTAGTGAATTCCCTAATGTCCCTGTGTTTGATATAAAAGAGAATATTTCCTTGGTATCTACTCTATTCATCCCATTCAGGTTCTTGTATTTTATGTTTAATTCATGTCACACCTTTCCCTCCTTTTCTCCATGGTGTACATGTTTAAGTCCTGCAGCCTCTTCTTGTATGTCAAATCCCAAAGGCCACACACCATCTTAGTTGCTCTGAACTGTCCTTCCACCTTGTTTCAGTCTTTCCTCAGGTGTAAGCTTGAGAACATTATGTAGTATTCCATGTATGGCCACACTAGTGGTCTTAACAGATGGAGGACTACCTCCCACTTTCAACTGCTTATTCCCCTCCCTATGCATCCCAGCATATGTTTGCTTTGCTCACTGCTCTGTTGCAGTGTACAGATGTTTTTAGGGTCTCTGATATCATCACCCCTAAATCCTGTTCTTCCAAAGTGCTATCCAGCCTCACCATCCAGTTCTGTAATGCATACTTGGGATTTTTTTTCCCAATGTGCTGTATTTCAAAATGTTTAGCAATAGATTTCTGCTGATAAAACATCATTGACCAGCTCTTTAATCTGCCTAGTTCCTCCCTTATTTCCCTTCACCCTTCCTCAGTTTCTACCCTTGTGAAGACCTTTTTGTCATTTGAAAAGAGGCAGATCTTACCCCTGATACTGTCACCTAGGTCAGAGGTGAAAATATTGAAGAGGAGCAGTTCTAGTACTGACACCTGAGGTACCCTGCTGATCACTTCCCTCACCTCTGAAAACTACCCATTGACTAGCATCATCTGTGTTTTGTCTCCCCCCCCATCAATTCTCCACTCAGTTCAACATCTTTTTTCTACCCAAATGTTCCTAATGTTTTTGAGAAGTCTCCTGTGGGGGACAGAATTGAAGTCCTTGCTGAAGTCAAGGTACACTATATTAGCAGTCTGCCCCTTGTCTGCTGCTGGGGTAATCCAGTTGAAGAACTTAACCAGATTCATCTGGAAAGACCTTCTCCTCATGAACCCATGCTGTCTGGGGTCCTGCAGCCCATTCCCTTCTAGGAGGTCCATAAGGCTCTCCCTCAGTAGACTCCATGATCTTCTCGACTATAGATGTCAAGCTGGCTATTCAATAGTTCCCTAGATAATCCCTCTTGCCAGTCTTTTTTTTCAGACTTTTTTTGTATTTCTGTATGAATTAATTTCTTGTGAAAGTTGCTGAATTGACAGCACTAGAATCAGAACTCCACTTTTTATTCATAAAACAGGTGCAGCATGGGTGATCATAGTGCCTGCTTCCTCACACTGCCACACAAAGGTGCCTCAACCTTGCCATAAAGGGACTACCACGTATGTGAGAGGGTAGTTCAGACTCCATGCCCCAGTTCATTCCTTGGCCTCTCATGTGAGACTGCCAACAAGGGTGCCTATTAGTGCCAATTGTTGCTTGGTGATTTTGTGATGTGGACACCTGTCCAATGGTAACTGGACTGCAACTACCATAGTTCATTTCACATTGGCACTAAACAGCTCACAGGTGATAATTACAGATGTGTGAAGTCCGCAAAATACGCTCCACGGAGTAATCAGCAAATTTCTCAGAATTCCTGGAGCACAATTTATGGAATTTGTGGAATTTATGAACCACAGATTCTGTGAAATTCACTGTGGAGTGTGAAATTTTGCCTGCGAATTTCATACTTCCTGGTTGATTTCGTTCTAAGTGGCAAAATTCACATTGAAATTCCCACAATCTGCATTAAGCCAAAGTTTGCCATGCCAGGGCAGACTTTGTGGATTTGATTTGACGAAATACAAATCATGGTGATTCGAGCAGACTTCAACTGTGAACTTTAAATTTTCTGCATCTCTAGTGATAATGGCTTTCGACCACTACTGACCTGTGCTGGATTTGAACCTATGATGTAGATGTGAAAGTTTCATCTTCCCACTCTTGTATAGCTGAACAACATCCATTGTCTTCTATTCCTTAAAGACAACTACCTTGTCTAGTGAGCTGTTGAAAATGCCTGCTAGTGGCCCTGCTATAACCTCTGCAATGTCATGTAGCATCCTTGTGTGTAAACTTTCAGGTCCCATGGATCCCATATATTTATTTATTTTCAGCCCTGCTAGCTTTTGTAACACCCTTTTCTCTCTTTTCTGGACCTTTACCAAAGTTTCTTTGCTCCCTTCCTTCATAGCCCAATCTGGCAGTGGCCCAGCATTCAACTTAGTGTAACCCCTAGGTGGTGCTGTCCCAATGGCTACTATCCCTGCCTGCTTGGCTAGTAGCAGGTTAAGGGGCCTAGGTACTGAAATGGGTGCCTCCACCCAGAGGTCAGGTTTGTTAGTGGTCACGCTAACCTGGGCACAGCCCTCCGGGACACTGTAACCCCCCTCTTGCCCTTCTAGTGGCCTGAACAATACACAATAATCACTTTCACAATGACCCTTTTTCACCATACAATTACCCACGCTGTTTGCACTTACCACCAGGGCTGGTTCCTCTAGCGCGACCCTGGGGACCCTCTGTAAAACAAGGTTATGCACAGCAAATAGCAACAGTACAGTACTTTTGTCACAAACTGGACCCACAGTCAGGTTAAATGCAAAAAGTGTTAGATCTGATTTATTCAGGGGACTTGAACAAGGGAGGGGCATAATCAGCTTCATTTGCTTAAAGGCTATATCAATCTGACAGTTATGCATGCACTTCAGAGTCCCTATGCAGTCACACACTCTGGGTACCCAGGTAGGAAGACAATGGGCTAGCCAGGAACGTTGCACGAGATAGGCCAGCATCACAGCCAGTTGGGGCTCTGTGATGGAAGAAAGCAACATGCACAACACACTATTTGTAATCCGGAGCTGGAGGGCTCAATTCATGACAGAAAAGACAACAAAGCAATCAGATGACAACACTTTAGATTTATCTGTTGTTGCAGGGAGCTACCCTGATGTTTACTCATGATACCCAATACAGGACACAGGCAGGACAAAACTGAGACTGCAGGATGTTGATCTGGAGTGCCAGGAGAAGCAAGGCCCACACAAAACACTGAGGTGTCGTTCCTGTTCAAAGCGTTGAGCAGGGGACTGATCCCCAGGCAGGTCAATTGTCGATGACTTTCTCCGTGTAGCCGGTATTCTGGCTTGGCCAGTGTGGCAAGGCCCAGGCCAAATGGAGATGAATACGGATTCAGTTGTCAGAGCTGGATGCAGCCTCCAGCAAGCAGAACACAGTTCAGCACACAGTGGGGAACCAAATCATGACCCACTAACAGCACACATCACATTTACATGTAAGAAATTCTACTGTACCAGGCAGATTGCTATCAGGTTGCAATTACAGAGTCTCTGCACTAACCAGGAGTTCAGAGGTGGCTGGAAATCCTGACAGGCCGATCGGATTCAGCAAATCTTCGGTCTTCTTCAGGTTAAAGCCTGGTCACTGTCCAGTGGCTTAAATCATTCTCACAACTCGGATTCAGTCCAGATCAACTCTATTTTCCCTCTCAGGGACAGCAGGCAGACAGGCAGGCCAAAACTCAGCCCTTTCACAGTTCTCCCGTGTAAATCCACACAGGATTGCTGCTCAATTATCTCGAGCTGTTACTCCTTCACTTCCCAACTCAGATCTGAAGCTAGCTGCAAGCAGCCTGGGACTTTCCCCAGGATCCAAAAGGTTTGGTTGGCTGATCTGTCTGTCAGTCACAACAAGGGCTTCCCCTCCAGGTTCATTTAGGTGCCAAAAGCTCAAAACTACAATTCCTAAGAATTTTGCTCCCACAAAGCCCCTGGGGACAGGCTCCATTTCAGAGTCCCCAAAGGTACTGAATGGCCCATTTCAGCAGTCCAGGACCAAGATGGTGGCGATAAACAGAAATGCCCATGCTGCAAAGAAGGCAGGTTAGACAAACTTCAAAATTATTACTATTCTAATAAATGATCAGCAAACAAGTACATCTTTTAAACAGAGCTCACTCTGAGCTAATAGAGATAGCAGAAACAGAGTGATTATCTGGCAGCCCCGGCGGGACTTGAGCATAGAAACACTCAGTCCTCTCCCAGATTAATTATAACTGCAATCTAGGCAGCTCTTAAAGAGACAGTACACAGAGGCTGTATAGGCACTCTCTGGCAATAACGTTTAAACTGCTAAAACGCAGGACACCAGCCTGGCAGTGAGCATTTAGGCAAGCTCAAGGAAGACTTTTCGGGAACCCCCTTTCTAGAGGAGTTACATTAGTAAATACTGAACAAAAATAATTGTTCAATATGTTTGCTTTTACATTGTTTCTCTCTACCCACTCATTATTGCTGTTAAGTTCCTTTATTCCCCGTTTGACCTTCTACTTGTCCCAGATGTATTGGAAGAGCACCTTTTCCCTTCTTCACCACCAATTGCCATCCTGAGCTGTCTCCACTTTGGCATCCCTCACATTCCTGGTAGTTTCTCCTGTCTTCCTCCCTTTGACAATTAGAAAATGCCCTTTTTTTGGTTCTTACTGGTGCCGTTAAATAGGCTGTGAAGCATATTGTCCCCTTAACCCGTTTACCCTTGGATAGCTTTGGAATGGAGCTAGCTGCTGCTTAAATCATTATCTTTTTAAATGCCATCCACTTTTCTTCTGCACCTACACCTTCATTATGTTCTCCATGCTATTCTCCAATTTTTTCTCACTTTGCTGAAGTCTGCTTTTTTAAAGTCCCATACCCTTATTTCTTTTGCCACTTTGACTGTTTCCACCTGGATCTCCAATGCTACTGTCCTGTGATTGCTGGATCTGAGTGGTTCCAGGACTGCTGCATTCTTAATCCTCTCACTGTTGGTGAGCACCAGATCCAGGAGGGTCTCCTCCCTTGTTGGGCCCTAAAATAACTGCATCCACCAGAATGGGATTCCTACTCCTAGCCATGACTGGATCTCTTCAGTTCACATCTGGCATGTTAATGTTCTCAGCTACCACCACTTCCCCTAGACTTGCTTTCCTATTAAGTGTCTTTGTCAGTGCTCTGTCTATCCCTTGATCTTGGCCCGGTGGCCTGTAGACAACCCTGATCCAGGTTTGTTTCCCACGTTCCTGTTCCTGCTAGTACCCACAGGATTTCCAATTTACCTTACCTTCCTCCAAGGCTACCTATTTATATTGCTTCAGTCCCCTCAGTAATGCACAGCACTACCCTTTTCCTCTGTCTTTTCCCTGTCCTTTCTGAATATGGTGTAGCCTGGTATTATCATGTCCCAGTCATAGTTCAAGGCTTCCCACATTTCTGTTGTTGCCACCAAGTCATGAACCCCTCCTTGTCTAGTGCCTGAAGTTCCAGCATTTTGTTGCCTAAACATGACTCATACCATTTTCCAGCATTTCCCCAACCCTCCTTTTTCTATTTTCCATTAATTTACTTGATCCTGCTGAGTTCAGTGATAGGAGGTCCACAAGGCTACCCATTTTTTGTAACATTCTGTGTGTGTCTTCTACTCTTACTACCCCTTACTAGTTTAACTCAGCTATATGTTGTGCTCACATTTTACCCAGAAACCTCCTGCATTCCTCATTGGGGTGAAAGCCATAACCTTTAAAGAACCTCCAACCACTGCAAGTTAAGCCTCAGTCCCTGAGGAACTGAAATCTATCTTCCCTGCACCAATTGTGTAGCTATACACTAAACTGGAACATGTGGAACTGTTCCCTTTGGTTCCAGTATGGCCACAGCAGTACCTTGAAGAAGGCTACTGCTCCTGCTCTCTCCTTTGCTACCTTTCCCAGAGCACAGAAGTCTGATATCACCTGTTCCATGATCCGCTTGCTCAGATCATTCATGGCCACATACACAAAAAGATCTGGTCTTTCCTTCTCCTCTCCCATGAGCTCCACCACCCTGGTAATAAATCTGTCCACTGTCTCCCAGGAAAACAGACCACCTGTTTGACATCGAGGTGAGACACATTTCCCTTCCTGTACCCTTTACTGTTGAGTTCCTACTATGTATGCCTTCCTTTTGCAGACTTTGGGGCTTGACCCTTCACTTGAGTCTGCTGTCCATCAGACCCTGCCTGCTGGGCATGCTAGCTCCCTCAACTCTCTTTGTTGGAGATTGGGGACCTCCTGTTGCAACACAGTGGACAAATTGCTGGTACACAGCCCTGTTTGGTGAGGCATGGGTTTTCCTTCCCCCTTCTTCCCTTCCCAACCCCATTACTGTCCAGCCATCTTTTCTAGCCAGAGACAGCCTATGAGGTGGCTGTGGATGTGGCAGCAATGTGCTAAGTGGCCTGGTGGCTTCAGCTCTCAAGCGGCATATTTCAGTCATTCTCTTTGTGGTCTGGAGCCTCCTACAACTGAGACAGTGGACAAACTCCCAGAGCACTCTGTTGTTCTCTGCTGTCCCACACCCGATGCACTCTACCCACATCTCACCAAAGTATCCTCCCTGCACTGTTTTTAAATATAAATACACAATATATTGGTACCCCAAACAAGGTGCCCCTTAGATATGCTTACACACATGATTGTTAATCCCATCAATTAGATACTGTGCTCGTTACCTGTTTCTTACAGAGCACCCTGCTGTCCTGTGGCCTTCGTTAGGACATCTTTCAGAGGCCTCTAGGTGAGATGTCCACTCCTATGATGTATCATTTACATGATAAGATGTGAATATAATGGCATGCTTAGGTAGGTTCAGATATAAGGCCTGAGCCCTTACTTCCTGCTGTTCCTCCTCTGATTGACACATACTGTATTTGAGATCTCAGGTCAGACAGTTATTACCACAGCCTCCAACTACAGGGCAAGACACAGCTCTTTAATATGGCCCTGAAACATGAGCTACTGTGGTTGGTCTCAAATTAACCCACCAGACAGTAATAAAGACACCAGTTCAAACAAGTTTAACTACAATTTACCATACCTATGTTGTCTCAACAAAATGCCTCTTCAAATTCTGTCTGTGACCAAAACAGGTAGAATCTGCTTTATGACAACAACCTGAAGGAGTGAGTCTTACTGTATATACTGTAGCAAGCATAAACTAACCTGCAATCAGAAATGTGCTTTTGTCCTACATGCAAATGAGATGGAGTTAGGGTAAGGAGACCAGGAAAAAGGGACAAAGGGGTCTGACAAGAAGGGTAGTAACAGAATTTGGAAGACCATGTGCCCAAATGCTCGTAATTTGAGTAATAAAATCCTGGAACTTGTGGCAGAGGCTGACCTGGACATTGTTGCCATTACACAGTTATGATGTAATGAGCACCATGATTGAGATATAGCCATACCATGATATACTCTGTTCAGGAAGGACAGGGAACATATGAAAGGGGGAGAAGTGCCTCTTTACATAAGTTATAGCATAAATGCAACAGAGACACAGGGAATATAGGGGGGCAGAGGCACTGTGGGTCACCCTAGAGACAGGAAATGGAACCATCATTCACACTGGCATGATCTACAGACCTCCAGCACTGGGAGGGAAGACAGATAAGGTACTAGTGGAAGCCATCCAAAAGATGGCGAATAAGGGGAGGTACTGCTGGTGGGGAACTTTAGTCTGCCAGTTGTGGATTGGAGCATCCCAGCTGCACTTTCAGATAGAAGCAGGGACTTCCTGGACTCCCTGCAAGGGTCATTCCTCAGGGAACTAGTAGGAGAGCCCACTCATGAGGGAGCAGTGTTGGGCCTGGTACTCACCAATGAGGACAGCATTGCAGATGTCACAATGGGTGCCAACCTGGGGACCAGTGATCACTGCAAAGTGTGGTTCAGTATAACTACTGAGCCACAACTGAACACACTATGGCAAGGGTTTTGGACTTCAGGAGGGCTGACTTTACAAAGATGGTAGAATGCCTCAGGAATGCCCTGGCAGGGGGCGAGGGCATGGATGGAGTGGAAGAACAGTGGGCAAAACTAAAATGGCTATAGGCAACTCAACAAACCTCTGTGTCAGGCAAGTAAGCAAAACCAAGAGGAAAAAGAGACCGCTATGGTTCTCAAAAGAAGTGGCTGGGGAGGTAAGGGCAAAAAAGTTAGCATTCAGGAGTTATAAGTAGATGCAGAGGGATGAGGATATGGAGGTGTACAATGAGAAGCAGAGGGAGGCAGGGAAAGTAGTCAGCAGTGCAAAGGCACAAGCAGAGGAGAAAATAGACCAGGCAGTAAAGAAAGGAGACAAGCCATTTTACAGGTATGTATTTGAAAGAAGAAAGACCAGGTGAGGGCTTGTAAGGCTAAGAAGGGAAAGGGGGGGAGGTGTGGACTGGGACAAAGAAAAATCAGACATCCTGAAGAAATATTTTTGTTCAGTGTCCATGGAGGAAGGACAATGTGAAGGACCACAGGCAAGAGACAGTAGCATCGAACGAAGAGACAGGGACATTAATCCATTTAAAGAGAAGAGACTCCTAAAGGAGCTCACAAATCTGAAAGTGGACAAGGCAATGGGGACAGATGGGATATATCCAGGGATATTGAAGGAGCTCAGAGAGGTGCTGGCTGCACAACTGACAGTCCTGTTCAACAACACATTGGAGATGGGAATGGTCCCGGAGGACTGGAGGAGAGCAGATGTAGTCCAACTTCACTAAAATGGTAGCAGGGAGGAAGCTGGCAATTATAGGCCAGTCAGCTTGAGTTCAGTGAGGAGAAAATAATGGAATCACTACTGAAGGAAAGAACTGTGGAATATCTTGTAACCAGCATCTTACAGAATTGGAGGCAGCATGGATTAACTGGGAGGAGATCAAGTCATACAAATCTGATGTATTTCTTTGACTAGGTAACCAGGGAAGTAGATCAGGGTAGAGCAGTGGATGTACCCTGCTAGCTGTAGATTTCAGTAAGGCCTTTGACATCATTCCACACAGGAGACTCCAAAACAAGCTGGGCTGCTTGGGAATGGCTCAAAAAGTGATAAACTGGATAAGAAGGTGGTTGGGGGATAGGCAACAGATGGTGGTGGTAAATGAAGTTCACTCAGAGGAAGGAAGAGTGATCAGTGGGGTGCCACAAGGAACAGTACTGCAACCAGTCCTCTTTAATGTCTTTATAAGGGACATTCCAGAGGGACTTGAAAAGAAAGAATGCCCCTTTGCAGATGTCACTAAAATCTGCAACAGGATAGACACTGTTTGATGACCTAAAATTGGCCAAACAGTGTGACAATGCAGTGGGATGTGCCAGTGGGATGCTAGGATGCATGGGGAGGGTATCTCTAGCAGAAGGTGGGAGGTGGTGATTCCGCTGTATAAATCATTGGTGAGACTCCATCTAGAGTACTGTGTCCAGTTCTGAAGACCACATCACTGAAAGGACATAGACAGGGTAGAGGTGGTCCAGAGGAGGGCAACTATAATGGTGCAGGGTCTGCACCAGAGACCCTATGAGGAGTGACTAAAGGACCACAAGTTGTACACCCTAGAAGAAAGGAGGGAAAGAGGTAACATGATAGAGGCTTTCAAATACATCACAGGTATAAATAAGGTGAAGGAGTGGATCATTTTTCAGAACAAAAATGTTCAAGAACAAGGGGACATGTTATGAACCTGGAGGGGGGGAAGACTCAGGGGAAATGTAAGGAAGTGCATCTTCACTGAAAGAGTAGTGGATGCCTGGAACATGCTCCCAGTGAGGTGGTGGGGGCAGAAACTGTAACTGGATTCAAGAAATCATTGGCTCGGCAAAAGAGAACCTTAATGTTTAGGGAAGAGAGGGATATGCTGGAGATCAAGTAAGGTCTGCAGTATGACAGTACGCTGAGGAAATTGAAAGATTAGGTGGGCCAAGAGGTCCTTATCTGCTGTCAATTTTTATGTTTCTATCCATTTATCATGTAGCAGAGGCACAAAAAGAGGCCCAAGGTCATACAGGTATCATCCTACTGTAAAACAGCAGGACAAGATATAGCTATTTATTGTGGCCCTTAAATGTGGGCTCTGTGGCTGGTCTCAGATTTACCCAAAAGACTATTATAAAGACATCAATTCAAAGAAGTTTCCCCACAACTTATACTACCTACAGTATCCCCCCCCAAAAAACTTTTCAAGTTCTGTCTGTGACCAAAATAGGCAGACTCTGCTTTCATACCCTCATGTCTCTCCAAAGATAAATATGATATAGAATGCATGTGGCAAAGGCCCCCAAAACATCAATAATAAATATATATCCAAGATAAAGAAATATGATAGTAATAGAATGAGACCAAAATGTATCTCGAGATAATCAAAAAGATGATCAATAAAAAGAAAAAACTATTCAAGTCATTCTTGTCCAAAAAATAATGGAAAATTGGAAGCTTTCAAAAAAACTCCAGAAAGAATGTTAACAGGAAATAGAAAAAAAAGCAAAAAAAGAAATATGGAATATACACTGGCCCTTAATACCAAAACATATAACAGCAAGACATTTTCAGCTATATAAATTCTCTTAAAAGAAAAAAAAGTTTATGATTTGTCCATTGGTAATGAATGATACCACCATAAGCAGTTATGTGGAGATTGCACACATTTTTAATAGACACTTCTGTGGGATATTTTAACCAAGGGTTAGAACACTTACTTCTGTGGACATTAGTCAATGCAATAAAATCAAAATCACATTAGAAGACATCAACAAAAAAAAAAAAAGAAGACTTTAAGATTAAACTCTTCCCCGGTCCAGATGAGTTGTCAGATCACATGATGAAAATGATTGCAAAATATTCACTTCGTCTGTTAAAACAAATATTTGAACAGTCAGTCAATACTGGAATCATTTCCAATGACTGGAAAACAGGAAGGAAGTTTACCATTATTAAAAAAGGGAGATAAATATACCTTAACAGAATTAGATCTAGAGCAGCAGCAGTGGTTTACAAAGGGCATATCTTGCACCACTAATCTTCAGCATTTTTATTAAAAGATCAATCAGCAGTTTGGTAAAAAAATTCCAGGATGGTAGCCGTGGTTGATGATATGGAGGGGTGGAAGGGGTTGCAGGAGGACCTGACTAAGTTGCCGGAGTAGGCAGAAACATGGCAGTTGGGGTTCAACACCAAGAAGTGCAAGGTTCTGCACTTCACAGCCAGGAACCAGGGGAAGGATTACCACTTGAATGGGGTACAGTTGGGGTGCTCCACAGAGGAGAAGGACCTAGGAGTCATCATTATTGGGAGCATGAACAACTCTGCTCAGTGCAGGAAGGTGGCAGCAAAAGGCAACAAAATGATGGGGTCTGTTGCAAGAGGGATCTCCTCCAGAAGGAGGGAGGTTATCCTGCCCATATATATAGGTCATTGGTCAGGCCCCACCTGGAGTACTGCATGCAGTACTGGCACCCATTCCTGAAGAAGGACATCCGATTGTTGGAGGGGGTGCAGTGAAGAGCTACAAAAATGATCCAGGGATTAGAGAGCAAGCCATATGAGGACAGGCTGGGGGAGTTGAATATTTATTCGCTGGAGGACAGGAGGGATAGGGGTGATATGATCGAGACCTTTAAGTATCTGAAGGGGATAAACAAGACCAAAACAGAAGTGATATTCCAGATAAGAAGGGGGAGGGACATGAGAGGGCATGGACTGAGACTGAAGGGGGGGGGAATTCAGGAGGGAGATGAGGAGATATTTGTTTCACTGAAAGAGTGGTGGAAAATGTAACACCTTACCAGACGAGATAGTGTCCTATAAGATAGTGGGCAGTTTTAAGAGGGGTTGGGACAGGGTAAGAGGAAGGGATACTGGGAAGAGGGGGTGGGAGGGGCAGCTGTGAGATGAGGTGCTACTTGCACATTTGAGCAAACTCAATAGACCGTTAGGCCTATTTCTGCTGGCAATTTTGTATGTTCATATACCTCTAGCAATCATAGATAAATTAATCTCACACCTATCTTAATAAAATCTTACAGACCTTTTTAAAGTCAAAATCACATACACCTTAACAGAATTAGATCTAGAACAGCAGTAGTTTACTAAGGGCATATCTTGCACTACCAATCTTCTGCATTTTTATTGAAAGATCAGTCAGCATGCAGTTGGATAAAAAAATTTCATGTGATGTAATTTTCCTTGATTTTATCAAAATGTTCAGTCTAGCACCATATTGGGTCATCACTACAAAGTCAAATAACTCTCAAAGCAATAATTAAATAATTGGATATCGAACTGGCTTGAGATAGTACCCCGTTAAGACAGCGACTCAATTATAGTGAGTCATTTTGGGCAAGGAAAGAACAGCAATGTTGAAATGAGCAATGTAGGTTTAATAGTGATTTTTTTTTTTTATCTTCTATTTTAGCACCGACCTTCAGAGAACTCTCTCTGGCATCCTCCAGTGCCCCCAGCTCTACCTCAGTGCCCGAGAGGCCTCCATCTTCCTGGCACCAACCTGGCAATGCCCTGGCTCTGAACCCCCCAAGGTAGATCCGCCCTATCCGCCCCGGGCACTCTATCTCGAACTTGGCAGACCGGGTTGGGCTCGGCTCTGAAGAGGAATGCGACTGGTGGTGGAGTGTGGCTGAGTGGGTAAAGGTGCTGTGGCCTATCCCCAGGGTCGGGGATTTTCTACTGTAAGTTTCCCCCCTGGAGTGCGACGTGGAATGACACCCACGCATAGCTGCCCTGCTGATGTCTGCTGCGCTCCCACCCCACTGTTCTAGCTGGTGATCCTGTGATACCCCTGATCTCCATCTGGGGTTGCAAGAACACTGAATAGCCCCATGAACCCTCCTCAGGGAGAGGAGAGCAGTCCTCTGGATGCTCAATCTTCTCCCTCCCCTGCCAACCCCTGGCTCCCCAAGTCAGTCTCTGAACCTCTGTCCCCAGCATGGCACGAGATGTGGCATCCAGTGCCTCAACCCGCAGTGCCACTGGGCCAGCTTCTTAATAGTGATGTTGAGCTGAGCTATGTGGGTTTAATAGCACATGGTAACTTCGGTGCTTTTGCTGTGGCAGGGAGTCATAGGTGTCATTGCTGTGCAAAATATATGGAGAGTTGTTCATCAGGCCAGTTCCAAGCTGGCCATGTGGTGTAGTGGTTAGAAACACTGCATGTGTAGTTGGTGGACCCGGGATCAGGACTGGCTTTTGGAAATTTTTTATTGTTTTTGTTGTTTAATTTCTTTTTTTTTTCACTTTTTCTTGTTCCTTAGTATCTGCTCACCCCAGGGTTAGTTATATTAATGATTGGGGGTGTTGGGGCAAAGCTCCCGCAAAAAAGCAAGTGTAGCAGTGCTGATTATGTAGCATGGTATAGTGTTGTGCATTGTTTTCCTTGGGGTCATTTGGCTCATTGTTTTTTTGTCGGCATTTTGTTGTCGCTATTTTGATGTGGAACTGGTTGAGACTAGATCTCAGGGTGTGGTAGGAAATGCTCATTGCTCAAACAGTGATGCAGTGAGCAGTGGGGTCACTTACGGTTCTGTGCCTGGTTCCCTAATATTTCAGATTTTTAAATCTGACCTCACCAGACATCTCATTTGTTGGTCAGCAAAATAAATTGACAATTCAAAAATTTGAGGGCCACGTGAAACTTAAATACACATACTAGCTTACAATCAACCTAGACATCATTTCAAAGTATGTATCAATGTGGGAGATGTGTTTTAATCTGGACAAATGTAAAGTGATGCATTTATGATCAAAAATAAAATCACTCTCATGTCTTGTGTGGCCAAAAACTAACGTACATAGTTAATGAGAGTGACCTAGGAGTAACAATCACCAGTGACTTGGAATGCACAAAGCAGATGAACAAATCAATTGCCAAAGCTAGTAAAATCATGTAGAAATAAGAAGAAATAGTCAGTCTGGAGGCCATACTATGATAGCCTCACTTTACACAACATATATCTGCCTGCACTTGGACTATGCCTCCCAGCTGTGGTTGCTCGTATAAAAAAAGACAATAAAAATTTACTTGAAAAGGTTCAAAGAAAGGATATTAAGTACATCCCTGCTCCTAAGGACCTGTTATACCAAGACAAGTTAAAGAAGCATAATCTAACAATGCTGGAAACTAGACATCTAAGTGGTGATTTATTGTTCCTGTACAATATCAAAAACCCTTACATGATATGCGAGTTGGGCTTTGTTTTAAAAAATAATAACACAAATGGACACCTGCTGCAAATCACAGGACAACATTTTAACACTCTATGAAGAAAATAATTTTTAGCCAAAGAATTGGTAACCCCTGCAATCCATTGCCACTAGACAATATTGCAAAGATAATGAATGGGCATATTAGGTCAGGAGGAGAAGGGAATGTGGAAAGCACAAAAGACATCCAGGAAAAGAAAAAAAGATGGGGAGATAAGAACGATGGGGGTGGTCAGGACAAGGGGGAAGGGGGGAGACACAGGTATGGGAAACAAATGTGCAAGGAGAATAAGAGAAGGGGTACAGGGAGACAGTAACACAATAAGCTCAGACGGGGGCCGACCTCTAACAGAGGGGTCAAAGAAGAGGAAGGAGGAAGGGGTGGTGTGGTCCATGGGTACAAGGAACAAAACGGCTGGGGAGGGTGATGAAGAAATAGGTGAACTGTGGCAAGAAGGGTTGAGTACAGAGGAGAACATGGGGAAGGAGAAACAGTGACAATAGGAGGGAACTTTGTGCTGGAGGAAGAAGGAGAGGAGGAGAAGGGGAAGATGGGGAGGGGAAGAAGGGAAGTATCTTGGTGTTGGGGGACTCGATACTAAGAGGGGTGAGGTGGGTCAGCAAAGGGGAGAGGCACAGTAAAATATGGGTGGAAGTCATGCCAGGAATGAAGGTGGAATGGGTGGGGCAATCTGTGCTAAGGTATGCAAGTAGGGGAAGGGAAAGGCTTCACCTAATAATACGCCTGGGGATGAATGACCTGGCTGATGGGACAATAAGGAAGGTAAAGAGGAGGTCTGAGGAACTGTGACCTCTTTGTGAGGGAGCAGGCAGATCTGTCACCTTGTCAGAGGTACTTCCCGTTCGCAGTGCAAATATGGCAAGAAAAGGGAGAATTCAAGAGTTTAATGAATGGCTGGGGGCCTGGTGTTGGGAAAAGGGGTACAGGCTGATAGGAGGGTTGGGGAGAATCTGTGAGAACAGCAGTCTGCACGCAAAAAATAGACTGCACCTAAATGAGGAAGGGAAAAATGTACTGAAGGCAAGGATGGGGAAGCACTTTGAGGAGCATTTAAACTGGGGGAAGGTAGCATGATGGATAGAGGAGTTCAGAGGCCTAGTGATGTGAAACAAAAGTTCTTACTCCCCGTGATAGCAAGATAAGGAGGAAGGCAACTGCTAAGGGAGTGGATATAACGGGAGAGAGGCTGGGGGGGGCAGGGTACCTCAAGGGAATCAACAAAGTCCAAGAGGGTAGCATCTTTCAAAAAAAGAGGTGTGCAAGAACAAGGGGGCACAATTTGAAGAGAGAGGGCGGCTCAGAGGTAATTTAAAGAAGTATTTTTCACAGAAAGGTTGTGGATGCATGGAGCAGCCTTCCGGAGGAGATCGTGGAGTCAAAAACAGTGGTGGAATTCAAGCATGCATGGGACAGTCATAAGGCAATTCTAGGTGGTGGGGGTAGGAAGAAGTAGGCTGTTGGTTAACTAGGATCTGCAGCTTATCCAGTAGGCAGGGAAATGGGCAGACTGGGTGGGCCAAGCGGTCCTTATCTGCCATCAAATTCTATGCTTCTATGTAGAGACAAGGGTTGAAAGGTGGTAACACTAAACGCTAGGAGTCTGGGGAATAAGGGGAAGAATTACAGGCTCTTCTGGAGGAGGAGTGTGTGGTCTTGGCAGCTATAACAGAGACATGGGATACCCAAATCCATTACTGGGGCATGACGGTTCCAGGGTACAGATTACACTGGAAGGATAGGGAAAAGGGGAAGGGGTGGGGGATGGTACTGTACATAACAGAGGGATTAAAATGTGTAAGGGAGGAGGGAGATGAAGGAGATACAGAAGCACTGTGGTGCAACTACAGGATCCCAAAAATAGATCACTAAGATTGGGGGTGGTGTACAGGCCACCCTCTTAATCTGAAGGGATAGACAGGGTACTGGCAGAACAGATCAGGAGGAACTGCAGGAAGGGGAAGTGGTGATAGTTGGGGACTTCAACCTGCCGGGGGTGGAGTGGACACACCTATCACAATGAACAGAAGGGAGCAGGTAATGCTGGACACCTTCCAGGGAAGCTTTCTAGTGCAGTTGGTCTAGGAACCAACTAGGGAAAGAAACACCCTTGACCTCATACTTATGAACGGGGAGTGGGTGAGGGATGTGAGGGTAGAAGAATCAATGGGGGGAGTGACCTCCGGACAGCATGGTTCCAGTTACAGATGTCTAAAGAGAGGGGGGCATCTGGCACAATGGTGCTGGATTTCAGGAATGCCAACTTTAAGGTGATGAGGGTAGTGGTACAGGGGTTCCTGTGCAAAATTCAACTGGGTATGAGCACACAACAAAGGTAGGAACTGATAAGATAAGGAATAGTGGAGGCAACAGAAACTTGCTGTAGGGCCCAGGCTAAGAAGGCTAGGGGAATAAAACCCAACTGGATAAGCAAGTCATTGATATAGAAAACCCTCCTGTGCTCATATCATCGAGTGTTTATTGTTTGTGCGTGGATTTTAAATGTTAATGTTCAACATTCAGTCTGTGTACAGAGACAGTGGAAGTGTGCTTTGAGGGAGGAGCGTATTTGTGGTGTAGGTAGATTAACTTGGAGAAAAAGACAGAGCTTTCTGTTTTGGTAATATGTTTCTTGTATAACTGTGTTAATGTACACACAGTAATATTTTCAATAATTCTTGCCATTTTTTGATGATTGTTGTGGTGCAGCAGTGCATAGTTTTAGTTTGTTTAAAATATGTGGTCATATTACTGAAGTTTTCAATTTGCTATGCATTACTTAGTGTGTGTGTATGTGTGTGATGCATGTCATCAAATCAGACACCTTTTATTGTGCCACATAATTTCAGCAATGTGAACCTGCTATCCACTGCAGCTGTGTAATTTCTGTACCGCTTTGTGGTATCTTTACTGGTACTAGTACTAGTGACTGTTACTGCAGCAGTGCAGTACACTGCCACCCCCCCATGGCCCGACCCAATCGGCAAAGGTATTCTTTTCCACATTTGAATTTCTGATGGTGAGCACTGGTTAGGTGTTGTGCCTTTGCATCTGCACCTCTTCAGTGCGCAGCACAATCTTAATCTGTCTGTGCATTTGCATCTCTTTAGGGCCCAATCTTCATCTCTAACTTAAGTCACAGTTGTTTCTTTGGCTTCCGTTCAGAGTACTGGACAGGTGTGGTGCATAATTCTGCATGAACATTGTACTCATTAATATGTGTTTTTAAGTCAGGACCATCATCACGAGCCACTTGTGATACAAATCACGTTCTTCATCATCATGGTCACAAATGCAGTCACAAATCACGATTTACGATCACGTCATGAATCACTACATTATTTTTTTTTAATAGTTACTTGGATGTATTGTAAGCCTGTTTTGTAGTATCTCTCCATGCTTCACCACCCCACCATTGTACTCATTAATGATTGTGTTTAAGTCGGGGAGTTTTGTGCCACACCTCATCGGGGCCGGGGAAGTACAGCCATAGACATTTATGTTTCTTCATCATCACAGTCACAAATGCAGTCACAAATCATGATTTACGATTACGTCACGAATCAAAACATTAATATTTTTACTAGTTACTTGGATGTATTGTAAGCCTGTTTTGTAGTATCTCTCCAGGCTTCACCATCCCACCATTGTACTCATTAATAAATGTTTTTAAGTCAGGGAGTTGGACAGTGTCTGCAGTACATACACAGACTGGAAAGAAGACTGACTGCACACATGCAGTTTAGCACAGTATACTTGCACTGCTCAGAATACAAAGTGTCACGCATATGGAAGACAACAAAAAAAGGGCATAATTACATACAAGGGTCAGGGATGGTGGAGGAATACATTTTATAACACAGCAAGGAAGGTGTGGGGGGCACATGGTGTGAGGGAAAAAAAATAATGTGGGATCTCATGGTAATCCAGCAGCAGTTCCAGCATGGACATAATTTGCAACTTACGTCCTTCTATGTGATTCAGCTGCTGCGCCAAAGCACTCACCCTCTCGTTGTTCTTCTCGACAGCACTCCAGAGAACTGCCAAGTCAGCCTGTATTACACACAGTTCTGTGGGGTCCACACATTCTACAGGCTGACCTGCTGGTGGTGGTGGTGGGGGTGGGGTGCTGGTGGAGCAGCAGGTGCTGCTGTGGCCCTCCTCTTCATAGGGATGCCACAATGCACAGCTGCACCCTCTGCCACAGAATGGCCAGCAGGTGCAGGCATGGTCCGTTCTGTGGCAGCCTGCCACTCCAACTGCTGATGATTGGGCATATGGGTGTGCTGGCCCCCAGTCCCCAGGTGAGTCCCCCGGGGGCCATGGTGCACCTCCACCTCACACAGGTGGCACTTGACCACACTGCTGCTGTCCCCCTGACACAGTCAAAAAACTGCCAAACAATGGAGGTGCGGGGAGGACCAGGCACAGGCAGGGGATGGCCAGATGAACTGGCAGCTGGCTGGTCACAGTGCTGAACAGGGATGGGATCCACACCTGGGCCCGGGGGAACAGGCACATCCTGCTCCAGAGGACCTGGTGCTGGACTTGGTAGTGGTGGTGGTTCAACTGCCTCAGAGTCAGGACAAGAGGCAGTGCTGGTCCTGATTCTGGGGGGGGGACACTCACAAGTTTTGAGCGGTCCAACAGGAATGGGTGCCCATGCCCTCCACACATGCGGGTGGTATGATGCTTACCACTACCACGATATCCCAGAGCTGCCCCTGCCCTGGACATTCCCTCACCCTGGTTCTTCTCTCCTACTGAGCTCTCTCAGTCCAAGTAATCACTACTCACACTGTCACACAACACATACACAGACAAACAACTAACTACTTATAAAGGTAAGAAAAATAAAATTTACAGAAAGAACAAATTAAGTAAAAAAAGAGTACAGAAAAGGCAAAAAAATGTAGCTTTTAAAAAAGCTGTTGGGTCTAAATCAAAGTTTAAATCTCCACCTCACTCTGATCTCAAAGTATCAGCATTCACAAAACACACTCCTCTCTCTCCATCTGCACAGGAGAAAATAAAAGTATCTGCTTCTATGACTAACTTTCTTCTTGCCTAGCTAAACAGCATGTGACTTACAGTACTGTAAGCCATGTGATGTGTGGGGGGGCTGCCAAATCTGAAACACAAAGTGGATCACTTAGAATCATAATGAGGAACTCGAAGTCCATTAAAAAAAATTACTCTGTCTTACTTCACATTCCCATTCCACCTTAACGTGAAGTAGTAATGACAAGGCGGAGTGAGCACTTTGCATTGCCCACTCCGCCTAGTGGAGCAGCAATGTGAAGTGCCCACTTCACATTCACTTCGCCGGAAGAATTTAAATTCACTGCATCTCTAGTGCTGGAGGGGTTAAGGGCAATGAGGGTGGACAAGGCACCATGACTAGGTGGAGTACATCAAAGAGGGCTGAAGGAGCTGGCAGAGGTCCTGGCAGGACCTTTGGCAGAATTATGTAATTAATCTCTAGACACATGATTTGTACCCCATGACTGGAGACTGGCTTAGGTGGTTCCCTTCCACAAGAGTGGACTCAAGGATGAAATGGGGAACTGTAGGCCAGTAAGTCTAACAGTCATAGTGGGGAAACTAATGGAGACTATCCAAAAGGAGAGGCTAGTGGCAGTACTGGAGGTGAATGGGGTGCAGGATGGGAGGCAGCATGGCTTCATCAAGGGCAGGTCATGCCAGACCAACCTGGTGGAATACTATGACTGAGTGACTAGGCAAATTAATGCGGGCCACGCGGTGGATGTCCTGTACCTGGACTTCAGTAATGCCTTCGATTCAGTACCATATGGAAGACTTGGAAGCAAGTTACAGGGCAGGAGCAAAACTGGAAGGTTGGGTGGAGAGCTGCCTAAACGATAGGCAGCAGAGGGTGGTGGTAGGTGGGGAATACTCATCCTCTAAGCCTGTGACAAGTGGTGTTTCACAGTGGTCAGTGTTGGGCCTAGTGCTGTTTGGCATATTTATTGCAGAAATCTCAGAGGGCATCAGCAGCAAAATTAGCCTATTTGTGGATGACACCAAGATGGAAGCGGTGGTGGATGACCAGGTTGGGTGGTGGGGGCGACAGGAGGATCTGGCAAGGCCAGAGGCATGGTCTGACAAATGGCACCTAGGGTTCAATGCAAAAAAATGCAATGTACTGCACTTCAGAACAAAAAATTCAAGGAGACTCTACCATCTGGGGGGAGGGGTGTTGCAGCTGGAGGTAACAGAAGATGAGAAGGATCTGGGGGTGCTCATCATGGGAGCAATGAACAATTCTGTGCAATGCAGAAAGGCGGCAGCAATGGCCAACAAAATGCTGGGGTGTATTGCGAGGGGCATTACCTCGAGAAGAAAGGAGGTTATTCTATCATTATACAAATCGTTGATTAGACCCCACTTGGAATACTGCATGCAGTACTGGTGCCCATACCTACAAAAGGACATTAGACTGCTGAAGGGGGTGCAGTGTAAGGCAACGAAGATGATTTAGGGCCTGGGGGAATTGCCATATGAGGTCAGACTAAGAGAGTTAAACGTACACACTTCAGGAGAGGAGGAACATGGGGTACATGATTGAGACCTTCAAATACATGAAGGGGATAATCAAAACAGACACAGAGAACATATTCAGGAGGAGGGTGGGGAGAGACACTAGGGGTCATGACATGAGGGAGGAGGGGTAGATTCAGGAGGGAGGTGAGGAGGCATTTATTTATGGAGAGGGTGGTGGCAAAGTGGAACACACTACCGGCTGAAGTGGTGGCATGTAACACAGTAGAATACTTCAAGAAGGGGTGGGACAGGGCAAAAAGGAGGGTAAAAGGAGAGATGGGGAGGGGTGGGGCGAGGCATCTGCTGAATAGGGAGCTAACTGCAATCTCGAGCAGCCTAGATAGAGCAGGATGACCTTTTTCTGCTGGCAACTTTCGTATGCTCATATGTTCCTGTCACCAAAACTAAATCAGAATTCAAGAATAAGCTAGATAAATTCAAATTATGAGGAGGAAGTTTACATTTATAGGGCAAAAGCCTCTATGTTCCTGAAACCACCTTAGTGTAAACCTCAGTACCATGGTGTAAAGTGCAGCTCCAACAATGACTGGGAGCAGAAAAACAGGCTGGAATACAGGAGATGAAGTAGTAAAGCTACAGGCAGGCCCAACAAGGGTGACATACCCCCAACAAATGATCAGCAGATGAAACCCAGTTGGTGGTCAAGAACAGTCTGACTAAGAGAAGACCTGGACTCAGAGGACAACCAGAACAAAATCAAGGGGCCAGCAGTGCCAATGGGCAAGGACAGCAACAGCAAAAGAAGAAGAGCCCCCAAAATCCCAAAGGCAGAAAGCAGAATGTGTGTGTGAGGGATTAGACAACATGGAAAAAAAACAAGTAAAGGCAGCAAGATGACAGGGCACAGCAAGTCAAACAATGGAAGCAGTGACCACACCAGGTCTACATCAGGTGAAGGAGCTTTGGCAATAGAAGCAGCACTAGAGAAGAGTAGGTCTAATTTGGGGGAGGAAAAGCACTGCAGAGTGGCAGTAAAGAACTGGCTAAACAAACAAGGGAGAGCAGGCAACAGAACAGTCAGACAAGAGTGAGTGTGAGAGACAAAGATAAAAAGACAGAAAGTCTGGGAAGGAATTCAGCACCTGGAAAAGATCCCAACCAATTTAAGAGATATGAGTAGGGACTTAACCTAATAAGGAAAACAGCTCAATGGAGCAGGAGGAATGCCCAAAGCCACCACCATGTGGCAATGGCAGGTACAGTAGAAGGAGGAGAGGCAGGAGTGCTGGCAACTGCAAGGCTGCAGCAAAGAAGTAAGAGTCTTAATAGTTATCCGGGCATGTGCTAAGTTGAGCTGAATTAGTGACATGGTGAATGTCACCACCTTTCCCACCAAACCTCAGGCATAGCTTTGCAGAACAAGAACTTGGAAAAATGCTTGGCAACAGAGGGTAGTGGAAACTTAAAAGATGTTTACAGTAATGTGAACTGTAAAACACAACAAAACAAATAGCTAACAATATGTGGGACAATTATTAATTGATGGGAGGATTATTACTGACCTAAAACAGGAAACAAAAGAACTAAATAGATATGTCTGTTCAGTATTTAGAGAAAGGGAACCAGTGGTATGGGGAAATAGAGTAGTAAGACAGGAACAGAACAGATTTACCAGATATTTGTTTGCAAGTTTAGTTAAGTTTTATTTTGTTGTCTTGGTGCAGTAACTACACTGGTGCCAATACATCTTTTTCATGCATAACCCAGTAGTTAAATCAATCAATCAATCAATCAAGTTTATTTTATACTGGAAAATTTTGTGTGCAGAAATGCCATTTTCACAAATGTCCAGTTGGATGAGAAGTTATAAAGATTCCTTTCACAAAGGCTGGTACACCTCATTGCGACTGCTAGAGACTCTAAGGTACCAATGGTGCTGGTCTCATTGGACGCCGAAAAGGCGTTTGATAGAGTCTCCTGGGATTTTCTGTTTGCCACTTTAACTTCTTTTGGTTTTCCGAAAGAATTTATAAAATGGATTAATGTCTTATACTCCTGTCCCTCGGCCAGAGTTAAATGTAACGGGCTATTGTCTCCCCCCTTTAAATTAGCTTGGGGTACTAGGCAAGGGTGTCCTCTGTCCCCACTACTGTTCAATATATACCTAGAGCCCTTGTTTCTCAGAATGGCAAGTAACATTAACATTAAAGGTATCCAAGTAGGAGAAATAAGGTATGCTTTTTCGGTATATGCAGATGACATTTTATTACATTTAGAGAGGCCAGGTATTTCAGTCCCTGCCGTCCTAGAGGAAATTGAGGAATATTCTAAAATATCCTATTATAAGCTAAATCAAGCAAAAACGAAGGTAATACCCCTGAATTATAGAGTGAATAAAGCGGAGCTATCCCCTCTGGGCCTTGTTTGGGAAACGAAGTCCATAGCTTATCTAGGAATCAAGATCTTTAGGGAACTTGGGACTATAATACGAAACAATATTGATAATCTAATTAAAACAATAACTAGGGACCAGGAGAGATGGCGACTACTCCCTATTTCTCTATGGGGTAGACTAAGCATAATTAAAATGAATCTGCTACTGAGGATACTATATCTTTTAGGAATGCTGGGCACATACCTTCCAAAAATATGGTTTTCCAGGCTGCAAAGCATGCTAAACTCCTTTCTGTGGAACAAGAAGAGTATCCATAGGTCTTATCTAAAACTGACAGCCCCAAAATTAAGGGGAGGCCTTGCAGCCCCCTCTTTTTTTCTATATTATATTGCACAACACATGAGTAAGTTGTTCTTCTGGCACAAAGAGATAGAACATACAGCATATTCCCCTCTGTGGTTACCTATTGAAAGATATTTGGCAACCAGAGTAAAGTGCTTGTTGTGTGCCCTTTTATATGTTTCCCCATCCTACATTCCCAAGCCTCTCAGAAATAATCCCATGGGTTGGTCAATGAAGGCCTCTCACCAGGCCCAAAAATACCTCACAGTAAACTGGTGCCAGTCCTCTGACCAGCCAATTATTGATAACCCACACTTCAAGATTGGTGGCACTCCAATACCCTCTACCTTTTGGCCTCGGCTGAATCAATGTAAAGTCTCAGAAATGTGGGCGAGTGGGAAACTGATTCCCTTTGCTCAATTACAAGTCTCTATTGGTGCATCAGGCAATGAAGCCTTTAAATATCTTCAAGCCAGCAAGGCCCTCACCTCGTTCTCCCTGCTGGTCCCATTAAGGGATCCAGGAGAGAGAGAGAGCTAACTACACTTATGCAGGTAGCTTCCCAACCACATGCAGTTTCTAACCTATACAAAACTCTACAGGACTGGGACCATAGATTACCATCTGGGACTTGTCCCTACTGGATAAGAGAACTAAGTATCCCTGAAGATACTAATTTATGGAAGAAACTTTGGATATCGATGTATAAATTTATTAAACAAGATAGCCTTAGATTAGTCGATTATAACATTATGCATGATATTTATTTGACACCAGTTAAGCTCTTTAGATGTGGGACATTAACTGCATCAACAAGTAATAAGTGTAAGAATGACACCGGTTCTCTTTATCACATGTTATGGCAGTGTCCCTATGTAAAGACATTCTGGCAATCTATTAATAGTACATTGGACCCTATCCTTGGCTTAAGAGAACTATTTACGCCTGAAGTTTGTTTAATAAATTATTTCCCAGTCGACACCCCAAAAAGCAGGAGAGCGCACATGACACTCGTTACTGCAATAGCCAAACTTATAATAATGAGACACTGGACAGATGAGAAATCTCCTTCGATACTGGAATGGTACAGGGAGAGTGTCTTGGCACTACAACTGGAAAGGCATATCGCACTTATGCAAGATAGAGTCAAAGCTTTTACCTCGTTGTGGGGCAGCTTAGAGACTATCCTGACAATTTGGAAACCCAATTGACAAGGGACTCCACCGATGTTACATCTAAATGACCAATAATTGTGTGTAGTCAGGGGGACGGGTTGGGGGGAAGGATTGTTTTGTATTGATGGGTTTGCACCTGATGTTTCATTTGCTGGATCAACCTATGTATCTAACTTGGTGCTTAAAATCAATGAAGCTTTGTTAAATTTTAAAAAAAAGAAGTTATAAAGATAAAAGATAATCAATTAACATAATACATAGTACGTACAAGCTGTGGTTGAATTATATACAGTGAGAACTGGCAATCAGGCATGAGAGTATTTACAGAGGTAGAAGATAAACAATTACCATGAAATATACTGTAGTACATCCAGGTTGTGGTAGCATAATATACTGTGGGAGCAGACAATCTGGCATTATAGTATTACAAACAGATTACAGTAACATCTTATATACATAAATAAATAGGCATTAGAGAACAATGGTGCATCGAACATTAAGGAATTGCAGGGCAAGATTAACAAGAGTGATTAGGATACTAAGGCAGTAGCATAATAAGAATACCCAGTGCTGTTTGAAGGGCAATGTGTACACAAGTGTTATGGAATTAGGATGGGAGGGGAGGGGGGAAGAGGATGGAAGACCAAATAGGGAGGAGAAAGGGTTGGAAATATGAAGGGGAGTAGGGATACCTTGTTAGGTACAACTGGAGATAGAAGAACAAGTGCAGGTGAGTTTTGCAAGGAGGTGGCTCTTGAGGGATTTTTGAGAGGCATGGGAAATGCTGCAGGCCAGGAGCTCAGGAGGGAGCTGGTTAAAATGCTTGGTGCCATTATAGGCAATTGAATTTTGAGCCAGTGTGGTGAGGAAAAATTGGATACTGAAGACATTGCTAGAGACTCCCCTAGTTAGGTAGGAAGAAACAGATTTGGGGAAAAGAGAAGTAACACAGGGTGGCAGTTTGTTCAGATGAATTTTATGGAGAAATGCCCCTCAAGGGGTAGCCAGTCTAGCACTTTGTAAAGGGAATAGTGGTGTGTTCTCCAGGGAAGACTGGTGACAAAGTGTATTATGTTATTGTAACTGGATCTAAGTTTGCCAAAGAGTAGGGAATTAACGGGGGGCATACATGATGGAACCATATTCCAAGACATGTAGGAGAAGGGAGCTAGCTAGATTTATTATTTATTTATTTAAATTTTGGTAACTGGGTAGGCCCACTAAGACCTTCACAGTCCCTTTTTCAAGGGCGATCCGGGATTAGTTACATGTACCTAAGGGAAAAGAAAACCAATGCTTTGATACAAACAGGGGAGCAAGACTTACGTAGTGAATAAGACCATCAACTGCAGCATGTTATACATCATCAACAGAATCCAAACAACACCCAGACATTTAGTTAGAAACAGACAGATCAACAAAAAATGCTTAGATAAGTGCCCTTGCAGTAATATTCTGTTCTACTATGAGTCCCCTCCCATCTTTAAACTGTGAAACCATTCTGACCACCCCCTGTTATGGAGACACTTTCAAGTGGCCTCAGTTGAGGCAGCAGCACAGAGCCCCAGTGTTTAGGTGTGATTTTAGTGCTTTCTTAAAGCTCCCAGGAGAGGCACAGCCCTCTATCTCCCTAGGTAGATTGTTCCAGAGTTTGGGTAGGGAGTCTCAAACCTGGAATTAGGAACTTTCAGATCATGTAGAGGAGCCTTAGCCTCATGCAGATCTTGCTAATAACATTGGTGATGTGGAGGTTGAAAGACAGGTGGCGGTCGAGCTGAATATCTAGGTATTTAGGCTCAGAGACTAGCTCTATTAAACTACCATGGTTATGCACTAGAATTAGATGAGGGCTGTAGGTTTTTCTGGGTCCAGAGAAGACCATGTATTTATTTTATTTTGAGTTAAGGACCATGCTTTTAACTTAGAACCATGTGTGAAGAGTCAGGAGGTCAGATTGCAGGCAGGTTAGCATTTCATTGGGGTTTCTGTTGCTGCAGTACACGGTGGTACTAGCCACATAGAGGACCATCTTGGTGTTGGTGCAGATTTCAGTTAGCTTGTTGATGAAGATGGAGAAAAGGAGGGAGCCCAGGATGGACCCTGGGAAACACTATATTTAATAGGGCATTCCGGGGATAGGTGCCCGTCAATATTGGTCAGCTGAGATCTGTTGGCTAGATAGTTCCCGACCAAGTTGATAGTGTTGTTGGAGAAGAGAATGTTCAAAAGGGTGTCCAGGAGCAGACTTTGGTCAACAAGGTAGAAGGCCTTAGTCAAGTCCACAAAGACCAAGCCCATGTACAAGCCGTTGTCTATGGCTCCATAGATGTCCCTAGTAAACTTTACAAGAGTGGTCTCAGTGCTGTGAGCTACTCTGAAACCATGCTGGGCATTGGTGAAAATGTTGTAACTGTTGAGAAAGGAGGTGACTTGGGAATGCACCATTTTTCCAGAATCTTGGAGAGGGGGCAAGGAGGGAGAATGGCCTGTAGTTACCCACCTTATTTCTGGTGCCAGATAAAAACAGGGGTTTGACTATTGCTGTTTTCCAGATGTGGGGGAAGTGCCAGTGCATGGAAAGAGGTTTAAGATGTTGGTAAGGGGGACTGCTGGAGGGGGGGGGGCAATGGCAAGAGAGAGTTTCAAGCTTAAAGGTGAGTAAATCATCAGCACCAGATGAGCTCCACACAAGACTGTTAAAAAGATTGGTTGAAGCAACAACTAACCTTTTCTTGCAATAGCTAACCTTTTTTTGCATACAGTGTGTAATTTTATTCTGGCTCCACATTTTAGTTTCTCAGTGGCTTTCTTGGTTGGTCTCATCATCACTTGAGAAAGGAAAAGTACTCAGAGACTGGAATGGGATCACAGTACAGGGGGCATGTCTTAGACAACTAGTATTGGAACCCACTCGAGAGGTAGCAATCCTAGACCTGGTACTCTCAAATGGAGATGGCGAGAGGATCACAGATTTAGAAGTGGTTAGTCATCTGGGAACTAGTGACCATTGAACAGTATGGTTCACGATAAACACAGCAGTAGAGTCAAGCCATACAAAGGCAAAGGTACTGGACTTCAGGAGGGCTGACTTTGCCAAAATGGGTGAGTGCCTAAGGAATGCACTAGTAAATGGGCAGGAAGGAGGGGTGGAAGAACAATGGGGAATAATCAAAACTGCCATCACAAAAGCAAAAAGCCTTTGTGTGAAGCAAATAAACAAAACAAAATGATGTAAGAAACCACAATGGTTCTCAATGGAGGTGGCAGGGAAGGTTAGGGGGAAACAAGAGCATTCAGTAAGTACAAGGAATCACAGAAGGAGCAGGACAGAGAATTGTATCAGTTACATCAAAAGGAAGCAGGAAAGGCAGACAGAACAGCAAAGGCCCAAACTGAGGAAAAGATAGCCAACTCAGTTAAGAAGGAGGATAAAACCTTTTATAGGTACATCAGGGAGCGAAGGAAGACCAAGGGAGGGATGGTGAGGCTTAATAAAGGGGAGGGGGTGGGCAGATGGTGACTGTGAATAGGCAGAGATACTAAACAAATATTTTTGCTCAGTACTCACAAATGAAGAGAGGGAGGTACCTAAACCAAACAATAGAAAACCGCAGGATACAGGGGTTGATACAAGCCCTTTCACAGAAGAAAGGGTTCTGAAGGAACTCTTAAAACTAAAGGTGGACAAAGCAATGGGGCTTGATGGGATTCATCCCAGAATTCTAAAGAACTAAGGGTAGAACTAGTGACACCACTGTCTACCCTTTTTAATAAATCATGGAAGGATGAGGTGGTACCTGAGGACTGGAAGAGGGCAGATGTTATTCCACTTCACAAAAGTGGGAGCAGGGCAGAAGCAGGAAACTACAGACCTGCTAGTTTAACCTCAGTGACTGGGAAAATGAAGGAATCACTTCTGCACGAAAGAATTGTTGAGTACCTAGAGGCCAGAGGAGTACAGAACCCAAGGCAGCATGGATTAATATCAGGAAGGTCATGTCAGAAGAATCTAATAGATTTCTTTGACTGAGTGACCAAAGTAGTAGATCAGGGAGGGTCTGTGGAAATGGCCTACCTAGACTTTAGCAAGGCATTTGACACAGTCACACACAAAAGATTAATATACAAGTTGGCCAGCCTGGGAGTGGGTCCCAAGATGGTAGCCTGGGTAAAGAATTGGCTGGAGAACAGGACACAGAGGGTAATAGTAAACGGAGTCCACTCTGAAGAAAGGGAGGTTACTAGTGGGATACCGCAGGGTTAAGTACTAGGACCGGTCCTCTTTAATGTCTTTATAAGCGACATTGCAGAGGGAGTGGAAGGAAAATTATGTCTCTTTGCAGACAACACAAAGATCTGCAACAGAGTTGATACACAAGGTGGGATGGAACGGATGAGAAGGGACTTGGCAAGGTTGGAGGAATGGTCAAATGCAGGGCAGCTTAGATTCAATGCTAAGAAATGCAAAGTAATACACCTGGGAAACAAAAATTCAGGGGAAGAGTACACAATGGGGGGTGAGATACTAACAACAACAAAAATGGAAAGGGACCTGGGGGTAGTCATATCAGATGACCTAAAGGTGAGCAAGCAAAGACAGAGGGCAGTAAGGAGGGCTGGGGGGATACTGGGGTGCATAGGGAGAGGCATCACCATAGAAAACAGGAAGTTGTTATCCCTCTGTACAGACAGCTGGTGATACCCGATCTGGAGTACTGCATGCGGTTCTGGAGACCCAATCTCTGCAAAGACGTAGACAGAATGGAGGCAGTCCAGAGGAGGGCAACTAAAATTGTGCATGGTCTGCACCAGAAGACATATCAAGAGACACTTAAGGAGCTTAATATGTATAGCCTTGAGGGGGGGGGCATGATAGAAACTTTCAGGTACCTCAAGGGAATCAACAAAGTCCAAGAGGGTAGCATCTTTCAGAAAAAGAGGTGTGCAAAAACAAGGGAGTACAATTTGAAACTAGAGAGAGGAAGGCTCAGAGGTAATGTGAGGAAGTATTTTTATCACAAAGAGGGTTGTGGATGCATGGAATAGCCTTCCTGAGGAGGTTGTGGAGTCAAAAGCAGTGGTGGAATTCAAGCATGCATGGGACAGTCATAAGGCAATTCTAGGGGGTGGAGGTAGGAAGAGGAAGGCTGCTGGTTAGCTAGGATCTGCAGCTTATCCATTAGGTAGGGCAATGGGCAGACTGGGTGGGCCAGGCGGTCCTTATCTGCCATCAAATTCTATGTAGTGATACCATAACTCCAAAAAGAGAGACAGAGGTATATTATAGACTAATCAACACAAATGACAATGATACAGTGGCCCAGATATTCAAACTGCGCCCAAAAAGTGCACAATAGCAGGAGCAAGTGCAAGTCCATTGTGCCCATGCACAAGAGGCACGCTATTCAAAAACTGAGCCAACCAACCTGCGCCTACAGCCAACGACTGAAAATCGCACCACCTGTGCCATAGCGCAACTAAGGAGGGGAAGCTGAGCAGATCTGATGCGCCATAGTGCAACAAGGGATGTTCAGCTGAGCAGTCCAGAGGTGCCATAGCACAACCAGGGACACCCCCCCAGCAGCAGGGCAGCAATGCAACTGCACAACCAGGGAGGTAGGGGCCCACCACCCATGCCACAGATGGGCAATGGAACACACAGCAGAACAGACATTGTCCCCCCATACCCCATGCACTGCACAACTGGGGGAAGGCTGGAATAACCACTGGCCCATAGAGACAAGCAACCAACCCACAGCTGGGCCATGGTGCTCCATCACACCCCCTGGCAAGCTGTGACTGGCACACAAGGAGGGCTGACCACCCATGCCACACCATCCCCCAATGCAGAGCACACCCTGCACCGTGACCCCCCAGACACCCTTCCCAGGAGCAGCGTCCACCACTGCAGGAAACCCCATGCATGCCACTACCCTCACTGTGACAATGCAACCCTGTGCACCACAGAACCATGCAAGGCAACCCCACCATGAGCACCCATCAGCGGGTGGCAGCACACAGCAATGCAACGACGGCATACACAGTGCCACCATGCACAACCCCCCGAGGTACAGCTGAGAGACTGACCATGCGTCGGCACACAAGGTACCCCACATGGGACAGGGCATGCCCCAAACACCACCACCACCAGTGGTACAGCACCCTGCACACTCTCCCAAGGACACACCCCGACCCAGCACTGGCCACAACAGCCAGCGCAGACACCCACAGTGGTGCGTGGAAGCATGCACCACACCGGATGCCACACAGTGCATGTACAGGCACCCCTACCAGAGGCACAACAACACAGGGAGGCAGTAGCGGGCAGCCAAGCCCCAGCGTGGCCCATGTAAACTGTGTACACACACCTGCAGTCCTCCATGGCACAGGAGTGGCAGCAACCCTGAGCAGGCACTGTGGACCTGTGCCACCATCATTTGCCCGGAGCACAAGTCACAGACAGTGGTGCACATCCCCTGCAACACACACAAGCCACAGCATGGAGGTGGGACAACAACTGTGGAGGCCACAGTGTCACCCGAGGCAGACATGCACCACACCAGTGACAGGAGGCAACCCAGCATTGTGACGGGTACAGTGGCTGCCCTACATGGACAGCCACCACTGACATGCCAGCAGACCGTGCAGGTCACAGACATGCAAGTGTGTCAGCTGCACAGGCCAAGGACGGGCTGACAGAGGCGCCATGGACACAGAGCATGCAACATGGACCACTGCACACAGTCATCCAGTGCACAGGGCACAACACACACACCACGGACACTGACTGATAGCTACCCCCACACCATAGTCACCTCCCTACGGACACACACACATACCCATGACTGCACCACCCCTGATGTCTTGCACACCACTGCAGCTGAGCACCTATAGCCCGCTGAAAATCAGAGACCACCACAGTATTCATATCAAAAGATCTGTATTCAAAAACAATATCAAAACAAACTATTTACAATACTATATACAAAGTTGGTGGGGAGGGCCACAAACAAGGTGGGGGTGGGTAAGGGGCAGGGGTGAACAAATGGGACAGGAAAGGAGGGGTGTGAGGGTGGATTCAGGGGGTAGGGGATATCAGGTGCAGAGGGATGGTTAACGGGAGCCCCGCTCCCCGCTCTGGCTGATCCACCTCCGGTGCCTCCTCCGGACCCCAAGCTGGTCGATCCATTGCAGGATCTCCAAAGAAGCCCTTGCCACATTCAGGATCTCCCTTAATGCCTCTCGAATCTCCAGCAGCAGGCAGACACCTAGGACAAGGGAGCACAGTCAATAGATGTGAATGCACAGCCCCATACAGCCCACCCACTGTGCATGGCATACGGCCGTGGGACATGCCTCTGTGATGGTGTGTGACCACCCACAGTGATCACGTCCACAAGACCTGCCCACCCAGGCTCATACAGCCATGCGGAATGCTGCACACACCCACCAGCCAAGTCTTGCACAGCACCACAGTGGCCGTTTAGTGACATGGCTTTGTGGTGCGAAGGCAGTGGCACAGTCATGTACCCAGTGCATGGATGGACCAACATTGACGCACTCCCAGACGTGCAGTGCCACTGGACAGTGCTGACTGTAACAAGTTGCGTGCATGGCAGTGGTGTCAATGGATGGTGGCCATGCCCCGCTGCCCACACTGTTACACAGCATGCAATAGTAATCATGGAGGTCCCTCGGGCGCTGCGGACCCTCGCCCCTCCTAGCGTCCCTTTCCTCCTGGTGGCACCGCATCTCCCAGGCTAGACGCCACTCCTCCAGCTTTGTGGTGCAAACATGGAGAGAAGAACATCAGTACAATCTTGTAGCAAAGTCCCCCTGCCCCCAGGTGTGTGCCCTCCCACCCAGCCAGACCCACCCACTCCACACCCTGATAACACCATCACAGCCAACACCGGACGGTCCCTCCCCCATGTTCTGGACACATACAACCTTGATACCCATATGGAAGATAAAAGTGTGTGGACGTAACACCTACCTGGCCGTGGCACCATGCCCCTCCTGGCACATGGCCTCAGGTGAGCAAGCAGGTCTGGTTCCCTCCTCTGCAGGTCGCCATACCTGTGGTGGCACTGCTCCACTGTCTGCCCCCTTTCTGTGGCCTCCTCCAGTGCAATGGCCACCTCCTCCCACACCTGGCTCCTGGACCTGTCCAAGGGTGCCTCTCCAAACAGTGGTCCATAGAGTGGCTCTACTATGGCCACTAGGTTGGCCAGTTCTACTTGGCTCCACTGTGCAGCCCTCCTCCATGCCATTCTACTGGCTCAGTCGGCTCAAAATGGTGCTCTGCAGCGCGGCTCCACCACTTACAGATGCTGCGCGGTACAGTGTTGCCATTCCCTATCGCGCTGTCACCGAACAGCATGATAGTGGTGCACCCATGCCTGACACATGGTGCCTAGGGGGCAAAGGTCAGGCACAGGGTCAAGCAGCTCTGGTGCACGGACAGGCACAGTGCCATTGGAACCCAATGCATGTAGCACGATTGGATGCCTGTGTGCTACCTCCAGTAGTGGCCTACCGCGCTGTTGCCCCATTGTGCCTATGATGGCCCAGTGCCACAGCGCCATATAGGTGAACATCTCTGTAGCACCACTGGCACAATGGTGGCCGTGCCCTGCATTGCTTCCCGCATACAGCACGTCAGCAGTGCGGCAGATGCCTGCGCCAGCAACCCGGGCATGCGCATTGAGGTGTGTACTGCGCAAGTCACAGAACTGTGCCCTTGGCTGAACACGTTCAACACAATTGCGCAATGCGCAACACCGCGATATTCAGTCGTCGTATGCAAATCATCTAATCAGCCATTCAATGGCTCAGCACTGCAATTTGCATCCACTTAAAGTTGCGCCTCGCCTCATTTGCATGGGTTGCACTATAAAAGTGTGACATTGGGCTGCATTGGCCATAGTCGGTTACTGCAGTCTATTGCTGAGTTGCATGCTGTTTCGGAGTGTGGACTGTGGATTTTGGGACATGCATGGGACTGCACAGTCACAGGTAACAACTGTCATTCTTACAGGCTAAATAATGACCAAGCGAGTTGTGGGAGAGGAGGAACACAGTGGTGGGAGGAGGAGGAGGCCTAATTTCACCAAGGCTGAGACCGATGCCCTGTTTGAGGCCTACCTGGATCAGGAGCCACTTCTCAGTGGATGGCAGGGAACACCTGAGGCCCGTGCTGCTGCATGGGAGGAGGTGGCACGTGCAGTGAACCTGCATGGCAGCCACCAGCGCTCCGTGCAGGACTGCAAGAAGAAGATGGGCACAGACAGGAGGAGGATTAAGAAGAAGGTGGCTGCCATCAGGGCAACATGAGCTGCGACAGATGGGGGACAGCCGGAGGTAGTACACCTGACCCCACAAGAGGAGAGGGTTGCTGGAAGCATGCAGCATTGTGCCATTGAGGGTGTTCCGGGTGGTGACTTCCAGACGGGTGGTAGCCCATCACTGCATGGTAGGTCATGGTCTGTCTATGGGGGGGTCAGGGTAGGTCACATGCAGTAACATGACTTTGTTTTCCCTTACAGATCCTGAGTGTCTGCATGGGTCAGTGGTGGTGGGCCTGTCCACTGAGGACAGTCAGATGGAGATGGAGGAGGGCCCATCCACCTCCACAGGTATACACGGCTCAGTGCGACAGTGGGTCCGCCTGGCTGTCCACACTGATGTTGTTGGAACAGGTGCGGAGGAGGCCCTGCCCATGTCCCAGCATGCCAGCGTCCACGGATGCCAGCATGCTGTGACTCGGGCTGGTGCTGTGTCCGTCACCAATGATGATGTCACTAACAACATGGGCAGGGACACGTGTGTGCCACAGGATGGCCACACAGCAGGTAACATTGCGGCCATGGCTGTGGGTGGTACTGCCATGGAGGCCTGATTGTCATCACAGTCCCAGCCTGTGCCTGTCAGCACCAGTGGGGCAGCACTAGTGTGTGTACAGGACAGTGGGACTGTTGTGGCCACTGCGGTGGCACCAGTGAGCCCTGGAGAGCAGCAGCCGGAGGGGCAGCATCAGCAGTCAGCCAATGGACTTGGGGGTACAGGGTCAAGGGGCAGCATCTGTGCACTGCCTGTGGACATGCCCAGACCTGGTCCTGGTATGCAGCGCCCACCCTCAAGGGGTGCTGAACATCAGGGCAGCACACACCCTGAGGGACAGGATGCCGAGGAGGCAGATGACCTCTTGGATGAGCACACCTGCCTACTGCAAGCATCAGTCCACCAGCAGATGCGGCTTGCGACATCGGTGGATGCACTGCATGCAGCTCTGGAGCGGGCAGAGGAGCGTCGCAGCAGAGACACCGCTCTGATCCTGGCAGGGGTGGACCAGTTGTGGGAGGATGTGACTGCTGCCATTGACAGGTAGACACAGGTATTCACTGCTGACATGGCCACAGTGGGCACACAGTCATGTGCCCATGTGTCGCAGACACCACACAGTGCACTGTCCAACCCCAGTTCCCCGGCACAGTGCGACACCCTCCCTGTCGACACTGGGTTCAGCTATGGGCATCCCGAGCACGCCTGGCACAGGCATGTTTGGTGTGCTGCAGACCCCTGTGCGAGTACGGTCACGATCACACAGTGGAACACCTGGGGGACCATCGGTGCCACCCCATGAGGCCAGTGGTCAACCTGTCAGTGCTGGCGGGTCTCGGCTGGGCCGCCCATGCATCTGTGATGGCCGGGACACTGTGTCACGTGACTGACCTGTCTCCCAATGTGGCTACTGTCTGGTGCTGCCCTTTGTGCGTTGTGTCTTTCAGCGGGCATTGCACGGGTGGGTACCCGGCCCAGCACGCGGACACACAGTCCATCTGCACACCCTCCCGGCTGCTGTCCACAGTTGCGTGTGCATGATGATGCCTGCATTGCGCTGTACACCAATGTGCAATGGTGCTCAGCATCTGACACACACACTTGGACAGGCAGTGGGCGTGGTGGTTTGTGGACATGTGTGTGGCTAGGGATGGCGTTCTGGGTCGGTATGCCTCCTACCCTTTGTGCATGTCTGGTGCATTGTGTGTGTGTGCGTGTGTGTGTGTCTATCCGTGTGGCATGCTAGACCTCACCCATCCCTGGTTGTGTGTGTGGTTCCATGCCCGGCCACTTCCCTTGACAGAATGCACCCCTGGTGTGTGTCCATGCGTGTTTGTGGGTTGTGCCTTAGCCACTGTTGGTTGCACATGGCCCCATGACTTACCTGGGTTGGCTGAAGTGCTCCTCCGTGATGGTGTCCCAGTGCAGCTGTGCCAGCCGGAGCAGTCAGGGGTCCCGTCACCCAAGGGGGGGCTTCCCATCACCATTGTCACTGGTGACCTCATTGTCCTCATCGCTGTCCCCCTCTTCGATCTGTACGGCTATCCTACATTTGTTGGCCATGTTGTGCAGGATGCAACAGGCCAGGAATAGCCCGCAGGCCTTTGAGGGGCTGTACTGTAGGGCACCGCTGAAGGTGTCCAGGCAATGGAAATGTGCCTTCAGCATCCCGAACACCCGCTAGATGACATTACATGTAGTGGCGTGTGCCTCATTGTAGCATTGCTGCAATGGGGTTGCGGGCCGCCGGTAGGGTGTGAGCAGCCAGGGATGGAGTGGGTATCCACTGTCACCTGTGTGTGTAGAGGGTGGAGGTTAGTTTGGTGATCAGCATCACCCTGCCCCGGGCCATGTAGGGCACTACCCATGTCACCTCTGACCATGCCTCCCCAGGCCCTATGATTGTCCATGTGGTTTGCATACTCACCCACTAGGTGGCCAGTGGGGATATCCCCACTCTTGAATCTGTGGCACAGTGCTGACTGGTGCCAGATGAAGGCATCACGTGCTCCCCCAGAGTGCGTGGCACAGGAATTTATTATGTGCCCCCTGGCATAGCACACCACCTGGCAGTTGATGCTGGCATAGCCCTTGCGATTTCTGTATGCGGCCCCCTCGGGGCCAGGTGGTGTGTGGATGGCCACATGGGTGCAATCTATTGCCCCTAGCATGCCAGGCATACGTGCTACCCTGTGGAACTCCTGTATGTTTGCTGTGTGCTCCGCCGGTGTGCTGGGGAAATGGATGTACTCCGCAGCATGTGGCAGCAGTGTGCTGAGGAATTGGGTGAGGTGGCATGACGTGGCTGACTGGGTTATGCCCGTGGTGTCCTCAGTTGGTCTCTGGAAGGTACCTGTGGTGAGCAAGCACATGCAAGCTGTCACTTTCATCTCCACTGACAGGGCATGGCTCTGTCATGCGGGTGCCTGCATCACATCACTGCACAGCTCACAGAGCCGCCTCAGAATTGCCTGATTCAGGCAGTACTGGCTCACAATCTTGGTATCACTGTACAGCTCGAAGCTAGTGCGGGCTCGGTACTACCTGTTGGGGGCATACTGCCGACAGGCCCTTCCACAGCCACGTCCCCTTCCGCTGCCCACCTTCTCACCCCCGCCTCATTTCAGCCTCCATCTGGAAGGTGGCACTGGCCATGTCCCTGGCTTGTGTTCACCCCCCCAGCAGCTGTTTCTGTATTCCCCCCACTGTCCTGGCTGCTACTTCCCCTGCACTGGGAACACCTGCCTGTGCTGGCCTCACTGCTGTGTGGTGTACTTCCCCCTTCTGCACTGTCTCCCCACACTTTCCCTGTGCCTGTTGCTTCCAGGTGCCCTTTCCAGCCCTGGCCCTGTGTCCCTGCTGCCCAGTTTTCCCTGCTATCTTTGGCTCTCATGTGGCTTCCCTGTAGCGTTCTTGCACCTCTCCCTTGCTCCCTTTTATTTTGGCTCATTTCCGCTATGGTGCAACTTCCGCTTGCTCCCCTATTGCACATGGCGCATGTTGTTAAATATCGCACTGCGCCATTTATGCATGGTTCCTCCCCCTTCAGTTGCGCATGCATTCATTATCATTGCACTGTTGCTCTGCTTGATTTGGGAGGTGCAACTGCCTCCTGCTTAATATCGCAGAATGGCGCATTTTCGGGCTTGCGCAGGCACAACCCTATTGCGCATGGCTCAACTCTTTTGAATATCTGGACCAGTATGTAAAATAGTGGAATGCTTTTTAAAAAGACAACATTGATAAACAACTGGAACAATTATGGTTCATGGATGACACAAAACATAACTTAAAAAGGGGGACTTGTGTCTGACCAATCTTTGGGTCTTTCATGATCTAGTCATTAAGAACATAGACAGGACACCAGTGGATGTCATATTTCTGGACTTCAAAAAGGCATTTTATATGGTATCACATGTAAAACTGATAGGAAAATGTGACTCAGTCGGTATGTGTTGTAAATATAGTAAAGTGTATAAGTAGTGTAACAGAAAGTTATATAAGTGACTGGTTTAGTAATAAAAAAAAATATAGGGCTGAATTAATGGCTCAGTATCCAAGAAAGGTGATGTTCACAGTAGGGCATGATAGGGGGCAGTTCTGGGTCTGATATTTGTCAACATACTATACACAAAGTGCCTTCATAGTAGGTTTGAGTAAGAATTTCTATGTTAAACTCTGACTTTTGCACCTTAATAACCCAGCCTGCATTTGACTGATTTGCCTGAAATGTAGCAGGAAAGGAATTCATGCCAATGTCTCTGGATGCTGTAGATTTCACTCTGATCAGTTAAGGGGGCAAAGTTATACAAGGGAAAAAAATAAACATTACATTCAGGGGTTTTGCTCACTTGCAGTATAACTAAAAAACTGTTGGATTTTAAATCTCAGCTTTTCAGTTTTAATAGTCTGACCTAAGATGCATTTCTATGTAATTTTTTTCCCTACTTTAAGTAAGTTTTAAAACATAAATTTATACTTGTTTTCTGCACATGCTTAGTAGCAGTAGCAAATAAGATCATTCAAAAGATAACTGTATTTTTTGAGAAACATCTTGTAAGGATTTTCTTTGGGAATGCCATCTCATGATGATTTCTTATAGCCTGGCAGTACGGTACGGTAATGCTTTTTTTTTGGTGCACCATGCTGCCCTTGCGAATGCTCTCTGACTATTTTTGCAGAGGCCATTATTATCTGCTTGCAGACAAATAAGCAGTCTTAGCTTTCCTAATGTATTCTTTCTTTATTTATTGATTTGTTTATTTAATTTTTTTACAACATTTTATCACCTTCCTCCAAATGATTACAAATTATCAGTGGGTAACCTATGTACAGCTGGTATCTCTGGTTGCAATGCAGTTGCTAGAAGTGGCAGTGGGTGCTAATTGCTTCTGCTCCTATCGTAGCACTGACCATGGGGTGCCCAACCTATGGTGCTGGATTAACTGGCAAAATCCCTCTAACAAACATTTTCAACAGTGGGTTGCCCACCCCTGGTGCCACAATGTTGATCATCGTGCTGCCCCCCCTCATTGTTTATATTCCCCTTCACTGTTATGCTGCAACACTGGGATACCCAACCTCAGTGCCATGAAGATCTCATTGACACTGGGGTGCCCGATTATTGGTGTTGGTACCATATTTGCAAAAAAGAAAAATATCACTCAACATCTTTTATATTCTTTTTAAATAAAACCTAAAAAAACAAATAAAAACCTTCCAGCAATGCCTTTTGTGCCATGTTCTCCTCCCCCTTCCCCACCACCCCATCGATCCCAGGCAATCCCCCACTCAGAACACCCCACCTCCACACTGCATTTACCTATTAGAGTCCAACATCATAATCCTCTCTGGACAAGAGGTACATCCTGCTGCTACAGAGCTGACCGGGAACTGACTGAATACAAAGTAAGTGCAGTTAATAGCTGTTCAATGTGTTTTTAACTGTTACTCATCACTCAGTCATTTTTTAATATTTTTGCCTCAAGTTTTCAATATTACATTTTTTGATACCACTTTACAAACTTGGTAGATGATATTTTTCAAATCCCCCAACACAGGTTTTCGCAGTTTGTCCTCAAAAATTACCTTTGGGACAGGATTTAAAAAATTTTACCTACATGGTTCATCAGGTATAGTAGTCACGAAAAGATGTTGAATGTAAATATGTTGAAAATTTGGAGTTGAATAAAAAAAAAAAAAACACCCTACTGGGTCAATATAGTGCACCCACAACAGCAGATGCACAATAGTGTATATCATAAACAGCGCATGACACATAATAGCGCATGCCAGAACAGCGCATGTATATGTGTCAGAATCGTGCATGGCAGTGATACAAAACAATCCAGAAAAGCGCATGGAAGGGTGTTGCATGCTGCAACAGCATATGGCTACACAGTGCAGGATGGACTCCCCAAGTGGCAAAACAGCGTATGGCAGCACAGAGCTGGGGAAAGACAGGAAATCCAACCCTGTCAACAGACAGCCCCAGCTCCTGTGTCTTCTTTCGGGAGGGGAGGGTTCAAGACAAAACCAAGCAGCACAGAAGAGGTGGAGCCCAAAAAGCACAACCTGAGTGCAGCAGGTGTGTGCAAGCCAGACAGCCACAACACTCACCACCGTAGGATGTTCAAAACCAGTGGGCAACAACTACCATGGCTGCAGACAGCAGCAAACACCGTACGCCTACTGGTCGACCACAGTACCCGCACCACCAGAATGGACTACCACTGCCCTCAGGATTCAGCTGACATGGACACCACCGTATCATGGAGGACTATCCAGCACTGTGCCTGGAGGAGAAACACCACAAGCCTGAGGCCGGCCCATGAGGTAAGTGTTGCACTGTTGTCATGCTCACAGCACATGCAGCTTGAACGCCACCCACACAACAATAGTAATAATAATAATAAATTTTATTTATAAGGCACCTTATCCATAACCAAGGCACCTAACAGTTTTAAAAAACAAATCAAACATCAATACAATTAACATTAAAAACAATATACCATGAATCAAAAAGGAAGACCAGTCACTAAATGCCTGGTGGCACAAAAAAGTTTTTAGAGCATGCTTGAATCCCTTCACAGTTGTGCACTCCGTTAACTGACGGGGTAGAGAATTCCATAGTGTAGGGGCTGCATATATAAATGCTCTTGCTCCGGAAGATTTCAAACACACCCCTGGAATCTCTAGCAACCCCTCATTGGCCAAGCGGAGTGATCATCCAGGCAAGTAAGGATCAAGGAGCTTTTTTAGGTAATCTGGGCCCAGTCCATGTAGGGCTTTAAAAGTCAGCAAACCGAGTTTAAAGATGATCCGCCACTGAACTGGCAGCCATGTAGTTTGCACAGCACCGGCAAAATATGACAGGACAGAGCAGATCCCATCAAAAGCCTGGCTGCCGCATTCGGCACCAGCTGCAGGCAGCGGATTTCCACCCCAGGAAGCCCTAGGTAGAGGGAGTTGCAGTAATCTAAGCACGAGGACACAAAGGCATGGACCAAATTTGGAAGGTCACCAGACGGAACCAGATACTTAATCCTGACAATATTCCTGAGATGATAAAAGGAAGATTTGACGACATCCGACACCTGCGAATGCAGGGTCAGCCCTTCATCAAAAATTACCCCCAGGTTACACACCCATTCAGAGGTCAGGAGCAAAATGGCACCAAGAAAATGTCCCGAGGGCGAACCAAATCCCAACCCCCCATCCGGTGCCCTGGGTCCACAACCAGCACCTCAGTTTTTCCCAAGTTCAACTTCAGCCAGCAGGAATACATCCATTCCTGGATTTCTTTCAGACAACTATTAAAGACCAAGAGAGCTTCATCCTGGTTGGGTGCAAAAGAAAGGTAGAGCTGGGTCTGTGTCAGTTCATACTGCATTGTAGACCACAAGGTTTTTAGACATGCTGCACTGTAGGCCATAATATTTTGTAGTCATGCTGTACAGTAGGCCACACTGTATTTTATTCCAGCTGTATTGCAGGCCTGTATCCAGTAGTCCAAAGCTGCTCATCATGGCCATGGCATATGCACACATCTGCCAGCCAGCACCCTGTGCCAGGGAGCCTGCATGACATTGGCAAGAACACCCATGCTGCAGCCTGGACTAGAGTGCTGGCCTGAGTGAGGGCTCCGTAGACCAGCATGTGGTACTGTAGTCGGCATGCGACACCCACTGCACATGTGGAACACTGGAGGGGTGGAGGGGCACAGATGCCAGTGCACAGGGTTGGGGGCAGCCATGCACATAATCCACCATCCCCCCTGGTGGGGGCCCATGTCTGTGCACTTGCGGTACGATGGGTGGGTGACATGGCCACTGGAGGCCCACCACAGGACACAGAGGGTCAAGGCCGGTGATGTGGGCTGCCATGTGCGGCCATCTGGGTGAGTGTTGCACAAGTGTGACCCTGAGTCTGCCACATACCTCCAACCTGTCGGCGGCACATAGCACTGGCCGCCATACTGCATGGCATAGGGCCAGAGAGTGTAGCATTGACAAAATTGAAGCACTAATATGTCTTTGTGTAGTGGGCCACATGTGAGGTTTGATGAGGACTGTCATCCAGCATATTTCACTATTCAGAATGTGTGTGAGTGTGTGTCCAGATATAGCACTAACATTAAGAGGACATCAGTAAACCTATGCGGGGCAGGGGCTGGTGTGAATTCGACACTCATAGTGCTATGCTACATACAGTGCAGTAGAGAGGGATGGTCTGCCGGTCAGCACAGGCCACTGCACCAGGCAGCACCATCCCACCACAGGAACACACCTGCATGCATGCAGTGCCTCCCCACCTGCCTCATGGTCTGACCACATTGCACACCTGGGATGGGGGAGCGGTTCCGGTGAAGCCCTCATGTACCATGTGGCAGGTGGGACAGGCCACACCACCAGCACACACAACAGAGTGTACCTGCTCCATGTTGTGGACCGATGCCCTTCCCCACTGCCTCAGTGCACTCAACCAGGGACAAGGAGCAACAGGTGCTGCAGGGAGGTGGGTGTACACCTGGCCACAGGTGCGGCCACTCAGACCCACATTGGGGCTCCATAAAGGGAGCTCACAGAGTAGCTGGGTACACACACTGTGGAAGCTGTCCATGTGTGAGGATGCCTCTGACCTTTGTCATCAGCCAAAAGGGCAAGTCCCTACTGCACCATGCGAGGTACCTCTACCGTTGCGAATGGATTCACAATGATCGTACCTACTGGAAGCTCATGGAGTATGAGAAGGTGAAGTGCCCGGCCCATGTGAATATGCTGGCTGAGGAAGTAGTGCATGACACAGACAGACACAGCCATGTCTCAGAAGCCATGGACATCACTGCCAGATAGGTTCTGGAGTCAGTGAAAGACCGTGCCTGATCCACCAGTGAGCCATGCAGTGCACTGGTGATGGCCTGCACATTGGGTGTATCCATGTCCATCACGGGGAGACTGCCAGAATTGCCCCTCATAAAGTGGACCTGTGCCAGGGCCATGACTGTGGCACACAGGCTGCTATCACAGTTGTTGGCCCTGCAGCAGCTGGTGATACCCCCCCAATACACGGCAATGGAGACAGGGGTCCCCTTCCTACTATATGTCAGTGGCCCAGGGGGCCACAGGATGCTGGTGCTTGTAACAAAGTCCACGCTGACACAGTTGGAGGTGTGCAGTAAGATACTTGCAGATGGGACCTTCAGCATCACCCCACCACTGTTCAAGCAGTTATATATGATCCATGGACTGCTGGAGGGCACAACCTTCCCAGCAGCCTATCTGCTGATGAGTTCACTACCACTGCTGCATACATAGCTGCATTCCAGCAGGTGAATTCACATTGCCCTGGCCTTGCATCTGTGGCTGTCTTTACAGACTTTGAACTTGTGGCCATGTGGGCCTTTGCTAACATCTTCCCTGGCAGCCAACAGCAGGACTGCTTTTTCCACCTGGCCCGGACAGTGTAGTGATGTTGACAGCAGATTGATGGGTTCATGGCCCACTACACAGGGGTTTCGCTGCATGACTTGGGGTGTGTCATCCTAATCTTTGGCATTTCATATGGGCACTGGGGGCTGAGGAGCAGCTGACCAGTGTGAAGCTTTCCCTGGTGTCTGCTGGGAACACCATGCCGACCGCTAAGAGGCATTATAAGGATGCCGGGAGGAGGATTGCTGCCATTGTTGGGGCCTGCGATCAGCGGTTCACAGTAGAGTACCTGCATGAAATAGCTTTTAACCTGTTCCTCCAGGTCTAATGTGACTGTGTTATTGGGGGCTGGGGGTGGCTTTTGGTGGGGGTTGCCTATGTTCACTGTCACTGTAGTTCTGTGTGATTTGCCTTTCATGCACCAGTAAACACATTTTGCATGCATGTCCATTGTCCTGACTCTTGCTTTCTGGTCGCATCCTGTGGGCCTGCTTGCACTATTTTTCTTTGCAGCCATTTTTCTGTTACCTGTTTTTGTGTGAGCTATTTTGTATGAACTGTTTTGCCTTTAGCTGTGATTGCATACAACATTATGACCCTGTGCCAAAAAAACACTAAGTTATGAACAAATGTTTGACATTTTTCAATATATGCTCATAACTTTCATAGTTTTCAATATCTTGATCCCACATTTTCAACTTAGCCATTTTTTGCCCCTCTTCATTAACATGACAAGTGTTGTTTTTTCAAATGTTGCCCAAAATGTATTTTCTCACTTGTGGCATAAAATGACATTTTGGCCAGTTGTGTTTCCAGGGCTGAAAACAAAGTTTATTGACTAGTGCTGCCTGTTGCACTTGTGAAAACCATTGCATGTGATCTTTAAACTTTGGAGATATAGGTCCTATAAGGTTGCTGGCAGGGAGGACTAGACTGTGAGTTTAGAAGATGAGATTATCAGCAGTTCTTTACTGAAACTGGCTTTTTTAACTAGGCAGTGGAATCAGGGTTGTAAAATGGCTTGTAGCATTTAAACAAAGTAAGTCAGAGATCTCATTTTTGGCATGAGGCTGATTGAGTCTATGCTGATCAAAAATCTGAATTCAATGATTTAGAAATTTTGATCACAGTCCCTGTTTAAGCAGAGTGCAATGTTGATCATTATACATACAGTACTTTGTAATCTGACATACCACCATTCCTGGTCCTAAGTCACTTGCTGAACCTAGAGTGGGATGCTTTTCCAGATCATGACTCCAGTGCCCCAGAGGTATGGATGAGACTCCCAAATAGAGATGCTGTGAAATTTAAATCCGCCGACAAAGTGGATGCGAGTGACCACTTCGCATTAGGAGAGCACAACGCGAAGTGAACACTGCAAAGTGCTCACTTTGCGTTATTATTATTATTACTAATTCGCATTGCCATTATGCCTTAACGTGAAATAAGGCGAAGTGACAAGAGAATAGGCAGCCCCCCCACACATCACATGGCTTACAGTACTGTAAGTCACATGCTTTAGCCAGGCAGGAAGGAAGTGAGTAAGAAAAGCAGTTTCACTTTCTCCTTTGCATTCGTAGAGGGAGAAAGCTTTGTGAGAGGAGACTAGGAGTGAAAGTGCTTGTTTGCCGCTTGAGTTTGAGTACTGAAGAAAACCAACAGCTTTTTTAAAAGCTATATCTTTATTTAGTTTTTGCATTGTATAAAGTTTTGTTTTGTTTTGTGTGTGTGTGTGTGACTGACTGTGTGTGTCAGTGAGTGTCTGTGTGTCTGTGTTGGCCCGGGGACTTGTTGTGTCAGGCTGGACCCAGGAGAAGGCAAGTTGCTGGCCTGTGGGTGCAGTCACAGGGGAGTGCAGACACGTGGGGGGTGGGGCAGTCGTGTCACGCTGGACCGCTTCCGACTCCTGGGTATAGCTTCCCCCATGTTGAAGCAACAGGAGCCGCAGCAGCACCAGTGCGTCCACCTTCTCCACCACTACCACCACCACCACCACCGATAGCAGCTGTAGGGGCTCCAGCAGCACCCCCTCCACCACCTCCACAGCCACAGGAGGCGGCCCTGGAAAATGTAGGTGGTGGGACTCATGCGAGGACTATGTCTGGTCTTCCCCCTGCAGCTCCCCAGTGTGGGAGCTTTTTAACTCTGTAGGGGGAGACAGTACAGTGGTGGTGTGCCATCTGTGTGGTGTGCTGGTGCACCGTGGCCCCTGTGGGACACATTTGGGGACCAGTGGCCAGCACATCCACATGCTCAACCACCACAGGGCAGAGTGGAAGGCTGCCACAGAAGGGGTCAGGCATCCACCTGCTGGCCCTTCCATGGCAGTGTTTGAGGGCACTGCTGGGGTGAGAGTTGTGCTTCACAGTCACTGCCGCAGCAGGAGGACAGCCTGTACAGCAGCTGCTCCACCACCACCACCACCACAGCCACCAGCACCACCCTCTCCACCACCACCCCCCCCCACCACCTGGATTCCTTGCTGCAGGTGACCCCACTACAGTCCCTGCAACACAGCATGACATCTCCCTGGTGTGGGCAGCTCTGGAAGAAAACAATCAGAGGGTTGGTCCTTAACAGCAGCAGGTCAACACAATAGAACAACAGCAGCAGCAAATAGTTACAATGCAGCACCTACTACTGGACCACCATGGCATCCCATGGCCACAGTAACTTATGGGATTGTTTTCTCCCCCCCCCCACCCCACCACTATGTTGTACTGTTTCTGTGTGTTTTTTCTTTGTTGTTGTTTTATCATATACATTTTCCCTTCCAGGGGGGGAACCTTTCTTGCACCACATAGTGCAATACATTTCTGTGAAAACCACCCGTAATTTCATTACAGTGTGTCACGTGATGGAGGAATTCCCATTCTGAAAATCTGCCCACATTCTGCCTCCCTTCTCAGCAACATTAGGACATGATGCCAGGGAGAGCGCATGTATGTGCTCCTTACAGTGAATATCTGATTGTCCGGCAACTTTCTGAATGTTTCTTTATGTTATAATGGTCAGTTTGTGGTGAAACATGTGGGCACGTTTCCAGTAAGAAGAGCCTTGTTAGTGGAAACATTCCCACATTTCACCACAAAGTCAACCTTATAACATAAGGAAACATTGGGATAGCTGACGGACATTCACTATAGTTGAGCATGTACCTGAGCTCCCCCTGGCATCACGTCCTAACATTGCTGAGAAAGGGGGGCAGAATGTGAGTGGCTTTTCTAAACGATAATTCCTCCATCATGTGACACACTGTAATGAAATTATGGATGGTTCTCACAGAAATATATTGCACTCTGTGGAGCAAGAAATATTCCAGTGGGAGTAAGGCCCCCACATATTAGGTTATGTGCATCACCATAACTATGTAATGTGGTGAATCTCTGTAAAGCAGCAGTGCAACAATCTGTTGAGAACTCTGAGCTATATTTTTTAATGCTTTGTTACAACTTCCTTTACTTACATCCTGACTGACTGGAATGATACGAGAATTTGCAGTAGCTGAGTCTGTTTTACTACCTTTTTTCATGTGTGAAATAATGAAAGGAGCATTCCTTTTAAATTGGTGCTGACCAGATCTTTGTCATTGTTTTTCTCTGCTTTTCTCCATCACATAAGTTAGTTATTATATATCACTTCTGTTGTTAATTAACAGTTATGCAGCAGGCAGTGTTTTATGACACCACAGAGCAATAGTTATTGAAAAGCAGCTGCAAATAAATACAAACCTGATCAGAACAATATTGGAAGGCGTGATCATTTTTATCTCATACATGAAAAAAGTAGTCAACTAAGTAAAGCAGACATAAATTGTGAAACAAAGTGTATCATTCAAGTCATGACTCGGAGGTAACTAGTGATGGCTGTGGCAATTTAAAGTAGCATAAAAAGTACAGTTCAAAATTGTCAGGACATTCTTGCAATGCTGCTTTAATTGTAATGTCAGTATGACATCATTAGCTCACAACAATCACAGAACACATAAAAGTGGCACAGAGTCCCCAGATTTTTTCTGCAGGCCCAAAAAGCATCCTCCTTGTGTGCATAAAATTAACAAGTGGTAACACAGTGAAATGAGACTGTTTCAGCACATACAAAGTCCCCCAGAATTAATGGCGCACACAGTCATGCATGCAGTGGTGGCAAAGAGTCCCCAGATTTTTTCTGCAGGCCCAAAATGCATCCTCCTTGTGTGCAGAAAATTGACATGTGGTAACACAGTAAAATGAGACTGCTTCAGCAATCAGCACATACAAAGTCCCCCAGTATAAAATGATGATCATGAGCATCCTGTTGCTGGTCCAATGTGTTTTGCGAGGCGATTCGACCAAATGCAATGTGATCATCTCAACTGGATTGAAGGGTGTCCTTTGGTTGTACACTAATAGTAGCACTGGTGAGTAGATATATATATATATATATATATATATATATATATATATATATACACAGATATATGGTTGTGTATTTTTTAGGTGAGGGGGGGTTGACATGGACATGTACTCAAGGTATTGTTCTGCATCATCACAGGTCACACAGAAACTATTGGTGTGCACATTCCAGTGCTCAATGAGAATTTTTTTGTGCTGGAATTGGAAACAGATAACTCTCAAGTACATGAAGGTATGTATTGTTTTTGAGGGGGTGGGAGGAATCATATTTGCAGGTTTGTCTGTAACGGTTTCTTATTTTGTTACTTCTTCAAAGATTTCATCTGCATCCTTCTGGAGTCCGGTTGTTAATGATGGTCATGGTCATTGAATGAAATGACTTCTGCGTGTTGCATGTGTACCCAGCCCGGGGGAGTGGAGTGCCTGATGTTGAAGAACGTTTTTGGATAAGGCCACTTTGGCAGACCAAAAAAGCATCTGGAAGTTTCCTAAAAAAAAGAAATGAATGACTGCTTACAACTTAATTGTTATTTGTCCCTCCCTGGTTCTCAATCTCAAGTCATGTTATATTTCAAACCCACATCTTGTCAACTAACACAACTTGTGTGCAATATTTGCTGCAGTCTTTCCAAAACAATGAAATGGATGAAATAAAATCTTCATACTTACCAGAATGGATTTTGCATGGATATTCCATAGGTTCCTCTCTGTACGGTACAGCTGCAGTACCATAACCTCTGACTTTTAACAATGGAGACTTTTTTTGTTAACCTGTAAAAGAAACAAAAAAAGTGTACCGTATGTGTTTCACCATTGTGGCTCTGAAAAGCTACAGAAAACAAAACATGCAACTAAAGGAAGAGAAGTAGCTTAACAAACATGAGTACACATACTTACTTTATGGTTTAAATATTAAGAAGCTTTGTGTCTGTGGCTGATGGATGTGGTGGTCTGGACAGATTCAGGCTCAGTGGTGGCAGTGGCTAAAATCAGTCGCGGTGGTGGTGGTGGTCCGGGGAGCCAGACAGACTCAGGCTCAGTGGTGGCAGTGGCTAACATCAGTCCCGGTGCTGGTGGTCCGGGGCCACACAGACTCAGGCTCAGTGGTGGCAGTGGCTAACATTAGTCCTGGTGGTGGTGGTGGTGGTCCAGGGGGCAGACAGACTCAGGCTCAGTGGTGGCAGTGACAAACATCAGTCCCAGTGGTAGTGGTCCGGGGGGCGGACAGACTCAGGCTCAGTGGTGGCAGTAGCTAACATCAGTCCCGGTGGTGGTGGTGGTCCAAGGAGGCACACCACTTTTTAAAAACTTCAGTTAAAACCTGCAAACATTAACCACATCATCATCCTCATAAAGAAAGCTGCCCTCACAGTCATTGATGTCTGAAGTCTGACCACTGGGAAATTCTTTCTCCATTGTGTCACCATCTACATCAGTGGTGTGCCGTTTCAGGTAGCTACTGCCAGTGCCACCAGGATAGCCCATTTCCACATCAGCAAGACCACCATGACTAGGGCGGGGTATGAATACCGAGGATGCAGTCTGTCCTGGTATGTGCATCTCATTCATTTTAATGAATGTTAGCAAACTAACATTTGCAGGAGACAGGTTTGTCTGACGATCCCTGACTACTGACCTGCTGAGCTGAATACCCTCTCAACACTTATACTGGAGGGTAGGCATGTGAGGTACTCCACTGTCACTGCAGTCAACTCTGGCCATTCACTGACCTTTCCACTCCAGTACAAAAGAGGATCTTCAGTTATTGTCAGATGCCTGTTTTCAGACAAATATGACTCAACCATTCTCTGTGCCACACTAAGTCCAGTTGTTGATGCATCATCCTGTTCTTCTGAATCATTTATTTCACAAATACCCACTTGGGACTAAGCCTCTCAAAGCGGGTTGATGCCAGCCACTTTGGAAGACAGACCACCAGGAACTGCAGTCCCCTTCCCCTTGCAGCATATGCTTGATGGTCCTCCTGGTACACCTTCAGCTGGATTATGCTGCTGAAGTTTTCTGACCTTGGCACATGACTTCTCTGCCTCATGAACCAAGCACACCAGTTGACAACTGATATTTTTTACCTGTTCAGGCCCTCCCTCCAGTACTGATGCAATTCCACGTTTGTATCATGGGTCCAACATTGTTGCTATGGCAAAGTTGTCACTACGCTGAATGCTCGCAATGTGACGATTCTGGTTGAATACTGTCAGCATGTGTTGCAGCAACATACTGCTACCACCGTCTCCGGCAACATCAAGGCTATGCTGTACATTCAACAATGTCTGCCTCAGCACCCGCAGCAGTGGAATTGATTGGCTAATGGAGGCAGACTCGCCACTCACTGACTGTGTGGCATGTTCAAAAGGCCATAAAATTGTTATTACAGAGTCCATGAGGCGCCACTGTTCAGTCATCATAGACATGGAGGTCCTGGAACTGTCATGGCTAGTGTGCATCACAAGATATTCTGAGATGGCTTTGTATTGTTCATACAGCCTATCTACCATGTGTAACATGGTGTTCCATTGGGTGACAACTTCCAGCTTCAAGCGGTGCTGAGGCAGGATGTTTTCTATCTGCAACTGCCGCAGTTGGTCACGGGCCTTTCCAGATCTTGAAAAGTGAGAGCAGATACATCGTGCAACAGTCAGCATTTCCCTTATATCAGGGTGCTGCAGAAACTGCTGAACCACAAGATTTAAACAGTGGACCATGCATGAAACATGGAAAAAAACACCATTCGTGATGCATTTCACCACATTTGACCCATTGTCACTTGCTATGAACCCAGCTCTCAGGGACAGAGGGTTTAGCCATCTGTCAATTTCATTCAGTACCATGTCCAACATGTTCTCACCAGTGTGTGAACAGGTCACATTCTGCATAGCAATCGTTGCACTCTGTCTAATTCCTGTAAGATTGCTACCATGACAATCCACCTTACTGAACTGATTATTCACACTACCAACATCACAAACAACACCCAGCACCTGCGCCCACTGTGCGGTTATACACAGATATGAACTCCTCACTGTTTTGCCACTTGTCCACATATCCATACTTAAATGGATGAATGGAGAGGAGGAATGTTGAAGGGCATGTCTTACTGAGTTGGATACAGTGCGGAACAACTCGGGGACAGCACAGGTAGAAAAGTATGTCCTGGATGGGACTTTCCATTTTGGACATGCACGTGCAGCAAACTGCTGGAACCCATAATTCTCCACAAAGGAGAAGGGCAAAAGATCAATTGCCAGCATTCCCTCTACAGCAGCATTAAGTTCACGTAACAGTCTATGATACGGGGGGTACTTCAGCTTATGAGCAAAAACACTCTGTAACGTGGGCTGACTTAAACATTTTAAACGGGGTGTGTTGATCACGAATGGTTGTGCTCTGTGATGAATGGCACTGGCAGTGGGTAGAGTGTGGACATTTGATGACGACGGTTGCACAGGTGATGATAACAAACCCAGAAATGCTGTTATTTTGCCAGATTTGACAACTAGGGTTGATGTACCACTTGCACTAGACATACTGCATTCACCACCACCACCACCACCACCACAACAACTGCTACTCTCACCAGCACTGGACAACATTTCAAAGTCATTATGGTCCTCCACCTCATCATGCCTGTAGTAATCCTCTGCTCTTATTACCTCACTATTGCACATGTTTAATTTCCTACTGGACTTAACAGTCATGGAAGGGAATAACATGCTGACTATGGTTGCTGGTGATGAGGGTGAACGCCCCACTGTGGAATTAGATGCCAGCTTGTGCTGGGTCCACAGTGCCAAGTGCCTATTCTTAAGATATGTACACTGTCCTCCTGTGCCCAGATCGTTCCCCTTTTTACCTCGACTCACACGCACATGGCAAACCTGGCAGATTACAACTGATTCATCATTTACATCTTGAACAAAAAAATCCCAAACAAGGGATTGTGAAGCTTTGCTTTTAACATGTCCATGATGTGGCTTATTTAAGTCTGTTATTTTAAGCACTGAAGTGGGGGGGGCACATGATGTTTTGGGCACTGCACCCCTGGAGTGCAACTGATCACCACGACTACCTATCATATTGATTACTGGGTCATCATCATCAACTAAAACAGGTAGATTACAAGTTTTCACAGGGGGAGGATTACTGCAAACAGACTTAGACAGAGCCACTTTGAATTTCTTTTTCTCTGGTTCCCAACTGGGGTCAATTACAGTACATCATCATCATATTCATCAACATCACACACATCCACGTCTTCTGCTTGGATGCTAGCATGTGGACTGCATGTTGCAACAACAGCAACATCATCGTCATCACATTCATCATCAGCATCTACATCACCATCACCTGTTATTTTTTCACCACACTGTGAATCACAGCAAGGAAAATGCATGACATTAGCTGCCATGGTGGATGGACTATCTCATGGTATGCTATCGTTGACATGATTATCAGAATCCTCAGGTTCACTTACTGGGATGTTACTGGGAAGTATGACATCATCTACGCTGCCACTCACTTGCACTGCTTCACACTCAATATTTTTGGATACGGTACACTGGTCGGAATTAAAACTTGATGCAACAATACTAATACTATCACCACCACTAACACCAGTAACACTAACACCACTGCCTGGGAAAACATCATATCCTCCTACTATGAGTGAAGCTACTTTTTGGGCTGTAAAAAACATTGCAGGAGAAATGCCTTTCTTCACATCAGCAATGCACTTCTGTGTCTGCGTACTACTACCACACCCACAGACTATCTTACTGCCAACATTGCCATGGTGAGAAACAGCTTTGCTTGCACGTCTCTCTGCAGGCATTTTGGGGGATCAACCACAATATTATAACTAAATTCAGATTTTGATACGTTCACTATCTGTCTGATTGGGGAGACGCTGGATGTGAAGCCAAAAAAACAACTGCAGCTTCAGCAACGGATAAGAGACTAGTCTGAGACTGTCACACAATAAAAACAACTTCAGTAACCAGGGGTGCTGATGAGGTCACAAAAATGATTTAATCTGGTAAAAAATTCCTTTTGAACGTGGAGGTGGGGGGAGCACTGAATGCAGACAGTGCAGATTTTTATGGCACTACAAGCAGCAAAACAAAGAACAGATACCATGATCGCAGTACAAGAATCAGGCAGCTGCAGTGGATAGCAGGTTCACAATTACACTAGTCTGTGGCACAATAAAAGGTGTATTATTTGATGCATGCAACACCGCACACATGCTCAAACACAGAACAGTTTGTGTACAATGCTGAACAAGGAATGCTTAGTAAATGCAAAAGTTCAGTACTATGCCACGTTACGTATTGTAAATTTGTAATGTAAACAACCTGAAATTATGAACATCTGCACCATACCCACGCACAAACAGCAAGAAAATGTCAACTATTACTGACAATATTACTGTGTGTACATTAACACAGTCAGTTATATAACAAAAATATAACCCAAAAACAAAGAAATCACTATTTTTCCAACTTAAATCTACCTACACCACAGATACGCCCCTCCCCGAAAGCACACTTTCACTGTCTTTCACCAGACACACACTCAATGTTGTAAATTAACATTCAAAATCCACACAAAAACGTTCAATGATATGAGCACAGGAGGGTTTCCTTCAATCTATGAGCTAAAGTTGGAGCCAAAAAAAAAAAACACAAAAATGCTTTTTTAACAGCTTTTACAAGATTTCTATCACAGACAGCTATCAGAGCACACTGTCTCCTACTCCTTCCTACACATACTACCCCAAAATGAGGCTGTGCAGATCAATATAAAGCCCATGTGACCTGAAATCCCATGAATCATTGCAAAATTCACCTTCGGAGCTCAAAAACAAGGCGAAGTGAGGCAAAGTGCCCTGCCCACAATGCACTTCACCTTAAATTTGGCAGAGTAGTGATCAGGGAGGCGGAGTAACGCGAAGTCATTGTTTCTAATACACTTCGCGTTCCTCATCATAATGTGAAGAACTCCGCTTTGCATTGCGGAGCACACCACAAATCCCCCTTTGCTCCGCGAATCACTTCACAGAGCGGATTGAGCCCACTTCGCCCACCACTGCTCCCAAATAACTTCATGGATGTCCACCACTCAAGATCATCTAAGTTTTTGGTATTCCATGTGCATTAGGTGGGATACCTGTATGAATGCAATGGAAGCCCCAATCTATTTTGTTCCAGCAGAAGTCTTGCCCTCTTTATACATTTATTCACATATTTGCACTATAGGACATGACCCAGAAATCTCTTTTATGTTCCATTGGTCTCATTTGTTAACTGAATAGGGCTTGGGTCCCCCCAACAACTTATTGCTTTGGGCACTTTCCTTATCCATAAATTAATTGGTATGGAGGTATGCATCTTAACAGTAAACATGAACAAAACAATCAACCATAATTATGGCTGTAATTAATTCACACCCTGCATGGAGTGCACAATTTGCTTGAAATTGACCTTTTTTTATCTGTGTATTCAACCATTTTTTAGATAAGAATCATGTAAGATGTTAATTTTACCCGAACGCTGTCCAGTTCAAGTGTTAACAGTAGTAAGTTTAAACAGCATTCAGTGATAATCGAGTGTGATTTTCACCTGACAAGGTAATAAATGCCAGCATGTCATTAGTCAATTCCTTAGTACACACTGAGTGGCTAGTCAATTAGTGCTTCAATGAAACCATCTAATAAAGTGGTTAGGAAACAATGTTTCACTCACTTTGGTGTTAGGAGTCAGCACGCTCAGTTGTTCAATTTTGCTGCTCTATGGTCCGGTGCGTGATGTCTGTGAGAACAAAGCAGTCTCCTGCTTCAAAAATGGGCAATGATTTGACCACACAATGTTCAGCTCAGTATGAGAAGGGGACATTTCATCTGTTGGGAGAAATATTGTTCTGCTCAATGTGCAACACTCCAGTAGATCACAAGAGAGAAGCTACCCATGACCACGACCTTGAAGCCAATTTGCACATCGCAAAAAAAAGAAAACTCGAATCCTCACTTGTTGCTGTGCAAGAGAAGCAGGTAACTGTGCGAGAGCTGTTTTCTACGTCAACAGTCCAACAGGAGAGTAAAATACTGGCTTTATTTAATTTAGTAGAAGCTTTTGCATCAGCCAACGTGCCCTTGTATTGCCTTGATAAACCTGCACTACACAGTTTTCTTGAAGAGAACTTCAAATCAGTCAGTGTTATCCCAAGCTCTCAATGGCTTAGAGCAGAATTTCTCCCCAAAGTTTTCTCACACCATCTGACAGATCTTAAAAAAAATTGTCAGACTGGATCTCACTTTTGATTTTCTTTGATGAAACAACAGATGTTCAGGATCGCTATATATTAAACATGGTCAGAGTTTTATCACCGCACTCCCCGTCACAACTCCAAAGCAGCAACAGCACAGACAATAAACTTGACTCTATACTACTTGACTGTGTGGTGTTAGAAGCCTCAAAATACAAAACAATTTCACAGGCTGTTTTAATGTGTTTGCAGAACTATGATATCCCCTACACCAAATTTTATGCTTTTATTATGGACAATGCAATGCACATGAACAAATGTTGGCTGCAAAGTCTGCAACATGTCTTATTAAATGCATTTCATGTGACATGTTCAGCACATTTGTTTAACTTATTTGGGGATATATGGAGGCACAATTATCCTGATGCTAATGAATTGATAGTTGCTGTGAAAAAAGCCTTTACTGCTTGTCCTGCCAGAAAGGCAAGATTCAAACAATTCCTCACGCTAAGGAAAAATCTAGTGCACTTCCACCCACTCCAGTAATAACAAGGTGGAATATATGCTTTAATGCTGTTTTTTACGATACAGAGCACCTAGATGCTTCATCGAATTCTTCACCAATGAAAGCACAGCCTGTGATGAAGTAGTAAAATTAGCATCAAACAAGGCAATACAGTTCAACCTGAATCAACTAGCAACTCATACCGCCCCTTGTTAAAATGCTTGAGATCTATGTGGGGGATGAGGTTAAATCACACTTGGTATATGACAACTTGTTACACTTTGCAGCCTTTATGGAAGTAAAAGCAGAAGATGCAAGACATGAACCTACTAAAACTGCACTGTACGAGTGTTCCAAAAAATTAAAGGACTACATGTCCGGCAATGGTGGCTTTCATCAGTCTGTGGCAATGTTTTTTCAAGTGACCCATGTATTTAATCCTGGTAGACTGGCTACTGTTGCTGTGTCCAAGGCAGAAGTTTGTGAGCACATACCTGCTTTTGAGGAAAACATTCATGCCCCAGCTGAGCTCCGCATTTACATTCAGGATGTCCAGTGCAACAGACTGACTCAGAATAATCTTACAGCCGTGCAGTTCTGGATGGAAAACAGAAACCGCTTCCTTCACTTGGCATCGATTGTGTTAAGCTGTTTGTGTGTTCCCGACAACAGTGCCTCGGTGGAGTGCTCAGTCTCGAAATACAGTGCACTTCTGACTGACAACAGATGCAGCATAAAGCCACCTAATCTGAAAATGTACTTCATGCTGCAGCAAAATCATAAAAAATAAGAACATTTTAAGCACTTTAACATTTTTTATGCATCTGCTTCTGACAAGATTGAATTTTTTTAATGTGTATTCATGTGTATTTTAATAGTATCTTACATAAATTAAAAACAATTAAACTCATATGCTTCATTGCCTGCTCCCTTTACACAACCCATGAAATCTGTAAATTTTCCCCATGTTTTACCTGTGAAAAATGATGATTTTTGCCATGGATTAATTACAGCCCTAACCATAATGAACACTGAATAAGACATTTCCCTGCCACTTGCTTCAAACAGATAAGCTACTTGGAGGTAGGTGTCCCCTTTAACCATGAAAGAGTAAAACTTCATTTCTAGGTGAAAACATGCACACCACTTCTATTGAAATGCTGGAATTATAGAAGTAGTTGGAGAGCCTGACCAAGAACTCCCAATCAACCTAACACTATATCTGGAGTTTAAAGCACGGTCAGGTGTTTGACAGTGGGTTCCCACCATAAATAGAATTTAATGGCTCAATCCTTATAAGGCATCTCTGCTGCAGAGCCCATTGTATTTTTACCACTCATCTCACCAGACTTGTGTGGAACAAAGGTGCAGCCCCTCTGAAACTTGTGAAAAGGTGCTGACACCACCTACAGTAAAAAAAAAAATTATATATATAAGGGTCCTGTTAAAGGGGGTAGGGGGGATCTGAGAACAGAGACAGAAGGCATCTAAATTAGCAGGGTTTCAGGTACAGTTTCACTTTGCCCCCATCCAATTTACTCCCACCCAGTCAGTTTATATAAAATGCTCTGCTGTAAGCTATGCAGTTGCTCCCCTAGATTCAACTGCCATGGAATGGCCTTTGTTGAAGGCTAAATGGTGGGGCTGGTGCAAAGTTTCCACCCATCTTCTAGATATACCGGGCCCAGCATGACTGCCCATTTCCCCCCAGCTCCTGTCAAAGTGATTTAGTCTGGACTGTATCATTATCAACCTCTTCAATGCTGAGGTCTGACTGGGGAGGAGTCCTCCCCACTCCATGGTGCATGCAGAGGTTAACATAAGTGGCCACCACTAAAAAGTCCCTTATATTCAATGAGGAAGGTCAAATGTTTTGCCTGTTGGGACCTCCACACAAGTCTAGAGTCTTTTCCCCTGGCTGTTCCCCCAAACCGGCATGAACAATCCTCTCGTGGCCCACCCTCATTTTGCATAGTTACTTTATCCCCCCAAGGTCAGATCTCCTTATACTTTACTGATACTTGTTTGGGCTTGGACTAGATATAAGCCAAATATGCAATTATGCCAGCTACTTTGGTGAAAATTCTCCTCTACTTTCTTCTCACCCAGTCAGGAATGTGCAAATATTCGAGGTGTATAAGTGGCACCAGGCCCCCTCTCCATCCCCACCCAAATAATAAGTCATTCTGAATTATATTCAAGAAGAAAAAATAAGCAGCCTAGCTGCATTGTGGCACTTATGAAAGGATACCTTTTGGATAAGTATTTTAGAAAAGTTCAGGTAATCAAGTGTTCGGCGCCATGCTGAATGAAGCTGCAGCCTGTTTTTCCTCCACATGTTGCCTCAATGACTGCTGCCCTTCTATCAGTTTGGCCCAGATTGATTTAGCAGTAGGAGACAAGCTTACATGTTAACTAGAAGCTTTCCTTTTAGATCACTTTTGCTATTCTAGCTCTTCTAGATGAAGTTGGTGGATCGTTTCTTCAATTTAGACGCCCTGTTTATCCAGGAAAGGGGCTGCAATAATTAGATCAACATAGAAACATAGAATTTGACGGCAGATAAGGACCACTTGGCCCACCCAGAGTGCCCATTTCCCTACCTAATGGATAAGCTGCAGATCCTAGTTAACCAGCAGCCTACTTCTTTCTACCCCCAACCCCTAGAATTGCCTTATGACTGTCCCATGCATGCTTGAATTCAACCACTGTTTTTGACTCCACAACCTCCTCTGGAAGGCCGTTCCATGCACCCACAACCCTCTCTGTGAAAAAATACTTCCTTACATTACCTCTGAGCCGCCCCCCTCTATCTTCAAATTGTGCCGCCTTGTTCTTGCACACCTCTTTTTTTGAAAGATGCTACCCTCTTGGACTTTGCTGATTCCCTTGAGGTACTTGAAAGTTTCTATCATGTCCCCCCTCTCCCTCCTTTCTTTGAGGCTGTACATATTAAGCTCCTTTAGTCTCTCTTCATATGTCTTCCGGTGCAGACCCTGCACCATTTTAGTTGCCCTCCTCTGGACAGCTTCCATCCTGTCTATGTCCTTGCGGAGACTGGGTCTCCAGAACTGCACACAGTACTCCCAGATGGGGTCTCACCAGCTGTCTGTACAGAGGGATAACAACTTCCTGTTTTCTACTGGTGATGCCTCTCCCTATGCATCCCAGTATCCCCCAGCCCTCCTTACTACCCTCTCACATTGCTTGCCCACCTTTAAGTCATCTAATATGACTAGCCCCAGGTTCCTTTCCATTTTTGTTGTTGTTAGTATCTCACCCCCCATTGTGTACTCTTCCCCTGGGTTTTTTGTTTCCTAGGTGCATTACCTCACACTTCTTAGCATTGAATCTAAGCTGCCATACATTTGACCATTCCTCTAACCTTGCCAAGTCCCTTCTCATCCTTTCCAGCCCACCTTGTGCATCAACTCTGTTGCAGATCTTTGTGTCATCTGCAAAGAGACATACTTTTCCTTCCATTCCCTCTGCAATGTCGCTTATAAAGACATTGAAGAGGACCAGTCCTAATACTGAACCCTGTGGTACCCCACTGGTAACCCCATTTCTTCAGAGTGGACTCCATTTACTATTACCCTCTGTGTCCTATTCTCCAGCCAATTCTTTACCCAGGCTATCATCTTGGGACCCACACCCAGGCTGGCTAACTTGTTAAACAGTTTAGAGCTGTTCTCATTTAGGATGCACAGCCAGGCCAGGTATTCAAGCTGGGCCTTCAATCCTTTTCCCTCCGGTTCTTTCACTATGATCTCTGTACTAGTATGGCAGGAGTAAAGTCATGCTGTAGAAACAATCTGACATCCCCAAAAAAACAGTTTTATTGGCCCAAGCTACTTTCAGCACATCAATAGTTATATGGTAATCAATGATAGCCATCATGAATTACTGTAGTTTGGCTGAGGGATCTTTAGTGAGTGGCTCAAACTGTTGAGTTTGGATTAAATTAACCTCAAACGTCAGCCCCAGCTATTCTTGCAGCAGACCTTCAGTATATTGGACGGTATTCCCTTGTTCCTCCTTCTCAGGTAAGTCATGGAGCCTAACATTATTTCACTGATGGTGGTTTTCTAAGTCCACGAGCTTGCAGTCAGTCTCCAGCTCTCTACCCTGGAGGTTCAGCAGGATCTCACTGTGTAAATTAGTCATGGCCATGTATTCCATCAAGTAGGCTTATATGGCTGTTCATTGCTCTACTATCTGGAGGTCCCGTCTTCATTTACTACAGTCAGTTCCAATCATTTTTAGGACCTCACTAATGTTGATGAACTCAGAAAAAAGCCCCTTCAACCAATCATAAATGGCTCCACACCACCTTCCAGATAGCACTGTTTGGCATGGCTCAGTGGTAGCTTCCAGAAGGAGCTGCTCCATCTCAGTCATTCTGCTCAGTCTGAGATTGCACCTTCTTGGTTGATCTTGCCAAGAACATTTATATCTCTGTCAGGTGGCTATCAGGTACTGTGTCATAGTGTTGCATCTTGCAGGCAACTTTATGATTTTCTGAGCAAATATGGAGTCAGAGGAAGATCTTCTAGATGGAGCCCAAATGCGACACAGCTATCACAATCATTTTATTTTGACAAAAGTTCAGATGCTTTCATGATGACTGGAAAAACATTGCTCTTTAGCTGGCTAAATGCTGTGATCAATGCATGTGAGTTGGCATTGTAGTCTATCTTTAGAAAACATGCTAAACTGACATACAGGCATAACAGTTGAATGAAAACTGTACTATACATGCAGTGGAATTGCAGGTATCTCGACAAGCAGTGCACACTTCACTGACACTAAAAGATGACTGGTGATTACACCTCAGGGAGAACTGCTTTTGATTAGCTATGAACAATTCAACCTAAATAAATCAGATTTTCTTCAATATACAGAGAAGCAGATCATGCTCCTTAAACAGTGCTGTAGAACAACATATTGGTCCCTTTTCTTCAAAGAGTGGAGGGTCTACTTGTAACATATCTGGGGTGTGTAGACACTCCGCAGTTACCACACCCCCTGCGCTTGATTCTCCAATGGGGTGCACTGTGTCTGCGCACCAGATCCCCTGGCCAGCTGGTGACTCTACAAGCAGGGGCAAATGATCCAGGATGTGTGCCCATGCGCCACGCTATTCTGCAAAGTGCAGAGTGCTGAGCAAGAAATGATACAGGCTAAATGTTCTGGGAGTTGAGACTTAGCCTGTATGCACCCATGATGCCACCGCCAGCCGCAGCTGGGATGTAGGGGCAGAGATAGTCCCCCCAACATACTGCTCCAGCTCATGAGTCCCACAAGGAGGGCTGGGGGCAGCCGACTGAGCACCTGCCTGCCCCAATGCCACCACATTATGAAACAAAATACAGGTTACATATAGATGTTTGAGGCATTACAACAGCAGAAAATGACACAAAATGAAAATAAGAACAATACAGCAGAATTTAACGTGACAATTACAATCAGGTCAAATAAAGTGACTAAGCAATGTTCAACTAAGTTACATGTAGATGTATAAGGCATTAACAGCAGAACATGACTAAGATTGAGGTAGCAAGAAAAATGCAGCATTAAAATTTATAAGTGACAATACATTCAGCTCAAATAAAGTGACTAAGCAATGTTCAATCAGCAAGGGATAAAGTGCTCTGACAGCAGTAGCAGCCAGGCAGTAATAGGTGAAGGGGGAACTAGAGAGAATGTGTAGGGAGTAGGAAGGCAATGGGGGGGTTGATTAGGTATAGAATAAGTACAGGTTACTCAGTAGGGTACAGCAGGTGATGGACGAATGAAGCTGTGTCGATTAAGAAGAGAAAGCAAACAAGTTTTCCAGAAAGGTGCAGTAGGAAATGGTAGATGAATGCTTGAAGTTTAGGAAGTGGAAGTGAAAGTGAGAGGAAGTGCTCCATGTTGGAGTGGACCCCAGGTGCTGAGGAGACCACAGAGGGAAAAGAGGAGTTAGAGAGTAAAGGGCTAGGGTGGTTTGAAACAGGAGCCTCTGTAGGAGGAGAAGAGATAGTGGCATAGCTCTATCTCAAAAGAGATGTGGGATGCAGTTTGGCATAGAGTTAGAGGGAGTGAGTTCCAGAAATTGGGCACATGACAGGCAAAGGCACTACCACCTTTTGCGATGCAGTGTCTCGGGATGTGAACAGGGACATTTTCAGCAGAGCGAAGGCCATAGCTGGTTTTCTGGTATAGAAAGAGACAGGCCAGGGGTTTAGGTACCGGTATTTGGAATCTGATAATGTTGTCAGTAATGGACCTGAGTGTGTAAGACCTTAGTTCTTGGGGTGGAAGCCATCCTAGATCTGCGTAGAGTAGGCAGTGATGCTTCAGCCAGGGGGAGCAGGATGCAAAGTGGCAGATGTTATTATAAGTGACATCCCACTTTCAAACACTTGAATTGCAAGCACAAACACACGTAATGACCCCATAGGTGAGAGAGGGAAGTAATATCCCATAGGGAATGGTAAGGCTAGCAGAGGGGGTGAGTGCATAACTAGAATGGTAGAGATGCTCGAGAGATGGATCAAGAGTGACAGCCAGATATTATAAGGAATTTACCACCTTCACAGATGTACCATCAAGGAAGGAGGCATTAAAGTGTGTCCGGGAATGTTTGAGTTTGAGACTGGTGCCAAATAACATAGCTTGGGTCTTAGATTTATTTAAAACAAGTTTGTGATTGGCAAGCCACTGTTGGATAAGTTGAAAGTCACTAGAGAGTTGAAGGTTAATGTCCTCAGTACTGTTGGAACTTGTATGCAGCACAATGTCATCCACATATAATAGGGAGGAAGTACTGTGGAGGTTTGTGGTGATGTTATTGATGAAAATTGAGAAAAGCAGAGGACCTAGAATAGACCCTTGTGGAACACCAATGTTGATCATGACCTTGTCAGAGAGGGTGGAGTTAAATTTCACATATTGAGACCTATCTGTCAGATAGCTATCAAACCAGTTCACATTTCGTGAGAAACCAAGCGAGTTTAAGGTGGCAGTGAGGATGGTGGTCAACTAGATCAAATGCCTTAATCATGTCAATGAAAATGGCCCCAGTGAGTCTGCCAGAGTCGATAGCCACTAGGGCGTCAGATGTGAGTTTGAGTAGTGCAGTAGTGGTACAATGTCCCTTGCAGAAACCATGTTGGGCAATAGTTAAGAGGTTGTGTTTCAGTAGAAAGTCAGTTGTTTGGGTGGCAACTAGTTTCTCAAGGATTTTTACTAAGAACTGATAGGATGGCGATGGGTCTGTAAATTGATGCATCCATCAAGAGGATCACCTTTTTTAAAAACAGGGGTAATTCTGGCCGTCTTCCTGTTATCCGGGACAGAGCTTTGACACAGGGAGAGAGTAAAAATCTTGGCTAGGGGAGCAGCTATGTGAGGGGCAGCTTGTTTCAGGAGCTTGGGTTCCAAGTTATCAAAACCAATGGCAGCATACTCTGAGATGTTTCGTAGCAGTCCAAGAACCTCACTTTTTAAGACAGACTTGAAGTGGAAAGTGGGCCCAGTGGGGTTGGGGTTGCCTGGTTTGACAGGATTTGATGAGATAGAGAAAATGGAGGTGTAGTGAGTTAGGTCTGCAAATTGTACATTGAAAAAGTTAGCAATAATGAGGGGATTGTTACAATGGATGTCATTTAGAGACATGTCATTAGGATCAGAGGACTGCTTAAATCCCATGAAGAACTTAATATGAGACCAGAATTTTTTAGGGTCCCCCTGGGAGTCTATTACTAGGTCCTTGCAGTATGAGCTTTTCTCTTATTTGATTTCTTTCTTATAGGTGTTTCTCAGTGCTCTGTAGATAATGAAATCCAGTAGCAGACAAGATGTCTTGTAATTAAACCAAGATTGTTCCTCTGTTGTAATTTAGAGGGAAGGTTAGATTTTAGCTATTGGATCTGCCTATTTCTTACCCATCAGGTAGCGAGATGACATTGGTTTTCTTGTAATGCTAGGAATTTGGCCAAAAAGAGATTTAGAGCAGTCTGAGCATCAGATGCGCTATAAAAAGTGGACCAGTCAGTGCAGGCGACATCAAACAAGAAGGCCTGTGGATCAAAGTTTGCATAATTATGGTAGGTAATGAGGTGGGGTTTCATTGGTTCAGGCCTGCCTTTATCCCAGATGCAGAAAGTGGGGGAGTGGTCAGTGATGGTGTCAGGTAGAAAGCCTGCATCAACGATGTTCTCGGGATGGTTCATTATAATCCAGTCCAGCAGAGGGTGGTGGTGTTGGATTGAGGAGCGGTCCTAGTGGGTAAAGAGATATGCTGGTGCAGGTTGAAACTTTGTAGTCTGGTCAGGGCTGTCGTTTGTGTGTTTCCCAGTCAGTTAACATTAAAGTCACCTAGTATAAGAACTTTGTTATTCCCTGAGTGAACAGCGGTTTGGTCAAGTAGCTCATCCATCCCTTTTAGGCCATAAGTAAGAGGATTGTAGGCACAGATAATATGCAACTTCTTTGTGCCAAGGGTGAGGAGGACATGAAAAGCCTCGCAGAGGTTTAAGGAAGATGAGCTGATGACTGAGAGCTGAAGATGTGATTTGAAATACATGACTGTGCCTCCCCCCCTTTTAGGGGTGTGTCTGTCATACCCCAGAAGATTATAGTATAGTAGGGAGAACCGTGAGTTAGGGGTGGATGGCTTCAGCCAGGTTTCAGTAAGGCACAGTATATCTGGTTTATAGAGTGCTATCCAGGATTCAAGTTCCTCTCGAGGCTTCGAATATTATGCTGGGTTATTAGCAGGCCTTTGGTGTTTGTAATAGGAGCGACTGTAGGAGTTAAAGGCCCTGGGTTTGGTTGTATATCCCCAGACAGCAGAATGGCCAGTAAGAGGAGGCACCAGAGCTTATGGTGCAGGAAAGGTGACAGGGCACGAGTTCTCAAGGAGCAGCATTTATGGGCATGGGCAACCAAATGGATCCAGGCCTTGTTTAGAAGTAATGGTGTGGGATCACAACGTAACGTGAGTCCCACTAGAAGATTAGCAAATGTAAAATCATAATGTTGTGAGTGAGGAAGAGCAGCTCCAGCATGGGGGACCGCTGTTATTGATAGGTATAAGACAGGCAGCGTGGATATGAGTAGAAGCAGCAGCAATTGTTTAAACATTCTCAAGCTACGAGACTAGGGGATCAGTGTGTCCTTCCCCCAACTTCTTCACCCCACTAGATCCCATCCCAGTTGCAGCCCACCTTCAAATTAACTATCACCACCCCTATTTAGAAAAGCTGCGACCGCCTGTCCCCCAGTAACTATTATCCCATTTCCCTTCTCCTTCCCCTCTCCAAGGCCCTCGAAACAAAAGTGACTGATCAGCTGATGGACCACCTGTCTAAACATAACCTACTGTGCCCCAAACAGCATGGTTTCTGCCAGGGCCACAACACCACCACTGCCCTCCTAGAATACTCCTCCTACATCCATGGTGCCCTTGAACAAGGTCACCATGTGGGGTCAGTGTACATCGACCTCACAAAGGTGTTCTATACAGTTAATCATGCTATGCTTCTAGCCTCCCTGCCCTCCCTGGGGCTGTCATTCAAAACAATAACCTGGTTCAAAGGTAACCTCTCAACAGATCCCAGCAGATGAAAATCAACTCCACTCTATCAAACAGCTTCCAGGTCCTCTCAGGAGTAACCGATTGCTCCATCTTGCAACCCCTCATCTTCAGCCTCTTCCTAAACTACCTCCCCAACTTGTGCCCTGGAAAATTCTGCTCTACATGGATGACACGGTAACCTTCTGAAGCCACCCCACCCCTGATTCTCTCCAGCATTCCCTGCAGGGTTTTTTCACTGATGGTTCAGTTCCCACCGCTTAGCTCTAAACTATAAGAAAACTAAATCATTTATCTTTGCCTTCCATCAGAGTCCCCATCGTGACTTCCTGCTAAACATCATCAACTCACTAGGATCCCCACTTGAGCTAGTTGAGTCGTTCAAGTATCTAGGTGTCACCCTTGACACATCCCTCACCTACCGTGCACATATCCAACAACTGTCCTCTGCTATCAACTTCAGACTTGGGCTTATGTACTGTCACAAACACTGCCTTCCCCGATGGCTATCCATCTGGCCATTACCTCTACTGTCCGCTCCCTGGTAGATTAAGGCATACTCATTTATGACAATGCTGACCCCACTGCATTGCAACACATCAAAGTGACCCTCAACAAAGAATGCAGACTGGTCATGGGTTGCGACAGAAGGACACATTCCTGTGATCTCTACAAGTCTGCTGAATGATTGCCAGCCATTTGACACCCATCTTAGGTACCATACTTGCCTCCTGGCCAAAAAAATACACCATTGTCAAGCACTGCCTGGTCTTCATAGCCTCATCTAACCTGCCCCACTGGTCAGAACCTCCCATAGTTCTACTGGGACCTCCCTATTAGTCCCCCACTGTTGAACTTCCCTTGGTCAAAGAGCCTTTTTTATACAGAGCCTCCCACTGGCTCAATGCCCCCCACCCCACATCTGTCTCCTGGGAGCCCAGGATTGGTCCCTTCAAGACTAATCTCAAAGTTCTTCTGCTAGAATCTTCAGCCTGTGACTGTCCCTAACCCTCTCTTCCTCCTGCTTCCCCCTCTTATCGGAGCTCTGTAGTATAACTCTACCTCATAAATGGTATGCTATATACAGAAAAAAATGTGTATTCATGTATTACCTAAATATTATGGATATTATGGATAACATTGAGTCCACCTCTCCCTAAGACTATTGTTCTGTATTCCCCCATCTGTGTGGTTTTGTGTATTGTCTTTCTTCCCTGATCACTGCATTTATAGTATTGTATGCATAAGTCCATTCCTTCTTTTCTCTCTTGTTTCTCTTACCTGAACACTGTACTGCTTAATACTATATGTAAGTCCTTATTGTTGTTTGATGTGGAGCATTTATAAAGGAGTTTATGACTCGAAGGGTTGTAGTTCCGAATGTTATTAAATAAGTAAATAAATAATCCATTGACTAGCTGGGCTCAATTTTCTTTATCTCCTCCTTGTTTTTGCACTTCTGCAGTGCTACCGGCCGGGGCATCCAGCCACCAGCCCCCACTGACCCGGAGATCAGCAGGCTCACTCATATGATGGGGGTCCAGTGAGGCCACCCCAACCTGCTGAAGGGTCTCCCCTTACCTCTCCACATTGGGCTGGACAGGATCCCCCAGTGCAATTCCATGACAGTCCTCCGGGTTGGCAGGAGCACTGCCATCAAGCTGCTCAGTCACGCCCAGCCTTTTCCTTCATGGTTTTCCCTGGATCTGGCAGTGCAATGACATACTGCGCATACACGGACGTCTTGCCATGCTCCTCCTTGCTTGGCACTGCAACTGTGCTGTCTCTGGTCATTACCAGGGGCTACTTCAGTACAACGTGCTCCCCAAACCCACCCCAGAGGGAGGAGAGCAGTCCTGGGATGCTCAATCCACACTCTCCCCTTCCAATCCCCTGCAGCCTGAATCCGTTCCAGAACCCTTGTTTCCAGTGTGGTGCGAGATGTGGTGTCCAGCGCCTCAATCCTCAGCACAACCAGGCCAGTGCTGGGCTCAATTTTCAAAGTCCAAAGAATGACACAAGGTTCCTGCATCAAACATAAATGTTGCAAGTTGCACCTTGCACCAAAAGATGTTGCACTCCCAATTTTTGAATGCAGTCTATGTCAGAAAGGGGAGACACTGCTCCAAAGTGGCACTGCACCACCCTTGTGACATACAGCAGGGTATGCCAGGTAGCAAGGGGGTTTGCACCCTGGCATGTCTTCACCAGCCCCTTTTTTTTGGTATTTTGAAAGGGCTTGCAGTGGGCACAGCAAGGGGCTCAACTTAGACCAGCCATGAGGCAGACTAAGCATCTTGCACCAGTGTCACACAATGTGGCAAATTGGAAGGGGGCTTTGACAGTCGAGTCCCATGGCAGAAAGGGCACGGTGTGCTATAGAGGAAGTTGGAGAGCCAGTGGCCATGCAAGGGAGTGATGTGGCACCCAACAAGAGTGCTGATTATATAGCTATAAAGCAAATGGTATGGTACCGCTGGGAGGGTTCCAAGGACAAACAGTACCATGGCCTCAGCTGGGGCTGGGCATGGTTAGTGCCTGAAGACCCTCAAGTTGTACCATCCTATGGCTTTATTGTTACACAAATGGCACCCCCACTGGGTGCCACAACTCATCCTATAGTACCCCCATGCCTTTCTGCCACTGGACCCCTCCAGATAAGCATGTTTCACCACCACCACCAAACCATCCTGCCCATCTTTTTTCATGCTGGGTGGGGGTCTTATCCCTGTGGTAATTACAACAGGTGTGCCAACTGTTTGGTACTATACTGCTGGTATGGCAACTCCTGGGTTTTTGGCTAAGGGACCCCTGCCTTTGCAAAATTGGACACAGGGTCCCTGACTCACCTGGAGATCTCCACAGCCCTAGATTACCACAAATTGCAGCAATCTAAGGCCTGTTTGAAAATTAGGCCTACTGTGTGACTTAACCCTTGCTGTGCTTCAGACTGATATATCAGTCCAAAATTCCTATATGTTCAAATTCTGTTGGTGGCCTAAGGGTTAAGACTAATCGTATGACTTCCATTAACTTTACCAGCAACAGAATATCAATACTGAATGAAGCCCTATTTCATAGTTTCCTTGATGTTGCATCTAAGTTAGGCATTGTTTGGTAAATAAACTAAAAACCAAAATCACGTATTAAAAGTAAGATTATACTTAGTTTACATGAAAAGAAAATATGCCCCCCCCCCCAAAAAAAAAAACTGGTCTTTCCAACTGGATGAAGAATGTATTTTTTTTCTTGAGATGTTGTGTTGATTGTGTGGTATAACCATAAAACAACTATGTGAAATTGCCTAACAAGAATCATAATATAACCGTAAGTATCTTATTGATAAACTCTAATAAATCTAAAATTATTCATGTAGCTAACTGGATATATTAATTAATCTTGGGGTGCAGCATAGTATCTCTTCCTTATGTAAAGGAAGGTACAGTAAAGTATGCTGCACTACTGAAACCATTTAAATCTCATTAAGTAGCCACAATATAAAAAAGATGAAAAACTATTGTATACAGATGTTTCCAAAACATTCACTGAGCTTAATCAAGGTGAATAATTACGAAAAAAAAAATAGCTCAAACAGCTTTTACTGTACAAGATTCTTCTCTCCAAAGAAGAAAATCCTTCACTAAACTAGATGAAGCATTATCTCTTTTTAAGAATTATGGGCATGGGTAATATTTCATAGAGAAATACTAGCTATTTAATGAAATCATAAAAATATAACTGCACTTGTAGCCATTACTATACCTTCATTAAATTTTAACTGGTCTATCTGATGTACAGGGACAATTAATGTTAAATGAAATTACTTAAAAAACTTCTTTCTCAATAAGATGAATCATTAAAGGTTCTAACCTTAATCCAGGTCTGTAAAATTGACTTTACTTTTTTTTTTTTATTTAGTAGTGTCCCGAGAGAAAAATCAGAAAGAGAATATTATACCACCCTTCCACTGGTTGGAGTGTGTATGGTTTTAGGTTCATATCTTGTAAAAAATGCAAATGGGGTATATTACAAACAACTATGTTAAGATTATCTTTGTGATTTAGGAAACCATAAAAGAAACTACAGAACTAATCACATTAAACTGTTCCAACAAAGAGTTGGTTTAGCATTGTTTTTTTCACAGTTGGCAATGCACTGGCAACACACATTGCATTGTTTTTTAATGCTTATCCAACCCAAAAAACAATGTTTGTAAAATGTTTTTGCAACTCCTTTGGAATGCATCTGCAGTCCAGGCATAATGCAATGCAAAACTAAGTTTTAACTCTTAACAAAGAACTTGTGCAGGACTTTGTGCTGGACACAGAAACACTTACATAAGTCAGTCAGAAATGCTAAAACAACTCATTACACAAGCAGTTTAATGTGACTTGTACTGTAGAAGGGGAAGGGATCAGATTCATTTCAGTGCAGTAGTTGCTCCTTGCTGCTTTTAAATTGCTTCTTGATAATTTCACTTGGTAGCAAGTTTTTGTTTTTCCCTTACTACTTCTAAGGGGCTAGCAGGGAATTGTTTGGGACTGCTGGACTTTTGAAACCTATTTTGGTGTTCTGTAAGTGGGCTGATTTGTCTTGTTGTTTCACTTGGTAGCAGCCTGAGTTTTTCATACTTCCTAAAAGGGGCTAGCAGGGAATTGTTTTGGAGCTGTTCAAACTTTGAAACCTATTTTGTTGTGCTTTAAGTGGGGCTGTTATTTCTTTAAATTGGAGGCCTGTTTATTCTGATTTCTTCTGATTCTTCTGATTTCAAACCTGTTTGATGACTGTTCTGGTGGGGAATGCACCTGTAATCCAGGAATAATGCAATACAATACTGAGTTTTAACTCTTAACAAAGAGTTTGTGCAGGACTTTGTGCTGGGTACAGAAACACTTACATAAGTCAGTCAGAAATGCTAAAACTACTCATTGCAGGAGCAGTTTAATGTGACTTGTACTGAAGAAGGGAAATGAATCAGATTCATTTCAATGCAGTAGCTGCTCATTGCTGCTTTTAAATTGCTTCTTGTTAATTTCACTTGGTAGCAGGTTTTTGTTTTTCTTACTTCTTCTGAGGGGTTAGCAGGGAATTGTTTTGGGGCTGTTGGAATTTTGAAACCTATTTTGGTGTGCTGTAAGTGGGCTAATTTGTCTTATTTCTCTTGATAGCAGGCTGAGTTTTTCTTACTTCTTAAAAGGGGCTAGCAGGGAACTGTTTTGGAGCTGTTCAAACTTTGAAACCTGTTTTGGTGTGCTTTATGTGAGGCTGTCATTTCTTTAAGTTGGAGGCCTGTTTCTTCTGATTTCTTCTGATTCTTCTGATTTCAAACCTATTTTGGTGTGCTTTTATTGGGGTTGTTCTGGTGGGGCTGTTTCTTTGAATTGGAAATTTATATCTTCTAATTTCAAGCCTATTTTGGTGTGTTGTTGGTGAGGCTGTTGTTTGAATTGGAGACCTGTTTCTTCTGGTATCAGACCTACTTTTTGTGCTTTTAGTGGGGTTGTGATTGTTTCTTGCTGTCTTTACTAGCTGCAAAGTTTAGTGTATAGTGGGGGAAGGTGCTAATTGTCTGGCCATTGGCCTCAGCTACCTGATTGTTTCTGGAGTGCATGGTCTGGTCCCACCACCTCCCCTCACCCCATCCACACCAGATATTTCTTTCCTTTGTACTGGGGGTTCTGACATCACTTGCCTAAAAGGGCAAAGGACTTGCACCTGTCATAACAGAAGCAGATGTCTAGGAAAGGAACAGCAGCGAGTGAAGAGGTGGCTGCTATCTCCATGGAAGGGAAGTAACTGCAACAGAAGGAGCTTTTATTTTTATCTGTTTGTATTGGTGTTTGCATTTTGAAAAGGAGGGGTGGGAGTTAGAAGGAGGCTGTGCAACAGTTGCTTACAGTTTATTTATGGGTATGGACAGGAGTGGTAGGAACTTAAAAGGCAGCTGCTTAATCTTTCTAAAGTGTATGACAAAGGGATAAGAGAAACTGAGAAAAGGAGAAGAATGTTTTGCAATGATAGACGGTGAGAGGGGAGACTTTGGGGAGTGTTGGCTATCCTTCATCTGGAAGGGTGGGTGGTCGCTGGTGGGTGACAACAGCAATAGGTAGGGTGGTATGCTGCAACAACTGAGATGCGCCAATCATTCTAAAAATTGTGTGCAGGTGGGGGATGTTTAGTGTGTAACCAATTAGACAAACTTAAAAAGGAGATCAAGGGTCATAGGAGGAGTTAAGACAGACAAGACAGACTGGAGAAGGTCATAGCCCAACACTGGAGGGAGGGAGGAGGGAAGATGAGGAGGGAGTGCAATTTGAGCCAACAAGGGGAGGAGAGAGTCAGAAGAAGGGAAGCAGAGGCAGTGGGGCCCAGTCCAAGAGGAATGGTGTCTGGGTAACCCAGGTCAAGGGCAAACAGTCAACAGGAAGGAAAAGAAAGGAACAGGTGAGGGGAGGAAGAGAAGTGGCAACAGTCATGGAGTCAAAAGAAGGGAATGAGCTAGTATGAGGAGGGAGGAAACAGGCATAGGGGAAGGGTCTTCAGAAAAGCATTTTTCAGTACTAGAGGGAAATGAGGAGGAGGGAGGTGATGAGATTGGAGGAGTAACTGATAGAAGTCTGGATGAAACTGGAGTGGGGGAAGTTCTGCTGAGGGAATTACAAAAGGGGCACAAGGGAGAACTACTGTGCAGGAGGAAGAGGAGAAGCCTGCAGTGAGAGGTGGGGAGGAAGAGAAGCAAGAAGTTGGTAATAGGGGTGAAATCTTAGTGCTGGAGATGCAATACTAAGGTGAGTCAGGTGGGTTAGCAAAGGGGAGGCGCATAGTCACATTTGGGTAGAGGCCATGTTGGGAATGACAGTGGAAAGGCTGGGACAATCTGTTCTAAAATATGCTAGAAATGGTAGGGAGAAGCCTCATTTATATGTTTAGGGACAGATGGCCTGGATGACAAGATGGTAGATATAGTCCAGAGGAGGTTTGAGGAACTAGGACAATTTCATGAGGGGGGCAAGAAGATCATTACCTTTCTCAGAGATACTTCCAGTGCCCAGGGAAAGCACTGCAAGAAAGCTGAGAATAAAGGATTTTAATGAATGGCTAAAAACCCGCTGTCATGCTAAAGGGTATGGACTGGTGGTGGGGTAGGCAGGGACCTGGGAGGACAGTAGTCTCTATGCCAAGGACAGACTACACTTCAGCGAGGAGGAATGGAAGTTTTGAAACAGAGGATGGAGGAGTACATAAAAGTAGTTTGGAATTTAAACTAGAAGTGGGGGGTAACATGTGGGCAAGGGACATGCAAAGACCACAGGTTAGGAAGCCATATGAGCTTAACCCCCCATAACAATGACAAAGGACTAGGCAAGTACTAATAGCAATGCTAGTAAAGGAGGGCAGGAGGGGAGGAGGAGGGGTGGAAGGTGGTCACCCTGAATGCTAGGAGCTTTGGGAAGAAAACTGCAGAGACACAGACTCATGGCAGAGGGGGAGGTGGACATGGCAGCCATCACCAAAACATGGGCCACCCAATACAATGACTGGAACCTGTGGATACCAGGGTACAGGATATTTCAGAGGTATGGAATGCTTGGGAAAGGAGGGGTGTGGCACTATATGTGAGGTAAGAACTGACATGTGTACAGAGGGAAGGGGAGGAGGGTAGTATGGTGTCACTATGGATGCAAATCCAGGATTCCAAGAATAGGACTCTTAGGATGGGAGTGGTGTACAGGCTGCCCTCTCAGACAGAGGAATTAAACAGGGAACTAGCAGGACAGATCAGGAGGACCTGCAAGAAGGGTAGTATGGTGATCATGGGGGACTTCAACATGCCAGAGTGGACTGGAATACCCCAACAACCAGGAATAGAAGGGAGCAGGTACTGTTGAATGCCTTCTAGGACAGCTTCCTGATGCAAATGGTCAGTGAATTAACCAGGTTAGGGAATACCCTTGACCTCATGCTGGCAAATGGGGAGTTTGTGAGGGAACTGAGGGTGGAAGAATCACTGGTGGGGAGTGACCGCCATTCAGTATAGTTCACATTGGATATGGGTAAGGAAGGAGTGGAACCTGACACAAGGGTGCTGGACTTCATCAGGGCTGACTTTGGGAGGATGGGGAAAGTGGTAAAAGGGTACCTGGCCAGAATTCAATGTAGTATGGACACTATCCAGAGGTGGGAGCTCATGAAACTAGGGATAGTGGACACAACCAGAACCTGCAGCAAGGTCCAGAGCAAGAAGCCTAGGTCAAAGAAACCTAGCTGTGTGAGCAAGGAGGTCATAGAAAAGGTAAGGAGGAAAAGAGATGCCTTTAGGAGTTACAAAAAACAGGGACGGGGAAGGACAGGGAGGAGTACCTGAAGGAATTTAAGGAGGTGACAAGGACAGTAAGGGCCGCCAAGGCATCTACAGAACTCAGGCTGGTACAATGCATTAAGAAGGGGGAGACGGACATCTTCAGGTACATAAGGGAGAAAAGAAGCTGTAAGGACCATATTGTAAGGATTAGGAAGGAGGGAGGTTGGGTGGAAGCAGGGGGTAATATGACAGAAGCACTAAGTGATAATTTCTGCTCAGTATTTACCAAAGAGAAGGGGGGTGATACCCAGGGGGGAGAGGGAGGGCAAAAATAGGGGGGTGATAGATGGGGAAATCACTGAGGGCAGGGTACTGGAGGGTTTGAGGGCACTGAGGGTGGACAAAGTGCCAGGCCCAGATGGCGTCCATCTGAGGGTACTGTAGGAGCTGGCAGAGGACCTGGCAGAACCTTTGGCAGACATATTCAGTGCCTCACTGCACTCAGGGTGTGTACCTCAGGATTGGAGGATGGCTCATGTGGTGCCCCTCCACAAGAGTGGCCCCAAGGATGAACCAGGGAACTACAGATCGGTGAGCCTCACATCCATCATGGGTAAGCTGATGGAGACTATCCTGAAGGAGAGGATAGTGGCCCTACTCAAGGCCAAAGGGCTACAGGACAGCAGACATCATGGCTTCATAACTGGCAGATCCTGCCATACTAACCTGGTGGAGTTCTATGACTGGGTAACTAGGCAATTGGATGGGAGAAATGCAGTGGATGTCCTCTACCTGGACTTCAGTAAGGCATTTGACTCGTTGCCACATGGGAGGCTGGGAAGTAAGTTAGAAGGCACAGGGGTGGGTGCAAAGCTGGTGAGATGGGTAGGAAACTGGCTTCAGGGAATGCAACAGAGTATGGTGGGAGATGGTGAGCTCTTATTCCTAAGGGTAGTAATGACCGGTGTTCTTCAGGGCTCGGTGCTGGGACCAGTGTTGTTTGGGATATTCATTGCAGACATATCATTAGGCATCAAGAGCAAGACCAGTCTGTTTGCTGATGATACCAAGATGGGAGAAGTGGTGAATGACCTACGGAGATGGCAGGGGTTGCAGGGTGATCTGGAAAAACTGGAAACCTGGTCAGACACCTGGCAACTGGGGTTCAATGCCAAAAAGTGCAAGGTGCGGCTTTTTGGGGCAAAAAACCAAAGGAGGAGTTTCCAGCTGGGGAAAGTGCAGCTAACCAAGACAGATGATGAGAAGGATCCAGGGGTGCTCATTACGGGGTCAATGAGCAACTTGACCAAATGTAGGAAGGAAGCTGAAAAGGTCAACAAAAGGCTGGTTTACATTGCAAGGGGTATATCATCGAGGAGGGGGAGGTGATTCTGCCACTGTACAGAACATTAGTTAGACCACACCTGGAGTACTGTGTGCAGTACTGGTGACCATATCTAAAGATGGACATTAAGTTACTGGAGGGGGTGCAGTGCAGGGTGACAAGGATGATCAAAGGGCTGTGGGACTTATCAAACAAGAGGAGGCTGAGGGACTTGAACATGTACTCACTGGAGGAGCGGAGGAACAGGGGAGGATATGATTGAAACCATCAAGTGCATGACAGGAATAGACAAGAGATGTACAGAGGGGCTGTTCAAAATAAAGCAGTGGAGGGACACCCAGGGCCATGATATGAGACTGGAGGGAGGAAGGTTCATGATGGAGATGAGGAGACACTTTTTTACGGATAGGGTGGTAGGTGGGTGGAATGCATTACAGGTGGAAGTGGTATCCAGAAGAACAGTGGACTGCTTCAAAAGGGGCTGGGACATGGCACGGTGAGGATCAAGGGAGGGAAGGTGGGTGGGAGAGACAGTTGCAGAATATGGGGTGCTAGCTGCACATTCAAGCAGACTTGGTAGACCACTAGGCCTTTATCTGCTGGCAAAGTTTGTATGTTCATAAAATACAAGCACATTTAAGGTTATCAATATTAAAACAGCTGTCTACACTGAGCTCAACTTTAAAAGTTGCCATTAAATGATATGTGGTACTGTATTCATAGGCTTTGCATGACATTTGGAATTTGTGTAAATACCTTTATTGATTGTCTTTGGGATTATGTTCAAGATGTGTCTGTGTGTGTATGTTATAAGATATTGACATTATACCAGTTTATTTGCACAGTTAAAGTGATTTATTTTCATATGTTAAAAGAAACTACTGTTTATACAGAGAACATCATCTTTAAATCCTTATTGTTTCCTTAGTCTTCTAATAGGTCTACAACTGTGTATCTATTGCACAGAACACATGGAGGCGCAAGAGCTGCTGCTCTTCAAGGAAAACAAAATTAAACTGACTCAATTAACATTAGACAGTTTGGTAAACAACCCTTCATACAGTAATAACATCATTTTGTTTTAACCCTTGACATGCTATGCAGTGACAGGCTTTGACTTCTAACTTAGTTCATTGGGTGTGTGTGAATTCGAGAAACTTCACTACATTAGTACTACACATAAATTCCTGACTGTATAGCTTAAAACGCCCCTTTGTGTTCTTCTTTGTTTGGACAAATTGCCAAGTTTTACCACTAAAACTATACATACTGTAGTTGCACTTTGCCAGTGAATATGGCAGTGAAGCATCAGTTTGTGTAGTTTTAGTTGCTGAAGTAGTTCTTTGGGTGGTTCTAGCACAGTCAACCTCAGTAAAAAAGAAACATAAACTTAAATGGGAGTAGCCCACTACCAATCAGAGCAAACTGGACAGAAATGACAGATTGGGAATAATTTAGCCCACTCACCAAAATAACTTATGACAGCTGGTTAATTTATTCTTTTTTATATACGTTTTCTTAGAATGTACTGAAGAACACAGTGTTATAATTACATCAGATGTTTTGGATAAAGATATCCTCAATCAGTGATAGACCACATGTGTTCAATCTAAAAATAAAATAAAAATAATGGGTGTTTACTCACCTGGTAACGGTGATTGTGTTAGTTGACATCCATGGTACTCCAGACATTACATCATGGGTTTTAGCCCACCTGATAGGCTAGTTGATGCACATGACTCTAGGATCAAATTTCTAGTATATCCAGGTCCCAGAAACCCCTGCTCTTCAGTTCGAATCTTCCCAAGCTGAAAGTAAAGGTTAGTAACACGGCCACTACTAGTAACAAACAGTAACTATCCTGTATAAATAATGCAGAGTGATGCGACATGTAGCAGTGGGCCTGCGGACCTCCTTTTATTTTCCTATTTTGAACAATCTAAACTCGACCCATAAGTGGTCGATGGTTGACATCCTGGATGTCCATTTGTAATGTGGATTCTGTTATTTTTCAGATAATCCTTTTCTCTAATAACCTGATCACTACTAGAGCACTGTGTCGGGAGGGTCTTGGAGTGCCATGGATGTCAACCAACACAATCACCTTTACCAGGTGAGTAAACACCCACTGTGATTGGTTGACCATCCATGGCACTCCAGACATTACATCATGGGTAGATTAGAAGCAGTTGTGTACCCATAGATGGGAGACAGGGTGTTCTAGTAGTGAGAGGAGGAGCTGGTGGCGGAGAGAACCTGTGTGGCAAACGAAGGCTGTAGCGTGTACAGGTTCTCTAGTCTGTAATGTCTGGCAAACGTGTGGATGGATGTCCAAGTTGCCGCTTTGCAGATGTCCTCTGCAGAAACGTTAGCCCTTTCTGCCCAGGAAGTAGCTACTGCCCTAGTGGAATGGGCCTTTTTGCCCAGGGGTGGCATCATCTGTTTTGCCTTGTAAGCCTCCTGAATGGTTCTCTTGAGCCAAGCAGCAATGGTAGTCTTTGAGGCTGCCTTCCCCTGTCTTTGACCCCTTGTGACAATGAACAACCTTTCGGTCTTGCGTAGAGGTTGAGTTCTGGATATGTAGGTGGCTAGGGTGTTTCCTACATCTAGGTGGTGTGGGACAAGGTTGTCTCCCAGATGAGTGTTATCTGTAAATGTTGGCAACTCGATGGGTTGTTCCCTGTAAAAGTTGGAGGAGACCTTTGGTTGGAAGGAGGGAACAGTACGGAGGTGGACTCCTTGTGGGATGAACACCGTGTAGGGTTCTTTGCAGGACAGCGCCCCCAGTTCCCTGATCCTTCGGGTGGAACATATTGTGACTAGGAAGCAGGTCTTCAGGCTGGCCCAGAATAGGTCTACCTCCCGTAGCGGTTCGAAGGGGGTGGTGCTGAGAGAATCTAGCACCAGGGGGAGATCCCACGGTGCGACGGATGGTCTGACTCTGGGTCTCAGTATCTCGACTGCCCTTAGGAAGTGCAGCGCACCTGGGTGAGCTCCTGGGTAGTGTCCCCCTATGGGGCCAATTGCTGCCCCGATGGCTGTGAGTTGCACTCTAAGGGACAAGTGAGCTAGCCCTTTCTTTACCCCTTGTTGGAGGAACAGGAGAATGGTGGCCATGTCTGCCAGCTCGGGATCCCTGTCCTCAGCTTGGCACCACCTGGAGAAGACTGACCATTGTCTATCATAGGTAGACGTGGTGGAGGATCATCTGGATTGTAGTATCGTAGAGACCACTGAGTCATGATACCCTGCATTCAGCAGTCTTTTCCTCTCAGGAGCCAGGCTGAGAGCTTTAGCATCCATGGGGCTGGGTGCAGTACCTGTCCCTGGGTCAACATGTCGGGTCGATATGGTAACCGGAGATTGGCTAATGTCATTGACAGCACTGTTGCAAACCATGCTCTCCATGGCCAGTAGGGTGCCACTAGAATGATGGTCCACCGTGAGGATCTGATCTTGACCAGTACTTGGGGTAACATGGGAATGGGTGGGAAGACGTACACCCCATCTTGTGACCATGGTTGTGAGAGGGAGTCGGTCCCCTCTGACCGATGTTCCCTGTACCTTGAGAAATATTTCTTGACCTGTGCATTTTCTGATGTGGCCATGAGGTCCATGGATATCAGCCCCCATGTATCCTGGATCAGACAGAAGAGATTTGGGTGTAGGTGCCAATCCCCCGGGTGGATCTGCTGTCGACCGAGCCAGTCTGCGTGAATGTTGAGCTTGCCGGCAAGACGAACTGCGCTGAGATGTGAGAGGTGGGACTGTGCCCAGCTGAAGACCATTGACACCTCTCTTAGCATAGCCTTGCTTCTGGTGCCTCCTTGCTTGGCAATGTACGCCACCGTGACCTGGTTGTCGGAGCATATCAGGACTGACTGACCGGCAATGGAGGTCTGGAAGGCTCTCAGAGTGTGGTATACCACCTGCATTTCTAGGACATTGATCGACAACTGGGCCTCTGAGGCTGTCCATTGGGCCTGTGCTGTCCTGTCTCCTAGGCAGGCACCCCATCCCAGGAGGCTCGCGTCCGTCTCTATGGAGGCTTGGTAGGACGCCTCCAATGGAACTCCCCGGTTCAGATTGGAGCGCACCATCCACCAGGTCAGTGACTGTCTCACTGGTATTGGCAATGGAACCCTGACCTGTAGATTGTATTCATTTGGTGACCCCCATGACAGGACGTAGGTCTGCAGGGGTCGCATGTGCCACCTGGCCCAAGGGACCAGGTCGATGTAAGTTGCCATGTAGCCTAGCAGCTGGGCTAGGCGTCCCATGGTGGAGTGATGGCATTGTCGCAGTTGACGTGACAACCTGATGAGGTTGTTCACCCTTGTCTGGGATGGTTTTGCCCAGCCCTGCAGTGTTGATCTGTGCCCCCAGGTGTTCTATCTGTTGAGTGGGGACCAGATGACTCTTGGATTGGTTTACCACCCATCCGTGTTCCTCGAGAGCCCTCAGGGTGAGTTCGGTGTGGTGGAGGGAGTGCTCTCTGTAGCGTGCCTGGATCAGCCAATCTTCTAGATAGGAGATGATGTCGAGACCTTGTTCTCGGAGTCTGGCCACTAGCAGGACTGACACCTTGGTGAATACTCTTGGTGCTGAGGTAAGGCCGAAGGGAAGGGCTTGGTACTGGAAGTGCTGACCTAGGATGTGGAATTGTAGGTATTGCCTGTGTTTTTCTCTGATGGGGATATGGAGGTATGCGTCCTTTAGGTCTATGGATGTCAGGAAATCTCCTACGCAGATACTGCCTAGTGTGGATTTTAAGGTGTCCATTTTGAACCTCTGGGAGATGACATGTTTGTTGAGTTGCCTGAGGTCCAAGATTGGGCGGAGTTCGCCTGATTTTTTGGGAACTAGGAAGAAGATGGAGTATACTCCTAGCTTCTATTCGTGTGGAGGAATGGGCTGTATGGCTCTGTTCTCAATCAGGTCCCACAGGATTTGTTGTACCTGGTGGACTGTAGCCTTCTTGTGGCAATCGGGGAGGTGATGAACCTGTGTGTGAGGGGTGAATCGGATAACTCTGTTGAGTATCCTCTGAAGACCACCTCTTGAACCCATTTGCCTGTGGTGGTATGGAACCACTGGTGGCTGAAGAGCGATAGCTGTTGTCCCACAGGTGGACACCGATCCTGCTCCCAAGGAGATCTGACAGAGTAGTCATTGTCTTCCTCATTGTCCTCTACCTCTCCCTCCAAATCGTGGTCCACGGGGTCGGAAGGAGGAGGGCTGATAGGAGTGGGTGTAGAGGTGGGGTGTGGGGTGTGGGTACCTCTTCCTCGAAAGGTAGTGGGTGGTTATCAGGTGTCCCTTAACGAATGGTAAGATTTGTTTCCCCCCCAAAACCTCCACCTAGCGGAAGGTAGGTAGGAGTGTCTACTCTTGTTTTTGAGGAGTTCCTTCCCTTCCTCTTTCTGCTTCAGGTACTCCTGCAATCCCTCCCCAAACACATGTTTCCCTTTCATGGACAAGTTTTGTAATAGTGTCTTGGATTCATTGTCGGCCTCCCATAGTTTAAGCCACAATGCCCATCGAGCCTGGTTGGTGATGGCTGTGGCCCTTGGGTTAAGTCTTAGTGAGTCCACTGCCATGTCGGCTAGGTACTTTGCAGCATCAAGAGTGCACTCCAACAGTTTCTCCTCTCTTGACTTTGGGTTGGACTGCTCAAGGAGTTCTTCTAGCCAGTGTATCTGGGCCCGTGCCGTGTAAATGGCGGTAGTGGATGCTCGTGCTGCTATTCCTTCAGTTCAAAAGCCTTCTACAGCATGTCCTCCACCTTCTTGTCTGTGGGGTCTTTTAGTGATATGGTCCCACATGGCAGGATGGTTCTCCTACTAAGTGCCGCCACCTGAGGGTCAATGGTTGGGGCAATGCACCAGTTACTTGCCTTGTCCTCTTGAACTGGGTACATGCGGTCTAAGTTCCTTTTGTTGGACATCCTGCTAGGCTCTGTGGAATGCCACTCCTTATTAATGATGTCCTCGATGGCGGGACATACTGGGAAAGTATCCCTAATGGTTGGTTTCTGTTGGATCATGGGGTCCAGTTTTGACTCCGGTCTGCTTTCATCAACGTCAAACCCCATAGTGGCCTTGACTATTTTCATGAGGCCTGGAACCATATCAAAAGAGCATAGCTTGGATATAAGGGATGGAGAGGATTGCTGCTCCATGTCCTTGTCATCGCTGTCAGGCCCATCCTCCTCATCTGGCAAGTCCTTGTCCTCTGCCGAGTCCAGTTTGTGGTTGTCTGGGACCGACTCTCCGCATCATCCGGATGGTCCTCATTGGGGTCCCCCATGATGTCAGGCTCTGGAGGTGGTGCAGTTGGTGTTCTGTGTTGGGTGAGGGATTCCAGCTTCTCCATCACTTTCAACATGAAATTCTGTTGGCTCTCCATCATAGCCACAGTGGCCTGTTGGTTCTGGAGTAGGAATGCACTGGGGTCCATCCAAGTGGAACCACTGGAGCCTGGCATATTGGGACCCATGCCAGTAGAGTGTTCCAGTGTTATACCGTTGTCGTCATGTAGACAAGTGGTGCATGGGGGCCTGGTGCGTGGGGCTGGAGGGTAGCACTGCAAGCAGTTCATTTCTTGGCTTTGACCATCTAGTGAGAGGGGAGACAAAAGAGAGAGAGAGAGGGATGCATCTTGTTAGGCTTGCATAGCAAAAGTCTCCAATATATGGGTGCCCCATATCTGTTACCTAGTCTTTCTGTGCAGTGATATGGGCTGGCTGTGCATGTGGGTCACTATGGAGAGGGACCTACATGGTGCCGAACAAGTGGAGGTCGCTATGGGGAGAGATCACCAGCATATCAGAACATGACATATGGATTGCTATAGTGAGGAACCCATATGAACCTGGGTAGTCTGACCTCCATGTATAGGGTCGCTGTGGGAGGGACACTATAAGGAGGTAATGATGGGCTGCACTTGATAATGTGGCCACTTAGAAGCATCCCAGTTGTGGGGCCTGTAAGCAGTAAAATGACTTAGGGCTGATTTCCAGGGCCCTACAAAGAATCCTGCAGATCGAGATAAAAACAACATAAATCCAGAAGGGTTTACGTGTTAAGGACCCCTGATCACGATCCTTGTTGTGCGCGAGCAAGCTCGGTAGCCTGGTGGTCCCCCCAACCCCCCCTCTACTGGTTGCGAGTTAGGCCTGGGCCAGGTGGCCAGGGGCCTGCAAGATGAGGGAAGGGAAGAGGGAAGGCCGGAAGCATGGGCAATGTGCCCGCGATCGCTTGTGGGGGCTTTCATGGCTTAAAGTGCTTATTTGTTCCCCAAAGGTGTGGTGGACTAGGGGGGAGGGGGATGTGGCTTGTGGGCATTGGTGAGGCTGGCCATGCTGCTGGGGGGAGGAGAGGCCTCCCGATTATCCTGTAGCATGGCCGAATTTCTCAAAAATAGCACTCAGCTGAGGCACCACGAAGAAGAAGAAGGGCTGTGCCCTTAGCCAGCAACCAAGCTCTCTAACCACAATGCTCCTGGTGCACCATATTGGGGAGGAGCATTCTGACGCTTGCAACCGCGAACCAGCATGGATGGGGCACCATGCTGGTAGGACCTAGGCCTATGAGTGCTGGCGTGGTACTCCACATGTCGTGGGAACGGCGAGAGGCCGTAAGAGCCTGGGGCTCACCATAGGAGGTGAGAGAGGTAGCGTGGGGGTGGTTCTCCCATGCCAGTGCTCGGAGACTGAAGCGCCGAGCGAGTGCAATCTCCGTTTTCACCTTCACAAGGGCAAGGAAGCTAGAGGGCCTTCTAACAGCTGCTTCAGACACCAGAAAGGGGCTCCTGTACTGCGACGCATTCATACCACTGACTGTATCACTGGTGGTGAGTGAAAACAACGAGCATGCGATTCCACATTAAGGCAAACACTAATTGTTGTGGTGCAGGGCATATTTTCAGTCTGTTTAAAAGATTTGGTTATATACTGAACTGTTAATTTTTCTGCACATTACCTGTAGTGTGTGAGTGCATGTTCGATGCGTGCCATCAAGTCACACATTTCACTGTGCCACACAGTAATTGCAGCACTCTGAAACTGTCATCAGTCCAGGGTATTTTTTTTTTGCTTCATTCTGTCTTGATAGTGGACTGGTACTCCAGCGCCCTTCCCCAACCCACAAAAGGTATTTTTCCAGTTTTGGATTTGTGAGCACTGGTTAAGGTGTTGTTGTACCTGTGCATCTGCATTTCTTGAGTGTGCAATCTCAATCTCTCTCTGTGTGTTTGCATCTGTTTAGGGCTCAGTCTCCATCTGTAAGCCACAGATGTTTTTTTTTTTTTTTAACTTCCCTTCCACCCCAAAGTTCAGAAATCTAAATTTTGTTTTGAATTCTCTGTGTAATCCAAAAAAAGGTTTACAAAGAGATGTGCAAGCAGAGGTGTTTCTGGCCTTGGCACTGATACCAGTGGCAAGATTGGTCATGGGCATAGTAGTATGCTGCAGAAGTGCATGGTTGATGCCAGTAAAGGGATTTATTTGACTATTTTTTCACAGTGCAATCAGTTGCTTAAATGATGGTTGGAGATGTTGTTGTCCCTGCTGGTGATGTTAGTGAAGTTGCTGATGGCATGAGTATTGCTGCCCCAAGTTCAACTTGTATCAGGTTAACCAGTTTACAAAATATTGTGGAGTCTAAAGTTATGACTGAGAGTGTAGTTAAAGTCACACTCCCCGACATCCCCATCCCCATCCCCAAGGTACTTGAACATGATGGTGGTGACTCATAATCTGATGTTTCCAGTGCTGTTGTGGTCATGCCTGGGCCATACAATGATACAAATGGTGGCAAGAAAATTTTGATGATCATAATGATGTTGTGGTTGGAACGTGTTCTCCACAGGACAAGAAGCAAGCTTAAATTGTGGATGAGGATGATGAATATGATGATAATTTCAGTGACCCCAGTTGGGAACTGGAGAAAAAGAAAGTAAAGGAGGCTGTGTCTCAGTCTGTTGGTGTTAAATCACCCATCCTCAAAGTTGTGATGTGGTTTCTAATGATGATGAGGATGACGACGATGACCCAATAATAATCATAGTCATGGTCAGACAGAGTCCAAGCGTGGCCAGCAACAGAAATTATATAGTTCACCACCCATTTCAGTGCGTAAAAAAGTGAAATCCAATATGCAGCATCAGGGACATGTGAACAGTAGGGAATCAAAATCCCTTGTTTGGGACTTTTTTGTACAAGATGCAAATGATGAATCAGTGGCAATCTGCCAGGTTTGCCAAGTGCATGTTAGTTGAGGTAAGAAGGGTAGTCATCTGGGCACCAGGGGCCAGCATACACATCTGAAGAACAAGCACATGTCGCTGTGGACTTGGCGCCAGAGGGGATCTAATGCCATAGTGGGGTATTCACCCTCATCCACCTTATTGAGCATGTTATCCCCTTCCATGACTGTAAGTAGGTCAAGTAGCCATGTCTGTAGTAGTGTAGAAATAACACCTGAGGATTACTACAAGCATGAGGAGTATGATGATTTTGAAATGTTATCAAGTGGTGGTCAGAGTAGTAGCAGTGGTGGTGGCCTAGCAGTATGTCTAGTGCAAATGCAACATCAACCACTGTGCTTAAAACAGGGAAAATAACTTAATTTGTGGAATTGTCACCAGTGCACCCCTCTTCATCACTCATCAAAAGCACCCCACCCACGGCTGTTCACAGAGCAAAGCCATTTGGCACACCCTCTGCAAAATGGGTAACAACTCAGCCCATGTTGAACAGTCTTTTGCTGTAACAAGAAATACCCACCCAATCATCTGAACTTAATACTGCTGTAGTGGAAATACTGGCAATTTATCTTTTGCCCTTCTCCCTGGTGGAGAATTCTGGATTCTTACATTTTGTGACATGCGTCTGTCCAAAGTGGAAAGTCCAGGACACACTTTTCCACCTGTGCTATCCCCGAGTTATACCAGACTGTGACAGACTGTGTAAGACATGCCCTTCAACATTCCTCCTCACCATTCATCCATTTATGTATGGATATGTGGGCAAGTGGCAAAACAGCAGGAAGTTCATATTTGTGTATTACTGCACACTGGGCGCAGGCACCGGGGGTTGTTTGTGCTGGTGGTAGTGGAAATCAATGTAGTAAAGCAGACTGTCATGGTAGCAACCTTCTGGTAATTCTACAGCATGCAACACTTGCAATGTGCAGTGTGGCCTGTTCTCACACTGGTGAAAACATGTTTGACTTACTACTAACTGAAATTGAAGAGTGGCTGAATCCCCTGTTCCTCAAAGCTGGATTTATAGCCAGTTACAATGGCTCCAACATGGTGAAATGTTTCATCAATGGTGGCTTTTTTCGGGTTCCATGCAAGGCCCACTGTTTAAATCTTGTGGTGCAGGAGATTCTGCAGCACTCTGACATCAAGGAAATATTGACAGTCGTACACCGCATCTGTGCGTACTTTTCACACTCTGGAAAGGCCCGTAACAAGCAGCTGCAGAGTCAAAACAGCCTCCTGCAGCACTGCCTCAAGCTGGAAGTTGTCACACACTGGAACTCATCTCTTTACATGGCAAAGAGGTTGTATGAACAGTACAAAGCAATCTTGGAATACCTAGTCATCCTCACTAGCCATGACAGTTCCTGGGCCTCGATGCCTCTGTCATCCGAACAGTGGTGCCTCATGGACTCGTTATATCAATTCTGAGGCAGTTTGAACATGCCACATAGGCAGTGAGTGGTGATACTGCTTCCATAAGCCAATCCATTCCACTGCTGTGGGTGCTGAGGCAGACTTTGTTGAATGTTCAACATAGCCATGATGTGTCCAGAGACAGTTTAAGCAGTGTGTTACCTAGACACATGCTGACAGTATTTGACACAATCGCCACATCGCAAGTATTCAGCAAAGTGACGAATTCAGAAACCAACAATGCTGGACCCACAATACAAATGTGGAATTGCATCCTTACTGGATGGAGGGCCTGAATAGGTTAAAAAACCTCAGTGGACAATTGGTGCTATTGGTTCATGGGGCACAGAAGTCACGTGCCAAGTTCAGCAAACCACAGCATGACAAGGCTGAAGGTCACTGTGGACTATCGAGCACATCTACTAAGGCAGTTGCAGGTCCAGCTGGGGTGTCAGCAAAATTGGTTGCCATTGACCCACTTTGGGGTGCCTTTTCCCAAGTAGGAATCTGTGACATCGATGAATCTGATAAACAGGGGGATGAGTCAACAACAGGTCTGTGTGTAGCACAGCAAATGGTTGACTCATATTTGGCTGAAAACAGGCATCTGTTAGTAACTGATGATCCACTGCTGTACTGGAGTGGAAAGGTGAGTGAATCGCCAGAGCTGACTTCACTGGCACCGAAGTACCTGACCTGCCCACTCTCCAGTGCAAGTGTGGAGAGGGTATTCAGTTCTGCGGGGGCAATAGTTCATGATCATCATACCAACCTCTCAACAACAAATGTCAGCATTCTAACATTCATAAAAATGAATGAAGGTCACATACCAATTCTAACTACCACATCTGTGTTCATACCCCGTCATGATGATGGTTGTGCTGATGATGTGGGAGAAGCAGCCCATCCTGGTGGCAGCATCAAGCGGACTACCATTGAGGTTGACAATGGAATCATGGAGAAAGAATTCCCTAGTGGGCACAATTCAGACCTTGATGACTGCAAGGGCAGCTTCCTGTATGATGGGGATGAGGATGAAAGTTGCTGGTATTTAAGTTAATGGGTTGAAAGGCTGTCACATTTTATTAATGGTACATTTTTTGTTTTTCATAAAGTAAAACCAGTGTCCCTAACTGAGTCTCATTCCATAATTCAAATTGGCACAAATAATGACCCATCACAATCATTCCATTTTACCTTTCCTGCCTTGGTAGATTTTCTGATAACACTTAACAGAATGTGTGTTGTCATTAGAAAACACATTCAGCCTCTTAAACACAACTGTCCCTTTTCTACAGGTGGTAATCACTTTAAAACCTGCTGAATAAAGATATATTCCTCCAGAGTGGGACTGAAATACTGTAACACACTATATCCAGCCACCCGGCCACCTGTCTGACAGTGAGAGGGAATGTGTTGCTGTGCCCATGACCACAAGTAACCCGCAGCCTGCCAAAGACACCAGATTGTATGACAGTGAGAGGGAATGTGTTCCTGTGCTCATGCCCTGCCAGAAGGAACCCACATCCAGCCACAACCACCAGGCTTCTTCTTATCAATAGTCTACAGTGAGTATGTACTAATTTGTCATATTATGAAATTTCCCTGAGTTGTGTTAATTCTTCCTTTACAATTTTAGAGATACATTTGAGAAACATATACGTCAACTTTTTTTACAGATTAACAGTTTCAAACACTCTCCAGGACCAGAGGACTGTGTAGTACTGCAGTACTGTCTACAACCACCTATAGGATATCAGTTTCAGGTAAGTATATCAATCTTATTTCATCACGTCTTTTTCGTATTTCACTTTTCAAGCCAGCATAAATCATACAAAGTAGGTGACATGTACATCACATAATATACTTTTCATGCGCATCAGTCACTGGCTTACTTCAGCAGGCCATGGGACTGAACAAAGTTTTCTCTGGGTCATGGCAAGACATCTTGTAATATAATTTAAGTTGAGACAGTGGACCACTGCATGTTACACATACTAATCTTGTTAGTTGGTCTGGTGTGGCTTACTAATAGCTTAGTATCTGTTAAGTTGGATATATAACAGACAGTAACAGCCACACTTTAAACAGAATGTTAGTGCAATGAAGTACTAATAATTTCTTGTTCGTCTGTTTGCAGGTAATATTTCAGTGCTGTGTGCTGCCATCAGTGCTTTCTTCAAATAACACCTGCAAATTAAATGAATACATCCAGAGGATACACAGAAAACCTATAAAGAAGTCAAAACAAAACCATTACTGAAACTTGCTTCTAAATGATACTCCCCCCACAAAAAAAATACTTCACTTTCCTGGCTTGACAGTTTCCTATGCCAAAATTCCTCATCAAGTCAAAAAGTGCACACCCCAAGTTTGACTGAATCTGTGTGATGACCTGTAATAGAAAAAATAGCAATAATTATATATCTCAAGTAAATGTCTGGTTCTGTTGAAAAACCTGAGTGTGCAAGGTACAGTAACTTACTAGTGGTAGTAAGAGTGTATGAGGGCATCCTGTTACAGGCAGTACAGCAGACTTTAGGTCCCCCATAGCATCATCACATCATGGTTCACACAATGGTCATCTGTGGCTATTATTATTTGGCAAGACAATGTGCATTAACCCAGTCGGCACAACTTAGCAGCAGAAGATAGAAGTACAAGAGCAGCTGCAGGTGCCATAGTTGTAGTAGGAGTGGGTGCAAGCATACATCAGTGCATCAGGAAATAATTGAGACTTTTCATCAAATTTTATCATGCAATTTCTCTTCATCTGGACTCTGGCATTTTCATTACATTTTAACATCAGCCAAAACATTGTAAGAACACCACCTAAAAAGAAAAATAACCTAAAATTATGTCCTCATTTCTTATATTATATTCCTACTTATCACTTCATGATTACCAACAGGAATTTTGCTTTTGTATCATGCCTGAACATAGTGTTTGTGAAAAGCAGTGAGAAGTGTACATTTCTTGTTAAATTGAAAGATAATAGGACATTGTCAGGTGTCGACTTGCTCAGCCCCTGAAAAGATATGATAGGGATTTGGTCCACTGTTGAGGGTATAAATAATATATACCGGATATATATATTATTTGTACCATCATCAACAGTGGACCAAGTCATCTATCATATGTGTTTTCAGGGGGCTGGGTAGTGGGCACCTGACAGTGCACACATGCTGCGTAGCAGATTATTGCACTGCTCACTACTGCTTTTCCACAAACACCCCATGACAGGAAGAAAACATTACTGAGCCAAAAACATATTTCCTGTTGGTAAACAGAGATTATTAAGTAATAATATAAAGAAGGGAAGGACACCATTTATTTAGGTTATTTTCTTTAAACTTTTTGGACTGTGTTCTTACAATTTTGTGGGGGGGTAAACAAGGTTATGAGAAAGAAAGACTGAACACAAACTTAAAATTATACACAAACAGTGCACAATGGGAATGGAGTACTAACAACAACAACAATGGAAAGTGACCTGCATCAGATGACCTAAAAGTAAGCAAGAAATGCGAGAAGGCAGTAAGGAGAGCTGAGGGTAGACTGGGATGCATTTGAGAGGCCTCACCTTAAAATCAAGTACAAAACTGGAAGTTCTTATCCCTCTGTACAGATATTTGGTGAGACATCATCTGGAGTACTACATGCAGTTATGGAGAGAATATCTCTGCAGGGACATACAGGATGGAGGCTGTACAAAGGAGGGCAACTAAAATGTTGCAGGGTATGCACCAGAAGCCAGATGAAGAGACACTAAAGGACATTACATATAACCACAAGGAAAGGGGGAGCATGATAGAAACTATCAGGTACCGAATGGGAATCAACAATATGCAAGAGGGTAGCATCATCCAGAAAAAGATGTGCATGAAGAAGGGGGCCAAATTTGAAGATAGAGGGGGGGATGGATCAGGGGCAACATCCGGAACTATTTTTTCAAAGAGAGGGTGGTGGGTGCAAGAACAAACAAAAACTAATGATCCACATTATGCTGGGATAGCAGCAGTTGAGGCATCCCCATAACTTGTAGCTGGTGCTCCTCCATTCTCTCCAACTGCTGCTTAACATTGTCAAGACGGTGGTTAACAGCCTCCAGCTCACTCCAAATCAGGTCCAAATTGGCTTGTGTGGCAGGTAGTTGGGCAGGGTTGCCACCGTCACCTGCTGCAGGTTGTGGTGGTGGAGCTGCCACTTAATCCATGGCCCTCCCCCGCTTCACACCACTACATGCAGGTGGACTCCATGCTGCCACCTCTTGTCCAGCAGGTGCATTCCTATCCTTTTTGGCAACCTTGGCCTGCCACTGTACATGGTGGTGGTTGTAGAGCTGGGTGTGCTTACCTCCTGTATCAGGTGAGTTCCTCTGGGGCCATGGTGCACCACCACACCACACAAATTGCATTTCACTATACTGCTGTCCCCAGGTAATGTAGTGAAGAACTCCCACACTAATGAGGTGCAGGGAGGACTGGAAATAGGTGGGGGTCCCCAGGTGTTGTTGGCACTGGCAGCTGCTCCACAATTGGGTCTGGGTGTGCGAACACCTGCTGCTACTGCAGAAACTGTTGCAGCTCTTTCTCCCTGGCTTCCTGCTGCTGAGCTGCTGGTGCAGGGGCCATAGCAGATAGTGACACTGGGGGGCACTGGTAGGTGCCACCAGAGGTGGTGCTTCCATGGCACCAAGTCCACTACCTTCTGCTTCAGGGGGGGCACTAGTCCAGATGGTGCTCCGGTTCAAACACAGCCTGCCACCATTTGTGTGTACAACTATGTGATCTCCTCCACTCCATCTATGAAAATGACCTCTCCCCTTCCATTCTGGTCTGTCTGTCTTTTTCTCTCTCTCTCTATTTCTCACACACACACACACACACACACACACACACACACACACACACACACACTAACAATTAACAAATACTACACTGAAATACTGCATAAACACAAATCCAGACAACAAATAGGCTTTTAAGCTACAAAAGAAATCTGCCAATTATCACAAAAATTCTAAGGTTTATAGTATTTTTGACACATTTTTTTCTCTCTCAATTCAAACAGCTCTTTCTCCTACAAGGTGAAAGTGAAACTCACTTTCTTGCATGATTCACTTTCTACCTGAAGCATGTGACCTGTAGACTCTGAGACTGTGTGAGCCATGTGACCTGTGGGCTGTTTTCACTCCGCCTTTAAAGCGAAGTAAGGCAGAGTGAGCAATGCGAAGGCATTATTATAAAGAAAAGTGGTGAAGTAGTGCTTTTCTGTGGGCACTTCGCATTGCTGCAGAGCAACGCTAAGTAGACTACTTCTCACCTACTTCACAGATGGATTTAAACTTCGCTGCATCTCTAGAAATTAGTATAGTGTGATGCAAGAAAAAAAATAGGAATTATGACCATCTCAACACTTGTTTCAGTAGTAGATGAAAATGTACTGCACAAATACATTTATGTTGCTTTTAACATACGGTGATACAGAGTTGTTAATGGTGATAGTAACAAGCATTTGTCAATGCCGAATGTTTGCTTGCTTGTATTGGCATTGGTATTGCAAGAGTTAGAGAGCTGCATAATAGGAATGGCCGTGAAGTATTGAATGAATGCCAACCCCTACCCCCACCTTGCAGAGACTGACAGGTGTTGGGGGTGTGGCTTTGGGTCATTGGGCATGAAGCTCACACCATTCCACCTCACCCCACCCCACCCTACAGACACAGAAAGGTGTCATGTTGTGCCCTGGGGTCTACGGCCCTTATGCTCACCCCATTCCTTAAAGAAATAAGCTGAAATGGGTGCAGTATAGGAGAATGGAGTGAATATTAGGGCTGAAGACCCCAAGGCACACCTTGATGCCTGTCAATGGCTGCAGGGTGGGAGTGGGGGTGCAATGGCATGAGCATTACAGCTGACAACCCCAAGCCACACCCCCAATGCCTGTCAGTCTCTACAGGGTGGGCATTATGGTTGAAAACCCTAATGCCCCGGGTGTTTGTTGGTATTTTCACTACAAATTTTCAACACTGACTTTCTGGGACCACTCCTCATGAATAGTGGCACTATCATTTCGTTACGCAATCCCCAAAGGTGATTTTGCCCAGCAACTGAGTCATTCAGCACAACATGTGTGAAAACAAATTTCAGGTAGGATGTGGAAACAGACAGCTGTATTGTTCATGAGGAGGTGAGAAAAAATGGCAATGATGAAAATCTGGAGTGAATATATGAAAAATTGGTGGTTACGAGTATGTGCAGAAACTGCATAATGCACGCTCATAACGCTGTCATTTTTTGGAATTTGTTTTACCAATTTTTCAACATGGCCTTTTTGGGATGTCCCCTAATGAACAATGGCACTGTGATTTCATTAATCTGTTCCAAAAGTTGATTTTGCACCAAGACTGCGCCATTCTGCACAACAGGTGCCAAAACACATTTTGGGCAGGATGCAAAAAATGACAGCTGTACTGTTCATAAGGAGGTGTGAAAAAATGGCAATGTTGGAAATAGGAGTGAAAATATTGAAAATTGGCAAAGTTATGAGCATACATTGAAACTGCATAATGCACGCTCATAATGCAGTCATTTTTTGGAGTTTTTTTTCACCAGATTTGCAACATGGCCTTTTTGTGACCCCATCTCATGAACAGTGGCACTGTTGTTTCATTAATCGGTCCCAAAAGGTGATTCCAGACAGTGACCGCGAAATCACCTTTTGGGACCGAGAAACAAAATGACAATTCAAGCTTTCACAAGGTGGGGTCCAAAGAATCCCATGTTGAAAATTTGGAGCCAAAACTCCAGAAAATGGCTGAGATATCTACCCATCAACCCCCTTCCCCATTGATGCCATTATAAAGCTTACTGTGATTTTCTTCATCTTTGCGATCGGCTTTTGAAAAGTTCAGATGTGGTCCAGCTCCACAGATGATCGCAGTGCCAGACCTCTGGAGGTAATTATGGGGTGAGGGGGGTGCACAGAGGAAGGGTGGGGATGTGGAGGCAGGGAAGATGAGGGACCGTTTTATTTTTTTTCAGGTTTAAAAAAAAACAGCAAGGGACAGTTTTCTTCATTTACAGGATTAAAAAAAATGTTTGGCACACTGGGGTAGGCTCCCAGTGTGCCACAATAGTGGTGGGGAGGAGGGATACTGACTCATGGATTGCATACCCCAATGTTGGCAAGGGGTCTTGATTGGCTGGGGAGGTGAGCATCCAACACCGGGAGTGAGCATCCTGGTGTCGGAAAAGAAAGGGGAAATTGTTTAACCAGGAAAGACGTACTAAAAGTGAGGATGCCAATATGGGGATTGTGCACACCACGTCGTCTTATGGTGACTATGTGGTGAGCGGAAGGAGCCACCATATTTTGGCACACTGGGGTGGACTTATAGTGTGCCACTTAATAAGGGGGGGATATGCCGACATAGATACATAGATACATAGACAGTGCCGGCAGATAAGGGCCTATGGCCCACCCAGTCTGCCCATTTGAGCTTGTAAGTTCAGTTTGTTTTCCTAGAAGTCTGTTGCCCCTTACCCCTGACCTCCAGAATTCCTTTATGTCTATCTCATGCATTCTTAAATCCCGTGATTGTTTCAGCCCCCACCACTTCCTCTGGCAGGGTGTTCCACTTGTCCACCACCCGTTCTGTGAAGAAATTCTTCTCATGTTTCCTCTGAATCGTCCTCCCTCCAACTTCATCCCATGCCCTCTAGTCCTGGAACATCTTTTTCGCTTAAAAATAGTGTTTTCCTGCACCCTGTTCTTCCCTGTAAGATACTTGTATGTCTCCATCATATCCCCTCTCTCTCCCTCCTCTCCTCTAGGGAGTACATGTTCAGTTCCTTCAACCTGTCTTCATAGGACTTGTGATGCAATCCATGTACCATCTTTGTTGCCCTCCTCTGAACCTTCTCTATCCTGTCTATGTCCTTACATAGGTATGGTCTCCAGAACTGTACACTGTACTCCAGATGGGGCCTCACTAGTGTCTTGAATAGTGGAATTATGACCTCCCTTTTCCTGCTGGTGATGCCCCTGCCTATACATCCCAGCATCCTATTTGCTTTACCTGCTGCCTTGTCACACTGTTTCCCTACCTTGAGGTCATCAGAGATGATAACCCCAAGATCCCTTTCCTGCTTGGTGCATGCTATATCCTCACCCCCAACTGATATATTGTGCCAGGGTTTTTGTGCCCCATATGCATTATCTTGCACTTCCTTGCATTGAATTTCAACTGCCTAACCCCTGACCATTCTTCAAGTTTCTGCAGGTCCCTTCTCATTCTGTCTACACCTCTGGTGTGTCTACTCTGTTACAGAGCTTTGTGTCATCAGCTAACAGTGAAATTCTGCCTCTAGGTCCTGTGCAATGTCACTGATGAAGATGTTGAATAGAACCGGTCCCAGCACTGATCCCTGTGGTACCCCACTGGTCACTCTTCCTTCTGTGGAGTGACAGCCATTTACCACCACCCTCTGTGTCCTGCCACCCAGCCAGTTACCTACCACCACACTACTGTCCTGCCCACACCCATATTCCCAGTTTGTGTATAGTCTATGTGGCACAGTGTCAAAGGCCTTGCTAAAGCCCAGATAGGCCATGTCCACTGCCCTCCCTGATCCACCTACCTAGTCACTCAGTCAAAAATTCAATGAGGTTGGTCTGACATGACCTTACCCTGAGGAAACCATGCTGCCTTGGGTCCTGTAGTCTATTGACAACCAGATGTTCCACCAATCTCTCCTTCAGTAGTGCTTCCATGATCTTCCCCACTACTGAGGTGAGGCTGACTGGTCTGTAGTTCCCTGCTTCCTCTTTGTTCCCACTTTTGTATAAGGGGACTACATCTGCTGTCATCCAGTCTTTGGGTACCTCCCCTGTTTCCAGTGATCGGCTAAACAGGATAGCCAGAGGTTCAGCCACCACCTCTCTTAGTTCTTTAAGGACCCTGGGGTGCACCCCATCTGACCCCATTGCTTTATCAGCACTTATTACTTCCAGTTCCTTCAGGACCCTTTCTCGTGTAAAGGGACTTGTGTCCATTTCTGCACCATTCTCACCCCTTGTACTCCCTTCAGACCCATTACCCTCCTCTTCCTCAGTAAAGACTGAGCAGAAATACCTGTTCAGTATGTCAACTTTACTGTTGTCATCCTCCATGCGGCCCCCATCCTCCCCCTTCAGTCTCACTATCCCTCCCTTTGTCTTTCTTTTTTCACTTATGTACCTGTAAAAGGTTTTGTCCCCTCTACCCACTGATTTTGCAATGTGTTCTTCTGTCTGAGCTTTGGCTTCCCTTACTGACCTCCCTGCCTCCCTTTGCTTGTCCTGGTACTTCTCCCTATCCCCCTTTGCCTGTGTCTTTTTGTATTGCCTGAATGCAATCTTTTTGGCTTTTACTTTTTCTGCTACCTCTTTGAAAAACCATAATGGTCTACATAGAAACATAGACTTTGACGGCAGAAAAGGACCACTTGGCCCACCCAGTCTGCCCATTTCCCTACCTACTGGATAAGCTGCAGATTCTAGTTAACCAACAGCCTGCTTCCTGCAACCCCGCACTATAATTGCTTTGTGTCTGTCCCAAGCATGTTTGAATTCCCCCCAGTCTCCTCTTCCTTTTCCTCTTGTTAACCTGCTTAATGCATAATTCTGTTGTTCTTGTAATCCCCATTTTAAATACTGCCCACTGTTCCTCAACCCTGATTCCTGTCCCATTCCCCTTAATGCCTCTTTCAAGTATCTCCCCATTTTCCCAAAGTCTGCCCCCTAAAATCCAGGATACGTGTTTTTGTGTGGTTTGGTTCTGCTCTTTCTGTGATTTCAAACCACAATGACTGGTGGTCAGTGTTCCCCAGGTGCTCCCCCACTGTTACCCCATCACACTGTCCCTGTTTGTGAGCACAAGGTCCAGTATTGCCTTCTGCTGAGTTGGTTCCATGACCAGTTGCTTGAGGAAGGCACCCTGAAGGGGAGTCCAGGATAAATCTGCTCCTAGTTGCTGCTGCTGGGATGCTCCAGTCCACGTCTGGAATATTGAAGTCTCCGACCAGTACTACCTCACCCTTGTCTGCCATCCTTTGGGATGGCTAACATCAGCTCCCTATCTGTTTCTTCCTCCTGGGCTGGTGGTCTGTAGACCACACCTGTGCGGATGGCTGTCCCCATTTTCCTTTCCAACTTAACCCACAGTATCTCTCTGCCATTTTGTTCCTCCTGGATCTCTGTGGCCCTTATGTCATTTTTCACATACAGTGCCACTCCTCCTCCCTTCCTGCCTGCTCTGTCTCTTCTGAATATGTTGTAGCCAGGTATGGCCATCTCCCAGTTGTGGTTATCATTACACCAGGTTTCAGTGATGGCCACAATGTCCAGGTCTGACTGCACCATGACAGCCTCCAGATCTTCCATCTTGTTGCTAAGGCTCCTGGCATTTGCACACATGGCTTTCCATGATTTGACCTCCCTAGACTGTTTTGCTGTTCTACTCCAGCCCCTTCCTTGGTTGTCCTTTATCCCTGGTTCTCCTTGCTGTCTGCCCTTCTGCTGAATTTTGCCCCTTTTCTGCCTATCCACCTCTTGGGCACTAATCTCCATCTTTTGCATACTGCTTTGCAGAGATAGCCACTCCTCTGGTTCACTGGTTCCACTGCTAGCTGTGGGGGTGAGCAAGTAGGTACCTCCTGCTGGCCTGCCACCCTCTCCTAGGTTTAAATGCTTGTCAATGTAGCATTTAAACTTATCATTGAGTGCTTGGATTCCCTCCAGGATGGATACAGGCCATCAGGCTTGAACAAACCTCCATACCTCCAGGTGGGTCCCCAGTCACCAATGAATCCAAACCCTTCCTCACAGCACCAGTTCTTCAACCATGACTTAAAGTTCCTGGTGCATGTACTCCTATGCTCTCCTTGCCTCTCTAAGAAGTACTGAGAAAGTGACAGAAGTAGCTACTTGCTTGAGACCCTCCCAATTTCCAAACTCTTCCTGAACTTCCTTTGGCTCCCCATTTGCCAAGTCATTAATACCAATGTGGATAATGACATCCAGCTCACCCTCCCATCTCGCCTTCCCAGTGACCCCCAGGATCTTCCTTCCATTCCTCCATGCCGTGGCACCTGGTAGGCACCTCACCTCCCTGTCCTCCCCCTCCTGTGTTCCTAGCTGGATCCCTCTTATAATGGAGTCCCCCACCAGGATTTGCTTCCTCCTCCTCTGGGGTCCACTGCTTTCCCCGCTGAGGTCACCTCCTTAGCTAACCTCTACATCCTTTCCTTCCACTTTTCTAGGTACCTCTAGTTGGGTGTCCTCATTTGCCAGTGTGGCATATGAGTTCTTGAGTGGAATAGGATCCGAGATGTGCATCTGCCTGACCGCTCTAACCCTCCCTGAGCCCACTGCCATCCAAGTGCTCCTCGTTCTTGGCATCCTTTGAGGCAGTTGCATTGGACTGGGTGGTCTCTGGATAGGGGTGATGGTACTCCTAACCCAGTTTACTTCCGCTCTGAGTCTGGCTAACTCATCCCACAGTCCAGAGAGATGCATGCAGATAGGGCAGCACCTCAGTGTCCAGAAAGTCTGCCTGAATATGGCTGCCCCACAACCACTGCATTGCACCACTCCCCACATTATACTGCAATTATACTGCTATTCCACTACTTGTCTGCTACTGAAGCTCTCCTAGTTCCCTTTTTATTAATTTACTGTCATAAAGATCCTGCCACTGATCCTCAGATAATTTTCTTAAAAAAAAAAAGAAACCAATAAATAAATAAATGAGTCAAAACACTTGTGCTGAGGGTGGGCTTCTTCTCCCTTACGCCCCCCCTACTTCACACCCCTTACTATACCCTGTGTTTAGCTCCTGTCAATCAGATTTAACAGGGCATATAATTAAGAGTTGGGGGAAGGGGAGGGAGGGGGGTGAAAATTTGCAGCAATTAAAGACAGCACAGAATTACACCACCACTACGTTTTAAATTTTCAACAGCCCAAAAACACAATCTAAGTTTAAAAGAAAAATAGCAATTACTCTAAAGCACTGAATTAAATATATTTCCTTCCTTCCCCTTCTGGCTTCTTCTGAGAAATAAAACTCACTTGCTACCTCAACTCTGACAAAGGGACATGGCACCCCAATGTCAGCTTTCCCCAGAAGTGTGTGGCCAGTGGCAGGAGCTGCCAATTTAAATAATTAAATGTTTCACCAGAAAAGGCACACTAGGATCAGAAGCACAGTGCAGCGACTGACAAGAAGGAAACTGTGCCCATGCATATTACTGTGCACTGTAATGTGCATGGGCGGAGACTCTTGTTGGCTGGTTCCGTGTTCCTGGTTGCGAGGGAGAGAGGAACTGCCCCTGCAATCAGGGATGATGAAACTGTCCCTGATTGGAGTGGCACATTTATTTTATGTCCAGAGCTCTCTCTGAAACTGCTGTCATGAGCAGTTTTTCTGTTGCTTGGTAGCTGAGGGATGGCCCCTGAAAGCATGGGCCACACACTGCCACATCTCTGCAATGCTCTATTTACCTCAATATGTTTCTTGTGTGCTGTGCACGCAAGCAAAGATAACAAAATGGTTCTGAAAGAAACAGATCAGTAAGTTAGTAGTCAGAAAGTATGATCAGTACTGAAGTGGGATTAAAATTACATGCAAATTGTCATTTTTGCTATTTTGAAGAATTTTTATGTAGTTATAATTTGCTGACCATGTACATCATATAAAATATTTTATCATTACAATGCAGACATTGTTGTTTTTATCATTAGTGTGGTGTGATCAGAATTGCATGTCACTACAGAGATTTTAATGTCCGTGCTTTAAAAAGTAACACAGCTAGAAAAGCAAAGTGAGGCAGGGAAGGCAGTTAGGAGCTTGAAGGTGCAAACAGGAAAGCAATGCAAATTCAGTAAAAAAGGGATACCACTTTTTATAGCTACATTAGTGAAAAAAAGGAGGACAGGGGAGGGATAATAAGGATGAAAGCAAATGAGGGGTTGAATAGAGGAAGACCACCAAAAGGTGGACATATTGAAAAATTACTGTTGTTCAGTATTCACAGAGGAGGAGGCAGGAAATGGGCCAACAATAAAAGATAAAGGCATAACTGGGCAGGAGGTGGACACAAGTCCTGTTTCTGAGGAAAGGCTCATTGGGACACTAACATCATTTAAAGTTGATAAGGCAAAGGGACCAGATGGTGTGCACCCCAGAATACTGAGGGAATGAAAGGAGGTGTTGGCAGCACCTCTGACAGCCATATTTAACCTATCATTAGAAATGGGGATGTACCAGAGGACTGGAGAAGGGAAGATGTGGTCCTGCTACAAAAAAGTGGAAACAAGGAGGAGGCAGGAAACCAAAGGTCAGTCAGCCTGACCTAAGTGATATGCAAGGTAATGGAAACATTATTGAAAGAAAGAATAGTGGAATACAGTACCTTGCAACCAGTGGTCTGCAAGCCTTGAGACAGTATAGTCTCGCGGGGGGAGTGGGGATGCCAGACAAACCTCATAGAGTTCTTTGACTGGGAAACCAGGGAAGTAGATGGGGGGGCAGTGGATGTGGTATACCCAGATTTTAGCAAGGCCTTCGACACAATTCCACATAGAAGATTGATAAACAAGCTGGGGAAACTAGGAGTAGGTTCTAAAATAGTGAGATGGATAGAGAGTTGGCTGGAAAATAGGATCCAGAAGGTTGTGGTCATTGGGGTGATACAAGAATTAGTGTTGGGCCCAGTCCTCTTCAATGCATTTATCGGTTACCTTGCAGAGTGTCTGAAAGGGAAAGATTGCCTGTTCAAAGACAACACAAAGCACTGCAACAGAGTTGGCACTCTGAGGGGGGGTTTGGATAGAATGAGAAGAGACCTAAAAAGGCTTGAAGACTGGTTGAGGGATTGGCAGTTGGCTTTCAACAGCAAAAAGTGCAAAATAATGCACATGGGGCACAGAAACCTGGGGACAACTTACCACCTGGGAGGGGAAGGGAGGCAATAGCAAGGTCAAAACAGGAAAGGGACCTAGGGATACTCATCTCAGATGACCTGAAGATGACAAAGCAGTGTAACAAGGCAGCAAGGAAGGTTATAAGGATGTTTGGATGCATATGCAGGGGGAATTGCCAGCAGTGGACCAGAAGTAATAACTCCACTATATAGATCATTAGTGAGGCCTCACCTGGAGTACTGTGTTCAGTTTAGGAGACCCCATCTTCAAAAGGACATAAAAAGGGTAGAGGCAGCACAAAGGAGGGCTACCAAAATGGTGAGGGTCCTGCATCAAAAGCCCTATGAGGAAAGGCTGAGTGAGTTAAATATATACTGCCTGGAGGACTGAAGGGAAAGGGAGGATTTGTTTGAAACATTCATATATCTCACAGGGAAGAACAGGGTACTGGAGTATACTGTATTTCAAAGAAAAAATGTTCAAGGACAAGGGGACACAATATAAAGTTGGGGGGAGGTTCAGAAGTAATGTGAGGGAGTACTTCTCATAGAGAGGGAGATGGGCAAATGGAGAAACCTTCTAGTGGAAATGGCGGGGGCAGAAACAGTTATCGGATTCAAGAATGGATGGGATAGATGAAAGGGATCTTGAAAGGTAAGGTGGGGAGGACAGTAGGCTGGTTAGGGCCTGCTGCATCACTATAGGTAGGGAAATATGGATGACTGGTTAGGCCTGGAGGCCCTTATTGGCTGTCAGTTTCTATGTTTCTGTGCTTGTAATCACTAAATAGTATGCAATACTAACAATTCCCACTGATAATACTCTGTAACCAACTTTGTTTTATGAACATTTCTGAATAGGGAGTTGTATTGCATGAAAATCTGGTAAATTATATTTTCTCTTGATTTGTATTCATAATTATAGGATTCTAAAGCTGGTGTTTGAAAGTGAGAAAATGGTATCAGTACATTGAGAAACAGCAGTTGCTGTCGTAGGGATATTTAGATAAAAATAGCCTTATCAACTTTTTCTCTCTTTTTTTTTTGCCATCCCATGTGACTTTTTGCTGCATGTGAGTGTGTATGTGTTGAAGTGTGAATGTGTATCCATTGCTACTGAAGTGCTGGACTATGATGATGGATGTCTTTTGTATTATCTGCACAGAGTTGTATGTTTTGTCTTACCTAATGCTTGCTGTCCATGGTTGCTTGTGCTCTCTTGTCCCTTTTGCTGCTTGTGTGTGGAGGAAGTAAAGTTAGTGTCAGAAGCCATAATGCCACATTGCCCTACTTTTTTTTTATTTAAAACTTGGTAACTGGGAAAGGCACATGGAGCAGAATGCTCATGTGCTTAATGGTTAACCATGACTGGAACATTAACGGATTTTTTGCAGATAATTTCCATTAATTTTGAGATGAAATTGATTTAATGATTTTGATTTTATTTTGATATTATTCAGCTACTATTGCAACAATCCAGAAAGGGATGTTCAAGTTGATTAAATTCTGCACATATGAAATTTTACAAAATATGCAATAACAAAAAAAAAGACATGGTCTTTACATACTCATATAAAACCACATAATAACTTTCATAATACAGTGTACTCTCTTCATCCTTTGATATTAAAAGTAATATAAAACATAATTCATCTATTTAAAACAACATTTGCTCTGACTTACATTAGAGCTCTGTAGTAACAAACTGTATCAAGATTCCACACAACTGGTTAAAAGAGCAATGTTTAGAACAGTAATTATATAGATAATAACATATAAGAAGGTGGTTGATATGAGAATTTTACGCTCACCTGTGTCGAGTGATGCTACTTTAACCCCGAGATCGTAGCTCGGGGGGTTTATTCAAGCGTCACTCGACGAGGGTATGTGTTCAATTCAAGATGGAACCACATCCTCATAATTTATTTTTTATAATTACTGGGCATTCATTTTTAAAAACAGAAAACAAATGCTCCCAATTTTTCTTTGAACAGCAGGGTTTTTAACAACCGAAAGTACACTTCTGACTTTTCTGAGTCCACAACAGCACATAGAGAATGAAGTTTCATCATTGTTTTTTTTGCTGAAATTTTTTTTTTCTGATAAAAGGTGTACAAGATACAGTAGACATCCAGAGATTCTGTTCCATATAGTTAATCATTCAGCTAGCAATGCACATGTACAAACTTCCATGGAGCATAGGGAGGATAAATGTAACTGGGTAAAGAGGGAGGAAAGGGACAGGTGGGGGGGATATACAGTTAGGATAAGAGAAGGTTAGGGACTAATACAGACATCAATCATTATTCTCTCAGAAGGTGTGCAGACAATTAATTATACATGCAGTACACAGGAGGAAAGGTCAGACATTAATTTAGGAAGATATCTGCTTGTAAGCAGATTGCTATCACTCTTGTAACCACTGAAGTTGTACATATACATTATAGTAGAAGTACCATATGCAGGGTACAGCCGGTTTAACCTGTTGATAGCATGGAGTTCTTATCGAGCCAGATTCCCACTCGGGGGGAGGGAGAAAGGGGGAACAATAACCACTTTGCACAATACTTGGTCAACTGCTAACATTTCCAGTCAGGCACCTCATAACCCACAGATGGTTCAAGGAGGGTTCATCCTATGCCTGTCTGTGGATGGGCGCCTTTATGGTAATTAAGAAAGGGTGCCCAGCAGAGTCTAAATGTGGACATTTGAGATGTTTGAAGGTGGGAAATTCTATCTAGCTTCACCAGGGCCTTAAGGGATGTCATTATTTCACTTACTGTGGGGACCAGAGGGGATTTCCATTTACATTGAATAGATCTCTTAGTTTCCAGAGTAAGCATCCCTAGCTATCTATAATGTTGTGGGGGTAACTTCGGTATATCACTACTTATCCCCAAAAGGTAAAAAAGAGGGCTAAGAGGAATCTGTTGCTGCATCACCTTTGATGCTACCTTCTGTATTTCTTGCCATATAGGTTGGATCCTTGTACAGGACCATAGAATATGCAGTACATCTCCCCCTGGTAACTGGCATCTCCAACATCTATCAGACTCTAGTAATTTGGCTTTATAGAGGAAAACCAGGGTTCTATACCATGAGTGGGCAATTTTATTTTGAATTAATCTGGACTTAGCATCTTTAAACCAGCTGTGTGTGTCCTTCCAGCCCTTGTCCCAAACCTCAGGTGAAATGTGGATTTACAGCATCTTCTCCCATTTACGTCTAGCCTCTTCCGATTGGGAAGGGAAAGTGTCTCTAATAGTGGCATATAGCGAACCGCCAGTCCCTAAAGGTGCAGTATCCATGAGTGAAGGCCGGAGGGTTTGTCATATGCCACTTTAGGGGGTAACAGATGTCGAGTAGCATCTCTAAGTTGGAGGTATCTCCAAAAATCAGATTGCGGCATGCCCCACATCTGCCTCAGAGATTGAAATGTATGAGGAGTTTTATGGCTAGGGGTCAGTATATCTCCCATTTTGGAAATGTCCAGATCGGCCCATTTTTCCCATCTTACCTCAGAACCTCCTATGGTGATAGCAGGGTTTTGCCAGAGAGGCACCTGGGAGAGAGAAATAGGATCCATTTTCATTTTCAGGTGTGTACTAATCCAATTAGCTCTGGATGCGACCACTGTAGGTGAGATAGGGTCTGCATTTGACATATGCTGTGATCCAATTTAGGGACTAAGCCTTTGTATGAAAAGGGAAGAAGGGTGAATGTTTCTCATACTATCCATTCCAAGTTCTACCTACCCATTGTGGAGAAAGAGAGGAGAGGAGAGTGGACATGCCCACTTAACTGTTTGGGCTAGCAGAAAAACCCGTCGGTATCCCTTTGGCCATGGAAGATTTCAGCCTCCTTGTTTCCAGTGAGATCTAAGTTTGGATTGGCTGAATCTAGGTTTAGAACCTTCCCATAGGAAGTCTCCAAATAATTTATCTATGGGCTTGTGCCAGTGTTTAGGTAAAGGGATAGGCAAGTGCATAAGAAGGTAAAAGAGTTTAGGGGCTGTTACCACTTTTACAGCCGCAATTGTCCCTGCTAAAGTGAGTTTTAATCATCTCCATCTGTCAAAATCTGTCTTAACGGAGGATAGAACAGGCTGTATATTCATCTGCCATATATCCTCCGAGGATGGAGTCAAATTAATACCCAAGTATGTAAGGCTATTAGGAGCCCATACGAGATCGGCTGCCTCCACCAGTTGTTGTGAACAGTGGGAATTAAGAGGGAGTACCTCAGTTTTGTTCTGGTTCAAACGTAGGCCTGAGTAACTAAAAAAGGCTGTTAAGAGACTAAGCAGGGGAGGGATGGTGTGGTGGACATTCTCTAAAAGAAGAAGGAGATCGTCAGCATACATAAAGGTTGTGTAGGTTATACTTCCCCTTTTCAAACCCTGAATATCAGGGTGACTACAGATTGCAGCCAACAGGGGTTCAACTGCCAGTACGAACAAAAGGGGGGGAAGGGGGCAGCCTTGCCTCGTACCTCTTCCTAGTGCAAATGGGAGAGAAAGTACTGGATTTGTATTAACTCTGGCCGAGGGGCTCTCATATATACTGTAGCTTGTATCCTAGCTAGAAACTTTTCTCCCAGGCCAAATTGCTTTAAGACCAAGTACAAATATCCCCATTCGACTGAGTCGAATGCTTTTTTGAAGTCTACAGCAATGGCAGCTACCGGAGTAGGGATTGTCTTCGAAATTAGCAACAAACTCATAAGGGTCTTGGGTGGTCCGAGCTGTGACGTCCAGGTATAAAGCCTGCTTGGGATGGGTGTATAAAGACTAGGGAGTAGTAGCTTGAATTTTGGCATACAGTTTGCTGTCTAAATTAATAAGTGATATCGGGCGGTAACTTCCAGGGTTGGTGGGGTTTTTACCCTTTTTAGGAATAACAACAATGGTTGCCTCTCACATAGATGGAGATAGGGTACCCTTAATTTCAATCTCTTGGAATACTTGAGTTAAGAGGGGTTGAACAACCGGGGCTAATGCCTGGTAAAAATCTGCCATGTAGCCATCACTTCCTGGAGATTTCCCCTTCTTCAGACCCTGAATGGCTACTACTACTTCCTCACTAGTGATCAGAAGGTCCAGGCATTGCTTCTGTTGTTTCTGCAGCTTGGGAAGCTGCAGGGCATCTAAAAAAAATTGAGTATCTCCATTTGGTCCTGTATGTGTGGTGTTATATAACGATTTATAGAAAGAAGATATAACAGAATTAATGCCCTTCAGGGAAGTACCCAATACCCCTTGTGTGTTCGTAAGCCCAGGGATATATCTACTAGCTTGCTGTTTATGGATTTGATAGGGAAGCACTTTGCCCCCTTTATCTCCTCCCTCCCTCCCAGAAGGTATGTCTGAGTCAAAGAATGGCTGTTTTGGCCTTCCTATTTAGAAGTTGATTGAGTTCAAATCGAAGACCTAAAATAGTTCTGCCTATAGGGGACTGAATTGGCTAATTTCTGTTTCAGGGTGATTAACTGCTGTTCTCTTTCTCTGCGCTTAGCCACAGCAAAGCCCACGATGCTGCCCCCCATCGTGGCTTTAAAGGCTTCCCATGTGGTACCAGCAGAGGTGTCTGCAATAGTATTTTCAGCCAGGAATAAAGAAGCCTCATTCTTAGCCCAGGGGACAAAGTCCAGGTCTTTCATCAGGAGAGGGTCCAGTCTCCAATGTCTGGGGTGGGGGGGCCACAGGATCCCACTGTATGAGGAGTTGGACTGGGCCATGATCAGAAATAGCACGTGGCAGTATCGAGACCTCAAGAGTTTTGGCTGTAAGAGTGGGAGAGCCTAACCAAAAATCTAGCCTACTGTACAAGTCATTAGCTTCTGAATGGAAAGTGTAGTCTCTCATTCTGAGGTGAAACAATCTCCATAAGTCAGTGAATCCCTGATCCAGGATCATTTGCTGAAGGGTCTTGCCACTTCTAGTGTGCGCCTCTTTGCCCTTGTCATTTCTATCTAGGGAGAGCGCCAGTGTTAGGTTGAAATCCCCGCCAATAAGCAGGGGACAGTCTGGGGGGTTAAACTCCAAAATCACCTCTGCCAGATTATGAAAGAATTGGGGGGAGTCTCCAATCGGGGCATATATATTACAGAGAGTAAATGGTCCTGTGGGTGTGTTATATGTGGCAATTACCCATCTGCCATCTTGATCTGAAAGCGTCTGGACTAATGCTCAGTTAAGAGATTTATGCACAAGAATAAGAACACCATGCTTCCTAGTTGGGGCATTAGAGTGTACCTGTTGACACACCCAGTCCTTGTTCATTTGGGTGTGATCATCCCCTGAGAGTTTGGACTCTTGGAGGAAAGACACTTTGGAGTGTAGCCTTTTCAGATGTGCCAGGACTTTCTTGTGCTTCACTGGGGAATTCAACCCCCTGACATTCCAAATGTGAAGTACAATGTCTGTCATTATGGCTTAAGGACCCTCCAAAGGGGACTGGTGTAAACTCAGTAGAAGGTACAGTCCACCCAAACCTCTATACCAAGTGAGTTAAATGTTTCTATCCTCTCCCTTTGAAACACACGTTGGAAATGACAATGTATAAAGCTTACATTTAAATACTGTACCTATGTGCTAGCTGAAGATTTAAATTGCTTAACTTATCAAACAGAACAACAAGAAAAGGTGCGATGAGACTAAACCAGCTAGAGCTCCAGCCAATGGTATGCCTTATTGTCCTTGGTGGACGTGTGGTAACTAAGCTCCAATAGAAAGGGGAGCTTCTTTTGCACTCTAAGTTCAAAATGACTTATCCAGTGCACTGCTTTTAATATCACAACTGAGAGTAATATAATAATTCATTGCCCAGAGCCTTGTCCAAGTGTGCCAAGCCATAAATGAGCCTTCCCTAAGAGGGGAAGAGGGAACACTGAGGTGATCTCCGATTAATAGGTGGGCTGCTGGCTAACCGAAAGGTCCAGGCATCCTCCCGGAGAAGAAACATCAAAACAGGAAATTTATCAACATCACAGTAGCAATTTCCTAAGAAATGAAATAGAGGGACTATAGAAGTATTACCTGGAATCACAAATATTAGTAAAATGTAGATTACTGGCTGTCATATCGTGTATGCCTAGCGTCTTCACATACTTCCCAGTCTTGTCTCTGCTCAGTGCAGTATAAAGGAGGAGAGGGGGAGGGCTCCTTAACGACTTTTAAACTAGATATAGTTAACAATAGTAACATCTAACCAAACACACTGAGCTGGTATCTTGTACCAGAACTATATCTAAACTTCTTATCCTTCATTTTATGTCTTTCCTGTAGGTTGCATCTTTCCATGGATGTATCTTCAGTTAGGGCAGGTAATGGGGGGGAGGGAGTGCAAGTAACTGTGAAAGGGGGCTATCAGAAGTGTACAGTCTTGAACAAAGCCCACAAATCTCTGAACAGTACATACTCTCGTTTGCTATTTACCCTGACTCTGTTTTCCAAAAGACCTCTAGCAGTCAGTGTCTGTTAAATCCAATAGAAGCAGGTACATAACGCTCTATACCCAGCCCAGATCCTGGATGCGAGTATTACATGGCAACATAGAAGAATTTTCCACTGCGTCATCTGCTCGTAGAGGCTGGAGAGCCAAGCAGACAATGGGGTCTATTAGGATTATATACACAAAGTACCCATCACTCTGTTATGGTCAACACAGACCTAGCCCCACACTCTTTCTCGGTAACTTAGTAAGAAGACGGGAAGGGGGAAGAGGTTCTGAAATGCTCAAACAGAAAAAACAGTCAAGAGTCATTTTCCCCTACCTGTCTGGAAGGATTAACCTTGCACCATACAGTTCTGCTACATATTTTATTTGTTTGCCCTCTTAACCTTGTTATACCCCCTTCCCCGCTGTTAATACCTCTGAGTAGATGTCTGGGAACATTAATAAACCTGTGTTAATCAGACCATTACACTTAAACCAGTGGGGTTTGCCCTGTTAGGAGGAGGCCCAGAATGCTAGCTGTTACAATCGAGCAAAATGTATATTCCAGGCTGTTAGAAGCCACTAAGCCTCAGTTATCCCCCTACTTCCATTTCCCAGTTCCCCGAGACATCTGTCCCTAGGTACTTACATAACTTGCACACAGTCTGCACAGAAGATCATGACGGGTCTGCAGAATACTTTTCTGTACTGCAGCCTGGGGGTGAACTGGGATTCTGGGTTCATGTTTCTGGGTCCTGCAAGGGCAGCGCAGCATCGGCAGCATAGGCCCAGGAGGTGTGTTCATCCTCGGAGTCATTGCGATTAGGGTCTATCGAGTTTGTGTCTATCTCATCTCCTCTCCTCAATCAGTGTCTGGCAAGTTCCTCAATGCCACAAAATGGTTGTTTGCAAAATATGGGCTGACAAATTCCGGTTCTATTGTACTCGCTACGCTTGTGTGCTGGGCCTGCTCCCCAGGGGAGTATTTTCTATCCTGTGGATGGCTGCATTAAGAGTGCGAGGAGTTCGGTGATCACTTCCTAACTTTGGAGTTACAAGGGTCCAGGCCGTTATGAAGAGATGTTGGCGGTGCCACCACTATGGTTTCGGGTAGATTTTTCTCTCACTACTTGTTATTGAGTTTGGCCTTCGACCAGATTAAGAGATGAGGAATCAGAACCAGCTAGCCACATTCTTGCAATAAAGTCCATAGCTGTGTCTGGGGAGGCAAACTGATGCACTGTACCATTTACCGAGATCTGTAAGTTGGCAGGGTATCTCAGGGTAAAGGGAACTTGCAGTGTGTGGAGTTTGCATCGCACTTCAGAGAAGGCTTTCCGTTTGGCAGCTAAATCTTTAGAATAGTCTTGAAAAATCATGATCGTGTGCTCTCTCCAACGTAATTGCCCCAATTCCCTGGCCCTAACTTGAATAGCTTCTTTCTCAGTGAAATTTAAGATTCTTGCAATGAATGGTCGAGGCCTGTCCCCCTTCGTAGGTCTGGGCTGTAAGGAACGATGCATCCTCTTGACTGTGATTCTTGTGCCTTTAGGAAGTTGAAGAATCTCTGGTAGCATTTGCTGCAGGAAGATTAACGCTTTCCCAATTTTGCAACCTTCAGGGAATCCAAGGAGTCACAAGATGTTACATCGACTTCTATTTTCCAAGTCTTCCAACTTGTCTTGGAGAAGACGAATCGGAACTGCCTGTTTCACATAGTAGCACAGTGACCTTGGAGTACATCGTCTTGGGCTATTGTTTTTTGTTCTAGATGAGCCACTCATGCATCCATTTGCTGCATAGAAACAGTTGTAGTATTCACCGCTAATGTTAGGGCATCTATACTGGTCATGATAGAGGTAAACATGTCTCTGACTGAGGGCTTTTCCCTCTCCGGTGCCGAGTGTGCCATGTTGCCTACTGTATGAGCGGTTACAACTTCGGGGTAATTTTACCGAGTCGTACCTGGTCGAAATCTTCCTGAATTTTGCCAGCCTTGAACAGGTACCTTCAGATCCCCAGCTAGTAAGTTTTCCTCCATCAGTAGACACAAATATATATATATATTTATTCAGGTTCTGGGATCTTAGGCATGTGGAGCTCCAAGATCAATCTGCCATCTTGGTCGCTGGTTGGCCACGCCCCCAAGTTTCATCATTGTTGGTAAAACACATTTGGGAGAAAGAAACAGCTACTACTAAGTAAGACCAGGCTTATTATTAAATCCTACTGCCGTTTTTTTCTCCTGTTACAACTCGCTTTATCAACGTGGCTGGAATGGGACAGTCACAGCATATGAATCTTGTAACAACCAGCTGGTTGTTACGGGAAATTTCAACTACTTCAGTCAATGGTAAAATGAATGCCTGGTAATTATATATGTATATATATTTATATATATATATATATATATATATATATATACTCATTTGTTTTCAAGGTATTGCTTGAACAAAGACCTTTCCTAAATCTGAGTTTAAAAAACACATGTATGTAGGTACTGCATTCTCTTGTTTTTGGCATGAGAATAGCAATATATTCATTCAGCAATATTTTTGAGATTATTTCATCCAGTCTTGACATATCATGAAGTTTCAGGCTCACTATCTGATGCACCAATATTACACCTTATACTGTGTGACAAGAGTGTTGAAATGAAATAACTGTTTCACTGTTAATGAGGATTTTTGTAAAAAGTAATTCATCCTGTTTTTTTTTAAAGAGGTGTCTATGGTATTTTTCAGAGTTTTCTCCCATTCCCCCCCAGAGCTCTGGCACACAGCCGTATGTGTGCATGGAGACATGCATGCACACCGGAAGCCAGCTCAGCCCCTTCCTCCCACCCTACATGCTGCCCCCCCACTGCATATGTTACCTCACCAGACCTCCACCCGGTGGGGATGAGACTATGGGAGGGTTGAAAACCCACCCCTACCACCCCTGGGAGAGGAGAGCAGCCTAATGGCTTTCTCAATCCCACTCCTCTCACTTCCGCATGCTGGCACCCTGATGATCTGAGGTCATTCCTGAGCTTGGGTCACCAGCACTACATGAGGTAAGGAGTCCAGCAATTCAACCCTCACTTGGTGTGGTAACGTCCCCTGTAGCAATGTTGTATTTATTATATTAAGTATATGTCTGTCTGGTATGAATGTGAATGAATGACTGTTTTCTGTTTGTATGTCCCTTGTATAAGTAGTGAACAACAGACTGTCCATCTATTGCACACTATTAAAATTCCTTAAGCTGTATTATTGTAGTCAAGCACTCTTCCCTGTATGTTTGTCTATAGGGTCACGGGGCAAAATTACTTAAAAGGAACACCCCGCTGGGCATCTAGTCCCAGTATACTTATTTAATGTGGTGCCAGGAAATAATAAGATAGTCCTGAAATCTCTCCCATTTTCCTTTGAATAAGCGCTATAGCGCTTATTGTTATCATGCAAAAAGCGCTCTGAAAACAGTTCCCTGCCTAACATATTGGCAGCGCCAGAAATAAAGATTTATGTTTATTTTAGGAGTGTGGCGTGTTGCTGCCTCCCCCCCCGCCCCTTTTTTTAAGTCTAGAAGGGTATTAATTTGCTTCTGTTAGTAGAGGAATATATGCAGGATCTACCAGTTCTGTGAAGAAGTGTTTGCAAAACCAGCCACTACAGCGGTTTTTCTCCTGGCTGCCTGCTAAAAGTTGCGAACAGTCATACCGGTCCTGCTGTATAATTAGGCAGGATGGAACGGAAATAGAAATACAAGGCTTTAGGTCTCTGTAGACTAAGGAGACATTAATTGATCATTTGTAACTGAATTTCGGGGTTATAAGCCCTGCTGGGATTACTGGAACAACTGAGAGGAACGCCACCATAACACTCCAGCAATCCTCTTTCTTTAGAGCTGGCCAGCCTCTTTCATTCAATATTTATGCAGGGAAGCTGGAAGCGGTGCTTCTTGGCATTCAGAAATGTTATCTGGTATTTTTGCTTTAGGAAATGTATTTGATGTCACTTCTGGTTTCAAATGATTATTGCAGTAAAAGTTAGTACATATATATGTAAATACCTAACATTTGTATGAAATGTAATAATATTAAACTTGATTGATGGATGGGCGGACCAATCTTTATGTCCAGCCCCCTATATATGTTTGAGAATGAACAGTACTAGATCAGATAGGAGTTAGGTGTTGAACTGAGAACACCTCTGGAGTTTTAAGTTTTACTACTCCTACGTATTGCTTTGGATTTATGTTTACTTTAATGCTGAAATGAAACCTGTTGTTTGATTTCTGGCATCCTCTTGTTTTATTTTTATTTTATCATACAGTTCGCTTTAATTTTGTTCTGTAATTAAATAAACTATATCTGCAGGAATACTGCAGCTCTACAGTTCCTGAGTTGGTGCCCATCTGTTAACCCACAGCCTTTCAATCTGGTGGCAGTGGTAAGAGCAGTTGGTTGGTGTTGACTGACTGGAGGGACCTGCACCAAGGCCCTGGTGGGCATTAGATGCAACAGAACAGAGCGGACATTATGCAGAAGTACCAGCCGAGGCTAGCTGGAGTACACACCAGATCTGTGACTGCAAAATTCCAATTGCCATTATTAAGTGGGCTGGATCCAGTAACCAGAAAGAGGACAACAGGTGATCCGGAACCCATGATGGAAGAAGAGAAACCGGAAGGGTTGGCTCAGGCTAGTGGGGGTATGGAGAAAGAAAACCCCCCTGAGGAGACCCAGGACTTATTGAAGTGGTTATGTGTACATCAGATAGAACTGGAAAAACAAAGAGAAAGGCTCTGAAGGGAAAATGAAGCCAGATGGAATGATACCTTATGGGCGTTCCAGGCAATGGGTGTTGGTAAACAACCTGTCGCTCCGGTGGTAGGCCAAAAGTACATTAAACTAACAAAATTATCAGACTCTGATGACATATAGGCCTATTTAATGACATTTTAAAGAGTGGCAACAACTTGTAATTGGCCAAGGGACCAGTGGGTTATTAGATAGGCACCATACCTAACCGGAAAAGCCCAGCTGGCCTACAGCAGAGTAGAGATGGCTTATGTAAATAATTTTGACCGGGTTAAACAGGCCATTTTGAAGCGGTATGACATAAACACTGAAACATATTGGCAGAGATTCAGATCTTACAGATATAGTAATGCTGATAACCCCCTAGATGCTTTCACCCAGCTCAAAGATTTATGTGTAAAATGGCTGCAGCCTACCACTCTGACCATAGACCAGATCCTTTAAACTATTATATTGTAGCAGTTTATCCGGGTCATACCATCAGATGTTCAACTATGGGTGAATGAGCACCTCCCAGAGGTATCAGACACTGCAATCCGATTGGCTGAGGATTATATAGCAGCAAGACCTCACAGGCAGAAGGGTACAGCCCAGTCATCCAATCAAGGTTACCCGGTAAGATCTCCTTCTACTTCTATGGGACAAAGGTAGCAATATCATTGGGAACACTGGAATAAAGAGCACTGGCAGAATTGGAATGGGGTATAACTCAGATATTTTGTATCATGAATGTAAAACCAAAGAACATATTGTTCGGTTCTGTCCCAAAAAGAAACCAGAACAAACACATTTTGCTCTAGCTAACTGTGAACAATTCATCATACCTGTTCAAATAGGACAACACATAGTTACTGGCCTCCTTGATTCAGGGAGTAAACAAATATTGGTACAACCACGAATGTTAACCAAGCAGCCAACCCCAGGGGGACCCACCACTGTGGTAACTTGCATACATGGCAATACGCATTATTATCCACTGGAGGAAACAAAGATAACAATACAAGGATGTGTACAAAATATAATGGTAGGAGTTGTACCTAACCTCCGAATACCGGTTGCAATTGGACATGACTACCCCTCTTTTCAGGACCTTTTGTCTTCCAAATTCTGTGCCATGGTGACCAGAGCGCAGGCCAAGCAAGCCCAGAAACCAAATACTTTGGAACATTTATTTCCCTTTGACAAAGAAGTATATGGAGCTGTAGGAAAGGACCAAAAAATAAGAAGGCAGAAGAGGAAGGAGAAGACAAACTGGACTTTGAATGCAAAAGACTCTGTGAATGATAACAAGGATGTTGTTACTAATTATAATGTAAAGAATTATGATACAAGTACAGTACCTTTGCAGATTTACAAAAGGGGGATGAGTTTTTACAGTGTTTTTTCCCACAGGATAAGGGTCAGTGGTCTGCAGACAACTGTCAACTAATAGACTGGTTATTATATAGAATATGTACAAGCCCCAGAACTGGTGAAACTATTGAACAATTGATGGTACCTAAAGCGTACAGACAGTCATTATTGAACCTTGCTCATGATATTCCAATGGCTGAATATCTAGGAAGAGACCGAACCCTGAGTAGATTACTCCATAGATTCTTTAGGCCTGGCATACGTGAGCAAGTGTCTAAATATTGCAAAAGTTGCTGAGAACATCAGAAGGTGCCAAAACTTGGTAAGAAAGATAAGGTGCCTTTACAAACTATGCCCTTCCCCCTTTCAAAGAATTGCTATGGATATTGTGGGACCTGTACAAAAAAGTTCAAAGGGGAATCAGTATATACCGGTAGTTTGTGATTATACAACCAAGTACCTGGAAGCTGTTCCCCTTTGTAGTGTTACCGCCCCTTGAATTGCTGAAGAACTAGGTAAAATCTTTATTAGAGTAGGCATACCAAGGGAAATACTTACGGACAGGGGTTCTAATTTTTGTTCACTGGTTTTGAAGCAGCTCTACCAGACCCTGGATATAGAGGCTATACGTACCTTCCCATACCACCCCCAAACAGACAGTCTGGTCGAATGCTTCAACCAGACTCTGAAGAAAATGATTCAAACAATTGTCCAAGATGAAGGGAGACACTGGGATGTATACCTACCTTACCTAATGTTCGCCTATAGGGAGGTACCCCAGGTCTCAATGGGGTTCTCCCTGTTTGAGCTCTTGTACAGCGAAAACCACAGAGAGCCTTTGGATGTCATTAAGGAATGGTGGGAGGAGAATGGAACCCCTCAGAACAAATGCCCCCTTGAGTACTTGCAAGGTTTAAGAGAACAGATAGTGAAATACATTCAAAAAGCACATACTGTTAATCAAAAGAAACAATTAACCTAGAAGATACAGCATGATAAAGGAACAGTCCATAAAGAATTTGTGGAAGGGGACCAAGTGTTGTTACTGTTGCCTTCATAAGATAATAAACTACTGATGAAGTGGCAGGGCCCATATCAAATTCTAAGGAGAATGAGCCCTGTCACTTATGAGGTAGAGTTACATGACAAGGTTTTTTAAAAGTGTATTTATTATGTAAATCTTCTTAAGCAATTGATAGAAAAGGCACCAATATTGTGTGGGTATGTTTACCCCGAGAACAATAATAGTGAATTGGACATAGCCTATCAGAGATTTGAAATGGAGGGGGACATTAAGGAAGTTAATATTAATCCTGATTTAATGCCCCAGCAGACTGCTGAACTATTAACTTTACTGAAATGTCATGAAAAAACATTTAAGGGAACACCTGGGAAAGCAAGAGATGTAACTCATAGTATTTCAGTCTCCCAAAATACTCCCATCAGACAAAAAAGCTACCAAAAAAGGTTAGAAAAGAAGTTAAAGAAACAAGGAAAATGCAAGATATGGGAATTATTGAACCTTCCCGTAGTGAATGGAGTTTTCCCTTGGTAGTAGTAGGAAAAAAAGAGGGTGGGTATGTTTATGTTTAGATTTCTGATGTTTTAATACCATCTCCAAATTTGACAGTTACCCAGTGCCCTGTATAGATGACATCTTGGATCATTTGCAAAACGCTCAGTACATTACCACATTAGATCTAACCAAAGGATATTGGCAAATCCCTTTGGATACAGAAGCATGGGAAAAAACAGCATTTAGTACCCCCCTTGCTAATTTCACTTTACAGTAATGTCCATTTAGGCTGTGGTACCTCTACCACATTTCAAAGGGTAATGGCTAAAATTCTAACACCTCATGCTGCGTAAAGTGCAACATATTTAGATTATGTAGTCATCTTTAGTCCCACATGGGATGAACATATACGTCACCTATCTCAAGTGTTGTCTGCTATTTGTACAGTGGGACTCACCATCAACCCTGCGAAATGTACTATGGGAATACAAAAAACAAAATATTTAGGGTTTCAAATTGGTAAAGGGTGTATTAAACCAGAGGTAAATAAGGTTGATGCTATTGTTTTTAAGCTCCAAAGGTGAATTTTGTAGTAATTCATGGGATTTCAGTTCACATGGGCTCTAAATTGTTCTACACAGCCTCAGTAATGGGTAGTGTGTGTAGGAAACTGTAGGAGACAATCTGGTCTGACAGCTCTCTGCGGTTCAAACATTCTAAAAGCTGCTAAAAAAGACTTTTTGAGTCATTTATTTTGCTGAAACTTTAGTTCATAGATTATAGGAAATCCTCTTGTGCTCATATCATCGAGCATTTATTGTTTGTGTGTGGATTTTGAATGTTCATGTACAATATTCAGTCTGTGTACTGAGATAGTGGATGTGTGCTTTGGGGGAAGGGTGTATCTGTGGTGTAGGTAGAATAACTTGGAGAAAAAGACAGTGCTTTCTGTTTTGGTGATATTTTCTGGTATAACTGTGTTAATGTACACACAGTAATATTTTCAATAATTCTTGCCATTTTTTGCTGACTGTTGTGGTGCAGCAGTGCATAATTTTAGTTTGTTTAAAGTATGTGGTTATATTACTGAAGTTTTCAATTTGCTACCCATTACTTTGTGTGTGTGTGTGTGTGTGTGTGTGTGTGTGTGTGTGTGTCATCAAATCAGGCACCTTTTATTGTGCCACATAGTGATTTCAGGAATGTGAACCTGCTTTCCATTGCAGCTGTGTGATTTTTGTACTTCTTTGTGGTATCTTTACTGATACTAATCCTAGTGACTGTTACTGCAGCAGTGCAGTACAGTGCCCCCCCCCCCAGCCTGCTCCAACCATCAAAGGTATTCTTTTCCAGATTTGAATTTCTGATGGTGAGCACTGGTTAGGTGTTGTGCCTTTGCATATGAATCTCTTCAGTGTGCAGCCCAATCACTGCAAAACACTGTCAAATTATATCAAAGCAGGAAAACAGGATTTTACACAGTATTATTAAGCACATCATGAGCAGGGACAGGGAGTTAGTGGTCCCCTTATATGTCTCTTTGGTCAGGGCAGACTTGAAGTATTTTACCCAGCTCTGCTTGTGCCTAGGAAAATGGAAATCAGAATACTAGAGGGGTCCAGAGGAGAGTCACTAGGATGATTAAAGACATTAGAGGCTTAAGTAATGAGGAGACACTGGACAATTTGGGAATGTACTCTCTGGAGTACAGAAGGTTGGGGGGGCTTAAGTTTATTAAACAAGGCCCTTACTAAACAGGATCATTGGGACTGACTGTGCTTGCAATTTAAAATTCAGAAATATAACACAGGATCACATCTTTTATAATTGAAAGGGGATGTGAGCCTCTCAAAGAGGAAGGCTTCATGGTATAATCAGAGAGTTGCTGCCCTATGGAATTCACTCCTGCTGGAGACTGTGGATAGCTAATACGTGACTGATTTTAAGGTAAAACTGGATAACTTTGGCATTAGAAATGAAATAAAAGGAAACTTTTCCTGAGAAACAGTGAGGCCTCATAGGCATTTTATCCATTTTGCTCATATCTAACCTATGAAACCTATGAGAAGTATTGTACAATGTTCAATATACTAAGCTGGCAAAAAAGATTTGTGCCAGTATAGATCAGCATAACTGTTACTACATTGTTACTATTCACCTAGAAGTATTATTATGCAGAATATATTTGATTATCTGTGCAATACTTAGTTGTCAATAGCATACTTTTTCTTGACAGAAAGAGATATATAAATACAGACAGTACCATACTGCTGCACTTGCCTTATAATATCTCTATCTCTTCATTTGCATTGCAGTCCATCGTGGCTTCCCTGCAATCCCAAAGGGACAGGCACATTTGGAACCAGTCCTAGAGGAACTGGTGGAGGAGGATCTATGTGTTTCCAATGAAGATGTCATTATTATCGAGGAAGAAGGCACATACTGATCACTCAATCATATCTCATTCCAGTAATTACAAGTGCTCCATTTATTATGACTCAGACAAGGTATTCATCAGTACTGCTAACTGAATGTGCACATGAGTCAACAAGCATTCTAAAAAGAACTATAATGCATCACGCAGTGCTGACTCACCTCATGGCAAAACAGGTGTTGAAAAGCAGCTGCAAATCTTGATCAAAACCTGATACAGGCTATATTAACAGGAGCACTTTTTGTTTATTTCACATTGAAAAAATAAAAGTACAGCATAGTCAAAATGTTGAAAGACCAATATCATAGAACTTGGCAGATAAGGGACAATCAGAAAATTAAACTTCGGACTACAGGTCAAAATTCTCACTGCAATCATGCACCTATTCTTTAATAGAATTTTGACTGCATGTACCATAATTGTTTTTTTCATGAAAGTAACACAGAATGTGGTGACTATAGGCTGCAGTACCCTGAGCCATTGTGCCATGTAGAACCATGACAAATATTTTTTATCAAAACATGATCTTATAATACTACCAATACATGCAATGTATACAGGTCAGCAAATGTTACTAGATAAAATTGATCTCAGGTGGCAACATAATACTGAAGTTACATAGTAAGTTTTTAAGCTAAGTTTACAGGAATCCCAAAGATAACTATAGTAAATACAGTTTTACCCTATTGGGGATACTAACATGATGCCCCATATCATGTAGTAGAATAATATCTACAATCTATGAACTATACAGACCATACATTAACACATTGGTAAAGTCTGTCTTGATGTCTTTATGAAATGTCATATCATGTTGTCAGAATATTAGTATGTGCAATGCTTATGTCAGCAGTTCTGAGATGGTAACGATGGTCTCCAAATGTATGATGTTATAGAACTTGTGTAGTAACTTATCAAAATGTACAATGACACATGTGCCGAGCAATATAATAGACATATTACTTCATATTGCAGAATATACAGAGTACGGTGCCATGTTACAAAGGACTCTGTTTATGTCTTTATGTATTGCAGAGGACAACACAAACAATGAAGGCACCAGTGGTGTCACCAAACCTGATACAGAGAGAGCCCCAGTAACAATGCTTGCTCCCTCTGTTGGCCAATAGACAGCACCACTTGTTGCTGGTTGCTCATATGAGCCACAACATTAGGACGGTGAGCCTCAGCCTGGTCTGTCCAGTAAATCTGGCCAGCTGCAGAATTTCTGCCTCAAACGCATTCACAAAAGTTCACAGTAATTACATCACAAGGTCATATAAATGCCTTCTTTTGTAACTTTTGGCTTTTCTTCTTGTTCCTTCTTTTTTTTGGATTCTCAGCAACTGATATGCATGAATGAACATTATCTGCTGAATAAGGACAGATTGTATTTTTAATACAATTAGTACATCAACAAAGACATTTTCAAGACTTGTTTTCATTACATCATTTCATTTGTTTTCACCGGGCTTGCCAAGGCTGAGTTATTTTCCGCCTCATTCCAGAACAATCTAAATCACCCCTCTAAGTTCTGGAAAGTCATCCATGCCATTTTCTCCCCCTGTACCCAGTCCCCCTCTCCGGTCCTCAAGGTGGGTGACTCCACCATTTCTGACCCCACCCCCCCTTCTGTCACCACTGCTTTCAACTCCTGCTTCACCACCTGTGCTTCTTCACTCCTGTCTGCCTTCCCAAACATCTCTCCACTACCTACATCCCCCATGATCCCCCATTATGTCCCTTCACTTTCCTGCCAGTTACCCCTTCTTCCTCTCTAAATGACCTCCTAGATATAAGTCCTCAGAAAGGTGGGATACCTGATGGGCTAGACTCCAAGCTCCTGCATCTCTGTCTACTTCTGCTATTGTCATTGTCATTTCCATCTCCTCCTTTCTCAACCTATCATTCTCTCTTATCTCCTAGAAGCATGAAACAGTCATCCCTCTCCCTAAAGGTGGTGATTAGAGATGTGGTAGGAAAATATTTTGCCAGCAAACTTCCCAGAAAATTGGCAATTTCAACAAGTGAACAATTTCACCAAATACTAGCATTCCACATAGGGTACATTAAACTTTAAGGGGATGCAGGGAAAGTAAAGGGTCCACTAGACAACCAGGGATCAGGTATGTCACCCAAAATGGTCGAATTTCACCCACAAGGGGTGCAATTCTGCAATTCATGGGTGAAAGTTCACCATATTCGAGTGGAAGTTTCAGATTTTTTGCAGAGTGAAATATGCTAGTTTCACCCACATCTAGTGGTGTCTCCTCCTCTCCCACCAACTTCTGCCTATTATCTCTCCTTCCAACCTTATCAAAACTGCAAGAACACATAGTTCTGCCTCAACTCTTCCCCTTTTTTGACTCCTCCTCTTTCTTCACCCCCTTCAAGACTGGCTTTTGGAAACACCACTCAACCACCTTCTCCCTCTTAAGGCTCACTGACTACATCCCTAATGTCATGGACCTACCAGGTCATAATGTTGCATGCTTAATAGCATATGACATTATGGCTAAATGGCTACAGCGTAGTCTGTAACCACTAATGGTGCAATACCGTGAATACTGCTGTATGCGGTATTGCACCAGTAGCACTTTCCCAGGCAGAGGATATGACCTCTGCTGGGAGTGGGTTCTGCCAAGAAGCTTCTATGGCTCCCATGACTGAGCCACAGCAGCAGGAACCCAGGCACTGCATCTGGGACTGGGTTTGATTCCTGGTCCCAGAATAATTTATTTTTTACTCATTTCTGGGCTCCCCAAGTTGACACTCCCCGAGTTGAGAATCTTAAGTGGGAGGTTCAGGAGCGCAGCCCCCAATAATGGGGGATGTGGGGGTGGAGCCCCCCCAGAAGAAAGACTTATGCCTCATGGCAGAAATTGCACTGTATTGGCAGCATGATTTTGCCATGAGGCAAAATGTCTTGTGACGTTATGACCCCGTGCCTGTCATGGACCAAGGCCACTTTACTGTTACCATCTTTGTAGATTTAGTGAAAGCTTTCAACATTGTCTCCCACCTTCTTCTCCTTGACAAACTCAAGTCAGTGTGTCTTTCAGACTCAGCAACCAAGTGGTTCAGCTCATACCTGGAAGGAACAACTCCATCTGTGAGAATTGGAGATTCCATATCCCCTCCCCCCATCATTACTGGCATACCCCAAGGCTCCATCAGTGGTCTGTTGCTTTTCTCCATATTCCTCAATGATCTCACCTCAGCCTGCTCCTCTACTTCCATCCACATGTATGCAGATGACATGGTCTTGTTTCCATCTGGGTCTTCTCCTTCAGAGTTATCATCTAGGCTTCAGCTTGATTTTGACACTGTCCAGAAATGATTCAGATCAAATTAATTGTCCCTAAATGCTAAGAAAACAGTCTCCCTGTGTTTTGGTACTAGGCAGAGGCTTTCTAGGCTCCCCTCATACCCCACCTTCCACACTTTAGAGGGAGTGTAATTGATGACACATCCTCATTTAAATGCCTTGGTGTCTGGCTTGACTAGCACCTTAAATTCTCTCAGCACATAGATGCCATTCACAAAAAACTCCAGCCCATGCATGGTGCTCTTTACTGGAACAAAAGCTGCATCCCTTTACCTACTCATCAAGATATCATCTCTAAGATGATCCTCCCTATCTTTGATTATGAAGACATTGTCTACTGTGCTGCTTCTTGGTCTACCTTGGCCAGACTGGATCCCCTCTTCCACTCCTTCTGCCATTTTGCCTTGGCTTTCCCTCCCCATACTCACCATTGTTCTCTATACTCCCCCCCCAGTAGATCATCACCTAACTCACTGTGTCTCCTTCACTTCTAAATTCTTGGTGACTTAATTCCCTCCTTATATCAGCTTGCTTCTCTCTCCTATGCCTCCCTCCTCTTACTCTCTTTGAAACTCAAGTTATCACTCCCTACTGCTCCCTTCTTGTAAATCCTTTGCTGGTCAGAATGCTTTCTCCTTCCACTTTCCTAGTATCTGGAACTATCCTCTCCTAATAATTCATTCTGCTTCCTCTAAATGCTCTTTTTTCTCACAACTCCAAGCCCACATTGCTCCCTCCTGCAAATGTCCATAGCCCAATATTCCTGCATCCCCCTTTCCCTTCCCCTACTCTCTATTTGTCCCCAACCTAGCACACCTCACAGCTCCTCCAATTTCCCACTACTACTGTATTCTACCTGTACACTACTCCTCTCCCTTGTCTCTACTGCTTCCTGTTTCCCTTCTACCCCTTCCATCCCTCTCTCCCTTCTACCTTCTTCCTCTCTATCTCTTCCCCTCCTAACTCCTTATCACTACTACCTCAGCCACATTCCCACTTTTCCTGTATCCACTTCCTCTGCTACCTTCTCCACTTTCCTCCCCCCATCCTATTCCCCATTAATTGCCCCTTCCTTTCCTCTATACTTTTTTCCAACCCTAATCCATCTCCCCCATCTTTTCTATCTCTCCTCCTGTCTCCTCCTTGAAGCCCCCCTCATTTAATGTCCTCTTCCTACTCTGTCTCATTTCTGATGTTATAGCCTGTCAGTGCCTGGCACCTCACACTTCAAAGTAATGAATTTATATTGTATTAATGATCTAATATGATACTTTGCATTACCGTACATTGCTGTACCTTATTGCATTATCCTGTTATGGCTCTTACTTTTGTTATTATGTACTTATTCCCTCTCCTCTTCCCCCAGGACACATCTAGAAATGAGCTTTTTCAAGTGTAGTATGTCTATCCTGGTGAACATCTTTTAAATAAATAAATACATTTCAGTTCCCATGTGACAGACTCAAAAGGAATACTGTTTTTTTTTCTGTAAGCACTGTCCTATTATAATGGAATTTGAAATTCTAACTACCATACAGCTGTAACACATGTACAACAATAATAGAGAGCAGGTGTCTGTGATAGGTATTAGGCATTGCCTTTTACAAAAGGATTATGAGTATACTATATCTTTATATGCTCAGTTACTGTGTGTCTTGTGGTTATAACATTGTCTTTTTTGATTCTTTGAACTGAGAAAACTGCAAAGCAATGTTGATCACTTGTACCACACAAAGATCTTGAGAATAACCTCTGATGACCACAAAGAAATACATGTACTGTAAATATAACTATAATACTTATTAGCTCATAATTTCTGCTTTTGACAAATACAACTTAAATTTCATGCAAAACTGTCTGGTTTTGCAGAAAATTAGAGAAATCCTTGAGTGATAAACTTTACAACGATAAGTAAAAGTACCGGTGTAGTATTTGCAAACTGCTTCCGTGACTCAGTCTGCTGGGGAACAAAAAGAAGTCCTGTAATGTTTAGAAATAAACCATCTTGTTTGCCTAAGAATGATGTCCTGATTAATAAATTACTTTCTGTATACAGTGCTGATGTCAAAAGGGACAGCACATGTCATCTGGTGGATGTTTCTTTAGTTAATATTGTATATCATACTGTTACATATGTACTATGCAATCCCCATCTCCACCCTCCACTAACTTAGTAATAGAATTAAGCTGCAGTTCCTTACTTAACTTACTATGTGTTGTGATGTAAATCAAATAACAATCACTTACAACATGACATATTTCTGTTTCGGTAGTACACACTTAATCACATGACTGTGCTATGCATAAGGGCTATAAAAACATGATAATTCTGATGTGTGCAGTAAGTGATTGTCATACACATATACTGTATACCCTATTATATGTGCTTGACAAAAAAGGTATCTCCTCCATGGGTTTGCTAAATGTTACTCGTATTATATTCTGTTCTTCCACAGTTTTGCCTGCTACCGATTGTTTGCTGTCAGGAAAGGTAAATCAAAGTCTCATAACATTACAGCTTTACACCCTTGTATTGCTAAATGCATTATCAAACAATACCACAGGTCATTTGTACAGTAATGTAAACAGTACAGATAAACTGTTCCAATACCTTCAGATGATTGAAAACCATTTTTTTTTCTCTGATCAAACTAAGAACAATATATTAACTTTGGTTCACAGTTTTTTTCTGAAGGTCACAACACTGTCAGCTACTTTTCATGTGTTGGTGATCTATAATGTTAATAACATACAGCTGTCAGATACCACTTCTTATTTGAAATACAGATGTAGTATAGACACAATGTGTACTTTAGTAGATGTCGTAGAGCCTCTGAATCAGAAGTGGTCAATAAGTAGCATCATTAGTTTAAGCCCAAAAAATGGATAGAGGCAGTCATAGTATTCCATGCGTTTTGCTGTGTCTGATGTGTATACTTACATATTATACTGACCTCATCTTTTTTGTATCCTACTACTTCTTGTGGTAAAAGGGTATTCCATTGAACTAAACAAGTTTTTTTGGATGTTGAACTATGGTACAAGACAGCGGTATATGTCTGCTTGTCTGTGTCACAGCACATGACAACAGTAGCAGTGCTTATGGTACAGCTCACTACATTACATTCGATCTTACACCATTGCAGCAAAATTTACATGATTGTTCTTATAGCATAGCAGATTATTTAGTAGTTGTAGGCACTCCTGCTAATAACTATTGCCTCTCCCATTCATTATGAATGTGCCTCTTGCCATAGTATAGCAATGCTTGCTGCTTTTAGTGTGCACAACTTTTTCTTCATTGCATAAACTCAGTGAGCACTGGCAATGCTATCCTTCACATACAGCAAACATGTTGCACTGTGCCTCTCTCACTGTTTGTAAACCACACCAGCCAGTACTTCTTGCGAGTCATAAAATGCTGTGTAATGTACAATCAATGTAGTGTGACTGCTTCTATTCACAAACCCTATCAATGTCATGTTGCTTGATATACAAAACGTATGTCAGCAGTTAAAATATGTTTAATTCTTCTCACTGTCTACAATTTGTATGTGCCTTTAATAATACTGCTTGTATTCACAGGTCAAACCATCTAGCCAGAGGAAGAAATGACAGTTGCAACAAAGCAGAAAAAAACACTATATTTATTGTACTTATTTCCTTCCTTTTTCTTTTTGCTAAAGAACTTGAAGCAGTAGACAGAAGTGGCAAGCAGGAGCTCTTCAACCTGATAGAAGCCGTCAGAAGTCTTGCTGAGTTTCTCATGATGGTCATGGATATGCAGATTGAAATCCTTTGCACCATGTACCATTGTGAAAGATTTGAGCAGCAGACATAGGAGTCTCTGTGTGCTCTCCAGAGCAGCAACACAGTCCTCAGTCAGAATATTGCTAAGTTTCAACAAAGTTTTGAGGACCACATTGCTGCTCTGGAGACCACACAGGATGTCTTTTGCTAGGTGGCTGACCGACTATGTGAGAAAAATTGACTACTGCAGCAGTGGAAAGACTAGGCCATAAATGTCTGTGTGAACATCCAACAACAACATTTGGAACCTCAAGCAGTAACCCCTCCTCAGTTCGGTGGAGAAGAAGAGGGGTTATGAAACCACCAGTTTCTCCCCATCTGCTTGGCCACTGCCTCAGAGTGGCTTCTACTGTATGTCTAATAGTTCTGTAGGCACTCAATCACTACACCCCATCACAATTTTAAAGGGTGACTACCTTTGCCTCAATAAAAAAGGAGTTTTACAGAGAATTATTTATTCTCTTAATTTAGTAATGAGAAATAATTTTACTCAGTAAAAATGAAAGCAAAAAACATTATTTATCAAAATTTTCTTTTGTTGCCTTTCCTTAAAGAAAGAAATAATTATAAATATTTTGTTTATGTACAATAAAGTTATTTTTAAATTACATGAATCAAAACTTTCTGACTAGAAATCTCCTGTTTCATGTCTTTCTTGCAGCAGTTGGTGTGGGTACAAAATGTACTAAAGAGGATAAGGAATTGTTTTACAATAGCAAACATAGGGTGGTGGTAAACAAAGGTCACTCAAATAAGTAGAGGGTGACCAGTGCGGGTGAAGCCCTTAGAGAGTGGTATGACAACAAGAAAGAAGATGGTCTTATTGCATGACATGACACAGGCATAAGCTGATCAGTAAGTGTGACAACACACTTGGAAGAGCACTGTATTGGTGGTGTACATAAACATGTTCATCTGGCTGTAGAAGTGCAGGTCCGAAAGGGCCCTTCACATTCATATCTTAGTACATGTACACATCCAGCTGTCTGCAGAACCACAGGGCACACCAGGCTCTACACTTCTGGGCCTCCATATATGCATACTTCAGCCTGCAGAACAAGAAGAAGAAGAATCAGCATTTATATAGTGCTTTTCATACACAGCATCCCAAAGCACTTTACAAGCAATGCTAGACTGGTAGTGAAGTGACTGAATGTGTGGTGGCGGCCATATTGCACATCATCACCAACAAACAGCCTGGATAATTGCATGAACTGTTTTTTATGGGAAGGGGAATGTTTCCAGGATACCAGGAATGTTACCTGCTCTTTGCGAAGAGTGCCCTGGGTTCTTTTACTTCCACCTGGACACCCACCAGGACAACATGAGGATGGGTAGAAGGGACCTTAGTTTAACGTCTCATCCAAAGGACGGCACACCCCAGCAGTACAGCACCCCCCAATGCTGCACTCAGATGCCAGTGATTTTTAGGTGCAAGTCCAATCCTGGTGTGGGACAAGAACCCACGACCTTCTGGTCCAGAGGCGGATGTGCTAACAACTGAGCCACGCTGATGCTCAGTCACCAGTCTTGTTTTGTGATGGCTCAAAAAAGAAGATTCTATTTGTGTGCTTTGTTCTAATTTGGTTTTATTGATCTTGCCTCAAAGAAATAAATATATTAACTGGTCCTCTTAAAGTTATGGTAGATGATTTTATGCAGTCAAAAATATGTCTTTGTTTTTCTTAGCCATAACTCAGTCAATTTTTGTCAGTTTGGACTGAAACTTGTTATACTTGTAGTAAAAGAGACAAGCTTTTCTTCATTTTTAATCCTCATCAAACTTTACCTGTGGAGTTGGTACCATGGTGAATTTAGGAGGTCATTTTGGATTGTAGTCATACCCCATGAATTTTTGTAGCAGCTATTATGTGTTAGTCTTGTATTGCTCTTTGACAACTTTTTTTGATAAATAGAGAGTCCCTTAATGGCAAAGATTGACTGAGTTATGCCTTGTTAAAGTTGCAATGTGGAAAACAAAATAAGTTGAAAATTCTCTTTCATGAGAAAAGAATCCTTCTTCAAAAGATGTTCATAAATACATGAAAGAAGCTGCCTTCTCACAAAACAAGAATGTGTAAAAAATGAAGTCTGATATCCTCTTTTGAGAGAATGCATCTTCTTTCACGAAATTTTCATGAGCTCATACAAGAGAATTTATTCTCACAAAAGAAGAATTAAAAAAAAAAAAAAAACTAAATCCAAAACCTTCTTTCATGAGAAGGTATCATCCTTTGTGAGACTTTCATGAGCTCATGAAAAAAGATGTGTACCCAAGAATGAAACATTTGGAAAAAAAAAATCTGAGACCAAAATTTTCTTTCGAGAAAAGGCTTAATCTTTTGTGCAATTTTTTGTGAGATTATGAAACAGGGGTGGTTCTCGTGGAAGAAACATGTGGAAAAAAAAGTCCAAAGTCTTCTTTCAGTGCAAGGCATCCTCAATTGTGAGAGTTTCAAAACTTCACAAAAGAACATGCCTTCTCATGAAAGAAGAATAAAATAAAACTTAGTCCAAAATCTTCATTAGTGAGAAGGCATCCTCCTTCGTGAGATTTTCATGAACTCATGAAAGAGGATTGGGTCTCACAAAAGAAGTATCTAAAAACAATCTAAGTCCAAAACCTTGTTTTGGGAGAAGGCATTCTCTTTTGTGAAATGTTCATGAGTTCCTGAAATAAGATGCCATCTGAGCAAAGATGATTCAGAAAAAAAAAATTAAGTACAAAATCCTCAATCATGAGTCTGAATTTCTCTTTCATATGGTCTGTTTCTTTTTAGTGAGGTGTATAAAAAGAAGAAAATCGTGTCATGAAAGAAGATTATTTAAACAATGGAAAAACACATTTCTGGGTTGTTGTTTTTTTTAACAAACTCAACAGTCCAGCAAATCAGGTCTCTTTTAGCAGCATGTATGTTTTGTTGTCTCTGCAGGATATCATTTTTATGGGTTTTCAAAAATATTTTTTGAGAAAAAAATAATTCTTCTTTCATATCAAACATCTGTCTGAAACACCTACTGAGGATGCTTGGAAACAAAAATTTCAAATCTTTATAACTAAAGAACTGATTAATAGTTTTTTCACTACACCAAAAAAAGGCACCATTGTAAGGAAAGTCCTTTCTATGCTGAATATTTCAGAAAGAAAAAAAAAATTCCAAACAATCTTGTCTGTAGACAATGACAAAAAAAAAAAAAAAAGCAAAAAGAAAAGACTCTTTTCCTGAAAAAAGTACTATCCGGGTCTCAGAATCAGACCCTAACAAAACTTGGCACATAAACAGACCTTTCCACCCAAACAGTACATGAAACATTTCCTGTATTTCCATTGAATGGGGGTGAAGCTATTAAAGTGCAAATTTAGGAGTTTTAACATTAAACAGCCATGTATACTCTTTGAAAAAAAAACTGTATTAATGAACCCTTTATGGTTCAATGTAACACAGTTAAAGTAGGAAAAGTATTGCAATGGGATTTCCAATCCTAACTCCTCACTCCCACCGCCAAGCAACAAAAGGAAAAACAAATAGGGTTTTGAGTCTCCTGACTCTTGGTGAATCAATGGTGGGGTCTTCCTTGGGGTTGTCGACTGTAATGCTCACCCACTCCTCTGACCAAACAAGGTCAGATGTGATCTCTTTTCTTCACACAGAACCCACAGGGCCCTCCATAAGGAAAGATACAACACATTTTGTTGGCAACATGAGGTGAGACATACTTCTCTAATTTTGAGGGGTGTATCAGAATGAGGCACTGTCTTGGAGATGTACCTAGTGCTTCTGAAAGGAGGGTACAGGCTGATGGGGGGGTGAGCATTAGATCTGTCAACCCCATGGAATATCCCAACACTGATTATTCAAGATTCAGGATACTCAAAACCCAAATGTTTCTTTTTCTTTTGCTGCTTGGAATGTGGGGGTTGGAGTTGAACCTTAAGGTGATGTAAGGTAGGTAAAATTTATTTATATGGTGCCCAATCACAGAGGTTCTGGAAACCTTACACAATCAAAAAAAGGCAGGGTAAGCAATAAACAGTTGAACACAAGCTGTAAAGGGTTATACAAAATTTAAAATTCAGACATAGATAAACTTAATTATATATTAAGTAATAGACAGAAATTTAAGAACACTATGGCTAGTCTGGAAAGGACTGCTTAAAAATATGATTCTTTAGTACACTCTTACATACCTCAACCAGTGGGACATCCCTTACAGAACTAGGAAGCAAGTTCCAGAGGGCCAGGCCAGCCACCTCGAAAGCTCGATTGCCAGAGGTTTTTAGCCTGGCCCTTGGAACTGCAAGGAAGCCCCTGGTGGAGGAGTGGAGGGAGTGGACTAGAGTGGCAGGGATAAGGAAATCCATCAGGTACCCAGGGCCTAATCCATATAGGGCCTTGTAAGGTGAGAAACCCCACCTTGAAGATAATCCTCCACCTGACAGGCAGACAGTGCAGTTCCTGCAGGATCAGGGTCACATGACATGACCTAGACAGGCCTGTCAGTAACCCGGCCACTGTGTTCTGCATCAGCTGCAGCTTGAAGACAGTCCCTCCACAGACCCTGAAGTAATGAGCATTGCATTAGTCAAGCCTGGAAGTGACAAAGGCATGCACTAGTGATGGCAGGTCCTCAGCCAGAACCAGGGGTTTGATCCAGGTGACATTCCTTAAGTGGTAAAAACCGCTTTGGAGAACAGATGACACCTGAGCATCAAGTGTCAATCTGTCATCCAGGAAGATGCCCAGACTTCTCACCCTAGGAGAAGCCATCAACAGAGTTGTTCCCAGGACCAATCCTGTTGCCACTCTGGAGGCACTTCCATCAGGTATACAATCAGGCTGAATCACAAGGACCTCCATCTTGTCAAGATTTAGCCTCAGTGAGCTGGAGGCCATCCTGTCCTGGATTTTGGCCAGGCAGTTGTTAAGAAGCTCTGCAGCATCATTTGTTCCAGGGGCAAAAAATATTGTACAGCTGGTTATAATCTGCATAGCAATGAAAACCCAGACTGTAGTATCTGATGTGTTCTCCCAGGAGTAGCATGTACACTGTGAACAGCATCAGCAAAAGGATTAACCCTTGAGGAACTCCATATTACAGGAGCTTCTGGGAGGAGGAGAAATTCCCCATCACCACCCATTGCTTCCTCCCCAAGAGATAGGACTCAAACCAGTGGATGACAGTATCAACAAGTCCACAGTTCTCTCAGGTGATCCAAAAGCACAATGTGGTCCATGGTATCAGATCAATCAATCAATCAATCAAAATCATTATTTATCCAGGTGAACATCATTGAGCAAGCTCATTTACAAGATAGATCTGGTTAGCTCCAGGTGAAATGGTACAATGCACACAGAGATATTTACAATAGAGCCAAATAACACAAGTAAAAAACAATTAATGCAAGTAAGTACTCAATGTTACATCAGTCATATCAGTTCAGAGTGCTTCTGTAATATTTAAGGAGCATATAAGATGAGGCTTAGTAGGAACTTTAGTAGGGAGAAGTGATTGGCAGCTCATGTAGGGAGCTGACGCAAGCACAGAATTTCAAAAGTAGTATTATCACACAGTATCCCTAAATGTAACACTCTAAACAGAAAGATAAAGGTCTTAACAGTCAAGGAGTAATGCAATTACAGCACTTTTTTGGCAAATTTCAGCATGGAAATCAGATTATGCTTGGTTTAGAATGGACACAGAATCAGAATGCAGGAACCAATCAGAAGCCAACACCAAAGAGCATTCATGTTCCAATTGGATGGCTGCTAATGCTGTGCTTTGCTAATGGAGAGTCTGAGCTTAGGTTCTTAGGCAGCGGTACAGGCAGCGCCGACTGCCCAGTGCCCGGGTTTCCCATGCTTATGGGCAGGGAGCCTGTGGAGAGCATATCCTTGACAGTGGATGGAAGAAAGGATCAGTATTAGGTAATGGGCAGTGGACAATGGAACATCTGAACCAGTGGGAGGAAGAAAACAGGAAGGCAACAGAACTGGGTATTCTTTGATGCCTAAAGACTGTCCCAACCATAGAAATTCAGAAAGGAGTGTAATCAGAGTCCCAACTCTTAACACTCTAAACATGAAAAAAAAGAGGTCATAACTGTCAGGCAATAGGTAAATACAGCTCTTTTTTGTGCAAGTTTTAGACAGAAAATCAGACTGTAGTTTAGTATTGAGGGAGACACAGGAGCAGACTACAGGAGCCAATCAGATGCCAGAGCAGAAAAACTCTCATGTTCCGATTGGGCATCGGCAATGCCACACCTCTCTAGTAAGGAGTCTGGTCTAGGTGTCTCAGGCGGTGGCTATGGAAGTGACAACCACCCGGTATCCAGATTTCTCCCACCTGAGGGGCAGGGAGCCCCTGAAGGGCTAGTCTATGGCAAGGAATAGAGTTAGGGGACAGATGAAAGAGATAGTAAGAGTGGAATACAGTGGAAAGGGAATATGAAGATGAAATAGGGCAGTTAAATGGTACAGGGTAGGGGAATAAGAGCCACAGATTAAGCAATATGTAAAAGACGCAGGGTGAGTAAGGTGTAGTGGCCACAAAAGCCATGAAGCGGTAATAACCCTACAGGGATTTCTAGAGGGGAAAAACATTTAAGGCATAAGATGCTCACAGAGTTAAGGTCACCAAAGGTTACAAGTAATCATAAATTCAAGTATGCACAGAGGGCAGCAGCCTGATGCTTCAGACAAAATTAGGGGCTGGGGTTGCAATTGCATGGCTCACACACATACCGAGCATATAGAAATTTAAAGGCATTCATACTGTGGAGGCAGCTTAATTTCAATAATTTTTGTACTTTGTTCCACAATGTTGGCATCAGGAAACTAATGTCCACACTGCCATAGCGAGAGGAAGCCTTGGGAATACATAGTGTGATGTAGGATGCACTTCTTAGGGCATACATTCCTGGCTCACTTAGTGGGAGACAGCCTATTATATATTGTGGAAGCCACTTCAAGAAGACTCTATAAGTCCAAAGAACTGAGTTTCTATTACACCTAAACATAAGAGAGGACCATCCTATGGCTTTGTACAGGAAACAATGATGGGTAGAGATGGGGAGACCAGTAATAAACTGGATGGCCCTGTGGTAAAGCATATCCAACTTTGCAATTGAGGCTTTGGGACATTGACTATAAAGGAAATCTGCCTAATCGATCAGAAAAAGAAAAGTAGTTTGAACAGGGTGCACTTTTGCATCGCTAGTAAGGAACTGGTTAATTCTAAAGAATAGCCCCAGCCTATGCCTTAACTTCTTTACAAAGTCCTCAACATGCTAAGTGAATGACAGATTATGGTCTAACCACACAACTTGGTATTTAAACTTTGAGACAAACTCCAGCTTCTCTCCAAGAACTGTGGTAATCTGACGTAGTGCTCCAGAGTTGGCCGTATTCATCACACAGCTATAGGGCGAGAACAATATTGCTTTTGTTTTTTTAGCATTTAGAAGTTTTTTTTATGGAAGAGCTGGTTCTGAAGCTGGTTAAACTCCTCATGGAGGTCACCACAAGTGGCTTCAGGTGCTGGACTACCTATATATACAACTGTATCATCAGCAAACAGGTGTATGTTGGCCTTGTTAATACTCTCATCAATGTTATTAACATAGATAGAGAATAGTAAGGGACCAAGCATGGATCCTTGCCGTACTCCCCTCAGTAGAGGTTAGATTGGGGATAGCTCACCCTCAGCCTTAATTTGTTGGTGCCATCCTACAAGGTACTCAGTAAACCAATGCAAAGAAACTGAGTCCAGGCCTATACTCTTCAGAGAAGAGGGAAGCAGGCTATGATCCACTGTATCAAAAGCCTTACTAAGGTCTAGAAATACAGCTCAGACAAAGTTTCTGCTGTCCATTTCTCGGTACCAATCATTTGTAACTTTGGCAAGGGCTGAAATAGTGCTGCGTTTAGTTCTAAAACCAGATTGCTTAGGGTTTAGTAGGCTACTGGGTTCAAGGTAGTCCCTTAGTTGGTTGCTGACAATCTTTTCCAGAAGTTTTGACAAAGTTGGGAGGAAGGAAATTGGTCTATAATTGTTAAGGTAGCTGGGATCCGTTGATTTAAACAAGGGGATGACGTGAGCAATGTTCCAGATCTGGTGAATAAGCCCTTGGGACAATGATAAGTTAAATAAGTGGGTGATAGGAACAGCTAGGACATGATAAGCAATTTTAAGGAAATAAGGATCCAAAGAATCAGCACCAGCAGTTTTCTTAATATCCAACTGGAGCATGAGTTCTTCAACCTCTTTCAGAGAGACATGGTGAAACGAGAAGCCAGGTACCGGGGCAGGAGAGTCTGAGCATGGGACACTTAATTGGGAGTGGACCAGGGATGCAGGGCAATTGTTGAAAGCTAGACCAGCTGTGTTGAAATTATTGTTAAATACATCTAGGATTCCTGGTTTATCATTGATAGTAGTACTCCCAGTTGTAATCTTAGGTGGCAAGGAATTACCAGGCATATATCCGGACATGTCCTTGATTGTCCTCCAGAGTTTGGAGGAGCACTTTGCTGCAGAATCTAATTCAGTAAGATAAAATACTACCTTAGCATCCCTGACCATTTTCATACAAGCATTGCATGCCCTTCTGAATTGACACTGTTCTGAGTCAAGCTTAATCCGGTGAGCTTTTTTCCACAATTTATCCCTATCAAGCAATGCAGCTTTCAACTCAGCAGAGAACCAAAGGCATGTTTTGTTTTTTACACAAATTTTTACCAAAGGGGCATACATATTTAGGGCCCCAATAAGAATATCATGGAAAATATCATATACTGAGTTAACCATGTTAGCTAAGTAGAAGTCTTGCCAACGTGGAGAGTGTTCCAACTCATAGACATAGGTAGCCACATCAAAGTTACGATGGGACCTTTTTGTAAGAAATTTAGCTGTAGCTCCTGTATGATGTAGTGATCTGACCAGAGCGATGAAACAGTGGTCACTGACATCAGCAAAGAAGGTTCCAGCACATGAGAAGAGATGAAGCTTATCAACTAAAATAACATCCAGCAGTGTGCTGTTGCTCATGTTCCTTTTGTTTGGATGTGTGAGTTCATGAATTAGTTGCACAAACCCACGGGAATCACAGAAAGTGTTTAAGGGTGAAGCAGTCTTCAATAACCAGTTGAAATTAAGGTCCCCTAGGATGATAGTTTCAAGGTTCTCTTTCTCCATAATAGAGCCAAGATATGTAAGAAGGACTGTACCAGCAGATGGGGGCATATAACAACCAATCACTCTGAGTGCAAGGGAAGTAGATAAATCCATCTTTAGGGTCAAACACTCAAATTCATTTTTGACAGAAGTAGAATCCAGGCAGGACATTGTAAACCTTTTCTTAATGTACACTGCCACACCACCTCCCCTAGTAGGCCTGTCCATTCTGAATAGCTAGTAGGAAGGAATACTAATCTCCCTGTCCTGAGAGGCTGGCTAAGCCAAGATTCGAGATTACCAGAACATCTGACTGAGTATGGCTGACCCACGCCTGAACCATGAAGAACTTTTTTAGGAGGCTGCAGACATTAACATGCCAGAAACTCATGCCTTTAAGATAAGCAGCATCCAACAGGGATGTAATGGTAGCAATAGGACCAGGGTTTAGCTCAATATTACCCGAGCATAACAGTAACAGAAGTAATATCTTTGATAGGGCAGTGATAGTTAGTTTAAGAATCCTGGTCGTAGTACATCTATAAGGCTTGCCAGGTTGGGTAAGCCAATCACCACCCCTGAAGGTGTACCACCAGTGAGCCAGTGTTGAGAATGGGAACAGGTGAACATACACCACCCTATCATGGTTCTTCAGGTGTTGCTAGCCTTGCCCAAAGGAGAAAGGGAGAGTATATACAAGATCAGTTGGAAGGCTACCAGAGTGGGTGTAAATAAATTCAATCCTGTAGCCTAGAGGAAGAGATGTGTATCTAGCTCCAGGCAGGAAAAACAGTGGAAGCAGGGAGCAAGAGAGAATGAGATGAAGAGGCAGAAGGGGCAAAGTCAGAGTGATTAGAGGATATGTAGAGAATAATTGAGAGGGTCAGTAGGGCAAGAGCCAGCCTGTGGAGGTGAAGCAAGGAGAGGGAGAAAGAGTGGCAAGGGAGAGGGGGCGTCCCAAGTAAGTGAGCCCAATGAGGTTCAAACAGGGTGGATACAAAGGTCAAGAGGGTGGAGCCAAAGTCTATTTAATAAAGGCAGGAGGTGGAGGTGCAGGGATGGGAGCAAATTTTTGGCAAAAGTCAATGCAAAGCAGTGGGCGCCAAAGCCCAGAGACTGAAAATCCAGCAGAGAAAAGAAAGGGCCAATCAGTGGCCGAGCAAAAAGCAGTGGTCCAATTAGCAGAGGGTGGCAGTAGGTGGCGGCCTATTAGAGCTGCACAGTGCTACCCTGGAACAGCTGAGTCTCTTAACTGGCTTTGAAGGTGTCCTGGTCATCCAGAGGATGGAGGTGCAGGCAGCTGGCAGGATTAGCCATGGCTGCTCGCTGGGAGCCCGATCAGGGGCATTGGATCTAGTTTATGATATAAAATGTAGGTTAAAATAGGGCATTTTAGCTAGGGCAGGGGGTACCAAGGCAACTTAAAGAATATTGGGGCTATGTTGAGGGTAGCAAGAGAGAAAGCTCAGGTATGGAACTGTAAGGTAGACAGCACAGCAGGCGGTAAACAAAGCTGATAGACAAGCAGGTGGCAAAAATAAGAAGATGTCTTTAAAGGGAGGACAGGACAAGTGTTAGACCTAAAAGCTGCACTCAGTATCTTTAAGTGGAATTGCAATATTAGTGAGAGGGGAGGATGAAGATTGCCTGGGGCAGTGCCAAGGGGGGAGGGAGAGTATTTAATAAAGGCTGGAGGTGGAGGATGGGAGGTTAGGCGCAAAACGTCAAGCAGGCAGGAGACAGAAGGAGAGAAAGTGAAAGAGAAATTGGATTATTTGCAGGGCAAAGCTTACAACTGTGACCCAAAATTAATCTGGTCTAAGAAAAAAATGGTATCACTTTAAACTTAGTTTCTGATCCAGGGCACATTACCACTGGACCTTAAAACAAAGAGAGCTGTAATACTTTAAAATCTACAAACCTGCAGTCTAAAATAAGTTGTACTTCAGACTACCCTTGGAGTGCAAAATTTCTGTAAACAGGCTTAGGTTCATGTTTAAATTAGGATTCACTGGACAATTTGGAGAGACTTAACCAGTACCACAATCAGTATGTAACATTAGCTTAAAGTCCAGAAGGAACAGCAGTAGCAAAGAATTAAAGAACTGCAGCAGCCCATCAGCAGGCAGAGCCGATGGTTCTGGCCAGTCAAGTTTCAGCAGCATACCTTCAGTCTGGTGATTGGTGGGCAGTACAGTGAGGAAGGCAGCTGGTGGACAGAAGGGGCCCACCCACCTGCTTGCAGCAGCAGAGGCACCCGTGTGAAGGGTGAATCTAAGGGGAGAAATCAGAAAAAGCCAGATGTTATAAAGCTGTAAGAGAGGGAGTGTTCACAGCATGGGGGGGTTATTCGCCTCACAGCAGAAAATTAACAAGCTTGAGCTGTGGCACCAATAGCTGGACAATGAGAACAAAGAGTAGTGAGAGTGTGACAGTTAAGAAAGGGTGTAGTGGTCTAGGCCCAGAGACATCTCACAGCAGAAGAAAATTCCAACTGGAAGAATATGGCTGAGACAGAAAGGCAGACAGAAAAGGTATTAGTTGCAAGGAATAGCTTAGGACTGAAACACAATGAAACCAGGTCTACATAGGAGAATGAGGAAAAAATTCAAGCAGACAGGAGACAGAAGGAGAGAAAGTGAAAGAGAAATCTGATTATTTGCAGGGCAAAGCTTACAACTGTGATGCAAATGGAATCTGGTCTAAACAGAACAAGCTATCACATTAAACTTAGTTTCTGATCCAGGGTAGATTACCACTGGACCTTAAAACAAAGACAGTTGTAATACTTTAAAGTCTACAAAACTGTAGCCTAAAATAACTTGCACTTCAGACTACCCTTGGAGTACAAAATTGCTGTATACAGGCTTAGGTTCATGTTTAAATTAGGATTCACTGGACAATTTGGAGAGACTTAACCAGTACCACAATCAGTATGTAACATTAGCTTAAAGTCCAGAAGGAACAGCAGTAGCAAAGAATTAAAGAACTGCAGCAACCCGTCAGCAGGCAGAGCTGATGGTTCTGGCCAGTCAAGTTTGAGCAGCGTACCTTCAGTCTGGTGATCGGTGGGCAGTACAGTGAGGAAGGCAGTCGGTGGACAGAAGGGGCCACCCAGCTGCTTACAGCAGCAGAGGCACCCGTGTCAAGGGTGAAGCTTTGGTCTGGTGATTGGTGGGCAGTATAGTGAGGATTGCAGTAGGTGGACAGAAGGGGCCTGCCTGGCTGCTTGCAGCAACAGAAGCACCCATGTCAAGGGTGAAGCTTCAGTCTGGTGATTGGTGGGCAGTACAGTGAGGAAGGCAGCCGGTGGACAGAAGGATCCTGTGCGGCTGCTTGCAGCAGAGGCACCCATGTCAAGGGTGAAGCTAATGCTGAGGAGAGATCAAAGAGAGTGAAAATTGACAAGACTTCTGTATCTCTCACCCTGAGGAGGTCATTTTACACCCTGCCCAATGCAGTTCTGTGATATGGCTAGCCCTAAAACTGGACTGTGATGTATCATAGATGTCAAAGGCTGTGAGGTGCATCTCAAGCTGCAGTGTCACTTTTTCTCAACAACCTTCCCTAAAAATGGTAATTTGGAGATAGGTTAATAATTCACCAGGACATCAGGGTCAAGCGATGGTTTCTTTAGGAGTGGCCTCACCAATACCTCCTTCAAGACATCAGGGAAGATCACCTCTGAAAGCGAACACCAGATTATCCTGGTGAACACCGGGCCAACTGTCCCAGTGCATTCAACTAGGAGATGGGATAGGGCCAGATTGGGTTCACAAAAAGTGGGCAACAGCTTTAAGATCACCTCAACAATCTTAGCCACCTCTACTGGCCTAAACTCCTCCCAGGGTAGAAATTGAGGAGGAAGGGGAGAGGGAGGTAAGGTGCCTTCCTGGTGCCACGGCTTGGAGGGACAGGAAGTGAATCCTCAGGATCATGGGAGGAGCTGCACGAGGGAGGGAGCTGGATGTCATTGTCCACCTAGGGACAAATGACCTGGCTAGGAATGGGATCAGAGCAGTGCAAGAGGAGTTTGTAGATTTGGGAAGGGGCCTTAGACAAGTAGCGCATACGGTAACCTTCTCGGATGTGCTGCCTGTCTATGGCAAGGGTGATGCTAGGGCACTTCTCACCAGGGAATTCAATGAGTGGCTGAAAAACTGGTGTGGAGCTCAGGGTTTTGGCTTCATTGGGGACTGGGGAGCCACCTGGAGGGATGCAGATTTGTACTGGTGCGATGGTCTGCATCTGTCCGGGGGGGAAACAGGATCCTAGATGAGAGGTTTAAATGCTTCATTGGCAAGCATTTAAACTAGTCAAGGGGGAGGCGCTGAAAAGGAGCAGGAAATCCCATCCTCCCCCAAAAAAACATGGTAATTAGTGAGGTAAACTCCAAGGTAGAGAAGTTATTAGGAAGCAGAACAGAGGTAAATGTAAAAAAGGCAAAGGCAGTAAGGACAGGAATGGGGCTAAAAGGGGTAAGGCTATCAAAAAGTGGAGGGTGATGAGTACCAATGCCCGTAGTCTGAGTAACAAGCTCCCTGAACTAGTGGCCTTGATGGAAGAGGGTTGCCAGGATATTGTGGCAGTCACAGAAACATGGTACACAGAGAACCATGACTGGGATGTCAACATACCAGGATACACAATCTACAGGAGGAACAGGGAGGGTAAAAGAGGAGGAGGAGTAGCTCTCTATGTAAAGGAAGGGATCAAAGCAACAGAACTAAAAAGTAAACAGGGAGCAGATGAGGCACTCTGGCTCACCCTTGAGACAGGAAATGGCACCAGAATCCGCATGGGAGTTGTATACAGACCCCCATCTCAGGGGGGAGGCAATGGACAAGGAAATGATAGAAGGCTTCCTTAGAATGGCAGAAAAAGGGGAGATATTTTTGATGGGGGATCTGAATTTGCCAGATGTTAACTGGAGCACCTTTGCTGCAGGCACATCCAAGAGCAGGGTCATTCTTGATTCCCTACAGGGGGCATGCCTCAGACAGCTAGTATTGGAACCCACTCGGGAGGGAGCAATCTTAGACCTGGTACTCTCAAATGGGACAGAGAAAGAATCTCAGATTTAGAAATGGGTAGCCATCTGGGAACAAGTGACCACCAAACAGTGTGGTTCACAATAAACACAGCCATACAATCAAGCCAAACAAAAGCAAGAGTATTGGACTTTAGGAGGGCTGACTTTGGGAAAATGAGAGAGTGCCTCAGAAAAGCACTAGCAAACAGGCAAGAAGGAGGGATGGAGGAACAATGGGGATTAATCAAAACAGCCATCACAGAGGCAACAAGCCTTTGTGTAAATCAAATCAACAAAACACAACGAAGGAAAAAACCACTATGGTTCTCAAAAGAGGTGGCAGGGAAGGTTAAGGAGAAAAGGATAGCATTCAGGAAATATAAGGAAACACAGAAGGAGCAGGACAGAGAACTTTATCAGTTAAAGCAGAAAGAGGCTGGGAAGGCAGTCAGAATAGCAAAGGCCCAAACAGAGGAAAGGATAGCCAATTTTGTTAAGAAGGGGGATAAGACCTTTTATAGGTACATTAGGGAGTGAAGGAAGACTAAAGGAGGGATACTGAGGCTTAATAAAGGGGAGGGAATGTGGGTAGAGGGTGACAGTGAAAAAGCAGGGATACTGAACGAATATTTCTGCTCAGTATTCACAAAGGAAGAGGAGGGGGAGGTACCTAAACCGAACAAGAGAAACACTCTGAAGACGGGTGTCGATACCTGTCCATTTACAGAAGAAAGGGTTCTGAAAGAACTAATAAAATTGAAGGTGGACAAAGCAATGGGGCCTGATGGGATTCACCCAAGAATTATAAAAGAACTAAGGGTAGAACTAGTGTCACCGCTGACTTCTCTTTAACAAATCATGGGAGGATGGGGTGGTACCTGAGGACTGGAGGAGGGCAGATGTGATTCCTCTTCACAAAAGTGGGAGCAGGACAGAGGCAGAAAACTATAGACCAGTTAGTTTGACCTCAGTGGTAGGGAAAATGATGGAATCACTTCTGAAGGAAAGAATTGTTGAGTACCTAGAGGCCAGTGGGGCACGGGGCCCAAGGCAGCATGGATTCAAGATGGGAAGGTTGTGTCAGATTAATTTAATAGATTTCTTTGACTGGGTGACCAAAGTAGTAGACCAGGGAGGGGCTGTGGACATGGCCTACCTAGATTTTAGCAAGGCATTTGATACAGTCTAACACAAAAGATTAATACACAAGTTAGCCAGCCTTGAAGTGGGTCCCAAGGTGGTAGCCTGGATAAAAAATTGACTGGACAACAGGAAACAAAGGGTAGTAGTAAATGGAGTACACAGTGAAGAAAGGAGGGTTACTAGTGGGGTACCGTAGGGTTCAGTACCGGGACCGGTCCTTTTTAATGTCTTTATAAGTGACATTGCAGAGGAACTGGAAGGAAAAGTATGTTTCTTTGCAGACGACACAAAGATCTGCAACAGGTTTGATACACAGGATGGAGTGGAAAGGATGAGAAGGGACTTGGCAAGGTTGGAGGAATGGTCAAATGTATGGCAGCTCAGATTCAATGGAAAGAAGTGCAAGGTAATGCACATGGGAAACAAAAACCCAGGGGAAGAGTACACAATGGGGGGTGAGATACTGACAACAGTAAAAATGGAAAGGGACCTGGTGGTAATTATATCAGATGACCTAAAGGTGGGCAAGCAATGTGAGAAGGCAGTAAGGAAGGCTGGGGATACTGGGATGCATAGGAAGAGGCATCAATAGTAGAAAACAGGAAGTTGTTATCCCTCTGTACAGACAGTTGGTGAGACCCTATCTGGAGTACTGTGTGCAGTTCTGGAGACCCCATCTCCACAAAGTCATAGACAGAGTGGAGGCTGTCCAGTGGAGGGCAACCAAAATAGTGCAGGGTCTGCACCACAAGACATACGAAGAAAGACTAAAGGAGCATAATATGTATACCCTTGAGGAAAGAAGGGAGAGACGGACATGATAGAAACTTTCAAGTACCTCAAGGGAATCAACAAAGTCCAAGAGGGTAGCATCTTTCAGAAAAAGAGATGTGCAAGAACAAGGGGGCACAATTTGAAGATAGAGGGGGGACGGCTCAGAGGTAATGTGAGGAAGTATTTTTTCACAGAGAAGGTTGTGGATGCATGGAACAGCCTCCCTGAGGTGGTCATGGAGTCAAGAACAGTGGGGGAATTCAAGAATGCATGGGACAGACATAAGGCAGTCCTAGTAGGGGGTAGGAGGAAGTAAGCTGTTGGTTAACTAGGATCTGCATCTTATCTGTTAGGTAGGAAAATGGGCAGACTAGGTGGGCCAAGCAGTCCTTATCTGCTGTCAAATTCTATGTTTCTATGTTTCAGACAATTGGAATGCCCATGATACCACCAGGCTGACCACCGTGTGGAAAACCTTGCCCCGCTGGGAAGATTCCAGACTGGATTGTGGATGCCCTGTCAAGAACTGAGCAAATGCATTGCACATTGTGATTGAAAATGTTTTTTTCATCTGCAGACAGACCAGATGGAGTAGTCTCTTCAAAGTCCCCAAAAAAAGCATTAACTGGTACATTTACTCAGCTTTTTGCAAAGAATTTATTTTCCCTTTCAGATAGTGGAATTGCATCATTCATTTGGGACCTACATGAAGAAACATAGATGTGCAGGGTTCTCTGGACCCTGCACCAAGGGAAGACACCCCCCTGCAAGCCCTGCACTTCCATGCAGCAATAGATGTCAAAAATTGTTATGAACATATGCAGAAAATGTCAATGTACAGATGTGTCAAGCCAGGATGAAGTGTAGAAATGCTGCAGAATATTACATAATACTGCAAGTTACTGAAGGGGTCATTGTATGTCAATGGCAATTAAGCCCGTTTTTTATTCAGGATTTTGTGACATGTCATTACTGCAAGTTACTGTGCTTCATTATGGCTAACACATCCATATCTTTATAACTTTGTTGTTGTTGTCTTTAAAATTTTATCCCCAAATTTTCGACACAGACTTCTTTTCACCCACCTCAGGAACACAGTAGGTGACATTTCAGCCAGGATTTGAGAAAAGGGCTGATGTCACATTCATGAAGTGTTGTGAAAAATATGGCTATGTTGAAAGTTTGCGGCCAAAATATTGAAAATTACCAACATTATGTGCATGAATTGGACAGGTTCAATTTATGCCCATAATGTTGTTGTTTTTTTTTAATGCTGTATGTTTACCTCAAATTTTCAGCATACTCTTATTATGACCCCACCTCATGAACAAGAGCAGAGACACCTTTGAAATACCACCAGAAGGGTGATTTTGTACAGTGACTGCAAAATCACCATTTCAGAATGATTGCAATAATTTCATTGCCCACCTTCATTAGGTGGTATCACAAAAATGCCATGTTGAAAATGTTGGTGTAAAATTGTTCAGAAAGGGCAAAGTTATGACTAAACATTCAAACACCATTGAAACACATACTGTAAAACCACACTCACCTTATTTTCTCATATTGCAGTCATTGGTTTCTGCAGCAAGACATGTCTTCAAGTGTAGAGTAGATTTACTGTACCTTGTGGGGCATGATAAGGTGAGTGAGGGTGTGTGGGTGTGTGTGTGGGGTGGTGGATACCTAGGGTTGAGGTGTGGTGGGTAGGGGATACTAAGGATTAGTGATGGAGTGAAATGTAATTTTGCCAGCGAAACAGCAAATTTCGCTGAGCAAAATATTTGGCAAAATTCCACACATTCCACACACTTTTTTGTGGGTGCAAAATAGAATTTCACCTGCAAAATGTGGAATTTCACCAGTGAAATGCAGAATTTTGCAGTTCACCAGTGAAATTCTGCATTTTGTCAGCAGAAATTTGCATTTCGCACTAATGAAATATTTCACAAAATGCTTGAATTTCACAAAATATTTGGCAAAGCGAAATTCTGCAGTTTCGCACAACATAACTAGGGATGTCAGATTGCTGATGGATCATTTACTTTGTTTCAGGTTACCAAAAAAAAAAATTATCAACCACGGATGAGGAGGATAAAAGCTGACACTGGGGACTGAGCAGCCCACTGTCAGGATGATCTTCAGTGACACCCCCAGAGGTGGGAACCTCATGCTGCCATATGTATTAAACATGGGGGTAAGTGGCAAGGTGGAGAGGGATACAAGAGAAGCTGTTTCAGTTGTGGGCACCCTGGGCTGAGAGGGGCAAAAATAGAACTGGAAGGGGGGCTGGGCACCTTGGTCTGCTTAAGAAAAGATTAGATAGATAGATACCCAAGCCTGCTTAAGAAAAAGATTAGATAGATAGATAGATAGATAGATAGATAGATAGATAGATAGAGACACAATAATAACAATAATAAAGAGAGAGACAGACAGACAGACAAACAGATCAGGGATCAGCAGTTTATTGCTCTAATTGAAGTCAGCAGCATGACTCCATCTGTGGCTTCACATTTCAAGAAAGTTCCACTGTTGTCATACTGAGAATGTGAGTGAATGCATCATGGGACATGTTTAGGTGAGTGAGCTATTTGCATGGGTGTGGTGGCATGTGTCAAGTAAGTGGTCAGGGTGGGGTGGGTGGGGGTGTGTGGGGTTTAAATTACTAATAGGACATTTTCTTTTTGCTTAAAAAGGATCATTAAGAGATGGTTTCTCTATTCTAGGGTGACAGAAACAGACAATTGGGATTGAGGCACCCCAGTGTAAGTATGATCTTTGGTGGCAGTGGGGGTGGGCACCCTGGGTTCGCCATGTACAGGGGCAAGAGAGTGGTACCATGGGTGAGCACTGATGCTGTTACTAAAAAATAAAATAAAAATAAAAATTAAGGGGGTGGATGACCTGGAGTGGGGCGGGGGAGAAAGAAGCAGTACCAATGGTGGAAACCAAGTATGATAAACCAAAATAAAAAGATAGATACATAAACAAATATATACTGTAGATGGATAACAAGATAGATGACAGATAGATAGATAAATAGATAGATAGATACCAAACAATTCATTCATGAGATGTAATGAAAGAACAGTGGTTCTTTCATGTGACATCATGAAAGAACTGGAAAACAAAATATATGAAAGAAGATGGTGGGACTTAATATTTTTTCATAGTTCTTTTATGAATTGAATCTCTTTCATCAGTCATGAAAAATCTCACCAAAGAAAAACGTCAGCTTATGAAAGAAGATGGTGGAGCTTAGTTTTTTTTCAAAGTTATTTGATAAGCTGACCTTCATTCATGAGTCAAGAAAGAACTCATAAAAGAGGAAGGTTGGCCTATGAAAGAAAATGTTGAGACTCAGCTTTTTTCCTATGGGTCTTTTGTGAGCCTTAATTTTTCTTTCATAAGTCCATTTGTGACTCACGAAAGAAGAAGCTTGGCTCATGAAAGAACTGTGAAAAAAATTAAGTTCCATCATCTTCTTTAGTGAGTTGAGATTCTTTATTCATGAGCCAAGATTGCTTTTTTGTGAGAGTCATGAAAGAAGAATTTCGGCTCATGAAGGAAGAATCAAGATCCCTTGCCAAGCGTTTCAGCTAGGATTTCAGGGATGTCCCAAAACAATATTTTGGGATCTTTTTTTAAAAAAAACAAAATTGCAGAATCTAACTAAATGGGTCCCATTTAGTAAGATTCATTTGTTTGTTTCTCTCCAGGACATCATTTTTATCAAGTTTCAAACATATTTTTTTATAAAAAATTAAAACCAAGATGACTGCCATATGAAAGAAGAATTTTTGTCATGAAAAATGAATTTCAGCTGATTTATTTATTTATGTATGTATGTATGTATGTATGTATGTATGTATGTATGTCTCTGATAACCGGGTGAGCAAACTGATCCAGAGGACCATTTTCAATAATGACCCAGGCCACCAGGGTGGCAAACACAATAAACATCAATACTATACAGAGATACAATTATAACAAAATAGGACTGCTTAATACACTTGGTATGAGGTCAGATTACATAGTACAAATATTTCAGAGAAATCAGTACATACTGGTGTAGTGACATATATTAAGTGGCTATGCAATATAAAAGACTTGATATGGTGATTATAGTAAAGTATTACATGCAATGTACATACAGTCACTGGGAGCCAAGAAAATAAATAGTTAAAATGAAGGTTAAGTCTATCACCAGGAGTGGTACAGGCACAAGTCTTAGGCAGAAATGCAACTTAAGTTAAGTTGCAGAACTGCTAACAGTTCAGAATAAAACAGGTAGTCATATCCAGATTGCACAGAGGAGCAGAACAGTGCAAAAGGGTAGGGGCACTGGAGGTAGGGTGAGGACACGAATAGGTGCTATGCCAGGATACGGGCCCTGGTACCACCTGGGGAACAGCTGCAGGTACAAGCGACCTCAGCCAGAAGCCACACCCTTAAGTTTGCCTTGAAAGACTGATGGTAGGGGGATGATCAGATGGACAAAGGAAGTCTATTCAAGAAGAAAGAGGCAGAGACACAGAAAGCTTTACTACTCATGGTAGTAGAAGTGCAAGGAACTTCCAGTGGGGAAACGGAGGAGGCCCATAAACTCCGAGAGGCCACTCTGTCAGTGAGTAAGGAGGAGTAGGGGGACAGCTGTTGGTTCCTGAGTGCACTGTCAATGAGTCTGCCTGTAGTGAATTCAGAAAGACCCTGTAGAGAGAGCCACCCTAAGGACTGATATAATGAGCAATGGTGGGTAGTAAAAGGGGCTTGAAGGACAAAGCAGCAGATGGAGTTGTATGTGGTGTGTAAGTGGGTCCATAGAGAAAAGGATGCAGTAGAGTATATGGGAGAACAGTAGTCAAGGAGGTGCAGAAGAATTCCATAAACAATGGCTAGGCAAACTTCAGGGGACAGAAATTGATGTTGGCGATAGGCAGCACCTAATTGTTGGTGGATTTTCCTCACAATGTTGCTTATGTGTTCATTGAAGGTAAGGGAGGGGTCTAGGGTAATACCTAGATATTCAAAGGCAGGGACAGTTTCGAGGGGATGGCTGGCAGGGGTAGGATGGCATTAACAAGAAGTTTTCTGGAAAGTAACAAGCTCTGTGTGGCCCCAAAGTTTGCTGTGATGGTGGTGGACAAGGACACTATGGAATTATCACTGTGGTATATGACTAGGTCATCAATACAGAGGATGGCCTTGCAAGTGATGCTTTCAGCAGGGAGGTCATTAATAAACTTAAAACATAGTAGAGGCTCCAGTATTGAGCCCTGAGGTACACTGATGTGGGTAGATAGTGGAACAGAGGAATTTTTACCAACAAAGATGGATTGGAATCTGCCTGAGGGGTAACTATGCAACAATGTGACTGTGTCTGGTGAGCAGCCGAAGTTTAGCAGGGCAGACTAGCGGAGATAGTGGTCTATGAGGTCAAAAGCCTTCGGCAGATCCACAAACACTGCACCTGTGGCCCTGCCCTTGTCCATATTGCTAAGGATATGGTTCAAGAAAAGTGCCAAGGCAGAAGAGGTACTATGGTGTTTGTGGAAGCCATGCTGGAGAGGATATAGGAGGTCATATTTTTCGAGATGATCAGATAGTTGCTGGTGAATGATTTTCTCAAGTAATTTACTCAGGTGAGGAAGTAGGGAGATGGGCCTACAATTTTCGGGGGGGGAAGGGAGGGCATCCCCAGCCTTAAATATGGGTACAACATGAGCATGCTTCCAAGAGTCAGAAAATGTTGCAGATGAAAGGGTGAGACTGAAAATGTAGGTTAGGGGCTTTACAATAACTGGGGAGAGCAGTTTCAGGAAGGTGGGGTACAGCCCATCACTACCTGGGCTACCTCGGGTAGGAAGTGCCTTTAAGAGTTTCACAGTGGTTTTTACGCCACTGACCATAAGGTAAAATGGAGGTACTAGGTGAAGGCTGGGAGCATTGACGTTTGCCATATAGGTCAGAGGGAGACTGAGTAGGCAGCTTGCTAAGATAGAGAGAGATCTATAAACATTCTGTTGAAAGTGTCTGCAATTGCACCAGGTTCAGTGATGGAACCTGAGGGTGAGTTTAGTTGTGTTGTCTGCTTGATAGACTTAGGATTTTGGAGGGACCCTATTGAGGCCCAGAAACTGCGTGGGTTACCTAGCATGTCTTTTTTGCAAGTTGGTATACTATTTGAGCTTTAGCAATTTAATAGCCTGCTTGTAGGAATTGCACAGTTGTCTGTATGCGTTACAGAGCTAGGGGAGGGAGATAACTTATAGGCTTTCCAAGTTTTGACCCTGATTTACATCTGGACCAATAGTTCCTTGGATAACCAGCTGGTGCTGCCACCTCTGACCCTTCTGGTAGTGATTGGGAAATGCTTGTCCTAAAGTTTCTGTAGGACGTCAGTAAAGTATGTGACCATAGTTGAGACAACCCTGCATGAATAGAGTATGGACCAGTTTATAGTCCTGTAATCGGTAAGAATGGAGTCATGGTCCTGGCAGTGAAACATCCAGAAAGACAGGAGTTTTTGTGGGGAGACCATATTGATTTGGTGGTTAGGACAATGTAAGTACGGGTATGGTCGCTGATGGAGTCGGACATTGTGCTTGCCTGTAGGACCAGATCCACTCAATGATAATCCAGTCTAAGGTGGTATGGTTATCTGAGCACATGTTGCATCTTGTGTTGGAAGAGATGATTTGTTCTAATTGTTGTGTTTTTTTGGAGATGTGCATACTTAGGTATGGGGTGTCAGTCCAGTTGAGGTTGAAATCCCCTAGTAGGATTGTGTTTCTGGTGGGGGAGGTGCATGCAAGGCTATCCAGAAAACTGGATAAGCCCTGGACACCCGTGGGGGGGGTTGCAGCAGCAGCCTAGATTACTTTTTTGTGGCCCCCAGAACAATTTCAGCAATAAGCCATTCACAAGTGAAAGTGGGGGAAGAGTAAGCAATTGTAGTGGCTGAGATATAGTCTAGCACATTCAGTGCTATGCCTCCACCCCTCTTCCTTCCTGGTCTGTCTAATCGTAGTATGGAGTAACCAGGGCATTGATATGAGCTGTCGGTGAGATGTGGCTTCATCCAGGTCTCTGAGAGGCCCAGAATGTGTGGCTTATTTAGGGCCACCCATGTCTCAAGCTTGGAGAACTTAGATGGGAGGCTACATATATTAAGTTTGCAATCCTGAGGCCTGAGTGACCAGCCAAGATAACATTTGTATGCTCAATGTGTGTGTTAGAGGGTCCTGGGTTGCTATACACATCGCTGGTGAGGAGAAGAAGTGAGAGAAGGGGACAGGAAGGGGGAATCAGTTGGGGGACTGGAATGTGAGGGAGTGGACAAAATGTCCAAGCAACCAACGTTCGAAGTTTGATAGAAAGTACAGCATGGCAGAACTCACAGGGGACAACTCATGCCAAGTTGTGCTGGGAGGAGGGTGGGTTGGTTTAAATGATTCCATTAAGCATTGTAAGCTAATTTGATCAGTGGCCAGGATGGTGGCCAAGAAGTCTGTCTTCATTAGTAGCCCAGTCAAGGAGCTGAGGGTAAGAAGGATTATTCATTTTCCAAGTGATTACTTTGAGGTGGGCAAAGAATGATGTGCAAATAATAAGTTACACTAGAGTGGGGAGAAAAAATAACTTCATGTGCCAGAACAGGTGCTTGCTGCTTTAAGAGGCATCAGTCGTAATTTGTACTGGGTGAGGAAACAATGATTGGGGGGGAAGGAGAGCATTTAAAGAGTGTTGGAGATGGGAGATGGTGGTTGGGCCAAAAAAATCAATTCCAAAACCAGTACAGTTCCCTGGCAGAGGGTCCCAAGTAGCTGTGCTGGAAAGAAAAGCACTCCGGTTTTCAAAGGAGCCTTGGGAAAAAGCGAACTGACCAGGGTAACTGGCATCGTACAATCAGAGTCCTGCAAGTGAAGCCACAGAGAAGGTGCTTGAGGAAATTACCTTAGCCAAGCTGGGGTCCAAGAAGGAGCCAGGGAGAGCGAAGCAGCGGTGGCTATGGCAGGGAAGCAAGTCATGCCATCCTCTTGGAGGTTGGTGGCCTGGTCAGGCCTGGACAGTCTTAGCCAGGTGGGGGTCTGAGAAGGAGCCAGGGAGAGCGAAGCAGCGGCAGCCATGGCAGGGAAGCAAGCCACGCAGTCCTCCTGGAGGTTATTTATTTATTTGAGTTTTGGTAACTGGGTAAGACCACTGAGACAATTGCAGTCCCTTATTCAGAGTTGACCTGGGGTAACAACAACAATACAATACAATGTAATGGAACAGTGAAGCAATCAAGATGGCAAAAAAATGAACATACAGCATGAAAAGGTAATAAAAACACTATACATAAGTAAGGCAAAAGCAGAATAAGGTATATACACAGCATGATATCAAAGTTATAATATTTTTTGACAAGTGAGGCTACAGTTTACCAGTCTAGGGCAAATTAATAAAAATTACAAGTATGGGAAGGGGGGCCAAGGGGAATAGTACAGTGGATGGGGGAGGAATAATGAAAGAAGAAGAAGAGGAAATGTGAATAGATGAAACATCAACGGAAGCAGGAGCAAGATACAGAGGCAGAGGCAGAGACTGAGGCATAAAGAGTAGCTTGTAACTTAGGGGGAAAGGAGCAGGATAGGATGGAAACATAGAAACATAGAAACATAGAATGTGACGGCAGATAAAGACCGCTTGGCCCACCCAGTCTGCCCATTTCTCTACCTACTGGATAAGCTGCAGACCCTAGTTAACCAGCAGCCTACTTCTTCCTACCCCCACCCCCCAGAATTGCCTTATGACTATCCCATGCATGCTTGAATTCCACCACTGATTTTGACTCCACAACTTTCCTCCGGAAGGCCATTCCATGCATCCACAACCCTCTCTGTAAAAATACTTCCTTAAATTACCTCTGAGCTGCCCCCCCCATCTTCAAATTGTGCCCTCTTGTTCTTGCACACCTCTTTTTTTGAAAGATGCTACCCTCTTGGACTTTGTTGATTCCCTTGAGGTACTTGAAAGTTTCTATCATGTCCCCCTCCTCCTTTCCTCGAGGCTATACATATTAAGCTCCTTAAGTCTCTCTTCATATGTCTTCCGGTGCAGACCCTGCACCATTTTAGTTGCTCCTCCTCTGGACAGCTTCCATCCTGTCTATGTCTTTATGGAGATTGGGTCTCCAGAACTGCACACAGTACTCCAGATGGGGTCTCACCAGCTGTCTGTACAGAGGGATAATAACTTCCTGTTTTCTACTGGTGATGCCTCTCCCTATGCATCCCAGTATCCCCCCAGCCCTCCTTGCTGCCTTCTCACATTGCTTGCCCACCTTTAGGTCATCTGATATGACTACCCCCAGGTCCCTTTCCATTTTTGTTGTTGTTAGTATCTCACCCCCCCATTGTGTACTCTTCCCTGGGTTTTTGTTTCCCAGGTGCATTACCTTGCACTTCTTAGCATTGAATCTAAGCTGCCATACATTTGACCATTCTTCTAACCTTGCCAAGTCCTCTCATCCTTTCCACCCCACCCTGTGCATCAACTCTGTTGCAGATCTTAGTGTCATCTGCAAAGAGACATACTTTTCCTTCCAGTCCTTCTGCAATGTCGCTTATAAAGACATTGAAGAGGACTGGTCCTAATATTGAACCCTGCGGTACCCCGCTAGTAACCTCCTTTCTTCTGAGTGGACTCCATTTACTATTACTCTCTGTGTCCTAATTCTCCAGCCAATTCTTTACCCAGGCTGTCATCTTGGGACCCACTCCCAGGCTGGCTAACTTATATATTAATCTTTTGTGTGGGACTGTGTCAAATGCCTTGCTAAAGTCTAGGTAGGCCATGTCCACAGCCCCTCCCTGATCTACTACTTTGGTCACCCAGTCAAAGAAATCTATCAGATTCGTCTGGCAGACCTTCCTGCTGTGAATCCATGCTGCCTAGGGTCCTCCAGCCCTTCTGGCCTCCAGATACGTGACAATTCTTTCCTTTAGAAGTGATTCCATCATTTTCCTATCACTGAGGTTAAACTAACAGGTCTATAGTTTCCTGCTTCTGCCTTGCTCCCACTTTTGTGAAGGGGAATCACATCTGCCCTCCTCCAGTCCTCGGGTACCACCCCATCCTCCCATGATTTGTTAAAGAGGGTAGTCAGTGGTGTCACTAGTTCTACCCTTAGTTCTTTTAGAATTCTGGGATGAATCCCATCAGGCCCCATTGGAGGGAGGGAGTTCCAGTCAGACACTGCTGCATAAGAGAAAGATTTATGGGCAATAGCAAGATGCACGTTAGGTTTAATAAGAACGGAAGGGAGGCTGATCTGAGGGCACAAGGAGCATGTCTAAGACGTATTATCTCACTGAGGCAAGGGGGTATGAATTTATGCAACAATTTAAACAAGAGACTAATGGAAGAATACCTCAGCATTATAAGGGAGCCAGCCAAGCGAGGAGAGGACATTGCAGTGGTGATAGCGGCTGTTAACCCCCAAAGTGAACCTTCCCACCATATGGTAAGCCTGTGAGAGGAGTGACAAGGCTGAAGAATACAACAAGAACATAAACAGAGTACCATAGGTTAGGAGTGGTATTAGGGAGGAAGTGGCTATCTTAAGGCAGGGGGCAGAGGAGAGGAAGGGACAAATCTGATAGAGGAGGCCTAGGTACTGATTCAGTTATTTAACAATGTTGGAGACATGTGGTTTAAGGGAGAGGGAGGAGTCCAATGTGATGCCAAGGTATTTAAAGGAATGGACACACTCAAGGGCATCACCATTGAGAGAGGTAATGCTAAGGGGGTAAAGAGCATGCAGGGAGGAGGGAAGGCAGGTGAATAGCATGCTTTTCATTTTCTTCATATTTAGAACAAGATGGTTGCGCCTGAACCAGCACTCAAGGGATGAGAAGTCAGAGGTGAGTTCTCTGTTAATCAAATCAATATCAGGAGAGGATCAAGAGATGATTGCATCATCCGCATACAGGTGAACATTTGCCCATGACAGAAACTAGGCAAGTCATTAAGGAATAGAATAAAATTGGACCCAAAATGGAGCGTTGAGGAACACCATGTGTTTTAGGTCTAAGCTTAGAGATAGAGCCAGCCCACTTGACACTTTGGGAATGACAAGAGAGGTAACTTTTGACCCAACTCAAGGCGATAGAGTCCAGACCAAGGACATGAAGCTGATGGAGCAGAGGATCATGATTCACCAGGTTGAACGCATTTGTGAGGTCAACAAAGATGGCATCGGTGGCAGAACCTTGGTCCATCGCCTGGAATAATGGCCAGGTTGGTGGTCTGATCAGAGCCCGGACGATCTTAGCCGGGCAGGAGTTCAAGAAAGAGCTGTGGAGAGTGAAGCAGTGGTGGCCACAGCAGGGAAGCAAGCCATGCTGTCCTCTTGGAGGTTGGTGATCTGGTCAAGGCCCAGATGATCTTAGCTGGGCAGGAGTTAGAGGAGGAACAGGGAGAGTGAAGCAGTGGCAGGCACGGCAAGGAAACAACCCCTGCCATCCTCTTGGATGTTGGTGGCCTGGTCATGGCCTGGAGGATCCTAGCCAGGTTGGGGTCTGAGAAGGAGCTGGGTAGAGCGAAGCAGCAGCAGCTGTAGCAGGGAAGCAAGCTGCAGCATCCTTTTTGAGGCTGGTGGCCTTGTCAGTGCCCAAATCATCTTAGCTGGGTGGGGGTCTGAGAAGGAGCTGGGGACAGAGAAGCAGTGGTGGCCATGGCAGGGAAGCAAGCCACTCCGTCCTCTTGGAGGTTGTTGACCTGGTCAGGGCCCGGATGATCTTAGCTAGGTGGGGGTCCAAGAAGGAGCCAGGGAGAGTGAAGCAGTGGTGGCCACAGCAGGAAGCAAGCCATCCTGTCCTCTTGGAGGTTGGTGATCTGGTCAAGGCACAGATGATCTTAGCCAGGCAGGAGTTAGAGGAGGAACAGGGAGAGTGAAGCAGTGGCAGGCACAGTAAGGAAACAAGCCCTGCCATCCTCTTGGATGTTGGTGGCCTGGTCATGGCCTGGAGGATCCTAGCCAGGTTGGGGTCTGAGAAGGAGCTGGGTAGAGCGAAGCAGCAGCAGCTGTAGCAGGGAAGCAAGCTGCATCATCCTTTTTGAGGCTGGTGGCCTTGTCAGTGCCCAAATCATCTTAGCTGGGTGGGGGTCTGAGAAGGAGCTGGGGACAGCGAAGCAGTGGTGGCCATGGCAGGGAAGCAAGCCACTCCGTCCTCTTGGAGGTTGTTGACCACGTCAGGGCCTGGATGATCTTAGCTAGGTGGGGATCCAAGAAGGAGCCAGGGAGAGTGAAGCAGTGGTGGCCACAGCAGGAAGCAAGCCCCACCATCCTCTTGGAGGTTGGTGGCTTGGTCAGGGACCAGACGATCTGAGCCAGGCGGGTATCCAAGAAGGAGCCAGGGAGCACTAAGCAACAGCAGCCATGGCAGGGAAGAAATCCACATTGTCTTCTTGGATGTTGGTGGCCTGGTCAGGGCTCAGATGATCTTAGCTGGGAGGGGGTCCGAGAAGGAGCTAAGGAGTGTGAAGCAGCCACATCCATGTAGGAAAGGAAGCCGCGCCATCCTCTTGGAGGTTGTTGGCCTGGTCAGGGCCTGAATGATCTTAGCCTGCTGGCAGTCCAAGAAGAAGCCAGGGAGCACCAAGATGCAGCAGCACGGCAGGGAAGAAAGCCACTTTGTCCTCTTGGATGTTGGTGGCCTGGTCAGGGCCCAGATGATCTTAGCCTGGCAGGGGTCCAAGAAGGAGCAGGGGAGAGTGAAGCAGCGGCAGACACGGTAGTTAAGCAAGTCACACCCTTTTCTTGGAAGTTGGTGGTCTGGTCAGGGATGGATGATCTTAGCTTTGTGGGGATCTGTGAAGGAGCTGGGGAGAATGAAGCAGTGGCAGTTGTGGCAGGAAAGCAAGCCATGCCGATCTCTTGGAGGTCAGTGTACTGGTCAGGGTCTGAATGATCTTAGCCAGGTGGGGCTCCAAGAAGGAGCTGGGGAGAGTGAAGCAGTGGCTGCCTCAGCAGGGAAGCAAGCCCCACCATCCTCTTGGAGGCTGGTGACCTGGTCAGGGCCTGGGCAATCTTAGCTGGGTGGGGTTCTGAGAAGGAGCAGGGGAGCACCAAGCAGCAGCGGCCATGGCAGGGAAGAAAGCCATGTTGTTCTCTTGGATGTTAGTGGCCTGGTCAGGGCCTAGAAGATCGTAGCCAGGTGGGGGTCCATGAAGGAGTCAGAGAGAGTGAAGCAGCAGTGGCCATGTCAGGGAAGCAAGCCATGCCATCCTCTTGGAGTTTGGTGGCCTGGTCAGAGCCCTGATGATCTTAGCTGGGCTGGGGTCCAAGAAGGAGCCAGGGAGAGTGAAGCAGTGCTGGCCATAGCAGGCAGGCAAGCTGCACTGTCCTCCTGGAGGTAGATGGTCTGGTCAGGCCCCCAGACTATCTTAGCCAGGTGGTGGCTGAGAAGGAGCTGGGGAGCGTGAAGCAGTGGCATCCATGGCAGGGAAGAAAGACATGCCATCTTCTTGGAGGTTGTTGGCCTGGTCAGGGCCTGGATGATCTCAGCTGGGCAGGGGTCTGAGAAGGAGCCAGGGAGAGCAAAGCAGTGGTGGCCATGGCTGGGAAGATAGCCACACCATCCTCTTGGAGGTTGGTGGCCTGGACAGGGACCAGACGATCTTAGCTAGGTGGGGATCTGAGGAATAGCCATGGAGTGTGAAGCAGCGGTGGTCATGGCAGGGAAGCAAGCCATGCCATCCTTTTGGAAGTTGGTGGCCTGGCCAGGACCCAGACAATCTTAGCCAGGTGGGGGTCCAAGAAGGAGTAGGGAGAGCAAAGCAGTGGTGGCCATGGCAGGGAAGCAAGCTGCACCATCCTCTTGGAGGTTAGTGGCCTGTTCAGGGCTCTGACAATCATGAAAGAAAATTCTTCTGTTGTATGAAAAAAATTAAGTCCGAGTTCTTCTTTCATATTAAATATATAAATGAAATACCCTACTGAGCAAGCTCAGAACAGAAACATCAAATCCTTATAACTCAGGAAGAGATTAATATTTCTTCACCAAACCAACAAAAGACACCATTCAAGGGCAAGCACTTTCTATTCTGAAAATTTTAGAACAAAATTCAAAACCATCTGGGCTGTAGGTGAGGGCAAAATAACAGAAAAAAAAACAGGTTTGTCCACTTTTTTCACTATTCAGATCTCAGAACTTGGACATCTGACAAGCATGAAACTTGACAGATCAAGAGACCTTCCCCCAGACCATGCATGCAAATGTTCATATACAGACATACATACATACATAAATACATATATTATACTGGTGCAGTTACACCAGTATACTTAGGGTTCAACTGTCATGTCTATGTTAAACCCCAAATTTTGTAATTTAATAACTTTGCAACCATTTGACTGATTCATATGAAAGTTTGCTTGCATAATCTGGGCCAAAGATCTCTGGATTTTGCAAGTTTCATTCCGGTCAGATGTATGGTTGTGGAGATACAGAGGCCCAGATATTCAAAAGGGTTGCGCCCCAGCACGATATTCAAATGGGGATTGTGCCTGGCACAAATCTCGATACGCTGGAGTGCATCAGTAGTATATGCGGCGCAGATGGGGGGCATGCCCATGCATACTCCGCACATCCCGATATTGAGCCCAGGATGTGCTGAGTCCATGCATGTGCAACCCCTACTTATGCTGCACACAGGTGAGCCAAAAAAAAAGGAACAATGGCTGGCCACCCACAGGTGAGCTGCCGTATTGCAGGGTGCAACACGGCAGCTGCCACCTGTGGGTGGCCACCCGAGCTCCGGCTGCACTTCCGTGATGGCATCCCCCCATGCCCAATCGCAGGCATCTGTTTAAATTAAGAATGTCCTATCTCCCTGGTGGTCCAGTGGACCGCTGTCAGCCCGATCATGGGCAACAGTTAAAAGTAAATCATGTCCTATATCCCTGGTGGTCCAATGGACTGCTCACAGCCCAATCGTGGGCATTTGTATAAAAAATATAAGTCCAATCTCCCTGGTGGTCCAGTGGACCACCTGCAGCCCGATTAAGTCCAATCTCCCTGGTCCACAGCATGAGGCAATGGGTGTGCAGCCCGTACCATACTACACGGTCAGATATGTGAGATGGGATCCATTCACATATCTGGAAATGTGTAGTACGGTATGTATACGCACACCTGCTGGCTCACACTGTGGCCTAATGGGCGTGGCGGTCTTCTACCTACAGTGTCAGTCGGTGGATGGCAGGCGGCAGGTGGGTGGGTGCTGCTGCTTGCCGCTGACCAGGGGGAGCGAGGTGGTGGGGCTCAGGAGAGTGGGGAGGGGTTACCACTGGACCACCAGGGATATTAGACTACTTTTCTGATACAAATGCCCACGATTGTCCAAGAGTGGTCCACTGACCACCAGGAGATTGGACTTATATTTTGATACTAATGCTCATGATGGGCTGCAGCGTCCACTAGACAACTAGAGATATAGGTCATGCTATTTTTTTATACTTAAGCCCACGATTGGGCTGCGAGCGGTCCACTGGACTACCAGGGATATGGGACATGCTATTTATTTATACTTAAGCCCACGATCAGGCTGCAAGTGGTCCACTGGACCACCAGGGATATAGGACATGCTTTTATTTATACATAAGCCCACAATCGGGCAGTGGGGCACATTGCTACGCTGTGCAGGGGGTGTCGGTCCCCGATAGCTGCTGCCTGGCAGGGCGCCAGGTGCAAGTTGCCAGGAATCGGCGCACCTGCATGCAAATGGGGCAATGATGACATGCAAATGCCCCATTTGGATCTTGCATACATTATGGCCCCATTTGCATGTGCACTTTTGAACATCGCGGTTGTTGCACATAGCACAACGGAACTTGCGCTAGCACATCCCCCTGCTCCACTCTGGCAACTTGTGCTGGTGCAGCGCCACTGTGCCATGCACACTGAGGGTGGCCAGGGTGTAATATTCAATGATGCTGTTCCATGGCACAGCTCCGTTGAATATCGCCCAGTCAACACCCCTGTGCAGCCAAGTTGCGCTGTGCCCAGGCTTGCACCACAGCCTGGCGCAGTCTGAATATCCCAGACAGAATGTCAAAAAAATTTGAAAATTACCATTTTTTTGCAAATCCTTTGTCATGCTGTTTCTCTAAAACAGCTTTGGGGTTTGGTCAGAAACTTTCAGGATCTATAGGGTATGGGTCACAGATGTGACGTTTGAAGGTTTGGTTAAAAAAAATCTTAATCCATTCAAATGTTAATAAAATTCAAAGTTTCCCAAAATTTCCTATGGGAAAAACTAGATGTGCAATGTGAAAGTACTGTTTTGTAGCCACAAAATAGGGTTTTGCTTTTGAAAATGCGGAAGAAATGTCGAGATATCATAATCTTGTTTTCAGTTAGCAACATGGAAAAAACTAACTTAAAAAATACTGCCCTTTGGTAAACACCAATACTTACTGTATGTTTGCCTATTCTGGGCCCGAGGAACACAGTTCTTTGGTTAGTTTTTGAAAATGGTAACCAGAAATATGTTTATTTTAATCAACCCATTTTTAATGCCTCAAATGGTGGCAGTACTGCCACAATTTGTAAAAGTACTTTTGCAAAATTTCCACAAATTATGGTACTGTTTCACAAAACACCGGGGAAGGTTTGCCACAAATTATGGCACTGTTTCATGAAACAACAGGTCTGTGCCACAATTTGCGGCACTAACAGCTGTGGCCACAAAACCATTCCTAAGCATTTCTGGGTTTATTGACCCCAGAATCTAATTCCTCAGCCCATGATTAGGTAAATGCCTGTTGGTGTTTGCTTAATTCATCTATTTTTTTCCTTCTATTGGAGCCTCTAAGGGGAAGGGGGCCGAGGTATGCTCATAGACATTTGCTGACATTGGGGTTCCCAATCCCCATGTCAGCAGTAGCGACCCCACTCTGCCACTGCTGGACACTAGTGAGTCCATTCCCAGTGTCCTGAGATATGTATCCCCAACCCCCATGAGCAGTGTGTAACACTAGGGAGCCTACTCCCAGTGTCCTGATATGTGTACTTAATTGTGACTTGTCAATAAAAACAGTCAGCTAATGTACCATACTGTTGCCAACATAGTGGGGCTCAATCCCTGTGTCAGAACTAGAAGACCCCCCCCACCACTGTGAGAAACTGGGGAGCCCACTTCCAGTGTCCCTACACAGCAGACTGGGACATTTGGAAGCCCACTCCTAGTATCCCAAAATATGTCTTTAAAACCTGTAAAAAAGAACACAATCCCTCAATGTCTTTTTTTTAATCCTGAAAAAAAGGAAACGGTCACTCATCGTATCCTCTGTCCTCCTTCCCCATCCTGACCCTCCCACTGAGCAATCACCACGCCACACCCCTCTTGCTCTATATTTATCATTGGAGGTCATTGGCTGTCATCTTCTGTGGAATGGGACATGTCTGCATTCTTCAAAGTTGAACTGCAAACTGAGGAATAAAGGTAAGTGCAATATAATGTAATGTATTTCAATGGTGTTTTGAACTTATGTTGCTATCTTTGGAACAAATTTTCAACATGACGTTTTTGGGACCTCACCTCATGAACACTCTCACTGTTGTTTCATTAATCAGTCCAAGAAGGTGATTTTGTGGTCACTGCGCAAAATCACCTTTCTGGACCAATTCATGAAAGGACAGTGTTCGTGAGGTGGGGTCCCAAAGAGTACATGTTTAAAATTTGGTGAAAAAAAAACTAAAATTGTCTGAGTTATGAGCGTTCATTGAAATGTTTAGACACATGGGTATAACTTTAGTAATTTGTAATATTTTGCCTCCAAATTTTCAACATAGCCATTTTTTCACACCACCTCATGAAAAGTACAGTTGCCATTTTTCACATCTGGCTGAAACATGTTTTCAGACCTGTGGTGGAGAATGACATTTTGGCATGGATTTGAAACTTTTCACCTATGGGGTTTATGAGGTGGGGTTATAAGAAGACTATGATCAAAATTTGGGGTCAAAATTTGAAAACATGCCAAAGTTATGTCCATTCATTGCAATTTCACTACAGCTGCTTGTAACTTAAGAAATGTTAAATATTTAGAACCCAGAATTTCAACATAGCCTTCTTATTACTCAACCTTATGAGTGTCCCAGCTGTGATTTTTTTTTTCAAATCCTGCCCAAAATGTGTTTTCACACCTGTGGCATGGAATGATGTTGCAGTTGCACAGATTTATGTTTTGGCATGGATTCAAACATTTTCTATACCAGTGTACATGAGGTGGGGGTAATAAGATGGCTATGCTTACAATTTAGTCACCGTTGTCCTATGAATGGAAGTGAAGGGCTAGGACTTTCATGGCTACATACACATATGTATGTATGGAGGAATGGTAGTGCAGGACCCAGAGGGCCCTGCACTTCCACAGACAAATAAGGATATGATTATACTATCTGAAAAAGTAAGGACATTCCTTGTAAAAAACTTCATTAATGCATCAGTCAGGGTTCTTACCAAAGCGACAAAAGCAGGGAACTGTGGTGTTAGGGTTTCCACCCTAACACCCCAACCCTGCCACCATCCTTTAGACACTGACAGGTGTCATAAGTGCACCTTGGGTGTTGGCCCTAACGCTCACCCTTGGGGAAGTCAAGACCACCAGAAAACTGACCCATGTGCAAAGTAAGGAGAGAGTATATGGAGAGTCTATGGCGGTCCAGTGTCTTTTCATTTCCTCCAGCAATGGCCCAGCCACCTCCCGATTCAGGCTAATGCCCCAACATGTGTAGTCTAGTACCACTATGCAGCAGGGGAACGGCATATCACTACTCTCACTGCAGCCTGCAACATGAGTTTCAGCTGCAGCTGCAAATGAAAGTCCCACTGTTCTCATACAGAGAATTCTGGTGAACAGTTCCTCTTGCTAAGCTTGGAATCCTGGATTTTTGGGGTGCCCAGAAAAGGTATTTCTGGTCATTATTTTAAAAATCAAACATCAGAATTGAGCTAAATGGTTCACATTTAGCTGGTGCATGTGTTTGTTTGTTTTTAAATTACACAATTGTATGTACTTTCCATGTCTTTTATTTTGAGGAGAAAAGCAGCAAAATGGCAGTCTCATGTCACAAAAAAATGCTTCATGCTATGACAAGCAAGTGGTGAGAAACCAAAAACAGGTCGTGCAACACAGAATGTTTGGTGTTGCACCAGAACATTGTCTCAAAAAACTACTAAACATGCTCAGAATGGGAACACACAAAACTTTAAAGCCTTATGACTTTGGAACCATTTAATATTTTTTCACCAGATCTTTCAATGGCACCACCTTATAATATGACACCTGTGCTGTGCAAGTTTTGGAGAAACATTCTACTCCATGTAGGTTGTAGGTGAGATCAATGGGGTGAGCTTTAGAGTTGCCATCCCCAAGGAAGACTGCACCCCTTATTCCCTTTTTAGGGTTGGGTTTTAGGGTTGGAAATCCTAAAACCACATTTCCCTTCTTTTGTCACTGTAGCCTGAACCCTGCCCACTTTTGCTCTTCTATCACTCCTTCCCATTTTTTTTTGACAAATGCCTCTGGCTGCATCTTCATCCTCCCCCTCTTCTCTCATCCCTGTTTCTCTGCCACCCCCGGGTGCCTGACCCTACCCATTCCTTGTGGGCACATGAGTCCTAGCTGTGTTCACCATTTTACTATAGCTGCCTCTGTTAACTACTACACTTCTCCTCCTCTACACCTTATTGTTCCTATAACTGACTCCTTTCAATAGCACTGTTGTACATGAATTGTTTACTATTATTTCACTGTTGCTTCCTTGTTGTTTTTTATTTCTGACATGGAACCTTTGTAAAAGAGCCTTGGCTCAAAGGTACTTGTAACCCTAGAATAAATAAATAAAACAAATAAATAAAAAGAATGCCCTTACAGTTTCAGATAGTATAGTCATCTTTTAATTTGCCTGAAGGATTGCAGGTCCTATGGGCCCTACACACCAATCCCTCTGTAGATGTTTACATGAATGTTGTTGTGGAAGTGCAGGGCCTGCTTGCATTCATAGCAGAACAGAAATGAAATTGTTAACATAGCCTTCTTATTACTCCACCTGATGAACCCTGTCCTGAACATTTTCAAATCCCTGCTTAAATGTTATTCTGCATCACGGCAACATCATTCCTCACCATAGTTGTGAAAACACAGTTTAACCAGGATTTCCAAAATTGTCATGTTCATGAGAAGGAGTTAAAAGAAATGGCTATGCTGAAAACTTGGGTTCAAATTATTTAAAACTATTGCCAGCCCAGTGATGCTGAGGGTTGAGGTGCTGGACATCACACCTCATGCCATGTCTGTGACCTGGGTTCGGGAGCAAACTTGGGCTACCAGGGTCAGCTGGACTGGGGCAAGGAGCTACAACTGAGCAGCCGCTACACAGCTGTTCTCTCCAGGGAGGATCTAGAGGCTTCCCTGACTCTTGGCTGCCACCTGATGGAAGCTAGGTGGCAGTGCCAGGCTGGGGGGAACCTATGCACTAAGCCAGGAGGGCAGGTGGGACTGTCACTAGAATCATGGGGCATGTGTGCACCTCCATGTTCATACACAACCACGTTCCAGGGTCCCGGGAATAACGGGAAGAAAATACAAAATACCATGTCTCCCCCATTGCCATAAGGGGCAGGGGTAATGAGGGAGCACCATTCTAAGTAAAAGAAAATATGAAGAAAATATTTAAAACTGCCAAAGTTATGAGTGACCATAGCAAAATTTCAATGGCTGAAAATAACTTTGTGATTTTTACATATTTTTCCCAAAAGACTTATTATGACCCCACTGCATGAACAAGGGTGGTGAAAATGTTGTAATCCCACCCAAAAGGTGATTTCACAAAATGAGAGCAAAATCAACATTGAGAGGTGATTAATGAAATTCCACCACCACTGGTCTACGTGGTGGGGTCCCAAAAATGTTATGTTGAATAGCTGAGGTCAAAATATACAAAAATGACAAAGTTATGCATCAGAGTTTAAAACTCCATCGAAATACATTGAACCTCACTTACCTTAGTTTCTCATATTGCAGTCAGTGGTTCCAGCAGCAAGATGTGTTTTCAATCAGAGAGTGAATCTTCTCCCTGGGACCTGTTCAGGTGAGTGAGGCTGTGTGGGGGGTGTCGAGGGATGTGGGGTGGTGGGTGTTCAGTGGGAGGTTGGGATGGGGGGGTTGGATCAGCGAGAGACTGTTTTCTCTTATACAGGTATAAAATTAAAAACAATGAAGATGTTGAGGGATGGTTTTTCTTCATTACAAGGTAGTACAATACAGGGCTGGCAATCAGAGGTGGGTGCACTAGACACCAGGGAAACTTTAAAAAAATGTATGGACAGCAATCAGAGGAGTGGTGGGGTGCTACTAGACGCCAGGAAAGCAAAGGGGGGAACAGGGAGGGCAATCAGAGGGTGGGCGTACCACTAGTCATCAGCAAAACAGAAAAAAATATTGGGAGGGCAATTGGAGGTTGGGGGTGCAACTAGACTCCAAGGAAACATTTAAGTATATGGGGATGGCAATCGGAGGGTAGAGGGTGCCACTAGACACCAGGGATACTGTAAAAAAGCACAGGAACCATGATCAGGAGGTGGGGGGAATCACTAGACACAAGGGACAAATAAGGATTTATAAGTTGTGCATCTTCCTATTTAACACTATGGGATTTTGCAAATTTTAATTTGATTACTTTTTTAACTAGCCCTAGATATTTTATATGGGGTTCACATGTTATTGCACTAGTAGTTAGTGAAATGTTTGCATATACATATATATATATATATATATATATATATATATATAGACATTTTTCCTAAAGTCCACATTTTGATGGAGTTATGGGTCGTTGAAGGGAAAATCAGGAGGAAAAAACTAAGTACAAAATCTTTATTTGTTTGTCAGAATCTTTTTCTGTATTAAAATGAAAAAGGGAACAAAAAAGGATCCCTTCACATGAAAAAAGAATCAGTGTTACAAAAAGGCTATCAGAAATGCTGCAATCTGATTGCCTGCTAGGATTCCAACAGCCTTACATGAATCTATGTTATACTGTCATGTACAGCCTGATCACCATGAAACATGCATTTCTCCTGAGTGACTGGAATGCTGCATTCTGATTTTGAACCAGCATTCTTAAACTGTTGGTGGAAGCACTATTTTATTAAAAATCTCCCTCTAAATGAAGAAAACATTCAAAAAGTATACTTTTAACACTTTTCTTTTGGAATAATTTTTATAATAGCAATAAGGCACTCTCGGGAGTTAGATTAGCAGTCAGTTAATCACCCCCTAGGTGAATATGGCACTTGGCTGTGCCTCATGCCACATTACACCCCCTAGGGGGTGATTAACAAACTGTTAATCTAACCCCTGGTCATGCCTTGTTGCTTAAAGAAACTAAGCCCAAAATATTTTCCATATGGTGAGACCATTTTTGTTTAAATGAAAATAGCACATGGAAAAGGATCCCTTCATACAAAATAAGGATTCAAAAAAAAAAACTAAATCCAAAATGTTTTTTTTTTTTTCATTTGAAGGGATAATTTTTTCATTTAAATGAAAAAAGCATACAAAAAATAATTCTTTCAAATGAAAAAAGAATCAGGAAAAGTCCAAAATCTTTTTCCCATATGAAGGGAACCCTTTTTGTATGAACACAGAAACATAGCATCTATCGGCAAATAAGGACCTGGTGGGCCACCAAGTCTGCCCTATTTTCCCTACATATTATGTCACTGCAGACAATACTCGGTCTCTGGTCTTCGTCCCCCATCTTTAAGATCCCTCTCTGTCTATTCCATGTGTTCTTGAACCATGTCACTGTTTCCACTCCACCACCTCTGCTGGTAAGTTATTTCATGCATCCACCACTCTCTCCGTGAAGAAGTACTTCCTCACATTTCCTGTGAGCCTCCCTCCTTCTAACTTCATAGCATGACCCCTTGTCCTTGAGCATCTTTTTATGTGGAAAATGATTCCCTCCTGTACCTTGTTTTTGCATGTGAGGTATTTGAATGTCTCCATCATATCCCCCCTTTCCCTATTTTTCTTGAGGGAACACATGTTAAGTTCCTTGAGTCTTATGAAAAAGGCCATACAAAAAAAAATTGGAAGAAATCTAAGTTCAAAATCTTTTTTATATGAAGGGATCCTTTTTGTATCTACGAAAAAGGTAATATGAAAAAACGGAATCACGAGAAAGGATTAAAAATGTAAAGAAACACACATTTGGTGGTCATTTTCCAACAGTTAAGTGCAGAATCCACCTAACAAAATCCTGATGAGAAAGACAGATGTGTTGGTCTCTCAACAGGATGTCATTTTTGTGGCTTTTGAAATTTCTTTTGAAAATACAAGGAAACAAGATAGCGGCAATTGAAAAAGGATGTTTTCCTCACAAAACAGGATTGGCCCCATAAGGCAAAGGATTCTTTTTCATATGGACCAAATTCTTTTTTTCATTCCAAACACCTATCCAAAAGACTATACTGAGCAAGCAAAGAAACCAAAATGTTAAAATGTAATAACTTCAGAAGAAATTAGTATTTTTCACCAAATCATCAAAAGGCACATCTGTGAGCCAAGCCATTTCCACCCTGAAAATTTCAGACCAAAATTCCAAACTGTCTGGGTGCAAGGTGATGAAAAAAAAATAAAACAGCAAAAAACATTTATTTTTTATGTTTATTTTGCTATCTGTATCTCAGAATCCATACTTTCAACCAAAACAAAACCTCGCACATCAAGAGATTTACCACATGAGACTGTGCATGCAAAATTTTGTGCAACTCTGTTCAATGGTTACGGAGATATTAAACTGCAAAAACTGAGGTTTAACATTAAACACCACACTCAACCCAAAGTGTAATGGTGTGACTGTGTCACATATAGATACAGATATACAGAAGATACAGATATATTCCTTAGAAAAAAAATGTGTGAATGAAATAGCTAGGTTCAATGTAATCTCACAAAAGTAGGGAAAAGTAGTGTTAGGGTTTCAACAATAACTGCCCACCATCAACAAGCAGCAAAAGGACAGGATAACACAAGCAACCACTGACAGCCATTATTAGGTAAGACAAACAACATGCAGCTGTTTCCAGATGACGCAAATGCAGTAGCACTAATGTGCGACCTTCATGGATTTGTATATATGGTGACCACGTGGTAACACATAGCCTCTCACTTCTGGCTGCAGATAGAATTCCACAATACTTAATCATGATACTACATCTGTGTGCAAAAGCACAAGCCCCTGCAGTCACAGATACAAATTTGCAATGATCAAATTACAAGAGTTCTTTTATCTGCAAAAGTGCTGGCCTATATAGGGCCAGCTCTTCTGTAATCACAGGTATTCATGCACACGGAAAGACAAGCACACACTCTTGGCTGGAGAAGCACAAGCCCTGAAGGACCTGTTCTCCTTCAGCTGCAGGTGTAAAATACACACTTGCCCTACAGCTACAGAAGCATAAGGACCACAAAACCCATGATACCAACATTGCAAGAGTATTTCTGTCTGCAGAAGTGCAGGCCTCTGAGGAGCCAATGCCTCTTCAGTCACAGGTTTAAAACACACACACCAACTTCTGGCTGCAGAAGCACGTGTACCTGTAGTGCCTACACTTAAGCAGCTACATGAAAACCAGGCAGTAGCAGATCTAGCTATGTAGTGAGATAACTCCCACCACCCTTTAGGCCAACAAAAAGTAGTTTTAATGTCATCTGAGTTTTAAAACGTTGCATTTTACTTTTTTGGGAGAAAACGTAATCCTCTAGCAAAACTGCTACTCACTTGAAAAATGTCTGTATCCCATGCTGAAACCATGAAACACAAATTGACCAATGCCTGATATTGGAGATCAAAGGAGAGGAAGAAACATGTATACAAGTACCTAATCAAATTTGCTAATTTAATTAAAGAGGAGCAGCTGGCACAAAGAACCACTATTTATTTTATTTATTTATTTATTCAATTTTGTTAACCGGGAAGGCCCACTGAGACCCGAGGGCCCCTTTTTCAGAGGCAACCTAGAGTTAGTTACACATAAAATCATGTGACAGTGCATACAGTAAGTAAAGATAATACAATTAATAAATTCATAGGTAGAGAACTTAAGTCATACAGGACATAGTACATAATGACTAGACACTAGTGCGGGTAATTTAGTACAGGGCAGTTAATGCATAACATTGATAGATAAACAGATTAGAAGTGCCTTAAGAGGAGTTAAGCCCCAGCAAAAATATTCAGAGCAGTTTGAAGTAACTGTTGTCCCTGCAACATTCTTGTACAGCCTAGCCTCTTTTCAGGTGCAGGTGCACTTGTTGCTATTTAACAATTGTTCTCAGAGCCCTGTGTGGAAAGAACCCAAGGAGCTGGCTGACTGCAGGACAGCGAGGAGCTTATTCAGGATCAAGGAAGCTGAGTGGGCGAAGGATCTGCTACCAGTAGTTGTCCTTGTCCTGGGTACTTCCAGTAAGTTTCTGCTGGAGGTCCTGAGCACTCTCTTGGTCCCCTTGGGTTAAAGTAGACAGACAAGACTACCAGACAGAGGGTCATGCATTAGTTTGAAAGTGTGGCATAGTAGCTGGTATTGGAGCTTATGTTCAAGTGAAGGCCATTTTAGGGAGGCTTGCACATCACAGTGGTGTCTTCTGGGGTGGGACTTGGCAGCAAAGCAAGCTATCTTATTATAGAGTGCCTGCATTCTGCTAAACTCCTCTTTGGTAGCAAGTGCAAGATAGGAACAGCATAAGTTAGTTTGGGGAGAAGGTTACTATTGGATATAGTTACCCTTGATTCTGCTATCATTTGCGGGCTTAGCCTATATTGTAGCCCAGTTTCTTTTGTGCTGACCTAGTGATCATGACAACGTGGGGTTTCATGGAGAAACTCTGGTCCAGTACCATGCCAAGGTATTTGATTTGGCTCACTACTTCAGTTCCTGAGCCAGATGAGGAGGTGAGGGACAAGAGAGAGCTCCTGTTTGGGCCTAGTGATCTAGAGCCAAACAACATGGCTTTTGTCTTAGAGGTGTTAAGGAGCAGCAAATTTGCCCAGAGCCACCTCTCTAAAGACAAGAAGTCTTCTTGGAGATGTCTGTCTAAGTCAGTTATGCTGGTTGAAATTCTATAGATCACTGCATCATCTGCATATTGGACAATCAAACTGTCCCTGCAGTTTCTGCTGAGGTCATTCACGAACAGTGAGAACAGGAGGGGGCCCAGGACTGAACCTCCTTAATGGTACACTTCCTTGACAAGGACCCCCTCCACCTCACATGCTGGGTGCGGTCAGTCAGGTAATTGACAAACCAGACAAAGGAGTGCTGATCCAGACCAAGGCACTTCAGGTTAGCCAGTGGCAGAGCATGGTTCACTAGGTCGAAGACCTTGGTAAGATCTATAAAAACAGCCCCATTGGGTATGCCATTGTTAAGGGCCTCGAGGACATCCGTGGAGAATTTGATGAGGGCTGTGTTTGTTTCATGTTTTTTGTCTATACCTGTATTGTGTACTGCAAGTAGTCGGTTAGCCTCCATATTGTCATGGAGCTGACCATAGATAATTCTCTCTCTCTTGAATTTTGGCTAGCGAGCAAGTAGGGAGAGCGGCCTGTAATTTTTTGACCGCCTCCTTGGGGCCTCCCTTGTGTATGGGTACAATGTAGGCTTGCTTCCATTTGGTGGGAACTATCCCTTCAAGGAAGGATTTGTTTACAAGCCATGTTATTGGCAGGGTATAGCTGGGGAAGCAGCTCTCAATAGTCGATGGTCAAGGCCGACCAGGCCAGCAGAGCCTGTTGCCTTAATGGTCTTCAGCAATGGTAGCACATTCCTTGGTTGTATTAACTTTAGATGAAAATCAGGGTGCTTATGTGTCTGTATGTCGGGACCCCACTGTCCGGAAGACAGGGGATGAAGGCTGGCTTTATATTTCTCTAGGTCTGTGAAGAACCTGTCAAAGATGTTAGCCACTTCCTGGGCATCACTAAAGAATTGTCCCTCGATAGGGCCCTTGGAGGGTTGGCTGTTACTTTTCAGTAGCCCGTTAATTTGAGACCAAAAGGACTTTGGGTCTGTTAGGTTTGCCTGTTGTAGGATATTACATATTCCCTTTTGGCTTCCTTGATCATCTTTTTACATTGGTTACGTAGTGTTCTGTAGATAAACCAGTCAGAGGTGAGGCCTTAAGACTTGTGTTTGTGCCAAGCTTTATTACGCTGGGTCATCATCATTTTTAATTCAGGGTTAATCCATTTGCAACATCTCCCATGTACTCTAAGCTTTCTGACAGGGGTGAATAAGTTGGCAGAAATGGTGAAGGCACACTGGAAGAAGTCCAGGGCATTGTTGATAGAGGGCAGGAGCTTCAGAGGGCTCCAGTCTTGGTCATATAGGTGCCTTTAGAAGGCAGCTGCCGAGAACTTAGAGACATCTCTGGCTGTAAGTAGCCTAGTGTGGACTTTAGGCAGGCAATTTTCCATATGCAGAAGATTGAGGAGTGATCACTCTGGGTATCTGCAAGCAACCCGGCTACCCAGATATTCAGTGGATTGGATACCAGGACCCAGCCAAGGGTGGTATGGGTCCCAGGTTTTGAATTGTGCATAGTGGGCACAGTGATGGTTTGGGACAGGTGGGCATCCAGAAGGGACACCTTTAGATCCTGTTCCATGTCAGGAGCCCAGTTTAGGTTAAAGTCACCTAGTATTATCATTTCAAAGGAAGCAAGTTCAGTCAATTCCTTGGTGAGTTCCTCTAGGGCTTGGAAGGCCACTTTAGGGGATTGTATAGACAGCTAACCATTAGAGTCTTTGCATGCCCTAAGGTGACCTCAACAAATAATGACTCTCTCCCGGTGCAGCCAAAGGAGGGAAGTGAGACAGGGTACAGATCAAGGGAGTTTTTGGAATATGTAAGTACTCAACCTCCTTTTCTCCAATCTCTATCCTTCCTGAAGGTATTAGAACCCTGTAGATCAACCTCATATGGTAAGATGTGTGGCTTTAGCCAGGTCTCCTATACCACTAGCACATCGGGCTTGTACATATTTACCCAGACCTGTAGATCAGAGATTTTTAGGCATGAACTACAGACATTCATATGTGCTAGCCTTAGACCTTTGGGAGAGACCCAGTTGGGGTTGGAGGGAGAGCTAATGATGAAAGTGGCAAATGGGGGAGCTGGGTTTCAGCTGGATGTCCCCAGCTAGCAGGAGCAGGAGAAGTAAGACCTGTTTCATTCCTATAAGGGTCTTGGGGAGTAATTCCTTTCCCATCCTCAGTTTGGAGGCGTTAAATATTAAGTAACATGTACCCTTATGGGTTAGGCCATGTATTATCAACAACAAGTGAAATACTTTGGCTGGCACATGTTGCTGCTGGACTGGTAGTTATTAGACTGGTAAGTCCTTCGGGGGAGACTTCCAATGTCATTTAGTAGATGGTCAGTGCAAATAACCATACAGATGTAGATAAGAGCCAAGATAGTACCCTGGAGAGGCAATTGTCTGTGAGAGCCTTGTTTAGTTGGGGGGGCTGGGCACAGAGGTCTGCACTACATTGTGGAAACAGGGGTTGGCACCATAGGAGGGCAGTGATGGTGGGAGAGGAAATCAGTTTCAACTTCTGCTTAGGCACTTCAGGTGAGATTCTCCAGGGTCTGGTAATTCAGTATTCCTAAGGCCCTGTCCACACTACCCCTCTGTAATGTTACAGAGTGCCCAAACTGTTACCACAATGGTTTTCATTTACACCTGCAACGTTACAGATGGCATTTTCATAACCGTTGTTGAAACCACATATGAGGTGGTTTCAACAATGGTTATGAAACCGGTTACGCCTCAGTAACATTACCGGGCGTAGTGTGGACGCATAACACTGGTCCCCTAGTGCAGCTCGAGCTGCATTGTGGGATTGGGTGCCACTGTAATGGTCTCCCGGCTCCCAAAATGTGGACCGGCGGTGCTGGTCCCATAACGGGCACCATAGCAGTGTGGACACACTACACCGCTCCTCGGTTGTAACGGTTTCTATCCGTTACAGGGTCTGAGCGGCGCAGTGTAGACAGGGTCTCAGTTAGCCTCAGTGACTTATGTTTCTTGGGTTGCAAGAGAAAGGAGGATACCAATGGCTATACCTTGGAAGCCCAATAAACTTCTGAATTTTACACAAGAGCCTTATCAACGTACTGAAAGTCCCAAATTAGCCAAAGGCTCTGTCTAGCAACAACTATATATACTATCAACAGTTACACTGGTTAGATAATTATGAAACAGTGAAACAGCATTGCAATAGCCTTATTAATGTACCGAAAGTCACAAAATTGAGTAGGCTATGGCTAGCAATAACTATATGAGCTATCAAACAGTTAAGCTGGTTAGATAAATTATGAGACAGTCAGGCAGACTTGCAGGAAGAGTCCTATGAACTTGCACTGGGGAAACAGACTGTATGCACAAAGGAACTAAGCTATATCAGTGGCATAACTGAGCTCACAGTTTAAACACTCAGCGTTAGTGTCCAGGATGGGGTCACAGCTAAACCAGAAGTGCAGCAAAATGGCAGTTACCCAGGTCAGTGAGCAATTGTCCTTCCCAGAGGACTATGCTTATTAGCAGAACTGCACTAAAACTCAAGGCAAAAATCATTAGGGAAATATTGTCGTTGTGAGCTAAATCCAGGCTTGGATCTAATGAGGAAAGTCATGGTGAATATTGATTTACAGTGTGTTAATATGGCTAAGTAAAAGGTATTCAGTAATCTAGACTGCAAGAGAAATTACCCAGGATAGGAGTTGATTGTTGAGGGTAACTGTAGAAATGCCTTCCTCCAAAGCCTTTGATGGTCAGCTCCTCCTTGAGGACATTTACTAAGTAGCAGAGGTGGGGGATGGGGGTTGGGCAGAAAACTGCTGAGAGAATGGGAGCGAGGTGGTCTCCCAATGCAGCTGCAGGCTCCCTCCCAGTTCGGCGGTTGCTTCACTTATGGGGGAGGGCAGGGTAGCGGCAGCAGAGCTGCTATTGGACCCCCAGAGTCCTTGCAGTAAAATTCCTGGGCCTGAAGAAAGCTATGATTGGCCATCTGCTTTTATAACCGAGCTGGAGCTGAAGCAGGGAATTTGATACTGGTGCCTTTTTTCTTCAGAAGTCCTGGTTGGCTGGGAGCAGGAATGGTGATGTGGTCTCTCAAGGCGGTGGCAGGCTCCCTCTTGGCTCAGTAGTGGCTTTGGTTATGGGGGACGGCAGGAAAGTACCAGTAGAGCTGCCCTTGGACCCCCAGTGTCCTTGCAATAAAGTTTCTGGGCTTGTAGAAAGCTCTGATACATTTTTTTACTTACTGTTTGCTGCACTATAATAGATTGTGTCAGACTAATTCTGCCTATTCCAAACTATCAATTTCTGTAATTACAAATTCCAGAATCACCTGCCACTGACATCATTGCAAGGCTGCAGCAGTGGAGAATTCCATAGCCTGCAGTGTATGCTAGAGCTTTTATAAGCTTCAAATAGAAGTTTGCTGGTCCCACTGCTCTCCCAAGGCAAGAAAACCCTATGCCTTGCTGCCTACCAACAGTCAAAAAAAAAAGATGTCAAATAAATCCTTCAAATCCACTTGGCACTTTTCCCAGGCTGATAAACTTAATATGCCCTGTTCATGCTTCTGAAGGCAAATAAATAAGCAAACAAACAAAAACACAGATCAATAATTCAATTAATGGATCAATATTTACATTTCTACACCCTCGAAACATGAACACATATTAAAACGTATGTCAAATAAACTCTCTAGAAATCCTCCTTGCACCTCTCTCAGTCTTCTAAATGTACTTTATCTGATCCTACTGCAGGATCTGAAGCTATCTGTCTATAGGGTCATGCTGTGCACTCACCCCTCCTTTTCATCACAATTTCTGTAGACTTACTGAATGAAACTATGGTTAAATATAGTGATAATTAGATAAACAGAATATTAATGACTGAATTTTTGATGACCTCTGACATATTCTGATCCATACACACTATTGTTTACCATATGAAACTCATTCAGTAGGCACTGCTGCAATGGTGTCTTCTCTGTGAGAGAGAGAAAAAGAGAGATACAGAGAATACTGGATGAGCAACTATGCACAACCAGTGTGTTCTGCCACAGAGGGGTTCTGATTCCCTCTGACCTCAAGAGCAAAGCTCGAGAGGTCCATGGGAATCAGAAACCTGAGGTGGCAAAACACACTGGTTGTGCATAGAGTTGCTCATCCTGTATATTTTATAGTGTATAGCATTTTGTGAAAAAATGTGTTTGTGAGTTCTTTTGCTTTCAAAATGAAACTGACTCATGCAGTCTCTAGAGGTTATAGAATGCTGTTCTACCACAGTAGGGTAGAATCACATTCCATGATCTTGGAACTGTGGTACAACAGCAGTTTGAAAGGGATGGTATTCTATATAGAACAACATTCCACTATTTATTTATTTATTTATTTATTAGCTTTTGGTAACCTGGTAAGTGCATTAGGCAACAATCCTGCCTATTTTCAAGCACGACCCGGGAGAGTGCATTTTACAAATGAGTAGTTACATACAGTTCATGGGTAAGAACAGTACTAAAGATCACAGACATATACCTTAATCAAGGATAACATAGTTGACCCCAATGAGGGTGTAGGATAGAGACAGCAAGGCTAGACTATACGACAGTCAGGGAGCAACACAGTAGAGTAAGAGAAATCAGTGAGCAGGACCAGGGTAGCAGATGAGAATCAGGTACAGATACAAGAATAAAGTGTATGAAGGTGGGAAAACAGTGCTGATTTAAAAGCTGAGTGAGATGAGGAGCCCCTTAGGTAGGCAGGAAACGAATTCCAGAATTTGGGGGCAAAATGGGCAAAAGCAAGCTCCCCCATTTTAGTCGAGAGGGGGGATGGAGAGCAGTGATGAATTAGAAGACCTCAAAGTTCTGGAATGGATCAAAGGAGTGAGCATGGCTGCAATACTGTCAGGGCGGGGTGCTCTGCTCATAAAATCTATAAAGCAACCCAGAGAGAAGGAGCGCTGCGATTTAGGGGACAACCAATGCAAAGAGGAGTATTGGAGGCAGTGGTGGGTTTGGCGGGGGCAGAGAGGGCAAATCTACAGATGTTATTATAGGAGGTGTTCCATTTATGTAGGATGCCGGCATTTGCATGAGAGAGTGTGGGGAGGGCATAAAGTAGCCTAGGAAGCAGTACACCTTGCACCACAGAAGTTCTGGCTGCAGGGGTAAGGGAGTGGCAAACTCGGTAGGCAGCACCTAACTTAGCATTTAAGGATGGAGAAACCTCATTTATATGCTCAGAAAAATCAAGCATAGCATCGAGGGTCACTCCAAGGTATCTGAAGGTATCTGTTGACTTGACTACTGTCCCATCAAAGTTGAGCACTTGTAGCTTAGTAGACTCAGAGTGGACTTTCCTGGCAGATCCAAAGATCATTGACTGAGTCTTCAGGAAATTGAGAATGAGAGAGTTGGAGGAGAGCCAGTGTTGGATCAGTTGGAATGAGGATGAGAGGTGAGCGTTAATGCCAGGGACAGACTGGGAGGCTGCGTAGAGCACCGTTTCATCAGCACACATAATGGAGTGACAGTGAGTAAGAGAGGAGGGAGTAAAATTTGTGAAAATGGAGAAGAGCAAAGGTCCAAGAATGGAACCTTGGGGGACACCACAGGTGATTGGAGCAGGAGATGAAATAACTTTTCTATAGGAGATGGATTGGGAATGGTTGATGAGGTAGCTGCTGAACCAGGACAGGGTGGAAGCAGAGGCCCCTAGTGAGTAGAGTTTGATTAGGAGCAAAGGATGGTTAACCAAGTCAAACGCCTTATTGAGGTTGATAAAGATAGCTACAGTGAGGAGTTCTTTGTCCGTACTGGATTTGATGTCAGTAGTGAGAAGCATAAGGGCAGTGATGGTGCTGTGTCCAGCCCTGAAGCCATGTTGGGCAGGAGATTGAATATTGAAGTTCGATAGGTGCGTGGAGATCTGGCAATGAATACATTTTTCTAGCATCTTGCTGAGGTTAGGTAGTAGGGCTATGGGACAGTAATTGGCTAGAACTTTTGGGTCACCTTTCTTGAATACAGGTATAACCTTGGCAGCTTTCCAAGCTGTAGGACTGTTGAGGTGCAAGTAGACAAATTAAACAATCTAGTAATTGGGGTAGCAAGGAGGTGAGCCCCAAGTCTAATTATCCTTGGTTCAGTTCCATCAGGCCTGGGGCTACCTTGAGGGGGGATGGATAGAAATAGCTTGAGAACATCCAACCATGCTATGTAGGGGAGGGTAAGTAGAGGAGGAGCAGAAGAGGGGGGGATGGGAGCACAGGGTCCTGAAGAGGAGATGTTTGGAGCCTTGGTAAAAAGTACATTAAACGTATTGGCTCTGGTACGATGGTTGTTGCACAGTAAATCGTTTATTAGTTTGTCCTTGGGAGATGGATGCCTAGTATTTCCCAGTATCTCATTGATCTGGCTCCAGTACTTTTTGGGGTCAGAGGCAGAGGACTGGAGGAGTCTCCGGTAGTAATTGCTCTTGGCAGCTCAGACATCTTTCTTACGGCATTACATAGAGAACGATAGTGGTCAAAGTCAGGTTGAGCAGAAGAGGTTTTCCATTTTAACCAGGCCTTGTCCCATTGCTTGAGTAGGTGCAGGAGAGGCCACTGCAGCCACTAAGTCATCTGCCCTGTGACTCTCCGTGTGGAGACTGGGATATGTTTAGACTGTAAGGCTAGTAGTGTGGAGTTAAAATAGTTAGTAGCCAGGTTGATATCATTAGTTTGAAATGGGGGGACCAGTCGGCATGTTTTAAATCAAGTAGGAATGCTGTGGGATCCAAATAGGAAAAGTTGAAGAAAGACAGAATCTTAGGTGGAGGGTGGACAGCGGAAACCCCCCGTATGCAGTAGACTGGGCAGTGGTCACTAATAGTGTCAGGTAGAACCCCCAGTAGAGGAGTAGCAGTGCTTGCGGTTGGTGAGGATCCAGTCAATCACTGAGTGACAATGGTTATACTGTGTTATCTGAGTGTGGGAGGAGATGAGTTGCTCAAGGTTAGCCTTGCTGATATTCAAAGCATGAGAGGAGGAGTTAGGACCCAGCCAGTCCAGATTAAAGTCACCCAGGCAGACCACTTCATTGTTCTTTATTAGGGCAGGAATCAGTCCGGTGAGCTCCTCGAGACAAAGTTTACTATCATGGGGAGGGTGCGTATACCCCAAGTATCTGCAATTTCTTGGCCCCCCCACAGGAGCAGGAGAGAGTGCAATACCTCGCAATAGTTCAGACATGGGGATGGCAGCAGAGTGATGTTAAGGTGTGATTTGAAGTACAGTGCCAGGCCACCCCTCTTTTAGGGGATGCACGGTCAGCGCGGAGCAGGTTATATCCCGGTAAGGTACAGTTTATGTCCAGAACAGTTGGTTTTAACCATGTTTCAGACAGTACTAGGATGTCGGGGTTGTTAGCCAGAACCCACACTTCCAGCTCAGGGAGATTAGCTAGTAGGCTGTGGATATTCAGGTGCATGATGGACAGGCCTTGACTTTGAGGAAGGAATACAGTGGTCATGGGGGGGAGAGTGGTAAGGGAGGTTGAGGGGCCAGGGTTCCTTTTGATGTTTCTGGCTAGAGCAAGAGTGAGGGTAATGACCCATAGAAGAGTGATTACTTTAGCAAGGGGGAGAGAAGAAGGAGAGATAATCCTTCTATGCACCAGGTGCCTTAGTAGGGACCCGAGGAGTTTAAGGCTTAGGTAAGCAGTAGGAGGAGGAGGAGAAGGGGAGCCTTCAGCGATCAAATCTGAGAATGTAAAATTCCTAAGTGATTCCTCCAACAAGGGAGGGGAGTCAGCCACAGGGGATACAGAGCTACAGGCCAATAGTGTGAAAAACAGGGGCACAATTAGAAACAAGGATTATCTGGTCTCCATAATAAACCTGGTACTCCAGAGAAATGGTATGGGAGATGAATTGAAAAGAGTGATAAAAATGAAGGGACAGCCAAAAAGGAGACCTTAGGTACAGAGGAGTGGCCTGATGGTGGCCTAGAGGGAGAGAGGATCTATACAGAGTAAGGAGCAGGGCAAACTGAGGGTGCAGCAACTAATTGCAGACAGCACAGAAATGAGCTGATAGAGTAGATGCGCCACCTAGTGGAGACAAGATATATCCTGTAGATGGGAATGTAGACATAGAGAAAAAAAAATAAGTCCCACGTGGGGTCCAAGATCCATATAACCAAACACAGCTAAGTGTGGGAGGGTATTGGGGGGCGGTTAGGGAGCAGCCACCTAGTGGTTGTGGGGGTCCAATACCCAGAGCAGAAAGCAGCTGAGCTAGGATGCAATACATTAATGCTGCAGTATATCACAAAATGCATCAAAATATTGCAGGGGTTGGTAAAATTCAACAGCAGTTAAGCCCTTTTGTCATGCAGTATTTTGAGACGTCATTTATGCATTATGGGTGGCTCCACTGTATAGATGAGAATGGCACTGGGATGTGTGCTTCAAGAGGACTTTTCAAGCCTCAGGATTACTGATTGGCTGTTGAAGGTCATATGGCTTACCCACATCTTAGACATTTTTGTGTGTCCTCCCTGCAGCAAATGCTGTAACTTGTAATGGAAGTAATGGTAGTGGTAAGTAAGTCATCTTATTCATCATTGTCAAATGTCAATAGATATTATCCATTGAGTCAAATGTTATTTTCAATGGGTCCCCATAACCAAGCATTTTTTTGAAGTTTTATTAACAGAAGAAAATTTATATCAATAATATTGATACAAAATTACAAAACGTGTGTGTATGTGTATCTGTGTTTTTGTGTGTGTGTATGGGGGGAAGGGGCAACATATTCAACTCTGAGCAGACCTCAGACCTAAGGCACTACCATTTCAAAGAGCTAGTAATATAGTATAGTAACAATGTTCTCCCAAGGCAAATCCTATAAATGTAATATATTTTTTTCTGTCTGAATTTGCCGCTTACTTATTTAATTTTCAGTAGTACTGGGTGTCTCTTGATGTTCAGATCCAAGATATATTATAAAGTCACCCAGCTACCATATGTCAAGGTAGACCACCCATCAGCTGAGTCCCCATTCAAAAATTTAACTGCCTGAATTTCTTCTATAAAAGATGTAGTGCCTAAACTGGCTTCCTCTAATTAAGGTACACTCTCCAACCAATTTGTAGGTAACTGGAGCTAGCTAATGAGAGAGTCATACATCACCCATGTATTAAACAAACACAAAATTAGTAGCTCAGCCTTACTCATTCAGAAACTTTAAACAGTTTATTTATTAGGGTGCTACTGCTGAATGCCATACATTCAGTTAAAACACCCACCCCCATGATATCTTTTCAAATATGATATGCTGTAAGATTACAGCTTCTGCTTAGTCACCTTCTGCACAGCCCCCACCTTTTGCTTTCCTGATCCTCATTCACATTGTTTGAGACTTACAAGTTTTAAGACTAATCTCTGCTTAAGAAAGTATGGTTATACAGTTTCAAAACCCTTTTGAAGCATCACATGTACAGTAACTGTAATGTTGAGTTTCTTGCAATATACATAATTGTGTCATCGGCATAAAGATGATACAAAATTTCAAGCTCAGTAAAAGTTACGTTTTTTTTTTTATGAATAAATACTATAGGGCCTAATATGGAAGCTTGCAGTACTCCAGATTCAATCAGTGATAGGCTTGAGCTAATGTTTTTCCAAAAAAACAGTTGCTGAGGCCGGGTAAGGTACTCCAAGATCCATTTTAGAGAACTAGAGGACATTCCAGGGAATGCAGTTAATAATAGTATATTAGATTAAACGGGTCAAGTAACTCCTATTTGTTTTTGTCTAGAAAATTCTGTCCCTAACCACATTCATAAGAGTTAAGATGGTACTCTGTTTAGTCTAAATCCTAATTGAAGCATATTAATATTATAACTTTTTTCAAATTATTTCAAATTGCTCACTTACAAATTGTTCAGATGTTTTTGAAACAATGAGTAATAAATCAGCCAACAGTTGCCAATCTCAGTTTTAGAGCCACATTTAAATACTTGTATCACTTAAGCATGTTTCCTTGCAGATGAAACTTCATCTGATTTTAAAGATAAATAAAACATTTTGTTAAAGGAGCAGCAATAATGAGCTGCAAATTTCAAAAGTTTTGCTGGAATATCATTCAGCCCATCTGGTTTATGAGGATTAAATCTGTGTAATTACATGTTCCCTAAACACATCATTCACTAAAGGTTATCTGCATTCAAAAATATATACAGAATTTGGAGGATTATCTTAGGGCCTACTCATTATAAGTGGTTAGGGTTTGCCTGTTTTAAGACCTTTGTACCCATGTGAAAAAAAATCATGAAATCCCCTCAAAGCACTGTGAATTAAGGGAGTGAAGCTGTCATTTATCCTAAAAGGTAACAATAATTAGAAGTGCTGGCATGCCAAAGCAAAACCAATCTTCTTTATAACTGCTTTGCAGATTCCCAAAATGCTGAATTTTGACACTTTCACCAAACAAAATAAAAAAAAATGTTCCTCCATAGGTAAAATGGAAAAAAAATGTAAATGGACATTAGAAAATATATTTTTTTAACAGAGTGAGGTGGACAGGTGTATTAGTCTATCAAGCAATTGTTCAGAGTTGGGATTATAGTTTAGTTCGAAAACACAGCTGGAAATCGTTAAGGGGGTAATTGAGAAGTACTACATTGTGGGTGTTCAGGACAGACTTTATGAATTATGACTTTATGGCCCTTTTCTACCCTTGTTTCTCTGCTTTTCTATGTTTCTAAATATGGCATCAAATGACTGGATGCACTACAGATGGTAGGTTATGAGTAATTTTTTAATGCACCATCAGGGACCAACCATTTTAACAGCACTTACACATATACTGCAAATGCTGAAGGGAGTACTAGAAGACAGAAACCACTCCATGTATTATGGAGTTGTCCCAGGTTGTCAAGTCTCCTGAAAGGAAGTGAAAGTCTTAATTCTCACTTGGGAATGGTTAATTTACTCCTTGGCATATCTCCACTGGAAGTAACTACAAAGTGAAACTGTATTTTATATAGTTATTCCTATGGCAGTAAAAGCCATTATTCTTAACTGGCTAATGGATAAAATCCCAGCTGAGCATAACTGGCTTCATATATGCTAAAATATTAAATTCATGGAATTTGGGGCTGTAATTCTACATATTCAGACAGATCAGTACAATGCAAAGTGGGGGCCTTTCCCAGAATACTCTACCTAGGAGACAAAAATTGGTAAATTGATTTTGGAAACTTTATAAGGTGGTCAAATTAGAGACATTGTAAGGGGCATGACAACATACTAGGACTTATTGAATGGTAAGCATTTACAATTGGATATGAGCTTTAATGACCTAGGAAATGTAAAAGTGTTTTTTAATGCATTTTCAAATGACCTTGTGCTGCTGTTTGATTATTTACATGGATAATGCTTCATGTTCCATTTAGAGTCCACAGCTGTCATAGCAGTAGTTCATTTTTCTGGTTTCAGGTCTGAGGATCAGCTGTCATCAAAAGAAAAAGATGAAAATTATATGTATATTTACAAGGGTAGGGACAGAGTCATACAACCTTATATATGTTCAGTCAAAAGAATGCAGTGTGCGCATTTACAGAACAAATATGCCTGTAAACAGAAGAGAAAGAAATTAGTTCCTCAGCTGGGACTTGAATCCAAGCCACATGGAATACCATTCTAATTGCATTATCAGCTGTTCCACAAGGCAACTGGAAGCTGGGCCTTCCCAGAACACATTATTCTTTCACCAGAGCATAACCTGATGCTGCACATATAATTACTGTACATTTTCAATCACAAGACAGTAGTGTGCACATTTATGTTGGAATATTACAGTCATGGAATTTGTGATTGCAATTCTAAATATTCAGACAGACCAGTACAATGCAAGGTAGGGTCCCTTCCTAGGATACTGTACCTAGAAGGCAAAGAAGGTGAATAGATTTTGGAAACGTTATAATGTGGTTAAATTAAAGATAGTGTAAGGGGCATGCTAACATGCTAGGACTTATTGAATGGTAAGCATTTACCACTGGATATAAGGTTTAATGACCTACAGTATGGAAACTGTTTTTCTTTTGTTTTTTTTAGTGCATTTCCCAATGAGCTTGTGCTGCTGTTTGACTGATTACATTCATAATTATTTATGTCATTTTAGAGTCCACAGCTGTCATGGCAGCAGATAATTTTGCTGGTTTGGGGTCTGAGGATCAGCTGTCATCAAAGGGCACAGATGAAGATGAGCTATCTGCTTACAAGGGTAGGCAGAGAGTCATACAACCTTATATGTATGAAACTCTTCCTGCACATAATCAGTGCAATGTGATTAACAATTGCTCACATCACAAAGCTGTTCAACCTGTCAGTTCAATTTCTAGTGATGTAAAGAATTTATGCATAAAATGGTATGTGTTGGATAATTTCAAGAACTGTAGTTCCTCTAGCACACTGAACTTTTATTAATTAAGTCTGATTATTGTTAACATTTCTCATTTGGTTGGAAAGAGGACTTTCCAGCCAGACACTATTTTTTCATGATTTTTGTCCAACTGCTTTTCTTATTTACATTCACAGGGATCTCCATTAATGTAGTCAGAAAGTTTGTGTTGATTTATCTGAGCATGCAGGATGATTTGACTGTTGATTTTTTCTGGAATGGGATATAAATTATTATCACTATGCACTGTCAGTCTTTTTTTCAATTTAGCATGACATTAATTTACATTGGTGCTGATCACATTTGTGCATGTGCGTGTGCATGCATCATTTAACCTTGACGGGGTGGTAGAGGGTCAGTTGGCAGTTGTGTCAGGGTCAGTGTCAAGGAATAGAGATGTTTAATCCATAACTCTAATTATTAATTTGTTTGTATCTTTCTTTGTTGAAAGTGATTACTCAATTATTTTGTTTCATGATTCTGGAAACTGATCAATATAGTCAGTTCTTAACCCACACACTTATTATACCTGCTGGATTTGTTGGATTATATGTTTCATATTTTTCTAAGCACATCATACACAACACATTTCAGTTGCACAAATAAACCCAAATATAGCAATTGCAAATATCTCACATGCATCACAAATATGCTATAACAAGACAATTTCTTTACTAGATGCAATCAAGCTATTTTCAGTGTCAAGTATTTCTGATTTGGTGATTGAATTCCAAAACAGAACATTTTTCTTATATACTGTGACTAAGTGTGCAGTTAACATTCTAGGAATAAAGTTAAAAGTGGGACCAGATATAAATATGAAAGACTGCCCTCCTGACTCCCTGACCTCTAAGAAATGCAATGTAAGGAGTCCAGTTCCTGCAGAAGTCCTATCAACCTAATCTGTTACCAGCTTTCTTTCCCAAAGACTGACTCTGAAGTCCTGTTTTTGGCTAGGAGGCTCCAATCAGTCAACCAGTACAAATAGGTGGGTTGGACTAGACAGACCCATATGCATGTTCTATTCAGCAGTCCTCTGCACTGTGATGTGGAGCACTAAGAACCACAGTGTGAAGGACATCAGAGTCTGCCAAACAGTTTAAGCACAATGAGACAGCTGGCTGAAGGTCCTGCTGTTTCAGATTTGCTCCTTGCAATTATTTCTAGGATATTGCTGTGCACTACTCAACTAGGATGTTTAAGGTACTCTGTGTAATCCTTAGTGCTCTGAACTCTAAATATTTTACTGGGGTCCCCACTGTTTTATGCCAGCAGGAATTTCTGAGTTCCCTTACATTCAGGGATTTCTCTCAATTTACTAATTATCTTTATCCCTGCTGCATTTGTTACTAATTTGGTCATGGGTTGCTCTTAAGGTAACTTGACTGGTGGGACATCTTCTTATACAAGTTGTTGAAAATCTATCATTTTGTCAGTCTTGGAGTTGTTCTTCTGGCCTTGCAAGTCACTGTAATTTACCTTACTGGTCCTGGGCCTTGCTGTTCTCTTAACTACTATAATGCCCCAGATGACTTCAGTTTCTTAAATCTGATTGCTTCAAGTGTATGGTCACCTAACTTCACCCTCACTGCTTGAGAGAAAGATGTTGTTCTGTTGGTCCATTTTGTCAAACATAGACTGCACTGAACACTAATGCTCCTTAACTGGCTTTCTCTATCATACCCATCCCGGCTCCTAGCCATGTTAACTATGATTGCTGATGATGTTCAACCTTATCCATGGACACTCCCTTTATCTATGCAGTTCTCCCAGCCAGGTATACTGCCAAAGGCCTAAAAATAGCTCACCTGAATGTCTGCAGTATTATGTCTAACTTAATGGAGATCATTGGCTGGGTTAGGCAGTATAGTACTGATATACTAGGTGTAACTAAAACCTGGCTCAAGCCTACAATGCCAAATGTTGCCTTTACGCTGTATGGTTTTAACCTTATCATGTTTCATCATCCTGGATCTAACATGGAGGTGGCTTTCTGCTACACTATAGAAATCACCTGAATGTCTCCCTGATTCAGCAGACTCTTCTCTCTTCTTCACTGTGTGAGTTTTTACAAATTTTACTGCTGCTGTGTGGTACTAAGAAAATACATTTGTTATGCCTTTATAACCCTTCATCAGGGGGCCTACAAGGGTTAAACTATCTCCTACAGGCTGTTTGCACTTAGGCTGACTTGAATGAGCTGTTAATCATGGTAAACCTAAACCTGAACTGCCTAATTAGTAATGTTAAATGTTATTAACTTCTCTTAGGGGGTCTTGGTCTGAAGCAACCTATCTCCTCTCCCACCAGGCTTGCCACTAATGGAGATCAGCATTCTATCCTGGACTGGGTTCTGTCAAACAGAGAAGAGCATATTCCCCTATCTGGGACCTTCCAGGATGCAATCTCTGGTCACACTCCACCTACTGTGCAGGGAAAGTGAGCTTGCCTAATGTTCTTCCAAAGGTCATCTCCCTCCATCACCTATTAAAATTAAACGCTCCTTCCTCATTGACCTTGTCCATACTGACTGATCCTCTGAGTGTTGGAGGCTGATGTATCTCTTACTCTCTTCAATTTCCTCTTCATCCTCTCTACCCTATAGGATAAGCATGATTCTCTCATCAAAAGGAGTGGATGGGGCACAGTCACAAAGTGTATGCACAGTAACCTACTAACACTGATGAAATCCAGTGACAAGTCCTGTACTAAATTTAAGTCCACTCATGTGACAGGTGACAGGTGACTTCCTTGAAGATACCTGGCTTAGAAATGTCTGAAAGACAGTCACACAGCAGGACAAAACTGAGTTATGTAGGTTGATCCTGCATGCTTCTACTACTGATCCCCACAGTTTCTGGTGGAACATCAAAAATGTGATTGGAAGCACTGCCTTGAAATACACAAATGAATTCCTCTTGGAGGGAGGAAATTGCAATAACCTCTTACATTAGTCAAATCATTCAATAGACACTTATCTGATTTGTTTTCCCTCACTTTTCTATTCACTAGTGCCACTCTGCAATGTCCATCCACCTCTCCCTCCCATCCTCTCCCGAACTACCCCTCTTCTACTTGCAAACAGTCTCAGTAACAGAAACAGGCTAGTTCCTTGTTGGAATATCCCCATTTACCAGCCCTAGCTTTGGCAACATGTAGCCCAAGCGTATTCAACTAGGTGCTCCTCTCCTTGCCTCTTCCTTAAAATTAGGGGTAATTATTACCCAGTTGCAATAATTTCAGTAATCAGCAATGCCCTTGAGAAGATTGTTGTCTCCCAGATCAGGTCACAGGCCTCCCATAAAGTACTGGTCCCAGACCAGCATGGCACTGAAAGGGACATAGTACCTCCACTGCTCTTACTGCTGTTACCTCTGTCATTAGGGCTGCTATGCCATAGTGAAATTTTGGGTGCATTTTTTGTGGACCTCTTGAAAGCTTTTGACATGGTGGACCATAAATCCCTTTGACTCAATCTTCTTTCCTCAGGTTTGTCCATCCATGCTGTTGCCTGGTTCTCTAATTACCTTCATGGTAGGCAACAGCTAGTTAAGTTAAATAGGGTGATACCTGAGCTTACACCCATCAAGCTGAGGGTCCCTCAGGGCTCCATACTAGGGCCTCATCCTATTTTCCTGTTCATAAATAAGCTCCCTAGGGTGTCTGCTATGTGTACAGTAGCTCCACATTATGTACAGACATCCTTGTGTTACTAACCAGTGAAAACAATATTAGAACTGTTAACTCACACCTAAACAGAGACTTCTGTCATATCCAGTCCTGATTCAATGCAAGTAGGTTGGATCTCGATGTGAAGAAGACATAGGCAATGCTCTTGGGTTCAACTGGTAAGATCAAGTCCTGTCTAGAAATTTTTGTCACCAGCACTGAGGGTCCTCCATTAACTCTGTGCTCTCCTTCAAACACCCTGGGGATGACACTGGACCTTCAGCTAGACTTCTCCTTACAGAGATCAAATCTGTGTAGAACCATGAATGGCAAACTGGATCTGACCTACAAGGCCAACCATATATCCTCACCCCATTGTGAGTAGAGGTGACAGCGAAAAAGCAGGGATACTGAACAAATATTTCTGCTCACTATTCACAAAGGAAGAGATGGGGGAGGTACCTAAACCAAACAAGAGAAACACTCTAAAGATGGGGGTCGATACCAGTCCATTTACAGAAGAAAGGGTTCTGAAAGAAATAATAAATTTGAAGGTGGACAAAGTAATGGGGCCTGATGGGATTCACCCAAGAATTCTAAAAGAACTAAGGGTAGAACTAGTGACACCGCTGACTACTCTCTTTAACAAATCATGGGAGGATGGGGTGGTACCTGAGGACTGGAGGAAGGCAGATGTGATTCCTCTTCACAAAAGTGGGAGCAGGACAGATGCAGGAAACTACAGACCAGTTAGTTTGACCTCAGTGGTAGGGAAAATGATGGGATCACTTCTGAAGGAAAGAATTGTTGAGTACCTAGAGGCCAGTGGGGCACAGGACCCAAGGCAGCATGGATTCAAGATGGGAAGGTCGTGTCAGACTAATCTAATAGATTTCTTTGACTGGGTGACCAAAGTAGTAGACCAGGGAGGGGCTGTGGACATGGCCTACCTAGATTTTAGCAAGGCATTTGATACAGTCCCACACAAAAGATTAATACACAAGTTAGCCAGCCTTGGAGTGGGTCCCAAGGTGGTAGCCTGGATAAAAAATTGGCTAGACAACAGGATGCAAAGGGTAGTAGTAAATGGAGTACACAGTGAAGAAAGGAGGGTTACTAGCGGGTACCGCAGGTTCAGTACTGGACCAGTCCTTTTAATTTATAAGTGACATTGCAGAGGAACTGAAGGAAAAGTATGTCTCTTTGCAGACGACACAAAAGATCTGCAACAGGGTTGATACACAAGATGGAGTGGAAAGGATGAGAGGGATTTGGCAAGGTTGGAGGAATGGTCAAATGTATGGCAGCTCAGATTCAATGCAAAGAAGTGCAAGGTAATGCACATGGGAAACAAAAACCCAGGGGAAGCGTACACAATGGGGGGTGAGATACTGACAACAGTAAAAATGGAAAGGGACCTGGGGGTAATTATATCAGATGACCTAAAGGTGGACAAGCAATGTGAGAAGGCAGTAAGGATGGCTGGGGGATACTGGGATGCATAGGAAGAGGCATCAATAGTAGAAAACAGGAAGTTGTTATCCCTCTGTGCAGACATTGGTGAAACTCCATCTGGAGTACTGTGTGCAGTTCTGGAGACCCCATCTCCGCAAAGACATAGACAGAGTGGAGGCTGTCCAGAGGAGGGCAACCAAAATGGTGCACGGTCTGCACTAGAAGACATATGAAGAAAGACTAAAGGAGCTTAATATGATTACCCTTGAGGAAAGAGGGAGAGAGGGGACATGATAGAAACTTTCAAGTGCCTCAAGGGACTCAACAAAGTCCAAGAGGGTAGCATCTTTCAGAAAAAGAGATGTGCAAGAACAAGGGGCCACAATTTGAAGATAGAGGGGGGACAGCTCAAAGGTAATGTGAGAAAGTATTTTTTCTCAGAGAGGGTTGTGGATGCATGGAACAGCCTCCCTGAGGAGGTTGTGGAATCAAGAACAGTGGAGGAATTCAAGAATGCATGGGACAGACATAAGGCAGTCCTAGTGGGGGGTAGGAGGAAGTAAGCTGTTGGTTAACCAGGATCTGCAGGTTATCTATTAGGTAGGAAAATGGGCAGACTAGGCGGGCCAAGCGGTCCTTATCTGCCGTCAAATTCTATGTTTCTATGTTTCTATTGCCTTGCAGGTTTCCTGGGTCACATCTGAAAATAGGCACTGTGATTGCCTAGCGTGCTTTCCTGATCAAAAAGCTGACTAAAAAATAAATAAGGAGAGCCACAAAAACTAGAAAAAGATGTTCCTCTTCAGCAACATGTGTCAGTTAGAGGTTCCAAAGATTTTCAAACCTGGTTGTATAGCCAACATTTTGCCAGGTGCATCCAGCTGCTTGAAGGCTACAGTATCTATCTTAAAGAAATCCAAATTTATCATTACAGTTACAATTGACATGTGTGATTGGTAAGAAACTAAAGTACAACTTACACTTGAGAGAAAGCGTAGCCGAGCAGGGCTATTATGAACCTCTGAGCTCTCTGTGAGCTGTTTTTCATTTTCATTTTATTAAAACAATAAATACATCACTGTACTAATGATGTGTGTGTGTGTTCACTTTATTTTTTACTTCTATCTTGTCACTGCTTATTAAAGTCTGACAGTAACAACCCCATTGTACTCTGCTATCTGTTCCAGATCATTCGAATCTGAACATGTACCAGTCAAATAAAACTATTCTTATTTTACATGACATTCAAATGGTTTTAGTCTTTTAACTTAACAGCTACTATGCCAAACCATATAAGATGGATTAGAACAGCTCCACAGATGGAGAAGGGAGAGAAAGATGTCCATATACAGTATTTGTAATATATACATAAAACGCTAGTGTCTGTATGTAATACCAGTTTATAAATACATATAACTAGTCATCAGTGTTTTCTTTTCATTTTTTTTTGGTTCTGGTCCCCAATACATAGGCTCAGCCCCTGCCTCACACACCATCCCCCATGCCTAGGATTAATCCCCTGGGTGGGGCTGCTGGACAGGCACCCCCTCCCAATTAACAGTTTTGGGAAGCCCTGGCTATCCCCCCCAGAGTGGGGCCACAGGAGCGGGATCCCACCGCTGTGCAATGTTGGCAGTCGGAAGGCAGGCAGGGCATCATGTACTAGGGACCAGCTTTTTTTGGATGCTGTATACCCCTGGAGGCAGGATGTGCAATGATGTCGGCAGGTCAAGCCCAATGTCTGTCCTGCCTCCACAAAGTTAGGTGCTGGCCATTCATGGATGCCCTAGCCTTTGCCAGGGGTCACTTACCCTCCCCCCACAGAAGGAGAGTCATCTTTCAGATGCTCAATCCTTCCCTGCCTGGCCAGCCCTCTAACTCTTGGGTCCATTCTCAAACCCGGGATGTCAGCATCGCTAGCGGATGCCCTGCTGCTCTGCTGGTGGGCCTGCTCCCATCATTAGTGTTTTCTATATGCTAAACCAGTTATTATTTTCCATAATAACTGGTCAATTATTATGGCAAACATGTGCACATCTGGCATCCACATACATGAACAAATCTATCTGCACACTTATAAACGAATGTCATGCTCCCATTTCTTCCTCAACTAAGAGTGCTTTTATTATTCAGGCAGTACAAACCCAGTGCAACTTCTTATCACTGAAACAAATTCAAAGTCAGAAAACTGCAACAAATAACAACATACGAACATACGAAAATGCCGGCAGATAAAGGCCTTATGATCTATCAAGTCTGCTCGATTGTGCAGCTAGCAGCAGCTGGACAAAAAAGTAATTTCACTGTACCAGTCTCTATGCTCATCTGGGCTTGATTGCCTAATCCAGGGTAGTAGAAAAAAGTGTTTTCCAGCTCAATTACCTAAATTCAAAGACTTTTTTTTCCAAATAGAGCTTCCATAAAAGCAGATAGGAGCCAAAGGTGCAAATTTTTAACTTAGACTGACCTCAGCATCCAGGACAAATAAACTTCATGCACAACCTGTTTTTGTCTTTTAGATCCTCAGGCCAGGGGCATCGGTGGGCTACACTCTGCTGCTAATCCTATCCAGGTGCTTGGTCAGCCTACATGCAGACATATGGGGCCCGATTCTCAAAGCCCTGCTTCTGACGCAAGGTGCTTGCACCCAACAGATATGGTGCAAGGTGCACCTTGCATTCAGGGCTGCCTCCATGTAATTCACAAAGGTGGCCTGCATTGACAGCTGGCCACCTGCCCCAAATGGGGCTTGCAACATCCCTGCACCCAGAGCTGGGCTGCAACAAGGTGCAAGAGATACTGCGGCAGACGCAAGCTGCCACAGCCCGGGCACGAGATTCGCAAACTGCGCCCTAAAGGCAAATTATAAGTACCCTTAGACCTGCCAGGACTTAGAAAATGCTCTGCTGGGTGCAACCCCTGTATGTGGCACTATGCCGCAGTCATCCAGTGGTGCCAGCACCCATGTCATGCCCATGGTAATGTACAATCCCCCATCCCCTATGCAACCCATGGTACTAGTACTGTCCCCATACTACCCCAAACCTTGATGCTGCCCCAGTATATTTCCTGCTAGTGCGACCCACATGGGGGAATAGTGCCCCCCACCCCAACAGATAGTGCCCACCCCATTTGCCAGATATAGCAGTGGACCAGCATAGCCCTCCACACACCTCCGTGGATGTCTCTGACTGCCCGGAATGTGCAGCAAACTATACAGTGTACACGCTAATATTAGCGTGTACACTGTACAGTCCACTGCAAATTCCAGGCAGTTGAGGACCTCCGCAAAGGTGTCTGGAGGGCTATGCAGGTCCTTTACTCTATCTAAGGATGGGCTGGGCAATATCTGTTGGGGTGGTGGGCTGGATTACCACCGGGAGGATCACTGGCCTGTATTGGTGCCACCGGGCTAGGGACTACCAGCTGGGCATTGCTGCAAGGGGCTTTTGGCACACCCTGTCCATGCACCATGCGTTGGATGCATGGGGAGTGCTGCCACGCAAAAGGGGACTTAGGCTCTGGGACGCATCCTGTAACTGAATCGGGTGCAGGGTCCCTGGTGCAGGGGGCTTCAGCGCAAGCTGCAGTTTTCCGAAGTTTGCGTCGAATGCAGTCCCCTTTGAAAATCGGCCATTGATGTTTTGGAGCTAAAACTCCATCCTCAGATCATGTGTTTGACACGTGCACATTCTGTTTCCATTTAACTTGAGCCATTCTCTCTCAGTTGCATGGATGATTTCAGTAAAACATCCCTGCTGTATCTGAGAGAACATAAAAATCCTACTTATTACAACAGTGACAAAAATAAAAGCAGCAGTTTAACATAAAAAATTGTAAAATAAAAAGATTGTGTATCTCAGTTCCCCTTGCATTTCACCATTATGAGACCTCATCTTCCCATATGACCCTTCAGCACTTCCTGAATCCATTCCATGGCAATCAGCAATGAAAAAACATGAAAAACAAAAGCATAGTTTATCCCTGGTTTAACTTGACATTTTTTTGAAAACGTTCAGAAGTTTAAAGTGGTGAGCTATTTACAACAAAACGTTTTACAAGCAATGTTTGGCAACATTAACAAAAAAAATCACTGATTGTGATCTCTTCTATCATCCGGACTGTTAGTTGTGATCTCTTGCAGCCTTGCATCAAATATGTACACCAGCAAGACTGTGGAAAGGGGTGTGCTAAAATGCCAGAAGTCTTGGTAAGAAAATTAGTGATCTATGGGCAATAATGGCAGACACACAAGTGGACCTGGTGGCGATTATGGAAACATGGGCCACAGAGAACAATGACTGGGACCTCTCAGTCCCAGGTTATTCTAAATATAGACAAGATAGAAAGGGAGTGAGAGAGGTAGGATAGCACTATATGTTAGGGATGATATAGCTGCCATGGCATTCAAGGCTAACAAAGAGGAGGGGCCAGAATCACTATGGGTTCAGCCCTGCCCAGTATCTGAGAAAAAGACATACTTCAGGGTGATATACAGACCACAGGAACAAGCAGAAAAGAGGGATGCAGAACTCTTAGGGGAAATCAGAGGAGCAATATAGAAATAGGAAACCATGATGGCTGGTGACCTAAACATGCCAGATGTCGACTGGGGTAACCTAGTGGTGAGATCATTGAAAAGTCAGACTACGTTAGATGCCCTGCTTACCCAGATGCTTAGTACTCCAATGAGACTGGAAGCAATTCTCGATGTGGTACTCACAAACTCAGAAGTAGCTGAAGATGTCTAAGTTGGGGAACCACTGGCAAAGTGTGACCACAACTCTGTTTGGTTTGCGTTGTCACCAGAGAATGTAAAATATCAGTCCCAGGCATAAGTCTAGAGCTTCATGGGAGCCAGCTTCAAAAAAATGAAACGGATAATCAAAAACAACCTGATGAGGGTTCGTGAAAGGCTGACTTTAGAGACAATCTGGGGGCAGGTTAAGCAAGCCATCCTAGAGGACATGAAGCTTTGTGTTAGATCAGTGTCAAAAAGGAAAAAAAAACATATAAAAGACCCATTTGGTTCACAGAACAGGTCAAGTTAGCTATCAGAACCAAAAGGGCAGCTTTCCACAAATATAAAAAGGATAAGAAAGAGAGTGACTGGGATATCTACATTCAGAAAAGCAAGGAAGCTCGGCCAGCCAGGTGGTACTGAGGGCTTAGGCACTGGCTACTACACCTCATGCCACACCAGCAACCCAGGTTTGGGCCACCGTGGGCTGACTGGGAGGGAGGGTGAGGAGTGGATTGAAGCAGCTGGCAGGCAGCTCTCCTCCTTGGGGAGGGATGTGGTGGTTTCCCCTGTGCTTGGCTGCCTCCCAGTGGAGGCTGGGTAGCAGTGCCATGCCATAGGGAGAACCAAGCAATAGACCAGGTGGGTGAAAGGGGCTGTCACCAGAGCCACAGTCTGCATGCACACCTCCACAGTCATGGGCAACTGTGATCTTGGGCCTCGTGTAGGAAGGGGAGAAAACCACGAAAATCGAGGGCCATGGCTTGATGAAGCCACCAGGCCTAATCTGGTGGGCCACTGGGGCATGAGAGGGAGTGTGCCTCGAACGACCATGGAGACTGGTACAGTCAGCCAACATTTGACTGCTACTCGCTGCAGAGCATAAATACTTGATGGGAAGAAAAGCAAGGAAGCCAAGAAGTCTATAAGACTAGCAAAGTCAACAACTGAAATGATTGCTACAGATATCAAATCTGTCAACAAGCAATTCTTTCGATACATCCGGGGAAAAAGGAAGAAAGGGTATGGGATAGTTAAACTCATAGAAAGAGGCAGAAACATCAATGATGATGGACAAAAAGCCACTGTCTGCAACAACTTCATCTCAGTGTTAACTAGGGAACACAATGGACCATTGCCTGAAAGCAGCACTAAAGTAGCCAATACAGGGAACCCACAGATGGAAATTTTGAAAATCACCACAGGCAGAGTCAAAGAGGCACTTATGCATCTTAAACCTGACAAAGCACCAGGGCTAGATGGGTTGCATCCTAGGGTGCTAAGGGAACTTGCTGAGTAGCTGGCAGATCCCTTGGCATATTTGTTCAGCTACCCGCTTCAGATGGGAGTAGTGCCGGAGGACTGGAAAAGAATGGAGGTAGTGCCTCTCCACAAGGGGGGAAGGGGTAGAGAGGAGGCTGGCAACTAAAGGCCGGTCAGCCTCACATCTGTCATGGGGAAAGTATTGGAAACATTAGTTAAGCAGGATATAGCAGACTACCTAGACAAAATACAATCTCCAGGATGTCAGGCAAAATGGTTTTGTAATGGGCAGGTCATGTTAGACTAACCTTATTGCATTTTCTGACGGGGTAATGAGAGAATTGGATAAAGTGCGCCAAGTGGATCTTCTCTACTTTGTTTTCAGCAAGGCTTTTGACTCAGTGTCACAGAATCACCTGCTGAAAAAGGTAAAAGACCTGGGCACTGCTGAAAACATTGTCCTGTGGATAAGGAATTGGCTTGGAAACAGAAGCAGAGGGCAGTAGTCAATGGTGTGAGATCAAGCGAGTTTAAAGTCACTAATGGAGTACCCCAGGGCTTGATCTTGAGCCCAGTTCTGTTTAATATAAACATAGAAATATACACTTTTATGGCAGATGAGGACTGCTTGGCCCACCTAGTATCCCCATTTCCCTACCTATTGGATAAGCTGCAGATCCTAGTTAGCCAACAGCCTACTTCTTCCTAACCCCCCCGAAAATTGCCTTATGTCTGTCCCATGCATTCTTGAATTCTCCCACTCTTTTTAACCCATTGACCACCTCAGGAAGGTTGTTCCGTGTATGCACAACCATCTCTGTTAAAAAATACTTCCTCACATTGCCCCTGAGCCATCCCCCTCTATCTTCAAATTGTGTCCCCTTGTTCATGCGCATCTCTTTTTCTGAAAGGTGCAATCCTCTTGGACTTTGTTGATTCCCTTGAGGTACTTTGAAGTTTCTATCATGTCCTCCCTCTCCCTCCTTTCCTCAAGGGTATGCATATTAAGCTCCTTTAATCTCTCTTCGTATGGCTTCTCTTGCAGACCCTGTATCATTTTAGTTACCCTCCTCTGGACTGCCCCATCCTGTCTATGTCCTTGCAGAGATGGAGTCTCCAGAACTGCATGCAGTACTCCAGATGGGGTCTCACAACTGTCTCTACAGAGTGATAACTTCCTGTTTTCTACTGGTGATGCGTCTCACTATACATCCCAGTATCCCCCCAGCCATCCTTACATCCTTCTCACATTGCTTGCTTACTTTTAGGTCATCTGATATGACTACCCCAGGTCTCTTTCCATTTTGTTGCGGTAAATACCGCCCCCCAGTACTCTTCCCTTGATTTCTGTTTCCCAGGTGGATTACTTTGCACTTTTTGCATTGAATCAATGCTGCCATACTTTTGACCATTCCTTCAACCTTGCCAAGTCCCTTCTCATCCTTTCCACGCCTTCTTCTGTATCAACCCTGTAATGCATTTATCAACAACATAGGAGTAGTCATTAAGAGAAAGCTGGAACTCTTCATGGATGACACAAAACTGGGCAGTAGGGTTAACATCATGGAGATGCTTAGGGAACTTCAGAAGGACTTACAAAAGCTGGAAAGGTGGTCTAACACCTGGCAGCTAAAGTGCAACATTAAGAATTGCAACATGCCACATCTGGGAGAAAGAAACTCAAGGATGAAATAATGGTTCAACGGGGTCAAACTCAGCACCTCACAGGAAGAAACGGATCTTGGGGGTTATCATATGTGATACCTTAAACAATTGAGCCAATGCAATAAAGATTCCAGCAAGTCTAGCAGAATGCTGGAGTTCATAGGGAGGGGTTTTGCTAGCAGGAACAGGGAGGTGATCCTCCCACTGTAGAGGTCCCTGATGAGGCCCCTCCTGGAGTACTGCATCCACCTAAAAAAGGATAGGGGTAGGCTGGAGACTGTGCAAAGAAGAGTGACTATGATGATACTGGGCCTCCAAGGACTGTCGAATGAGGAACGTCAGTCAGAGCTAAACATGTTCTCACTGGAAACAAGAAGGAAGAGAGTGGGCATGATTGAGATGTTCAGGTTCTTAAAATGCATAAATACAGTAGGGTGCCATGCACAGAACTTTTCCAGAGGGTCACCAAATCAACCACCAGGAGACATGAATGGAAGCTGCATGGTGGGAGCTTCAGAAGAGATCTGAGAAAGCATTACTTCATGGAAAGAGTGGTGAAGCCCTGAAACAGTCTGCCAGTGGCGGTGGTAAATGCAAGCACTGCATCTGGTTACAATCAGAGTGGGATAGTCCAAGGATTCAAGTGGGAATGGTGGGACAAGGAAATGGTAAAATTCAGTAGGAGGGCTAGATCCTGGGACCTGCAATAGGTCTTGGAAAATCTTTGGCAGACTAGATAGACCCACGGTCTCCTTCTGCTGTCACTTTCTATGTTTCTATGTTCTGTGTTTCTATGTAAATTCAAGTCAACCAAAGCTGTCTAAACTGTAGAATAAATAAGGTTTCAGCCAACCTGAATGCTTTATGACAATTTCATTCTTATAGCAGTATGCACAAGTTTATGATGCAGACAGATAAACAATTGAATGTGCAAACTCACTGGATCTGAAAAAACTGATGTCCAGAAATTATTTAAAAAATGGGGTTGTGTGCATACTCAAATTAAATACACACCCTTGGTCTGTGGTACTTTTATAAACCCCTTGAGCTTCACTGTCAAGGTTTATGTAGCATTACACACAGTGGCTGCACACCACCCCATACATTATTCTCAAAATATTATAAATATTTGTTTAAAATCTTTCTATATAGCAGGTGTATATGCATTTGATTGTAATCACTATTGTTTTGTTTTGGAATGGCTTGTTAAGTTCTTATCTATATGCCAGAGTGTTGAACAGTAGGAGCCATGCAAGAAGGCACTGTCTCCTGATGAGTAGAAATACTGATATAAAGAGATCTTGATGAAAAAAATAAATCTAAAGAATTTGAATGACCTGGAACAGGTAGCAGAGTACAATGGGATTATTAGAAAAAGACTATAATGAGCAGTGACAAGATAGAAATAAAAACAAAGTAATCACATGAAGCGTTACTGATGGTGATGTATTTACTGTTTTAATAGCATTATAAAGAAAATAACTGACTGAGAGGTCAGAGGTTCATGACAGCCCTGTTTAGGTATGCTCATTCTCTTCTGTGTATGCGGAACTTTAGTTTCTCATTTATGGCCTGATCAACTGAATTGCAACTGTAAAAATAATTTGGAATTATTCAGCATAGTTACCGCTGCCTTAAAGAAGCTGGGTATACCTGGTGAAACGCTGGCTATACAAGCAGGTCTGAAAATATTCAGAACCTCTAATAAACATCTGAAATTGAATGTTTTGCTGAAGAGGGTCATCTTTTCTTACTTTCTGTGACCAGATATAATTATGCCTGCAAGCAAATGTTTAAAGGCCATCAACAAACCAAGTTAGCATACGTGTCAGCAGAGGCAGTTTTAGGCACAAGTGAACCAAGCGGATGCTTGGGGCATCAGCACATAAGGGGAGCACTGAAGTAGAATGTCTAAGCAGAAATCATCTTGAAATGCAAAAAGTGCCTGTTGAAAAATCATGGCCCCATGCACATATGGGTGGGAAGTATGTGCCAGAGGTACATATCCCGCCTGTGGAGCTCTGCACCTGTGGATAGACGTGCACCGGCAGCATGCATGACCACTAGCCACCTCTCTGCGGCCCCTTATCCCCAGCATGCAGGTTCATGTGGGGCAGGCAGGGGTGGAGTTGTGGTGCCAGGTGGGTGGCCAATCCAATGGCCTTGCTGGGACCCAGAGTAGATCCCCCGTGCAGGACAGTGCAGGACCAGGATTGTGTATTGGGCATGAATGAACACACAGATGCACCCAAGGACTGTGTGAGTGGCTGGCAACAGTGGTACAGCCCTCTCCATCCCTGCCCTGGAGGCATCCCCCACAAACAGGTGCACTTCTGGCCCCCACCCTGGCATGGGGCAGTACCCACCCTGGGCCCCTGATGCCCGCCTGCTGCCCATGACCACAGCAGGTGGCCATAACACCAGCTGTGCCCCCACCACACACAGTCAGGAACTGGTCCCATGACAGTGGTACTGCTGACACACACACATCCTTGACCCCCCCACCCCACAGACCACACCACCCATGGATCTGGCAGGAGGTGCCTTGCCCATGGGCAGCCGGCAGCAATGCCCAATGTACACCTGCCCCACCACCTGCACCAGGGATGGGGCATACATTTGCATGGGGGTCTCCAGGCTGCAGGGACTGGGGGGTCCATGTGTTGGGATGCAGGTGATCCAAACCATTTAAAATGCTGGGGGGGAGGACCCTGTGGGTGTGCGGGTATGGTGGTGTATGACTGTTACAGCAGGGTCCCCCCTTGCATACCCTTTCTACCTCTGCACCCCCCCCGTGTCACACTGCTTGCCTTAGTGCATGGTGCGTAGTGTGGACATGCCCCCCCTCCTGCCCCTGGTGTGTTGCTGTCTGCGCTGCAGGGGGACCAGGTGACTCGGGGCTGCATGCTCTGACTGATGAATCCAGCATGTGTGGCACATTGGGTGTGGAGTGGCTAAGTGCCACAGATACTCAGCATGTAGCCAGTCCATGCAGTAGTGCATAGGGTCCCATAATTGTTGTCATTACCCTTGTATTCATTGAGTTCTTATCACTTTTTGGATGTGGGATTGGTAAGAAGGGAGGATGCAGATGATCGGAAGCTGTGTAGGGGGCACCACAAGTATTTCTGCTTGGAGACCCATTGGATCTAAAACCAGTGCTACCTATCTGTGAGGCAACCTTATGAGAAATCACACAACACTTTCATGATGTTCACTATTTGCTACCGAACATAACTAAGCAGGCTCTAATAAATGACACAGTAATGAAGCCATGAATTATGAAACAAATTACTCAAGCACATCCACATTAATAAATGAACAGTGACTGCAACAATGCCAAATACTGTATGTCCCATGCTACTGAAATTAAACTAACACAGATTTCTGTCGTTCACAACAGGACGTGTAACTCAGAGTTATCTATGTCCTTCAAAGGAATGCAAATTACATGCTTCAGTGCAGCAATCAGCTGTGAGCATTGCTGAAGAGACACAAAAAATACACTGAGTTTTGAATAGTTAAAAAAACTTCATTATGAACGAAAAAAAACAATACAATGTTATCAAGAAACACTTTATATATAGCATTCTCATCTCCCATTACCTTTTAGCCATGGCTAATCATATCAGATGACCTTAAGGTTGGCAAGCAATGTGAGTAGGCAGTAGGGAGGGCTGGGGGGATACTGGGATGTATAGGGAGAGGCATCACCAGCAGAAAACAGGAAGTTATTATCCCCCAGTACAAACAGTTGGTGAGACCCCATCTGGAGTACTGTGTCCAGTTCTGGAGAACCCATCTCCGCAAGGACATAGACAGGATGGAGGCAGTTCAGAGGAGGGCAACTAAAATGGTGCAAGGTCTGCAAGAGAAGCCATACGAGGAGAGGCTAAAGAAACTTAATATGTATACCCTTGAGGAAAGGAGGGAGGGGGGGAAATGATAGAAACGTTTAAGTACCTCAGTGGAATCAACAAAGTCCAAGAGGGTAGAATTTTTCAGAAAAAGAGATGTGCAAGAACAAGGGGACACAGTTTGAAGATAGAGGGGGGGACGGCTCAGGGGCAATGTGAGGAAGTATTTTTTCACATAGAGGGTGGTAGGACACATGGACTAGCCTTCCTGAGGAGATTGTGGGGTCTAAAACTGTGGGAGAATTCAAGAATGCCTGGGACAGACATAAGACAATTTTTGTGGGGGGTAGGAAGAAAAAGGCTGTTGGTTAAATAGGATCTGCAGCTTATCCTCTAGGTAGGGAAATTGGCAGACTAAGTGGGCCAAGTGGTCCTTATCTGCCATCAAAGTCTATATTTCTATGTTTCTATGGTTGGAATGTTACCTGGACTGAGAAGCCACTTGGTCCCTGGCACTACGTTTTTCCTGAATGTTTCAGTATCCTGTACAATGACCCATAAAGTAGGTATGAGGAAGAGAACCTGGAATTAGCCAGAGACAGACCAGAACTGGTCCAGGAAAAAACTCTAAAAGAAGGTGTCCCTTGGAAGGGTTAGCGATTCTTTCTTTCCACACCCCTCATTCTGGGCCTCCATTTGTGCACCATTGGATTGGTTCCTAAGAAAACCCTGGGAGTGCTTAGGATGATTAATAGCCTCACTTAATCAGAGGGTGATTCTGTCAATGACCATATATTCCCATGCTTCATCTAGTGCATTATGTGTAATTCAATAGTGCAATCATGGTGATGCAAGAGACTGGCACCAGGGCATGGATGGCAAAAGCAGACTTAGAGTCAGATTTTCATCTCATGCAAGTCCACCCTTTAGACAGGCAACTCCTATGGATGAAAGTCTATGATCATATTTATGTCAACAACTGCATGCCAGTAGTCTGTTCACTGGCTTGAGCAGTATTCATGAATTTAGCATGTTTCTACACATGGTGGTTGTATTGTGTGCAGGCAGGAGAGGAACTGTTTATTATTTAGAAGATTTACTGTTCACTGGCGTGACAGGTCCAGTGACTGAGGGCACCTCTAGAGGATGGTTCACAAAGTTTGTTCAGACTTTGGGGTCCTGTTTACAGCTAAGAAAATAATGGTTCCCTGAACCATGAAGTCAATCCTGGTGTTAGAGATCGAGTCCCATGCAACAGAACTCCATCTCCCACTGAAGAAGTTCCAGGCCCTCTAGGACATGCAGGAAAGGGTGTCAGGCGCTATGATCACTCTGTGTGAGTTGCAGCAACTTTTTGATCACCTGAATCCAATGTCAACCCAAATGGGTGGGCTTTTCCTTATACAGTTCATAAAGGCAGGATCTGAGGGTTACCAGCCCTGCCATAGTCTGTGTGTAACTGAGGGCATGCATGAAGGAAGTGTGGTGTGGCAAGATTTTTTGTCCTGCTACTGTATAATGAGATATCCATCTGGCCCATGGTAACAAATAGCGAAGAACTACAGGTCTTTACCCTACACAGCTGGTTGCACTAGGTTTGTGGCATATTTTGCTGATGGCGGGCCTCCCAGTGGCCAGTCTTCTGGGTAACAAGTGAATTGATGAGACAGGTCTCCTTGTTGGAGTTCATCACTATATTGTGGTACTGACTGTGTGGGAAAGCTGCCTCTGTGATAAACAGGTTATCTTTAAGATTGATAACACTGGAGTGGTTCGTACTACTAATGGCCAGTTGGGGGTAAAGGGCTTACTGGGTAATTTAATGCATATGTTTTTATACAGGTGCATGCGCACTTCTAAACATCAAGTTTAAGGCTGTGCATGTTCATGGGACTGACAATAGGATCACTGATGATGTCTCATTTGAAGAGGCAAAAGGTTAAGGGAACTGGTGCTCTCAACAGAGAAATGTCCACGGAAGGTCCCTTCATGTCTGTCAGAGTTGGAAACCCCAATTTATGGGAGCTACTCTGGACATTCATTATACCCAGCACATGTGTAGCTTACAAGAGAGGCATCAAGAACTTCTTGAGGGTGTGGCCAGCTTGGTGGTGCTGAGAGTTGAGGTGCTGGACACCACACCACACAGCATGCTGGCAACCTGGGTTCGGGAGTGGACTCGGGCCATCACGGATTAGCAGGGGAGAGGGAGAATCAAGCATCCTGTAACAACTCTCCTCCCACTGGGGTGGAAACAGAGTTTGCATCACTCTGCAGTGGCAACTGGTGGAAGCCAGGGGCACTGCTAGTAGTGCACATAGTTGAGGGGTTGGAGCACAGTGGGCATCAGCACATTGTGTTTGGATGCCATTGCATGTCCGGCTTTAAGGGTGAAAAATACAGGCGGAAAATTGTGGGGTGGTCGTAGCGGCTGATGGCAGTGCACTGCACCCCCAGACATGAGAGGTGCACCCCTTGGTATCAGGATCCAGGTCCCCCAAATGGGGGAGGCTCTGCATGCCAGCCTGTGTGGAGGAGAGCATGTTGCTGGCCAGACCAGGTCCAGGGGTGTGGGTGCCGGTGACCGGACAATTCACTACCTGCTCACTCAAAAAGAAAGCTCTGAATAAGAAAACTTGTATTTTACCAGTTTAGACTAGAGATATTTGGTGCATAATAGTGGGGCATTCACCAGTAACAATTAGCCACACCAAAAAGAGAAGCTGTCTATCTGTACTTAGAGGAATCCAAAGGGATCTTTCAAACTGCAAAGTGTGTGTTGAGCACCAGGACTGGAAGCTACGGTGTTAAATAATAAAGTTCAGGGTACACGATTTTAGTTCAAAATGCACCCATAACTGAAGGAACCACTTGGACTCTATCCAAAGATTTTAGCAGAGTCCATTTAATAAGATTAATGCAAAATACACACACTTACACATTAGCCAGCATGCAAATGGTGCTGCAGAACTGCTGAAACACTGACATTTCACTTGGCTATCTGCCAAGCTTCCTCAGAGTGATCTAACCTTAGTTACAAAAGTGCCCAACATATACAGTATAGTGGTGACAAAGAAACTCATAAATAATCCACCAGTCAGATGACTTCATTTCATGGTGGTGGTTACTTTAAAAAAACTCAACACTTAAAATCAATCTTGGGCAAGCACCACTGCTATATGTTGTTGTTCAGTCTGCCAGGAAGCAGACTTTACTACATCCAATACAAAGCCTACTGGTTAAATCCAGTTAGGAAAAAATGCATTTCATAACCAATTTCTAATTCCTTTGCAACAAATTGATAGACTGTACAGCAGATGCAGTGTGCTTAAGTCCAGGCACATAGTTGTAAATGTATAGATCACACCATGGTGACAAATCCAAACCCATTATTAACAATATTCCACACTATATGTGCAGATAGCTATAAAAGACTTAGGTTTTTAGCATCTCATTTTTTCTTAAATGCTGCCAAGTCTATTGTATGCTGTTGCTTAGTCCTGGATTTCTTGCTCAAATTCAAAGATCCAGAAGATCTCTCTTCTCCCAATTAATTTCTTAATATCCCCCCCTCACCTTGGTCCCTCTTTCACCAATTGTATGCCTGTAAAACAAATTTTATGTTCCAGGCCTGGTGAACACTTAACATGCTTCACAATCACATAAGAAACATCGCCTATCTGTAAGGCTCATATATATTCCCCACCTGGAGCTTAAATTGGTGTGTAGTACAACCAACATAAAAAGGTCCACAGCTGCGTGTTAATAAATACACTACACCCTGACTATTAAAATTAATAAATTGTTGGATATCTATCTGTTTCTTAGTTCTAGGGTGTGAAAAGGATTTGCAGGGCTGTATGTATTTACAGTAAGTGCACCTTCCATATGTGAGGGTTCCTAGTGGGGGAAGGAAGTTAACTCTAACAGGTTCAGGTCAGGACAGATATTGCTGACCACCATGTCCTCAATGGTTTTGCATCATCTGAATACTACCTCTGAGTCTTTCATAACTAAATGATGTAGTTTAGCTTCCAGCTTTAGAGTGGACCAGTTGCCACAATGATTTCATTTGTTTTTTTTTTGCTCTCTTAGTATATGTGGTAACAAAGGGGCACTTTTGTTTTGCGTCTTTTGTCCGACTAGCATAAACCAAGGTGTCTGCACTTTCCATACCCTCAACTGTTTCCAAAGCTGTTATAATGCTGTGCTTACTGTAGCCCCTGTCTTTGAAAGGTCAAATCTGTGTGTTTTGTTTAATCTCATATTCCCTTTGCCCTGTACAGTTTCTTAAAGTCTGCACAAATTGTCCCTTAGGTATATTAAACCTTACATGGGAAGGATGACAACTCTCATATCTAAACCCTGTTATGACAAAAAAGATGAAAACCTGTGCTCAGCATAAATATAGGGGTGCTCAACCACCGAGAGTCCTGGCCTGGTCTCTCCTTTTAAAACTTAATTCTGTTTACTACAAGGTGAGCAGTGCTCACCTTGTTTTAAATGGAATGAAATCTCATATCTAAGCAAACTGTTGTGGTCAGTGTGCTTCTGGGAGAGCGTGGTACAGACATTTCCTTGGTCATTGCAATAAATTTTAAGGTCCAGGTATGTAGTTTCATTTGGGTGAATAGTGTACTTAAAGCGCTGACAGCTGCTGCTGCTTTCCACTTATTCAACGAATGATTGAAAATCTTCAAAGGTGCCCTTCCAAATTATTAGGATGTCATCAATAAAGCACTGCCACAAATCCAAGAAATGTTAATATGGATCTGAGGAAGTGCTATAGAGAAGATCAATCTTCCATTTGCCAATGAATACATTGGCAAAGCTAGGGGCCATGGTGTCCCCCATCGCAGTGCCCCATTCCAGTAAAATAATCTGTTTTGGAATAGGAATTCATTTTTTGTGACCACACTCTCAGGAAGTTCCAACAAATACCTAGTGGGTACTGCAACCTGATCTACCTCAGATCTTAACTCAAAAAAATGCCCCATAGGCACTTGAGCCTTCATTGTGAGGGATCACAGTATACAAGAAATCAGCATCAAGGGTTGCAAAGCACTGATTTCAATCTATGTCTAAATCATCCATGATATTAACTATTTCTGTGGAATTACTCATGTACAAATGCAGGTTTTTAACTAATGGTTGCAGATATTGATCTACAAACAGGGAAGGTGGTTCAGTAAGCCAACCCCTTCCTGAAATCATTGGCCTCCCTTGAGGATTCCAGAGTCTTTTATATATTTTGGAGAATATATAAATTACAGGAGTCATGGAATGGACTACAGTCAAAGTTCTATACAAGGTGTCAGTAATGTATCCCCAATCATTTCCCCTGTTCATTAATTCATCTACCTGCTTTTTAAATTCCAAAGTGCAAGTGATGTTAGTTCTAATGTAACACTTATCATCAACAAGCTGTCGTTCTATTTCAGACACATAGTCAGCTGTATCCAAGATTGCAATAGCTCCACCTTTATCAACGGGCTTAATTATAATCTCGTTATCTGTAGCAAGCTGTTGTAAGGCTATCATCTGAGCACTACTATAATTCTAGGGCATTGGTTCAATAATGGTACCCCTCAGTATTTAAGATCTAATTCATATTTTTTAATAAAAGTAGACACTATAGGATTGTACATAGGACAAAATTGCGAGTTAGCTTGAAAGGTAGTGGCATCCTCAGGCAATGACATTCCATATACATCACATTGATTATTTTGTTCTGTACAGACACATTTAAAAGTCACATTTTGTGCAAATTTATGTATATCAACACAGACAGAAAGAAGTCAATGTCTGCAGTAGGGGAGAAGGATAACTTCTTACTTAATACACTTTCCTCTGCTGCCGTGAGATTGTGCTGTGATAAATTCACAATAGGGACCAAGAGTTTATCACTGTTCTCAGAGGGTGAGTTGGTGGAGTGGGTATACTGTTTAATCAGCAAGCATTCCTTCTCCTTCCTCTATACCAACACCCCCTCCTCAGTTTCCTCTGCAGGGCTGATAAGCTTCCTGAAAACGTGTCTTGTGTTGGCTGCGTTGTGTTCCCTGTTTTTATACTGGAACCTGTCTCTGAGGTGTTTCCCCCAGTTCCAACTCTAATAAAGGGCCAGATTCAGAACAGTCTGTATCAGAAAGACTGATCGAGTACTCTAACACAGTTGAGCTGTCCCCCACTGACCACCCAACACCTGTGGACTTTTTTAATATGGATTTAGGTCTGCCCTGTTCATAAGTAGTGTCTGATTTCTTGTGCCAGTCAAATACTCTGTCTAGTTTGTAATCATGCTCATATCTTAAAAACTTCTTTTGTTTTTATTTTTTTTGAGTAGAATACCATATCTTGAAACTTTATCAAACAGCATTTTATTGTACTTTTCAAACTCATCTGTTGTATTCTCAGATTTTAACAGTTTCTGCACTGGCAATGTTCACAGTTAATTGCTCTCATACTGGTTTGGCATGAGAGAGTATAAGTTTGATATTTTTAAAAGACACTTCTTCCATATTATTGTACCATCTGCATATACATTCTGTGTCATCAGTACCACGTGAGGGTTTGTGCAATATGCGTAGCCTGCGGAGCACCTATTTCATTTCCAGGTAGGCTTCAAGTGTGGTTTTATGCCAAAACATGCGCCTACCTTTTAAAACCAGTTTTTCAAGGTTCCTGAACAACTTCTTTGCTTCTATTTCCGCCATGGTCTCTGTCTGAGAGTTACAATTCAAAATGAGGTTGACGTCACCAGCTGTGGAAAAAATCAATCCATCAAAGCCACCAACCAGAACAGAGGACACTCCTGAAGGTGCTTCTCCATTATCCTGATTGGCCATCTTCAGAAAAGCAATCCGAAGGGCAAAACGGCTTCCAATATCAGTGAGTAGGAGAATGCTGCTGAGCAAAAACAGTACCTAGTTCTCGATGAGCATATACTCAGCTATGAACATACAAACATACTAAATTTGCCAGCAGATAAAGGCCTAGAGGTCTATCAAGTTTGCTCAAATGTGCAGCTAGCACCCCTTATTCTGCAGCTGCACCTCCCTTCCACCCTTCCCCTGCATTGACCCTCCCCCTTAACCTGTTCCAGCCCCGTCTTAAGCAGTCCACTGTTCTGCTGGATACCACTTCTGCCAGTAATGCATTCCACTCAGCTACCACCATCTCTGTAAAAAAGTGTCTCCTCATGTCCCTCCTGAACCTTCCTCCCTCCAGTCTTATATCATGGCCCCAGGTGTCCCTCCCTTCCCTTACTTTGAACAGCCCATCTGTACCTGCCTTGTTTATTCCTTTCATGTGCTTAAAGGTTTCAATCATGTCCCCCTGTCCCTTTTCTCCTCCAGTGAGTACATGTTCAACTCCCTCAGCCTCGTCTCATATGATAAGTTCCCCAGCCCCTTGATCATCTTTGTTGCCCTGCACTGCACCCACTCCAGTAACTTAATGTCCCTCATCAGATATGGATGCCAGTACTGACCACAGTACTCCAGGTGTGGTCTAACTAATGACCTATACAGTGGCAGAATCACCTCCTCCCTCCTTGAGGATATACCCCTTGCAATGCAACCCAGCATTTCATTGGCCTTTGCAGCTGCCTTCCTATTTTGTGCCAAGTTGTTCATTGAGTTTGTAATGAGCATTCCCAGATCCTTTTCCTCCTCTGTCTAGGCAGGCTGCACACTCCCCCAGCTGGTAACTCCTCCTTGGGTTCTTCACCCCAAAATGCAGCACCTTGCACTTTTTGGCATTAAACCCCAGTTGCCAGCTGCGTGACCAGGTTTCTAGCTTTGCCAGATCATCCTGCAACCCCAACCATCCCCCTAGCTTGTCCACCACTGCTCCCATCTAGGTATCATCAGCAAACAGACTGATCTTGCTCTTGATGTCCAATGACATGTCTACAATGAATATCCCAAACAACACTGGTCCCACTCTGAGCCCTGTGGAACACCGCTCATCACTACCCTTGGGGATGAGAGTTCCCCACCTACCACCACCCTCTGTTGTCTTCCCTGAAGTAAGTTCCCCTACCCATCTCACCAGCTTTGCACCTGCCCCTATTCCTTCTAACTCATTTCCCAGCCTCCCATGTGGCACCGAGTTGAATGCCTTACTGAAGTCCAAATGCAGGACATCCATTGCTTGGCCCCTGTCCTATTGCCTAATTACCCAGTCATAGAACTCCACTAGGTTGGTTTGGCAGGATCTGCCAAGTATGAAGCCATGCTGTCTGCTGTTCTGCAGTCCTTTGGCCCCCAGGAGAACCACCAGCCTCTCCTTCAGGATAGTCTCCATCAGCTTACCCATGATGGATGTGAGGCTCACCGGTCTGTAGTTCCCCAGTTCATCTTTGGAGCCACTCTTGTGGAGAAGCACCACATGAGTCATCCTCCATTCCTGAGGTACACACCCTGAGTGTAGTGAGGCATTAAATAGGTCTGCCAAAGGTCCCTCAAGGACCTCTGCCAGCTCTTTCGGTACCCTGGGGTGGATGCCATCTGGGCCTGGCACCTTGTCCACCCTCAGTGCCTTCAAACCCTCCAGAACTCTGCCCTCCATGATTTCACCATCTTTCACCCCTCCTCCCCTGTTTCTGCCATTCCTCTCCCCTTGGTTATCACCCCCCTCTTCTCCTTAGTAAATACCGAGCAGAAGTAATCATTTACTGCTTCTGCCTTATTGCAACCCACTTCTACCCAACCCCCCTCCTTTCTAATCCTTACTATGTGGTCCCTACAGTTGCTATTCTCCCTGATGTACCTAAAGAACTCCTTCTCCCCCTTCTTAATGCCTTTTGAAAGCCTGAGTTCCATAGATGCCTTGGATCTCCTTACTGCCCTTGTTACCAACTTTGATTCCTTCAGGTACTCCTCCCTTTTCTCCCCCCTCCCTGTTTTCTTGTACCTGCTAAAGGCAGCTCTTTTCCTCCTTACCTCTTCCATGACCTCCTTGCTCACCCAGCTCAGTTTCTTAGCCCTAGCCTTCTTGCTCTGGGCCTTGCTGCAGGTTCTGGTTGCCTCCACTATCCCCAGCTTTATGAGCCCCCACCTCTGGTTAGTGACCATACTAGGTTGAATTCTGGTCAGGTACCATTTTACCACTTCCCCCATCCTCCCAAAGTTGGCCCTCCTGAAGTCCAGCACTCTTGTGCCAGATTCCACTCCCTCCTTGTCCATATCCAATATGAGCCATACTGAGTGGTGGTCACTCCTTGACAGTGGTTCTTCCACCCTAATTTCCCTCACAAACTCCCCATTTGCCAGCACAGGGTCAAGGGTATTCCTGGTTGGTTCACTGACCATTTGCATCAGGAAGCTATCCTGGAAGGCATCCAGCAGTATCTGCTCCCTTCTATTCCTGGTTGTTTGGGTACTCCAGTCCACTCCTGGCATGTTGAAGTCCCCCACAATCACCACACTACCCTTCTTGCAGGTTCTCCTGATCTGTCCCACTAGTTCCCTGTCTAACTCTTCCATCTGAGAGAGCAGCCAGTATACCACTCCAATTCTGAGAGTCATATTCTTGGAATCCTGGTTTTGCATCCAAAGTGACTCCATACTACCCTCCTCCCCTTCCTCCCTTACACACTTCAGTCCTTCCTTCACATATAGTGTCACCCCCTCCTTTCTCAATCACTCTATCCCTACAAAATAACTTGTACCCTGGTACAGATAGGCCCCATTCATTGTATTAGGTGGCCCATGTTTCTGTGATGGCTGCAATGTTCACCTCTCCCTCTGCCATGAGCACCTGTAACTGCAGTTTTCCTCCTAAGGCTCCTAGCATTAAGGGTGATCACCTTCCACCCCTTCCCCCCTCCCATCTTGCCTTCCTTTACTAGCATCACCAATAGTACTTGCCATTTGTCCTTTGTCACTGTTATGGGGAGGTAAGCTCATATGACTTCCAAACCTGTGGTCTCTGCATGTCTCTTGCCCACTTGCCACCCCCCCACTCCTAGTTTAAACTCCCAACTTCCTCTATATACTCCTCCATCCTCTGTTTCAACACTTTCTTTCCCTCCTCGATCGAGTGAAGTCTGTCCTTGGCATAGAGACTACTGTCCTCCCAGGTCCTTCCCCACCCCACCCCCACCAGCCTATACCCTTTAGCATGACACCAGGTTCTTAGCCATCCATTAAATTCCTGTATTCTCAGCTTTCTTGTTCTGCTTGCCTTGGGCACTGGAAGTATCTCTGAAAAAGTTACTGATCTTCCTGCCCCCTCACATAATTGTCCTAGTTCCTCAAACCTCCTCTGGACTATATCTACCACCTTGTTAGGCAGATTGTTCATCCCAAGATGCATAATTAAAAGAGGCCTGTCCCCACCCCTTCCAGCATATTTCAAAACAGATTTTCCCACCCTTTCCCCTTGTCATTCCTGGCATGGCCTCCACCCAAATGCGACTAAGTCTCTCCCCTTTGCTGCCCCACCTGACTCCTCTTAGTATTGAATCCCCCAGCACTAAGATTCCACCCCTCTTACTCCCTGCTTGCTTCCATTCCTTGCCATCTCTCATTCCCAGCTCCTCTTCCTCCTCCTGCACAGTATTCCCCCCTTCTGCCCCTGTTGTAATTCCTCCAGCAGAACTTCCCCCTGCTCCAATTTGATCCAAACATTTATCGGTTACTCCTCTATTTTCATCACCTCCCTCCTCCTCCTCCTCCTCCTTCCCCTCTAGCACTGCAAAGCAATTTTCTGAAGACCCTTCACCAATGCCCACTTCCTCTCTCCTCATAGTAATCTGTTCCCTCCTTTTGACTCCATGACTGTTGCCACTTCTTCTCCTCCCCTCACAAGTCCCTATCACCTCCTTCCATTTGTCTTTTGTCTCCTGACTGGTTTCCCCAGAGAACGTTCTTCCTGGCCTGGGCCCCTTTGTCCCTGCTCCCTTCCTCTGACCCTCTCCTCACCACTGTTGGCTTAAATTGCCATCCCTTATCTTCCCTCCTCCCTCCCTCCAGTATTGGTCTATGACCACCTCCAGTCTGCCTTGTCTGTCTTAGTTCCTCCTGCAGACCCTCAGTCTCCTTTCTAAGTTTCTCTATGTGGTTGCACACTAAACATACCCCCACCCTCCAGGCAATTTTTAAAAAGATTGGATGCACAGCAGATGTTGCAGCCTACCACCCTACCCATTGCACACTAAACATACCCCCACCCTCCAGGCAATTTTTAAAAAGATTGGTGTGCCACAGTTGTTGCAGCCTACTACCCTACCCATTGCTCTTGCTGATCACCAGTGACCTCCTGCCCTTCCAGATAAAGGATACCAAACACTACCCCAAGTCTCCCCTCTCCCATCTCTATCAGTGCAAAACATTCTTCTCCTTTTCTTAATTTCCCTTACCCCCTTTGTCATACACTTCTAGATAGATTGAGCAACTGCTTTTTACATTCCTATCACTCCTTTCCAGGTATGCTATAATCCCCTTCTAGACATCACTCAATCATTTCTCCAGAACCCCAATTTCAAAATAGGTGGGACAGTTTTATTGGAGACCTGGCTATCCCAGTTAAAGGAGAGTAAAGTTTGTGATTTGTTTCTAGACGGACACCTTCTGTCCAGTCAGGAAATACTGTCTCAGTTTCAACTTCCTACTAAATACATTTTCAAGGTGTTACAACTTCAACATGCTTTACTCAAATAATTTGGCTCTGTGCCATGGTTAATGCTGACTTCTTGCAGTCATTCATGGATCTGGCCAAACAACCGCAATTGGTGTCATGTATTTTGGCTTTTTTTCCCCCTATACTGTTCCCTAATGTCACTGCCCAGTCCTCATACTGGTCCTCAGCTTTTCCGCAGTCTACTTTTAATTGGAAGAAGATATGGGAAGATACAAACATACGATACTTGCCAGCAGAAATAGGCCTCACAGTCTATCAAGTCTGCTCAAATGTGCAGCTAGCACCCTTATATTGCAGCTGCCCCACCCCAGCCCCCCTCTCACCTTTTGAAACTGCTCTGCATTGTTTACCCAGCGCCCCCTTGCCCTGTTCCATGCTCTTTTGAAACTGACCACCATCCTGCATGCCACCACCTCCTCAGGTAGAGTGTTCCATTTCAACACCACCTTCTCAGTGAAATAATGCCACCTCATCTCCCTCCTGAATCTGCCACCCTCCAATCTTAGCCCATGCTCCCTAATGTCCCTTTGCTTCCTCAGCTTAAACAACCCCTTTGTGCTAGATTTGTTGATCCCCCTCAAGTATTTGAAAGTTTCAATCATATCCCTCCAATCCCTTCTCTCCACCAGGGTATACAAACTAAGGGTCTCAATCTTCCTTCGTAGTTCTGCTTTCCATCCTCTGTATCATTTTTGTCACCCTACCCTAAGCCTGATATCCTTCATCAGATACAGAAGCCAGTACTGCATGCAGTACTCCAAATGGGGCCTAATCAAGGACCTGTACAGGGGTAGGATCATATCCTTGTGCCTGGATGAGAAGCCCCACACAATGCACACCAGCATCCTATTGGCCATAGCTGCAGCCTTCCTGCACTGCGTGGAGTTGTTCATGCTCCTCATTATTATGACCCATAGATCCTTCTCCTCCTCAGTAACACTGCACCACACCCCACCCAACCAATATTCCCACCATGGGTTCTTCACCCTGAAGTGCATAACTTAGCACTTCTTTGCATTAAAACTCAAATGCCACCTTGCCGACCACTCCTCAAGTTGGTTAGGTCATCCAGTAGCCTCTGCCACCACTCAATGTGATCCAGAACATCCCCCATCATGGTGTTGTAAGCTAACAAACTGATCTTGCTCCCAACCCCATGTGCAATATCTGATATGAACAGACCAAACAACACCGGCCACAGCACAGAGCCCTGTGGCACACCACTGGTCACTGGCCTAGGAGATGAGAGGTCCCCCTCCACAATCATCCATTGCAGTCTATCTTCCAGCCAATTCTTGATCCAGTTAGCCATCTTATCCCCCACCCCTTCGTATTTCAGCTTTGCCCCCAGCTACCCATGAAGGACCGAATCAAAGGCCTTGCTGAAATCCAAATATAGAGATAAGATCTCTATAAATATGTGTCTAATGACAAACTTAGCCTTACTCAGTTTTATATTCTACATAACATTTATTATACTTCTCCAAAGTTGACTAAGATGGGTAAATTGTGTTACCCTCTTTGTACAAGGTGTGGATAAGCTGAGGGATCTATATTTCTTATTTTATGAGAATGTGTTAAAGTGGCTCCTTTATGGGCTCAGGTCAAAGCTAGTGTAGACCTCATGTTAGGTTTAGAAAGGCTTTTTGCACCCAAGGTATGTATTGTTGGGGATTACACAGGGATAGCAGTGCAGGAAAGGAAGCACCATTTAGCTATGATCTTCTTATCTATTAATGGGTTGTCCTTTGCCACTGGACTGATCATGTAACGCTTGCATACCATGAATGGCTGCAAGACCTTTGTTCAATTTAAGGATTGAGAAGATGATAGCAAGTCTTCACAATAAAATGGACTTATATGCAAACATATGGAATAGACTACACAGTTCATATTCTCCTTCTTCCCCAGGAGTGTTATCAGCTGTGCAATGTTTTGTATTTTTATTGTGTTTTATTTTAACTCGATTTTATTGTGGGTCCACAATACTTTCTATCTATCTATTAATGAGTTGTTACTTGCCATTTACTCTGCTTATGGGGGGGGGGCTTGGTTTATTTGTGTTTGCTGTTGTTTGTTGACTTGTTATTGATATTCAGTTGAAAATTTTAATAAAGTATACTGAATTAAAAAATAAAAAAAACAGTACCTAGTGTGGTGTAGCACAAACATAAGTTGGGAGGAGACCACAACAACCCCCAACCAAAAGTAGTGGTCCTCACTTTTACACCCCTAAACAAAGGGGAAACCTGGGCTCCTCAAAAACTGAAGACCAAAACACAAAGAGTATGTTGAGCACCAGGATTAGAAGCTATGGTGCTAAACTGTAAAGTTCAGGATACAGTGGCACAGTTCAAAAAGCATCCATAGCTGCAGGAACCACTAGGACTCCATCCAAAGATTTTAGCAAAGTCTGTTTAATCAGAGTACTGCAAAAGTGTTGAGTTTTTTAAAAGTAACCACCACCATTAAAAGGAGGCATCTGATTGGTGAATTATTTATGAGTTTCACCTGTCAGCACTAGAAATCTATAAATATATATATATATATATATATATATATATATATATATATATGCTGGGCACTTTTGTAACTAAGGTTAGATCACTCTGAGGAAGCTTGGCAGACAGCCAAGTGAAGCATTAGTGTTTCAGCAGCTCTGATGCACCGTTTGTATGCTGACTAATGTGTGAGTGTGTATTTTGCACTTCTCTGATTAAACAGATTTTGCTAAAATCTTTGGATGGAGAAAGCTAGTAACTGTTTCATCCCACAATAAACTTGTATTTTTGGCTGCTGTTCTAGTTGGTAAGTGTACAATGCCGTTTTTGATTTTCGACGATGTACAGTATACTCACTGTGATTGGAGTTGCTGTTTTGCGGTCTCCATTATGACATAGAACCCACTGTTGCCGCATATTCTAAAAGAGCAGAAGAAAATAAAGGAAATCATCAAGGGCAATTGGTCCATTCTACAGTTGGAACCTAAACTTCATAATTTAGTTATGAAAGGCCTGGAGATAGTATTCAGATGATGTAAAACCATTACGGACATGGTGGTCAGCAATATCTTACCTGACCTGAACTTGTTAGAGCTAACTCCTCCATCCTCCACTAGGAACCCACAGATGTGGAAGGTGCGCTTACTGTAAATAAATACAGCCCTAAAAATCATTTTCACACCCTACTGCTAAGAGCAGATATATATTCAATATTTATTAATTGTAATAGCCGGGGTGTATTGTATTTATTAATATGCAGCTGTGCAGCTTTTTATGTTGGTCGTACTACACGGCAATTTAATCTCCAGGTGAGGGAACATATACAAGCCTCAAAATGAAGCAATGATTCCTATGTAACAGTGAAGCATTTTAAGTCTTCACAATGCCTGGAACATAAAATAAATTTTACAGGCATAGAATTGGTGAAAGTGGGACCAAGGGAAGGGGTGATATTAAGAAATTAATTGGGAGAAGAAAGAGCTTCTAGATCTTTGAATTTGGGGCAAGAAATTCAGAAGGATTAAATGACAGCATAGACCTGGCAACATTAAAAAAAATGTAGATGATAAAAGCCAGAGTCTATTATGACTGTCTGCAACATATAGTATAGAATAGTGTCAATAATGGGTTGGATTTGTCACCATGCTATGATCTACACATTTACAAGTACGTGCCTGAACATAAGCACACTGCATCTGCTGTACAGTCTATCAGTTTGCTGCAAAGGAATTAGAAATTGGTTATGAAATGCATTTTTTCCTAATTGGATTTAACCATTAGGCTTTGGTTTGGATGTAGTAAAGTCTGCTTCCTGACAGACTGAATATCAGCAAACAGAGGTGGTGGTTGTCCAAGACTGATTTTAAGTGTTGAGGTTTTTAAAGTAACTGACCTACAGTACCCATATTACTGGCCTCATCAAGAAAATCCAGATGAAGCTAGGTGTATTATATCGAATCAGAAAGTTCCTTATCCCTGTCTCCAAACTACGCCTCACCAGCTCCCTTCTACTGCACTTCCTTGATTATGGCACTATTGTCTACTCCCCGCAACACAACCCCCTTTTCTACAAGACTACATGTAATAATATTGCAGGCTTCATGACTGGCCTCCCATGGATGACCCATCACAGTACCCTCTATGCTGCCCTCAACTGGCTCACCTTTGATGGCAGGTTCCAACTTAAAATGCTCTCTTTCCAACACAAGGTTCACCATAACCTTCTGCCGATCAGCGTTAACTCCCTTTCCCCTCATTGGTTCCCAAGCGCAATTCAAGAGGGGCCACCTGTCATATATCTTTGACACATACATGGGCCCTAAGTTTTACAATAAACTGCCCCTGAACTTCAGGTCTGTAGTTCAATTTGTTCATTCACCTCCTCCCTCAAGGGCCACCTCCGCCAATCCACCACCTGTGTCTGCCTGGTAGGTAACCCCCCTGAATGTCCGCCAACCCTTGAGTTACCTTAGAGTTTATATGTATCTGTGCTGTGTTGTTGTGTGCTCTGTATTTTTTTTTCTAATCTAGATGCTCCTATCATGTACACTGTTCCTATTGTAAATACCATAACATTTTGCAAATATTGTTTTTACCTTTTTCTCTGTATCATCGAATTTCTTTACCACTGGACATTTGTGAAAATGATCATTTCTGCTTACATACTTTCCAGTATAAAAATAAAATTGAATTGGTTGAATTGAACTGCCACCATGAAAGGGAGGCATCTGGTTGGAAGATTATTTTTGAGTTTCACCTGTCACCACTGTACTTATGTTGGGCACTTTTGTAACTAAGGTTACATCACTCTGAGGAAGCTTGGCAGATGGCCAAGTGAAACATCAGTATTTCAGTGGCTCTGCAGCACTGTTTGTATGCTGGCTAATGTATGTGCATATGTGTGTGAGGGCATATGTGTGTGTGTGTGTGTGTGTGTGTGTGTGTGTTTTGCACAACTCTGATTAAATGAACTTTGAAAATCTTTGGATAGAGTCTTAGTGATTCCTGCAGCTACGGATGCTTTTTGAACTATGCTACTGTATAGCATTTCAAAGTCAGTCGTTGAAAGCACATTTTGTATTATGTTATATTCTGTTGGCAAGCAACATTCCTGACACCTATGATGCATACAGTTGTCATAATTCCTTTGCAACTTCATAAAGGCAATGGAATCCTTTTTTAATAGTTTGTAAATCATTATAAATAGTAGAACAGTTAGAAAGTGCAATCGTTCATTTCTTTCTGCCTGTATGTTGTTGTCACCCTATTGTCTGCAATCAGATTCTCTGTTTCTTCCTTTAGCCCAATCCTTAGCATCATCTAACACTACTTGATTGTAACCTTTTTCTTTAAATTTAATTTTAATTTGTTCAGCTTCTTTCAGAAAATGTTATTTGTGGCTGCAATTTTGATGGAGCCATAAAAAAACTGCTTCAATTGTATATTAGAAAGAATATGTTTAGGATGATAGTAGATGCTTCTAATATAGAATTATGATCGGTGATCAGCCTATGTGTGAAAATAATGTAATTGTTTAATGAAAACACTAGTGGGAATTGAGTGAGTAAGTGTTTTCAACAAAAATCAACCTTTTGCCCTCCCGCAGCAGCAGTTGTGCAAACATTTAAAATAAATAAATAAATATTCAAGTTTGCTCCCCTGCTAATCCCTTCCTTCTGCACAGTATTCCAACTCAAGGAGAATGAAACACATAGACCAAAGGTGTAACATATGTCACATTAAATAATGGAGTTCATGTGTTCCAAAGTTAAAGTACAAATTCAGTAAAAGGATATTGATAGCATGGCAATATGAGCAGCTCTCAAACTAACTCTTGATCCATATTATGAAATCAGCTTAGTGACTACAATGGAATGAATGCACGTGTTTCTGCCTGCAGAGAGCATTTCTACTAATGGGTTTAAGTTTCAACTCTACCATGTAGAACTGGTTGATACTAAGCTGACTTGCTGTGCCAGATTGCAGAGAAATCTGGTAAAATATTACATTTTTTTTTTAATTCTACTTCTTAGGTTAACGGCAGTAAGCAAGTGTAGTAGAACATTAATTAAACTGACAAATGTTTGTTTATCATATTGTATAAGTGATTTCAGTACCCATGTCAGAGTACTGTACATATACTGTCAGTTTGCAAAATAATTCATTCAGATGAATATTCTCACAAAAGTATGTTGCATAATAGATAAGAAGTCTGTCTTTTGAAAAACACATAACATATTCCAGCTACCACAGGGGACTGTTAAAATGCAAGAAACTGTTAGGGTGGGCTATTTACTGTCAACATGAAGTAGTATGGAAAGGGAGCATACTGTTTCTTACATATACTAGCGTGCAGTACCAGTTATTGTGGTTTATTTAGTTGAATTGGTGCTAATTAATCACCATGTTTTCACTCTCCCATATTCTATCATTTTAATTACTATTGTTGAAGTGATCTACATCCACCAAGGCTCTTAGAAGTGGTTTTCTTATTTCTGCTACATCTGTTTTGTTTTTTTTTGTCCTCACAAAAATCATTAGCAAAGCCTGCTAGAGAATGTAAGTAGATTCACTGCCCCTTGAAAACATGACATCTGTCAGTCCAGTCTGGGCACCAAACAGATAGAACCCCAGGATATTTGGGTCACAGAGACAGGAAATCAGCATCAGACAGTGTTTGTAGAGTAACTAATTCAGTTCACAGGTGGCTACAACACTAGATGCATTTTAGCCAGTGGCTTACTTTTAGACCCTAGCATGTACTCAACTGACTTGTTATGTTCTGCCCCCTTACCTCAAGCAGCAGTGGATAATTTGCTGGATGTGTAAGGGAAATATTTTGTACCTCTCTCCACATCATATTTTCTTATACTTTGTAGTTGGATGGTAGCAATTTCTATTAGTTTACTCCTTATCACAGCTCTTTGTGGGAATAAGGAACCTAGAGAAAAGCAGACTCATATATGGATGGGGGGATAAGTAATTGACCATTTTACAAGATTGTGAGACAACTATAAATGGAGGTATAATGCCTCCTGTTGTCTCAGAATTCCTAGTAATAACTTCCCTTTGAGAAAACTATTGTGGAAACAGGAAAACAATAAGTTCTTATCTGTTTTATACCTACAGTGTTGTGTAGAGGCATGACAACAGACTGTACATGGTAGGTGTACATGGCAGGCAGGTATTCAGACATCCCTCTGCACCCCTGTCCACAGGAAAATGCATGTGACCAACTGTCACTGAGCTAGCAACACCTAACTGTCTCAACTCCTCTATCCACTATTACCCATTTGAGTATCGTGTCTGTGTAGCATAGTACAAAATGAAATATGTGTGCCACACAGTTTATAGTATCGATGTTGTGCATATTAATAATTTGAATCACATAACCTGTCATACATAGAAACATAGAAACTGACAGCAGATAATGACTGCTGGGCCCTTCTAGTCTGCCCATTTTTAATTAGGATCACTTTTGCTGCAGACCCAATTGTTCTTACAGAACTGTCTCTTCCACTCCCTTCCATCTTCAAAACCAAAAGTTAACTGGCTGAACAGAATTGCAGTCACATTACAATTGATTTCCCAAAAATGAATAAAAAAAAAACAAGGTTGCAGATTGTAAAGTGCATCTTTGGCAGTCTGTCATTTCTGTGTAGACAATGTCTAGATTATTAAAAATAAAACAAAAATAAATAAAATCCTGTATTGTAGCTAATTCAGTCTTGGTATATAGCTGAGTACCATCATAATACATTAACTCCATACAGTATCTACCTATTATGGTGTCATCACAATATGAGTAGTATATTCCTTCACACATGTTCCCCCTGATTTTTTTTCTCCCTTGCTCAATGCATATATTATGACAGATGTGATTATCATGTCTGTGTAGAATAGTACAACATGAATTATGTATGCCACACAGTTTACAATATTGACATTGTGCATATTAATAATTTTACACTGCATCCATTTGACTCACATAACCTGCCATACATAGAAACTGATGGCAGATAACAACTGCTGCCCCATCTAGTCTGCCCATTTTTAATTATGATCAGGTTTACTGCAGACCCAACTTGATCTACAGCATTGTCTCTTCCCTTCCCTTCCTTCCTCCAAGGGTTCTTTTGTGCCTATCTGAGGCATTTTTGAAACCCACCACTTTTTTCATCCCCACTGCCTCCCATGGAAGGTTGTTCCAGGAATCCACCACTGTTTTGGCAAAGAAGCACTTCCTCACATCTCTCCTGAATCTACCTCCTTCCAGCTTCATATCATGACCCCTTGCTCTACAGCACCTTTTTCTCTGAAACACACCTCCCTCCTGTACCCTATTAACCTTCATGAGGTATTTAAAAGGCTCCATCATATGCCAACTCTCCCTACTCTCCTCCAGGGTGTAAATAATGAACTCTTTCAGTTTCCTTTCATTAGGCTTTTGATGCAGACCTTACACCTTTTTGACATCACTCAGCTCTCTTCTTGCCATGTTCTCCTTTTTCCAATTGTTCCTCCTTCCTAACTCTTCTTCTTTGACTGCTCCATCTCCCCTTCCTCATTTGCTAACCCTCTGCTTTTTTGAATAACTTGCATTGTGGTGGGACTCTCTCCTCAAAATCTCCCCACTCACTGTCTCAGCCTGTAGTGGCCTTATTGCTGCTTCTCCCATTTCTTCCATCACCCCACTCAGCTATTTTAAATGTCCACTGAAATAACATTAAACCATCCACTGAGGACTATGGTTCCTTCCTTAATGGAAGCTGGCCATCACCTCAGCATAGGCTCTTATCCTTCTAGGTTGGCTTTAAGTCTGCATTGTAGCCTTACCTCTCCTCTCTGCACAATTTATTCTGCCATTACATGAAGGTCTCAGTTTTGAGCTCCCTCTCCTTCCCCACATAATACATAATGCACTTGCTGCTCACATTTTAAACACATGGGAAACACAGGATCAACTAGATAAATGAACTAAGATTTACCAAAAATTAAATTTACACATGATGCTGACTAGAGCAATTCACCTTTATATTTAAGCCCATGAAACACTCTTATCAAGTTAATGCATTATCAGCCATAGTTATTCTGACCAGAGCTCATCTATAAGATGGTTGTGTATTTTTTAAGGAAATGGAGAATGATGGGGCAATGTCTGACACCTAGGTCATGCTTTGGCATTTAAAGCAGCAGTGCAAAAGCTGGCCTCATGGCACTGAGTAAACTGGTTCACTTGGCATGTTGGCAACCTTGGTTTGTGCACTGAGCCTGGGTACCAGGAGTGGAGACCAGTAGGCAGGGAGTTCAGAGTGTCCTTTGGATGCTTCCCTCCTGGGGTGGCGATTGGCACCTGGTGCTGGCTTGGCTGATGTACTAGACAGTGTGATGCCTTGACACACTGCTGTACATCTCCACCACAGGTCACCAATGTAAACAGGCCCATAACAGGAGAAGGGGAATGGGGAGGGGTAGAAAAGTGGGAAACTGCCCCCCTAGTTGACCAGATGATGGCTGCCAGTCACCGTCAATATGAAGCCTGGAAGTGTCTGAGCCAAGTTTGCCATCCCTGGGATACATATCTGTGCCTATGAGGTGCTTCTCCCTTTGAAAGGGGGAACCCACCCGATGAAGTGTTACTTCAGGTTACCTTGGTGCTGTGGCATTAAGGAGTGGAGGATGATGATGGGGCAGAGTGGTGGTGGGCATGGGAAGCCTGAAGGAGTAGCCAGGAGGGGGTGCCTAGAAAGGAGCAAAAAAAAAAACAGCAGTAGTGCATGATAGCGATGAAAATGTTGCCCTATACTTTTTTTTTTAATTTCTTTTTATCCCTCCTGGTCGCCCTCATTATTCCACTCCTTCAGGCCTTGCTCAATGCCACCCAATCCACACTAAGTTTGCCCCTAGAGTGCCTCCGGTGTCCCCTACCTGCCTTCTCTCTTCCTCCTCAGAGCACCTTTGCACAGCGGGTCTGCCTGTGATTACAGGCTGGGTGGCTGGAGTGGCCATCATCCGGAATGCCGAGGGAGGTTTTCCAGTTTTCTTGTCCCTCCCCTCCATCCCACTGAGGATGCCTGGCTCGGGTGGAACCTGCGTACGCATGCCTGCCAAGTGCCTGATGGCGTCCTCCCCTCCCCGGCTTCCCCCAATGGAAGCCGCTGGTTGCCCGAGAGTCGGTGCTCCACCGCTCTCCCAGGTGCCGGGTTGTATTAAACACTGGTGTCCTCTCCCTCAAGGAGGAGAGATCCATGGGGATGCTCAATCCTCCTTCCCCCTGCCGACCCCCAGCAACCCAAGTCCGTATCTGAACCCAGGTCACCGGCATGGTGCAAGGTGTGGTGTCTAGCGCCTCAACCCTCAGCACCACCGGGCCAATGCCCTATACTTTTTTAGTTTGTTTTGGATTGCCCCTTATCTCTTGATTTGCATGATACCCTTCTTTCCTCATGCTGAGTCTCCCTTTAGTATTTTTTTCACATATGAAATAAAAAAAGGAGTGCACCTTTAATATAGCTTGTGCCAGGTTTTCATTGGTATTCTCAGCTGTTTTTGTACATCTGTTGTCCCATAAGGTGAGTCAGTTGTTTAAAATTACTTCTTATGTGACAAAAATGAAATATTGTGCAGCAGACAATACCTCCCTGGCCTTATGGAACAATAGGTGTTGCAAAAACAGCAGAGAATACTGATAAAAACATGGTCCAAGCCATATTAAAAAGAGCGTTCCTTTAATTATTTCAAATGTGAAAAGAAGTACTAAAGAAGACTGAAAATGAGGAAAGAAGTGTATTATACAAGTCAGGAGATAAGGGATAATCCAAAAAAGAATGAAAAGTATAGGTCAACATTTTCACTGCTATCATGCACTGTTGCTTTAATTCAGTGGGGTTCTCAGAGGTGGTGGTCAGATGGGAGTGAGCAGAGTTATAACATTGCATATCCTTAATTTTATAGCTTTAATAATAAACCCTTACTTGTCCAATAAAAGTTTTTTTTTTGCAATGAATTGTCTTTATTTTCAAAAATGTAGATAGCCATAGTAGTTTACTTTGTTTATACAAAACACAATTACCGCTGCATCATCATCACTCATATTGTAAAAGACCTGTAATGGAGCTTGTGAGACTCATGAAGCTGCTGCATAATCACACACATTGCCCGATTTCCCCTTCAGGTACAACACCAAAAAACAAGTTCCAGGGGGCATTTATGACTGACCACTTAGTGTGTAGTCATAAGAGGGTCCGAAGCAAGTGATAACCCAAGTTTGGACTAAAAAAATTCTTACTGTAGTAAAGCTATGAGTCAGTTAAACATTTAATGCAAAAACCCTATGTCCCAACAAATGTGCAGTATATTTTTTCTTGGTCCTCAGAGTTGCTCTTGTTTTTTTTTTCCAAACACAATAAAAATGAATGTCCAAGTAATTTAATTTTGAGCTTCCATGTGGACATACAGTTGTTTCACGCAATTTTGTTTAAGCTAACAACTTGCCTAATGTATGACATTTGTGGCCCAAACATGGGAGACATGTCTTAATTAGATACTCCCCATGACTACCTATGTGGTCCATTTTAAATCCCTTCAACATGTGTGTTTGGTGCAAAACCCCAAAACACATTTTGGTGGATTTACAACTGACCACTTACATGGCTGTAAATGCAGGAGGGGGTCCTAATTAAGAAATGGACTCATTTTGGGCAAAAAATATATTGAATTAGGCAAACAATGAGATTTGTAAAATGTTGTTAAAAATGTGCTATCCTGCCCAGTATGTAGTAGGTTGTTTCTGTGGGTTATTTCTAAAACAAACACACAAATATAAGCCTGAGAAACTGCTTTCAGTAAATGTGTACAAACTTACAGAGGTAGTTATACAGCATGTGAGCAGTCCTGTGGTAGCAAATAATGGTGTTTGCATTTGCAAGTACGTGTTATTCAAGCACTGACACGGTACCACACCACAGTTTGCCTCCACAAGCACCACATAGTATTCTGTAATTCCTTTCAACTGATGAGTGACTATCACCGTAGTTGTTTTCTCCTCATATTATTACTATTATTAAAAGCTCTTAACTTTTTATTTTATTCTTGGCCCAGACAGGAGTTATATCTTAGTTAGGACACTGTGCCACCCTCATACCTACATAAGTGGTCAGTTGTAAATCCCTCACTGTTTTTTTTGGGGTGCTACTAACTTTTTCTGCTTGGGTGACAGCTACAGTAGGAATCACACAAACAGTAGAGTTACCACAAAAACTGCACAACATGTAAAATACCTCATGGTAATTTTGTGCAAAACTGAACTGTGCACATACTGTACAAACTGTTATTATTATATTTTTGTTTCATTAGTTTTAGTAATATAAAATATATCCATGTCTCAGTTATGCCACATAACAACCAATCATCCTTGGGCCAAACTCTAGCTAACCTAAAGGATTCAGGTTTCTACTGCTAGTCAGTTTTATGTTATATGTGTACAAATAAAATCCATAAAACCGTATATTTACACATTTGTAACCTTCTGAAACTTCAAAACTGCCCAGCCAGCCAACCACTTCCACATTTATAGGATGCAGAGGTGCCTGTTTTAGGACCTTGCTTTTTTAATGTTTACATCTCTTCAATGACCACAAAAACTAGCTTGGAATCTAAATTTGCTGACTACACCAGGATAGGACTGGTAGTAAACAACTCAGACAAGGCTAACATCTTACAGACAGCATTAGAAGAATCAGGGGAGTGGACAAAATAATGTAAACTCACTTTTAATACTAACAAATGCATTGTGATGCATCTTGGTAAAAAAAAAAAAAAAAAGACAACAGTCATTTTAGTTATGCCCTTGATGGACCAATATTGAGACAACTAAAAGAGGAAAGAGATCTTGGCATTAGTATAAATAATGATCTGAGCTTTAAACAGCATAGCATTCAGGTGGTTAAAAAAGCTAGTAATATACTGTATAATATCAGGAAACACATTAAGAGTAGAGATAAAGAAGTCATGCTTCCTCTGTATACTTCTCTGGTGAGACCGCATATGGAATATTGTGCCCAGTGTTGGTCGCCTGAAGGTAAAACAGAAGTAAAAGCACTTGAAAGAGTTCAGAAGATGGCTACATGCATGATAAAGGGCATACAAGGTATGGATTATAATGAGAGGTTGAGGGCTCTGGGGTTGTATTCCTTGGAATATCAGAAGCTGAAGGGAAACATTTGCCTCATATTGAATGCCTTAACAGATGAGGGACTATAGGAACAGCTTGGGCTGGTTTTCAGAGAACATAAATACTGCACAAGTGCCCACCCATTACAGTTAGCAAAATAAATGTACCACATTAACAAAAGGAAATGCTGGTTCAGTTTGAGAGTGGTGAAGGTGTGGAATGCGCTCCCGGTGGAGGTAGTAAGCAGTAACAAAATGACAAATTTTAAAAATAAACTAGACAAGCATTTGATTAGTAATAGAATCCTGGGATATGGTTAGATCTCCAGGCGAGCTAATTTGGACTTCATGTATTTAAATGCTCTGTATAGACCTATGAGACCTTTGAGATCCTAGAACCAACTACACATGTCAGTTTTGAGGGTGTTATAGAGATGCAGCAAAGTTTTACTATACTTGTGAAGTTGGTGCAGTCTTGGGAATTAAACGTTATGAGTAACTGGGGTGAAGTTTCTCAACCTCCTCCCGGTTTTGCTCAGTGATGTTCCTTTTAAAAAAACAAACTTAAAAATGTAAAACAACCACACCTGCAGTAAGCAAAACCCAACCCTTCTTACCACTCATACCTTTATGAATGATGCACCCCGGTACCCTTATGCAATGCCGAGGTTCACTATCCCAACACTGACCTGACCAGGCAGTATAGCCCGACAGGTTCAGTATCACAACAATGAGCATCTTAGCATAAGGAATCTCAAGGGACATTGACAGGGGTAAGGTAGTGGATGTGATGGCTTGCTACCTTACCCCTGTCCCTAGCATTGAAAGGAATGAAGAATTGGAAGGCTGACTGAGCTGCCCCACTGGTGTTGTGGATCACACCACGGCAGTTCAGACGGTCAGCTGTGTAGGCACAGGTACAATCCATGCTGCAGGTGAGATTTGTTTTACTGGTCCTACCCTGTAACCATTTTATTTATAACTCTGAGGTCCACTCCCCCTTGGAGTTAGATATTTTAGTTATGGGGGGTTGGGGCAGAGCCCCCCACATGAGGTGTTCGGGGTGCAAAGCCCCCTGATATGCCTTGTGATTTTCAATTAGATGCCTGAAATCATATTTTCAGGCATCTGATTGATTCAGCAGGCTGGATTTCAGGCCAGTGGGGTCAGTATCCAGAGACTCAAGTTACTGAGTTTATGGATACCATAGTATATCCTGCACCCCAAACAGTCAAACAAGTACTCACCTCAAAGTTCTCCCCTCACATTTCCTGCAAATAATAAGTACTGCCTGCAAGTTATATCCAAATCTCTGTCTGCATACCCCACTATCTAGCCTCCAAGCTCCCTCCTTGACCCAGACATAAATAAAATAGTACAACAAATAGTGCCTTCAAAAAAGAAAAACACTCAGTGTGAGAGAGTGATCTGCTGCAACATGCCCTCTTGACTCTCTGTCCTGCAGTAAACTGAATGATGTCCCACCTATAGTAACACCTGCCTGGCTGCTCATCAGCTGGGCAGGTGTTAGTATACAGTATATGGGATATTATCATTGATTCTGTTGCAGGGCATAGAGTCCAGAGGGCAATTTTTGCTGGTCAGCACTGAATATTTTTCTTTTTTACAGGTGCTATTTTTTGTATCTACACAGTGCTGCACACTTAGGGACATGTAATGTCACAACCCCTTTTATAATGAATCAGGGATGCTTAATTTTGGAATGAGGGGCATGCAATATTGAAAGGTGGCAGGGACATATATTTTGAAATGTGTCAATGATGGGCACTGTTATACTGCAAAGGGAACAGGCAATCATCTTCTTCAAATAGCCCCAAAGGACATGAACTGTCTGGAACAAATTGTTGTACAGCACCTGTACTGCTGCCTTTTCCCTGTGATGAATATATTTTTCAAGAAATAATAAAAAGGCAACATAAACATTACAGTTTTGTACAGTGTCTTCTTTTTTTTGGGGGGGGAACTGTACCTGAGAGTGAGTGCTGTAACTGTCTTGATTCAAAAGAGTCTTGGAATGCGACTGTGATGGGCAATCTTGGAATGTGGAGAATACATGCCATCTCATATTTAGTGGGGCTACACATAATCAGAATTTAATGAGAGACACAAAATGTTATACTGGGATTGCTTATCCCATCAACATTTCAAAACTGTAGTCTCCCTCCAGATTCCATTACTGGGAACCCTGGCCACAAATTGACATTGCACAATCCACCCCAAACTCTGAAACAGTATGTTCATGTGACATTCCAAAATTGCATGTCTTACCACATTCTGAAATTGTGTCTCACTTTCCACATACAATCTGAAACTGTGTGTTCCCACCGTATTCTAACATTGTATGTAACTGCCACATAACAAAATTACACATCCACTTTACAGTGCAAAAAGTAGTTCATCCAAGCCAGATTCCAAAATTGAGTGTCACCACCACATTCCAAAAGTGTGCTTCCGTGCCAGGTTCTGAAACTGTTGGTGACAAATTCTGAAACTGGGTGTAACCACCATATGCTGAAATTGTGCTTCTCAACCACATTCCAAAATGTGTCCCCATCACATTCAAAATTTGCGTCAGTGACATATTCCAAAATTGAGTGTCACCACACTTTCTGAAAGTGTGTATCCCAGTAACATTCCTAAATTGTACACAAAAGGCAAGGCAAGGAAAGGCAGACTTTATTAATAAAGTGCCTTTTCCCAAAAGCTCAGGGTGCTGGATGTAATTTAACAGATTCACAATGCATTAACAAAGCATAGACAAATAATTAACAAATAACTGCTAATAAAATACACAAAATGCTGATTAGTTAATACTAGCTAGCTGGGGAATACCTGCTCAAATAAATACATTTATATTGATGTATTGTAGACTTCTGCCATACTGGCAGAACAAATACTACCCAGAAGAGGTTGCCACAGTGTTTGAACTGTCACTCCAGAGGTTCTTTCCCCAGATTGTCACAAGCGGGAAGAGGGGAAAAACAAGCAAACCCACATCAGTAGAATATAGGGTTCAGGCTGGGAGATAAGGAATCAGCAGATCTTTCAAGTAGTTAGGACCCAGGCCACATAGCCCTTGTATGTTAAAAAGCATATCCTAAAGGTGATACACCACTTCATAGGCAACCAGTGCTGTGCAAACAACTCTGGCATGATATGGTCCCTCTGGGAAGTTCCTACTACCAACTGAGCTGCAGCATTCTAGATCAGCTACAGGGGTCACATCAGACCTCCAGAAAACCCTATGTGTAGAGTGTTTACAGTAGTCCAAACTAGAGGTAATTAAAGCATGGACTGTCATCACCAGTTAGGAGTAACAAGATGCTGTTTAATTCTGGCAATGTTTGAAATACGGTAAAAGCTGGATCAGGATACTGCTGATACCTGCTGGTCTAGTGTCAGCTCACAATAAAAAATTATCCTAATATTCTTACCAGCATCAACGGCAATAAGAGATTGGCTATGCAGTGAAGGAAGGGCTGCCACACCTTTCACTGCTGCTAGACCCAACATACCCTACTTGAACATCATGACCTCTGTATTCCCTGGGGTAGAGACAGAGCCAGTTTGAGGCCTCCCAGTCATTTATTTTGGTAAGATAATGTCCTTGTACCAATACCAGATGATCCCCACTGGGAGTACAAGAGAAGTACAGCTAAGAATCATCTGCATAGCAGTGAAATTCAGCCCCATACTCTCTAATGATCTCCCCCAAGGGCAACATCTACCCACAGAACAACACAGGAGCAAGGACTGAATCCTGAGGAATCACACAGGGGAGAGCAGAAGCCCCAGAGATGAAATTAGCTATGGCAACCTGCCACATTCTCCCACTTATGTAGGACTCAAACCAATGCAGAGCAGTGCTGGTGAGACATATATAGTTCCTCAGGTGATCATAAAGCACCCCATGGTCAACTCTGTCCAATGCCAACAAGAGATCATGGATGACCAAAAAAAAAATCCAACAAAAACAAAGTGGAATGAAGTCCTTGATCCCTTGCCAGAAGTAGATCATGTGTCACCAGCACAAGTGCAGTCTCAGTACTGTGGCAGGTCCAAAAACCTGGCTGGAGACATGCAAGCAATAATACCCAAAAGGATGGACAGCCTTGGGCAATACCAGACCACCCAGGAGCATAATAAGGCCCAACACCACAGGCAGAGGGCCTTATAGCCCCTGGAAGGTCTGGTATTGCCCATACCACCCACTCTGGAGGGTATTATTGCGCTTAGAAAATGGGCCATGGTATTTATTTTCATTAAAGAAAAAAAAAATATATATATATATACACGTTTGAATGTTTAAACTGTTGTTATCTTATTTGTTTTGTAATAAAATAGTTCCTCTGCATGTGTCCTAGTGGCAGTCCTTAGTTGTGGCTTTGAAGGCTGTTGTCATGGTAACATACCCCCCCCCCCATACACAGGGCTGCAGAGAGTTTGAGAAACTTACCCTTAAAGACTGTCAGGATATGTTTTATAAATAGGTCTGTTCCTGTTTGGTTCCCTTAGTTTAGACTGGAGTGTATGATGGTGGGTAGTGGATAGACAGAGGCTGGAAGAAATGCGCACGATACTCCGTGACGACACTGCAATATCCAGACTGGAAATGTGGAAAAAGACCACGGTTGGGAGAAATGATTTTGTCTCTGTCTTTCCAATCACACAAAAGTAGTGTGTGGCTTCTCGAAAGGAAATACTAGAGCAGGAGAGCAGAGGTATGGAGAAGGGAGCGAGGCGCAGTGAATCGGCAGCAGTTCTATTTTTTTTTTTTTTTCATTTATAAATACAGAGGGTTGGGGATTGAGAAGATGTCTATGTTGGAGTAAGCGCAGTGATGGCAACCCCCGCCCCCCCTGAGAAGTGCTCTCCTCAATGTCACTTACACAAACCATCACTGGACTGTAGTTTCAAACAGCTGTCCTCAGTGAAACACTGCTTTCTCCATATCACAACTTCTGTGTGCCCACTTGCTGTGACAAACATGCAGAAACATCAGTATTTTGTCCCGTCCACTGTAAAACTTATGCTAGTTTTGTTTGTGGGAGTGAGCGAGTGGGTGGGTGTAGGATGAGATTGAAGAGTTGAAAAATTGGAAAGAAAAAAAGATAAGTTAAGTTGTGTGGAGTTATGTGGAGACAGCTTGCAGTAGAATACAGAACAGTGGAGGCCAGTATCTCTCGCTAAGCAAGAGAAAAAAATGTCACTTATTTCAAATTCATTTTGATGTTTTCAGCCAATAATCAAGCAGGATGGGTAGAGGGATAGCTGAGTGGGTGAGAAGACACTAGGGCTGGTACTTTTTTATTTCCTGAGCATCTATTAAAAGTTAATGTACCCCCCACCCCCGGCAAGGGTACTAGCCAATCAGATGCTAAGAAATAAAAAGACCATTTTCTAATTATAGATGTTATAGTTCTACAGGTTATAAACAAGAAGATCAACCTCCACCATCTCAATAACCTTCCCCAGAAAGGGAAAGCTTGAAATAGGTCTGTAATATTCCAGAACATCAGGGTCCAAGGATGGCTTTTTTAGGATGGGTGCAACCACCACCCTTTTCAGAGCAGATGGAAAAATGCAATCCTTCAAGGAAGCAAAGACGATTTTGGCAATCACTGTACTGAAAAACAACCAGGTTGGTCGCGGATGCAGGATACAGCAGCTGGGGTGCAATCTAGAGATTACCCAGAGCACCTCATCCTCAATAAAAGGCTGAAAGACACTCCAGGTAGTCAGATCTACATTACCAGGAGGTTCTCCACAGCCGGCCCATGACAGGTCACTTGAAAAGATGCTGGATCTAATGGTGGACACCTTGTCTGAGAAAAATTCATAAAACTGTTCACACTTATTTGGTCAAAAAGCTGTGATGGATAGCAGACATAGAGGCTTTTGTCAAGTGTCTACAGTATGAAAGAGCTGAGCTGGCTGATTGCTTCCCTGCAGCCATTGACCTTGACAGGAACTCTGTCTTTTTCATGCTTGTTGACTGTTGATGATCACGATAATGAGTTTTTAATTCCAGCCTGTCCTCCTCAGACCGTGACCCTTTCCATGAACGGTCCAACTTCCATCCGTTAGTCTTCAACTGATGCAACTCATCACAATACCATGATGAACTGTGACAGGACATCAAGGGATGAACACAATAAGGTGCAATGCACCAAATTATGTATAGGAGGATACCAGTCAATCCCCACCAAGGATGTGTAAGGGACACCACAAAGAAATGACACTGCATGATCATCTGACCAAAAGACTGACTCAAACCTTGACCACACTAATGTCGAGTCCCACTGAGAAGATCAGGTCCAAAGTGTGACAATGTTGATGTTTTCTGGAGACAACTACCCATGCTAATCCCAGTGGAGACATTAGTAGGAACAGTTGTCCAGAATATGAGGATTCACTGTCAACCCAAACATTAAAATCCCTAAGCACTAAAAGTCTGTGGTTATTTAACACTTGTTCAACCATGAAGTCCCACAACTCCAACATGACATCCCTCCCTTACACTGGGGGGAGTATGTAAGAATGATCTTAGCCTAAAACCCAGAGCACATCTAAATGCCACATACAGTATTCAAAACCACATTCAGACCACATTATTAAGTTGTATGTCTCTATATTGCATAATTATCTACCCTAGTCATATTCTGAAAATGTACATCCCAGCAACATTTCCAAAAGTGTGCATTCCCACCACATTCTGAAAATGTGCATCCCTTCTGCATTCAAAAAATGTGCATCTTTTCCAAATTCCAAAACTGTGTGACCACTTCATTCCAATAGTATGGGGCCACCATATTTCAAAACTGCATTCCTGCCATGATCCAAAATTACACATCCCCATGACATTCTAAAAGTGCGTATCACCAGCACATTAAAAAAATGCACATCCCTGTCACATTCCTGTCACATTCTGAAATTCCATATCCATGTAGCATTCTGAAATTTCATGTTGTCACCACACTCCAAATCAAGTATCATTACCATATTCCAAAACTGAGCATCACCACCACATGCCAAAATGTGGAATCCCTGCCATTTTCTGCAACTACAGTATGTGTCCCACATTCCAGACTTACTGATCTCTGCAACATTTGCAAAAAGTGTGAGACTGCCCCATTCTGTATTTTAGTGTCTCTGACAAATTACAAAATTACATGTCCCAGCTACATTCTAAGATTCTGTTCTTACTGCATTCCACAACTGCCACCTAGTGGCTTTCTATAATTTCGTCCTTGCAGTATTCTGAAATTATTCACAGCCTTGTCATTTCAAAGCTATTTGTGCCATTGCTTGCCAAAACCACCTCCCTGTTACATTCTTAAGTCCTTGCATCTGCACATTATGGAAATACAAGCGAAGCACCCCCACTGTGTCAACTTTCCTTTTTCAGAGAGATGTTTAAAATAACAGTCATTTTATTTAACTTTGAAGAAATAAGTCATATAAGGTTGCTATCAGGGAGGACTAGGCTCTATGTTTTGGAGCTTACATAACCAGTAACTATTCACTGAAACCAGGCACATGGATATAATAAGTAGAGGCGAGGGAAGAGGGTGGGACACCAGTGACCAAATGGGGTCTAGGGTGTAATAAAAGGCTGGATAATAATAGGACAAACTACAAACGCACACTGATGCTTTTCTTGCAATAAATTATATGTTTCTAAATGAGGGTTATGAAATTGCATCTAACTTACAACAAATGAACAAAGAAATCTCATCTTAGTATATGGTGTATTTGGGATATGCTGATTCAAATGCTAAATTTATTAATGTTAGAAACTTTGGCAAGACACAGCTCTTAAAGTGCAAACATTGGGGTTTAATATACAACAGCTTTGTAATCCTTAACTATAGTTGTGGTACTGTACCACTATAATATACAGAACCTATTAATATTGAATTGAGGTGAAGCTAGGAAAAAAGCGTAAATGTGTTAACATAAGCAATAGGACACAACGGTACATGCATTATGTTTATCTAACCATACTCCAGGGGCATAATGAAGCACAATACATCAGGAAGAGCATCTTCAGACCCTGGAAGTGTAGTTATATCAGAATAATGCACACCTGAAGTGTCTTTTTGCACTTTAAAAATGGATAAACTGCCAAAACTGAAAATATTTAATAAACCAATAATGTAAATTCTTTGTTATTAAACACAAACATCTTCTTTTATTAAAACTACAGTAGTAAGAGGTAATCCCCCCCTCCAGATATCAATCATGTCCATGTACACATTTAATAGATGGAGTGTTTGCTTATCATGGTAGGCAGGAATTGAAACTTCTGCAGATTTCTGATAGCTGAATGCTTACCTATAGCCACACAAACACACACACAACAGAAGGCCTCAGAAAGGCCAGGTATTTGGTTTCTTCTGATTCAAGGAAAGCAGCAAAGATTTCACAAGTAACAGGTAAGAATGGGGGGAGGGAGTCCATGTTCAGAAAAAAAAGAAACTCCGAAAGTACATCTGAGAGAAATAATTATTTTTAATTTGTGTAGATGTGTAGCAAAGGGAATACTAAGAAAATGAACATTTGAACAGTTTTCCTTTTTTATTTTAAGGGAATTAATTATTTAGGGTCAGGATGACTGTTTTAGTGAGTGAAGGTGGCAGTCATGTTGTAATGGCAATAAGGAATTTTAAAAAGGCATTGATATTTTTAATGTGCTGTATCCTGATTGGTGGCACTTTTTTAACCAATGTCATGTGTTCTTTCAAAGCACAGGCCCTAGCCCATAAGAACACAGTATTTTCCTACAGTATTTCATAACAAGGACTAGTATATGCAGCACTGCAGTATTTGTAATAGTGATAATAAAAATATAATATAGGATTTCTTTTTATTTGCAATTTGTCTTCTAGGGCATCCTGGCTTGTCCCCTTCTCTGACCCTCTTCCAGAACCATCACCTACCTTCCCCAGGACTTACTCCACAACTTGCCTACGACTACTAGGTGAGTAGGTGCCACAGTCTGTAGTGTTGGGCAGGTAGGTTACCAGCATCATCCTGCATGTCAGGGTTTTTCCTTCCATTTTTCTCCCATGGAAAGTTGCAATGTAATGAACATGATCCTGTCCACATACAATCAATCACGCATGCATCTAGTGTAGAGATACAGAGAAATTTAATTTTGCCAGCGAAATTCTGGTGAAACTGTGAATTTCACCACTCAAAATATTCTGTGAAATTCACACATTCCACAAAGTATTTTGCAATACGAAATGCCTGTTTATGCCCATGTAAATGTGCATTTTCACCAGAGAAAATGTAGAATTTCACCTGCAAACAATGGAATTTCACCTGTGAGTGGTGAAATTCCACTATTCGCAGGCGTATTTCTGCATTTCTATGGTGGAATTTCGCATTTCACACCTGCAAAATATTTCATGAAATGCATGAATTTCATGAAATATTTCATGTAACAAAATTTGCAGAGTTCTTCCATCTCTAATCTAGTGAAAATCCTTTCCCTGCATGGTGTACCTGGCTGCACTAGCACCTAGCCTTAGCTAGGGGGGCTGGTGAATTGTGGAGTGCATTATTTCCGCAACCCCAAAATAGTGAACTGTCCTTGGAATGTTGTATCCTCCTTCCCCCCCAGTCAGTGCTCAAGTGACTCAAATCCATTTCAGCATCTGGGTTGCCAGCATAGTGAATAGTAAAACTACTGGTATAGCTCAAAATATAGGTTTTGTAAAAAAATAAATACTTTAAATTATCTTTGAATCACAAAAGTAAAGCAGATATGGCAGCAGATGTGTCTCTTCCAACATATACTTTAGAACTGCACATTATGAGGAGGAGTCACATGAGGAAAAACTGTCTACTACAGTTGCAGCTAGTGACAAGCTGCAGTACATCCAGATATATTGTGATATATCATTAGTTACAGTTTGGTAGTTGCAGTTTAGTCTATTGATTAAAAACTTAGAAGCATAGTCACATGACTAGACACCCACTATGTATTCACATTAAAAAAGAAGAAATATGCTTTACCACAATATTCTTTTATTAAAACATGTCAACAAAAAAAATCTCACTCCTGTACAATAACATTACTAGAATTACTGTTTATAATGTCTCTAAATTAAGAGACAATGGCCAGGATAGCTGTAGGTCCAGATTAGGGTCTCTAAACATTTGCTGTAGGAGCAAATTATTCATTTATAATTACCGGGACTTCCTTTTTCCCATTGGGAAACTGTGGCATAATTCACCATTATAAAGGAGCATTTATAACGGTGAACACGTGCCCAGTTTACATCGCACTGCACAGGCATCCCTGCCTCTGAAGCTCTTCCTTCTAGCCACTGCCTGCCTCGTGTTTCCCCCTCTGGACCACTACTTGACCTCTGCAGTAAGTGTCGGCAGGCAGAAACTAATCAAAATGGGGGAAATACCCTCAAAATGTTGGCTCCAAACAAAACTTGAATTAAAAAAAAAATTTAAATAAAAGTGACCAACTGACCATAAAGGGTGCACTCACACCTAAGCAGACTGTGCTCACAATAGAAAGTCATTCTTATTTTATATACTTGCTGTGGCAAAAAAGGAAATCCCAGCAATTACATAAAATAAAATATGGGTCTGGGTGTGTGTAAATTTTCGATACACACCCAGACCCATACTTTATTCTTTATGTATGGGTAGCCCTTATTACCCACTGAAATCAAGCAGATTACAACCTTGTAATCCCATTGTTGTAATGTCATAACCTTATAAATCTATCTTATGTATGTCATTGCAGTGGGTTTACAAAATGGAATGCCAGTGTAATTCAGTATTCTACACACCCAGAATGTGATTGTTAGCCTCAATACAGTATTTAAATAACATTCCAGTTGTCTCAGTTTACTGTTACTGAGTCTAGCAATCTCTATGTCTAACAGATTTTAACTCAGTTGCTATTTTGGCATGCTGTCACTCAGTCTGTGTATCCTAATAAATTGTTTTCCTACACAATCATGTGGCTGTAGTGCAGATTCATTAATAAGGTAAGGCTAAATTACTTGTGTTTGGTGGGGGGTAACTTCTCATGTTGAGCCCCATACAGTATAAATGACACTGCCTGATGTACAGGTGATGACTATTGCTCAAGCTGCGCTCTCGAGGTTTACTGATGTCTTAGCAGCCACTCGAGGTGCTTACACCATGGTTATCTCCTGCACATCAGGCATTATCATCTATATAAAAAAGGTTTAACAAGGTAAACATACAGAGATAAAAAAAGTCTTGTTTATAGATATAACCTGGGGAGAGGAAGAGTGGAACAGAAAGCAATACAAGGCAAATTAAATACATGCATACAAATACAATATATCAACATTTATAAACATTTATCAGCAATAACATAGTATCTGTTTAGATATACAGCATGATCAACAGGAGACATATATATATTTTTTGTAGACTTTATTTGTACTCTCCCTAAGTCGGGCATCCTTCTGGGGTGCTCACACTGCAAGGACTTTCTACTCTCTGCCTGAACCCTAGACCAAGTGAACTCCTCTGTTGACCAGGCAGACTCTAGTGCCATGGATCACCCCCCCGCCCGAGCAGGGCCCACTCTCCCCTAGTGGCCTGTCTGAAATTAGAGAGATCCTACCTGGTTCAGTGGGGGGGGGGGGGGAGATCACCGAGGAAGTGGGCCGGTGTTGGGATGAGCGCCCTGAGCTTGGAGCCCACATCATCTCCATGATCATAGGAAGGGACTTCCACTCACGGCTGACCTGTTGACATCTGACACATTCCCCTTCCCTCATATGTATGGCTGGCTTGCCTGTAGTACCCCCGGTCTCCACTGGGAGTCTCTAGTCAGCCGAGCAGACATAGAAACATAGAAGTTGATGGCAGATAAGGACCACAAGGTCCATTCATTCTGCCCATTTCTTTTTCTGCCTTATGAATGTGCCATCAGCCTTTGCTCTGTCAATGGCCTATCTATTCATACTCATCTGTATTGCTTCTGTATGCCTATCCCAGGCCTGTTTGAAGCCCTGCACTGTATTCTTATCCAACACTTCCTGAGGTAGACCGTGCCATGCATCCACCACCCTTTCCATGAAAAATAACTTCCTCACATTACCCCTTAATCATCCTCCCTCTAATCTCATGCTGTGTCCTCTTGTCCTGCTATTTTTCTTATATTGGAAGATGTTAGGCTCTTTCATCTTGTTAATGCCCTCAAGGTGTTTGAATGTTTCGATCATATCACCTCTTTCCCTTCTTTGCTCTAGGGTATACATATTGAGCTCTGTTAATCTGTCCTCATGCTATGTTTTCTGATGCAGTCCCTGCACAATTTTGGTTGTCCTTCTCTGGACTGCTGCAATTTGGTTAATGCCCTTGTGAAGGTGTAGCCTCCAGTACTGCATGCAGTACTCCTGATGGGGCTTAACCAATGTCTTGTAAAGAGGGATTATTACCTCCCTCTTCTGACTTGTGATACCCCTACTAATACACCCCAACATCCCTCTAGCCTTATCTACTGATTTAGTGGTCTGCTTGGATGTTTTCAGGTCATAGGTGATGATGATGCCCAAGTCTCTTTCTTCCCTTGTGACTGCCAGCAACTGCCCTCCCAACCAATAGGTGGCTTCAGGGTTTCTCTTCCCTATGTGCATGATCTTCACTTCTTTGTGTTAAACTCCAGTTGCCACTCTTCTGACCATTTTGCTAGTTTATCCAGATCTCTTCTCATTCTGCCCACCCATCTGGATCATCTACTCTGTTGCAGATCTTGATGTCATCTGCAAACAGACAAACCTTACCCTCCAGTCCATCTGCAATGTCACTGATGAAGATATTGAAGAGGACTGATCCCAGGACTGATCCCTAAGGTACCCCAGTTGTGACTTGCATCTCTTCTGACTGTATACCGTTTATAACCACTCTCTGTTTTCTGCCCGTCAACCAGTTTGCCACCCAGTTGACCAACTTCTGACCCACCCCAAGCCTACCCAGCTTATTAATCAATCTTCTACTGCATGTGTAACAGTATCAAAAGCTTTACCGAAGTCAAGGTATGCAACATCAACTGCAACCTCCCTTGGTCCACCACTCTGGTTACCCAGTCAAAGAAATCTATGAGATTAGTTTGACAGGACCTTCGTTTTGTAAAGCCATGCTGTCTTGGATCCTGTGCTCCTATGGATTCCAGGTGTAGAACTATCCTTTCTTTAAGGACTGCCTCCATAATCTTGCCCACTACTGAGGTATGACTAACTGGTTTGTAGTTCCCTGCCTCCTCCTTGCTACCATTCTTGTGCAGCGGGATCACATGAGGCCTTCTCCAGTCTTCTGGGACCTCTCCTGTGCTTAGAGACTCAGACCTCAAAGCTCTCCCCAGAGAGAGGAAATCAGTCTTCTGGATGCTCAGTCCTCTCTCTCCCCTGCCACCCTCCAATGGCCCGGGCTCATTCCTGAATCCGGATTGCCAGTGTGGTGTGAGGTGTGGCATCCAGTGCTTCAACCATCAGCACCACCGGGCCGGCTAACAGGAGCTATATAGAGTGTCCATATAAACAGGAATCAGGTACAATCACAGTAGGACAGAATATATTTTTTGAGTAACTGTTTGGCAGCATTAAGACTAGAGACAGAAGTAGTGGCTAAGCTAAGGTTGTTCCACACTTATGCTAGCTGCACAATAGTCAATTCCCTATCTGGAACTACAAACTTATTACCAGCATGGGAGTGGAAATGACACCTTGATAGGATACTGGGGGAAAGACGAGAGCACAAATATTTCTGGAACTTTTTAAGCCAATACTTAAACCAACACAGGGCTTAGTGTTACACGTTTATCCTGCAGTGATGACTATTTTAATTGGTTGTAAAGTGTGCAGTGTTGGGTGTGAGCAGGGGGTTGTAGAATAAATTGGCGGAGGGTGCTGTAAAGAGTATTGCAGTTTGATAGGTGGTATTTTGGGCAGCATCTTAAACTGCGTCTCCAAAGTCAATGATTGACCATATAAACCTATTAACCAAGCATTTGCATAAGCCCAAAAACAGGCAATTACCAGCCTCGTTGAGGGCCCAAGCTTTCTGTATGATTTTGAAAACAGTGCCTAGATGTGCTGGAAAAAGTCAAGCGATTTGTCCAGAGTGACCCAAAGGTACAAGGTTAGGGAGGTACCATCATGGGTATATCTTGTGTGATCAGGAACAGTGGCAAGAGATTGTTTTTGTACCAAAGAGCATGGAAAGACTGGCAAAGTCTGAGTATTTTGCATCCAAACTCCAGAACAATATTAATTATCCCTTTAAGTTCTGAAATTATCCATTCCCTGTTCACCCTTCTGACCCCATCTCCCTCTTTGTTCTCAGGGTTAATGACTCCCTCATCTCTGACCCTTCTATTGTTCTTTCTTTCTTAAACTCTTAGTTTACTACCTGTGCCCTCTCTCTCATTCCTTCTTCCCACTCTCCTTTACTTCTCGCTCTACCTTTTCCTCATTTAAATCTCTCTTTTTTCCTGATCTCCTGCCACCTCCTCTGCTTCCCTTAAATCTTTGCTTGCTCTGAATCCTCACAAGTGTGGTAACCCTGATGGCCTCGATCACAAGCTTCTACTTCTTTCTGCCCCGGCCCTCGTACTACCTATTTCTTTGCTTCTCAACCTTTCTTTTTTCCTCTGCTATGGTTCTTGATTTCTGGAAGTAGGCTACTATCATTCCTATGCCTAAAGTTGGTGATCCCTCTTCTCCTGGTAACTAATTTCCTATCTCTTGTTCCTTCCTACTCTAGCTAAATTATAGAAATGCCTTGTACTCTCTAAATTCTCTACTTTCCTTGACTGTCCTCCTTATTTACTCCCTTTCAGTCTGGTTTTAGGAAATCCCATTTCACCTCCACTTTGCTTCTATGGCTGCCTAACTCCATCATCACAGGTATGAATCAAGGCCTGATCATGTATGTCATCTTTGTTGATCTTGCTGAAGCCTTTGACATAGTGGCACTCCCCCTCATTTTCGACAAGCTTAAAGCAATGGGTCTGGTTTTGCTCTTAATTTGGAGTTAGGTCACAAGCTGTCCGGATAGGTAACTCTTTTTCATTGCCTCTCCTAATCTGCTCAGGAGTCCCCCTAAGGGTCTGTTCTGGGTCCTATTCTCTTTTCCATATTCATAAATTACCTCACTGTGGCTCTTCTTCTATGTCCATTCATATGTACACTGATGATACAATTATGTTTGCATCTGGCTCTTCTTCCATTGATCTTACCTCACAACTTCAGCTAGATTTCAACAGTATACATTGTTGTATACTGACTAACCAACTATCACTCAGTGCCAGGAAAACAGTCTCCATAACACTTTTCATCAATCAGAGGCTTTCTAGACTCAGCATTCTCCTAACTTTTCACACCCTTGATGGTGTTATTATTGAGTATGTTTCCTCTTTAAAGTACCTCAGGATCTGGCTTGACTGTCATCTTGGTTTCAGTTCATACTGATGCCATACACCAGACGCTTTACCCCAAGCTTGGTGCACTCTACAAGAACAAAATGAGTCTCCCACTTCCTGTCTGCCATGAAATCATCGTAAAGATGATTCACCCAATTTTTTGTTATGGTGACATAGCCTATAGTGGAGCTCCCAAATCCTCCCTTGCCAGGCTGGACCCCCTATTTCACTCTTTCTACCATTTTGTTTTAGATTGCTCACCACTGCTCACTCTATTATGCCCTTTCACTACTCCCTATTGATGCCAAGTGCTTTTTCCAGAGTACCACCTTTATATCTAAATTTTGGTTCCCTTCCCTGCTACCTTACATCCTGTTTATCCTCTCCCTCCACTTCCACCTTCTCTCTACATAATAATGCTTCCCATTCCCTCACTATTCTTTCTAGAAATCTACTTTTGATCAATCTGCTTTCTCATACTGCTTTCCTAAACTTTGGTCCTCCCTTTCCTTGGCAGTTCTCTCTGCTTGTGTGGCTTTCTCCTTAAAGTTTCTTCTACATGACTTTTCTTCTCCCTCCTGTAACTGCTCATGACTGTCTTCCATAATCACCCCCCTCCCCCAACTAGTTCTGCCCTGGCACATTTTTTTACTTCAGTACTTGTACATATGATATTTTGATTTGTCTTCAATTTTTGGATTATGCTTCTTGATATATTGTATTTGCTGTACATGATTTTTCCACTTTCCCTACCCCCAGGACGTATCTGAAAACAAGCTGATAGCAGCTCAGTATATCTTTCCTGCTAAAACTTTTGAAATAAATAAATACATGACGTGATACAATCTTAGTTTGATTGATGGCCTGATGATTTAATACTAAGCCAGTGGGAAACTGAGTTAAAGTCAGTCTGAAGGGGGAGCATTGATGTCAGTTGGACAGTGTCCAGAGGTGGATGGAATGGTACCATCTGAGTACATGTGAATGTTGCATAATTTTACAGTATGCAGAGATCATTGATAAAAAGAATGACTAAGAGAGGCCCTAGAATAGACCCCCATAGAGATATTCCTTGGATCAGATAACACAAAGCCAGTAAGAATAGATTGAGAGCAGTTTGAAAGACAGGAAGTGAAACAACAGAGAGGGAGCTGAGGAGGCCAGAGGCAGTGAGATTGTTTAGTAAAAGAATGCCATTCATGCTGTCAAATGCTCATCCGTATTGAAGAAAATGGCACCATCTGAAAACCTGCATCCCTGTTAGAGAAGATAAAGTCAGTTAGTTTAAGTAGGGAAGTAAATGTGAAGTGTGAAGCATGGAAACCAGATTGGTAGTTGGAAAAAATGTTATGCTACAGAGGAACTCAGAAAGCTAGTTCCCGACTAGTCTCTCAAGGAGTTTGAGAGATATGGGTCTCTGGTTGGCAGGAGAGTTGATGGGCTCAACATCGTGTAGTGGGATGACAGTGGCATGCTTCTGGAGCACAGAAAAAATATCAGTGGTTAGGGAGAAGTTAACAATATGGACCAATGGAGGGCAATGCCTGAGGCTTCTAATTTTAGGAGGACAGAAGGGAGAACAATGTGGCATTTATACAAACTTTGAATCAGGAGACCTCTCAAAGAACTGTAGATGGTGTAATCCTGAAAAACACACATTTCTTACATGGCAGTGGGGGGGGCGTGGGTTGGCAGATGAGGAAGAAATGAATTTGGACCCAGATGAGATGGGGCAATGGTCAAGGAACAATAAATTAATTATGAGTTAAGACGTTGGCTATAGCAGATTGATCAGTGACCACACCAGATACACAACATAGGTGAGTGATCTCAGAACCAGTACAAATGCAACAGAACCAATTATGTGTCATACCCCAGAATCTGAAGGGATTGGATGATTCATTAATAATTATAGAGTGGAAATTGGAGGCTTTGACTATGGATAGTAGATGTATAAAGCTTTCTGAGTCAGTTGTAATGTATGCAGTCCATAAGAGCACCAATGCCTTACTGGAAGACCAAACTGCACCCCTGAGTTTTTGCCAGTGTGATATAGTCAGAGGAAATTGAGGGAAGGTGTGCATCTCTCACTCAAAATGATCCAATTGAAGCATGTATGTTACAGATGGCTAAAAATGTTTTGCAAATGTGACCTGGTGCCTAGTCAGGGTCAGATGAATTGTACATAAAGCTCCAATCAGTCCACATAAGATCGGACAGAAATAGTGGCAAGGAAAAATCACAGTAAGACTGGCCGGTGAAAATCCTGTGAGGAGGTGTCTTCATAGTGATTTGAGGACACAATGTAATGCAATGGTCACTGAACAGATCTGGCAGGGTGTTTGTTGCCACAGCATAGTGTTGGTGGGTGGATGGGATCCAATCCTATAAAGAGTTATTGAAAAATCAATTATTAAATCTCTTAGGAAGAGTTATCCATTGTTGGAGGATTAGATCCTTCAGTTTGGAGTGAAGAGAAGAGGACACAGGACTATGCTAATTAAGATTTAGGTTACTGAGTAGGATATATTTATGCCTCAGGGTATCTATGTGAAATATGTGACATGAGTTGATACCCATAACAACTTCATCACTTTTACCTGGGGAACAACATATGCCAGTAATAAACAGGGGAATGAAATGGGGAAAGGTAATTTTGCCACAGATTATTTTGTGTGACCTGGGAACTGCTATCTGGGAAGTGAGGGAAAAGACAAAGGAGAAGATACATAGAGGGCAATCTCCTCACTTCTAACCTCTATCCTGCCAGTAGATGGTGAAGCCTGGAAGGACAATGACAGAATGTGAGACAAGGGGTGTCTTAGCAGATAGCCAGGTTTCAGAAAGCACTAAGAATCAGGGTCAGTTTGAGTTACCTAGACCATACTAAGGTCAATCTTGTGAAGTCAGCTGTGAATGTCTATGTGATAAAGGCAGAGGCCTTTGGGCTGGGGTGCAGGAAGACTGGGCTTTGGATGGGGCTAGAATGGGTCTGAATTCAATTCAGTACCACCTCCCAGCAATAAGAGTATGACTAGTACCCTCCTAGAAGCACTAGCAGGAAACCAAACTGTCAACTTCAATGAGTGTCTTACCCTTGGTGGAATAGATGAATAGGATGGAGGGTGGTGATAAAAGAGGCAAGAGCAGCAGTACTTACTATTTAGTAATCCAGCAGGTATGATACAGGAGGTATCAGAGTCAATGTATATTGTAGTATTTAGAGTACGATGGCAGTGAGAGGAACTGGAGACAGAGACAACAGAGGCTAGAACAACTGATAATAGCAGCAGCATATTGACAAATGAACCAAGTAAAGTAATAAGTAGTAACAAGCAAAAGAAATGCAGTATGCAATAAGCCAAATGATGACCACCTAGTAAACATAGAAACATAGAAACATAGAATTTGATGGCAGACAAGGACCGCCTGGCCCACGTAGTCTGCCCACCCCCCACCAACAGACAAGCTGCAGATCCCAATCAACCAACAGCCCACCTCCTCCTACCCCCACCAGGACCGCCTGAAGCCTGTCCCATGCACTCCCAAAACTCCCCACGCTCCCGACTCAAGACCTCCCCAGGAGGCCGCTCCACCATCCACAACCCCTGTGAAAAAATGCCTCCCCACATCACCTCTGAGCCGCCCCCTCCACCCTCAACCCGCACCCCCCATTCCCGCATCTCCCCCCTCGAAGCAGCACCCTCCGAGACCCCGCCGACTCCCCCAAGACACCCGAAAGCTTCCACCACATCTCCCCTCTCCCTCCCCTCCCCAAGGGTACACACACCAAGCTCCCCAGTCCCTCTTCGCATGTCCCCCGGTGCAGACCCCGCACCACCCCGGTTGCCCTCCTCTGGACAGCCTCCACTCCGTCCACATCCCTGCAGAGATGAGGTCCCCAGAACCGCACACAGCAGTCCAGACGGGGCCTCACCAACCATCTGCACAGAGGGACAACAACTTCCTGCTTCCCACTACCGACGCCCCTCCCCATGCACCCCAGCATCCCCCCCAGCCCTCCCCACCACCCTCCCACACCGCTTGCCAACCCCTAGGTCATCCGACACAATCACCCCCAGGTCCCTTCCATCCCTACCATTGTCAGTATCTCACCCCCATCATGCACCCCTGCCCGGGTCCCCTTTCCCACATGCACCACCCCACCTCCCCAAGACCGCAACCCGCCACATCCGCCCCCCTCCAACCCTGCCAAGCCTCTCTCATCCCTTCCACTCCATCCAGTGCACCAACCCTGCTGCAGATCCCCACGCCACCCACAAAGAGACACACCCGTCCCTCCAGTTCCCCCACAATGCCACCTACAAAGACATCAAAAAGGACCGGTCCCAGCACCGAACCCCGCGGCACCCCACCAGCAACCCTCCCCTCCTCACCGCGGACCCCATCCACTACCACCCCCCACATCCTGCCATCCAGCCAATCCCCCATCCAGGCTACCACCTTGGGACCCACTCCAAGGCTGGCCAACCCATGCACCAATCCTTTGTGTGTGACTGTATCAAATGCCCCACCAAAATCTAGGTAAGCCACATCCACAGCCCCTTCCTGGTCCAACACCTTGGTCACCCAGTCAGAGAAATCTAGTAGATTTATCTGACATGAACCCCGGCATCGTGAATCCACGCTGCCCTGGGTCCTGTGCCCCACCGGCCCCCAGGCACTCAACAATCCCTTCCCTCAGAAGAGACTCCACCACCCTACCCACAACCGAGGCCAAACCAACCGGTCCGCAGTCTCCTACCTCCGTCCTGCTCCCACTTTTGAGGAGAGAAATCACATCCACCCTCCTCCAGTCCCCAGGCACCACCCCACCCTCAAATGACCCGCCAAAGAGAGCAGTCATCGGCATCACCAGCTCCAACCCCAGCTCCCCCAGAACTCCTGGGTGAATCCCATCAGCCCCACCGCCTGGCCCACCCCCAATCCCATCAGCCCCCAGAACCATCTCCTGTGTAAATGCACCGGCACCGACCCCCAGAGAGTCTCCTGCCCAGTCCAGGCACTCCTCCTCCTCCCATGAACACTGAGCAGAAACACCCATCCAGCATCCCTGCTCCTCCACTGCCACCTCTACCCACCTCCCCCACCAAGCCCCAGCATCCCTCCCTGGTACCTCCCTGCTCCCCAATGTACCTATAAAAGTTCCCATCCCCCTCTCAACAGACCTGGCCATCCCCCGCCCGGGCCCCGCCACCCCGACCGCCTCCCAGCCTCCCTCCGCCCCAACCGACAAAGCCCTCCGTCCCTCTCCTCTGCGCCCCACACCACCTAGTAGTGCAAGAAGGCTAAGGCAATTTAACAACCATATGCAGGATTAGATTACCTATCAGAAAACAAAACAAATGAGCTATGGTAGGACCACCCACATAGAGAGTACCAGTAATATCCCCAAAATAGCAGAAATAAGACAATGCAAAAAAATTTTATAAATCAGAGTGCTAGTGCATATAGTTAAACTATGAGGATAAAAACAAGCAATATCAGGGCCACCCAGATAGTGTGTATCAGTAATATCACAAGAAATAGTATGAGAAACAAGCTATGGTACATATGTATAATACAGCCAGAGGCAGTGCAAAATTTCCAGCAGAGCTGAGAGTACTTACAGGTCAATAGAATCCACAATTAATAAACAGTATGACTGGCCCTGGCTGCTTCTTTGGCTGATTCCAGGCAGACTCCTCAGTGTCGATACTCTTTGCCTGTAGCCCTTAACTCTCCAGACTGCAGCATGGAGGACTTCTATTTGGGGCAAAGTTTTGTAGCAGACTCAGAGCTCAAAGGCAGCAGGTGACAGTCATGGATTGGCTTCAGAAGAGAGAGGAGGCATGGCTTTGCTGTGATTGGTGACTGCAGCTATTCTCACCAAGCAGCTTCATGGTGAAGTCTTCAGAAGTGATCCAGGAGCAATGATAGCAGAAGCAGCTTCAGCATGGTGAAATAAGTGGCTACAAGCAAGAATAATGGCTGATGTGGGGGGATAGTGTCTCAAGGAGAAAATCAAGCCGTCTCGACCCTGGGTGTCTTTCTTCAGTGGTGTGTGGGTCCTGTTACTGTTGGGCTGCATTGGGGATAGCTCTCTTTAAAGTGCACAGCAGTTTGGGGATTTTAGGCAGCATGCATCAGTCATGCATTGGCTGCAGAAGAGAGAGGAGGCATGGCTTGGCTGTGATTGGTGACCACAGCTCTCCTCACCAAGCATCTTTATATGAGGTGTTTGGCTGAAGTCAGAAGGAGTAGTAGTAACAGAACCAGCTTCAGCAGACTTAAAGAAGTGGCTTTAAGTCTGATCAGCATCCAGTGTGGGGGAGGAAGCCTTCATGAGAATCCAAGATCTTTTGAACCTATGAGTCTTTCTTCAATGTCGTGGGTGTCCTGTCTATGCAAAACCAGTTTAATATTGGAACATGCAAGGGTACTTTTTGAGTGCTAAAGGCGTGTCCCAATATGCCAGTTGGGCACTATCTAGGTTGCAATTAAAAACCCTAATCTTATAGTGGCCACAGGAGGTATGTCACCAACAGGATGCAATGGAGATTGAAACTGCAGTCAGGTTGTTAGGGCCCCTTAACGGTGATTGCTCTTCTGTGAAAACAGCTATATTCCTAAATTATGATGTAGATGACCCCATAGCACCAACAATGTGCCATGGGGTCATTTGCATCTCATTAGGGTCTGATCAGAGGCCAGAAGCCAACAGAGTTTGCGACCTCCTTATGCCTGTCAGGGCTGTCTGTATTGAATCGAGTGCCCTCCCCTGCCACCAAACACTATTTCAGTAGATTATTATGTTTTGCCTGGTGGCTAGTGGTTCACTCCACTTCCAATCAGCCCTACAGTTATTGTCATACATTTCTTTGGTGTCCAGTGGTTCTCACCATCCATGATTCCCCAAGTATACAGTTACACATTTCCTGATGTCCAGTGGTCCCTCCACAAACCCAATCACCCCTAATATACAATTAAACATACCGTGGTGTTTAGTGGTCCCTCACCCCTAATCACCCCTCAAATTATTACTTTATGTTTTCCTGGTGTCCATTGGTTCCCCAGCCACTGATCACCCACATTATACAATTAAACATTCCCTTGTGGCTTGTGTTTCCCCCACCACCAAGATTTGAAACCTCCAAACACCCTGTCCCAGCTGCCCCATGGTCTGACTCCCCTCAGACCCACTTGTATTGCCCCCAGCACCCCCATGACTGACACAGACCTTATACTCACCTCCATGGCCAGTCACTGAATGATATTTTGTAATTGCACACCGATTGTAATTACCTATAAATACAGTAGGCATGCATTCAAGAAAAGTAATTTGGTGGTTAGCTGTTGAGGTGAGTGAATGTTCTATGCAAGTTTCTGGGGGGAGGGGCACTGGGGGCCAAACAAGTTGGTTTGGGGTGTATCAGGACAGAGTAGTTGGGGGATTCAAACCCAAGGAGATTGGGGGACCACTAGCCACCAGAGTAAGTTTACTTGCACCAGCATATTTTAGGGCCAGTTGCAGACTGGTTAACGATTCCCTAACCATGCCATCCAGTATGGCATTTTGCAGTCTTTCCCTGCTTTGTTCATACAAAGTAGTGTTAGAGAGGTGCTAAGCTGTTTAGTGCTCACTAATGTCCTTCCAATATACTAGCCTATAAGTGTATATCACAATATATTAAAGGAAATCCCATAATTTCAACTGGAATTCCTGTGCTATATTGCAATAAAACACAATATATCTAGATATACTGCAACTTGTCACAGGCTACTATTACACTGTATATAAACCAATCCTTCCAATCACATCATGAAGAACGTAAACATGTGAATACATAGCTTATGGAATAAATGTCAGTGTTTATCTCATAATGAAGTGGTGAACAGTTAATTTTGTGATGAAACTGAGAAATTTCATTATTTTTAGTATTTTTCCCTAGTTTTAGTTGAACATTCTGTAGCGAATATTAATTTTCCACATAAACTGGTAATATTCCATGGAAGATGATATATTTCTCCGTTGCCAATATTTTGACATTCTGCAAAAATCATAATAATTTTACAAAATTCCACAGATACAAAGTCCCCATATTTCACCCAGTACTACTTCTGAGGGATACTTCTAAGTAATTTCTCCTGTTTGGTTTTAGTAATCTCTTTAATATTTAGGTAATATTCAATATACAAGGATGATATCTCCTCAGCTAACCTCACACAGATGGTCGACTCCCCAGCTAGGAAGAACTACAAGTCAGGCACCAGCACTCACCTGGACTGGGTCCTCACCAGTCACCCAACACACGTCAACAACATCACTGTCCTCTCTGACTCACTCAGCGACCACTCTCCTGTTATCTGCAACTGGTCTAATAAATATTACAAGCATCCTCCCTTAACTATCTCTAGTAGGGTCCTCCACCATGGCAAACTGTCCCACCTAAAATCCTGCATCTTGCGACAATATTGGTCTCCCATACACCTTGCACAGGATAAAGACTCAGCTCTTGAACATTTCATCACAACGTTGAATGCCACCTGTGATCTACATGCCCCAGTAAAAGTACAAAGTCAAGGCACTATCCATTCCCTGGCTTAATACTGGACTACTGACACAGCTAAAAGCAAGGGACCACCTCTGGGCAATTGCCAGGACCACAGGTGCCCAACCGGACATTCAAGCCTATAAACAATCTCTCAACAATTGCACAAAACTAATACGAATGGCAAAGAGCACCTACTACAAAGAAGCCCTCACAAACACCTGGAGTAATGGGAGAGCCTTTTGGGATAATATAAAGGAGATTTCAGGGAAACCATCTAAATCCTCCCCTACTCTACTGAATATCGATGGTACCACCACTCTTGACCCACCGGCCATAGCAAACGCCTTCAACACTACCTCAGTTGTGTCCTCCCCCCAGACTTTTTCTCGGACACTAACACCCCTGAATCAACTTCCCTCCTCACCCTCCCAAACCATCCACCATTCCACTTTAAAAAAGTCAACTCAGGCGAAGTCTGCAAATACATAAAAAAAGGCCATCTCCAAGACCAGAGCCAGTGGTGACTCACTGGAACTGAAACTGTTATCCCTCACACTTGAGGAAGTGCTTCACCTGCTTACCAGTATTTTCAACCTTTCACTCAACCTCAGTCAATTCCCAAGCAAACGGAAATCAGCTATTGTCACACCAGTCTTCAAAAGTGGCAACATATCAATCCTGGGAAACTACTGACCAATCTCAATACTGCCCCCCTTTCCAAAGCCCTTGAGTGCATTGTAGCTGACCAGCTTACAGTCTACCTGGACAAATACAACATCCCTTGTTTACAGCAACACGGTTTCAGGCAGGAGCACAGCACCTCTACAGTCCTCCTGGAGTTCACTGGAGCTCTCCACAAGTCTATGGACAAAGGTCATTTAACTGGAGCTGTATTCATTGACTTATCCAAAGCATTCAACACTGTCCACCATGGCCTACTCTCCAGACAGCTGCTGAATACCAGTCTCTCCCCTGACACTACAGCATGGTTCAACAGTTACCTTTGACAACGCACACAAAGAATAAACATCTCAGGCAATCTCTCTGACTCCAACCCAGTTCGTTCTGGCATCCCCCAGGGCTCAATACCGGGTCCCCTACTTTTCAGTCTTTTCCTAAACTATCTCCCACAATCCTGCCCAGAACAAATTATCTTCTATGCCGATGATGCTGTGCTTTTCACCCCACAGAATGACCCAGAACCATTAACTCACAACCTTCAACGTGCATTCTCATCTGTTGAAAACTGGTTCTCTTCTCACAAGCTGGTTCTTAACCACAAAAAGACTAAATCAATGTTCTTCTGCAGCTCGCAAAACAAACATAGGTGATACCCCCTTGACATCAAAACAAATGCTGGTCATACCCTTGAACAAGTGTCATATTTTAAATACCTAGGAATCACTCTTGACCATGGTCTGTCATATGTGACCCACATTGATAACGTCACCAGAGTTGTAAATGCGAGCATTGGAATTCTCTATCGAAACAAGCAACACCTCACCCAAGTAGCATTAAAGATGGCCATCCAGAGCTCTGTTGTGTCCGTGGTGGATTATGGCCTCATTGCCTATGGCTCTGCCACCACCACCACCACCCTTAGGTGCATTACGACCTCCCTAAACAAGACCTGCAGACTGCTCACTGGGGCCCACCGACTCACACATACGTGTGAACTTTATGCCAAATCAGGATGGCTTCAAATCACAAATCGTATAAAGTACCTAACTTGTCTAATGGTGAAAAAAAACTATCCTGGGTTTTTCACCACCATGTGTCCAACTCCTCCTGAGTCCAACCACTAATCTATGCTGCACCAGAGTGTCAGTACAACAACTCCTCAAAGTACCCTTGATGCCGCACATCACTTGGTCGAAGATCCTTTGCAAACCGTGCTCCCTTCTGGATGAATGCCCTCAGTGCTCATATCACTTCCTCCTCTTCAATGGGCATTTTCAAATCAAGACTACACTATTACCTCACTACCTCCAGTTGCTGTGACTGCCTCTACTAACTTCCTTTTCCCCCGTGGCACACCTCCCCTCTCCTCTGTTCTTTGACATTGCTGAGAATCTGATCTAATTTCTCTTCGGCTGCTACCCTCTCCCCATCCCCCCTCTCCTCCCCAATTCACAGACCTCTGAACTTTTCCTAACCTAAGTTTCTCATTACTTAATTTCTTTAATGCATTGTATGAGCCAATGAGTGTAGTTTACTTAATCTCTGTTTATATACAATTGTTTTAGTTTGCCTATGTATAGACGAATGTAGCTTAGCCCAAAATGTTTGTACTTCTCTTGACGTGGACCTTTGTAAAAGAGCCTTGGCTCAAAGGTATTTGTAATCCTAGACTTTCAATAAACAATAAATAAACAAAAAATATTCTTCTGTAATACATCACTTTGTATTTCTCAGCACTGAAGTTAATCTGCCATTTTACCACCTGGTTAGTTCCAAGACATAAACAGATTATTCTTGCCATCTTGGTGTCATCAGACTTGTTTATCCAATTAGTGGTACCCATCTCCAACTCACTTATAAATATGTCAAACTGTGTAGGTCTCAGTACAGAAGACTCCTGTGGAACCTCATCGATCATTTGTTTCCATGTCAACTTGTTACCATATTTTTTTTAATCACAATTTTCTTTCACTCCTTCACTATGAAGCAGGCTGACAGGTCATCTGGCTGCCAGCACCCACACCCCCAGACTCGGTCTAGCCAGTGACATGCGCTCCTCCAGACAGGCTGGCATGCAGAGTCCACCCCACTGGGACCTGGATCCTGATACCTAGGGGGTGCACCACTCAAGGGCTGGGGTACAGCTCATGGCCATCAGCCACCACGACTGCCCTGCAATTTTTCCACCAGTGTTTTCTTCCCCTTTGGAGCCAGATGTGCAACAGTGTCATAGCACTATGTGCTGATGCCTGCTGCACTCCAACTCTCAGCTGTGCACCAATACCTGCAGTGTTCCTGACCTCTGCCACTTGCTGCTGCACAGTGACGCAGACCCCCCACTTATCCCAGAGGGAGGAGGGATGTCTTGGGTTGCTCAGTCCTTCTCATCTGCTGGCCCCTGACACAAAAGTCTGCTTCTGAACCCAGGTTGTCAGTGTGCCCCGAAATGTGGCATCCAGCACCTCAAACCTCAGGACTGCTGGGCCAGCCAACTGGTTGCCATTTTTGACTCTCTGTCACCCATCTTGCAGCCAGTTATGAACCCATTTCATCATTCTGTACATCCAGTTTTTTCTGGGTTCTCGTGCATGAAGTATGGTACAGTAATAAATGCTTTATTGAAGTCCATATATACAACATCAACAGCATTTCCCATGTCTAATTACATGCTGAAATTATCAAAGAATGCAGTGAGATTTTTTTGGCATGCATTATGCTTAGATAATTCCTACTGAGTCTCTAAGTTCAAGTTGTTGTTTTTTTTTTCAGTAAGTGCTCAACAATTTTATTTCATATGTTGGTCTTCTGCAGCATTTCCATTACTGACATCAAAATGAAAGACCTACTGTATAATTCCCTCCTTCTGCATTGGAGCCTTTTAGAAACACAAAGTACCACATGGATCACTCTCCAATCATCAGGCACACGTGCAGTTTTCTGAAGAAAAAAATAGCACACACACCTTAGTTGGGTGAAAGCTTCATCAGGGGCATATGCAGTTTTGACAGACTCGCTGAATATGGATAGTTCCTTTCGATTTTCCCACAGACATTTTCTCTTTTAATGAGGCCAGTTCTCCTAAATTTTATGCTTTCAATCATCCTTGGTACACTATGGCAGCACAAGGAATTGAGGATGGCTGCAGCAGATGTAGAGTCTTATGTCCTGGCATATACTGTAGTTGTTCATGAATCTGTATACTGTTGATAACTACTGCGTGTATCAGTGCTGTAGTGATACATATACTATAGATGGATTTAAATCAGTACCATGCTGCCAGCTACTGTATATCTTAGTGCAGAAAGGATGCATATGTTGCAGGTGGGTTTATATTTGTACAGTGTTGCCAGCTAAGTATCACTGCAGCTGAACCAGATTTTTACTGGGCACTGTGCCCTGTCTGGTCCTGGCCTTGAGTCACCCATAGAAGCATAATGAATGCTGCCAAATTCATATTTCATGCTAACTTATGGGTTTTCAAGGAACATGTTCAATACATTTCTTCATCGTTAGCATCCCTTTCAAATTAACTGGCCAATCACTTCACAGTCAGGGCCATTTAACACACAGCTGTCCAGGTGCAGTTATTAAGAGTTATTATGTATGACTGTAATTGTCATTCTGTTTATTATTGTATCTTATCATCTTTTATATGCTGTAAACAGTATTTCTAGGCTACCCTTGAAAATGCACTGCATATTCTTGGTTCTACTCTGATATCAAATAAAAATAAAGAAAAGAAAAAGAAAATGCCTTATGGGACCCTGGTTAGTGGGTCAGCTTCCATTCTTGTCACACTTTTAGTTATTATAGTTTCCTCTGATTTTTCAGGCTTTGTGTTGGATATTCAAATGCACAATCACTGGTCAACTCCACCATAGAGTCCCAGGCAGAGAGACCCAGAAGCCAGCCTAGACAAATGCCTAGTATCACACATGCAAGTGATAAATACTATGGAAGGCTGTTCAGGTGATGGCATTGCCTGGTGGAAACTGGGCCCTGGAGATTAGCAATCGATGGAGAATATGCTGCCCCCAGTCCCAGGACTGAGTCACCTGCCAGGGGTCTGGCAGATCTCCCACAGGCATGCTCATGGTCACACCAGAGTGCACCCACACCCACCTGTAACACATAAGCATGATTTCTCACAATCTCCAAATTCTCTTCCACAAGCTCTGCCATTAATACTCCTATGCCAAGCTACTTTAAACTAGGATGGCAGTAAAAGGTAACCACATAATACCCAGTATTGGGGAAGAGTTTAAAATATGGATATGTATACCCTAAATGTGGATTTCTGTACTTTTAGATATATATGATTCCTGAGAGGATTTTAAAATCAAACCAGGCAGTGAGTCAGAGGACTCCCCTGTCTCACACTGTATTGTTCTGACGAACACAGTAAAAATGAATAGCACATTCATAGTACAGGGATCTTGCGAGTAAGTGGTAAAAAGCCTTCAATATAGCATAGCAAATCAGGAAATTAAGTGTATTCACAAAGAAAAGTTTGGGAAATAATAAAGAGGCTGATATCAACAATGCAGTCCAAACTGATTTTATTTTCAAAATGCATGTGTTAAAATGAACTGAACAGAATGTATTGATACCCAGAAATAAAGTTCGAAATTTAACAAATAGCATGTTGTAAACTGATAACACATTCCTCCACCACCAGTGACCAGGTAGCCTGGCACTCTGACAGCACTAGTCTTGTTAGGAGGCAAGCTCCTGGGCAATCCACTCTTCTGTTTATGCCAGCTTTAATAGGGTTCATATTCAGAACCATTGTGAAAAGATTATTACCCATTAAGGCTGGTATAAATATGGAATTGGATTAGCCAGGAGCCCACCTATAGACAAAGACCTTTGTTGTCAAAGTTCTGGATACCTGGTTAGTGGTAGAGAGTGTTTGAGGACACACCATTTTTTTGTTTTGTAACTTTATTTGTGGATATCACTGTATCCTGACCAGTCCATTTTAACACATGCGTATCGAGCATAAAATCGGTTTTGGATTGTATTTTGGATTCTATATGCATTTAATTGATGTTTTTTTGTTTGTTGTTTTTTTGCTCTAACCAACCCATGCCAGTATGCTAGATTAACATTTTTCTTGCATTTTGCCTTGAAAATATAGGACTGATTATAACAAAATCAATGCAGTGTATGGAATTTTGGAAAATGTAATTTATTGTTGAAAATGTTACATAAATTGTGCAATTTCAACAAAATCCAGGTCTAATTTTCCTGTGACCTTAGTTTATTTTTTAATACTTTGTATTTTCAGTATTTTATATTTATGCTTTATAATAAATTTAAATATCAAAAGTTGAACCCACACGAAAAGGAAAAAAAGAACAAAAAAATATTAATTTATTACTGAGAACAATGCAAATGATTCACCACAATTAAACATATAGAAAAATGAGACCATGCCTGTGGGGTGGAACACTAAACTACTGTATTCAAAAAGCGTTTTTAAACACAAGAGAGCAAGCAGTTGCAAGTTTACCTTTTCAAACCATTAATATTGTCTACAATATTGTACCCCCCACCTTCCTACAGGTAACATAGAAACATAGAAATATAGACTTTGAAGGCAGATAAGGACCACTTGGCCCATCTAGTCTGCCCATTTCCTTACCTACAGGATAGGCCACAGATCCTAGTTATCCAACAGCCTATTTCTTCCTACCCCCCACAAGAATTGCCTTATGTCTGTCCCATGCATTCTTGAATTCTCCCACAGTTTTAGACCCCACAACCTCCTCAGGAAGGTTGTTTCATGCATCCACTACCCTCTCTGTGAAATAATACTTCTTCACATTGCCCCTGAACCGCCCCCCCATCTTTAAATTGTGTCCCCTTGTTTTTACTCGTCTTTTTTTCTGAAAGATGCTACCCTCTTGGACTTTGTTGATTCCTCTGAGGTACTGAAACATTTCTATCATGTCCCCCCTCTCCCTTTTTTCCTCAAGTGTATACATATTAAGCTCCTTTAGTCTCTCCTCATACGGCTTCTCTTGCAGACCCTGCACCATTTTAGTTGCCCTCCTCTGGACTGCCTCTATCCTGTCTATGTCCTTCCGGAGATGGAGTCTCAAGAACTGGACGCAATACTCCAGATGGGGTCTTACCAACTGTCTGTACAGAGGGATAACAACTTCCTGTTTTCTGCTGCTGATACCTCTCCCTATGCATCCCAGTATACCCCCAGCCCTCCCTACTGCCTTCTCACATTGCTTGCTAACCTTAAGGTCATCTGATATGATTACTCCCAGGTCCCTTTCCTTTTTTGTTGTTGTTATTACCTCCCCCCATTGTGTATTCTTCCCCTGGGTTCTTGTTTCCCAGGTGCATTATTTTGCACTTCTTTGCATTGAATCCTAGCTGCCATACTTCTGACCATTCCTCCAACCTTGCCAAGTCCCTTCTCATCCTTTCCATGCCTCCTTGTGTATCAACCCTGTTGCAGATCTTTGTGTCATCTGCAAAGAGGCCTACTTTTCCTTTCAGTCCCTCTGCAATGTCACTTATGAAGACATTAAAAAGGACTGGACCCAATTCTGAACCCTGTGGTACCCCACTAGTAACCCCTCTTTCTTCAGAGTGGACTCCATTTACAATTACCTTCTGTGTCCTGTTGTCTAGCCAATGTTTTTTCCAGGCAACCACCCTGGGACTCACTCCCTGGCTGGTTAATTTGACTATTAATCTTTTGTGTGGGACTGTGTCAAATGCCTTGCTAAAGTCTAGGTAGGCCATGTCCACAGCCCCTTCCTGGTCTATTACTTTGGTCACCCAGTCAAAGAAATCTATTAGATTCATCTGACATGACCTTCCTGCTGTGAACCCATGCTGCCTTGGGTCCTGGGCTCCACTGGCCTCTAGGTACTCAACTATTCTTTCCTTCAGAAGTGACTCCATCACTTTCCCTACCACAGAGGTCAAACTGACATTTCTGTAGTTTCCTGCCTCTGTCTTGGTCACACTTTTGTGAAGGGGAATCACATCCACCTTCCTCCAGTCCTCGGGTACCACACCATCCTCCCATGATTTATTAAAAAGAGTAGCCAGTGGTTCCACTAGTTCCCCCTTTAATTCTTTTAGAATTCTGGGGTGAATTCCATCAGGCCCCATTGCTTTGTAGACCTTCAGTTTTAGGAGTTCTTGAAGAACCCTTTCTTCTATGAAAGGACTGGGATTGACCCCCCTATCAAGAGTGCTTCTGTTAATTGGATTAGGCACTTCCCCCTCCTCTTTTGTGAATACTGAGCAGAAATATTCATTCAGTATCCCTGCTTTTTCACTGTCCCCCTCTGCCCACCCACCGTTCATTCTATTCAGCCTCACTATCCCTCCCTTTGTCTTTCTTCACTCACTGATGTACCTATAAAAGGTTTTATCCCCCTTCTTAACCAAGTTGGCTATATTTTCCTCAGTTTGGGCCTTTGCTGTTCTGACTTCCCTCCCTGCTTCCTTCTGCCTTAACTGGTACTGTTCTCTGTCCTGCTCCTGCTGTGTTTCCTTATTCTACCGGAATGCTATCTTTTTCTTCCTGACTTTCACAGCCACCTCTTTTGAGAACCATAGTGGCTTTTTCTTTCATTTTGATTTGTTTATTTGCATCACACAAAGGCTTGTTGCCTCTGTGAAGGCAGTTTTCATGATTCCCCATTGTTGCTCCACACCGCCTTCTAGCCTGTTTGCTAGTGCATTTCTGAGGCACTCTACCATCTTGCCAAAGTCAGCCCTCCTGAAGTCCAGTATCCTCACTTTTGTATGGCTTGACTCTGTAGCTGAGTTTAATGTGAACCACACTGTTTGATGGTCACTTGTTCCCTGATGGCAACTCACTTCTAGATCTGAGATCCTCTCACTGCCCCCATTTGAGAGTATGAGGTCTAATATTGCTCCCTCATGAGTGGGTTCCGAAACTAGATGTCTGAGGCCTGCCACCTGTAGGGCATCAGGAATGGCCCTGCTCTTGGATGTGGCTGCAGCAAATGTGCTCAGTTAACATCTGGCATATTGAGGTTTCCCATCAACAGTATCTCCCCTTTCTCTGCCATTCTAAGAATACCTTCTATCATATCCTTGTCCATTCCCTCCCCTCCCTCTGACATGGGGGTCTGTACACAACCCCTGAGTGGATTATGGTACTCTTTCCAGTCTCCAAGGTGATCCACAGTGCCTCCTCTCCTCCCTGTTTACTCTTTTGTTCAGTTGCTTTTATCCCTTCCTTTACATAGAGAGCTACTCCCCCCCTTCTCCCCTGCCTGTCTCTCCTGTAGATTATGTACCCTGGTATGTTAACATCCCAGTCATGGTTCTCTGTGTACTATGTTTCTGTGACTGCTATGATACCCAGGCATCCCTCTTCCATCAAGGCCACCAGCTCAGGGAGCTTGCTGCCCAGACTACAGGCATTGGTACTCATTACCCTCCATTTCCTGATGGCCTTACTCCTTTTTGCCCCATCCCTGTCCTTCTTGCCTTTGTCACTTTCCCCATTTACCCCTGCCCTTCTCCCTATTGACACCTCTATGTTGGTGTTTACTACACTTACTACCATGATTTTTTGGGGGCTAGGATTTCCCTGCTCCTTTCCAGTGCCTCCCCCCTTGGCTAGTTTAAATTTTGCCAATGAAGCATTTAAACCTATCACCTAGGATCCTGGTTCCCTTCCTGGACAGATGCAGCCCATCATACCAGTATAGGCTTGCATCACTCCAGGTGGACCCCCAGTCCCCAATGAAGCAAATCCCTGAGATCCACACCAGTTTTTCAACCACTAATTGAATCCTATGGTGCAGAACACCCTAGCCTCTCCTACACCATAGATGGGCAGCACCTCCGAGAAGGTTACCGTGTGTGCTACTTGTCTAAGGCCCCTCTCCAATTCCACAAACTCTTCCTGCACTCTCTAATCCCTTTCTTAGGCAGATCATTTGTCCCTAGGTGGACAATGACATCCAGCTCCCTCCCCTGTGCAGCTGCTCTGGCAATCCTGAGGATTCGCTCCCTGTCCCTCCAAGCCATGGCACCAAGCAGGCACCTTACCTCCCTCTCCCCTTCCTCCCCAAGTTCTACCTTCCTAACAATGGAGTCCCCCTCCAGGAGTTGTTTCCTTCACCTGCGGGGTACTAACACAATCTTCATTTAACATTCAATAACGTAATAATGCAGCTGAAGAATAGCATCCACAGTTACAAGTCCATCCTCTCCATACTGTCCAGCATCTCTAATTCTGACCCTGAAGGTGAACTTCATGTTTCTTGCTGTGAATACTAAGTATGTGAAATGTCACCAAATCATCCCCTTCAAAGAAAATATTTGTTTTCCTGTCTTTGACAATTTTTACTTTAGAAGGGGAGAACAAAGAGAACTGAGCTCCTAATTCAATACTGTCTGTAAACCAGGAACTTCCTTTGATGCTGTTGTGTCTTAAAGCAAAAGTCTAGAAACATTTAGTATCTGCTACCTTTATATTCCAATGTGATCCTCAGTTTACTTAATTTGAATATATAATCCCTATCAGAATAGAAGGAAAATGTTGCAACAATAGTCATCTTGGCTACTACATTGCTTTCCTGGTTTCTTTTAGGAACTCTGTTATTTATTTATTTCAAAAGTTTCCCCAGGAGTGACATACAGAGCTCAGTACATCTCATTTCCAGATGCATCCTGGGGAAGGGGAAGAGGAATAAAATAGGTGAACCAGAAGCAATTAATAAGGTGGTTCAGGTACAAATTAAAATGAGTATAACAAGCAGTAATGATTAGGTTTAATCAATGATTATACAAGCTAAACATGGAAGCAGCAGTGGAAACAAGACAACACAAGTTTAAAGTGCATTGCAGAATTTGTACTTGAAAGAGTGGTGGTGCTTTAATTAAGGGATATGAGAGAAGTGAGGAGGGATGAGGGGGCAACAAGTGAATAAAAGAGTGGGTGTGAGTAAGTTGGTGGGATGAGGAGAGAATGGGGGGAGGTTAGGCATGAGGGAGACGGAGAGGAGATTAGGTGAGTAGAGGTGTGCAGAGGAGGTAGGGTGGGAATCAAGTACATTTACAGGAGTGTGAGGTGAAGAAATACAGAAGAGAGGATAAAGAGTGATGGGAGGGGGCAGAATGGCTAAGGGGCAGGAATTCCAGAGTTATGGAAAGTGGAATGAGAAAGCTGCCAGACTGACTGAGATCATCCTGGAGAGGAGAACAAGGGAGAGAAAGTTAGAGCTTTCAAGGGTGTAATAAGTTGTGAGGGGAGTGGGGAAAGGAGAGAGGTGAGATAGAGAGCCAAGCCAGTATTTGACTATAAAGGAGGAGTAGTGTCCTAGGTGTCTGAATTCAAAGGAGGGGAAAGGAAAGGAAAGGAAAGGGAGGTGTAGGGAGAGCAGAGGTGGGAGAGGGGCAGACAGTCCAGAGCAAACTGACAGGAGGAGTGAAAGAGTGTGTCCAGTCTGGATAGGGTGGATTTGGGAGCAGCACTGTAGACTATGTGACCATAGTCAAATATGGGGAGAATCATGTTCTGAACAACAGCTCTTTGGGCCGGTAAGGGGATGCAGCCACAGTTTCGGTATAGTGCACTTAGTTTCAGGATCAATTTTTTGTGAATGGCATCCGCCTAGTCTGAAAAGTTGAGATGCTTGTCAAGTCAGACCATGAGGTGCTTGAATCAGGGCATGTCCTTGATAGCAGACCCATCCATGTTACAGAAGGAGGGGAGAGCAGCAAGCCTAGTGAACATTTAGCTAGTGCCAAAAGACATGGAGGCTGTTTTCCTGGCATTAAGGGCCAGCTGATTAGAGTGGAATCAGAGCTGAATGTTGTCAAACTCCAGGTGGAGTCTGGTCATCAGATCTACAGGGGATGGTCTGGAGGCAAACCAGGACTGTGTCATCAGTGTGCACCTGAATGGACGTTGAGGTACAGGTAGCAGGGAGATAGTTTAAGAGTACCGAAAAGAGTACTGGTCTGAGAATGGAATCTTGGGGCACACCAGTGCAGATTGGTAGGAGAGGACTGGGAGTTGCCTATTCTCACTGATTGAGTCCTACCTCAAGGTACAGTAAGAGAAGAACCAATTATTGGAAGAGATGGAAAGCCCTGCTGCTATCGGCTTGTTGAGGAAAAGGGGGTGGGCTACAGTGTTGAAAGCCTTGGCCAGGTCAACAAAGATGGCTGAGGTGATATGGCTCTGATACATGCCTGATAGAATGAAGTCAGTAAACCAGAGAAGGAAGGATGAGGTGGAGTGGGATTTACTGAACCCTGACTGGAAAGGGGTAAAGAAAGAGAAAGAGTCAAGGAAGGGAGAGAGCTGAGATAGCACCAAATGCTCTTAGAGTTTGGCAAAGGTGGGGAGTAGGGACATAGTGTGATAGTTGCCTGGACTTTAGGAGTTGTCACCTTTGGGGAGTTGTAGAACTGTGTGTGTTTCCAGGTTTTTGAGACAGAGAAAAGGGTGAAGTATAGGTTTTGAAGGGAGGGTACAGGGAGGGCAATGGCAGGTGCAGAGATATGGAGAATTTTAGGGTTGAGTCCATCAGGGCTCTTGCTCTTGTGAGAGTTGTGGGCTAGTAGAACCTTGAGGGTGTAAGCAGGTGAGAAAGAAGAGATAGAGAAAGGGGGTGTTAGGGAGAGGGAAGTGGTGTTGTGATGAGGGGGAAGGCACAGGGGATGGGGAAAGGAGAAGAGAAGGGAGGAGAAATATGGTGAAGAAAGTATTGAACTCAGTGGTCTCTGAGAGGGGGTCAGAAATGGTGACATTTCTTGCTTTGAGGACTGGGATGTTGGACCAGGCGGGGGGGGGGGGGAATAAGGTGTGGTTGACATTCTAGAACTTTGGGGGTGGTTAACAATGCTCTGAAAGGTTCTGGTACAGGCATTACAAAGAGCTCAGTATTTAAGTAAGTACACAGTGGAGCCTGAGAAATTGTGAGCCTTCCATGTGAGATACCGTGTATGGAGGCAAGCCAGCTATTTGGCTGAGGTCCAGGGGATGTGGAGCCCTGGATCCTGGTTTTCCTGAGGGGGCAGGTTGGTACCAAATAGACAGGAATTTGGACATGAAATAATCTAGGGCAGAATCAACTATGCTGGAGGTGGAGATGGGCAACTAGGAGGTTGCAACCAAGTCCTCATTGAGGGAGGACAAGTCCAAAGACCTGAAGGACCAGATCAGGACGAGTTTGGGAGGGGCTTTGGGGTGATGAATCTTACAAATGCAGTAGACCATATGGTGGTCACTGAGGGTGTCTGGTAGGGTGCCAGGCCAGCATCAATAATGTGGTGAGGGTGGGAAGTGACAGCCCATTCCAAAAGGGTATGCTTGAGGGATTTATGGTTGTGTCGGGTGGTTTCCAAGATCAGCTGAGAGAGATTATGGGATGTGATGTCATGGTGAATTTTGATGTGAGAAGGGCAGAGCTAATTTAAATTAAAGTCCTCAAGTACAAGCAATTCACCTGAAGAAGCATGGGTTGAGATAGTCTTAAGGAGGTCAGTGATAGAGGAGGAGGAGAGGCCTAGGCAGAAGTAGACACCAGTTAAAAAGATGGGGTGGGAAAATGAGAGAGAGAGTTTTAGAAGTAATAGTTTATAGGCTGACAGGGAAGACATAGAGAGTATGGGGTGAATTGGATGGAGAAGGAGAGATACATGGCAATATCACCAACTCTGCTGGTGCAATTCTGCCAGGTGAGGCAGGACCCAGGGATGGAAAGGGTGGTATCTGGAATTTTAGGGGGACAGCAATGATTCCAAGATGATCAACATGTCTGGTTGGAGGTTAACCATGAATGGTTGCAGGAGGTCAGCCTTGGGAAGGAGGATCCTGATGTTGAAGTGTGTACATTTAACCCTTTGGGAAGGCAGGAGGGCAAGGGGAAGGCAGGGCAAGGATTGGGTTCAATATCTTCTGCCACTAAATGCAGTAGTGAGATAAGGAGCTTAACTGAGATGGAAACCAATATTGCAGAAGATAAGAAGTAGATAGCTAAAGAAAGTGAGATGGAGGCAGGCTGGATTATCAGGGGGGTAGCTCAAAAGTTACAGTTAAGATCTCTTTAACCAAGTCTTGTGTATTGTAAAATTCTTTATCTGGGACATCAGGAATTCCCACCAGTCTTACATTCTGATATCTGAGATGATTCTCTTGCTTCAAGCTTGGGAGACATGTTATGATTCTCCATAATAACCCCTGCAGTGTAGCCTCTAGAACGGCAACTTTTGATACTGTTTTGTCAGACTTGGCCATATTCTCAGTGAGCTTTTTCTTCTCTGCCATCCATTTTGCTTTGAGTTCTTAGATTTCTGATTGAATAAAATAATTTTTTTCATTCAACGCGTCACCGGTCACATTTCTCTGTCCAGGAAATGAGACGGTCAATTATTCTACCCAATGAGTCAAGTGTATACTGTTTGGAAAATAACAGTGAGGATTGACCCTCTGGTGAGGTAGTCTGTAGCCTTTTGCCTTCCACTCGATGCTGCATGGCTAGGGTTTGTTTGGGCTTCACTGCTGGGTGGGAGGATGCTACAGTGGTAGCAAGCAGGGTGGAAGGCATATTGGAAATTTCCCTGCCTCCACTCTCTGGGCTGAAAGCTGCTTGGTGTATCCATTATATTAGCAGTGCAGCCTCGGGGATACAAATTCATCAGCCATCAGATTTCTGTTAAGTAAGTTTTACTGTAGACATTTATATACAAATGCCTATGATTAAAGCTTTAAATTTAGCAATAATGTCTGGAGTTGGTGCAGAGCTTATGAGCAACACTACTGTTAATCCACCAGCTTAACTCTACCTCTGTGACCTTATTTTAACTTTGACATCCCTACACTTATTCCATCTTTTCAGAATATTATTACCTTTCTCCCTTTCGCTCTCTTGACCCTGATAAGCTTTCTAACCTTATCTTAAATCTTGTTCACTTTTTGTTTTGGTCTGACTCCATTTCTCCATATGAAAACAGTTATATCCTGGTGCAATGATCAACACAGACAAAAAAAATATTTTTTGCATGCATGAGAGTCACTGGTGAAGACTTAGTTTCAATGTGCTTACACAACTTTGGTATGATGTATGCTTGGGTGACTGAGATACATTGTGGCTATTCACCTCTCTGTCCATAGGATATACCACCCTGTAGGGGTAGGATGGCAAGGAACCCTAGAAGAGGGTTCCACCCCTATAGGTGCCATGGGAATGATTCTCTTGGCTAAAGGTAGCTTAGGAAGAAGCCCATGGGAAAGAGAGACGAGCCACTGGAGGAGGAGGGGAGGATGGTGGGGCAATGAAAGAATGATCCTGGACCAACCAGGAGGAGTGGCCTTTTAAGGCCTAATTGAGGGTGTGTGTTCTTGATCTGCCCATTGAATGATGGCAAGTCTTTCAATTCAATGTGCTTATGCAGCTTTGGTATGATGTATGTTTGTGCAGCTGAGATACATTATGGCTGTTCACCGCTCTATCCATGGGATATACAACCCTGTAGGAGTACAACAGCAAAGAACCCTAGAAGAGGGTTCCATCCTACAGATGCCGAGGGAATGATTCACTTGGCTAAAGGTAGCTTAAGAAGGAACCCAAAATGAGTACCCAAAAGGGGTGTTGAGCCCTGAGAAGGAGGTGAGGGAGTCAGAATGGTATCAAGGATGAGAACAAATGTCAATAGGTGTAGATGGGTAAGATAGGAGAGGAATGGGATGCAACAAGAATAATCAGAGAGGATGCTGATACAAGGAGGAGGGCAAGACTTCCTAAGGAGAGAGGGAACAACCAAGGCCACCATCCGACTCCATCCAACAGAGGAACCTAACTACTGAACCAATGAAAGCACTAACTCTATCTTAATGTTATGACAATAGACATGGAGGAGAGGAAAAAAATCCTTTGAGGAAGAAACCTCTGGGGATCCAAGGAATAGTTCACTTTCCATCCAGACAAAAGGATGTTTTGGTTAGTGATAGCTCAGCTACTGCAATTTAGAGTCAAGATAGAGAGAAAAGGAAAATATTTCAATTTAGAGGAAGCTCTCACTCTGTTCTTTTAATAGGAATGCTGTTGAGGGTTGTGAGTGACGTCTCCACAACTAGGCTCCTAAAAGCAAAGGAGGAGAGAAATGACAGCTGAGGCACTCAGCCAGCCTACATGATCCTACAAAACAGAATAGGTGAACCAGAGGCAGTCAGAGGGAGAATAGCGGAAAGGGTGCCCCAGAACCAACTCAGACAGTCAAAGGGGACTACTCAGGAAAGCCCTCCACTCGAATCTTGAAGTCATAAATTATGCATCCAGAGGTGTCGCCAGAATGAGGGATGACTGAAGGTCCACCTGGAGTGAAGGCATTCTCACTATGGACCAGGGAGAATGACCCCACTTTGAACTTCGCATGCTCTAAATGTGGACTTCTTGGGTGCAGAGTGAGACCATCGGCTACAGGCTAGCCCTGAGCCATGGAGCAATGGACATGGAAGGCACATCTCTAGGTGGAGAGCAGGTCGAGTCGAGGTAGCATGAGACCCACACTGAGGAGTATGCTCAAATAGTCAATGTTTATGAGTAGACCTACATAGAGATCAGATACAGTGATGTAGACCCCAATGTGGATCTGGAGGAGCATGCAAATTGCAACCACAGGAGTGCATGCCAAACTGGATCCATTTATGAGCCAAATTAGGAGTGGGTTGATTGCACGAGAGTGAGAGATGAGAATGGCTGGGAGCAACCCTTAGCTGACAGTGGAGGTATGAAGTACCAGGAGTAAATTAGGTACAGTGTTAGGTAGGAGGAACTGCGGAGTCAGTAAAGGAAGGATGAGGTTCAAGATGAATGTAGTCTGACATGGAGTGGAGGGAGATACAAGGGGAACTGTCTGAGACATAGGATTAGGTGAAAATATGTGATTAGGTAAGGTAAGGTAATGATAGGACAAGACAGCTCCCAAAAGAAAGCATGGAGCAATCAAGCAGGATCAACAGAATAAGGATGAAGAAGAGGCAATGTTGGACAGAGAGCAGAGAAAGCAGTGTGAGCCAGCGAGTAAATATACTAAATGAATGAGGTGCTACAGCTACGTGCAGCCACAGTGCCAGCTGGCATGACAGAGTCCCCCACCATGGGATAAACAGAGAAGCCATCACTCAGTCATTGGGACAACAAACAGCTAGAGAAACAGGAAAGAGAACATGAATTGGTTGAAGTAAACTAGTAGATTAAAGGAAGTAAATACCTGAGGCTGCAGCTGGGCAAGGTAGGAGACAGTAAAAGTGCTGAGGGAACATTCAACAAGAGTATTGCAGAGAATGGGGTGGTGGGCTGAGATGGAAGCTCAAAAACAAAGGGGGGCTGCAGCAAGCCTTACTAGGCAGTGTGAAAACCAGGATAGGAATATAGAAGAAAGAATGCAGATAGGACGGAATTACGTTAGGTAGAATGGCAGCCATGACAGGGAATGGAGACCCTCATTGTGGAAGGCACTAGCATGCCAAGGTTACAAAGAGCATGACAAGCTGTAATGGAGTCAATCCAAGTAGTAGTGGTGGAGATCAAGAAATACAAGCATATGAGACCAGCAGGTAGGATGGGGAGAGAAGAAATGTGGGAGTAGAGCATGTCCGATGGTAGGCAGAGAAATGGCAAGCAAGCATGAAAGACTGCTGAGGAACAGTATCATAGGAATTGGTCCCAGAGGCTGCAGCTACTTCATCCTTAAAACTTCAATGGTAAAGAGAGGTAGGGTGTTCCATTCAAACTGAAGACTAAACTGCACAAGTGAGAGCACTTGCTCAGATACTGTAGATAAAACCAAAAAATATTGCAATTCACAGTTTAGAGGCAATACTTGCGGAATGCATCTCATAACACCAATGCTGCATGACAACAGCTAGTCCTGTCATCAGAGAGCATGGAAGCCTGGTGAATACTGGCTTGAGACTGAGCACAGGATGAGAAGAAGTAGAGCCAAGGAATGGAGGAGCACCGGGTGAGGCATACCCAGGAGCACAGCGCAGAGGGGGATGGAACACCTGGAAGCACCAGAAAAGAAATGAAAGACCACACAAATTATTGTGATTCACACAGATCAGGAACAGAGGGAAGGATCCAGGGTTATGGCCAAGGTAAGGAGAGGGGGACAGAGGAGATACAGCCAGGGGAAGTGGTGAGTGTCCATCGAGGACAGAGCAGCAGGGGAGAAAGCCCACTACAGGAGGGATGGTCCAAAAAGATGTCTGGAGAGAGGGGGAAATGACTGGAGGACTGAGAGGAGAGAGGAAGAATAGAGATGGGGTAGAAAATGTGGCTAGGACAGTCAGAGGCAAAGAAGAGGGGACGAAGAGCAACAGGAACAGAAAGATGGGAAAACAGGTGAGGGAGCAGCGGACTGAGCCTCTGGCTGCAACAAAAGAACGTTCCTGGACCAACCAGGAGGAGCGGCCTTTTAAGGCCGGATTGAGGACATGGTTTATTGCTCTGCCCATTGAACCATGGCAAGCCTTACAATTATTTGTTCTTTGAGAATCATGGACAAATCATCTGCTTAGTCACAGGAATGCCAATCATATTGCTAAGTTAAAATTCTAAGCCTCACTCATCAAGATTGGAGATCCTTACATTTTGTTCTGTACAATAATTTGACTTCTGCTACCTTAAGACCCTGTTCATGAAAGTGCAGAAAATGCATGCATATTCAATGAAATGCAGGTGTACAGCTGCATGCCCTTGCCAAAAAAAACAAGCAGCAGTCACTAACGTGTATGCAGAGGGAGCCGAGGTAGGCTTGTGGCCAACATACATGTGCACTGCCACAAGAGGGGACAGTGGGGTGGCCTGAACATAAGTGTCCTGACCCATTGACTCCACCATATATAAGCATGTGTGCCACCCCACATGCACACAAATAAGTGAATACCACGATGGAAGAGCATGTAACAGTGGGAAGGGGATGGAGGTGCTACGCTGGTGCAACACAGACCCCTGCAAGAGGCTACATACTCAGGCTATTGACAGGCTGAGGGCAGTTGAAGGCACACATCATGTGGTATCAATAGGTCCCAGTCCGGTAGTTTCATAGGTGGCCAGGTGACAGCCATGGTGGTGGACATCCATGACAATTATAGGGTGCTGGACAGTGCGGAGTCCCTGAAAACCCCAGCCAAGGTCAAGACCTGGATATGGCTTGACATCCAGACCTCTGTCAACTCGGCTGGTCTGTAGGCACAGTCAGTCATTAAGCAAAATCTAGCCACCATTGAATGGGCACAGCATGACACAGGTAAGAAGCCTACCCAAACAAGTGCCCACACCCTCCCCAGTAAAGAGGATTGTGACTGACACCCTCTCTGAGGTCAGTTTACAGGGGGAGATGGAGGGCACTGACACCTTGCCAGGTATGTGGCACAGTAGAGAGGCACAGGGTGGGAGATATATGACTGAATGGCATAATCAACATCTCTGTCTTAGCCAACCTGCCTGAGCAATGCTAAAGCTACCGTTCACAATGCTGATGACCCTAGTTCATGAACGAGCACAGAGCAGAGGGGGTTGGTGGTGCCCCGCTCTTGGGTGACACTGGGTGGAGCCTGAGTGTACATCAAGATGAACCACATAATACAGGGGAAGGAAGTGGTGGATCTCTGTGGGGCATGCTTGGGAGCATGCATGCCCATGCACTGACGTCATTGCACATCCATGTCTTGTGGGATCAACACAAGTGAAAACACTGTGTAACAGTACAGTGTGACAGCCTCTGACCCACACCAAATGATGCCACAGACAGTACCGGGACCAACATATAGTAGATCTTGATCTCCTCTTTGGAGGCCTCACCACAGGGGGAAGCTGCAGGCCTTAGTTCCAGGGAACTTTTAGGGAATGCCAGTGATAGGCATGGGAGCCCTGAGTTGAGGAATATACTATGCCTGCAGCACAGAAATAAACAAAATTGAAAAAATAAACCCCTGTCTTGCACTCGGCAGATCAGGAGACTGTGGCCAGCAACTATGCACTACAAGTGACCTCCATGGAGAAGAAACCCCTGGGGACACTGACACAGATGCTGGATGTATGTGGACCACATCATGGCCAGCTGAACACATGCCAGTACCTTATGATAGACCAGAAAATAACCAAACAATGCGCTCTCACCCATAGGTTCAGTGCAAGGGACACAGCATATGGCAGTGGAGATGGGCAACCTCAACAACACCAACATGAAGACTGTGTTGGAGACACTGGAGACTGCATAGGACCTGGTCCAAACACCCACCATGAGCCATCAAACACCCCCCAGAACCCACCCCAGAGCCACCACACAGCTAGCTGCCCAGTGCTGTCAGACTGGGTATGGAGGAGTAGATGATGCAGACCTGCACGTCTGGCCCTATGGGATGACCAGCCATCCATACACATGGTCTGGGGCCACAGGGGACCACCATGCCATGCATCAAGGGCATGCAGACAGTCGGGACAGGAGGGCCTCAGTACACCTGACCCTCAAGGCATGAATGATGACACCAGCTGGAATGGGACCAGCTGTAGCACAGCAAGAAAACACTCAGGCACTGAGGGACCTGACCATGGAGGTTCATGGGCTGTAGTGTGCAAACAAAAGCATAGAGGAGACCCTCCTGGAGTGGATAGCGAACCACCTGCTGTCTTGGCCTGGCACAGCCAGCCTGCCATTCCCCCCGGCATGCTAGGATGTGGCATCCCAGATGCTGCCAGGCAGACGCACAGGGCCTGAAGCACAGCCACATGTTTCTGACCCACCTAGACCCGCACATGCCCTGGATGCCATGGCACAGGGTACCGAGATGCACTGGCAGCCACCTGCCTCCCCCACAGGCCCAGTGACACCTCTGAAGTGTGCAGCTATGGAGGCATCCACCAGCTCACCAGGGACACAGGAGTTGGAGGCTGACACAGAATACCAGGGGTCAGACACCAACTGCACTCCATGGGACCTGGGTGACATGCAGGGACAGCAAGGCCCAAGGCCATCCGTAGACCATAGACCACATGGGGGGTGCAAGGCAAAAGTAATGCCATGCCACTTAGGCACATGGGCCTGGATATTCAGACTGCGCCAGGCTGTGGCGCAAGCCTGGGTGCAGCTCAACTTTGTTGCACAGGGGTGTGGCCTGGGCGATATTCAACAGAGCTACGCTGTGGCGTAGCAGCTTTGAATATCGCACCCTGCCCACCCTCACTGTGCATGGTGCAGTGGCACTGCATCAGTGCAAGTGGCCAGAGTGGAGCATGGACATGCGCTAGCACAAGTGCCATTGTGCCATGCACAGCACCTGCGATATTCAAAAGGGTACATGCAAATGAAGCCATAATTTATGCAAGGCGCACAGGTGGCCATTTGAATCTCATTATGGCCCCATTTGCATGCCATTAGCAAGCAGGTGCGACGATCCTCGATGGCTTGTGCCTGGCACCCTGCCAGGCAGCAGCCATCGGGGACCAATGCCCCCTGCAGCCCGATCACAGGCATTCTTGTAAAAGAACCCCCCTCCGTCCAATATCTCTGGTGGTCTAGTGGACCGCTATGTGCCCAATCGCGGGCATCGGTATAGTACCCTCCCACCTCCAATATCCCTGGTGGTCCAGTGGACGATCGCCGCCTGATCGCGGGCATCTGCAACACATAAAATACCCCTACTACCCTGGTGGTCTAGTGTACCCCTCACCCGCCCACTGAGCCCACCGCCCGCTCCCCATCAGCGGTGGGCAGCAGCACCCCACCTGGCAGCCGCCACGCTGCCGACCGACTGACAGCCCAGTAGGGCTGCGCCCATTGAAGTTAGCGTGATTGGGACGGGCATGGCTTGAGGTCAGTACTACTCAGTCCAGGTATGATATCTGACCGAGTAGAGCCGATGGGCTGCATGCCCATTGGCTCAATGCTGAGAACCATTTGCATGCAGCCCTACTGAGCTGCTGTCGGTGCGCGGGGCGGCGGCTGGTGGGTGCTGCCGCCCGCCGGCTGACGGGGGAGCGGGCGGGCCCAGTGGGTGGGTGGGGAGGGTACACAGACCACCAGGGCAGTAGGGTATTTTATATGTTACAGATGCCCACGACATGGGCGATCGGTCCACTGACCACCAGAGATATTGGACGGGGGGTACCATACCAATGCCCACGATCGGCACATAGAGGTCCACTAGACCACCAGGGATGTAGGAAGGGGGCCTTATTCTCCACACAAATGCCCATGATCAGGCACATAGAGGTCCACTGGACCACCAGGGATATAGGAGGGGGGGATTTCACTATAGGAATGCCCACAATGGGGCATGGGGGGGCGTTGCCAGGTGCGGCAGGAACTCGGGTGGCCACCCACAGGTGGCAGCTGCCATGTTGCTCCCTGCAATGCGGCAATTCACCTGTGGGTGGCCATCACTTGTTCCTTTTTTTTTGGGCTTAACTTTGTGCAGGCGCAGGTAGAGGTTGCACATGCATGACTCTGCACATCCCGGGCTGAATATCGGGCTGTGCAGGTTATGCATGGGCATGTCCCCACCACCTGTGCCTGCATACATTACTGATGTGCTCCGGTGCATCGGGATTTGTGCGGCGCACTTTTCCCTTTTGAATATCATGCTGGGGTGTATCAGTGGGTTGTGCATGGTGCAACACTGTTGCACCATGCGTAACCCTTTTGAATATCTGGGCCATGGTCTTCTGCATGTCTGAGGGTAAAAAAGCCAGGAGGCTGTAAGGCAGCCCACACACTACACAGTGGTCCATATGTACCTGCAGCTGCCCTCAGTACAGCCTCACCAAAAAGCCCAACTCACACCCCCATCCCAGCCCCCCAGGATCACACAGTACACCCATGACCCCTGTCATACAAGGTGGGGGATACAACTTTGAACCCCATCTCCAGGCAGGGGCCACACCTGTGCAACCTGCCCCCAAGGGCAGTGAAGCAACTGTTGCTGCTGTCACAACTGGGCCTCTGCCTCACATCCCTCCTATAAGGCCCACTACAGCTGGCTTATGACAGAACGCACACCGCCCCCCCCATACACACCCACTGACACAGACAGTACCACACAGCACACATGGGATGGGACACTAAGGCCCCACCCCTTATGGTCACTCAGGACATATAGGCCTCATTACTGTGCCACTATGGTGTACATCCTATCTCCAGAATAACCCATGCACGAGTGCATGGTGTGCCACTCCGCCAGATACTGTGTCATGAAAGTAGTGCTGTGGGTCATCCCCCTCCTCATTACCCTGTGGGATTCAACCCTGGTGTTTCAGCATGGGTAACCATTTGTGAATAACCATGTTATGCAGCATGGCACATACGGTGATCACTCTGCAGGCCTTCCCAGGGGCCAGCATCATCATGTCACCAGTGTTGTCCAGCTAATGGAACAACATCATTAGCATCCCTGTGGTCCTCTTGACAATGGCACATTTCCTTCAGTGCACTTCCTTGTATACCTCTGGCTCACCATTGGTGCAAGGAACAGCATCTTCAGATATGGTCAGAGTGGGTATCCACTGTCACCTAGGCATTAGGTATAGAACGGACATGTTATTGTACCGTAGCAGTGCACACAGCTTTGTAGGGTATGTTTCACATCCATATTTACCCAGCAGCCTCCCACTGACGCCCCACGTGCCACAAGGTGGCCACTCATCCTGGAGCCATTGGATATGTAGACATCATGGGTGGACCCATGGTACTTGTCGCACACATTGGTGATGATACCATCAGCATCACAATCTATCTGGCAGTTGATATTGTGGAATCTCTTGCTATTTCAGTAGTTGTTGTGATAGCCACATGGGTACAGTCTATAGTACCTATTACATTGGGAATGCCATGCAAGGCATGGAATGCCTGCTTCATGTCAAGGATGTCTGCATCAGATGTGGGGAACCACATGTGGTCATGCACATGATGAAGTAAGGCATCCATGACCTGGTGCAGGGCCTTTGGCATGGACAACTGACACTTGTGATATCCCCTGTGACCCTCTAGAAGGAGCCCTGGCATAGTACGACAGAGCACACAGCATCCTCCTTTCCACAGAAATGCCATGTGACCTAAGTGTCATGGGTTCCACTTGATACCTGAGCACATGGCAGAGGCCAGAGATTATATCATGATCCAGGCAAACAGCTCCATGCACTGCATATCACTGAGCTGAGCCAAAGTGGCATATGGCTTGAATATCCAGGGCATGTGTTGTCTCCTCAGAGCCCTTTCCCTCTCCCATTCACCCTCCTCCAGAAGAACATTCAGGAGCAGTCTGGGGCCCATCCTGTGGATCCCACCTTCAAGACTTCCTGCACATCGTGTATAGATCTCCCAATCCTTCAAAAGGGCTGGTTCAGTGGACTAAAAACTCAGCAGGCCATTAAAAATGGTACAGATGGATTTGAGTCCAGGGGCTAGATTTTTGAAACCCCAGAAATTGGCATGGGTGCAAGGAAAAACTGCCACATGTGGGGCTTCATTTGTGGAGCTGAGGTTTTTCACACACATGACAGATTCTCAGCGAGAGACCTGGTTTATGATGGTCTTCCTGATTTACAGCAGCTTGCAGACATGTTTCAGTGCAGCTACACCAAATGTTATACCTGTTCAGAGCAGGAGTAAGATCTTCTGCAGAAGTGCCTCCTGTCAGTGCAGAGCATGGGCTGAAAAAATAGGAATCTCCACAAGTGCAGAGATTTTGTCAAGCAGCGGTGGCTGTGGAGTGGGAATTAGTTCCTGAATGGCTGATAATCCAGCCTCAGATGTTTTGACAGTTTCTCCAAACTGACCATGAAAATATATTTGAACATTTTAATGTGCTTGTTCCTTACCTTACTCCGCAGTTAAGACAGGTAAATTTGTGTCTTGTCACCATACCCAAGCAAATGCAGTGATGGGTGGGTCCCCTTCCAGTTATGTATACAGTTTGTGTAGTTTGGGGCTAGTAATGCAAAATGTCTATAACAAAATCTGTAATACCAAAAGCCAGCCACACTAAAATTGTAATGTCTTGCAAATATTTAGCTGATATTTGTTCAAAAAACATCTCACACCAAGATCCCCTGACCATGTCCAATGTTTCACCCTTTGTAGGCTTCTTCAGGGTTGAGGATCTACAGTATATAAAAATTAATAAGAGAGTGTAATCAGTGAATTGCAATAAACAATACATTACATATTAAAGTGGCACGGTAGCACCACTATAGTTAAGGCTGAGTAGCCTGTTCAACATTGAATATGAACATACAAAATTGCCAGCAGGTAAAGGCCTTATGGTCTATCAAGTCTGCTTGACTGTGCAGCCCATATATTGTAGCTTCCCCTCCCTACCATCCCCTTCCCCCCTACAGTGACCTTACCCTGTCCTATCCCTTTGAAACAGCCCGCTGTTCTATACGATACTACTTCCTCAGGCAATGTGTTCCACCTAGCCACCACCCTCTCCATAATAAGTGTCTCCTCATTTCCCTCCTGAACCTTCCCTCTTCAAATCTTAGATCATGCCCTTGAGTGTCCCTCCCCCTCCTTAATTTGAAAAGCCCCTGCATGCCCGTCTTATTTATTCCCTTCATGTACTTGAAGGTTTCAGTCATGTCCTCCCATCTCTCCTCTCCTCCAGGGAGTACATGTTCAACTTCCTCAGCCTACTCTCGTAGGGTACATGCTCAGCCCCTGTATCATTTTTGTTACCCTGAGCTGCACCCCCTCCAGTAACCTAATGTTCTTCTTCAGGTATGTTGACCAGAACTGCACACAGTACTCCAGAAGTGGTCTAACTAGTGAACTATATAGCAGCAGGATCACCCCCCCTCCTGGAGGAGATGCTTCTGGCAGTACAACAAACCATCCTGTTGGCCTTTGCAGCTGCCTTTCTACACTGTGCTGAGTTGTTCCTTGCTCCGGTTATGATCACCCTCAGATCCTTCTCCTCTTCAGTCTTGGCTAGTTGAATCCCCCCTAGCAGGTAGCTCCTCCTTGTTTTTTTTTGTATGGAAAAGCAGCACTTTGCATTTCTTGGCATTGAGCCCCAGCTGTCAAGTGTTTGACCACGTCTCCAATGTTGCCAGATCATCTTGCAACCCCTGCCACCTTTCTAAGTCATCCATTACTGCTCCCATCTTGGTATCATCTGCAAACAGAGTGAATGTTAAACCCCTAACTTCGCACATTAATATCTTTGACTCCATTTAATGAAATGAGCTGACATTTTGTTTGTGTTGTCTTAGAGACAAGGTCTTGATGTGTGTACATTTTTTTTGATGGCAACTTGTGTGGTTGCTGAGATCTGCATATGTAATTTTTCGTAAACGTCTAACTTTTTTCCTATACTTAACAAGGCATTATTTGCTCTTGCATACAGCCTACATGGAATGGAACTGTTTCTTCAAACTTGGAGGGACATGTGGCACGTCCTAAGGTAGTGCCTTTGATAGGTCTGGTGAAAAAATATGAAACGGTTCCAGAGTTACAAGGCATTAAAGTTTAGTGTTTTCCCATCTGAGTATGCACAGAAGGGATTTTGAGATAATGTTCTGGTGCAAAATGAAAAATTTCATGGCGCAAATGTTCATTCTTGATTTCACGCCACTTGATTGGCATGGCAACAAACTGTTTTTTGTGCCATGCCAACCGCTATCTTGTTGATTTTTTTCTGCAAACCAACAAGCATAGAAAATACATAAATATGCTGTTATTTAAAAAAAACACCAGAACCTAGCTAAACGGGTCCTGTTTAGCAAGATTATGTTGTTTGTTTTTAGGGCTGCAGTGGACATAACTCTGCAAACCTCTTGCTCTAAAAAGGACTTAGCACATTCCATCTGACCGAACAACATGTTGGACGTAGGGCACAGTAGCCTCCACATCCGTGAAATCCCTAGAGCACTCCACTTCTTGTCACTACTTGTCCTGCACTATTTTTTTCTGTAAACTTCAGCACCATCCTGATCGTGACACTGGGGAATTAGGCCCCCGTGGTGTCACAATCAGGATGCCCCTGAGTCTTTTTTTTTTCATATCCCCCCACCTGACCCACCTACTCAACAGCCACACCCTCACCCAGAAACACAAGAGTGACACTGAGAGTGCCAAATCCCCCAGTGTCATGATAAGGATTTTAATCTCACCACCTGATGTTCCCTATTAGCACCCACCACCCCACTCGCCCCACAAGAAATGTTATACTAAGGTTCATAATAAGGTGTGTAAGGAGCTAGAAGGCTTGAAGGCCCATAGTTGCTCCTATATATTATTAAAAATTAAGTTTATAACCTGACAGAATAAGCTTATCTAGACATTGTTTAAATTCTAATTTAGTTCTAATAGTGATAATTTCAAAAGGGAGGCTATTCCATGGATTTACCATTCATAGGGTAAAGAAATGTGTTTTTGTCATTAAGGTTAAATTTCCTACTATATAGCTGAAATGGGTGACTTCTAGTGTTATGACAACTGTTTTTAAATTATAGGCCTAATTCTGTGAACAAATATGGGTCTTGAATAATATCGTACATAAAGAACAGGTCATCTCTAAGAAGTTGAGTGGATAATGTCATTAGGTTCAAAGTATTAGTTCTTGATTCATATGATTCAGTATACAGACCTTGAATATGTTTTGTAGATTTCCTCTGAACCTTTTCTAGAAAATTGATTTCATACTTTTTATATGGGCAACATAATTGTGATTTGTACTGTAAGTGAGGCCGAACCTAAGCTCTGTACAGAGGCATCATCACACTATTTCTAGATTTAATATTTCATTTGATAGACCAGACAACTCTATTTGCCTTTTGTATGGCTTTATTTATCTGATTAAAAGGAAGGACATTTTAAGAGATACTCATACCCATGTCTTTTTCATTAGTAGAAGTAATTAAGGTATGGTCATTTAACACATAGGATGCACAAGGGTTATTAGGCCCCATATGCTTGACCTTGCAATGAGCAACGTTAAGTATCATACCACGTTGATTAACCCAAATGTGTTAATGTATTAAGGTCAGTTTGAATTAAATCAATTTGTTCTGGGTAAGCACAAGGCCCACCAGTTTTGACATCATCAGCATATGTAATTGCAGATCAAAGACAATTATTTGTTAAATCTGCTATGAATGCTTGAAACAAACATGGGCCTAAAACATAGCCGAGTCACTCCACTTTTTACTTTTGTGATGTCTGAAAGTTGACCCGTAATCATAACCTGTTGTGTCCTATTTCATAACCAATTCAATATCCAGTTTATTGTGTTTTTATTAATATTGGTTTTATATAATTTGGATATTAGGGCCCACTGTGGCATGGTGTCAAATGCCTTACAAAAGTCAAGAAAGACAACATCATACAGTATCCTACAATCCAGTTGGTGACTAACCTCTTCATAGAAACACAAATGGTCGGTTAAAGATCCATACCCTTTTTTAAACCCATGTTGAGCAGTATCAATAGTGTCCAAAATTGGGGACACTAAGTCCTTGATAACACTTTCAAATAATTTACAAATAGATGTATTGTGCAGGCCCTTTTTGTGAATTAGGATTATATAAACAGTTTTCCATATGTCAGGAATGAAGTTATGAGATAGACTTTGTTAGAATAATAATTTTAATAGTAGTGACAAACAGTTCACCAATAAGTATAATAAATGACTGGCAATATTATCCGGACCTGTACTTGTTTTGCCCTTACAAGTAGATAGCTTGTTAATAATACAGTCTTCAGAGATGGTAAGGTCTTCACCTACAGAGATATCTGGGTTAATGGGAATATGTGATGAGATGAAAGTTTCACAACATTTTGAGTTAAGAGCATTTGCCATATCAATAGGGTTGTGTTTTATAGTATTATTATAAAGTAATTGGCCTACCTGACAGCTAGGTTTCTTGAGAGAATTAATATAGGAGTAAAATTACTTACTATTAGTTTTATTAGCTTATATGGCAAGTTTATAGACCCATTTAGTTTTGGCTTTTTTAATTTGTTGTTTGCATTTTTTCTGAATTTTTAAATAAGATGACCAATTCCTAGGGGTGCGTGATTTAAGATAGAGTGTTTTTTTTCTTTTGTTTAATACGTTTGCAGAGATAGTCACTCATCCATTTTGGACGGTGTTTATTATTGTAGTACTTTATTTTAACTTGGATATAAATATGTCTAAAATGAGTTAGAGTACCTTACAGTGTTTTCCAACTCTCAGTGATAGGTAGTGAAGAAAATATATGATCCCATTTTAGTTTGTTAATTTCTAATTTCATACTAGAGATGTCAGCTCTGTCATATATGTGTATATATATATATATATATATATATATATATATTAGTGTTACAATTAGTGTAAGAAAAGTAATCTATTTTGAACTGTATTGCATTATGATCACTCTTACCAAGAGGTGGTCGGATTACTACATTTTTAATGTTTATGTTCTCATTATGTGTGACTAAATCCAAAATTCTGTCTTCTCTAGTCATCTGATGGATACTTTGAATCAGATTACACTGTTTACATGTACTAATGAGTTTTTCACCCAGACCTGTACTAGTTGTTTGATCTTCCCATGAAATATCTCCAAGGTTAAAATCGCCCATTAGTATAATTTCCCCTAACTCATACACATTTTTAATTTCACGGATGATTTTATCTAAAGTTTCTGAGGGTGAATTAGGAGGACAGCAACAATTCCCAGTAATGTAACTGGATTTATTTACAACACGTTTTATCCAAAATATAGTGACACTGGGGGGTGCCCAATCCCACAGAGCAGAAAATCATTGGTCTTTTCTACTTTTTTGTACCTGTAAATAGAAAACTGTCCATCAATGTATTTTGCAACCAATACTCCCACACCCAACACTCCCACTCAACATCCACTACTCCACACCCCCCTCAAACCCTTACTTACTGATCGGAGGTCTAACCCCATAATCCTCTCTGGACAGCAGATACATCTTCACTCCTCAACGCCAGACCATGAACTAAGGAAATCAGGTATGTGGTTCAATGAAATTCAATTGGGGTTTTAAATTAGTGGCATAACTTGGCCATTTTTAATATTTTTGCCCCAAATTTTCAACATTCCTTCTTTCTGGACATCACTTCATAAACAAAACAATTGACATTATGTAAATCTATCCTGAAAGGTGATTTTGCAGTTGCTGAGTGAAATCACCTTTCCGGCTGGTGTTGAACATTTTTTCCACCATTGTTCATGAGGTAGGGTCATAAGATGGTTATGTTGAAAATTTAGAATAAAAATATTACTAAACAACAATATTATGAGCCTATGTTGAATTTTGCTAATGCAGGCTTGTAACTTTGGTAATTTTCAATATTTGTACCCTAAATTTACAACATAGCCATATCTTTATAGCATCTCATGAATGTGATAGCTGTCATGTTTTCAAATCCTGGCCAAAATGTGTTTTTTTTACATCCAAAACATCGATTTTGTGGTCCTTGCAGAAAATCACCTTTCAGGCAGGAGTCGAAAATTCTCTTTGCCATTGTTCTTGAGGTGGGGTCATAAAAAGTCTATGATTAACATTTGGTATAAATATATTTAAAACACAAAAGTTATGAGGCTATGTTGAATTTTGCAAACACAGGCTCACAAGTGAGATAATATTCAATGTTTCACCCCAAATTTTCAAAATAGCTATTTATTTGCAGTCTGAGCAGTGATACACTATTTTCCTGGTGCTTGGTGGTGCCCCCCCACACTCCGTTGTCATCCCTGGCAATGTGTAATGTTGCCAAATCGATGTCTTCTTAATTATATAGACTTTCCCTGGTGTCTAGTGGCACCCCGCAACTGCTGACTGCTGTCTCCATATTACGGTAATATATTTCCCTGGTGTCTAGTGGCACCCTACACCTACTAGATTCTATGCCCATTATCGAGTCTAGTGGCACCCCCATCTGCTGATCATCATCCCTGTAAATAAATATATTCCCTGGTGTCTAGTGGCATGCCACACCCACCGATCACAGTTCCCAAAATAAATAATTGCCCTGGTGTCTAGTGGCACCCCCACTCACCAATTGCTGCCCCCATTATCAAATGGTATACAGTCTTCCCTCACTATTATGAACCCCAGTACAATAAACTCTCATCTATAATGAACGCTTGTCATGGCTCCTGTTTTCCAGCTGTCTGATGAGCTGATTGTCAGTGATGCAGCTTTGCTTACCTGACTGGCAGGCTGACTGGCAAGCAGGTGCTGATAATTTCAGTTACTGTACCTGTATTAGAAACCTCAACATCCCCGCCACCCGTATCACAGTCAAACCAGAAGCTGGTTGCATGAAGCATTCAGTGTACTCCATACGCTCCCCCATCCAGTCATAACCCTATTAACAAGCTGGTTTGCCTGTTTGCAGATAACACCAATGTCTGCAACAGAGTTGACACAACAGAGGATCTGGTAAGGATCAGAAATGATGCAGAGAAGTTAGAGAGATGGTCTGAGGTATGGCAGCTGAGATTTAATGAAAAGACATGCAAGATCATGCACATGGGGAATAGAAACCTAACACAGAGCTACAGGATGGGGAGAGGTGGTGACAGTCACCAGAGAGGAAAGAGATTTGAGGGTCATCATCACTGATGACCATGAAGGCAACAAAGCAAGCAATGAAGGTGGTGGGGAAGGACAGAGGGATGTTGGGTTGTATAGGAAGGGGCATCATGATCCAAAGGAGGGAGATACTTATTCCACTATACAAAACACTGATAAGGTCACATCTGGAGTTCTGTACAGTTCTGGAGGCCGCACCTTCATAAGGACATAGGATGGAGATGGTGCAGAGCAGGGTGACTAAGTTGGTGCAGGGATTACAGCATAAGACATACTGTATGAGGAGAGGTCAAAATACCTCAATATGTACACACTAGAACAGAGGAGGGAACGGGGGGGAAATGATTGAAATGTTGAAGTACCTCAAAGGCATAAATAAGGTGAGAGGGGATAACATCATCCAGTATCACAAAGAATACTAGAACAAGAGAGCATGATGTAAGATTGGGGGGGCATATAAGGGGAAATAGGAGGACATTATTTTTCACTGAGAGGGTGGTGGATGTATGGAATGGCCTTCCCCAGGTAGTGGTGAGAGCAGGCACTGAGCAAGATTCAAACAAGCATGGGATAGGAATTAGGGGGCCATAAAGATAAAAAGGAATAGTATTAGCAGGTGACCAACTAGTGCCACTGGCTGCCATTACAGGTAGGGAAACAGGTAGAATGGATGGGCCTGGCAGTCCTTTTCTGCCAACAGCTTCTATGTTTCTATTTTTCTATTTAAAAATAGTCCAATTTGTCTCTGTTAACATTTTCTCTTACTTTCTCCATATCATCTTGCTTTGACAGAAACATACTCTGTCACATTCCATCTCCATTCTACTTCACTCCTGCTCAGCACTCCAACACTCACAACATCAGGCTTTAATGTCACAGTTAAATTTTTAAATTAGAAACTTCTTCTCCAAACCAGCTGACTTCACGCACAATGGGAAGAGAAGCACCAACATGATTTTTTTTTTAAAAACTGAGCATTTTTTTTCTGGAACTGATCTTCTTTTTCCATTTCCAGCCAATAGGCTCCAGTTCATTGAATGCAGCCTTCTTTATGAAATAAATTCATAAGGTTGTCAATGAGCATATCATACACATAGGTATGTTTTAAGTTAATAAAGAGTGCATTTTAACTGCAAAACTGTTATTGTCTTTTTTGGGGGCTTCCCTCTACATAACGTACAACGTGCTATAATGAATGCCAAACTTGGCTTCCAAATCATTCATTATATCAAGGGAAAACTGTATTTTCTGGTGTCTTGTAGCACCCTCACCCCACACTCCTATTTCTGCCACAATCTGAAATAAAGAAAACAGTCCCTCAATGTTTTGTTCCCCAAACCTGTAAACAAAGAAAATGGTCCCTTGCAGATCAGCCACCCCAACTCCCACCTCACACTTAGCACCCACTACCTCACACCCTCCTGGTACACCCCATCACAGCCTCATACACCTAAACAAGTCCCAGGTTCAAGACCTACTCTCCAGTTCAAAACATGTCTTTCTTCTGGAACTGCTGATTTCAATATGAGAAACTAAGATAAAAGCAGTTCATTGTATTTCAATGGGGGTTTCAACTTTGATGCATTACTCAGCCATTTTTGCATATTTTGACACCAAATTTCCAACATGGCCTTTGGGGAACCCCATCTCATGAACAACATTGGTGGCATTCCACAAATCCAGCCAGAAAGTTGATTTTGTGGTCACTTGGCCAAATCACCTTCAGGGTGACATTTGAAAATGTTCACTGCCCTTGTTCATGAGGTGGATTCATAAGTGTCAGTGGCTCAGCAGATTGCACACTCACCTCTGAGGACAGAAGAATGAAATTTGGTGGATTCTAGCCCCAAATCAGTCACCTGAGGTATATCCCAATACATACACTGTAGTGCATCATGAGCAGGATGCTACACACCTGAGGTGCTGTCTCTCAGATGAGACATTAGACCAAGGTCCTGTCTGCCTGTCCTGGTGGTGGTTCAGGTGGACATTAAAGATCCCATTTCACTTCTCGAAAAGAGTAGGGGATATTTTTTTATTATAACATCTTGATAAATAACAAATAACAATTATCAAAGAAAATACATAAGCCTTTCAAAATATATCAGTTTCTAGTAATAAACAAAATTATAAAAATAAGTGAATGGAATTGTCAAATAACTTTTTTCCAGTTCAATGCCCTATCATATATGTATAGAGAAACATAACAGATTTCTTGATAATTCCTGTTTGTCTTTCCTCTATGCCCCCCTTTTGTTTTCATTTTATCCAGTGTAAGGCTCCCCATTTGTCTAGAAAAACTTGATTCCCCACTATCTGTTGCTCTGTTTCTTGGATTTGTTCTATTTCTTGCAGAAACAGATGGAGTAATTCTTCCTGGGTAGTTTGTTGCTGTTGTAAGACTAGTGTACTTCTAACCCGCAATATCCAAAATTTAAATTTGCCAACACCAGCCTCATGCTACTATGCTCATATTGTTTCCAGTCATTTGGAAAAACACCTAAAATAATATATCAGGGGTAAGGTTTGTAAAAATTTCCATATTCCATCTGCTAACGATCATGTCCCCGAATTTTGTAATAAAGGGACACTCTATATATAAGTGGTTTATTGTTTCTATTGTTTTAGTACGAGTGTCTCTTGGGCAATAGCTTTCTTTAAGTTCTTTATGTTTTTGGTTTCCTTTAAAATTTTAAATGCCCGTGTGCACATAGCTAGAATGTGTCCAGCAAAGTGTCCATAAGCATATTTCCTATCATAGATTGTTCTGCACTTAAGTACCCAGCAATTTGTGGAGCCTCATAAAAATGTTTTTGCATTATGTCATCATAAACTTGTTTTCTACAAGTTATTTTTATTAAAGAATGTGTGATTCCTCATTTTCTAACATTGTCAGAACAATCAGCCCATTCTGAGTTTGGTCTTGGGTTCCATTTATTCATATGTAAAAAAAATCCTGTTTCCCATTCTTGGATAATATTTGATAGTGTGGGTGTTGCCAAATGCACTCATTCCTTTTCTATTTTATTTAAAACTGCAAGCAAATTAGAATAGAAAAATATACTTAAGAAGAAAAATCACTGGATTTGTCATTCCCAGTCCACCTTTTTGTTTGTTAAGGTAGGGTATTTCCCCTTTTTATGGGGTTTAAATGCTTCCCCATATGCACTGAAAGAAACAGCTATAGACGGATGTCTAAGAAATATATGCCAGCACTCCAGAAGTCAATTTCCATAGTGAACAGTGTTAGATTTATTTAAAGCGAGGCAATAACAGAACAAACAAAAGAGCCCCAATGAAGTGGCACAATATTGCATTAATGTTTAATTTAATATAAGGTAGAATTTTATATTATTTATCTTGGCTTACAACATTGGTAGAAATAGTTTAATGGGCACTAGTGTCAAGCAATCTCTACATTGTAATTAAAACTAGCAATATGATATGCACACTCTTTTACACAATATAAGAGACTGACTCTGCAAGATAGGAAAATGTATTATTTAATTTATTGTGTTTTTTAGAATGCTGTTTGACCCTTTCATTTACAAGCTTTTTTCATCGTATGAAGTACAATGTGACAGTTACTTAAAAAAGGTTGAAATAGACTTACTATAGGACTGATTAAAGCTTGAAAATCTGCACTTACTTTTCTCCTTTCCTTCTCTTTTTTAAGCACTGTTCTTTTCTTTTTTTTTTTTTTTTTTTTGCCTCCCATGCTCGCTGGTCCCACACTCCTTCAGACTTCACAGGCTCCCTGCAGAACCGCTGTCCTTACCCATCCCTCCTCTGGTCCTCATATGGCAGCCGATCCCCGGGATATCCTGGCATATCCTTTCACTGGGCAGGTCTCCCCCCTCCGAGGGGAAAGGCACCGGGGAGAGGGGATGGCCCCAGCACACACTATTAGGGCCCAGGGATGCTGCTGAGGAGCAGGAGGCCCTGGGAAGGCACTGGAGGCACTCAGGGAAAAGAGAGACATCATCCAGCAGCCAGCGAGCAATTTTTCCCTTTTTCTATTGGGGGCAGCATAGTGATGTCATGGCATATGCTGATGTCCACTCCGACCCCAGTTAGCATTGGGGTCATGCATCCTGTGCATGCATGCAGATGCCGGACCACTCCCCTCCCTCCCCCCAGAGAAGGAGAGCTGTCCATGGGATGCTCAATCCTTCTATCCTGGCCGGCCCTCCAGCTACCTATGCTCATTCCTGAACCCAGGTCACTGGCGTCGCAAGGAGAAATCCAACCGCTGCACCGGTGGGCTGGCTCTACACTGTCTTTTTAGTCAATTTTATGTATAGTGCTACAAGTTTTTTTCAGCCCAGTTTAATGATGAACAACAACTTATTAATTACGTAAATGGTTAATTGAACCAGTTGATGTGTACTTAAGGAGAACAAGTTTGTACTGAACCTATACCCCCTAGAAGACCTAACGGTCGAGGCACATGGGGTTTTTGTTTGTTTTATCTTCTCACTTTAAATAAATCTAACACTGTTTACAGTAGAAATTGTCTTCTGGAGTGCTGGCATATATTTCTTGATCTATTTGAAGTTGCTTCCCTACTTAGCACCCACCATCAGCTGCTTGTGCGCAACAATAACTTCTTGTCTGTAGAGGGATGTCTCTAGTTTCTTGGGAAGGGGTAGATATAACTAAGGAATAGTGGCATAGGGATCAACTATGTCTTTATCATGTAAATTCATTTGTCTTACTCATTCTCCATAAGCTCCACTGGGCCACTCTTTGCTTCCCTTTTTAGGGCTGCATGGGTGGAGCCCTGCAGTCCTATTGCTAGTGCTAGTAGAAAAGCAATCCCACATTCCTTCCAAACCAACAACATAAGGACAAAAGTCACCACTGAGCCTCTGGACATTGAAACATTGCATTCTTGATTGCACTATTTTTTTTTTTATTATTATTGGCTGTCCATCACCACTGAAATACATAACCCCTCCAGCAACAGTCTTTCACCACTGAAATACAGCCCCCCCAGCAACAACAAACCACAAAAGGGGAGAAAGAGAGAGAGCGAAACTAAGCAGCAGGGAAACACCCTGCAAAGATAACGAGACACACAGGGGAGCTTATTTTCCTGACGGTTCCTGGTTATAACTTCTACAGCTGAGCCCTTTTGCACATGTGTAATGGTACCATAGAGAAACAGAAAATCATTACATTACCCATATGTGGTAGTAAAATAAAGCACATTGTTTTTACATGAATCTGTACACACAACCCCAAAACAACAGCATTGTTTACCTAGTTATTTGTAGTGAACATCTGGGGACTGAGGTCTATGGACATCTAGTGGGGTTAAAGCAGAGGGAGTTCCTCAGGACCACTAAACAATAAAGTAACACCTCAGACTGTGTTTTATGCCCAGTCAGTAAAATGAAGTAAATTCTAAGTAAAACCAAAGGGAAGGCAAAGAGCTGATAGAGCTGATAATAAAGCTGACAGCGCCAACACAGCTACCAGATCCACCAGAGAAGACATGGTACTAGATGTCCTACCAAAGAAGTTTAATGATTCGAGGAGAGTCTGGCTGAGTAGAGTTTTTCTTTTATAAGTGGACTGTCCTGTCACAAGTGAGGAGGTGAACCATAGAGCAGTCTGTGATATGACTTGGTAATTGCTGGGCATTGTGTTCCTGAGCAATTGTTTGGCATTGTGTTTGCTTGCGGGCAATCCATGATGCCAAGAATGGCAGGCAATGCCCCCCCCCCAACAATGTAGTGAGAAACAGAGTTCTCGGTGGGTTGCTCTTCAGGTCAATCCTACTTGCAGCATTCGGTAGGTGAGGTGAGAGGGGGAACGGTTCATGCGCTGCATGAGAGCCACAGAGGTGAGAGAGAGGGACAAAGAGCAACAGACAGTGGCCCCGGTCAGCACGTGCCTTTCACAGGTGACTCCTGAAAAGAAATGTGTGTCTCTGTCTCTGTCTATCATGACTTGGCTCCATTTATGTTGCAGTCCACTGGCCCTCTAAAATAATCACAAGTCTCATTATGCTTTACTTTTCTTTCTAGCAACAAGTGTTTTTGGGGGGGTTTCTGTAATTTGTTTTGGAGCTATTTGTCCAGTATCACAAAGTTAGAATGATCTCTGAATTTGCTCAGTTCAGTTTTTAATGCAGTTATTTCCATGGTCACTTTCTCAAGTTAATGCTGTAAGGTAGGTGAAAGTATCTTAGTATCTGGATAGGCATTCAGATCCTTGCTTGACTCAAGATGGGCGTGCCTGTTAAGCGGTTCCTCAGAGTGAGAGAGAGCAAACCTGGGAGAGAGAAGAGGAAGAGTTCCAGCATGGCTGATGGTCAATCCTGTGCTAGGCATTCTCCATATATTCAGCTATGTGACATTCCATGCAGTAAAGACAACCCCCCAAAAAATATTCCCATAGTGCCATATTGAACTGCTTCACATTTTGTGTGGAGTGAGGTGAAAAAGTTCCACCACTTTTGAACTATCTAAATCTCTATATCAGGCCCTGTGAAGAGAAGATAGGTAAACAACAGCAATTAAGTGTGACTTTTAACAGAACACCATTGTATTTTGAGATAGCCATAATGTTAGCCAGTCAGTGGAGTTGCTCTATTCACTAAAAGTTTCAGTCACTGTGGACAGGAGAAGGGAGCATAAACAGAAGTGGACTGGGGCAAGGATGCAACTAGTTGCACCAGTGTCATGGAGAAGGGGGGTGCAGAGTCCAATCGATTTACGTTCTTACATTTGAGGTTAGTACCTCCCGTCAAAATTTTATCAATCTCTTTTAATACAGTTTTTTTATAGGTATTTATGGCAGGATTTATGAAAGGTGGGCAAAAAGAGGATTTAGGTCTAAATAAAGATTTGCCTTTGTAATATTAAACTCTGTTTTTCTGAATCTATGATAACCAGCTCGAAAGTTTCAGGAAAGCAAATAGTTTCTGAAAATTCAGTACCCAGTAAATTCAAATAGTATTTTTGGTAGTTAACTCAGACAGAGCTGTAAAATTAGCCCTATCTTAAGAGTGCATCACATCAAAACAAGTCATTTGCAGCTGTATTGAGTTCAAAGTTTTCATCAAGATGTGTTAAAAGTTTGATCAGGTTACCTGGATCTCTTACTGTAGTCCTTTTGCTTCCTTCAGAAACTGATAGTGAATTAGGAGCATGGCTTTCAAATTGAACACACACACACACACACACACACACACACACACACATTTGCAGTAGTTCAAGCATTCTTTATGAAAAATCACTTAGTTGTAATTTTCTAAAATACTTGAATAAGTCCACATAAGTTTGAAGTTTATCTAGTAAGATGCAAGGCACACAAGAGAGACATTTTAGACAGTCGTTTTAATTGGGAGACATTAAATTCAATATCAGTTAATTTCATTGCCAGTTTTGGTTCTTTCTGGTAAAATAGCATTGGCTTTTTATTTCTCCCACAATCTTTCTCACCTTATCTAGCTTTCCTTCTGCACCACTTTTTTTTTTTTGACTGGTAGTGGTTGGGTGGTTATTTTTTCCATGTTGTTTCTAACAAAAAAAACTTGAGGTCTTGTGCTAATGATGTAAGTAGTTGAAACCGTAGCTTCTTCTTCAGTCACTTCGATGTCATTGCTAATATAATCTGGAATAGGTATTTTAATAAATTCTACTCTCTTCTGCAAATGCCCTCTGGACATAGAGCAATTTCTATTGAGTGATCTACTGCATCACCTCCAGTGGTAAATATGGCCCTCTGGCCCTGTGTATAATCACATGAGTCTTGTTCTCCTTTTCTTTTCTTTCTGGCAACAAGTGTTTTTTCATGTTTTTCTAGTAAGTTTTGGAAAGAGTTGCAGGAAAAACAGTAGCTTCTGAAAATTCAGTAGCTAGTGGCCCTCCCAAACCCATGCCCATATTTAAAAATAAAAAATATATTCCCTGGTGGCTAATGGCCCCTAACCTCTCCCAAACCAGTGCCTATAGTTTTAATGAGTATTCCCTGGTGGCTAGTGGTCCCTCCCTCCTCCCAAACTCAAGTCCATAGATTTAATAATTATTCCCTGGTGGATAGTGGTCCCTGCCTCCATCTGGAACCCATGCCTGTACTTTAAAAAATTATTCCTGGTAGCTAGTGAACCTCTCCAGCCCCACCCAGACCCGAGTGGGTGAGTAGCATACCCTATCACTCTCCTCCACAGCTGGTCACCCAACAGAGTTGATGAATGAATGACTGCATACTTGTACAGGTACATGCTGATTCATTCACTGACGAAAAACAAAATCAGTGCTGGATTTGCTGTCAGGATATTTGGGAGAACAAATACCTTAGAAGAAGAGGCCACTCCACTCCTCTTCATATGTCCTCCTCCTATTACTCACTCAAGCAGCATCTCAAACTCTTCTTTGTCCCCTCCATTTCTGGTACTGGCACAGGTTAGTTTGCTTTAAGGCTTACCCCCTTCCCACTTGTTATGCATACCCACTTCATGGTTATAATGCTATTCCTTTATTAATTTCAGGTCAGTTTGTACTGTATTTGTTGGCTTCTCAACCCTACTGTCTATGTTGATTGCTTCTTTGTCTCTGCAGTGAGCTGCTATACTACCCCCTATTTATTCATTTTTTCTTGTAAACAATTGGTGTACATCGCTCAGCATATAATGGTACTGCTAAATATAGGTTCTTTTAATTGCTTTACCATATTTATTAGCAATTTAACTTTACTGCATATATTGTTTAAATCATTATCATTGTTTGCCTTGTTCTCCTGTACTATACCCCACTCCTTGGTAACACCAGGAAATGAGCCCTGGCTCAATGTGCCTTTCCCAGCTGACAAATTTTCTGTAAGTAAATTAATCATAAACGTTATGTTGCATAGTAGCTCAGGGGAGTTGCAGTGACTCTTTATATCTGCAAATAATGTGGTGTATTCTATCATATTTTCATGGCACTGTACTTTGAAATGTATTCTTTGGACTGCAAGCTTTAAGACACATTATTGTAGCTTGCTACAAGGGATCTGGATTTAGAAACAGTCTGTGATTTACAGTCACTAGGCTAATAAAAATAAACATATGTCATTATATTCTGTATCCAGGGACAGGATTCTAGCTGATCAGAATAATTCCTGCCATCTAGCCAAGGAGTGGCATTACAGTCTATCAAGATCTCTGCTGCTTTTCTTGCCCTTCTAGCCATCAAATAACATTTTCCAGCCACATCCGGTCAGTGCTCCTGATGGCTGTTATAAGAGGAATGAAATTCTGAAATCTACTGTTGCTATTCAAAATTCTGACTGCAGATGTCATGCATTTTATTTTTAGAAATTACAGTCATTCTAGAGCTATAGCTGAATGTTGGTTTCTCACTTCATGTTGAGATCAACTTGGTTTGAATTCAGTAATAACAATTATTGGGTTTGACTGGATTTTTCTTCATGATTAGTAATGATAAATGAATGTGCTATCTGTGACTGCTATGGGAAGCCATTCCCAAGCTGACTGAAGCAGTCTCCAGGATGCCCTCTTGAATTCACAGCTAATTAAATACAAATTAAATGAGATGGATTTAAAACTGTCATTTTGTTCTTAATTCTATAGCACTGAACATAGTTTATAGAGAAGAGAGCTGTCACAATGGTGTTGGTGAACAACTGCATGTGAGCATGTGTATATTTGTGTGTGTTAACATTTTGTACTGTAGGAATGTTTTTACCTTTGGTTATCTTCAGAGTTAACCTCCCACAGCATATCAGTAAGTTGAATGATGAGAATTACTGTCGCATATAAATGTGAACACTATTACATATTTGTAAATGAACTGTTGCCTTATTTTTAACACTAATGCAGATTTTATTTGCTCAAGGTACTATTAACAGTTTGAACTCCACATTGAAAAATCATCTAACATTGCACCTGATTGGACAATTCAGCCAAATGCTGTAGGAGTGGTTGATGAGTGAATAGTAAAGGACAGAGGAAATTTAGGAAAGGTGCATCATTTAAAGGTTCTTTCCAGCAGGATAAATTATTAATTGGTATTGATGCAATATTTCTAAGGAATGATTTATTTAACTTTAAAAAAAAAACACAAATATCCTAGTGTTCTCTAGTGATATGGCTCTTGTTCTGAACCTTTATTTTGCACAGAGGCTCCCAACACCTACCAGACAGACCCACGTATCTCTGCTGCATATAAGCGGTTGCCAAGACTTAGAATGGGAGTTTATTGGATTCTTAATTAGCAGATACTTGCACAAGGAGTATGACTGGGATATAACTTGTAGAGTGCTACCAGATTGATTTGGCAATTTCTAATGTTTTCATGTAGTTTATTTCTTATGGAATCTAAATTGCTGTATTTTTGTATATAACCAAGACAAGTCCATGGGACAAAAGTTCCCCGCAGAGGGCTCCATTTCCACACAATACACAGGAATCTCTGTAAATAGTGATCCGTGCTAGTACTGGAAGCTACTAGTTATTCTTAAATATCCCAAAGCAGCAGCTTAACTTAGGGGTTGCCAAAGCCAGGTTGCAGTTGGACCTATGCCTGTCAACTGCCCTTGATTTTCAGGGATGGCCCTGATTTTGCCTCAAAACATGCCTCTTTCCTTCCTAAAAAGTGTGTTTCCATGACAGATCAGTAGGGATTATAAGCACCTAATAATGTCAGACACTAGGGTCACAGGCTTGCTCTTCTTTAGAATTAATTTTCAATACTTTTATCCCATATTCCTTGCATGTAGCCCTATCGTCTCTGACCATAGTTTGTTGTATTTGTTCCTCCCAATTATAGGTAGTCATATCTCCCATTCCAAAATATATTCCCAGTAATTTGTTAGGCCATTTTTCTATTGGAATGCCTACAACTGTTTGGTCTATATGTTCAGTTTTGTTTAAAAAAACCAAAGGGACATTTTTGAAAATTTATTTGGGACCCTGTTACAACTGAGAATGATTTTATTAATTCATGTGCCAGTGTCCCTGTTTAACTATTTTCAACTAACAGGCAGAGGTCATCTGTGTATGCTATGGCTTTTACTTTAGAAAAATTTTTATAATTTATTCCATATATTTTGGGGGGCTGTTGTAATATTCTTATTGTTGGGTCTATTGTTAGAATATACTGTAAGGGGCTAAGGGGGCATCATTGCTGGACTCCTTTTCTGATAGAATGTTTTCCCCACGCATCTGTTTTCATAGGGTAGGACATATGCTGAGCTATAACACAATTTAATCCACTGTATAAATTCTGCAGGAAATTTATATTTTTTCCAAACATAAACATAAAGATTAATGTGATTTGTTATCAAAGGCTTTAGTCTAACCTAAGCTAATTATTAATTCTTCTGTTATATCTTGCTTACTTTTATCCAAGACCTCTTAGCATCTGATGTATTTCTACCAGGTACTGAACAGAATACACACTATGTATTATGTGCTCTGAAACGTTTGATAATCTTTTACTTAAAATGTTTGTAAACGTTTAAAATCTGAATTAAATAATGTGATAGGTCTCCAGTATATAAGTTCTTTCTTATTGCCTTTTTTGTACAAATAGATTAGTAGTCTCTCATACATTTCCTCAGGGAGTTGATATTCTTCCAACAATGAATTATATAATATTGTTAGTTTTTTTTTCAATTCATTCCATATGATTTTATAAAATTCTCTGGGTAGTCCTTCTGTCCCAGGTGCTACTCCTTGTTTAATGTCTTTTATTACTTCTTCTATTTCATTTGGTGCACTTCTATTGATTAAAACATGGGTCTGGTATTCACGGATGTGTGGTACATTTACTGCTTGTAGTATCTCTAGGAAGCACCAAGGGAGGTCAACAGTGAAAATGTTGACCTCCCCGACAGTGACAGTACAATATCGACGCAGGTATTGCGTTGCCTGTTTTAAACGTATTTTCTGTGGGGGGCTGTGCCCCCTGCACCCCTGGACATTAGGATTCCAACTCCAGGTCAGAGTTCGTCTGGGGGGGTGAAAAATTGGGGGAAGGCGAAACACGGAAAAAGGACCATTACCGCAAATGTTGCCATAATGGTCTTTTTTCCTGTTTCGCCATTGAGGTGTCGACCTGAAGGGGTGCACCGGTATCTCTTCCATTATTTTGTTCCTAAAATTAGGTGTCTCATACTGCTTTTTATACTTTTTTCTATTTCATCTAGTATCAATTTGTTATCAGTTAATATTTGTCCATTGCTATTTTTTAGTTTTTAATTGTACTATGAGGAAGCCAATTTTTGTACATCCTTCAAAGGGGTTTACCTGGTAATGCGTTCCCATGTGACTTGAATTTTTGTTCTTGCTCTAAAGATTGCTGTTGGTCATACTGTATTGGTACATAAACATAATTCTTTGTGGCTGAAATTTGTGCTTTGTAATCTGTTTTTTTTTTGCAGAGAAAATAGTTTACAAAATTGTTGTCTGAGGTAGAAATATTTTTTTGTATTTTTCTTTCCCACTTTGTTCTGTTGTTGATTTAAAAAATATCCTTAAAACAAACTTTACTATCCTGTAACCATTTAATTATAGAATAGTATAAACACAATACTGATTTTCTAGCTTTGAGTACTTGATCAAGCTCTTTTAGAACATTGGGATTGTGTAATAAGCTTGTATTTAAATACAATACCCACTTCAATGCTGCCCTTCTTGAAGCATCTGAGATGTTATTTCATATCAGTACATGATCTGAGGATTCTATTGGTATGGGTCTACTTTCGTTCTTGGAAGGTGTTTGTGATGTGACTCAGAAGTCATTCCTAAAAAGAATGGTAACTGTCTTGAAAGAAGGTTTTGTAAGGGGTATTGCAACATAAGGTGCCCACTCAGGAAAGTCTTTAACTGTGTAATAAATCATCTAGAATGTATCTAACAAAGCAGCATTTCTGAAATTAGTATCAAAATTCCGATCACCTGGGGCATGAATAAAAATGTAAATATTGGCTAGGAAAAATTTTAGAGAATCTTTTTTAAGAGTTTTCCCCACAGTTTGTCTGTCTGGTATTTGTTCAAGACCCCTCTGTATCTAAGACAAACTGCATTTCATTTCTTTGCCACTTCCACTGGTTGGTGAAAGAGACTAGTATAACTTGTAGGCTTTTTTGTATTTGAACCAGATTCATTTGTTTCATTAGTCTTATCTATTTAATTGTCTCCATTTAACATTTCTACAAAATTAGTTGCATGTACTGGTTTACTGTCACTGTCTAGTTTTAATTTGTCTTGCATTTTGTTTATTTCAGAGTTAGGTGCTCTCTTACCTGGCTCTGCATAGTCTATATTTTGACTTTCTGAGCTGTGCGCAGCTGTTGGTGGCTGTTCTTCATAGTTTTCTATTTGTTTCATAGTGTTGGTACTTGTTTCAGTGTTAAGTTCTGTTTTCCTCTCCAGGAAGATGAATGTTAGCATCTGGCATACATTTACTGTTGAGTGTAAAAATACATTCAGCATTTTTTTAAACCCAGTTCCAGTGATCAGTCCTCACTGTAAGAAACTGCTGAGTGTGCTATAGGATGACTCAACACATCTGTCTTGGCACCATTATCCTTTTGCGATAAGTTTTGTTGAAACTTTTTCCCTAGGATTCTCTTTAAGCTAATGGAAAATCTTTTTTCATTTTATTTTCATCCTCCAGCTTGTTTTTTTTTTTTCTCTTCAGCATACTGCAGTTCAGCTTTTGGCATCATATGTGATAATTGTCTTTTTTTTCCTTTCAACTTTGTCCTGTAGTCTTTGTTCCTCTTCCATAAGTTCTGAATCATTATAATCTAAAAATTCTGTATTTGAGTGTTGTGAGATAAGATCCTGTCTTGCCTGGATTCTCCACTACCTCCTCTATCCATCTCTAAACTAGGCTCTTCCATTCTGCTTACAGGAAGTGTATCACTCCCTGCAGCAAGAGTAGGGAAATATTTTATTGAAATTCACATAAGCATAGTATTTGAAACAACAAAATAAGTAACAAAAAATAAGGAAATCCTAAGTTACAAAAAAGGTCATGCAACAGTATATGGTTTATGACCCATTATTTGCATGGGGAGGGGGTTACAAAATTCCTATTTATATTTAAAAAAATAGAAAAGGTCTTTCCACCATATGTTTATTTATTTATTTATTAAGATTTGAATTAACACCTTTGTGAACAAACTCATTACATATGTTCCACATCCGAGTTGAGACAAAAAAAAAGCATGTTACTGGAAAGTTGTAACAAAACAATATACATGGTTAGCATAGACAATGCATAATAACTGTGTGTAAATGTCCATATGGTACAATCTGTACATTCTTTAACATCATCAACACAGGGCTAATGAAAGGAAATTACAGGGTATGAGAGAAGAACTTCAGCCAGACGGCATCATCAGAAGAAAAGCAAGAGCTGAAAGAAGACATAATTCAAGGTAATTAGATGGGAGACATCCAGGGCTAGCCAGCCATATGGGGGAGGGAGTGGGAAGGAGGGATAAGGATAGAAGAAGGGGTATGGGGAGTGGACTGGGGAGTGAAAGGGGCAGGGATACTATTTAAACTAGAACTACAAAAGAACCCCAGAGTAAATGCCCTGAAGAATGGGTTATCCCAGAGGATATTGGTCATACAGCCAAATTTTGAAGAAAACGCAGTTGCACATACTCCAATAATGCAAAGCATCATGGGAAACATATGCAAATCCCCATGAGAAAATTTTGACTGACTCAACTTTAAGCAGAACTGCATGGTTCCAGAAGCCCTCACTGTGCAATCAGCAAAGGCTAAGAACAGCAGACACATACACATGTTCCATCCTCATTTGGACTCATTGGTGTGCAATATCTGTGTCTTAGCCCCGGGAGAGGAAGCCAGCCACCCTAAGGGGGATGTTACTTGTTTGGGCCATGGGGAGCCCAAAATAGAGAGGAAAAAGAACTACAAAAGAACCCCAGAGCACATGTCCTGAAGTATGGCTTATCCCAGAGGAGATTGGCCATTCAGCCACATTTTAAAGAAAACACAATTTAACATATCACAATAATGCAAAGCATCATGGGAAATATATGCACATCTAACATTTGGTGGGTGATAGAGTTGTATAATCAATATGGTGTTAGCTGAGTTTAAAGAAGACAATCACATCTGGCATTCGCAATTAGATGATTTCTAGGCTTTCTCTTAAAGGGTCCTATTTTACACATAGAGGAGATATCTGGGGGGGAGCATTAAGCCAGTAAGGCTCTCGGTGCACAAAGGACATTTGCCCTAATGTGGTGCAGGAGCGGGGACTTTCAGAGCTTCTAGTGCAGCGGTTGGGTTCATAGGGGGTGAGTAGGTTCAGTACCCCAGTGGGCACCAGTCCTAGGTTTACAGTTTCAGCCATACTAGATAATTGGTACTTAAGTCTACCTATGAAATGAAGCCAGTTAGCATGAGCATACAGGTCGCAGGTGTAAGTGAACTGGGCTGCTCCAGTTGCAAGTGGGCACACTCTGTTTAATGCCACTTTGAGGGGGTGAAGGGCTGTATCTGTAGCAAAGCCATAGGTCACTAGGCCATAGTCAACAAGTGAAACTACAGAACTATGCATGGCAAGACTAAGAGCCTCAGGGTTTAGGCAATTAGTATACATGTATAACAATCCAATGTGCGTATAGACTGCCTTGGCCATAATATCGATGTGTTGGAACTAGGACAGGGTGCTGTCTACAGTAACTCCCAGGTATTTAAAATGCTGACTTGTTCTAGTGGTGTACAGTCTGCATTTGTGATTGAGAGTGGGTAGGATTTATGCTTGCTTTGTGAACTGGAGAAAAACATTGTTTTTGTTTTTTTGTAATTCGTGATGAGTTTGTGCTCACTGAACCACATCTCTACTTCCATAAAATGTGTCTGTAAGTTGTGTTCAAGTTTTTTGGGGTTGTGGTGACTCGTGAACTGGATGGCATCATCTGTATAAAGCAGGATGCATCCTTGGCAGGAGTATGGAAGTTGGTTGAGAAATATGCTGAATAAAAGTAGACTGAGTATTGACCTTTGTGGAATTCCAGAGTGAACTGGTAGGCTGTCCAATAGAATGTTGTTGATCTTGACTTGCTTGGAGAAGGCATGAAGGTAACTTTTGAACCATGTAGCAGTATCAACAGAGAGGTCTAATGATGATAGTTGTTCAATAAGATGATCATGGTTAACTATATTGAACGGTTTCATTAAGTCAATGAAAGCTGCCCCAACTAGGGTACCTTGGTCCAAACTGCTATGTATATAGCTTGTGAACTCTAAGAGGGCTGTTGTGGTGCTGTGTCCCTTCCGAAACCCATGTTGCTGTGGGCATAGTAATTGATATTTTTCAAGGTACTCTCCTAATTGATCAGCCACTATTTTTTCAAATGCTTTAGAAAGAAGTGGGAAGATTGAGATTGGTCTATAGTTTCCAGTCAAAGTTCGATACCCACTTTTAAAAATAGGTGTGACTAAGGCAGCTTTCCATTTTTCTGGGAATAGTGAAAACCTCAGAGAGGTACTGATAATGTGTGTTAGTTGAGCTAGCATTTTGTCCAAAGTATGTGCAACAAGTTTAAAGTCCAGAGAGTCTCCACTAAACCTAGGCTTCCATAAAACCTTCTGGAAATATTTCTTGGCTTCCCTAGCTGTCAGAGCTCTGAAGTGAAAGGGAGGATGAGAAGGAGGCTGTTTCTCAGTCCACAAGTTATGGTTACAGTTGGAATGCAGGAAAAAGTCAGGAGGGAGAACACTATTCAGGTCTGAGAATGCTTTGTTAAGGTTGTTTGCAGTGGTAGAGGGATCCTGACTAGGAATTCCATCAGTATTTAACATGGTGGGGGCAGATTTGGGGTCTTTCTCTGTGAATTCTTTGAGGTTTGACCAGAATTTTCTGCCATCTCCCCATGTACGAGAAAGTGCCTCTTTGTAGTGTTGACTCTTTGCTGCACGTGTAGCCCTGGTGCAGTTATTTCATGTTGTTTTATAGGACTGGATGTCTGCCTGCTTACCTATGGCCCATGTTATATGCCACAGATGGCCCAGGGATTTCATCCATTCAAGAAGATCAGAATAGAACCAGGGATTGCAGTAGCCTTTTATTTTTCATGTTTTAAACAGTGCATGCCTATCACACACCAAGTTGAAAAGAAGGATGAACTGCTCCAGAGCAGTATTCACACTGCTGGAAGAGAAGACTGTAGACCAATCCTGCTGTTGCAAATCAGCTTTCTTTTGGTCAAGGTGCCCTTTTTTAGAGCCCTGTTAGTTATGGTTCTGGGGGGAGGTTAAGATAAATTGTTGGACCATAGGAACTGGACAGGCAAATGGTCACTTAGAGAATTGGAGAATACAACTGTGTTTGATATGTCATCAGGGCAGTTGGACAGGACCCAGTCCAGCAAAGAGGATGTATCAGTACTATAGTTCATCCTCATGGATGATTCTACAAGCTGGGTGAAATGAACTGCTGAGACTGCATCCCTGTAAGGGCTTGTGTCAGGGGAGTGCCAGTTGGCATTAACGTCTCCATGCAGTATAATTTCAGAGTTAAGATTCAGTGATCCTATGCACTCCATGAGTGAGTGTAATCCAGGGGTTTTCTGCTTGGGTGGAATGTATATTGTTAGCATAGTAATGGATCTGTTGTGTGCAGCAAGGGGCACTTTCAGCACAAGGTTTTGTATGTGTGTACCTGTGTTGGGCAATGGCAGGACATGTCCATGTAGATTGTCTCTGAGGTAGACTGCACAGCCACTCCTGCATTTGTACAATCTGTCCTGTCTGTATACTGTATAATCAGGTAATGAGATGGACACATCTGTTGGTTTAGGAGAGTGCCAAGTTTCCACCACTGAGAGAATATCAGGATTACTGTATGTTGCAGGATCTAAGCATTTAGGTTGTCCATCTTGGGAAGGAGGCTGTAAATGTTTATTGTTACAATAGAGAATTTCTCAGTTACTTTCCTGGGGGGAGAAGTAATTGGAGTGGGGCCAGGGTTTGGATGGATATTACCAGAGAGCAGTAATAATGGCACAGCGATTTTCCAAAGGTACACTTTTAGTTGCTTGGTGCTGAATTTAATTAGCCTAGCATGGTTGCTTTGCCATGTGCATTTCTCAGGAATGCTGAAAATCCCTGGAAATGAGAACCTGTTGCGGCAGCCAGTCAAGGCTATGAAACAGAGTACCCCAAATTCTGGTTGTTGGCAAGTAGCAGAGTAGATGGGGAAATTTGTTGTTGAAGGGCCTATGTATGGTAAGGAAATTGTCATCAATATTTGACAGTGATTCAGCAGAACACTTTCTGTCAAGATGGTCTGTAAGGGTATAGAGAGTGAGCAGTAGCATAACTCTCTGTATTAAGGCACCGACAGGGGCCATGTTGGTGGTCTGAGGTTTTAAGGAGAGAGCAGCAAGCATTTAGTTCCTGAGAGGTGTGTCTATTGGTGACAGTGTCAGCAGTCACTTTACAAATTAGCTTGTGCTATCAGTTTGAAATGGAGAATAGCCCCGTTAAGGTGGAAGCCAGAGAAGTCAAGTAGCCAATATGTTAACTTTAGACAATGGGTTACGGGCAATATCATATTCATAAATTTTAAGAGGAGCATATATACATAATCTATTCACAGTTTCATATGACATATGTTGTTGTTGGAGCACCCATTGGCCTCTAGCATTCCATAGGTAAAACTTAAGACAAGAGAAAAGTACTTTTTAAGTACTAGAATTGTATTACTTTAAAGTGGAAGGATGAATCCCTAGTGCAGTGGTTGCATATGATATCTTAACTATCCAGGGCAATTGCCATGTTTGTGCTAAGAAGGCCCATACATTTAAAGCATATGTGCAGGAGATTAAAAATGTTCCATAGTTTCTTCTGTTGCTAAACAATATTGATAAGGGCATATTCTTTCATATATGGCTTTGTGTTTATTGTTGGCTTTGTGTTTATTGTTGCCTCTGACATTTAGTCTGCCATATGCACATACTTAAGTTGTTTCCTACATTTTTGTGGGTATTCCAGCAGTATTTAATTGTTTTAAAAACATATTTTTCTTTCCAGGAGGACAGTTTTTAATGTCAGGTTCTGTTGGATTTATATCTTGCATTACAATTCTATACAGTTTGGGGCTGGAGTTCAAAATTATAGTATGTTTTGAAATCTTCCATTTTTTTAATTTTTGTACAGAGGGCTTCATGTACGCTGGGATGTTTATGGATCTGGAGGCCTTAGGAGGTGAATGGTCCCATAACCCCAGAAATCTTTCTGAATTGTTATAGATCCATATCTTTGTCAGTGATTCCAGTGGACTGAGGCCTATTCTTAGAGTCTGTGATCAGAACAATACGTGGAAAAAAAACAATGGGTTTATCATTCCAAGCCTTCCATTCTCCCTTGTTAAGTATGTAAAACACTGTTATAGGGTTTAAACAGCTTCCCCATAGTATTTAAAGAAAGCAGCTATAAACTCTGGTTTCTAAGGCAAAGAGACTCAAGCAATCAATATCAATCAATCAATCAATTTTATTTCTAAAAAGCACAATTCAGCAATTATCAAAGGGCTTATACATGCAAAATTACAGACAAAATAAAATAAAGACATTTAGAGGAAATAATGACAAGCAGCAGAAATAACAGACTTCAGAAAATGACAAGTTAAATAAATGTTTTTTTGGGGCAGATTTAAAAGCCTCAGTGGTCATGCACCCTCTAACCCAACAAACTGGAGGGTTACTCAAGGTCGGGGCTGCAAAAGCAAAAGATCTATCTCTCAAGGTCTTCAAATGAACTCTGGTAACTTCTAGCAATCCCTTGATGGAGGAGCTGAGTGGGCAGAGGGGGCAGCAGGGGCAGAGGAGGACTTGCAGATACTACAGTCCCTGTATGTGTAGAGCCTTATAGGTCAGTAACCCAACCTTGAAGGTGATCCTCCACTGAACAGGCAGCCAATGCAGGCCATGGAGCACTGGTGTGACATGGCAAGATTGAGGTAAGCCAATCAACAACCTGGCAGCTGCATTCTGCACTATCTGGAGATGGCAGATGTCCACCATTAGTAACCCTTGGTATAGGGCTTTGCAGTAGTCAAGGTGGGAGGTCACAAAGGCATGGACCAGCATTGAAATATCATCAGGCGATACCAGGTGTTTTATCCAGGTGATATTCCTCTGATGGTAAAATAAGATTTTGATGACAGCCGACACCTGAGACTAAAGTGTCAGCCCACCATCAAGCATAATGCCAAGATTTCACACCCAGTCAGAATTCCTCAGCTGGGCCCCCAGCCAACGCCTGGATGGCTGACCAGCAGACATCCCCTCTACCTGACAACCTGGTTCCACAACCAACACCTCAGTCTTATCAAGGTTCTACCTCAGCCAGTTAGCACTCATCTAGTACTGTATCTTGGATAGGCAGTTGTTAAATACTGAGAAAGCTTCACTCTGCTCAGGCACATAGGACATGTACAGTTGAGTATCATCTGCATAGCAGTGAAACCTCAGCCTGTACCACCATACAATGTCTCCTAAAGGCAGCATGTACATAGTGAACAACACGGGTGAAAGAACAGAGCACTGCAGCACCCCACAGGACAGGGGGAAAGGTGGCAAGGGAAAAATCTCTGACTTCACTTTCTTTGTCCTGCCTGAGAAGAAAGAATGAAACCATCTGAGGACTGTCACAGACAGACAGATCACAGATCAGCAGTAGGTGCTCCAACATCACGTCATGGTCCACGGTATCAAATGCCACAGAGAGATCAAGGAGGACCAGGATTGAATGAGAAATATTATACCAGTATATAATAAGCAAGGAATTAGAAAGTTCTTTATTATGTGAACTCTTTTGAGCTTGAAGAGTTTCCGCCCCTTCTGTCTTTTTACTTTGGATTCAAATTTATTTAAGGCTAGTTCCCAATGATGAAGTGCCATGTTTTTGCCCTCCAAAGTTTAAGCCTAAAATTTCCATGGGTTATCTTGATATACAAATTCCAGCCATATTTATTGCAGAATCACCAGCAGGCCCTAAGCTCAATCCCTTACACTTGTCTAAATTGAGTTTTTGTTACAGACTCTAGAATAGGTTTGTATTTCCTGTATTGTATTTTTGATGCTATCCTGATTTGTAACACAAATGCAGATATCCTCAACTTATGCCAATACTCTTACTTCATCCTGTATTTCTAACCCTTTTAAGCCTTGGTTGCTAGTATTTTGAACAATATGCCTAATATGGGGGGGTCAAGTGAAAATACATACAGGATGAGACTCACAGGGCACCCTTACCATACTCCTGTGGATATTCTGAGTTCTGCCCCTATTTTACCTAACACAATAGGGCACAAAGTAGCAGAAGAGTATAAAGCTTTTAACCAATGTACAAATTCTGCTAGGATACCATATGTTTGTAGTGTATGAAATAAGAAGGAATGGTTGACCCTCTCATTCGCCTTACTAAGATCTAAAGATATTATATACCCTATACTTTTGTTGTTACCAGGAAAGTTTATATAGCTTCAATTAGCTTGACTCTTTCTGCTTTGGACTGGGGTCCATATACATTTATGAACCAACAGGGTTGAGAATACCATAGACCAGGTAACATCAGTACTCAACCTGGTATAAGATCAATGAGTTTAGATAATCTAAAATTATTTCCTTTAAATAGGATCCCCACCCTATCAGTCAGGTATTAGATGTGGTGCCTTCCATAATGAATTTAGAATAACAGATTGGTGTCGATAACTCAGGTTGGAGGGGCTCCAAAGTAAGAGAGTTAGATGTAGACGTAGGAGGTTGTGTACCTAAGTATCTAATTAGTGGGTTCTTCTTGGGGGGGAGGGTTATCAGTATTCTGATGTTCTTCAGGATCTTGGGGTGTGTTCTGTGGTTTGTTTTGGGGTTGCCTTTTTCTCTGAAGATCATGTGTTTTGTTGGGCTGCCTGCTGTGCTTTTTGAATTAGGTCATCCTGATTGATGTTATCCAATTTATTCCTGGATGCCCAAGGGCATTTTTGAAAAAGGTGCCCAACTTCATCATATATACTGCTCTTGGTGTGATTAGCACATTGCATGCTGATGTGACCCACTTCTCCACACATGCCATATCTTGGTTTGTCACATACATAGGAGAGGTGGGTCATTGCCCTACATTTATAGTATGCTTTCGGCTGACCAGTGTAGAAACACACACCTCTGTCCCGTCATAGGAAAAAACAATTTGAGACATAGCAGATCCCCTCTTTCACCTGCTGCTGCTTTACTTTGAACTTCCACCCTCCAGTCCAAAATTGTTCTGTATCTAGAATTTCCTCAGGGGCACTGAGGACCTCACATAGTTGTTGCAGGCAATGGGTAATGTCCTTGACATGAACCCCCTCATTCTGGAACATTATTGTAATTAATTTTATGAGTGGCTTGATAAGGGTTATTGCTATGAAGGGAGTCCAGAGGGGGGGAAATTTAACCAGATTATATTGTGTCCAAATTTTTTCTAGTGCCTGGGGTGATCTGTAGCTGACATCATAGTTGTCTTCCTCTGAGATGTTGATAAAGGCAAAAACATCAGTGGGGTGAAGTAAAGTAAGTCATTTAGGAGTTTTTTCCCCATGTAGTGCCTATCGGATATGGGGTCAAGTGCCCCTTTGTAATGCAGTCGCATCATGTTTCTCCATGGAGCATCTTTGATTTTATAAAAAAAGTCTGAATATTTAGGTGGTTGTTCTGGCATAGTAAAGCCTTTTTGATGGCCTTGTGGCTGATCTTGATTCTGATTTGTACCAGTGTGGGCATTCTCTGTGTGTTCTTCACCTGTTTGAGCCTTGTCCATTGTATTAGATTGGTTTGAGGAGGGGGTTCTTTATCCTGTTTCCCTGGTACTTTAGGTATTTCCTTGATAGTCCTTTTCTGTGGTGCAACTTTTTAGTCCTTCTCTTTGTATCCTCAAGGTGACTTTGGTTTGTTTCTTTTATAGGGTTAGTACTAGGTACTTGTTGTGGTAGGCACCATTCTGGGCTGTTCTGTGACATGGGGATAGGATCACAATATGGGTCAGGAATAAATTTTCCCTCCCCATCTCTTTTCCATACACCTGCAATTGCTATTTCAGGTGACCACAGGGTTTTCTTTCCTTTTTAATTTTTTGAAATAGTGGAAAATGCATTTTTCCAGCTGCTATGGTTTGAGATTGCTACATTTTCCCAAGCTTGTTTTTTTTTTGGGGGGGGGGTGACAATATAGAAATCCACTGAGTCATCCCTGCTCACATGTGTAGTTATGTGTCTTTTTGACTGCATTAAAGTATCCTTCTTACTTTTCAGGTCTTCTTTCTTTTTTTTTGCTGTATATCATCCTCAGCTCAGCAATTAGTTTCAGTAGCTTAAGTTGTTTTCCTCTATTACTTTATCTAATAAAATTGCAGTGCACTCAGTCTGTATTTCAGTTATCGTACTGCCTTTTTTTCCCTTTTTGTTTCCCTGTGTCAGGGGTCTGTATATTTATTCCAGCAATGTGATCTGTGATAGTGCTATGGGCTGCAATTAACTGAACTGGTAAATTTGCAGGATGAGGGTCTGAAATTTTAACCGGAAGTGCAGTATCAGTCCCTAAGAGGGTTTGTTTAGGCACAACAAGAGTTTTTGCCTTTGTAGCACGTTTAGCCCCTGATTTACTAACAGTGTTTTTGGCAGAGAAGGTAAAGACAGTCACAGTAGATTGGTCAAAAGGATAAGTCTGAAAAATCACTTTACTGTGTCCAGATGTTTGTTTCTCGGAGTCGGGTGTTGTGACTGTTTCCATGAATGTACTATAGCTAACATTTCCATTGCTAGGAAGACCTGTCACACTTGATGCAGCTTTACAGGTTTGTATTTGGTTTATTGCCTCCATCAGTTTCCTTTTTTTTAAGTGTTGTTCTTCTTCCATTAATAAGGTGTGTAGATCTGATGTCTCTGTGTTGGTCTGACTTGTCAATATATTGTTTTCTACCATATTGTCAATTCTCCTCAAGTTTTCTGTTGATATCTGTTGTACAACTTTGTCATTGTTGGGAAGCTTTCCTGCGATGTTAGATCCTGGAACAGTGATGTTCTCTGTATTAAAGAACTCTTCAGCCTCCAGCATTGAAGGGACAGGGGAGGAGGCTCACTCCCCAGCCTCTGGCACATCCATTCTCTCAGGCTCCTTGCCCAAAGTGGCCATCTCCCAGATGGACAGAGATTCACCTACTGGTGAGTAGGGTAATTCCCCCACTGTCCTGGTCAATTTTTCCCCATTCACTAAAAATACCACCAACAGCTTAATCTGATTTAATTGCAGTTCATTACCATCTGTATCTCCCCTGGGTCACCCCTGAAAAAGGGACTTCTAGTCTCAGTGGGCCTACCCGGTCAACAAAATTCAATAAATAAATAAATAAACAAGAAGGCTATGTTGAAAATATGGTTTCAAAATATGTAAGAATAACAAAGTTATTCACATGGGTTGAAATATTGCTACACTTTCTCTTAACTCTGTTAATTGTAAATTTTTCTCCCAAATATGTAACATTGATATTTTTTACACTGCCTCTTGAATGTGACAGCTGTCATTTTTCAGATCCTGGCCCCAATATGTTTTCGCTCTCTGGAGCACAGTAATGTTTCAGTAGCATAGAATAATGTTTTGATGGGGATTTGAAAATTCTAAGCATGGCATTCATGAGGTGAGGTAATAATAAGGCTATGCTGACAATTAGGTTGCTGTTTTGGCTGCTCTTCCACAGCAACATACATGTACATATCTGTGGATTTCCACAGGCAAATTAGAATTTGATAATGCTATCTAAAAAAGTAAGGAAATAATTTGCAAAAAACTGCATTAATGCACCAATTAGGGTAACGTAATGCCACAAAAGTAGGAAAATGTGGTATTAGGGCTTCTCACCCTAATGCCCCCACAAGCAGCCAAAGAATAAAAAATTAGGGTTGTGGGTCTCCAGAGTCTTGGTGAATCAGTGGTGGGGTCCTCCTTGGGGGTTGTCAACTCCAATGCTCCCCACTTCCCCTGAGGACCCTGTTTGAAGAAAGAAGATTGTGTGTGATATTGCTTGGTCACAGACTGGGGTGGGCATTAGGTTGACAACCCCCTAAAGAAGACCCTACCACTGGTTCTCCAAGACTCATGAGACTCAAAACCTTATTTTTTTTGGTTGGTGTCTTGGGGGTGAGGGTGGGGTGTTGGGGTAAGAAACCATAATACCACATTTCCCTACTTTTGTGGCATTAAGTTACCCTAAATGGTTCATTAATGCAGTTTTTTGCAGAATGAATATATATCAGAAAGCTAAAGCCATCAAAATGAAAACAAAACAAAATAAAAAAACAGTAAAATAATTTAAACCTTATAATACAAACAAAACCATTTAACATCAACCATATCTAGGCTTCCAAGTTTGTGTGGAAAATGTACTTTCAATCAATCAATCAATCAAACTCTTTATTTATCCATACAAAACTTTGCTGAGCATAGCTCATTTGCAAGATGAACCTGGTTAGGTTAAGCTGTTACAAACATATATGTGCAACCAGACAATGGAATACAAAAAGTTTAGAGATTACAAAAACATACAACAATCATAGATAATTGTACAGAGACATTCTTTGCAAGTGCGATATCAATACATCGAACAAGGTCTATAATTGTTCAACTAGGCAAGGTTATTCAAAATGTAATTGTGAGATGGGCCTGTGTAGAACACGCTGGATATAACACAACAGAGTGGTCTGACTGAGAACAGAAGTATACTTGAAAACAGGTCTATAGGAGTCCACAGAGCACACAAGAACTAGTGTTCATACAATATTGTAAAGGGATGCCATATGTATATATTCAATCTGGAAACAGTAATGAGGGAGAGGAAAAGGGAATAACATGGAGGTGAGAGAATGGGCAAAACTGGAGGGACCTAATAGGAATGGGAAGAGAAATAGCAGCAGATAAGCAGAATCAGGGTATGTGAGGGGACTGGAAAATGGCTAGGGATGTGGAGAAGAGAGTGGCAGGGGAGTGGGCATGGAAATAGTCTCAACCATGGGATACAAGCAGTTACTATACTGATGATGGGAGACAGAGGCTAGGTGGGAAGAGGGGAGAGAGTGGGGAACAAGGGGATGTAGAGACTAGGTCTTGGAAGGTCAGTGAATGGTGTCAGTGTTTTATTTAGGTAACATACTGTGCATGACAGGATGGGGTTCTACGAGAGACACAGATCCAGAGCTAGGGTGGGAGAAACAACTGCAGACTTCTTTGAATGATCGGGAGTATAGGCTCTTGAAGGCGAAGAAGCAGATAGGGGTGCGCAGTTTAAGAGTTTTTTGTATGTTGTTCCAAAGTGTGGGCAACACGTTGCTTATGGCTGCTCTGCCAAAGTGAGACTTGGCCATAGGAACTTTGAGTGAGAGGAAGGATGAGCTTCGTAGTGAATAGTTACCTATTGTGTTTAAAGGAAGGCAGTTGGTGATGTAATGAGGTAATTTTTTTGAGATAGCTCTGAAGGTCCAAAGAGTTGTGTTTCTCTCTCTCTTCTGGATTTAAGGGAAGTCCAGCCTACAGCCAAGTACAGAGAACAGTGATGCGTGTCATGTGGGAGACCCGTAATGAACCTCAGGGCTCTGTGGTAGAGTGTGTCCAGTTTTGACAAACAATAGGTAGGGCAATGGCTATAGATGACATATGCATAATATATCAATGAAAGAAATGTGGATTGGACCAACCGTAGCTTGGCTTTTCTGGTAAGGAACTGGTTGATTCTAAAAAAGATTCCCAGCCTCTGCCTTAGTTGATTTAGCAGATTGTCAATGTGTTCAGTGAAGGAGAGTCTATGGTCTGGCCACACTCCCAGGTACTTGAATTCTGGGACATACTCCAGTTTTTCACCTAGTAAAGTGGTGGTCTGAGGTAGTGGGCCTGTAGCTGCAAAGTTGGATAAAAGGGTAGATGGTGACAAGAGCATGGCTTTCATTTTTTTGGCACTAAGGAGGAGCTTTTTATGAATAAGTTGGTTCTGGAGAAGATTGAATTTGGATTGTAAATCTTCATAGGCTCCTATTGGTGTTGGTCGACTTAGGTATAAGACAGTATCATCTTCAAACAGATGAATACTAGCCTTGTTTATGCAGGAGTCAATGTTATTGATGTATATTGTGAATAGTAGTGGACCTAGGATAGATCCCTGTGGCACGTCCCACTGAACAGGTTTGAGAGGTGACAATTCACCTTCGGCTTTAACTTTCTGGAGGCATCCTGTGAGATAATCAGTGAACCAGCACAATGATGAGGAGTCCATGCCTCCGGACTGCAGAGGGAGGAGAAGCAGGTTGTGGTCCATGGCATTGAAAGCCTTGCTTAGATCCAAAAATACAGCATAGACATAATTCTTAAGGTCCAGCTCCCTCTGCCAATCATTGGTCACTTTGGCAAGGGCTGTGATGGTACTATGGTTAGCCCTGCAGCTGGACTGCATTGGATTTAGTAGATTTAACGTTTCGAGATGGGACCTCAGCTGTGCATTGACTATTTTCTCCAATAGTTTTGATAAAACAGGAAGGATGGAGATTGGTCTGTAATTGTTAAGGTCACAGGGGTTCCCTGATTTGAAAAGGGGGATGACATGTGCAGTCTTCCATGAGGGTGGCAGAATACCCTGAGACAATGACAAGTTAAATAGGTGGGTAATAGGCACAGCTAGTACATGATAGGCAATCTTTATAAAGAAAGGTCTAAGGAATCAGCACCAGCAGTTTTCCTGGTGTCTATTTGAAGAAGGAGATCTTTCACCTCTTTTAATGACACAGGCTGGAATTTAAATACCGACTCAGTGGTATGGGGATCGGGATAGGAGGTAGTGATCTGGGTGTGTAGGGCGCATGTGGGAGAATTGTCAAAGGCTAGGCCTGCAGTAGCAAAATGGTTATTGAATGAGTCTAAGATCTCCAGCCTGTCGGTGAATGTGGAATTCCCAGAGTTGATCTTAGTCAGGAGGGGATTGCCCGAATCGTGATCGGACAGGTCCTTAATAGTTTTTCAGAATTTAGTTGGGTTCCTAGCAGCAGAATCAAACTCCAAATGAAAGGAAGCAGCCTTGGAGTCTCTGATCATTTTTGTACAGACATTTCATAGTCTTCTGAAATGGTTCCAATCCATAGGGGTATTGTATCTGCAGGCTTTTTTCCAGAGCGTATCTCTTTTCAGCAACATAGCCTTGAGTTCAGGGGAGAACCATCTACAGTCTTTATTCCTTATGTGGGTTTTTAACAGGGGAGCATATTTGTTGAGAGCTCCTGACAAGATATCATCAGAAGATATCATACACTGAAATGATAGTTTCAGCCAGGTAGAAATCCTGCCAACGTAGGAAGTATTTGCACTCGTTTAGATAAGCAAACAAGTCAAAGTTACACCTTGATCTCTTTACCAAGAACTTTGACTTGAAGCGCGGTTTGCTGAGAGCTCTTACACAAGTGATGAAACAATGGTTGCTGACATCAGAAAATAAGGTGCCAGCGTGCATTAAGAGATGGGGTTTGCTCACCAAGATGACATCCAGAAGGGTACTGTTGCTAGGGTTCCTTTTATTGTGGCACGTTGGTTCAGTAATAAGTTGAGAAAAACCATGGTCATTGCAGAAGGTTGCGAGTGGGGCTGAGGCATTAGACAGCTAAACAAGGCTAAAATCTCCTAGAATGGTTGTTTCTAAAGAGCATTGTTCCAGCTTCGCAGATAGGTGAGACAGGAGCTGTAAACCTGTGGAAGGAGGTCTATAGCATCTAATAATTTGGATCGCACTAGTCTGTGAAACCACCACCCTGAAGGACAAATATTCAAATTCACTGGTAATGGAGGACGAGTCAAGACAGGTGGCCGTGAACTTATTCTTAACACAAATGGCAACCCTTCCACCTCTGGTTTGTCTTTCAGTTCTTAACAAGACATAGTTAGGGATATTGACCTCTCTGTCTAAAGTGGCTCGTTTGAGCCAGGATTACGAGACTACTAATACATCGGAAGAGGTATGGCTCATCCAGGCTTGGATCATAGTGTGCTTTTTTAGCAAACTGCATACACTGATATGCAAGAAGCTCATGCCTTTGGTTCTTGCTATTCCACTGGTAAGTCTATGATAGGAGGGCCAGGGTTTAGCTCAACATTGCCAGAACAGAGTAGAAGGATGAGGAGTAATTTTCGAAGAGCAGTTAAGGAGATTTGGAGATTCCTAACTTGTTTATGTCTGTAAGAATTGTTAGGTCTGACATGTGGGGCTTTTCCTTTATAGTTATTCTGGCCTAACACTGCAAAGACTAACACTCTGGCAGCCACATGTAGAGGGCTGTCAGGGTTTGGTGCAGCTGGAGGAGTACCCTCTAGGGGAAGTTCAGTACACGTCCTTTCAAACAGGCTAGCCCAGGGGTAGGGCTGCAGTAGGACATACTTGGGGTCACATATGCAATCAAGGGATAGGTTACTATGCACAATGTGACACAATTGGGGGGGTTGGAGACAGCACATGATGGTGGCAGGTACAGCTGTAGAGGACCAACTAGCACAGCAGTTAGAAGTAACTGTGAGAGGAGCCAAAGGAACCCTTTCATGGTAAAGCCTTGAGGGGAGGTACTACCACTTGTGAATCCAGGTGGCTATGATAGGCTAGTAAGCTAGTAAATTGTCCATGGGATGGGCTTAGGCTTTTAGACAGTAGGGACGGGGTTAGGCTATTAGACAAAGGGACTAACAGAACCAACAAGGAGTTTCAAAGTAGGCACACAATAGGAAATGGAATGCTTGGTTATCTGAGTGACTGGAACAAGGCAGAGTGGGTAAGGAGAGATTAAAAGACGGATTCATGGGAACACTAGATATGGTGGGTGCCAAAGGGGTTAATTGGACAGATAGCTGGAAGGAAGATGTTAGCGGTGAGATTTGTGGATTACACTGGGTGCACTAAAACTAGGGGTGCTGGGTACACAGGATGCAAATTAGCATGGACCGTGCAGGGCTTAGTGAAAGGATTATACTATAGAACAAAAGAAAGACAAAAAAACTGAGCTGCTGAAGGAATAAAACTAAGGTCTTAAGGATGAAATCCAGGAGAGTTCAGAGTAAAGTATTAGGACATGAAGAATCAAGCAGGCAGGGGAGAGCAGGAAGAATGCAACTGCTGATAGAGTTAATGCAAGCTGGGGTAGATTGGGCAGAACTTAGAGGTGATAGGCAGGGAGGAAGGAAGTCAAATGCTAAGAGGCTAGAGCCGAGGTGGGCAGGTCTAGTACTGTATTTAATAGGTGGCATGGGAGGGGGTTGGGGGCATGACAAAATACAGAGACTACAGTACAGTACACAGCAGACTAGAGGAGAAGTGCCATAGTATTTAGTATGGGCTTGTAGGCGCACCAATCAGGAGCTCAGCGCTACCCTCTGAACCAATCAGGCAAGCCAAGGCAAAAAGGCACTCCAATCGGAGAACAGCTGAATAGCGAGTTGGCAACTGGAGGAATCAGCAGCCATACCTTCAAAGTTAATCCAGAGAGGGAACTAGGAGGGCAGTCGGGAGACAGCAGGATCCACGGTGATGGTGGCGGAGGTGCCACCGAGGTCTGAGAGTGCTGCTCGGGGTGCAGTACAAGCCTTCAAAGTTAGTCCAGGGAGGGAACCAGGAGGGCGGTCAGAAGACAGCAGGATCCACGGTGATGGCGGTGCCACCAAGGTCCAAAAACACCGCTCAGGGCACGGTACAAGCCTTCAAAGTTAGTCCAGGGAGGGAATCAGGAGGGCGGTTGGGAGACAGCAGGATCCATGGTGATGGCGGTGGAGGTGCCGCCAAGGTCCGAGAGCGCCACTCAGGGTGCGGTACAAGCTTTCACTAGCCCCCAAATTGGTTACTGGGAAAACTGTCCAACTAGAATAGTATTTCAGAAATGTATACCATATAATAATCATAAGCACTTGCTCTCATTTAGTATTGAAGCTATTACCATCATTAAAATGTTGGTACAAAAAGCAGAAAACTCAGTTACTGAAAAATCACTAATAGATATTTTCTTATGTTTAGAAAGGTTTTACTTAAAGACTTTACCCAAGCAATAAAAGAATATCATAACTCAATTTAATTCGGTGTCTATGGTTTAAATAATAAATAATATAAGCTTCTTTGTGATGTACATTATGTCTATTATGTTTATAATGAGCTTTTCATACTTCTATTGCTGTGCTTTTTCAAACTGTTCAAAATTCACACAATTGCCTGCAAAAAAACATGAGTAATAAACTTCTTATCTCAAATATACCTCATGTTACAGTAGATATTTCTAAAATATTGTATATAATAGGAAGATTTGATTCAGCCTACAATTATTTTAAAATGGACAATCCCCTATCACCATTCACTCTTTAAAAACTGCTGAGTATTGGGAGTGGAAGAAATGCTCTCTTGTTGGGAGAACAATTGTGTCCCTTATTCCCTCCTAAGCAGGTATATTTCACATTGTTGCTTAGAAATGACCAGACTCCCCTTAGGGCTGAACACCCAGACATGGTAACGTCATGTTAATTTGTGCATCCGTGGATGGTTCTAGAGGTATGCTGCACCTGCCCCCAGGCCCAGCACTATTAAGAAAGAAATTCAGTCAGCATTCAGTGCAGTTAAATATATAAGCTGCCAAAATGAATCACTGGCTGTAAGGGTGAGTGGACAGAACAACTAATATGGTCTGTCTTTAGTTACAACAGCTGCCATTCTCTAGTTGAAATGATAGCGGTGATCTACAACTCCCATCCTGTAGTTATGATGATGGCAGCAGTCTAAGACTAAGACTCCTGTTCTTCAGGTACAATGGTGACAGCAGCCTATGGCTCCCATACTCCAGTTATGATGGTGACAACAATCTGTTACTCCCATTCTTCTGATATGATGGCAGAAGTAGTCTAAAACCCTCATTCAACAGGTACAATGGAGGTAGGGCAGCCTTCAGCCACTATTCTCTAGGCACAATGGAAGCAACAAGTAAGCCCCACCTACTTGCCCACAACCAGGGCCCTGTGTTTTCTGTGATTCTGCAGTTGCAGCGACTGTCACAGAAAGATAGCCATGCGGCAGAAACAAGCCTTTGCCACAATAACAGAATTTTTTGGTGCAGTAAAAATGGCTTTCACCACTGAAACCCCCAACTAAATGGCTAAAATGATCATAAGCAAGCTTAAAATGGCATTAGTGTGAGTTGTTGACAACTCCAGTATACATCCACCCCCCCCGTCTTGCAGTAGTCAGTGGGGCCACCACTTTCCAATCCACTGGCACTCATCCCTGCAGCTTATGACCGTTATGGCCTTCTACAAACACTGAGTGAACTTCAGGAACTCTATTTCATGAGAGAGAATGGTGGTTTTATTTGCCAATTGCAGGACGGTGGAATGAAAATGTACTTGTAATTATTACAGACAAAAAATGGGAGGCTTTCTGGACCTTTGTCTAATGTAAAATGGTCCAGTTACTCTCTACCCTCACAGTAAATCCATACAGAGTGGAAGAGAAGAAGATATGGAAGCCAAGTGATATTGACACAAATTACACCACTGATATTGAACTGCATGAGCAAGAGGAAGCAAACATAACAGCATTACAGCACAAACAATCACCACCAGGCTTCAAGCAAATGGGTGGGAGGGGGCCATTAAAGCAGCACTGTTTTGCAACCAGGAAATACTCCCCTTCAAGCAGCTGGGCAGGAAGGGGAAGACATTTTCAGGAGCATATCAATGGTAAAGCAGCACTAGGCAGGTGGGAGGTAGCCATGGTATAATAAAACAACCCTTTAATTCCCCCATGCCCTACATCCAACCTGAATCATGATGCCATAATTTCTTTGCATTGCCTTGCCTGTGCATCTTCCAAACTGCCCCAGGCTGCCTTTTCCTAAGCATTTTTTCCTGGTAACTAGATTTTACTCGGGGGCTCATTTGAGTTGATAGAGAATGTAAACCCCATCACAGAATTGCCGCAGAATCTCTGCAGAATTGTTCATAGCCTGACTGCTGCAAGCATGAGGTCCTGCCCAAAATGTAGGCCCAGTTTGCTGCAGTGAACATTGGACCCTGCTCACAAGCGCATGGCAAATAACCCTTTCCTGACTTGTTGACAGCTACACAAGGAACACCCAAACACATCAGATGCCACAGAGCTATGAACTCTACTTGCCCACAACCATACAGAAAATACCTAACACCCATGACTTGCCCAAACCCATACTTAGAGCTGGTGAAAGTTGTGAATTCTGCTTTAGTGGAACTTTAGAAAAATTTTGCAGATTTTGTGTAACTTTCTGAACTTACACCTTTGGCAAAATCAGAAATCTTCAAAATGTGTTTGATGAATTTTCACCCCTTCTGTAAAATGTTATCACTGAACTGCAGAATAATGTTCAAAGCCTTCAACACTTTATCTCACCCCCTTCTCCTTGACAAGTTTAATGCAGCGGGGCTCTCCGACTCGTCTACCAATTGGTTCCACCCCTACCTTGAGGGCAGGTCTCAATCAGTGCAAATTGGCAACCCCATATCCCTTCCACTTCCTATCAACACTGGTGTCCCTTGAGGTTTCGTCCTTGGCTTCTTCATTTAGCTTGGGCAGGATGAACTTTAAGTGCAGGCATCATATTACAGGGGATATTGTGTAGTTTGAATGTGAGGTCTTAACTGCCATTTTAGTGTGCTTCTTCATTTAGCTTGGGCAGGATTGAGGTATTCTAGCTGGTGAATTTGTTACTGTGAGTTTGCAATTGAATTTGAGGTATTTTCTTCACTGCCATTTCAGTGTGCTTTCCATTCAATTTGGGCAGGATTGAGGTATTGTAGCTAGTAAGTGTGTGACTGTGTGTTAATAATTGGCTGCATCTGGACCACGGTGAGTGGAGTGAGGAGCCACTACCAGATGACTCCATGGCTGATTGTTTTTGGACACAGCTAGGAGGAACCAACTAGATGTCATTGTCTACCTAGCGACCAATGACCTGGCCAGGGGAAGGGTTGAGTTAGCCAGATTCCAGAAAGATTTCAGGAAGCTGGGGGAAAACCTGAAACAAATCACATGCATTGTCTCATTCTTAGAGGTGCTACCTGCCCAGGGCACAGGGAAAGCTAGGGCATTCCACATCTTTACCTTCAACTCCTGGTTGAAGGACCGGTGTGGAAGGAAGAGTTTTGGCTTCATATTGGGACTGGGGCCTGACCTGGGCAGATGCAAGCTTATATAAGGAGGACAGCCTGCATCTGTCCAAGAAGGGAACCATGGTCATTTGTGGGAAGTTTAAATACTACAGCTGTGAGCATTTAAACTGGCCAAGGGGGGGAGCCAGGAGGGTCGGGAGACTTAGGAACAACCCCCCATGGAAAGATGCAGGAACATAAGTTGATTACAGGAACAGTTAAAGCAGACTGGGAGGGGCAGGCAAGCGAAGAATGTATAATGAGTGATACTGAGGGGGGGGCAAGAGCACGTAGGATAGGAAACCTGGGAGAGGAAGAACAAGAGAAGAGAGAGGGCAGACTGTAAAACATGGAAGGTCATGCTAACAAATGCCTGTAGCCTAGGAAATAAGGTTCCAGACCTGGAGGCCTTGTTGGCAGATGTAGACCTTGACATAGCAGCAATAACAGAGACATGGTACACAGCTAATCGTGGCTAGGAAGTCACTGTACCAGGCTATAAACTGTTCAAGAGGGACAGAGAGGGTAAAAAGGGTGGGGGAGTGGCCTTGTACATCAGTGATGGTATACTATTTTATTTGGCCCCCACTGTCAGCAAGGCGTTCAAGGTTTTTCAGAGCATTGCACTTGGAAGTATAAATTGACACGCACCCCTAATAAGAGTTTGCACTAAGAAAAAATCAAACCCTTGGTTCATAACCAGTCTGAAACTGCCCTTCTTAGTAGGGATATTCTCTGGAAAACAGCCAGAAAAAAACAAACTACTGTACCATCTGATTGGACAGCTTTTCGGAGGGGTCAGAAAACAGTGCACAAAATGTATTAGGGAAGAGAAAGCCAAATATTATCTTACAGAGTTGGAGTCCTCCAGTAAGTGTTCTGCATCCTTTTGGAAGACTGTAAGGGATATTGAGGGTTATACAGTTGCTAACTCACTCCCTGCTAAAATTACCACTGGAAGATCCTGTACTACAGACAAACATGCAATCCTTGACCTCCTAAACAACCATTTTTCAACTGGTGGTTTATCATTTGACTCCTCCCCTGCTAATAACCATCATGTCCAACTTTGTGCTCAGGACCAGGTTTCTCCAGCAAAAGATACCCCTGTGCATGACATGGTATTCACTTTCAGTCTAGTATCTGTGAAACAGGTAGAAGACCTTCTATTAGTGCTGGACACAAAGAAAAGCGCAGGTGCGGATCAGATCATCCTTTTTTTCTAAAGCTAGGCTATTATGTTCTGTCTGCTCCTATTTCCCACCTTTTCAATTTGTCCTTGGCCCAGGGTGAACTGCCTTTTATTTGGAAAAATGCTCATGTAATCCCCTTATTTAAATCCAGCAACCCTAGTGACTTAAATACCTGTAATTATAGGCCAATATCCCTGCTCCCTATCATTTTCAGATTCTTAGGAGAAAGTAGTCAACATCCAACTCAGAAATTATCTGGAATCTTTCAAATTGTTGAATCTGGTCCAATCAGGCTTCAGATCATGCCACAGCACTATATCTACCCTTGCCAAGGTCACCAATGACCGGCAGAATGCCTTGGATGCAAAAAACTATATCTGTGCCTTGTTTCTTGATCTGAGTAAGGCATTCAACACAGTGGATCATGATCTACTCCTACATACCCTGAAAAACATCGGCCTAGACTCCATGGCACTTAAATGGTTTACCAACTATCTAACTGGATGGCTACAGCAGGTAAAAGCAGAAGGAGACCTCTCACCCCTGAAAACTCTACAGTGAAGTTTGCCTCAAGGCTCCATCCTGGGGCCTCTACTCTTTGTTCTGTATATGAACAACACTGACTGTGGAATCAAATCAGCAAACATACATCTCTTTCCAGATGACATAGTCCTTTACATAGATAGGCCTCCCCCGGAATTTGCTAGCAAGGATCTCCAACTGGAATTCAACCGATTACAACACAATCTCTTGAATCAAAAACTGTTGCTTAATGCCCCAAAAAACTAAGGAAATGTTCTTTTCTCCTACTATTAATGCACCAAATCCCTGGACCACAGGACTAGTTCCTCAAATTACTACACTTCTAGGTGAATCCCTGGACTTGGTGGCTAAATTAAAATACCTAGGGTTTTGGATTGACCACAGACTAACATTTACCAACCATATTGGTGATCTCTCAAAAAAACTGAAACAGAGATTAGGGCTCTTCTTTAGAATTAGGCATCTATTAACTCAGGATGCAAAAACCTGGCTAGTACAAGGTACAGTCCTCCCACTTTTGGATTATGCTGACTTCACCTATGGTCAGAGTACTTGCTCAACACTTTCTATACTAGACACCATCTTCCAAAGAGCAATAAGACTGATCACCGGAGTACTGTACGCTACGCACCACTGTTCTTTGTATGCCTTGGTTGGCTGGACATCCCTAAAATTTTGTAGGCAGAAAAATGCTGCTCTTTGGACCTTTAGGGCTCTCACCAAGAAACTTCCACAATATATTGTAGAGTTTTTATCCACGAGCATTGCTTGTAACTACTTGCTTAGAAGCCTGTTTACACTTCACTCATCATACACAAAGTTAGCACGTGTTTTCTTCACTCATCCTTTAGCTACATTCTTCCCTCCCTGTGAAACAAGCTTAAAAAATTCTTGAAAGTTGTACTACCCATAAAACTGTCCAACTTTAAAACACTATTTGCATGTTCCTTTAAAGAGCACTGTAATTATTTCCCATGACTACTGGATTTAGAAAATGTGGTTAGTACTAGAGTAACTCCTTGCCTGTCCCTCTGTTACCCTCCGCCTTTCTGTCTGCCTCCTTTCCATTTGTTATTCTTCCTGTGCATGCTAATAATTTTTTGATGACAATTATCACATGTATATATTTTATATAATCACAGTGATTATTAGTGTAACACTATCATTTGTTGCTCTTATCACACTGTGTTGTTTCACTGTTGGTACTGTATAATATTGTCCTTTTGCCTTTATGAACTATGCCCAGGCCCACCTTGTGAATGAGTTTACCTCAATGGTGCTTCACCTGGTTAAGTAATGATTGATTGATTGATAAAGGCTATCGAAGTTCAGGAAAGACGGGGGGAGGGGCGAGGTAATGTGGTTCACCCCAGAGCCAGGGAATATAACATCAGTTTGTACAGGGGTGATCTACAGACCTCAGACACAGAGGGATGAAGTAGACAGGGAACTAGTGGAGAACATACATGACATGGCACTAAAAGGTGAAATCCTGCTACTGGGGGATTTCAATATACCGGATGAGGATTGGGTCACCTATGTGGCTGATTTAGCCAAAAGCATAGCCATCCTAGAATCCCTGAAGGGGGTTGAACTCGGGCAGCTGGTGCATGAGCCAACCAGGGACAAGTCAATTCTGGATGTGGTATGGACCAATGGGAACAGAATTGAAAAAATGCAGGTGGAATGGCAGCTGGTGTCCAGTGACCACCACATGGTGTGGTTCAGCATGGAGAAATGGACTCAATTAAGCCACACAAGGGCAAGTGTATTAGATTTCAGGAGGGCAGATTTCACTGAAATGGGTAGATGTATACAAGCAGTCCTGGGGAAGGGAGGGGTAATAGAGGGGGTGGAAGAACAATGGGATAAACTGAAAGGAGCCATAGTGGAGATGACAAACCAATGCATTAGGATAGTGGCCAAAGGGAAAAGAAGAAGGAAACCACTATCTTTCCACAAAGAGGGACACAGTCAGGGCTAAAAGGCTGAATTTCAGGAAATGCCAAGAAAGCCAAAGGAGAGGAGGACAAGGAGGTGTGTCTTGAATGTCTAAGGGATGCAGGGAAGGCTGTTAGGAGGGCAAAGGCACAGACAGAAGAAGGATTAACATGGTCTGTAAACAAAGGGGACAAGGCATTTTACAGGTAAGTCAGTGAAAGAAGAAAAATCAGGGGGTCATTGTGAGGCTCAAATGTGAAAAGGGAGAGTCTAATGATGGGGGATCTGGACAAGGTAGAAATGCTGAACAAATATTCCTGCTCAGTATACATTAAGAAGCGGGAGGGTCAAGGACCAAAGATGGGATGCAGAGGCAATGGGGGGGCGGGGAGTGAACACCAGTCAGTTCACAGTGGAGAGAGTTCTGGAAGAACTCACAAATCCGAAGGTGGACAAGGTCATGGGGGCGGATGGCATCCACCTGACGATATTAAAGGAGCTATGAAGGGAACTAGCAGTGCCTTTGGCAGCTCTGTTCATAGAGTCATTCCACACAGGTTTCATGCCAGAGGACTGAAGGAGGGCACATGTAATAACACTGCACAAAAGCAGTAGTGGGGAGGATGCGAGGAACTACAGGCCAGTCAGCCTCACCTCTGTGGTGGGAAAGATCATGGAGACACTGTTGAAAGAAAGGATAGTGGCACATATGCAGTCTAGAGGAGCACAGGATCTGAGGCAACACAGAGTCACAGTAGGAAGGTCATGTCATATGAATCTAATAGATTTTTTTGATTGAGTGTCTAGGGAAATAAATCAAGGAGGGGCAGTAGACGTCGCCTACCTAGAGTTCAGCAAAGCATTTGACAGCGTCCCACATAGAAGGCTTATTAACAAGATGGGTAGTCTGGGCATGGGAGACAAGGTGATAAACTGGGTTAGCAACTAGTTAACAGACAGCAGACAGAGGGTGGTGGTAAATGGGTCACAATCGGCGGAAAGGGGGTGACCAGTGGGGTACCAAAGGGATCAGTACCAGGACCAGACCTGTTCAATGTCTTCGTTAGTGACATTGCAAAGGGGCTGGAAGGAAAGGTCTTCCTGTTTGCAGAATACACAAAGATCTGTAACAGGGTGGATACTCCAGAAAGAGGGCAGAAAAAGAGAATGGAGCTGGAGAAGATTGAAAGATGGAGATGTGGCAACTGAGGTTCAATGCAAAGAAGTTCAAAATAATGCACCTGGGTAGAGGGAACACTGGGGAGAGCTACAGACTGGGGAGGAGGAGCTGACTGTCATTAAAGAGGAAGGACATCTAGGGGTCACCATCTCTGATGGTCTTAAGGTATCAATGCAGTGCACAATGGCAGCAGGAAGGGCCAGTGGCATGCTGGGGTGTATTGGCAGGGGTATCACTAGCAGGAGGTGGGGGAGGTGGTGATGCCATTGTTTAAAACATTGATAAGGCATTACCTGGAGTATTGCACGCAATTCTGGAGGCCACACCTGCACAAGGACATAGACACAGTGGAGACTATCCAGAGAAGGGCAACAAAGATGGTGCAGGGCTTGCACCACAAAATATAAGAGGAGAGACTAAAGGACCTCAATATGTACTCACTGGAGGAGAGGAAACAGTAGGGGGACATGATTGAAACTTTCAAGTACCTCAAGGGTATAAACAAGGTGCAGGTGGGGGGCCTTTTCCAATGTAGGAAATGTACTAGAACAAGGGGGCACAATATGAAATTGGAAGGGGGTAGATTAAGAGGTAATGCGAGGAAGCTTTTCTACACAGAAAGGGTAGTTAACGCTTGGAATAGTCTGCCACAGGAGGTAGTGGGGCAAGCACAGTGGAGGGTTTTAAGCATGCGTGGGACAGGCACAAGGGAAGCTTTAGAGGGGAGAGAGTGAAGAAATTCCATTGATCACATAGGGTCAGTGGCTACATACAATCTATAGGGCCTAGGGGCAGACTGGATGGGCCTAGCAGTCCATATCTGCAGACAATTTTTACATTTCTGTTTCTATTTTTGATCTTCCTGAATGAGCTCCCTACTGCCTGCTTCTCTGCATCCATCCACATGTATGCAGATCACACTGTACTGTTTATCTCTGGTTCCTTCCTCTCTTATCTCTTAGCCAGTCTCCAGCTAAACTTCAGCAACGTCCATCACTGGTTCCATTCAAATCAGTTATCTCTCAATGCCAAAAAAACAGTTTCAATGGCATTTGATGCTAGGCAGAAGCATGTGGACACAATACCTGATAAACACCACCCCAAACTAGTAGTGTCATACAGATATAGAGGTTGCATTCATCTTTCCACTTGCTGTGCAATTGTCCAAAATATGATCCTTCCCATCTTTGACTTTGGCAATGTTGTCTGCAGTGCTGCTCCTAAAACTGTCCTAGCCAGACTAGATTCCATCGTTCACATCTTCTGTTGAATTGCTCTGAACTGCCTGGCCCAAATATACTGCTGTGACCAATATTCTTCCCCCTACCTCCCCTCCCCTCCCTTTAAGCCAGACACCTCACTCATTACACCTCCTTTTTTTCCAAACACTGGCTTCAATCTCTCCCCCCTATATTTTATCTCTCTCCTCTCCTCCCCACTTCCTTCTGTTTACACCCTTTGTACAACAGCTCTGGCTATTGCTCCCTTGTTCTCTCTTCTAGGAAATCCTCAGCTGGCCAGGCTGCTTTCTCTAACTGTTTGCCCAAACTTTGGAATTCCCTCCACATATCTATTATCTCTGCCACTTCTCAATGCTCTCTATCCACCCTTCTCCACAACTTCACCCTGCACACCTGCAATTGAACCTAATACCATACCTTACACTGCTCCACAACCCTCTACTTTCTACTCACCCACTACTCTCCCACTTACCCAACTCTGTGCTTGTAGCTTTAGCTTAAACTGTCACTCCCACATTGCCTCTTCACTCTCATCTATATTTCTGTAACTCTCACTAATTAGCTGTCCCTGTCTTTACCCCTGCATAAATGTACTTTGTATCGTGGAAAAAATGCTCCGTGATATCTACTGTAGTACATGTTATGCCTTATTTTGTACACAATTTTTTTCTGTTTTATTTTTTATATGATGCTTGTGTATGATACCTATTTCAATATTTGTTTGCCTTAATTACTTTCATTCCCTCCTTTACGCCTTCCCCCCAAGACACATCAGGAAACAAGCAGTTGTTGACTCAGTATGTCTTTCAGGGTGAAACTTTTTAAATAAATAAATAAAATAATGGGCATAAACTGTGGAACTAATACATTATTCTGCAATATATATAATTATTCTGCAGTTATGTGATCAGTTCTACACCATCCATCCTCAGTATATATAAAACTTTACCTGGTGTGCAGTGGCATGCCCCACTCTCCAATTGCCAGCACCCAACCAACTTTGTCTTAATTGCTCCAGTAGCTTGCAAGGATCTGCTCCTAGTATCAAATTATAACTAACAAGAGCATGAAGCCCAGGTCACACATTGGGTGGCTTAGCTCTGAATCCTGCAACAACTGCCAACTATGAATGTTTCCAACCATTGTCTAGAATGGCAAAGCCAACTGTCCAGCTGAAAAGTGCTGTTTTGAGCATAAACCAATGATTTTGATGTAGGATCTTTTGCAACTCCTTTTGCGCCAGAGGAAGAGTAGCCATACAGATATGGAGAGTTATGCAGGTAGAATCCCATTTCAAGTAGACAAACAAGACTATCCTCTTGTATCTGTGTAACAAACACTCTGACAATGTATTCCAAGTTATTCTGGTGGTGGTGGTGATGATGGAGGGGTGCAATCAGTCCTATCCAATTAACTCAGTTTTATAATTTTTCTGATCCAAGATGGAAAAAACAGCAGCTCCTTGGGAAGAAGTTGGTTTATCCTTTATAGTGAGAGTGCTGGAGCATCTAAATTAATCATCTTATTGCATCCACTGTTCTCTGGTTCTTTTCAGACAATCCATTGGATGGTCACTTTCATTGAGATAACCCTTGTTCTGAATTCATACATTTCTGTTTACATGATATAACACTAAAACCTTATTCTCTGTAGGAACCAAGGCCCCCATATTCAAGAGTCCCCTGCAAAATCACGCAAGTGCCTGCACCTCATATCTAAGATGCACCGGCCCAAAAAATGGTATATTCAGTTGATGTGCTCATGCATGTCCAGCTAAATATCCTGAACATGCATGATGTACAGCACATCTCAGGCAGGGGGGACCATGCACCACAGGCAGGTACAAATGGACATGCACTGGGACAGGTGAGATGGGCGTGGTGCAGCTTTGCAGTATTCAGCCAGGATATGCAAATGGCATCATTGCACATTCTGAGTCTTAACCTCTCATTCCGGAGCTCATTACTGGAATGTATTCTGTTCATTTGCATACCCAGGACATGCTCAGTTCCAGCTTTGCAGAACTGCCTCACCACCCTACAAAGATGAGCAGGAGGTACTGCAGCCTAGCAGGCAAGTGTGCTGGGATGCTATTGTGTGGGTGGGTGGACTGTATTGGCTTGGGTACAGTGCTACACCCCATAGCCATGTACAGGGTCTGAAAGGGGTACAGGGAGCCCACTTAGACAGTGGCCACAGGGGCCACCTGGACATGCAACAGGGTGGGCACAGAGTGACATTATACCACTTGAACAAGGAAATGTTAGCAGCAAAATCCCACACAGCAACAATCTTGACAGGTTTCGAGATTGTTTCTGTGAGGGACCTGAGGGCGAAATTTTGCCCTTTTGCCATCTTTCGTCCCCCCCCCCCCAACAACTCCAACACGGAGTTAGTAATCTTTAGAAGTGGGGGTTGGATGGGTGCAGCCCTCCACATGGGGTTTCAGGGGCACAGCCCCCTGATAGATAAAAAAACAATGTCTGACAGGTGAAATTTTGTCTGTCAACATTCGAGATCTCACCGTGTCGAACTCTGACAACACTTGTCAATTTGGCATTGTAGAACCCAAGATAATGCAGGCCAATCAGGATGCCACATGCTTGCGATACACCAGCTCCATATACTGCATAAATCACCTGCAGTGCCCCACACATCCCAGTATGGGAGTTACCTTTTGGGCACTGCAAGGGGTAGCAGTGCGCAGACAGTGACCGGGTACATGATTGGGTGGGTCCCACCTGTGTACACCCATGGTGTACCACTGTGTGTGTATGTGTGCCACTGGTCAGTCCCTGGCCATGCCATGCAAACCCTAGTACTACCTGGAAGCCTGAGCACCATTGCCATAGACATCTCCCTGGGTGAATGTCACCACCAGGTGCACCCTGCAGGCCACATGGGTTCTGGCCATGGCTCCTGGTACATGTGCTGCAGTGTAGCTATCCACCCTGCTGGTGTGCCATGGGGGGAGGACACATGACAGCAATAGCATGTGGCTGCTGGGTGTCTATGTCCAGGGTGCGATGTGGAGTGTTGCTCCCTGGGCGGTGCTGGTTTTGACCCAGTACCTGTAACTCAGTGTTCATCCATCCTGGCATGACTGCTGTGTTTGGTGCCTGGGGCATGTTCTTGTGCACCTCTGAGTGTTTTCTCCAGATGGCCTGCCTGCAGTTCTGTGGCCTGCCTGTGGGTGGCTGGCTGATTTAGGCCACCCCTTTGTATGCCTAACTTTGGGTGGCTCATTTCTGAGATACACAGCAGATGTGTGGCACATTTTGGCTGAATATAGGGATGTTTGGCATATTCATGGGAATGCCCCCTTTATTTGCACTGCCTACATTATATTTGCACCTTGACGCATCTGGAGAGGCACGCCGCATCTCTGTCTTTTGAATACCGCTGTTTGGCGCATTGTTTGAGATGGGCGTCGCTTCTCTACTTTGCGTCACGCATCTCCTTTAAAAATGTGTGCGCTAATGTGACTGTCAGAAAGCCTATAAATGTATCTTGTGGTCTTGTTGCATTAGTTGGATAGTTAGAACACTCCTGTGTTATCCAACTCAAAAAGTATTATTTATTTCAACTGCTTGGTCTTCCACCAACAGGTGTAGCATCAAGTAGGGCTATGCACTGAAGGGTGAAGAGAGAGCACTGGAAGTCTATTAGTGCTAGGACTGACTAAGAAAAGCCAACGTGTTTTTCCACAATCAAGCTGAGTCCTGAGATTAGGATTGAAGACTACTGTGACAACCACCGTCAGTGACCAGTGGATGGATGAAGAAGGGCTGGGAGCAATTGGAGCATGCAGATCGAAGTATCATATTGATGGAGATCTCTTTCTCTTTTAGTATACAGTGACTCATTTGGAAACCATCTTTTTGACATCTGGCATGTATAAAAATCACACTATGGTCTTATCAAAGTTTCTTGCTGTTTCTCACAGAAGAATAGCTTACCAGAGATTCTAGTAAACCACAATTGATGGCAATCATCTTAGAGGATGACACTTAACATCGGTATGCAACCTGGACAGTAAGGTTTAAATGCTGTCCAAGAGCAACACTTGGTATGATTTTTATGCTGAAATTCAATCAGCATCAGGTTTCTGGAAAGCTGTGGTCAACCTAGCATAGTACATGGTGAACACTCCTTGATCAGGTGTTGTCCTGGGTTGGTAGAATCCTAGACAGTCACTGGAAGGTTCCACTAGACACCAGGGAAGTATTAAAATAATATGGGGCCTGCGATCAGAGTGTGTGGTGCCTCTAGACATCAGGGAAACATTAAAAAATATGGGGTCTGTGAGAAGAGGGCAGGTGGTTCCTCAAGACACCAGGGAAACACTACATTAATACTGGGCCAGTGATCGAAGGGTGGGGGGTGCCACTAGAAATCAGGGAAAAATTAAATTGATATGGGACAAGGGATACATAATTCATACATTCATTCAGCAGTTCATCTACTCACTGATCTTCAGAATGAATGTATAAACTGTGGATTAATGTATTAAACTACAGAAAGAAATTTCATAGAACTGACCTTTGACAGCAATGAGTTCTGCGGAATTTAATTCCTCAGATTAATACATTAATCCACAATTCATACATTTCTTCCACCATTATAAGCTGGAATTTCAGCAAAAATTGCCAAAATGATTTCAAAACTTTCATGGAAGTGAATATCTGACTTCCACAAAAATTCCACCGGCAGAACTTGTTTTCGCACAGTTCTTCCCACACTACATATGGATATGAAACAATCAGATGCACGCTATGTGACAGAGGATACATTGTCAAGCATTTCACAGAAACATAGTATTTCTTTGCAGATGAGGACTGCTTAGCTCACTCAAGCTGTCCATTTTTCCTATTTACAGTATCACTGTAGACCCTACTTGATCTAAGGCTCTTTTTCCCTAACCGATTTATTTTCACTAAGATCCTCTTATGCATATCCCATGCATTCTTGAACTTTATCACTGTTTTCACCCCAACACCATAGCTGTGACTCTGTTCAACAGATCCACTAGTCTTTCTGTGAAGAAGTGCTGCCAATCATCTCTCCTGAATCTACCCCACCCTCAGCTTTACAGCATGTCCCCATATTCTTATCCATCTTTTTTAAAAAATACTGTACTTTCTTCCTGTACCTTAGTTAATACTGTGAGGTATTTAAAGGTTTCTGTCATATCCTCCCTGTCCCTTCCCTCTTCCAGGGTGCACATATTGAGTTGCTTTAGTCTCTGCTTGTAGTACTTGATATGTAGACCATGGAACATTTTAGTTGCTGTCCTCTGGACTGCTTCCACTCTGTCTATATCCTTCTGGTAATGTGGCCTCCAGAATTGTACAAGGTATTCTAAGTGAAATCTTACCAGAGATCTATACAGAAGCAGCACCAGCCAAGCACCCCAGCATCCCACTAGCCCTGAAAACTGCTTTATTACATTGTTTAGTCATCTTGAGGTCATCAGAGATTATTATCCCCTGGCATCGCTCTGGCTTGGTGGTCAATATCACTCCATCCATTTTGTACTCTGCCCCTGGATTTCTGTTCCCAAAGTGCATTATTTTGCACATTTTGCATTAAAACCCAGCTGCTGCACTCATGACCACTCTGCACGTTTTCTCAAGTCTCTTCTCCTTCTTTCCACCACCCTCTGGAGTATCCATCCCATTGCAGATTTTGGTGAAATCCACAAACAGGCAGACCTTCTCCTCCACATCCTTTGCAAAATCATTTCTAAAGATGTCAAAGAGGACCTGTCCCAACAGCGATTACTGAGGCACCACAACGGTCACCTTCCCCTACTTAGAGTGAACTCCATTTACTACCACCCTCTGCCTCCTATCTCCAAACATATGTTTATCTAGTTTACCCCACCTTATGACCCCCTCCTGGGCTGCTCAACTTGCTTAATAGTGTTCTGTGTAGAACTGAGTCAAATGCCCTGCTGAAGTCTAAGTAGGCAACATCCACCAATCCGCCCTGATCTAATTCCTTTGTAATGCAAATAAATATATCAGATTCATTATACATGACCTGCCACCCATGAATACATGATGTCCCGGGCCTTGTAACTGATTTGATTGAAAATATTCCACTATCTTCTCATTCAGCAGTGATTCCATTAACTTTCTCACCACTTATGTAAGGCTGACTGGTCTATCATTGCCAGTCTCCTCCCTGCTACCACTATTATGAAGTGGGAATACAGCTGCCCTTCTCCAATCCTCCAGAATCACACCTGCTTCAAGTAAGCTGTTTAATAGTACTGCCAGAGGTACAACCAGTACCTCCCTGAGTTCCTTCGATACCCTAAGATGTACCCCATCTGGTCCCATTGCTTTGTCCACTCTCAGATTATCAGTTTCTTTAGGACTCTCTCCTGTAAAAAGGGACTATTGTCCACCTCTCTTCCTTCAAAGATCATGTGGCCCATCCCCTTCTCCCTCTACTGTGAACACTGAACAAAAGTATTTGTTCAGGATGTCTACTTTTTCCTGGTTCCCCCTCTGTGCTATCCCACTCCTTACTTTTCATCCTTGCAATCCCTTCCCGGTCTTCCTCTTTTTACTTACACTCCTAAACCATGTGTGAGGATGTCCTTACTTCTGTTTGAAGCCTCAGCTGGGATGCTCCAATCTATGTTGTCAGTGGCTTCTATTAGAGTCTTCGCTAACTCCTCCCCCATGCTGGATGTCTGTAGATCACACCAGTGCACAGAGTGGCTCCATCTCCTTGTTCCAGGGTGACCCATAGTACCTTAGCCTCCCCCTGTATTCCCTGTATTTCTGTTGCTTTTATGCTTTCCTTCATAAAAAGCACCACACACACCCTTTCTGTCCCACCCTGTATTTCCTGAACAGTGTGTATCCTGATATGGCCATGTCCAAATCATGTTTTTTAGTGTACTATGACTCGGCAATAGCCACTATATCAAGGTAAGCCTCTGCCATTATGGCAACTAGATCTGGAATTTTATTTCCTAGACTTTAAGCATTCATAACCATGGCCTTCTAGATTTGATAACACTCTTCGTGTTACTCCCACCTTTTCCTTTTCCTTTTATCTTTTAGTTTTGTTGTAGCTGCTCTATGCTGCTATAGGCCAGGCATAGTTTTGTTTGCCACAAACCAGTCAGATACACACCACGGCAGCTCAAAACTGCTTAAAAAATTTGCTTGGGCACAGGGACATACCAACTCCCCCCCACCCCAATATATATAGCCCCTCTCCCCCACACTTTCAAACTTGCTCTCGAGCAATGTTGCTTCTGTTCAGCCCAGAGCAACAGAAACCCCTGAAATTACTTGGGAAGTCAGTGTGTAAGACCGCTGCTGATAACTGGAGCTGGGGCATAAAGAAAGTGCTACAGCCCCAGAGCAATTTCACAAGTGGGTGGTCTTACACACTGCAAGTCCCAGAGCATGCCCATGGGAAACTATTGCTGTGGGCTGCACAGAAAGCAGTGCAGCATGAGAAGGAGTTTGCTGGTGGGGTGGGGGCCTGACATGCTTGCAGGGGGAAGTCTGTGTGTCTCTGAGCAAGCTTGAGTGTTTATGTAGATTGTAGTTTGCTGTAAATCAAGTTTAAACACAGGTACTCTGGGTTGCTCAGGGACACTGTATAAGACCCTCCTTCCAAAGTCTGAGGAGTTTTGTTGTTTTCTGTGCTCCACAGAGCAAGTAGGAACATTCAATAAGCTACACAGACCCAGAACAAGTTTCGGGGGGGTTCTTACACACTGTGACTACTTGAGCAAATCCAAGGGTCTCCATATGATGCATGCATGAAAGCAAGTTTGGCAGGTTAGTTGACAAGATGCACAACAACATGTTAATGGCAGTCCACACCACATCCCCTTTGTGGTGCCATCAAAAAGATCCACACCAGTCTTTAGGGCAGCACATCTCTGACAAAGTAGCATGCTACTACTCTGATGCCAAGTCTCCACCAGCTAGCCCTTGGTTAACTTGTTCTGTGTCATGCAACAATTAAGAGATCCTGGAACTTGCTCAGGGATGCACACAAAACTACATAGTCAGAGAGGCTGTGTTACTTTTTGTGTACACAGAGCAAGTTTGCAGAGGGGTGTGTGTGTCCTAAACACTGTGGGCTCGATTCAGAGATATGCTGGACTGGTGCAAGCCCCAAGTGTGCAAAGCATATGGTGCATGGGGCTTGCAGCTATTGACTGGGATTCATGACCCCATGCACCATTTCCCGTGTCTTAGACTAGCTTTTTGCTGGTCTAACTTTATGGCAAACATGGGACCTTTTTATGGGGTTTGCACCAAATAGTTGGTGCAAGCTGCTGTAAAGTAGGACAAGTGTCACAATGTGGGCAACTTTTCTGAACTGGGCGCAAGCTGCATCAATGTGCTTGATGCATCTGCGGGATTGATGGAGGGCTTGATGCAAGCCCTGCATCCACCTTTCTGAATTGAGCCCTGTGTGTTGCTAAGCAAGTCCAAGGATTTCTCAATTGCTGCCTGCCACCGAGCAACTTGACCAGGGGCAAGTTGGGATGTGGAGATGTTAGTGTTATGCACTAGCCCATTACATGGTGTATAAAGACCAGCCCCTGCAAACTTGCTCTTTGGCATACAGCTGCACACAAGTCCATGTGCTCAGGACTAGACAGCTGGTCCAGGACAGAATGCAATGAATGGAGAATAGGAGGTCACAGGGAGTCAGGTCCTAGCAGTCAAAAAAGCAACGGTAAAAAACAAACCAAAAAAAAAAGGAGTTGTGAGGTCTTAATAGGGTTACCACCTTTTAAGACGCCCAAAGTGGGACAGTTCTTACTGAAACATGATTTTTTGCAGGGCAGTATGTAACCTTGACCAGTGCAACAGACTTCTTTTCTCTATATAATCAGAATTAAGGCTAATTATTGTAGTTTCTTGGTTGCTTCTATGGTTTCATATCATTTTAATGTATTCTAAAGTACTATAGTTTTCTGCAAGATTTAGTGGAAAGTTAGAGAATATTTTTTCTTCTAAAAACTCAGGACTTCAACCGGCCCGCTGGTGCAGCAATTGGGTTTCCGCTTCCACGCCAGCAACAATGGGTTCAGGAATGGACCCGGGTCACCAGAGGGCTGGCTTGGGGGGGGGGAGAAAGATAGAGCATCTTATGAACTGCTCTCTTTCTCTGAGGGGAGGGTAGGGAAGTGCCAGGCATGAGATGGACCCTTGGCGGAGGATGGGGATCTTGCAGCTATCGGCGCTTATCTCTAATGGAGGCGGGGTGGATGATGGATGTCATTGTATGTCTCTGCATCCTGGAGGAAAATCAAGAAAATGTAAGGGAGATCCTCCATCTACATGAAGCCCTCCCCAGGCTTCAATTAGCCACTGCCGCCACACTCCCAACTAGATACTGGTTCCACGTCACTGGAATTAGGGGAACAAGTGCCACAGCCCCACCCTCTGGGGGGCAAGTCGGGGGTGACAGGGAGTATGCAGGCAATAGGCAGTTGGTGGAAGCTCCGGGAGCCACCCATGACCAGGACAGAGATTGACGGAGGACCTCCAGAGGAAAAAGAAAAAAAAAGTCAGGACATGTAGTATTTTTCATGTTGTTTTGCAGGACACAGCTGCCCAAATCAGGACTGTCTTGTGAAACTCAGGAGAGGTGGTAACCCTAGGTCTTAAACCATAAAACTGCTTAATTCCAAGGAAAATCAACACATCCCATTGGACGTTTTAAGGGACACATGGTTTAAGGACCTCCCCTCACCATGGGACACAGTGTTTAAGGACCCGCCCTGCAAAGTCTGGCAGATTGGGTTGATTTATGCATCTTTTGCATTTTATCTCCATAGTGGTATGAGGCATACCTGTCTTCTCTTCACACACACACACACACACACACACACACACACACACACACACACACACACACGCACACAAACACTCTCAAGCACTAGCATAGCAGTATTATGCAGGACTTTACCAGCTGCACTTTCCTCAGCTCAGGATCATACATATACAAATTAGTGGTGAGGACAGTATGGTTTCACTTTTCCCCAACCAGACAGCACTTGTATTTTAACCAGAATAAACCAACATAAAAAAAGTGGGTAAAACTGCAGAACGTTCACCAAGCTGCACTTATACATGAATTTCAGCACTTTGAAAACAAGGGTGCACATTACAATTGTTTTTAGCACTCAACTAGTATATTCTGCAGAACATGTTTATGGGGTGGGGCACACTGTAGTTTGGCAGAGTGTAACATGAACCACCCATGACCCCACAACTTGTCACGGCTCACTTTGGTGCAAACTACGAGCAAGAAGAGACCTTAGGACTTGCTCATGGACATACCGATGTCCCCCCATCAACTTAGTTGGGGGGCATGCAGCAAGCAACAATTAACAGAGAGCCCCAGTCCTGCTAAGGTACATAGTATACAAGCCCCCCACCCCAGGCAAACATGCTCTAGGCCACAAAGAAAACAATGCATCCCCAGAGCAAGTTTGTAAGAAGTGGCCTTACACTTTGCATTTCCCTGGGCAAGTCAGAGGCTCTCTATTGCTTGTTGTGTGTCCCAGGGCAGGTTTTGGGTACCTCAAGACCCTCAGACTTGCTCACAGATACACAAAACAGAAATCAAAGTTTACAAAAAGCAGTTTTTGCAGGGGGCCTTACCCTCTGAGGGGTGGAAGGTTGCATCAGTGTGTCTTCTGTTGCACCAGGACAAGTTTCAACACAGCACCTCATCTTCCAGGACACACCACCCATCAATGTCTCACAATGTAGAATGCCCCCACAGCACCACATTTCTCTAACAAGCCATTTATTTTCCAGACACATCAAGCTGTGGAGCAGACTCTTGTTCAAACATTGCCAGCTTACGCAAAACTTCACTCACCTAAAAAAAAAAAATAATGTAAATCAGCTCAAAACAGAATGTGAATCTAAAAGCGTTCTACAGCTCCTGGTAAGTGTGAAACATACTTTCCCAAGTTTCTCTGGGGCACACGGTGTGTAAGTCCCCTGCTGCAAAGTCTGAGGGGCTGTGTTGCTTGCTTTGTGCCCCAGAGTAAGTTGGAGGGGAGTGATCTTGCATAACCAGGGACATGTTTGAGGCCTGGCATTGGTGTGTCCCTGAGCAAGTCTTAGGAGCTATATTGATTTATGTGCCCCCAGAACAAGTTTACAGGGAGTGGGCTTTACACTTGGTTTACTGGAGTCAGCCTGCAACTCTCCCCAACCCAACACAAAAAATAACTGCTCACTCTTGCTCATTCACAAACTACAAATGAAATTAAAAACAAGGGTGCTTCTGAAAATGGCTTACTACAACAAACAACAGGTCAGCGCACACCCTACCCCTCAAAAAAATGCAATAACAAACTAAAACTTTCAACCTAAATTAACAACTTACTTTGATAGCTGCAAATGGAATGGCGGTCTCCCCAACCCAACTTGCTCTGGGACACACATAAATCAAAACAGCCCATTGGACTTACTCAAGGGCACACCAGTGCCAGTCCCCTCCCAAAACTTGCCCCCTGTTAATGTGTAGCACAAGCTCCCCCCCAAAAAAAACGTACTCTTTCTACTCACAGTCCAAAGACCTGTGTTGATTTTGGAGTTAACCACAGAGTCCCCGCCCCCTTACTCTTGGGCACACAGCAAGCAACATGGCAAGATAAAGAGAAATAACACTCTTATTAAGACACAGGGTCCAGATATTGGCCTATACCAAGAGATGCACATGTCTAAGGGCAACACACTGTTTTCCTGACTATGTTCAAGAGTCAGTTGCTGCTGCTTGCCCCAAAGAAAGTCTGGTTGGGGGAAGGGGAGTTGGCATCAGTGTCCCTGAGCACAGCTGAGGGTCTCTACCCCTAGTTGCTTCCACAGAGTAAGTTTGCAGCTGAGCCACTCATTGTGCAATGTGGGTAGTGTGTAAAATGAATTCCCCCTACCCCAAGACTTGCTCTGGTGCATGCTATAAGGGACAGACACCCTTGGACTTCCTTAAGGACACAGTGTGTAGTGTACTCCCTGCAAACTTCCTCTTAGGCACACCAAATGCAGTGCAGCCCCAGAACAGGTTTGTAGGTTGTCCTTACACCTTGTATGTCCTTGAGCATTTTGAGGCTGTCTGTTACTTGTTGCATGGTCCAGATCTAGTTTTGGGGAGGGCTGGCATGAGTGTGTCCAAAAGCAAGTCTGTAGGTCTCTGTCCTTAGTTGGATTCATAGAATAAGCTTACAGGGGTGCCTTATACTGGAACATGAGCAGTGTGTAACATCAACTCCCCTACTCTGCAACTTGCTCTGCCTCATGCTATAAGAGATGGACACCCTCGGACTTGCTGAAGGACAGTTTGTAAGTTCCACCTCTGCAAACTTGCTTTGAGGTGCACAGAATGAATTGCTCTGGGGTCCACTTAACTCAACCCAACTTGAAGCATATGTCACTATAAGTGGCAGTGTAGGGCAAGGCAGGGTCACATGGGGGTCTGGGGTCTTCCCAGCTTTTCCCCAGCTGCACAGCATTTAAGAGTTAACTAGCATAGAAGCAAAATATACTAAGTCATGCAAAGTGCAGAACATTCACCAAGCTGAACTTGTACATGATTTTCTGCACTTTGAAAACAAGGATGCACATCACAATGGCTCTTGGCACTGTACTTGTGTGTCTCAAAAGTGGAGTGGTAGGCAGTTGGGGTAAGGGAGGATCACATTGGATCTGGTAATCTTCGCAGACTAAAAGTAAAATGCAAAAAAAAAAGTGTTTTAATCAGCTCATAGTACAAGTGAAATGCAGAAAATCACGGAAAAGTGCAGAACTTTCACCAAGCTGTACTTTTACATGATTTTCTGCACTCTGAAACAAGGGTTCATACTAAGATTACCCAGGCCTCTCAAAAGTTGCATGGTAGGCAGGAACAGCAAGGCTGGGTTGTAGTGGGGATCCAGGGGTCTTTCCCGCTTTTCACCAGCAGAAAAAACACTATTGTTTCCATTTAAGTAGCATGAAAGTAAAACCAGTATACTGTAAAATGCAGAAAATCATGTAAAAGTGCAGAACATCCACCAAGCTGCAATTTTACAATGTATTCTGCAATTTGAAAACAAGTGTGCACATTGACGGCATTTTCCCTGTGTACCTGGGCATTTCAGAAGCATGGTAAACAGGTAGAGAAAGGAAGGGTTGAAGTGGGGATCTGGGCATCTTTTCACTGACACCTCTTTAGTTGTTTGAAGGAAGCAGGCAGCAGCTCACACGCTAATTTAAAATAAAAAGGCACATTTTACTCAGTTTAAAGCTTAGCAATCGAGAAGACCAGCAGCAAGCAGCAGTTAATGCCTGCAGTAGTCACATGGGTTTTCAGCAAGGCAAAGTGTTTCTTCTGGGTTCTCCCAGCAGCAGTCAATGGAATGCTGACTGGCTACATGCCAGCTTTATGTAGGCAGAACTGAAGAACATTCATGTTAGAAGTGGGATTTCCATGAGGTGCTGGAGAGAAATGTAAAATTCTGCCAGCCAATGAAGATTTTGAGTTTCTGTCTGCATTCACGGAAAGACGGAAAAACAGTAGCCTTGTAAATCAATAAGAGTATGCAATACTACACCTGACATTGGGGTACAATGCTGAAACACCAAACACAAGTGGCCTTTCTTATTGTTTCCCTAGACCACACTCAGCACATAACTTTGTTCAGCTCAGGTTATAACAAATTTGACAAAGCCTGATACTGGGTATTGCAAAAACTCCTGACCCTGGTTTTTGGTCTTAATTTTTTACCTTTGCTTTCTTTTTAGTTTAAAAAGATGAAGGTGACAGCAGATGAGGATCTTGTGATCTATCTAATCTGCCAGTCACTCCTACCCCCACCCCAATAGGTTGCTTGTTTTGCTTTTACCATAGTGTCAGTCCCATGCGTGTTTAAATTCATTCACTGTCTTTGCTACAACCACCTCTGAGGGAAGGCTGTTCTATGGGCCTGTCACCTTCTTCGTGAAAAAGTACTTCCTGACATTATTTCTTAGTCTTCCCCCTCTCAGGCATAGGTTGTGCCCTCTAGTATGTGCCTCTCTATTGGTCTGGTAGAGGTTGTCTGCCTGAACTGAGTTTTTACCTTTGATGAATTTGTTTCTGTCATGTCCCCTCTGTCCCTTCTCTGTTCCAGGGAGTACAAGTTCAAGTCCCTGAGTCTAGAGTCATAAGGATTGTGATGGAAGCTCTGTACCATCTTAGTGGCCCTTCTCTGAATGGTCTCCAAGTGCTCATTGTTCTTCTTTATGTGGGACCTCCAGAACTGGACACAATATTCCAGGTGTGACCTCACCAAGGATCCATAGAGTGGGATGATTACTTCTTGTTTCCTGCTTGTAATTCCCCTGCTTATGCATCCAAGGATACTGCTTGCCTTTCATGCTGCTTTTTGTCATTGCTTCCCTACAATAAGGTCATCTGATATGATTACGCCTAAGTCCCTTTCAGTCTTGGTCAACTCTAGTGTATGCTCATTTATGATATACTGTATTCCTGGGTTCTGTTTACCCAGATGCATCACTTTGCATTTTTTTAGCATTGAATCTAAGTTGCTAGCCTTTGGACCACTGTTTAAGTCTTTTAAGATTTTCTATCACACTACAGGCTCCCTCTAGAGTACCCACTCTATTACAGAATTTTGTATCATCTGCGAACAGGCAGACTTTACCCTCTAGACCATTGGCAATGTCGCTGAGGAATGTGTTGAAGAGGACTGGACCCAGTACTGACACCTGAGGCACTCCGCTGGTCACATAACCCTCTTTGGACGTGATGTCATTTACAGTGACCTTCTGAGTCCTATCCTGCAGTCAATGTGCAATCCAGCTTACTATCTTATGACTGATACCTGTGTGTTCAAGTTTTTTGATTAGCCTCCTGTTTGGGATGGTGTCAAAGATTTTGCTGAAATCCAGGTATACCACGTCCACCGTCTGACCCTGGTCCATTATCCAGGTCACCCAATCAAAGAACTCAATCAGGTTAGTCTGGCATGATCTGCCTGTGGTGAACCTGTATTGTTTGGGGTTGAGTTTTCCTGCCCTCTTTAGAAAGTTTACTATCTGCTTTTTAAGGAGTGTCTCCATGATTTTACCCACTACCCAGGTCAAGCTGACCAGGTGGTAGTTACCTGCCTCCTCCCTGCTGCCACTCTTATGCAAGGACACCACTGTTGCCCTCTTCCAATCTTGTGGCACCCCACTGCTTTCTAGAGATTCATTATATAAATCTGATAATGGTGTGGTTAATTCCTCTTGACACTCTCTCAATATTCTTGGGTGAATTCCATCTGGTCCCACAGCTTCGTCTGTCTTCAATTTCTCCAGATCTTTCAAAACCCTTTCACTTGTGAAGAGACTTGTGTCTGCACCCTCTGTAGAGTGCTCTGTTACCTTTCATGTTGGCCCACTGCTATTTAGCTCATTTGTGAAGACTGAACAAAAGAATGCATTGAGTGCTTCAGCTTTGTCCTTGTCTTTTTCCACTATCTGACCCTTGCTTGTTTCGATTCTGACTATTCCTCCTTTGTTCTTCCTTTTTCACTGATATATCTGAAAAAGTTTTGACCCCTCCTTGACTCCGAGTGCTATTCTTTCCTCCATTTGAGCTTCTGCCAATCTGATAGCTTTTCCAGCCTCCTTAAACTTTTCCCTGTAGAGCTCCCTACCATCTTCTCTCTGTGTCTCCTTGAACTGACTAAAGACTTTTTTCTTTTCCCTAATCTTTAGTGCTACCTCTCTAGAAAACCAGAGAGGGTTCCTCTTCCTTTCTGATTTAGCTATTAGCAGTGTACAATCTGCAGTTACTGTATTCAGTGAGTCTTTTATGGACTTCCAGTGAGCTTCTACATCTCCTGTGGTGCTGTTTCCTAACAATGCCTTAATACTGGATCTCATTTTATGGAAATCTGCCTTTTTCAAGTCAGCCACTTTTTATCTGGTGTGGCCTGAAACCTCAATATTATTAATTTGTAGCCAGGCAGACCTGTGACCACTGGTTCCAAGACTGATCCCGACATGGACGTTGGATATTCTGGGACTCTTAATGAGAACCAGATCCAGTGTTGCTTTATCACTGGTGGGTGAGTCCACTACTTGTTTCATCCCCACGTCCTTTACAGTGATAAGAAATTCTCTGCTCTTTTCTGTGGAAGCTGTGCAAGTGAACCAGTCCATATCTGGTAGATTGAAGTCCCCCGCCAGAAGCAGCTCCCCTTTGTCAGCCATTGTGTAAATGGTCTCAAGGAGCTTCTTATCCACACCAATGTCTTGGGCTGTGGGTCTGTATACAATACCCAGGTGGATAGAAGCCCTGCTCCCAGCTCCCAGAGTGACCCATAGGGCTTCTGCTTTGCTATATTCCTTCTGAATTTCTGCAGCCATAATTCCTTCCTTGACCTATAATGCAACTCCCCCTCCTCTCTTTGTTGTCCAGTCCTTTTGGAAAAGTGAGTAGCCAGGTATGCTAACATCCCAGTTAAGGTCTGGTTATGAACACTCACTGCATAGAAAAGAAAATGGAAATGCAAAGATAGTTAAGTGATGCAACCCAAATTCTGTCAGTAAATTTATCGATAGTGCAGGGTGATGGTAGGAACACAAAGCATCCCCCCCCAGGTGACAGGCACAGTACCTTCTCTCACCTCTGCATAGCTGAGCGTGATCATGATCTGACTGTATAAGCAGCTGTTTACAAAGTTGGATCAGAGGTGACAGGAGGGACTATACCGGTCGATGGGGTGGGGGGGATGCCTGTGATGAGTAGAGGACAAGGATGGCAGGCTGTGGTGAGGATATGGCAGTGGATTTGATGTCAGATGTTTTCAGGGGAAGACAGCTGTGATTATTGTACTACAGAAAGTCTGATAGCTTAACAAATTGACTGATGGTAGTTCACGTCAGACAGTTAAACAAGACAGCTATTTGTAAGGGATTGGGGGATTACAGTTAAAACAGCTGCTGACAGTTTTATTTCTGTGAGAACAGCAATACAAATGGTTGCATTTTGAAAGTATCAATCCCTAAATTTCCGTAGTGAATGGAAAGGTGACCAGAGGTGGCATGACACATTAGAGGTGTATATTTGAAAACATTACAAAACATCATATGCCTAAAACAGCTATTGTAGGGTGCTTACTCTATCCAAAAACAAATTATTTCATTAATTTAATTCATTTTTATTTTTATACTGGAATAGCATGTGAGCAAAATCCCACATTTTCACAAGTGTCCAGTGACAATCAACCACTACAATAAAACAAACATAGTAAAAATATCTACATTAAAATCTGCTTAATGTGTTAGTACCTCTCACTCATCCACATTAGAAATAAAGCATGACTAGCTTTGTTCAGATTAATGCTGTAGACTTAGTCTACATTCAAGTCAGGAGTCGCCTATTTTTTTTTGATGAATACAAGTCCTCCTGCAGAGGAAAATGGGGTCTATTCACTAACATGTGGATTGCCTGTGCACCCTGAATCTGAGGCATATAGGCAACCCTAAGTTGGAATGTTACACAGTTACCTCCAGTGGCATTCACAGCAGGTGCAGAAGCCCCTTGCACACATGATACTCTGGTTGCCCATGCAGCTACATGCCCCGGGCGATCAGAGGGCATGCCAGGGGACATGCCTACACTTCATGCTATTCACTAAGGTGCGGAGTGCTGGGTCTGGGTGGTGCACATTACATCAGGTGTGACCCTGCTATAACTTTCATGTGCCCTCCCAACCAACACCCACCACTGTGAAAGAAATGTGGCTCCCCCTACAGTGCTGCCTCAGTCCACTGGGCAAGCAGTGAGGGCTGGGAAAAGCCATTCAGGCAGTTGCCCATCAGTATCTGCTCACTGGGTCTGTGCCTTCCCAGGATCCCCTGCACACATGCACCAAGGGATCCACTTCAGGACACGTGACAGGCATCCTATTGGATACCCACCCATGTCTCACAATCCACTCCCAAGCAGCTGCTTTCCACCCCCACACAGCTGAATGCCAAGGGGTGGGGGTACAGACAGGCTGCCAGCAATGGTGCATACTGGTCAATCATGCTTGTCCTAGTTTGTGAATCTGCGCTTGCTCTGTACCCGCAATCACTCATACATCCTAAATGTTCATGAATAGAGACCAATGTGCCTATGGCAGCATTATTTAACAGTTGTCCATGTAAAATTCATTACCCCTTTACACCATATTTTCAGTCATAAGGGTAGTCTGCATATATATACTGCAGAATAACTGACTGTTGACAGGAACTGGTAGCAGATGCTGCATGACTCATTCTTGTGCTGAAACAGGGCTCATGACTGCATTCAGAAAGACAGGCTCAGTGACTCATCAGCGTAAGAAGAAGAGAAATGCATTTTAGTTTTTATAATGCAGATTCAGACTTTAATACTTTCAAACATATCTAAAAATTATGTAATTCATAAAATGTTTAACAGCTCAGTACAATAGCAGTTCAATCTAAAACAAAGCTTCATCAAGTACACAGTTAAACAACCCGATCACTCCACCTAATCACAGCAGAGGCTTTTCATTGAATGTGTTAGTTCTGGTCAGAACTTCTGGGAATGGCGCTGCATGTCTTGTTAGTACCGGAACAATGGTAAATTTTCCAAAATATATTCACAAATAATAATAATAATAATAATAATAAAAGCTAATCAGTGCTGTTATCACACTACTTTAGGAAACCAACAACATAGAACTTATTTTAATAAAAAAAACAGTTGATTCAATCTACTAGCTTATTAAGACAATGCTCCATCTTCCCATTTTTCTTCATAAAATGTGTAATGAATGTGCATGTTTCTTTACTTCTAAAATTAGATCTACTGTATTGAGACTTCATATAAGCTTCTTCATGTGTTCCTCTTATTACTTGTTATCTCAATCCTACTTATTCTCAATATCTTTACTTCCTCCAGCTACTGTGTCTGTTTTTCAGTCTTTCTAAAGCTGTGTAATTTTTGAGAAATACATCTTCTTTAACAAATCGTGGGAGGATGGAGTGGTACCTAAGGACTGGAGTAGGGCAGATGTGATTCCCCTTCACAAAAGTGGGAGCAGGGCAGAAGCAGGAAACTACAGACCTGTTAGTTTAACCTCAGTGATAGGGAAAATGATGGAATCAATTCTGAAGGAAATAATTGTTGAGTACCTAGAAGCTAGAGGGATACAGGACCCAAGGCAGCATGGATTCACAGCAGGAAGGTCATGCCAGATGAATCTAATAGATTTCTTTGACTGGGTGACCAAAGTAGTAGACCAGGGAGGGGCTGTGGACATGGCCTACCTAGACTTTAGCAAGGCATTTGACACAGTCCCACACAAAAGATTAATATACAAGTTAGCCAGCCCGGGAGTGGGTCCCAATATGACAGCCTGGGTAAAGAATTGGCTGGAGAATAGGACACAGAGGGTAATAGTAAATGGAGTCCACTCTGAAGAAAGGGGGGTTACTAGTGGGGTACCGCAGGGTTCAGTATTATGACCGGTCCTCTTCAATGTCTTTATAAGTGACATTACAGAGGGACTGGAAGGAAAAGTATGCCTTTTTGCAGATGACACAAAGATCTACAACAGAGTTAATGCACAAGGTGGGGTGGAAAGGATGAGAAGGGACTTGGCAAGGTTAGAGGAATTGTCAAATGTATGACAGCTTAGATTCAATGCTAAGAAGTGCAAGGTAATGCACCTAGGAAACAAAAACCCAGGGGAAGAGTACACAATGGGGGGTGAGATACTGACAACAACAAAAATGGAAAGGGACCTGGGGGTAGTCATATCTGTTGACTTAAAGGTGGGCAAGCAATGTGAGAGGGCAGTAAGGAGGGCTGGAGGGATACTGTGATGCATAGGGAGAGGCATCACCAGTAGAAAACAGGAAGTTGTTATCCCTCTGTACAGACAGCTGGTGAGACCCCATCTAGAGTACTGTGTGCAGTTCTGGAGACCCAATCTCCACAAGGACATAGACAGAATGGAAGCTGTCCAGAGGAGGGCAACTAAAATGGTGCAGGGTCTGCACTGAAAGACATATGAAGAGAGACTAAAGGAGCTTAATATGTATAGCCTCAAAGAAAAGAGGGAAAGGGGGGACATGACAGAAACTTTCAAGTACCTCAAGGGAATCAGCAAAGTCCAAGAGGGTAACATCTTTCAAAAAAAGAGGTGTGCAAGAACAAGGGAGCACAATTTGAAGATGGGGGGGTGGCTCAGAGGTAATGTAAGGAAGTATTTTTTCCCAGAGAGGGTTGTGGATGCATGAAATGGCCTTCTGGAGGAGGTTGTGGAGTCAAAAGCAGTGGTTGAATTCAAGCATGCATGGGACAGTCATAAGGCAATTCTAGGGGGTTGGGGTAGAAAAAAGTAGGCTGCTGGTTAACTAAGATCTGCAGCTTATCCATTAGGTAGGGAAATGGCAGACTGGGTGGGCCAAGAGGTCCTTATCTGCTGTCAAATTTTATGTTTCTGTGTTTCTCTCAAGCCAGTTACTCCTAGATATGTTTCTTATAGTCTTATAGATACTTTTCCTTACCTATGTGCTATTTCAAATTTTAAGTTGTGAAAATATTTCATAATATTTTTTTTTTTTTCAGATTACATGGGATTTTTTTTTTTCATTTCCTTTTTTTCCATTTTTGTTGTTGCTGTAGTTTGGTTACCTTTGCACTGATTTTGCACTTTGCAGCTTGTAGTTTCATTCTTTTTGTTTGGTAGGTGCTTTTCCCCATTTTTTCCCTTTCTGTATTGTTGCATTTTGAGGCTGTACAGCCCGTTGAATCTTGGAAAGGCACTAAAGAAAATACAGTTTACTACTAATTCTGCTACTATAGTTAACCACTTTTCCCCACAGTTTTTTTCCTATCAACTATGAAAAGCCATTATTACACCAGTAGAGATACAAAAAAAAACCTTCACGTGATCATGCTGTACTTTTGAACTTTCATCCTGTATTATTTCTGTCCTTTTATTTATAGGTAAAATTCTAGAGAAAGTTATTTTTTTATTATTTCTCTTCTAATTACATTGCTAACAATGTACTTGATACATTCAAGTCTGGTTTTTGACCATGTCAAAGCCAGTTGTTCTTCTGGTTGTCAATGATATCTTATTAACTTTTGAGTGTTTTTTGTTTTGTTTTATTTTCGTTGTTCTGCTGGATCTTATTGCAAGATTTGATACTGAATCATTCTAGTCTTCTTGTCTGCCATTTAAAATTATACAGAATACTCTTAAACTTTTGTCTCTTGGTTTATATTGTATGTTTCTCAGGAATCAATTATTTCTTTACTGGTGGATATTCATCTAACCAATCTTTTATGACATTTCACAAAGAGCCACCCTTTTCATTTCTTCTTCAGTATTTACCTTTTGCCTGTTGGTTACCTTACTGTATTTCTCAATTCAACACTGCAGATAGTTATTAAGCTAATTTTGTATGATGTTACATTTACTTTGATTAATTTAGTGATCACTCAGTTTCTAGCCTTTCTTCTTGCCTGACACATGAAAATTCATGATGACATTAAAATCTCCTACAATTTAATGTTTCTAAAACAGAAGGCCTTCTTGGGAAGAGAAACTCCTAAAACTGAACTAGGCCTCATCTTTGTCTATACTCAGCTTATATATTAGCTTTGCATATACTAGTAATCTTGGGTTCATGCTTGATCCTGAGCTGACCTCTTCCTATGGGTAGTGCCAGCAAAATAACATTAATAATCTATGTAACATTGTTAGAGTGCATGAACAGGATTTTCAAAATGATGCATACAGCACTTGTGCCCATATTTTGGATGCATGCTGTAGCCATGCAGATGTGTCCAGATGCATGTGTTCTATTAACATACATCTAGACACATTTTCAGTGGCTCCAACAATTTATGTCAATTTCTGCCACAACTGCAGGACTTGCATCTGTTTTCTGATGCAACAGTGGAATTCTATCCAGGGAGTCAGACTAACTTTTTGTGGTCTAACTTTTCATGCCCAATTCTGCACTCATGTTCAAAAAATGAATGCCATGTCTACAAAAATTTCTCCCCATTATTTTCTTGAAAATGTCTGAAGAAACACTTGTTATGACTTTACTTCCTCTCGCCTTTTCTTTAAATTAGAGCTTGGTGACATTAGTAAATTCTGAATTTGAGGAACTCTTATGAAATTCTGTGAAATTTCATGAAACGTTTTTCAAAGTTTTTGGAATTTTCTGAAATTCTTTTATTGGCCATGTCTCATTTTGTGTTACAGCTAGAGGACTTACATTTGGCTTGCTTATTGTCTGGAATGGGCCCTAAACATTTGCCAAGGTTCATTATATTTGAATGATGGGCAGAGACATTATAAGGGCTCAAATTCTGGCAATTTAATCTTCATGTGAAATTTTCTGAAAATATTTATATGCTTACAACTTAGCCACCTTTGGAGCTAGATAATTGAACATTTAGATGCATACTTTCTTGGAAGAGTTATATAAACTGCTAAATAGAGAAATAATGGTTATGTAAACTGTACATTTTAGCCATGGCCTGCCTCCAGCCATGACTTCCCGGGCTAACTTCTGAACCAGGTCATCAGCATGGCAGTATGACACTCTGATGCTGGGCCATGGAAGTTGCCTTAAATCTTAATATTTAGGGTCAACTAACCTAACAACTTTGGTGATACTCTGTTCTCTAGTTTTAAAGTTATAGGGGCTTAAATTTCTGCAGTTTACATAATTCAATGGACTTACACAACTCAGTGTAGTGTTATGCGTGTGCAACTGTTGATAACTTTGGCCGTTCACACTCTCTGATCCATTGGGAACTACCACATTTTAGGGGTACTGAAGGTAAGGAACCCTCAAGGAGGGTTCCACCCTTAGAGGTGTTGCAGAAAGGATTTTCTTGGCTAAAGAAATCTTAGGAAGGAGGCCAGAGGAGAGAGGCATCCACTGGAGGAGGAGGGAAGGATGATGGGGCAAAGAAAAAGCACTTCTGAATGAGGCTGAAAGGAACTGGCTTATATAGCTCAGGCAGGGGGAGTGGCTAGTTACTACAGCTCATTGAACTGCAGACATAGCCTTTCAATTCAATGGGCTTATGCAACTTAGTGTAGTGCTATGCTTGGGCAACTGTTGATAACTTTGGCTGTTCACACTCTCTGTTTCATGGGGAACTACCTCCCTGTAGGTGTACCAAAGACAAGGAACCTGGGAGGATGGTTCCAGCCTTAGAGGTGCAATGGGATGGATTCTCTTCACTAATGGTACCTTAGGAAAGAGATCCAGAAAAGAGTATTGAGCAGCAAATGCAGACCACAAGGGCTGAGACCATAGATCAACAGCAACCAGTGACAACTGGAAACAGACACAGAGTGAAGATCAAGCTGATAGATATCAACTGAGCAGAGGTCATGACTTCCTAAGGAGAGAGGGAACTGCAAAGAAAGGGAGTCACTATCCAACTTCATCCAACAGCAGAACCTATACGGGTAAACTGAAGGAATATACTAAATATAAACTACCTAGCATTTATGACCTTTGGCACAGAGGAGAGGAAAAAATGTCTCTGAGGAGGAAGACACCTCTGGAAATCCAAGGCCTAGGCTGCCTTCTCTGCAGCCCTGGGATACATTTAGTGATGGCTCAGCTACTGCAATTTAGAGACTCAATTCAGGATGGGAAATATTCCAATTTGGAGGAAGGCTGTTGCTCTATCTCTGAAATGGGAAATGCTGTGAGGAGGTTGTGAGTGCTCTCTACAGCAAAGGAAGCCTCCCACTCAGGATGCTCTCACCCCAAGGCAGGAGGAGGAGAACAACAACCACTGGAAGGCATTTACCCACCCTCAATGAGGGAGGTCTAAGGAGAAGGTAGATGTCAGAGACTTCCCTTGGCAGCATCTTCAAGGTGAGCAGTTAAGAAATGCAGAGAATGGCAGGGAAGGGGAGGATGTGGAGACCAGGTGAAGCTAGGTGGTTGTTAGGAGAAAAGCTTTCAAAGGTGTGGCTGGCATGGCCTGCACAGTTAAAGGAGCCCCCCTTGGGCATAACAGCCCCACCCTTTGGCAGCTGAAGTCTTACATTCTGCATCAAGAGGTGCTGCCAATGAGCTGCATTGCTAAAGTGTACCATGGTACATGTTCAACCTCTGCAGGTGGGGTACACATCATCCAGTTGTGAACTTTGTGGGGCAGAGTGAGACCACTGACTACAGGGCAAGCCCCAAGCCATATAATGGTTGTGGCTAGCATGCTGTAGGAAAGAGGGACTTTGGCAAAGCCTGACAGCCATAAGCACATGGAGCATGAATGTAGGTAAGGTTAAAAAGCTGCTTTAACTGAATGCAGGGATAGTAAATGGCTGAGCAAAGCGAGACAGATGTAGGTTATTTCTAATTCCATAGCCAATTCCCAAACTGAAACCACAACGCCCCACTGCAACAAAACTGTCCCCCGCCATGGGAATAACCGGTGGCAGCAAATCATCAGGACACAACATCAGGAAGAAGCAACAGGAGGCAAGGGAAATGATTTGTGACAGCAGTGATAACTGCAGCAGCATTTGACAAAACAGTGCAGCATAGGAGGATTTATAGCAGCATTAGCAACAGCATTACAATGAGGAGGCAGCATATATAAGCACTTACTAGCAGTATCAGCAGTAGCTGAAGGTAGAAGGCAGAATGTGATTAAAGCAGCAGGCAGAATCCAGGTTGGAATGTTAAGTGAAACTTTGAATGATAACAGGAACAATGAATGAGACTGAATGATACAGCCAGAATACTTGCTAACCAGTTTGAAGGGATATTGGTGTGAGTTGATGATACATCACAAATTAGGTAGACTGAGGCAGTAGCATAACAAAGAACTGCTAAGGAAGCAAAGTAAATGCAGTAGAGCAACAATAAAACTGCTATGAAATCCTGCACATGGGAATTGAAAAGTTGGGAGTTGTAACTGCTGAATGAAGCCAGGCGCTGAGTGGAGCAGGTGTAAACAATTAAGGATGAATGTGCAGGGAGATGGCTATAACAAGTCAGAGCTAAATAACACACAGATAACAAATGCAGGTAAACTGAGGACAGCTTATAATATGACAAAAGTAAATGGAAGCCTGAATAGCATTAAGCATTCAAAGGTAAGCAGCAGAATGCTAGTTAAACTAGAAGCCCCCCCCCCCCAAAAAAAAAGTAAAACTGAAGAAACACAAGAACAGGAGAACAGGAAAGCAGACACAGATGATAGAGAGAAGCATAGACAGCAGACACAGGCAAAAGCAATATACTGACCTATAAAGGTAGGAAAAAACACAAACCAGTAAAAAGTCCAGCAGAAACCAAGAAGAAAATCTAAAGCAATAGAGGAGGGAAATGAACAAGGAAAGGGAAGAGATTCCAGCTGGGGATGGTAGAATCCAATATAGCCTTCAGTTGCAAAGAAAAAGTGCTTCCAAATGAAGCAGGAAGGAACTGACTTATATAGCTCAGGCAGGGGGAGTGGCTATTTGCTGCAGCCCATTGAATGGCAAACTTGGCCTTTCAATCATAAAATGTAATTTTGAAATGTCAGGATATTTGGAAGCTGATAACTCAGTCACCTTTAAAATTAGAGATCTGAAAGTTGGCAGAGCATGTGTTGGCCATGGTATAGTCCCCTTAGCAAGTCAGGTGAAATTTAGACAAGCACTTTTAATTTACATACTGTAGTTGTTTATGGTAATTTAAACATTTCTGAAAGTTTGGAGGCTTATACTTCATACATCTTTAAAGACAGAAATCTGAAACTTGGCACAGATCTGTATGGGCATTGGAAAAGTCAGTGTACCACAAGTGATGCACTTTGGACAAATTATTTCAAAATTAGATGGAAAAAACCAAAATCCCAATTTTCACAATATGTCATGACATTTTTACAGAAATTTCACGAAATTTTACAGAAGTGAAATCAGCATTTTGCCATAATTCTGCTGGATGAAGATAAATTTCACCCATCCCTCTCCATAATTCTTTTATTTCTTCATTTACTCCACAAAAATCTAATTGTTATACATCAGCATGTCTAAATTGCTGACACAACCCTATTTATTTTAGAAAGTTTTATCATATTACTCCCATTCTCAGTTATTTTCATTGATTAATCTTCCACTTAATAATGCAACTAAACTTTGCACTTGCTGTTTAAAAAAAAAACTCTTCATGGAGGTGCCTTAGTCTACTATACCTTTACCAAATGGACTATGTGTTGCTTTTCAGGGATCTATGACAGTCAATCGACAGTTTCAGTGTCGACTGATGTTACAACGACTCCTTTATGTTGACCACATTTGCAACCAACATAAACGGAGTCATATCAAACTGTTTTCTTCGGGGGCTTGGCCCCCCCATAACCCCATGGGTGGTTCTGACCCGCACCCCCCCCACTACTTAAATAATCAACTCCGAGTGGGAGTTGCTTCAGGGAAGGGGTGCAATACCCCCAGAAAGCAGTGCCAGGGTCCCGTGCTGACACTACAGCAACCTGGTGCTGTTGGCACTGTAGTGTCAGTCACAGTAAAGTTGTCAAGGAAGCATCATTATACCACTTTTCAGCAAAAATGATTTAAGCAATAAACCACAACAGGGTGTGGATTATGCTGGGATTTACCCACACCAGGTGAAGGTAAATCACAGCATAACCCACACCCTTGAGTGGTTTATTGCGATTATACAATCCCCCCAAACAAAAAAAAATACAAATAGGGTATTTTTTGGTGTTTAAATTATTTTTATTGACTTTATTACTCAGCTAGAAAAAATAGTACTCTGTTACTAGGAGACAGTGCCCTTCCGCAGCATGAATGTAGCTGGTGGAGTTGGCTGATGCTGAGTGGGGATTGTCTCAAACAGCCCCAGACTAAGTTTGTATAATATTACAAGATTCTTCATTTTACAGCAGGTCCTCCATGATTGATGGCAAGTGCCTTACCTACAGTATGTCTGATTTGCCCCGTTGTCTCCACTCAGTCACCATGTTCATAAACAGCTCTCAAGTGGCAGCTCTGCAGTACAACATCCTTTAAACTACATACTTCTCTCCCAATTTAAAAAAAAAAGAAGAAAAATGAAAAAATGCTGAGTGGGATACACTACTTCTGATTTACCATGGTAGGCAGCGATGAAGCGCTTCTGTCAATAAGCCCCACCAAAAGACGTGGTCTAGCACGCAGCTAATTTGAAGTGTGATGCACTTCCAAAGTGAAGCCTGTGTGGATTAGTAAACAAAAACATCAGTTAACCTAACTGCAGGAATAAATCAACATGCCATCATGTCCGTTTTGAAGGTGTTCGACAAACTGCCTATGCTAAACTTTGCCACTGTGCCGGTAAGTAATTACTCATCCGCTTTCTGTCACGGAATGCCAGAGATCACGACGCCTGCTCACTCGCTATGCTGCCAGATTTTGCTAGATGCTTGAGATTGATCTGAAAGGGCTGGGTGGGGGAATGTAAATGGAGGACCGAACAGAGCTGGGAGCTGGACAGGATGCTAGCTGCCTCGAATGAGAGATTTATTTATTTGAAAAATGTTATCTAGCTGGTAGTTATTATTTCATGGAGTGCAGATGGTATGGGGGTATATATTTGCGCACTGCTGTGATCTGCTGAAACTGCGTTGCACCATCCCATTCAGCTAAATAAATATTTAAAGACTTTAACTAATGCTGAACCGGGGAAAGTGTGTGAATAAAAAATGAAGGGTAGAAGTTACAGAAATTATGGCCAGAAAGCTGAGCTATGATACTGTATAGGCGCATGCCCGGTGTCATGGCTCGACTTTTCAGTCATTATTTCTGAAACTTCTACCCCCTCATTTTTTATTCAGATACACTTTCCCCAGTTCATCATTCCTGAGGGTTCTAAAATATGTGCTTTGCTGAATGGGTACGGTGGGAGGCATGTACGAGCCTGTAGTGACCGAACTGTGGAGGAGTGGAGAACGAATGAGAGTAGTGGTGGTGCTCAGCAGGAAAATAATATGGCACCCTTTTTTTATATTTTCAGGGGTTAAATTGATTGCTGGGCTGATGTAGCTGACTGGTACTTTTACTCATTGCTAATGCCAGGATTTACAAGAGGTAAATGGTGCCAGTCAGCCAATCAGATTGGATGATTTTTTAAGCCGTTATATAATCACTTTTGTAACATGGCACTAATGTGAATGTCGAAATGGGGATGAGTGATAGGCTCAAAGGGAGCACGTGGGGGAAATCAGAGCCAGCATTAATCCAGTACAGCTGCCGTGCCCAAAGTGAAGTACCACTACCATCCAGATGGCCAGAAAAGCAGCACTGGGGAGTGATAAGAATGAGGTGTAATTGGGACAGTGGTCTTGTCTAGGCAGGGACTGACAACCTGGTTAGTGTCGGAAAACGGAAGGGGAGAAAGAGAAAACGTGCACTCTGCGGAACCACAAACACAGCACAAGCACTAGTAGCACATTGAGGAACATACCAAGTGGAGGAGATCGGAGCTATCTGACAGCACCATAAAGAGGTGAGGGACGCAGCTTGCAAATTCAGAACTGAAGTTGAGAAAGCAGTGGAGAAAGCAGTGATCGGTTGACCTCCTACAAGTGGTTTGAAAACAATACCCGTCTAGAATGCAAAATAAGTCATTGTAGCATGTAAAAGGCACCTTTGTGCACATGTAGGACCATAGAATGTTTTGACCGCATCAGCATACAAAAGCTTGTCTGTAAGATGTTTTCGAGGTGCAGTAAAAATGTAATGAAAAGACACTGACTCGCTGTGTTATGTTGTTCTACGATGTGTGAAATGAATCATGGAACTCCTATAGTCACAGGGCCCATGTTACAAGCGCATTAAGCCACTCAGAAGGTGGCATCTAATGCTATTAATGCATGGTTGGGCTGTTGTACGCCCTCAGCCTGCGGCCTTGGGCCACAACCCTCCCAACCATGCATTAATCCAGCATTAGATGCCACCTTCGTCATGGCTTAATGCTTACTTATGATACTTTCCCTAATAAAGTTCCTGTGAAGAAGCGATCTTCTACTGGTGCAGAAGATCTTTTTCCTTTGCTGCACCAACAGTTTGGAATAGACCTTCTATCAACAGTATTTACATTTCTTTGACAATCTCCTCCTCCTTTCTAACCCTGCAGTAAAAGTTAACTTTCTCTTAAAGCTGATATTTGATCTTTTTTTTCTATATCAGTTCCAATCTCAGTTTTTTTGTATTCATTGCTTGAGACCTATAGTGCCCAAGATACCATTTGATATTTTGCTTGTTCTTTGTCTGTGAAGCATTTTGAAATACTTTCAGAATGAAGGACACCATATAAAATTAAATTTATTGTGCCATATTTAGTGTATTACTATCCTGCAGTACTTTATCTGGAAGCTTGGAGATCCTGGTTCAGTGCCCCTTGTCAGGATATGTTTTGCATCCAGCATCAACACTCCCCATTCCTGCCCAGATTTATGGGCAGGCAGAGTTTAAGGTTATATTTCATTATGGCTCTCCATTGCCAGGCAGCCCGAATAATTATGGCATTTCTATTTTCTCTTGTGTTTCCACCTATGAAGAATTATTTAATTTATGTATAGTAGTAACATATTGTTTAAAATGTTGATGTTTAAATGTACTTCATTTGAATGTTTAATATGGATGTAATAATTATTCTGAAATATTTTAAAATGTAATTTATGTTCACAGTTTTCTTTCACACTATAACTGAGGCAACATCTTTATATTATTGTTTATACTGTACTATCACATCTGTGGGACAATTACACTAGTTTGATCTAGTCAGTGCACATTAAAACTGACCTTGTTCTGATCTTCAGTTTTAAAACTAGAATTCAACTTACTGCTACTAGAACAGGACATCAGCCATGTCACGTGGTCCCCCACCACACCATACCTACTAGGTGCCTAACTTTAACAAACAGCATAGTTCTTACAGAGATGTTGTACTGAAACCTTAACAGGGGTGTGCACATAAGATGCACAGGTATGTTGCAGGCCCCAAATAAGATTTTTAGATTGAAAACTTTAAAAGTATAGATAGGATTATACAATACTAGGGTGATTTATGAATGCAGGTTTCATTGACGATGAGTGGAAAAGTAATAACAATGAAAACTCCCCTGGAAGCTGAGGGTAAGGCTGCTATGTTTTACACCATAGTATCTCATTGTTCCATACCATTCAGTGAGCCAACATAGTTGGCCCTTATTCTGCATGGATTTAGATATCACCTGCAATGTTGTTGTATTACAGTTCAAATGTCTGAACCTTTTCTGTTTCCTTCTGTGATACAACAACATTCCAGCTGATTAGAAATCTATCAGTGAGCCACCTGTGTCTGCCCTCAGAACTGCTACATCCACTCTCAGAACTGCTCCACACAGTATCCAGTGATGATAGTGACTGTAAATGAGTGACTGTCAAAACAGTGGATCATTTACAGTGCTAGCCTTTTGGGCAACCCTGTATGGGTAGCGACCGAATGTGAATGCAAGTGTAGGGAGGGTGACTGGAAGGGGAGGGATATGGAGGAGAAGGGGTAGGAAAGGAAAGATGGTTTGTGTGGGGTAGTGTGCCTGCTGCAGCCAAGCTAGCAATGTGGTGTGGTGGTGAGAGTGGCTTGCTGCAGTGGGTTCAGGACTGAGGACTGGGGAACATTTTACTGCTGGCAGAATTTTTTTAATTATTTTTCAAACTGTCTCCTCATCACCAACAGGCAACCCCGGGGTTGGCTATCTTTAGTCTGGGGTGTGTGCATAAACAGTGTTTTAATGAGCTGGATGTTTCCCCTTTTAGTGTACATCACTGATTTGCTTTTCGTCGACGTTTACTCACTGTAACAGTGATTGCTGTTTTGTGACTGCTGTTACAACATGGAACTGCTGCACACACATCAAGCAGTTGAAATGAAAGTGACCTGCAGTTATGACTGTGGTGTTTTATTCATGTTTAAATGGGAAGCAAGAAGAAATTTTAGTGGCCCACATAATAGTCCACTCTAACCTTTATTTTAAATTTCAACATTTCTTTTCATAGCTTGCCTTTCAGGAATGTTAGCACAGCTTCACTTTCCATTCTCCCACTTGACACTGATGTGTGCGCAGACTCCCTGACTCTAAAATAAATACATAAACAAAACTATACACTAAAAAAAATTTAGATAGGCAAACACATGCTTAACCAGCCTGAGCTGTGACCTTGGGGACTTGATTACATTAGACCTCTCGAGCTTCATTCTCATTTTCTGATTTAATCAGAACCCGTTTGTGGCAGCCCAGGCTGGTTGTGAATGGTTGCCCATACATTATTCTCTATATTTTCCTTCCATGTCCTCATCATGAGCCTACCCATACATCTTTTATCTTACACATAACAGAGAAGTTGTCTCTGGCACTAAATACCTATTGTCTCCTCATATGTTGTCTTAAACATACTCCTCTACATGGGTTTGGCCAGCTGTATATATAAATAACTTAAACTGTGTTGATCAGTAGAAGGAAATCTATAGGTATGGGTGCCTCAACTGGGTAGGGAGGGCATGGTAGCATTATTTGTTTTAGCATTGCCCTTGCTCCCATTTCCATTTCATCCTTTCAGTGTGCCAGACTAATATGTGGTCAAATATGAACATTCAAAATAGCCAGCAGAAGGCCTAATGGTCTATCAATTCTGCTTGATTGTAATGCGCTGATCTTGAGATTACAGTTGGCCCCATTCACCCTTCTTGCCAATCATGACACTCTCCTTCTCCCACCCCACCCTCTCTTGAATAGCTTCACCATCTTTTGTGTGACAACTTCAAATGGGACTTCATTTCACACCAACAACCAATCATTAAAGAAGTGTCTCCTGACCTAAATGAACCTTCTCCATGCCAGCTTATAACAGTGCTCCCTTTTAGTCTTGTTTTCACTGAGACAGAAAAGTTTCCCAACATCCACCTTGTTTATACCTTTCAGTTACTTGACGGTTTCAGTCACATCCCCACTCTCCCTCCTCTCCTGGAGTGAGTACATTTTGAGTTCTCTCAACCCGTCCTTATGAGCCAAATCCTGCTGTCACTGAATCATCTTTGTTGCCCTCCTCTGTACTGCTTTGATCTGGTTGTTATACTTTTTTTAAGTAAGGTTCAAGTATTGTATGCTATACCACAGGTCTGGTCACACCATGGTCCTGTATAGCAATAGTAAATTAGTAGTAAATTGCTTTATTTTTATACAGGATATAACTGTTAGATTCGGGAAGCTCTATCTGTAAGGTTGTCCTGTAACTACATCTTCAGTTTTTGTGCAAAACAGTACATAAAAACAATAAATTTACATACAAATTACAAACCATGAATATTCATAACAATAAATGGTGCATCAGTTTTAGTTGTTAGAACACAATCAAAATCTCTTAGCAGAACTATTGGTTCATAATATATGGCATAGACATACCAAAACCTTTCTGATCAGAAACAGTTCCAAATGTAACAAAATGTCTTGAAAATTTGATTTTGGAAAAGCTTTACTTTATACAAAGATAATACCTGAGGTGCTAGTTAATTCCATGGATGGATTCTCAAAGGTTGATGCAGGGCTTGCACAAACCCTGCTTCATATCCTGCACTACACCAGACACATTGGTGCACCATGTATCTGACTCTAAACATTCATGCACATTTGCAACCTTTTACTCTTTTTACAGTGGCTTGAACCAAATATATGGCACAAATCCCGTAAAAAGGTCAGTAAAGTTAGACCAGAAAAAGCTGTTCTAACTCAAGGCAAGTGGCGCATGGGATCGAGAATCCCAGTTGCTAGCCTGGGAATGATGTAATCCCCATGCACCATGTGTTAGGCACACCTGGGGCTTGTGGCATTCTAAATCTTTTGAGCATCAAGCCCCATGTCTTTGACAACCAGTAATTAGCTGAGTAATCCAAATCTTGTATGCATTTTTAGTATAGTGGCACTATAACCCCCTTCCTTCTATTTGTGAACCCTCTAGCAATACAACCTAGTATTCTGTTTGCATTGGCTGCTGGCTTCCTACACTGCATAACATGTTTCAGGTTGTTGGTGATTGCTATCCTCAAGTCCTTTTCCTCCACTGATTCAGTGACCTTGACACCACCAGACAGTACTCATCCGTCGGGTTCTTCCTTCCAGGGTATATACGCTGGCAAGATAAAAAGATCATGACTGGCATTTCAGCAATGGGCTCCATGTCGACCGCAAGTTGCAGTTAGAATGGAGCCACACAGTGCAACACTGTTTTTTACATTGGGGGGCTTTGCCCCCAAACCCCCCGAACTAAAGGATTCTAACTCCAGGTCGGAGTTAGTTCGGGGAGAGGGTGCAGGTCGGGGAAAGTGGTTGCCCCCTTCCAGCAGCATTTCTACAGTGACATGGTGCTGTAGTTGATAGTGATGCATGTCACCATAGAAATGTCACTATTAGGGTGGCATACCCTTCCTTCCTATGACCATGACCTTACACTTCTTTGCAATGAACACTAGCTGCCATACCTGACCACCTCTCCAGCTTCTCCACGTCCTCCTTTAAGTCCTGCACCTCTTCTCGATGTTTACTCTCCCACAGGATCTGATGTCTTCTGAAAAGAAGCAGAGCTTGCCTTTAAATCTGAGCACTATGTTGCTAATGAACACATTGAAGAGCACTGGGCCAAGCACTTTCCTTTGTGGGACACCACTTGTACTCTCCCTTGTTCCTGAGTGCTCCCCACCCATGCCACCTTCTGAGCCCCACCGCTGAACAAATTTTATACCCTCCTGGTTAATTTGCTCACTGCTCCTAGGTCCTCCAACTTCCTGGAGCAACCACTTGTAGGACACTGAGTCAAAGGCCATGGTGAAATCCCAATATGGAATGTCAACCATATGATCCCTGTCCATTGGTTTCATTATCCAGTCAATGAAGTAAATCGGGTTGTTCTGACAGGATCTCCCTGACATGAACCCATGCTGTCTCTTATACTGTAGCCTGCTGGCTTCAAGGAACTCAGCTAGTTTCTCCATGAGAAAGGCCTCCATCAGTTTACCCATAATGGAGATCAGACTGTCTAGCCTATAGTTCCTAGGGTCATCAGCTGTTCCACACTTGTGTAGTGGTACTGCATATGTCAGTCTCCATTGCTGTGGTACCACCCCATGTCCAAAGACCTGTTAAACAAATCTGCCAGCAGACCCATCAGCTCTACCACCAGTTGTCACAGCACTCTAGGTGCATGCCATTCAGGACCAGTGACTTGTTTACCTTCATGGACATGAGCCCTTTCCTTACTCTGTCCTCCTTTATCCCGTCCTCTGCTGTGTCTTCCCATCCAACCATGCAGGACTAGCCCATATCTTTCTTTAGTAAAGACAGAGCAGAACTATTCATTCGGCACCTTTGCTTTCTCTTTATTGCCTTCCATCCACCGTATCTCCTTTTTTAGCTTTACTGTGCCTACCTCTGTATCTTGCTTGTCACTGATACACCTGAAAAAGGCTTTCTAACCCTCCTTGATCCCTTCTACATTTTGCAACTCCTTCCATGCCTTGGCCTGCCTAATTATACTTCCAGCCTCACAAATTTATCCAAGAAGACTCCTTCATCTTTGTCCTTCTGAGACTCCCTGAGCTTCATGTATGTGACCCTCTTTTCCCCTTAATGCTTGACCCACTTCCTTATCAAACCAACTTGATCTCCTGGCTTTGGATTTCTTTCTCTTCTGCTTAAGGCAGTGTTAGTGGCTACCACTACCCTTTCCCTGAGCACTGTCTACTTCTGATTCACATTCATGTCATCCTTAAGGCCATCTTGTTGACCCCTCAATGTCACCCCCTCTTAACAAAGTTGGCCTTCATGAAGTCCTGCACTTTTGCCTTTGAACTTGGTGCTTCTTTCCCAATGGCAATTCTATACCCCAGCATTTAGCAGTAACTACACCCCATGGCCTCCTCCATTGTGATGTCCTAAATGTGATCCCCAAATACCAGGTCCAGGATGGCTCCCTCTTGTGTCAGCTCATTCACCCTGTTAACCAGGAACCCATCCTGGACTGAATCCACAATCTATTAACTCCTGGCACATGTAGTGGATGGGATAGTCCAATCCAACTTAGGCAAGCTGACATCCCACATTATTACCACTGCACCCTACTCAGCATTCTGATCATGGGACCAAATTTCCTATCCTTATCCTTATCCCTGTTAGATGGTCTATACACTAAACCCAAACTGAATTTCCTTCCAGAAACCGCACAAACAGTTAAACTCCACTAGCATAACCTGGTTCAACCAAAATATTGCAAAGAGAATCATAGTTTATTAGATACACCTACATACACCTTCAACTTGAGAGTATGGCATTTATCCCCTGGCATTTTGGGTCTGTCACATGACCCTTTATCAGTGGGTATGGAATGCTAGCATCATACATCAATTTATAGTGAAACTCTAAAAGTCTTAATGATCAACTATTTTAAATGCATGCATTCACATTTGCCAGACACCAAAAGTGCAGTAATAGTTTAAAAAACGAGGTGCCCTAATACATATACATTAAAAACAATGGGGCCTATACACAAATGCACAGGGTGGCTATGCACCATGGTCCATAGCTACTCTGCACCCATTGCACTCCCAACATGGGATGCACTAACTGGGGCATGCAGCTCCTACGCACCTGATCCAATGGCCGTTTGGACTACAATGAGTAGGTGGTGGCCAGAGGGCATGCCGTCACTCCGCACTATTCACAAAGATGCATAGTGTGACCCACAGGAGGGCATAGCAGGGTGCAGATTAAACAATGGAGGATCCTTCATGATTGTCATGCACACCCTGCCCTACTGATGCAAGATCCCTGGCCAGACCTGGCAGCAAACTGGTAGCCCCCTCCATGTAAGTGGACCCCATGCCTGTAGGGCAGCCCCCTTCCTACCCCAGCCACATTGTTGCACAGCAGCCCCCCACACACATGGCAGCCCCATCCAGTAGGTGCATGGCAGACCCCACCCCCCAAGTGACCACCCAGACTCATAACTGCATGGTGGACCAGCCCTCCACACTGGCCTGCTCCATCCCATACCCATACATGCATACACCCCCGACACTCATTGATCCCATCCCTGATGCAACAGGGGGCAGCCCGCCCACACTCATTGAGGAGCAGTCTACCGAACACACCAGGGTATGGGCTACCATAGCCCAGTATGCCATTCCTGGTTCAACCCATGCCATATGGGGAATATGAGATATATCCCAGGTGTGAACACCCCCCCAAACCCAGTCCCCAGCACTGGCATCAGTGGACAGTGGCCCCCTCCACACCTGGCAGCACCAACATCCCCCATCTCCTGTACCAGCAAGGTGGTGCCATGGCCTGGGATGGTCGGTGGTACATCCCTCCTCACACCTCCTTGGCCACTGGCCATCCAATCAATGCAGGGAGTGTGCAGCTATAAATTGGCAGTGCACTCCCAGCATCAGTTAGATGGCCAGCAGCTGGGGTGATGAGTGGAGGGTTGTGCTGCTGGCCATCCCATGCTGTTGCACTGACAGTCAGGAGTGGGGTTCAGGTGGTTGTTGGTGCCACAGATAGGTAGGGGTCCACTGGGGTTGGGTAACTGTGGACTGGGACATGTGTGGGGGGGGGTCATTCTCTATGTATGAGATGGTGTCAGTCCCATGGACATGTTGCAGTATGGGGGCTTACATGCGAAGGAAGTACGTCACCACAGTGGGGATGGGTAACAGATGTGATGGGGTGGGGGGTCTGCATCTGCACTACCACATATGGGCAGCCATGGGATTGGGTGTAAGGTGCTGTACAGCACCGGGTTTGGGGCAGTCATATGTTGAGTGGCAGGTTGGCAGTGTGGCATTGGCCATGGTGCCATGGGAGCACAGCAAGGGGGACCCTGGCAATTGAGGTATTTCAGCATGGGTCCAGGTGCCTGCGCAGGGTGATATTCATGCACCTGGCCCATGCCTCCATGCACAAGTGATCCACTGTGGAACCCAACACAGGCATCTCATTGGATGCCTGTCTCGGTCCATGACTCCATCCCCAGCTGCTCTGCAGAGTCCTGTGCACCATGGGGTGGGCAGTGCCACAGACAGGTGGCAGCCATTTGTGAATGCCATCCAGTGTGCACCTGTCAGTGGGTGCAGAGCTATGCGGGTGGGATACATGCCTCTGGTGCATAGTTCCCACCCGCTCATGCACAGGAGCCAATGTCATGAAGACTGTAATTTTGCCGCATTAGTCATCATATCTGATTATTTATATAGTTGTACAATAAACCAATGCAGACAGTAAAATACTATGAAGAAAAGTGGGAAGATGAAATTCAGCAGTATAGAGCTTGTATTGTGGATATGCATTCAAAATGAAAGTACAAATGCAACAAGTGATCTGTGCCCCAAGAACTCTTAGTTATAGCAAAATAAAATACAGGTTACAACTTGGCTACCAGAAAAACTGAGTGGAATGTTCAAATGTGGAAACTGCACTGTTTGTACACACTGCAATCACAGTACATTTTTCCAGAGAAATAGTACAGAAAGAAAGGTAAACATAAAAGAGTTTATCTCTTGTGTGTCCATGTTCATTGTGTACATTCTTTGGTGACCATGCAATACAATTTATGTAGGGAAAACAGCTAGAAAATTAAAAGAATGGATTCAATAACACATAGACATTAGGAACCCCAGGCTCAAAAATCCAGTGGCTATACATTTCTTTGAGAATCATAACCAAAATCTAAAGGGTTTAAAATGAATGGGATTAGATCAGGTTTATGTTAACAAAAGAGGTGGAAACAGAGAAAACAAGTTGTTATGTAAAGAAACTATTAGATATTTATGTTAGATGCACTTTAACCTCATGGTTAAAACCAACCTAAAACCATATCTAGAGGAGTAAAAATGAAGCCCTGTATGATGCTGATTTGCTGTTTTCTTCACATGACCTTTTGTTTAACCTAAATAGTTCCCAGTATATTATATGACTGAGTCCATTGTTTCCTCTCTATACTTCCATCCCTATATCCCTTCTATCCCTTTCTTTCCACCCCCACCAGTTTATGATTTTTTTTATATATTTCACTTTCCATTTAAATTCAAAATAATCTCCACTTTAGAATGATGTCTTTTAAAATAACCCATAACAAAGTTGTAATCAACTAAATAATAGTTTATATCTGGTAAATTTATTATAACATTGTGTTAACTAATTTGAGTTCTTATTCTTTTTTTTTTTCCAGGACACTGTAATAAACAGGGAAAGCACAGGAATTCCTGTAAGAACCATGGACAAAAACTCTAAGACCATGACAAACTCATGCCCTTGGTTTTGGCTCCCTAACTGTTAAAGTGTCTTTGAATACTGAATATTGAATTCAGTATGCAGAAAACATGAATTTCATCTCACCTCTATCTTGTTGCATCTTATTACATTTTTTTGCATCTTTTCCTAGGGCAGGACTTGATTATAGGCAATGTTGCCATTTACTTTGAAAGTTTATTATGTAACATGGTCTAGCCTTAGATGTAATGAAATGAACCTAAAAGTGTATCTAGACATAAAAATATGAATAATTTTCTTTTGGTGCCCAAAGTTTTAAAAGTGCACAAGGTATTGATACGTAAGAGATACAGTATTGAATTTTTCTTTCTAATATTCATTGTCAGAAAAGTTAGTCTATTCTTAATTTAATAAAAGTCAGATTTGCACAAGAAAGAAAAGACAGAGTAATTGTTCTATTAATGGCTAAAAAAAGGTTTCATTTTTTCTTGTTTAAAAATGTTGTTTATGTAAAGTATGCACACGGCATGTATACTGGATTTAAATGCACTATGAGTTAAGTAAATGATGGCTAAAAAGCAATCAATTAATGATGTAATTTGTGATGTAATGCATGTGGTCATGCCTACATGGTTATAAAAACCCATAATACTCACTAAGTAAGCTTGAAAAAGTGAAGCACAGGAGTTGTCTGTTGTGTCACTGTGTTTGTGGAAAGACGCATTAAAATGTATTTAAACTCTGAAATCTAGAAAAAAGTCTGGATTTGCCTTTTTCCTGAGGGACTGCATCAGCAACGTTGTCATTGAAGAGTAGTGTGCAGAGCTTCTTTATGTCTCTCTGGTTTTTGACATGAGGTAGTGACCTCTGTTCTGCACCCTATATATACCATAGAAGCACTTCAATTTTTTAAAAAGGTTTGTTTATTTGCGTATGTGCTGCGAACTGGACAATGTGAATTCAGTGACTATGGAATCTTTGGCACATACCCATAAACACAGTCATTTAATCTAAGGACCACAATTTCCATGACAGTATTTGCTTTAAAATGAATTCTGAGAATGGAAGTAAACCAGAGTATTCGAAGTGGAGCCAGTGTGCATGAACACAACTGAAAGGCTGAATAGACAGAAGGAATCTGTGAAGCAAAAATGATCACATGAGCAACATTTTGCAGGCGGTGAACTCAAAGCACTTTTCCAAACACTGGAAAATCAATTGTTTCATGAGTTGAACTTGATATACAACATTATTGGCTTAGAAAATGATTTAGAAGCTAACCTTGCACCAAGAGGTTTACGTGTAACTGTGACTCCACATGGTGGCTTGGCAGAGTCTGAATTCAAGACTGAGTGAGAAGCAGCTGCTGCTTTGTGTTCTGCTACTTTCCTGAAGTTGTTAATTCAATCAGATACTAACAAGCATGCCAGGCTCACTGAAGAAACTATGAAGACATAAACAGCTTTAAAAAACCTTTTTAAAAAACAAAGAGTTTGCCAATTTGGATAATAAGCACCAGAAGAAACTCAAAGAGCATGAATTAGAGCTAACTGACTGGAAAAAGAAAAAAAAATTAAACAGAGATAGCAATGATTACAAGGAAGGGAGGACCCATAGCTGGTCCAGAAGCAGGGTTGGTTGATCTCAGTCATGTGGTATATCTCAGTTCAGATGGCATCAGAATCAGACTGAAAAAAAGACCTTGCAAGATAGTGGAAAAGAAACATTGAAAAGTAATTCAGTTGCCTTTTAGGAGACTATAGAATCTGTTGCATCTACAAGCACAAATATTAGGGGTTCAAAAAACAGAAACCAAAAAGGATAAGGAGGGGTCGGGGGGTGAGGAAGAGGTGGTAAATACAATATGAGGAGTGGCAAGTTGTGAATCTTACAGATTATACCTTAACCAACAGACACCAAGATCTGCAATAGAGTAGATGATCCGGATGGGGTGGGCAGAATGAGAAGAGATCTTGATAAACTAACAAAATGGTCAGAAGAGTGGCAACTGGGATTTAATGCAAAGAAGTGCAAGATCATGCACATAAGGAAGAGAAACCCTGAAGCCACATATAGGCTGGGAGAGGAGTTGCTAGCAGTCACAAAGGAAGAAAGAGACTTGGGCATCATCATCACTGATGACCTGAAATCATCCAAGCAGACCTCTAAAGCAGTAGGTAAGGCTAGTGGGGGTGTTAGGGTGTATTAGTAGGGGTATCACAAGTTGTAAGACGGAGGTAATAATCCCTCTTTACAAGACACTGGTTAGGCCACATCTGGAGTACTGCATGCAGTATTGGAGGCCACACCTTCACAAGGACATTAACCAAATTGAGGGAGTCCAGAGAAGGGCAACCAAAATGGTGCAGGGACTGCATCAGAAGACATATGAGGACAGATTAACAGAGCTCAATATGTATACGCTTGAGCAAAGGAGGAGAGAGGTGATATGATCGAGGCATTCAAACACCTTAAGGGCATTAACAAGGTGAAAGAGTCTAACATGTTTAAATATAAGAAAATAGCAGGACAAGAGGACACAGCATGAGATTAGAGGGGGGCCGATTAAGGGGGAATGTGAGGAAATTCTTTTTCACAGAAAGGGTGGTGGATGCATGGAATGGCTTACCACAAGAAGTGGTGACTATGAATACAGTGCAGGGCTTCAAACAGGCATGGGATAGGCATAAGGGAGCAATACAAATGACTATGAATAGATTGGCTACTGACAGAGCAAAGGCCGATGGCACATTTATAAGCTAGAAAAAAGAAATGGGCAGACTGGATGGGCCTTGCAGTCCTTATCTGCCATCAACTTCTATGTTTCTATGTTTCTAAACAGAGATACATTCTAGCCATTGGACTTTCATTTGTACCTGGTACGATACAGGACAATTTTGGAAATGTTTTTCAGAAATATATAATTGAAGGATTTCTTTTTAAAGAACCTGAGACAGGAAGTACCAACCATGGGATTTTTAGAAGACGTCAGGGAACTCTGTGAACTGTCTGAAACAGGTGTGGAACTGCAGGATCTTGATGAGATCCAAGAATAAGTAGAAGAATATACAGATTTTAACGCACAGAACTTACAAAATTTATTGACATTTATGGCACTTGAGGCTCTTAGAATCAGGTCCCTTTTGTTGCGGGTAATTTAAATTTGATTCTGTTTTCCTCAGATGTATCTGAACTTAAAAGTTAGAGAAATAAACTAAAGTCAAATCAAGCTTTATACCAACGACATATAATACTGTTATAAATCCATACAAAAAAAATGGTTTTAACAGAAGTTCAACAATTGCTACAGGAAAATAAAGAAGTGTATAAAAATAATTTATCAGTAGCAGACCGCAGAGTGAAGTGCAGAGCTTCTTTGTGTCTCTCTGGTCTTTGACATGAGGCAGAGTCCTCTGCTCTGCACCCTCCACATACCATAGAAGTGCAGCACTTTTCTAAAAATTAAAAAAATAACTCCCCGCCGCCACTGTTTATAACACTGACACTGGGGGTGCACAATCCCCCAGTGTTCACTGGTGGTGCCCCTGTAACTATCACCCCCAACCCCACCTGACCCTCCCACTCAGCAACCCCCAACCCCCAAATATAACATTGACACTGGGGTGCCCAATCCCCCAGTGTCAAAACCTGAAAAAAAGAAAACTTCCCCACAGCATTTTTTAAGCCTGTGGGAAAAAGTCCATCAATGTCTGGTGAGCCGCTAATCTCATCCCCCACACTCAACACCCCCACCTCCCAAGTCCTTACTTACCCACCCGGGGTCTGGCATCATAATCTTCTCTGGGCTGCAGACAATTCTTCACTCTTCAAAGCCAGACCATGAAGTGAAGAAATCAGGTATGTGGTTCAATGTATTTCAATGGGGTATTGAAGTGGCAGAACTTGTCAATTGTTTGATAATTTTGCCCCAGACTTTCAGCATACCATTTTTGGAACACCACCCCATGAACAATACATGTGACATTAGGTAATTCTGTCCTAAAAGGTGATTTTGCAGTCACTGCATGAAATCACCTTTGGGGCAGGAGCTGAAATTTTTCTCTGCCCTTGTTCATGAGGTAGGATCATAAAAAGGTTATGTTGAAAATTCAGTGTAAAAATATTTAAAAAAACAACAAAGTTATGAGCCTATATTGAAATTTACAAATGCAGGCTCATAACTTTGGTAATTTTCAACATGTTGTACCCAGATTTTCAACATAGCCATTTCTTTACAGCACTTCATGAATGTGAAAGCTGTCATTTTTCAAATCATGGTGAAAACATGTATTTGTGCCCCCAAAAGGTGATTTCACAGTCACTGTGTGAAATCACCTTTCAGGAAGGAGTTGAATATTTTCTCTGCAGTTGTTCATGAGGTGTGATCATAAGAAGGCCATGTTGGAAATTTGGTGCCAAAACAACAGAGTTATGAAACTACATTGAAATTTACAAATGCAGGCTTGCAACTTTGGTAATTTTCAATATTCTGACCCCAGATTTTAAACATTGCCATTTCTTCACAGCACCTCAGAAATGTGACAGCTGTCATTTTTTCTAATCCTGGTCAATATGTGTTTTTGTACTGTGGCACGGAATGACATTTTGATAAGAATTTGAAAATCTTCACCTGCTTGGGTACATTAGGTGGGGTAATAAGAAGGCTACACAAAAATATGGTGTGCAAATATGGTAAAATGTCTGGGTTATGACTGAATGTTACACTGTTTCAGTGTACACTCATAACTTTGCTAATTTTGAATGTTTTGACTCCAAACTTTCAACATGGCCATTTTTCCACAAAATCTCATAAATGTGCTGTGTCATTTTTTTTAAATCCTAGACGAGATATGTTTTTGAACCCCTGGTGCAAAATGACATTTCAGCTAATATACCATAAATGGTAAATGGCATGTTTATAGAAGGAATCCTAAAACAAGTATCTTCAAAACCTGAGGTCAAAATAAGAGCATTGACAATTGCTTGTAACAGCTTGCAAGTGGCTGAAATGGCTACATTTGGTAGGCTTTTCCCAGACTGCTACTAACACCAAACTGCCACAAGTGTGGCATATGATGTAAAATGTCAGTGTTGTTTTACTACATTTATGTTTCACAGTATGCTCTAGCATAGTTATTCTCAAGCTTCACATTCTGGTGGCCTGTAAATGCCATAAAATGCAGTCACCAGAACCTACTGATGACATCAATCTTTATTTTTCATCCCAGACCTCCTGATACTCACTAAAGTTCCTATAACACAATTTTTTTCACACAGCATACATGAAATCAAGTCCCTGATGTATTTTACTTAAAGTGTATTTCCCATATTTATGTAAAGATAAGACATTTTGCATTCCTTTTCTTTACCTTTGTGACTGGGGCTGTAAAGAGTGCTGTGGCAGTACAATATTGTAATGGAGGCTGCATGCAGCCATGGTGGTCTCATTTGAAAAACACTGGGCCTGATTTTCAGAAGATCGGGACTGGAACATGGGGCTTGTGGCAAGGAGAAATGGCACAAAGGGCTCCTTCCATCAGTCTCAGTTTTGAAAGGGACCATTTGCCACTGGGGAGACTGCCTCCTGCAACCAGGCTTGCATCATCCTTAAGACAGCTGCAGTGGTGTGCCATTGCAGAAGAATGCGTGCACAGGGGAAGGGCTGCAATATCCCTTACATTACAATTTTGTAAGCCCCCCACCAAGGAGCAGACAGACCCTGCAGTCCTCACTGATGGGGGGAGGGTGGCCCTGTGCCCCATGTGGACAAGGTGCCCCAACAGCTCCTGACACCTGCCAGATCATCACTGGAGTGGCCAGTGATCTGTGGCAGATAATAGCCTGCAAGCCCCCTCCCTAGCCTGTGATGGTACTAGCGCATCCACACAACCCCATGGACCCTCACTGTCCCTGCCAGCTCTCCAGCCAGACCTGACCCACCTCCCATGAGCCAGAACATCCTCTAGATAATACACCAGCCACCAGGGTGACCAGCCAAAGGGATGCCATCACTGGCCAGAGATGCTGCAAGCTTGTGCCACAGCCTACAACACTCCCTTTCTGTGTGATATTTGGTCAACACACAGGTTGGCTTATTGCAAAATTCAGGGACTTTAGTGTTAGGACCCTGTTCTTCTAAAATATGGTGCAGGGACCCCGGTGCACCTGAGTTTGCTGTAGGTGATGGTTTGCTGCACAATGCAGTGATTTAAACTGGCTTTTAAAATCAAACCTACTACTCTAGAATCAGGCCTCTGAAAACATGCTGTAGTTCTAAATACCAGCTTGAGTGGCAGTGCTGAGAATCACACCTGTGGCTACATATGATAGTATCAAAAGCATTAGAGCTTGGTACAATAAGTACTTACTGTGACAACAATGTAAATACTGGGTCCAATTTTCATTCCCCAAAATTTTACTCAAGGTGCCTACTCCAAAAGGGTTTGACGGAAGTGGTACCTTGTGCCAAATGTTGCAGCAATCCTGATTTTCAAATGCAGGCTGCATCAAAATTGAGAAGCTGTGTGCCAAAACTACCATGCACCACCCTTGTGCCAGAAAAGGTGGTGCACCAGGACATTATGGGGCTTGCATGATGAGGGGGTGCAGCATATACTGTAATACCTCAGCTCTTACTTGATCTCTGTCTTTTTACCCTCTCTTTCCTACTGCTAGGGTTCTCTTGTGCCTATCCTATGCATTATTGAATTCCCCTACAATTTTTGCCCACACCACCTCTTCTATCAAGCAGATCCATGCATCCACCACCCTTTCCATGAAAAAATACTTCTTCACATTACCCCTGAGTCTACCTCCTCCAACCTCATGCCATGACCCCTTGTTCTTGAACTTCTTTTTTTCTGAAAGATGCTACCCTCTTGTACAGTACCTTATGCATGCCCTTGAGGTATTTGAAGGTCTCTATCATACCCCCTTTCTTCCAGAGTGTAAATATTGAGGTCCTCTAATCTCACCTTATATGGAAAACAAAACAAGCATCTTCAAGCCTTTATGTTAAAATAAAAACAAACAAAAAAAAACAGGTGCATACCAGCAGCAAACATTCAGCTTTGACAAATGCTTGTTTTGTATTGGTGTAGTTTATAGAGACAGTTTTCATTTATATGGAACAGTCCGCTCAGTCAGCAAACAAATTGTGTGGTTAGAGTAGAGATAATCCCTATGTGTAGATGCACAGATCAGACTGTAGTAGTGGGACTTGAACCTCTCATTTCAACACAATACGCGAGAACACATTTTTGTTCTAGACAGTGTCTGTAGTGCTACTATAAATATTTCACTGCTATGCTTCACACTAACATTACTCCAAAAATATATAAATGCTGCGATCTACATCTTAGGCAAACCAGGCAAACTGCAATTACATCAGTCTGGGTAGGCAAACCAATAGTCCCATCATTTAGCCCATAGACTCAGGACTACAAAGCTCACTTTTTTCACTATGTGGGTGAACCTCTAATGAAGCTCAGGGGGGCAGATTGAAGCATTGCATCACTGTTGGCTCCATGCCACCTTTCCAGCCGGACCATGATGTACTAGCACAGTGATGTTTATTTTGCACTTATGCAATTTTTCCACAACAAATAAAACTGAAAGGCAATACCAGTTTGACTGGTGTAATTTTGTTCTTCAACCCTTGAAACTATTGAGTATCGTCCTTTTCTGTGAATTAATTACTACATTTGGGTTTAGCTCTGCAGCACCTGGTGAGTACTTCCTGATAACATGGCTCAGGATAGCCTAGATCTCAGATTCACTTTTTCCTCTGCCGTAATGGTTTGCAGGTCATCAGTTTTGTTCCCAAGACTTGTAGCTTTGAGGGACACTACCCTCCGCTACTACTAGTTCCCTCTCCTACTTTTCAACCAAGTGCCTCTTTTCTCCCTTATTTTGCTGCCTGTCCATTTCTCATCTTCTCTTGGTCTTCCCCATTGCTTTTTCTCTTCTCTTCTATCCTACTCCTTCCACTCCCCCACTTACTGAACCCCTGTGCTTCTTCCCTGATGGGATAGTTGACCGACCGTTCCTCCAGAATGCCCCAGCCCAAGTTTCCTGTTGTTCGCCCTGTTCCCTTCCATTTCTGTCCTTTCTATGGTTTCTACTTGGAGGTGTCTGTCCCCAAGTCTCATAACCCCCTGAGTGATACAACCCTTGCTGGTCCCCCATTCAATTTAAAGTTAAAGGAGAAGACTCCTGTATATTTATGATTTGGATATTTCTGATGTATTTATTATACATTACATCAAGTACTGTACATATGTCAATAAGAGATCAGCCATTTCTTCTGTTGCAACACATATCTAGAGTTTGAGGCTCTGAAACAAGGTAGTAAAATGTCAAGCAAGCCTCCATTTACATGCAAATGAGTCACTTGTAATATAACCCCTCCCATTCCTTGATGTCACTGCAGCAACAGTGCAGAACAAAACATAAGGGTATCAATGTTGTCTATCCTGTTTGTAGTTTAAATTTACAATGGCTTAAGACAGTTCTGTCATACAACTCCCACAGGGAGTGGTACTTGTAGCCTTAATACTGCATGTGTAGAGCAAATAATACATCTAATAGTATTTAATTCACAGGAAACAAAAGCTGTTCCTGTGTACTGCTCATTTCTCTCTGTGAGACAGTTGTAACATGTTGTAGAAAGCAGTAGACAGAGTCAGTTACTCAATCAATCAGTCAATCGAGCAGTCAGTCAGTCACTCTGTAGTGAACCAGGTGAACATCCTTGAGAGGATTCATTTACAAGGTAGGCTTGAGCAGTTTCCCAAGGGATCACACAAGATTGAATTCCTCCTTTGCACAAATTATACACTCCCTTTTCAGCAACCTGAAAGTGGAGAGCTAGAACACTTACTTTATAAGTGTATTGTTTTACATTTCAAATGCCCCTTACATCTGGGTTCTGACTGGAAATACCAAGACACAGAATGCATATGATATGGGAGGAATGAGCTAAGCAAATATTGAGTACTATAAACACTGACACTGATTAGTTTCTTTACCTATAACAGCTGAAGTGTAGCATCTGATTTGTGAGGAACATCCTACTCCAAATGCTGGCATTACAAAGCGGGTGGGGGGTGCTGCCATAATTTGTTTTCAGTACCTTCAAAGTGAAGTGCTGGAGCTCACACATCCCTGCTAATGATTTATAATGGGAATGGGGGCACTGTTAAAGTCATGGACCTGAGGGGCCATCACAGTTCCCAAAGAGGTATGGGGAACTTGTTAAGGGTTAGAGAGTAAGGGACTTTAGTAGGATTTGAACCAGAGTTTCCCAGTTCTTGTGTCTGTACTTTAACCACTAGATTACCCTCCTTCCATATGGTGCAGCTGATGTTCTGGTTACCTATTTCTTGTTATAGCTGAACTCTTTATTGCCTTACATCAGCCATCCAATCACTGACTGCCTAGTTACAAAGGGAAGGGCATTTTTGCAAGATTGTGTCTCACTGTTGGTGTCAATCAAAACAGAGAATGCTAACACACACAGAACATAATACAACAGCTATATAATACCACTTAAGACTCTTGTTGTACCCAGAGTCATTATTGGGTAAACTGTTTTTGCTAACAGAAACATTAACACAACACATACAGGCACTTCCTTATAGGCATACTGTATATACATGTCAAATCAGTGCTGAATCACACTCATATGGTCCTAGTCCCTATTAGACCTGCACTTCAGGATATGCACAACACTTAAAGAGTTCCCCCATTACTCAAGTGGGGGACCAAACATTGTGGGTTCTGTTTACTGGTGGAACAGCATTTAGTGCAGCACCATTACCTGTTGCTCTGATGACATCCACCTCCAGCAGCATTGATGGTAAAATGGAGGACAAACACATTGCTGACTTCTGGGGGCTGTATATTTTTATTTACAATCTAGATTTGGACAGCAATAGCACTGCTGGCAACTTGAGGAGGAGCACAACAGTTACACAGAAGGAGTTGGGAAAACAGGGGTGTGAAACTATGGGATACTTCCCCTTTAAGTTCTTGCTGATATAGTCTCCAATCCTTTCCCCAAGCAACCTGTTTCCTCTCGTGTTTAGGTGCAGCCAACAAACGTTGTAGAGGGTTTTATCATTCCAGGTCCACCCCAGTTTCCTAAGTATCCAAATCCCTCCTCCTTACACCATTCCTTCAGATAGCCATTAAGCTTTTGTATCTTACATCTCTAACCTTGCTGGCTCTAGGCCATAGCACCACTTCTGAAAAGGTCATTGACCAAACCTTTCCCCTACAAACCTTCCCTACCACCTTGAACTTCTCTTGCACAATCTCTACCTTGCAACCAACTGGGTCATTTGTACCTAGGTAAGCTACCATGTGTGGCTTAGTTCCTATGCTGCTTATGACTGGGCTTACCTCTGGGCCTATGTGTCCTGCTGTCTTTTACAGGAGGCACATCACTGTTCTGCCTTTCTATTCTGCTCCCTCTTAGTTCACCTAATTACCTTCATTATGGAATCCCTTAACACTATGACTGTACTGCTACCCTTCTCTTCCTCTGCCAATCCCCCTACTGGGGCTACCCTTTCCTACTCAACTTGAACAATTGCCCCTCCTCTACTGCTACCCTCTCCAATGCCTCCCTCCCTCCCAACAACCACTGTTTGCCTAACCACTCCTCTCCCTCTCTCATTTAATCCCCTTGCCTCCCATGCTCCAGTGGACCCCGTCTTCCCTAACCCTCTATATCAGTCTCCCTTTCTCTCCCCCAATGTTGCCCCTTTCTCTCCTCTTGTCTTTACCTCACACCCTATTTTCCTCATGTCTCACTATAGCCTCTTCTGACCCCCCTCCGCTAATTGACTGTCCCCATTACCTGGTCTCCACTTAGGTCCTTCACCCCTCTAGTACTCAGCGATTGGAAGCAATTCCTTACTGTTACTATCATGGGTGCCCCCACCCTTCCCATCCCTTGCTGACCCCCTCGTTTCTCCCAACAGTCCTCCATTACATCTCCCTAGGCATCCTCTCCCTGTGTTGCAGTGAGTCCCAGTGCATCTGGACCCCCAATCCTCCTGCCTGTCCTCTACTCTTTATGACTTCCCTTGGCCGTCCCAGCTCTCTTGTCATTGTTGTCAGTAATCACAATTCCTTCCTTAGAGGCTACACCTCAGCCATCAAAAAACAACTGAGCATCCTGCACAGTGGGAAAGCCCCTGCCTGCCACATTGATTCCAGGAACACTGGATCCCCACGTGCCTTATAGCACATCACCCTCCCCCACCTGTCTCCTGTCTTAGCATTTTTTCCAACACCCACCCCACCTACATACACAAGCCTTCCCTAGATAGGAAGAATTTCAACTGGAAACCTAGCTGCCTTTGCAGGCCTACACAGAAACATATAATTTGATGTCAGGTAAGAACTTCCTGGCCCATCTAGTCTGCCAGTTTCTTTCTAGCTAAGGTATCACTACAGATTCTACTTGGTATCTGGCTCTTTCTCGCTCTCCCCATTCCTTTCCACTAAGTTTCTCTTATGCTCATTCCATGCATTCTTGAACTACCCCCAACACTGTTTTCACCCCCACCACCTCTGTTGAAAGGATGTTCCAGGAATCTACTGCTCTTTCTGTTTAGAAGTGTTTCCTCACAACTTTCAAGAACGTATCCCACTCCAGCTTCATAGCATGTCCCCTTGTTCTTGAGCACCTTTTTTATGAAAAATATTTCCCTCCTGTAACTTATTTACCCCCATGAGGTGTTTAAATGTCTCTATCATATCCTCCCCTTCCTTCTGTCTTCCAGGGTGTACATAGTGAGTTATTTTTGTTTCTCCTCATAGTTTTTTTGATACAGATCTGGCTCCTTTTTAGTTGACCTCCTCTAGACCACCCCCACGTGCTCTCCACTTAGGTCCCTCACCCCTCCCATACTCAGTGGTTGGAAATCATTTCTTACTGGTACTATCATAGTGCCCCCAACCTTCACACCCCTCACTGACCCTCTCTGGTCTCCACATGGTCTGTTTGAACTATCTACCTATATCACATCTGTATGGGCTGTAGGAACTACCTATTTATATCACATCCTTGTTCCACCATTCCAGCAACTGCTACTCCCTTAGGAAAAACACCAGCATCCTGTCAGTTGTGCCCAAATTCTGCACCCACTATGGTAAAGTGACTATCCAATACAGAATTCTGTCAGCTTCAAACAAATTTTAGGCATTGCTAAGGCTCAACAAGTTAGTATCTTTGAATCTCTTCAGATCCCTAGCCAAAACAGCTGTCCAGAAAACTTGCCAATGCTTTTTGAGTTACCATTCCCTCAAAAGTTTTACCTTATATGTGAGCACTTATGCCCATTCTTTGGGTTCCTTTCCCTTACACTTGCACATCTATTTCTGCCCTTATAATGGTGTAAATGCAATGTTCCAATATCTAAAGCCTGTAACCCAATTACCACTGTATGCTTTTTTTATTACTCAGAGTGTGTGTGTATCAGGTTATCTTTTTCACTGTCTTTTGTTCTTACTATCAAACTTTGTATTTTGTACTGGTATTATGTTGTCCTTGCCTGGACCTCCTTGTAAATGAGCATGCTCAATAAAGCTTTCCTGAAATAAACTTGGACTTGAACTTGTCATTCTGGAAATATGGGCTCTGTAACCAGACATAGTACTCTAGGTGGGGACTTACCAATGATCTATACAGAGGCAACACCACCTTCCTCTTTCTGTTGGTGATACCGCTTCTATGCACCCCAGCATCCCACTAGTCCTCCCAACTGCCTTGTTATACTGACTGTCCACCTTTCGGTTAGGGATAGGAGAACTTGGTGAAGCTCTGACCCTTATTAAATAAGAACTGGAACATGGTGAAGTCCTGATTTATCCTGATTAAATCTGATTTGTTGACTAATATTTGAAAAAATATGAAAAAATGCATAAAACTGGCCAAAGTCACTCACATTTGACAAAGTGGCCCAAATGAAATAATGTAATGGATTATCTATATAAAAATTAAAGTAAAATTAAAGTAAAATTGCTAAACAAAAAAGCAATCTGTCACTACTAGCCCCTTCATGACTGGCCAATAATGGTGGCATATCATGCTCGGGCCCATGACATGGATGTGCTGAGAGAGATGGAGAGAGAGACAGACAGATGCAAATACCTACAGTATATCATAGCACCACCAAGCACTGCAGGCACTGCCAGGCAGCTAAGATTTCATTTTTTATTAACGGTGCTGACTGTGTATTATTTTGATGAATGTTCCAGTCAGAGCTGAACAAGCCAAAGAAATGGATATGAATGATCAAATGAGCAGCACTAAGAGAGCCCACCCACCCTACCCATGTGAATGATGCAACTGCTTTGCATGCCCCAGTGTACTGTGGTATATGGTACACTACCTGGACCAAGAGGTAATAATGTGTTCTAGTACTTGGACTACGTCTACAGAATCTGATCAACATGCTGAGGATGCTGAATCCTTAAAGAAGAAAAATGAAAGACACAGTGATCACCACCCAGGCAGGCAGCCAGTCACACATTGCATTGGTCAAGTCCAGAGTAGTCATAAAAAAGTTTGCCACTGCCACCTGATGACACACAACACAACACAATAACATCCTTCCTAGTTCCACAGCTGCTTGCTGCTAGCCACTGCCAAGTAATTTAAGTATCACAAATAAAATATAGTAATATAATAATCTCAGCCCAGTTACTATGAGTGAGATGTAACCAGGCTAGCATACCACACACACACAAACAATAAAGAAATTAAATGAATTTCATTTTAGGAGCATTTTTTTCTGTGAAGTATTTGCAGCCAAATATTGGGGATGTGAGAAATATACAAAGAGTATTCAGTTTCTGAACTTTCAGTAATCTGCTAAGTAATGACTGTACGGAAATTAGAACAGTACTGTCAGGACTCGGGATCAGTTGCTGAGGGTAAAAAAAGTGATAAGTAGTAGTTTAAGTAGTAGGACTGGAGTAAGGGCAAAAAGTGATAAATAAGTAGTAGTAATGACTCATGAGGGCAAAATCTGATAGTAGTAAATTATAAAACGGGTAGGCTAAATCAAGCACAGTGATTGGCCAGTTACCCATGCATGAAATATGTTCCATGCATGGGTAAAAAAAAAGGGACGGCAATAAAAAGGCTAAAATCAATAAGCCTTAGAACGTTGGCATTTAAAAATGCCACCATTGTTGTTTCCACGCTAAAAGCACTCTCTCCTACTTATAGTACTAAACAGTCAGCTCCTGTGACCACAAAGTACAGGTGTCCGATGTGCTCTAACCCCGTTTCAACCAGCACAAGGGATTCCTAGTATGCTGTGTTGCTCACCAGACTGAGTTGGTGCTGGGTCGGGCTGGAAAGTGAAGTGAGCTGCATGCCATTTCTGTGATGTTTTGTGTGCTCCGGAGGCCAAAAAGTCAGACTGCTCACTTAGCGCTTCATGCACTGCAGTCTCACGGTCTGAGCAGGCTGTCTGCCCTGCTGTCAGCAGCGGTGGCCACTGGGGAGTCAGGAGAGCTCACTCGCGAGGACATGGGGGAGAACAACATTAGCGGGGCGTGGGCAGTGCGAGATGGGGAGAGAGCAGCACTAGGCAGTCATCAGTATGCAAGAAACTGTTGTGTGACAATAGAGAACCTGGGGGCTAGCCAACTGCTGCCACGATGAGTTATACCAGCTCACTGTAACATGGGGGTTCATATTTTCATTACCACTCACTTTGTCAACTGAGGTAGTTTTAGTTTCTGATTATCCATTTCTCACAGAGCTAGGGGCAGCAGCATTACGTCATTTTGTAGTAGGCAGAAGGATTATTTTATCTTAAATCAGCATAAACAAATGGTAATTACCACATATAAAAATACTTTTTCTAAGTATTACATTTTAAAAAAAAAAATTAGACCATTTTATAAGTTCAATAAGACACTCCAGGTGTGTGCATGGAACAGATTTTACTGCACGCCAGGGGCTAAAGGCACTCGGCCAAGGCCTCATGACTTATTATGCCCCTGGCCTTGCGGTAAAATCTGTTCCATGCACACTCTGTCGTGTCTTATTGCTTACGCAACAGATGTGAACAAAGCCCCCTGCTCCAAGGCCTTCCTTATGTTGGACCGATTATCTACAGCTATAAAGTCAACTGGCAGTCCTTCCTGTGAAATGAGCCATTGCTGTATTGGTTTTTGGAGCTCTTCACTGATGTTGTATGAGGTATGTTTAGATGGTAAATAAAACATTCTTAGAACAGCAAACTACCATGCTTCACTGTCCTCACTTCCACGTGAATTATCGAAACATGACCAGTGGGCAATGACAGACATGAATGGTTCATGCTAACAGCTTGTCCAGATATCTGTTGTGAGATGCACCACCCTCCCAACAGCACTGCACAAGACGCGTCTTAATTTTTTACATGCGACATCATGAAGATCGGGAATCCCTGTTGCTGAGAAGTATTTCCTTGGTGGTATACTATATCGAGGTTCAAGTTACTCAAGCAGTGGCCTGAATCCTATATCTTCAACCACGTTATATGGTAACAAATCAACAGCTATCATTTCTGAAATTTTTTGGGTTATTCTAATAGCAACAGGGTGAGTCGAGGCATATTTGGCATTATGCTCATATGTCTCTGAGATGGTAAGCTGTCTCTTGAAGGATGAGAGCTTTTGAACACAGGGTGATCACTTTTAGTAACAGTCAGAGGAATCCTTTGAATGACAACATGTGGTGGTTGAGATGTAGTGCTGCGGGGGCTGCCACTGCTTTCAACTATGGGCGTTACCCTCAAGTGTAGTTAGCTATCACTATCACTTTCTCTTCGAGACTCACAATTGACCTTCTCACTATCACTAATGTTATGACTTCTGTCTAGGTCTAGCCTTTTCAGTACTGAAGTTCCCAATGCTCCTTTCTTTTACCCATGCCAATTGGCTGTTTACAAATAGCTCATGTTGCTATCAACTCATTGGAAGCACTAAAGCACTAATGGAGAAGTATGACCAAATAAAATATATATTTTTTAGTTTTTTTCCCCTGGAAAGCACAACACCTCGGTTATCTTTTCAGGCCCCCCCACCGAAGTTGTCCTGGTCCTATTCCTGTTCTGGTTTATTCCCACTGCCCCCCTCCTCCACAACCAACACATTTATGCCAGTTCCTTCCTCATCTGAAATTTCCATCCCGTCTAGTAAAGCTTCTGCTGCCTGAGCATTCTTTTTATCTTCTTCATTATCATCAGTGTCACCCTCGTAGGGTTCAGTCTCAGAGGAATCAGATGAGGGACTGGCAGTAGCATAGTATGCAATTGTCAATATTGTTGGGAGCCTCTGTGGGTGGTACCCACCACGTCTTTAGTGTTTTTAACTAACATACTAATTGCCAGCAGATTAGGCCTTACGGTCTATCGAGTCTGCTCGAACCTCAGATCCCTAGATTGGTGCCGAGGCCCTTCCCCCCCCCTTGTGTTCCAGAAACTACTTAACTTTTTTTTTTACTTGGGACTGATGATGATGATGATGATCCAAGACAGTCCCCTTTTTTGGATTCAAGCATTCTCTTGGAAGATGAAACTTTATTAGATGTGAAAAATTCCCTGTTTGGGGTTTGATTTTGTTTTCCCTTTTCAGGCTGATTCCTGTCTTTTGCAATGCCTCTGCTTACCTAAGACCTAGAAAGTGCCTCATCAACACTTTGATCCATTTTGGAACAAAAGATCCCTCTAAAGTGAAACGTGTGTCCTTCTGATAACTCCCACCCACACAGACCAGGAACAAATTTACTGTTGTGACTCATGACTGTACACAGCACACCGACAGCACAGCTCCTATAAAACTTACTGTTAAGTGAAAGTGACCAAATTCAGCAACTGTTAAATGTGCTTCAGAATTTGAATTGTAGATGCAAACAAATCTGGTGCATTAGCCACACGCAGCACAGTCCCAAACTAGGAGCTGGTTAAAGCTTATATGTAATGTAAATCTGTAATGCGATGTACTATGAAACTAATGATAATAAGGAGTAATGGGGAACGAGTGATGATGGTGACACTTGTGAGTAGTACTTGTGCATTACTTGTGTTGTACTGTAAACACTCAGCCTGCTACAACTCACAGTCAGTTTATTCCCTGAGCCACCCACAGCCAGCAGCACAGGGCAGGTGCATTAACTTGTATGTTGCTTGAACAGTATTTTTTTAATGCATGAAATTGTGATGATCATTATTCGTGATTGGATTGTACACACAGCTACACTGAGGCCAGGAAAAAAAATATTGGGGATTTCTGGGATGTCACATTTATTGTGGGCCACCCTGCAGTCTCTTTCCCTCTCCCCTCTTTATGTCACAAAAATTTATTTTGCCATACTACTGCCAAGAAAAAAAACTTTCATTTGGGATTTTCTGTAACTAAAATCTCTAGGCCTCAAGTACTCTCTCCTCTGGATCTGGAATGGCACAAGTCAGATTTTTGCCAGCCTGCACTTTTTGTACACACAGCTACACTGTCTGAGGCCAAGAAAAAAAATTAATTTGGGATTTTCTGCAACTGTAATCTCTGATCCCCCACTCCAGTACTCTGGAGTCTGCAAACTCTAGGCTACTACCACCAGTGCTCTCCTCTCTGGATCTAGATTAGCAATGTCAGATTTTGCCAGTGGCCAGCCCGCCTTCTTTGTACATACAGCTACTAATGTCTGAGGCTGAGAAAAAGTTTAATTTCGGATTTTCTGTAATCATTCATGGGCTCCCCTGTACTTCTGATGCTCTCTCCCATCATCAATTGACTGATTTCTCCCACCTCACATCCTCCATGATTGGGAAACTCTCCCCCTCCCTCCCCCTAACTGTATTGCTTTTGCATTTTGGCACTTCACCTCTCTCTAGAGTCTCTCTGTCTCTAGTCTCTCTCTCTTCTGCTGTGACCCTCCTCCTTCTGGGCCACTTGGTGCACTCACCAACCTTATATACTGGTGAGTGCATCACGTGACCTTCTGTTGTCTGATTAGATGCCACCAGCTGCCTGTACGTCCCGATGGCATCCACCAGGCAACAGACAACAAAATCACAGAAATGGCATCTCCACAGACCCGGAATCAGACTTCTGTGGTAAAGACTGTATTTATCCAGGTCTGTGGATTGCAGTTTTCCATCTGGAGGTCTGGATCTCCCATGGAACAGTCCACCCACACCTACTTTAGGTAATCATTTATTATTACCCCCAGGTAGCTTTCCTGCTTGGTGGTCATCAATACCACTATACCTATTTGTACTCTGCCCCAGAATCCTGTGCTGCAGTGGGTGAGTCAATAGCCTACAGTGCATGTTAGAGCTTTTATAGGCTCTGATCAAATGTTTGCCAGTCCTCCTATTCTCCTGGGGCCAACCACTGTCCTCTTGGACTGTGTTTAACCCAGGAAGTACAACAGGACCTGCTAAAAAGACCAGAGCTTAAAAACATAAGCAGTGATGGCAGAAAAAGACCAGTGGTCCATCTAGTCTGCATGAGCGCCCTATAGGCCTTGGAAACTATTGTTCTTCTAGTGTACTAATCCCACCTGTCCTCCCCATCCTCCTCCTCCTTGACTCTGTAGCTCCAAGCTTCCACCATACCCTTCATTCTATTCTAGCCTTGCTTTAATTCCCTACTTGTTTATCACAACCACCACGTCAACAAACAGACTGTTCGATGGTTACACCACCCTTTCCAAAAAGTAGTACTTCCTCATGTCCCTCCTGAATCTGGCTCTTGCTATTTTCCACTCAAGTCCATGAGACAGTGAGTTAGTGTTCAGGCTAAATTGTTCCCCGGAGTTCTGTTTTTTTAATTCCGTTAAGGAAAGGTCTCAATTATATCTCCCCTCTCCCTCCTAGTCTCCAGTGTGTACATGTTCAGTGCTATGAGGCGCACTTCAGAGGAGCTTCCTTTCTGGCCTTGAGACACTTTTGTTATTCTGCACTGAACTGCCTCCAGCTTATTCTTATCCTTTCTGAGGTAAGTACTCCAGAACTGTGTGCAGTACTCCAGGTGAGGTCTCACCAGGGATCTATAAAGGGGAAGTATTACTTATTTTCTTCTACTATCAGTACCCCTTCCTATACATCCCAGTATCCCATTAGCTTTGTTATAGGCCTTGGTGAACTGGCTTAATTGCTTAAGTGAGTTGCTGATGATAACAGCCAGATTACATTCTTCAGCCGTAGGGCTAAGCCTCTTCCCTCCCATCCAATACTATGTCTTGCGGTTCTTGTTCCCTAAGTGCATTACCCTGAACTTTTTTGCATTGAATTTTAACTGTCAAACACTTGACCATCACTCTAGCTTTTGTATATATCGTTCCATTTCCCTGTTTCTGTCATCACTATCCACCCTCTCACATAGCGTCATGTCCTCTGCAAAGAAACATAGCCTGCCCCAGATTCCCTCTCCAATGTCACTGATAAGAGGACTAGACTCAAGACCAATTCCTGTGGAACCTCACTCATAACCTCCCTCTCTTCTGATTTAACCCAAATGATCACAACCCTCTGTAGCCTCCCCTTCAGCCAGTTACCCTTCCAGTTTATTATGCGTTTAGCTGCACCTAGGTCCCCATCTTCTTCAGCAGTTGTTTGTGAGGTACAGAGTCAAAAGTCAGTATCAGTGGCTCAGCAGGTAGAACACTCACCTCTGAGGCCAGGAGATCAGAAGGCTGTGGGTTCCATCCCCACACCAGGCACTTGTGTTAATATCCCAATACTGACAATGTAGTGTAGCATGAGGCATGGGTGCTGCACTCCTGAGGTGCTGTCTTTCGGGTGAGATGTTAAACCGAGGTCCCATCTGCCTGTTCTGGTGGTAGTTCAGGTGGATGTTAAAGATCCCATGGCACCTCTAGTAAAGAGTAGGGGAATTTTATGGGGAAAAGGGGAGTAATAGTCCATTGATCAAGTCCATACTTAACTGTAGACACTTCATGCCTGAATGCAACTCAATAAATCAGTTATAACAAAAACAATTTACGGTGCCCATAAAATGTTGTCACAGCCTTTCAAAAGATAATGCGTCTGTGTTTTTGAACACTTCTCCAAGTCCTTGTTATATACTTGTCAAAGTGCTACCTGAATGGTTTGTAACAACACCTCATGAGGTACAGAATGTTGTTGAAGAACCCACTTACAACGGGCTTGTCACAAATAATATTTTAAAATGGAAAATATGACTTGTAAAGTTTCCATTGAGAACTGCTGCCAGCCTAGAGACTGTAGAACATATACCAAATCTGTATATGCAATAGTTTTAAACTGTTGAATTTCCCAGTGGTCAGCTATCAGGTCCCAAAACTGTGTAGCATACATGCAGTCCAAAACAAATGTTCTTCAGTTTTTGGAATCTGATGACAACATGGACGTAAACAGTACCGTTCACGAAGAGTATTGTGTTTATTATTATTTTTGACATTTAATTTGCCATGAATGGAAAACTACAACACATCCCACACAAAGACAGGTAGTCGTTTATTCCGTAGTTGCCAAAATATTTCAGTACTTTGTTGACGAACACAATAAGATAATGTCATGTCTTCCATACATTGTTCTTTGACCATACCACCATAAAGCTCATGTCTATTCTGAAGCAAGTTAACATTGTACTGCACCTTCCATGATATAATTTGATGGAACATTTCTTTCACTTCCCTTGGAATGAGGTGAATTTTGAGCAATAATCTACTTTTCTGGAGTTCCCATGACCTCAGACAGGGAGCAGCCCATTCTATCAATGCTTTCTTCTGGTTCAGAAGTGGGTCCATAATATTGCAAAAGAGAAGCATACTAAAGTAAAAGGCCACTAGATGAATCATCCAGATACCACCTTCCTGACTGCTCATGTACGTAATATGTCATTTTATGGGATTTAATCTGCTCCCCCACAAGGCTCTAAAAAAAAGACTATAGAGTCTAGTTAGTAATTACTTAGGAGAAGATATATATATAACTCACATAGAGCAAGATGAGCATAATCAAAGTTTTTAGCAAAAGGACCCTTTTCTGTGTAGAAATAATGCCATGCACCCAATACTCTAATATACCTTCTGCTTTCTTCAGTTTCTCCTCCCAATTTAAAACAGCTAAATTGTTGTGTTCAAATTATATACCCAAAATGGTAATCGGGTCACTGGTCAGGGCTATTCCAGCAAAGGAGTTCAGGAACTGTTCAGCAGGACCCAACCAAAACCCAACACTCTTTTCTTTATTAATACTAGAACCTGAAACCACAGAGAAATCCTTCAAATGGTTCTGTATCACGGATTCCTCTGTGGGGTCACGTTCCAAAATGACCACATCATCTGCATATGCTACCACCTTCAATGGAGGGGCAGTATTGAAGAGGGAGATGCCTCGAAGTCCTGGGTCATTACTTAACCTTTAAACTAGAGGATCTATACCAAAGACAGAAAATAATGGACTCATGGGGCAGACCTGTTTTACCCCCCATGAACCCTAACTGCTTTACCTCTCCAGCCATTCAAACAAGGGGTAACAACTGCCTCTTTATAAAGGCCTCTAATCCAGCTGACATTCTGAGGAGGGATACCATAGTGCAACAGAATCCTAACTAGATACTCTTGAGACAAAAAAATCAAAGGCCTTTCTTTGATCTAAACTTAAGACCAACCCTGTTTCCACCCCCATTCGACCTCTATGAAACACTTCCCTTAATTGTATCAGATTGCCCTAAATCCCTCAGTGGGGAATAGCACATCCTTGTTCCTTACAAATAAGGGAATCAGCACAAGCAGCTAATCTATTGGACAGGAACTTACTTAAAATTTTAATGTCCATATTCATAATACAAATAGGTCTCCAATTCAGTAAGCTCGACCTATCTCCTTTTTTAAATAGTAAAATCAAATCAGCTTCTACTAAAGAACCTGAAATAGCCGAAGTGTAATAACTCATTATACAAAGTAGCCAGTTCCTGACAAACAAAACTACTATAAACCTTATAAAATTCAGCTGGAAATCCATCCAGACCAGGGGTAGAGTTAGACTTAAGCTGTTGTATCACCCCTTTAACCTAGCTCAGTAATAGGTGCTAAGAGGTGCACTTCCGGCTCTGTTGTAAGGGTCTTCCTTTCTAACTGACCTAGGTAGCCATCCACATTTTGTACATGTGGAGTAAAATTAAAGGAACTGTCCACATAATCATTTACAATACACATGATAGAGAATTTATCTCTACATATAATCCCAAATTCATCCTTAAACTCCCAAACCATTTTTTTTAGAATTTTGTTGGCTGTTTTTAAAAGGGTCGAAAGTCAATCTTATACCAACTGTACCAAAACGTATTTGATGTTGCAAAGTCTTAGCCCTATCATATTGAAATTGACACATGTCTTTTTTAATTTGTTGAGTTTGAGAACTAAAATCATGGCCTGTAATGTCAGATAAGGAATCAATCTATGTAATTGCTTTTGAAGTCGTAAATACCTAAAATTTCTGTCGCTTTTCAATTTTCCTATTTTATTTTGAAAAAGGCATCTAAAATTTTTCTTCGAGTCCAGACACCAAGCTCCAACTGAGTCATACATACACTGAATGGAAGATCTAGCCTCCCACAATTTGTGAACCTCATGTACTATGCCCTCCTGTAGCAGTAATGATGTATTTAACTTCCAAGAAGGTTTCCCACAATTAAGGTGAGCATCCCAATAACAACCAATAAACACAGCAGAATGATCAGAAAAGGCCAGATCCAAAACTTAAGACCTTTTGACCTCCAAAGATTTAGAGACAAAAAAATAATCTATTCTTGTTCTCAGAGAACCTTTACGAAAGGTGAACCCGTCCGAATCATGAAAATGACGATATGCATCATTTAACTGCGCTGAGACAATGATGTCCTTTAAAGCAATAGTCAAAGAACATTTTATTAGTCCTCAACCCCCTATCTTCCTTTTGTGTACTGCAGCTGAAGTCACCCCCCAAACTATAGTTCTAGAAGTACACAAAAAGGCTGAATTTTCCTAAAAAGTTTTACTCTCAAAGCTTTTCCCTGAGGCGCATAAAGATTAATCAAACAAATCCTATTCCTGCCATAGGAAATATCTAGAATCAAGGCCCTACCAGAATCCAAATCTAACAACCTAGAAACTTTTAAATCTATACTGGAAAATAAAATACCCAGGCCATCACATCTATCCTGACCTTGAGACCAAAAGGTGACCCCCTGCTTCCATTTTGCATTACACTGTACAAGTTCTTGAAAAGTTTTGATTTGTGTGTCCTGAATCAAAATTATGTCAGTTTTGAGTAAACTTAGTTCAGTAAAAGCTAAATCCCTTCATAACCCAGTCTTAATGCTATTCACATTTAGAGATAAGATACGATAAAAACACATGAAAGATTATAAGGATGAAGAGCTCCCATAAACAAATCACTGCTTAGATCTAGTAGCCAATCATTTTTTCCCTGAAGTACTCTTCTCCATACCCGAAGAAGCCTCTTTAGAAGAGGCAACCGAGGAAGAAGCTGACCCCAAATCCTCTCCCTCAGTACCCACCATAGGTGTTTCAATAGGGATACTCACATAACAATTGGGCTGTATGGTCCCCTTTCTTTTTGCAATTTTCCTTTCCTTCCCTCTAGGTTCTGGAGGCAAACTAGTCTTTTCCCTCATCGTTTTTTTACACATCACTTTATTAAAAGGACTCTCAATATCTAGTTTAGGAGGGGGGCATTGATGGCATCCTTAAGTTGTGGCCTTCACTGATTCCCTCATGCATACTCTCATCACTGTCAACCTCCTGTTCTATAGCTTCAAAATTCATACCTTGAGGAGCATTATCCTGAGATTCTACCCCAGATAAGGGAGCCTGTTCAGTATTCACAACCTCTACAGCTACAGGAGCATTCAATAGTACTGTTCTGCCCTCCTCCCTCATAACACCATCCCCTACAAGAAGCCCAGCTTTTGAGGCAGGGTCTGGCAATGATCCTGCAAGCTGATTAGGATTACCATCCTGCACTTTATTACTATGCTCTTTCTCCTGTAAGATGTCCTGCATCCTCTTCTCAGATGCAAAAGCACAGCCTTTTTTCTGGGCCTGAGTTATTAAAGCCTCATGGGAAAGGCTGTCACTGGAGTTATGGGAGACCCATGGACATTTAATATACGAGTGCCCTCGTTCCTTACAAAGGTTACAGCTAAACAAGTTTTTACAGTTTGCAGAAAAATTTCCAATTTACAAACAATGAGAACATTTAAGGGTGTCACAGGCATTGCTGAGGTGTAAATGAGAACCATAATTATGGCAAGACTTTGGCTGTCCTGGATAAAACAAGGCACACCTATCCTTTCCCAGAAAAAAAAAACTAGGAAGGTGGGCAATACCACTATTAGTCATGAACAGTTTACATTTAACCCTCCAACCCCTTCCCCCATCCAAAATTGTTCCGAATTAATCACAGGAGTAGGATTTTCCAGGACCTCACATCGTTTCTTTAACCAATATAAAATATCTGCAATATCAACTCCTTCATTTTTGAAAAGAATGGTAATGTTCTGAACTGCAGGCTTAGTAATGGGAATTGCCAGGAAGGGGGCTCACAAAGGTGTTTCCTTTAAAGCATTATATTTTACCCCAAATCTGTCTAGAGCCTCCATAGTTTTGAAACTTACGTCATAATTAAACTCATCAGTATGAATCAATGCAAAAACTTCGGAGGCATAAGACTTTAGAAAATTCTTCAACAACTTCCTCCCAACATACACTCTGTCCGGAGGGTTCTCCAGGCCTCCTTTATACATCAAATGGATGGCATTTCATCTAGGAGCAGGTTCTCTCGTATTAGCCTTAATAAATCAGCCATGCACAACAATGGCTTAAACATATTTTGTTTAGTAGGATCTTGTAAAATTGCTACTCCCAAGCCCACAGATAAAGTGTCATCAGTATCCTGAAAAGCAGGTACTTCCTCCGGTAATTGAGGCTCAGTTGGCTCATCAGCACCCAGCATCTGTCTACCTGTACCAGCTCTGGGCACACTCCCCATGTCAGTAACAGAACAAGTACTCACTGCAGAGAAATTCATGTGCTGTGTAGTGGCATTCCCTGTAGCTTTAACACCAGCAGTAGCACTATCACCAGAATCCGAAAAAGAGCCTTGTATAGAGGAAAGCAACTTTCCAGTGTCAGTAATATGCATTGCCTTGTACTCCTGTACTTTCAGGTCCTGTGGATCAGGTAGCCAGCCATTTTCTGTGTGGACCCAGCCCCCATCAGCCAACACTGTCTCTGGTAGCCGACCCTGTAATTCTGCAGCACGGTGAACTGAATGTCCTCTCATACATTTGTGTACCAGTCCTAAAGTTTTATTCAACTTTTCTCTCCCTTCTTGAGGCTAAAGTATGCTAAAGCCCTCCGGTAACTGAGTCGGGTCAGCAGTATCTGGAATCAGCTCCACAACCTCTGTATCACTCAGACATCTGGGCACCTGCCCACTCTCCGTTTCTCCAGTACACACACCGGTTCCATGTGTCGTCTTCGCACTGGGCAGTGCCAGCAAAACTTCTTCAATGACATTTCCCAACTTGGAACTGTGCTCTGCAACACTCTCATTGTCCTGATTGCAATTATAAGTACGAACAGAATCCACACTGACTGGTAAGTCCATATCCTGCAAAATACAGGCAGTTGCATCAGAACCAGACATATTCAGAGAAAAATCAATACAGTCACTGTGGGTCACTAAGAAAACCGAGGTGAGGAGGAGACCCTCTCCCCTTTCTCACACTCATCCTTCTCCTCCAAAGTTTGGGACACAGTGGCCATCTTGACAATGGACAGCAACTCCTCCTACCGCAGAGTAGGGGAACTTCCCCGGTGCCCTGGCCAAATTTCCCTTATTCACTAAAAATACCACCAACCAGCTTAATCTGGTTCAAGGTCATTTGGCATTCATCTGTATCCCCCTTCCCTGGGTCGTGCCTGAAAATAGGCAGAATCTGCCACGTACACTTATCCGGTCAACAAAAACTGAAAAAAAAACAAAAAAGCCTTGCCGAAGTCTAAGAACAGCAAATCCACAGCATAGCCCCAATATAATTCCTTCATCACCCAGTCAAAGAAAACTATCAGGTTAGTCTGACAGGACCTTCCTGCACCAAATCCGTGCTGTTTACTATGCTAGAGCACCTTGCTGTTCAGGTAGTCTCTGGGGTCCTCCTTGACCAGTGACTCCACAAGCTTCACTAGGATAGAGGTTAGACTGATAGGCCTGTAGATTGCTGGTTTCTCCTTGTCTACTCTGATGAAGTGGAACAACATCTACTGCCACCAATCCTTTGGGACTTCCTAGTCCTACTTGAGCTGTTGAACAGGTGCACTAGGGGTTCAGCCAGTCCTGCTGCTAAGCCTCTGAGTATCTTTGGATGTAAGCCATCTGGTCCCAGGGCTTTATCTATCTTTAAGGCAGCAGCCCTTTTAAGATTCTATCACTAGTAAATATTGTCTGTCTCATCTCTGGACTCCCTTAGTGTCTGCTTTGTTGCCACTCTCTGTCAAGGACTCAATGTCCCTCCTAGAGAAAACTGAGGAAAAGTAATCATTAATTATGGTGGCCTTTTGCCTGTACTCCTCTATCACCATACCCTCCACAACTAACCTTATAATTACCTCTCCTTTTTTCTCTAAGATATCTGAAAAATTGTTTTTTTCTGTTCTTGACCCCTCCACAATACATTGCTCTGTGTCTGTATTTGCCTCACTAATCCCTATTTTTCTGTACACAATCTTCCCATTGTACATCCCCCTGCTTTTCATTGCATTTATAGAAGGTCTTCTTCTTGGCCCTCACCACTTCACTCACTGAACATTGCCAAGAACCATAATGGTATTTTAAACCTTTTTTTTTGGTTATGGATCTTATACATATGTTAATCAAGAATGGGACCCTTTATTGCCCCATCTCTCTTCCACCCCATGTACAGTAGGTTCTCCACCCCAACTAACTATCCCTAACCAGCTCCCTCAGCCTATCAAAGTTGGCCCTTCTAAAATCAAGGACTTCAGCCCTCAATTGTGGTTTGCTGGAGCCAAGGGCCAGTTAAAAACAGACATAGTTATAGTCATTGTTTCCTAGCAGCTCCCCCACCACCACAGTTCTATGTTGATGAGCACCATATCAAGGACTGTGGTCTGCTTGATAGGTTCCTTAACTAGCTATAGCAGTAGACAGTCTTGGAAGGCATCCAGTAAGGCCTGAATTCTTGCACTCTTGGTAACTGGAACATCCCAAGGCATAGTTAAAACAGGATAGCTACCTGCTTTAATAAGCCTACACTAGACAGGGAGTGGCTCTACACAGTACAACCACTTGCCTTTGCAGGCCTACCCCAATTAGGGAGTAGTAACAACAGGACAACTACCTGCCTTCTACACAGTAAAACCACCTACCTTTGTAGGCCTACTCAAGATAGGGAGTAGTTACAATAGGACACCAACCTGTCTTTGCAAGCATACCCCAGATAGGTAATAGCTATGAAATGACAGCAACATGCCACCAGAGGCATACCTGTTTAGGGTTTATTGGTCCTGCAGTATTTGAAAGCCACTTCCTCTTTGTTTTTGACTACCAGCCGGTAGCATGAGATATGAGTGCAGGAGATAGGGCACCTACAATAACAGCGACCCAATCCCCACTGCATGTCTCCTGGGCTACCATAGAGTAGGGTAGCCGGAATGGGGGGGTCAGTGAATATAGTGATGTGATGTCACTATATGTACATGTGTGTGGGGGACTGAGCAAGCACAGCAAGGAGGGGGAGGTAATGTGAGTGGTGGTGCCGCAGTGGGTTGCTGAGCTGACCCCATGGGGTGGTGGGTGGGTTGGTAGCATTGGTCAGCAGGGTACTGGGTTCAGGTCCAGGCACTAGTACATTTTTGTTGATCCTGGCTCAAACCTTTTAAAAAAAAAAAGTGTTCATCCCCCCTGCCCCCGACATGCACCCTCCTGGAGTTGAGAATCCTTAAGTAGGGCTGTGCGGGGGGTACAACCCCCCACATAAATCATTAAAAAACTAAGTCCCCTGTGCCATTTTGCACTATGACTTTGCCATAACGGTGATTGCCTTTGGCTTTTGCCGTTATCACATAAACCCTTACTTACCTGGTCTCTATTGAAGTGTCATGCATTTAGACATGAATTGCCACGTTTTTTCTTGCTATGCTTCATATTGTGTATGTGAATCTTTAGCCTACTATATCTGTGAGTCTTTAACCAAATAAATTTGTTTGGCTACCACTTTGCTATGTTTACTTTGACTGTCAGGAGTTCATCTATTTTTGTAACTGTTACTCTTCTGCTGCTTCAAGATGGCACCCACTAGGGATGGGCTACCCACTGAGTAGCTGTATCAGGTAGGTCAGGTATCATTGATTTTTTGCTGGGTAGGGTGATGTGGATAATTTACTACCCTACCCAACATAACAGTGTACTTCAATGATCGGGTACTTTTGACATGGGTATTGAGTCGGGAAATAGGTCTTTTTTGTTAAAAATGGCATTACAGGAGCCCATGGGGTCCTGGGACTCTTCTGATGTTGTAAACAGGCATTAAAACAGGGCATCCTGTGGGGTTCTCATAGCAGTAAGGAGCACATGACACCAGGCTGACAATCTGATTGGTCAGTGCTGGTGTTTGTGCTCCATGTCTGCTGTGAGCACGCAAATAGCAGTGGAGTATAGAGGGAGGAATCCTCATTCGCTCTGCATTTGCAGTGAAAGAAACCAAACAAAAACTTAACATATATAAAAGAAAACAAAATGCTTAATCCATGAAGGACCAAGGGAATAGGGACTGAAGAGGGAATTGGGGGATCATCCAGTACAGTGCTTAGAAGAGAAGAAGAAAAGGGGGTAGAAGGCACTTGTCACTGGCAGCTGCTGCTTTTTCAGAGTGAAACCATTTTGGATTTATTACATGCTGTCTGATAGGTGCCCCAAGCCCTGTCAGTGACATAATTAGTACTCTATGTCTCTCTGCAGTATAGTGAAAGCCATTTAGGCTGTATTACACACTGTCTGTTGTTAGGTGCCCCTAGTCCTGTCTGTGATACACATCTACTCTGTTTCTCTGTGCAGCATAATGAAAGCAATTTATGCTGTTTTAGACACTGTCTGTTAGGTGACCCAAGCCCTGTCTGTGACATAGCTACTCTCATCTCTCCGTAGTATAGTGTTAGCAATTTAAGCTGTTACACACTGTCTGTTGTTAGGTGAACTGAAACTTCTTTGTGACAAAGCTACTTTGTGTCTGAGAGCAGCATAGTAAAAGTCATTTAGGCTGTATTTCACACTATCTGTTGTTAGGTGCTCTGAGTGCTGTCTGTGACATTTATTTTATTATTTTATTTATTTAGTTTTTGTTGACCAGGTAAGTGCACTAGACAAATCCTGCCTATTTTCAGGCACGACCTGGGGGAGGGGCATACAGATGAATGCCAACTGACCTTGAACCAGATTAAGCTGTTGGTGGTATTTTTTAGTGAATGAGGAAAATCTAGCCAGGACACTGGGGAAATTCCCCTACTCTTTTCGATAAGTGCATGGGATCTTTAACATCCACCTGAACTACCACCAATCCAGGCAGATGGGACCTCGGTTTAACGTCTCATCTGAAAGACGGCACCTCAGAAGTGCAGCACCCCTCTCATGCTGCACTACAGTGTCAGTACTGGGATATTAACCCAAGTGCCAGATGTGGGAACTGAACCCACAGCCCTCTGATCTCCTGGCTTCAGAGGCGAGTGTGCTACCTACTGAGCCACTGACACTGATGTGTCATAGCTATTCTGTGTGTCTCTGCAGTATAGGGAAAGCAATTTAGGCTGTTACACACTTTCTATTGTTAGGAGCTCTGAGCTCTGTCTGGGACATAGCTACTCTGTGTGCCTCTACAGTATCGGGTAAGCAATTTAGACTGTATTACAAATACACACTGTCTGTTAGAAGCCCTGAGCCCTGTCTGTGACATAGCTACTCTGTGTCTCTTTGCAGTATAGTGAAAGTCATTTATGTTGTTACACGCTGTTTGTTGTTAGGTGTCCCGAGCCCTGCCTGTGACATAGCTACTCTGTGTCTCTCTGTAGTATAGTGAAAGACATTTAGGCTGTATTACAGTGTCCGTTACGTGCCCTGAGCCCTGTCTGTGAGATAGCTACTCTGTGTCTCTCTGCCGTATAGTGAAAGCATTTAGGCTGTATTACACTGTCTGTTAGCCTGTTAGGTGCCCTGAGCCCTGTCATAGCTACACTGTATGTGACGTCTCTCTGCAGAATAGCAAAAGCAATTTAGGCTGTATTACATTCTCTGTTACATGCCCCAAGCCCTGTCTATGTGATATTAGCTACACTGTGTGTGTGCCTCTCTGCTGCATAGTGAAAGCAATTTAACCTGTATTACACAGTGTCTGTTAGGTGCCCAGAGCCCAGTCTGTGAGATAGATACTCTGTGTCTCTCTGCAGTATAGTGAAAACATTTAGGCTGCATTACACTGTCTGTTAAGTGCTCCAAGTCCTGCCTCTGTGACATTAGCTACACTGTGTGTGTGTCTCTGCTGTATAGTGAAAGCAATTTTGCCTGTATTACACAGAGTCTGTTAGGTGCCTTGAGCTCTGGCTGTGACATAACTACTCTGTGTCTCTCAGCAGTATAACAAAGGCCATTAAGGCTATATTACACTGTCTGTTAGCCTATTAGGTGCTCTAAGCCCTGTCATAGCTACACTGTGCGGGATCTCTGTCTTCAGCATAGCAAAAGCCAGTTAGGCTGTATTACACTGTCTGTTTGTTGCCCCATGCACTATCTGTGTGACATTAGCTACACTGTGAGTATGTTTCTCTGCTGCATAGTGAAAGCCATTTAGTCTGTATCACACGGTGTCTGTTAGATGAGCAGAGCCCTGTCTGTGAGAGAGACACTCTCTGTCTCTCTGCAGTACAGTGAAAGCATTTAGGCTGTATTACACTGTCTGTTAAGTGCCCCAAGCCCTGCCTGTGTAACATTAGCTACACTGTGTGTGTGCCTCTGTTACATAGTGAAAGCATTTTTGCCTGTATTACAGTGTCTGTTAGGTGCCTTGAGCTCTGGTTGTGACATAGCTACTCTGTGTCTCTCAGCAGTAAAACAAAGGCCATTAAGGCTATATTATAAGCATAGCAAAAGCCAGTTAGGCTGTATTACACTGTCTGTTTGTTGCCCCAAGCACTATCTGTGTGACATTAGCTACACTGTGCATGTGTTTCTCTGCTGCATAGTGAAAGCCATTTTGTCTGTACTACACGGTGTCTGTTTGGTGAGCTGAGCCCTGTCTGTGACATAGCTACTCTGTGTCTCTCCAGTACAGCAAAAGTCATTTAAGATGTATTACACTTTCTGTTGACCTGTTAGGAGCCTCAGCCCTGTCAAAGCTACACTGTGTGTGGCGTTTCTCTGCAACATAGTGAAAGCAATTTAGGGTATATTACTCTGACTGTTAACTGCCCCAAGCCCTGTCTGTGTGACATTAGCTACACTGTGTGTGTGCCTGTCTGCTGCATAGTGAAAGTAATTTTGCCTGTATTACATAGTGTCTGTTAGGTGCCTTGAGCTCTGGCTGTGACATAGCTACTCTGTGTCTCTCAGCAGTATAACAAAAGTCAATAAGGCTGTATTACACTGTCTGTTAGTCTGTTAGGTGTCCTGAGCCCTGTCATAGCTACACTGTGTGTGCTGTCTCTCTGCAGTATAGTGAAAGCCATTTAGGCTGTACTACACTGTCTGTTTGGTGCCCCAAGCATTATCTGTATGACATTAGCTACTTTGTATGTGTGTCTTTCTGCTGCATAGTGAAAGCCATTTAGCCTGTATTACATGGTGTCTGTCAATTACCCCAAGCCCTGTCTGTTACCTAGCTACTCTGTGTCTCTCTGGAGTGTAGTGAAAGCCATTTAGGCTGTATTACCCTGTCTGTTAACCTGTTAGGTGCCCTGAGCCCTGTCAAAGCAACGCTGTGTGTGATGTCTGTCTGCAGCATAGCGAAAGACTTAGCTGTGTCAACTATGTCTCATATTTCCCAGGCTAAGTCTACTATAAGGGAACACAGTGCTACTGCAAGTGCAACTGTAAATGATGTGGACAATATGAATCATAGCACTAATGAGAAACATAGTGACAGTAATAGTAATACCACCAGGACTGGCACTAAATGTCTTCCTGAACCAAGAAAGTATGTTAGCAATGAAGTGATACTAGAGTTTTGGAAAGAACTGACAGGAGTTACTCATAGAGATTGTGAAAGTTTTGTCTTATGTGCCAGGATACTTCCAGCAGATGAAGCAGCATGCAAGGACAAGGAGGTATCCTCTCAAATATAAGCTCAGATGCTGAGGCAGTGAATGCTGATAAAGATGGTGGTGTTAGTGGGGACTGGGAATGGGATAGCCCAGGGCTACGTCCCACCTAATAATGGCAGCACTTCCAGTGCTTTTGAATCTTGTGGAAATGAGGTCTGTAGTTTCGATGAAGGGGTAGAAGAGCATGCCCCTGTAAGGCATGAGAGGCAACTGCAGAAAAAAAAAATCATATGCTAAATGAAAGAATAAGAAGATGAGCATGAATGAGAACAATACATGTCAACAAGAAAATGACAGCACAGGTTTCTTCCAGTTCCCTTGTCTGCACAAGAAATGGTATCCCATGAATATAGCGAATACAAAATAGTGACTAAATAACAGCGCATCAATAATAGCGCTATTCTTTATCTCGATCATATAGTTTCAGGGGCAGTACATACTAGTGACTTCTTGCAAGTGTCGACAAACATAAATAGTGTTTATATAAAAATGGTGAAAAACTCCTGCTTGTCGCCTTGTCCCTCTTACCTATGGATAGTGTGCTTGTTACCTTGTCCCTCTCTACATGTGACTACCAGCTAATGATGTTGCAGCATGCTACCTAGCAACTGTTAGATGTTATATTCCTGTGTCTTGCTCGTACATGTTGCGATTGTCTTGACAACTGTAATATAAGCTCCATTACCACGTAACATAAATGGAGTTAAAAAAAGATTTAGAACTCAATGTGAACACAAACACACCTTAAGCTAATCTTTCTCCTTCTGTTAGAGCAACTGTAATCTGTAAGCTCCATTGCTCCCTTTGCTCCCTTGCTTCCTTGCAAAACAGTGGAAACAAAAAGAACTGAACCATAGTGCTGCAAAAACCAAAATGGCCTTATTCTGTGTGCAGCAAGCTAAGCTCCATGCAACAGTAATCATCATTCATTCATTCATTCATGTCCCTCCAGTGTTCTGCTTACTATCTGTGGCAAATAACATCAGCTCATAATGCAGCAGGTCAGAGGTTAAACCCCACCACCACTCTCAGCTGCTGCTAATTATCAGTTTAATTGTAAAATCCAGCTCTGTGATACTTGGTTCAGTTTCAGAGCTGCATTAACTGAACTGAGATGGAATTCATTACAAGCCAGAAAGGTAGGCCCCTTGTTCTATATGGTGGATTTCTGTACAAAAACGATAAAGAGACTGCTGACAAAGTGTACTGGAGATGTGCTGAAGCACATAAATATAGCTGTATAGCTCACCTCCACATAGTTGGTAATGAGGTTGTTGCTCAAATTAAAGAGCACACCCATGTACCTGATGCTGGAGACGTGGGTGTGCAATGGGTGATGTCTGACATAAGTAAATACAGAGACCTAAATGAACGAGTGGTTTCAACTGTCTCAGAATAAGGGTCAAGAAGCAAATATGAGTACCTTAGAGGCCTGGCTTACAATTTTCCATTCCAGGTCTAAGCAACAGCATGTTAATGCACCCCTGACATTCTGACCACTTAACTTGCTTTGGCAAGTTTTTTTTTTATTAATTAGACTTTGGCTTATTCTATTAAGTGGTATTGTTTGCAATGATGCAATGATGCATCTCTGTCATTCTAACAAGTTTGCTTGCTTTAGCAAGTCTTTATTTTTTAATTTATTGGTCTTTGGCTTATTGGGTAAATTAGTTTAGTTTGCAAATAAAATATAGTTTTTAACAAGCTATGCCATGAGGCAGAAGAATTAGCTTGTTTGTATCACAGTGGCTCACTTCGAGTTCAAAATCTTTATTTTCTCCATTTTCACTATTTTGACTTTGCCAGGGAGTAGGGGAGCTTAGACAGTTGCCATGACGATTGCAGCATACATGAGCAAGACACAGGAACATAGCATCTAACAGTTGCTAGGTAGCATGCTGCAACATCGCTTTCATTTGTTAATACGCTGTTGCAAATAGCAGTGATAAGCAAGCTTTTGGCAATAGGAAGTCTCAGAGAGGCAAGTCAAATACATCGACCATAATTGTGGGTAAGGCTTCCAAATATGTATTGGAATCTAATTGCCCAGTTTGTGTGCAGTATAGAGAGATGTGCATGGGCTGTTTCTGTGAGCAGGAGGGAGATTTTAGAGAGATGTGAGCAGTAGATTGTGGAAGCAAGAGAATTAATGAGAACTGCCTCTCTATTATTATGAGACTGCTAATATATGTGGCACCATAAAGTACGGGAGCTCTCGCTATACAAAATTCGCCCATTTGCTTATCACGATTAAATATTCATGATTATCACATAGAACCACAAGAAATAGTGCCAGGCAATGTAATACAAACCACAAAAGGTAAATCTTTACTATGGAATATATTTTATATTAACCCTGCAGATAACTCTTGAGCTGTATGCAATCTGTGTAAAAAGACCATTAGTCACGATGGCAAAGCCGAACATTTTGGAACATCAGTGATGATATAACATGCAAAGGCAAAAAAAAAAATTGAGTGGGGCAGGGCAAGGGACAGTGTGGTTGGTATGGGTGGTAGTGGAGGTGGTAGTGGCAGTGGTCAGAGTTACAATGAACTGGAAGCAGAAACTAACATTGAATCATTTGATGTGTCCTTGCACTCTTTCCAGACATAGTTTTCTTCTGACTTCATCAAGTACTGCAAAATCCCAAAGTAGTACTCCACATGAAAAAGGTGAAGGAAATACAGTCCTCGAAAATTTTAAAATATCTTGTCATTCTCATCAACCAACATTAAAAGAAAGTGCTGCAAGGACATCAACATTTGTCCACAAGAATCCAGCATGCCAGCTGTCAAACAGAGGCATTGCAGAGCTGTTGGCTGATTGTCAACTCCCTTTTGCTTTTGTTGCCCAAAAAGTTTTCCTCAAGTTCATGATCTGGATTGAGCCATGATACATCATTCTGTGTCAATAATGTTTCTCAAAAAAGGCTGTTCGGTACAGAACTCCTGAGATTTTTCAAAAAATGGGCTTAATGAACAACAATAAATGTTGGTGCTGTAACTCCTCCAATGGCAATTTGCTACATATTTTATGGCATTGTCCTCCCATACACAATCTTTGGCATCATATTCATTTATTTGCAATGAAAGTGATTGGTTCTATCCTTTGCATTAGATCCAAAACATTGCATACTTGGTATTTTCAATGCTCATTCATACAAAATATCCCATTCTCAGAATAGGTGGTTATCCCTACTATTCCTTCAAGTTAAACGCCTTCTACTAATGCATTGGAGATCCAACATCATTCCCACCCTCCTGGATATTCTCAAACAACTATCTCAATACGCCATCCTTGATCGTATGTCACACTTAGCCTCTGACTGAATTTATATAATAAATGCTGGCAGGACTATGTTAAATATTTAAACATGTCTATACATAGTGTCACTTAATGCATTGGTTGTTATATGTTCATATTGGAATCTCACTTCTAGCTCTTTCGTTCATTTTTCATCTCCTCTCTTTCTCTCTTTCTATCTCCTTTTCTTCTTCCTTTTTATCTTCATTCTTGTTCATGTTCTTAGATATGTTCTCTTTTTTATGTTCTTCCTTTATACAGGCTTACACATACTTGTATTAAATTACATCATAATAGAAGTACAATCATGACTGCTCATATTTCTTGTTTGTATCTACTCCTTTTACCCCTTGAACCATAAATTGCCATATTTTCTCTCTTTCATACATATTGTACTGCTACATATTGTTTTCTCAACATTTGTTTTCCCCTTTAATATCATTGTATAATACTTCAGACAACATGGTTTTTTTCCTTCTCCCATTAAGAGTTTACGTAAGTGTATATTGGAGAATGTGGTGTATTTGTATGTATAATCACAATAATTACAATAAAAAGATTAACTGCAAAAAAGGCTGTTCCGCATTTGTATGACTTGGTGCGTAGTGCAGTCACTAAGCAGTTGAAACTCTCTGTGGTGTAGCAGGATCACATATCCACAGATATATAAACCAGTAACAATTGACTACATGAATGTTATAGCTCATTGGGCAAGTTTCCAGTCAGAAAGTAATAACCCCTCCCTACCACTAAGTAGTAGGAAGCAGGCTGTATTATGTGTCACCACTTTTGAGGAAAATAACACTGCTGTGAATATTTTGCAGGAGCTGGAACAATTCCAGAAATTTCTTACTCCGTATTTCTTATCTCCAGGGTTCAGTGTCAGATAATGTTGCCAGCAATGACAAAGCTGTTAGAGATAGCAACTACCAACAGATACCTTGTTTTGCACATTGTTTACATCTTCTCATCCATAGTTTCTTAAATGGAAAGAGAAGTGCTGAACACTTTTAGGTCTTACTAGGAAAACATGTGGACATTTCAGCCACTCTGTGAAAACACAAAGAATCCTGAAGGGTCTACAGAGGTCAAACAACTTGCCATTGCAACCATTAAAGCAGGAAGTTCCAACCTGCTGCAATTCAACATTTTACATGTTGGAAAGGCTTCTTGAACAGAAAAAAAGATGTACATGACTACATCATGCATAATCAAATAGGTAAAGTAAACATTATGCTCAATTCAAGCAACAGGACTCTGCTTGAATTTTTGGTCAGATTATTGGAGCCATTTGAGGCTGCCACATGTGGTGTCAGTGCAGAGAGTGCAAATCTGAGTCAGATTCTTCCTGAAATCAGATTTCTTCACATTTTCCTTGAAGACATAAAGAACAACACCACCACTGTTATGCTGGTAGATGTCTTACATCTCAGACTGTTGACTGATCAGAGACTAAATATCATGTTTAAGAATGACACTTAGGTGTTGGTTATATTGCTAGATTCCCACTTTAAGTGGAACATTGAAGCCATCCTTCCTGCAGGGGAAGACAATAAGTATTGGAGTGATCTTCTGCTAGCCAAATGTGACATTGCCCTAATAACACCATTAACTGATTTACAGCAGTCTACTCTAACAAACCATCAGAGTGTGCCTCTGGAGCAGACAATAGTACATCTATGAATTATTCACTATAACCAGTGTTATCAATGTGGGAAAGAACATCTACAGCTACTTCTTGGGCATCCTATTTTGGGGTCAGAAAGACAAATCACTTATGTGTTACATGCAATGACATAGACTAGTATCCTGTAAAGAAAGTGCAGCTGGTTCATCTGCCAGACTGGTAACTGTCTCATGGAGAACAATGATCCTGGAGTACGGTACAAGTCACATTAAACTGTTCCATCAACTCACTGGTGTAGAATTGCTTTTTCATGATGCTACTGGATTGGCAACTCCAACTCTTGAAGCTTTCAACTCTTTTCCAACCTTCATTCACTGCCTATTCAGCTCACATGTAACTGTTTAGTGAAATGGCAGTAGCTGCATTTTCATGGCATTGTTTATTAATATCACAACATTCCTTAAGAACATTGTTTATAGATATCACAGCATTCCTTAAAAGCATTGTTTATAAATATCACAGCATTCCTTAAGAGTTGTTTAGTCTGCCTTCTGAAATGAAACTCATAAGCACTCAGTTGAAAATAAAGCATATAGTTCATAGCAGCTAGATGCAAACCAAGACTAAACTTTTACTAATTCATTGAATTAAACCCTGCACAGATTAGGAAACTCATTGAATAATGCTACACAAGTGAGTTGAGGGAACAGTTTAATGTGACTTGTACTGTATGTTGCAGACCATACTGTTATTGGTCTCAAGGAAGATCCATTACTTTGTTGAAACAAAAGAGAACAATATGGCCAGATCTAGCAAATCTTGCAGTAATGTACCTCAGTTGTCCACCTTTAAGACTATAATCAGAATGCATATTTAGTGCAGCTGGAGGAATAGTCACTGACCACGGAACACTGCTAAGTCCTGCAGATGTGGAATGGCTTACATTTCTCAAAATGAATGCTGACAATTTCCCAGTTGTCCCAAACACTGAAGTCTCTGACTCTGACCCTGAACATGAACAACAGCCTGCAAATGGTGATACTGAATATGATGACTATGTCATGTACAAAACGAATAGAACCATCACCAGTGCCACCATGCCAGCCATATATGCCACACTACTTTTCATTTTCTTTTGTCAAGTCATCAGTTTTATATTATGTAAGTTTGAGCAATGCACATCATGGGTATAATTTCTGAAAACATCAGTACCCTCACTCAGAGCTGCTGTGTCTCCTGTACCTACCTTATCAGTGCCCAACATGGGTATATTTTTTGAAAACAGCAGCAGGCTCAAACAGAACTGCTGCACCTCTCATACCTACCTCAGAAATGCCCACCATGGGAATAGTTTTTGGAAACAGCAACATGCATGCAAAAAGCAGCTGTGCCTCTGGTACCTGCCTCAGCAATTCCCGCTATAGGTATGATGGCTCAGGGCACCTAACAAACAGTGTAACAGTTAAAAAATAAACAGTATTTCACATGATTTTTGTTGTGGTCAGGTTGGGTAATTGGGTAGTAGAACAGGTCAGGTACTAACTATCCAACCTGACCTGACCCAACTACTTAGCTGTGGGTCACCCTGGAAACAGGAAATGGGACAGCCATAAGAACTGGAGTTGTCTACAGGCCCCCAGACCAGGGGGAGGACATAGACACATTACTGTTAGAGGATATACAAAACATGACAGCTAAAGGGGAGGTTCTGATAATGGGAGACTTCAACATGCCGGATACAGATTGGTCAATACCTGCAGGAACATCTGCCAGAACTAGACACATAGTGGATTCCCTGCAGGGGAGGGCCTCAAACAACTGGTACAACAACCCACAAGAGACAGGGCTATCCTAGATCTAGTGCTGACTAACAGGAAGGGATCACAGATCTCCAGGTAGAAGGTCACCTGGGGCCAGTGACCATCACATGGTATGGTTCAGTTTGGCTACTACATCTAAATCATCCCATTCCAAGGCAAAAATATGGGACTTCAGAGGAGCTGACTTTGATAAGATGGCCAACAGAGTTAAACTAGCCCTGGCAAAAAGAAACACAGGTGAGGGGGTACAGGCAAAGTGGGCAAGCATTAAGGATGCAATACTTGAAGCAACATCCCATTGTGTTAGACAGAAAAGGAAGTGCAAAAGAAGAAGGAAACCACTTTGGTTCTCAAATACAGTAGCAGAAAGGTCAGAGCCAAAGACTGGCCTTCAGGAAATATAAGGGAACACAGCGGGATGAAGACAGGAGGTATACCAAACTTCCTAAGGAAGCAGGAAGGCAGTAAGGCAGTAAGGCAGGCAAAGTCCCAAACTGAGGAAACACTAGCACGAACAGTAAAAGAAGGTGACAAGACTTCTATAGACACATTAGTGAAAGAGAAAGTCCAGAGGGGTATTGCTAAGCTTAATGGAGAAAGAGAGCATGTGAGGAGGAGGACCATGTAAAAGCATCTATCCTAAATAGATACTTTTGCTCAGTATTTACTGAAGAGAAGGTAGGGCAGGGCCCACAGCTCAGCACCATGGACACAGGGGAGGGAGGTGAGCACTACTCCCTTCACAAAAGAAAGGGTCCTACAAGAGCTTGCTAGCTCAGGGTGGATAAGGCAATGGGACCTGATGGCATACATCCCAGGGTACTTAAGGAGCTAAAGGTGGAACTAGCAGAGCCATTAGCAGAACTGTTTAGTGAGTCTCTGAGCACAGGAGAGGTCCCAGAAGACTGGAGAAGGGTTTATTTGATCCCGCCCACAAGAGTGGTAGCAGGGAGGAGGCAGAGAACTCACAGACCAGTCAGTCTTACCTCAGTAGTGGGCACGATTATGGAGGCACTCTTTAAGGAAAGGATAGTGCAACACCTGGAATCCATAGGGGCACAGGATCCAAGACAGCATGGGTTTACAAATGGAAGGTCCTGTCAAACTAATCTCATAGATTTCTTTGACTAGGTAACCAGAGTGGTGGACCAAGGGGGAGCAGTTGATGTTGCCTACCTTGACTTCAGCAAAGCCTTTGACACTGTTCCACATAGAAGATTGATAAATAAGCTGGGTAGCGTTTGGGTGAATAGTTGATCAACTGGGTGGCAAACTGGTTGACAGGCAGAAAACAGAGAATGGTGGTAAATGGCATACAGTCAGAAGAGATGCAAGTCACAAGTGGGGTACCTCAGGGATCAGTCCTGGGGCCAGTCCTCTTCAACATCTTCATTAGTGACCTTACAGATGGACTAGAGGGTAAGGCTTGTTTGTTTGCAGATGACACCAAGATCTGCAACAGAGTAGATGATCCAGATGGGGTGGGCAGAATGAGAAGAGATTTGGATAAACTAGCAAAATGGTCAGAAGAGTGGCAACTGGGATTTAATGCAAATAAGTGCAAGATCATGCACATAGGAGAGAAACCCTGAAGCCACCTATGGGCTGGGAGGAGTTGCTAGCAGTCACAAAGGAAGAAAGAGACTGGGGCATCATCATCACTGATGACCTGAAATCATCCAAGCAGACCTCTAAGCATTAGGTAAGGCTAGGTGGTGTTAGTGTATTAGTAGGGGTATCACAAGTCATAAGAGGGAGGTAATAATCCTCTTTACAAGACACTGGTTAGGCTCTCATCTGGAGTACTGCATGCAGTATTGGAGGCCACACCTTCACAGGACATTAACCAAATTGAGGCAGTCCAGAGAAGGGCAACCAAATGGTGCAGGGACTGCATCAGAACATATGAGGACAGATTAACAGAGCTCAATATGTATACCCTTGAGCAAAGGAGGGCGTAGAGGTGATATGATCGAGGCATTCAAACACCTTAAGGGCATTAACAAGGTGAAAGAGTCTAACATGTTTAAATATAAGAAAAATAGCAGGACAAGAGGACACAGCATGAGATTAGAGGGGCATTAAGGGGAATGTGAGGAAATTCTTTTTCACAGAAAGGGTGGTGGATGCATGGAATGGCCTACCTCAAGAAGTGGTGGCTATGAATACAGTGCAGGGCTTCAAACAGGCATGGGAGATGCATAAGGAAGCAATACAAATGAGTATGAATAGGTAGGCCACTGACAGAGCAAAGGCCGATGGCACATTTATAAGGTAGAAAAAGAAATGGGCAGACTGGATGGGCCATGCGGTCCTTATCTGCCATCAACTTCTGTGTTCTGTGTTTCTATCTGGGTATTTTTAGGGTACTTTTGAGGTACCTGTGGGTAATCTTGGTAGTTGGGTATTTTAGTATCCACCCATCCCTAGTACCAACTGTTGTAAATGATGGAGCCTGCAGTCCTTGTGCTTTTCTTGCAGAATCCCCTGTGGCCTGTGGTCAGCCCCTTGGACATTCTGCAGACATCCTTTAGTAAGATGCCACACTCTTATTTCATGGGACTCATGCAAGGGGTAGCTTGGAATTCTGGGAGTTATAAAGAACTTACAGTGGCCCCATTGGCTGGCCAACATCATGCAAACATATGAACATACAAAAATTACCAGAAGAAAAGGGCCTTTATGGTCTATCAAGTCTGCTCGAAGGTGCAGCTAACAGCCCTTATTCTGCAGCTGCATCTCCCTCCATTCCCCTCCATTGACCCTCCCTCTTGCCTTGTCCCATCCCCTTTTGAAGCTGCCTACTGTTTTACTGGCTGCCACCTCTGTTGGCAATGTGTTCCACCAGGCCACCACCCTCTCCATGAAAAAGTGTCTCCTCATCTCCTTCCCAAACCTTTCTCCTTCCAATCTCATATCATGGTCTTGGGTGTCCCACCCCTTCCTTAGTTTGAAAAGACCCTCTGTACAAGACTTGTTTAATCTCTTTATGTACTTGAAGGTTTCAACCATACCTCCCCTCTCCTTTCTCTCCTCCAGCAAGTGCATGTTCAATTCTCTCAGCCTACTCTCATATGGTAAGTCCCCCAGACCCATGATCATCATTGTTGCCCTGCGCTGCACCCCCTCCAGTAACCTAATGTCCTTCTCCAGGTACGATCACCAGTACTGCATGCAGTACTCCAGGTGTGGTCTAACCAGCACTCTATACAATGGCAGAATTACCTACCTCTTCCTTGAGTATATACCCCTAGCAATACAGACCAGCATCCTCTTGGCCTTTGTAGCTGTCTTTCTACATTGTGTTGAGTTGTTAATTGCTCCTGTAATGAGCACCCCAGATCCTTCTCCTCCTCAGTCACAGCTAGCTGCTCACCCCCCAGTAGGTAGCTCCTCTTAGGGTATTATTGCCACCAAAATGCAGCACCTTGCATTTTGAGGCATTGAACCCCAGCTGCCATGTGTCCAACCAGGTCTTCAGTTTTGAGAGATCCTCTTGTAACCCTTGCCCGTCCCCTAGGTCATCCACAACTGCTCCTATCTTGGTGTTATCAGCAAACAGACTGATCTTGCTCTTGATGCCCACCAAAATGTCTGCAATGAATATCCCAGACAACACTGGTCCCAACACTGAGCCCTGCGGAAGTCTGCTCATCACCACCCTTGGGATGACAGCTCCCCATCCACAACTACTCTTTGCTATCTGCCTCACAGTCAGTTCACTAACCAGCCCACCATCTTTGCCCCCGCCCCAGTACTTGTAGCTTACTTCCCAGTCTCCCATGTTGTACCGAATCAAATGCCTTACTGATGTCCAGGTACAGGACATCTACTGCATAGCTATCATCCAGTTGTCTAGTTATCCAATCATAGCAATCCACCAGGTTGGTCTGACAGAATCTGCTAGTGACAAAGCATGCTGTCTATTGTCCTGCAGTCCCTGGGTTTCCAGAAGGTCCACCAGTCTCTCCTTCAGGATTGTGTCTATCAGCTTACTCATGATGGATGTGAGGCTCACTGACCTATAGTTCCCCAGTTTATCCTTGGGGCCACTCTTGTGGAGAGGTACCACGTGAGCCATCCTGCAATCCTGAGGTACACACCCTGAATCCAGTAAGGCATTGAATCAGTCTGCCAAACATCCGGCTAAAATCTCTGCCAGTTCCTTCAGGACCCTGGGATGCATACTGTGTTACTCTGGATGTTTGTATGGTAGTTCTGACTGCCTTTGTTCCTCCCGCTGTTGTTCTGCCCACTCAGTGAGTTCTCTTTCCTTCTTTGTCATTTGTCCCCTTCACTCAGTTTAATCAGCATGTAATATTTACCACATTTTCCAAACTCTCCCAACTCAAAACATGCAAATAATTTTACAAAAAATGCTATAAAACAGGTACTGCTCCTGGACCTGTATGGAAGAAAACTGCATAGGTACAGCTTTTACACAAAGAACTACTGCCACCCTATTGGCTGACTGTAGCAACATCATGCCCTGGATTTTCCTATGGCACTGCTCACTCCCTGTGTTTCTCCTGCCCTTGTACCACCGACTCAGTGAGTTGTCCCTCTTCCCTTATTTCATGTTTGTCCCATCCCTCAGGTAATCAGCATACATTATTAACAGCAATTTCCAAATTCACTCAAATTAGAGAAGCCAGAAACTGTTCACAAATATATGTAAAACAAATCTTATTGATACTGCTCCACTCCGCGCGGCGCTCCTGGTATTATTCAAGTTTACAAGGTCAAGTTTATTTACATTTAGACAGGATAAGACACTAAGCAAAGTCTGTTTTCAGGGCTGTTCTGTTTGTATAGCACCATACATCGATAAGCATTTGTCAATGCCGAATGTTGTCACTCTGGCATTGGCATTGGCAGTGGCGGAGCTAGAGATGGATAATAGGAATTGCATTGAAGTATTGAAGTGACGCCAACCCCACCCTCACCCTGTAGAGAGCAACAGGCATTGGGGTGTGCCTTTGGGTCATCAGCTATAATGTTCATGCCATTGCACCTCACCCTACCCTATAGACACTGACAAGTGTCATGGTGTGCTTTGGGGTCTTTGGACATTATACTTATCCCATTCCATAAGGAAATACGCTGATGTGGGTGCAGTATAGGAGAGCGTGGGGTGAAGTTTGTGACCGAACAGTGCTAGACATACCACGATGCCTGTCAGTGGCTGCTGGGTGGGCTTGGGGGGTGGAATGGCATGAGCATTACATCTGATGATCCCAAGTCACAGCCCTGATGCCTGTCAGTTTGTACTGGGTTGGGTGCTACAGTAAGAAACCCTAACACCGTAGGAGTGTAGTGGTAGTTTCACCCTACATTATCAACATGGGCTGCTTGTCGAGCCATCTCATGAAAAGCAGCAGAATCACTTTGTTAGCTGAAAGGTGGTTTTGCACAGTGGCTGTGGCATTTGGTGACAGAGGGACGAAAACACAGTTTTGGGCAGGATGTGGAGAATGACAACCGTATTGTTCACGAGGAGGCATAAAAAATGGCAACATTGAAAATCTGGAGTGGCATTATGAAATATTGGTGAAGCAATGAACATTTTATTTATTTATTTATTGGAGCGAATCAGAATTACAATCCATTGAGTCATAGACTTTTTTGCAAAGGCTCCACATCAGTACAGAGAGAACAAACATAACATTTACTTATAAAATACAGTACATAAGTACAGTATATACATTTTGTCATGGATCTTAGAGTAGATTTTTGGCCTTAGCTGTGACCAAAGGTAGTTTACAGATTTGGAGGGTCATAAATAGAACCCTGAGTCAGATTTTATATACATAGTGATTGTGAGGCCTGGGGAAGATGTCAGGAGTGAGGCACAGTGTCCACCTTAAAGGATACCTAAACAACATTTTGACAACAAACTATTCAAAACGGTGACTCCGTAGGTGACTAAAAGAAAGGCTGCTGTATTCATTAAGGCTAAAACTACATATATATAATTTACCTAAATGTGGTTCCAGAGTATTTGAATATTGTAAAATCAGCCTTCTAATAAAAAAAAACTGTCTTACCTGCTTCCTAAAATGGCCGCTAAATGTGTTATGTGATGACATAATTTGAGCCAAAGTCAGAAAGATATATGGCTCTCTGTAGTGCTAACTAGTTATTTGTTCCCTTTGTATAGAATTGTTTCATCCAAAAGGTCAAAACCATGTGCATTATTTTGTATAATACACGTTAGGTTACAGTTCTGTTCATTTTGTTTATTTTAACATGCTGAAATTGCGTCTTAATCCAACCGACTTTCTCTGTGGCAAACCACAGTGCAGTACAAATCTTGAATAACCTGGTAGTCTAGTGGTTATGGTGGATCCAAGATGCTACAGTGGGGGTGCTGGGGTGGTGTGCATGCTTAATATGCGCTTTTTAACATTTTGATTAAACCTTTATATTTTCTGCTATTCTTTTCTAGTACATTTTTCACAGAACCTACAAATGTAATCCATAGTTTGAATGTAAACGTTTGTACAATCAATAAATCAGACTTCTTCAACAAAATGAAATGCAGCAGCAGCAAGCAAGTACATTACTATGTGTGTGGGGTGGTGCAGCCACACTCTTCACCACCCCCTAGAGCCACCACTTTTTTGTAGCAAAGTTCTTGTTCAGTCCAATTTAGAGTTCATACTTTCTCGAAACTCAAATATATGCTTGTCTCGTCTTCATTTCCATGGGAAATAATAATAATAAGAATTAGCATTTATATAGTGGTTTTCATACACATTGTATCCCAAAGTGCTTTACAAGCAATACTAGACTGGTAGTGAAGTGACTGAACATGTAGTGGCAGCCATTTCATACATTAATATCCATGCATAGCTTTGGACAATTGCATGAACTGGTTTTATGGGAAGGGGAATGTTGGCCAGGACAATGGGGTCAGGTAGTGATCAAGGTGCAGGCAGCCTACATCTTATTTCTCACAGCAATCTGTTCATATTTCTCTCCTCTGTTTTCCCCTTCCCTGAATATACAGTACCTTGCAAGAGTGGCCTTCTCAGTCCCCCTCTGATATTCATTCATCAGTATTCCTCCTCACACCGAAAACTGGTGAGCTCATCACCCTACTGCATCATGAGTGCAAGTAGTAGAGTCCCCGTTTTATTTTGACATATCAAATATATCTTTCCAGTAAGTCAGACTGATAGCAACAGGGAACAAGGGGAATTATGGGCTTTCCTATCCTTAAAGATCTAGGCTACCTTTGATTAGGCACTGCTAAATGATGGGTGTGCACATCATTATGCACATCATTTAATAGTGCCTAATCATAGGTGGCTTAGATCTTACATGGGTAGTAAAGTCTATTTTTTCACTTGTGCAATGCAGCTATCAGCCTGGCTTACCAGAAGATCATTTTTATTATTAATATGTAAAAATAACATGGGAGACTGTACTAACCACATTCATGATGCAGAAGGGTAGTGAACTCACCAGTTTTTGGTGTGGGGTGCAAGTGAGAAAAATGAATGCCATAGAGGGACTGAAGAGGCCATTTCAGTAGGGTATAGCTATATTCAGGTTAGTTGAAGACTTGAAGGAGGACGTTGAGCAGATCACTGTGAGATCTGAAATATGGGCTGCCAACATCGTGATCACTACCTGACTGTGGATGAGAGTAGCTAGCAATGACAAATACTCAGAGTGGCAGGGCTGCACCTTAACTGTTACTTGAAATCAGTGTAGGGAGATTACCCGCAGGTGGGGGGGGGGTTGATGTTTGTTAGGGCAGTATTGAAGGAGTTGTGTATAGCTCATTCAAGATTTGGAAGGGTGGTAGCCAGCCAACTTGAATTGTGGAGTACAGCACAGAAAAGTACTGGAGAAGAATTGCTGGGAACTGTCCTGCGGGGTTCTGCAGATCACAGGTAAAGGAGTAGACTGACAATGGAAGTTGGGTGGATTTGCTCAAGGTATTAGAATGCCTCTCCTGCTAATAATATCATTACCCATTCTAAGTGCAGCCCTTATGAGGGCATGAACAGCAGTTTTTCTGATGGGTCATGATGCTTATTGCTTGGCCCTCCAGGAAGACCTAGTTGTTGGTTAATGAGGTGGGAAAAAACACAACAGGGGAACTGTACGTACTACTGTCACTGCGCAGAAGGGTGGTGATCCACTCAATGTCTACCGTGGGAGCAGAAGTCAAACAAAGAATATAGATTGGAGAGTGATTTGGGAGGCATTTTTTAACAGTGCCAGCTGATGATGCATATTGGTATAGGTGTGCACAACTCTCTGAGGTAGAAGATTACAATCTAAGGTATGATAATTCTCTTCATGAGACCGTAAGCATATATGCGGCACCAGGCAGTACTAAGGACAGGGTATGGATGGTGGGATGTTCAACAGAAGGCAGGCTAGGTACAGTGGGTTCACATGAAAAAAGAAAGCCTTGTTTGTGGATTAACCAGAGAGCATGGGCTTTGGAACTGAACCAGACCAGTACTTTTCTCTGTGACCCTGAGCAAGACATTACACTTCCTTGTGCTCCCAGGCCACACTTGTAAACAAACTTTCAGCATAGTGTGTCTCTCCTACCTAACAAAAAACAAAAGTCAGTGCATCACATAACCACTAGATCATCAGGTAATTGAAGTGTTGTACTGTAATGCAGTTTACCAAGGAAAAAGTCAGCTGGATTGCAAAACATTTTCCACAAGTTAAAGTAAACTAAATGAGCAAAAGCATAGCCTAACATGTGTACTGATCAAAATAATCCGAAAGTTAATACATGGTGTTGATCATTCTGGTACAACAATTCAAAACAAAGAGGGAAGGAAGAACTAGTAAGCACTATAGAAATATGTGTGGGTTTCTGTCTTTGGCTCAGATGATGTCATCATGACTCATCACCTAACAGACTTAGCAGCCATCTTAGGAAAGTAATCAAGGCTGTTTTTTGAAAGTGAAAGTGAAAGGCTGATGTTTACATTTTTCAAAAGCTATGAAACTGTATTTATATTATTTACATAAGTGCAGTTTTAGCATAAATGTAAACAGCAGCCTCTACTTTACCTTGTTATGAAGCCATATTCTAGAGTTTCCAGTTTTAAAAAACTGCTTGTTTAGGTACCCTTTAATGGTTGCAGTCACAGGTGGCTGATACAAGTAGGAGGTCCTTGAGGTGAGATTTAAATTGGCCAAGACTAGGGGTTAGGGAAATAGAGGCTGGTATGCTGTTTAGCCAAACGGGAGCCCGGTATTGGAAGGACCTTTGGCCTAGGGTGGTCCTATAGTGGGGGAATAGGAGAGAGGTGCCAGTGGTGCATCTTGTGGCCCTTCTGTGCGGGATAGTCTGGATAAGGGGGTGGAGAACTTTGGGTGCTAGATTCATGAGAATTTGTTTTGCTTGGAGGGTGGTGTGGTACTTAAGCCTATCTTCAAAGATGAGCCAGTTAGCACGTTTGTAGAGCTCACATGTATGGGTGTCTCTATCACTCCCAGGGACCAGTCTGCAGGCTTTATTGAGAGCAATGTTGATGCTGCATAAGGCCGTTTGGTTGGCAGAACCATAAATCGTAATGCCACAGTTGACCAAAGATAAGACAGAGGAAGTTACAGCAAGATGTAGGGCCTGAGAAGGTAGGTAATGCTTATGTCTGTATAGGATCCCCAATCTGGTGTTTACAGTGGATAAGAGGTGTTGGATGTGTGTGTGGTAGGTGAGGGAGGTGTCCAGAGTGACACCCAGGTATTTGAAACTAGAGACCTGTTCAAGAGGGAGGCCCTGGGAGTTTGAAATGAATAGCAGGGCACTGCTGAGTGGGCTTTGGCGGTGGGCAAAGATCACTGATTTTGTCTTGTTGTAGTTGAATACTAGGTGGCGCTCAGAAAACCAGGATTCAGTTTCACTAAAAAAGCTTTGTAGGACTGATTGAAGGGAGTTGGGATGGGGTTGTTTCCAGAGCAGTACTGCATTGTCCACATAGAGCAAGAGCTTCCCCTTGCAAGACTGAGGGAGGGAGTTCAGGAAGAGGGTGAAGAGCAATGGGCCAAGAATGGACCCTTGGGGGACACCCAATTGGACTGGTCTTTTGGAGGAAAGGGTGGCATTGATTTTAACCTGTTGTGTCCAGCCAGAACGATAGTTCTTGAACCAGGATGTGGCATCAGGGGATAAATGTAGGGAGGGAAGGGTGTGGAGCAGAAATGCGTGACTGATGGTATTGAAAGCTTTGGTTAAGTCAACATCCAGGGCCTCATGAATGTATGAGGTAAATTCCAGGAGGGCTGTGGTGATGCTGTGCCACCTCCAGAACCCGTGTTGTTCATGGCATAGCATCAAGTAATTGGTTAAGTAGTTGGTGAGCTGGTCCGACACAATTTTTTTGAGAGCTTTTGGTGGGGATCAAGATGGGTTGGTAATTGCTGCTGGAGGTAGGATCCCCACTTTTCCATATGGGGGTAATTATAGCTCTTTTCCATGGCATGGGGAAACAGCTGAGGCATAGCTACCAGTTAAGAATTTTTGTTAGATGTGGGAGGGTTTTATCCAGGGTTAGTCTGAGTATTTTGAGGTCAATAGGGTCACTGCTATAGTGTGCATTCAATAAGGCTTTGGGGAGGTAGCTTTTAGCCTCATTGCATGAGATGTTCGTAGCCAGAAGGGAAGGGGTGCTGCAGCAGCAGAGGTGTCTAGGGGGGCATTGGGTCAAAGAAGTTAAGTGGGATGATATGACTGAGGTCTGAGAAGGTGGTATTAAGGGCACTGGATATGGCATTGGGGTCCTGGGTTACGGTACCATCCACTAGAATCTGTGAGGGTGCAGGAGACACGGTTTATCCCTGCACAGCTCTTTTATATTGTGCCAGAATTTTGCCCTAAGCCCCAGGTGGTGGTGAGGGCATGTTTGTAATAAGTGGCCTTGGCTAGCCGTATCGCCCAAGTACATTTGTTTCTGGCCTCACTACAGAGTTGCCTGTCCTGTGGCAACTGTGAGTCCAGGGCTCTATGCCAGTGGTTGCCTCTATGATACATCAGATTAAGCAGGGACTGTGAGATCCAGGGGGTATCCCTGTTTTTAAAAATATGCTTTGTGTATGGGGCAAAGATGTCACAGACAGCATTAAAGATGGTGATAAAGGAGAGGAGAGCAGTATCAACAGAGTGAGCATCATGTATGGGTGACCAGTCACAGGAGATAAGGTATGATTTGAGGCAGGCAAGGGCACCTTTTTTGAGTTGCCTCTGTACTGTTACTTTAGGGAGGTCAGGCAGGAGTTTATTTGATCACCAGCAGGTGATAGGGGAGTGGTCACTTAGGGCATCAGGAAGCACTCTAACCTGGGACAGGTTCTTTGGGTGGTTGGTGAGGATGAGATCTATAAGAGAGGAGGACCCAGTTCTGGGGTCAAGTCTGGTGGGGGGAAAGGATCACCTGAGTGAGGTCATAGGCTAGAACAACATCTTTGTAGGTGGCTGATGTGTGGGATAGCCAATTCATGTTGAAGTCTCCCATGGTAATGAGCTCGCTATTAGGAGCGACATGTGTGAGGCTGGAGAGTATGGAGTCAAAGGCTGGCTTTTACATGCATACAAACTGCGCAGCAGACATCCACAACCCAATTATTTGTGGGAGCTCTTTTGGCACATTTCAACATATGTAGGTGTTTTGGGACCTCCCCTCAAGAACAGTGGGGCTGTGATTTTGTTAATGTTTCCCAAAAGGTGATTTCCAACAGCGAGCATGCCATTGTGCTCCACAGTTGTGGGAACATGTTTTGGGCAGGCTGTGAAAAAATAGAAACATAGAATTTGATGGCAGATAAGGACCGCCTGGCCCACTTAGTCTGCCCATTTTCCTATCTAACAGATAAGCTGCAGATCCTAGTTAACCAACAGCTTACTTCCTCCTACCCCCCCACTAGGACTGCCTTATGTCTGTCCCATGCATTCTTGACTCCATGACCTCCTCAGGGAGGCTGTTCCATGCATCCACTACCCTCTCCAAGAAAAAAACACTTCCTCACATTACCTCTGAGCCGTCCCTCCTCTATCTTCAAATTGTGTCCCCTTGTTCTTGCACATCTCTTCTTCTGAAAGATGCTACCCTCTTGGACTTGATTGATTCCCTTGAGGTACTTGAAAGTTTCTATCATGTCCCCTCTCTTCCTTCTTTCCTCAATGGTATATATACTAAGCTCCTTTAATCTTTCTTCGTATGTCTTCTAGAGCAGACCCTGCACCATTTTGGTTGCTCTCCTCTGGATAGCCCCCATTCTGTCTATGTCTTTACAGAGATGGGGTCTCCAGAACTGCATGCAGTACTCCAGATGGGGTCTCACCAACTGTCTTTACAGAGGGATAATAACTTCCTGTTTTCTACTATTGATGTCTCTCCCTATGCATCCCAGCATCCCCCCAGCCTTCCTTACTGCCTTCTCACATTGCTTGCCCACCTTTAGGTCATCTGATATAATTACCCCCAGGTCCCTTTCCAATTTTACTGTTGTCAGTATCTCACCTCCCATTGTGTACTCTTCATCTGGGTTTTTGTTTCCCAGGTGCATTACCTTGCACTTATTTGCATTGAATCTGAGCTGCCATACACTTGACCATTCCTCCAAGCTTGCCAGGTCCCTTCTCATCCTTTCCACTCCTTCTTGTGCATCGACCCTGTTGCAGATCTTTGTGTCGTCTGCAAAGAGACATACTTTTCCTTCCAGTTCCTCTGCAATGTCACTTATAAAGACATTAAAAAGGACCGGTCCCAGTACTGAACCCTGCAGTACCCCACTAGTAACCCTCCTTTCTTCACTGTGGACTCCGTTTACTACTATCTTTTGTGTCTTGTTGTCAAGCCAATTTTTTATCCAGGCTACCACCTTGGGACCCACTCCAAGGCTGGCTAACTTGTGTATTAATCTTTTGTGTGGGACTGTATTAAATGCCTTGCTAAAATCTAGGTACGCCATGTACACAGCCCCTCCCTGGTTTGCTACTTTAGTCACCAAGTCAAAGAAATCTATTAGATTCGTCTGACATGACCTTCCTATCATGAATCCATGCTGTCTTGGGTTTTGTGCCCCACTGACCTCTAGGTACTCAACAATTCTTTCCTTCAGAAGTGATTCCATCATTTTTCCTACCACTGAGGTCAAACTAACTAGTCTGTAGATTCTGGACTCTGTCTTGCTCCCACGTTTGTGAAAAGGAGTCACATCTGTCCTCCTCCAGTCCTCAGTTACCACCCCATCCTCCCATGATTTTTTAAAGACAGTAGTCAGTGGTGTCACTAGTTCTACCCTTAGTTCTTTTAGAATTCTTGGGTGAATCCCATCAGGCCCCATTGCTTTGTCCAGTCCCATCAGGCTCCGTTGCTTTGTCCAAATGGCAGCTGTACTGCTGATAAGGAGGTGTGCACAAATGCCAGTCGTGAAAATCTGGCATGAAAATATTACAAATGTACAAAGTTACAAGGCTGTGTGGTAACTGCGCAACACACGCTTGCAGCACAGTCATTTTATGGACTTTTGGCACCAAATTTTCAACCTAGGCATTTTAGGACCTCTGCTCATGAACAGTGTCTTCGTCATTTCCCTCAGACTGCCCCCAAAACTAACTTCGCACAGCGACCATGCAATTCTGCTCCGGACATGTGAAAATACATTTCAGCTAGGATATGTAAAATGTCAGCTGTGCTGTTCATAAAGGAGGTGTGAAAAAATGCCAATTTTGAACATGTGGAGAGAGAATATTACAAATGCACGCAGTAATGAGCTTGCGTGCAAACTGCGCAACACACGCTTGTAAAACACTAGTTTTATGGACTTTCATCCCCAAATTTTCAACATAGGCATTTTAGGACCTCTGCTAATCAACAGTGTCACTATCATTTTCATAATTTGTCTCAAACATGGAATTTCCACAACAACTGTGCTATTTTGCATCAGAACTGTGAAAACACATTTTGGTTAGGCTGTGAAAAAATGACAGCTGTAATGTTCATAAGGAGGTACAGAATAATGGCAATGTTGAAAATCTGGAGTGAAAATATTATAACTTCTCGAACTTACGAACGTGCATGCAAACTGCGCAATGCACACTAGTAATGCAGTCATGTTATGGAGTATCGTCACCAAATTTTAAGCATAGGCATTTTAGGACATCTGCTCATGAACAGTGCAACTGTCATTTTTGTAATTTGTCCCGAACACTGATTTCCCACATCGACTGCGCTATTCTGTGCTGGAAGTGCGAAAACACATTTCAGGCAGGACATGAAAAATGACAGCTGTACGGTTCACAAGAAGGTGTGGAAAAATGCCAATGCCGAACACGTGGCATGCAAATATTGCAAATTCTCTAAGTTATGAGCATGCGATAACTGCTCAACGCATGCTCATAAAACAGTACTTTTGGGATGCCCCATAAATTTGTAATATAGTTTTTGAGACCCTCCTCATGGACACTGGCACTGTCATTTTTTTCTTCACTCCCAAAAGGTGATTCTGCGCAGTGACTGCAAAATCACCTTTCATGACCAAATAATGCCATAACAGTGCAAGAATTCATGAAAAGGGGTCCCAAAAACCCCATGTTGAAAATTTGGTGCCAAAATTCCAAAAAATGCCTGAGATATGCATCAAAGTTGAAAAAAACCTATTTATTCCATTACACAGCTTACAGGCATTTCCTCAGTTCACAGTAGGCTTTCAAGAGTGCAGATGTGTTCCCGGTCCACTGAAGATCATCGTGCCAGACTCCGGAGATAAGTATGGGGTGATGTTGGTGTGCGGAGGCAGACTGCACAGTGGGTGGGTGTGGGTGGTCGGTAGGGAGACTATGAGGGACCATTTTTTGTGTTACAGGGTGAAAAACAAGAACAAAACATCGCGGGGCAGTTTTTTTTCCCCTCGGGGATAACTGTTTGGGGGGGTTGCTGCAGCCAATGGGGATTGGGCACACTCATCAGCACACAACAAAGGGGGGCTAATTTTGTCAATGGAGATTAGCACCCCATCGCACAAGGAAAGTGGGGAGAAGAGCCGAGGATTGGGCACCCCTTGGCATATAACAAATGGGGAGTGCTTTATGCCAGTGGGATTTGGCCCTTCGCACATACATTGGGGCCACAGAAAGCAGGCAGGGGGATTGGTTACCCCCGAGGTTGGCAGTTGGGAAGCCGCCCACCATGAATACAATGTGGCCAAGCACGTCAGGAGGTCTGCTGTGTCTGACGAGCTTTGCTCGGATTGCAGCGGACCTTTCCTAAGATGTGCTTGTCACATTAGTATGCATGGTGTGGCACCGGCATGCAGGCTAATTGGGGAATGAGGGACGCACCTACTGATGCATGCCATCCATTCGCCTAACAGCGACCGCACCTCCAAATCTCCACTGCCACAAGATGTTGACTGCACAAGAGCGCCAACATAAAAATGTTACATACAAACAAGTTAAATACAAAAATCATCCATAAAAGTGTTAGTAGGCTTAATAATATTATCCAGTAATTGTTTTTTAATACTATTTTTTCTTATTGTTGAACCATTTATCAGCTGACATTGTTTTACTGTACTGTGATTATATACTAATGAAGTGTTTTGTAATCTGAAGAATGTTTTGTCAGTTGGAAGTGGGTTGGGACTATACCCACCTACTACACTCTGATTGACACTCAATGGCACTAGACTATACATGGACACATACTGTTGTGGTGCCACATCATATGTCAGTAACCTCCTTCAGCCAAGAATAGGATTTCATCTACTCTGTTGGGACGTAATACTGGATATTTGAATCTATTCCCATGGGCTACTCAGCAGTATTTATTTATATAACAGCAGGAGCTACCTACATAGATACTTTCATCAGATAAGGGCCTGTAGACCACCAAGTCTGCCCATTTGAGCTTGTAAGATCACTTTAAGGTTTTCTGGATGTCTATTTTCCATTAGCCCTGTCCTCCAAGATTCCCTTATGTCTATCCCATGCATTCTTAAATCCCATGATTGTTACAGCCCCCACCACTTCCTTAGGCAGGGTGTTCCACTTGTCTGTCACCCTTTATGTGAAGAAATTCTTCCTCACATTTCCTCTGAATCACCTTACTTTCAACTTCATCCAATAACCTCAAATCCTAGAACATCTTTTTCACTGGAAAATAATGTTTTCCTGCATCCTGTTCCTCTTCGTACATACTATTCTCAAAGCAGAATATATCCAAAACAGATGCTTAGTACTGACTCCACTGCCCAACACATGAAGAACTAGCACTGGGGCTCAAAGTCAGGTCATCAGCATAGTGAGCTTCATCACTTAACAGTAGGTCAATAAGAGGCTTACAGAGCTATTGTGGTATCCCAGAAGGTGAATTAAACATAAATTAATTTGTAAATCTTGTTTTTTATACAAATGTAAAACTGAATATCTTCTGGCATATTTACATCAGTATCTAGTTCTCAAGCAGTTATTTCCTAGACTTCTTTGATGTTCAGTATTTAGCTTTTTATACTGAATTATTCAAAATTATAGTGCCACTTGTCACTGTCCTATTGGGGAACAAACAGTTTAAATCCACACCATTTAAATCCATGGTCTCATCACGTAATTGTTTTTCAATACTGTTTTGTCTTATGGTTGAGCCCTTTTATCAGCTGACATTATTCTATAGTACTATAATTGTATAGTAATATAGCGTTGCAATGTGTGACTTTGTAAACGTGTTTGAAAATGAGCTGCATCTATCTAAATCCATTATTATTTGCTAAATAATGCAAATAAATAAGTAGTGAACATGAAACTAGAACTTTAACCAGTAGCAAGCAGTTTTTATATTCCATTTCTATATAAACACAACCATTTTGGTTGCTATTGAGGTTTTGTGTTTTTGAATACATATTAAAAAAGAAAAAAGAATGAACAGTTTATTGAAACAAAAACTACATATCATATCTTGCAGTTTTTAAATGGTGTCTCTATTATTCTGTGTGTCTTTTTGTAGAAGAGGCTTCAATGAGCAGTTTGACTGATATGTTGAATTAATGTTTTAATGCTGAACAGTTTACCTATATAGTTATTGCATTGTTCACTGGAGATCTAATTAGTCGTGACCTACAGTGTGGTGGGTGGAATTTGAAATTAGCATTGCAATCAAGCAGTTTTTTAGCTTTGAAGATTTATGTGGGTGTAAGGGTACCATGCTTTCTTTAAAACCAAGGCTTGTCATGTTAAAGAAAAGCTCCCGAGGTTTTTGAATTAAATAAGAGGTATGATTGACATTTCAAATAATTGTGTGTCTTACTAAAGCTCCACTCAAAGAATTCATTACTAAGGATTTGTAAATGTCTATTAAACTAGGAGCTGCTATTGGTGAAAATACTGTTTATGTTATGGCATTTTTGTGCGATGAATGACTCTGTGTTTTTATTTTTCTTCTAGAAAAAATATTTCTTTAGTTGGAGTGATGGGGATAGTATAATTTACATGATTAACAGCATATGTATGTGAATGACTCCATATATGGTGAGAGAGATAATTTTATATGTAAAAATCAGTCTGTTAACTGTTATATCTTAATGTTAGAACATGTAATAGAAGAGTTATCTGGTCTTGAGATGGTACAACAATAGTTCATTCTAGATTGGGAAGCTGAAATAATGATAAGATGTTTCAAAGCATGATCAAACCACCCAATGAATCTGATGTTCCCTTTAGCTGAATAGGTAGATCTGCTTTCTTCAGGCTAAGGTTACCTGGTTTAATTCCCAGTAAGGATGTTGAGTTTCTCAATTATTAAGTGAAGCATTTTAAAATGTTTGTTTGTACACTGAGACTCATTTATGCTGTTACTTTAATTCTTGTTTTAACCCCAGTGGGACTGAAATAAAATAAATGTCTTCATACACTTGCCATAATTTCCTTTTCTGTTAGCTTCTTCTTTGTCAGTAGGTATTCATAATGGGTAATGTACTCGGAGAAATGACACCGTGCAAAGCTTTGTAATATTGGGCATATGAAGATTCCAGACAGCAAAATCTCTCCAGTCACTATTGTCCTCTTGGTGCCTCTAGATATGAAAATAAATGCCATACTGGTCTACTTGACATGAAAAAGCACACAGTCATTTGTCTATACAGATATTACTCTAGCCAGAATGAAGTATAGTACATAATGTCTTACCTCATCAGATGACAAAAGGTGATGGAATCTCATCTTCTAGAAAACCACAGCTTGTAAGATTCTATGGAAAACACTAGCTTGAAAGAAGAACATATTCAGTAAACAAGCAAGGACTACATGCAGTTTAAGTACTCCCCTGGCTAACATGAAATTCAAACCTGCTAAAACGGCATGGTAGCAACCAACATTGTACTGTGGACTGCTCTGTGTGTATATGTGTGTGTGTGTGTGTGTATATATATATATATATATATATATATATATATATATATATATATATATATATATATATGTGTGTATATATATATATATATATATATATATATACACACATATATATATATATACAGTATATATATATATATATATATATATATACACACACACACACACACACATGTATATATTCATGGCAAAAAACTATATTTAATGCATCAGTTAGGGTTGCTCCACAGTGACAAAGTAAGGAGTGTCGTGTTAGGGTTGAAAACCCTAACTCCGAATTCACCCCCCCAGCACCACACACACACATAGACACACACACACACATGCAAGTAGGGGGGAGGACCAAGTCAACACGACCAATGACAGACAACCAGCAGCAGGTGACAGAAATAAAAAAACAATTGTCTAAATGTACTACAAGACATCCCCACCCACCTGACCAGGTACTGCATGCTCAGTGGAGATCAACAGCAAAACTGAGGCCATGAACACCAAACATACACATCCCTGATTGCAGGTGCACACAATGTACCACACTTAGTAGTTGCATGGCCCTACCTAGTGATGCCCTACACCCCACCACACCTGGTAGGCCACCTCAGCTATAGAGCACAGCAAAACCAAGGAGTTGTACAGGTATAATATGTGTGATTGCCTCCATGTATAGACACTCTCCCTCTGCCAGGCACTGCAGGACCTTTGCAAGACAGTGCCCCACCCACTCACTCCATCTACTGTGTAGTTACTGGAGAATGGCAGTCAAGATTAACTCATAAAGATGAACACTGTAACTTGATGATTGCAGCCATCCAAAGCTTAGTGTGATTTTAACTGACAGAGTCTGTGATAGAGAATGACCCCTCCCATCCTACAACACTTATCCCATTGTGACTAAAATCAATACTAAAAGACATTCTATTTATATCTACACTATACCTACTTGATTCCTGTTGTAGTGCAATTAACATAGTTATCATTTTGATAGCATCAGCGACAGAATTGTGCCAAACCCAAAGACTAGGTACTGCAGCCTGACTATAGAACAACTACTAAAAAAGTCAGGCTGTGTCCATAAGTGGTATAGATCTCTCATTGCAACAATACTAAATGTACCACTATTTCAATAAGTGAGGCATCACAGAGGCAATGACATTGTCTTTACCAGGTAATACATCCTCAGTAAGTACCTACAGGAAAATTGATCCTATAGACATCTGCGATACAGCTACATCATTGTTGGTTCAGTAGTGCTAGGATATTTACAAGTTGCTTGGCCTCAGCCAGGCAATCACACTGTTTATTAAAAAGAATAGTTACTGCATCTTTAGTATACAGACACACTGAAGGTACATATATATGTACCGCAACAGTACAACTTCATCAGTAAACTGTGTAGCTGATACTGACATTAGGAGTTTCACATCCTTGTACAGGCAATGATTTTCCATACCTTGACATCAGCCTCTCTATCTTGAGTATACAATTGAAGTAAATTTACTACTATGTAAATCACATAGTAAATGCAACACTCCTTTTATCTTGATGATGGCTGGGTCTTGTAGTAAATTTATGTTGTTCTCTTAATTAATATTTACTCAGTAGTGTAAAAACCTTTTGTACTGTTATCATACACCTGCATCATGGATGTCCAGTAATGGAACAGTACCAGGTGAGGTAGGATGTGGGGCATCGGTAGGTAAGGCCATGCAACTACTAAATGTGGTACATTGTGTGCACCTTTTTGCAGTAAATGTTCCTACTCTTCTGACACATAAAGAATGTAGTACTGTATTTGTAAGCACAGTGTTAAATATTCATATCTTACATCTTCCTCTTCTGTTTCTTTATTAGACATTACAAGAATGTCAAGTAGCATGTCATTATAAAACTATTTGCATTCATATGAACCAATACCCCAAAACTTGGGCCTGACACACTGACAGTTAGCAGCCCTTGGACAACTAACCACCTGCAGCACATCAATGTGCCCACAGACCATGTGCAGGCTGAAGTCAAATAACATAAACATATATTCCTGGTGTTCCAGTGGACCTGTCCATCCAATCCTGTGCAGAATTTATATAAAATAAACCAATATCTCTGGTGGTTCTGTGGACATGTCTGCCTAATCACAGGTGAAAAAAACAATAAAAGAAACCTATTATACCTAGTATGCAATGGACACCCCTCCCCACCTACCCATTAATCCCTAATGTCCAACTCCCCCCCATTAGTGGTGGACCGCAGCAACCCACCCACCCCACCACATGCCAAGTTACATCGTTGCTAGGGCTGGGCATCCATTGTCATACAGCATGATCCAATGGGTGTGCAGGCCATACAATAGTACACATTAGAGATATGTGCATAGATCAATTCACATATGTGCATTCTGTTGAACAATATGTGCTGCACGACCATTGGCTAACACCGTGTAATTATGGACATACAGCCTTACCAACAGTGTCGGTCAGCAGACAGCAGAGCAGCAGGTGGGTGGTGTACTGCTGACTGTCATTAATCGGTGGGGTGAAACATGACAGTGGGGATTACTCACCAATCAAGGAGGGGTTTCCACTGAAAGAACACAGATAGCAGTTTACTCTTATTAGTACTGTACTCCACAATTGAGCACACATGTCAACTGGAGTACTGGGGAAACAGGTGAATTTTATGTTACTTCTGCCTGCGACCACTCAGACACCTCCACTAGAGCACCAGGGTTAGTGGTAAATGTTATATTATCATAGCCTATGATCAGGCGGGCAGTCGTCCAGTGGGACACCAAGGATATAGAAAGATTCACCTTATAAAAAAGTGCACATGAAAGGGACAGAGAAGTGCCTACCACACTATCAATTTTTTTTTCAATTGGCAAGTGGGTGGAATATGTAGTATGGTATGGGCAACACACCCATTGGCTCACTCTCTTGACCAATGGGCATAGGCTCCTGCATGACCCTGCTCTCTGTCACCTCACTGCTCCCAGGTCCCCTGCAGTATACCCCCTGTTCTATCCAAGATTGGCCTCTTGGCATGATCTCTGTTAAAGAATTCCGTTTCCCCCCACTCTCCACTTCGTTCTCCTGGCTACCCTTATCCTGGGACTCATCCCCCTCCTCTCGGACACTGACCCTGTACAGGACAGTGGCAGTGGCAGGTCCATCCACCACTGCTCTGCAACCGTTTTTACATTCTCAAACCTTATGGCCAATGCCGTTGGTCCCCGCTATCCTCCTAGCAGACTGCTGTCTAGACTCGTCCTGCCCCAAATCAACATTAAGCGACCGTCGTGTCTGAGGCCAGAAATCAAAGGTCCCCTGGAGAGGACCCCTTCTGTGGCTAATCTTACTGTCCATTGCCCTATCTGGCGACATTGAAGTCAATCCTGGCCCCACACCCTTGACTCTCCTCAGAAATTGTGGAGGGAAAAGGGCCTGAAAGTTGCTCACATCAACATTCGAGTCTCTTCCCAACCTTGATGAGCTCACTGCATGGGTCACTCTCACAAGCCTGACATCCTGAGATAACCAGACCTGGTGTAAACCCCAGATTCCTGACTCGGTCTGCAGGCTCCCTGGCTATGAGCTAAAGCGGCAGGACAGAATAGGGAGCAAAGGGAGAGGTATCCTGATTTACTACAGGGCCCACCTCAACATATCCATATAAACCACACCTCTGTGCTGCCGTCAACCTGTGGCTCCTTCACATGCTGCTTCTTGGCAACACCAAGAAACTGTATGTGGATGCTCCTCACAACCCACCTAGGGTGGGCTGCAGGGCCTCCCATCTCCTGGATATTGTCTGTCCCAGTACCAGGGTAAATGAACTCCTTATCTTGGGGGACATTAACCTAAACTGGGATGGGGAAAACGTCAAGCAGTTTGAGGCCCTGCTTGCCACCAAATCCCTAACACAACTGGTAAGGGAGCCCACCCGTCAAAAGGCAAACGACACTTACTGCTCCCTCTTGGACTGGATTATGTCAAACCATCCCGAGATGATCTCCTCAGTAGGGGCCCTACCCGATGCCATATCAGACCATTCTCCGGTTCTGTGTATATGGAATATTCCCTCCCCTAAGGTTCCCCACAAAATCATCCAGGTTCGAAACTTTGCTAGATTAAACCCTGACCTGTTCTTGGAGGAACTCAGGCTTACGGACTGGTCAACAGTCTACAGAACACTGGATCCCTCATCGGCCATCGCCGCGTTCCACAACATCTTTGAGGATCTACAAGATAGGCATGCCCCTATCACTAGGCGTAGGGTCCGTGGGACAGCCACCCAGTGGCTGAAAGGGGGTCTCCTCTCCCACATGCGAGCGAGAGACAAATGCTGGCATCAGGTAAAACGCTCACACGACACTGCCCTGTTGCAGCAATACAGAAAGCTCAGAAATGAGTGCAAGAAAATGATCAGGGGGCCAAAATTGACTTCTGCAAGGCCGCCCTTCTCAGCTCTGCTAAAGACCCAAGACGGTTCTGGAGAACCATCCAATCACTGGTTGGCGGTCGCTCCTGCTCCGGGGTCACTGACATGCTCATCGAAGGAGTCTCCTGCAACAATCCTCATGTGATTGCTAATGCTCTAAACTCTCATTTCACAGACCTCCCTTCTGCTCTCCCGCTAGGGTCCTCAGCCCAAAACTCAAACTGCCCTGCCTCCCCGTCCCAATGGGAGTCTGGTCTGACCCACCCTCCATTTTACCTAAGGGTGGTATCGGTAAGCGAGGTGCGGTCTCTCCTTCTTGATCCCTCCCAGAATGCTAGCCCTGGTCCTGATGATCTGGAGCCAAAGCTTCTCAAACTAGGTGCTCCCCTTATAGCCTCCCGGTGGCCACATTTTCAACCTATCCCTTACCCAGGGACTGATCCCGATATCTGGAAGGTTGCCAAGGTCATCCCTGTCCCTAAGCAGGGTGACCCCAAAATCCTGGACAACTACCATCCCATAGCTATCCTTCTGCTGTCAGCAAGCTCCTGGAAAAGGTGGTCGCCAAACAAATCTCGGAGTATATCCACTCCCATGGTCTGCTGACCCCGGCCCAACACGGCCTTCGTAAAGGGCACAACACTTCCACGGCTCTCATCTCAGTCTCTTCCAGCATCAGAGCTGCTATGGATCAGGGAAAACTCTCAGGTGTGGTATCTATTGACTTATCCAAGGCATTCAACCTCGTTGACCACGACCTGCTTGCCCTGCAGATGAGGTCCCTTGGTTTGTCCCCACAGCCCTAAACTGGGTCTCTGACTACCTATATGGCAGAAAACAACTAACTAAATTCAATAAAGTCCTCTCTGCCCCCTGGCCTGTCACCTCTGGTGTCCCTCAGGGCTCTGTGCTGGGTCCCCTACTCTTTTCCCTGTTCATCAACAATCTCCCTGATGTGGTCTCCAGCTGCCGTGTCATCATGTATGCGGATGACCTGGTTCTCCTGGCCCACTCCTGTGATACAGCCACACTAAACCGTCACTTATCTGAAGACCTCTGGAACATCCAGGCATGGCTCTCCAACCATAAATTGGTCCTAAATCAAAACAAAACCCAGGCTATGCTCTTCGGTTCCTCTGCCAAAATACGAGCCTCTTCAACTCCCCTACATATCAACTACAAAGATGGCTCCCCTCTCCCTACCGTGACCTCCCTCAAATATCTTGGAGTGACGCTTGATCCCCAATTGGACCTTGGTAGTCATATCCATAATGCCTGCAGTGGGGTAAACCGCAAACTGGGGATGGCCTACAGGGCTCGGTACAACCTCACTCCAGCGGCTCGCTTAGCTCTTGCCAGGGGAGTACTACTTCCCTCCCTCAGCTACGGCTCCCTCATATTTGCTCATACTTCTAAGACCCTCCTAAGCAAGTGGAGCACAACGTACAACAACATCTGTCGTTTTGCCCTGGCCGGCCCCCGCCTCACCCATCACTGCGAGCTCTACGAGAAGCTTGGCTGGCTATCCCCGCTCAATCACCTTAACTTTAGCACTGGGTGCCTCATGAGTAAAGTACTTAGCTCCAGCACCCCTCCAGAACTGGCCCAGTTTCTTGCTCCTGCTGACCTCTTCCCTACCTTAGATCCCAAGGCCCCGGCCTACTAAGTGTACCTACTTCCGCACCAACATGGGGACCGGAGTTTGCTGTCCATGGCCCCAGGCTCTGGAACTCCTTTCCTGAAAGAGTCCGTACTGCCTCCTCTCACAAGAGTTTCGGACCTCCTGTGGGATCATCTTAAGGTGGCTTCTCGCTGTGAATGTCCTAAGCCTCCTTAGCCTCCGGTGTCCACTGGTGACGGCTTCTCTCCTGCTCTGGCTCACCACTCTTGCGCTATGTCCTCGTCCAAATCCCCTCCTTACTTGACAGACGCTTATGATGTTACTATGCTCATAATCCTCACCAGCCCTGTTGGTCATTGAATTAATCTCTAACTTATACCTTGCCTCAGCACTGTATCTGGGTGTACCTTCCACGTAAATGTAAAAACTGTAAAAATTGTCTTTTCTCCTGTTTTTGTACCTGAATGTATTCGTCTGAACCAATTACTGTATCAATGTACCTGTTGTACCCTTTTGTACTCTCCCGGGTCATTCCTGAAAATAGGCATAAAACTTGTCTAGTGTACTTACCCGGTAAACAAAAACTAAATAAATAAATACAGCCCTACCGAGGTGTCAGTCAGCAGCCGGTGTGGCGTCAGGCAGGTAGGGTGCTGCTGCCCACCGGCTGAACGGGGGAGTGGGGTGCTGGGGCTCAGTGGGCAGGTGGGGGGTACCACTAGACCACCAGGGATATTGGAATTATTTGTTTTCACAAATGCCCATGATCAGGCAGATAGCAGTCCACTGGAACACCAGGGATATCGGATGAAGTCTTTTTGTTATACAGATGAACGGGATCGGGTAGATAGCGCTTCGCTGTATCACCAGGGATATTGGGGAATTCTACATTTATTTGTACAGATGCCCACAATTGGGGAGATAGCTGTCCACTGGACCACCAGGGATATTGGACAGAATAGTTTTTTTATTTTTACTGCAAATGCCCGTGATTGTTCTGCAGGGGGCTTTGGTCCCCAACAGCTGTTGCCTAGGAGGGCACCAGGCACAAGTCATCAGGGATCAGTGCACCTGCATGCAAATGGGGCCATAATGACATGCAAATGAACCCATGTGCACCTTGCATGCATCATGGCCCCATTTACATTTAAGCTTTTGAATATTTCAGTTGCTGTGCATGGCGAAATGGAACTTGCACTAGCGCATCCCCATGCTCCACTCTGGCCACTTATGCTAGCGCAGTTGCACTGTGCCATGCACACTGGGGGGTGGCCAGGGTGCAATATTCAATGCTGCTGAGCCATGTCGCAGTTCCATTGAATATCGCCCAGTCCACACCCCTGCGCAGCAAAGTTGAGCTGTACCCAATCTTATGCCACAGCCTGGAGCAGTTTGAATATCTGAAGTAAAGTTGTCCATCTCTGCAGTGTTCTTTGCATTTGTTTCTTTGCAGGGTAAACAGTGGTAATGAACGGGGGGGTGGGGGGTATAAGCCATTGTAGCCTAACGAGGAATAACCACTTCTGTCATGGCATTTTCTGTTTTCTAGCCGAGGGAAAAATATTGTGTGTCTCAGCTAAGTCAGCGGGCAGCCAGAGGAACAGATGAGGAGTGCACAATGAAGACCTGGAAGGAGGAGTGAGTGTGAAACTATCGTGCATAGTGTGTGTGTGTGTGTGGTTCAGTTACATGTTAAGAAAAACATGGCTGTATTTACAAAATGAACATTCTGTTGGCACAAGGATTTGGAACCTAATCAGGCAGTAGAGACATGGACTCATTATTTCCTGGTCTCTAGTGCCTGAAGCCGGACTGGCTGTTTGGTTGCCTTAGTCAATCAGCTAAAAGGATTTCCCCAACCCATTTTATAAATAAAAATACTACATAGATGCTTCAAGTAATACTTACCTACTAAATAGTATTTCCTAAAAAGAATTGAGTAAAGCAGTGCAGGTATCACTTTACATGATACCCTCATACCATCCCAATTACATAGTACAATTATTTCTATCAGTATCTTACCATCGGACTCGACAACAATGACACTTTCAGTGTTCAGTGACCACCCTCCACAGCTTCATGCTGTGCTGGTACTACCTCATGGGCAGGCAGGGGAGTCCTAAGTTGGCCTGTGATAAAGGAAAAAAAAATAGACCCACTAAGTCTTTTATTTTTATTTATTTATCAAGTTTAGGATTACAAATACCTTTGAGCCATGACTCTTTTACAAAGGTTCCACGTTAGAGAAATACAGATTATGGGGAACATCAAGACAGACATTACAACAATGTGGACATTGCAAACAGAGTACAGATTAATACAGTTCAAGGGTAGCATTGTAACAAGGCAGCCAGCAGCATTTGTCAGAGAAAATAGACAACAGATAAGAAGTGCCAGAGTCATAGGGAGAGGGAAGAGGGGAGGGGAAGGAATGTAGGAAGGGTGGCGAGAGGGTGAAAAGTGCAGCATTGTGTATACCAAGATGTGAGGGTAGAATCCAGTGAGGAGGAGAGGGGAGGGGAGACAACTAGAGCAGAAAGGGAAGTGGAGAAACAAGGTTAAGTTGGGCAGTCACAGGAGCTGTTGGTAGTGAGATAGTCCCGGAGCCTAGTTTTAAACATACCAATAGTTGGGGCAGAGGAGATGGTTTGAAGTCTTGAATGTTATTTGCATCACATTATAACAACAGTTGATGTAACCATTAAACATGCTTCACGTAGCTGACATTGGTTGTCATCAGGTACACCACAAGCATTGTGGGTACATATAAAATTACAAGTGCTGTTAATATCAATAATAATGTTTTAAGAGCAGGACACAACAACTGTTAAATCAACGTAAATAGTTGTTTCGGTAATATGGACAACATTGCAACAACAACTCAATTAATTTACAATCCCCTAGTAACTACAAATGGTGACTTAACCATATTTCACATGAGATACCCAAACGTCATGTTTAATGCTACATAATAAAAAAAACACTATTTGCATTGCATGTGTCAGAATACTGCAACTCACGTACTTTGTCTTTTGTTATACCAGAATTCAAAAGTTTAAAACGTCATTTTGCAACTTGTGAAACACTAAACTTTCCATCACTAAGTTGCATGACTGCATATTATGGCACCTAATACACACTAGCCATACAGAGCTAAATTAAGTTAAAGAAAACAGCATAAACTCACTAGATTCACAAAACTTAATAGCTATATAAACCTTACATGAAGTAAAATTGTGCCTATATACAATGGATACTGCATAGTCACTGCAACACTATCATAAGCAGATTGTGCTATTATTCAGTCACTCAGCTAAACCTCACAGCTGAACCACACCACGCATGTCAAATAAACAATATATTATTAACTGTCATAGCATATGTCATTATTTCTATCTAAATCTATATCAAGACACATGCATTGTACAAAGTTCTGTTGAGTAACTTACGAGTTAGGCGCTCCCCCACAGCTGGCTTCCCAGCAGCCTCCCACAGTTCATAGGCGAGGTAGTACTAGCACTTATCATTGTCCAGTATCTCCTCCCACTGTTTCAGGACATAGAAACGCTGTTGCAACAGCTTTCACTTCCTCTTCAGTTGAGTGATGGTCTTGTTTTTCACTTTTAGAATTGCATGTAGAAAACTGTTGATGCGCCTCCACATCGAATCCAGTTTACGGTTCGTGCTCCACATTAAAATGTGAGCATTCCCCCTGGCTTTGACTGCCTCAAGCAGCAAGCACTCCTCTCGCAAGGTTCACTGCCTCACTGTATAGCTTTTGTTCTGCAATAGAAGCATAAAGAAAAATTTCCATTACTGTCATGTCTCATAGTATATGGATTTTTATGTATTGTATGATGTTTTGTGCTTAGAACATGACAAGAGCACATTTCATAATGCTACCAAGCTCCTTCAGACAAAATAACTTTGTACATGCATTGTTTTGTGGAACATTATAACTATTATGCACACTTAAGACATACTGGTATTGACCCTATGATACCATGAGTATCTCCAACCATTAACTGTGATTCTGCTTCACAGTATCGAAGCCCCCCCCAAAAATGTGTTTACAAATTAGAACAACACTGTAGCTGAAGTGTTGCACACATAATATGCAATCAACAGTTTTGTGTTGAGAGACAAAAGTTAATTGTACCATCTGTTGTCATCACCTGTGACTCAACAAGTATGATGTTGCTGTGAACATATATCCATGGTGATAAACTGCACCCCACTCCCTTACCCAATTGTGTTCTTTCTGTCTAAAAGTAACCATTTTGCTGTACTTCAGCTTCCACTCCATGTTTATTTAACAACAAACAAGAGCTAACAGTGCCAAAAAGCATTACTTTAAAAAAAGTTACCCATTATAGCGTGATAGGCGACACTACACTGTACTACCACCATTTTTTTTCAGAAAAACCAAAAATGCTTTTGAAATATATTACCAGCAAGCTACTTGGGGGGGTGGCATCAGTAGACAACAGATTCTGAGTCAGCCTATACAAGCACCAACTCTCTAATAAACAGGATACCTGCATACTAATAATGCCTTGATAATATGAAAAATAGCTGTGCTTATGTCTTGCATATATCATGGCTCCATTTGCATGAATAGTACTAAATAGTGTAAAACATAACCCTCCCACCATTGCACTTCACTGTTGTACCACCCCTATGCTTCTCTGCCCACTTAAACTTGTCCAATGCCACAGTGAAATATACAATTTGGCTTACAGACTGAAAAATATTACAATGCTAACCACACCATAACATCATGAAATTGTGTACTAACAGCAACATGCTGCATTGCTATTCCACTTTCCCCAGTGTTGTTACACAGCATGGCACAATCTGAATATTCCCAACCCATGTGTTACATGTGTGTGAGAGATGTATACAGCTGATCTATTTTTTGACTACATTTTTTTGGTTCTGAAAAGAACCTTTGTTGGCACTGTAATATTTAATCAAACAGCCTGAGATTCTTAGATGACTTTGAGGATTGCATCTTGAAAGTCTCCCAGGAAATGGGGGTGGTGGTGGATGGGGAGGAGGGGAGGGTGGCCCTACAGGGGGACCTGGAGGCTCTGGAAAGATGGTCTAGAAAGTGGAAGCTGAGGTTCAATGCAGGGAAATGCAAGGTACTCCACCTGGGGGCCAGAAACCCAGGCCAAGTGTACACCCTGGGGAGGAAATGCTACAAGTCTCGATGGCTGAGAGGGACCTGGGGGTGGTGGTGGATGTCAAGATGAACAACTCTGAGACTTGTAGGAGGGCAGCAGCCAAGGCCAACAGGATGCTGGGATGCATCGCTAGGGGGATCACCTCCAGAAGGAGGAAAGTGATACTCCCTCTGTATAACTGCTTGGTGAGGCTGCACCTTGAGTACTGCATGCAGTTTTGGAGGCCACACTTAAAGAGGGACATTAACCTCCTGGAGAGGGTCCAGAGGAGGGCAACCAAAATGATTTGGGGCTTGGGGACAAGACCTATGAGGAGAGGCTCAAGAGCCAATATGTACACATTGGAAGAGAGAAGGGACCTGGGGACAGATAGAGGTCTCTGGTACATGAGGGTAAATAGGGAGGAACAGTCAGGGTGCTTCAAAGGAAGGAGGAAGGGGCCACTAGAGGGCATGGGTGGAAGCTGGAGGGGAAGATTCAGGGAGAAAGGAGGAGGTGCTACTTCACTGAGAGGGTGGTGGAGCCATGGAATGCACTGCCTAGGGGCTGGTGGAGGCAGAGACAGTGGAGGGGTTCAAGAGGGGGTGGGACAGGTACAGAGGAAGGGTTCTGGAAGCAAAATCCAATGCAGCAAGAATATCTGGAACTGGGAAGGGAGAAGCCAGAGAAGGCGAGGGGGACAGCAAGGTCAGCACCCAGGGTGGGGGCTGACCAAATGAGCAGACACAAAAGACCGTTAGGCCTATTCTGCTGGCATTTTAGTATGTTAGTATGTTAGTAAATGGCAATTGCCAGCATGCGAGAAATGTACACTATCTGGTACGTATAGCCAATCATAACAATACTTAATTTCTGGGTGACGTATAGTGTACATTCCATACATGAGTAGAAATGCAGATATTTGTATGTTGACTATTCTTTGAGCTCTGTCAATCAGATACCTATGGTGTTCTGCTTGCCAGACCCTATGCTCTGTAATATCTGAAAATATGATTATACAGGCAGGTAACATACTTATAATAGAAGCAAGGTCCAATTTAACTTCTGTTACTAAATCTACCCAGTGTTTGGTGCCCAAATCATTGCCTCTGAGATGTAACAGCAATATGTCAGGCCAAGTCTGAGTACTCAAAAGTCTCTGCATGGCTGGCATGAGGTGTTCCCACCTCATTCCACCCCTACCAAACCATTTCACAGAGCAATTTGGGAGCTGCAGGTTTCTCCCAAAATCACTATTGTGAGCATACTTCGACGCTTGTCTCATGATACTGTCTCCAACTATCCACAAAGTCCTTTTGCTATTTTCTGCCATTCTCAGTTTTTAAACTCAGAAGTGCACAGACAGCTACCAAAAAAGTCAGTGTTCACCCTGCAGTGGCTAGGCAGTAGTGAAAGTAAAACTGATATTTTCCCTCTTTACATAAAGCCAGCTTCACTGGGCTGATTAATAACACACAAATAAAAAAAAATCATTGGTTAGTACTCTGGCTTCATTAACCAATGTAGGCTATGCACTGACTATTACTAGACTTCTGCTACTGCTAAAATGTGCAAACATTGAAAGGTGGGAAAAATGCATCCTTTCCATAGGCAGTTTTAAACAATTACAACTTTAGAAACATGTCTGATTGGTTCTCTCTTCTGTTATGGGTCCACGTGCAGCTTCCTATCTCCCTCTATTTGCAGCTGCATCTGTATAAGTTAGTACTAAACTACTATCTGACTTTAAACAGTTTTATCTAAAGAATACAGCATCTTAGATTATAACAAGTAACATTATCAAATACAGCACTAAAAAACATTTTGATTAATAGTATTTACATGTTGCTAACACTTTTTATCATACTAGAAAAATGCTTTATAAAACATACTGTATTTACAGTTATGAAAATGCTGTCTCTCAGTATGCATTAAGATGGCTACTGTTGCCTTCTTCTTCAGTGTTGTCCGTCTCTGGTTGGTTGTCTCACATGGCTTGACAAATCTTGCATTACATCGGTAGAACAAGATGTCACTCAAATACAATCAGATCTGATTGAATAATGAATGCACTTTCCACTCCCAAGTTAAAAATATTCGACACTTTCAAATGCACGACAGTAATTTGTGACACTGTCGAAGCATGAAGTACTTTTTGCGACACTTTCAAATGCACTACATTATTTTTTGCAAAACTTTCAAACTTCGACATTACTTTTTGCCATACTGTTGACCGCACGAAAGTACCATTTGTGATACTGTCAAATGCACGACACTACTATTTGCGACACTTTCATGCATTCGACACTATTTTTTCCAAATTGTCTATTTTTACCACAATTTGGTGCTTAATGGCAAAAAACAGCCAAATTTTCAATACAAACACTGCTACACTGCATTGGCACTGTCACAACTGGAGATGCATAGTATTGTGACTTTGTAAATACAGCCACAAAAAGGTGGTTATCTTCAGTGACAATGGAACCATGCAACTGACTTGTAGTAATGCATTGTTTGCCAGTTGTTAATCACCCTCACAAAGCAGTCATTTTTATGCAGCATAGACACCAAATTTCCAACAAAATCATTTTAGGACATAAATGCAATGTTCTCAAACTGACATGGAAATAGTGCAAATACACTAACTTACAAATGTGTGTTGTGAAGTTCATACACACACTCACATAAACAATCATATTACAGACTATCATTACCAAATTTTATACCTACTCACTTCCACAACTCTACTCATGAACAGTGTGACTGTCATTATCACAATATGCTCTGAACAGTGGTTTCACACAACACCTGCGGCAGTGGTCACTGTAACTACATAAAAAACATCTCAGCAAAGATATAAAAAATGACAGCTGTGTAATTGCGAAAACAGTTGTAGTAAAATGCCAACCATAACAATCTCACATGGAAATATTCATAATGCACTAACTTCAGTTAAGTGTGCAAAGTTGACTTATTAATGTGTCACTAATTAACAGAAATATCATTAATAAAGTTATTGTGTAACCAGCAGTGTGACAGCATAAGCTATATAAATGTTTCTTAATAATACTAATTGTTAATAACTGAACATTGAAATCATACGAAACAAAATCTAGATGCTATAGTGATAATCATATGAAGACAATGTAACAGAAATAAAATACAGCTGTTACAATGTCAAAAACTTATGTGATTAAAAGCTTGAAAATATTTTCTTTTTTAAATCGATGTGATACTTAAATTAGATGTCTCAGTGCACAATGTTAGAAGGCATGAACAGAGGAATATAGAAATATTGTCTTTTTCTCTGTCTTTCATACAGGTGCCTGATACTTCTGTAAGATTGCTGACTGCCACTGTGAACTATCATATCAAAACATACCGACTAAATACAAATGTAGATGTCTAGGAAAATGAGACAGGTATCATAGTACTTCACTGTTGCTTAAGGGCGGTAGTGAAAACACAAATGTGAGATCAGAATATGAAGAGAAACAGACCTGTACTGCAACAGTGAGCCCTACAACAACTCATTGCGCATCAAAGCACATACTTCCTCCAAAGCAAGTAAAATATGCTTACCTCTGCAACAGTTGTGTAGATCTCTCAGACGAAACACAACTATTGTAACTGCAACCATCAACAAACCTCCAAAACAACGGCATAAACTCACAACTGGTGATTTTCATCCGAGAAAGCAAAAGTATTTTCGATCACTAGCAAGTAAAGCAAAGATTGACAGACTTATTGCTGCTGTGATGAGACATGAGTGTAAAAAGACAAAGAGTTATCTGTCTTTGATGAAATTGCATCTCTAAGTATGCACTTTTGTTAACAGAGTAGTGTTTGTACTGCAACGGTTGTGGCGTAAGATGTCTCGTGCTTGAAAAATTCAGAAAAGTTGTGTATGACATCAAAAAAAAGGCTACAACAGTATTCTTCTTTGACTGTCCACAATTTCTGTGATGTTTTCACAGGTCACTGAATGTACACACAGCACTCAGAGGCATATTTCTGGGAAAAATCTTATTATTCCCAGAAAAAGGAACTCAAGTTCACCATTGATGGGTCCAGTAAACTGGTCAATGTCCTCAGTATCTGTGATGACAGTGCAATGGACACAGATGATGACTGTGATGCAACCACTGTGTCCAATAAACGGCACTGTCTGGCATGGGCATGTGATGACACCTGCAACCACAGGCAATCGTCTTTGAAAAAGTTGAACAGTTTGTCAACCTATTTGTGATTACAGATCACAAAGAAAGACATAAACTGTTTAACAAAATTGACCATTGTGAAATTCATCCACATACTGGACTTATGGGTCACTGACTAGCATGCCTCGATAGTGGCATTTGTGATAGTATTTTTCACAACATGCAGATGCTTGGAGCGCATCAAACAGGCATTAGAAACTTTGTATACAGAGTATATGAAGTACAATGAGATGTAAATCAGTACACTTGTTTAAATTACTTATTGCAGTCAGGTGACATGCAGGATGCCATCACATTTCTCAAACAACTACAACAGGTAACTTCTGTACCAGACACAACAATTTCTCAGTTAAACACTTCTGCTGAAACATCTGTTTCAGTCTTAGAAACTGACATACTGAGACAGTACGGCAAAGAAATAGCAAAATTTGAGCTGGCAAAGTCTCAGAAGTTTGACTCTGTATGTGTGTCATGTGAACGTTTGTGCTACAATAAACAAACAGTCACAGTGAAACTGGACACCTTGTCACCATACAATGACATGTGGTTCCATCTCTCAGCATTTTTGCTGCTGAAATCTGACTTTCAGTTAGAAAACACCATTCTGCTATGCAAGCACTGTTTCTCCAAACTGAAGTCTAACATTTTGCCACCAAGGAACTTGTCCTGAACCACAGCAAGACTAAAGCCATGTCCTTCTGTAACTGACAGAGCAGGCACAACTCTCTGTCCCTCACCATCAAGAACCATGCTGGGAACCCACTCAAACATGTCAAGGAGTTCAAGTACCTTGGTATTACCCTGGATAGTACCCTCTCCTACACTCGGCATATTGACACTGTTGCCAAGACCGCCAATATACGGATTGGACTACTACACAAACACAAGCACTGTATGCCTGAGGATGCCCTTAAACTAGGCATCTACAGCTCTGTCACCTCTATCATTGACTACGGCCTTGCCATCTATGGCTCTGCATCAACAAGTGCCCTCCGCAGAATCTCAGTTGCTCTCAACAAAGCCTGTAGACTACTGACAGGTGCAGCCCAACAAACTCACACCTGTGACCTCTATGCACAGGCCAGCTGGCTACCCCTACACAGCAGAATACAATACCAGACCTGCTTACTTACCAAAAGGATTCTCCTTGGTCTCATGCCACCTGGTGTTAGCTCACTCCTTACTACCTACAGTGGCACTCAACAAACATGTGGTGCCCAATCTCTAACCTTTCAGGTTCTCAGATATCATACCTCCATGGGTCAGCGGTCCTTTATCTATAGAGCCGCTCAATGGTTCAATTCCCTCAATAAAGAAGCACTTTTCTCTACTACACTTGGACCCTTCAAAAGGAATCTTAAACTTTACCTCACCTCTACCACTCAATGTGACTGCTTCTCTGAACAGAGATCTCTCTAAACACCTCCAAGCTCACTCATATCTCACAGCCCACCCTTTCCCAGTCTCATTCCCTCTGGCACTGGGCCTTCCTTGTGACTCCTTTCCTGCTTCGCATCTCCACTGGTACAAGACATTTTCCACCATCATCGGACAGTGGCCCATTAGCCTGCCAACTTCCTCTCCCGGTCGCATGCCTGCAATACTAACTGCCTATGGTGCCCTCTATCTCATTATTGTTACCGCAGCCAGCTGTGTACTCAAGCTGCTCGTTTTATGAATGTTATCTCAAAGTATGTTATAACTGAGTATCTTTATTTTTCTTTCAGTTGTTTTGGTTGTTTATTGTGCATTCTTTTACTACCTTTGTATGTATGTTGACCCTCATCCTTTGACGTGGAACCTTTGTAAAAGAGCAGTTTCTGCTCAAAGGTATTTGTAATCTGAGAATTTAATAAAATAAAAATAAATAAATAAATAAAAAGGTCACTGCTGAATAATATGGAGGCACATGTTACACCAAGTGAGATTTCAACATTGAATATGTTTGAACGCATTTTAATTCAGACAATGAAACCATTCCAAACCGTTCTACGTCTGAACACAAAGACGAGGAACATTCCACAGAAAGAACTTGTGAGATCTCTAAAGGGTTCTGTGATGTATTTACCACTTCCTCTACAGGAAAATGTAGAAATCTCTGCAGAAAATAGATTTGTGATTCTTGTAAATGGTGTTCCAACAAAGTCCAAGGTCATCTGGCAAGATGTTGTCAAAGTATAAAAGGTGAAGCTTGCTCCTACTTTTTTAAAGAGTAATAATCCATTTTATACAGACCTTGACACAGATCAGATGGCTAGTCTCTCTGTCCAACATGATCTATTAGAAAAAATTAAACCAACCATTGAGAAGGTCAGTGGACAGACAAGTGACAATGTGTATGAACAGTACACAATTCACCCACTAAATGGCAGAGATCCAATAGGAGACAACATTGATCTCTATCAAATGAAACAGGTGGAAGGTGAGCCTGTCAGTATTTGGGAGACAACACTGGAAGCACGCTGTTTCCAAGACCTATTCCCAAAAGGGTCAGGTGGACACCTAGATGAAAGAGAAGTGTGTGTACAGGGTGCTGAGTACTGCACTAGCTGAGTACTCAGTAAAGACAGCAAATTCAGACGTACCATACAGTACCTGTTTCATCTCCTCTGGGAGAGTGAACTTAGCATTCTTTCTGCATCCATTGCACATACTATTCATCTCACAAGTCCACTAGATGGAATAAAAGCTGCTCAATTTCTAGAGGAATTAAAACAGAAAGATGAAAATGTGCAAGTGAATCTGTCTTCCATTCTTTCAAGTCTTCGCGGTATCAAAGAATATTGGTATCGCAGGCACTCTGAAGTGATGACAATGCTGCTAGAGTATGGTGCAGCCACATGGTTTGTCACACTTTGTTGTGCTGAATATGCCTGGGGCAAGCTCATTGAACTGTTGAAGTGGGCAAATTCTGATGTCAATGGCATCTCATCAATGACTGTCAGAGAAATGTGTTCACTTAATCCTGTGTCTGTCACAAGACATTTTCACAAGTGGTTCCATGACATTCTGACTTTCATATTGTCAAAGGATAATTCACCTCTTGGTATTGTGGAGCATTACTTTTGGAGGATGGAGTATCAAGCACAGGGTGCTCCTCACATCCATATGCTGTTGTGGATCAAGGATGCACCACACATAGGTTAACATGAAGCAACACAAGTGCTATCATTCATCAAGAAATATATCACTTGTCACATTCCAGACAAGTATGACAGTTCTACACTTTGGAAGTTGGTTCAAAAGTTCCAGCAACATATTTGTGCAAAATGCTGCCAGTGAGTAGTAAAGAACAAATCTAACTGGTACACACAATGTCGCTTTGGATTTCCTAGAAGAGTTTGTCAGGATGGTGCCATGAATGAACTTTTCTCAGCAATGCGACACCACTTGAAGGCAAAATCAACCAAGAGGGTATACGAGTTACCCAGAGATGAGAAAGAAGTATACATAAATGACTACAACCCATCTCTTCTCCTAATGTGGCAAGCAAACATAGATGTTCAGTTTGTGGCTGATAACTCATTGGCCCTGGTGTGGTACATCACTTTGTACATAACCAAACATGAGCAGACTAGCTTGCAAGATCTGTGGGAAGATATTGCTAGTTCAAGCAAGAGCCTGATATCTCAGCTCTGGTCATTGGGCTTGAAGGCTCTTTCACACAGATAATGTGGAGCTTATGAAACCAGTGACCATTTAATGGGTACACATCTGTACGGGAAGTCTGACGCTGTCCGGTTTCTCAGTGTAAACTACAAAGAGAAACGCAAATGTGTACTGATTCCCCATGCCAAAATTGAGGAGCTCACTGCCAATAGACCTTCCTCAAAACATATCTTGAAGAATAACCTGATAGACACATGCTACCCCCGTAGACATGAAGACATGGATGATATGTATCTCTTTCAGGTGGCTAAGTGGTATGACTACAAGGCAGATATAACACCTGACTCAACACGCCAGATTTACAAGGTGAATGGAGTGGATGGCTGTCTCGTAAAGAGACACAAGCCATGGCTCATAGACCACTGTAGATTGCATCTAGGCACATCGCAGGGCAAAGAACACTACTACTTTGCTCTCCTATTCCTATTTAGACCCTGGAGGAGTGAGTCTGAATTAAAAGGTGACTGTGACACATTCCAGGAAGAATTCAACTGCAGTTACGAGACTTTCAAAAGTGAATACTCAGAGACATACATACAGAGACTAGAAGCTGAGAAAGAACAGCTTGAGAAGGCAGAGAAGGAGCTTCAGGGAGACACTCCTGCTAGTTCACAAGACAAACTTGATCCAGAAGGACAAGCTGTTCTAGGTGAACCTCTGCCCTTAAATGCCCCAGAAGTGTTAATGTCAGAAATTGAGACAGCCATGGAACATGGAACACACTCCACTGTCAACCCAGCTGACTTGAAAGAAAGACTAAATCAGCAGCAGCATACAGTTCACTCTCAAGTAGTTGGCGCTGTCCAGCATGGCCTACAACATGAAACAAAAAAATGTGACTGTCGTGACTATAAGCCACTACTGATCTTTGTTAACGGTTCAGCTGGCACAGGAAAGAGTTTCCTTATTGAAGCCATCACTGCTGAAATACGGAGCCTGACAGTGTCATCAATGTCTGTTGCTGTTACTGCTCCCACAGGACTAGCCACATACAACATTGGTGGAGTTGCATTACACCGTCTCTTCATGTTGCCAGTGGAACATGGCAGAACTGGAGAACTTCATAAACTTTCATTTGAGGTTGCATCTCAGCTCCGTTCCATGTTCACAAAGATGAAGTTACTCATCATTGATGAAATCAGCATGGTCTCCAATGTCATGCTTGCCTGTATTCATCTACATCTACAAGAGATCTTAAGTACTGAAGATGGAGTACCATTTGGTGGCAAAAGTATTGTTGTTTTGGGGAGACCTTTTACAGCTTGCACCAGTCAATGCAGAACATGTATTTACAGCTCTAACTGCCAAGCAAGCTAAGAATATTCTCATCTGCATTGCAGGCTATAACATTTGGGAATTATTTATCTATGTTGAGTTGCCTGAGAACATATGCCAAAGTGGTGATCTGGCTTACAAATCACTTTTAGATGAAGCTCAATACAGGTTCTCTATCACCAGAACATGTTTGTATGTTAAACGATCAGAGAATCACAGTAGATACTGCATCCATAGAAACAGCATGTAATGTTTTCAGCAATGTATACTCTACAGGGACACACATAGTGTGTCTTATGCCACGACTAAAGAAATGCACTGAGTTCAACAATCTAATGCTGCAGAGAGAAAACCAAGAAATTCTAACTGCATGCTGTTGATACAGTTGATGGTGTCATTCTTAGTCAAAACCTAATAGCAAAGATGACTGAACGACTCAGTGAACTCAAGTAAGATGTTTCACACACAGCTGGCCTAGAAGCTGTTCTCACACTTTGTAAGAATGCATGTATCATGCTGCGATGTAATCTAGATGTTGAACGAGGCATGGTAAACAGTGCCATGGGAAACATCACTGACTTTGTCTACAATGTACAGAAGACATATATCGAGACACTTGTAGTTCACTTTGACAACATGGAACAGCCTATACACATAGAACAGACCTGCATAAAATTCCAGGTATTTAACGATATCTATGTAAACAGGAAACAATTTCCATTATGTGTTGCATATGCTGTATCCATTCACAAATCTCAGGGCTTGAGTTTGGATTCAGCAATGGTAGACATAGGTACAGACATTGTCAAGGATGGCATGAGCTATGTGGCACTCTCATGTGCCTCCAGTCTTTTTGGGTTGCACATTATAACTCTAGCACCTCAGAAAATATGAGCTGACAAGCGATTTATCTTGAGTACAACAGGTTACGTACTCTATATCAGTCACAAATGTCTTTAATACCACTGCCTACATATCTGGCTGTCTCACATCATACAGTCAAATCTACAGGTGTCAACAAACAGCCACAAGCTTCCAGAAGTGATTCAACTCAAAAGAGATCAACGAAGGTCACAACTTCAAGTAAACATTCACAGCCAGCAATTCATCAGAAATCAGCTGGTGTAGCTGCTGTACCAGTCTTTGACAACATTACTAGAGTGAACTGCTATGCTAACTCAGCTATGCAAGTTTTTCTACACATGCCACACTTTGTGCAGGCAATATCTGCTTCACAAGACAATACCCTATCAAACGCTTAGAAGCAGATTGTCAACATGACTTCTGACCAGTCTAACAATGTACAGTCACTAACTTCACTACGACAGGTGTTAGGTACATATGACGGATGTAGTACATTTGCTGCTGACATACAGCAAGACACTAGTGAGTTTATGATGACTGTCATAAACAACTTGGATGAAGATGGCACCCCAATGTGCCACTACTTCACAGTGTCATATGTAACCGAATATGTATGTGTTTCATGTTGCCATTCACAGCATGAAACCACAGAAGACATGCTGTGGATTACTCTTTTTGTCCCTCAAGCAAAAAGTGCCAAATTTCGACAACTATTCACCAATGCTCAATGTGGGCATGCCTGTGGAAGGTGTGGAGGCAGATACACTCAGTCCATACGTCTCAGGAGTTCATCTCAACATCTGTTGCTTATCTTGCACAGGTTTGACTCCAACGGGCTCAGAGTTGACATTCCTATCACAACTTACACAGCTGGTAGAATAGTTTTTAACCAATCAGTGTTTGACACTCACAGTATAATCTAGCACCATGGCCAATCCATGCAGTCTGGCCATTACACCTGTTTACTAAGGTACAGAAGTGGATGGGTAGAGTGTGACGACTCTACAAGCAGTTTTAAACAGAGACTGCCATGACACTTAAAAAATGCATATCTTCTAATATTGAAGTATTATGATGACCTTCACATTTCAGAAGACTAGGACAGGACATGCTGTATTTCTTAAATGACTACTTTGTGACAGAAACAGTCGTAGGTCACTACAATTGTTTCCAATCTACAACTCTCAATAAACCATAGCATTTCAACAAAATGCTATACTGGCAGACACATTTCATGCACTATGACATCTAAGATCTTGTGTGGATCAGTGACAACATGAAAATTTTGCAGTGGCTTCAATCAGTGCCAACAGTATTCACAGTCACTAGAGAAACCATGTTTACCTGTCTGTCAAAGATTGTACATCTCAAAACAGAGGCCTTCCTGCCTCTCCTCTTCTGTACATATCTTTTCTTGTTACTGTATCATACACATACATAACAAGAAATTGCTGCCAGTTTTTAACTATTACTCTCTGCAGAGAAAGTTCTCAGTTACCATCGAAAATAACTGAGCAACACATGTCTCATTCACCAAACAGTGCACTTTGCCACAAGTTGTCTATCACCACTTGTTTTTGTCTATTAGCTGTTGTCATGTAGACAACAACATCATTCATTCACCATGCAACAGTGTTGAACTATGCCTGCTTTATTTGTTATACTGATACTGTACAAATGTAAAAATAACAATCTTTATTCATAATACAACAAGTTAAATGAAGCAAGAGTAAATACTGAACGATTGCATCTTATTATTAACTGACTTTGCCATGCCTTTGTAATTACTTGTAAATAATATTTACATTCTTATTCCACCTTGCCATTGTTGCTAACTACTTTTATTGTTCTATTAAAAGTATTAGTATAAGAGTAAAGTACAAATTAATGTTTAACATATAATATAGAACTATACTGATTAAATTCAATGAACCATATCTTTGATAAAAACAGCATACCATGCACATTTTTTTACTTACTAGTTCAGAGGTAACATAGAAACCAATGTAACAATTGAAAACAATGTTTTTTGTTCCTGTAATAATATGACATTTTTTGTACTTGTCATACAAGTAATTCTAACCCATGTTAGCAATGTTGACAATTGTAAATCAGACACTGTTACTGATCACAACGTACTTCATACCTGTTCCTGACAATATTTATGATTGTCTATATTGAGGGGCCGGGTTGGAATTTTCCATATGCCCCTAGTCAGTGACATATCATTAAATATTTAACTGAACATACCAGTAATCTAATGTCACTGAAATCAGAATTTTTTTTTAATATTCTATTACTTAAACACTTAGCATATGGTTTTTCACCCACCCCAGGAACATCCACATTTTCAGTCACACAATGACAACTAAATATTTCTGTTTCATGTGTGTAATCACTGCTTAGAAGATCCTGACATGCCTTTATTAACATAGGACACAAGTAATGGACGACACATAACTAGAATATTCAACTACTTAAAAACAGATAATATACTTAACCAAAGTCTCTAAAAGCTCAGTAGCAAATATACAATGAAGCTCCACAGGTTAAACTTGAGTGTCACAAGTTCAGGAGGAATGTCAGAAAGCACTTCTTCCCACAAAGAGTAGTGAACACTTAAACGTCACTGTAAACACAGAAAACCTGATTAAAGACAGTGACCAGCTATTAAGGAACCAGGTATATGCATAGAAGGTAGATAAAAACCTCACCAACAAAAGATGGGAGAACACTGCAGGGATAGCAAACACTTAACCTCAAGATGTGTGCCCTGTAACACAATCATAACAAATAGTACAAATTTCCTTCTAATGCTACCTTATTTCTATACTGTATTACAATATCACATACTTGCTCCAATTCATATAATCTAGTCGCTATAAATGTGACACATTTACATATTTTCCAAGCAATGATTACACACATACAAGGATTGTATTGTGAGACTGATTTTGTAAAAAAAATAGTCTTAATTGTGCCTTTTTCAGTTTCACCAATTGGCAATAAATCTTTTTAAAACATAACCACCTGTGCTGAGTCTTTATTGAAAATAGCACAACAACATTAGAACTTAACTGTTGTTTCTATTAAGCATGCAAATCAACTGCAACAAATAGTGCCACAACTATGTGTCCATGAATTTTTTTGGTTGCTTTGCTGTCCACTCAGTACCACAGAATAGGCAACAATGTGGCACATTGCATGTCACACTTCCCATAATTCCTAAGAGTGTAAAAAGTCTGCAATGCACTTACTTTTCCTGTGCTTCTACATTCAGCATGTAGTAATTACTGTAGCAAGCTGCCGCACATCACTACCTAACACTATGCAGCTGTGACTATTCACTTAGGATGCAGTCACTGCTATGTCTACTGCAATTCCCTGGCTAAGCTTCAGCAACTGCTAACTGTGGTAACTTCACTGTACCTACAATTACAGAGGTGTGCCATAGATCTCCAGTCCCTTATGGTTCCTATAGATAACCAGTCATAATGCACTACAAATTTTCGGAGGTGCAGCAGCTTTAGCTGCCTAAATCCATGCAAATCCTAACTAAGGTAACTTCAGTTTCCCTGCAATCAGTGATGTGTGCCATTGATGTATAAACCCTCACCTGTGCTGTGTATGTGCACTAACATGTGCATTCCCTGACATAGGTTCTGTATCTCCACTTACAATGTAGTTAGGGTTACCACCTTTTAAGAAGCCCAAAGTGGGACATTTCCTGCTGAAACATGATTCTTCACAGGACAATATGTAACCTTGACCAATACAGCAGACTTGTTTTCTCTAAATAATCAGAATTAAGACCAAGTGTTGTAGTTTTTTGGTTGTTTCTACTGTTTCTTATTATTTTAAGGTGTTTTAGTTAAGATATTATAGTTCTTTGCAACATTTAGAGGAAAATCAGAAACATTTTTTTTCTAGTATAATGTCAGGACATGTAGTATTTTTCACGTTTTTCTGCAGGACACAGCTGCCCAAATCAGGACTGTCCTGCAAAAACAGGGACAGGTGGTAACCCTAAATGTAGTACCTACTGTCACATTTGTAGACACATTGCCTGCCTGAATCCATGCAAGTGGCAACTGTGCTAACTGGACTATTTCTGTAATCAGAGAGCTGTACAACTGATGTACATTGCCTATCTTTTCCTGTGGCTGTTTACTTAGGATGCAGCAAGTGCTGTGAAAGTGCAGTTCCCCCATCGCACTGTTCACCTCCTTGTTTTTTTCTGTTCTGTACTGTCAACTAAGTGTGCAATATGTGGGCTAGGTGTTCATACATAGAGTTACAGATCTCCTGTAATTCCCAACTAAGTTAACTACCATGTACCGTATTTACATCTACTGTCAGTCTACAGTCAGAGTGCAGTACCTGGTCTAGAGAGCTGTGTGACATTCTACCTAAGGACATGCAGTTGTGACTGCACAGTCAGGATCAGTAACTGGTACGCGTGTGGAAATTGCCTGTGTGAACCCATAGAAATCCTAACTGTGCTAAGCTGTGTGTATCAACAATTACAGAGCTGTACCATTGATGTTCCTTGCCTTGTTCTTGCTGTGCATCAGTACTCATAATGCAGTACAAACTTTGGGGGAAGGGGTATTACCTGTCTCAGCCAACACAAACACTAACTGTGCTAACTTGAGTGTCCCTTAAATCACTGATGTCTACCATTAATGTCCATACCCTCAGCTCTGCTGTGGGTCTCTACTAAGGATCCAGTACCTGGTGTTGTAGTTTGAAGAGACATTGCCTGGCTGAAACCATCCAAGTGACAACAATGCTAACTGCACTTTACCTGTAATCAGAAAGTTGTACAACTGATCTGCATCACCCTTCTTTGCCTGTGGCTCTTCAGTAAACATGCAGCAAGTCTGTGATTATTCCCGTTACCATGGCTCTCTCCCCCACTTCCATGTGTGTCTGTCTTTCTGTGTGCCAGTAATGCTCAGGGGGGTAGGGGCCACGTGATGTCTTCACACATACTAACACAGTGGCACCAAACAGAAATGTTAATGCATATGGTAGCACAAATCAAAACACAAAGATAAACAATTCTGAAAAATACTGAATGTAATACAGTGACATTAGTGCAGGGCCCTTCATGCCCCGTGCTCTTGTCACACAGAACACTAACATAAACAGTACTGAAATATACTAAATGTGATATAGCAGTGGCAGCACATAGCCCTTCTGAACCCACACTCCCACCACACAAAATACAAACATATACAGAACTGTAAAATAAAAAATGTGCTACTGATGGGAGCACGGGGCCTGCTGCCACACAAAACACAAACATAAACAGTTCTGAAATATACTAGATGTGACACATCAGCGGAAGCGCAGTGCCCTTCCGAACCCCGCACTGCCACCACACAAAACACAAATATATACAGTACTGTAAAATGAAAAATTTTCTACTGATGGAAGCACGGGGCCCCGCCATACAAAATGCAAACATAAACAGCACTGAAATATAGTAAATGTGATACAACAGCAGGACCGTGGGGCCCTTTGGGCCCTGTGCACCAGCCACACAAAACACTAAGATAAACAGCACTAAAAACACTGAATGTCATGCAAGATTGGACTTTGGGGCCCTTCAGCCCCCACAGTCCCACCAATCAAAACATAAATAGTACTGAAATACACTAAACATGATACAGCAGCACTTCCCACCACATGATGTTTGTACACATACTAACACAATCCCAGCAAACACAAATGTTAATGCACATGTAACACAAACCAAAACACAAATACTGAAGGTAAAACACTGACAATAGCACAGGGCCCTTCCGACCCCACGATCCCACCACACAAATGCAGTAAATGGAGTTTTTTCCCTCTGATTTCCCTTCTTTTTGAGAATGATTATGAGAAATAGTGAATGTAATGTGGCAGTGGGAGTGCAGGGCCCTTCGGGCCACAGGTTCCCGCCATGTAATGCAGCAGTGGATGTGCACCCTGCGCTCCCACCACATAATGTGGCAGCGGAAGCGCGCCCCCTGCTCCCGCCACATGATGTCTTCTCACATAGTAACATTGTGCCCGCAAACATGAATCATAATCCGCATGGTGACGCAAAGCAAAACAAAAAGAGAAACAGTACTGTAGACAGAAATGTTAAAAACAATGCAAATGCAACTGCAAATGAAAACGCAAAGGGTAACGCACATGGTGGCGTAGAGGTGAACGGTAAGTGAAACAGGTACGGAACCACAAACGGAAACAGTAATCGTAACAGTAATGTAAGCATACAGGCTGGTTTTCCCCATTAGCTGCATAGAGAGAGACAGTGAGTGCAAAGAATGCATGCAAAATAATGACTCTCGGAACAGAAAATGAGGACTTGGAATAGTAAATTGCTTATATCTCAGGAACTGTACGACATAGAAAACAAATTTAAAAGTCATATGAATTATCACTTTCTTGGCTAGCTTTTTACTTAGCCCCCATTAGAAGGCTAAGCATTTTTTTGACGAAAAGTCTGTGTCTCGCACCATTTCCGAGGTACGGGCCCTGAAAGGCACGGCGAACGCCGTAATGTTATCCTATGGGAAATGAAGAGAAGTTTGGAGTGCCATAACTTTGGCTCCCTGTAATATTTTTTCACGAAACTACTAAAAGGCACATCTGTGGGATGCTGGCTGTCTTCCCTCCAAATTTCAGGAAAAAATACCAAACCATTATTTTGCAGCAGGGTGACAAAGGATTCCTGTAATGAGTCGGTTGCCGTAATGTTATCCTATGGGAAAAAGTGTCAACTTTGGAGTGTCGTAACTTTGCTGCTGTGTAATATTTTTTCAATGAAACACTGTAAGACACATCTGTGACATGTCAGCTGCGTTCCTTCCAAATTTCAGCCCAAAACACCAAACCGTTCTTTTGCAGCACAGTGCCAAATAATTGCTATTATTTTCACACACCCTGGGAAAGTACTGTCGAACTTTGCGAAAGCTTTCGCAAATTCATTAGACAGTGTCGCACATTCTACGCTACTTTGTGAAAATACTTTTTCCAGAAACTTTTAAAACATATTTCTGGGGTGTTTTACCCCAAAATAAAGACATGGCTAGCATCATCAGGGTCCGACTAGGTGAATACAAAAATAATTAGGTTGCTAGAGGGTCCCAAATTTAAATGGCAAGCATTTTTCTGATAGCTAACTGAAAACAAAATGGTGGATTTGCAACAGTAAAAGGGCCATTTGCAAACACTGTTGAACTTTTTGTTAACTTTTCCCATTGACTTATAATGGGAACATGTTTTTTGAATAACTTTTGAACTGTTTAATATTTATTCATGAAATCTTCAAAAGGCAGATCGGGGACCGCAGGTTACCTGAAGATTTCGGACCGGTCGCACAGACTGTACGACCTGTAGGCGCGACGGTAGAATTCCAAAAAAGCATAAACGCATGCACAGATCATGCTTAATAACTCTGCAACCGTATATCCGACCAGTACAAAACTTAGCAGATTCCAAGGTGTATGGGTCTTGATCGTGTTTTCTAATTTTCATGCAAATCCGTCAAACGGTTGCAAAGTTATTAAGGTGCTACTAAAAGGCACATCTGTGGGATGCTGGCTGTCTTCCCTCCAAATTTCAGGAAAAAATACCAAACCGTTATTTTGCAGCAGGGTGACAAAGGATTCCTGTAATGAGTCGGTTGCCGTAATGTTATCCTATGGGAAAAAGTGTCAACTTTGGAGTGCCGTAACTTTGCTGCCATGTAATATTTTTTCAATGAAACACTGTAAGGCACATCTGTGACATGTCAGCTGCGTTCCTTCCAAATTTCAGCCCAAAACACCAAACCGGTCTTTTGCAGCACAGTGCCAAATAATTGCTATTATTTTCACACACCCTGGGAAAGTACTGTCGAACTTTGCGAAAGCTTTCGCAAATTCATTTGACAGTGTCGTACGTTCCACACTATTTTGTGAAAATACTTTTTCCAGAAACTTTTAAAACATATTTCTGGGGTGTTTTACCCCAAAATAAAGACATGGCTAGCATCCTCAGGGTCTGACTAGGTGAATACAAAAATAATTAGGTTGCTAGAGGGTCCCAAATTTAAATGGCAAGCATTTTTCTGATAGCTAACTGAAAACAAAATGGTGGATTTGCAACAGTAAAAGGGCCATTTGCAAACACTGTTGAACTTTTTGTTAACTTTTCCCATTGACTTATAATGGGAGCATGTTTTTTGAATAACTTTTGAACCGTTTAATATTTATTCATGAAATCTTCAAAAGGCAGATCGGGGACCACAGGTTACCTGAAGATTTCGGACCAGTCGCGTAGACTGTACGGCCTGTAGGCGCGACAGTAGAATTCCAAAAAAGCGTAAACGTATGCACAGATCATGCTTAATAACTCTGCAACTGTATATCCGACCAGTACAAAACTTAGCAGATTCCAAGGCGTATGGGTCTTGATCGTGTATTCTAAATTTCATGCAAATCCGTCAAACGGTTGCAAAGTTATTAAGGTGCAAAATTTGGGGTTTAACATGTAAATGGCTCCTCACCCTAGCTATGGTAGCACTACCGTGCTACCATAATATTGTGTGTGTGTGTGTGTGTGTGTGTGTGTGTGTGTGTGTGTGTGTGTAGTTATATATATATATATATATATATATATAGATATGTACATATATATATATATATATATATATATGTATATATATACTACTTTTTTTGCATGTTCACATAAACACAACACAGCAAGTAAACTATAGCAGGATGCCCAAACAAACTTATAAAACAAGGATTATAACAGAATAGTGGACAACCCTAGCTGGCATACTGGACAATATTCTCCCACAGGAGTAAGGCTCTTAGATGGGCCCCATTGATAATGTATGAGCTAACAAAAAAGGAAATTGTGGTAAGTATGAAGAAATGTCTGCTTTCTGTACCGCTCCACACTGTCAATGGATATTCATAACAACTGGGTTCTAAGAAGCAGTACCCGGAGAACAAGCCATGGTGATAATACTGTCTCATATGTCAACCATGTACAGGAAGGAATTTATCTGCTATCTGCCACCTGCAAAAACTCTGCAACCAAAGGCCACATCAGCAGAGCGTTGAACATCCAACCTGTAGTGCTTGGTGAAGTTGTGGATGGAGGACCAAGTAGCCACCTTGCATAATTCTAAAACAGACTTTTCACTTTTCTCTGTCTCAGAAGTGGCCATAGCCTTGGTGAAGTGAGCCTTGATGAGCATCTGATGCCTCTTCTTTACCATGACATAAGTCTTGGTAATGCTGGCCTTTACCCACCTAGCTAGGGTGGCCTTAGAGGCTTTCTGTCTCTGCTTGGCCACTCCAAAAGAACAAACAAGTTATCCAATTTTTGGAACTCAGCAGCAGTCTATCTAAGGCATGTCCTAATCGCCCATTGGAAATCCAACTTGTGCAACTCCTTCGCCTTCTCCTTTGGGTGAGAAGGCTGCAGACAGAACGATGGAAGACATATTTCCTGGATAACATGGAAGGCTGTGGGAGCCGTTGAGATGAAGAATGGAACTGTTTTGACCACCACCTTGCCCTTATGCATGACAAGGTTTTTTTTTTTTGTGGGACAAGGCCTGGAGCTTGTCAATCCTCCTGGCTGAGCACAGTGTAACCATTAAAACACACAATGTAAGACAACACATCCTGCAGAATGGATGAAAGTGGTTTAAAAGGCTCCTTACACAGAGCATTCAGCTCCAGATTCTGATTCCAATGAGGATCTGGAGACTGGAACATAGGTTGACTCTTGCTGATAGCCTTTAGAAAACAAATAACCTCTCTGTTAGTCCCTAAGGACATACCCAAGGAGGCCCCAAGGGCTGACACCTGACCTCTCAAGGCAGTCAGGGTCAAACCTTTTTCCACTCCTTACTGCAGGAAATCTAAAATTGGTGGGATTGTGGCTTAGGAAGGCCAGATATTTTCTTCCCTGGCCCAAGCCAAAAAGGTGGACTAAATATGAGCATAAGTTTCCAAAGTGGAAATATTCCTGGCAGTCATCAGAGTGTCCACCACCTTCTTAGAGAAACCTACTTTCAGGAGTCTATTCCTTTCAGGAGCCAGGCCATGAGCTTCATTGCCCTAGGAATTAGATGCAAAATGGGGCACTGAGAAAGAAGGTCTCCACCTCAGTGGAAGATGAAGGGGAGCATTTTGAACTAGGTTCAATAATTCCAAGAACCACGGTCTTCTGGGCCATTCCGGAGCTATTAGAAGAAAGCTTCCTCTTGAGCAGCGGTCAACCTTATCCTTTTTTGCACTAGCCAGCAGCGCTAGCTTATTGAAAATTGCACTAGCCCACAGATGGTTGCACTAGCCTTCAATTATAATCATACATTTTGATCACTTATACAGGAAACAAAGCAAGCCAAGAAATGCTATGATTATTGCATATTTATCCTGCTCCCACATTGCTTTCAGTTCCCCCAAAAGAAAAAAAAGACTGCAATGCCATCACACACAGGGAGCCCCCCCCCATTGTTTTGACCATGGCCTCCTCTCTTACACTTTCTGCCCCCCAGCCCCACCCTTCCAAACCAGAGGACATCACATCAGTAAATGTTCAATCAAGCAGTCCTAGCTCAGTACACACAATACCTGACATCATTATGCACCTTACCAGACTGTCACCACCACCTCCAGGGCAATGAACAGAGTCAGGCAGAGAAAGACACTCTCAGCTCTTACCTTATAGTCAACTGGGGATCTACACTTCTGGAAGTTTTTGTACAGTCTCAAGTGAGCCAAGAGCACATATAAGATTTCTTTGGGGGTGGGGACTACACAAACCTAAGGGGCTTGGGATTTAGAAAACTATGACATTTTTATTTTTAAAAGCATTCATTTTAATATGCTCTGCCCCAGCAATAACAGATTTTTCTTTAACATTGTCCTTTCATCAGCCCAGGGGAGACTGTACACAGGCATAATACTGTACTATTTCTTTTTCTATATATGATGATCTGTGCACCCCAGGGATGCTTATTTTAAGCTTTCAAATTGTTTATTAAGGTTTATTTTTGCCCCATACATGATCTAAAGCTTTGTTTTTAGGATGAAAGGACATGTTGGGTGGGATAAGGGTGAGACTGCATGGATGGTGATGGCTGGCATGGTCCATTTAGAAGAGCTTAGGACCCACTACACGTGCCAGTAATGGCAGCTATGGTTCTGTGCAAGGTCATTTCAGAGTCTGGGCTGCAGTGGTGTCCAGGGAAAGAACAGAGTTAATACATTTGGAGGTGGAGAGGGAAGTTATGGTGAGGTTGGGTGAAAACCCCCCACCTGCAGGTCCGATCCTGTATACCTCCTCACATTTTGTCCCTGAAATGTTTGATACGAATCTAATAGATTTCTTTGACTGACTGAGCAAAGTAGTAGACCAGGGAGGGGCTGTGGACATGGCCTACCTAGACTTTAGCAAGGAATTTTACACAGTCCCACACAAAAGATTAATAGTCAAATTAACCAGCCTGAGAGTGGGTCCCAGGGTGGTAGCCTGGGTAAAACATTGGCTGGACAACAGGACACATAAGGTAATTGTAAATGGAGTCCACTCTGAAGAAAGAGGGGTTACAAGTGGGGTACCGCAGGGTTCAGTGCTGGGTCCAGTCCTTTTTAATTCTTTGTAAGTGACATTGCAGAGGGACTGGAAGGAAAAGTATGCCTCTTTGCAGATGACACAAAGATCTGCAACAGGGTTGATACATAAGGAGGCGTGGAAAGGATGAGAAGGGACTTGGCAAGGTTGAAGGAATGGTCATAAGTATGGCAGCTAGGATTCAATGCAAAGAAGTGCAAAATAATGCACCTGGGAAACAAGAATCCAGGGGAACAATACACAATGGGGGGAAGGTAGTAACAACAACAAAGGAAAGGGACCTGGGGGTAATCATGTCAGATGACCTTAAGGTTAGCAAGCAATGTGAGAAGGCAGTAGGGAGGGCTGGGGATATACTGGGATGCATAGGGATAGGCATCACCATCAGAAAACAGGAAGTTGTTATCCCTCTGTACAGACAGTTGGTGAGACCCCATCTGGAGTACTGCATCCAGTTCTGGAGACCCCATCTCCGCAAGGACAGAGACAGGATAGAGGCAGTCCAGAGGAGGGCAACTAAAATGGTGCAGGGTCTGCAAGAAAATCCATATGAGGAGAGACTTAAGGATCTTAATATGTATACCCTTGAGGAAAGAAGGGAGAGGGGGACATGATAGAAACTTTTAAGTACCTCAGTGGAATCAACAAAGTCCAAGAGGATAGCATCTTTCAGAAAAATAGACATGCAAGAACAAGGGGACACAATTTAAAGATAGAGGGTGTGTGATTCAGGGGCAATGTGAGGAAGTATTTTTTCACAGAGAGGGTAGTGGATGCATGGAACAGCCTTCCTGAGGAGGTTGTGGGGTCTAAAACTGTGGGAGAATTCAAGAATGCATGGGACAGACATAAGGCAATTCTTGTGGTGGGTAGGAAGAAATAGACTTTTGGTTAACTAGGATCTGCGGCCTATCCTGTAGGTAGGGAAATGGGCAGACTAGATGGGCCAAGTGGTCCTTATCTGCCGTCAAAGTCTATGTTTCTATGATACTGACACTCAAAATGTGGGGAAATGTGGGGCACTGGTCTTAATAATAAAGGACATAATTGTTAGACAGAGACACATTCAGAAAACTGGAAGCTAGTGACTTAACAGCACCTTACCCTTGATCACACGCTGGACACTAGTTGAAGGTCCTATCAGTGGAGTGGTCATGACTCACATTGATCTTTTGTGGGATCTCCCTCTTGAACTGCCAGATAATGGCAGCTCTTATTGAGCTGTCTGGAACATTGAGAGAGATTAGCATGAGGACTAGAGCCTGCTAAAGTAGAGACTTTTTTAACTTTATTAACAGCCATGAAAGCCTGCACTATTCAAGACGGACAAGTAGAGAGCTGCACTAGCCCTTGTCAATTTACACTAGAGTTTGGGCTAGTAAATCAATGTTAAGATCAACCCCTGCTCTTTAGTGCCCTATTTTGAGTATGATCTTGGGGAGGAGAGACAGTGAAAGAAAGGCATTAGCTCTGTCAAAGCTCCACTCATAGGACAGGGCATCCACTGCTTCTGAAACAACCAGATGACACTCACACTCCAGAGCCAGGAGAGTACTTCTACAGTGAAGTGGACACAGATACCAGAGCTCAGTGAGAAAAGTTTTGTTTTATTCAGCATAATGCCACATGCAAAAAGTAACATGGCACACCAAAAGGTCCACGTTCAGATGCCTCGGCACTTCAGGGACCCACTGACTAAGCCTTAATTGGTGAAGCACTGGGGTACCTGAACGTGGACCTTTTGGTGTGCCAAGTCAATTTCTGCATGTGGCATTATGCTGAATAAAATAAAACATTTCTGACTGAACTCTGGTATCTGTGTACACTTCACTGCAGAAGTACACTCCTGGCTCCAGAATGCGAGTGTCATCTGATTGTTTTGTGTAACTTTCAGGCTTGCAGCCCCCACTTGCACCCTGCCCAGCCTTAGAGCACAGCACATTTTGTTTTCTCAACATCCACTACTTCTGCCTGTGGACACTGGTAGTGGCTAAAGAACCATTGTGTTTGAGCTTTGTGGTTGTAGCTAAGTAGATTGATTGGAGGATGATGGAACATTTGACACAAGAGGTGGAACACCTCCAACTTCAACATTCACACCCCAGGATAAACAATTTATTAGCTTAGCCAATCAGACTGAATGTTCAAGTCCCCTGCCAAAAGAACTGCTTTCAGAGAGAGAAATATCTCCTCTGCCCACAGTAGGAGATTGGTTGCTTCTTTTAGCATCTCCCTGCTCTTTGTGTCCCCTTGATTGTTTATGTACGTCACTGTGACAGCATTGTCTGACCTTATTTTCATGGCCTTTGAATGCAGCAGACTTTAAAATCAAAGGAGAGAGATGTGTACCACCCTCCTCTCCAGAATATTTATGTGGAGGTGCATTTCCTGCACTGACCAGGTTTCCTGAATTGGAAGGTAGTTTAGGACTACCACCCAACCTGACAACCTGGCATCGTTTGTCAGAATAAACTCGGGGGGAATTCCAAGGGGAACCCTTTGCTCAGATTCTCCAAACTCACTCAGCAACTCAGAGACCACTGCAGTTGTGGTGCGAGGGGGATCCTGGCTTGATAATCATCCAAAGTTGGATCCCAGGCTGACAGTAACTCCATCTCTAAAGACCACATGTGAAGGCAAGGCCATGTAACTTTTTTCTATCACTACCATCATGAGGTCCAAAATTCACAGCAAGCAGAGAGCTGAAGCCGATAACTGACTCCTCAGCCACTGAACCTCTCTCAAAGGTCTCCTTTCTGTATGGCAAAAGGAAGACCTACACTCATCTATCCTGAATACTGATCTCAGGTGTTCCAGGGTCTGAGATGGTTCTTGAGAGCTTTTCTCCTAATTCACCACCCAGCCATGGGACCCCAAAATCTCCAGAGTCCTCATCACTGACCTCCTTGCTAATGTCGCAGATGTTGTTCAAATGAGCAGGTCACCCACTTAATGATAGACGTGATGTCCCTCCTGTCTGAGTTGAGCCACCGGCACTATGAGCACCTTCAAAAAGACCCTGAGGACTGTTGCAAGCCCAAAAGGAAGCACTCTGTACTGGAAGTGCTGACCCAGGACCGAAAACCTGAGGAACCTCTGATGAAACTGATGGATCAGAATGTGGCGATATGCATCCCTCAGATATATGGAAGCTAGCAAATCCCTCTAGCTGGACAGTTTGGGTGATTGGACACAGGGACTCCCTCTTGAAAGCCATGTGGTGCACACACCTGTCTAGATGTTTTAGATCCAGAATGGGCCTGAAACCCACTGACTTCTTGTGTGCTACGAAATAGATCGAATAAAATCCTTGTCCTTGCTCACTTGGAAGAAGTGGCATAATCGCCCCAATTTGACCATGATGGGTGAGGATCCCTGACGTTGCTTGCCTCTTTAAGAGGTCCTTCAGAACCTGGGATGTCAGAAAACCCCCAGCTGATGTTTTTTTTGTTATTCTATTGCATAACCTAAGGCCAGAATTTCCAAAACACAAACATCTGGAGTTATCTGTCCCATCTTGAGTAAAAATTATGCAGTCTTCCACCAAGGGAAGGGGGATCAAAGGTAGGCCCATGTACTCTCATTGTGAGGTATCCGCTTTTCATTCCATGCCTCCGGTACATTGTCAGATAAGGGCTCCTATGTTACTGTAGCTCTTGTAACCAGAATAGGCTGCTTTTCCTCTCTGGTTTCTGAAGCTCCAAAAGGGATGAAAACCTCCTCAGAACTGCCTCTGTCAGCTGCCTCTTTGATCTTTTGGGGTTGTGCAGACATGTGTTGTTGCTTTGACAGTGAAAGGTGATAATTTTTATCCTGGATATCCTTCAAAATATAATTCAGGCTAAAACCAAACAATAAACCTACCTCAAAAGGGAGACTGAACAACTTGGTCTTCAAAGCCTGATCAGTTACCCAATGCCTAAGCCATACACCTCACATGGCTGACACAATATAATAGGTGACACAATATGATAGACATGCACAAGTTCTCCACTGTGATATCCCCTAAGAAAGTTGAGGCCATGGCAACAAACTGCAAAATGTTTGCTCCCTCCAAATCCAAGGGAACAAAGCTGCCCAAAGTTGCAACCCACAAGTTTAAGGCTGAGGCAATAATAAAAGAGGCTTAGTAGGTGTGCAGGTTTGTGTTGATGGAGGCAAAGGCCCTTCTGCATGGGGCATCCACTCACTTGTTGTATGAATCCATTAAGGCCAATGATCTCTCAACAGGAATAGTAGTGTGATTGACAGAATTATGAACTGCCATATTCAGCAGAGGAGGGGTTTCCCACCTGCATCATTTTCCATACAAAAAAGGGCAATACCAATCCTTAGGCTTTGGCAGATACTTTCTTTGGCCCATATCTACCCATTCTCGTTTAATAACTTGGGCACAGTGAATGCATTTTGGAAAACACTTTGGAGCAGAGAAGGATGCAGATAGTATAGGATGGACATCCATGGCATCCCTGAATTGCACCTCCTTGAGCTGCAAGGACTTACATTCCTCAGCTATCAGGTAGAAAAAGGACTTGGTATCAAAGAGGAGAGGTATAGGAATCCTGCTCTTTAGCTCTGTCCACTACCCTTCCTCCTTCTCTTCAGAGGGGTCATCCTCCTTTTGGTATCAAAGAGGAGAGGTATAGGAATCCTGCTCTTTAGCTCTGTCCACTACCCTTCCTCCTTCTCTTCAGAGGGGTCATCCTCCTTATCATAAAGTAGTTTTATAGTGTCAAGATTTTCTCCAAAATCCACTAAATCCTCATCCTGACCCAATAAGTGGTCAGGGTAGGCCTGCACATCTACATTCGCAGTCCTGTTCTGCTGCAATGCACCTGGACATGTCTGTGCTGACCCTGTTGACCTGATGGGCCTGGTTTGAGTCAGATATGTCTCCTGGGATGTTCTGCAGAACATCAGGGCCCAAGAGCTTTCCTAAGAACAGTAAAAAGGATTTATACATTTCTGGTTTGAAACTGCCAAACGATAAACCAGGTACCCCCTTCCCCAGTTCCAATGGATGACTGGGGGGAATGTAAGAGATGCATTAGAATAAGAAACACAATGGAGCAATAGGAACCCATGGGAGAGGGTGTCAACACCCTTTTTCAGATCTTACGTCATTTAAATGTTAGTGGTTATCAGAATAAGCCATGGTGCCAAGAATAAGAATGCTGTACATGCCCGTGCTTACTATAACAGGATTTTATCCCCTTAAGTATACATAGAGAGAAGAACAAGAATTCTCACTACCAGAGGCAGAATTATGCAGAATGTAGGTCCACAGTTGATCTGACTACAAATCAGAGACAAAAGGAGGCAACTCAAATAGAAAAGGCAGCTAGAAATGAGAGCTGTGCATTTAGAAACTCTGGAGAAGGAGAGATCCATGAACACTTTCAGAAAAGCATGCGCATGACTTCGTCATGTTAAGAGGAGGGCACACACACACATACTGCAGACACGTGAATGGCATGCTGTACAGTGGAAAGTTAAAAACAAACAAAAACAGGGTGCACACCCAATGGAAAGCTATTGGCCAAATGGTGGTAAAACTTGGTGGCTCAAGAGAGCTGAGAAATACACCGCTGGATGAGAGAGGCCAAATAAAGCAGAAAAATTATAACTCTATATACAGAAAAGGAAGAGTCACTTCTCAGCAGCTAAACTTTCAGTTTTATCCTGTACACTGGGGCTAAGGCTGCTAAGGAAATGCCCCATACAATTAAATACCTGCAAGAAAATAGTCAAAAGAGCCTACAACCTGGAGAGGATTATAAGGACTGACACAGAAATAATGGAAGGAGACCCCTTGGAAGCCTTGGATAACACCCCCAAAAATAGAAAATATACTTATCTGTGGCACCTATATTCCTTTTGTTTTTAAGGACATTGGTGACCTTAAATATAACAATAGCCTGAACTAATCTTTCAAATGAACTGAAAGGAAGGTGTGGCCCTGAATCCAAGCACAAGCAGTAGAAATGGGGAGAGCAGGTTAGTCAATTTGAAAGCTGCAGCTTAACAGGCACAATGTTAATTTAGGGGTGCTCCCTGTTAGCAGGTAGCCCCAACTTGCTATGCAGAATTGCAGCCCCAAAGCTTAAAAATTTAAAGCTTCTTCAGGGACGCTTGAGAGATCCTTATACCCCTTCAATGGCACAGTTTAGACTGGAGAGTTGTTGCTGTCTGTAATCCTCATATGTCCAACATTCCAAAGCTTTAGGCAGTGCCATTTCCCCTAGTAGGGGTGCAAATTACCCAGTTATTATGAATATCCATTGACAATTTGGAGCGCTATAGAAATATCTTTTGGAAACATCATGTCTAATTCTAGCAGTCTTTTTCAGTTCTCTTGCTGATTTTGCTGCCAGATTATGGAATCCTATATTAATGTTTTTTCAAATAATTTTTTTTTATTCCAATAGTTGTCCTTATCATAGTGCAAACTGTGTTCCTCACAGGGGCCTTCTAATGGAGCAGTCTGACATAAGTTTCAGCCACCCAGATTACCTTACTTGGTATTACTTGGTTAGGTTGAACAAAAGAAGGCAAAGCCCATCGAGACTGTTCCACATACAAAGTGGGACATTGTTAATAATTTTCCCAATTCCAAACATCCAGTTTGTTTTTAAAGCTAGAAATGTTTGGAGCTTCAATTAAATCATAAGGTAGGGAATTCCATACACGAGAAGCCCTTATTGGAAAAAAATTACCTTTTTTGCTGGTTTTATAAGTTTTGACCTCTAACTGTTTATTATGTAGTGTAGGTACTAGTCTCCTACTAGAAAATGATAATCCACATTGCCCCATAAGATCTGATGATTCTAATAAATTGTAAACTAACAGCATATCATCTCTAAGCCTTCTACTTTGAAGTGAAGAGAGACCAGTTTTTCTTACTTTAGTACCTTACTTCATTCTGGTTTTCTATATTTTACCAGTTCCTGAAAAAGTTATTGCTAATGCTGGGAATCACTAAGTACCATTAGAAATTACATTTTAGATCATAAAAGTTGAACAAACCAGAAAAAAGTATTTGTATTAATATAAAGACAAGCAGGGGAACAGAGTACTATAGATGACAGTGTTACTTAAGGCTTTGGGCCTTATATTCAATGGCAGTAAGAAGCATAACACATAATTCTGAGTTGCTATAGCAGTGATTACATTCTATGGTACAGTATGTGCATATTTACATATGTACATGTCCTCCTCCTCCTCTGTTCCACCCACATTCCCTCCCTAGTCCCCCCCGACCTACCAACACCTCATTGTCCCTACTGTAAATTCTCTCATTATTTGCACCTATTATTATTAAAGCATTTTTCACCATGGCCTATGATTGTGCTTCACTTTTTTGGCCTCAGATCTTGCCTGTATCTTATTTTAAATGGGTGGTCATTGTTATAGATGTCTACTGTGATATATAAATTCTCTGTAATCCTTGCCAGTGGTTGCTCGCTGTGTATTGGAGTTTTGTTTGTGTTGTCTACAATTCCCCATATTTCCTTTTATTGTACCTTTCTCCTTGAGTCACACCTGTAAATGAGTTTTGGCTCAGTGTGCCTTTCCTGGTCACCGAATTTTAAATAACATAAATAAAAAAATATTTATTATTTTTAATTCCATAGAAAAATAAGGTACTGTTTTTTTTTGAGTTTTACACTACTTTAATGAATCTAGAATTTAAAAAAATGTATTTGTTTATGTGACTGACATTTTATAATGTGTGACAATCAGAAAATGTACACTGGTGAAGTCTAAATATATACAAATATATATGTGTATATATATATATATATATATATATATATATATATATATATATATAAATACTTTGTAAAACAAAATTCTTAATGCTCCAGTTAGGGCACAAGTAAATGCCACAAAAATTAGGAAATGTGATATTAGGGTTTCCAACCCTAACTCTCCTCCCACACCCCCAAGCAGCAAAAGAAAAAAAAAACAGGGTTTTGGGTCTCTGGGGTTGTCAACTCTAATGCTAATCCCTCCCTGCAGCCTGAAGCCTCCCGTCCGAAGCACAAGGCACAGTTCCAAAACAGTGCCTCATAGTGATATGATTTTCAAACATAGAGAAGGATGTCTTGCCACATGTTGCCAACACAATCTGTAGGGCCCTATGTTAAGAAAAGAAATCACATCTGATGTTGTTTGCTCAAGGAATGGGATCTATATTAGGGCTGACAACCCCAAAGAAGACCCCACCATTGATTCACCAAGATTCTGGAGACCCAATATCCTATTTTGTTTTCTTTTGCTGCTTGGAAGAGAGGTGAACATGGGAAGTTAGGGTTGGAAACCCTAATACCACACTTCCCTACTTATGTTTTATCATATCCGCATTCATGCAGGTCTCTTTGGGACCTCTATGAACAGACGCAGATGCACACTACCCTTTGGACCCTCCACCATGGGAAGACTTCATCCACCTATAGAAGTCCAGCAACAGATGTCAAGAATTCATGGGTCTTTCTGATAGGCTGAGGAGGTGAAGGTCTCTCTGGTTCCTGTGCTTCCATGTAGTTGCAGATGTAGATGCAGAGGGTAAAGGGTACATCTGTCAGCCAATGCACAGTGCCCTCTGCCATCTATGGGTGCAGGGGTACAAGGCCCTCTGCCTAGAGGACATTTGCCTTCACTATATGATACCCAGGCCTGTGTGGACAACCCTGCAGCTTTCATTCACTAGCTGGGGGGGTGTTGCATAGCAGTGCCATCCCCCCACCCTCATCCCATCCTGCTTGGTCACTCAGATTGCTCCCAAACTCAGCTTATTGGCACAGGATCACAAAGCATACATGCTGGGATCAAGAATGGAACTACACTCAAAGTTGCTTAACAATATATATGTATAGTTGTTTTTATTTTTATTTTGACACCAAACGTTCAAGATAGTTGTTTTATGACTCCTATTAAAAACATGGCATGTAGCATTTATAGTATATTGGTTGAAATGTCATTTTGTACCAGAAGTGTGAAAACATGTCTCATCCAGGATTTAAAAATGACACCTATCACATTTATAAGGTGGTGTGGAAAAATGTGTGTGTTGAAGGTTTGGGAGTCAAACTATTGAAAATTAGCAAAATTATGAGTGAACGTTGAAATGTTGCACTGTTCACACATAACCTGTGCATTTTACTGTATTTGTATACCCAGTATTTAGCATAGACTTCTAATTACTCTGAATCATGATCCTGGTAGGTGAAAATGTTGAACTCTGAATCTGTGCAAAAACACCCATTGTGCACCACAGATGCGAAAACACATTTTGGCCAGATCTGAAAAATGACAGCAGTCACATTTATGAGGTGGTATGAAAAAATGGCTATGTTGAAAATGTGAGGTCAAACTATTTAAAATTCTCAAAGTTATAAGTGAGCATGGAACATTTTCAATGCACACTTATAACTGTGATTTTTGCATATTTGAGCCCAGATTAGCAACATAGCCTTCTTATGACCCCACCTCATGAACAAGTGTGAAGATATTGAAGTCCCACCTGACAGGTGATTTTGCAAAGTGACCAAGAAATCTACTTTTTTGGGCCAGATTTGCATAATTCCACTGTTGTTGGTCATGAAATGGTGTCCCAAAAGACCATATTGAACATTTAGGGTCTAAATATGTAAAAGTGAAAATGCCATGAATCAAAGTTTAAAACCTCATTAAAATACATTGAACAGCACTTACCTGATTTTCTCATATTGTAGTCACTGGTTCCAGCAGCAAGACATATCTTCGATAAGAGAGTAGATCTTTGCTATGAGACATGTTCAGGTGAGTGAGGGTGTAAGGGTGTGTGTGTGGGTGAGGTATCGGGTGGTGGGTGCTGAATGTGAGGTTGGTGTGTGTGTAAGGGGGTCAGATTGGTGAGAAACATTTTCTTACAGGGCCCCCCCAAAAAAATAAAACATTGAGGGACAGTTTTCTTTAACTCGGGTTATTCCAACTCTGTGGATTGGGCACCCCAGTGTCAGGCTACTGTTTGGTGGCAGCTGAGGTGGGCACTGTGGTGCTGCCACTAACTTAGTGGCAACTGTGGGATGATCTGGAGGGGAAGGGAGAAGTGGTACTGGTTGGTACCCCAGTCAGCTCATATAATATATTTAACACATGCAACGATTGAGAAGAACAGGCGGGCAAACTGGAAGTGAAGGGGAGAAAGAAGCTGTAGTGGAGGTGGGCACTCCAGTCTACTTAATTAATAATTAGATAGACAGATAGATAGATAGATAAATAGATAGACAGACCGACAGACAAGGAGAGAGACAGAGACAGAAAAAGAGAGATAAAGACAGAGAAATTGGGTCTGGCTGCCGCACTACTTCTCCTGAAGCAGGCAGAACAATTTTAACTGCAGCTTCAGCATTCAAGACAGTCCTGCTGTTGTCATACAGAGAACTTTGGTGAATGACTCATTTCACATAGCTGGGCACCCTGGATTTTGGGGTGCCAAGAAAAGATATTTCTGGCCATTTTTTTAAAGCAAAAACAAATCCTGAATGCAGATAAAGGGGTCCCACTTTGTTAGGTTCAGGTGTTTATTTTTTTTTAAAAGATAGAAAAATGGTGGCCATCACAATCACTATTTTTTCCTACAACAAGTAAATCATGAAAATAAGCAACCACAATCCTTTTTTTAAAAAAAAGTTCACACTTCTCAGTTATCTTAAAAAAATCCTTAAAACTTTGGATCAGTATAATATTTTTTCACACAACCTGCAAAAGGCACACCAACGGCATATGCCTCTTCAACCCTAAAAATGTAAAGACAAAATTCTACACTATCTAGGCTGTAAGTGAGATCAAATAATATGCATGTATATGGAAAACAAATGTGCTTTTATCCTGGGGTCTTTTTTTGTCACTCTTTAGCTCAAAAACTGAACAAGATACCATCACAAAAATGTTGCACACCTTGAAACCCTGACATCCTGTGCATGTCAAATTTTGGGCTATTTCATCAATTGACACCAAAGTTATTAAGGTGCAAAACTTGAGGTTTAACATTACAAAGACTACTTAACCCTAATTATAGGGGTACTACTGAACCCATATAATATATAAAATAAATAATGGATAAGGGTGATAAACAAGGATATGTACCCATCATGGGGGCCAATTAAGGCTATAAAGCCATGAGCCTGAAGGGTGAATGGCTTAAGTGCTCTAATTAGCCCATGAGATGGGTATACTTCTTAGCTTGCCAGTCTTACCCATTGTTTGTTGAGTATTATATAAAACTGGCAAGGAAATCTTTGTGTCCTGATTGGCTGCAATGTGGTTCTAGCCATTGCCTTCAGAGAGCACTACCAATGACTAAAAACAAGTCCCTGCAAACTGGGGCAACTCACACAATTCATAAGACACTTGTTTCCTATTCTCCATCATAAACATGGCTGCAACCTTTACTCATATAAGAAAACCTTTAACTAGGCCCTACAAATTAAAATCCATTAAATTAACTAAATTAAGTAAACAGTGTAATGTTATTTTCACTCATGAGCCCCTCCTTACACACATACATAAATTCAGAAAATCAAGTACTACTCAGAGTTTTTATTTCTGGTGTTTCTTTGATGACCATGAAAAATCCCCCTCCTGTCCCTACCAGTTTGCCTGAGAACTCCCTGCTCCTTATCTGCAACAGATATAATTGAGGTTCTGGCTCTACTTGAGGTCTATGTGTGAGTCTGTGTGTGTATGTCAGTGTAACTCTGAAGGATTTTGAATTCATGCATTCCATGTTACCGTTCCATGTGTGTGTGTGTGTGTGGGGGGGGGTAATCTACTACTGGAATAAGGCAGAGTTTTGACTTCTTCTATTCCATTGTAAACAATGACACAATGTATTGAATATAAAGAAAGACAGATGACTGACAGGTGAAAAACATCTGTGGAGGAACTATTTTACATTATTTAGCAACATTTTATTTTAAATTGTGTGAGTTTGAAAACTTTTAGAGTGTTTGGGCCCAATTCTAGAAGCATCCTAAGCATGTCACAAGCTGTGACATGCGAAGGGTGCAGTTGTGACAAGGACCCTGCACCCAAATCTGTAAGGGGCAGGGTCCTCGTGGCTAAGTCCTGTGACTTGCGACAATCCCATAGGTACACCAAATGAAGGGCGAACCTGAAGGGCTTATAGTAAGCCGCAACCCTAAACATGAATGGCACAAGTGCCTCCCATGCCCCAAAACCCAAATTGCGATACTGAAAGCCCTGCATGGCTACATTTGTCCACCCAATGCCCCGATCCCAAAAATGCAATATGTATTGCCCTACAGGGCTACTTCTGCCCCTCCAGGCCCTGATTACCAGTTGCCCACAGTTGGCACATCCTGTGCAATGAAATACCCTAACCCATCACCCCTAGTAGGCAAGTAGCCCCACCCACCTGGCAGTGCCACACCACTCCACACCCCCCAATCCCTACCCAACTGGCAACTGGCACAGCCCACCTCTCACCCTTGTGGCCAGTCGCAGACAGAGCTCTGTCTGACCATGTACTGTATATAGTACGTGCTCAATGAACAAATGACATTTCATTCATTGAGCACTTATTACATGCAGTTCATGCTTAGACAGAGCTCAGTCAGTGTCTGGTCATGGTAGTGAGACATGGACTCTGCTAGCCACCTGGTTGGGTAGGGATGGGGGGTGTGGGGTGATCTGGCACTGCTGGTTGGGGAACGGGGGGCCCCTAGCCTACCAGGGATGACAGCTAAGGGCATTTCATTGCACAGGATGTTCCAGTTGTGGGCAGCTGGTGCTCAGGGCCTGGAGGGACACAAGTAGCCATGTGGGGCTGTATGTATCACATTTTGGGGATCAGGCATTGGAGGCATACTTAGCCCTGTTTGGCTTTAATTCATGCATTTTGGGGACCGGACCATGGGGGGGGCGTACCTAGACCTGTGTGGATTTAATTCATGCATTTTGGGGTTCAGGGCATTTGGGGGGCATACTTAGCCCAGAAGGCCATTAAATCATGAAATTTGGGAATCGGGGCATTGGGTCTGAGGGTTACATGCCATCGGGGATGGAACAGCAGCACTTTTGTGCAACCCACGGAGGGCGTAAGTACACTTACACCAGCTAAAAGCTGGTGTAATTGTATTCTGATGGATATCCTCCAGGAGCTGTTTGAGAATAACATCCTAGGGGACTTTGTTTCTGCCCTTCCAGAATAGGGTGCAGCTGCTGCTGAAAACCCACTAGCACCATGTCGTAAGGGGTTTAGGGCGTAACTGGTGGTGTATGTCCACTTTGGTGCAAGCAGCCTGTGACATGTCACAGACTGCTTTGCAGAATACCATATGTCACAATTGCTGGTGTAACTTGCTACTTGCGCCAATTATTTTGAAGCAAGTCAAGTTACACCAGACATAACCATTTGAGAATTGGGCCCTTTGTTTTTTAAAAGATTCCTTTGGGCCCAATTCATATAAGCAATAACGCACTTTAGGGTTGTCTCGTGCCTTACAATGCCCCAGACTGTGGGGTAAACCTAGTACAACCAATGCTCTATCATGCCTTATTGCTTAAATATATTAGAAGGGTCACTTTTATGGAGTTCTCATTTATGTTTATTTATTTTATTTAGTTTTTGTTGACCGGGTAAGTGCACTAGACAAATCCTGCCTATTTTCAGGCACGACCTGGAGGAGGGAGATACAGATGAATGCCAACTGACCTTGAACCAGATTAAGCTGTTGGTGGTATTTCTAGTGAATATTTCTAGTATTTGCAGTCTCATTATAGAAACTTAGAAACATAGACTTTGATGGCAGATAAGGACCGCTTGTCCCACCTAGTCTGCCCATTTCCCTACATACTGGATAAGCTGCAGATCCTAGTTAACCAATAGCCTATTTCTTCCTACCCCCCACAATAATTGCCTTGTGTCTGTCCCATGCATTCTTGAATTCTCCCACAGTTTTAGACCCCACAACCTCCTCAGGAAGGCTGTTCCATGCATCCACCACCCTCTCTGTGAAAAAATACTTCCTCACATTGCTCCTGAGCCGTCCCCCCATTATCTTCAAATTGTGTCCCCTTGTCCTTGCAGATCTCATTTTCTGAAAACTGCTACCCTCTTGGACTTTGTTGATTCCACTGAGGTAATTAAAAGTTTCTATCATGTCCCCCCTTCCTCCTTTCCTCAAGGATACACATATTAAGCTCCTTTTGTCTCTCCTAGTATGGCTTCTCTTGCAGACCCTGCACCATTTTAGTTCCCTCCTCTGGACAGCCTCCATCCTGTCTATGTCCTTGTGGAGATGGGTTCTCCAGAATTGGATGCAGTACTCCAGATGGGGTCTCACCAACTGTCTGTACAGAGGAATAACAACTTCCTGCTTTCTGCTGGTTATGTCTCTCCCTATAATTCCTAGTATCCCCCTAGCCCTCCCTACTACAGATGCAGCAAATTGTAAATCAGCTGGCAAAGTGGATGTGAAGTGACCACTTCGCATTGGAAGAGCACAATGCGAAGTAGGCACTACAAAGTGCTCACTTCGCATTCTCATTATTACTTCACTCTGTCATTATGCCTTAACGCGAAGTAAGGAGAAATGACAAGTAAATAGGCAGCCCCTTGCACATCACATGGCTTACAGCACTGTAAATCACATGCTTTAGCCAGGCAGGAAGGAAGTGAGTCAGAGAAGCAGTTTCACTTTCTCATTTGCAGTTGAAGAGGGAGAAGGCTTTTTGGAGAGGAGAGCAGTTTCTGTGTCAGAAAGTGCCTTATTGCATTTGTGCCAGAAAAAATAGCTTTTTTAAAAGCTACATCTTTATTTAGTTTTTGTATTGTGTTTGTGATTGTTTTTTTGGTAGTGAATTTTTTTATAAGTTTTGTTTTGTTGTATTTGTGTGTGACTGTGAGTGTCACTGTGTGTGTGTGTGTGTCTGTGAGTGTGAGAGTGAGTGTGGCAGCCAGGTGAAGGCTAGGCATTGACTCTGGTTGGACTCTTTTAAAGTCAGGGTTGGGGACTTGTGTGGGAAGGATGAACCCTGGACAAGGAGAGTCGCTGGCCCATGGGCGTAATCAGAGGAGGGGAATGTGCACACATGGGGTAGTCATGTGTTGCTGGACTGCTCCCAACTCTTGAGTGTTGCCCCCCTGTGGAAGCAGCAGCAGCAGTGGCACCAGTGCCACCGGTGGCTGATGCCATCCACCTACTCTGCCACTACCACCACCATCAGTAGCAGCTGTAGGGGCCCCAGCAGCACCCCCTCCACCACCTCCACAGCCCACAGAAGGTGCCCCAGGAAAATGTAGGTGATGCAAGAACTGTATCTTGTCCCCCCACCTCAGCTGCCCAATGTGGAAGTTTTTTAATTTTGTGGGGGGAGACAGCACAGTCATGGTGAACCATCTGTGCGGTGTGCTGGTGCTCTGTGGCCCCTGGGGGTCACATTTGGGGATCAGTGGCCAGCGAACCCACATGTTGAACCACCACAAAGCAGAGTGGCAGGCTGCCATGGGCCAGGTGTCCACCTGCTGGCCCGTCTGTGGCAGTGGCTGAGGGTGTTGCTGGGGTTGAAGTTGTGCCTCACCACTGCAGCAGGAGGAGGGCCAGTGCAGCAGCTGCTCCACCACCACCACCCTCTCCACCACTACCACCACTACCTGGGTTTCCACCCGGAGTGGACACCGCCACAGTCCCTGCATCAGAGGCCGACAATGCTCTGGTGTGGGTGGCCCTGGAGGAGAATAATGAGAGGGTAGGTGCTGTGCAGCAGCAGGTAGATACAATCCAACAACAGCAACTGCAAATACTCGCAATGCTGCACCTGCTGCTGGAACACCACGGCATGCCACGGCCATATTAAGGAATTGTTTTCTGGACACCCCACCACCACCACACTACTGTGCAGTACTGTTTTTGTGTGTTTTTTTTTGTTGTTGTTTAATAATACACATTTTCCTTTCTGTAGTTGCAGTGCCTCAGTAATGTTTACTTTTTGTTTTGGAGTGCTTGTGGACAAGCTGTTGTGAGCAGTGCAAGTATGATGTGTAAAATTGCATGTGTGCAGTCATTATAGTGTCCTGTGTGTGTGTGTGTGTGTGTATGTGTGAGTGTGTGTGTGTGTGTGTGATATCAGACATTGTGCAGCATGTTGCAAACAAATGATGCTGTTGCTGACTTGTTGCAGGCAGTGTTTATGCTGTAAAGAAGAGTGAGCAGAATACAGTATATTTTATTGTCACCATCATCATCAGTGGACTAAGTGATACGATACTTTTTCAGAGATGTCTGGCCAGAGTTCACCTTAGTCACATTATATACTATACTCCACAGATAACTTTTAGGATAGCATGTGTTTTTTGTGCTATGATCTCTGCAAAGTCATGTGTGCACTGTGAGTGGCTGAGGTGCACAGTGACCCGATACCGCTGAAAAAATATCATATCACTTAGTCCGCTGGTGCTGATGGTACCAATAAAGTACACATCAGGTATTATTTGTTATCTTTATTCTTGATAATGCAACAAGTCTTACCATATATATGTTTGCATGAAGCTGTACAACGTATGCACACACAGGAAAGAACAATGATGGCACACATGCAGTTTAGCACAACATACTCGCATTGCTCAGTCTTCATGCTGTTTGCAAAACACTTAAAATCAGATTCATGAGTCCCGACACAAAGTAAACATTACTGAGGCTCTCTAACTATTTTGCTTGTGAAATAGACATGAAAGAAATGCACCAAGTTACAGCATTGCACCCGATATATGGGCGCCTTACTTCCAGGGGAATCTTTTTTGCTCCACATAGTGCAATACATTTCTGTGAAAACCGCCCATAATTTCATTACAGTGTGTCATGTCACGGAGGAATTCCCATTCAAATTCTGCCCCCCTTTCTCAGCAACATTAGGACATGATGCCAGGGAGAGCGTGGGTGCATGCTCCATTATAGTGAATGTCTGATTGTCCGTCAGCTTTCTGAATGTTTCTTTATGTTATAGTGGTCACTCTGTGGTGAAACGTGTGGGCATATTTCCAGTAAGAAGAACCTTTTTAGTGGAAACGTGCCCACATTTCACCACAAAGTGAATCTTATAAAGAAACATTCAGACAGCTGCCAGACATTCCCTGTAGTGGAGCATGCACCTGCACGCTCCCTGACATCACGTCCTAACATTGCTGAGAAAGTGTGGCAGAATGTGGGTGGCTTTTCTGAATGGGAATCCCTCCATGACGTGACACACTGTAATGAAATTACCGGCGGTTTTCACAGAAATGTATTGCACTACGTGGAGCAAGAAAGATTCCCCTGGAAGTTAGGCAACCACATATTAGGTTATGTGCAACGCCATAACTACGTAATGTGGTGAATCTCTTTAAAGCAACAGCGCAACAATCTATTGAGAACTCTGAGCTATATTTTTTAATGCTATGTTACAACTTCCTTTACTTACATCCTGACTGGAATGATACAAACATTTCCAGTAGTTGAGTCTGCTGTACTACCTTTTTTCATGTGTGAAATAATGAAAGGAGCATTCCTTTTAAATTGGTGCTGACCAGGTCTTTGTCATTGTTTTTCTCTTCTTTTCTCCATCACATCAGTTAGTTGTTATATATCACTTCTGTTTTAAATTAAGAATTATGCAGCAGGCAGTGTTTTATGGCACCACAGAAAAATATATATTGAAAAGCAGCTGCAAATAAATACAAACTTGGTCAGAACAATATTGAAAGGTGTGCTCATTTTTGTTGCATACATGAAAAAAGTAGTCAACTAAGTAAAGCAGACAGAAATTGTGAAAAGAAGCGTACCATTCAAGTCATGACTCGGAGGTAACTAGTGGCTGTTGCAATGTAAAGTAGCATAAAAAATTACAGTTCAAAATTGTCACGACATTCTTGCAATGCTGCTTTAATTGATAATGTCAGTATGACATCATGAGCTCACAATCACACAACACACAAAATGCATCATCCTTGTGTCCAGAAAATTGACAAGTGGTAACAAAGTGAAATGGGAGCATTTCAGCACATACAAAGTCCCCCAGAATAAATGGTGCACTCAGTCACGTGCGCAGTGGTGGCACAGAGTCCCCAGATTTTTTCTGCATGCCAAAAATGCATTCTCCTTGTGTGCAGAAAATTGACAAGTGGTAACAAAGAGAAATGGGAACATTTCAGCACATACAAAGTCCCCCAGAATAAAATGATGACCAAAAGCATACTGTTGCTGGTCCAATGTGTTCTGTGAGGTGATTCAAGCAAATGCAATGTGATCATCTCAACTGGATGGAAGGGTGCCCTTTGTCTGTACACTAATAGTAGCCTTGGTGAGTAGATATATATAGATATATGTTGTGTATTTTGTAGGTGAGGAGGGGGTTGACATGGACATGCACTCATGGTATTGTTATGTATCACATGTCACAGAAACTGTTGGTGTGCACATTCCAGTCCTTGATGAGAATTTTTTGTACTGAAATTGGAAATGGATAACTCTCAAGCACATGAAGGTAAGTATTTTGGGGGGGGTGGGGGGAAGCATATTTGCAGGTTTGTCTGTAGTGGTATCTTATTGTGTTACTGCTTCATAGATTTCATCTGCATCTTTCTGGAGTCTGGTTGTTAATGATGATCATGGTTATCTAATGAAATGACTTCTGCCTGTTGCATGTGTGCCCCAGCCTGGGAGAGGGGGGTGTCTGGTGTTGAAGAACTTTTTTGAATAAGGCCACTTTGACAGAACAACAAAGCATCTGGAAGTTTCCTAAAAATAGAAATGAATGACTTCTTACGACTTAATTGCAATTTGTCCCTCCCTGGTTCTCAGTCTCAAGTTAAGTTACATTTCAAACCCACATCTTGTCAAGTAACGCAACCTGTGTGCAACTTTTTTAACACTGTCATGGTCAGGGAATACAAGCTGCAAGTTCAGAATACAGTGCATGAATTAAATCTTATAGAAATAGTTTTGGTGATGTACACATGTCACTTAGTTTATGAATCATAGTCAGTCGCATTTGCTGCAATCTTTCCAAAACAATGAAATAGATGGAATGAAATCTTCATACCTACCAGAATGGATTTCACATGGCTATTCCATAGATTCCTCTGCACGGTACAGCTGCAGTACCATTCCCTTCAAGTTTTAGTAAAGGAGACTTTTTTTTTAACCTCTAAAAAAAAAAAAAAATAAGTGTACCGTATGTGTTTGACCATTGCGGCTCTGAAAAGCTACAGAAAACAAAATAAACAACTAAAGGAAGTGAAACAGCATAACAAACCTAAGTACACATACTCACTTTATGGTTTAAATATTAAGAAGCTTTATGTCTGTGACTTTTGGATGTGGTGGTCTGGACAGACTCATGCTCAGTGGTGGCAATGGCTACAGTCAGTCCCGGTGGTGGTGGTCCGGGGGGCAGACAGACTTATGTTCAGTGTAGGCAGTAGCTAACATTGGTCCTGGTGGTGGTGGTCAGAGGGGCAGACAGACTCATGCACAGTGGTGGCAGTGGCTAACATCCATCCAGGTGGTGGTGGTCTGAGGGGGCAGACAGACTCATGCTCATTGGTGGCAGTGGCTAACATCAGTCCTGATGGTGGTGGTCTGAAGGGCAGACAGACTCATGCTCAGTGATGGCAGTGGCTAACACCAGTCCCAGTAGTGGTGGTGATCCAGGGTGCAGACAGATTCATGCTCAGTGGTGGCAGTGGCTAACATCAATCCTGCTGGTGGTGGTCCGAAGGGCAGACAGACTCATGCACAATGGTGGCAGTGGCTAACATCAGTCCCAGTGGTGGTGGTGTGGGGATCAGACAGACTCATTGTCAGTAGTGGCAGTGGTTAACATCAGTCCCAGTGGTGGTGGTCCAGGGTGCAGACAGATGCATGTTCAGTGGTGGCAGTGGCTAACATCTGTCCAGGTGGTGGTGGTCTGGGAGGCAGACAGAGTCATGCTCAGTGGTGGCAGTGGCTAACATCAGTGCCATTGGTGGTGGTGGTGGTCCAGGTTGGCACTTCGCCTTTTAACAACTTCAGTTAAAACCTGCCAACATTAACCACATCATTCTCATAAAGAAAGCTTCCCTCACAGTCATCTGTGTCTAAAGTCTGACCACTGGGAAATTCATTCTCCATTGTGTCATCTATGTCAGTGTCGGGCCATTTCAGGCAGTCACTGCCAGTGCCACCAGTATGGTCCATTTCCACATCACCAAAACCACCATGACTAGGCCGGGGTACGAATACAGCGGTTGCAGTCTGTACTGGTATGTGCCTCTCATTGATTTTAAGGAATGTTAGCAAACAAGCATTTACAGGAGACAGGTTTGTCCAACGATCCCTGACTATTGCACCTGCTGAGCTGAATACCCTCTCAACACTTACACTGGAGGGTGGGCAATGAGGTACTTCAGTGCCACTGCAGTCAGCTCTGGCCATTCACTGACCTTTCCACTCCAGTACAAAAGAGGATCTTCACTTATTGTCAGATGCCTATTTTCAGACAAATATGACTCAACCATTCTCTGAGCCGTACTAAGTCCAGTTGTTAATGCATCATCCTGTTCTCCCAAATCATTTATTTCACAAATACTCACCTGGGACAAAGCTTCCCAAAGTGGGTTGACACCAGCCACTTTGGATGACAGACCACCTGGAACTGCAGTCACCTTCACCTTGCAGGATATGCTTGATAGTCCTACAGGTACACCTTCAGCTGGATTATGTTGCTGAGGTTTGCTGACCTTGGCACATGACTTCTGTGCCCCATGAACCAAGTGCACCAGTTTACCACTGATATTGTTTACCTGTTCAGGTCCTCCCTCCAGTACTGATGCAATTTCACATTTGTATCATGGGTCCAGCATTGTTGCTATGGAAAAGTTGTCATTACGCTTAATGCTCACAATGTGATGATTCTGGTCGAATACTGTCAGCATGTGTTGCAGCAACTTACTGCTACCACCGTCTCCGGCAACATCAAGGCCATGCTGTACATTCACCAATGTCTGCCTCAGCACCCACATCAGTGGAATTAATGGAGGCAGATTCACCACTCACAGCCTGTGTGGCATGTTCAAAAGGCCACAAAATTATTATTACAGAGTCCACGAGGCGCCACTGTTCAGTCATCATAGACATGGAGGCCCTGGAACTGTCACGTCTAGTGTGCAGCACAAGACATTCTGAGATGGCTTTGTATTGTTCATACAACCTCTCTGCCATGTATAAAGTGGAGTTCCATCGGGTGACAACTTCCAGCTTCAAGCGGTGTTGAGGCAGGCTGTTTTGTATCTGCAACTGCCGCAGTTGGTCACAGGCCTTTCCAGATCATGAAAAGTGAGAGCAGATATGTTGTACAATGGTCAGCATTTCCTTTACATCAGGTTGCTGCAGAAGCTCACGCACCACAAGATGTAAACAATGGGCCATGCATGGAACACGAAAAAAAACACCATTCGTGATGCATTTCACCACATTTGACCCATGGTGACTTGCTATCAACCCAGCTCTCAGGGACAGGTGGTTTAGCCACTTGTCAATTTCAGTCAGTACCACGTCCAACATGTTTTCACTAGTGTGTGAACAGGTCACATTGCACAGAGCAATCATTGCATGCTGTCGAATTACTGGAAGATTGCTATCATGACAATCCACCTTACTGCACTGATTATTCACACTACCAACATTATAAACAATCCCCGGCACCTGCACCCAGTGTGCAGTTATGCACAAATATGAACACCCTGCCGTTTTTCCACTTGTCCACATATCCATACTTAAATGGATGAATGGAGAGGAGGAATGTTGAAGGGCATGTCTTACTGAGTTAGACACAGTGCGGAACAACTCGGGGCCAGCACGGGTAGAAAAGTATGTCCTGGATGGGACTTTCCATTTTGGACAGGCACATGCAACAAACTGCTGGAACCCCAAATTCTCCCCAAAGGAGAAGGGCAAAAGATCAGTTGCCAGAATTTCAGCTACAGCACAATTAAGTTCACTTGACACTGTATGATTGGGGGGGTACTTATGCTTATACGCAAAAACACTCTGTAAGGTGGGCTGACGTAAACGTTTTACACAGGGTGTGAATACAAATGGTTGTGCTCTGTGATGAATGGCATTGGCAGGGGTGGAGTGTGGATGTTTGATCAAGATGGTTGCACAGGTGATGATGACTGACCAAGAAATGCAGTTATTTTGCCAGATTTGCCAACCGGGGTTGATGTACCACTTGCACTAGACATACTGCATTCATCATCACCACCACCACCACCACCAAAACTGCTACTCATACCAGTACTGGGCAACATTTCAAAGTCATTATGGTCCTCCAACTCATAATGCCTGTAGTAATCCTCTGTGTTTATTACCTCACTACTGCATTTGTTTAATTTACTACTAGACTTAACAGTCATGGAAGGGGATAACATGCTCGTTATGGTTGATGAAGAGGGTGAACGCCTCACTGTGGTATTAGCTGCCATCATGTGCTGGGTCCACAGTGCCATGTGCCTATTCTTAAGATGCTTATGCTGTCATCCTGTGCCCAGATGGCTCCCCTTTTTAGCTCGACTCACACATATGGCAAACCTAGCAGATTGCAACTGACTCATCATTTGCATCTTGAACAAAAACATCCAAAACAAGGGATTCTGATGCTCTGCTTTTAACATGTCCATGATGTTGCTTATTTAAGTCTGTTATTTTAAGCACTGAAGTGGGGGGGGCATGTGATGTTTCAGGCACTGCACACCTAGACTGCGACTGACCATCACAACTACCTATCATTATTACTGGGTCATCATCATCATCAATTATAACTGGTAAATCACAAGTTTTTACTGGGGGGGGGGGATTCCTGCAAACATACTCAGACACAACCACTTTGAATTTCTTTTTCTCCGGTTCCCAACTGGGATCAGTTACATCATCATCATATTCATCAACGTCACACACATCCACATCTTCTGCTTGGATGCTGGCATGTGGACTGCATGTTGCAACAACAGCAACATCATTGTCATCATCACATTCATCATCATGATCAACACCACCATCACCTGATATTTTTTCACCAAACTGTGAATCACTGCATGGAAAATGCGTGACATTAACTGTCACGGTTGACGGAATATCACATTGTTTGCTATCATTGACATGATTATCAGAATCCTCAGGTTCACTTACTGGGATGTTACCGGGAAGTATGACATCATCTACGCTGCCACTCACTTGCACTGCTTCACACTCCACTATATTTTTGGATATGATACACTGGACAGAATTCGAACTTGAGGCACCAATACTAATACTACCACCACCACTAACACTATCACCACCAGCTGGGAAAACATCATCTCCTCCAAGTATGAGTGAAGCTACCGATTGGGCTGTAAAAACATTGCAGGAGAAATACCTTTCCTCACATCAGAAATGCACTTCTGCATCTGCGTACTACCACACCCGCAGACTATCTTACTGCCAGCATTGCCACGACAAGAACCAGCTTTGCTTGCACATCTCTTTGCAGGCATTTTGGGGGATCAACAACAATATTATAACCAAATTTAGATTCTGGTATGTTCACTCTCTGATTGGGGGGATGCTGGATGCGAAGCCAAAAAAACAACTGCAGCTTCAGCAACAGATAGAGACTGTCACGCAATGAAAACAACTTCAGTAACCAGTGGTGCTGATGAGGTCACAAAAACAATCCAATCTGGTAAAAAATTCCTTTTGTCAGTGAGAGTTGGGGGGAGCACTGACTGCAGATTTTTATGGCAATACAAGCAGCAAAACAAAGAACAGATACCATGATCGCAGTACAAAATCAGGCAGCAGCAATGGATAGCAGGTTCACAGGTTATGCTGCACCTGCCCTGCAATTATACTAGTCTGTGGCACAATAAAAGGTGTATTATCTGATGTCACACAACACCACTCACATACACACAGAACAGTTTCTCTACAATGGTGAATGAGTAATGCGCAGCAAATTGAAAAGTTCAGTAATATGCCACGTATTGTAATGTAAACAACCAGAAATTATGAACTGCTGCACCAGATCCGCACAACACACAATCAGAAAGTAAATTTCAACAATTACTGACAATATTACTGTGTGTACATTAACACAGTCAGTATATGACAAAAATATAACCAAAAAACAAAGAAATCACTATTTCTCCAACTTAATCTACCTACACCACAGATATGCCCCTCCCCCAAAGCACACTTTCACTGTCTTTCACCACACACACACTCTCAATGTTGTACATTAACATTCAAAATCCACACAGAAACAAAAACACTTGCCGACCCAGTGGAGCTGAGGGTTGAGGCGTTGGACACCACACCGCACATCACGCCAGTGAACCGGGCTCGGAAGTGAGCTCAGGCCACCAGGGGTCAGCCGGGGAGACAGGCTGGAGTGTCCGCCAACAGCTCACCTGCTCCAAGGGAGGGGAGAGTTCTTCAGTCCAGCAAGTGGTGTCCCCTGGCGGAAGCCGGGGTGAGTGATGGCAAGCTGGGGTCTCGAGGGCTTGATTGGTCAGGGGCATAGGTCTGCGACCAATCAGCCTAGGAGACTGCTCCTTCGAGGAAGGAGGGGCAGGGATGGTGCCAATGTCGGCTCTCACACCTTGATGTACAGGGCCCACAATGTCCCACAGAAAATTGAGGAAACACCCTCACTGGAGCCAGGAAGACAGAGTGCTGAGCTGGTGTCTCAATGTGCCGGTTCTTGCCTGAGACCTCCAGACTCTAACACTAGCAAGATTCGGGGATCAGCCCCTACACTGACCCCAGCTTGAGGATATCCAAAGCAGGATGGAGGGACCGGAGACTGACAGGTAAGGAATTGGCAGAGACAAGCCTGATTAGCAACTCCCGATGGTGCAGCTCCAGTGGGGTTAGGAGGCGGAGATAAATAGAATGGGGAAAAAAAAAACACTTCATGATATGAGAACAGGAGGGTTTCCTGCAATCGATGAACTAAAGGTGGAGCCCCAAAACAAAAGCAAAAATGTTTTTTTTAACAGCTTTTAGAAGGCTTCAATCACAGACAACTCTCAGAGTACACTGTCTCCTACAGCTTCCTACGGCATATGGTCATTTCGTCCCCGTTTAAATCACCGCAGTGAAAAGGTTGTGCTGCTTATGTCGCTGTTTCAGTCAGTCATGGGTATAATTGGTAGTGGACATAATGCAGCCTGCAGCCATTGCCACCAAATTCCTGCAACCAATTGTCCACCTCATTAGTGTGATATTTACTCATTCCATACTTGTTCTCACCTGTGCTCCAGTGGCATGAATGTGTAATGTCATGTAATTTAAATATGACAGGAATAATGCTGTTCTGACATGGGATACTTAAGTAAACACTGTGTTTGCATTTGCAATCCAACGTTATTCAGTGAGTGAGCCATGAAGTTTGTACCGACACAGAAGGGAAAGAAGAAGCTAGCACTAGATAATTATATGTACACTAAAGAGAAAGATGGTGCCGACGACAAGGTTATCTGGCGTTGTGAAAATTGCACCTGTAGAGTACACCTGCACACAAAGGGTGACTCTATTGTCCTGCCTCTGACTGAGCATAATCATTCCCCTGTACATGGTAGGGAGGAAGTGCTCTCTGCAAGTGCTGTCATGAAAAAACGAGCATGCGATACAGAGGAGTCCACCAGAAACGTAGTACATCTTGACTTACAAGATGTGAGTGTAAAACATTTTTACGGATGAATGAGAATGACATGCTAATTTTCACAAGTGATTCCAGTTTAAAAGTGTTGAATGACAGTGAGCACTGGTTTTGTGATGGGACATTTTCTGTCGCACCCCACGGAAGATGACCAGATGTATACAGTACATTTTGCACTTACTGCAGATTTCTTAAATTTGTACATTAAGCACCTTTAGACCTCTGCACCTAATAAATATTGAGCAACCTATTGTCCCTTTTGTATATGTACCGAATAATAAAGCTTTTGAAATGTCTTACTTGTTTTTTTCATCATTGGCCAATATTGGTCATAAAATCACTTGACAGGCGATGTTTTGTCTGACAATATTTATGGCAAGCCGCAGGTGATGTTGTTGACTTCTTGACCGCACGATCAATTGACCGGCTTCTTTATGACCTCATGACTAGTTGTCTGCCGCATTGTGACCGCGATGACTTGTCCGGGGGCATAACAACCATAGAGCTTCCTACACACACTACCTCAAACTGAGGCTGTGCAGATCAATATAGAGCCCATGTGACCTGAAAGCACATGAATCACTGTAAAATTTGCCTTTGGAGCTCAAAAACAAGGCAAAGTGAAGCAAAGTGCATTGATCTCAATGCACTTTGTTTAAGAATTTGGTGGTGTAGTGGTCTGGGAAGGCGGAGTAACGTGAAGTCAGTGTTTTCAATGGACTTCTCGTTGCCTATCATAACGTGAATTACTCCGCTTCACATTGCGGAGCACTCTGCGAATCTACCTTTGTTCCACAAATTACTTTACGGAGCGGATTGAGCCCACTTCACCCACCACTACTCCCTACTGCCTTCTCACATTGCTTGCCAACCTTAAGGTCATCTGATATGATTACCCCCATGTCCCTTTCTATTTTTGTTGTTGTTACTACCCCTTCCCCCATTGTGTACTCTTCCCCTGGGTTTTTGTTTCCCAGGTGCATTATTTTGCATTTCTTTGCATTGAATCCAAGCTGCCATACTTCAGACAATTTCTCCAACCTTGCCAAGTCCTTTATCCTTTCCTCTCCTACTTTTATATCAACCCTGTTGCAGATCTTTGTGTCATCTGCAAAGAGGCATACTTTTCCTTGCAGTCCCACTGTAATGTCACTTACTAAGACATTAAAAAGGACTGAACCCAGTACTGAACCCCGCAGTACTCCACTAGTAACCCTCCTTTCTTCAGAGTGGACTCTGTTTACTATTACCTTCTGTGTCCTGTTGTCCAGCCACTGTTTTACCAAGGCTACCACCCTGGGACTCACTCCGAGGCTGGCTAAATTGTTTATTAATCTTTTGTGTGGGACTGTGTCAAATGCCTTGCAAAAGTCTTGGTAGGCCATGTCCACAGCCCCTCCCTGGTCTACTACATTGGACACTCAGTCAAAGAAATCAATTATATTTCTTCTGACATGACCTTCCTGCTGAGAAACCCATGCTGTCTTGGGTTCTGTGCCCCACTGGCCTCTAGGTACTTAACAGTTCTTTCCTTCAGAAGTGATTCCATCACTTTCCCAACCACAGAGGTCAAATAGACAGGTCTGTAGTTTCCTGCCTCTGTCTAGCTCCCCTTTTGTGAATAGGAATCACATCTGCCCTCCTCCAATTCTCAGGTACCTCACCATCCTCCCATGATTTGTTAAAAATGGGTAGTCAGTAGTGTCACTAGTTCTCCCCTTAATTCTTTTAGAATTCTGGGGTGAATCCCATCAGGCCCCATTGCTTTGTCCACCTTTCTTCTGTAAAAGGACTGGGATCAACCCCCCTATGCAGAGTGCTTCTGTTAATTGGATTAGGTACCTCCCCTCCTCCTCTTTTGTGAATACTGAGCAAAAATATTCATTCAGTATCCCTGCTTTTTCACTGTCCCTCTCTGTCCACCCACTGACCATTCTATTCAACCTCACTATCCCTGCCTTTGTCTTTCTACACTCCCAAAATATACGTATAAAAGGTTTTATCCCCCTTCTTAACTGAGTAGGCTATCTTTGCCTCAGTTTGGGCCTTTGCTATTCTGACTGCCTTCCCTGCTTTCTTCTGCCTTAACTGGTACAGTTCTCTGTCCTGCTCCTTCTGTGTTTCCTTATACTTCCTAAATGCTATCTTTTTCTCCCTAACCTTCCCCACCACCTCTTTTGAGAACCATAGTGTTTTTTTCTTTCATTTTGATATGTTTATTTGCTTCACACAAAGGCATGTTGCCTCTCTGATGGCAGTTTTGATGTTTCCCTATTGTTGCTCCACCCCTCCTTCTTGCCTGTTTGCTAGTGCTTTTCTAAGGCACTCTCCCATTTTGACAAAGTCAGCCATCCTGAAGTCCAGTACCCTCACTTTTGTGAGGTTTGACTCTGCAGCTGAGTTTATCATGAACCACACTGTTTGGTGGTCACTTATTCCCAGATGTGTACCCACTTCTAGATCTGAGATCCTTTCACTGTCCCCATTTGAGAGTATGAGGTCTTAGATTGCTCCCTCCTGAGTGGGTTGCAACACTTGCTGTCTGAGACATGCCCCCAGTAGGGCACAGAGAATGGCCCTGCTCTTGGATGTGGCTGCAGCAGAGGTGCTCCAGTTAATATCAGGCATATTCAGGTCCCCCATCAATAGTATCTCCCCTTTCTTTGCCATCCTAGGGATGCCTTCCATCATATCTTTGTCCATCCACCCCCTGAGATGTGGGTCTGTATACAACCCCTGTGCAGATTGTGGTGCCACAAACTATCTGTAAATGAAATACCACTCATTTTGCAGATATGTTTGTGCTGAACAAATTTTGTGCTCACAGTACTGTGCCATCATTTTTCATTTAACAATTATTTGCATTTGTTTGTTGAAAAAGTGAAACAAAACTAAATTTTCTGTTTCTTTGCTAATTATAAAAAAATTTAATAAGCAGTAACTATCAGTGAAACACCACTCATTTGGTAGATATTTTTGTGCTGAAAAACTTTTCTACTCACAGTAACATGCTATCATTTTTCATTTAAAAATGATTCACATTTTAATACAGTTAGTACTGCTGCTGAGGCCAAACATTCAAACGAGTTCTGAATGAGCCAAGAAGGACCTACTATACAGTATGTATATTTTGGACCTAAAGTGAAGATATCTGACCTAGAGTGAGGATATTTCAATATTCTCACTCTAGGCCTCCAGAAAGCAAACATATCACTGATATCTGCCCTGAAATATACTCAGAGGTGTGGCATAAATAGGGGATACATGATGGGCATGAGTGTGATATGTGAAATTTCTTCATGAGTGAACAGTGACCTCTGGATACTCACAAATGCTGAAGGCAGAAGTGAGAGTATCCAGGGGTCACTGTTCACGAGTGAAGATATTTCACATATTGCACGATCTGCACATCATGTGTGTGATTTATACAATAGGCTTTTCTAAAATGGCTGTGTTGCTTTCAAACTGTGTGCAAGACAGAAAAACTTCTTCCCCATTCATTGGTTTTGTTTTCTTCTGTAAGGAGAATTTATTTATTCTTTCAGTATAGTTCAGCTGTAGCAAAGTAGGTTTGTTGCTTTGAGTCTGCATGGTTTGATGTATTTAGCAGTCAGTGTTCTTTCTTTTTTTCTTCTAGTAGGAACTTAAGAGATCTTCTCAGCATGTGAGTGTCTGTGAGACTGAATGCAGTAAACCTGTTGTTGGGGCTTCAGGTACTTGAAAGACATGTGAATTTAATTTGTTTTAATGAGCTGAAACAAGTTGCAGCACCAAGAGAGAGTTCATGCACTTGTCTGTGACATCACCACAGTGAGAATAAATGCTGGTGAGGTAAGCACAGTATGTATAAATATCATTTATCATCACTGTGTTAGCCTGGACTTGCATTTATCTCACTGTGGTGGTAATACATGCTTTTAACGGTGAAAAATATAGCTCACTCCTATTGTATAAATACAGATATATACATATACTGTACATACATATGGAAATACATATAATATATATATTTATGCAATGGGTGTGACACCAAAAGCCATTGAATAAATCCATTTATTTCTACATATGTGGAATAAATCTAACCAACCTAGATTTATCCCACATATGTGGAATAAATGAAAACTGTCAATCACAAACACTGTGCCGGACCTACATTCTGCCACCCACACAGCTGGCACACATAAACGCAATCAACACTGGCACAACCAGTAAATCATCCACCTGCAGAACCCCTCGTGCAATCAACAAGAAAACTGCAGGCAAACGACACTTCACCATACTATTACTATCGTAAACAGCACAACCATTTTCGATACAGAAAAGATGCTGTTTCCATAAAAAACTATAAATAGCACCAACAACTTGTGACTCTGGATTTCGATACCTTTTCCGACCGCAAGTATTACAGAAAAACGACTGTTACTGCATACAAAATGGCAACACACAGGAAACTGCTGTAAACTTTCAAATGGAACTAACCCAAATACTAACACAATTTGAAGAAGACACTGAACCTCTACTGGAACCCCAGCAACAAAATAACTCACAAAACACAGACATACCAGAAGAACCAAAACCCAGCACTAGTACCGCAGTGAACATAGACCTAAGATGCCATACAAAAATATATCCAAGCAGGCAAAAACACCAACACGATGAAAAAGACTCACAGTGATGTCTTGACCGTTCAAAAATACCTCAAAGAAAAGCACAATATAGAAACTCCGCTTGAAACCATTACACCAGTAAACCTGGATAAATTACTTGCTACCTTTTTCATGCACTCCACCAGAAAAGACGGAACTCCCTACAAGCCCTTAACACTACGTGCCACATTCCAGAGTGTTGAAAGATATTTAAAACAAAAACGCTATCCAGAATCTCTATCAACATCAACTGCTTTCCTCACAACCAGAGAAATTCTGGAGTGCAAACAAAAATGCCTCAAAAGTTATGGCAAGGGTAACAGACCAAAAGCAGCAGATGAGCTCACAGATTCCCTTATCAACAAACTATACGAGACTCAACAACTAGGCCCACACAGCCCTGATGCCTTGCTTAACACCATGTGGTTAATAGCCTATACTTTGGTGTCAGAGGCATAACGGAAATGAGAGCAGTCAAATGGGGAGACATCATCATGCAAAAAGATGAAAACGGACTGTGCTACCTCCAGTATACCAGTGAACGCCAAACAAAAACTAGACAAGGCTCCAACCCAAAAGAATGCAGAAAACTAAAGCCATGAGCATACGTAGTACAACAAAATCCTACTAGATGCCCAGTCACCAATTACAAACTCTACAGTACCCACAGACCCAGCCAAAGTAACCACCCTGAAGCACCATTTTTCTTAGCTATCAACAACAACATAAAAACCTCTAAAGTACACAAATGGTTTAAAAATCAGCCTGTGGGTAATAAGCTTCCACTATTGTCAAAAACATGGTTACAAATGCAGGCATACAAACTGATAAACGCTTAACTAACCATTCTGTACGAAAGCATCTGGTACAAAAATTAGTGGACAGTGGAATACCACCAACCAAAATCATACAAATTTCAGGCCACAAACAGCTCCAAAGCCTCAACGAATATTCAAAGCTCAATGACTCCAAACAACAAGAAATAAGCACTTTACTAAGTGGCGATCAGACTCCACAATCCAAACCTTCCTGTCAACAACAACAACTGACCACTATTCCTACCAACTACAAAGACCTACTTGGAACCTGCATCAGCAAACCCACCATACATGCAAAGCAAGTCACCTTCAATATAATTCAAGGTAAGCATAATTACACTACCAACAAATTCACAAAACTACTACATAAAACCCCTCCTCCCACCCAATACCCACCCATCACCACCACTTCCACCCTTCCAAACACCACTCCACATTACAAACCAAACACATAATGCTTTTTTTTCTCCCCATGCAGGTAACAAGTATGACACCTACGCCAAGAAAAGACCGATGGTTTTAGATAGTGACAGCGACTCTGAATAAAGTTGCAAACGACTATATTCTCGATGAAAAAATATCAAAACCTCAGAAATGAAGACAAGATCTGAATACAGCAAAGAAAAGACATCAACAATAATTCACCTTCCTACAAAAAATACTCTCAAGCCAGAAAGAAGATCTGTGCAGACCTAAACATTCGTTCCTGAAATACTGTGACAATAAGAAAAAAGCCTCTTAATAAGCTGAACCTACAAGCAAAAAAAGTCAAATGAAGGCTCGCAAACTAGAACAAATTTTTAACAAAAACTGGACTTTCCTTTCTTCAAAACACATCCTGGATATTCACCATCTTTGGAATACAAACCAACTACTAGCGGAAAGACAATCTGAATTAACCGAAAAAGGAAAATAAATACAAATTCTACACAGTAAAAATACTCTATCAAACACTATGGACTACAACACAAAGTTAAACTTAACCCTCACCCCACTACCCTTACCCCACCTCAACCCCATACCCAAATCTTCTAAAAACTCTTCTTTTTGAAAATGAACTTTACTGCAAGTTGCAAAATCATAGAAACCCATACAGTGTTCTAAACTATGAAAATGCTGCTCTGTACAACAAAAATAAATGCTACTGTTTCTTTTCTGTTCAATAAATTTTGCAAAACTTACCTTCTCAGTCTTGTTCCTTCCAATCCACCAAGCCAAACTCCACATACCAAAAAAAAAAATAATAAAAAGCCCCAATACATCAATCTCGAACAAAAATAAACACCCAAACAGGATACCACTCCAAATTCTTCAGATCTTCACGAAATCTTCCTCCACAGTCGATCGACGAAGAAAACAGCACGCCTACCCATCAAAACCACAGTGTCCTCCTCAAACTCTTCCATACATCCACCGACCGACGCTGTAGTACATCGACGCCCACAACAATGCAAAGCTCTCCGGCAACACCAAACACGAAGTCCCGCTCTCCAAAAGGCCGCCACCTTGAGCAATCCAACAGCACATCCTCCTCGAACTCCTTTCTCCTGAAACTGCGCCACAAATCTCAGCCACTCCCACCAACCAATCACAAAGCACGCTCACCACACGCACACCCAATCACAGCAATTCACATGCACATCAATCACTCCAACCCTCCCACTGTAAGACACGCCCCTCCAGCCAATCAAAACTACTTTCCCACGTTACGTCAGCCAATCACATCACACCAAGCACTCTCCAGCCACCACAACCAATCAAATCCTACAACCACACACCCATTCACACAGCAATAAAAAAACCCTTCCACCATAAAAACCAAATAGTCCTCCATCAAAAAAATTACATACCACACACAGTTTAACGATAAACATCATAAACATCACCACAAAACCCATTGCATAAATGATGTGATGTAGGGACTATGGAAAACATTGACGTCCTCGTGACTCGGGTAACACTCGTGGCTCCGCCACGCCACGCCACTCGTGAGGTTACCCGAGGTCACCGGGACGCAAAATAACTACTTTATTCCATGGTCCACCATCGATATCTCTATATATATATATATATATATATATATATATATATATATATATATATATATATATACATATATATATATATATATATATATATATATATATATAAAGTGAACGCCTCCCATACACAACAAGGCAGTTCTTCACCCAAGTGTTTTTCAATGATGGCTGATGGCCTTGAGATCAAAACTCGAGAGGTCCCTCTGCTGTCATAGAAAACAAAAGGGGAAATAGTTGCAGAGTTGTTTGGGAGTCCATACACTGTTCTATATAGTGTATGGTGCCCCAAAAGAGGATCACTTACAATTTTTAGCCAGCATCTGTCACCGGAGACCCACACTCCTGGTCTTTCCGGCCCACTGGCCCAGTGGCCACCTTACATTCAGGAGTCATCAACCACCCCATCCTATATATGGGTTATCAGCCCTAATGGGTTGTCAACCCTAATGTCCATCTCCTCACCAAAGCCTATAGCCTCCTGTCTGAAGCACAAGGTACTGCTGCATGCCAGTGCCTCATGGTGACATATTTTTCAAAGGTACAGAAGTATGGTTCACCACATGTTGCCATCAGAATCTGTTGCAGTTTTCTTCATGCAGGGCCTGAAAACAGTTAACTTCTGACATTGTTTTCTCAAGGGAGGGGTGAGCATTAGGGTGGACAACCCCAAGGAAGACCCCACCACTGATTCACCAATACTCTAGAGACCAAAACTAATGTTCTTTCATTTCCCTATTTTGTGTGCTTTGCATTCTTTTACCCTAATGTCTGCATTAATGTTGTTTTCTACAATTAATTCCCCTTCCTTTTCTGATAGTGGAATTGAATCTGCATTTGGAATCAGCAGAAAATGGAATAAAGACAGTACTGGAGACAGTCCTGACCCAGTGCATATACATATCAGGCCTTAACATACATGTCAATACCTTGTGAGGAAAGACTCCCTGGTATACCACAAGGTGTCATGTGTGCATAAAAACATTGCTCCAAACATTTCTATGTATGCTCATAACTTGATTTTATTAATTTCACCAAATTTTCAACATGGCCTTTTTGGGACCCCTTGCAGCAGCCTCAAAATCACCTTCTGGGGAAGTTTAATATAATTTCACCTTTGGTGTTCAAGAGGTGGGGTCCCAAAAGGCCATACAGAATATCTGGTGAACAAATTCCTTAAAAATACCAAATTATGATCATAAGTTCAAAGCACCATTGAAATATATTATATGACACTTACTTGTTTTCCTCAGTTCCTGGTTCAGCACTGAAGAGTGAAGATATGTCTCTGATCCAGAGAGGAGTATGGTGTTAGACTTCATATCAATTAATAAGTAAGGGGGGTGTCAGGTACTGGGTGTTGATTGGGAGGGTCAGGATGAGGTGTTGGGGATGGTGGCAGATGATGAGGGATCTTTTTTATTTCAGGATTTATAAAAAAAACCAAAACAAAAGATGCCATCAGATGGTTTTATTTCTTTTACAGGGTCCAGCACTGGGGATTTGGCACCCCGCTGCCAGCATTAGTCTTCAGGGCACCAAGGGTGGGCACACTGGTGTCCCACACTGTTGGCACGGGGGAGAGAAGCTGTCCAGTTCAACATTGAGGACTTGGTACCCATGTGTCATACTGCATTATGACAGTGTTGGGGGAAACAGTAAAACCACAACTCTGGGCATGCACATAAGTCCTTGATGTACTTTGGGACAATGGGGTGGGCACCCCAGTGTCCTGAACTGGTGTCATTGGCAAACATTTGATTTCAGTGTGTTTGCATATATTTTTCTGTGTAGATTTATAAATCAGATCTGTATTTGGTATTAGAATAAAATAGTAATTTTTTACTGTAGTCTGCTCTCTTATTCATTTTTCGAATTTATGTAATATGATCTGTTCTCCAGTGTATGAGCCAATGAAAGCTGTGTCTCTGTGATGTCAAATGTGGTTTTATGAATGGGAACACATTGGGCCAGATTTTCAAAGGGCAGCACAGGGCTTGCATCAAGCCCTGGTTCGAACCCATTTTTCAAACACCTTTGCTGCAACTGCCTCTGATTTTGCATTCTCTGGTACACTTGTAACATTCCTCACTTTATGGCAGCTTGCACCAAATATTTGGCACAAGCTTCATAAAAAGGCACATTGAATGAAAATCTCAGTCACCTGATGGGAGAATGCTGCAAGCCCCATGTGTCATATGATTGGCACACCAGGGTCTTGCTCCATTTTTGGGGCTTTGAAAATCTGGCCCATGATCTGTTCCATTGGCCTTTGACACCATGTACTAGGGGAAATAATGAACTGCAGTTTCTTTATTTTCTGCTAACTGTGCATATTGCATCTCCTTCACTAGTATGTTTATCATTCGCTTCTCATAGTGCTAGCATGGCATGGTTATGCATCCTGAGTTAGTACTGATCCTCCTGTCTGATTTGAAAACATACTGCAACATTGTTACTCATTTATCACCCCACCCTCAAAACACAAGTTACTTGCTGAGCACTCCATAAGTAGTCAGGATCAAGATTAGGCCTTTTTTAGCTTTTAACTCACTGTCCCCCCAAAACAGAAGCTGTGAACAGGACAGCCAGAAAAATTCAGCACACTCACTGGAGTCACCACTGGTAAAGCAACCCCCCCTTAAAAAATACACAAGTCAGTACACGTGGTGAGACATGGCAAGGGATTAGTTCACTGTTTATGCTTTTCAGAAGCTATCAGTGAAGATGCCTGATTAAAAAAAAGTACTGAGCAATTTGACAGTTCTCAGTTCAGAATTGTATGAATAAAATTTATGGATCATGTGCATGTGGCCAAAGCATTGCAAAAGTGAAAGAGCACATTTGAGAAAGTGGTAAAAACAGTCATGATTGGCTGGAATTTACATGAGCAGAATGCTGTAAAATATTGTTGTGTACAAAGATGTGCTCCAACCCCTCCTGTCATCAATCATTTTACAAACAAATACAGTGGCTGTATGAAAACAAATGACCACATCAGATAATACATATGAACAGCCAAGGCATATGCAGGGGTAGAAAACACTGACCGACATTGCTTTATTAAACAAGGTCACTAAGTAAACAGATGATGCAAATTGTCACCACTAATAATGAGCAGAAGCAACATTTTACCAGCTTGGCTAAGAGAAACACTGAATGTGAAAATGTCGCTCACCTCAGTATTCATAGACTATAAAGTTTAATTTTCAGTAGTTCAAGTGTTATCCATGTAGAAAACCAAAGCAAAGGTCACTAGACATGCTAAGAGCGTAAGGGGATGATGAATTAGTAAACAACAAAATAAATATTTGTTCATGATCTGCATAAATTAACAAACACCAGGGATGTTAAACAATGCTGCTTATGTGGCTAATGGTGGTCAAAGCCACACACAGACACAAACTGCATGCTCAGCAGGGCAGGGGCTACACACTGATGTGTGCTGAATGAAAACAGTGATGTTGGCATTCACAGCAGGGAGACAACCCTGACAGATGACAAATGACAGCTGTCTCATAATAAGACAACATGACTTCATTTTATAGCAAAACTTCTGTTATCTTTAGAATGTTGATTTTTCAAACGGTGCAAGCTCACAAGCAGAGGGGGGTTTCTTATATGATTTAAAAACTACTTATGTTTGGGACATAAAAAACACGTATGCTCACAGTTTGGCCTAAACTGTTTGAAACCTGCAAGTTTTAGGTTTCAAATCCTTCTGGTTTTTCACGGCTGTGGGTGAAACTTACAGCCCTATTGGGATCAGATTGTAGCTCTAAAATGGCTGATTGTGGAACTCCCTTTTTTGGACTTTAGAAAGTATTCCACCACAGCTCCAAAATAGTACACTCCCCCGCTGATTTTTGCTATTTGCTGCTGTATGTTAAAGGCATCTGAAGGGAAGGGGATGCTACTGTATTGTACCTCAGAACTTCTCAGGATATTAACAAAAAAAACCTTTTTAAACTGCTGTTTCTATCATCTGTCTAGCTCAGTCTAATAAATTTATTCTATTTCTTTCAGCAACCTAGGGGTTAAAGCACTATATGTTTTTCTGGAATTTACTGAAACTCTGAAAGTCAGACTACAGTATCAGATTACAGACAATGCAGCTGCAGCTGTGTTAGCTATCTCATTCCTATGGACAGAATGGGTTTCATGCACACACACACACACACACACACACACACACACCAACATGTGCTCTGACTAAATAAATTAAAGAGGACTGAATTAGCAGCATGCCAGTTTTTGGTGATTGTGACTAAACAGCTCTATATGGCACCAACAAGAAAATAATGTTGGTCATTTGGTAGTTCTTCACAGCCCTATTGGCCCTGGCTAGAGTTTGTTAGTTATAGCTGAGCAAAAAAAGGTCTTAATTTTGGTGATTTAAGGGTTTTTGCCCAGCTGCAACTTTGCCCTCAGTGAACTGACTGCAACAACTTTTTCAGGACCTAGAGATCATGGCACCATCTCTCAGCTTGCCAACTTTTATGTAAATTTGTTGAACAAGGACAAAGTTATTAAGGTACAGAAATTGAGGTTTAACATTAAAGCTGCACTGTCAGGTTTTTCCAAGAATCTGTAATCTCACTCACCATTCTGAATTTAGGCTCTGTGGTGCTCCAGATTTCATCCAGCAAGACACAACCATTGGTTTTGTTTTTCTTCCTTGTACTTTTGCAAGAAATCCAAATATAACTTTGCCATTCTGTGCTGTGTGAGACCTCACCTTTGGTTTGATAAGAACCTGCCCTTGGCTCTTCCTGCACTTCTAACACTGTCTAAAGCAAGTGGGGGAGGTGTGCAGCCACTACCAGTAATTCAATCCTACTTCCTTCCTCCTTCAGTCCCTTTACATTCTCTTCCCCATTTCTGTTCCATTCTCCTTGTGCATGACAGCTACTTTCATCCTGCCTGCAAGCTTCCCTAGAGTCCAGCAATTTCACCTCAGAATGGCTAGAGAATTGGTAATTACAAATCATCTAATGCGCAACAAAACCTATTATGTATAGCTTTATTTATGTATCATTTCTGTTGTACTGTAGCCTGCTGCTCTTTTTACACATTGTATTTATTTATCAGTGTGTCAGTGAGCACCCAATGAGCTTTAGGTGTGTACAAGTGCACTGAAGATGAGACACACATTAGTTGTAACATTACCTTGTAACACAGCCCATTTATACTTTTTGTAATGCACTCCTATGTCATGTTCCCTAATGCAGCACTTAATATTTTTTTCATTTATGCTAACTCCCTCCTTATAGTCTTAATTTTTTCCTTGATGTCATAAAATCCACATTTCTGCACCCTGATTTAGTGCTTACTAATTTTGATATGCAATCACTCTTCTCAATGTCTGACGTCTCCAACCACTCTATAGCGTTCTTCTCCTTGCTGATGTTTGTGATACAGATGTTTATTATAAATCCATGTTCCCTTTCCATGATGCTATTTTGCACTTCCTTGAGATCACCCTCCCCTATGTCCATGGCGGCCAGTTCATGTGCCATATATGCCCCCCAAAAAAGCACATGTTGTGTGGTCTACTTGACTGAACCTCCTGTTATCATGCATGATGTACCCACCACCTTCCACAAAACCCCATGCCATCACCTTGACACATTGCCCCTATCACCAACACCTCTGTTTGGGTAGCGCGCTGTGCATGTGTACTGTTGAAGTTCACTATATGATTAATGGACTGTACATTCCCACTCACTGATGGTCAGTCGTCAGCTTATGGTGGTGGTGAGAGGATGATATGCTGCCTGCACCTCCTTCATGGTTCTGTTGTAGTAAGTGTTGTGAGGTGGTGTGACGGTGGTTGCACTAGATCACCGTTACTTAGCTGTTTGTAGAATTTGTATTACTGTATACATTTTTTTGTCAGTGTTGGTGGGCACAGGAACATGCAGATTTTCCATACCAGTTTGTGAATGCCATTACCTAAATTCAACTATCTGTGCAATGTAAAGATGCATTGAATAGTGTTGCATCACTTATCGCCTTTGTTTACAGGCAATGCATTGCAACATGTTATACCACCTCTGAGACAGCATGGTGAGAATGAGATTCACAAGTCAAACTATTGCTGCTGCTTGGTGCATATTCTAATTTTCCTAAGTGTAACCCCCTTATACATTGGGGTTTACTAGAATGCCTCTAGTGTTCTCTGTAAGAGCTGCCAGCTTGCTGACCCAGTCAGTTTGCTAAGAGTGGAGGGGACTGTGAGTTCTCTTGCTCGGGTCCCACCTGAGCCGTGGGTTAGGTGCTCTATTGTTGCCATTGCTAAGTAGACAAAGAGGGCCCCTTATTGTGCTGTAGTAATTATGTGTTATATGTTGCCTGAGTATTAAGGAATGTATTTTGTCTAACCTGTTTTCCCTTGCAGCTGTGACTTTGTGCATTTTGTCCCTCCATTTTTGCCCCGGACTGTCTATGGGGTTCAGTGAGGACCCAAGGGCACTTCAAACGGAGCATTGAGCAGCCAATTATGGCTTGGACTTTTTTTGGGCCCGGCTGCCAATGGGAGGTATGGCCCTTGATCTGGGAACTAAAGTCCAGAAGGTGACAAATTTTTTGAACCAATAGAAGCAGGTAGAGTGGATTGGCAGTGGGATCCCTCTCCAATAGCATTGGGTCGTGCCCAAATGAGGACCCCCTGCTTAATAGCAGATGGAGCAGAGTCGTTGCAACAAGGAGCTTTTGGCTCCTGCGCTCTAGAGTCTTTGTGCGGGTTTCATGTGTGGAAGTCCAATTAGTCATGCTACATTATCGCCTCAGGGTGCCAGACAAGATCCACTGTGGCATGCCGGCAGAGGAGGCTGTATACATGACAGCTACCTACCATGCTCACCCTGTAGAGGACTGGAGAATCTGCTGCAATCGCGCTCGGTCTGTCAGGAAAATTTAAGCTGCATTGCGTTACCCAGTTCGTGCAGCCAAAACATTCGGGAGTTTAAAGAAGCTCCCTACTATGGTACCCCTCTTTCCTACATATAAATGTGTGGACAAGTGTTTGGATCACAGGCCTTAGCATCAGGGCAGGCAGTGAGTGGATCCAGGAAGGCTGAAGTACTTAAGAAGCACTTCTTTTCATGGTTCACAAGGGAGAGGTATTGGGCTTGGCCCATTCCTGCAGGGAAAGGGTGTGCGTGGGTGTTTTGAAGAGAGCCACAGATGGGGTCATCATGGTGGAAAGGCTGCTGGGGGGTCTTGCATCCCTGTGGGTACACAAGGCACCTTGGCCAGATGTGTTACATACCAGCATGCTTAGGTAGCTGGCAGTGGTCCTGGCATAGCCAGTGGTGCATCTGTTTAACAAAGCGTGAAATACAGAATGTGTGCCCAGAGAGTGGATGTAGCCAGGGCCGGCATTAGGCACCCATGAACCCCGTGGCTGCTGGGGGCCCCCAAACATAGGGGGCCGCAGGCGGCACATGTAGCAGGTCTGACGGGCACCAGCAGCAAACCATTAACCATCCCAGCAGCATACGTTTTGGTCTGGCCCAACACAACTCCCTGCCTGGATCACCACATCATCCTAAAAGAAAAGCAAATACTGCCCCCCCCACCAGATCAACATAGCTGAGCAGTATTAGTACCTGGCAAGCCCTTGTGCTCCTCACTGACTGCACTAATGAACTATCTCCGGCTCTGCTCTGCCTCTCCATCAACAACATGAGATGTCCTTGTCCAGTTGCCCTTTTGTGTGGTTTAGACTGTGAAACTTTGCGTTCATTGCTGCCAGCTTCCCATTGTGCCCGAAAATCGGGCACCTGTTTCCCCAAAGGAACACCAAACCACACCATGTGGTCCACACCACCATCCTGCCTTCAATTCTATCCCCAGGCAGCTTTGTTTCATGTTGCCCATGTTCCTCTATTGTGCTACACAGAACGTGCTGACGTGGGAGGAGGTTCTGTGCTGCAACCAATCACAGTGCTCCAATAGGTCCGTCACTATTTATCGCACCATCTCCAACTCAGACTTGAAAATGTATGCCCCCGTCAGGTGCATGTCTTCAGCGTAAGTACGGGGAGATGGAAGTCTGAAGAGGTAGACAGCAGCAGAGCCGAGGTAAAAAAAAATATTGCAGTAGCTGGAGATGAACATTTTGTTCAATTATATTATTTGTATTATTGCTCTTAAGGTCATTAATTTGTGTTTGAGACTGAATCTGACAAATTATGCAGTAGTCGGTCGTGCAGTTGAGGAAGGTTTTTTCAATGTATTCTATTATCTGTTAGAAATGTCATACTTCTAGTGTCTCCAAGTCATTGTGTCTGACATATTGTGCAGTAGTTGGATTTATGTACAAAGATTACTGGGGTTTTTGTGGAGGGGGAACGGGGAAGGGGGTTCATAGAGACTCATTGTTCAGAGGTTCATTGAGGTGCCCATCTGTGGTGCCCCAGTAATTGCGCTTGCTTGGGGCCCCCAAAGTCCTAACACTGGCCCTGGATGTAGCCACATGTGGTACCTCTCCACAAGAGTGGGCCCCAGTATGATCCAGGGAACTACAGACTGGTGAGGCTGAGCACAATTGAGGGGAAATGGATGCAATCTCTGCTCAAAACAAAGGTGCAGTTTCTTCTTGCTAAATGCTATGTTAAACTGTGATAACCTCTTACAAGTGTTTAGTCGATAAAGTCTTTACCAGGATTAGGAACTGGTTACCAGGGCTGTGTGTTATCTACTACAACTGAAAAGTGGATGAAAGTCTTCATCTTGGACCAGCCCAGTTTGGCAACTTGGAGAAGGGTGAGGTGTGGTACCCCGGTGGTAGGAGACCAGTCCCATGGGGGAAGGTCCCAATGTTTATGGAGAAGGGCAATTGTGGTGTCCTCCAGCCAACAGGGCATGTGTATTGGGATGCAGTGTAGGCCACACTGGCTGTGGGGTGGCGATAATACTAAATGTAGATTGTTTGTACGAATGTTGCCAACTGTGCAGTCAGCTCTTGCAGACCATTGGAGAGGTAAACTGGCTTAGCATGCAACCGTGGCTGTTGGGGCAGGTGATGAGAGACAGTGGTAGGTGAAATGCTGGACAAGTTGTAATTGTTGGTGCGAGACTGGGAGAACTGTCATTCCACCGGATGCGAGCAACTATGGCAGGTGGATATTGCCACAGTGCTAGGAAAGTGACCCGAGGTGTCCAGGGTGAGCCTCGAGGGGTGGTGGGGAGGAGGTGGTGGGGATTGGTGGGTGTGCTAGGTCTCTCCAGTTGTGTTAAGCCGCTACACCCGTTTGTATAAGAGGTGAGCGGCGGATGGGAGGATGCAAATGATAATGACATATCATTGATGTTAAGACAGGGAACTATTACAGCTGTGCAGGTACAAACCAGGCAGAGTGAAGTAACATGACAGAGGGACACATCAAGGAGATTGGGAGGCATTGAGGCACATATGGCTCAGGAGCTGTGGAACACAGTAGGTTCAGGAAACAGAAGGAAGAAGCTGCATATTGTGTGCCTACATTCAGACGTGGCCACAACAAACATGTGAAGGACAAGCCTGTGTGTCCAGCCGTAACACAGTTATGCACCCCCGTCACACTGCCAGGTGGAGGAAGCAACTGATAGGAACCATTGGAGGAACAAACAGCAGCAAGGAGGAAAGGAGATACTCCCTCTGAGGAGGGTTCCGTGGCACACAATCTGGGAGACATGTTGGAACTTCTCTTGGGAGCATTGAAATTTAACCAAAAGAAGAAAGAGAATATTTTTTTTGGAGGGGTGCCTCCTTGAGGAGACACAAGTAAAGTGAGAAAAGTGGTGGCATTGGTCAAGATGGAGGGGATATGAGCGAGGGGTGGTCCGATGCTCCAGTAGCGGATAGTGTGTTGCCCAGAAGCATCACTGGCAAAAGAAAGGAGACTCAGGGTGGTGGCTCAGTGAGGAGAAAGGTCTGTAGATGGGACGGGTGGTGTGGCCTTGGTCTGTGTGTACAAACTGACATTTTTCACAGTCATCCAACAGGATGTACTGAAACCAAGGAGGATCAGGACAAAGGGTGATATTGGTTCGAGCCTGGTGGATGGACATGGTTTGAGCAAGAGGGAGGGTGGAGGAGACAAGCAGGCTAAGGTAGGGGGGAAGGTGGTGACCCACAGATAGCCAATGGTAGCAGGGATAATGAGGCAGTGAGAGTGCTGCTCTTGGGTGACTCCTTGACTGCCCAGTAATGCAGAACAGCCACTAGGAGAGTTGATGGCCACCAGAGGACTCTGTGAAGCTGGGAGGTGACCAACAGTGATGGGGGAAACCAGTAGTGGCTACTTCATTGCAACAGTGATGTATACCTCTAACTGGGCTGATGTGACTTATAACGAGACATGGATCACTTAGGATGAGCAGTTGCTCACTTGTATAGGGCCTGCTGGCAAACGGCAATGGCCTATTAGTCTATGTCTGCCATGAATATCCATTTTTCTATATTTATTTGTGTCAGCATTATGTGTATGCTGGTTCCAGTTTTCCTCTTGTGTTATGTATGTACCCTGTGTCACAGTTTGTGGTGCACGTCCACTCCAAGTGCTTTTGCTGTTTACCCTCAAAATGTAAAAAAAAAAAGACACTGATATTTGTTTGCCTCCATGGCATTCCCCTTGCTACAACAAAATTATACTTATTTTCTCTTCTTCTGTTTTTGTGTGTGTGTGTGTGTGTGTGTGTGTGTGTGTAGAGGGGTGTGGTTCATTTGTTAGTTCTACAGTACCATTGTGTATAAATGCATCACTTGATGGCAGTTGCCTGCACTCCATTTTACTCCCACTGAGTCTCAATCTGTGGCTATTCGCACCTGCTTACCCTTGGCAATGTGCTTCATTTTATGTGTTTGAGTCCAGCACCATCACACAGACAATTGTGTCATCAAGCTAAATGTAGTAGTTTGACCACACTGCAAAACACCACGAATTGAGCACAGAACAGTGTCTTTTGCATCAGATTTCCAGTCACACTGTCAGACATATCTGTGATCCTTCATGGCCTATTTGTTTATACTATGACACACAATTCTGCTGTGGATGAGCACTGTGAAATTATCCACAGTGGTTGATATATCTATGTTCCACCGTCTCGGTGGCACTGTTGGATGAGGCCCTGTATGCCACACATCGCACTGCGGCATCAATCCGTGTTAGTTTAGTAAGTCAAGCTGATGCACCACCCATTGTTGGCAAGGGAGAGAAGTCATGACACAGATGGGAGGAGGCAGAATGGGTGAATAGCTGGGGAGCTATGGGAAAGGGAGCTTTTTGGAGGCAGTGAAAATAACAGCTCACTTGGGAGCTTAAGCAGCAGGCAGGTAGGAAAGAGGGCTGGAGTTATATTCTGTTTTAACTGAAATATTTGAATAGTTTGTAAGTGAAATTAGTTTTATGTGTTAAAAATTATTACCTTGAATTAGAACTGTTACATTGTAACTTTGGTGGCTTGGGGATAGTTGTTTGGCAGGGATACTTAGAGGGAAATTTAAATGTGTTGTTTGCCTGGTGCTTGGGGGAGGGGACATTAGCTGCAATTACCTTGTCTTTAAACAGGAATTACCTTGGCTTTCATTGTTCACTTGGGAGCTTAAGCAGCAGACAGGTAGGAAAGAGGGCTGGAGTTATATTCTGTTTTAACTGAAATATTTGAATAGTTTGTAAGTGAAATTAGTTTTATGTGTTAAAAATTATTACCTTGAATTAGAACTGTTACATTGTAACTTTGGTGACTTGGGGATAGTTGTTTGGCAGGGATACTTTGAGGGAAATTTAAATGTGTTGTTTGCCTGGTGCTTGGTAAGAGCCCTCCCACCCTGTTTTGTATGCCTTCTTAAATACTGAAAAGCCACTGGGGGTTGGGATTGAAGGGCTGAGTATTTCTGTTTGGGACTGAAATTTGAAGCAACAGTTGGTGGGCCTGTGACATCATATGGTACCTGATGTCAGCTTACACACACTGTTAGTGGGACCGAACACACACTGGACTGTATGTGTTTGTGAGACTTGGGAACGTTATTGGTGGAGTTGAAATTGGGTTTGTAAATAACTACAGTCAGTATAGAGAGAAACTGTACTCCAGGGGAAAGGGACTGAGAAAAGGGGGTGTGCTATTATAAACAGAGGGGGATAATCAGGGTGGCCATATTCCACCATGGCAGGCATCTTGGAAGGGTTGTAGGCTGCACAGGCTGTGGGATGGCAATAATTCTAAATTGGGCCTGAGAGAGGGAGGCTGCCCACTCTGTAGACAGCTATCTTGTATCAGAGTGAGGTATATTGGTTAAGTAAGCTGTGGGAGCTGGGGGTGTCAGGATAAGGGTGTGAATATGGGCAGCAGAAGGGTGGGGCTGAGGGAGGCTGGGGCAACGCCTGAAATTACAGGCGTTATGTTACAGCAAGCAGGAGGGGATATTAGGGACAGAGGACCCTTAGATAGGGAAGTTGATGCTAAGGGGAAAGCGTACGGGGTGAACATTCTGAATACAAAGAGACTGGAGGGGGAAGAGTCAGGAGGGGCTGTTGTGCGGAAGCCTAAAACAGCAGACTGTAGGAAGGGAGCTCCTAAGGTGAACAGTGCAAGAGAGGAAGAAGAGGGTCAGTTTAGAGATGCAGTCAGGGGAAACTCGGGTTACTTGATGGAGGCTGACATAGAGTGTCACAATAAATTTGAGCTACTAAGCAACCTAGAGGGGGAGGAAGGTGTTGGTGGAAATGAGGAAACTTATACAGAGGCCGGGGGGAGGGAGTCAGATACCCATAGGGCATCACAGACCAGCTATGGAAAGGATAGACATAGTCCCAGAGGGAGAAGGGAACATATATGTTAAGCAAATGGGGGAGATGCAACATATTCCAGACATGAGGGAGGAGAACATGATTGGAGAGAAACTGGGAGACAAGGAGGTGGGAGAGGAGCCCCCTTCAGCAGGGAGGTCAGTACCAAGGATGCGGCCCTAGCTAAAGGGGACCCACAGAGAGCCTCTGGAGGCAGGGGTACTATTACAAGGGGGGGAGGATGGTGGTGTGTGGGGAAAACCATCAGGGCCAGGATAAATGGTTTAGATAAGAGAGGGTTAAAGGGGACACCTATTCAGAGGGGGTTTGAGTTAAGTGGGCAAAATAGCAAGGGAGGCAGAAAGGGGAGGGTGACAAGGGGGTCTCTAATAAGGCAGGAAGACTCCCATGAAATTGAGATCATGAATAAAGGGGAAGGGGGCTGAGAGGGCATAGTGGAGGTAACCATAAGGATGATGGTGTTAAGGTTCTGTTACTGGGAGACTCGATGATTAGGGGTATCCATTGGGAGGGACAGGGGGGTGGATGCCATAGCCAGGTGAAGGTAGTGAGTATCTCTGGGCTGACAGTGCACAGAGCAAAGTTCATGGTGTATGAAATGTTTAGGGATTGTGGAGGGAAACCGGATTTCCTGGTGCATTTGGGAACTAATGATCTAGAGGGAAATAGCATTTTGGAAATCCAAGCAAGGTTCCAAGAACTTGCCAGAGTCTGTCGGGATAATGGATGCAACATTTCCTTTTCAGAGATATTGCCAGTACCAAAGGCCTCAGTGGAGAAAAAAATGAAGCTTACAGAGGGTTAATGACTGGCTCAGGAAGTGGGGTGAAGAGAATGGGTTGGGGGTGTTAGAGAACTGGAATGGAGTTTGGGAGGATAAGGGACTATATGCCAAGGACAGGTTTCATCTTGCCCCATTAGGGAAAGAAGTCCTTAAACAGGGGATGGCTGACTACATACAAGAAAGGTGGGGTTTAAACTTGTAAGGGGGGGAAGGGATGAGGGAGGGGCTGACCAGAAGCCCTCTCCTCCAGATGAGGGGAGTAGCCGTCAAGCCCAAGAGGGGGGGGGAAACAGACTGGAGGTGGAGGTTTCAGGAGGAGCAGGGAGGATGGAAGTATAAGGAATCTGGGTGGGGTTCGACAAAGAGGATCAGGGATAAGGGGTGGGGGTTGGTGTTAGTAAATGCCAGGAGCTTGGGAAACAAGTTGCCGGAGTTCCAGGCCATGCTGTTCGAGGGGGTGGATGTGGCGGTGGTCACGGAGACGTGGGCCAACAAAAACCATGACTGGGACCTAAATGTACAGGGGTACACTATGCTTAGGAAGGATAGAAAGGAGGTCAGAGGGGGTGGAGTGGCTATGTTCATTAGAGATGATATAGAAATTGCTATGGTAGAAGAGGCAGAGGGAAACGTGGAGGCCTTATGGGTCACCTTACGATCCCCAGCAGGAGATAAGGTCAAGCTGGGAGTAGCATATAGGCCCCCCGGGATGAATGATGTTCTAGAGGATGGTTTGCTGGACAACATCATTGCCCAGTGTGGTCCAAAAGGGGAAGGAGTGGTGTTGATGGGGGACCTTAATATGCCATGTACAAACTGGGGAACCATGTCCTCTAAGGTGGCCAATAAGCAGAGGCTGCTGGATGGCTTCCAGGATGTGTTCTTAACACAGCATGTGATGGAGCCCACAAGGGAGGGGCATGTTCTGGATGTGGTTCTGGCAGATGGGGATCTGGTAAGGGACATAGTTGTACAGGACCCCCTGACTGGGAGTGACCACAATACTGTCTGGTTTCAAATAAGCATGGGGGGAGTGGGGGTGAGATCTGGGACATTGGCAGTGGACTTCAGGGGGGTAGACTTTATGGGCATGGGAAATATTCTCAATGATCACTTGAAGGGTATTACCTCAACGACAAGTGTGGAAAGGAGATGGGAGGTCATAAAACGGGGACTTCATGAGGCAGTCAGGATCTGCGCTAAGTTGAAACGTAAGGGAGCAAGGTCACGTAAACCATGCTGGTGGTCCAGTGAGGTACAGGTAGCAGTCAGAGAAAAGAAGGCCGCCTACAAAAAATATAAAACAACAAGAGGGGATAGGGATAAGGAAATGTACCAGCTTGCATCTAGAAAAGTCACCCGTATGGTGAGGGGAGCAAAGTCCAGTAAAGAGCAGCGGCTGGCACAGGGGATACATGGAGGGGAAAAGGGGTTCTTCCGGTACATTGGGGAGCGGAGAAAAACTAAGGGCCATCTCAGCAGATTGAGATCAGAAGGAGGGTGGGTGGAAGAGGTGAGGGACCAGGCAGAGGTATTTAACGAGTACTTTGCCTCTGTGTTCACTAGGGAGGGGGATGGGATATCTACAAAGCAAGGCATGAAGGGGATAGAAGTGGCAGGGAGTGGGATCAGGGGAGCAACAGAAATGGAGCAAGAGGGAGGGAAAGGTACCCCAGGGGTGTCACATCTGGATAAGGATAAAAAGACCAGTAAGGGGGAGGGGACGGATGATGCTATCTCCACCAAAAGGGTGTGGTTAGCCCTCAAGGCCTCAAAGAAAAACAAATCTCCTGGGCCGGATGGCATTCATCCGAGAGTACTATGGGAATTGGCGGACATACTGGCTGCACCCCTGGTGGAGCTTTTCAGCAGGTCACTTGAGACAGGGAGGGTACCTAGGGATTGGCGAGAGGCACATGTGGTACCAATCCATAAAAGGGGGTCGAGGGAAGTACCAGGTAACTATAGACCCATCAGTTTGACCTCTGTGGTGGGAAAATTAATGGAGAGTATACTAAAGGAACGATTGGGGGTGTACTTGGAGGAGGTGGGAGGTCTGGATAGTCGGCAACATGGGTTTGTGCCAGGTAGATCATGACAAACCAACCTTGTGGAGTTCTATGAATGGGTAACATCAGAACTGGACAAGGGTAAGCCTGTGGATGTATTATTCTTGGACTTCAGCAAGGCGTTTGACTCTGTCCCCCACAATGGTCTGGTGGAGAAACTGATGGGGTTAGGAGTAGGCCCTTTGATGGTCAGATGGATCAAAACTGGCTAGCTGGATGCACTCAGAAGTAGTGGTCTGTGGGGAGCTCTGAACCCTAGAGAGGTTGGTAGTGAGGTACCACAGGGCTCGGTCCTGGGTCTGATCCTGTTTAATGCATACATTGGACATCAGGGAGGTTATAGGGTGGAAATGAGTCTCTTCGCGGATGACTCCAAGATGGGAGCAGTAGTTGAGGAGAAGAGGGAGGGTGGCCCTGCAAGGGACCTGGACACCCTGGAAAGCTGATGCACACATGGAAATTACATTTCAATATCACCAAGTGCAAGGTGTTGCATCTTGGTCCGGAAACCCTAAACACAGGTACACCCTGGGAGGGGAGGCGCTGGAGGCCTCAATAGGGAAAAGACCTAGGGGTCATGGTGGATACATGTATGAATAACTCTGAGCAGTGCAGGAGAGCAGCTAGCAAGGCAAACAGGATGTTGGGATGCATCGAAGGGGATCACCTCTAGGAGCAAGGAAGTGATTCTGCCGCTGTACAATGGACTGGTTAGACCACACCTTGAGTACTGTGTACAGTACTGGAGACCACACTTGAAGAGGGACATACAGCTCCTGGAGAAGGTACAGAGGAGGGCAACAAAGATGATACGAGGGCTAGGGGATTTGACTTATGAGGACAGACTTGAGGAGCTCTGCCTGCTTTCATTGGAGGAGAGGAGAGACAGGGGTGACATGATTGAGGTCTTCAAGTACCTCAAGGGAATAAATAGGGTAAACATGGAGGGGATCTTTAGACTAAAGCAGGGAGGTATCACCAGAGGGCATGGTTTGAAGTTGGAAGGTGGAAGGGTGAGGGGGGAAAAGAGGAGGAGGTTTTTCACCGAGAGGGTAGTGGACCCTTGGAATGCACTGCCTGGTGAGCTGGTTCAGAGATCCACAGTGGAGGGCTTCAAGAGAGGGTGGGACAGACACAGAAAGTGGATGTATCAGATGATGGCCTGTCCCGGGGGGGTGGGGATGGATGATAGGGGTTTCTGGAGAACAAGGGATGGGAGGGTCTCGGCATCCAACTAAGAATCTAGGTTTGAGCAGACTCAATAGACCGTAAGGCCTAATCTGCTGGCAAATAGTATGTTAGTATGTAAATATAAAGGGAGGGAGAGAGAGTAAAAGAGAGATGGAGAGAGGTAGAGAGAGTGAGAGAGAGTGGGAGAGAGTCCATAAAGTAGTCAATCATAATTCTGGAGGACTCTATAGTAAAGGGGATCATATGGCAGTGGTGAAGGGGGACAGGACAAGCAGCATCTGGGTAGAGTGCATGCCTGATATGACAGCAGATAGGGTACAGCAGCATATTGATCGTTGTGTATGGAAGGTGGTGGGGAACCACGCACCATTGTTTTCGTGAAGATAAGCTCAATTCTAGCTCCTTCATTTTCAGCTGCCAGCCCAAGTCGCCCCACTATTCATTGAAGTAAACTCCAGCCGGGGGCAGAATGATGGACCTTTTGATTGTAACATTGCTGATGGTGTTATAGCGTCACTTTATTTTCTGTAACATCTCGATTCCCTGATGAACCGCATAATCTATCAGCAGTTCTGTGGTTCTGCTGGTGTCCTTATTTCGATCAGAGACCTTTTCCACACTTTTGTAAATTTTCTAAATAAATATGAGGATGGATGCAACTATAGTTCCGGAACAGGGAACAAAGCTTGGGACACCCTTTTTTAAGGATGGCGTCGATATGTCCAGAGAAGTTTCGGTGTTGGTCAAGCAAAACACCCAAGTACCTGAAGCAGGATGTGTACTTAAGTAGATTATCATCAAGGTTGAGGAAAGTGGTCAGTGGTGCATTCATTATGAGGCTACAATAATTTGTTTACCTTTCTGGTGGGTAGGCAAAGCATCTATTTAATGTTATAATCCATAATTGACATTCCCTCGGGTCCGACTTAATGTCCGTCTTTGGGGTGGACCTGCCACCAGACACAGCACGTTAGTAATCATGCACCCGCGCAATCAGTGTGCTTGTGATCGTGCATTCTGGTCATTCTTTTCTGCCGGCTTGGAAACAGGTGATGTGTGCTGCTCATTCCTACTGCTCCCATCCTGTTGCTGCTTCTGCTATTAGTTAAGTTCCTATTGTAGGTGCTGCATCTGGTATATTTTTGGGCTGTTCCTCACACATGTACGCTTCGTATGTGACCTATTGAGCCCTGTCATTAGTGTGTTCACATAAGCAACCCTACATGTACAAATGCTGGAGCCGGTGTGCAATTAGTCTGGCTACAGAGAGTGAGAGCGACAGCTTTCCATTTTTACCGGTTCTGTCCAGTCCAGTACTGGATCCATGCAATTGCATAGACTAGCAATTACTAAAAGGCAGGGAAAGATGCTAACAGGAACCAGTATTAAAAAAAAAAAAAATCCACAGAAATGACAGTCTTGCAGGTTGAATTGTTGATACAATTATTTGCCCGGGGTATGACATGTGTGCTATAACCCATACTCTAGTTTTGTCTGCATGTCTTTCCATGCGTGAAAACTGATGAACAAGGCGATCAAGTGACTCGCTCATGTTCCCCGAGGGAGTCAGTAACTGTGCTGAGGCTAGGACTGGTGTTCAGTTATTAAAAATCACTGTACTCAAATCATTCTTCCATGCTATCTTCCTCAAATCAACCAGATATGGTGCCTTATGATTAGTGCTAGGGGAATTGTTTTACTATGCGTGCGTGTCATCCGTCTGCCTAGAGTGAGAGAGAGGGACATACACTTGGTGTAGCCATACCCTCCAAATCTACCCTTCTTGCCGGTTCTGTACCAGAATTCTCTCAATAACCAGACTAACCACTCATCTGTAGCAGCACTGCTGCAGCCTTCCCTGACATATTTGGCGTTACTTTCTAGATGCCCTAGAGCATATCTACCTCAGCCATGAAGCAAAACAACCAATTTAGTCATGTGGCTCTGGTGTTCACTCCTCAAATTGATCACATTTTAATTTCCATTGGATGAATCTCAACGTAAACATATTATCACTGCTTTTTTTTTTACCTGTGGGACATTTGTGGGTAGTGCATGCTTTACTCCGAAGGATAACTGATTTTTTTTTTTTTTACAAAAGCATGTTATTCATGTTTTATCCCTTATCTGCCACAAATTAGATTTTTTTTGTTTGCCAGCAACAAAACTGAATGAAAACTTATGTTTTTGTTGACCTAGAGACCCAGATCACTATGTGGTGGTGGTGGTGGCGGGGGCTACTAAAGCTTAGCAGTCTATGTCTTTCATTCTTTTCCCTTCTTTGCCCCAGTTCAGTATTTTTTTAGTTTGCCAGTAACAAAACCAAAACAAAAAATATTTTTTGGTTGACCTAGACCAAGATCACTATGTGGGTGGTGTGGGGCATAGTATAGCTTCCCAGTCCATGTGTATCATTGTGTTCACTCCTCTGCCCCAGTTTTGAATCTTTTTCATTTGCCAGCAACAAAACGAAACAAACACAAATTTTTGGTTGACCTAGACCTACATGACTATGTGGTTGTGGTGGGGTGGGGGGGGTAGTGTATTGACCCAGTCCATGTATTTTCATGTTTTTCCTTCTATGCCCCAGTTTTGCAATTTTTCCATTTGCCAGGAACCAAAAACATGAAAAATATTTTGGGTTGACCTACAACAAGATCGCTAAGTGTTGTGGAGGGGGGGGTGGGGGTTAGTATAGTGACCCAGTCCATGTCTTTCATTGTTTTCCCTTATATGCCCCAATTTTTAATTTTCCTCATTTGCCAGGAAAAAACAAATGAAAATATATTTTTGGGTTGACCTACAACATGATCACTATGTGGTGTGTGTGGGGGATGTCTGGTATGGCGACCCAGTCCATGTCTATCATTGTTTTCCCTTATATGTCCCAGTTTTTCATTTTTTCCATTTGGCAGGAACAAAATCAAAGAAGAACTTTTTTTTTGTCATGTTTTTCAAAGGACACTAGTATAAGACTACAGCATGTCTTTCACTAGCCATGGCTTACAACTAGAGAGCGTTACTTTTTTCTTTTTGGTGTGTTGTATTTTTGAACTGTTATCAGAATGCACTCTTATATACCATTTGTTGGTTGTTGTAATGCTTCATGAGTTCTAGTTTAATTTTTTTTGCCTAATTGTTTGGGTTTATTCCATGTGCCCCATTCGTACTCTTGTCTAGCCTTTCTTCAATTAAATTTTTATGTTGTCTGCTTTCAAACCAGGTTTCCTTCCATCAAATGCAACTCTTTCCTTGATATCTCCCCTGGGACTACTCCCTTTCACAATACTTATGCAAGTAAATATGATTACTTCTCTTCATCTCTCAATGGCCTCTTGTCAGACCTTTGCAGACAAACAATTGATGCAAGTACATATGTAATTGTAATTCACATTGTTCTTTGTGTGCCTAGACCATGTGTTTTTGTCTCCACATGTTATCACTTCTTTCTGCTACTCCTTTCGGTGTAGCCCACTTCAAGGCTTTCATGCTGTCTTTGACTGTGCCTTGGAATGTACATGACATTGCTGCCATATAAATATAAATAAGCAGCTTGAGCTAAGCTCATTATCTCAAGCAGCAGTCCTACCCCCTTCTGAGAGCTTTGTCTTCATTCATGTAGTGCCAGACAAGGATGAAAGGCTCTCTTGCCAGCTTCCACAAAAAGTGTAATGCCTTGTCTCATGGTAACAATGCTCTTTTGTAAGTACCTTATTGAAAATGTTTTGATGCAGGTGCCATCTTGTCTTTGTCTCTGAGTCTTGCTAGCAGTCAGTGGTCTACAAGATACCTCACATTGAGTGCCTTGCTGTTGTAGTACTTCTGTCAAATGCCTTTTTATTTTGTAATACAGTACATTCAATATTGTGTCAGTCATTCTTAATTATTTATGACTGATCAGGGGAACTAGACACACTACTAACACTTTTCTGTCCCGAGCCCTGAGGTTACAAGGTACAGAGAGTATAGAAAGATCAATTTTAATGCAGATTTCATATGATGCAACATACACGGTTACATCACTTTCTGAGATGATTCTATATCTCAATATATACCTTTCTGAGACTTTATTTCCGCAGCAACCATTACACAGGTAGTCTACCTTATCTTACTGCACTGGCAGAGTTCACCGGTGAGCCTGCTGTGACCTGCTGAAGCCTACCAATGCCTACAATGCCAATTTTACTCTTGTTCCACTCCGTCTCTGGGACACGTACATGGTGGACACATTTGGATGGAGTCCTTTGATAGTGGTCTTGTAAGAATGCTTGAGAAGTCTAAATGCAGAATTTTTTTGGATTATTGGAGGGAGGAGAAGGAGGAACTAGGTTTAGTTTCCACATCGCCAGATAGGAGAAGGAGCAGGATAAGGAGTAGAAGGATGGAGTGGTATTTACATCCCTTGGATCAGGGAGGAGAGCTGGGGGAGTGGCAAAGGGACAGGCAGGCTTTGTGAAGAAACTGCGGGTTCAAGGAGGGGGATGAGAGGAGACCAGGGTGACTAGGATGGGAGGAGCGGAGTGTGGGGAGCACAAGGGTGGAGGGGAAAAGAGTGGGTAGAGGGGTGGAAGAGGGAAGAAGAGAGTTGGGGAAAGAGTATGAGAGGTTGAAGCAGAAGGCAGAGGATGGATAGGAGCATAGTGACCAGAAGGTGAGATGTAATGACTGTCAACCAATTATTTAGTTATTGAAATGTTTCATCAAGAAGGCACACTGAGCAACACGTTGCTCCTCTCCCGGTGCGACTTGGGGAGTCCAGTAACATGAGGACGGTTTACTGACTGGTTTGCTGACTACTTGGCAGGCAGATCATAACAAGTTAGGATAGGTAATGCCCTCTTCTCCTACCTCCCTGTGACGTCTGGGATACCGCACGGCTCCATACTTGGTCCCTTTCTTTTTCAGCCTATTCCTCAACATTCTTCCGAAAGTTTTCCCCGGTCATTTGTTACAATATGCAGATGGCACGGTATCATTTTCCTCCGACTCAGACACTCAAATTCTAAATCTCTCCCTACACAAATCCTTCACTTACAAACAGGGACGGCACTGCAGATGTCATAGCGGTGCGGTTCCCTAGGCACCATTGATAATTGGACAGTGTGGTTAAATATTACGATGGGCAAAAAGGCAATACAATTGATGACGAGAGTTCTGGACATTAGTATTGCAGATTTCAAAGGAATGGGAGAGTGCATGACAAACTGCCTAGTAGGTGAGGATTGCCAGGTAGTGTTATCGGAATGGTGGCAAAATGTAAGGAAGAGCATAATTAAGGCAACCAGACTCTGTGTGAAGTAATAGAGCAAAAGCTAATAAAGACCACTGTGGTACTCTCGGAACGTTGCCACGGTAATGATGGAACAAAGAGTGGCATTCAGGAAGTGCAAGGAAATGCAGAGGTAGGAAGACAAGGAGGTGTTCCAAGTAAAACAGAGGAAAGTGCATGCCTGCCGGTGCAGGGGTAGCGCTATCGCTCAGAATTCCAGCGATCTAAGTTCAGGAATGGTTTTGGGTTGTTGAAGGGCCAGCGGGGCAGAGGCTTGAGCATCCTGTGGACTGCTTGTCCTCTCCAGAGAGTAGGGGGAGCTTTGGCTCAGTGCAGGACCAACCCCGCTTGGTAGCTGGAGGTTCACCATGCCCAAGCCACACAGAAGGGTGCAGCATAATGGATGCTGGCATGAGTCTTGATATCAGTACATGTGATGTCTCCAGGGGGCGTACATCTGAAAAATGCCTCAACCCAGTGCAACTCCAACAAGAGGGTTAGGCAGACCATTGCCACCAGCAGGAGTGGCTGGGAATGAGAACCTCAATGAGACTAGAAGGTACAGAACCAGGGGTGTGGCTTAAGTGTCTTGGCTACCCACCCACCACCTCTGTCCCCACCTGGGGAGTAAACCACGACTGGGAGTGGGATTCCCTCCAAACTGGCAATGCAGAGGTTGGTCTGGTGACAATGCCAGTGCTCAAGGTGGAGGACAAAATAGAAATAAAATACAAAACAGAGGAAAACAGGTAAGGCAGTGAGGGGAGTAATGGAGTAGACAGAGGAAAGGTTAACTAAAGGGTTAGCTAAAAGGCTTAAGACTTTCTTCAGGTGCATAAGCCAGAAGAGGAGAACAAAGGGATGGATAATGAGGATTAGAAGGATGACAGAGGGAGATTTCACTGAAGAAGATCGAGTAAAAGCAGACACCCTCAACAGGTACTTCTGCTCACTCTTCACAGTGGAGGGAAGGGGAAGACCACCAGGAAGTCGAAGGAAAATTGCGATGTGTGGACACAAGTCCATTTTCAGAGGAAAGAGTCCTTGCAGAGAGTTGCAGCTCTGAAAGTGGATGAGGCTATGGTACTAGTCAGGTTACACACAAGGGTACTGAAGGAACTCAAAGAGGTGCTTGATGTACCACTGATGGCCTTATTCAACAGCTCACCAGAAACAAACATGGCTCAAGAGGACTGGATGAGAGAAACAGTGGGCCTGTTCCAGAAGAGTGGCAGCAGGCAGGAGGCTAGCAACTATAGTCCAGGCAGTCAGCCTCACATCAATGGTGGGGAAATCAATGGAAGATTAGTAGAGCAGCTTGAATCCAATGGGCTACAAAAACTAAGGCAGCATGAATTTGTGGTGGGGTGGTTCATGTCAGACAAATCTGATTGATTTCTTTGACTCGGTGATTAGATGCTTTTTATGGGTGGTGGTCTCCACCTGATGAAGGAGGGCACCAGTGCACTAGGGCAGGAGCCTTTCTTGTTCCTGCAGCGTGTCAACAAAGCTTGAGGCAGGCACAAGGGATTTGTAGAGGATACGAAGGAAGGAGTAGAAAGAGCTGGAGATCAATTAGGGTCTGCAGCGAGAATAAAGGTAGTAAAAATGGGCAGACTAAGGGTGCCAAGCAGTTCTTATATGCTGTCAGATTCTAGGTTTATATAAATGGTAGCTCAGTTGTGCCAGGCTTCACAAAACTTTGCTGAGTTGATATTTACAAAACCCTGGTTTGCACTTGGGCAAATTGTGGAGGTGGTCCCAATGCAAATGGAAGGGGGGCATGCATATTGGCATACTCCGATTCACATATCATTTGCTCCGTGCAAAGACCTTTTATGGGACCCTTTGCATTGGTTGGCAGAGGTACTGCAGCAGCCCCCCCCACCACAGATCACCGACCCTATTGAAAATATAATACTTCCTTGGTGGTAGCGGTCTCCCCAAAACAATTAATTTCAATAGTGGTAGTGGTCCCCCTCCCCGCCAATCACAGGTCCGAGTTGAAAAAAAGAATATTCCCAGTTGCCAGTGATCCCTCCCACCCATGATCACAAATCGCTGGCCTGAAATGAACAACACAGTTTCCCTGGTGTCTAGTGGTCCCTCTCCCCACCTGATCACCTTCCCAATATATGTATACCATTTCCCTGGTGTCCAGTGGTTCCACCCCCTCACCTGATCCCTCAAACCATGCTCCAAATGGTGTCCAGTGCTCTGTCCCCCCACCCATTCCCAGATCTCCGTAAAAAAGCAACCCATTGTCTTGCATCTAGCACTCTCCTCCCTATTCCCGACCCCCTGTACATTAACCAACCATCTCTTCCTTGTCGTCTAGTGGACCCCGGCCCCCCAAACCCCAGCAGGTAGTGCCCCCACACCCTGCTACCCACATCCTGAGTCAGAGCCAGTGGCTGGCACAGCCCTCCTCTCTCCACCATGGCTGGTCACTGACTGAGCTGTCAATGAGCACGGGAAGATGGGTGCATTCATCGTTCAATCATTGGCCGGCTGTGGTGGAGAGATGAGGGCTGTGCAGGACACCAACTCGGGTTCAGGATGGGGAGTGCGTGATGGTGGGGCACTACCTGCAGGGGTGGAGGGCAGTGACACCACTAGATGCAGGGAAAGGATGGTTCATTGTTTTACAGGGAATTGGGGTTAGGAAGAGGGGTCTACTACCTGTCATGGAATGGATTTTATTTATTTTATGTTTGATTGTGGAATAGCATGGTAGAGGGACCATTGGACAGCAGTGAATAGTGTTTTGCACATGGGGCGAGGGATCCAGTGTGGAGTGGGACCACTGGACACCAGGGAAATGGTATCCGTATTGCATGTGGGTGATTGGGTGGGGTGTGATGGCTGGACACCAGGGAAATGGTATCCATATATCGGGCGGGTGACGGGGTGGGTGGAGTGACCACTGGACACCAGGGAAATGGTATTCATATATCTAGTGGGTGATCAGGTGGGGGGAAGGACCACTGTACACCAGAAAAACTGTATTGTTCATTTTCTGCTGGTGATCAGCAATCATGGGAGGGAGAGGCACCACTCACACCAGTGAATATTCATTTTTCAACTTGGTCCTGTGATCAAGGGGAGGGGAAACCACTACCACCAGGGAAATTCCTATTTTTGTATCACACAGGAGATCGGTTCTCACTTGGGGGGGGGAGACCACTAGCATCGTGGAGACTGGTGACTGTACTGTTACAGGCTGACTATGGTGCATGAGTTGGGGCCTGTTACACTAGCCACAGCCTATGCAATGGTCTTCGTAATGGGTATGCAAATGGTCACATAGTGCCTTGCATGTCCAATGGGCTTATTTACATGGCTGCTTTCGAGCACTGGAAATAGCGCACTTGCCAAGATATACGCCTGGCTGCATGTTGGGGTGGTGCTAGTGTGGTTAGTGCTGACTCCACCTGGCCCTGTTCTCATTCAGATAGCGCAGTTCACTTACTGACTGAGAATGGCAGCATTTGACATCTGGGCAATCACAAAGCACAATGCAAACTTTAGCGCAGTAGTTTGCAATTTTTTGTGAATCTAGCCCCTGGTGTTTCCTTGCTGTTTTAAGGAGTCACCTTTTATTTACAGTTGCAGATGGTTTCCATTGTTAGCAGTGATGCACCTCGAATTTTGGGGCCCATGAAAAGTCACTTGAAATGAGCCCCTGACTCCCATACACGCTAATGCTGGGAGTAATATCAACTCCTCAGGTGGGCCCCACCTCGAACTTGGGGACCGGGTCCAATTCCTACTTGTCCCTGCATTACTGCAGTCCAGATTATTAGTACCGGGTATTTTGTCAGGAGTTCTGTTTCTTTATAGCCAGAAGTGTTCTACCACCATGGTATCTTGCCCCACTAATTATGAGAAACATATAAGTTGACAGGCAGATATCCTGAGCATCCTCAGCACATCCAGTTTCCCTGTACCCTCTTTTGCTGCATCCATTGATGTGGACTGTGAATCACTGCATACAAAATGAACACTGTGCAATCCCTAACAATGAGGAGATAATTACTCACATTGAGTCTTTTGTATAATCCCCACCTTGTACTCCAAGCTAATCGCAGCTTTTGAAGAGCTGTCATTCACACCAGGCCACTTGGAACAGAGGGAAAACTACTGCTTGCCAAAATAGGGGTATTTTATTTTCTAAATACTTTATTGTTTAATGCACTTCTGCTGCGGCAGGGTTCCATGGTCATTTCTTTAGTGAGGTCAAGGCCCCTGTGTGCCTCGCACATTTGGATATGTCTCATCATCTGCTGTGGATTAAAAAAAAGTGTTCTGATGTCCTTCATATGCTGGGTGCAGGGTCACTGTGCTCATCTATGTTCCAGAGGGCTGACTTATGCATTTTATGTAAGCCTCCTCCCAAATCTAGGGCTTGCCTGTCTGTGCCTCCAGAACTGGTATGCCTACCTGCACCCTCTGGTCCCCTGAAATGTAGAGGTGGGACCATCTGTGCCACAAATTCAAGAAGTCCTGGTGGAGCTGCACCAGGGTTGCACTGAAAGATCGCTGTGACTGGAGCTGCCCTGTGCACCGCTCTTGGCCCCTGAACTGGGACACTAAGACCAGCTACGGAGAGTGCCATCAGGTGCATTTGGAGGTTGCCCTGGCCCATGGAACTGCAGTGGGTTTGGGAATGAACTGAAAACCCTTTCCAGATGAAGAAATGTCCCAGAAAAAAGGTCATAATCTCCAACTAGAGGAGGGCAAGTTTAGGGGCAACATTAGGACGAACTTCTTTACAGAGAGGGTCATGTACTCCTGGAATGGGGTGCCAAGGGAGGTGGTGGCGGTCAATTCAGTGTGGGTGGTTCAAGTGGAGATGGGACAGAAACACAGGGCTGTTGAAACAAGGGGGAAAATCTTGGGCCGGCCGAGGGGTGCTAGGCAAACTGGCAGACTCAGTGGGCCCGGATGTCCTTTTCTGCCAACACTTGCCTATGTTCCTAAATGGTGAAGCTGCAACTGGCACTGTCAGTGCTGCTGTACTTCCATGGCAGCATCCTCACAGAGCTGTAGGTCAGATAATCAAACCAGGCCATGTGCCTGATCCCACTGTGGATCCTGGTTCTAGGGCTGGCAGTGAAGCTGGAATCCGGTATCAGCTGCAGTATCGGGTGCACTGGAGATGTGTTTCCCAGCCCCAGGGTAGGCAGTGGCCCAGAAAGGAAAAATAACTGTGTGCATGTGCACCAGAAATCATGGGAGTGGTTCCAAGTCTGCCTCCCACACCAGAGTCCTGACCCAGCAATCGGTGTAGTAACCATTCGATTAGGTACTTCCATGGCCCAGGGTAATCAGCGAGGCCATGAAAGTGAAAAAACAGCACTAGGGGTGAAATTATATACGTGTCCAGCTTTGTAAGCTGCCAAAGCTGGACACATATATATGTAAATAAAGATAGTACCCCCATGTCTCCCCATGCCTGCAAAGCCTCATGGGAAAGGGCTCAGGAGGAGGCAGTAAATTTGCCTGTAAATTTCCATCAATAAGAAGCTAGCATTGGGCTACTGCGGGAGAGATGGGCACAAGACCCGGGGGAGCAGGCTGAGGTACTAAATGAGTACTTCACCTCAGTTTTCACCAAGGAAAATGGGGATGCTGCATCATACATGGGAGGAGACAGAGATACTGAGGAGGGGGGACCCTCACCGATCGGCGGGTCTGGGGAGAGGGGGAGGCATCACAGGCAGGAGGGGGGAGGGCTAAGCAGGGAGAAGAGGTACTGGAAGTGGAAATCACCAGAGAGAGTGAGGAAGCCTCAGCTCCCTTAAGACGGAGAAAGCACAGGGCCTGATAAATTACATCCCAGAGTGCTGAAGGAACTTAGGATCTCCTGGCGAAACCCTGGGAGCTTTCACCATCTCTCTGAGGACAGGGTGGGTGCCCCAGGACTGGAAGGTGGTGATATAGTGCCTATCCACAAAGGGGATCAAGGGAGGTGGAGGGAACTACAGGCCTGTCAGCTTGACATCGGTGGTGGGCAAGGTGTTGGAGGGCATTGTCAAGAGAGGCAAGGGTGGACCTGGATAAGTCAGGGTGCCTGGACGATAGACAGCATGGATTCATCCCGGGGAAATCGTGTCAGACAAACCTGGTGGAGTTCTATGACTGGGTGACGAGTGCCTTTGACCTGTGTAGACCAGTGGACGTCCTCTTTCTAGACTTCAGTAAGGCATTTGACTCTGTTGCTCACGTGGGCCTGTTGGATAAGCTGGGAGAAATGGGGTGGGGAATCAGATGATCAGATGGATAGTCAATTGGCTCCAGGACCGGACCCAGAGGGCCGTAGTTGGTGGGATAGTCTCATCCCCAAGGAGGGTCATTAGTGGGGTCCCACAGGGATCAGTCCTTGGGCCCCTTCTGTTCAATGCCTACGTCTCTGACATAAGGACAGGAATCCATAGTGAGATGAGTCTCTTTGCGGATGACTCGAAATGGGGGGTGGTGGTGGATGTGGAGGAGTGGAGGGTGGCTCTATAGGGGGATCTGGATGCTCTGGAAAGATGGTCTAGAAAGTGGAAGCAGGGTTCAATGCAGGGAAATGCAAGGTACTCCACCTGGGGGCCAGACACCTGGGACAAGTGTACACCCTGGGGGGGGGAATGCTACAAGTCTCGATGGCTGAGAGGGACCTGGGGTGGTGGTGGTGGATGTCAAGATGAACAACTCTGAGACTTGTGGAGGGCAGCAGCAAGGCCAACAGGATGCTGGGATGCATCGCTAGGGGATCACCTCCAGAAGGAGGGAATTGATACTCCCTCTGTATAACTGCTTGGTGAGGCCACACCTTGAGTACTGCATGCAGTTTTGGAGGCCACACTTAAAGAGGGACATTAACCTCCTGGAGAGGGTCCAGAGGAGGGCAACCAAAATGATTTCGGTCTTGGGGGACAGGACCAATCAGGAGATGGTCGGAGAGCTAAATATGTACACATTGGAAGAGAGAAGGGAACAGGGGCACATGATAGAGGTCTTCAGGTACACGAAGAGGGTAAATAGGGGAGGAACAGTCAGGGTGCTTCGAAGGAAGGAGGAGGGGGCCACTAGAGGGCATGGGTGGAAGCTGGAGGGGGGGAAGATTCAGGGGAGAAAGGAGGAGGTGCTACTTGACTGAGAGGGTGGTGGATCCATGGAATGCACTGCCTAGGGGGCTGGTGGAGGCAGAGACAGTCGAGGGGTTCAAGAGGGGGTAGGACAGGTGCAGGGGAAGGGTTCTGGAAGCAAAATCCAATGCAGCAAGAATATCCGGAAAGGGGAAGGGAGAAGCCAGAGAAGGCGAGGGGGGCAGCAAGGTCATCAACCAGGGTGGTGGCTGACCTAATGAGCAGACACGAAAGACCGTTAGGCCTATTATGCTGGCATTTTAGTATGTTAGTACAGGCTGCCTGGGAATAAGCCTGATCAATCATGCATCAAGTTTCACAAAAGATAAAAGAGGCCGTTCCAGGAATCAAGGCCAGATCAGTCTGAATCCTGGTGAGGGACTGAGTATTGAGGTGTGGGCTGGGTGCCAGTGTCTGTCCAGGCACAGCAGGCCTGGCAGACTGGAATAGTCTGAGATCCCAGTGCAAGTGTTAGTGTGAAGAAAATAAACACTTTTAATCAAAACTACAGACTGAAGGGAGGTTTAGAACTGGAGTTTTCCTGCCTCCACCAGACTTTCCACTCTGAGGGACTAGCTCCTGCTGTGTCTACAGTCCAGGAAGGTCTCTGCCTTGCTCCAGGTCTCAAGCCTCGAAGACAAAGCATGAGAAAGAGAGAGAGAGAGGTGAGAGAGAGAGAGAGAGAGAGAGACATGAAACCGGAGAGGCGCCACCAGCGAGCCAAGTGAAACCAGCATACCAGCCAGGTTCACATACCTCCATCCGGCCTGTCCCAGCAACCAACAACACAGGTATCAAACTGTGAGTAAGCACCAGGGTTTGGACATCATGACTGAGGAGAAAGTGTTCTGTGCCAGAAATGGAGTGGAACTCTTAGTTAGGACTGCACTAGTGTGACCAGCCAGGCAGAAGACATGTGAAGCCCACCTGGTCACACATTATTTGGTTTACAAATAGGGCCCCTTTTGCCAACCTTTTCAAGTTTTGTGTTCAGCCACAGCTGTGTTTAAAGTGTTTTTTACCTGCAACATTTTATAGGGAAGGTCCCCTCAGACTTTTATTCTGTTTACCGGTGTAGTACGTAGGCACGAACAATGATTGGCTCTATTGTATCCTCCTAATTTCTTCGTGATTTAAATGTAAATTAAGGTACTTAATAGTAGGAAAACCTGCTTGACTCCATTGCAAAGGTTATGACTCAACTCGTAATGGTGTAGGGCACCCGGGAATTATATGATAATTTTGTGCTAAAGCCAGCAGTATTTATACTGTTTCGGTCAGTGCTATTGCTGTCCTCTGCAGTCCATATGTTCTTGTCTTATGCTGGCCATGAAATGTTTTGAAGCATAAAGAGTCCCCTTCTGTTTTCTATAGTTTGCAGTGTATCTGAATTATAACAAAAAATGCTTTAAGAGAATACAGGTACATCACAAGACACATAGCAGAACTGAATGAGAGTATAACTTCTGCTGGCTTATGCATGTACACATCAACTCCCATGATACCCTGAATGAATGGGGTCCTAACCTTTGCAATGGAGACAAACACATTTTTACACCAGGACAAAACAGAGGTAAGTAACCTCATTGATATTTTAATTCGGATGAAATTAGGGGTATGAAAGAGAGACAATCATTGCTCATGCCTACAAACCACAGCGGTATACAGAAAATGGATTGAGGGGACCTTCCTTTAAAGTGCACCACCAATCTAACATACAAACATACTATTTGCCAGCAGATTAGGCCTTACGGTCTATCGAGTCTGCTCGAACCTTAGATCTATAGTTGGGTGCCGAGGCCCTCCCATTCCTTCTGCTCCAGAAACCCCGACCATCCATCTCCAGCCACCTTGGACAGGCCATCATCTGATACATCCACTTTCTGTGTTTGTCCCACCCTCTCTTGAAGCCCTCCGCTGTGGATCTCTGAACCAGCTCGCCAGGCAGTGCATTCCAAGGGTCCACCAACTCCTCCTCTTTCCCCCCCTCACACTTCCACCTTCCAACTTCAAACTATGCCCTCTGGTGATACCTCCCTGCTTTAGTCTAATGATCCCCTCCATGTTTACCCTATTTATTCCCTTGAGGTACTTGAAGATCTCAATCATGTACCCCAGGTCTCTCCTCTACTCCAATGAAAACTGGCAGAGCTCCTCAAGTCTGTCCTCATACTTCAAACCACTAACCCTCATATCATCTTACTTGCCCTCCTCTGTACCCTCTCCAGGAGCTGTATGTCCCTCTTCCAGTGTGGTCTCCAGTACTGTACACAGTACTCAAGCTGTGGTCTAATCAGTTCATTGTACAGTGGCACAATCACTTCCTTGCTTCTATAGGTGATCCCCCTTACGATGCATCCCAACATCCAGTTTGCCTTGCTAGCCGCTCTGCTGCACTGCTCAGAGTTATTCATACATGCATCCACCATGACCCCTCGGTCTTTTTCCCCTATTGAGGCCTCCAGGACCTCATCTCCAAGGGTGTACCTGTGTTTATGGTTTCCACGACCAAGATGCAACACCTTGCACTTGGTGATATTGACATTTAATTTCCATGTGTGAGCCCAGCTTTCCAGGGCGTCCATCTCCATCCCACTAGCAGCCTGTGTGTCCCCAGTGTGGTACAGACATCAAGGGATGGTTTCTTTATTTCAAGTTCCAATACTGGGGATTGGCCAGCCCAGTGGCGGGTTCATCCGTATGGACATGTGAAGCAATTGGGAAGTGGAGGGATACTTGGTAGAGAATGTGATCTTTTTTAAAAGAGGCATAGAAAGCAAATCAGCAGGTGTGAATGATAATTGATAGAGGGAGCAATTGTTTAAAAGGGGCACAGGCAGTGACATGGAGGTGGGAGGGATACTGGGCAGAGGGTGGGATTGTTTAAAAGGGGCAAGCAGAGGTTGAGCAGGGGTTATGTGAGGTGAGCTGCATTGTAGGGGTGAGGACAAGGTGCAGGCTGATCATAATACTGACCAGCTGCTTGCTGGGTGATATCATGCAGATCAAAGCAAATAGGCAATGGAGTGATTATGTCTGCTCTTTTCTTTGAACGTCACAAAGTTTCCACCCAGCAAGCCCAGAAGAGTGTCATGATCAATCTGGGTGATGATTGGTCTGACATTATTGAGCTCACTGCATACTGCACTACATTGTATGTGCAGTGACACGCCTCTCAAATCCACTATCGTTCCAATATGTTCACTTTGTGCACGTGCAAACACGAATTAAATCATTTTTATTCCAAATTTTGAAAAGACACACAAGTACATTGTACACAGTTAATTGATGCACATACGTTTAATATATAATGTGGTTACATGTATAAAAAATATGATTAATCTGCAGCATTCATTTCGACCAGAATTCTTAGGAACATGAAAGTATGTACCCATGTTCTCAGGTACTGTTAGCACCTTTTCCTGCCACAGCAGGATTAGTCATTTCACAGTCACAAAACGTAAGTATCTACAAGTGCATGGCTGCAGTGCTAGCAATTCGTATGACTGATTATTTTGACTTTAAAGAATTTGTAAGGGGTACAGTGAGCTCTGTTGATAATTTTTTACTGAATTGTTTTACCTCTAGATGCCTTGTAATGAGAAGCTGTACTAAACACTGTGATCCACTGGCTATCAAAAAGTAATGTATGTGCATCTGTGTTCCGTTTCACCATCCTGCCTACCGTTCCTGATTCCTTCCTTCCTTTCTTACTCTTCACTCCAATCACAAACTTTGTAAACCTGTAGTAGTCCTCCACTGCATTATTTCTGTTCACCTTCTATCAGATGCTTCTACTCTGGCCATGTGCTTCTTGAAGCAACCACCAGACATCGGTTTGTCCTTTGATTCCGATAATCTGTTTCACAGGTTCCACACTGAAACCGAAAAACGCATTCAAGTACAGTATTACAGTGCTACAGAACACAGATTCGCTAACGCCGGATTAATGGTAGTAAACTGGCTTGAGCAGTCTAAACACAATCCAATTATCTTGTTCCTAGTTATGGACATGCCAAAAATAATAATAGCTAGAACATGTAAACCTAATAACAGTTCTATAGTCACAGTTCAATAAATCCAAGTGCGAGCTACAATTAGATGACCCTCATGTAGAAGCAGTGCTATGATGTGAACATAACATTGCAGTATATCATTTGATGGTGGAGCTGATGGATAACAGCAGACAATGGGCGAGGTATGAGTGGGCAGAATGTAAGTAGGTGCAGAAAGTGCACAGGCTGCAACAGTGTAGTGTAGCGGCATTTGTCTGGTACTGTTTGAAAATAGTGACGAAGGGTGGATAAGACAGTAAGGTGTAGGATCAGAACAGGCTAAACATGTGTAACAACTTCCTGGGTCCTGCAGCTGCCAACTACTAAATGCCTGAGAGCGGTGTGGGTGAAAGCATAAAGGAGAACTTGGAATGCTAAAATTACATACAACTCAGTGAAAAGATAGGGTTAAGTCAGTGACAAAACATAAAAAGAGCAAAAACAAAATCTTGCTGACATGAGGAGTGGATCTAGGATTCAGAAGTTACTATTCCAAGGGTGCAACAGAATGTGATCACGGCACTGCTGAGTGTGCCGGTGAATGTCACAGGATACTCATTTAATGTTGTTGTTGTTTGTCCCCGCTGAGTCGCTGTCATGAGAAAATAAGGATTTTCATTGCCTGATGCCATGGAAGGTGTTGCTAAGGAGTCAGATGCCGTTGAAGTTCTGCTTTAGCTGTCTATGTCAGGTCGCTGCATTCATTGAGTCTGCTGGCAGGCATGAAGGACTACCAATCACTGTTCCCCTCTACTCTTCTCATGACACCTTTACATTGCCAACCTTATGGCATGCTCACTCTGCTGCCTTCATAGCCCAATACTGGTTTCAGTAATTTTTGCCTTGTCTATAGTCCTTTCTATCCCCTTCTCCATCATGATCTTATTCATTTTTCTCTACAGATTCCCACACCAGCATTCCCCACCCATGCTCCTATGATGGCCCAGCGTCCTTCTGATATCAGCTTGTTTCTATCTGAAATTGGTTCCCCTTCCCCACCATTTTTCTCCTTCTTATGTCCCTAGCAATGCATGGTGCTGTACCCTAACAGTCATTCAATGCGTAGTCTATCCACGTAGTCCGGATGCACAACTCAAGGTTTTGCCTCATCCAATTTCTATACTGGAGTAACCCCACCTCCATCTTTCTTTTTTTAGTACCCCTCCCATTGCACTTCATCATTCACCTATCATCGCACACAGCCTTATAACACTACTTTGCTACCATCTGGCTATCAGATTTGATTACTACAGCTACTGAGCATGTTTTGTTTTCCAAACACCTCCTCCCAACTGTTATGTTGCCATCCATGTTTTGTGCATTTCGAGCATAACTTTGCACTTTTTGTACCTGAGTTCAAATTTCCATTCCATTGACCACCCTTCAGTCTTTTTAGCATTACTCACCTCCATAATTCCAGGCTCACAAGTGTGTCCACTCAGTAGTTTTGTGGGTTATCCGTCAGGCATATCTTCACTTCCATTCCTCTCCTATGACACCAGTTAAGGCATGGAAAAGTACCATTCTAGTACTGAGCCCTGTGGCATGCCCCCCCATCACCCTTCCTTCTTATCTGTCATATCTTAATTTCTCTAAATAATGTGTTGTGAACACCATCTGGACCAATTCCCTCTTCCAACCTGAGCTCTTCTGATTTTGTGTGTACTGTCCCTTCTGTAACTGGCTTTTGTCCAACTCCCTTCCGTCTCCACCTTTATTCCTATCTTTGCATGATCTTCAGCCACTTTCTTTGTACATATTGAACAAGAGATTGCCTAACCGTGCACATTTTTAAGACGTTATGTAGATTGCACCTTTTTAGCCTAGCTTTTAGTGATGATTGTTACTATTATATTATTGTTGCATTAATTTGTTGTAGTTTAAATCATGAGATTATATATGACTGATTTAATGATTTTTATTATCATTCTGTGGTTTTATATTAACATACTACATACTAAAATTACAGCAGAATATTCCTAATGGTCTTTTGTGTCGGCTCGTTTGGTCAGCCCCCACCATGGGTGCTGACCTTGCTGCCTCACCTTCTCTGGCTTCTCCCTTCCCATTTCCGTATATTCTCACTGCATTGGATTTTGCTTCCAGAACCCTTCCACTGTACCTGTCCCACCCCCTCTTGAACCCCTCCACCGTCTCTTCCTCCACCAGCCCCCTAGTGTGTGCATTCCATGTCTACACCACCCTCTCAGTGAAGTAGCACCTCCGCCTTTCTCCACTGAACCTTCCCCCCTCCAGCTTCCACCCATGCCCTCTAGTGGCTCCCTCCTCCTTCCTTCGAAGCACCCTGACTGTTCCTCCCCTATTTACCCTCTTCATATACCTGAAGACCTCTATCATGTGCCCCCGTTCCCTTCTCTCTTCCAATGTGTACATATTTAGCTCTTCGAGCCTCTCTTCATAGGTCCTGTTCCCTAACCCCCAAATCATTTTGGTTGCCCTCCTCTGGACACTCTCCAGGAGCTGAGTGTCCCTCTTTAAGTGTGGCCTACAAAACTGCATGCAGTACTTGTGGTGCAGCCACACCAAGCAGTTATAGAGATGGAGTATAACTTTGCTCCTTCTGGAGGTGATCCCCCTAGTGATGCATCCCATTTCTGTATCGGCGCCTTGAATTGTCCAAATGCTCCTTTTATAATGAATATTCAATTTAACTCCAAAGTACAAGTTGTTGTTCAATATGTCTGCCTTCTTCTTCTTGTCTTCCACACACTCACCTTGTGCCTTATTATCCCTGCCTTATTCTTTATCTCATTTGTCTTTATCCCCTTTTTTGCTGATTTGGAAATGTTCGCCTCCATTTGTTCCTTGTGGCACAGCAAGATAAGCCAAACACCGGTGTTTAATGATGCCAGGAGACAGAGCTTGTTAATTTAACAACAGAATGTTGCTGGCTTCTGAAAGGGCAACTAAAATTAAACTGGAGACAGATTTCATTTGTTAGCAGATTGACCTCATGCCTCATAACACCTGTGGGATTGACTATGCACTATGCGACCATTGCTTTGAACCCACTACTTCATCTGTAATGCATTTCCACGAAACCACTCGCCTGTACATGACAAGCCTCAAAAAAAAAAAAAACATTGGCCACGGCCTACAGTCTCTAACTTCCAATCGTGTCCCTTGTATCTCTCTTTTCTGCAATTGCTACTATCTTGCGCTTTGTTGACTCCTTGAGTCCCTTGATTTACTTTAATGCTTCTATCTCGTCAACCACCTTTTCCTCAATCTCTCTTCATCTGGCTTCAGATGAAGAAATACCTGCACCTTATTAGTTTCCCTCATCTGTACTGATCCCACACTGTCTGATTGTGTAGAGATTGTGGTCTCCAGAACTGCATGCAATACGCCTGATATTGTGTACAGTTCCCTTGTTTTTTCTTTCCTATGTGGATTACTTTGCACTGCTTTGCACTGAATCGAAGCTGCCATACTTTTCACCATTCCTCCAACGTTGCCAAGTTCCTTGTATGTAGTTTTCCTGAAAAGGTGCTAGTTATACATCAGAAATCAATATTTGAAGAAACCAGCAGAGGATGTCATTTATGATGATCAAACCTACTCGTATTGTAGTGTCCACTATTTGGCCAACAGCACTGGCCTCCACTGGAACATCCTCCCTCCCTCCCATTATCCTTACCTACCCCCGATGCCTATCCTAGCCTCTCTTCAATCTTCCCACTTACCTCAATGCGATCAGCACATTTCAATTGTTAGTCCACACTCTATTTGAATACATTCTTCCGAACCTCCCTCCGAAACCGCCCACACTCAAACTTAAGGCTGTGACCCATACTATGATGGTACCTCCCTACCAGTCGTATTTGTTTCCGTATTTAATGGTCCCAATCGCATCCCTCCTCCATCCTTCTCTCTCTCTCTATCTATCTCTCTCTCATCTATCCTCTGGGACAACATCTTCATTTGCCTTGACTCTTCTCACCCACTCTTACCTTTGTAGCCCTCACTGGTACCTTCGCTAGCATGTTGATGTCCTTTTGAGATTTTGCCACCAATATCAAACTCCATACCTTAGATGTAGCCATGTCAGTGACTTGTACAAGGGAACTATAACCTTCTCTCTCCTACTACTGTGTCCGCAAGCTATGCATCTGAGACTCTAGTTTTCCCTTTTTTTTTCCATTCATGTGTAACCCCCATACAAATGTTTTTTTCCAAACAAGTCGTCCGTGCACTTGCCTTAATGATCACTGCCAGACTGGTGTCCAAGGTTCTAGCCATATAACGTTTCAGTCCTAGAGCCTGTAATGGTTCTGGTTACAGTCTCTCTATGTGCAGCCGTGGTGCAGTCATACTTGAACTTAAGCGTGTGAGTAGTGTTTCCATGCTCAATTCCTCTTCTGTCTAATCGCTCCATTTATGCCATCATTAATTTGTCCTTGAGATCTATTTTACAGTTGTACTAGTTTACTGAATATTCCTGACAGGATTAATAATTTTTTTTTGTTTCGTGTGTGTTTTTCTGTGTGTGTATGTCTGTATTTATATATGTGGCTATTAATGCCATAACATGCATTGTGCATCATCAATTCACACCAGCAAACGTGCGAACGGTAGTGTTGAACCAGTGAAAATCAATGCTAGGCCGTGTGATGTTGTAGAGATAGACTAGCAAGCGTTGACTGCAGTGGCTTACGTGAACACAGATTTTGTAGGTGCTCTGACATCGTACTCGGATGAAGTTTCGCAAAGTTAACATGCACTCGCAGTGACTTATAATGGAAATGGATACTATGATAGACACCTTCCAGTACTTATACCTTATACACCAGGTGCTACAGTGTCTAATATAAAAATTACGCTTTATTCATGCCAGATGTCATGTTGTGTAACCACCTCTAGATAATATCTGTGTTACACCGAATCAGAAATTGATTTTCTGTTTCCATTTGTTGTCACATTGTATATCCTATCAATTTTTGGTTTTCTACAGCTTTTCTACAGTCATGATCCCCTGGTCTTATTGTAGAAACATTCTGTTGGCATGTGTGATTACTGTTACTCTGTGCAAGTCCAGCTCATTTTTTATGGTGAAAATTTTTGCATCTTACTGTTTCTGTTGAAAACTTTAATTTGCATTACCTTACTTACAGACGTCAGTTAACAACATGTCTGAAGAGCATCTTGCTGCTTCACCAGCTGAATGTGATCTTGTATTTGTGCAACCACAACTTTTGTCTTTGACTGAAGGAGCCCCCGGTTTTCATCTTCAGCAAAAACGGGCATGTGACAGAGGGTCCAAAGAAAACTGTACCTGTGAGTATCAACATGCAACACAAGTGAGGACACCACCATCAACCAGTGCACATGGCAACTATTCAGTGACTCGTCATAAAGAATCACGTTTGAGGGTAGGTGATAGCAATTAATTCAACAGCAAACATATCTGCACTGTGATGGTGTTTCGTGCCAAACATGTGTATTACGATTTTTAGTTTTAACTTGATCTTTATGCCCATCCTTCTCTGCAGCATGCCCTTTGTCTTTAGCGACTACAATGCGACCCTTATTCCCCAGTGGCCCCAAATAGAATGAACCAGTCAGAGAGAACACTGATCTTTGCATGATGGTCCTGCAATACTCAGCTGCAGTTAACTCAATACAATGCAAGATTTTACAGATGGCCAACTGCAGATAGTGATTAAGTGTTATTGACGCATCTTACGTGACTCTGTAGTCACAAGCTAAAGACAGACACAAGTATTAGCATGGACTAATACTGCAAAGTTATTTAGCCAGGACAGGTAAAGCAAAGGGTGTGGAGAAGCTGGCATTGTGTAGGTTCACTATGGAGGACAGTGAACTGTGGACGAAGAAGCATGAAGCCGTAATTCTGTAGCTGACATGCCAGTCGTCAGTTATTGATACTATTTTCTAATTAACTGTTTTTTTTTCTCTGTTTTACTTCTGTGCATTGTAGGGCACATCACCTTCATCTAATTCCGACGCAGGTAGCCTTGATTGTTTGTTTGATGATACCCATGTTTCCAGTCGATCGTCGTCACCGAGACTGGCGCGGAACAAACCCAGCATTACATCTGTGAATTTGCATACAGGAGCCCGTGTTAGGGCTGGTGTTCACTCTCGACAACGAGCTTCTCGTAGAGGACGCCAAGCAGCGCGTTCACTTTTGCAATCTTTGGGTGCTACTACATTGCCGCTATCTCAACAGTGATTCACGTGTCCAGCGCCGAGCAGACGCATTAAGGGTAATTATAGATACTGACTTTTATATGTCATGATATTTGTATTTGAATGTCTTTACTGTCCTGCTTGCTACTGTATTCCATTCTACAGCAGACAAAAGTGTAACGTATCAGTGTACAAGGCCACAGTCCCCATAACTGTATCTCGGCTATAGCATGTCGCGGGATTGTTTCTCGCTCTGGTCAAAGAGAACGTACTAGCACTCTATTTTTGTATACATAATGTTGTACTCCTACTTTGATTGCCTGCAGCTACAGGCATAGCCATCACAGTCAGTCTATCCGGAAGACCAACTGGTTCGGCTTCTAACCCCACCAGTAAGACTTAGCATTTATTTTATCCCCTGCATTGTGTAATTGCCCCCCTATTGTTGACACCATGCCATATGCATGCATGCCACTGCAAGCATCCGCTATCCTCTCTGTACACATTTTCTTATGCTGACTGTGAAATAGACCTTGTTCCTCCATCTTATGTCCTGGTGGGGATGTTATCTCCAGATTGCCACTCAGTACTTCAGCCATCTTCTCATCAACTTTCTGCACAAAGTTATTACAAATTTTGGTTTTACAATGGTTGTTTCACTCCCTGTACTTCCCAGTACCCACACTAAACCAAAACCATCTCTACTACATTATCACATAGCTTCATAACTTTGTGGTCCGATCATATGTCTTGCCTCATGTCCGTTTCAAGTTATGTTGTCCTTAATTCTCCACTCCTACCATGTACTCTTAAGTTTGCTGTTTGCTTAGCATTGAAAACTGTTTTGCATTAATTGTGAGCTGCCCTACATTAGATCATCAGTTGGTGCCATATGAAGGATCCAGTTCAAGCATCTTTGATTTTTTGTTGTCTCTGTTTCTGTTTTTACCTTTCACTGTGAGCGATTGATATAATGTCATTTCGATGCTGCTTCTCATTGTGGTTAATCTATGACATGGCTACATTTATACAGTGGCATGCGTTGATATCGACAATGCTATGCTGCTTTAGACATGCCTTGGTGATGGTGAAAACACCCTGTTCTCTACAGCAGAGATTATCATTAGATCTACACCAGTTGCTCATCATATGTCCAGCTATTGTGCATTGGTAGTACTTCAGTACTCATCAATGGTTTCACCAAGGCTATGCCCCAAGTATTTTATTTGCTTGTTCAGCCACACTTCTACACTGTTATGATTTGTTCATTTTGGCATCCGCACCCCTTGCAGTCTGTCTCACACAACCAATCTAGCGGTGTCAACCTCTGCCACGCTGTATTTATTTCTTATTAGTCTAACGGGCATTAAATAGGTGTGGACTCATTAACGACCAATGTGTTACCATGCATGCATGAGATTACCGCCACACCCAATGTCACCATCCATAACCACCCGCCAGACAGTTTCTACCACCTTTCCATCCTCACCCAACTCACTGATACACTTCAGCTTCCACAATAGTCCATGATGTGGCATGGAGTCAAAGTTCTCCTCAAGACCCAAAGAGGACATTCACTTCAATGCCCTTATCAAGCACACTTCTCACCCCTACATTCAACTACACCCAATTTCTGTATCTCAATCTGCCATTAACAGAGCTCTGCTGTCCACTCTCTGACTATCCCCATGCCCTCATCAACCCCTCTACTCTATTCCTTCAGGATTCTCTACATCACTTTCCCCACTACCAACATGATGCTAACTGTACTCTAGTTAACCTGTTCATCTTGCACTCCCCCCTTTGTAAATTGTCACAATATGGGTGGTCCAGCATTTATGAGGTAACCACACAGACTGCGGACATAATTTAAAAATATAAGCGAGTTTGCTATACACAGTAACAGTCATCTCCCAGAGAACCCGGTAATGTATTGCAGCAGTAGCCCTTTTCTTGTCCCATTATATGTCCTTGACTGTGTACATCAACCAAACTTCCGGGTATTTGCTCCGTCCCTCTTCCCTCTCTTTAACCACGGTAACCACACAGCACTGCCCTCCTTGTTAATGAAATAGGCCATCAAGTCATTCAGTGCCTCCACCTTTGCTGACGCCTCAATGTCCCCCACCACCCATCATAAGATGATGATGCTCTTGCACTTCATCTTTCATCTTCTCTCTGCTAGACCTACCGACCGAGACCCCCAGGCCCTGGGTCAATCTCGGCTACACCCACTCATTTTTTGATCTCAACACCCGGGGCTGCCGTATGGCTGCCATGTAATACTCCACCTTGTCTATATGTCCTTAGAGCTTTTGTAATGTCTATAAGCATTGTTTTTCTCCATCTGTGTATCATGGTACCTCCTTCATCATCTATCTTTGCTTTCAAGCATTTCCTCCCTTACATCTTTCTCTCTAGTATTCCATTGGAGCCTCTTGGAACCTATAATTTATAATTCCTCGTCATGTCTCCATGCTCATACTTTGCCTAATCCAATCTCAATTGCAACTCACGATCTGCTCCATCCACCAATGGTCCACCACTCGTAAATACTCCAGCATTGGTCCTGTGTCTTTTCCCTCATGCCCTAATTATAGGGATAATCTAAACATGGCATGCGCGCTACCCATCAGTGTGTTCCCAATAACTACATTCAACATGAGCTCGCCTTTTGACAGGACAACATCTATGATGCGTCCCTCCCTTGTTATCTCCATGAACAACGTGGTAAGGAATGCATCCTTGAACATGTCAAACTTGCACAGCTCTGTGGTTGCTCTGTACACCATGTATCCCCAATTTGTTTGGTGCACATTACGGTCTCAAATCTGCAAAGGAATGTAACTGCCTACACCTTAGTGTTTCTTAAGGATGGCGTCCAGCCTTTACTTCAGTACGTCCACCGTTCCCAGGTGGTCTATATAACACCCCATCTTCATAATTTTTCCACCCGTAGCCCTAAGATTTTCAGCCAGACATCATCTACCAGGTCCACTGCTTCATCACCTTGCTTATCAATATGCTATCCCTGATAACGGCTACCTCACATTCCCTCTATCCTATGGCATCTGTTGTACCAAAGTGTGTTTAGTTCAGTCATGTCTGTATGAGAGACACATATCTCTGTTACTGCCAACACATCTCACACCCTTTACACCCATCAGGGGCTGATGCTGCGACATCTATTACCAATGCTACAGGCGTATAGCCTGACCTCACTATAACCCTAGGCATTTTTGATAAGGCCTGTGCCTGCCATTCCCCACCACCACACAACAAGTTTAAACACAAGATGGAATGGATCTCGATACCAGTCTCGGGTGCAGAACCTTTTTTCTCTCATTGCTATGGTGGAGCCTGACTGGTATGAACACACCCTTGTCCTTCCAAGTTTTCCACCAGTCCCTACCCAGCCATGCCACCCTTGGCTTGCACCATCTTCATAGCCATGCATTGATATCCTGTATGTGTGGCTTTTTCTGTCAACTTCATAATACCCGGCTTCTGTATAATCTATGACTCATTGGTTTGTGCCTACATCTATGTTCGTGCTAACATACATCTTATCTGTCATCACCATAGAGTTTTAAATCTTATTGTGTCGTTCATTCTTTTTATGATTACTGCCCGTCTGATGGTGGTGCTGTTTTCTATTACAGGCACAAATCAACGAATGGACTTTGATCGCTACGTGAGCTGTGCCTGAATATAGCAGTGATGCATCCCGGACTCACCTTTGATATTTAGCAGGGGCCAGGCAGGACACAAATGAGCATCAATAATTAATCGATGCGGATGCTCCACATTGGTGTGTCTGCGCATTATGCTGCCTCATGCTGACGACTGTTGAAAGTCTATGCTGTGGCTATGTCCACTGTGTTTCTCTCATGGAGGTAAATGTATTACTGCTTCATCTTATGTATGCTTGATGCCTTACTTTTTGGTGTCTAAGTTGGATGAATCCAATATTTGCCTTATCATGATGTTACTCTGATAGTGTTAGGCAAACCATTACTGCTCCTACACTCATTATTATCTCTCTTACTTAGCCTGTATTTTGTTGACTTTTCTTCCACGTACAGTGTTCATCACACTCATGTTTCTCTGTGTCATGTTTTAGTGCATGCCACCATATAAGAACTGTTCATATTGCTACTTGGCCACTTGGTCAGGCATCAGGACCACGGAAATATTTTTAGCTCGCAGTCCATCGGCACCTCACAAGAATTCAGTTTCACGAGTGTCTCCTGCTGACGTAGCTCAAGCCCGATTATTGTTCCCACCTCCCTCACCCGAGTCGCCGAGATTCTGGTGTGTAACATCAAATCCTCGATCTGATCCACTTAGGGCAAGAAAAATATAAATGGTTCACTATTTTGGGCATCACAAAAATATTTAAATCCTTTCTCGTGCATGGTTTGGTGGCATCTGTATTATGTACAACACCTCTTTGATCTGGTTCTCCCTCACTCATCCTTAAAAGTTGACAAAGTTGCAATTTCAGCACACCATGTGCCTTTTGAAGAGAGGGCGTTTACTCAGGCGGCGGTCTCTAAGACATTTCTTAGAGGTGACCTACACTTGAGACACCCTATCCTGGTTACTGCCACTCCTTAGTATCCTAATTTTATTTTGTAGAAGCTTAATCTCCATAATTTTGCGCCCAGCGGACCTACATGTCCTTTCTTGGTAGACTCTCTTCCTAGCAGCCATTACTTATGATAGAAGTTTTCCAAGTACCAGGCCATGATGTGTGGTAAGCATGTCGGCGTTGAATCTCTACATTGAGATGAAAGCCTTCTTTGCAGCTCTATAACCACAGAGTGTACATCCTGCATACTTTAGATGTTCACAGGATTGTGACATACCACACCAACAGCGAGGAAATACTAAAGACTCATCAGCTGTTTCTCAATTTTGCTCATAAAAGATAAGCAAATGCTGTGAATAAGTAATGTCAATATCGAAATGTGTGGTTCTTTGTGTCCCTTTCTGTTATGACAAGTACAACAACCTGCCAGGGCAAGTCAGAGGCCACGCTACCAGAGGTGTCACTGCCTTTGCATCTTGTTTCAAGAATCTGTTGGCGGCTGACATTTCTGCAGTCTCATCTTGGACTACTGTCCATACCTTTATGAAACATGATACTGTAGACATTGTCTGTCACCTTAGAGCATGATTCACGTTGGCTGTTCTTCAAGGCCTCATTACATAGTGTCTTCACAGCAAGAGGGTATACTTCTGAGTACCTTTTCTTCTCCTGTTTGCTTTTCCTTGTTCCACACTGTTTGTGACTTAGTACTATATGTAATCACCGACTGCAAGACCACTCTCAAATTAAGATAGTACAGTTTCATAATAACTTTTCATAACCGTAGACCTCCATGAAGTGCCTCTTTCAGTTGGTAATACCTTCACGCCTCCTTTTCGAAGCTTTCCAGAACCTATTCCTGGATGGGAAATATCTGCATGATCTGGTCTCCCTTTTGCCTTTGGAACAAATGCCTGGAAGGAGGCGTGGTGGACCTCCCGTTTATACTGACGTCTCATGATGTTGGTCAACTGACATGTGGGTTCTCTGCCATCCGAAACTGCTAGCTAGAACATTTTCCATGAGGACCTGATGCCTGCATGCATGACTCTGATATGTAATTACCTATTGCAAGATACTCTCTCGATGATCGACTGTTATTGTAAGTTCTAACATATGAGTGTACTTGTAGCACACAAACTTCTAGCTACAAATTCTGAATTTTGTACTGTCTGTCATATATGGTGATGAGACCGGAGGCACAGTGGTGTTGTTTGTTATGGTTGTAATGATGTAGTGCTATAACAGTTGTCTGTCAGCAAATGCTTTATCTTACTACATACGGTAACTTTGGTAGTATATTGTGATCATACCTTTCAGCTGTAATAAATACTCGTTGAATGCCTGTGCATTGTCAGTATGTAACATGGCACATATCTATCATCATCACTGTTCTAACCACTATGTCATTTATTACTTTTTATTTTTTTTCTTCATTTACAGGAAATGAATCAGTTGGTATTGGACCCAGCGGTTCTCAGCATGTCTGCTACCTACCGGCAGGATATTTTTGCCTTCCCACCAGATCCAGATCTGAATCGCTCACGTGAACGCTGCCTACTCCATACGTTTTATGGTGCATGGGTCATCTTGGGAGTAGAGTCAGAGTACCAGTTCCAAGTTGCTGTGTGTGGCGCATACGTGATGTCTACCCAGATCCATCCGGCCAGTACACCGGAGTCCGGCCTGACCGTATCGTTTAAAGTGTGTTGTACACTAGCAAGGATCCAGTCTACTCCTTGTGTATAATGTTCCACAGTTGTGCATGCTGTCTAGTCTTCACAAGGGCATATAAAATTGGAGGTGCACTAAAACACTGGCACAGTTGTCTTCGTAGTGCGTATTACCAAGTGTTGCTCAAGCAGTGTTTTTGCAATATTGATGTCTCACATTGAGCACCATTTGCTTGTTGTATAATTTTTCATACTGATTTAATAAATGTGTATATGTAGTGGTGCTTATTGTGTTTTATTCCTCATTTCATTCATACTTACATTGTCATCCACGCCAGTGATGAAAATTGACACATATTCATTGAGTGAGTGACTCAGTGATACATCTACTTTTACTTTTGTGAGTTTGTGTGTGTGTGTGTGTTTGCGTAGCAGTGACATGCTGGTATACACTGATGGGTCATCAGGGTGGTTCACCCTACTTATAGGTAGTCTGTTCCTCGTGACCCACAACATAGGTCTCAGTGAAACATCCATCGACCAACACCTGTCTGTACCGTACGTCTTAAAAGCCAGTGCCAAGTAATGCACGACAGTGAGTGGTACAGCATGATATACCGTCACGCATTGGGCCCATTATGAGGCACAAGGCCACAGACTACAAGTCTCATCCATTCGAGAGTCGACTGTGTACCATCTTATAGCACACTCTTGAGTGTGTTACTGCTAGGGATCTAAATTTATCATGGCAACCATGCACATCATGTATTCCTGGCCATTTATTCTTTATTCATTATTACATTACTTCACTTTCACTACTGGAAGTATAACATGTCAATGACAGTTCAGGGAGTTGCACACTTATTTCATAAACAGTCATGGTAGGCTTGCATTGTTGGCTATGGCCTTCTTGGTGCCTTCACAGTCACCAAGACGAAATTACTTCGACTGCCTGCATCTGTCTATCTATCTTGCTGTGGCTGTGCTGTAGTGATGCTAATTTCCGGTTGCTACCTGATCAGACATAGCATATTTGTTTCTTTCCTCAGTTTCAACCACGAGGTCATGCTGGGCAGTATACATCACTAGTCTGACCGTGAAGACAACTGTTACCTGGAGCACATTTGCTGCAGCCACATCCAAGAGCATGGCCATTCTTGATGGCCTACAGGTAGCAGGCATTAGACAGCTAGTTCTGCAACCCACTCATGAGGGAGCAATCTTAGACCTCGTAGTCTCAAATGGGGGCAGTGAGAGGATCTCACATCTCAAAGTGGGTTGCCATCTGGGGACCAGTGACCATCAAACAGTGTGGTTCACGTTAAACTCAGCTACAGAGTGAAGCCATACAAAAGTCAGGGTACTGGACTTTAGGAGGGCTGACTTTGGCAAGATGGGAGAGTGCATCAGAAAAGCACTAGCAAACAGGCTAGAAGGAGTTGTGGATCAACAATTTGTAATCATCAAAACTGCCATCCGAGAGGCCACAAGCCTTTGTGTGAAGCAAATAAACAAATCAAAACAAAAGAAAAAGCCACTATGGTTCTCAAAAGAGGTGGCTGTGAAAGTCATGAAGAAAAAGATAGCTTTCTGGAAGTATAAGGAAACACAGAAGGAGCGGGAAAGAGCTGTACCAGTTAAGGCCGAAGGAAGCATGGAGGAAAGTCAGAATAGCAAGGCCCAAACTGAAGAAAGATAGCCAACTAAGTTAAGAAGGGGATTAATGTTTTATAGCTACATCAGCCAGCTGAAAGACAAAGGCAGGGATAGTGAGGCTGAATAGAATGAGTGGTGGGTGGGCAGAGGGGCAGTGAAAAAGCATGGATAATGAACAAATATTTCTGCTCAGTATTCACAAAAGAGGTGGAAGTTCAAATCCAATTAACAGAAGCACTATTGATAGGGTGGTCTGCCACAGTCCTTTCACAGAAGAAAGGCGTCTGCAAGAACTCCTAAAACTGAAGGTGGACAAAGCAATGGGTACTGGTGGAATTCTCCACAGAATTCTAAAAGAATTAAGGGAGGAACTAGTGAATCCACTGTCTACTCTTTTTAATACATCATGGGAGGATGGTGTGTTCCCGAGGAATGGAGGAAGGCGGATGTGATTCAGCTTCACAAAAGTGGGACCAAGACAGAGGCAGGAAACTACAGACCTGTCAGTCTGACCTCTCTGGTAGGGAAAGTGATGGACTCACTTCTGAAGGAAAGAATAGTTGAGTAACTAGAGGCCAGTGGAGCACAGGACCCAAGGCAGCATGTGTTCACTAGCAGGGACGGTCATGTCAGAGTGAATCTAATAGATTTCTTTGACTGGCTGCCCAAAGTAGTAGACCAGGTAGTGGCCTGGACATGGCCTACCTAGACTTTAGAAAGGCATTTGACACAGTCCCTCACAAAGATTAATAGTCAAATTAACCAGCATGGAGTTGTTCCCAGGGTGGTAGCCTGGGTGAAACATTGGCTGCACAACAGGACACAGAAGGCAATTGTAAACGGAGTCCACTCTGAAGAAAGAGGGGTTACTAATGGGGTACCGCAGGGTTCAGTATTGGGTCCAGTCCTTTGTAATGTCTTCATCACTGACATTGCAGAGGGACTACAAGGGAAAGTATGCCTTTTTGCAGATGAAACAAAGATCTGCAACAGGGTTGATACACAAGAAGTCGTGGAAAGGATGAGAAGGGACTTGGGAAGGTTGGAGGAATGGTAAGAAGTATGGCAGCTAGGATTCTATGCAAAGAAGTGCAAAATAATGCACTGGGGAAACAAGAAGGCAGGGGAAGAATACACAATGGGTGGAGAGGTATTAACAATAATAAAGAAGGAAAGGGACCTGGGGGTAAGCATATCATATTACCTTAAGGTTAGCAAGCAATGTGAGAAGGCAGTATGAAGGGCTGGTGGTATACTGGGATGTATAAGGAGAGGCATAATCAGCAGAAAACCGGAAGTTGTTATCCCTCTGTACAGACAGTTGGTGAGACCCCATCTGGAGTACTGTGTCCAGTTCTGGAGACCCCATCTTCGCAAGGACATAGACAGGATGGAAGTAGTCAGAGAGGCAACTGAAATGGTGCATGGTCTGCAGAGAAGCCTTATGAAGAGAGCTAAAGGAGCTTAATTAGTATACCCTTGAGGAAAGAAGGAGAGGTGGACATGATAGGAACTTTTAAGTACCTCAGTGGAATCAGCAAAGTCAAGAGGGTAGCATGTTTCAAGAACAGACTTGCAAGAACAAGGGGACACAATTTAAAAGATAGAAGGAGGGTGGTTCAGGGGCAATGTCTTGGGACGTATTATTTCACAGAGAGGTAGTGGATACATGGAACAGCCTTCCTGAGTTGGTTGTGGGGTCTTAAACTGTTGGAGCATTCAAGAATGCATGGACATCTTGCTCTCTTGACCAGGTGCCTTTGTAAGTGAGTCTATGAGTCAAAGGTCTGTAAACCTTGGATGTAATAAATAAATAAGTACAAAAAAAATTAAATGAGCCACGAACATCATAGAGTTCAGCTTTGACATGTTCTTGGAGTGGATCTGTTGCATTAATTAAAGTAGTTGCTTCTGAAGGCAGGGGTATGCTATGTCAGGCGGATGGTGCAGGCCAATATCATGCAGACTCCACTGTGGTTAAATTTGTCTGTCAGTGATACAGTAGGGATAAGAAAGTGGTGTTCCACTCCATATAAGAGGGCTCAAGGTAATGTGTGCATGGAAACTTACATATAGACTTCTTGCAGGACTAAACAGAGTAGAAATGCAAGAATTTTGCACTCTCTCTGTATGCCCTTTTCAATTACTCGTTAATATGCAAATTAATAAATTCTGCTGCTACTGTCCTTTCTCTGATTGCACATACCCATCACTCAAAAATATAATACTATGAATTCAAAAACAGTGCTGTTCCAGACTTGCAGGAGCCAGCCGAGTCTCTCCAAATTGAGGTTTGCCACATAGAGCTAATCTCATCACTGTGTAAGGTTGCATTTCATTAGCGCAGAATGGCATTCATTAATTACATTCAAACCTAAAGTGCTATTAAATCACCCCTATTGTCACCTGTTTTCACAGACCCATTTGAGTGCCTTTTCATAGTGCAGTGAGAGAACATCACCATTGCTAACACACAATTGGGTGGTAAGTGCTCCTTGCATAATGCCTCAGGAGTGCCAAAACGGATCATTATAGTCCATGGTTATACTTTCAGTGTCAAGCTGTCACTGACAGTATAACCTGTGTTCTGATGCTCTGCAAGCTACTGCCCTGTGATCAAAGCAACGATATGCTTACCAGCTGACATATGTCAGACTGAGTGGCCTATTTCTCTGTTATTTCATGGGTAAGGCAAAGGTGCACAATTATAGATGCATTCTGGGTAAAAGAAAATAATGTGCAGGAGGAAGAAGAGGATCTGGAAATGAGGGAGGGAGATGAATGGAAGCAAGCAGGGAGTAAGAGGGGTGGAATCTTAGTGCTGGGGGACTCAATACTAAGAGAAGTCAGGTGGGGTAGCAAGGGGGAGAGGCATAGTCACATTTGGGTGGAGGCCATGCCAGGAATGACAGAGTAAAGGGTGGGACAGTCTGTTCTGAAATATGCTAGAAGGGGTAGTGGGGGTAGGGACAAGCCTCATTTAATTATGCATCTTTGGACAAATGACCTGGCTGACGAGACAGTAGATATAGTCCAGAGGAGGTTTGAGGAACTAGCACAATTATGTGAGGGGCCAGGCAGATCAGTAACTTTTTCCGAGATACTTCCGGTGCTAAAGGCAAGCACAACCAGAAAGCTGAGAATAGAGGAATTTAACAGATGGCTAAGAACCGGGTGTTGTGCTAAAGGGTATGGGCTGTTGGGGGGGTGTGGAGGAACCTGGGAGGACAGCAGTCTCTATGCCAAGGACAGACTACACTTGAGTGAGGAGGGAAATAAAGTGTTGAAACAGAGGATGGAAGAATATATAGCGGAAGTTGGGAATTTAAACTAGGAGTGGGGGGTGCCAGTTGGGGAAGAGATATGCAGAGACCACAGGTTGGGAAATCATATGAGCTTACCCCCCATAACAGTGACAAAGGACAAATGGCAAGTACTATTGGTGATGCTAGGAAAGGAGGGCAAGATGGGTGGGGGGAAGGGTGGAAGGTGGTTACCCTCAATGCTAGGAGCCTTGGGAGGAAAACTGCAGAGTTACAGGTTCTCATGGCAGAGGAGAGGTGGACATTGCAGCCATCACGGAAACATGGGCCACCAATATAATGACTGGGACCTGTCTGTACCAGGGTACAGGTTAATTTCGTAGGGACAGGGTGACTGGGAAAGGAGGGGTGGCACTATATGTGAAGGAAGGACTGAAGGTGTAAGGGAGGAAGGGAGGAGGGTAGTACAGAGTCACTTTGGGTGCAAATCCAGGATTCCAAGAATAGGAATCTTAGAATGGGAGTGGTGTACAGGCCACCATATCAGATGGAGGAGTTAGACAGGGAACTAGGGGACAGATCAGGATGACCTGCAAGAAGGGTAGTGTGGTGATTGTGAGGGACTTCAACATGCCAGGAGTGGACTGGAGCACCACAACAACCAGGAACAGAAGGGGCAGGTACTGCTGGATGCCTTCAAAGACAGCTTCCAGCTAGCAAGTGGTCAGTGAACCAACCAGGTTGGGAATACCCTTGACCTTGTGCTGGCAAATGGGGACTTTGTGAGAGGAACTTACGGTGGAGGAACCGCTGTCAGGCGTGACCACCACTCAGTATGGCTCACATTGGATATGGGCAAGGAAGGTGGAATCTGGCACAAGAGGTGCTGGAGTTCAGGAGGCCGACTTTGGGAGGATGGAGTGGTAAAGGGTACCTGTCCAGAATTCAATCTAGTATGGATACTAACCAGCAATGGAGCTCATAAAGCTGGGGATATTGGAGCAACCAAAAACTGCTGCAAAGCCCAGAGCAAGAAGGCTAGGGCTAAAAAACCGAGCTGGTTGAGCAAGGAGGTCATGGAAAGGTAAGGAGAAGAGCTGCCTAGGAAATACAAGAAAACAGGGAGGGGGGAGGACAGAGGTATGACAGAATCGAAGGAGGTGACAAAGGGCAGTGCAGGGGCCAAAGCATCTATGGAACTCAGGCTGGTACAAGGCATTAAGAAGGGAGAAGGACTTCTTTAAGTACATCAGGAGAAAAGGGCAATGGGACCACATAGTAAGGATTAGGAAGGAGGGGGTTTGGTGGAAGCAGGGGTACGATAAGGCGGAGCACTAAATGAGTACTTCTGTCAGTATTTACTAAGAGAAGAGGTGGTGACACCCAAGGTGGGAGAAATGGCAGACGCAGGGGGGGAAGTGGTGACAGATGGGGAAATCATGGAGGGCAGAGTTCGAGAGGGTTTGAAGGCACTGAGGGTGGACAAGGCGCCAGGCCCAGATGGGATCCACCCCAGGGTACTGAAGGAGCTACACTTCCCTGCATTAAAAGTCCATCAGTCTTTGACCACCACTCCAGGGTATCCTGTCCTCTCTGGACTGTCTGTCTTGCTTCTTCAACATCCGCTAGCACTCCCAGTTCTGAGAAATGCACCACCATGCTGGTTTGCATCTCCAAGCATCCTCAACTCTGTCAGTGAAAAAAACTCCTGTCATTACCCATGAATCGTTCTTCCTTCTAATCTCATGCTGTGTCCTCTCGTTCTGCTATTTTGCTTATATTGAAACATGTAACAGTCTTTGACCTAAATGATGGCCTTTTCTACTGTTTAATCCTTATCAGCGCTCTCCCTGCTGTCTCAGTGTTATACATATTGAGCTCTGTTAAGCTGTCCTCATTTTTTTTCTGATGCAGCCCCTGTACCAATTCGGGTATCCCTTATCTGGACTGCCTCAATTTGGTTAATGTCTTTGTGCAGTGTGGTCTCCTGTACAGCACCCAGTACTCCAGCTGATGCACAGCATGACCCATGGCTTGCTGTAACCCTAATAATGAATGAGAATTCTGCATAAGTCCCTATCTATTGTATACAGATCCTTTTCTATCAACAGCATTATTCTTCTTCCTACCCCCCTCTAGAATTGCCTTACCTCTTTCCCATGCATTCGTAAATTCCCATCCTTCTTTTGACCACACCACCCCATCAGGAATGCCATTCCACAGGTCTGCAACAGTCACAGTGACAACATACTTGCTCAGATTACATTGGACCTGAGTTATTTGACTTCTGTCTTCACATTGTGCCCCCTTAGTTCTTGCTCATCTCTTTGTATGCACCCTTTGTCATGACTGCCCAGATGCAGTGGTGTTGCATCTCATGTTGCATCTTCAGGAAGCTAGTATGTAACACAGCAGGCATCAAGCAACTGTGGTCAAGATTGTGAAGCCTTCACCTGGTGGTCCACACATGTGCAGCATATATAGGAAGAGTCAAAGGTGGGGTACTGGACACAGGGAGTGGTGCAGCACCCATACATGGCTGGGGTGGCTGGTCTCAGTCAGCCACCAATGTCAGTGGCAAGTAAGTGTTGTATGCTCCCCAAGTTTGTGGAGCTGCCATTTTTCTCTTAGTGGCATGTAGTGCGGGGGGGGGCGGCATATTCTGCTGTCTTCTGTTTTGGCTTCACGGAGGGACATTGTGTGTCTAACTATGGAGCTGGAGCCAGGGAGGAGGTGGTCAACATAGGGATGCATGCTAGCATTTGGGAACACACAAGTAGCACAATATAGCATGTAGCAGGCAACGAAAAAATGGGTGAATGTGTGGCAGGGTAAGAGCAGGATGTCAGCCTCACGGAGTGGTGACTGTTATCAGTCAGGTAAAGGTTATTAACAGCAAGAACAGATTTTAAATTTTAGCTCATGTGAGCACACAGATCCATATTCAGTTGATAGTCTACATCTCAGTAATGAAGGTTCATAGGTGTTGACGCAGACTGATGTAAATTATCATTGTCCGATATAAATAAAACTAGCTGTTACATAGGCAACAGAGGTTGAAAGAAGCTGGATGTGGGTTCAGATGACCTACCCCCACATCCAGGACAGTGCCAAAATTGACTTGGAGTGTTGATGGAGGGGTGTGTAAGGAGGCATGAAGGAGAGGATCGTGGTTGAGAGTGGTATCAGAAAAAGCTACAATCATTGGAAACAAGATACTAACATGGTAAAATGACAGCAGGATATGCCTAACGGTCTTTCATGTCTGCTTGTTTGGTCATCCAAAATGCTGGTAGCTGATCTTGCTTCCCCCATTGCCCTATCTTGCTTCTCCCTTACCAGTCTTTGATTTTCTCACTGCACTGGACTTAGCTTCCATAACCTTTCCCCTGTACCTGTCCAACCCTCTCTTGAACCACTCCACTTTCTCTGCCTCCACCATCCCCCTGGGCAGTGCCTTCCATAGTTCCACCACCCTCTCAGTGAAATATCATCTCATCCTTTCTCCCCTCAATCTCTGCCCCCTCCATCTTCCAGCCATCCCCTCTAGTTGCCCCCATTCCTTCGCAGCACCCCGATTGCTCCTGCCCTATTTACCCCTTTCATGTACCTGAAAACCTCTATCAGGTCCCCCCAATCCCTTCTGTCTTCCAATGTGTACATATTGAGCTCTTCAAAATCATTTTGTTGCCCTACTCTGGACCTTGCCAGGATTTCAATGTCCTCTTTAGGTGTGGCCTCAAAACTGCATGCAGTACTTGAGGTGTGACCTCACCAAGCAGTTGTAGAGAGAGTATCACTTCCTCCTTCTGGAATACTGCTGAGTTTCAGTCATTCGTGGCAGAGGGATGTGGACATGTAAGGCAACAGAGGTAGTTGTGGGTTGGTAGCTCTCAAACCCAAGGTAGTGACAAGCGGTGTTGCACATGGCTCGGGGTTGGGACCAGTGTTGTTTGGTATTTCATTGCAGACATATCATTGGACATCAAGAGTAAGATCGATCTTTTACTGATGTTACTAAGGTAGGAGCTGTGGTGTATGACCTAGGGGGCATGCACAGGGGGTACAGGATGACCTGGAAATCTAGAAACCTGGTAAGACATCTGGCAACTGTGGTTTAATTCCAAAAGTGCTTGGTTCTGCATTTTGGGATGTAGAACCCAAGGAGTAGTTACTAAAGGTGATGCAGCTAGCCCAGACAGAGGAGGAGAAGGATCTGTGGGTGCTCATTACAGGGTAAATGAACAACTCAGCACAATGTATGAAGCAGCTGCAAAGGCCAACAAAATGCTGGGTTGTATTGCAAGGGTATATGCTCGAGGAGGAGGAGGTATTCAGCCACTGCATAGGTCATTATTCCGACCGCACCTGAGTAATGAATGCAGTACTGGTGCCCATATCTGCAGAGGACATTAAGTTATTGGAGGGTGTGCAGCACAGCACAACAAAAGTTGATCAAGGTGATGGGGACTTATCATACGGAGGAGGCTGATGGAGTTGAAAAGTACGCACTGGAGAAGAGTAGAGGGGCCTGGGGGAACATGAGTGAAACCTTTAAGTACATGAAAGGAATAATACAGGTGAAGAGGGCTGTGCAAAGTCAGGGGGTGAGTAACACCAGGGTCCACGATATGAAACTGGTATGAGTAAGGTTCTGGAGTGAGCTGCGGAGACACTTGTTTTAAGAGAGGGTGGTGGCTGGGTGGTATGCGTTAGCAGAAGAGTTGGTATCCGGTAGAAAAGTGAACCACTTCATAAGTGTATGGGACAGTACAAGGGGCAGAGTCAATGAAGGGGAAGGGTGTTAGTGAGGGGCAGCTGCAGCATAAAGTGTGATAGCTGCTCATTCGAGCAGACTTGATTGACCCCAAGGCCTTTATCTGCAGGCAAATTTCGTATGTTCGTGCCACAAGAATTTCGCAATGATTCCTACTTTTGCAAGTTTGGAGGGGAAGGGAATCATTAACTTGAAAGTTGAGGGGTTCAATGGTGAAAAGTGGGGTTTAAACTTGTGAAGGGGGGAGGGATGGGAGATAAGTCTGTCAAGGGGTTGCCGAAAAAGGGGGAACTCTGTCTCCACCCCCCTGGGGAGCTGGAGGATTGCGTGAAAAGGCCGACTGTCAAGTGCAGACCAGCGGAAAACAGAATCCCCATGGGAACATGAGCAGGGGAAATGGAAGTATAGGGAAAGGGTGGAAGGTAGTCCTGCTAAATGGCAGGAGCTTGGGCAACAAAATGCTGGAGCTTCAGGCAATGCTAGCTGAGGGAGCAGTGGATGTGGCAGTGGTCACTGAGACCTGGGTCACTGCAGGCAGGACATGACTGGGACCTGAACCTGGAGGGTTACACTATGTTCAGGAAGGACAGGGGGAGGGAAGGGGAGGAGGGGTAGCAGTGATAGTCAAAACTGCATTGACATAGGGGGAGTAGAGGAGGCGGAGTGAACCGTGGAGGCTATTTCGGTCACCTTGATAAGAAGGGGGGAAGGGAGTAAAAATAGGAGTGGTGTATAGACCCCCTGCCCTGGCAGAGGAGCTGGAGGAGAGTCTGGTGGCAGATGATGGGACACACTGCAGACTGGGCAGCAGAACGGTGGTGGTGTTGGGGGACTTAAACATGCCAGGAATGGACTGGGAGACTATGACATCCTCTGTGACCAGGGAACAGAGGTTGTTGGATGTCTTTCAAGACTCATTCCTAACTCAGCGGGTGGGGTAACCGACCAGGGATGCGCGGGTACTAGATGTGATCCTGGCAGACAGTGACCAGATTAGGGGCCTGGAGGTGAGGGCCCCATTCGAGGGGAGTGACCATGCCATAGTCTGGTTCTGCCTGGACATAGGAGGGCTAGAAGGCTGCACAAAGATGGAGGTAACTGACTTCAGGTGGACGGATTTAAAGGAAATGGGAATGCTCCTTAAGGAGCATTTGGATGTGATTGGGTCAGACATGGACGCTGATAGTAGGTGGGAAATCATCAGGAGAGGGGTGCGGGATGTTACCAGCACCTGTGCAAGAGTCAGACGAAAATGCAGTAGTGACCGAAAACCCTGCTGGTGGACCAGGGAGGTCCAGGAGGTGGTGCGGGGAAAGAAGGCAGCCTAGAAGCAATTTAAGTGCTCAAGGAGTGAAGGGGGTCAAGGGGAGTATGAGCTGATGGCTAGAAGGGACACTAGGGTGGTGAGGACAGCTAAGGCATGGAAGGAGCAGAACCTGGTCAGGGAAATTAGGAGAGGGAACATGGGGCTATTTAGATACATTGGGGAAAAACGAAGGGTGAAGGGGCAGATTAGCAGGGTTAAATCAGGGGAGAGATGGGCAAAGACCCGGGGAGCAGGCTGAGTTACTAAATGAGTTCACCTCAGTTTTCACCAAGGAAAATGGGGTGCTACCATCATACATGGAAGGAGACAGAGATACTGGGGAGATGTGGACCCTTACCGATCAGTGGGTCTGGGGAGAGGGGGAGGCATCACTGGCAGGAGGGCGGAGGGCTAAGCAGTGAGAAGTGCTTGGACTTCCCTACACCTTGTCCGTGTCTCCACCTGTGGCTAGTACAAATGCTTGCCAAGTAAGCATTTGAACCTATCACCTGGTGCCCTGTTTCCCCTTTTGGACAGATGACAACCATCATGAAAATATAGTTTCTAATCACTCCATGTCTTCCACCACTACTGAATGAAGCCAAAGACTGTATCATGGCTCAACTCTTTCATTCACTGATTGAATCCCATGCTGTGGAGCACATTAGCCTCACTCATGCCATGGACAGGCCACACCTGCCATACTGTTACCATGCGTGCTGCCTGATTAAGGATCAGTGACAAATCCCCAACATATATCAGCATTGTTCTTATGCCTTTCACCATCAATAACTTTGTCCATATGTGGTCAATGACATCAACATCCCTCCTCCTCCATCCAGGTGCTCCATGGATCATCAATATTTGGTCCCTGTCACGACAAAGCTATTGCACCATGCTGGGTCCTTACCTCCCTCTCACCTTCCTCCATTGTAAGCACTTGTTGATTTTTGTGTACAGATCTCTCTTCACAGCCCTGGGTTAGCATTCAACATACTGTACGCAGACATCATGTTTTATCATAGTCACAGTCTCAGCCAACCAGTGATTCACCAGAGTGGTGTATGTGCCAGAGGTGCCGGTTAATGTCATTACACGTTGAGATAGTCTTCAGGAGCCTTCATTTCAGAATTACCGGTTCGTTGTACTGCATCCGGTGCCTGCTTTTTTGCTTCTGTCTAACCTGTGCACTGTCACTGTTATGCTACCAATGTGTTGCCACATGCATCTATCTGTTTATAATATTTATCCTAATAAGTAAGCTGTGTCTTTGCATGCACTGTTCATGCCTCAATGCAATGTGACTTCACCTATTAATTGAGTGATCAACCACTGGCCAAACGTGAAATGCAGTACACAAGTGAACCCAGTCTAGTACCCAAGATGTGATACGGTGATGTTCATTTATTTCCACTATCATTATAGTGTGGGTGACAAATGTGCAGCTGAGTGACTTCAACACACAGAAATTGGATAGATACTCAATAACTCCCACCCTTGAGTGGCTTCCTGCAATTATGCAATGGATCCATCTGTTAGATGTGTTTAATTATGTTGTTTTATCACGTGCTTTTCGTCAAACTGGGTCATGCATGATTTACCCACGGACATGTGACATGCGTTGATCAATGAGGTTACAGGATAGTCACACACCATTGTATAATTCAATATATTACATATGTTATGTGTTCATCATTACATCGATTGCATATGGAAACCTGTGAATGCCTTTCCTGTGTAGTACTGTGTGATCTCTTCCCTTTCAAAAGTTCATTCCAGCATTATGCTGTGCTCACTTCTTCCATTACTGGCTGTGTATGACCAATGAACTAGTGCAGTCTCGAACCAATTTTTTCACATTAATTATTGTTCGGTTACTTGTTCATGCGAAGCCTTGCACTACAGTCTGTCATGCTTTGCCACTGACATTTGTGCCTCTCAATGTGCATCTGTTGTAAATTATCATTATTTCCTTTCTTTCAGGAGATGGATCTAGTATTGGACCCTGCTGTATTAACTTTGTCAGCAAGCTATCAGCAGTATATTGTTCCTTTGTCCCCTGATGCAGACACCAACCAATGTCTGAGGCATTCGGCATTCCGTCCATACATATTATGGCATCTGGGACATCTTGGACAACGCATTTGTGTTCCAGTGACCATCTGCTGCATGTGGAGAATTAGAGTTGTGTACCCTGACCCATATGGAAAATATTCCGGTTTCTGTACGGATCGCTTAATTTAGTAGACATGTGTTTACAAATGTATTGTCCTTTTGAGTCCTCTGCTGCATTTAATATGCATCAGTTATACTTTGTTGAGCTGTACTTTCTGCACTCTGCATTAAATGTATTCTTTCATCTGCTCAAGTGTCAGTTTGTGATGCTCAATGTATGTATACTTTGCATGCCAAGTTTGACCGTACTATATTTGTACCATGACTTTATTGTATCTGTTCATCACAGAAATACACAGTACATAACATGTACAGCTACTGAGGTACATGTCATTTTAAATATTCCTGAGCATCCACCAATAAGTACATGGTTGAATGGATAAGGTTAATAAATAACCTGTTCTTAGTACTGCAAATATGAACTAGTATCTTCATGTTTTGTGCTATGCTACGGATGCCAGGATATCATAGCAATACATGAAACATGGTACACAGATATCCATGAGCTGGGATGTTGCCATATGAGGTACACAAACTACAGCGGACACAAGGGGTGTTGAATAGGGGGCCGATTAGCTCTCTATGTAAGGGAAGGAATAAAAGCAAATGAACAAAAGAGTAAACAGGGAGCAGAGAAGGCATTATGGGCCACCGTAGTGACTGGAACTGACACTACAGTCGGCACCGCTGTTCTATGCAGACCCCCATGTCAGGTGGAGGGAATGGATAAGGATATAATAGGAGGCATCCTTAGGATGGCAGTGAAAGGGTCAATACTGTTGATGGGTGCCCGGATATGCAATATGTTAACTGTTGCACCTTTGCAGGGACATGCCTCAGACAGCTAGTTTGGAACCCACTCAGGAGGGAGTACTCTTAGACATCAAAACTGCCATCACCGAGCCAACAAGGGTTTGTGTGATGCAAACTAACCAATGAAAATGAACAAAAACAGTCAGTATTGTTCTCAAAGGAGGTAACCGAGCTGTTTATGGCCAAAAATATAGCTTTTAGGAAGTATAAGGAGACACTGAAGAAGCAGGACAGACAACTGTAACAGTTAAGGCAGAAGAATGTCGTGAGGGTAGTCAGAATAGCAAAGGCCCAAACTGAAGTGGGATAAAACCTTTTATAGGCATATCATGGAGTGTAGAAAAGCAAAGGAAGGGACAGTGAAATTGCATAGAATTTGCAGTGGGTGGGCAAAGAGTGACAGTGAAAAAGCAGGGACACTGAAAGAAAACATCTGCTCAGTATTTGCTAAAAATTAGAATGTGTTGAGGTGCCTAATATACTTTCCATCAGCACTTTGGCGAGTGGGGCCGATCGCAGTCCTTTAACAGAATAACGGGTGCAGAAATAAGTCATAACACCGAAGCAATGTTACATGAGGGCATAAATCCAAGCATTCTAAAAGAATTAGGGAGAGAACTAGGGACAGCACTGACTACCCTTTTTTGACAAATCATGGGAGGATGGTGTTGTACCTGAGGACTGGAGGAAGGCGTATGCGATTCCCATTCACAAAAGTGGGAGCCATTGAAATGTACCTGTGTGTAATATCAGAATACCTCTAGGTAGCAGAAAAGTCAGAGCCTAAAGGCTGGCCTTCAGTAAATATAAGGTAACACAGCAGGATGAAGGTAGGGAGGCATACAAAAATGTACTAAGGGACGTAGGTAAGGCAGGAAAAGTCACAAGCTGAGGAAACACTAGCACGAACAGTAGAAGAAGGTGTTAAGACTTTCTATAGATACATTAGTGACAGAAGAATGTCCAAAGGGGGTATTGCACAGCTCAAGGGAGAAAATGGGTGCATGTGGAGATGAGGAGCCTTTAAAAAGCATCTATCCTAAATAGATACTTTGGCTCAGTATTTACCTGAGAGAAGGTAGGGCAGGGCCCACAGCTCAGCACCATGGACACTGGGGGGAGGTAGGTGAACACTACTCGGTTCACAAAGGAAATGGTCCTACAAGAGCTCGCCAAGCTCAGGGTGGACAAGGCAATGTGACATGACCCAAATATCCCAGTGTACTTCAGGATCTAAGGGTGGATTTATCAGAGCGATTTGCAGAATTGTTTAGTGGATCTCTGAGCACAGGAGAGGAAGGTCCTGTCAAACTAATTTCATAGATTTCTTTGACTGGGTAACAAGAGTGGTGGAACAAAGGGGAGCAGTTGATGTAGCATACCTTGACTTCAGCAAAGCTTTTGACAGTGTTCAACATAGACGACTGATAAATAAGCATTGGTAGGCTCGGGTTGGGTCAGAGGTTGTTCAACTCAGTGGCAAACTAGTTGACAAGCAGAAAACAGAGAGTGGTGGTCAATGGTATACAGTCAGAAGAGATGCAGTTCACATGTAGGGTACCTCAGTGATCAGTCCTGTGGCAAGTCCTCTTCAGTTTCTTCATTAGTGACATAGCAGATGCACTAGAGGGTAAGTCTTGTCTGCAAAACAGATGCAGTGCTGAATGAGAAGAGAACAGGAAACACTAGCAAAATGGCAGTCACAACAGAAGAAAAGCACTTGGGCCTCAGCATCACTGATGACGTGAACTCATCCAAGCAGAACTCTAAACCACTAGGTAAGGCTAGGGTGATGTTCGGGTGTCTTAGTAGGGGTATCACAAGTAATAAGAGGTAGGTAATAATCCCTATTTACAAGACACTGGTTAGCCACCATCTGGAGTACTGCGTACTGTACTGGAGGCCACACATTCATAAGGACATTAAGCAAATTGAGGCAGTCCAGAGAAAGTTCAAGCAAAATTGCATATAGACTACATCAGAAGACATATGAGGACATATTAATGGATCTCAATATGTATACCCTTGGGCAAATTGAGGAGAGAGAGGTGATATGATCGAAACATTAAAACACTTTAGGGTCATTAACAAGGTGAAAGAGTAACTTGTTTAGATATAAGAAAAATAGCAGGACAAGAGGACACAGCTTGTGATTAGAGGTAGGCCAATTAAGTGGTGATGTGAGGAAATTTTTTTTCACAAACCGCATCAGGTATGCATGGAACGGCCTACAGATGGAACTGGTGGCTATGAATACTGTGCCGTGCTTTCAACAGACATGGCACAGGCATACGTAAGCAATACAGATGAGTATGAATGAATAGTCCACTGACAGAGCAAAGTACATTGGCACATTTATACGGTGGAAAAAGAAATGGGCAGACTGGATGTGCCTTGCGCACCTTATCTGCCGTCAACCTCTATGTATCTATGCAACTATGTTACGTTAAAAAGCAATGTGAACAGGCAGTAGGGAGTGCTGGGGGTAGGTAGTAACTGAGATGTATTAAAATAGTCATCACCAGCTGAAAACCGGAATTTGTTATCCCTATATAGAAACAGTTGGTGCGACCCCATCTATGCAGGGACATGGACTGGATGAAGTCAGTCCAGCAGAGGGCAACTAAAAAGGTGCAGGGTCTGCAAGAGAATCCATATGAGGACAGAGTAAAGGCTCTTACTATGTATACCCTTGAGGAAAGGAGAGAGGGGAGGTGGACATGAGAGAAACTGCAGGTTCCTGATTGTAATCCACAAAGTACAAGTGGGTCGCATCCTTAAGAAATATAGATGTGCAAGAACAAGGGGACAGAATTTGAACAAAGAGTGGGTGATTGATCATGGGCAATGTGAGGAAGTAATTTTGAACAACCAGGATGATGCACAACCTTCTAGAGGATGCTGTGGGGTTCTAAAACTGTGGGGGAATACAACAATGCATGGGACAGAAATATGGCAATTGTGGGGGGTAGGAATAAACAGGTTTTTGGTTGAATAGGATCTGCAGCTTATCCAGTAGGTAAGCATAAGTGCTGAATAGGTTGGCCAAATGCTCCGTATCGGCCTGCAAAGCCAATGTTTCTATGATTCTATGTTTCTGTTAGCCTGTCAGCAAGAAATATAGTTACAATGATTCATACAGCCTTTGATCAGTGTCTTACTCAAAAATGACATGTTTAGTGTCAGTAATGGATGGTGTTCTATCTGAAATGTGCCTATCATCTGCTTGCGGTGCCAATCACCCACCTGTTCAACAACTCACTCTACCAGGGTAGACTCCCCCCTCAATGGAAAATAGCCCATGACATCACTCTATCAAAATCAGGTGACCACAGCCATCAAAATCATTACAGACCAATCCCCCTACTCCCCTTTCTGTCTAAATTAATAGAACAAATAGTGTGTGGACAGCTAGGGGTATACTTAGAATCCAGAAGCCGATTAGAGACGATTACGTCAGGATTCAGAGCAAAGCACAGCACCATAACAGTATAAGCATACTTTAAGGATAGCAACAGTCAAAGAGCATTCTGCTTCAAAAGAGCATTTCAGATGCACATATCAGATCTTCATAGGTTGCAGTAACTAGACACATACATGGATAGGTCATAAAAATGGGTACATGCAGTGAATAAAGGACCCTGAATGTTCCATGTAAGAGAGGCATTAGCTGATAGTTTTATAGATTATATTTTCATCTAACAACATGTCACCAAACAAGGTAAAGTAATCCCCTGACTTGACAATGATATGCTTCACACCTAGTCTCACAAAGAAAGGACTATAGATACTGTGGCCTCAAAAACTGAGAATGCACTTTCTAAGGATGACAGTACCCACTGGCTAAACAGATTATCTGACAACGAGCTGCTTTCCCAGATGTCTTGGTAATTGCAAGCAATTAGAAAAAGACAAAAACCAAAAGAAGACAGCATGAACTGTCTTTCACTAAACTGTCTCCAGCCATCAAGTTATGAAAGCAGACAGTATGGCTTTTGATGTCTGCAGCTGTAATGTGAGAGAACTGAATGAATACCTGTTGTAACTTTCTTACTATGTATGGATGGCATACTGGATGCATAGATGACTAAAAGTGTCATCTGAAATATATTCTCTGAACACAACATGAATTTCACTTGAAAAGACATTTCCACTAATGATTGCTGCAAGTTCCCAAAAAGATGTCAGGTCACTGTAAAGCAAATTGTGTCAGGACTGATGTTGTGTTGTGAGTGGTTCTTGTGTATATTCTCCAAGAGAACATCCAGACAGGGTGATTAAGAAAGGAGTAGCTGGGGCACTTTATGTGAAGGAATGACTGAAGTGTGTAAGGAAGGGCAGGAGAGTGGTACAGAGTCAATTTGGATGCAAATCCAGGGTTCTAAAAATAGCGCTCTTATAATGGGAGTGGTGTACAGGCGTCATCTCAGACTGAGGAGTTAGACAGAGACCGAGCAGGACCGATCAGGAGGAGCTCGAGAAAGGTAGTATGTTGACTATGGTTGACTTCAGCATGCCAGGAGTAGACTGGAGTACACCAACAAACAGGAATAGAAGGAGCATGTACTGCTGGATGTTTTCCAGCACATTTTCCTGCTGCAAATGTTCAGTGAACCGTCAAGGTTAGGGAATACCCTTGATCTTCCTCCTTTCCTGCACACCTTGTGTATGAACCCGGTTGCAGATCTTTGTGTCATCTTCAAAGAGACCTAGTCACTCTGCGATGTCATAGAAACATAGACTTTGATGGCAGATAAGGACCGCTTGGCCCACCTAGACTGCCCATTCCCCTACCTACATGATAGGCCGCAGATCCTAGTTAACCAACAGCCTATTTCTTCCTACCCCCACAAGAACTGCCTTATGTCTCTCCCATGCATTCTTGAAGTCTCCCACAGTTTTAGACCCCACAACCTCCTCAGGAAGGCTGCTCCATGCATCCACTACCCTCTCAGTGGAAAAAAATACTTCCTCACATTGCCCCGAAACCCCACCCTTTTTTTATATTGTGTCCCCTTGTTCTTGCACGTCTCTTTTTCTGAAAGATGCTACATTCTTGTACTTTGTTGATTACACTGAGGTGCTTAAACTTTTCTATCATGTTCCCCCCCTTCCTTCTTTCCTCAAGGGTATACATATTAAGCTCATTTAATCTCTCCTCGTATGGCTTCTCTTGCAGACCCGGCACCATTTTAATTGCCCTGGACTGCCTTTTATCCTATCTATGTCCTGGCGGAGACCGGATCTCCAGAACTGGAAGCAGCACTCCAGATGGGAATCTCACCAACTGTCTCCACAGAGTGATAACAACTTCCTGTTTGCTGCTCATGACACCTCTCCATATGCATCCCAGTATACCCCCATCACTCCCTTCTCACATAGCTTGCGAACCTTAAGGTTAACTGATATGATTACCCACAGGTCCCTTCCCTTTCCGGTGTTACTAACTCCCCTGTTGTGTAATCTTCCCTGGTTCTTGTTTCCCAGGTGCATTATTTGCTTTGAATCCAAGCTACCATACTTCTCACCATTCCTCCAACCTTGCCAAGTCCCTTCTCATCATTTCCACCTCCTTGTGTATCAACCTGTTGCAGATCTTTGTGTCATCTGCAAAGAGGCATCTTTACTTGCAGTCCTCTGCCCAGCAGCAGAGACTGAATTGGGAATGCCAGAGCCTGTAAGAGGTAAAGTGTCCTCCACTACAGCCTGACTGTTGTGAGGCACTTCCCACCCACTCACAGTTGGCACTTCATTTAGTGCTGGTGGCAGGTCACATGTCACATCATGTGACCTACCCTCCTTTTTACTAAGTGTCCATTTTCCCATTTGCAGCTTATAGACACCAACTACTAGGGGTTGCTGCACTCTCCACTCTAGCTCCTCTTTCAACTCTCTACCCCTCCTAGGGACTGTTTGAAAACCTACCCACTAGAGGTCACTGCAGTTCTCTTTTAATCCTTTCTACCACCTACTTTCCTCATTCCTCCCATCAGCCTACCACTAAGCACCTGCCAGCATCAAACCTGGTACCCTGTTGTCCAAAGTCTACTAACTAACCACTAAGCCAATGAACCAGGTCAACATCTTCCTCTACTTTCAAACTTAACCCTTACTCCTCCTTCCTTTCTGAATTAAAAAAACTTTCTACACTCTGTCCTAAACTGTGCTCAAACCCAGTACCTTGCAGTCAGAGGCAGCAGCACTACCTCTTGACCACATTGCCTATCAGCATATTCCTACTTTCTATGCCTTTTAGTCTCTTACCCCCCCCACCTGCCAAAATATAAGTTTAACACTTCTCTCTTGCTGCCTTTGCAGGCTTTGAACTCTGCACCCTCACTGTCAAAGTCAGCAGTTCCACCACTCAGCTAGAGCACCTGTCTATTATGTCTGTAGGATTCAAAACTCTAAAATGCTCTAACTCTCTGACACTGCTAGAGTGTTTCTGCAGACCTTGAACCCAACTCCTGCAGCTACAGCCACTGGCTGGGCTTCTTCCTGCTACCCTGGGCAAGACTTGAACTTAGTACCCTATACACCTCAGGCACCAGCCCTGCCACTATACCAAAGCAGCAACTAGGCTTAGAGGTGACCTCTCACTACTATCTCCCCTCTATCATCCTAGTTCCCCCATTCTTTCTTCACTTCAGCTCCCCCACCCTTACCAACTATGCATGTGCACCCCCTGCTCACCAGCCTCTCTCTTCTCCTCCTCCTTCTTTTGCCTTCCACCAACCCTATTGTCCCTATTAACCCTCAGCCTCACTATTCCAGTGTTCCTACCTACCCTCCTGTCTTCCCCTCCTCCTTTACCACTGCTCCTCCCCCCTCCTCCTCCACACACCCCATATGCTCCTCTCCACCTCACCCCCATCCAGACATTACCTTCCTCCCCCAGCTCCCTTGCGCTTCTGATCACGCAAGCCTTCTCTGCCTGTGCTGCCCTACCCACCCCCTGTGCTACAAAACCCCTTCCTCATCCTATCGCCCCAGCGTGAACTCTCCATCTGCCACCCTCTTGACCAGAGCAGTTCTCCTCCTTCTACTCTAACAGGAACATACATCCCAACCCAGGCCCTGCCCCTACCCACCCACCCAGCCCACTGGTCTTCAAGTAGCCTCCATGAACATATGCAGCCTGCTGAAAAATTTGATGCCCTACAGTGCTGGGCCTTGGCTCATCAACCAGACATCATAGCCCTGGTTGAAACCTGGCTGTCCAAATCCACCCCTGACTCATTGTTTCCTCCCAGGCTATACCTTATACCGGGAGGACGAGTAAGCAAGCGAGGGGAGGCTGTGCAATCTACACTAGGGACACAATACTTGGACATGTCTCCCCTCCCTGCCCTTGTAAATGGGGCCCAGGCTCTACCTCAAACTCACCCCGGACCCCTCTAGGACCCTCTCTATCTCACCACAGCCTATGTTCCCCAAAGAACCAGCACCCGGCCCTGGTATCTTTAACTGACTACCTGGCCACCCTCCACCATAAGCGGAACAAATCCTAGTTGGGGACCTTAATGTAAATTGGCTCAGCACCTCCTCATCCCGATCAGAGACTCATTTGCCGCCCAAGACCTGGCGCAACTCGTCACCCAGCCCCGAGAATAAACCCTAAGAGAGGTACAGCACCCTTCTGGATGTTATTATAACTAACCGACCCCATAAAATCCAAAACATCCAGGTCCTCCCCAGACTCCCTAAGTGACCACTCCCCTATCCTATTTCATTGGGCAGTCCCTCAATCCAAAACCCAAAGCCCAGACCACCCGGCAGGCACTCCGCCCTGGTGGCTGAAAAACTTAAAGTATTCCTCACCCAGATAAACTGGTCCCCATTAGGCCGTGCAACCGACATTGACACTGCCCTCGCCTTCTTCACTCACACCTTCAACATGGCTGTGATCTCTTTGCACCGTTCACCAAATCCGGTCCAAAAAGCAGAATGCACCCTGGGTTAGCCCTGCCTTCTACAATTACTAAGAAATGGGATAACCTCTGGCACCTAACCACTGAAACAGGTCGTCTGTCTGATAGGCAGGCTTACAATGCAGCCCAGAATAAGTGCTCGTGGCCCATCCGGAAAGCCAAGGCCGACCATTACCAGGCCACCCTTACCTCCTCCTGAGGCTCGGCCTGGACTTTCTGGGATAATATTAAACAACTTAACAGAAAAGCTCACTCCCCTGCCCCTTCCCAGCTCACTAGAAATGGCACTACCACCACCACCGAGCCTGCCACCATAGCTAACTGGCTCAACACCACTTTCACTGACCTAAGCTCAGTCCTCCCTAGTAATTTATTTGACCCTCCCCCCAACCAACCTCCCCCTGTCCTCCAGCACCCCAGCTTCCACCTGCGCAAGATTTCCACCCTGGAAGCCAGACCCATCCTAATCAAAGCTTTGAATGGCAACAGTCCCAGCAGTGACTCACTGGATCCCAGTATCCTCAGGCTGGTGCTAGATGAAGTCCTTGCCCCACTCACCAGCCTAATTAACCAATCTCTCTGCCTGGGACAATTTCCCACAGCTTGGAAAACAGCCATTATCACACCAATTCATAAAGGGGGCGACAGGTCATCGGCCAACAACTACCGGCCAATCTCCATCCTCCCCACCATCTCCAAAGCCCTGGAGAAAGTAGTGGCCATTCAAATCACTGATTATCTGGCTAAGCATAACATCTTATGCCCAGAGCAACATGGCTTCCATGCTGGTCACAGTACCAGCACTGCCCTAATTGAATTCTCCAACTTCCTACACTCCTCCTTGGATACCAGCTCCCTAGCTGGTGCAGTGTTCATCGACCTCTCAAAGGCTTTCGACACCGTCTCCCATCCACTTCTGCTGAATGTTCTCTGCCACACTGGTCTCTCGGCTGGCCCCCTAGCATGGGGCACAAGCTATCTTGACGCTCGATCACAGTGTGTAAAAATCAATAGCACACTCTCCGATACCCGTCCCATTCACTCTGGGGTCCCCCAAGGCTCCATCCTGGGCCACCTTCTTCTCGCTCTATCTGAACACCCTGCCCAGTGCATGCCCTGGCAAAATTCTACTGTATGCAGATGACACTGTCCTTTTGCCACTCACACTAATCCGTCTCCCTCCAGGACACCCTACAGCAGTCTTTCAACAGTGCGAAGCTTGGTTTAAGGAGCGCAGATCGTCATCAATCTTAAAAGACCAAAGCTATGCTCTTTCCCACCCCCAAAACAAAGCTAGCAACCACCCATCTATATCCTTCCAAGTACCAATCAGCCACTGGAACAAGTCTGCTCCTACAAATACCTTGGGGTTACCTTCGACTCAGCCCTCACATTTCACAACCACATCGATGCCTAACATGCGCCACTAACACATGGCTTGGCATCCTCTTCCACCATAGAACCTGCCTTCCCAAATGCACTCCGCTCGCTGTTAACGCCATCTGTTCTGTCCCTTGTAGACTATGGTCTACCAGTCTATGGTGCTGTCACACCACTGCACTCAAAAAATTCACTTAACCCTGAATAAAGCCTGCAGATTGATTACTGGTGCCCCCAGGCTCACACACACACCTGTCAGCTGTATGTCGAGGCTAAACTTCTTACCCTGGATGAACGGCTCTGATACCAAACCTGTCTCCTCACAAAAAAAACCCTACTCGGGCTCTCCCCCCCTGGGGTAACGGCATCCATCCACCAGAGCCTTCCCACTATTGCAACATGGTCATCCAACAAGACCGCTCTAATGGTCCCCAGATCAAGAACCAGCCATGGCCAGAGGTTCTTCTGCTATAGAGCCCCAACCTGGTTTAACTCTCTCCCTGCCCCCATCACCAATGCCACCACCATCTCCAAGTTCAAAACCACCCCTCGAAACCACATCGTCAACACTCGTAACTGCTCCTGTCTCTGAAAGTAGCCTCCCTCTACTTCTCATGACAGCCCTCCGGGCGACTCTCCACCTAGCCATCCCACCACCACTTCCCTGTACACCGTGCCTATGTCTAACCTGGCCAGTGCCAGCTGTTCAGTGTTTACCTATTAGATTGCTCACTAGTGATACCAACTTGTAACACCTGTTCTCAATTACATGTACCCTGTAACCTAAATGTATTTGTCTGACCACAGTGTGACGTGGCGCCTCTGTTGAGCGCTTGTTTTGAAAACCTATGATATGTAACCAAAAACACTATGTATGTCTTTATGTGACTGTACCTTTGGAAACGAGCCTGTGGCTCAAAGGTTGTAAACTGATTTTACAAACAAATAAATAAATAAATGTCACTTATAAAGACATTAAAAAGGACCGGAACCAGTACCCTGCACAGTACCAGTACCCTGCAGTAGCCCACTAGTAACCTCTCTTTCTTCAGAGTGGACTCCATTTACAAGACATTAAAACGGCCTTTCACCGGCACTGAACCCTGCGGCACTCCTCTAATAACCCTCCTTTCTTCACTGTGGACTCCAGTTACTATTACCCGCTGTGTCTAATTTTCCAACCAGTGTTTAACTCAGGCTACTGACCTGGTACCCACTACCAGACTGGCTAATTTGTTTATTAATCTGTGGTGCATCACTGTGTCAGATGCGTTTGTAACGTCTGGGTAGGCAATGTCCACAGCCCCTCCCGGGTCTATTGCTTTGGTCATCCCCGTCAAATAAATCACTTACATGTTTATGACATTACCTTCCATCTGAGAATCTATCCAAAGCAAATAGGAGTTTGGGATGAATAGGAAGGGACATTACTAGCTATAAAAGGGAGCTCATAATTCAAGTGTACATGACACTAGTGAGGCTCCGCCTGGAGTACAGTGCACAGCTCTGGAGAGCTTACCAATATAAGCACGCAAACAGGGCAGAGATGGTTCAGAGAAGAGAAAAAAGATGTTACCTGGATTGCATCAGAAATCCTATGGGGAAAGGTTGAAGTAATTGAATATGTAATCCCTGGGAGAGAGGGGACCTGATAGAGACATACAAGTCTCTTATAGGGAGGTACAGGGTAGAGCAAAATACTACTTGTAAGTGAAAAAGATGTTCCTGTACTGGAGGGAATAAGATGAATGTTTGAGGGAGGATGAATAAAAGAAATGTGATAAAGAATTTCATCACAAGTACAGTTAGTGGAACAGTGCAACAACTTGGCAGAGGAAGCAGTGGGGGCTGAAACAATCACTGAATTTAAGAATGCATGACATTGCATGGGATAGACATAAATGAATTAGGGAGGTCAGGTGTAAGGGTCAAAAGAGTTTTAGAAAAACATAAAGTAATCTTACAAGCTCCAATGGGCATACTTGGCAGGTCATAGGCTCTTATCTGCCGACACTGTTTATGCATCTATGTATATATCTAACAGCAAACTCTTTCTGTCCAGATTTATGCTAGGGTGGGGTGTTGTTGATGGTGGATATTTGCTAAGAGACACCAAGGCAAATGAACATAACTATAAACAAGGTCAGACAGAAGGCAACAGAGTAGTGACTTCACGAGGTTTCCCATAATCAAAATGCATAGCATATTCACATCTGACAATGGGCACAACCTGTACAACTACTGCGCGAAAATACACAGGCAGTATAAAATTGGTCACGATTATTACAGAGCATGGCACAGCTTGCAAGGATATGCCAGTTGCACCATGCATCACTACCGTTGTTACCCTGTGACCTATTCCATGACTTGGTGGTTCCACGGCACCTATAAGCAGTGACTGTCTGCTCCCACAGGCTTGCACCATTGTAAGGTGCAAAGTACATGCATGTTGACAGTCACAGATGCTAGCAAATGCAAATGCCGGAGAACCACCACTAAAGAATATGCCCCCAATCACTGAGGGGCATTTGTTGGTTGGCCTGGGATTGCCTAGGCAAGCATGGTGTCAGAGCACAAAACAAACACTGTTGACAACACAGACACGGGGAGGGTGTGAGGCCTTGGAAATGTGTCCTCCATTGACATGTGGGTGTGTACGGTGTCATTTCGCACTGATGAATGATACTTATATTACATCATTTCCATGCTGCTGTAACCAACAGTGCAATTGCGGGTAATGTACTAACATACTAAAATGCAAGCAGAATAGGCCTAATGGTCTTTCGAGTCTGCTCGATTGGTCAGCCCCACCCTGGGTGCTGACCTTGCCCCCTCACCTTCTCTGGCTTCTCCTTCCCAGTTCGGATATTCTTGCTGCATTGGATTTTGCTTCCAGAACACTTCCCTAATACCTGTCCCAGCCCTCTTGAACCCCTCCACCGTCTCTGCCTCCACCAGCCCCTAGGCAGTGCACTCCATGGCTCCACCACCCTCTCAGTGCAGTAGCACCTCCTCCTTTCTCACCTGAATCTTCCCCCTCCAGCTTCCACCCATGCCCTCTAGTTGGAACCCTCCTCCTTCATCAAGCACCCTGACTATTCCTCCCTATTTACCCTCTTCATGTACTTGCAGACCTCTATCATGTCCCACGGTCCCTTCTCTCTTCCAATGTGTACATATTTAGCTCTTGAGCCTCTCCTCCTAGGTCCTGTCCCCAAGCCACAAATCATTTTGGTTGCCCTCCTCTGGACCCTCTCGTATGTCACTCTTTAAGTGTGACCACCAAAACTCTGCAGTAGTACTCAAGGTGTGGCCTCATCAAGCAGTTATACAGAGGGTATCAATTCCCTCCTTCTGGAGGTGATCCCCTAGCGATGCATCCCAGCATCCTGTTGGGCTTGGCTGCTGCCCTCCTACAAGTCTCAGAGTTGTTCATCTTGACATCCACCACCACCCCAGGTCCCTCTCAGCCATCGAGACTTGTAGCATTTCCCCCCCCAGGGTGTACACTTGTCCCAGGTTTCTGGCCCCCAGGTGAGTACCTTGCATTTCCCTGCATTGAACCTCAGCTTCCACTTTCTAGACTATCTTTCCAGAGCCTCCAGGTACCCCTGTAGGGCCACCCTCCACTCCTCCCCATCCACCAACGCCCCCTGTTTTGAGTCATGCGCAAAGAGACTCATCTCACTCCTGATTCATGTCCTTATGTTAGAGACGTCGGTGTTGAACTGGAGGGCACAGGACTGATCCTGTGGGACCCACTAATAGCCCTCGTTGGGGACGAGACTATCCCGCCAACTATGACCCTCTGGGTCCGGTCCGATCCGGTAATGTCATTGGGTAATTCGATAATGGCCGACTAACTTGTGGAATAGGGAACAGGTGCACCTGTGCTGCTGCCATATACATAGAATATGATCTGATGACAGATAAGGAGTTCCTGGCCCACTGAGTCAGCACATTTACATACCAGACTGATACATAGATATATAGACAGTGTAGGCAGATAAGGGACATGGCCCACCGAGTCTGCTCATTTGAATTTGTAACTTCCGGTTATGTTATCCTCGAACACTGTTTCCCCTTACCCATGACTTCCAGAATTGCTTTGTGTCTATTCCATGCATTCTTTAATCTTGTGATTGTTTCAGCCCCCAAACTTCCTCTGACAGGGTGTTCCACTTGTCCACCACTCGTTCTGTGATGAAATCCTCCTCACATTTCCTCTGAATCATCCTCCTCAACTTCACCCCATGCCCTCTAGTCCTGGAACATCTTGCGCTTAAAAGTAGTGTCTTCTTGCACCCTGTTCCTCCCTGTAACATACCTGTATGTCTCTATCCTGTCCCCTATCTTCCTCCTCTCCTCTAGGTACATATTCAATTCCTTCAACCTGTTCTCATAGGGTTGTGATGCAATCCATGTAACACCTTTGTTGCCCTCCTCTGAACCTTCTCCAGCCTGTCTATGTCCTTACGTGAGGCAAGGCCTCCAGAACTGTACACTGTACTCCTGGTAGGGCCTCACTAATGTCTTGTATAGTGTAATTATGAGAGCCTGTTTCCTGCAGGTGATGCCCTGCCTATGCAGCCCAGCATCATATTTTCTTTACCTGCTGCATTGTCACACAGTTTCCATACCTTGAGGCCATCAGACACAATAACCAAAAATCCCTTTCCTGCTTGGTGCATGCTATATCCTCACCCCCCAACTGATACATTGTGCCAGGGTTTTAGTGGCCCATATGCATTATCTTGCACTTCTTTGCATTGAAGTTCAAATGCCAAACCCTTGACCATTCTTCAATTTTCAGCAGCTCCCTTCTCATTCTGTCTACACCCTCTGGTGTGTATACGCTGTGACAGAGTTTTGTGTCATCAGCGAACAGTGAAATTATGCCTTCTAGGTCCTGTGCAATGTCACAGATGAAGATGGTGAATAGGACCGGTCCCAGCACTGATCCTGGTGGTACCCCACTAGTCACTCTTCCCTCTGTGGAGTTACAGCAATTTGCCACCACACTCTGTGTCCTTCTGCACAGCTAGTGATCTACACACCACACTACTGTCCTGCCCACACCCATATTCCCTAGTTGGTGCAGTGGTCTTCTATGTGGTACAGTGGCAAAGGCCTTGCTGAAGTCCAGATAAGCCATGTCCACAGCTCTCCCCGGATCACCTCCCTAGTCTCCGAGTCAAAAAGTCAAAGAGCTTGTACTGACATGACCAGCCCTGGGTGCAACTATGCTGCCTTGGGTCCTGCAGTCCATTCACAACCAGATGTTACAGTGCTTCTGATCTTCACTAGTATGGAGGTGAGGCTGACTGGTCTGTAGTTCTCCAGCTTGTTGTTTGTTCCCAGTTTTGTATAGGGGATTACATGTGGTGTCCTACAGTCTTTTGGGTGCCTCCCTGTTTCTAGTGATAGGCTAAACTGGATAGCCATAGGTTCTGCCACCACGTCTCTTAGTTCTTTAAGGACCCTGGGATGCACCCTATCAGCCCCATAGCTCAATCAACTATCATTACTTCCAGTTCCTTCAGGAATCATTCTCGTGTAAAGGGACTTGTCTCAATTTCTTGACCATTCTAGTCCTTGTACTCCATTCAGACCAATTAACCCTCCTCTTTCTCAGTAAAGAATGAGCAGAAATACCTGATCAGTATGTATGCTTTAATGGTGTCATCCGACATATGGGACGATCCTCCTCCTTCAGTCTCACTATCCCTCCTTTGCCTTTCTTTTTCATTGCTGTACCTATGAAAGGTTTTGTCCCATCTACCCACTGATTGTGCAATCTGCTATTCTTCCTGAGCTTTGGCTTCCCTCATTGACCTCCCTGCCTCCCTTTGCTTCTCCTGGTACTTCTCCCTATGCCCTTCTGCTAGAGTATTTTAGTATTGCCTGAATGCAATCTTTTTGGCTTCCACTTTCTTTGCTACCTCTTTTGAAAACAATAATGGGCTCCACTGCCTTTTCCTCTTGCTAACCTTGTTAATGCATAATTCTGTTTCTTGTAATCCACGCTTTAAATACTCTCACTGTTCCTCAACCCCTGATTCATGCCCCATTCCGCTTAATGTCTCTTTCAAGTATCTACCTGTTTTGCCAAAGTCTGCCACCCGAAAATCCAGGATACTTGTTTCTGTGTGTTTTGGTTCTGCTGCTTCTATGCCTTAAAACCACTTTGACTGGAGGTCACTGTAGGCCAGGTGCTCCCACACTGTTACCCCCATTGGACTTTCCCTGTTTAGGAGCACAAGGTCCAGTATTGCCTTCTGCCAAGTTGGTTCCATGACCAGTTGCTTGCGGAAGGAACCCTAAAATGAGTACAGGAAAAATCGTCTTCTAGTTGATGTTGCTGCTTTGATGCTCAGTCCATGTCTGGAAAGTTGAAGTCTCCAACCAGTACTTCCTCACCTTGTCTGCCATCCTAAGGATGGCTAGCATCAATTCCCTATATGTTTCTTCATCCTGTGCTGGTGGACTGTCGACCTAGCAGTGCTCCTGACTGCCACCATTTTCCTTTCCAGCACAACAGACATCATCTCTCACCATTTTGTTCCTCAGGATCTCTGTGGCCCTTATGTCCTTTTTCACATACAGTGTCACTCCTCCTCCCTTCCTATCTGCCAGGTCACTTCTGAATATATTGTATACAGGAATGGCCATCTCCCAGTCATGGTTATCATTACAACTGGTTTCTGTGATGGCCACAATGTCCGGGTCTGACTGCACCATGACAGCCTACAGATGTTCCATCTTGTCGCTAAGGCTCTTGGCATTGGCACACATGGCTTTCCATCATTTTAACTTCCTAGACTGTTTATCTGTTCTACTGCAGCAACTTCCTGCTTGTCCTTTTCCCCGGATAGCTGGTGATAAGCAGATACTAGTTAACCAACAGTTAACTGTCTTCTACTCACCAAGATAATTGCTCCATCTCTGTCCATGCATTCTTGAATTACCCTACTGGTTTTGACGCTATGACCTCATCAGGAAGACTCTTTCATGCATCTAAAATCAATAGTTCTTAAAGCGTTGTCACAGTGACCTCCCCAAATCCATGGAAAAGATTTTGAGCCTCCTCCAAAAACTGAAATAATCTTGGGCCTCCCAAAAGAAAAATAACATACTGTACTTTGCGCAGTACACCGTGAATAAACTGAAACCCCTGTGAGTACTTAGCTCACATTCAGTTCTTTCATTCAGTTCTTTGTCTTATACTGATGTGGAACCTTGGAGAAACAGCTCCTGTGCTCAGAGGTGTTATCTGAATAACAAATAAATAAAATAAACAGATAATATTATTCAGTTTATTGTAACCCCCTCCCCCAACCCACACACACACAGGCCAGCATACTTGCTCTGCTGTTTTCATTCTTGAACCATTGTTACCCCTTGCTGTAGTACCTTCATGGGTCAGACTACTTTTTCTGTTTCCTCTTTATATGAAATACCTTCCTACATACTTTGTCTCCCTCTCCTTTCCTGCTCCTAAGCAACTTCTCTGAAATTACTTTTCTCCTTCCTGCTATTGCTCTGAGCATTTATGCTCAACCCTTGTATCTGAGATGCTCTGCAATCATTCTACAAATTGATCAATTACCACTCATTATTAGTTTATTGTTCATATCTGTTTGCACTATTGTTCACTGTGTATTTCTTGATAGTTTTACAGTTACCTTTTGAAATGTATTCACTACCTACCCTTCCCTGATACCCTGAAATGAGCCTTGGCTCATTTACTTTCCTGTCACCTATTAGTAAATAAATACATAACATTCACTAACTATTATCCTCTTTCAGTTTGCTTCATCTCATCACACAAAATACATAAAACACAAAATTTAAATACAGTACTTTTTAGACTCGCTTGAGCCTCCCTGGAACAGGTTGGGCCTCCCAGGAGGCTGGCCTCACCATTGAGAACCCCGATCTAAAACCATCTCTGATGAAATACTTCTGCTGTTAACACGGTCCCATCCCCCAATCGTCCTAGTGTTCCCACTTGTGATTGCAGATGTTTTTGGAAAGATGCTGTTCTCAAAGGCTTTGTTGATTCTCAGAGGTTTTGGAAACATTTTACCATGTTCCCACTATTCCTCCATTGCTTGTGGCTATACAACTAAGCACTTTACTAGGTTTTCATATGTCTGCTGGTGCTCATCCAGCACCATTTGGGTTGGCCTCTGCCGACATCTGCCACACTGTCTATGTATTTGCAGAAATCTTTTCTTCAGAACTGTACACACTACTCCATCGGTGATCTTAGCAACTGTTTGTACAGAGGGCCAACAGCTTCCTGTCTTCCACTTGTGATGCCTCTCATTTGCATTCAGGATCCCATCAGTGATCCTTACTGCCTTGCTGTTGCTGAGCCACTTTTGGTCATGTGATATGACTACCCACAGCACTTTTAATTTTTTTGTTTGGATCAGTAAGGCTACCACCGGCCCACCACGACCACCGCATTGTGTCTCCTGTACCAGGTTTTTGTTTCCCAGATGCATTACTTTGTCCTTCAGTGAACCAAATCAAGCTGCCATACTTTTGACCACTCCTCATCCGTGATGCACTCATCTTTATAAAAGTGCTACGTTGGGTGGTGGGTTTGGTTTAGTAGCAAATACATTTTAGTTGCTTTTATTGAAATTGTGGTTACTTGTTGCAGCCTTCACTAGCATCGAACAAACATAGACACATATTAGTTGGTGGCAGCACTCTGATGTGGCGAATCAAATTTTGATATAGGTATTATTAACTCCCTCTTCCAACTTGTGATACCACTACAATACAACCAACATCCTCATCCTACTATCTTTTGATGTCAGCTTGGATGCTTTCATGTTATCTGTGATGGTAACCCCAAGTCTCTGTCTTCCTTGTGACTCAGGTTACCACCGGTCCCTGTTTTGCAGGACAGTCCTGATTCTGGCAGCTGTGTGCTGCAAAAAAATGAAAAATACTATATGTCCTAACTATGTAGTAGTAAACATATTGTCTAATTTTCCATTTAATGTTGCCAAAAACTATCATATCATAAATAAAATACCTTACAATGATAAGAAACAATAGAAGCAACTAAGAAACTACAAGACTTAGCCTTAATTCTGATTATATAGAGATAACACATCTGTTGTATTGGTCACGGTTATAGTACTGTCCTCGAAAATCTTGTTTCTGTAACAATAGTCCCACTTTGGGCTTCTTAAAGGTGGAAGCCCAACTTGTGACTGCCTGGAACTAATTTTGATGACAAAGGCATTGAGCTTCAACTGAGCTCTTTGATTCTAGCTTGCTCAAAAGGACAGCACAAAGAACATTAACAGAGTAAGTGAAATAATTAAGACTTTGGGCTAGGCAGATTTAATGTGAGATTTTATTTTGTACTCACACACTGTTACTGTTTTTAGTGAAAAATGTGTTGCTTTGTTTTTCTCTAATTCTAATTGCTTTTGATGGATATAACTTTGGCTGCATTATGACAGGGTATGTCTACATGTATAGCTAACAGATTACTGCTGTAATCTTCAGATTCCACTTGTCTTCTGCAAGGTGTATCTTCTGTTAATGCTATATTTTTTCCTGTACCAATGTTTTTCTTACATTGTATATCTTCTGTGTAATTAGTACAGGTAGTGCGTAAATTTTTGTGAGTTTGTATCAATAGGCTAAGCAAAATCAATGTTTGCCCCTATTGTAGTTATTTATGTCTGGCTGAAAAGGTTTTTTGTCTCCGAGATGTTGGAGTCTCCCTCTCATTGAAGACAGGAGAGTAAATGTAGACACTGCTTCCTTGAATCAAGGAGGTTATTTTCTACAGTACACTACACTAAACTGCATGAGTAATTTTTGGACATGTGCATGTAACTAGTATTGTTTGTTGTTTTGCAGTGCACTCCTCTTAGTTTTAACTGTAATTTACACTGATGAAGTGTAGCGGGGATATATTTGCAGTAAGTTGCCACTAGACCTGTTACTTAGCCTTTCTGTAACAGTCATTTCGGCATGCATGTGATGTTTAATAGTCCTACACCACAACATACCATTATGAAGTCATCGTTACGAATGGTTGTGGATGCGTTGAGCGCTCAATTCATGAAGTGTCATGCTACATTAAGCTGAATTATCACCAACACAACAAACTGTAGTGTCCAAGATTGACACAAGAAAACAGCTAATCTTCCATTGAAGCAGTAATCTTAGTGTTTGTTAAAAAACTCATACAGTACACAGTAGTACAAGACCAAGCATATGCATCAGTGTTGGTCTTCTGTGAGCTTATTACGGAGGCATGGCATGCAAAAAATCAACAAAACCACTAAAAATAATTGAAACAGCACAAGTGAACTTTATTGAGTAATTCTTTATCATTTTATGTATCCTAATTATTAGGCTCATTAATGTACAATTAAGAAAAAGATCTGAAGTGGTATTCATTCACCAATATTTAATCATGTCAACATTACAGGACAATACAACCATACAGAAGGAAATGGCAGTGACACTTCAGTATATCCAAGCCATACATCATGGAGAGATGCAAAACATGACTGAGGATGTCATGTCAAGCAGTCTTAGTGAAAAACAAAACAATACTGGACTTAATATTTGCAAGAAAGTGAGTTGTGCTCACAACAGAGGAGTGAACATTACAATGGTCTTTGGTTTAAGCCAGATTCATTAGGAAAGTTAATATTGTTCAGGCGGAGGTCACTTCGAACTGAAGACTGAAATAAGGAACTTATAATTATCAGAAAAGGCAGTCTTTCAATCAACAGAGGGAGGTCAACCTTGCTTTACTTTAGTTACAATTGTTAAGATTTTCAGTGCAGGAATAGTTTAAACCTACAGGGCCTGAATAATGTGTACTGTGTCTGTCCTTGTGCATAGCTTATGTATTTTGGTGCTGACTGGTTTCAGAGAAATCATCATATATAGTCTATACTAGACAGACAGACAGACAGATAGATAGATTACATGTGACTGCTTGATATGTTGCTGCAAAGTGATAAAATAAGCCAAATGTTATGCGTCGGACTACTGTCAAATGGTGCTCCTGCTTGTTTGTTTTAGATGTTATCTGCTTTAAGGCTGTAACAATTATTAAAGTAGCTTTAAAATCTGCCATTTGTGGAAGTGTCAATCCTGGCAGCAATTGTATTGTGTCCCACGTAAAAGATGTAGAGTATCCTCCAAATCATTGACAAGCGGATGTGGTGAAAGTAGGTTGTGTAGTATACGAGTTACTCTTTCCTGTTTCAGAAGATGTGTATTGTATAGAACAAGATTAAAGGGTGGAGGATGGGAGAAAAGGCGGTCGAGGTGGGTCAACAAAGGGTGACTCTGTCTCCACCCCATGGGGAGATGGAGGAATGAGGAAAAGGACTACTGGTAAAGTGCAGACCAGGGAAACCTAATCCACACGTGAACACGAGCAGGGAAATGGAAGTATAGGGAAAGGGTGGAAGGTAGTCCTGCTAAATGCCGGGCATGGGCAATGAAATGCCTGAGTTCAGGCAATGCTAACTGAGTGAATGTGGCAGTGGTCACTGAGACTTGCGCCACCCAGGACACGATTGGGACCAGAACCTGGATGGTTACACTATGTTCCGGAAGGACAGGGGAGGGAAGGAAGTAGGGTTAGCAATGATAGTCAAAACTACATTGGCATGAGTGAGTGGAGTAGGGAGGGAACAGTGGAGAGATTTGGGTCACCTTGATAACAGGGGGCAAGAAGTAAAAATAGGAGTGGTGTATAGACCACGGCACTGGCAGAGGAGATGGAGGAGAGTCCAGTGGCAGATGTTGGGAGAGACTGCACACTGGGCTGTGAATGGTGGTGGTGTTGGGGACTTAAACATGCCAGGAACAGACTGGGAGACTGACATCCTCGTGGCCAGGAACAGAGGTTGTTGGATGTCTTTCAAGACACGTTACTAACTCAGCAGGTGGGGAACCAACCATGGGGCTCTGGTACTGGATGTGGTCCTGGCAGACAGTGAACAGACTGGGGCCTGGAGGTAAGGACCCATTGGCGGTGAGTGACCATGCCACGGTCTTGTTCAGCCTGGACCTAGGAGGGATAGAAGGATGTACAAAGATGGAGGTAGCTGACTTCAGGGGTGGGGGGTCGGATTTTAAGTGAATGGGAAGGATCATTATTGAGCATTTGGATGGGATTGGGTCAGACATGGCTGCTGATAGTAGGTGGGAAATCATTAGCAGAGGGGCGCAGGATGATACCAGCACCTATGCACGAGTAAGATGAAAATCCGGTAGGGCCAGAAAACCCTGCTGTTGGACCAGGGAGGTCCAGGAGGTGGTGCGGTGAAAGAAGGCAGCCTATAAGCAATTCAAGTGCTCAAGGAGTGGAAAGGATTGAGGGGAGTACTAGCTGATGGACAAAAGGGCCACCAGGGTGGTGAGGGCAGATAAGGCAAGAAAGGAGCAGAACCTGGACAGGAAAATTGGAGAGAGGAACAAGGGTTCTTTAGATACACTGGGGAAAAATGAAGGGTGAAGGGGCAGATTAGCAGGATTAAAACAGTGAGAGATGTGCACAAGACCCAGGGAGCAGGCTGAGGTACTAAATGAGTACTTTGCCCCATTGTCACCAAGGAAAATGGGGGTGCAGCATCATACATGGGAGGAGACAATGATACTGAGGAGGGAGACCCTTATCAATCAGTGGGTCTGGGGAGAAAGGAGGCATCACTGGCAGGAGGTGGGAAGGCTAAGCAGGGACAAGAGTTAGCGAAGTGGAAATAACAGCAGAGAGAGAGAGAGAAGACCACAGGTCATAGTTAGTGGGATAGTCTCATCTCAAGGACGGCAATTACTGGGGTCCCAAAGGATCAGTCCTTGGGCACCTCTTGTTCAATGCCTACGTCTCTGACATAAGGACATGTGTCAGGAGTGAGAGGTCTCTTTGCGGATGACTCAAAACTGGGGAGTTGGGTGCCTTACAGGGGACCTGAGGCTTTGGAAGATGGTCTAGAAGTGTAAGATGAGGTTCAATGTGGGAAATGCAGGTACTGCACCGTGTGACCAGAAACACATGCAAAGTGTACAGCCTGGGGTAATGCTCCAAGTATCGACTGCTGAGAGGGTCCTGGGTGTGGTGGTGGATGGCAAGATAAACAGCTTGGTGACTTGTAGGAGTGCAGCAGCAAGGCCAACAGGATGATGGAATGCATCGCTAGGGGATCACCTCCAGGCGGAGAAAGTGATACTCCTCTGTATAACTGCTTGGTGAGGGCACTCCGTGAGTACTGCCATGCAGTTTGGAGGCCACACTTAAAGAAGAACATTAAACTCCTGGAGAGGTACAGATGAGGGCAACCAAAATGGTTAGAGGCTTGAGGGACAGGACCTATGAGGAGGGCTCGAAGAGCTAAATATGTACACATTGAAGAGAGAAGGGACTGGGGGACATGATAGGGGTCTTCAGGTACATGAAGGTGGTAAATGGGGAGGACCAGTCAGGAAGCTTCAAGGAAGGAGGAGGGTGCCACTAGAGGCCATGGGTGGAAGCTGGAGGGAAGATTCAGGGAGAAAGGAGGTGCTACTTCACTGAGAGGGGTGGAGCCACAGAATGCACTGCCTTGGGGGCTGGTGGAGGCAGAGACAGTGGAGGGTTTCAACAGGGGTGGTACAGGTATAGGGAAGGATCTGGAAGCAAAATCAATGCTGAGTCAATATATGGAACTGGGAAGGAAGAAGCCAGACAAGCGAGGGGGCAACAAGGTCTGCTCCCAGGGTGAGGCTCACCAAAAAAGCAGCATAAAATACTGTAAGGCCTATTCTGCTTGCATTTAGTATGTTAGTATTCAATGGACTCAGGACCATGGAATGCCGTTTTGAATTGAATTGTTGCTAGATTTCTGTAGAGTCTTATTTATGGTGTGTCGTTATATATATATATATATATATATATATATATATATATATATATATATATATAATATATATAGTATATATAAACCAATGTGTGAGAGAGTATATTTCATCTGTGAGTTATAGTTCTGTCCAAAAGCTAAGAAATAAATAAATAACTCTAATCAAGAGTCCCAGGAATGGAAGGAAATACTGATTGGTTTGCAAAGCGATGCAGGACATGACATTATACTAATCTGAATCTCATGGGGTACATAAAACATTTGGATACATGGGTTTTCTGTTAATAAAGGTTTATACAGGCTGGACCCATTAATTAAGGAAATATAGATCTCTCTGCACATGATAATGAATATAGTATAATGAAATAGTTGGGACAGTCAGTTGTTTTTTTCTAGGGCTACCAGGGCTTCCACAAAAAGAGTACACCCTCGTAAACCCCCCCATAGCACTAAAGGCTGAACCTGACTCAATATTTCTGCTCTCCCTCCATGTGAGCATCCCTTTGCATGACACCCAATAGCTAGCAGTTCTAACAACAACTGGACCACAGCCTCGTAGCCTTTATTCTTCTGCTGACTGTAAACAAAAATACTAAGATGTGAGCCCATTCCCTTTCCTGGTAAAACCAAACGGTCTTTGCTTCTAAAGTACACAGCATGTGCAGGGAGAAACAGCGGTGTCCACCCCAGGAGATCTAAATGTAAATGTTGAAAAGCACCCCAGAATACATGCACATATAATGATTGTAAGGTGCATAAATCGTATAAATTAGTTCAGATAGTCAAAGTTCATTGCATTCTCTAACAACCCTCTCCCTGTGAAATTGTAAGTCCAGTCCTGTGCACCCATAGTTGAAGATCATTTGTAGAGGACTGTTTTTTTGGTTTGACAACGGGGAGCACGAGGATGGCTTGAGCCTGGGGTCAGTTGTTATTAGACCTGCATGCTATTTTTTGCAAGATAAACTGTAAGGACTACAAAACTAAAAATATGTAAATGTGGATGTTAGGGTTAAAGTGCAGAAAGTCAGAAAAATAAACAGTTGAGACCAACGTCTCTAGACAGTGCCAGTTTTAGGCACAAGAGAACCAAGCGGCCGCTTGGGGCACCAGCACAGAAGGGGCACACTGAAGTAGAACATGTAAGCGGAAATCATGTTGAAATGCAAAGAAATGTCAATTTAAAAACCATAATTCTCAGCCCAGGTATTCTTCTATATTCCTTACTCTCTGCAGTCAGCCTACTAAATAGAACTGCTCTGAGATAGAACATTATGCAAATGATAGTACCTATCATTGGGTCATGCCACTGATTCAAACTACTGCCCTTATCAGCTGCAACGTTACACTAACATATCAGACTTGTTTATCTGCCTGACAAGTCAAGATGCCTTGGAGACCACCCTCTCAGTTGTTCCTTGTGTGGTTCTTTACTGAAAATACATATTTTAATTATTCATGCTGCCTTTAAATCTGTTTAAATTACTACTGTTAGTTTACTGATTATTTTATTGCTTTTGGTTTAATTTTCTCGGTTCGTCACGGTTCGGTATAACAGTTTGGGAAACAAGCCTTAGATCCCTTCCCAGAGCTTTTATTTCCTTCGCTCATGTTCAGTTTAGTTATTTTCAGTATTTTATTTTAAATAAAATCTTGCTTTGGTTAGCTGCCAAGCGGTTCAGTGAACCGTTAACTGATTCAAGTTGTTCGGTTCTCGGTTCATTGTTAGAGAAGGAGGTTCAAAGCCTCCTGCTGTTAAAAGCAGTAGAACATGTTCCACCTCAGCATAATGGAAGGTGTTTCTACTGAAGATACTTTCTCAACAAAAAGACAAATGGTGAGTGGACACCTATTCCCCACCTCAGTCTACTGAACCAGTACTTAGTAAAGCCAAAGTTCAAGATGTTCACATTGGCAGTTATTCTGCCAGTCATTCAGAGGGGAGATTTGCTTGCATCTATGAATCTGAAAGATGCCTATTTCCACATTCTCATAAGAGAATCTCACAGAAAATATCTCAGATTCAGACTTCCATCAGGACATTATCAGTTGTCAAACCTGCTTTTCAGTCTCTCCTCAGCCCCCAGGGTATTTGCACAGCATCTGGCAGTGGTGGTGGCACACCTAAGAAGGTTAGGTGCATCAGTCTTCACCTATCTCGATAATGGGCTGGTGGTGGGAAGCTCACCCAGGCATGCGCAAGATCACCTGCTGGTAACACCAAACCTGTTAGACTCACTAGAGTGCCTGGTAAATCAGGAGAAATCTGTTTGCACTCCAGTACAGGTTCTGTAATTCATAGGAGCTGAAGTAAACACCTTAGAGGGAAGAACATTCCTCCCTCAGGACAGAGTGCAAAGCAGCTGGCAAACAGCAACTTCTTTATGGCTGAACAAGCCAAAGCCAGCAAGACAATTTCTGCAGCTTCTAGGCCACACGGCTGGAACAACAGGCACAGTTTTGGTTGCCAGGTTCCAAATGAGAGACATACAGTTTCACCTTGATGCACATTGGTTTCAAGGAAAGACACTCTTTCAAAGCCAATTACAGTAACAAGAACATTGCTGTAAGCCCTTCAGCTGGTGGAAGAGACACAGACAACCTCAGGAGGGGTATTCTTTCAATGGAAATCCCATTTGCCATTCTTACCACCAAAGCTTCCCTGTTAGGGTGGGGTGCCCACTTAGGCGAACAATACACTCATGTAACCTGGTCCAACACAGATTCAATCCACCATATAAATGAGTTGGAGCTGAGGTCAGTGTTCCTGGCACTGAAGGCATGTGCACCACCACTACTACAAGGAAAAGTGTTGCAGGTCAGGACAGACAACACCACAACAGTGTACAACATGAACAAGAAAGGTGGGACAAGGTTAGGCCCATGTACACGGAAGCAGTGAAGATCTGGAGTTTGGCTTACTCACTGAAGGACTCCCGACAGGCCATTCATATACCAGGGAAAGACAATACCCTAGCAGATGCCCTGAGAACAATAAATGAGGCAAACCACAAGTGTTCCCTCAAGAAGCAGATACTGGAAGCAGTATTCCGGAGGTGGGGCACACAAGAGATAGATCTCTTTGCATCCCTCGAATCATCATCTTCCCAATTTTTGCTCTAGACCACCAGCCAAGTGTACAATCAGACTGGATGCTTTGACAATGGACTGGTCAGGAACAAGGCAATATGCTTTTCCGGTTCCTCTCATTTCGAGAGTTCTGATCAAACCCGGTCGCAACCGGCAAGAATGATCTTGATAGCAACAGACTGGGCCAGACAAATAGAAAATTCCTCTCCATGGTGGTCTCTGACTTTCATTTGCACCATTCCATTACCATGCCAGTCTTCTTCACTGAACATACTAGTTCAGGTGAGCGCAGACGCCATAGTCTGGATGTCAAGAGGGCATTAAGTTACTAAATGACCAACACCAGTGATCATGGACAAAAAAACAGTTGTTCCTGACTTATGGGGATGTGGGTAAAGGTAACCCAGATGCAAAGGGTCCACTTCTCACTAGTTAATCCAGTGCATTAAGTTTTGCTAATCGAAAGTTGGCAAGGAGCCCCAGCAGGAATGAGGCGCATTCCACAAGGCACATCTGTAACCATGGCAGCAGCCAGAGATGTTTTATCTGTGGAGATCTGTAAAGCAGCTACCTGGAGGACAGTACACACATTTACTAACAACTATAGTCTAGATACTTAATCCAGAAGTGATGCCACGTTTGTCACACCAATCCTGCAAAGCCTCTTTCCAAAAAAGTAGGTTCTGTGACCACCTTCAAAGGTACTGCTTTGAAGTCTGCAGAGAGTTAGGAATATAGAAGAATACCCAGGGTGAGAAAAATAAATTACTTGCCATAGTAATCTTTTTTTCTTCCAGGGTATTCATTTATATTTCTAACTCTCCCATCCTGCCTCACCTTCCAGAACCAAAGCTTCTGCACTCCTAACTGAGCTTTTAAATATGGAGTACCAAACAGTGACATACATTGTTTAAAGTCTAATGAGTGGAGTTTTGCTTCCATTCTTTTCAGGTGATTCTGGCATTTTTGGAGGGTGTTTATGTTAATATTACTAGTTTCTACTAGACAGTATAGTTTTGTTGTAGATAGATAGATGAATAGGGTATAGTTAAAATTGTCTTGCAGCCTCCTTAGATATCTGATACGTTGGTGGAACGTTGTAGCTGATAAGGGCAGAAGTCTGAATAAGTGGCATGAGCCAATGATAGGTTTTATCATTTGCATAACATTCTATCTCTGAGCAGTTCTACTTAGGAGGCTGACAGCAGAGAGTTGGAATACAGAGAGAATACTGTGGAAGAAACAAGATTACTATGGTAAGTAATCTTAGCCAATGTAATGTGTGCGAACAGTCCGTGAAGACTCAGGATCTATCAGGCAGATTTTATCAGAGTCTGATGTTTGGAAAAAATAACGTTGGACACTAACTGAATGCTGGGAAAGGGAAAATCTAAAGACTATTACTCAAAGATCGTTTAAAAAGCAATCGTACTGCAAATAGCATAGATACTAGCCACTCAAAAGTAGCATAAAAAAAACCAAAGCCAGACTTGTGGCACAACATGCATAGCTGGCGTCCACTGAGGCGTGGACAACACCAACATGCTAAATCAGCATGTGAAATTAATATTCATAGCATTGATGGCAGGGATAATCAACATCTAGCATTCACTGAATCCTGCACACTTGCATATTGAACTGTTACTAAGGTTAGCATGATATACATGGGTCTGGAATTCTTTTGAGCTGCCAGTAATGTATACATGCAACTATGATATCAGCAAGTCCGTGTGGCTTACAATGCTCTGAAAGGAACTGTTATACACAATAGGTTCTGGTAATGATACTACAGTAATTCCTCTATTCATCACCCTGTGACAGCACTGACTGTGCATGAATGTCACCTTGAGGAACACTCGACAACCTAGGTACATCGATGAAAGCATTCTCTAATGTCCTTGCCTAATCACTTGTTGCTGGTAGCGAGACTCTAGTTAGCTTTCCAGCAGGGAGGCCTAGCCACCTATGTGAACCATGAAGGTCACAGTTGCCTGCATCAAATGCATAAACCAAAACTATCAATAAGTCACTGTCCAACATATTTGTTGCTCTGAATGATACCATGCTCTACCTTCAACAGATTGCCATGGGCCACCAATGACTGGATGGTTATCTCTTTTAGCCACTGGTAGCAGACGGTTATGTGAAGCCACAACGCCTTTTGTTTTGGGGCTCACACACCGTTGTGGGCGTGAATGCTCATCCAATGAAACAATATATTCCACAAGTGCCTTAGGTACTCCAGCAATTCATCCAAGTAATGTATTTCTACTTGTGATTATGATTTTGAATGATATCATAGTACATATTCATGGATGTGCATTGACTGTACGAATTAATTTACAACAACCCCCTTATGTTATGAAACCTTTGCAGGAATTCATAGCATCATGTTGCAGTCTTAATCCACTGGTGTGTGAAGTCCGGAAGTGCTTAATAATTCCCTGACATATATCAAAAAGCTTGCAATATTCCACTCTAGCATGGTTAATTTGTCATTGACAGATTATCTTGTGAGTCCTCGAAAACTGCAACTCCCGGTCGACTGAAATGGGATTGGTGCTGTTCAATGAGTAACCGTGTTGGAGGAGGTGGGATGGCAGAGATGTTTGGCTGAATTCTCCTTGGGTCTTCAAGAGACAATGTCATGCATGTATCAACGGTGAGTGCCGTCATTCTCCTCTGCAGCACATCGACATCATTGATGGGATGTAACCATAGTGTTTTTTTCCTTCTTTGGCACCACTGTCCATGCATGCCTTTCTTGTTGTAAAGACGTTGGTAACTAATACAGAGAAAGTTATGTTAGAATGTTTAGTACAAGACATTATAAGCAATCATTTATTTCAGTGTCCAGTGGCAGAATCTAGCATATGAAGGCACCATAACTGTCGGTCAGGCGTGGACAACCACAAACAATGTAATTTTCAATTGCAAGTCTCAGTGTTGGTCACAATATGTGCAATGCATTCATTACTGGAAATTACTTGTTACGTTGTATCATGACCAACGATGACTATGGTAATAAACATTAGCAATGAACATATTATACTGAATTGAAACTGTGGCAAACTTTGGAGCAATGTACAAGATCATGGTCTATCAGAAATAATACATTCAAGCCATGATATTTTTCTTTTGTGTTCCGTATTTATTCTCTAACACTTTGATCATGGTCACATTGTGTATTTGAAATAATGACAGATGCATACACACACTGTAATGAAAACCAGCTTTCATGGCAATGACTGAGACAGACCATGGAGGCCTGAGCACTTGAGCACATAAAAAAGGGCAAATTACATGCAAATTGTTTGATAAGAGACACTTGGAACTGTAAACTAAAGGCAGAGCATGTATACCATACACTTACAGCTGCACCCAAAAGATAGATCATAGATTGAAACACAGAGAAGAGTTAGCGTAGAATGACAAAGAACAATATGTATGGATCCCGTTATTCTATAAATCATAGAGCCATGTGATACTTACATTTTTTCTCCTTTGGCATTGTAAAGACATGATCTGGAGACATGATGGTTGTAGTCTAGGGCCGCAAGAAAGTTCCGTGCACGGTACACAGGAAAAGTGTACACATAACGCTTTGCACAGTACATGAGGATATGTTGCTGAAACTGTTCAAGGTTGGCGGTGCTACTGTGGATGAAATGAGACAAAATAGAAAACATCAGTAATCACACAGCTGAGCTGACATCAGAATATGTGGTGGGCAGTTAATTGCGGGAGCACTAAAATGCTATTTGTATGTAAGTACCAGTAAGAAATGAAGTATTTCAGTGAATTTAGTAAGCGCTTGTCCATCACAATTTTCACTAGCTCTCTATGTGGCACTGAGCCTGCCTCAAGCCATGGCTTCTCACGCACAGATTCCAGCTCAGAATGACTGCATTCTCAGCCCTACTCCGTTTCCAAAATTCCATCGATGTATGTCGGTGACGTGATGTAGTATGCCTATCCAGCGGCCCTGAAAATTAAGAAGAGTGAATAAGTGCATGGTAGATGATGTGACAATACTATACACTGACAGCTGTGGAAGGTGAAGTGTAGTTACCATGAAGTCATTGTAGTTGTCAGATTCTTGGCAGCAGTGCCAGAAGTGATTGACTATATCACGACACCAAATCCACAGTACCCTACATTGTATTGCTGGCCAGCCTTGAAAAAGCAAAGAAAACCACAATGAAAATGACACTGGCACAGAGCTATGAACATTATTATCAGATAATATGGCTACGGGCACTTACTGCCATGATGCGTTTCCCAAGATTTTTGGCACCATGCCATACATTGTAAGAATGTCTTATTTCTGGGTATTCATTTCCTAGAAGAGAAAAAAAGTATTAACACAGACATCAGAAAGGCTGAACTCAAGTGCAGCCATGTACAAAATAACATAACTTTAGATCTAGACAGAACAGAATTGTGGTTGACCCCATTGCTAACCCTTATGGGACAGGACACTGAGGCAAAACAGTACTGTTTGTATACAGCAGACAAGAACATTTTCTACCCAGCTTATCCAGTGATCCAATCTCCAGCCACTTATCTCTAACACTAATGCTGCCGAACGAATCAACTGTAAGACTGTTATCCAGGCATAGCACGTCACCCATCCTAGACGGATTACAGGCCACCCGTCAGTGACACTGAAAACTCTAGAAGGGTGGTATGCCGTAATGATAGCAGAAGAAATGAATACAGATGGTAGTACATGCACGCTTTAGAGCTGGCCAACAAGCTTCACCTGGATAATGCCCAGCAGAACCTTGCCTACCACAGACATAAGGCTTTCAAGCCTGTAATTACCCATGTATGCTCTAGACAGCCATTTGTGGATACGCATCACATGGGACACCCTCAGTCATGAGGAAGTCATCCAGTCTGGATAGAGATGTTGAAGATGCAGCCAGTGCAGCTGCAAGGTCACAGGACAGTTATTTCATAACCATCAAATACTGCCCATCATTTCACGGTGGACTTTAGCTGCAATGGCCTGCCTCAAACTGTCAACTGTGATAGTATTCATATCACATCACATGTACTCACCCTGCCCGATCTCTGTCTGGCGCATACCATATCCTTGCAGATTGTTGTCCTCCAGACTGCAAGTGAACAGAGCGATTCTGTGGGCGACCATGCAATCAAATTGTTTTATGAAAATCCACCTTGTATGTGATGCTCTGCTCCTCGAGCTTCAACATCTCTCTGGTACTGTGCTGTCCCATGCCACTATTACTGCATAGTTCACATATGGCGTTGCAAGCCAGCAAGCAGCGTGCATTCAGGGATTATATGGCCATGTCTGCATTCAATACCCAACTGTGATGTATAGAATAAGATAGCGAATGAAGACAGAGGGTAGTGGGAGCAAGATTCACTAAATTGCATTTACTAAGTATCAACCATTGTGCTTTATGGTTCATACTCTCACCAGACCCTATTAGACTGCTATCTGTTACCACTGTAAGAGACCTAAAATTTGAAATAATGTGTAGATGAAGCATAAACATATGTTTTGATTTTGGTTACGATGTACAGAATGCAGGAAGAAAAGTGCAGTCTTCTGTCCAGTGGTTGCTTCCTAAATACTATGCTGAGAACATTGTCCCTAACTGTTATGGAAAGCTCAAGATTCTGGAGTGGAAAGATGAGAACTTGGATGGTGCATGCAGCAAAGGGAACAAAAACATTCACAAAAATGTTCTGATTGTCTTGCATGTTTCACCATGAAATGATAATGGAGTTAGATACATACGCATCAAACATGAGATGGGACCATGGGCATCTGTGACAACTTCGAGACCTGAACATCGCACTGTCGAAAAACATCACATAGTGCGTTGGAATGCCAACTTCTCCATATTTGGGGATTTCAATGCTGTTTCACGTTTGTCCACAACTACCATGGAAAGAATTTGGTTGGTGTCTACATCCATGGTGGTGTATGTGCAATACTGAGCACAATGTCGGACTATCCATCGTCCATCACCTGTGGGCAAAGAGCAATTTGTTACTAGGGTGACATGCTTTGATTGTATATTGATACTATAAGCACGATGATCAGTAATGAAAAAAGAAAGTGTACAATACCCATGATAGCCACTGGTTTGTTTCTTCTTGCTTCCATGAGCTCCCTCTCCATTCGACACCAATAGTTCTCAATCACAGGCACAGTGTACAGTCGTTGATAACGGTAAAATGAAGAGGTGCTGATAAATGCATGATTCATAAACTGATACATGAGAGCAATTTTTCCAAAGTTATTGCCTGACATCAGTATGGCGCTTGCAGTGATCAAATCACCTGCATTTACTCCATTCCTCAGTTGAGGCTGACTCCGCCATTGGTATGCTATGTGCCCTGCAGGACATAACTGTAAACGAGAAAAAAATTTAGTTAATTGCGCACTTACACTGGTAAATTGATAAGAAAGATCTATAAATGCAGATGCACAAACCCAAGTCAAGGTTAAGCATGTTCCTGAAGTTCGTGTCTTAATGGTTAATCCTTGGCAGCATGATTTGCATTATGTTAATTGACATCGCTGTGCAAGTTCAAGGATGTTGTCCATATGCACCATAAACATGGGTTTTTTGACAATAGACTGTGTGAATGATAAGTCCGTGGTGGAAGTGTCTACACATTCCATATTGTCATGGTTACAACTGGCCATCTCCTCATCACACTGTGTAATGATGTGTCCCTCAATTGATGACTCTTGATGTGTATCCAACCGCAGATCAGAACTAAAATAAAGCAAAAAAAAAGGCAAACATGCCAGTTTAACACCATGTTTGTGATAATGGTGGCAATACATGACTGCAACATATACTTGTTGGAGCAAAAGGAACGGTGGACAGTGTTACCTCTGGTCATTCACACAGTCTTCAGGCGGTATCATCTGTCGTTGTTTTCACTCTTGACATTGCTGCATGCAACAAATGTAGTGTCACTGTCCCGGCTAATGCTCAGCCTGCGGCAATAAATACAGAATACATTAAATGTTTTATAAAATATAAAATAAACGCTGCTTTTATAGGTGCATATGTGTGTGTATGTATGTGCATGTGTATGTAAATGTAAATGTCTGTGTATGTATATGGAAACATAGAAACATAGAATTTGACAGCAGATAAGGACCGCTGTGCCCACCTAGTCTGCCCATTTTCCTACAGAACAGATAAGCTGCAGATCCTAGTTAACCAACAGCTTACTTACTCTTACACCCCACTAGGAATGCCTTATGTCTGTCGCATGCATTCTTGAATTGCCCCACTGTTCTTGACTCCACGACCTCCTCAGCGAGGCTGTTCCATGCATCCAGAACCCTCTCCATGGAAAAATACTTCCTCACATTACCTCTGAGCCATCCCCCTTCTATATGCAAATTGTGCACCCTTGTTCTTGCACACCTCTTTTTCGAATATATGCTACCCTCGTGGTCTTGGTTGATTCCCTTGAGGTACTTGAAAGTTTCTATCATGTCCGCTCCCATCCCTCCTTTCATCGAGGGTATACATATTAAGCTCCTTTAGTCTCTCTTCGTATGTCTTCTGGTGCAGACCCTGCTCCATTTTGTTGCCCTCCTCTGGACAGCCTCCACTATGTCTATGTCTTTGCGAGATGGGGTCTCCAGAACTGCACACAGTACTTCAGATGTGGTCTCAACAAGTGTCTGTACAGGGGATAACAACTTCTGGTTTTCTAATATTGATGACTCTCCTGTGCATTCCAGTATCCCCAGCCTTCCTTACTGCCGTCTCATTGCTTGCCCACTTTAGGTCATCGGATATAATTACTCCTAGGTCCCTTTCCATTTTACTGTTGTCAGTATCTCACCACCATTGAGTATGCTTCCCTGGTTTTTTTGCCATGTGCATTACCTTGCACATCTTTGCATTGACTGTGAGCTGCCATATATTTGACCATTCCTCCAACCCAAGTCCCTTCTCATCCTTTCCACTCCATCTGTGTATCAACCCTGTTGCAGATCTTTGTGTGTTTGCAAAGAAGCATACTTTTCATTCCAGTTCCTCTGCAATGTCACTTATAAAGACATTAAAAATGACCGGTCCCAATACCGAACCATGCGGTACCCCACTAATAACCTTCCTTTCTTCACTGTGTACTACATTTACTACTACCCTTTGCGGCCTGTTGTATAGCCAATTGTTTATCCAGGCTACCACCTTGGGACACACTCCCAGGCTGGCTAACTTGTGTATTAATCTTTTGTGTGGGACTGTATCAAATACCTTGCTAAAATATAGGTAGGCCATGTTCACAGCACCTCCCTAGTCTACTACTTTGGTCACCCAGTCAAAGAAATCTATCAGATTCATCTGACACAACCTTCCCATCATGAATCCATGCTGCCTTGGGTCCTGTGCCCCACTGGCCTCTAGGTACTCAAAAATTCTTTCCTTCAGAAGTGATTCCATAATTTTCCCTACCACTGAGGTCAAACTAACTGGTCTGTAGTTTCCTGCCTCTGTCCTGCTCACACTTTTGTGAAGGTGAGTCACATGTGCCCTCCTCCAGTCCTCAGGTACCACCCCATCTTCACATGATTTGTTAAAGAGAGTAGTCAGCGGTGTCACTAGTTCGTCCCTTGGTTCATTTAGAATTCTTGGGTGAATACCATCAGGCACCATTGCTTTGCCACCTTCAATTTATTAGTTCTTTCTGAACACTTTCATCTGTAAATGTCCTGGTATCGACCCCCCTCTTCAGTGTGTTTCTCTTGTTTGGTTTAGGTAGCTCACTCCTCTTCCTTGTTGACAACTGAGCGAAATATTAATTCAGTATCCCTGCTTTTTCACTGTCTGACTCTACCCACATTCTCTCCCCTTTATTACGCCTCAGTATCCCTCCTGTGGTCTTTCTTCGCTCCCTAATGTACCTATAAAAGATCTTATCACCCTTCTTAACAGAACTGGCTATCCTTTCCTCGGTTTGGGACTTTGCTATTCTGACTGTCTTCCCAGCCTCTTTCAGCTTTAACTGATAAATTTCTCTGTCCTGCTCCTTCTGTGTTTCCTTATATTTACTGAATGCTATCCTTTTCTCCTTAACCTTCCACGCCACCTGTTTTGAGAACCATAGCGTTTTTTGACTTAGGTGTGTTTTATTGATTTGCTTTACACAAAGGCTTGTTGCCTCTGTGATGCATGTTTTGATAACTCCCCATTGTTACCCCACCCTTCCTTCTTGCCTGTTTGCGAGTGCTTTTCTGATGCACTCTCTCACTTTCCCAAAATCTGCTCTCCTAAAGTCCAATACTCTTGCTTTTGTATGCCTTGATTGTATGGCTGTGTTTATTGTGAACCACACTGTTTGGTGGTCGCTTGTTCCCAGATGGCTACCCACTTCTAAATCTGAGATTCTTTCTCCATCCCCATTTGAGAGTACCAGGTCTAAGATTGCTCCCTCCAGAGTGGGTTCCAATACTAGCTGTCTGAGGCATGCCCCCTGTAGGGCATCCAGAATGAGCCTGCTCGTGGATGTGCCTGCAGCAAAGGTGCTACAGTTAACATCTGGCATAGCAGGTCCCCATCAACAATATCTCCTTGTTCTGCCATTCTAAGGAAGCCTTATATCATTTCCTTGTCCATTCACTCCCCTGAGATGGAGGTCTTATACAACCCCTATGTGGATTGTCGTGGACTTTCCTGTCTCCAGGGTGCTCTGGGACAGCAACTTCCTATATTCTTCAGTAGCCTGCTTCCTCGTTGCCCAATGGCAGACCATCGGCACCTGGGGGGGAGAGTGAACTACTGTTTTCCTTTAGGGTTGACAAAACCAATGTTCCTCTATGATCTTTCCCTTCCTACTGCCAAACAGGAAGTTCCTTTTGACAGTAAAATCCAGTGGCTAAAAAAGTAGAACTGGCTTATGGTGGGTGGGTGTAGGTGTGTGATGGAGGTCATTTATTAATAAAAAAGGCAAGCAACAGGAAGTTGTAATTTGTCTCACCTGCTTTTATAGTGTCTAAGCCACACCCCCAGTTAAGATCTGTCCTCCTACTGGTTTAGCAAAGTCAACAGATACAGTACCCTTCCCAGCATAGAACACACACTGACTTTCGTTCTTTTCTTTCCTTCCTTTTTTTTAACCCTAAATAAGACCCCTTCTACTTCTAATAAAGCATCTGCATACTTAATCTCAACAGACACTGACTACTGCTGAGGTATATGTCAATGCCGAATGTTTGCTTGCTGGCATTGGCAGTGGTAGTGTAGAAGTTACAGAGCTGCATAATAGGAATGGCAGTGAAGTATTGAAGTGAAGCCAACCCCAACACCACCCTGCAGAGAGTGACAGGCATTGGGGTGTGCGTTTGGGTCGTCAGGCATAACAGCCACGCCATTTCACCACACCCCACCCTACAGACACTGACAAGTGTCAGGGTGTTCCTTGGGGTCTTTGGCCCTTATGCACACCACATTTCATTAGGAAATATGGTGAGATGGGTGCAATATAGGAGAATGGGGTGAAGTTTGGGGTGGAAGAGTCCAAGGCATACCTCGATGCCTCTCACTGACTGCAGGGTGTGGAATGGTATGAGCATCACAGGCAAGAATCCCAAGTCACAACCCTGATGCCTGTCATTCTCTACAGGGTTGTGCGTTATAGTTGAAACCCTAATACCTCAGGCATTCATTGGTATTTTCACTCCAAATCTTCAACATGTTTGTTTGGACCCCACCTCATGAACAGGGGAATATCAGTTTGTTAGCAGCTGCTTATGCACAGTGACTACGGCATTTAGCCCACAGATGCAAAAACATTACGAACAGGATGTAAATAATGACAGCTGTACTGTTCATGGGGAGGTGTGAAAAATGGCAATATTGCAAATCTGTAGTAAAAATATTTAAAAAAATGGTGAAGTCACAAGCATACATAGAAACTGTGCAACGCACACCCGTAATATAATTAGGTTGTGGATTATTTACAGCTGATTGTCAACTCAGGCATTTTCGTGCCTCCGATCATGAACAGTGTCACTGTGTTTTTCTTCATCTGTGCCGAACAGTGATTTCCCACACCGACCACGCATCTCTGCGCTGAAACTGTGAAAACACACTTAAGCCATGTTGTGAAAAATGACAGCTGTACTGTTCATAAACAAGTGAGGAAAAATGTCACTGGTGAAACTCTGGACTGCAAATATTACAAAGTCATGAACTAACAAGGGTTCGTGGAAACTGCGCAATGCTCACTCGTTTCACAGTCATTTTATGGACTTTTGTGACCAAATTTTCAACATAGCCATTTTAAGACCTTTGCTCATGAACAGTGTCACTGTGATTTTCTTAATTTATCCCGTACATTGATTTTGCACACCCACTGCGCCATTGTGCACTACATGGGCAGAAACACATTTTGGGTGAGATGTGAAACATGACAGCTGTACTACTCATAAGAAGGTGTGGTAAAATGGCAATGTTGAAAATCTAGATGAAAAAATTGAAAATCATGAACTTACGGTGTGCATAGGAACTGCTACTCATACGCTCATAAAACAGTCATTTTTGGAATTTTTCACCAAATTTTCAACATAGCCATTTCAAGACCTCTGCTCACAAACAGTGTCACTGTATTTTCTTAATTTGTCCCGTACATTGATTTCACACACCGACTGCGACATTGTGTGCTACATGGGCGGAAACACATTTTGGGTGAGATGTGAAAATGGCAGCTGTACTACTCTTAAGAAGGTGTGGTAAAATGGCAATGTTGAAAATCTGGAGTGAAAATATTGAAAATTTGCGACCTATACGAGTGTCGTCGCAACTGTAGCATACGCTCATAAAACAGTTATTTTTTGGAATTTTGGCACCAAATTTTCAACATGGAGTTTTTGGGACCCCTTCTCATGTTTGATGTCACTGTCATGGTGTTATTCAGGACCAAAGGGTGATTTCACGCAGTGACTGCAAAATCACCCTCCTGGCCTGAATAACGACATGCCAGTGACATCAATCATGAGAAGGGATCCCAAAAACCCCATGTTGAAAATTTGGTGCAAAAATTCAAAAAAATACCTAAGATATGCAACAAAGTTGAGAACCCCCTATCTAGCCCATTATACAGCTTATCGGCATTTTCTGAGTTGCGGTCGGCTTTGAAGAGTGCCGACGTGTTCCCAGTCCACGAAGATCATCGCCGAGCTCTGGAGGTAAGTATGGGGTGAGGGGTTTGGGATGGGGAGGCAGGGTGCACAGTGGGTGAGTGCGGGTTGTGGGTGGGGACAGGAGAACACGTGGGACCGTGTTTTCTTTACAGGAAAAAAAGCAGACGACTGGGATGTTTGCCATGCTGGGTGGGCTCCCAGCGTGGCACAAGGGCGTTGGGGGCATTCAGCCAGCGAGTTGGGCACCCACGCCGGCCTAAGGATCGATTGCCATGCTGGGGTGAGCTCCCAGCATGGCACTAATGGGGGTTAGGACAGTGGAGCTGACGGGGATTGGGAACCCCGTCGGCTATATCGTGATTGCCACGCTGGGGTGGGCACCCAGGCGTGGCATTGAAAAGCTTGGGGGCGGGGAGGCAGCTCAGCCGGCGGTGATTGGGCACCACCGTTGGCTAAACAGTGCATGCAGTGGGCGTGTACACCTGCATGGACATGTGTGTGTGGGGGAGCTGTACACAGAGCAGGTGATATCTTATCGCTGCTCACTCAAGCGTAGCTCCCCTCAACTGTATGTCACCACATTTTGGAGCTTGTATAGACAGCTCCAGCATGCATTAGCTTACAGGGGCTGCGCCTGCCAACACACTGGCTGAATTGGAGGAGGAGGTGAAACACAGCCAAAATCTCCGATGATGGCACTATGTTTTCTTGCACATGCGTGCAAGCAAACATAACAATGTAGCTTCTTTTAGTTAGCTGCTTTCTGCTCTACAAGCAAGGCTAGGAACAGCAAAATGTCTGTATGTATATGTAAATGTATATGTGTATGTATATGTACAGATATATAAGTCTGTATGAGTGTAGACACCGGTAGTTATAGAAAAATCGGCAGCAACAGTAACATCGTCAAGATGTACAAAGGAGGAATGAGGTAGTACCATGGTACAGTCAGTGAAAATGACATAAGTGGTACTCAAAGTTGCTGTTAGGTAACTTGATGTAGGAAAAGTTGTGATAAATAACGTGTATATAGACACAAATTCGCATGCAATGATGATTACTGGCTTGTAGGCATGTAGAGAAAATCATTGTTGTTGATGCGTGTCTCTGTGTAGCCGTGAAAGTGGCTACGTTCCTGGTGCATCTGATGGCATGTGACTTGAACAATTGTGATCATCATCACACCTGTGTTTGAAAAACAGTGAGTTAGAGACAGATGGAAACACAGAAGAGTATGACAAAAGCTCTAAAGTGAGATGATGACACCTTCGATGAAGCTTACATGTTGTTGGATGCAATATCACTAAGGTCACAGGAACGATCGTTTGTGGTGCCTTTGATGTTATCTGCTGGAGAGTAGACCATCACCGTTGTTAGTCTTCGTTGTGGGATCGAACGTAACATTGGTTCATTGGCCATGACATTTCTCGTTTCATTGTTGATTTGATGATACCTGATGTGAAAGATACCTAATTAATATTTTAAGTACTGCAGGCGACAGAGAAGAAAAAAAAAAGTATACAGTTCTCATGAAGTGACATATACTCATGTCAAGCAAAAGCATGCAACCTGGGCATGTGTACTGAATTTTAATTCATTCTTTAGCTGTAACCAACGCACTATTTCTGTACCAATTGCAATCCGTGTCTTTGATCATTTGAATCCAGTTCTTTTCTGCCTTTTCGGACTGAATCTGTCAACTTGACTGGACGACCCTCTTGGAGCATTTATTGGTATTCATAATTTGGGTGATAGTTGCTTCTATGTGTGCACAAAGTGTGTTCCTGCAATGGATGTAGGTGAAAAGAATTGTGTCAGTTTCAATACAGCTAAAATAACAGTATCGGAGCACTAGATAAGGACAGCAATGAAATATATAGTTTCCTGCTTCATAAGACAAATGACAGTTAATTCAGAATGACCATCGGTGAGGTATGGAATTATGTAACAATTGGTGTTACATCAACAAAGTTACATTTTCCAGTAATGGAAAATAATCGGTACCCTGCTGTACTCATGTGATGTTGTGTTTAGAAATGACTCTGGACTGATACAGCACCACTGCACAAGTATTTCAACACCATATGCCCAGCCAAGGGAAATGTTCAATTATGTGCCAGTTACATCAGTGCAATTCATTGAGATAGCAACTATCATGCAGTTGTGGCACATGCAGCAGTATCAAAGATGGTTGAGCATCAAACCTAAGGATGTATACATGGTTGGAAGGGAGAATAGGGTAAGTAAGACTGTACCAGTACGTTTGTGCGGTGCTTAAGTTAGTTCACATGATGGATGCAAAGTAGTTGACCTTTCCATTCAAAGTGAATATTTATCAAGGTCAGATGAAGAGCATGCATGTTCTGCTCTATTCTGTCTTTCAAGATAACCACGCAGCTGACTAGTAAGGTGGCCATACCAATGCAATGGAACTATCAATAGAGACTTCATGGGATGTGATGTCCAACAACATTTTGAGTAAGGCAAATTCCTGTTACAGTCACCCAGGCTGAGGTGTCCTCAGGTAATGCAGCTGCTTGGAGGACGTGGTAACTCAAATCTGCGCTTATTTTGTAAAAGCTTTGCAAGCTCCACCTTTGGAGGTGTAAGGCACCTTGCAGGATGTCCTGTCATTGCTCACAAAGGGCATTTGGAACTTGTCCATGTGCATCAAAAAAATGATGCTCCATATGCTGCAGGTGGCAGATGAGGAAACCCTGCGACCTAAGTAATCCAGCTAATTAGACTCCCTGTCTGGCAGCTAGATACTCAGGTGTTTGAGCCTCTGCGAATGGTCATGTGGAGCCGATATAACCATGGAATCAGCTGTGGGATTTTTGGCTAGGTAGGAGTGGTCCTTGGCGTACCGGTACAAGCGATTGGACTTTTTGGGCACCGCAGAGGAAGCGTGTGAATGCCTCCAAGTGGCCAAGTTGTTGTCTTGGAAGGTATCCACTAATGGGGGGATAACCACTGGCTGGGGTATTTTGACAGAGACACTTTGCTGGATGAAAGAGTTAGGGTCCAGGGCCTCTGTTCCCACCCCATATTCTCATGTATGTGTCACTTGAACTCCATAAAGCTGGGGTCATTGGGTGGAGCCTTAGGATGTTCCCTCTGTGTCCCCAGGAAGCTACCCAGGGTTGGAATCAGGAAGGAAGGCTCTGATTCCCCAGAAGCATCTGAGGAAGAGGAGGTGTCATCTCCTCCTCTTGTGTCTGGTACTGTCTGGGAGAAGGAGAGTGGGAAGAGGAAGGAGATCTAGTCCACTTGCACTTGTCTTTGTCCTCCTTGGAGCTAGCAGGAGTATTATCCCCCTCGTTTCCAGATGGGACAGGAGTAACCTGAACATCTGGATCAGGGACTGGAGGAGGCAGAGGAGTATGAGTAGTAGGGAGACCAAGTCTTGCTTGATGGTTTTCCACCAATAGGTGAAGAGATCCTTCACCTGAGACATACAAAGCTTGGTGGACTCTGGTTTAGGAAGAGACGTCGGGAGGCCGGCTCCCAGACTGTCGTTGGTTGGGTCCTGTGTCTGTGGAATGGGTGATGTCGTAATGCCTCCATAGTACCGTCATCTGTTTCTGCATCAGGTGGACCAGCGTCGGCACAGAGGAGAGGTGTCGGAGCAGATGACGAGGTGACATCGAAGGGAGCGATAACGGCTGAGATACGGTGGTCTGAAGCGGCGCAGGAGGAGGAACAGAAGGTTTCTCAGGTGTCATGCCAGAGGCCTCATCTGCTGGGCTTCCATTAGCCAGAGGCAGGTGGGGACGGTCGGAAGGCAAAGAGGCTTGCCTGGCCTATGAGAAGACTTATGGGGCTTTGTACAGTGGCATCTCTCAGAGTCCACAGACTGACGCCAGTCGGGCTGGGACTTTGGCAGCAGAGAATAAGCCCTGGAAGTTGAGTGCCCTGAAGCCTGTTTGGCCTCCCGGGATCAACAGAGGATGATCGGAAGATGACTTACTTTTAGCCACTGTGGAGCTGGCATCAGGCGGCCTCTTGTGGGCTGAGGCTGGAGTCCCAGGGCCTTTTTCTGTGGAACCAGAGTAAGAGGGACTTCAAGACCCTTCAGAGCAGAGTCAGGGACTTGATCTTGGTAGGCTGTAAGGAGGGTACCTTATTGAGAGAAGCTGAGGCGGTAGGCTTGGGGGAGGTAAGCCGTATCTCATGACTGGAGGAGCGGGAATGACCAGTGGACTAGGAGATGGGATTACCTTGGCCTGGAGGGTGAGTGATCCCTGTCACAGTGATGGCGCTTCTACTTTCGGTGGTTCCTGGGTAGAGAGATTGGGAACAAGATTTCCACTAAAAAGGCCTGAAGAGAATTATGCCTGTGGATCCTGGTTAGGATGTTGCAGGCCTGAAATTGGGTACAGGCACATGTGTCATGGTCTGGGCCCAGGCAAAAAAGGCAGTCCTGGTGTCTGTCCTTGGTAGGGGTCTGCTTCCCACAAGAGAACTTTTTATGATGTCGGGCATAGTAGAGGAGATGTGTCGAACTGTTGTGGAGATATTATAGAACAATAACTGTTCTTAAAGCGGAGGAACCAGTAGACAGCGGATAGCTGACTAACGTGTTGTGGATGGGGAAAGAACTGGAGCACATGTGGACCACCTACTGCCTTTATACGGAGTGACAGGGGCAGAGCAGATGCCAGGTGGGCAGTCCCACATTGGTACTGCTAGAGAAAATAATTGCTGAGATCTGCCGCAAGGTGGGGTCAGTCCTGCAAGTGTTAACTGCTGAAAGAGCTTCCTCTCAAAGTAAGATCCTTTGTTCTTCTGCCACCTGGGAACTGGCTTGATCACCATTTTACACACAATGTAGTGTACCTCATCCCGAAGGACCACTGCATGCTCTGGAGAATAGGTGGAGGATACCAGGGGAGTCTCTGGGGGCTGTTCCAAAAGCTCCACAGAGTGACCCCTTTCTATTATGAGAAGAATCCATTCATCTTAAGTTATGGATCTACAATGACTGAGACGGAGGGAGAGCCGACCTCCGACCACCAACTCTAGGCCGGTACCAAAAGAGGGGGGTATGGCAAGGAGTCAGGCAGAGGCAGATCCTGCGACTGGGGCTGAACCATCACCTCTGCGTCATTTCATGCCAGGACCTGAGGAGGCGGGGGTAGGCAAGGCAGCCCGGTGCTTCCTTTTACCCTGGGGACAGAAGCCTGCACTTGTGGAACCCTTTACAAAAGGATGGGCACTCTCTGCTACTGGGATGGGTGTGGTAGAGCCAATGGACAGATGTAATAGCCATACCAGCGGCCTGTAAGTCATTAATGATGTCCTGTACATGCAGCCCAAAGAGCTTCATATGACTGAAAGGGACATTAGGCACTTTTTGATGGACATCTGCCACAAATCCCACAAGTGGGTATTTGTAACTCCAGACTAGATGGTCTAATTCGCTCACCAATGCAGAGAAATGAAAGGAACACTATCACTCCCTTAGGCCTGAAATTGTCCCTAGTGTAGCAAATACATATTATGATTCCTTATGTTCTGTGAACATTGTTAATGTAGCTGGTAGTTTGATTCTGATTTTTTTTTATTTTTAAAAGTGAAAAACAGATTGCACAACATACTGGTGTTTCCACACAAAAGGAAGCTTGTTTACAACCATTGAACAACTCACACTGCATCTTTCCTGAATTTGGGAACACTACCAACATAGTCTAGACACTCGTGATGTAGTGGAAGGAGAGGAGACAGTTGTATAATGAGAGGCTGTACTGTTTTGGGATGTCCACAATGTTTAGGGGCGTATGCAATCAGAGTACATCAAGGATTTGAAACAAAACAAGACTCGGTATAACTACACCTTTACTATCCATTTCAGATCTGAAAAGATGGGAAACCGATGAAAGAACTAGCAATACCAATGAATTTTAGAAAAGTAAAGTAATCATACAATGTGGGTATTCAACTAGAAATAATATGATGCAAAAATGGCTGACCATGTGCCTTTAACTACTCGTTGTCAAGATAGGTAGCTAGAAAAGCTAGCAATTTCAATGGACAGATAGGCCACAAAGAAAAAGGTGGTAATTACAGTTCTCCGGTCAAACAAGAGTTGCCTTTAGTGGAGGGTGTAACAAAAACATTTTAAATCATCCCTCAGCAATGTTTTTTCAGCACCCCCGATTGCTGGTTGTCCTAATCAACTACCTAGTTCATAGTTCAACTATCCTTAAGGTCATCCCGGGTCTCTCTCTTCTGGCTGGTTCAGCTTCTCTCTCACTTGCAGGCCTCTTGGTTGGTATGTGAAACTACTCTGCACAGGGTCAGTCTTAACTCTCCTCCTCTAGAAATGTTCTCTCTGTCTCTGTCTCTCTCTCCCCCACCCACCCACAGCTACAGATTCATCCTATGAACCTTATCATGTCAGTCCAGCACAGCACATCACATACTGACATTGTGACAGCCAGCTGTTGTGTACTAAAACAACCACTATCTGGCAGTGGCATTGTATAGGCAACTCCACAGATACACCGCTGCACCCTGATACCATAAAATAAGACAATTCTGCAAATGTTTCTCTGAGCACCAGAAGAGTGATCACAGAGTGCTTACCCTCACTAACATGTCCAACTTCTGCATTCAGTCTGTCACTCCATGCTGCACAGGCATGCACTTTTAAATCCTTTTCTGCTGCAAATCATGTCTCTCTCAAAATTCTTGTATTTCATTCACCCTGAACATAGAATTAGAGTGAACATCTCAACCATAGATCTTCTTCAGAAATTATCTAAAAGACCTATTGTTGAGACACTGATTCTAGCGTGATTTTCTATTAGCAGCATGCATTTAACACTACCATTTTGTTCTGTTAGCAGACCACACACTGACACACCACCTTGTTTTGTTCTTCTTACATTTGAAATGCCTGTATATTCATCTGTTACTCAGCCTCACACAGATTGACTCGTTAGAATCCAGTTCCTGGAGCTCCACACCAGCACACAGCCTTACCAGGTCAATCTAGGTGTCAGTCACAGATGGGGGGCAGTCTAACTATTACTCTTTGAATGACAGGCCATCACTCTCACGGGTGAAATACTGACGGCTGTCAACACCACTTGGGCACTCCTGGCTATATACCAAATTTTTGGAGCCTAAATTTACCTTGCACAACCTCTGACAATGGTAGCCATGTTGAACCAGGGTCAGAGGTACCTAAGATGCTTGCAATTTGTAGATTTTGTGTGGAGTGGCCCACATCACCTCTTGGGTACACTGCAGATAGCAGTAAAGCCACAAATGCTGCAGGGGAAATGGGTACAGAAATGGGCACATCCACACAGGTACATTGAGCGATCCCTATTTGAAGATGCATCTTCTCATCCAAATTAAATCTGGTGACATACAGGTTAGCATCCATGAAGCACTCTTGTTGCCAAATGGTAGCCCTATGCACTTTTCATGGCCTGGAGTTTCTCAAGTCCACTGTTGACATTCGACTGGGGTGGCTTGGAGGGGAATCCTTTCTTGGTCAGTCTAACCCCACAGCTCTATTGGCTCTGAGATAGGATTTGTCACCACTGTTTTGCTAGTGGCATCTTGCCCTGGGTCCACATGATCTGGTCCCTCTATGAGTATGCTGCTCCCTCCTCAGGTTCTGGTGGGTTGGACTTCATACCTGTATGTGTCTGTAGCTTTGTAGGTTCCTCACCTTATGCTGAAGGAGTCACCCTCTCTGACTGTTCATGCACAATGCCCTCTACCTCAGAATCCTTACCACTGTCCAGAAAAGGGGCAGATCACCACTCCCAAGCTGGTTCTTGCCTCTTCTGGTGATACCTTGGTGGATTTCAAGTGTTATGGTGGGTTTCTGGGCACTTGTTCAGAATACACATAAAGAGCCAGAAGAACTGTGTGTTATCCTGGAGACAGTAAATGGGACAGCCATACGAACTGGTGTTTTCTACAGGACTCCAGACCAGCGGGAAGACATAGACACATTACTGTTATAAGATACATAAAACATGATAGCTAAAGGGGAGGTTCTGTTAATGGGAGACTTCAACATGCAAGATACAGATTGGTCAATACCAGCAGTAACATCTGCCAGAACTAGACGCATAGTGGATTCTCTGCAGGAGGAGGGCATCAAGCAAGTGGTACAACAACTCAGAAGAGCCAGGGCTATCCTAGATGTAGTACTGACTAACGGGAAAGGATCACAGATCTCCTGGTAGAAGGTCACCTGGAAAGAAGATATACAGCTGAGTGGGTACAGGAAAGGTGGGTAAGCATTAAGGATGTAATACCTGCAACAACATCCCATTGTGTTAGGAGAAAAGCAAGAGCAAAGAAGGAGGAAACTACCTTGGTTCTCAAAAACAGTAGCAGAAAGGTCAGAGCCAAAGGCTGGACTTCAGGAAATATAAAGAAATGCAGCGGGATGAAGTCAGGGAGGCATACTAAACTTCCCTTGGAAGGCAGTATAACATAGCGGTTTAAGGCTCTGAGCTGCAAATCTGTAGACCTGGGTTTGAATCCCACCACACACACTTGTATATTCTGTGGACCCTGAGCAAGTCAGTTAACTTTCCTGTGCTCCCAGGTTGCACCTGTAAAAAGCTGTCAACTCAGTGTGTCACTCCTGGTTAAACAATTGGAACATTGGAAGCAGGAAAGGCATTAAGGTAGGCAAAGGACCAAACAGATGAAACAGTAGCACAAACAGTAAAGAAGGGACAAGACTTTCTATAGATACATTAGTGAAAGGAGAAAGTCCAGAGAGTGTAGCTAAGATCAAAGAGGATAAGGGAGAGTGGGTGGAGGAGGATCAAGGAAAGGCATATAATCAATAGAAACTTCTGCTCAGTATTTACTGAGGAGAAGGTAAAGCAAAACCCACAAAGCAGCACCATGGACACAGGGGAGGGAGGTGTGAACTAGTCCATTCACAAAAGAAGGGTCCTACAAAAGCTCGTGAAGCTCAGGGTGGACAAGCCAATGGGACCTGATGGCATTCATCCAGCGTAATAAAGAAGCTAAGGGTGGAAGTGGCAGAGCCATCAACAGAACTATTTTGTAGTCTCTGAGCACAGGAGAGGTCCCAGAAGACTGGAGGAACAGATCATGTGATACCGCTCCACAAGAGTGGTAGCAGGGAGGAGGCAGAGGTACTACAGACCAGTCAGTCTTATCTCACTAGTGGGTAATATTATGGAAGCAGTCCTTAAGGAAATGATAATGCAACACCTGGAATCCATAGGAGCACAGGATCTAAGACAGCATGGGTTTACAACAGGAAGGACATGTCAAAATAATCTGATCGATTTCTTTGAATCGTAACCAAGTGGTGGACCAAGGGGTGCAGTTGATGTCACCTACATTGATTTCTGAAATCTTTTGGTACCGTAGTGCACTGCACCAGAGAGAAATGTAGGGGTGGTGGTGTAACCATTTGTTTTAGATCCAACCTGGGCATCACAGTGCACCCACTGGGAAACACGAGTTCTTTTGAATATGCAGCTGTTCATGGTGGTCCAGGCATGGGTTGCAGGATTTTCCTTGTTTATCGTCCTGCTAGTACTGCAGGGAACTTCTTGTAGGACGGTTGCCAAATTCATCCCCAGTGAAACATTGGAAGCCGCCAGATGTATTATTCGGGGGGATTTCAATGTTTGGGCTGACGATGAATCCTCTCAGCTTGGTCATAACCTCCTCCAAACTATGTCATCTTTGGGCCAGTCAAAGTTGTTTTGCTGTTGCTCATCAGAGCGGACACACACTGGATCTTGTGTTCTCACTGGGGCTTGAGATAAATAATCTCAGAATTGATCAGGTGGCTTCATTCGATCATTGCACAGTACAGTTCATGTTTGGGCTCCCACCTAATGACCTACCCCTACAGAGATGATGAGCTGTCGCACTTCATGGGGATTGACCGGGAGGGTTTTCTGGTGGCAGACAATCTATCTGATGTGGGAAATGTATGTGTTGGAGGCGATAGTCTGATGCTGGACTCAAATAATAGAGTTCGATCAGATGCCATTGACTCCATTGCATCTGTCCGTGTATTATGCTAAATCTTCCTACATGAGTTCCCCTTAGTTTGATGGTGACCTCTGGGAGATGAAGAAATACTCAGAGGTGAGTGCAGCTGGAGAAGGTCCGGCCTGGATGCGGAGAAACCGGCCCTGGCATTATCAACCATAAGAAGGCAGTGTTCCTGTCCATGATGATTGCCGCCGGGAAGAAATGACCAACTACACTTTTTTGGACTGTGGACTGGCTACTGCATCCTGCGGTGTACAGCTGTAGAAGGTTTGTTTAAAATAATGAAAGTGAAGAGTTTGCTCTGTTCTTTTCGGACAGTGTCCAGTAACCAGCAGGGAGTTTCTCGAGTCATCAATGCCATAGCTGGCAGTGGTCACCATAGGTGTACTAAGTGCACTCTGCCTGGCTGAGGGGAGTTTAAACTAGTGGATGAAAGTCAGGTTATCGGGTGTTAACAAATCTGAAGCACACCTTTTGTGAACTGGATTGAGTGCCTATGGATTTACTGATGAGATGTAGTGACATCATTGGCCCGGTATTTGTTCTGATTGTCTGATGTTCCCTATCTGAGGGGTTCTTTCCTGATGCCTTGAAGGATGCACTGGTGATACCAGTCCTAAAGAAACCAGTGTTGGACCTGGAGGTCAATGCAAATTAATGACATATCTACAGTCTCCCCTTTTTGGAAAAGGTTGTGGAGAAGGTAGTGGAGCTTCTGTTGGAGGGCACCTCATGACCCATGAGCTGAATGAACACTTCCAGTCATGGTTTGGAGAGGCATAGCAAAGAAACGCACTTGTTCGGGTGCAGAATGATCTACTGAGGGCTAGAGATTGAGGAGAAAGGATTTTCCTTGTCCTCCTTGATCTCTCTTCAGCTTTGACACTGTGGACCATTGTGTGTTGCTTGACCATCTCAGGGTACTCTGTGGACTCACTGGCACTGTCATCTGCTGGTTCGACTCCTTTTAAACAACAGGAGAAAACAGGTTGTTATGAGAATTTGTCCCTGACCTCTAGCCCCCTTTTCTGTGGAGTACATAAGGGTTCAGTTCTGGCCACAATGTTGTCGCAGTGTATATGCTGCCCCTGGTGGGGAGTCATTAGGAAGCATGGCTTGGGTTTTCATTTTATGCTGACGACACCCAGCTATACTGATCATTTTCCCAAGGAACATCTAACATGGTGGATGAGCTAAACAGCTGCTGCTGTGCTGAGATCAATGACTGGATGGCATCTAGCTGATTGCGACTGAACCCCGATAAGACGGAGGGTGAGAACTTGGTCAACTGAGTGGCAAACAGGTTTGCAGATAGAAAACAGAGTGAGGTGGTAAATGGTATACAGTCAGAAGTTGGGTGCCTCAGGGGTCAGTCCTGGTGCCAGTTATCTTCAATATCTTCATTGGTGAGATTGCAGATGGACTGGAGGGTAAGGTTTGTCTGTTTGCAGATGACAACAAAAAATAGAAACATAGAATTCGATGGCCGATAAGGAGCGCTTGACCCACCTAGGCTGCCCATTTTCATACCTAAAAGATAAGCTGCAGATCCTAGTTAACCAACATTACTTCCTCCTACCCCCACTAGCACTGACTTATGTCGTTCCAATGCATTCATGAATTCGCCCACTGTTCTTGACCCCACGACTGCCTCAGGGTGGCGGTTCCATGTATTCACAACTGTCTCTGTGGAAAAATACTTCCGCACATTATCGCTGAGCCATTCCCCTCTATCTTTAAATGGCGCCTCTTATTCTTACACATCTCTTGTTAGGAAAGATGAAACCCACTTGGACTTTGTTGATTCTCTTGAGTTCCTTGAAAGTTTATATCATGTGCCCTCTCTCCATCCTTTCCTCGAAGCTATACATATTAAGCTGCTTTAGTCTTTCTTCATATGTCTTCTGGTGCAGACACTGCACCATTTGAGTTCCCTCCTCTGGACAGCCTCCACTCTGTCTATGTCTCTGTGGAGATGGGGTCTACAGAACTGAACACAGTACTCTGGGGTCCGCCAACTATCTGTACAGAGGGATAACAACTACAGTTTTCTACTAATGATGCCACTCCATATGCATCCCAGTATCCCCCAGCCTTCCTTACTGCCTTCTCACATTGCTTGCTCACATTTAGGTCATCTGATATAATTAACCCCAGGTCAATTTCCATTTTACTGTTGTCAGTATCTCACCCCATTGTGTACTCTTCTACTGTGGTTTTGTTTGCCAGGTGCATTAAATTGCACTGTTTTGCATTGAATCTGAGCTGCCATAGATTTAACCATTCTCCAACCTTGCCAAGTCCTTCTCATCCTTTCCACTCCATCTTGTGTATCAACCCTGTTGCAGATCTTTGTGTCATCTGCTAAGAGACATACTTTTCCTTCAGTTCCTCAGCAGTATCATTTACAAAGACACTAAAAGGACCAATCCCAGTACTGAACCATGCGGTATCCACTAATAACCATCCTTTCTTCACTGTGTACTACATTTACTACTATCCTTTGCGTACTGTTGTCTAGCCAATTTTTATCCAGGCTACCACCATGGGACCCACTCCAAGGCTGCCTGAATTGTGTATTAATCTTGTGTGTGGGACTATATCAAATACCTTGCTAAAATCTAGGCAGGCCATGTCAACAGCCCCTCCCTGGTCTACTACTTTGGTCAGACAGTCAAAGAAATCTATTAGATTCATCTGACACAACCTTCCCATCGTGAATCTATGATGCCTTGGGTCCTGTGCCCCACTGGCCTGTAGGTACTCAACAATGCTTAACTTCAGCAGTGATTACATAATTTTTCCTACCACTGAGGTCAAACTAAGTGGCCTGTATTTTCCTGCCTCTGTCCTGCTCCCACTGTTTGTGAAGATGAATCACATCCAGCCTCCTCCAGTCCTCAGATACCACCCCATCCTGAGATAATAACAACTACAAAAATGGAAAGGGACCGGGAGTAGTCATATCAGATGACCTAAGGTGGGCAAGCAATGTGAGAGGGCAGCAAGGAGGGCTGGGGGATACTGGGATGCGCAGGAGAGGCATCACCGGTCGAAAACAGGAAGTTATTATCACTCTGAACAGACAGCTGGTGAGACCCCATCTGGAGTACTGCGTGCAGTTCTGGAGACCCAGTCTCCACTAAGACATAGACAGGATGGAAGCTGTCCAGAGGAGGGCAACTAAAATGCTGCAGGGTCACCTACTGGCAAAGAGTTTTCTGTTGACAAGGAAACAAATAAAATGTAAAAGATATGAGGGTACAGTTTTCCTTTATCAAAAATATGGCGAATGCCCTGGGTGTACTCGAGAGAGGTGCACAACTCCGCTGCACGAGGATTTCATTTCAGTGCCTTGGAATGGATCAAGCCACTACCTTGTGGAGGAGACAGGCTGAAAATGCTTCTGTAATGTGAGACCAAGTGGATAGTGACTTTGAACTCCATGAATCTGGAAGGTTTGAATTATCAATCTGATTTCAAACCATTCCGTTACAAAATATTTTGTTTAAAGGGACACTGCCATTTTCCTTTCTGTGCTTTCTATTCAATTTCTGACAAGTATGTAAAATTAATCTAATATGGGCCATTCACTTTAATTTGGCTCTATACTGTCTTTTTGACTCAGTATGACAGACTTTTGAACCAAGGTCATTTTGCTTAGGATCTCTGTTTCTGTGTCTTTTTTATTTTTCTTTTCACTTTGCATCGTCTCCCTCCCTGTGGTTTAGTACTAATGCAGTGGACTTTGACAATTCCTTGCTCTTCTAACTGTTTTATGTCTCTCTGCTAGCCCCACCCCTCCACCCTCAATGACCAAGCTGTGTCTGCTCACATTCTTTCTTTTTTTTCTGTTTTCTTTTGCACTGCTTACCCAATACCAAGGTCAGCTACCTAAAATTACTGTGTAGTTCTTTGCACTTTTTTTGGCCTCGGTTTCAGCAGTAAAGAGGAACAAGTAATGGAAAATGGTTACTTAGGCCAAAAGGCTGGAGTCAAAAGTTATGATACAAATGAAAAGTGTTTGATATTTGCTTTGTTTAAATCAAACAGGAGTAAGATCTGATTCTTTGAAAATTGTTTTCACTAATTTATGCACATAGACACTTGCTCACCTGTTCTCTTTTCATTTGTTGTGTGTATTTGCAACTGACCAATCAGCACATGTAATGTACTTTGGTGGGGTATAAAAGAGATGTCAGGTACAGCTAACTCCACCCCTGATGAAGGCGTGAGTTTAGAGATGAAATGTAAGAGGTGTTAGCACAGCATCTCATGTAGTTCAGTCACTTCAATAAAATTGACTAAATTGACCTTCTGGTGTGCTGCCATATTGCAGGGTGCAACACGGCAGCTGCCATCCGAGCTCCGACTGCACCATCCATCATGGTAGCACCCCCCCATGCACGATCATGGGCATAGGTATACAATTGAAATGTCTAATATCCATGGTGGTCCAGTGGACCGTTGCCAGCCCCAGCATGGGCATTAGTACATATCAAACATCCTGATTTATCCCTGGTGGTCCAGCAGTACCCCCTTCCCCATGCCCACTGCGCCACCCCAACCCTGCTCCCCCACAGTCAGCGGAGGGTGACAGCTACCCCCCCACAAGCCGCCCAGCCAGCCACCTGCCAACTGACTGTGTACAGTATGGCTGTATGCCCATTGGTCCACGCTTTTGTCATCTGGATAGACAAGATATGAATTCCCTCTTGCAGGTCATACAACACCCATATGGCACTAGAATGCCATATGGGTAGTTAGACAGATAAAATGGCAAAATGTAAAATTTTAACTGTCCTTGTTTGGCTGTGAAAGCATCATTCAGATGATCCTCAGGTTGGACCTCGACTTGCCAGTACTCACTGACCAAAACCAGAGTGGAAAACCAATTAGCTTTTGCCAAACAATCCAGACCATTGTCACTGCTAGGTAGCAGATATGCCACATGCAGACTGTCTACAGCCTGGTTCCTGTTACTTGAACACCAGCAGACAGCCTTCAGATTGGTCAGTCCAGGTGTCAGTCACAGAACATGGAAGTTGTGTGACTGTTAATCAACAAGTGATTGGCATGACTGTCCCCGGTGAATAACGAAAGTCCACCAACACACCATTGGGCCTCCTGGCTCTATGCCAGGTTCCTGGGGCCTGAATAAGCATTGCCTACAATTGGCTCCAGCAGTAATATTAAAGGGGGATCAGAGATAGCAAAGATGGCTGGATCTTGTAGTTCTTTTGGACAGTGGCCCAAATGTCTTCCCTGGAAACATGGATGGTGGCACTGGAGTCACAGCTTAGTGGGGGTGGCATAGAAATTGACACAGCTGTACAAGGTTATTACAATATGGAAGTCAAGTTGCATCACTGAAGGATGTTCAGGCTTCCACAGCCATTTGTAACTGCTGACCTAATGACCCTGTTGGCTTACTCTGCAGGGGCATCGCAGGATCAGCAGTACTATCACCCAACACTCCGTGGAAATTCTGCAACAAAATACCCCATCCTGCCTCTGCAGCTCCCTTCCCCAAAAGAACTAGAGTGAACTTCCTCCTACTCATTGCGAATAATAAATGGATACTGATGAACAAATCCACCCTCCTATTGCTCCTTCCTAAATAGTCATAGACCGAGGTGCTTCAGATTCAAAATAAAATAAAGTATCTGACTCAAAACTCTAACAGATATAATAATCATTGAAAAATGTTTCCATGATTTTAGTCTTATTATAAATACATGATTTTATATCAAGACCTGATAAAAAGCTTGTATAAACAGTAGCGAAACACACCATTCAAGCTGCCCATTATAGGAGGTGATCATTTGCTGCAAAATATCTTATGACCTGACACTACTCCTAGTGTCTGCACCATATCCCTTAGGAGTCATAAGTAAGTGTTCCCAAAAACATAAGTGTCCCCTTCCAGCCTAAAAAGCATTGAAATGCCCCTAAAAGGTCTTAGGAAATGCCTGCGACCATTATGTGAGTGTTCAGTAACAACATAGTGTCCCCTGACTTTGAACTTATGAAGTGCCCATATACATTGTTGTGCACTACCCTGAAGTATACATGGTATGTCCCCTATAAATATGCACTCATGTTGTTTGCAAACTGATAATTTGCTGGCAATGGCATCCCTTTATTGCACAAGTCAGGGGTGCATAAAAGATACAGATTACTTATTGAATCTGAATATGGTTAACTGTTCCGATTTTTTTGTTTGGTGGGGTACATATTGCGCTGGCGTGTGTGAGTGGGGGTATATATTGCCTTGAAGTGTGTGCCTGTACAGAAAGATTTCCTTCACCTACAGCAGTGTGTGTGGGTGTAGACAGAAATATTTCATTCAGCTACAGCACATTACTGATGGTATAAAAAGGTCTGTTTATTGCCTGCCTATGTTTTCCATTATTTGAGAACATGCTGCATTCTCAAACTACCAACTACAAGCTATTTTTTCTCCCAAATAAATCTGATCCTTACATTCTCCTCCTTTTTTTCTTTCTACCTTTCAGGGACTTCGGTATGTACGTGTCTGAGTCTGTTTATAAATTGCTTTTCTAATATATATTCCATAAGCATACATTTGAGTCTATATATATATATATATATATATATATATATATATATATATATATTGCTTTCGAACCGATACTACAAACAGTAATATTAAAGAGGGGGTCAGAAGAGCAAAGATGGCTGGCCATTGTAGTTCTTTGGACAGTGGCCCAAATGTCTTCCCTGTAAACTTGGATGGTGGCACTGGATTCACAGCTAGTGGGTGGGGGGGTGGCATAGAAAGGCAAAGTTGCATCACTGAAGGATTCTTTGAATCAAGCACCCACCCATCTATTTGGGAATCCAAGCAACATGAAATATAAACAAAGTGATCGTCTACAGAACAACTGTATGGGAACCGTGGGATATTTTACCATTTATTTCCAAGAGCATAGAAGGGATGAAATTCCGTTTTTAATAATCGGATGTTATTGAAGTATTTCAACCTAAACAAAAAAGGCTCAGAACAAATATAACCACCTACATCAAGAGGCTGTATAGGAACTGGACAATAATAAGCTGTATAACCATACAGTATCCCCATATTGGCTCTGTGTTTTAGTGAAATCCCGCTTTATAAATTTAAAGATGAGAATACTGAAGCACTGAGAGGTCATACAGTATTTTTTTTTCCTATATATGGTCGGAAGGTATATTTTAGCCTTCTATTTATTATGAACCCACACAGCAGTCTTTTTTTCCTCACACTGTGCAGAAGGCTGATGGCTGTGGTCGGATTTGAGCCAGAAGCTCCGGGTCTACCAAGCCTACACCATGCTGCATCATTGCCTCAGGTCGGTTCAAATATGTTCAAATATAGCTAAAAATGCTGGTCTCTACAATGCTGCTCTCTACAATTCCTATTAACGCAGCACAAGAGGGACACCATCTTCAACCCACATAATCACTGTCAAGTCCCATTCTTGATAGTAATTAATTCCCTCCCCTCACATTCATTTGTTTTTAATTGAATATACTTTATTAAATTTTGTGCAGTTAAATCACAAACGGATTCACTTGAATGGGCTAGAAGCTGCACCCTCCCCTCCCATTCCATCCTGACTAGAATTGAACATTCTCTGGTACCATTGTTTCAATAATAATAAATACCATCCCTTCCATTCTACACTGACCAGCATCCAACACACTACCCAGCCTTGTCCAGAGCAGAAATATGGTGCTCAAACTTGTACATACAAATTGCTCAACTCCTCCCTCTGTAGCTATAGCCACCACAAAAAGAACACTAAACTGTAGTGTTTCGTTTGACCCACCTGTTCAGGCTCTCTCCCTCCATGTACAACTGGACCCTAACCTGCTGGTTGTGTACATTTGTTTTGAAAAAGCTGCGGAGCTGCAGAGACTCGCAAGATGTTACGATGTTCAGGCTTCCACAGCCATTTGTAACTGCTGACCTAATGACCCTGTTGGCTTACTCTGCAGGGCATCGCAGGATCAGCAGTACTATCACCCCAACACTCGGTGGAAATTCTGCAAAAATACCCCTATCCTGCCTCTGCAGCCCCTTCCCCAAAGAACTAGAGTGAACTTCCTCCTACTCATTAGGAATAATAAATAGATACGATGAACAAATCCACCCTCCTGAAGCTCCTTCCCCAAATAGTCACAGACCGAGCTGCTTCAGACTCACAAATAAAGAAAGTATCTGACTCATGAACTCTAACTTAGATATAACAGTCATTGAAAAATGTTTCCATGATTTTATTTTTATTATAAATCCATGCTTTTATATCAAGAACTGGAAAAAAGCTGCTATGAACAGTAAGACAAACACACGATTCAAGCTGCCCATTATAGTAGGTGATCATTTGTTCGCTCCTATAGCAACCTCCTGTATTGTGGCACCAACTCATTGGTGTTTCCAACTCTGTCAGCACGTTCAGAGATTACTTTTGTACTCATGTGAAATAAATCGATAATATGTCAGAGGACCACCAACCAAACTTGTTTGTTCCTTGTTCGTTGAACCATTGCTTTATGACATAGTGTCAGAAACAGACATCTACTGTTTAGTGGGGATGAAGGGGACTGACAGTGTCAGTTTGCTCTCTGATGAATGCTATGCATTTTTTCTTACTTGTCTTATAATGGCTGGCTAAAAAATGACAAAGAAAACAGACTTTTGACCGGGATTTACAGTCTGGGAATATTTTTTTGACTTGTGAGATCTGCCACAGGTTGTTCAATTCAGATCTACTATTTATGTGTCATTTTGTTTTCAATTACAAATAATTTGTAATTTTTAGAATAAAATTGGACTAGATTCGGCAGGATCCCTGCACTGCACCATCCATTAAAAAAAAAAAGCAATGCCACTCCGACATCTGACTCTTCTGTTTATGTACTGTAAATCTAATGACATCTGACTCTTCTGTTTATGTACTGCAAATCTAATTGATTATAATTTTTTTTTTCGTGGTTTTTTTTATTAACTGCAGTATATATGTACCATTATGTACATTTAAATGAGTAATTATCAATTCATGTGTTGATTGCGATTGGTTGGAGTTCCCACAAACAAACACAGGCACACTTTGGAGAACTGTTTTTAGTATGCAATACACTGACTGGGGTTATGGCTGTCTAGGATTTTCTAGACTTCTGTAAAATAAGTGCCACAAATGGATAACAGGAAGATGCACTTGACCCTTCTTCAGTGTTCCAAGACATCAGTTAGAAATTTTGAGAAGAGAGTTTAGTAACATGGATGTACAGATGCAGCCTTTCCTGACAGACACTTTCTTTGTCCCTCATTAGTAACTGGAGGGGTATTATTTATTTATGTAGAGTATGCTTTCATCAATATGTGAAAGCGGTTATAGCCAAGAGCACGACCCCCTAACTGACTTGTCCCTATAACCTCAATTATAGTGCGGTATATGAAATAATAAACAGTACCCTATATAAAAGGGTCCCATAAGCAGGCGTTAATATAACCCGACATCGGAAGTGTCTCTAAATTATATGTTACCAATAGCATAAATGCCCCCAGATCAAACATCCCCATAAAGGTATAATACTCGTAGGGGTATGGACAGTGGACACTGTGTGTACAGATACAGAACAGTGTGTGCGTGTGTGTGTGTGTGTGTGACTGCAAAAGAAAAAAAAAGAATATTTTTTCTGGAGGGCAAGACATAAATGGTTTGTTGCTCACCAAATGGGCGAAGGCATTATCCACAGATCCTATAAAAAGGTTTGTTTATTGCGTGCCTGTGTTTTCCATTCTTTGAGAAAATGCTGCCATTCTCCAAACTACCAGCTATTTTTTTCTCCCCAATAAGTCTGAGCCTTACATTCTCGGCCTTTTTTTTTCTTTCTTACTACCTTTCAGGGACTTTGGTATGCACCTACACACAGCAGTCTTTGTTTTTTTTTTTTCTCAGACTGGGGAGAAGGCTAATGGCTGTGGTTTGATTTGAGCCCGAAACTCCGGGTCTCCCAAGCCTACACCATGCTGCATCATTGCCTCATGTCTGCTAAATATGCCCTCTTATCGTTTCCAATATAAAGCCTTACTGTTACCCCACATCGGATGTCTGAAAATCAAATGCTACCAAGAGCATAAATGCCCCCAGATAAAACATCCCCATAAAGTTATAATACTGGTAGGGGTATGGGCAGATGACACTGTGTGTGTGTGTGTGTGTGTGTGTGTGTGTGTGTGTGTGTGTGTGTGTGTGTGTGTGTGTGTGTGTGACTGCAGAAGAAAAAAAATGAATATTTTTTCCTTTTGAAGAAGAAAAAAAAAGAATATTTTTGCCGGGGAGGGCATGTTATGAAAAGCAACTGTTAGTTAGGGACTGTTGCTCACCAAATGGGCAAAGAGCATTATCCCTGCAGCTCCTTCTGCATTTTGCTAACTGGTATTTTGCTGGCAACTGCATCGCCCCTACTGCACAAGTCAGTGTTGGCCAAAACATACAGCTTACTTATTGTAGCTGAGTGGGTTCACTGTTCCGATTTGGGGGGCATATTGCCGGGGCGTCTGTGTGGGGTTATATATTGCGTGGAAGTGTGTGTACAGAAAGATTTCCTTCAGCTACAACAGTGTGTGGGTGGGTGTGTGTGTATAGACAGAAATATTTCACAAGCAACAGCATATTACTGATAGTATAAAAGGTCTGTCACCCACAAAGATAAACTGCAAGAATGTGAGGAAAGTGGAATGCCTACAGAGCTCTAGACGTAACCTTTCCATATAAGGACTTCATACATTAAATTTGTATATTGTGCGATGTTGTCCATTATTTCAGATAATGCTGCAATTCTCCAAACTACAAGCTATTTTTTCTAATCAATCGTCTAATCCTTACAGTCGCCTCCTTTTGTTTCTTTCTACCTTTGAGGACTTCTGTATGCACATATTTGAGTCTGTATATATATTGCTTTTGTAATATATATTTGGTATACATATATTTAAATACATATATATCTTGCTTTTATAACATATATTACAAAAAATGGGAGTTTATGTCTGAAATCCCCAAACGGTCTGCATAAGGCAATCTTTTGATTTTATTTCCATTTTAGGCTGTGTGTCCATGGCATTGCCTAATCACATCCACTTGTGACTTATCTGCATCACCAGCATTTTTGCGAACCCTAAATTTTATCGGCTGTAATTACCATCATCCTTACCATATGAGTATAATCTGCTGTGCATTGTAATAATTAGTGGAGTCTCACGTGAAAGATATAAAGGGATAAGAAGCTGGAATGAAACAGCCTGACTGGATGCATGGGACAGATACTCTATGTTTCTATGGTATCCATACTAAATCCCGCAGACCATATTCCCGCTGACCCAAATCGAGACTAAAATGCGAAATTGCAAAATCCTGATATTTATAAATGATGAATTGCAAAATCCGATAGTTATAAACCATATGATGTTAATATGGAGCCAAGAGCTTCTTGGATCACTTTGTGCTACTCGCTGGATCGCTGCTGCTCAAGTAGAGCCTTGTGTTGTGACCCCACGAATGTGTGTGCGTGTGTGTAAAATAGTCTCATTCAGTGTGCACTGAGTATTACAAGTTACCCTGTTACCTGTAAAGAAGAGGAAAAAATCTAAGTTCAGCAGCTATCTGGAAGGATTTCAGGACAGCCTGAAGATCTTTAGTTGCACCTGCAGCTAGCAGTCATCTGGTTTGCTGAACAAGTTTGCATAGATCTAAACCATGGGATGCTAGGGGCACTCAGGCAGGGGGCTGAGGTGATATAGAGAATAGTCGGGTCCCCATATACTCTTTGCCTCTCGAAAAACAGTTGCTTCTTCTAGCAAAGACCAAGTCAAATCTGTTGCTTCCTCTAACTGCCAATTTCTGTGCAGCATCTAAACCTGCATCCCTTCATTCATAATTTTGTATGGCATACTATCTCTCCATTGTTAGTGTACTGATGCTACTTTGTATGCACGGAGGTTGTCTTGAGTACAGGTTGATCAGAATGCTAAATACCGCTATGTGGAGTGCCACCACTATATAGATGAAGCAGAAAATTCAGAACATGTACCAGAGACTCCTAGATCGGGTTCTGAAGTATCTGTTTGATAGAATTGTGTGGGAATTTCAATAACGGGGATATCTGCGTTTGGCCAATGTTTCTATGTAATGGAGTGATATCCCGGGACTCCAAACTGGTCTCTGCTGGGTCGCCAGATAATTAGTTCCTTTATGGATTATACTTTTTGGGAGCTGCTTTCTGTGATTATAGGTGAAAGACCCAAGGCTGCCGCTCCCTGTGATAGTCAGACACCCACACCCCTTTGTGTGACTCCACTTGGATCGGAAGCAGACCCTCCCCCCCCAAAGTCTGCTACACATGAGCACTCTCTTTTGACTTGTTTATCTCTGTTCTACCTTTGGATTTTTATTTCTGCACCTGTAGTAAGTAGATCAGCCTCCTATTGTAAGTCTTTTGTTTTATCGCACTCATTTTCCTTTTCCATCCCCAGACCCGTGTGATCGCCACTAACTCAAATAATTTAAGATTCTGGGGCACAAATAAAGAATTGTGTGACAACTGTAGCCGCAAGAAGGTGTAACTCAAAATAGTGTTTGGTAAGTGGTTTAAATAATTTACAAATTGTCCGCTTTTAGTGAGCATTGCAGTGCTGTTTAGGCAAAATGGAAGAAAACACAAACCACAGCACTGTATAGACCCTATAATGGCCTGAGTACTTTGGCATTATGTTCACTCTGGGACCTTTGCAAGGGGTGAGTCATGCCAATACTCAGTACTGTGTAAAGAAATATACAGTGCTGTAGCATTTATTTTTACAATTTAAGAGGTGAGAGGGCAGTGTGTAAATTCCGGAAAAAAAAAACCTTCCCACCTCGTACCTTGCTGTGATATACTCAGTAGTCAGAGTCCTCTTCTGTGTTGTTGGCAATGCAATGAGATCGAAAAATGGACCGGGAGTCATCAACAGCACTAATTTCTTTGAGCACTTTTATTTTGTTATTCTCCTGTGATTTATTAGCTGAACAGATGGATAACTTGTGATTGTTGCTTGCAGCCTGACTCCCTATGCCAGTCAGAATAGTGTTCTTAGCAGGGTGTAAGCTCTCATGGGGAGTCAAGGGTACCATGCCGGCTTGTTTAATATGGAAGATGGATGGCCATCATCCAAAAAAGGGGGCAGAGTTTAGGTATGATGTAGACCAGTTTCTGTTCCAACTGGTAAGGATGGGATATGAGATATGGCACCGATCAGAATCCAGAGAGATTCAGAGGACCGTGGTGAAGTCGCCCTCCCCCACCCGACCAAACCAGGATCGCTGCCTTCCTGAAAATGGTTTTAGGTACAATTATAATAAAAATCAGTCTGCAAACCCACCTGCTTGCTTTTGCTCCCACTTGCTACTTAGGAGATTACCTGAAGAAAACAGGAAAAAAAGTGACAGGATTGGTAGGAACTCACCTTCAACACTTGCAGGCAGGAACCGAGAGGTGCAGTGATTGCTTGGACACCGGCAGCCTAAAGGAGCTGGAAAGGTTTGGGGACAGGTGTGAGAATAATTTATATGTCAATCAAAGCATAGCATCGTGACACCACTGAGTAGGGGCTGTAACTACGTGAATGGCAGGTTTACATGGGTCCCGAGTGAATACACAAATGGGGTGAAATTACCAAAATTAGGAAACGAGCAAACAGAAAGAATAAAGGTGAAGGTAAGGGATGTGGTGAACATACTGAAACATTATTTGTTTAAAAGATACAGAGTTCTTCAGAAAACGGTGGCTAAAGGCTGACAGTGTCCCTTTAACCTTGTTTCTAGCCTGGATATTGTTGTTTTCCCTGTAGCCCCTTTCCCTTAGTCTGTTGGACAGTTCACCTGTTCTGACTGTGTACAGTTAATTAAACTGGTATGCAAACAGTTTAACAATCATATCATGACCCATAACTTGATCTCCCCTAACCAACATGGCATCGGGGGGGGGGGAGACATTGTACTGATACTGCCTTGGCAGGGTTCACAGACACTGTCCTCAGGGCCACCCAGAGTGGTAATTTACCAGGGGCAGTGTTCGTGGACCTAACCAAGGCAATTGACCTTGTTGACCATACAAGTTTACTGGATTGGGGGTGGGAGGTTCTGCCTTGTCTTGGTTCAGGGACTATTTATTTATTTAGTTGTTCACTACCAGGTAAGTGTTTCAGACAAAGAAATTGTCTATTTTCAGTCACGACCCGGGAGAATTACAGACATAGATAAAAGCACATCACGTCACAGTGGTTACTATTGCATAATACAGACTTGGGTCAAACACATTACAGTATAGACAGGCACGGTGATACCTACTGTACTGGAGAAATTAGCCATTACACTAGGCTATCCATAGATACAGGGGAATACACAATACAGTTTCAAGGAGCTAGACCATATGGCATAAGTAAATAGAGAAACTATTCTAGACAGTCTTGCGGTGACAGACCTCATAGCCTGTCCTTGCCTGCTATTTAAAAGTGGGTGAGAGTAATAAGTGCTTGAATATGTTCTGAAAGGACATGCAAAGGAAGCCTAACTAGGTGTCCTCACCAGGGGTTAGGTCACAAGTGCATCTGTCAGAGGCTAGGAAGCAGGTACGGAGCTCACTTTTAAAGATCAGGTGTGTAGTGGAGTGCCTCACAGTTGAAGGCAGGGAGTCCTATAGCTTTGTGGTTGACACCGCAAATGCCTGCTCACCCATCCTAGTGGTGCATTTGGGTGCATTAAGGAGTGACATTTTGGTAGATCTCAGTGGATAAGTCTGATGGGCTGGGTTCATCAGGCATGCAAGGGACATTGGTGTTCCAGTTCTGATGATACTGTCAATTGTGCATCATGTGGTATAGACTTAGTAAGAGGCGAGAGAGAGCCAGCCCAGACTGGAGTAAAGTATGTAATGGTGGGTGTGCCTAGGTAATGATAGTGTGAAGTGACAGATACTTTTATAACAGGTGTCCCACTTCTGCAATAGTCCTTTATTCACGTCTTTATAGGAAGTGATTCCATAAGTCAAGCTAAGTCACAATAACCCCTGCGCGATTGCTAATTTTGCCTTAGAATTTAAGGATGCTCTGACTTTGTAGGCCAGACCCAACTTGATATTAACTGCCTTGCAAGTGTTGGTGATATGGAGGCTGTAATCCAATGAAGGGTTGAGGGTTATACCCAGGTATCTGAAAGAGTTCACCAAATCCAGGAGCAAGCCATCTGAGCCATGTATGGCTAGAGTTGCAGAGTTGGCTTTGAACCTTGGTGCTGATCCAAACAACATTGCCACCATTTTTTTGATATTCAGAAGAAGTTTGCTTTGAACTAGCCACTCACGTAGATAGGCAAAGTCCAACTCACGTGTGGTATTAATGGGGGAGATGTCCCTGGCAATGGTGGATAACACCATATCATCCACGTATACGATGGTAGAGGTAGTGCTCTACATTTGAGGCAGCCTATTCACAAACAGTGAGAAAAGTAGTGGTCTGAGAACTGAGCCTTGTGGTACATCAATGCTGGTAGGGGAGAAATCAGATTTGCAATTGTCAATCTGAACAAATTGTGTCTGCCCAGATAGGTAACTGCTGAATCATGTTGATGAGACTTGGCAGAATCCAAGTGTGGCCAGTCTATCTAGTAGCAACATGTGATTTACCAGACTGAATGCTTTAGTTAAAGCCATGAAAATCACTCCAGCGTGTAGCCCTTTATCCATTGATAGCTTGATGTCATTAGTGAGTTTGATAAGCACTGTGGCCGTACTGTGCCCCTTCCTGAAGCCATGTTAGACAGGGGTGAGAAGGTTGTTTTGTTGTACGTAGTCCATGACCTGGTCGACTACTAGTTTTTCAAGAATTTGTTTTAGTGTGGATAATATTGCTATTGGGCTATAGTTGTTCATGCCTTTTGTGTCCCCTTTCTTATGCATGGGGACAACTCAAGCTATCTCCTAGAGAGACGGTACTTCCCACGTACTGATGGAAAGGCTATAAATCCTGGCAACTGGTGCCACTATAACAGGGGCCACTAGTTTAAAGAATCTTGGTTTTAGGCCATCTGATCCTGCTGATCCATGCTCAGGTAGTTTCCTCAGAAATCTCAGAATCTCAAGCATGGTGACCTGCTTAAAACTAAGTGAAGTGGAGGCCTGGGTTGGGGACACAGTTGGACAGATAGAGGGTTGACTGGTCAGCCTCTCACAGTCTGAGAGGTCAGAGAAGTGGATGCTTTGCACCTATTCACAATGGTATAGGTGTTATTGCAGTTGGCACCATTAACAGTCATATCAGTGATCATCAAGCATCCTCCTTGTCCCAAGAAAGTCTTAATATGGTTCCAGAAACCATGCACATCGTTGGTTGATTTCTGTAGTAGCTTAAGAGAGTAAGCCATTTTTGCTGCCTGAATGTCTCTCTTGCATGTGTTCCTCTGCGTACAATATTCATCCCAGTCAGCTTGTCAGCCACTTTTCTTTGCAGCAAGCCAGGTCTTGTCCCTGCTCCTCATACTGGTCAGGATCTCACTATTCACCCATCTTGTTGCTGTGCCTCAGACCCTCCTTCTTTTCATGGGAAGGTGCTTATTTTGAGATTCCTATAGGGTGGTTATGAGATAGGTTACAGCAATGTCAACATCATCCGCATGGTAAATTGGGGACCAGTCAGTGTGGCAGAGATCCGCATGTAGCTTGCAGATGTTAATTTTGGAAAAGTCCCGAAAGTGTATTTCTTTGGGGGGAGGCTTTGGGATTAGTGCCCTCTACATGCAATAAACTGGGTATGGTCACTGACAGCATCAGCTAGAGTGCCCCAGCATTGAATTTGGTCTGCTCTGTTTGTGGCAATCCAGTCCATGAGGGAGTTGTGTCCTCCCTGTTGCGATGGTCTCTTTGGATATTTTATTAGCTGAGCCAGGTGCAACTTGTTGAGCACGGCATCATATAATCCTGAGTATTTCCCAGTCCAGTCCAGGTTGAAATCCCCCATGAGGAGGAATTCTTCTTTTACCTCATGTGATGCCAGGTGATCCATGAGGTTAGTTAAGCCAGTGATGCCACTTTTGGGTGGGTTATAGACACATATCAGATTGATTTTGTTGGTGTTATCAAGAGTCAGAACCATATGAAGGGTCTCCAAAGAACTAGTTATGTCCATAGGCTGGGCAGTTATCGCTAAGTGACCCTTGGCATATAGGGCAACCCCTCCCCCCCTTGGAGGAGTAGCTATCCTTACAGAGAAGTTTATAGCCATTTATTGTGCATATGGGGCCATACGCACAAAGGTTGCACAGCACACGCAGGGCATGTGCAAACCCAGCAGGGGTGGAAATGCACCCAGTATGCGCATGCAACTAAGTCACGGAATGCACAACGCGGTCCTTGCGCACCGAGTACAGTGGAAATGCACAGCCACGTGGATGGCCCACGCAACAGGTATGCAGGGGCATGTCCACATACCCAGCACATAGGACACCACTGAAAACATGCATGACCATGAGCGGGGCACACATATGCATGCCACATGGCACGCACACATACGTGATGTCAGGGGCAGCCGTAAAGTACCGCATAAGCCTATGCCACTTGCAGCAGGCAAGGAATGGCAAACAACAGTTGACAGGGCTACAACACAGGACACAGCCATGTGACTACAGTGAGTGTGTGGCAACAAACATCCAACCACACACACACACACACACACACACCGTGCCACAAACACCAGGGATGGAAGGGCATGCATGGCAGTACGCTAATGTACAGGGACCACAGCCACCTGAAACAGCAGCTGCGTGTGGCAGCCAGCCATCCATGACCACCAGTGAGCAGGGGCATGGCTGCACACCACTGTAGTGTGTGCAACACCAATGGCATGCAACCTCAGTGCAGCAGACACACAGACTGGCACACAAGCAAGCATGGGCACAAGCAGCCACAGTCGAAAAGGCAGAGACACAGCAGCAGACCAGCAGCACCCCCAGATGGACCATGCCAGTGACCAGTAACCCTATGGAAATCACCTACACTGGCCTGTGGACTACAAAAATACCCATGATAGCAGAATTCCCCGATGACCCCCTGTAACCAATGCAATGCCATGTGGAGTGCGGTCACCTTGTAAACATCCCCAGTGTCCCAGAAAAACACAGGAATCCCAGTAGACCCATGAGCCCTGGAGCAGACCAGTGAACCCGCCACAACCTGCCTGACGAATGCCTGTGGAGCTGCCCACCACCCCCATGGGCATTGGAACCGCACATGGTCTGTCAGCCGAAAGCACCCACAGGGTAGGCCCCCCAACACAGGCAGACAGTACTGTGGCCCAGACACGTACATGCATGACAGTGGGGTACCCCTCCCAACAGGCACACACACACACACGCACACACACACATGAGGCAGTGACCACACAGGACATGTAAATATGCAATTTATTGGCACAGGAACAACACAACACCTACAGTGCACTGACACAGCAGAGGCTGAACCACACCCCACACAGACAAGGAAACCCCACAACAGCTGGAGCACTCCCCAACACAGCCCTCAGTGTTCCTAGGCAGATGTTCCTGACAGTGGCACTCCGCTGGTCAATGGGCACACACAGTAGGGTGGCACCCGCATAAGCCTGGCAGCAACATTATCCTTCCACTCCTCATCATCATCGTCGGCAGCATCATCTGAACCCATGTGCAGTCCACTGGCACCTGGCATGTCACTGGGCCACTCTACCCACAGCAGGACCATCCGTTGGATGAGACTCCTGTAGCACTGTAGGGAGAGAGAAACAATTAGAACCAATTACTGGGCCATGCCCTCCCCACCATGGACACACAGTGATGCATCCAATCCCCCCCACCAATATGGACACCACGGCGGCCGCACTGACATGACCACCAATGGGTATCACCGAGGACAGCAGCCACACTGTACAGGCTGGGCATGCACACAGGCCTGTGACAGGAATGCCACACGGTCACCATGCAGTCAAGCCATGAGGGTTGCGGGCATCCAAGAGACCTGGGCAGAACATGTGAGGTCCCCTCAGACATCTATGGCACAGCATGGCATGACAATGGTGCATACCCTCAACTGTCCCTGATACCAGGGACCTCCCTGATGTGTACAAACCTGTCCCTGTCCCTCAACAATTTGAGTGATCATGACACAACAGTGGATTACAATCACAAAATAATGCCATAAAATGCAGTAACATACCTGTACATTGTCAGAAAGTGCATAAAAGCACAACTCCCCTTATTCTATCAGCATCCTGAGTGACTAGTACTAAGTATAATGCTGTGACCCTGAGCCTGGGCCTTTGTTCCTGACTATGTGAAACCTTGTCCCTGATGTATGATGAAAGAGATTAAGAGGTATGCAATGGTGTGCCAGTGGACACTTACCCATGATGGCTCAATGACTCTCCACAGGGTCCATGGGTCCACAGGCCCCAGCTTCCCCTTGTAGTGCACCGCACCATCCATATCCTTCCACCAAAGGTACAGAGGCATTGCCCTTGCCCAGCACATGTGGTACAGGTCATGTGGGGTCACAACCATGACTGCCGCATCATTACCCTGCTCTGCCAGCTCAGTTTAATGCTGGATGGCATGCCCGTAGTGTCCTGCATGGGGAGGGTGGGAGACAGAAGGAATGAATGCATCAGTACATAGTGACAGACTGAAACCCGGACCCCCTCACCCTCAGTTCAACACCCGTGTGGCCCATGATGTACCTACCAAAGCTGATGCAGTTGTGGCCCAGAGCTGGCCATAGCCTCCACTGTCAAAGAAATCATTCTCTGCCACCCACCACAGTTGCTGAGGGAACATCTCCATTGTCCCTGCGAGATGTGCTATGCCTGACTGTGCTGCTTTTATAGCAGGCCTGAGCAGGGCATGCACGCACCATGTGTGCCGGCATGTGCCACACATTCATGCATGCAGTGACACATGCATACCCCACACATGGGTGATCCACACCAATAAATGACAATGCTGCATGGCATATGGGGCCAGTATGCTGTGCACACATGTGCACAAGCCCGTGCCATACCAGCCTTTGGATGCACACAGGCACACCACAGTTTACAGCCTGTATGTGTGCCACAGTGTTGCACAGTACACAACAATTGGGCATAGTGGCTGCATCGGATTGTGACCCACCCATAGTAGTACACTGGGTGTGGACACAGCGGTATGTACGTCAGCCATGTGGTGCTGACTGGTTGGAGGACAGAGCACCAAGGGGAACAGTGGCAATGTGCAGGGTGCTGTATGTCTGCGTGGTAGCAGAATGTATGCAGCACAAACGGTCACAGGAGTGTGCCTATGGTGGTGCACAATGGTACCCATCTGTATGTACATGCTATATGCAGACACCAGGCACGTGCCATGTGGAACAGACATCGTACCATGGCCAGAGCCATCATCCTGTGTGGACGTGCATGCTGCCATCCAGGGGGTGTACAGCCCTGTACCATTGGCATCGACCACAGCACTGTCCCTGTGGCCACCACCTGTGTGACATGGCGGTGGACGGGTGTGTGCCACATGCTATCAAAGAGCCATACTGCACATGCAGAGCCATGTCCACAATGCACACTGGGCATGTGATGCATAAAGCGAGTGCCACAATACTGAGGCGCTGTTCCTTGTGCATGCCACCACCGGAGTGAAGGCAGTATGTGCCTGGGACTGCTGATGAATGTTCATCTGCTGAATGCAGCACATGGTGGGGTGGACGTACGTGTCCATGCAAAGGAGTGTTCCATCCACACATGGATGGCATCATGCTATGGGAGACCCACTGTACTGAATGGTTCTGACTGCCCTGGGCCATAGTGGTGCAACTGTGCAACCTCATCCACGACCATGTCGCACCGTGGACATGCCACTCCAAGGCCATGACCGTTGAGACCAAGGTCATGTGTGCACTTGCCTACTACATTACTTGGTCATTCCTGTGTGTGGTGGGTGATGTCATTGGTGTGAGTCAGTCATCAGTGTCCAGGGCACTGGCCCAGGTCATGGACGCTCTGTTGGAGCACACACAGGAGCACATACAGATGTCCATGATAGACGGTGAGGTCCATACCATGAAGCAGGCATTCTTCGCAATGCATGGCATGCTAAATGTGGTTGATGCTATGGATGGCATGCACATTGCGATTCTGACACCTTCAGAGGCATACTGGAACCTTAAAGGCTTTCACAGCATCAACTGCCAGGTGGTGTGTGATGCCGTATGCCTGTTCACAGACATGTGTGCGAAGTTCCCTAGGTCTTGCCATGACTCGTACATACTGAACTCATCAGGTCTTGGCACTTGGCTCTGTGTCAAATGCATTGACAGATGGCTTTTGGTAGGTGTCAGGTGCCAGTGTGTGTGTGTGTGTGTAGCATCTGCCAGTCCATGCCATGACTAACTGGTCTCCCTCTCCCACAGGTGACAGCGGCTATCCACTCAGACCATACCTGCTAACACCTATCCTGACACCGGTGGATGCTGCAGAGGTGGCATACAACATGGCACATCTGCGTGTGAGGGCCATTGTGGAGAGGTGCATCGGTATGGTTAAGATGCGCTTCAGATGCCTGGACCACTCAGGGGGCACCATTATGCTGTCACCACAATATGCTTTCTGTATCTTTGCTGTATGTGTGATGCTGCACAACATGGCGGTGCACCGTGGCATGCCACTGCCAGACCACCAACCGCCGAACGTACCACTAGAGTAGTTTTCCAATGACCCTGTGCTTGTCTAGGAGAGAGCTGCTGGATATGCTACACATGCAGCAGTCATGAACGGGACATTCCAGTGCTAGCCATGGCACCTGTGCCACACTGGTGCCCCTGCTGTGGCTGCCTGATCCACGGACACAGTGATGGCAGCCAGTACAACACACATCAGAGTGTATTACAACACATGCACGTGTTCACCCAATGATGAGGCCTGACTGAGGGTGCATGTCACTGGCTGTGTGCAGGTTCTGTCCATGTGTGGTGCTGTGCATCATGGCTGGTGTTTGGTGACAGGGCAGTGGTGCCTCTGTCTTAAGCCCCTGTGCCATGACAAGGTAGCCAGCTGTACATTGGTCTGCCCGCCCACCCCTCACCACATGTCCGCACCCATGTCATGCCCTGTCCCGGCACTGCAGTGTACACAGTACCACATCTGTTACTGGCTGTGTGTGTATGTGTGTGTGTGTGTGTGTGTGTGTATGTGGTGTGCTCCATAGCCGGTCCCAAGGCCAAAAGTCCCATGCAGCATCTCAAGCCCATCTGTGCTCATGGCCATGGCGAGGCATACAGCACTGCCTGTTCATGCACCGTGGGCCATGTCGACCTCCTGGCTGCAGGTCCCAGTGCCCTTGAGCCCCTATCCCTGCACCATGTGAGGTTCTGTGTCCCCATTGCATTCTCAGATGCATTGCCCATTGTACTGTCGGGGTCCTGGTTCTCACTCTACCCCTCCTCTGCTTGGCTGTCCTCCGTGGTAATGTCCTGCATCCCACTGCCGGGTGTATCCATGGTGCAGAGGTTCATGGTGTCCACGACGTGCCCATGGTCAGTGGTGGTGGGGACTGGTGTGCTGCCCATGCCAACATCCCCGTGGCCCTGTGGCATGTCTGGCATGCTGACCTGTGCTGCCTCACAGGGAGCTGGGCTATGGGCTGCACTATTGTGCCATGGCGGTGTTCCTTATGCCGCGAGGATTTCCTTGGTGTGGAACTGTTCCCTTGTGATCACTGATATGTCACACCCTATGGCACGTGCCACTGATGTCAGCTCCTTGATGGCCTCTGTGTTCCACCACATGGCTTTGTGTCAGTAGTACTTGAGTTGCCGTAGCTTAATGTATTGGCAGTCCTGTACTACCGTGGACCACATTGCCCTGCTACACCCTGTCAGATGGGTGAATGGTCCCTTGTCACCACTGTCTGGGTTGCCTGTGCCCACAGTGTGTCCGGCACCTCCATATTGCTGGCAAAGTTGCACACAAGCACCATGGGTCTCAGGTGCCCTATATGCATTGTTATGCATCCCATTGGTGCTGCTCTGCATGGCTGGACAGCTCTCTTCCCTCCCATCAATGGGGTCCCACTCTGCTGGTCTATCTGCACCATCGCTGTCACCTCTGATGGTGTGGTGGTCCACTATGTCGGGGGGCACGGCATTGTCTACCTGTCCTTGCTATGGGGGAGAGCCAGAGGGTGTGTTACTGGTCTGCTACTTGTTGCGTGCCGCTCTCCACACCGCTCTTCATGCCATACTCACCTGTGGGGCACTCCTTCCTTAGCTGTCCTTGTCTGCTGTCGTTGGGTGCATTTTGCAGGCACAGGTCCCACCGGACCCCACCACCACTGTGTCCAGCTGCACTGGCATGACCTGTTGGTACAAAGGGAACACTTCAGGGTCTCTGCTGATGGCCTTTGTTCCACCACAGTTTGGTTGTGTCCATGTGCCATGCTCACCTGCTAGTGTGTCCACACCCTCTGCCTCCCCGTGGATGCTCATGGCGATTATGTTGTCTGCCACCATCAACTCTCTGGGGAGAGCTAGGTGTCTGCTGCTGGTGACCCACTACCAGTGCCATGCTGTTTCCATGACCCAGCACCCGTGTTTCTTGACAGTTGTCCTCAGGTCTCGCCACTTGTATTTGATCGCAGTCAGGGTAAGGGCATCCAGCCCTGCGGCTTTCACGGTGGCCTGGACATCTAGCCACAGTTGTGACTTCACCTCTGTGGGGGTGGATGGTGCAAGGGCACCATATAGCTGGGCATGGTGTGCACTGATCTTAACCACCATCATGGCAACCTGAGGCCCGAAGAAATTGGAGGACCGGGACCTTCCGGTTCCCTCGCTATGGCCTCCTACAGGTGCCAGCCCTGTCGGCTGTGTTTCTGCTTTGCCCTCCACATTTCTATGTGTGCCTTGCTCCATGGGGGCACTGTTTTCCACCATCGTCTGTTCTCCTCCATTGCGGTTGACATTCACTTCCACATCTGTGCAGTGGGAGGCGCATTCATCCATATATGGCAGGATCAAGGGGTGTGGTCACATTGCTAGGCCCAGCCTTCAATGTCTGCACATTCTACTAGTCACCATACATGGTACCACCTTCTCACATTGTGTGGGTCATGTGTCTGTTTGTGCATACCACGTATTCCAGTGGTCCTGTATGCTGCGCAGTTGCACGCTGCGCGTACGTCGTGTTTCCATGCATTTCCCATGCATTTGTGCATAGGGCCCATGGTGTCCAGAATATTTGGCTTCAATCATGTCTCTGTTGGCCCAAGCATATCAGGGGAATATTGAGTCACCCATGCTTCCAGTTCCACAAAATTAGCCGTAAGACTTCTGGTGCTCATATGTGCCATCTTCATCCCCTTGGCCATGTTCCACTGCAGAGTGATGGATGGGTTCATACCCAGATTAGGTCCAGGGTTACTTTCAACATCGCGCGACCTTGCAAGTCGAAGTAAGCACTAGTAAGTGTAGCCATAACTGAAGCACATACTTTAGCCAGTACCTGTGTCTCTTAGTTCCATGGAAAGATTGGAAGCATAGGTAGTACCCTAGGCTTGCAATCTGTAAAAGTTTCCAGTACCAAAGTCCAGGGGTGATTTGCTCTGAGCTAAGCAGGAGGTTGGGGTATTTGAAGGATGTCCAATCATAGAGCCTATCCTCCTATCTAGGTTCCTCCAGTGAAATCTTTGCCACAAGGACTAGGGCAAATAGCAGACTGACCCCTGCAGAGAAGCCCCTTAAAGTATAGGCACTCATTTTCTGTAAAAAAACTACTGTAATATGCTGCAGTGTGTTAAGTTAAACAGAATATGTTCAATCTTATCAAGAGGTCCAGTGTGGGGTCCCTCAGTGCTCCATAATGGGCCCTCTATTTTTTTCACTGTTCATAGGCCTGTGGTGAAAGTGGTGGAGTATTGTGACCTGTTATATGCAGATGATACAGTTTTATTCACTCATGATTCTAATGTCACCGATATTAATCTATTATTGAGCCCTGAATTTAACAATATGCAATCCTGGCTTTCTCAAAACAGTCTAGTGTTGAATAAGCTAAAGACCAAGTCCATGAACCTTAAATAAAAAAAAACATTCTGGTAATTTTACTGTTAGCATGCTGAGGGGTGGGGTTATAGAAGTTGTTAAATCTTTAAATATCTAGACGTGTATCTAGATCCGTCATTAAAATATAATATACACACAGATAAGGTTACTGCCAAGTTACATTCTAAAATTGGTACTCTTCATTGGTTTTCTAAATTTCTGACCAAAAATGCTCATAAAACTATTGCACAATATGTTTTGTTATCTGTCCTAAATTACACTTTTTTAATTACCTATGCCTTATCTTCTTCCTTCATTTCCCAGAAGGAAACATTGTTATATAAAATTGGAAAGTTTGTATTAATGGCACTTTCAAGACATATCACTGTAATATTTTGACTAGCCTAGAATGGCTAGCCATTCAAAATACTTATAAATTGGCCATGTCATGTTTCACATTTAAAATACTACATACAGGTATTCTAACATCACTTAGAGCCCTTTTGAATGCATATAGTTCCCCATACAGTTCATGGTCATCTACTAAGACCCAACTGACCCTTCCATTGGTCCAAACAAACTCAGAGAAAAGATCCTTCGCCTATTGTGCTGCAACACTGTGGAACCCTTTACCTGATGAAAACAAGTCTTCTTTATCAATCAACACTTTCTCCACTGCTGCTTCCATCCATTTAAAAAAAAATGATTGCTTGTTCTTGTGTAAAAGATGTGTTACCTGTTTATTGTATTTAATGGTTAATTAATGTATTCTATTTTGTTAGTTTGTCTGTTGTACCCACTGACTTCAGGCCATGCTTGAAAAGGGGATCTTGAATCTGAGTGTACCTACCTACAATTACAAATAAATGAAATGAAATGTATTATGATATGCTGTTGTCACATTGAGCTGATCATTATTATTAATTAAGCAATTTCCCTTGCAAGGCCAAAGTATTGACTCATTTTCAGGGTGGGGCATGTATTAATTGATCGTTATAATGAAAACCATGAAATGAATTAGGACTAAGGGGCATAATTAGCAGATATAGAAAATGACAAATACAGACAGCTTATATTTTATAGAGCCAGGATCAAATCGAACAAAACTTAAAATAATTATTATCCACGTGATAAATATACGTATACTTTACTAGCACATCTGGGTGGAAGATGGTGATGTTAGAAATAAGCATGGGAGAGTAGTAAAATACCCTACCCTAAATACTACTCAAGGGTACCTTCAAACTACCCTAACTTACACTAAAAATACCCTAACACAAAATGGCTAGTTGGTTAGGGTCAGGCAGTTACTATCCTAATCATTCTACCACCCTATTACCCTACCCTGACCATAGCAAAAATGTGAAAGACTGCTGTATTACACTGTCAGGTTTCCAAAAATTATACCCATGGTGGGCATTGCTGAGGCAGGTAAAAGAAGCTCAGCTGCTGTGATTGAGCCTGCCACTGTTCACAAAAATTATTCTCATGGTGGGCATTGCTGAGGCAGGTACAAGAGGTGCATCTTCTCTGATTGAGCCTACTGCTGTTTCCAAAAATTGTATCCATGGCAGGCACTGCTGAGACAGGTACAAGAGGTGCAGCTGCTCTGAGTGAGCCTGCTGCTGTTTCCAAAATGTTATTCACATGGCGGGCATTGCAGAGGCAGGTATGGGAGGTGCATCTACTCTGATTGAGCCTGCTGCTGTTTGCAAAAATGATGCCAATGGTGGGCATTGCTGAGTCAGGTATAAGAGATAAAGCTGCTCTGAGTTTAGCTGCTGCTGTTTCCAGAAATTATACCCATGGTGGGCATTGCTTAGGTAGGAACGAGAGGGGCCGCTGCTGTGAGTGAGCCTGCTAATGTTTCCAAAAATTATGCCCTTAGCGGGCATTATTGAGTTAGATATGAGAGGCACAGCTGCTCTGATTGAGTCTGCTGCTGTTTCCAAAAATTATACCCATGGCTGGCATTGATGAGGTGGGTACGAGAGGCACAGCTGCTCTGAGTTTGGCTGCTGCTGTTTCCAAACATTATACCCACTGCAGGCATTAAACATAATAAACTGATGATTGACAAAACTAAGAGTAGTGTGGCATGTGTGTCTGGTATGGTGGCAGTGGAGATGGCATAGTTTGTCAGTAGTATGTGTCAAAGGTGAATGACAGTAAAACTGAGGGAAAGCGATGCCAATGGAAGAAACTGTGGCAACAACTATGATATAAGGCCTGTAAGTTATTAGCAACAGTCCTTCCAGAATTTGTGGAGTGCTCATATAGAGCAGGGCTGAAACAGTATGTAACCTGTGGAACATGTTTGATAAGTAAATGTAAAAAATTAAAAAATGGTAAGCAAACTCAAATTTGAATAATGGCACCAACATGTCAAAAAAATGACAAACATGCCTGTTTGTCCATAAACTGTTTGTGACAATGGAAGGATTTATTTCAGAGAGACAGCTGCAACTACTGGAAGAGAGATGTGTTAGTAATGTTAAGTTACCAAATGTGGCAGTACGACTAGAAGTGGGCAAAGTTGGCAAAATTAATTCGCAAATTGCATTCTATTCACAGCGTGCAATGCGTGAAATTCTCCTTTTTGTGGAGTGTGGATCAAAGGTGAAAGTGTGAAATTTTGCATGCAAAATTCCACACTTTGCCCCCACCCCCACCACACCAACCTCAATATAAAACATTTGGAAATCCCTGGTGTCTAGTGGAACCCCACCCCATGATCCCGCACCTGAAAAATAAAAAAATCCCAGGTGTCTAGTGGAACCCCCACTCTGCCAATTACTGGCTCCAATAATAAAAAAATCCCTGGTGTCTAGTGGAACCCTCCACCCTGTCGATCACTGGTCCCAATAATAACAATCCCTGCTGCCTAATGAAATCCCTTGCCCCACCCCGTCAGATAGTACCCCCCAGCACCCACCCTGTCCCCATCCCCTAGGGACCACCAGCACAGTCCTCCACTCACCTCCACAGCTGGCATCCCAACTGACATGCTCGCTCATTCTGAATGAATGAGCATGTGCCTGTACAAGCTTTGGTCTTCATCAAGGCACGGTAATGGATACCTGTTTCTCATTGAGGTCTTGTCATTTGGAAGGGACACTGACCCCCATTAAAGCCAAGGTGTTTTTTGAAGCCTGAGATCTCTGCCCCTAACAGGTACTTCTCTTCTCAAGGGACAACAGAGATTGCCACTCAGGAAATAACTGCCTAGATATGCATATGGTTAATGATGTGCTTGATGATACATTTTAAGGTATATATGTATGCCATGGCTGTTGAAATGGATCATAAATGCTGCAAAACTTGTAAATATTATAAATAAAGCTGTGGGGCCCAGCCCATAATGGTAGGTGGCCTGGCCCTGACTCATCTATGGTGACGCTGGGCAGTGGAGAGCGAAAAGACAATACTTCGTCATCATTTTTAGAATGCTCTGATGACATGCAGGGTAAAACTATATCTAATCAAGTTGTAGCTTGGATAATTTCACCATGTCTGACATCACAAAGGTCTAAAATGGTGGTGTGATATCACACAGAGTAAAGCTGTATTTAGCTATACTGCATCTACAGACAACATCACCCTGCATGACATCACAAGCTTTTAAAATTGGTAGCAATGTATTACTAAAGGACAGACCTAGTTATCAATATCTTAGGACTGAAGCCAGTTACAGGTAAGTCTAATACCTCATTCAAAATAGTTTTTTGTGTTTTTTTCAAATTGTGGTAGAAAAAGTTTACAAATATTTCCTTTTAAGTAAATTTGTGAAGCAGTGTGTTCTAGTTAGTGTTGCCACCTACCCATTTTTTAATTGGATAATAGAGTTTTCAGGTGCCTTCTCTGGTTTTCCATTTTCCCCACGATACGCTTGGTAATCAGGGCCAGTCACATAAATCACAAGCAAAATAACCTTTTAAAAAAAATAAATAAAAGTTGGTTTCTTTCTTGCTGAACGCTTTGCTGTGTATGCTCTGAACCTCTGTCATGCTGCAGGTTCAGGTCACCAGTGTAGCTTCCTCTGGCTAGCTGCAAGAACAGTCTGATGTTTTCCGCATGCTGGCTCACACAGCCAGCCAATGAGGAGCATGCATGTAAGGGTTCAGGAAAATCCAGCCAAACAAGTTGCATGTCTGCTATAAGGATCATGACTGAGTCAATAGTTAGGACCAATCAGATCCTTTAGCCAACAATCATGACTCAGTGGGGAATCTAAATAATGGGGGGCATCCTTGTTGCTGACATATAAGGCAGGCACCACAGTTCTGTCAGCCCTCTACTCAGGGCTTCAGTTAAATCCATTTTGGGAGTATGTAACTCCAAAAAATAAGGCAAAAACTTCCAAAATAAAGGGTGAGGAAGTCATTGACTTCCAAATGTAAAAAACAAAATTGGACAACTTCAAAAACTGAATACACAGAAGTTAAGAAATGATGGATATTTCTAAAAGAAATTGTATGTTACCACTAAACTGATTCTTCCTAGAAAATTGACTTTCAAATTGTGGAATCTGAGAAGTATTTTGACTTCCACAGAATTGGAATGACTTCCACATTTTGGCTCACAGAAGTATTTCACTCCCATTAAAGATGAATTAACTGAACCCCTGCCTCTACTGCTTGATGAATACAGCGATTTCATCTGACTGACACATGATCAGACAGTGGAGACCTAGAACAGCATCTCAGATACCACCAAACCCCCAGCCCAGCTAGAGAACCAGAGACTTCAGCGGAAGACACTGGCATCTATGTCTATTTCCCAAAATCCTGCTTAACAATCCTGGGCTCTAACGTGCATGATTTATGACAGGTAAATGGATTTTGGCATATGTCTGTTAAGGGACCTGGAACTGGAATCTTAGCTTTCTGGCAAGCAGCTGCCCCTCAGATCAGAGGAAGGTCAAACATTTTTAAAAGATATCCAGTCTATCTCTTCATGTGCCCCTTGCCTTAATACTGGCATTCTTGTGGCATGTACACATACACAGAATTACATTGTATATATATATATATATATATATATATATATATATATATAAACAGAATTATATCTTCAAATAATGACTGGCAGTTGGCTAGTTCACCACACCTGGTGGGTAGCATACACCTCCCGTGCCCCAGTCTGCCCATAATATATATTTGTAATAATAAAATATAGCCCTGGTGATCCAGTATCCCACCCCGATCTGCCAACAATATGCAATTTTAATAATAAAAACTATCCTAGGTGATCAAGCATCCCCCTCCCCACCTGTCCATAATTTTCACTAAGATTCATTAAGAAGCTGAGAGCAGAAAGAAGGCTGAAGCCCATGAGGTTGCTCTGTTAGAACATACGAACAAAGCAAGTCAGTGTCAGTGGCTCAGCAGGTAGCACACTCACCTCTAAGGCCAGAAGATCAGAAGGCTGTGGGTTCTATCCCCACACCAGGTACTTGGGTTAAATCCAAATACTGACACTGTAGTGCAACATGGGGGGGGAAGGTGCTGCACTCCTGAGGTGCCGTCTTTCAGATGAGTCATTAAACCAAGGCCCCATCTGCCTGTTCAGGTGGATGTCAAAGATCCCATGGCATGTCTTGAAAAGAGTAGGGGAATTTTTATTGTGAAACAAAAACATTACAAATTCATGAAAGCTTTCATACATATCACACACTCAAAATATAACATCATTAAAGCATATCATATTACACATTTATACCTACTTAGCTTATAATTCATCTTGCTATACACCATCCATATACCCTTTAAAATTCACTAAATCATTTTAGTTATCCTTACTTTATCATATCCCTTGTTTCTTTTCCTTCAGAAAATATTCCCCATATTTTTCCATCTCTCATAATATTTCTCCTGTGGTAACCTCCCTCTTTCCGCCTGTTTTATTTGTCCAAGAACGGTTTCTACCTGTGCAATCACTATCTGAGGTGGGTTTTGTATTTGTTGCAAAACAAACTGGCATCTACCTTGCCACAGATACAGTTTAATAAGAGAGAAAATTACTCGCAATGTACTTCTATGCAATTTTCTCCACCACCCCAAAAATACCTCAAATCAGTGCATGATAATTAATAGGCACAAGAAAAGGCCATTGCCATTTGTTTGCTAAAAAATCCCAAAATATCCTTACTTCCTGACACTCAAACAAAAAGTGAGACATTGTTTCTTCTATATGCAAACATATGTCTAGGGCAATATCTATCCTGTATAGTTTTGTGCTTTAAATTCCCTCTTACCCCTAATCTGCCATGACAGCATAGCCAATTAATATCCCATGTATTCCATGGTATTCACTTGTCTGTTACAATTGCTAATGCACATACCATTTTTGTTGGTGCACACTAGGGAAAAAATGGGCCTTTGTTGAGAAGTTAAAGTTATTTGATAAAGTTATTTGTGATTATTAGTAAGGATCATACCTTTGTCTATTTTCCATTGCCTAACTTTCTTTAAGGAATCTTAAATATATTCAGGCAGGTAATATTATGATAATAGTTAGGGGGCCACAGGCTCCCACTTATCCATATATAGCTGCAAACTTTGCAAAACCCAGTTTTGACATGCAGCCACTATTACACTTGTGCAGCATTTAAATAAATTATGTAAGAACATAGTGCGAAAAAAAAAGAATAGGATTAATCATGCTTAATCCTCTTTTTGCCACTGGATAATATGTGGTGTCTCTTTTAATTGGATTGAGTCTGCTCCCTCATACCATCTGGAAAAACACACTAAGGCCTAGATATTCAAAAGGGTTGCGCCATGCGCGCAACAGGGTTCTTGTGATGTAAGTCAAAAATACACCCGTTCTACGATATTCAGAAGGGGCCAGTTGCTTCACGAAACATGCTGAGCAACAGCGCAATGGAAATGAAGGCATGCGCCAACCCGAAGAAGCCGGGTCCATGCATAAAGTGCGCCCAATGCGATGTTCGAACACTGCGCAATGCGCAAGTAGCTCAGCCGGAAGTTGCGCAGTGGCGGAATTGAGCCAAAATAAAAGGCTCAAGGAAGCGCGCAAGAACCCTAACAGGCCGCAAACCGGGAGAGACAGAGACAGAGAGAGAGACAGAAGCTGGAAGGGCAGACAGGGACAGTGGGTCCAGGAGGCACAGAGAGGCCAGCAGGGGTGCCTGGTGCAGTGGAAGCAGCAGTGGGGGCAGCGGGGAGTAACACAGGAACAGCAGCCGGGGGACAGAAGCCAGGGAGATGGACGAGTGCCAGCTTCCACATGGAAGCTGTAATGAGGGTGAGGTACACCATGCTGCAGGGGCGTGGCGGCGGAGGGGCCCGTCGGCAATATGCCCGACAGGCGGTATCGTGCCCGCATCAGCTTCGAGCTGTACACAGATGTCGAGATCATGGGCGGTACCGCCTGAACAGGGCAATACTGAGGCGGCTCTGTGAGCTGTGCAGTGATGTGATGCAGGCACCCTCACCGGCAGTCACGCTCTGTCTGTGGAGACCAAGGTGACAGCCTGCATGTGCCTGCTCACCACGGGTACCTTCCAGAGGCCGACAGGGGACACCGCAGGCATTACACAGTTGGCCATGTCATGCATCCTCACCCAATTCCTCAGCGCACTGCTGCCTCATGCTGCGGAGTACATCCATTTCCCCAGCACCATGGCAGAGCGTACAGCAAACATGCAGGAGTTCCACAGGGTAGCACGTATGCCTGGCGTTCTAGGGGCCATAGACTGCACCCATGTGGCCATTCGCACGCCACCTGGCCCCGGCGGCCAGGCATATCGGAACCAAAAGGGTTTCCAGTGTCAACTGCCAGGTGGTGTGTGATGCCACTGGGCGCATTATCAATGTCTGTGCCACACACCCTGGTGGAGCACATGATGCCTTCATATGCACAAGTCTGCACTGTGCCATCGATTCGAGTGGTGACATCCCCATGGGTCATCTAGTGGGTGAGTACACATGTATGGAATGCAAACTCTGGGCAAGGGTGGGAATGACACAGGTGCCATGGTAGTGGCACACAAGGATATGGGCAATATGGACCTGACATGACACTGCTCTCCACTATCTCCACACAGGTGACTGCGGATACCCACTCCATCCCTGGCTGCTCACACCGTCGCGCCCCACGACCCCAGCGCGGCTATGCTTCAATGAGGCACATGCGCAACACGTAACATCATAGGCGGGTGTTTGGGATGCTCAAGGCATGCTTCGATGCCTAGACACCTCGCGGTGCCCTACAGTACAGCCCCAAAGGCCTGTGGGATATTCCTGGCCTGTTGCATCCTGCACAACATGGCCAAAGACCATGGGAAAGCCATTACAGGTCGAAGGGGGACAGCGATGGAGGACGCCAGTGAAGCCGATGATGTTGGTGATGAGCAGCCCCCTAGAACGGAGGGACCCCCGACTGACCAGGCAGGCCCAGCTTCACTGGGACACCATTGCAGAAGAGCACTACACCCAACACAGGTAAGTCAAGGGGACATGTGCAAGCAACATTGTCCATGCGCAAACCACAGGCACACAGGTGAACACACCGTGCATGAAGGTCAGGGGAGTTGAAGGTTCCAGGCATACCAACACACCATCAGGGAGGGGTGAGCACTCATATGGACACACACACACACCAGGCAGCGTACATGGGCAGAAGCACAGCACTGCAGAAACGACATTGCCAACACACAGCACCACCGACCACCCCCACCACCTGTACCGTCCAAGTACGTGTGTCAGGACCTGGGCACCCTTGCACCTTGGTGTACAGTGCAATGCAGGCATCATCATGCACACGCACCTGTGGACAGCAGTTGGGAGAGTGTGCAGGTGGTCCCTGTGTCAGCGTGGTGAGCAGAGCACCCAGCAGTGCACTGCCCACCATGACACACATTGCACACAGGGCAGCACCAGACAGGGCCCGCACTGGGAGACAGCTCAGTCATGTAGCACTGTCCCACGGCCACCACGGATGCGTGGGCGGTGCCACCATGGCCCAGCAGCACTGGCAGGCTGAGCAGGGGCCACATGCGGTGGCGCTGTTGCACCACCAGGGGTCCCACTGTGCGAACGTGACCTTGCCCGCACAGGGGTCTGCATCATGCTGAACAAACATGCACCAGGGGTGCTCGGGATGCCCACAGCAGAACCCGGCATCGACAGGCCTGGTGTCGCACGATGCCGGGAACGGGGAGTGGAGAGCGCACTGTGTGGGGTGTGCGGTACAGGGCACCTGACAGTGTGCCCAATCGTCCGCGACAGAGACCACTGCCTGGGTCAGCCTGTCAATGGCGGCGGTCACATCCGCATGAGGACCAGCTCGGCTCGGTCCCGAGCACACTCCCTGCTGTGCCACTCCACGGACACAGACAGTGCCTCCACGGACCTTGCAACCCACCCTGCAGCTGTACTGATTCCTGCAGCAGGCGGGTGTGCGTGTCCAATGGGTACTGTGCCCCAATGGCATCGTGACCCCCAGGGTGTGGACGGTCCCGGTGCACAGCACCCCTTGAGGGTGGGCGCTGTTCACCAGGACCAGGTATGGGTGGATCAAAGGGCGGTGGACATGTGCCACTGCTTGACACTGTACCCCCAGACCTGGTGTGCGACTGCTGCTGCCGCCCCTCCAACTGCTGAGCCCCCAGGTCCACCTGTTCCACCTCCATGCTGGCAACAGTGCCGGACACCTGCACAGCCACCGGTGCTGCCCACGGTGCTGACAGGCACAGCCTGGGACTGTGCCAGCATGCTGGTCACACAGGTGTGAACTAGGAAGGCCCAGGGGCATGTGCTGGCCTGCCATGTGTCCGTCATGGGACACACACCTATCACTGCCCATTGCAGGCCTGCTATCATCAATGGTGCAGCGTGCCACTGCCATAAGCACAGCATGCTGGCATACCTGCATGCCAGACTGCTGAGACACAGGCTGTGCACCCCGCACCTGTATCACTGACACCAGAGTTGTTGGCCCAGCGTGCATGCTGCTGCAGTGCCTGCTGGCTGGTGCGAGGTGGATGGTCCCTCCTCCACGTCCAGCAGGTCTGCATCACTGTCTGGACCCACCACCACCACCACCGTCTCCTGAAGACGAACAGGATCTGTAACAGAAAGAGAGTACATGTGAGTGCATGTGAACAACCGCCCCCCCCAACACCACCACCATGTCATACCGTGCAGTGATGGGCTTCCACCTGTCTGGAATCCTCCGCCTGGTATGCCCGCAATGGCACTCGGCTGCATGGCTGCGACCAGTGTCTCCTCCGTTGGGGTCAGCTGCAACACCACTGGCGGGCCCCCACCAGTGCCAGCACGTGCCGCCCTGAAGGCTGCCACCTTCTCCTTCAGCCTCCTGCGGTCAGTCCCCATCTTCTTCTTGCATTCCTGCACGGAGCGTTGGTGGCTTCCGTGCAGGTTGACTGCTCGAGCTACCCCCTCCCATGCAGCTGCACGTTCCTGAGGGGTGACCCTCCGTCCACTCAATAGTGGCTCATCCTCCAGGTAGGCCTGGAAGAGGGCCTCCATCTCCGCCGCTGTGAAGTTCAGCCTCCTCCTACACCCGCCGTCCTCACCCTCACCTTGGCTATGGTCAGTCATGGTGATCTGTATGGGTGGAAGTGGACACCTGTCACTGTGCAGTCTACAGCATTTCCCCATGAGCATAGGTGCCGGCCCGGGGGGGGGGCGGAAGCCCCCCACATTTCTTCTCCGTATGGCAGATACTAATAGAAAAGGTGCCTTTTGTCCCTTTCTAAGTGCCCTTTTGATTCTCAGCCCCTCAGCCTTTATCATCCTCCGGCACCCTTGCCCACAGGAGCATTGTCCTGAGCATCACACAGCATGTAACTCACCTCTCACCTGCAGTAACCGAATCTGGCCAGCACAACCCACTGTCGCATTTTATAGCGCAACACATGCAAATGAGGGAGTGGCCAACTTTAATGACATGCTATATCGCGCCACTACCTTTGAATGGCTGATCGAATGATTTGCATATATCGGCTGAATATCGCCAATTTGGCGCTTTGCGCCACTCTGGGAAAACTGGCTGAGCCAATGGTGCAGATTTGTGCCTCGTGCTACACTGCATTGCGCGTACCCAGACAGCTTACGCATGCGTCTATCACGCTGCAGACCTGCTGAGCGCGATAGGCAATTCAGGCCATGGCCACCATTGTGCCAGTGGCACTACAGCACTGGGCACTATATGGCGCTGTGGCACTACTGCGCAATAGTCCACTGTGGCACTGGTACGCAGCTTGGCAGTCGCGCAGGATGCCTATACATCTGATGGCGCTGTGCGTAGCCTTGCGTCATTGCCGTGACCTTGTGTATGCCCTTTGCCCCCTGGCGCTGTTCGCATGCCATGTGTATGTCCCTATTGCGCTGTCTGGTGACAGCGCTATGTGAAGTGATGGCGCTGTTCGAACAGCGCGATTGGAGCCTGTGGTGGTCTATTGCCCAACATCTCCACGTGGGGTTACAGTGCAGCGGGCGCCATATTGCCTGCTGTAAACTGGCTGAGATGGCTAGGAGGAGGGCAGTGAGTTGGAGCCCACTGGAGGTGGCCAACCTGGTGGCCCTGGTGGAGCCCCACTGTGAGGCACTCTATGGTGAGCCCCCTCACCATGGCGAGGACGCAAGTGTGGCAGCAAGTGGCCACTGACCTGGTGGAGGTCACTGGGACGGGCCGGTCTGCTGAGAAGTGCTGGCACTGGTACAGTGACCTCCGCTGGAGGGAGCCGTACATGTTGGCCAGGCTGCGGGCACGTGCCAGGCGGGGCGTGGTGCCTAGGCCAGGTGAGTGTACCATCTATGCACCTATATTCTCTGTAGGGGTGTGTGTGTGCTTGTGTGGCTGTGCATAGGTGACGGCTCGGACACGGTTGGCTGTGTCAGTGTGTGCAGCTGTGCGATGGATGATTATAGCTGTGTGGGCGGGAACTCTCACTGGGGCAGGGGCACTCTGCTTTTGAGTCACACTGATGTTTGTCTCAACATATGTCTCCCACAGGCCAGGATCTGAGGATGCAGGGCCGGGATGGGAGAGCCGTGCCAAGGGCCAGTGGCAGCAGGAGTCGCCCCGGATGAGCAGCAGCAGCAGCCACAGCAACAGCAGCAGGGGCAACAGCGGCAGACAGAGCTGCTTGAGCAATGTGAGTATCATGACTTCATGGATGCTATTGCATGCTGGAGGAGTCCACTAGCCTTGCACAATACAACCATGCAGGAAAGGGAGGTCATAATTCCACTATACAAGACACTAGTGAGGCCCACCTGAGTACAGTGTACATTTCGGAGACCATACCTCGTAAGGAAGTAGAGTGGCCAGGAAGGTTCAGAGGAGGGCAACAAAGATGGTGCATGGCTTGCATCACAGGTCCTATGATGACAGGTTGAAGGAACTGAACATGTACTCCCTGGAGGGAGGGGGAGAGGATATGATGGAGACATACAGGTATCTTACAGGGGATCAGGTGCAGGACACACTTTTGAAGTGAAAAGATGTTCCAGGACTAGAGTGCATGGGATGAAGTTGGAGGGAGGACGGTTCAGAGGACACATGGTGATGGACTGTCTTCACAGAGCGGGTGGTGGACAAGTGGAACACCCTGCAGAGGAAGTGGTGGGGGCTGACACAATCACGGAATTTCAGACTGCAGGGGACAGACATGAAGGAATTCTGGAGATCAGGGTAGGGCAACAGACTTCTAGGAAACAAGCGTGAACTTACAAGCTCATATGGACAGACTGGGTTTGCCATAGGCCCTTATCTGATGACACTGTCTATGTATCTATGTATGTAGGCCACGACACAGGTGACATGCATCACTGTGTAGTATCACAACACGTCTGTGTATGCGTCACTGGTGGTGCAGGCATGACACTGGCACATAGCTGTGTAACTGGCATCGCACCATGTTGCCGTCCTTGCCAGCCTTGTTTGTACTGTGATGGACGTGGGCAGTGTGTGTGGGCAGTGGTGCGCATAGCTGGTGCCGCCTGTTTGTGATGGCCATGTGCATGTTCACTGTGGGTGGGTGTATGCCATCACAGGTGCGGGACATTGGGCTATATGGCTTGCAGGTTGGGTGGTGTTCAGGGTTGTGGTCAGTCACAGCCATTGACTGTGTTCCCATTTTCCTAGGCCTCGAGGTTCTCCGGCGCATTGGGAGGGATGTCCGGAGCCTGAGACAGCTGCTGGAGGACAACCAAGCCATCCTGCAGTCCATCCACAGGCATGGCCTTCGGAGGAGGCGGCATGGGACGGGCCAACACCAGCCAGGAGACGGGTGGCCGTCAGGACCATAAATTGTTCTTACCCTTCCCACTTCTCCCATCCCTACCACCCTGCCTTCCCTCTCCAAGTTTGTAATCCCTACCCCATGACCAACCCGACCTTGTACCCATCCCCCCCTTGTAAATAGTTCTGGTTGATTGTTTTGTACTTTACTCTTTGAGAATACATTTATATTTTGATATGAATGCTGTGTTGGTCTCTGATTTGCAGCTGGCTATGGTTGCTCAGTTGCAGTGGTGTACAAGCCATCTGGGGTGGTATGGTCCTGGGTACATGTGTGTGTGTGTGTGTGTGTGTGTGTGTGCGTGTGTGTGCATGGGGAGGTATCACCAGCATGGCATTGACTTTCTGTTGGTCTTGCCGTCTGCTGCCACCCACTGCTGGGTGCACAGGGTGGGTCTGGCTTGTATGCTTCTCTGCAGCACGGGGTTGACGTGTGCCAGGGGGATGCATGGTGTTTCCTGCAGTGCTAGTCACTGCACATGGGTGGTGTCTTGGGGTCATGGTGCAGGGTGTGCTGTGCATACGGGGGGGCTGATGTGCACTGTGGTTGTCAACCCCCTGTGTGTGGCACTCTCCGCCTGCCAGTGGTTGTGCTGGGGTATCATGGCTCTGCTATGCTTTGTTGGCTTGTCCCCATGGACATGTGGATCATCCATCCCACCCCCAGTGATGCTGTGCTTGGGGTGTGCAGGTGTGGTGTGGGTTCTTCAGTGTGTTCCTGTGCCCATGTGTGGCATGGCTGGCAGTGGGCCCCAGCCTGCCTCCCTGGATGTGCAGTTCCATTGCTCTGGGGGGGCTGTGCTTGCGCTATGGCAGCTCTGGAATGCTCAGCTGAGCTTCCCTGGTTGCTCCATGGCGCAACATTTTAAGCTCAGCTTCTCCCTTCCTGGTTCTTGTGATGGCACAGTATGTGCGATGTATTCAGATGCTGGTTGCTTGCAAGTAATTTGCTCTGCTCCATGTTTGAACATCGCACCTGTTGCGCATTTGCACAACTGGTTTGTGCTTGTTCCTGCTGTTGCGCTAGTTTTGAGCGCAGTTTGGATATCTGGGCCTAAATATTCTAGTTTCCAGATGTATGGGCAGAGCATACACATAGCTGATATACAGTATATGAATATTGGAAGTAAAAACCTTTTAATGATCATAACCCATTTTAATTTTCCTAGCTTCCATGTTTTCCATATTTTAACCTTATGCTCTGATATATCCAATCTTTTTTCCCAATTATATTGGGCTTCATTAGACACATTAAACAATACCCCTAACAGCTTATGGGGGTTGTCATCTACCTTAATGCATTCCAAATCAGATTCTAAAATTGGGTCGCCTGCTAAAGGGATTGCAACAATTTTGTCCAAGTTTAGTCTAGCTCCAGATATCTTGAAGAAATTTTGAAAATCTGGATAGCTTTTTTCCCTGCTTCTTTATCCTTCAATAATAGGCATACATCGTCCTCATATGCTGTCATTTTTTCAGGTCTAATCCCTGGGTGTGGGGATAGTCCAATAATTTGATTGTCCCATTTAATTTGTCATATTATAGGATCTAAAGCAAAGGCATACAATAAGGGACTTAGTGGGCACCCCTGTCTAACCCGTTTATTTAAATGAACCAAATCTCCTAAATATCCATTTAAGTATGGGCAGGCTCCTGCACCTGTATACAAAAATTTAACCCAATTAATTAAATTCTGCGGTATCCCATATATATGTGAAATCTGCATTAAAAAATGCCTATCCACTTCATTAAATGCTTTGGCCTGATCTAAAGATATGATCTATCCCTTAATACTGCTCCCCACCATAACCTATGGAGCGCCCTTATTTGGGGCTGCTCATAAAGCTGACCTACTCAGATGGGATATTACATATAACAACATATGTCACTATGCCTCTTCTGCTCCTTGGCTTAAACACCACCGTCAACTTTATAATCATCTTGGTTGGCTCTCTCCATTAGCTAGTAGGAAATACTACCTTGGCTCTCTTACTGATTCGATAATTCGAAATCAAACCCCTAGGTGTCTGGCAGCTATGCTTGTTCCTCAGGACACACTCCATGGTCTACGATCAGCTGATAAACCCTTTCTGAATTTGCTGAGGTGCCACACTAGGAAAGGAACTGTTGCATTTGAGCATGCGGCTCCACAGCTGTGGAATTCCCTTCCCCTTGACATTAGACTTTCTAGCTCCCACACATGCTTTAAAGAAAACTGCACTCAAATCTGTTGATTGCTGATACCTGTTCCTGCTTTCACCTTACATAATGACTGATGTCTCTGGCCATACAATAATATTTCCTCACCTCTATATAACCCTCTTACTGCCTCAGACTGTCCTGGCTCCTTTTCCCTGCCCATATATAATCTTGCACTGCAGGCATCTCCCTTACACTTACATACATTCATATAATCTAATTTCATGTCTTGCTCCCTTCTTCCTCACTTACCAACCTTTTCCTTAATGACACACCCTGCTCTCAATGGTTATTTCTTCCTTTTGTATTGCCTGTTTTTGGTTTTGTGTACCTTGTTCTGTTCATATGATATGTCACCTGATAATTTATTGTCCAAGGTCCTCTAATCATTGCATAGGTAGGCACCTATGAACTTATGAATGGTCTACTCTGTATGTCTCTGATATATTGTATCCACTTTAACTCATTGTATGTAAAACACTTTACTTTGTATGTTCTGATATATTGTATCCTCTTTAACTCATTGTATGTAAAGCACTTATAATTTGTTATCCTGTTAAGTTTCTGCATGTCTGTACTCTCCCGGGTCGTGCTTGAACATAGTCATTTTATGGCTAGTGCACTTACCCGGTTAGCAAAAGCTAAATAAAATAAATAAATATTTTTAGTGTTCTTTTTCTCAAATAATTCCTGTAGCAAATATAGGTTCCCCTGTATATTTCTGCCAGGAATAGCACAGGTCTGTGCTGTATCTATTAATTTTAAAGCCCCCTTTTGCAGACTTTTGCATATGATCTTAGCTAGAATTTTATAATCACTATTAAGGAAGCTAATTGGTCTCCAATTCCCTAATGACAGCCTATCTCCTTTTCTAAAGATATAGCTAATAATAGCCCATCCAAATTCTTCATATTTGTCTTCTGTAGAGATGATATTATTAAAAACTATCTCCAAAATTTCACTGAGTTCTTGGGGAAATTCTTTATAAAAATCATTGGATAAGCCATCTAAACCAGGGGCTGTACCTTTTTGCAATGTTTTAATTATGTCAGATATTTCATCCTTAGTAATGGGACCCTCCAAACTGACTTTCTCTGCTTCCATAAGGGAAGGGATAGGTGCAGTTAAAAAAGTCTCTATTGATATATTTCCTGGGACAGACTCACAAAAATTTTGCTGTAAGTGTTCCTGTACTATTTTTAGCATCCCTACATCTGTTGTTTTTATTGTTCCATTCCTTTTGTAAAGACCTGTCATAAGGGTGGCATCTAATCTCTGTTTACATGCTTCAAAGAGGCCAATAGTGAGAGTTTTTATTGTCCCATATCGCATTTCTGCTTCTAGGGCCAGATATTCAAAAGGGTTGCGCATGCTCAAGTCCTACATTGCGCCATTCTGCGATATTCAGCAGGAGGCAGTTGCGCAACTGAAAACAGGCTGAGCAACAGCGCAATGCAAATGAATGCATGCTCAACAGGAGGGGGAGGAACCATGCATAAACTGCACAGCCCGATATTCAGTCGGGCTGTGCAGAGTTGTGCAGGCGCAAACCCCAACCTGCGCCTCCACAACTTTGAGCCAAAAAAAAAAGGCTTAAGTTGAGGGCCACCCACAGGTGAGCTGCTGCAAAGCAGGGCACAACACAGCAGCTGCCACCTGTGGCAGGCCCCAACCAGTCCTGGCCCCCCAGCCCGATCCTTGGGCATCAATGTAGCTCCCCTCCTCCCATTCACATCCCTGGTGGTCCAGTGGATGAAATGCTGTCAGCCCGGGCAGAAAGTATACAGAACCCCCACATCCATGTGCCCGATCGTGGGCAGAAAGAATACAGAACCCCCACATCCCATGTGCCCGATCGCGGGCAGAAGAATCTAGAACCCCCCATCCCATGTGCCCGATCGCGGGCAGAAAGAATACAGAACCCCCACATCCCATGTGCCCGATCGCGGACAGTAAGTAAATTCCCCCAAAACATCTCCTGGTGTCTAGTGTGGCCCCACCCACCCACCCATGAAGCCCCCCACCCCTCCCCCGGCAGCCCGGTGGTGGCAGAATCACCGCCTGCCGCCCGCAGCCCGCCGACTGACTGGCGGTAGGAACCTTGCACCATTGGTGCAGAGCTAGAGCCAATGGGCACGCAGCCACCGTTATGACAGTCCGGTTATCGAATGACATTCATTCACAAATCTGAACTATCATGCTTGACATGACTACACACCCATTAACTCTAGCTCTGCACCAATGGGCGTGCAGCCCTACTGGCCAATCGGCGGGCGGCAGGCGGGGAGTGGGATACTGCCGCCCGCCCGGCTGGCGGGGGTGGGGTGAGAAGGGCTGAGCTGGGTGGGTGAAACCCTCTAGACACCAGGAGATGACGCGAGGCTGCTGCCCGCAGCCCAACACGTAAGACTAATGGGTCTGTATTCTTCTGCCAGCGATCGGCGTAACCAGAGACTCTGTTCTTTCTGCCCGCGATCAGCCTGTGAGAAAATGAGGGATGTATACTTTCTGCCAGCGATCCATTCGTCACTGGACCACCAGGGAGATGTGCGGGAGGAGGTGGGGGAGCCACATTGCTGCCCGAGATCGGGCTGCAGGGTGCATCGGTCCCCGACGGCTGCTGCCTGGCAGGGCGCCAGGCGCAAGTCCTCGGGGATCGGCGCACCTACATGCTAATGGCATGCAAATGGGGCTATAATGACATGCAAATGGACCCCCTGTGCCTTGCATGTATTATGGCCCCATTTACCTACCCAGACTCAATATTGCGATTTTAGCATGTGGCGCAATGGTACTGCGCCACCGCAAGTTGACTTCTCCACTCTGTCAGCTTGCACTTGCGCCAGAGTTCCACTCGCCATGTACGTGGTATATGGTGGGGCGATATTCAAAGAGTTGCTCAATAGCTAAACTCCTTGAATATCAAAGACGGACACACCCCAAGATCTATTTTGGCGCAGCGCAAGGACTTGCGCCTTTGAATGACGCAGTTTGAATATCCAGCCCCTAGTGTTTTTGCCCTGTCGTATTGGTATGCAAACATGAGTTTTTTTTTATTTCAGAAGTTTGTTGCAAATATTTATTCTTCTCCACTCCTGGAGTTGACATAGTTTATATACTGTAGTTGATTCCTATATCCTAAATATGTCAAATACTCTTTATTGGAATTTTATCTACCATGACATATAAAATATTTTTTTTAGATTTTTTTGTATCTAGCCACCAGTCCCAAACATTTTCATACATGCACTGTACCATGGTTCTGGCCCATAGTAAGTTTTTTACTTCTTGTTTCTTCCTCGCTCTCTAAGACTGAAAGATTCAGCCTCCAGCATTGTGGCTGTGAATAAATTTTGGAGTGCTGAGGCTAGGCTAAAGGTTCCTACTAGTAAAAGATGATCCAAAATTCTGTGGGCATAAGTTTTACTTTATATGGAGAAAGATGTTTAGACACAAAGAAATAATCTATTCTGGTTGCGTAGTGACACCTGTGATATGTTGCTCCACTGTCTGTTTTTAGGCTTCTATAAGCATCAGTTAAGGATGCTTCACGCAGTATATTTTTAAAGCCTGTGTATCACAATATTTTTCCTGTTGTTCCTACAATCTTTACATCTATACTGCAATTAAATCCCTCCCAGACTAAGTGTCTTCTTGTGCATAGAAATGGTTTAATTAAGTTAAACAGTTTTATCCTGGCAGTTTTGGTTTGAGGGACATATATACAGTATTTACCAATCTAAACTTGTAATCTCTATAGGCACAGTCTAATATTGTCCAGAATTCCCTTTTCCCTCACAAAAGACAGAGACCATTGTTTGTTGTTGTGCTCAGATTGGCAATTCATTTATTCATACTTCATAATTCCATATTCCATTTCTCATTTCTTATTATCATATTTTCAGAATTTCATTTATTTCCATCCATATATCAATCTCTGATTATCCCTCCTTCTTCCTCTTTTCTCTCCCCAGGTGAAAACCTGGGTGCCTTCTTCTCCTTTTCCATTAGGTAATGGTGAAAACCAAGACCACTTTCTCCTTCATCTTCTTCCTCTTCTTGTGTTATTCCTTTTTTCTTCCCCCTCCCCTTCCCCCTTTCCCTCTTTTTTCTCCTACCATCCACCTTTGGCAGTCCATAACCATATTATCCTCTGCCATCCACCTTTGGCAGTCCAAACCGTCCGACCGGACGTGTCTGTCATCCTCCTTTGACAGACCCACCATATAGTCCCATCTTGACTGTCTTCCCCTTTTGCTCTGCCTAGTAGGTTGGGTAGGAGGGATCAAAACTCCAGCAAAAAGTGGCTGAGGCCCCCTTGTGCTGTCCCTTATGTACCTCCCTTCGCCCCTCCCCTTCCTGTTACCTGCCCATTGTTCTGACACTTAGCCCCTTCCCTTCCTTCCTCCCTCCCCTCCTGAGCACAACCATCCTATGAAGGAGGGAAGGGGTGCACCAGGACAACCTGGTCTGCCCCTTAAAGGGCAAACTCCATTGTCCAGGATTCCCCCCTTTTCCCTCACAAAAAGACAGAGGCCATTGTTTGTTGTTGTGCTCAGATTGGCAATTAATTTCATACTTCATAATTCCATATTCCATTTCTCATTTCTTATTATCATATTTTCAGAATTTCATTTATTTCCATCCATATATCAATCTCTGATTATCCCTCCTTCTTCCTCTTTTCTCTCCTCAGGTGAAAACCTGGGTGCCTTCTTCTTCTCCTTCTCCGTTTGGTAACCGTGAAAACCAAGACCGCTTTCTCCTTCATCTTCTTCCAGTCAACTTGGCCTGCAGCTTCTCCTTCTGGACTGGGATTAGGACCATGACTTCCTGACCTACACTGTACAATCGAGCTCTGGCTCTGCGGTCGTGCCATACCTTTTGCTTCTACTGGGTGGCTGATAGGTTGCTCTGGGCTGCTCCCATAAGCTTCTTCAGCTTTTCCTAAACATCAGGACATATTCCACTATGGGAGTTCCCTGTGCAGCTTGCTTGCCTTACTAGTCTTCCTGGACCAAGTCTAGGGGCCCACGCACCCTACGTCCATATAAGAGTTCAAGAGGGAAACCCTGTTGACTCTTGGGACACTCTCCTGTATGCGAACAGCAGGTGGGAAGGTATTTCTCCTAGTCCCCCATGCTGTTCAGCAAATGCTTGGGAGCATCAGTTTTAGGGTACCATTAAACCTTTCCACAAGCCCATTGGCTTGCAAGGATAAGGTCTTGTGTATCTCTGCGCTACCCACATCTCCCACAAACACTTCATCAGGTCTGACAAGAAGAACCCCTTGATCGTTGATAACCTCCTGCGGAAACCCGACATGGGGAAAATCCTATCAAGGTGTCTGCCACTTTTGGGTCCTAAGTGAGAAAGGAAACTGCCTCTGGTTATCTGGTGGCATAATCAACCACCGTCAGGATAAACCTCTTCCTGGAGGAGCTGAGGGTACTCCAGGATCCACAATATCCATCCCCACCCTCCAGAATGGCTCCTCCACAATGGGCAGGGAAATAGGGTGGCTTGGGTTTTACTATATGCCTTCTCTGTTTGTTGGCACCGGTGACAAGATCTGCAATATTCCTTCACCTGCTGGGTGAAGTTGGCCAATAGAAATTCTGGGCCAATCGCTGCATGGTGTGCGCTATTCCCAGATGTCCAGACATGGGGATATCATGAGCGATCTTGAACAGCAACTCACGGTACCCTGGGGAGTGACAAGCTGCCTGCCCATCACCCCTCCTCTGTCCTTACGTCCTGTGTATACAACAGTCCATTGTCCCAAAATACCCTGTGTCTCGCGTCACCTCCTTGTGTCCGTCAGATTCTGCCCAGGCCCTCAGCTCTCCAAACCAGGGTCAGTCCATTGAGAAGCTGTAAAATCTTTATATTTTTGCAAGGCTTGGGACGTGTCCCCTAGGTTTCTAAACTAAGGTCCATAGCTCTAGTGTCAGGGCATTCAGGGTCACTGCCATCCCTGACTGTTTGACCATTGATTACTCCTCCTCCTCAGAGTAACCTTCTGTAGCTGTTTTGTGAACTGCTGTGTGGAAGAGTCCTACTTCCTTTCACTACTCTCTATGTCCGGAGACACAGGCTGGGGAATCAGCCTCCCATTGATTTCCACAGCGGTTTCTGTTGGGTCCAGGAACTTCAGTCAGCCTTGGCCGTCTGACTCTGGGTAGCCACATACACCAGCCCCTTTTGGAGATTGTTCCTATTATCACATCCAGGTTGGGATTGTCTGCAACTTTTGTACCCTCTCCTGTCTCACCCCAGTCCAGGAGAACACTAGCAAGTGGCAGGGTTTCTCCTCCCAGTGAATCCTTACTGTTACAAACTGATTAGGTATAAGCTGTTCAGGCTCAACCATATCCTTTTACTAAAGTAAGAGATGCCACCATGTCCCTTAACCTATGGGTGTGCACCCATTTACAGTAACGGGTGTATGTGCTCCTTATGTTTATTGGCATGCTTTCAGGATACACAGTGCACCCAACTCTGTTCGAGCACCACTTTGTCCACTCTGTGCCTTTTTAGGACACTGCCTTGCAAAGATGCCCTGGCTGTTTGCCAAACCAACAGCCATCATTCCTTTTGTCTGAGAAATCTTTTTGTAACCTGGGGCTTCCCCATTCTGTGGAGGCAGTGAGGGTTTTAGCTGCCCTGAAGGAGCGCTTTCCCTTTCTGCACTGCGCTGCGCTGCCATGCCTGCCCCACTCCCTTTCAGAGCAGGCCTGCTCCTGGCATAGCGGTCTGAGAGCTCAGTAACCTGCTGCGCTTTTTGGGGTCTTGGTCCTCCAACCAGGTTTCCAACTCTGCTGGGCAAGCCCAAAAGAATTGCTCCAAAAGTACAACCTCCTCAATTTCCTCTACAGAGTTTGCTTCACTCCCTCCCACCAATGTTTCAAAACTGGCATTGCCTTTTGGCAAGTTCTCGTGAGCTCATGTCAGGGCTTCTTGAGCTAACAGAACGTAACCCTGTATGCTTCAGGAGTTAACTCATATTTTAAGCAATACAGCTTTAAGTTTCTCATAACTACTACTGTCCTGATTGTCCATTTGACCTAACACTTCATGACCTTTCCCAGTAAGTAGCAGGGATAGCGGAGCTCCAGGACTCCCTGGGTATTTTGCCTGAATATAGACCTTTTCAAACTAATTCAAAATGCATCCTTATCCTCCCCTCTTTAAATTCAATTATTAATTGAGGTTAACTTGCACCCCAGTCCTGGAGTTCCAGGTTCACCCCTGCCACTTATCTCCTCTGGCGCTGGTCGTTGAAGATTTAGCTTCTGCAGCTTGAATTCTCTATGGCCTCTCTGTCCTCGCTCTCAACCTCTCTCTGATGCTGCTTCTCTTTCATCTGCCTCTCTCTGATGCTGTTTTCTTTTTCCTGCATCTCAGCTCCATCTGGAACTTCTGCTCAATTCCAGCTCCATTCTCCTCAACTCTAGCTGCAGACTGATCCTTCTGGCTCCAGCATGGTGGTGACCTTTCCCTGCTGCTGTGGCTTTGGGTTATCTCTGGTCTCACTGGCCTCCTTCCTGGGACTGGACACTCGACATCCTTTGGCACTCCCACACCCAAGGTCTGGACCCTTCAGTCGCTGGCTGTGACTCAAGGTCATAGGCAGCCACTAGCTCATTAGCTGTTTGAGAGCCTCCACGGGTGCTTTTGACTCTCTCCTCTGGACTCCTCTCTACTGGCACAACTGCTTCAGGTATTCTGCAGCGTTCGGTGTAGATGGAAATAATCTTTTTCCCTAACTACTGCTACACTAGCTTGCACCTGAGAAAAAAAACAAAACTAATAGGAACTTGATAATGTAACCAAATTATATATATTTTTAAAATCTCTGCCTTGATTGTGTGTGGACTGTTTTCAGGTTAACAATCTGATACACTGGACTTCGACTCGAGCCCAACTGTTATGCCTCTGGCCACCAATCTCTCGAATCGCAGTGCAGCCAAATCTATCGGATCCACTGCTGCGCCAGATCTGTCACGAACCCACTTGTGAGGGTAAGATCACTGAACTCACAGTGCCCACCCTGAGTGCAATTCATGACAGGAGGGGAAAACAGGATACCCTCCTCATTTCCTTCCAGAGTGCTCACTGTGTTTACAACTAAACACTCACCACCAGGTCCCAGAGTATCCCTCTATACTTTGGATCAGGACACAATACCAGTCTCGGTATTGTGACCAAATGTGAACCCTTTCTCATGGCTGTTACACACAGGTGGAAGATCCAAGTGTTACACTCTCTTGAGTAGCAGCGCACTACCTGATTTGGTCTTCGCACTATAAGACATACAATAGCCCTGTTCACACCCCAGCAGACTCGTGTGAGACTCCAGTATTCTCCCAGAATCCATCCGGTTCTCACCACGAACCCTTTTAATTTGGTTGCTGTCTCTGACCCTTCTAAGCAAATAACAGTTGTCACAAATAATTAATAAGACTATCATCACACATACAATAAAAACTCTCACACAGGTAGAATTTCTTTAGGAAACAAAGTTTTACTAAACATATTTACATGCAGTACAACTAAAAAAGAACATATATTAATTTAGGTTACAGTATGGAAACAAATTTGGAAAGTATACAATATAAGCATTAAAGCTGTATAACTATTTCTCTACCTTAATGATAAAAATGTCCAGTCCTTTTCTGTGTAGCAGCTTTGCAGCTGGTCTATTGTGTCAGGAGGAAATCCAAAACCAGAATGACCCTGAGTGTCTGTGCTGAGTTTAACTATCCTTCTGAAAAGCGCAGTGTCATCAATTTTTAGGATACAAGGAGACCAGTTTATTTTCCCACCAGTGATCCACTCTCACAATAGGAAGCGAGCAAAATGAGCCCCTTGAGATGGTCCAGCAATTTAAATATCTTGGTGTCACCCTGGATAGTTCCCTCTATATACTGCAGCAGGTTGCCAGGCTGCTAACAGGCGCCTCTAGGCCAGCTCTACAGACACAAGGCACTGCCTAATGAAACTGCACTCCAGCTAGCCATAACTAGCTCAGTCTTCTCCTTCATAGACTACTGGCTTTGTCGTTTGCAAGCGCAACCTCAGACACCACACTCAGTAAAATTGTCCTCATGATGAACAAAGCCTGTAGATTACTCCTTGGGGCTAGCCCTAACTCACACCTGTGACCTGTACGCATTCAGGCTGGCTTGAGCTTAAAACAGGATTCACTACCAGATATGTCTCGTTGCCAGAAAGGCCACCTTTGATCTGGTGCCCAAAGGTGTTCAGGCAATGATCTGCCCAACAGCTATGGTTAGACTAACCAGGGCAACCAATTCCAGTTTTATAAGGTCCCATACTGCCGTACCTCACGAGGCCAGAGATCCTTTCCTTACGGACCCCTCTCTGGCTAAATTCTCTGCCTGCTGACCAAATTGCCGAACAAGAGTGGTCTTTTAAAACAAACCTCTCGTATCTCTCAGCCCGTATGAGTACATGTTTCCTGAATAGATCCTGCATCCTGAGCAAACCTACAGCCATAGCACTTGACACCCCAGAATAGCTACTTACCCATTTTTTCCCTTTACCCCATCCCACTTTTGTATTATTCCCTCCGCTCTCCCTCATGCTACCTCCCCTCTACTCTACCCTTTCCTACTAACTATGTCCTTTCTCCTTCCGCACTCCCTTGACAAAGTAAACTGGCCTAGCGGTTTCCTGCATTGAATACCCTAATCCCTCCTTTCTCTGAGTTTAGTTAGTCCACTAGAAGCTCTTGCTTTCACTATCCGTGTTGTATATTTATTTATGTGTGATCTCTGTATGTTATCACCTGTTATTGTTTTCAAATTATTCTGTTAATGACATGGAACCTCTGTAAATGAGCTTTTAGCTCAGAGGTTATAATTCAAGAATTCAATAAATAAATGGTTTATGACAGTTCAGAATTAACCCTTTGAAGTATCAGGCTGTGACAATAACACACTGGCAGTAAATTTCACACAGTTCTGCTACAGTGGTCTTTTCAGGCGAATATATCCTGTTCCCTCATAAAATGTGATATAATAGTTCCTGAGGTCACAAGCAGTCTGCTTCTATAGTGCATGTTTCTGACAGGTAAGTGGCTTTGGCACATCTCTGTCAAAGAACCTGGAATGAAAATCTCCCTTCCTGGCAAGCTTGCCTTGAGTCAGGTCACCCTTTAAAAAAAAACCTAGGCTTTTCCCTCTGCCTTGAATTAACACTGGAATTTTCTTGTGCATGTACGTATACAATAGAATTACAGACTATAGCAATAATGCCTGGATTGGACTCTCTACTGCCACAAGACTGCCTCCCTGAGTTTGCCCTATGGCTGGCTATCATCTCCTCCATCCTGTCTTTGGTTGATTATGGACTCCTTACCTATGCAGCTGCTGACCCCACTGCCCTCACCAAAGTCCAGACCACTATCAACAAAGCCTGCAGGCTCCTGACTGGCGCCCCTAGCAGAACCCACACATGCCAGCTGTGCTCCATCTCGAACCTACTCACTTTTTGAAGCCTGCATTACCACACATGTACTAGTAAAAAAGCTCTGCTTGAGCTACCCCAGGAGTCATACATCCCTTAAACAGGCCTCCCATTCGGTCGTCACCGAAACACAACAAAAGCCACCTTCCAGGTGCCAAGAGCCAGGACCTCGCTGCCAAAAGTCTTTCCACTGCAGAGCACCATCCTGGTATAACTCCCTCCCCATGCACATTACTATCCTCTCCAAAATCGGACCCTTCAAAATCCCCTCGCAAACACCTCACTGACACTCAGAGCTGTAAATGGCCATTATAGGGCCTTACTGACAGCGCCATTTCTTACCAATCTTCCAACATAGACCCCCAGGCAACCACCACCTACTACTCCAGTCTCTCATAGTATTACATATGTAGTAGTTTACTTAGAATAGCTTCTTGTGGCCTATACACTATGCACTGTAACCTCGTGCTCCACTGTCACTGAAATTGCTTAGTTTTGTATGCTCTTCTGTATCTAACCTATATTGTTCATTGCTTTGTATACTCTTTTGTATCTCACCTGTATTGTTCTCCACTGTCTTACTCCACCAATATGTTGTCTACCCTCCTGTGACAAGATGCCTTTGTAAATAGTCTTTGACTCAAAGGTTGTAAATCCGAATTGTGAATAAATAAAAAATAAACATCTGCTCATCTGGGTGGCCTGGTCTGTCTTGCCACACAGGTCTGGTGAGGCCATATCTAGAGTATGGGTTCAGTACTGTGCCCACATCTCAAAAGACATTAACATGCAGGAGAAGATCCAGAGGAGGGCTACAAGGATGATAGGGTGGTCAGCAGGGTAAGTTATCACGAGGAGGTTGAGGGCACTTAACATGTACTCCCTGGAGGAAAAAAAGAGATGGGACATGATTGGGACCTTCAGGTACTTGAAAGGGATAAATAAGGTGGTTAAGTAGGTCTCTGTAAGCTGACTGGCAACCATAAAACGAGGGGCACATTCTTTAGCTGAGTAGGGGAGGTTTAGGAAGAGGTCAGGAAGCACTTTCCCAGAGAGGGTGGTGGACACTTGGAATGCGCTGCCAGAAGAGGTGGTCTCATTGAAGACAGTGGGCAGCTTCAAGAGAGGCTGGGATAGGCATGGGGGAAGGTAAGGATCATGGGTAGGGAGGATGGGAGGAGTGAAGAGGGGGCAGGGACAGTAGCTGAAATGTGGACCCTGCAATGCAAGCAGACTAGATAGACCAAATGGCCTTCTTCTCCTGGCTTTTCGGTATGTTTGTATGTGTGTCGTGACATCCTTTGGTCAGTTAGGTAATTCTCGGTGTGTATCCCTATGGATTTTCTTATTTGTTAGCTGTATTCCATGTTTTATAAGCAATAAGGAAGCCAGGGTGTGCGTTGTGCTGGGATAATAGCACACCTTGGGTAGATTGAAGCACCAGGCCAAAGGCCAAGTGTTTCCACTCCCGAAAACTCCCGTTATCCCAACACATTGCAAACACTGGACTCTGTAACTGGGATTATGAAATGGGTCCATTAGTATTAGTAAAGAGATAATTTTTAATACAATTTTTTATTTAAATAAGTAAAATTAGTAAAAGGTAAGAAAAGAAGAATAAAATAGTAATTGCTGAGCCTGTTTTTTTTTCTTTTTTGTCTGTCTGTTTTACTTTGCATCTTATTCAGTGTCTCTTAATTTCTGTCTTTCTGTCTCTGTGCCCCCCTTTGTTATCTCTTATTCTTTCTGTCCCTCTACCAGGTGCTATAACTCCTTTTGTGTTTCGGTGGCCCTCTGTCAGTGTCTCATTCTCTCTCTTTGTCTGCCTGGATCTCTGTGTCTTTCTCTCTCTCTCTCTCTCTCTCTACTTGTCTGTCTCTTTCTCCACATATTGAGACTAAACCCTTTCTTGTTTTGCCCTAGGCTTTTCTGGGCGGTACCTGACCCCTGGCCGACTGTGCAGTACCACAAAGACCGATGGCTTGCCAAGCAGTGGGCGCTTGTCAGTGAAGAGCCCGTGAACCAGCGGCTGAAGGATGGTATCATTTTCACACTCAAGCGTCTGGACTTCAGCCTGGTGGTGACCGAAGAAGATTCCATTCTTTAAACTTAATGAGGAATTTATTGACCCCAAATCCCACAAGTTTGTCATGAGATTACAGTCTGAGACTTCTGTTTAACAGCACATTCCAGCCATCTAACAAACTAGCAGGACATGTTTTCCTATCCTAGAGGATCAGAGAAGTGCTGAGTCTTGTGTCCAGAGGGCTCACTTTGTACCAGTATGACCTGCCGCTGAAATGTTGAATCTGCAGGGCTTATTCCATATCATTCTGGGTGTAATGTACCACAGAATCCTTGAGTGTTATACCTACAGATCTCAGTCTGCACCGTTCTAACCTGTCACTGAAATGTTGAATCAGTGGGGCTCGATCTTTCTGATCAAAGTATACCAGAATACCATGTGGGGTACTTATCTGTGGGGCTAATCTTTACCCATCTGACCTGACACTGGAGTGTCGAATCTACAGGCACTGTACCCTTCTGACCCCACTCTGTGAGGTGACCCTCATGAGTGTTGTACCTACCGGCACTCTTACACCTCAGACCTGACACTGGAATCTTGAAGCAGCAGTGCTTGACCTTAACCATCTGATTCTGCTTTAGCAGAGGGCCCATCAAGTGCTGAATCTTCAGTGCTCGAGCATACTCCTTGTGATCCCACTGCACCTGACTGCTGTACCCATGGTTCTAATGTTTACACTTCTGACCTGTCACTGGAGTGCTGAAGCAGCAGAGCATGATTTTAACCATTCTGATCCCACTGTATAAGAGTAACCTTCAAGTGCCATATCTTCTGTGCTCCATTTGTACCCTTCTGACCCTGCTGTATAATAGTAAACCTTAAGTACTGTATCTGCATTGCTCAATCTCTCGCATCTAACCACACTGATAACAGTTACCCTCAACTACTGTGTTATCAGTACCCACTTAATACTGCTGTACAACAGTAACCTTCAAGTGGAAAATCTACAGGGTTCAAGCTTCACCTTTCTGATTCCACGGTACAGCAGTAACCTTCGATGCCGAATCCACAGGCGCTCTATCTGTAATTTTCTTACCCCACTGTACAGGAGTAATCAAATTTTGTCTCGACAGGGATTGATCTGTGCACTTTCAATCCGTGCTGTACAAAAGTAACCAAGTGCTGTATCTACAGAGCTCGATCTGTACCTTTATAACCCTGCTGCACAAAGAATAACCATAGAGTACTGTATGTACAGATCTCAGTCTGTACTCTTCTAATGTGGCTATACAGAAGGAACCCTTGTGTACTGTACTACCCTTCTAACCCTCTACACAAAATAATTCTCTAGTGTATCTACGGGCTCTGTCTTTACCCTTTTTGTTCCACTGTTCAAGAGCAACCCTCTAGTTCTGTATCTGCAGGGTTTCATCATTTCCCTTTGTACCCCACTGTACAAGAACGACCCTTCAGTGATGTATCTACAGGGTTTCATCATTTCCCTTTGTACCCCACTGTACAAGAACAACCCTCTAGTGCTGTATCTACAGGGTTTCATCATTTTCCTTGTACCACATTGTACAAGAACAACCCTTCCGTGCTGTGTCTACAGGGTTTCATCATTTCCTTTGTACCCACTGTACAAAAACAACCTTTCTAGGGACATGGATATGTTGTTCATCCACACTCATTGGCAGTATCCTTGCCGCTTTAAATCTTGCGGAAGGTCTTCAAGCTTGCTCCTCCCACCCACCGGGTGGTATAACTCCGCCCCGCTATGGCAAGATCTTCCTTACCGCTTGGAAGCTCAGGTTCCCTCCTTAGCGCTCTGCGTTTTGCGACTGGTTCCTATTTCTCCGTTGCGGATTTAAAATAATATTTTGCAAAAGACTTCAGTCTTCGATCACTCGCAGCCGCGATGGATAACCGACTCTCGGATTTCGGAGATGCCCATGCGGGCAGAAGATGTCTCGGACGGATCCACACCCACGTGTGTCTACTGCTTAGGCCTTGAGCACGACCCGCGGGCTGCGACCTGTGCTCATCTTTCTCGACCTCGTCCTCGAAGACCGTGCTGCCGGTGCAACTGGGCGTCCGAGCGTTCCCTCGGTGAAGTCAAAGGAGGCCCGGTTGGCGGTGTCCGGTGGCCCGGTTTCGGCGGATCAGCTCGAGCGGATGGTCGCCCTCGAAGAGGAGGCGGCGCGGCCGTATCTTCCTCGGCGTGCATTTATCCCGCTCTCTCTGGGTTCTTCCTACACGGCTTCCTTTAAGGAGCTTTGTCTGTCCCTCTCCACTAAAGGAGAAGGGCCTGCGTCTGCTGGACCCTTTTCTCGGTCCAAAGAGGACAAGGAGTAAGTCCCTCCATCGGCGCTCTTGGGGGCGGGAAAGGTCCCTCTCCCGGGCCGTCGACCGTCAGCTTCGATGCGACCGCTCGGCTTCGGCCACTGGCCTCACGGTGTCCCGTCAGGTCAGTTGACCGAGACTCCCACTGATGAAGTCGAGATTTTCTCGACCCATTGAACGAGCTGTCGCCTTTAGCAGCCGAGATTCCCCTCTCCCGGTTCCCCGGGGAGGTTGAGGATCCCGATGGGCTCGCCTGTGCCTCTGGTTCCGGAGCCCTCGGATGGACCTTCCGAGCGGAAGGAGTGCGGTTCGGCCGACACCTCCGCACCGACCGGAAATTCCGGGACTCTCGGTCTCGGTCTCGGACCTCTTGGCGGTCCAGCCGTTCCCACCGTCATAAGCGGTCTCGGTCTCCACCGCGATAAGCGGCGTCGCGCCCTTTCGTCTCGTCCTCCTCCTCGGATGAGAGGCTTCGGCGTAAGTCGTCGGCGATGCGAGACCTTATGTTGCAACAACTCCTCCTGGCGGGGAATAAGCCGACTCCGGCGCCTTCCGACCATTAAGTAACTGTCACGGGCGGCCGGCGACACAACCCCGACTTGTCCGAGGCCTATACCCAGGCGGTTGTTCGGCCAAAACCAGCTGCTCCACCGATTCGGTGGAACCTCCGCCTCCACAGCCACCAGTGGGGCTCCGACCAAGGATTCTCGGTCGCTAAGGGTTTACCCATCGGCTGTCAGTTACCCTCACTCCCGACCGACCTCGGCAGGTGAAGGGTGGCTCAGGCCAGAGGCAGCTCTTGAGGACTCTTCCGAGTCCGAAGATGATTCCTCCTTCTTCTCAGCGACTGGACTTGGAGTCTTCAGGAGGTCAGCCAATGGGACGATAGCCCGTCGTCCTTCCTAGGACTGCTTCGGCTCATCTCGGAGTCTACGGGATGGAGCTCGAACCCGTTTCAAAGCGGGCCAGGTATCCCCTCACGGAGATTCTGGACCGAGGGGATTCTCCGCGGAGGCCTTTCCGGTGGCCGAGGCCATAGTGGGTCCACACTGGAACTTTGGCAGCGCCCTGCTTCCTGCCCTGCGCCTTGGCCAGGATGGCCAGGAAAGTATCTGCGGTCCCCGGTTCCTTGTCCGGTTTTGGAACACCCTCTGCTGAGGGTTGGTTACCGACAAGCGTTTTCCGGCTGCGCCCGGCTGCGCCAGGGATGTGGACAAACCTCCTGACAAGGGTCCAGAAATTGGACTATGTCGGGCGAAAAGTCTCGCTGCGTCCTCTCTCGGCCTTCGTCAGGCCAGTTCGGCCGTCCTCATGGCACATTTTCTCATGCCTGTTGGGCTCCTGGATGAGGTCATCCCTCATCTTCCGCCGATCTGCAGACTACGGTTAAGCAGGTGCGGGACCAGGGCAGGGCAGTGGCCAAACAGCAGCTCAGACTGCTTTGGATGTAGGGACTCATGTGCCAGATCGGTGGCGGCCGCGGTGGCTATGCGTCGGCGGGCTTGGCTGAGGATATCCACCTTACTGCCGGATACCCAGCACAAGTTGGCGGATGTTCCCTTTTGGGGACTGACCTCTTCGACCCTGGGGTGGAAGGTCACCTGCAGAGGATCGAGAGGTCAATGCCACCTTGGACTCGGTCTCTTCCGCTCAGAAGGACAAAGACGCAAACCACAGCCTAAGCCACTTCGTCCTTCTGTGCCCCAGCGCGCCCGACCCAGCCAACGTCAGGGCCAACAGGCTCGACCTTGGCATCCCAAACCCAAGCCGCCCGGCTTCCTCTAACAGGAGAGCAGGGAGGAAGGGCCCAGGAGGTCCCTCGGCGGTCCCTCCTCCAAGCCTGCCCAGTGCGGGCTGAGGGTGTCGCCCCATCCCGTCACCTACCCCTGAGTCCCCCAGTGGAGGGCAGCTCGCACTTCCGTTCCGCCTGGTCCGCTGTTACCACGGACAGGTGGGTCTTGGAGGTGGTGGGAAGGCCTGCCTCTGGAATCGAGCAGGCACCACCCTTCAGAGCCGCCGCCCTCGGGGCATGGATCCCCAGCCTCACTGGCGGCTCGTCGAGCCAACATCCCTCCTCCTCCAGAAGGAGGTGGTAAGAGAGGTGGTGGACCCTCCTTCAGACCCAGGGTTTGTGTCCAGGTACTTCCTGGTTCGAAGCAGACGGGGGCTGGCGCCCCATTCTCGACCTACGACCTAAACAAGTTCCTAAGGTCTCGAACCTTCAGGATGGTCACTCTGGCTCGAGATAATACCATCCTTGGAGCTGGCGTGTGGTTCTGCTCTCTGGACTTGCAGGGCCGCGTTTTCACGTCCCTATCCGTCCGTCTCACCAGAGATTCCTTTGCTTCAGCGGAAGGATCTCTCTTGATTCAAGCCATGCCCTTGACTTGTCTCCAGCTCCCAGGGTCTTCACCAAATGCATGGCAGTGGTGACAGCATTCCTCTTGCGCCGAGGGTCGGTGTACCCTTACCTGGGCGACTGGCTGATAGCAGCTCCTCCAGGAAGGAGGCGAGTGGTCAGAGATCTGGCCCTCAGGTCTGCTCTCAACTGGGCCTCCTTATCAGCGAGGCCAAGTCGAGACTCGAGCGAAGCAGGTGATTTTATTCATCGGCGCAGCTCGACTCTTCGACCAGAGCGCGGCTCGGCGGACAGGGCCGAGGTTCTTTCCTCCTTGCCCGATCATTTCTGGTTGGGCAATTGCGCCTGCCGGGACTTCCTGCGCCTCCTGGGTCTCATGGCGGCCTGTACCAGCGTGGTCCGTTGGGCCGCTGGAACATGCGTCCCTTCAGTGGGGACTGGCCAGCCAGTGGTCTGGCAGCTGCGATCCCTGGACCAGCTTGTGTCGGTGACACAGGGGATGTGGAATGCTCTCCAGTGGTGGACCGTTCCAGATCATTTGCAGGAGGGCATCCGGTTCATCGCCCCGAGCAGCGGTCTCTCTGTCGAGCCGATGCCTCTCTGATGGGTTGGGGTGCCCATCTGGGGAACACCGGGCTCATGGCCTCTGGTCCCGCGGGAGTCGATGCCACATCAACCTGCTGGAGCTCCGGCGGTCCGCCTAGCTCTCACCGCCTTTGCTCCGTTCCTCCGGGGTCAAGTGGTCCGAGTCAGGCGGACAATACCACGACCATGTACTATCTAAACCGCCCGGGGCGGGGCAGCTCCCATGCTTCTATGCAAGAGCTCTCCGCATTTGGTCACTGTGCGCGCAGCCTGGAGGCGGATCTCCTAGCCATTCCGTGGCAGGGCCTCCAACACCCCGGCGATGCCTGAGCCGGATAGGGCTGCATCCACAGTGGTCTCTCCCTGCCGGAGGTAGTACAGCATCTGTTCTCCCTTTGGGGCACACCTCAGGTGGACCTGTTTGCCTCCATGGAGAACGCGAGTTGAGTCTGTTCCATGCCCGCCTCCTCGGCAGGGGCTCGCTGCAGGGGATGCCTTCGAGGCAATGGACCCCGGGCCTTTTTACGCCTTTCCCCATTTCCCTTGATCCACAAGGTGCTTCTCAAGGCGAGGAGGGACAAGGCACAGGTGATTCTGATAGCCCCAGACTGGCCTCGCCAGTTCTGGTACCAGATCTCCTCAGTCTCAGCTCCAGGACTCACGGCAGCTTCCAGCTCGCCCGGACCTGCTCTCAGTCAATCAGGGAAGGTGTTCCATCCGGACCTTCAATCCCTGCACCTGACGGCCTGGTTCCTGGCGGCTAGAGTTCCAGGCTTTGGGTCTTTCCGGCGAGGTCCTCAATGTAGTTGAGGCGTCCCGTAGAGTCGACCAGAAAATGCTATGCCTTCAAATGGAAAAGGTTTTCCATTTGGTGTCAGAACAGGCTTGGACCCTTCCTCCTGTTCATTGGCAAGCATCTTGGACTATTTATGGTCCCTTTCTAGTCAAGGGCTTGGGTCGGCGACCCTAAGGGTTGCACCTGGCAGCCATCTCTGCCTTTACGAGCGGGCGGGAAGCAGTCGATAGCGCAGGAGAAGGTGGTCTGGCGCTTTTCAAGGCCTTGATCACATTTCCCTCAGTGCGGAACCCCCACCTCCGTGGGATCTGCTGGTACTGGCAAAGCTCATGGGCAAGCCATTCGAACCTATGCAAGGTGTGCTCTCTCTCACCTGTCGTGAAGGCCGCCTTCTTGGTGGCTATCACGTCAGCCAGAAGGATGGGAGAGCTCCAGGCGCTTTCCATCGGTCTCCTTACCTGGTCTTCCACAGGGACAAGGTTGTCCTGCGCCCCACCGAAATTCCTTCGAAGGTGGTGTGAGGTTTCACCTTAACCAGGTGTTGACTCTGCGGTGTTCTCCCCAATCACACCTCGGAGGCCGAATAGGCTCCTCTCTGGATCCTAGAAGGCGCTGGCTTATTATAAGGGCGCACGGCTGAAATCAGGGAGAGGTTCGCCAGCTGGTATTTGTCACCCTGCGGCAAGCCGCATCTGGCAGACCTGCAGCGCGGGACGATAAGCAGGTGGGTAACCTCCGCATAGATCTCTGCTATAAGTTAGCGGGCATGGAGCCTCCCAGAGGATAGAGCTCATTCTACCCGCCATACTGCTGCAACGGTGGCTGCTTCCAGGGGCGTCCCTATCCAGGAAATCTGCAGGGCTGCTACCTGGAAGTCAGCAAACACCTTCATTACCCACACCACATCGACCTTGAGTCACGCCGGGATGCTGGTTTGGGGCCTCGGTTCTCCAGTCTCTCTTTCCCAAGTAAGTATATGGGGGTGTGGTCTTGCCTCCCTCCTCCCGGAGAACTGCTAAGGAGTCTGCCAATGAGTGTGGATGGATAACATATCCATGTCCCTAGAAATACAGGTTACTCTCACCTGTAACAGGAGTTCTAGGAATGGTATATGTTTGTTCATCCCTGACTCTCCACCTCTCGGCCTGCACGCCACAACCTGAGCTTCCAGCGGGCCAGATCTGGCGCCATGGGGCGGAGCCGAGGTTATACCACCGGGTGGGTGGGAGGAGCAAGCTTGAAGACCTTCGGCAAGATTTAAAGCGGCAAGGATACTGCCAATGAGTGTGGATGAACAACATATACCATTCCTAGAACTCCTGTTACAGGTGAGTAACCTGTATTTCAGTGCTGTGTCTACAGGGTTTCATCATTTCCCTTTGTACCCCTACTGTACAAGAACAACCCTTCAGTGCTGTATCTACAGGGTTTCATCATTTCCCTTTGTCCCCACTGTACAAGAATAACCCTCTAGTGCTGTATCTACAAGGGTTTCATCATTTCCTTTGTACCCACTGTACAAGAACAACCCTTCAGTGCTGTGTCTGGGGTTTCATCATTTCCTTTGTGCCCCACTGTACAAGAACAACCCTTCAGTGCTGTGTCTACAGGGTTTCATCATTTCCTTTGTGCCCACTGTACAAGGAACAACCCTTCAGTGCTGTATCTACAGGGTTTCATCATTTCCCTTTGTACCACTGTACAAGAACAACCCTCTAGTGCTGTATCTACAGGGTTTCATCATTTCCTTTGTACACCACTGTACAAGAATAACCCTCTAGTGCTGTATCTACAGGGTTTCATCATTTCCTTTTGTACCCCATTGTACAAGAACAACCCTCTAGTGCTGCATCTACAGGGTTTCATCATTTCCTTTGTACCCCATTGTATAAGAACAACCCTTCCGTGCTGTATGTACAGGGTTTCATCATTTCCTTTGTACTGCATTGTACAAGAACAACCCTCTAGTGCTGTATCTACAGGGTTTCATCATTTCCTTTGTACTTACTGTGAAAGAACAACCCTTCAGTGCTGTGTCTACAGGTTTCATCATTTCCTTTGTACTCCACTGTACAAGAACAACCCTCTAGTGCTGTATCTACAGGGTTTCATCATTTCCCTTTGTACCCCACTGTACAAGAACAACCCTTCCGTGCTGTGTCTACAGGGTTTCATTTCCTTTTACGCCACTGTACAAGAACAACCCTCTAGTGCTGTATCTACAGGGTTTCATCATTTCCTTTGTACCCACTGTACAAGAACAAACCTTCTAGTGCTGTATCTACAGGGTTTCATCATTTCCCTTTGTACCCCATCGCAAGAAAACCCTTCTGTGCTGTTTCTAGGAGGCTTGATCCTTACCCTTTGCACCATGCTCTAGAAGAGCAATTCTCAAGTGCTTTATCTATAGGGTTAAATCAGTAACCTTCTAACACCACTATACATGAGTAACCCTTGAATGCTGTATGTACAGGGCTTAATCATTACTCTTCTCACCCGATGTACAAGGTAGCTGTCTTGCTATGCCTACTACCCTCCTGCCCCAGTGTACAAGAGTAACTCTTGAGTGCTGAGTCTCAAGTCTCGGTCACTACTATTATGATGCGGTATACAGGAGGAACCCTGGAGTGCTGCATGTACAGGATTTAGTTGTTGTCCCACTGCACAACAGTAACCCTCTAGCGCTGTATCTGTGGGGCTTGATGTTTACCCTCTGTACCCTACCATACAAGAGTAACTGAGTGCATTATATACAGGACTTGATCTGTGCCCATCTAATGCTGCTATACAAGAGTAACCCTCAAGTACTGTGTGTATGGGACTTAATGGCTACCCTTCTGAACTCACTGTACAAGAGTAACCCTCTAGTACTGTACAGTATCTACTTGGCTTGATCATTACCCTTTGTTTCTCACTATGAGAGTAACATTCAAGGGCTTTATACACAGTGCTCAATCTGTGCTCATCTGATGCCACTGTACAAGAGTAACCCTGTAGTGCTGTATATTTGACTCGATCTTACCCTTTGGAACCCACTGTACAAATGTAATCCTTGAGTGCTTCACCTATGAGGCTGAATCTGTACCTCTGACCCCAGTATATGAGTACCCACTAGTGCTGTATCTGTGGGACTTGATCTGTACTGTTCTGATACCAATGTAGAAGTGTAGAGCAGGGAGGCAGTATAGCGCAGTGGTTTAAGGCTGTGAGCTGCAAACCTGGAGACCTGGGTTTGAATCCCACAGCCCCTACTCTCATACTTGTGACCCTGAGCAAGTCACTTAACTTCCTTGTGCTCCCAGGTGCACCTGGAATCAAGCTTTGGCTTAGTGTGCCTCTCCTGGTTAAACAATTTCCCTCTTCCCTAAGCCTCAAGTGCTGTATGTTCAGGACTCAATCTTTACCTCTTGACCTCACTTACCAGAGGAATCTTTGAGTGTAAAATTGACTGGGCTTGGTTTTAACCCCTTTGATCTCACATTACAAGAGGACTACCAATTGCTGTATCTACAATGCTTGATCTTACAGTTGGAGCCTTGTTGACACAACGCTTGAGGGTTCATATGGTCAGCGATGTTCATAGGATACAGGCAGATAAAGCACACAAGGGTCACTTTTACATTGAGGTCAAAGGTAAAGATAAAGTCCTATAGATACAACACTAGAGGCTCCTTCTTGTATAGCAGGATCAGAAGGGTATGGGTTAAGCCCTGTGTATACAGCGCTAATGGATTCTTCTTGCGCCAGTGGGATCATTAAGATTAGAACTTGAGGCTCATCTTGTGAAGTGGGATCAGAAGACAAGTCCAGTAGATACATTATTCGGGTTCATCTTGTATGGTGGGATGAGGACCACCAAAATAACTCCAGAGTCCTGTTTCTGCAGGACTTGATCTTTACTCTTCTGGCCCATTCTCTGTACTAAAATGGCTAAAGTGCAGGATCATTAGAAATCTGGTGAAAATTTGTGTAAATAACGTTTTATGCATTTTAATTAGAAATTGTAGTCTTATTTAGATAAACCTGATTGCATGCTAGGCACATGTTTAGGAGAAGGAGTTAGCTGTGAATACATTTCTTGTGCTGATTGTCTTTGTTATACACTTGGTTAGAGCTGGGATATGGGTACTGTGGGGTTGGTGGTGGATGTGAATAAATCTAATTGGCTTGTTCCAGTTGTTGTATACTTGAGTAAAATAGAGAGTTGGTATTTGTGTACAAGTCTTGTGTTGATTCTGCTTCTGTGCCTGGTTTGGATTGTGGAATTGGATGATGTTGACGATGTCTAAATCTCCTCCTTGTCATTGTGTTGTGTATGTGGTTGGGATAGGGATGCAGCGGGGGTTATATACACATCTCTTTGGGTGATTGTGTTTATGTACTTGGCTGGGATAGGGATCCTGGGGAGTAAACTGTGTACAACTCTCTTTGCATTAATTCTGTTTGTGTTCCTGATTCTGTAGGGGTACTTGGGGCAGTTGACTGTTACAGATCTCATTCAGCTTATTATATACGATTGGTAGGAATACTAGGGGAGATGTGGCTGTGCATAAATCTCCGTCTGCTTATTCAGTTTATGTGCCTGTCAGGGCAGGATACAGGGAGTCGATTGTGTAAATCTTAAGCTAATCTGTTTATGTGCCTGTTTGGCATATGGATAATGGTGAAGTGGGCGAGTTCACTGTGTAAATCACCTTGTGCTGATTGTGTTTATGTATTGGGTTAAGGTAGGTATACCAGGAGTCTACTGTATGTAAATCTTGTGCAGTTTCTGTTATGCACCTGGTTTGGATAGAATAATTGACGGTGTTGACTAGATATAAATCACCTTGTGGTGGTTCTATTTATGTAGCTGATTAGGGTACCAATACTGTGATTGACTGTTATAAATCTTACGCTGTTTCTGTAACTGGTTGGGATAGGGGGATACTGGGGAAAGTCGGTGGCGTACAGATGATCTTCTGCTGATTCGGTGTATGTACCTTGTAAGACTAGGGATACAGGGAAGGGTGGGGATGGCTGTGTGCAGAGCTCCTTGTGTGTCGACTCTATTTATGTACCTCATTGGGTTAGTGATACGAAGGGGAAGGGGTGACTGTGTTTAATCTCCTTGTGCAGATTCTGTTTGTGTACCTGTTTGGGACAGCGATACGGGGGTTGCTTCTGTACAAATCTCCTTGTGCGATTCTGTTTATGTATACCTCATCAGGAAGGGGTTGGCTGTATACAGAGTGCCTTGTGTTGATTCTATTTATGTACCTGATTGGTTAGTGATACTAAGAGGAGATGGCTGTGTATATATCTCCTTGTATTGATTCTGTTAATGTACCTGGTTAGGTAGGAAGGGGGCTGCTGTGTATAAATCTTTTGCGCACAGTCTAGTTATTTACCGGGCTGAGGAAGGATATAATGGAAAGGGGGTATAATGGAAAAGGGGGTGGGGGATGACTGTGTGTCAGTCTTCTTGTGTTGATTCTGTACATGTACCCTGTTGGGTATTAGTATTTGGGCAGTTAGTGTAAAAATCGTTTTGATGATTCTGTTTGCTATGTTCCAAGTTCGGTAGGTGTAATTGAGGGTAGCTGTTATAAATCTTCATGTGTTTATTCTGTTCATGTACCCAGTTGGGATGTGGATAGTTGGGCAGTTGACAGTGTAAAAAGCCTTTTACTGATTCTGTGTATCGTGTTCCTTGTTGGTAAATGACTTTTGTGAGTTGGGGTGGAGGCAGCTATGTACAGATTTCCTTCCACTTCTGTTTACATGCTTAAAGCTTTGGGTGGGGATACTAATGGTAGTGAACAGTGCATAAATCTTAAACCGATTCTGTTTATATACCTGGTTTGTATGAGGACGTTGGGAGTTTAGGCTGTATATACATCTTGTTCTAATGCGTTTCTGTGCCTGGTTAGGATATGTATACACTGGGAATTGACTTTGTGTAAATATTCTGCCAGTTCTGTTTTATGTACCTGGTTTGGGTAGGGATACAGGAGTTGTCGCTGTGTATAACTCTCCTTGTGCTGATTCTGTTTATGTACCTGGTTAGAAGAATAGGGATAGTGAAGGTACTGGCTATGTATGAATATCCTTGTGATGTTTCTGTTTGTGAACCTGGTTGGGATGGGGCATTTGTGATGGTGTTCTATATAAATCTCCTTTAGCTAATTGTTTATGTATCTGGCTAGCTGGGGACATTGAGGTGTTAGCTCACGTATAAAGTTTGTGAGGTTTCTGATTATGTGCCTGGTTTGGGATTGGGGCATTGGGGTGTTGGCTATATAGTAACTCTCTCGCTTATTTTATCTACCTAGTTAGGCTAGGCATATTTTTTTTTGGGGGCTTTGTATAAATCTCCTTGTGCTGTTTGTGTTTTGTGCCTGGTTTGGATAGGGTATTTTCCAGTGTTGGCTAAGTATAATTCTCCTGCTGAATGTGTTTATGTACCTGGTTAGGGTAGGGGCACTGAAGGAGTCGACTTTGCATAGTGTGCTGATTCTGTTTATGAACTTGGTTTAGATAGGAGCACTGGGGTGCTGGCTGTGCTAAATCACCTTGTGATTATTCTGTTTCTGTATCTGGTTGGGATAGGGTGCGAGCTTTGTATAAATTTACTTGTATTTTCGCTGCTTATGTTCTTTGTTAGGATAGGTGTTTGAGGGTGTTAGCTGTTTAAAAATCTCATTTCTGCTGATGGGTTAGAGTAGTCCTATGGGGTAGTCAGCTTTATAAAAATCTTGTGCGATTCTGGTTGTGTATCTGGTTTGGATTGAGATAGTGGGGATGTTGACTGTATATAAATCTACTTGTGTTGATTCTGTTTAGGAATTTTTTGTGGGGGTGGGGGTCATTTATAAATCTCCTGCTGATTCTATTTATGTACCTGTTTGGGTAGGGAGGGATACAGGGATGTTGCTTTTGCATACATTTTGTACTCGTTCTGTTTATGTACCTGGTTTATACAAACACACTGATGGTGTTGGCTGAGTATAACGTCTTGTGTTGATTCTGTTTATGTAACTGGCTGGAGCAGGGATGCTGGGATACAGGTAGGCTCTATAAATCTCCTTGAATTGATTCTGCTTGTGTCGTGGTAAACATAGGTATTTGAGGGATTGGAGGTCAACTAGATACAATTCTTCTACTCATTTTGTTTATGTACCTGGTTAGGTGGGATACTGGGGGAGTCGACTTTGTACAAATCACACATTCTGTTTATTTGCCTGGTTTGGATAGGAACAGTGTGGGTGTTGACCCGTATAAATCTGCTTGTGTTGATTCTGTTTATGTATTTGAGAGGAATCAACTATGTATACATTTTCTGCTGATTCTGTTTATTTACCTGGCTAGGAGTACTGGGGGAGTCAGCTTTGTATAAATCTTGAGCCTGTTTATGTATCTGGTTTGGATAAGGACAGTGAGAGTGCTGTCTGTGTATATGTCTCCTTGTGATTGTTCTGTTTTGTATCTATATATACATCAGTTTGAGATAGAGGTGTACTGGGTGGAATCAACTTGTGTGTAAATGTCCAGTACTGATTCCGTTTTTAATACCTTGCTAGAATAGGAGTACTGGGTGGAGCCGATTGTATAAATCTCCTTTGTGTTAACCCTCTTTTCTGTGTGTCTGTTGCAGATAGGGAACTGGGTGAAGTCGGCTGTCTGTAAATATCCTGTCATGGATTCAGTTTTGTACCTAGCTAGGATAGGGGTACTGGGTGCAGTTGGCAATGTGTAAATCTGCTTGTGCCAAATCATTTCTATGTACAGTACCTGGTTTTGATAGGAATACTAGGAGTGTCTGTTATGTTCAGTTGTGCTATTGCCTTTTCCCATTGAAACCCCTCCCTTAGGTTCTAACCAAAATTTTCAACAGATTTCTACTGGTTCTTGTTACAAGCTAGTCTAAGAAATTAAACCATGGAACAAAGGAGGAGTTTCTCACAGCAGGGTCCTGTGGGTAGTTGCTATGGCTCTAATTCCTGAACAAGCCCCCAAAAAAATATCAGGCTGTTTGGGACCAGCACTAACAGTGATATTCACTTGTAGTAATAGGGCTGTGACACTGCTGAGAATGTCCCCACAGCTGTACCTGTCATTGCTAGCTCAAGCTCCTGTAATTGACCCTTCCCTGTATCTAGTCCTTTGTATCAGCACTCACAGTGACACCCTCATATAGTGATAGGGTGTGACCCTGCAAGTGCTTCCTCACAACAGTGCCCTGTCAGTGCCAGGCATGACTCCTTTAATCTGACTCCTGTCTTTTGTCTTGCATTGTTGCGCCTCACAGTGACCCACAATGGGTCTGTGATACTGTTGAGTTTTCTCACAGCTGTGCCATGTTAGTGTTGGCTATTACTTCCATTCCTGAGCCCCCAATTGTGTTTGATTGCACTTGTAATAAAACTCATAGTGATTCAGTAGGTGACAGGTCTGTGAATATGCTGTCAGCCACCCTGTAGCAGTGCCCTCTCAGTGCCTGCTATGACTTATGTGCTCGGAACCCTCCCTTCACCTGTATCTAGTTACCACAGTGATCCCTTCTGTGTTAGTGATAGAACAGTGACACGGCCAAGAGCTTCCTACAACAGTGTTCTGTCATTACCAGCTATGCTCTCTAGCCTCTCTGGTAGTGATAGAACTGTGACAGTGCCGAGAAGTTCCTACAGCAGTGCCCTGTTAGTGCCAGCTATGCCTTCTAGGCTGTCTGGTAGTGATATAACAGTGATACTGCTGAGAGTTTCTACAGCAGTGCTCTGTCAGTGCCAGCTTTGCCCGTAGCCTCTGTGGTAGTGATAGAACTGGGACAGTGCTGGGAGTTTCCCACAGCAGTGCCCTGTCAATGCCAGCTTTGCCCCGTAGCCTCTGTGGTAGTGATAGAACTGGGACAGTGTCCGGGAGTTTCCCCACAGCAGTGCCCTGTCAATGCCAGCTGTGCCCCTAGCCTCTCTGATAGTGATAGAACTGGGATGGTGTCGGAGTTTCCCCACAGCAGTGCCCTGTCAATGCTGTCTGTGACGATCTGTACTCTTATCTCCACTCCTGTTACCAAGTTGCTGTTGTACTCAGTGATGCCCTCTCTGGTATTGCTAGAACTGTAACACTGCTGAGAGTTTCCCTCCAGCAATGCCATGTCAATGCCAGCTACAACATCTGTACCATGTGCAGCTCACAGCAGAATGGCACTCAGGTCAAGGAACAAGCGTTCAAAACAAATACTTCAGAAGGTGAGTTTGTTGAACAGCCTGATCATGGACGCCTGACAGACAGAGCCCTGGCATCTTCGACCATGCGGGCCTTCCTCAGTGCATGCCCCCAGGGAAGACCCACATGGTTGAAGCACCGGGCTGTGTTTGTTTGTCAGCGTCCATGAGTTGGGCTGCTCAATAAACTCACCTTTGAATTATTTGTTTTGAGTGTTTGTTCCTGGACCAGAGTGCCATTCTGCGTGTAGCTGTATGTAGTTATGGATCTACTTTATCTTGAGTGGACACCAGCACAGCTTTCATGAGTGCACTACCTTTCTGCGTATGTTTGTAACTTCTGTACCATTAACACCCACCCACACACACACACACACATGTAGTTGCTCTCATAACAGCGCAGTGATACCCACCCTGTATTCTTTGCTCAGGCTCATCTTGCTCTTTTCATTAGGGTTGCAGGTGCCTCCCAGACAAGGATACATGGCATTATTTGTTGAGGGTTAGTTCTCTATATGTAGTCTGAGACCATGTCAGTATCATTTTGAGGCTTATCCAGGTTACTTACACCCAGCTTTTGGAAATGCTGCTTGACAACAGAAGCATGGAAACAAATTTATACAAAATAAAGACTTCATTTTTGTGAGAATGAGCTTTGGGGACAACCACTGGAAGTCAGGAGACTGGATCAACACCTTGCTTCCCTCCTTCCTTTTCTGCTGAGATCTCATGTGGCTTGCTAGTTTATGGACATGAAGTAGAAAAGAGACTGCCCCTCCTGAGATTTTCATAGGTTGCCAGCCAGAACAGGAAATTACATTGCAGCAGATTGAGTATCTGAGCTGTGACACCATCATCTTCAGGAGGGTAAAATTGCATCAGCAGTTTTGGCAGCTTGGCCTTGCAAGTCGCATTTTGTGTGGAATTGTGTGGCATGTCTTTTGTGTGTCTTCCAGAGCCAGCTCCCTGATGCCATGATGTCATCATCACGCCATACGTCATACGAAAACCTGGAATGACATCATCATCTTGCACCTTCTGTCCAGGACACAAAGTGGTCATCAGTACAATACCGCACCTTCTAGGGACATGGATATGTTGTTCATCCACACTTATTGGCAGGTATCCTTGCGCTTTAAGTCTTGCGGAAGGTCTTCAAGCTGGCTCCTCCCACCCACCCGGTGGTATAACTCTCGGCTCCGCCCCATGGCGCCAGATCTTCCTTACCGCTTGGAAGCTCAGGTTCCCTCCTTAACGCCTGCGTTTGAGACTGGTTCCTATTTCTTCCGTTTCTGAATTTGAAAGTTTTTCGAAAAAGACTTCAGTCTTGATCCTCGGCGCTGCGATGGACAAATCGACTCGGTTTTCGAGATACCCCTGCGGGCAGAAGATGTCTCGGACGGATCCACACTCCACGTGTGTCTACTGTTTAGGCCTTGAGCACGACCCGCGGGCCTGCGACTTCAATGCTCTTCCTTTTGGCCCTCGTCCTCGAGAACCGTGCTGCCCGATTGCAACTGGGCCGTCCGGCGTTTCCCTCTGGTGAAGTCTAAGGAGGCCCGGTCGGTGATTAATCCTCGGCAGATCAGCTCGAGCAGATGATCGCCTCAGAGAGGTGCGTAGCAGACGTATCTTCCTCGGCCGCGGCATTTATCCCGCCTCTCTGGGTTCTTCCTACACAGCTTCCTTTAAGAGCTTTGTCTGTCCCTCTCCACTAGGGAGAGGCCAACATCTGCTGGACCTTTTTCTCGGTCCAAAAGAGGGACAGAGGTAGTCCTCCGTCGACACTCTTGGGAGCAGGAAGGTCCCTCCCGAGTCGTCGACCGTCGACTCGATTCGACCGTTCGGCTTTGGCCACTGGTCTCACGGTGTCCCGTCAGGTCAGTTGACTGAGACTCGGCGGCGAAGTCGAGATTTTCTCGACCCGTTGAGCGGGTTGTCGCCTATGAAGCCGAGACTCCCCTCTCCCGGTTCCCCGAAGTGATTGAGATCCGTGGGCATGCCTGTGCCTCCGGTTCGAGCCCTCGGATGAACCCTCGAGCCGGTTCGGTTCCTGCCCGACACTTCCCTGCACCCGACCTCGAGCCGAGGGCTCCTCGGTCTCCGGACCTCTTCGGCGGTGGTCAGCCGTCGCCGTCATGGCCGGATCTCGATCTCGGCACCGTGATGGCCAACGTCGCGCTCGTCCTCGTCCTCCTCACCGGGCGAGGAAGCCGGCGCCACAGTTACGTCAGCGATGCGAGGACCTCGGTGGCAACAGCCTCCTCCTGACCGGGAATAAGCCGGCATGATCGCCCGCCATTAAGTGAGCTGTCACGGGCTGCCGACACAACCCTCGACTTACCGGGAGCCTGTACCCAGGCGGTTGTTCGGCCAAAACCAGCTGCTCCACCGATTCTGGTGGAACCTCCGCCTCCACAGCCACTATTTGGGGCTCCCGACCAGAGATTCTCGGTCGGCTAAGGTCTACCCATAGGCTGTCTGTTACCCTCACTCCCGACCGACCTCGGCAGGTAGAGGGTGGCTCCAGGCCAGAGGCAGCTCTTGAGGACCGTCCAAGTCCGGGATAATTCCTCCTTTTCTCCAAGCGACAAGACTTGGGTCCTCAGGAGGACAGTCAATGGGCGATAGCCCGTCGTCCTTCCTAGGACTGCTTCGGCTCATCTCGAGTCTCTGCGGGATGAGCTCGAACCCGTTCCAAGCAGGCCAGGTATCCCTCACGGAGATTCTGGACCGAGGATTCTCCGGCGGAGCCTTTCCGGTGGCCGAGGCCATAGTGGGTCCGGCCTTGGAGCTTTGCAGCGCCTGCTTCCTGTCCTGCGCCTTGGCCAGGATGGCCAGGAAGTATCGCGGTCCCTACCCGGTTCCCTGTCCGGTTTTGAGCACCCCTCTGCTGAGGGGTTGGTTACCGACAGCGGCGTTTTCAGTGCGCCCGGCAACGCCAGGATGTGGACAAACCTCCCGACAAGGAATCAAGAAATTGGATTATGTCGGGCGAAAAGTCTATGCTCGTCCTCTCTCGGCCTTCATCAGGCCAGTTCGGCCATCCTCATGGCACATTTTTCTCATGCCCTGTTGGGCTCCCTGGATGAGGTCATCCCTCATCTTCCAGCAGGATCTGCAGACTACGGTCAAGCAGGTGCGGGACCAGGCAGGCTGTGGCCAAACAGCAGCTCCAGACTGCTTTAGATATTGGGGACTCATGTGCCAGGTCAGTGGCGGCCGCAGTGGCTATCTTCGGGCGTGGCTTGGCTGAGATATCCACCTTTACCTGGATACCCAGCACAAGTTGGCGGATGTTCCCTTTGGGGACTGACCTCTTGGCCCTGGGGTGGAAGGTCACCTGCAGAGGATCGAGAAGTCCAATGCTACCTTGGACTCGGTCTCTTCCGCTCAGAAGGACAAAGGCCGCAAACCACAGCCTAAGCCCTTTCGTCCTTCTGCGCCCCGGCCCAGCCAACAGCGTCAGGGCCAGCAGGCTCGACCTTGGCATCCCAAACCCAAGCCGCGGCTTCCTCTAACAGGAGGCAGGAGGAAAGGCCCAGGAGGTCCCTCGGCGGTCCTCCTCCAAGCCCTGCCCAGTGACGGGCTGAGGGGTGTGCCCCATCCCCGTCACCTTACCTAGTTCCCCACGGGGCGGCTCCGACACTTCCTTTCCGACTGGTCCGCTGTTACCACGGACAGGTGGGTACTGGAGGTGGTGGGAAAAGGCCTGCCTCTGGAATTCGAGCAGGCCCCACCCTTCAGAGCCGTCGCACCTCGGGGGGCCTCGGGGTCCGTAGCCTCACTGTTGGCTTGTCCGGCCGACATCGTTCTCCTCCTCCCGGAAGGAGGTGATCAGGTGGTAGCGGACCCCTTCAGACCCAGGGTTTGTGTCCAGGTACTTCCTGGTTCCGAACGGACGGGGCTGGCGCCCATTCTCGACCTACCGACCTAAACAAGTTCCTATGGTCTCGAACCTTCAGGATGGTCACTCTGGCTCAGATAATACCATCCTTGGAGCGCGGCGTGTGGTTCTGCTCTCTGGACTTGCAGGGCCAGCGTTTTCCCGTCCCTATCCATCCGTCTCACCAGAGATTCCTTCACTTCGAGCGGAAGGATCCCTTTTCCAGTTCGAGCCATGCCCTTCGGCTTGTCTCCAGCTCCCAGGGTCTTCACCAAATGCATGGCAGTGTTGACAGCATTCTCTGCGGCGCCGAGGTCCGGTGTACCCTTACCTGGACGACTGGCTGATAGCAGCTCCTCCAGGCAGGAGGTGGAGTGGTCCAGAGATCTGGCCTCCAGGTCTGCTCTCAACTGGGCCTCTCTTATCAATGAGGCCAAGTCGGAACTCGAGCAAGCAGGTGATTATGTTCATCGGGCGCAGCTCGACTCTCTTCGAGCCAGAGCGGCTCCCGCGGACAGGGCCGAGGTTCTTTCCTCCTTGCCCAATCATTTCTGGTTGGGCAATTGCGCCTGCCGGGACTTCCTGCGCCTCCTGGGTCTCATGGCGGCCTGCACCAGCGTGGTCGTTGGGCCGCTGGAATATGCGTCCCCTTCAATGGGGACTGGCCAGTCAGTGGTCTAACGCTGCGATCCTTTGGACCAGCTTAGTCGGTGACACAGGGGATGTGGAACGCTCTCCAGTGGTGGATCGTTCCAGGTCATTTGCAGGAGGGCATCCCGTTCGTCCGCCCGAGCCGACGGTCTCTCTATCGACCGATGCCTCTCTGATGGGTTGGGGTGCCCATCTGGGGAACACGGGCTCGGCCTCTGGTCCCAGCAGGAATCGATGCACATCAACCTGCTGGAGCTCCGGCGTCCGCCTAGCTCTCACCGCCTTTGCTCCGCTCCTCCGGGGTCAAGTGGTCCGAGTCCAGACGGACAACACCACCGACCATGTACTATCTAAACCGCCAGGGCGGGACGCGCCCATGCTTCTATGTAGGAAGCTCTCGCATTTGGTCACTCGTGCGCAGCCTGGAGGCGGATCTCCTAGCCATTCATGTGGCAGGAGCCTCCAACACCCTGGCCGATGCCCTAAGCCGGATAGGGGCTGCATTCCAGAGTGGTTCTCTCCTGCCGGAGGTAGTACAGCATCTGTTCTCCCATTGGGGCACACCTCAGGTGGACCTGTTTGCCTCAGGGAGAACGCGAAGCTGAGGCTGTTCCATGCCCGCCCTCAGCAGGGCTCGCTGCAGGGGGATGCCTTCTCGAGGCAGTGGACCCCGGGCCTCTTCTACGCCTTTCCCCATTTCCCTTGATCCACAAGGTGCTTTCTCAAGGCGAGGAGGGACAAGGCGCAGGTGATTCTGATAGCCCCAGACTGGCCTCGCCAGTTCTAGTACCCAGATCTCCTCAGCTTCAGCTCCAGGCTCCCGAGGCAGCTTCCAGCTCGCCCGGACCTGCTTTCTGTCAATCAGGGAAGGTGTTCCATCCGGACCTTCAATCCCTGCACCTGACGGCCTGGTTCCTGGCGGCTAGAGTTCCAGGCCTTGGGTTCTTCCGACGAGGTCCTCAATGTAGTTGAGGCGTCCCGTAGAGTCGACCAGAAAATGCTATGCCTTCAAATGGAAAAGGTTTTCCATGTGGTGTCAGGGCAAGGGATGGACCCTTCCTCCTGTTCCTTGGCAAGCATCTTGGACTATTTATGGTCCCTTTCTAATCAAGGGCTTAGGTCGACGACCCTAAGGGTGCACCTGTCAGCCATCTCTGCTTGCAGGCGGCGGCTGGGAAGCAGTCATTAGCGAGGAGAAGGTGTCTGGCGCTTTTCAAAGGCCTTGATCACATTTCCCTCCAGTGCGAGAACCTCCACCTCCGTGGGATCTACTGCTGGTACTGGCAAAGCTCATGGGCAAGCCATTCGAACCTATGCACAGGTGTGCTCTCTCTCACCTGTCGTGGAAGACCGCCTTCTTGGTGGCTATCACGTCCAGCCAGAAGGATGGGAGAGCTCCAGGCGCTTTCCATCGAGTCTCCTTATCTGGTCTTCCACAGGGACAAGGTTGTCCTCTTCCCACCGAAATTCCTTCCGAAGGTGGTGTCGGAGTTTCACCTTAACCAGGTGTTGACTCTGCGGTGTTCTACCCAATCACACCGGAGGTCAATATAGCTCCATCTTGGACCCTAGAAGGGCGCCGCTTATTACAAAGAGCGCACGGCTGAAATTCGGGAGAGGTTCGCCAGCTGTTTGTCACCTACGCTGAAGCCGCATCTGGCAGACCTGCAGCCAAGCGGATTTATAAGCAGGTGGGTCACCTCCTGCATAGATCTCTGCTATAAGTTGACGGGCATGGAGCCTCCCAGAGGATAAGAGCTCATTCTACCCGCCATACTGCTGCATCGGTGGCTGCTTCCAGGGCGTCCCTATCCAGGAAATCTGCAGGGCTGCTACCTGGAAGTCAGCAAACACCTTCATTACCAATTACCACATCGACCTTGAGTCACGCCCGGGATGCTGGTTTTGGGGCCTCGGTTCTCAGTCTCTCTTTCCCAAGTAAGTATTGGGGGTGTCTTTGCCTCCCTCCTCCCGAGGAGAACTGCTAGGAGTCTGCCAATAAGTGTGGATGAACAACATATCCATGTCCCTAAATACAGGTTACTCACCTGTAACGGAGTTCTAGGAATGGTATATGTTGTTCATCCACACGACCCACCGACCTCCGGCTCGACGCACAACCTGAGCTCCCAGCGGCCAGATCTATGCCATGGGGAGCCGAGTTATACCACCCGGTGGGTGGGAGGAGCCAGCTTGAAGACCTTCCGCAAGATTTAAAGCGGCAAGGATACCTGCCAATAAGTGTGGATGAACAACATATACCATTCCTAGAACTCCTGTTACAGGTGAGTAACCTGTATTTTCGTGATGTGGTCCTTTCCTTGCTGACCACTCTGATTGCAGCACTGTGATGTCAGAAACTTACATATATATGTGTATTAAACCTGACCTGACTAAAGATACCATATTTATCTTCATGAGAGGTCACTGATATTATGATATCACATGAGTGGCTTCGCCATTCCTGAGATATTTTGACATCAGTGACCTGGACTGGCGATAACTATGATATCTTCAGTCATGTCATGTTCTGTTTATACAGGCGTGTGTTTGGCCAAATAATGTCCTTTGTGCTGCTGTGCCACACTTAAAGGAAATGTGTTGTGCTGAAACCACTTTGGGCTTCATAGCCCACTACCCTGTGACAGCGATAGCCCCACTGTGTAAAAGTAAATATTTTGTACTCACGGATAACAGTTTGGGAAGGGATCGTAAATTTTTCCAAACCATGAGCCTTGATCCCTTCCCACTTCTAGACTGCCTGCTCGCCTCTGCGCTCCCTGTTTGTGACTTGGTACCAGGAGGGCAGGGGCGTGCCCATCAAGTCTATGGGGCTCATTTTCAGAACTTTTTAAACGTTAAACTACCTTTTGATAAAAAGAAAAGACACTTCTCAACTAGTAGGGACCCTATTATTAAAAAGTTCTGAAAGTAGGCCCCATAGACTTGTATAGCGTGTCCCTGCACTCACCCTGGTACCACATCACAAAATGGGGAGCACAGGGCAAGCAGGCAGTCTAGGAAGTGGAAGGGATCAGCTAGCTTGCAGTTTGGAAAAATTGGGATCGGCTAGCTTGCAGTTTGAAATTACGATCCTTCCCAAACTGTAATCCGTAGTACAAAATATTATTTTACACAACGGGGCTATCAGCCGCCCAGGTATGGCTATGAAGCCCAAAGTGTGTGACATCACACATTTACTTTAAGGAAGGGATATGACTGATGAATTGGCTTCATTTTGCAATTTTGTATTTTGCCCATTAGATGTCACTGTTGCTGTGTGAGCTGGGTCTATATGGCGTGTGAAAGGTGTTTCATTTTTGAGCAACACTTGGCAGTAACCCCAAGTGGACTGTCATGGTATCACGGTTTTACGGTATGACACGTTATCAGAAGTCACGGTATTGATACTGTGGCCAATTTCTGATACCCATGAGAACCATGATTCAAGGTATACCCGGTATTGAGACCTTTCAGCTATTTTTTTTTTTTTTCATTTTCAGGGACAACCGTCCTTCCACGACAACTCTTCCTGATGCAAGAGTTTGAGGAGGCTTCTTTGTGAAAATTTACTTGTTCTGCAATGCTGCGATATGATGGTAACCCTAGTATTACATGTGACGGTTATCATACTGTCAGAATTTCATACCATGACAAGCCTAACCCTAGACCCCACCCCACCTCTGGGAATCTTGGAGTAATGTAGCGGCAGCAGCTGTCATCTGCAGTAACTTGTTTCATTAAAGTACTGCTGGTGTACGTGTGTGTAGCTGTGTGGTGGTCAGGAAGACAGCAGCGCAGAAGTCAGAGTTCACTCAGGGTGTTGGAGTGGAAACCTAGCATACAGCAGCATTTTACAAAAACACTAAGTTAAAAACAGAAGAATTAATTTAAGTTTGAAGTTAAAATTAAGTGAATGCCTGTAATTGAGAAATGATAGGGCCCACAGTTTAAGCTGCACGGTTCACTAGAAAAACTCGTTAACTTGTAATTGGATTTGTCATTCTTGTATCTGTGACGCACAGGTACAGGCAAAGATACAAGAATAACGATAGTAACAAAAGCGTATATAATTTTTCACAGTAGCCAATACATTGCCTTTTATCTGTGAATTTATCCAAACACACATGTTATATAAATATATATGTATATGATATATGTATATTTTTCAGGCTAAGAACAGCTTTGATGATGCAATTAGTCTTAGAGTTGAAAGCATTTTTCTAATGAGTTCATTGTTTTAAGAGAACTACACCATCACTGTAAAATAGACTGTTATGAGGACACTGTCAGGTGTTTATACTGTAGAAAAGGAAAAACAAATAAGTGTTTTGGGAGATATTTTAATTATCTGCCTGTGACATGATGTCATTATAGTACCACTCATGTTGACTGAAGGCCAGGTCACTCACTGCATCCACAGAGCCGAGACTGACACAGGGCTGGCCATATGACTGGCTTTCAGTCCCATATTACAGTGCCTTTAGTGCTGAGGAAATGTGAGGTGCTGACAGTGCCAGTCCTGAGTATGGCAGTTATCCTGTAAGCTCAAGCTGCATACCTCAACCCGTCCTTCATTGTTGTCCCACATTGAGAATGGACCATCCCCCATCTAACAAAGCCAAAATTCAGGTTAACAAATGCTGCTCAGTCAGCAAGAAAGTTGATTAACCAGAAAGATCTTATTTCCACTGCAGTCTAAGGTTCTGTCCCCATTATTTAATAAGGTGTCACGCATTTTGTCTGCTTTGCCCACATAGTATCCTACAGTTGGGTGACAGAAGGTTCTAAGGCGTGGAACAGGCCCACCTACACTTCTTAATCTGAAGATATTTCTATGACTTTATGAACAAATCAAAGTTTGTTTTTTAAAATGTAATAGTGGTTACAAACACAGCAGTAATTGATGTTTTGACTTGGGGAGTGGGTTTACATCAGAGCTGCCCTAACTCTAACCTCTTGAGACTACTGCCATTTAAATAAGGTGCTGAATGTTATAACTGAACTAATATTGTATACAGTATACTTGCGTATAAGTAAGCTATTACTGCCTTGAAGGCACTGTAAAAGTGGACTTGACATCAGCAGCTTTATCTCATGCTCTTAAGCCCTCTCAGTACTGTTACTCAGGTTCCCTGTTAGGGCACACTGTCATCCTTTGGACTTGGATCACTTTCAGTACATTAACAATTTTTTTCATACCAAACTGGGGTTGACCTATATGTGAGGTATATATTTTTTTAAAAGTACCAGAATTCACAAGGAAAAGGGGTGTCTCATCCGCCAAAATAATTTTAATCGGCTGCCGTCTATGATGTTGCAGCTGGGGAAATTTCAGGGCTGGTCTCGTGATATTTAAAGGGGCATATCTTGTTGGTACTCTGTATTATATCTGAACACACCACAGACTGGGAGATGTGGATTTACAGTGGCCTAGTAACATGATGGGAACCTGTGTGACTCTTATTTTCTCTACTTTATTCTGCCTTTCCTGTGTGCGCGTGCCAAAATTTACAGTAGCCACTGGCTATCTATTAAAACATTGACCAGGAGCTAAAATCTCTCAGATGGTTGTCCCCATCTTTCTTGTTCTTCTTACAGGGTACTTGTGTGTTACCCCACATCCACACACACGGTTAAAAGAAATAAGTCGATCTTCAGATCAACTAGTTAGCGAGGTGGGATATCAGTGCCTGTGTATTTCTTCTTCTTCCCTCAGTACAGGTTAATCATTGGAGGCCCTTGAACATACTTCAGCATGTAGCCTTATGACATTGTGATGTGTTTTGGAAGTTTCTACCCATCCTAGTGGTAGCTGTCTGTTCTGATTCAACAGATCACTGTGAGTGAAATGGAGAACATTTAAAAACATTAATTTTAAAACATTGATGATGTGCTGCTTCTGTCTGGAGCTTCTATAAGGGGATCCACAGGGCCATCGGGACAGAGGTGCCTGAAACCAGCTCTAGATGTATTTGGCTGTTGCCTGTTTGCAGAATGTTTGGACCATACTAACCTTTTGCCCTTTCGGAGTTTGTTGGTGTTTCTTTTTCACTCCATTTGTGGTAACAGGAGTGCTGAGACAACAGATACTGTGGGGTGGGGGGACTGGGACACGTAACTGCTGATGGGTGTTAAAATTCAGCTTCATGCTTTTATGGTCTGATGACTACCCAGGAGGTATCTGTTAACTGCAAGTGATGTTTATGACATGGGACCCCAGGACTAATGGGCATTTAAAATATTTTGGTGACTAGTGGTGACATTTCGGTTATCACTGGTCACCTGGTTAGTCTCGTGTCCATGTCCTTAGTTTCTGTACTGTTTTGAGACTGAATACTTTATTCTGATTTTTATGGACATGAATCAGTTAGTGGATATCTCCTTCCACAACAAAATTACGATTTTCAAAACTCTGTTGAACTGTGCTGTTGGTTTAATGTTGACACTAGAAGGGGAGGAAGAGGGGTACCATGGAGTGCTCTATAGAATCCTGAAACACTGGTCCGCTTGTCAACTAAAGACACACCAGTACTGTGGCTGAAGTCCTCAGATTCCAGTTCCACCATTGCATGGCCAATTAAAATGGTCTATACACCACGCACATTAACATACAATAATATGAAAGATGCTCTAGGGTCTCAATCCCTCCATCAGATACCTAGATGGAATGTTCGGTACTTGCCACACTCCGCAATATTATATAGCTGATATTCTGGTGTTCTGATCCTTCCCTTGGCTAGCCAGAGGTAATGGTCCTCCTACACTACAGCTTGATCGAGAACCCTAGAGCTTCAGCCATGTTGTGATGTAAGGAGTGTGTGTAGACCATTTCATATAGCTAAGCAATGTAATAGATGGATCTGACCCCACAGCTTGGGCCATATTTACATCTAAGAATCTGATAAAGGTATCTGCACCCACAACTTCAGCCATGTTGCATTATACAGAATGGGCAGGCTTTTCCAATATAATTGAAGGTCTGTGATGCTGACCCCTCCGGAGGTAATGGTTTATGCTATACACCTCTGCACTATCATATGGCTGAAGCTCTGTGGTCCTGGACCATCTTTCAGATATAGAGCTGTAATGGCTCGAATTTATGCATTGAATTCAAATGCAAACCGTTAGACACTCATGGTGCAGGAGGTGGGGGCATGATCTACATTGCCTAGGCCATGCATATGAGAACCAATCAGGAATTCAGATTGCAGTACTATTCTTTTAGCTATGAGAACTGCAGAAAGCCATGATGACATTGTAGCCAACGGGAGGCTCCCAGCATCAAGAGTTTTAACCTCGGACAAAAAAAAAACTATTGCAGCTAGTGTTTGAAGTTTGTTGAAAAGAAATGTTTTTCGACTGTGTGAAAAGAATGTAAAGTCTTTTTATATAAAATGTGTTTTTCCATACATGCAGTGAATGTCAGTTTTATTTTTAGTTCTTTTCTTAAATATAGAATTAAAATGTGAAATAATTTTTTTAATAAATGCCTTGAATTGTAATGTACCTTGTTTTATTCAGTTTTATTCTATACTTATTTAAATCGCAGTAAGGCCACATTGTTTATCTTACCATCATTTACAGAGAGCAGTTAACTCTGTACAGCCCTGATTTTGAAGCAGAAACTAAACCTGCTCCCATGCAGGTGACCTGTGACTGGGTGTGAATCTGGTTCTCCATGTTTATGTGACTCCATGGTTAATCGGGATACCAATAGCAGTATTTCCTAGCTTTGGGGTCATCCTTTCAGCCAACCTTGTGGTGAGCCAAGAAGATAGCGCCTGACATTTTTTCAGTCAAACCGTGATAAGATTACACCATTAGCACAAGGGCAAAACTGTGATCTCCATTCATTACACATTACAGTCAAACCCACATAAGATCATAATGTAAGACCTGGGGACAAAACTATGTTTTAACAACAAGAGTCCATTTTTATGTCATACAGGTGCAACATTTCCCACTATAGGTGATGCCATGGAGAATTACAGACCTGTCTGTGGCCTCCTTTTGGGAAAGGTTATTAAGAAGGTGGTGGTGCAGCTGACGGATCTCCTGGAATATTTTCCGCCTATGAACCTCTCCAGTCGGATTTTTGGTCCTGACACAGCACTGGGACTGCTCTTGTTAGGGTAACTCATGATCTCCTCCTAGCGAGGGAATGAGGGCAACATTCTATTCGGAGCTTTTGGACCTATCTTCGCAGCATTTAGTTGACCATGGGGTGAGTGCGGATCACCTAAGGAGCTATGGGGTTTCTGCAGGCGCAGTTTGCTCTGGTTTGAGTCATACTTAATCAGGGAGGACACAACAGGTTGCCCTAGGGGAATTTTACCTTAGGGGTCTATGTGCTGTCTTGTGGAGTCCCATAAGGCTCGATTCTGGCCCCCATTTTGTTTTTCTGTGTAAGGCGCTGTTGCTTGGGGAGATCCTTAGATGAGTGCGGAGTTGGGTTTCATTGCTGTGCAGATGACACCTCTATGCGTGTCTTGTCCGTGATGATGACACTGCAGCCTCGATGCTGAGTCAGTGTTTGGCCAAGATCAACAGCTGGATGGCCCTGAATTGGTTGTGTCTTAACCCGGCAAAACAGGGTTGTGATGATCCAGTCGGGTTGTTGGGCATGGCTGCCAAGGATGGTATGGCTCTTCCTTTGTTGGGCAGCCAACCTCTCTTGGCAACTGATACGGTAAAGAACCTGGGAGTCATTTTGGACAACAAATTAACACTGGAACAGCAGGTGTCATCGGTTATCTGATGTGGATTTTACCGTCAGACTATCGCTAGGATCAAGCCACATCTTGCTGACAATGACCTAGCAATGATTGTCCATGTTTTCTTCACTTCAAGGGTAGACTAATGGTATCTGGAGGTTTGATGCGATGCCTGCAGCTAGTCAGAATACTGCAGCCTGGATGATAGTGGGCTCCTCAGAGTGAGTGTATCACACTGGTCCTGCAGGCACTGCACTGGCTGCCGGTGCAGTGGTGTATCACACTGGTCCTGCATGCACTGCACTGGCTGACAGTGCAGTGTTGTATCACACTGGTCCTGCATGCACTGGACTGGCTGCCGGTGCAGTGGTGTATCACACTGGTCCTGCATGCACTGCACTGGCTGACAGTGCAGTGTTGTATCACACTGGTCCTGCATGCACTGCACTGGCTGACAGTTCGGTGTTGTATCACACTGGTCCTGCATGCACTGGACTGGCTGCCCGGTGCAGTGGTGTATCACACTGGTCCTGCATGCACTGCATTGGCTGCCGGTGCAATGGCACATCACCTTTAAGAACTGCTTGTTAACTTACAAGACCCTACATGCTTTGGGTCCCAACTACTCAACAGAGCTCCTGTTTCCCTACCACCCAATTTGCCCCTCTGCTCCACTGATGTGGGCCTGCTCGTTATCTCCCCTCCCCCATCTAGATTGAAACTGTCTGGGGACAGAGCTTTCAGAATGGTGGCTCCATTGCTTTGTAATGCACTCCATCTGAATGGCCAATGGCCTTTAAAGCCTTTTGAAAGCTTATTTATTTTGAAAAATATTCCGTGTTTAAATGTTGCCTCTTCTTATCTTTTAGTGTTCTAATGTGTTTTTACTTTGTTTACTCTATGCGGTGCTCAGAGCCTTTTTTGGATTAGGCGCTTTATAAATACATTTTGCCGTGCCTTAAATTTTAGCATTAAGACTCTAACTTCAAACCTTGCACTAGTGGAATTCTAACTCTGATGATCCGATTTGTTCCTCCACTGAAGGAGAGCAGATGCCCTGAGTCCTGTTCAGCCATCAAGGCTGTTTGTTATTTATGAAGTTAAAAGTGTTATTTGTAATTCTAAGATCTTACTTGAGGAAGGATCTTGCAGCAGGCCAACACTGGTAGGACTAAGCCACCAGGTGCCAGGACCACCAGGAAAACTTTCTAGCTAGCAGTCTACCACGGAGGCCACTCATCGCCGATGTCAGCCATTGATGTCAGCCCTAGCCTATAAAAGTGGGTGGTCCCACACTCTCCTCAGTTCTTTCCGCCAATGACCTCGCACATCTGGCCTTAGCGGCTGTAGCAGCTACAGTCGACCCCCATTTCTCACACTTGCCACTCTTTTTTATTTTATTTTCCTTTAGCAGAACATAGAATTGTCAGTGTTGCAGCTGTCGTGTTATGTCTTCTCCACCTGCTTTGTCTTTCAGCAGCTCCATAAAGTGTGCCTGTGGCAAACAGATTCCTGAAAGACATAGCCACTCTGTATGGATCAGCTGCCTGGGCCCCAGCCATGACACCAAAGCCTGCCAGATTTGCCAGAAATTCAGTCACATAATTTCAACCCTTCAGGAGTCGAGTGGAGCTCTTAGGGCAGTTCATTCACTCTTATCATATTCAGCCTAGAGCAAGTCAGCATCTGTCCTTTCGTTGATCATCCATAAACAACCCACCACGCTGTCAAAGGCCAGTGCAAGTGCAAAACCACCTTGGTCCCTGCAGCTGCTGGCTAGAGCCCTCGGGCACCCACAGTTGCCCTCCTGGCACCGCCCCAACCTGCTGACTCCTTAGCTGCCACCCCTGGCCGAGGATCTGGGAGGCAGTTAGGGGTGTTGGTTCTTCCTCCACCTAGACAGGTGGCAGAACATAACCATGGACAGTTGAGTGCTTCAGATCATGGAGCACGGCACATCCAGTAGCCTCTTCTCATCCCACCTACCCCTAGTTGGGAGGAAATTCAGGCTCTCTTATTAAAAGAGCCATAGAGCCTATCCCTCTGGTTCAGTGGAGAAGGGAGGTTTACTCCACTTCTTCCTCACCCCAAAAGATTGAGGATCTTCGTTTCCAGCCTGGAGCTGAGCCATCTGAATCTGTACATCAGTACAAGCACTTCAGGATGGTCATTCTCCAGGAGCTGTTACCCTTGCAGCAGGGTATTGACTCTGCTCTCTGGACATATAGGATGCCTACTTGCATATCCAGATTCTTCCTGCCCATCATCACTTTCTCCCTTCCACTTTCAGGAGCCCATTTTCAATTTAGGTCCTCCCCTATGGCCTTTCTTCAGCCCAGGGTCTTTGGCGCCTGGCAGTAGGCGGCTGCTTTGAGGAGTCAGGGCTATATGTTTCCCCTACCTGGGTAATTGACTGCTAGCAGCTCACTCCAGGGTCTGCCTAGTTCAGACCTTGGAATACACCTTCTGTCTATTTCAGGTCTTGGGGTCACCATCAATCTGCGAAGTCCTGCCTCTCTCCTTGCCAGTGGCTTCAATAGATAGGAGTGATCCTGGACACCATCCAGGACATGGTCTTTTGCCCATGGACAGGTTGGAACAACTGAAGGAGCAGGCCTGTCTGTTTTTCTCAGTTGCCAGGTCCCCACCAGTGTTCCCTGCACCTTCTGGGCCACATGGCAGCAGTCATTGCCTTGGTTCACCTGGCTCACCTGCACATGCAGGTTCCTCAGTGGACTTTGATGGTCCAGTGGGACCAATGCAGACGACCTGGACCATATGGTCTGGGTCCTCTCATAGTGACTGGAACTGGCCAACCTCCTTGAGGGTCTCTTTTCAGCTCTTAATCCTGTCAGATTCTGACAACATACGCATCCAGCCTGGGATGGGGTGCTCATCTGGCCAATCACCATGGTCTCCATATTAACATCCTGGAGATGCGTGTGATCCTTTACACTCTGCAGGCTTTTCAGACTCATCTCCTCCCGGTCTGCTGCTGGTACAGATGGACAACGTGTGTGGTGCATTACATCAATAAGTGGAGGCTCACTCCCACCCTGTGTTGGGCGATGAGAGTCTGGTATTGGGTCATCGAACACGATCTGGAGCTCTTGGCCCTACATGTTCCAGGCGTTCAAAATGTCCTGCCCGACAGTCTCAGCCACTGCCAGTTGCAGGCTCATGAGTGGGAGCTTCTGACCACGATAGTCGAAGATCTCTCTGACGGTGGGTCGTCCAGAGTTGCATCCCACTAAGCGCCAAACTGCTGTATCTTGCCTCGAGAGGTTGCAGTAGGTCTTCTGAATAGGACTCGCCTCTGGCATCAGGACTGCATGGCAAACTTCTAGCTAGCAATACATAGTGGGGGACCACCCTGGCGTCCACATGACAGTATATGTTGGTGATCCCCACACCAGCTCTTCAGTTCTTTCCTGCCATCAACCTGCATACATTGAACCTCGCGGTGAACTTGGCTACAGTCGACCACCATTTACAAGTATTTTGTGTTCCCCATTGTGTCTATTTCTAGTTTAATGCATGTCTTGGCGTAAAACCAAGAAGAAGTGCTCACAGTCGCGCTCAGATTCCACATGGGGACAGTCACTCTCGCTGCATCCTCTGCTTGGGCCCAAAGCGCTGGGTTGACAACTACGACATCTGCCAGTCCTTCAACCAGGCCACACAAGTCCAGTGCCAGAAGGCCCTCGATGCCCACCTTTTGAAAAATGCCTTGCATTGATGGAAAAGGAGCTTTAGGAGCTGTGGAAATGTTCTTCTTCACCCACCTCTGGCGTAAGAAAAGAAGAAGCACCGAGACCAGTCTCCCTCTACCCAGCATCACCAGGCAGTTGGCCTTTCGTCAGGTGGGGCATCCACCTCGGTGAGTACTCCTCTTCCTTGGTCTCCATCACTCCGGCAGATCAGGCGCTGGCCCCCTCTGGCCTTAGTCAGTGGGCGACAATAGTGTGCCTCCCAGGATGATTTTGCTTCTGGCCTGTCGATGGCTGTCAGGCTGATAAGTCACCCTCCAGCTCCACCATGGTGCCCAGCCTCGGTTGGTAAGCCAGACTCTAGCTCTGCTGTTGCCCGCACAACGCGACTGATAAGTAGGATGCTGGCACCTCCAATATCCGCTCGGCTGAGGCCGATCAGTTGGTCGCTGGCCTTCCGGCGACAGGTCGGCCGAAGCTCTCCCATCAGGCCAGCCTCTAGTAGCCGACATCATGCAGAGCGAGCTTCCAGGCATCCCTTGTCCCAGAGGGTTCTCCCACCTGGGATTCACTGACTCAGCCATCCCTCATTTTCCCCAAACCTCCAGGACATGAATGCTTCTGGACAGGAGATTCTTTCTTCTATGTCGGGTCTACTGTCCGAGCTTCCTGCTTCAGCAGTGGACCCATCGACGGGGTCTCTATTCCTCCAACCCTTACCTGTATTAGATCAGACATTGTGTCCTCTTGGGCCCCAATGCCAGGCCACTCTCCCGTCCTATGTCCCTCCGACCGAGAATGGCCTCTGGATTTCTTGTTCCAATGCGGAGCCACTGCCTGGCCCTTCAGGGTTTCAACGGGACCCCAGGCCTGCTGACAGACCGCATGTTCCTAGTGGTCCCTTGGCCCTGCTGCCTTCTGGGCCTTGGCCCTCCGCCATCTGGTCCTACAGGCACAACCCTGACTACCCACCACCACAGTTCCCCTTTACCTGGTGCCGCCGCCAGGTTACCCATCGCTTGTGCCGATGCCAGTTTACCTGATGCTGGGCCATATACCAGGGTACCATCATCAGCCTTACCCTTATTGGGTACCAGGCTATCAGCTTCACGGCCTCCTCAGCCAGAACCACGGGACAATTCTGGCCTGGTGGAAGGGCGCCTAATTACAGCTCCTGTAGGAGCTGGGACACTCCATCTGGTGAGGTTTCCACCCCTTGCAGGTAGTTCCTAAGGCCATCCCGGTGCGACCATGGGTCATTGGATGGGACTGTGGCGGGTGCCCCACTGGGGCCCTCTTGGGCATCAGGGTCATGGAGGAGGTTCGGACATAGTTTTCTACCCAGTAGATCGCAGTCTTTTGACTCAGATACTGACTCAACTGTATAGCTCAGTCAGGCCTCATTCTCCTATGGCACCACAACCCAAGGAGTCTCCCAAATCTCCACCAGAGACTCATCATTTGTGGAACTTCTTAGATCCATCCAGCAGACTTCGGCTGGACATCCCTGGAGATGGATCCAAAAGGAAGAGGCTTGCAGAGCACCTAGATTTGACCAATGCAGACTCCCTACCCATCCACCTTGAGCAGGGCCACATGAGACCTAGCGTCCATAATATGGCAACAATCATCCTCAATTCTTGCGGTCTCTAAAGTCCAACAGGACCTATCATTCCCCAGAAAGGCAAGCTAATTCACAAATCACCGTGAGGGCTGACTCGATAGTCATCACAGTGGCCCACGATAAGTCGGGCTTAGCCAAAGCATTTGAGTGCCTCACCTCGGACAAAGAATCCAAGTAGATGGACCAATACAGATGCAAGGTCTCGTTTCCTCCACCTGCGATATCAGGTCTCTTAATTATGTGTACATGATCTCTTTCCAGAAGTCAACTTTAAGCGATTTAAGAAAGGGCTACAGTCTGTCCCAGATGAGGAACTCTGGAACAAGCTGTTGGACAAGGTGAGACTTAACAAATCTTCCTGCAGCCATGCATTGTATGCCACCCATGACTCGGTAGCCCGATGCTCCACTTTGGGCATTTGCCTGAGACGTCTGGCATGGCTCCTGCTTGTGGGACTGGCGCAAGATGTCAAAACCACTCTCCTGGGCCCCTTAAGGGGTGCCTTCCTGTTCGGCAACAACACAAAGGATATAATTACAGAGCTACAGGAGAGCAGCAGATCCCTGTAGGACATCCGCTCCATGTATCGTTCCAGCCAAAAACCTAAGCAGCCTTTTCATTGCCCAGAAAATATGGAATAGACAGAACCAGAACAGGCGCCAGGGGTAAGCAATGTGCCACTGTTTCTGGTGCCCAGACTCTTAAGGCAAAAGCCCAAAAGGCCACTGGAGGTAGTAGCGGCCCTCCACTCTGCCTCCTGACTGGAGGATCCCTCCACCTCCTCCGTTTTTCAGCAGAGCCAGTGTGCGGAAGGTTTGCCCTCCACCTTGATGGGTGGAAGCGATAACTGCTGGCGTCTGGGTCCTCTCAACTGATCACAAGAGGGCACTCAGTTGATTTCCTGGACAGACCCCAGACAATCTCTGGGCAGGTCTCACTACCTGTCAGGCCATCTACACCTCATTCAGCAGGAAGTCCAGGCTTTGTTAGAAAAATCAGCCATAGAGCCGGTTCTTCTCAGGCAGACAGGAAGCGGTATTACTCCCATTTTCCTGGTGCCCAAAAGAGCCAGGCGATCTGAGGCCCATCCTGGACCTCAGCCTGCTCAACCTCTTCATGGAATACAAGAGATTCCACATGCTAACCCTCCAGGGACTCTTACCCCTGCTCCAACAGAACCAAAGACTGTGCTCGCTGGACATGCGGGATGCTTACCTGCACATCTCTATCCTCCAGGCCACTGCCATTTCCTTCAGTTCACCTTTCAAGAGAACCACTATCAATGCAAGACCCTTCCTTTTGGCTTTCTTTGGCACCTTGGGTTTTACCAAGTGCCTGGCGGTGGTGGCTGTGGCCCTGTGCGCAAGGGGCGTGCATGTTCCCATACCTGGATGACTGACTGTTGTCGGCCCTGTCTCAGGACAGTCTGAGTCTCTCTCTCCATCACCCTGGACCTCTTTTCCCAGCTTGGCATCTCTGTAGAACTATCCCAGGTCTCAGCTGTCATCCTCTCAGTGCCTCCAATTCATTGGATTAGTGCTGGATACGGTCCAGGGCAGGACATTCTTACTTTGGACAGGGCGGAAACTCTGATTCAACAAGCTCGTCTGTGTCCAACTCTCGTTGGACTACAGCATGCTCCGTCTTGCCTATTAAGTCTGATGGCGTTGGCGGCTGTTCCCACAGTTCCGTTGGCCAGACTGCATATGAGGTGACCCAGTGGACCCTCAGATTTCCAGTGGGACCAGCGCTCAGATGACCTGGACCACTGGGTCCTGGTCTCTGGCAGTATGAAGAGGGATCTGGCAGGAACCGTCCAGCCTCTCCTCAGTGGCCCCCTTTCATCCCTCCATCTCCTTCCATGACCCTCACAGCGGACGCCTTGGGTCAAGGTTGGGAGCCCACCTAGGAGACCTTGAACTCAAGGGAGATGGTCTCACAAGAGAACACTTACACATAAGCGTTCTAGAAATGAGAGCTCTGCCATACGCCTCTCCAGACGTTTCAGCCCCTCTTATAACTGGGAACTCCTAATCCAGACTGACAACACTGTCACGGTCTGGTACATAAACAGGGAGGCACCTGATTGTACCCCTCTGCAGGGAGGCGATGCAGGTGTGGTACTGAGCAGTCCAGCACAGCCTGTCTCTGACTGCAGTCAATGTCCCGGGAGTTCACAACATCCTGGCGGACAGTCTCCGCTGCACCGTTGCATGGGCGCACAGTAGGAACTAAAGCAGGAGGTAGTGGAAGATCTTTTTGATCAGTGGGGATGGCCAGAAATAGATCTATTGCCCCCATTCCAGTGCGAAACTATCCAGCTTTTGTTCGCTGGTTCTTGTGAGTGGTGTTTTTTGGCAAGATCGCTCTCTCTTTGTGTGGGGAGGTTTCTGTACGCTTTCCACCCTTTCCAATTCTGCAGAAGGTTCTGCTGAAGCTTCAAGCAGAGGCACTCACATAAGTCTCATATCTCCCTCTGGCCTCAGCAGATCTGGTTTCCTGCTACAGCAGCTGGCATTGGAACCCCCAGCACCTCTTTCTCTCCTCCACGACCTTCTTTCTCAGGAGCAGGGCAGCTTGTGCATCCAAGCCTCAAGTCTCTCCACTTGCATGCATGGCATCTTTGGATGTAGCAGTATAACGATTTTGCATCTCCTGCTAAGTCGCTCAGTTCTTAGTGGAGGCCAGAAAACCCTCTAGATCTCATATGCCATGAAGTGGAAGTGATTCACTATTTGGGCCACAGCCAGGGCCTAGACCCCAGGTCCTTGAGTACCTCATGTACTTGTCGGTTTAAGGCTCAGTTACTCATCCCTGAAGGTCCATCTTTCAGCAGTTTCCACTTACCATCTTCCAGTGGATGGCAAAACCCCTCGTGAGTTAGAGGTCTCCAAAACCTTTCTCAAAGGGAATCCTCCACTTAAAACCTCCAGTCTGTAGTCTGGTTCCCCTCGGAACTTTTAATTTTAGAGAAACTTACTTTGCCCCTGAGCCGATAGCAAATTCGACATGTGTTATTTGTCCTGGAAAAGCGCTCTTTTTAGTTGCTATTACTCAGCTCGAAGATTTCAGAGCTTCAGGCCCTCATTTGCAAGGAGCCTTCTTTCATTTCCACAGAAACCGGGTGGCTCTGCGGACTAACCCTTTTTCTACGAAAGTGTCGAATTTATATTGAACCAAGGTGTTCAACTGCTGGTTTATTTTCAGGGTATTCAAATGGAGGTGGTACCTTTTGTATACATTGGATGCACAGGATCTTGAGATACTGTCTCTTGGACCAAGGAGGTGTGCAAGTCTGACCAGTTGTTTGTCACTTTCTCACCCAGACATCAGAAGTGCAGCTATCTCTATACAGGGCCTGTCAAATGGTTGGCTAATTGCATTTCATTCATCTATCAAATACGAAACCCTTCTGGAGGAAGTCAAGGCCACTCAACCTGTGGCATGGCTGCTTCAATGGCCTTGTTCCGAGCGTGTCCGCTTCAGATATTGTGCCACGTGACCACTTGGTCTTTCGTCCATACTTTCATCAAGCATTACAGTCTGGACATTGCCTCTGGCGTGAGCCGGTTTGGACTTGCTGTCCTGCAAGGCCTCTCATCATATCAAAATCCCTAGCAAGTGATCCAGATGAGGGACTATTCTAAATTTATACTCAGTGACTATCTTGCGGATACCACAACGCTGACTGGTCCAGGGTCACTGCCACCAATGACCCTGTAGCAGCCCTTGACCTCTTCCTTGCATTATTTGTCCCTTGCAAAACAAGCATGCCCCTCACTAAAGAGGGTGAGAGGCACTGTCACAAAGTGGCTCCCATGGAGCCCTATTCTCCCTCATGAAGAGGAGGGATAAATGCTGGGAGAAATACAAGATCTCCCGCAACAGCAATGACCTCCTTGAATATTGGTTGCTCAGAAAGTCTTGTAAAGAAGCGATCCACGCTGCCAGGAGTGAGTACTGCCAATCTGCCCTGCTAGCCTCGGCCAAAAATCCACAGAGTTTCTGGCAAAACATCAAAAATCTGGTCGGTGGGTCTGCCAGGGAACAGGTCGCCGACATGCACATCGGTGGGGTAAACTGCAATAACCCCCAAACTATTGCCAATGCATTTAACTCCATGTTCTCGGACCTGCCTGCTCCCCTTCTTCCCAGCACCCTGACCATAAGCCTCTCAGTGGGCACACCCCTTAACCGCCCTTCTACCTAAAATGGTTCACTGTTGGGAGACTCAGAAACTCCTTGCGGTCTCTCCCCAACATGGGGTCAGGACATGACAGCCTGGAACCTAAACTGCTCAACCTGGGGCTCCCTCCTCGCTTGCCTGTCTCTCATATCTTTAACACTTCTCTTATCTCAGGATCATCCATAATGCATGGAAAGTGGCCAAGGTTGTCCCTGTATTCAAACAAAGTGACCCCAAAGATATCAAAATTATCGCCCCATCGCCATACTCTCCTCAATCTGTAAGCTCCTTGAAAAGGTTGTTGCCACACAACTCTCCCACTACCTTCAGGGTTTTGCTCTTCTCTCCCCTGCTCGACATGGCTTCAGAAAGGGCACAGCACATCAACAAGCAGCCGTGGTTACCTCTGAGATCAGGACGTGACTGACCTAGGCAAACTGACTGGTGCCATCTTCGTGGATCTCTCAAAGACCTTTGATCAGGTTCACCATTCTCTCTGCTCCACCCTTCAATCTCACAGATTCTCTCCCCTGCCCTTGTCTGGTTCTCTAACTACCTTGTGGGTAGGCAGCAATACACCAACTTCAACTGCGCCCTCTCTGTCTCTCCTCTGTTAACTGTGAGGTCCCCAGGGATCCGTCCTTGGACCCATTCTGTTTCCCTATTCTTTAATGATCTGCCCTCCATCAAATCCCATGGGCACTCCACCCTATCGCTGGATGATCTCATTGTCTGACCAGCTCCCTGGATATTACTGTCATCAACTCTAGGCTAAACTCTGACTTGAGCTAATCCAAAACTGGCTAGAGGGCCACAAGCTGACCATCAACCTGAAAAGCCCAGGTCATGCTCTTCGGCCCGTGGCCAAAACTAAGTCCTGCCCTGCTCCCTAACCATCTTGGGAACAAGTGGCACCTCCTGCAGGCCGTGGACTCCGTCAAGTATCTGGGAGTTACCCTTGATCCACAACTGGATCTCACCCGCATCTCTGGAATATATAAGGCCACAAACAGCAAGCTCGGACTTGCCTACAGAGCCAAAGTTGCCTCACCCGGCTGCATGGCTCACCTAGCCAGGGGATACTCCTTTTCACGCTCTGTTATGGGCTCGTAGCCTTTGCCCCAGTCCCAAAATCTAGTCTCACGAAATGGGACACTGCATATAACAATATATGCTGCTTTCACTCGCTGCTCCTCACCTTACGCATCGCTGTGAGCTCTACTTATGGCTGGGTGGCCCCATGAAAAGCGCGCCTTTATCCTTGGCAACTTCATTGAAAACATAGTCAGAACAGCCACTCCTTCGCGCCTCTTCCCCTCAAACATGGTAACCCAGCCTACCACTTAAGATCCAGTGCTGCACAGGACCGCCTGGTTCCTAAGACCTGCACCCTCACGGGTGATCGGGCCTTCTCCGTCCATGCGCCTAGTCTGTGGAACTCCTTCCTGCATTATTTGTGCCTCTCCCTCCCATCCTGCTTCAAAGCATCCCTCTGGAGCTTCCTTAATTCAGCCTCTGTCTGTTTATGTGCCATATAGACCCCAGTGGAGACTCTCTCTTCCCTTTTCGACTGATTGGGGTTACGCCGAGTACTGTTGCTACCATTTTGCTGTTCAATCTGCTGATAATCTGCACTAGGCACTTTCTGCCTTCTGTTCTGAGTGGGCACCTGTGTATTCTCGATAATTTAATGTTGTACTACATTTTGATGCTATTTAGATGATATTCTACTAATCAACTCTGTATATGAATCCTGTTGCTATCTGCCTATTAACTGCTTATGCCTGATGTCCCATATGATGTATCACCTATTTGTATATGCGGATGCTCCTGTATGTTTCCTTGACTCTGTACGATGCATTGTATGTACCCTGTAACCCTCCGGTCGCACCTGAAAATAGGCACTTGGCTGTCTAGTGTGCCTACCTGGTAAACAAAAGCTAATAAATAAATAAATAATAAAAGAATATGTCCATTTGGGCCCGTAGCTTAGAGGTTCTTCCGACAATTATTCACCCTAATCAGTCGGGGTTTGTACATTCCAGACAGCGGACAATGTCCACCAAACAACACATCTAATAGGACATCTTAATCAGAGGAAAATCCAGCAACCTTGATCAGCTTAGATGCTGAGAAGACTTTTGATTCAGTATTTTGCTCGTTCTTATTGAAACGCTTACAAGCTTTGGGTTTCCAGAGGAGTTCTTTGGCTACAGAACATTTGCAGGTCCCAAAGGTGTCTATCCATATTAATGGTCAACTCTCCTCACACTCCCTTTAAACCGAGAAACATATCAGGGATGTCCCTCCCCCACCCACCCTCCTATTTTCCCTCTATACTGAACCTTTAGCTGTAATAATTAGGATTCTTTAAAGGTAGAGGGTGTTCCATTAGGGAGGCCAGATTTTAAGCTTTCCTATATGTAGATGATGTACTGCTTACCTACTGGACCCAGAACAATCAGTCCGGCATAATCCATGTTTAAAATGGAAATAGGTCTGTAAGAGGAAGTAGTTTTAGGGTCTTTTCTGGGTTTTAAAATAGGAGACAGTGTAGGCCCATGGAGGCTCCCCTCTTGGACCTCTCTATAAGATGTCAATAAATATGGTAGCAGCTGTTTATAAAACAGTTTATACCATTCAGATGGAAATCTGTCTGGACTGGGACATTTGGGGTTTTAGCGTCTGCTACGTCCATTTAATTTCCTCAGTTCTGATTGTAGTCGATAGCAATTTGTTGGCCTAATAATAGGGTAGGAGAGTGATCTTTGAAAAAAATTGGTCAGTCTGATTGGGTTCAGGATCAGTAGGGGCTGTATATAACTGAGGTATAATATTGCTGAAAAGTTGTTAATATATCCTCCGTTGTAGTTGCCATTCCAGGTGAGGACCGGGCGAATCTGTGTAATACAAAAACAGACTTTTGCCCTCTAAAGCGGCAAGCCAATTTCTGGCTCCCTTAGGGCCACCCTCATATCTATACTTGTTCAGGTAAAACAAGGCCTGTTGAACCCTTTGGTCTAAAATATTTTGCAATTCTGCTTTTAAGTGGCAGATTACACTTTGTACCGAGTCATTCTGGATTCTGCAACTTGTTGAAGAGTTTGCAGCTCTTTCTCAAATTTAGCATAGGTAGACTCCTTTGCATTAATTTGTATGATGTGTAAGCTGTGATCTCACCCTGGATAACTCCTTTTAACATAGCCCATATAATAGTGGAGGAAACATCTGGGGTAGTATTATCCTCTAATATCTACGGGATCTTGGCTTTCACATGTTTTTTGAATTCAGGGTCCTGAAGCAAAGCTAAGTTAGGCGCCAGTGGGTAGTTTTCAAGGCAGCCCAAATCTAATTTCAAGCAATATAGGAAATGATCACAAAGAAACCAGAGACCTATATTAATGTCTTGAGTAAACCAGTATGTTCCTTTGTAGTAAATAATCAGTACGGAGTGGGTGTGGAATTGGGGAGAGTAAGAAGTGTAAGCTCTGACGGTTGGGTAAAAAAACGCCAAATGTCCACTATTCCAAGGAAGGCTACTTGAGCATGGAACACTTTCTAAGAGGGTGACATCCTATGTTTGTACAGTTAGTGGTGTCTAATTGTGGGTCAAGGGTTAAATTTATATCCCTCCCATTATTAAAATACCTCAAGCATCTCCACCAGTTTATTAAAAACATCTGGAGCTTAGTGGGAGAGAATGAGGGGAAAACACCTAAACCAAGGTTGCTGTTTTTTCATAAAGTAGCCCTGTCAGGATCACAAAAGAACCTGCAGGATCAACATAGCCCTTTTGCAGTACAAATGGCGTGATGTGGGAATCAAAATTGCAGTACCTCTATGTTTACCCTTCTTGTAGGATGGTGCAAAACCTGGTATCTCCCACTCCATGTCCGCTTTAAATGTTATCCCACTGTAAGATGCATCTCCTGTAACTAAATCAAATCAAGGGGTTGTTTCCTTAAGTACTGGAATACTCTTGACCTTTCAACTGGGTTGTTTATCCCATTAATATTATGGGAGAGTATTTGTACCATTGCTGTTGCCATTTTGCAAAATAAAGTATAGGGAATCCCGTAGTATTTTCATCCTTGCACTCAATGCCCTCCCTTTACCACTACTAGAATATATTAAAGAACCCATTTCAGCCTTGATTTCTAGGGGCGTGGATTTGTTGTTCAATCCACACTTATTGTCAGGTTCCTTGCCGCTTTAAATGGTGCGGAAGGTCTTCAAGCTGGCTCCTCCCACCCACCGGTGGTAAAACTCTCGCTCTGCCCCATGACGCCAGATCTTCCTTACCGCTTGGAAGCTCAGGTTCCCTCCTTTGTGCTCTGTGTTTTAGGCCTGGATCCAAACTCTTGGTTAATCCGAAACTTATTTTAACGTTTACAAGACTTGGTCTGTTCTTCCCTCGCGGCCTGCGATGGACCATCGACTCCCAGATTTGCGTCAGTGCCCTGTGGAATCTAAAAGATGTCCCAGACGATCCGCACGCACATGCGTTTATAACCTTGGACTTGGCCGCCAGTTCACAGGCTTGTGAGTTGTACCAAATCCTTTTCCGCCTGGTCTTGGAGGACTGCGCTGCCCGGTTACTATTGGAGCGACCAAAAACATTATCCTCTGGTTGGTCTAAGGCCCGTTGGGCGGTGTCTGCGACTGCGGGTTCAGCGGAACAGCTGGAGCAGATGATTGCCCTTGAGGAGGAGGCGGCCCAGGCGCATCATCGTCATCTTCGGATCACGGCATTTATCCGCTCTCCTTGGAATCCTTCTACACAGCTTCTTTCAAAGAGCTTTGCCAATCCCTCTCCACCAAGGAGAAGGCCCTTTGGGACATTCTTCTCGGTCCAAAAGAAGGACCCTAAAGGTAAGTCCACCGTCGACGTCGTGGGAGGCGGGAGAGGTCCCCTTCCCGGATAGTCGACACTTGACTTGATTCGAGGTTGTGGCTAAGGCCGCTGGCTTCACGGTGTCCAGTCAGGTCAGCTGGCGAGACTCCGTTGATGCAGTCGAGATTTTTCTTGACCCGTCAGATGGGCTGTCGACTGGAAAGCCGACAACCCTCCTTCACGGTTCCCCAGTGGAAACCGAGGACTTGCCTGTGCTGGAGTCCCGATTAAGGTCCCTGAACTGAGGAGGCGGGTTTCCCTGCCCCTCAGACCCACCCTCGGAAACACCGAAGGTCTCAGTCTCGGACCTCTTCCTGGTCCAGCCGATCAAGCCAACATCGGCGGTCTCAGTCTCGGCACCGTGGAAGCGGCGCACCACTCATCCTCATCTTTGTCCTCTGGATGATAGGCTCTGGCGCAAATTGCGTCGGCGCTATGAGGAGCTAATGTGGCAGCAGCTCCTTTTGACGAGAATAGGCCGACTCGTCCTCTTCCCGGCCATTAAGTGGCTGTCACCAGGCGCAAACAACCCTCGTAGTGGTCGAGGCGAAGTTGGCACTGGTTGTTCAGCCGAAACCAGCTGCACCACCCATTGTGGTGGAACCCCGCCTCCACAACCTAAATTTGGGACCTCAACCAAGGATTCTCGGTCGGGTCAGGGCTTGCCCATCGGTTGTCTGTCCTCTCACTCCCGATCGAGCTCGGCGGGTGGAGGGTGGCTCAGGCTCGGCGGCTGTTCGCAGACTCCTCGGAGTCTGATGATGACCACTCCTTGTTCTCCAGGCCGCTTGACTTGGAGTCCACTGGGGTCAGTCGGTGGACAAGAGCCGATCCTGGTTTCTGGAGTGCCTCGGCTCATCTCAGAGTGCACTGGGATGAAGCTCGAACCTGTTTCAAACGGGCCAAATATCCCCTCACGGAGATACTGGACCGTGGGGATTCCCGGAGGCCTTCCCAGTGGCTGAAGCCATTGTTGGCCCAGCCCTGGAGCCATGGCAGCGGCCAGCTTCTTGTCCAGCACCTTCGGCCAGGATGGCTCAGATGTATGCTGTTCCCACCAGTTCACTCTCGGTTTCTCGAGCACCCTTCTGCGGAGGGGCTCGTGACCGATAGCTTTCCGGCATTCCGGGAACGCGGGCGTGGACAAGCCTCCTGACAAGGGTCCAAGTTGGACTACTCCGGGCGGAAAGTTTACGCTGCTTCCTCCCTAGGCCTTCGTCAGGCCAGCTCGGCCATCCTGATGGCACACTTACACACCCTTTTGGGCTCCCTGGATGAGGTGATTCCTCATCTCTGGCTGACCTCAGACTACGGTCAAGCAGGTGTGGGATCAGGGAAGGCGGTGGCCAAACAGCAGCTCAGACTTCCCTGGACATCGCTGATTCATGTGCCCGGTCAGTAGTGGCCGCAGTGGCCATGCACTGCAGAGCTTGGCTGCGGATCTCACTTTCACGGCAGATACCCAGCACAAGCTGGCAGATGTTCCCTTCCTGGGTACCGACTTGTTCGGTCCTGGGGTTGAGAGGCATCTTCAGCGGATCGAGAAGTCCAGTGCCACCCTTGGACTCGGTCATGTCTGCCCAGAAGGACAAAGGCCGCCAGCAGCAGCATAAGCCCTTTCATCCTTTAGCCCCTGGCACGTCCGGCCCAGCAACACCAGCATCAGGGCCAGCAGGCTCACACCAGCACCCCAAAGCCAAGCCTGCTGCTTCCTCCAACAGGAAGCCAGGAGGAAAGGTCCAGGAGGCTCCTCGACTGGTCCTTCCTCCAAGCCTGCCCAGTGATGGGTATTGCCCCAACCTCGTCACTCATCCCGGGTTCCCCGTGGAGCAGCTCCGCCACTTCATTTCCGCCTGGTCCAATATCACCACGGACCGCTGGGTGTTGGAAGTGGTGGGAAAGAGTCTGCCGCTGGATTCGAGCAGTCCCCACCCTATCGAGCCGTCGCCCCACAGGGCTACGGGATCCGCAGCCTCTCTGTCAGCCCGTCGAGCCGACATTGCCTGGCCTTCTAGAAGGAGGTGATCAGGAGGTGGCGGATCCTCCATCGGACACAGGGTTTGTGTCCAGGTACTTCCTGGTCCCAAAGCGGATGGGGGGCTGGCGTCCCATTCTAGACCTACATGACCTGTACAAGTTCCTAAGGTCTCGAACTTTCAGGATGGTCACTCTGGCTCAGATCATCCCATCCTTGGAATGAGACATGTGGTTCTGTTCTCTGGACCTTCAGGACACGTTCTTTCACGTCCCAATCCGTCCGTCCCTGGCGATTCCTCCGCTGCAGAGCAGAGGATCCCTACAGTTCGGGCCATGCCCTTCGGCCTCTTTCCAGCTCCTGGGTTTCACCAAATCCATGGCAGTGGTGACAGCAATCCTGCGGCACTGAAGGGTCGGTGTGCCCTTACCTGGACGACTGGCTGTTTGCAGCCTCCTCCAAGTCAGTGGAGCGGTCCAGGGATCTGGCCCTCAGGTCTGCTCTCAGATTGGCCTCCTCATCACAGGCCAAATCAGACTTCGTGCCAATGCAGGTGATTCAGTTCATCGGAGAAGGGCTTGACTCTTTTCGAGCCAAACACGGCTCGGTGGACAGGGATGAGGTTCTTTCCTCCTTTGCCCAATCATTTCTGGTTGGGCAGTTGCATCCCCGGGACTTCCTGGGCCTCATGGCGGTCTGCACCAGTGTAGTCTGTTGGGCCCGCTGGCACATGCGTCCCCTGCAATGGGGACTGGCCCACCATGGTCACAGCGCTCGGTCCTCTGGACCATCCAGTGATAGTGACCCAGGAGATGGGGAATGCTGTCCAGTAGTGGATCGTTCCAGCTTATCTGCAGGAGGTATCCCATTTGTCCCACCCAGAGCCGATGGTCACTCTAATGACCAACGCCTCTCTGGTGGTTTGGGGTGCCATCTGGGGAGCTCAGGCGTATGGCCTCTGGTCCCTCAGGAGTCTCGATGCCACATCAAACTTCTGGAGCTTGGCGGTCCGACTAGCCCTCACTGCCTTCGCTCCATTTTATGCGGGTCAAGTGGTCCAGGTCCAGATGGACAAAACCACGACCATGTACTACCTAAACTGCCAGGGGCGGGGCGCGCTCCTTGCCTCTGTGCAAGGAAGCTCTCTGCGCTTGGTCTCTTCTGGGCAGACTGGAGGTGGATCTCTAGCCATTCATGTGGCGGGAGCCTCCAACACTCTGGCCGATGCCCTAATCTGGATCGGTGCTGCATCTCACAGTGGTCTCTCCTGCGGAGGTAGTACATGATCTGTTCTCCCATTGGATCTCATCAATGAGCTGCGCATGACCACTGTCCTGCCGATTGGCCAGCTGCTGTACCTCAGCCACCAGAGCACAGATCTCCATACTGAGGCATCGCCTGGTTGTCCACAGATTACCACAGCAGCTGGGTGTGCTCGACCAGCCTGTCTGTGTCCTGTGCATCCTGGGCGGATGCTGGCCTGCTAGGGTGCCGCAGCATGCTGGTCAACGCACCCTCTGGTGGATGTTGCACTGGGGACTGCATAGGGGCTGTTGGAGCTACGGGCACACCAGCACCGTCCCTGCAGCATGATGCCTGGTGGTCCCTGCATCCTGCTGCTGCTGCCCTCTGTCAGCTGGTCTGTGGTCAGCGCGTCGCGACTACAACAGCATCCCCACCCTCGCCGAGCATAGCTGTGGCACCACACACCACTGTGTTGGCGGGGCGGGGCAGCGGCGCGGCCGCCAGTGCAACATGGACCCCGACCGTGCTTGTGACTCTCCTGGACACTGTCAGGTACCACATGCCCGCGCTGTCCAGGATCAGCGCCATGTTATCATCGGAGTTGAACACACCCGTCAGCTGGTGCCTGCGCACAGCGCAGGCAAGCTCTCACACATCAGCAGCTGGGACAGTGCGTCATCCGACTGCAGCCCCAGGACATCCAGCAGCCACGCTGTCACAGTGTAGTCAGTCCCTGTGCCAGATGCCCGTGGATGTCGATGGCTCCTCCACTTTCAGTCCCACGGTGGCGTCCTCCCCAGAGGTGCCTCTCCGGGAGCCGTGACAGTGCTGGAAAACAGAAACACAGGGTCAGCATATGTGTAGCACCCCATGTGGCAGGTTCTGCCAGGGGCACACTGCCAGGGCCCTCATCCACCAGTGCACCATGCCGAGCTGCACACCTCACCCGCCGCGGCCACGTGGCAGTATGGCAGGACCACCTGCATGTGACTGCCCTGTCCTCCCATGAGTGGTGAGTTGACTCACCATGCTGTGACGGGCTGCCACCCATCTGGAAACCACCACCAGGAACACCCTCTTGGCAGCACGGGTGATGATAGCTGCCACTAGCTCCTCAGTTGCCATCAGTGCCGTGGTGGTGGGTGGTCCACCACCTGTCCTGGTGTGGGGCGTCCTGATGGCTACCACCTTCTTTATGCGGCGTTTGTCAGTTCCCACCTTTTTTGGCACGGGGCACTCCTTTGGTGCTTGCAATGGGCATTCACGAGGTGGCCACCGCCTCCCACCTGGTTGACCTGTCCTGTGTTGTGCCATGGCACCACTCAGCAGGGTTTCCTGTTGCAGTAGGCCTCAAACAGGGCCTGCTGCTCCTTCTTTGTGAAATTGGGCCTGTGTTTCCATGCAGCCACGCTCCTCTTCTTCCTCAGCCTCTGACATCATGCTACCTGTGGACAGTAACAGATTGGAATGTCAGCAGCAGCAAGGCACAAGAGGTTGCTCCGTTGCACTGTAGGCATGGGCCTCTCCATGCCAGCGTTATGTTCCTTACCAATCTGGCTGCAATATCGGTCTGTGGCCTGTGCTCCAGCGTGGCACTTTTCAAGTGCAACACATGCAAATGAGCTTGTGCGCAATGGTGATGAGCTAATGAGCCCTGTTACACCACTCATAGCCTTGAGGTGATCTGCATATGGCGACTGAATATCGCGATTATGCACCGTGCTCAATCAGGATGCGCGGAGCAATCGTGCGGCACAGTCGCTTTGACCTATCGCGGCGGCCATACACTGTGCATGAGGTGCTGCCTGCCTATCACGCCAACCGCACATCACGCGAGTACCATTGCACGGCCAGTATGGGATGCACTATGCCGCGGAGCACAGGCTGGGGTCATGCACGCCACGCGCAGGGTCACACCCTGTGCCGCAGGTCACAGTCGTGACCCTTTGCACTCACCAGGGCATGCCGCTGTGCGCATGCGCAGTGCTGTGCAGTACTCCTCCAGAGCACACGCCAATCACACATCCTCGTGCTGCGCAGTCCCGCACAACAGTACACTATTGTGCAATGTCCATGGGCTGCACCACGTGCCTGCAGTGTAGTCCATTGCATGTCCAACTGTAGCATTGAACTGCAGCCATGCCAGGCAGTAGTGCAGCATGTCAGGCAGTCAATTGTAGTGACACTGAAATGTGCAACCTAGTTGCATTGGTGGAGCCATATGTGGCCCAGCTGTTCAGGCAGGTTCCTTGCAGCAGCCCAGGTACCATGTGTGGGACCGTGTGGCCACAGCCATTGGAATGCCACATGGGGATGCTGTGTATGGCTGAACAATGCAGGCACCGCTATGGTGACCTCAGATGGCAGGATTCTGAATGGCTACATTGGCTCCAAGCTCATGTGCAGCTTGATGCTGTGCCACAGCCAGGTTAGTATTTCCATGCATCATGCATGCCCATGGTGTTCTTGTTCTGGGCATCAGGATGGCAGCATGTGCTACTGCCGGTGATAGGGCACAGTCCTAGCAGTTTCTGCATGTCATGTTAGTGCAGCATGCACAACACTGTTGTGCATGTTGCAGTCATGCATGCACCAGGGTCACAGAGTGGGTGGTGTCCCACCCTGCACCATGCCAGATGTGTGCCAGGGGTTGTCTGTGCATGACTGTCCTCTCATGTCTACCTCCTCTCTCTCTCTCACATCCATCCACAGGACCAGAGGACCACAGGAGGGCCAGAGCAGCCATGGCTGTGGCAGGCAGGTGCAATGATGGGATTGCTGCTGAGGCTGCTGGATGGTGATGGACAGGTAGCCATGTTCACACTACTGTACTGTGCATGTATGGGTTACTGTAGGCCTCAGTATTCCAGACATGGTCACCACAGCCATGTGAGGGCACTGTCTGTGTGGGTGCAGGGACCAGTGGACGTGCCGGGTTGCACTGCATGTGCATGTACCATGCCCTATCCACTGTGTTGCCTGGGGGTTGGCACAGCCTCCACTGTGTGTGTAGCCACAGGTGCCTGTGGTCTGCATCGTGTGCCTTGCATATGAGATGCTACGACAGCTTCAGGGCCCTGTGTGCCTGTCTGCACTGCTGTGGTGTGTTGTGTGGCCGGCAGGTGTGGCCCTCTGTGCATGAGACCTTCGGGTCCGTCCACTGGTGTGTGCCTCCACTGTGCAGTGCACTCTGAGGGTGGGGTGGGGCTCATTCTGGCATGTCACTTATTGCCTGTTCTGTCCCATCTCCTAGGTCAGGCACGTGTGATGCCACAGAGGAGAATGGACAGGATGGTGTAGGCCTGTATACGCCATACTGTGCCAGCTCAGAAGGATGACAGCAGTGATGGGGTACCACCGTGAGTGACAGTGGCTCTATGGGGACATCCACTAGCTGGAGGCCACGTGCATGGCAGCAGATCCTGAAAGTCCGTTGGGGCACAGTCCCTGTCTGCCCTGCCCTTCTCTGTTGTCTTGCTCATCCACACTTCCCACTGTACAGCCCCTGGATCCAAACCCCCATCTCCAGTGTCCCTTCCCTGTTTCTGTGTTCTTCTTTATATATTGGTGCTCTGTTGATCCTCATTTCTATTTGTTTATTAAACAATTTTCTATGCTACTTCCTCTGTGTCTGTGTTTCATTTGCAGGTGGCATATGGAGCCATGCTGCAGGTGTCTGTTGTGCTGTGCTAGGTGTGTGCCAGGTATTCTGCTGCCGTCCCCTTGGGGTGCTGTGTATTTGTGCTCCTGGCATGTGTGCCAAGTCCCTGTCCTGTGTGTCCCCATGTGGTGGGTCCCACAGTGGCCTGTGCCTGCCCTTGCACCTTGTGCCCTTGTCTGCCTGCACTGCCCTTCTGTCTGCCTGTCATAATGCTCAACACCAGTGTGACCCACAGTACTGTGCCCTTCCTCACTCTGGGTTGGGGCTGTGTGACCCTGGGTGGTCTGTGCCTCCCTCACCCCTGGCCCATGGTTCTGTGTATTTGTGTGCTATCCTGGCACCATGGCGACAGCCCATGCATCACAGCCTGTTGGGCATGTCTTTTGTGGCTCTGCTGTTGGCATGCCAGTGGGGCCAGTGTGTTACCTGGTGCTTGTGCCATGGTTTGCCTGCCTGGGATCCTGTTTCTGCAATCCCCTGGTGCCCTGTGGTGCCTCTGGGACTGTATGCCCCTGGTGTCTGTAGTTGGCCACGCTTGTGGGGTACTGTTCCCGTGCCCTGTGCATCCCTGCCTGTGTGTCCCTGTTGCCTGTTGCCTTGCTCACCTGGCTAGGTTGTGTGTTTTGGCCTGCTCCAGCCCAGTCATGATTGTTCCGGAGCATATGTGGTTGCACTATGGCACATCCTTGCTACATTCAGTTCTGCCTTGCGCCAACGCATGTCGGTGGCGCATCTTCTGAATATGGCTTTTTCCACATGGTGCATCTGACTTGTGATTTACTGGACTTGTGCTCACCTTTGATGCAAGTCTGAATATCTAGGCCTATGTGTATAAATCTGTGATGATGTGTCTACTATGTGAATAAATGTGAAGTTTCACATTTATACACATAGTAACACATCATCTAAGTTATCATATAGGATTTATGTCTATGTCTATTGCATAAATCTCTCTCTCTCTCTCTATATATATATTTATATATTATAGGGGCGTGGTCACACCTATATTTATGGTTGAGTAAGCACTTTAATGTTAAACCTCAAATTTTGCGCATTAATAACTTTGCAACTGTTCAATGAATTTTCACAAAATTTGGAATGCATGGTCTGGTATGGTAGATCTCTTGATTTACCAAGTTGTGTTTTGGTCGGACATATGGTTTTTGCAACAAAGCACCATATAATGCACTTTTGCCACTTTTGTGTGTTTTTGCCCATGGCACTGCATGGACACAGTGTAGTCTATTGGTCTGAAACTTGGGATGTTGAAAGAGCTTGGGGCAAAGAACATGCCAGCATTGGTTTGGTGAGAAAATATTAATCCATTCAAACATTATTAAACTTCTAATTTCCCATTATATCCTATGTAATTTATATGTGTTTTTGGTGAAAGAAGAATGTCAATCTGGCTACCTGGTCTTCCCTCATGGCAGAAGATTTTCTTGCAGCTGAAAGTTATGCTATCTTATGGCTGAAAAATGTTTAAAGATGTAAAAACTTTACAATTGCATATCTCATTAACAGTTTGGTCTTATTACTTGAAATGCATAGGGTGTTGAAATGATGCCCTAGAAATGTGAACTATGCTGTTTAGGTGTTGGGGAATTAAATCGTTCCATAGATATGCCATCACAAAGTTGAGATTTTACCCATAGGATTACATTGCGGGGTCTGTCATGCCTTTCAGTGCCCGTATCTCAAAAAGTAAAGTAAGATACAGAGTTTTCGCTACTGGTGGCGTAGATCACTTTTAGATGATCTATGCTGCTGGAACAAGATTTTAACCGCACAGTAAGCCTGCAGTGGATTTTTTCCTAGGTTGCACAGTTCATGTCATATTGTCAAATTACTGTGACAAGGGTTCAAAGAGTGCCTGTGCAGTGCATTTTGGTGCCCATATCTTGGAAACAATGTGAGATACAGGTTTGGTTATTAATTGTTGCATAAACTAGTCACTGTCATGGTTAAAATAACACTTGGATTTTTTCTAGCTGTTACACTTCCAAAGATATGGAAAATTACTGTTACAAGCATTTGATGGCCTATAGAGCAGCTTTATGGCTCTGTAGCCATGCATAAGTGGAGTGGGCCCTTCGATTCCACCTATACATGGTTTTAATAGTTATATTACACTTTTTCAAAAGTAAGAGAATTCATTGAAAAATGTGTTTGATGCATCATTTATAGTTAAAGTGAAAAAGTCAGAAAATGAAACATTAAGGTTAAGCCCCTAACCCCACACACACCCACCCCCATCCTCCACAGACTAACAGATGCCGGGGTGTGCCATTGGGAATCATGGATCTAAATGTCACCCCATCCTCCTTTACTGTAGCATGTCAACCTGTGTACACAAGGCAAGGGGTGAGAGTTGGACCACACATCCTGAATGGCACACCAGGATGTCTGTCAGTCTGTGGAGGGAAGTAGGTGTATAGGGGTTGGAGCTCAACCCTAATGTTTCATTTCCTGACTTTTATCACTTTAACCCTAAATGATGCATTAAATCGAGTTTTTGACATGAATATATATATATATATATATATATATATATATATATCTACTGTATATACAGTACATAATATTTATTAATACATATTTCACAAGGGACATCTAACTTTCCCATAGGAAATAAAGGAAACTTTAAAATTTAATAATTTTCAAACATATTAATATTTTTTCACCAAACCTTCAAAAGGGACATCTGTGACCCAAGCTTGATATTGCCTAAAATTTCAGACCAAACCCTAAGCCATTTCTGAGAAACAGTGTGACAAACAAATTTACACAAAATGGTAATTTTCATATTTTTGAATGCTCTGAACAATACACACTCATTCAGAGCACAGTCAGCAACAGGCCATGGAGGTGAGCAGTGGGTTGTGCCAGTAGCTGGCTTCATTATGGGTTGAGGGCATGGGGAGTACGGCACTGTGGGGTGGGGGTCCACTTGACCATCAGGAAGTGGAGAATTTGTTTTACTGGGGAATTAGAGCTAGGTGGTCCGCTAGACCACCAGGGATATTTAAAGTATTAAAATGGGAGATTGGAGCTTGGGGGATGCTAGACTACCAGGAACATTATTTACATTTATGTATATAGGATAGGGTCTGATTGGGGTCCATTAGACCACCAGGGGGTTCTATTTATTATGGTACCGAGGATCAGTGCTTTGGGGGTGCTAGACAACCAGGGAACATTTTATGCATTTATTTATATATGGATCTAGGCTGATTGAGGTTGTGTTAGACCACCGGTGTTTCTTTTATTATGGTACTGGGATTGGGTCTTTGGGTGGGTTGGCACATTGGCAGACCTTCCCAGAGGTTTCTAAGTACTGTTTGACCAGCCTTTGGCTGGTCTAAAATTCTTAGACCATTGCCCTCTGGGAGGATTTTGGGAATTCCAAATGAGGGGACATGGCAGCCTGCATTTGCCTCAAGCCCCTAGTGCCATGCCACAGCTGGTTTTGTGGGGTGAGTCTGGTGCACATGCCCTTTGATGCTGGCAGCCTGTGTTTAACACAGGCTGCTTTTTGAATCAACAACAGGTGCATCTTTTGATGGAAGGTGCCACTTGCATCACAAATGTTTGACACAGGCACCTTGTGTCCTTCTAAGACTTTGAGAATTGGGCCCATAGACTTTTTATGACCCTCCCAACTGAGCATGACAGGTGTCATAAAATGTTTGCCAAAACATCATTTTGCATCATATATGTGAAAACATATTTTGGCTAGAGATTATAAAACAGAACCTTCACTTTCATAAGGTGGTGTGAAAAAATGGCTATGTTAAAAATTTGAGATCACAATACTGAAAATTACCAAAGTTATGAGTTAGCATTGAACAATGTCAACATACCTTCATAACTCTGTTGTTTCCTAAATATTTTGACCAACATTTTCAACATAGTCTTTTATGACCCTAAAGAACAGCTGACAAAATGTTCTACTTCTTCCTGAAAGGTGATATCACAGAGCAACTCTGAAATTCCTTTTCTTGCCAGATTTGAAAATTTCACCTCCCTTGTTCATGTGGTGGGGACCAAAAAGGACATGTTGAAAATGAGGAGGGAAATTTTAAAAAGTGACCAAGTTATGAACAAAACTTTCAAACACAACCAAAATACTGTAAACCACTCTTACCTTATTTCCTCATTTTGCAGTCACGGTTCCAGGAGCAGGACATTGTTCAGCTCAGAGACTGGATCTAAAGTCCTGGACCTGGTTTAGTAAAGGGATGGGTGTGGGGGATGTGGGGTGGTGCATTAGACATCGATGACCAGCTTTCTTTTCTTCAGGATAGGAAAAAAAACAATAAAAAAAAAGATGTTGAGAAACTGTTTTGCTTTTACAGGTTCCAGCACTGGGGAGTGGAACTCCAGTGTAGGCTTGATTATTGGTGGCAACAGAGATGGCCAACTCAATGTCACAGGCTGTTGGGTTGGGGAGGAGGGTGATCTAAGTCAACACTGAGAACTGGGCACCCTGATGTTGGAATGTTTGTTTGGTGGTTGAGAAAGAATCCTAATGGAGAAGGGAATGAAATGGCACTGGTGGTTGGGACCCCTTGTCAAAATTCACAACTATTTAGCTGGCATGGGAATTGGGCACTCCAGATGTCCAGTTTAAAGAAATTAGGCCAATGTTGTGGCTAATGGCTCCCAAAAGGCCATTAAACAAAAGAAAGCATGTGCACAGCTTCATTCAGCAGCAAGTGGTATGGCTGGACATGTAGTCCCACCTCTCTGAATGAAAACTATAGAAATACATATGGATATTGTATGCAGTGTTTGCATAGCCTACCCTCAAAAGAAGACCACATTCGACTGCATTGACAAACATAGTCTAAAACATTAAGTTGTCTTTAGAATACTCATTTTCTAAACTGAGCATGCACAAAGTCAGACTGTTTTTCCCTAATTCTCAAAATGGAGTGAATTTAGGAAATAAAAAGCACACATCTTTAGTTAAATTCTATCAAACCTACAAGCTTCAAGTTTGAGATCTACCTAGTTTTTTAGTTACAGAGACGAGCAAAAAAGCCTTAATTATAATACTGTTGCATTATTTGCAGCTTTGTAACTTTGCCCCTGATAAAGTGATTACGATAAAATTGTCAGGATCCAGAGATCCCATCACTTAACAACTGTCTTCCATATTTCAAGTATATCAATTAAATGTGGACAGAGTCATTAAAGTGCAAAATTGAGGTTTAACATTAAAGTGCTTAGTCAACCCTAATTTACAGGCCTTAACAACATATGCTATCTACATACTGTACACCATGCTTCCACGAGCAATCAGCCCTGGCATCAGGGTCGAGTCGGTGACATCCGCCATTTTCCACTGACCCGAGTTGAGGAGGACAAACAGCTTGCCTAAAGAACCTTACATCACCTATGGCACCAGAGAGGCTGGTCTGATCCACATGGGCAAGAGTAGGGTAAATTTAAAATCACAGCCTTATGCCGTCCTCCAATCCCCAGGAAATACTCCATCCCCACTTCCTTCCTGGTACCTTGAGACTAGTACAAGATTGTGTGGCTGAAATGTCACATCAGAACAAAAGGTTGCATCTAATTGATGCGACGTACTGTCAGCAACAATTTTACGGTGACCACTTAACCCGATACCTTTTCTCCATGGCAATCAAGCTGCTCCATTTTGATGGTGACGATTCATCCATATGCCAATAGAAACATCTTTGTTATATTCCTCGAATTCAGTTAGACCTTATGAAATCATGAGTGGAGAAGTCACAAGTAATGTCAAGAGGACAAACTACATGCCTTCTGGTGATGTCACCATGGTAATGTCTGCCTAGGGAAAGATCTCTGTCACCTCTAACAAACAATTTCCCATTTTCAGCCTGAACAACTGGTACAGAATTGCTAAATTCACTACAATGGAGTGACTACACCTGAATAGTAAAGCCTAACCAGCCAAAACCAGTCCTAAAGCCCAAGGATGGAGGCAGATCCATCCTATACTTTCAGATTCAAAGCTATCGCAAGCCATCAAGGCAGTAGAGGCTGCAGGGAGCTCCTGCCAAAGTCAAAGTGGACCCTAGAAAGCAGAAAAATTAGAAACAATATACAATGAGAAACTTTCTTTTGTGCTGATGCCAAGGAAGCTATGGTAGAGATCTGCAGAGATGTAGCATTCCTCAAACAATGGACTGATGACTTAGAACACCAAACCACTGCTACAGAAAACTGGATCAATGACATGGAGGCTTCCCAAAATAAATAATGGAAACCAAGGCATTCATCATAGCAAGGCAGAAAGACTCAGGCACAAGAGCATCCACTTTTACCACTTCCCAGAAAACTCTGAGGCCACATATCTGCCAGTGTTTTCAGACTCTATCTTCTATACTGCCTTAGAGCTCAGCCTAGACTTGCCAGTTAATATAGGTGCACCCATCATGTTCTCAGGCCTATATCATCTAAACTGGAAGCCCAACTGACATCAGTCCTCTCATGTTTCTGTCTCTCTCACCCTTTTCTTTCTTCAAAAGTTCTGTCTGAATACTCCCTGTTAAGTGTCCCCTTAACATGAACCTTTCCTCGACCCTATGTCCATGCCAGTCATGCAAGCATTCTACTTGAAGACATTATATTCTAAAATGTTTTGCTCATTTTTGTCTGGCTAAATTTATTGTTCTATATATTTCTTGATATGCTACAATATTGGGCCTTATGCACAGGGCTATGCCTTTGTGCAGTCCATGGACATGCCACACCTGGAAAGGCATGCATGAGGAGTATAAAAAGGCATGCATTGGCAGCCCATGCACAATGGCATGGCTGCTGTGTGATGCATGGACATGGGGGAGTGACTGCATAGTGGGGTGTGCAGCATCCACAAGCGTGCATGCGTAATGGCTGTTAAGACAACCAGGCACATTTTAGGATGCACATACACCTACTACAGGGGCAGAGCTGCCATAAGTAGCTGCGCACAGGAGGTAGCAGCTTCCAGTCAGAAAGGAATGCCATTGAAGGGTCTGCACAATGCAGAACTGTGCTGGGCACAACCATGGACACACAGGACACACAAGCACCATGATGAGGGAACATGCTGGGGTACACAGTCACACAGGTGTGCATACTTCTCATCCCATGCCCCCATATGGTAGGGGCAAGGCATAAATTAAGCAGAGCCAAACACACTATAGCAGGGACACAGCAGAATATGTGGTACCATACAGTCAGAATGATGAAATAATAATGGAAGTAGTGCATTAGCCGATACAGAAGTACATGTCTGTCACTGTACCCAATGACATTAATGTATGCATAAACACCCCACTTTCCATTCACCAAACCCCAAGTGACATATGGACAGAGAAACAAGGTGAAGCAACATCAGGAAGACTCTGATAATAAAGGAAGATTGAAAGATATGCAGTCATGGAACACATATGAAAGGGACAGTGTGCTGCTCAGGCACCAGTAACCTGTTCAATACCACACTGCTACCAGCATAGGCACTAGCATGGGAACAACCCTCACCCCATAGACACAAGTGCGGGACCTCCACACAATCAGACCCCCATGCACAATGCACACCACTCACCCCACACAGAGCCCCCACAAATACCCCAGCCTACCCTGAAGCCCCATACAAATGCCACAAAGCCAGCCATCCCCAACAGTCCTCTGCCCATCCACAGTAGAGGCAAACTGCCATGCTGGAGACAATAATGACACCTGGATAGGAAGATAGAACCATTAATAAAAAAAAAAAAAAAAAGCTGTAAGAATAACAGAATGCAGTAGGGTAACAGCCACACAGGTACAGTGCAGCATTCAATATAAAACATGAAATCACGAGGGAATTTAGTCCACATGCCAGGTCTTCACAACATCCCCAGTCCTGCAGTCACCACATGGGTCCTCAGGTGTGCTGGCAGGGCATGCAATGTCATTTGTCACACCCTAATCCTCCCCTCCTGTGAGTCCCTGGTGGATCCTGGGGTGGTGTTGTGCCATGGAAGTGGCAGCAACACTAACCACTGAAGGGGTCTCCAGTAACACTGCAAAGGAAAGACAACACAGAGTGCACAGGAATGAGTGGGATACATGGTGGTCCATAATGGCAGCATAAATGGCACAGGTATGCCACAGAAAACATCAACCAGCTTTGTTACCCACCCCTTTTTGCACTGTGGGCCTCTATCATATCTATGCTGTCCCCACCTCAGGAGAGGTATGCTGGAGCCTTGCTACCCCATTGCCCCTGATATGTTGGTATCTGCACCATGCAGGTGGCCCCATCCAACTGCTCCTCCATGATGAAGACCATTTCATCTGGGATCCAAAAGTGGTCCTGTGACAAAGAGATGAAGAAACAGCAGCCAGTATCAAGAATGTCACATCCATCCCACCACCCAACACATCACCAGGAACTCTAGGTACATACCCATAGTGCGACCTCCAGTCTCCAGATGCACCCTCCTTTTGGGTTGTTTATGTATGCTTCCACCACCCCCACAGTTTCCTGGGTACACCCCAGTCTCCCGAACTGTGGCACCAAACAGTAGGTGTCCACAGCAGCTGCAGCCATCACCATTGTTTCAGGAGGCAGAGTGTGCACGTGATTCATGAACAGGTACCATCAGCATGCACACAGGGCCCCCACACATCCTTTTAAAGTTACACATGAGTAGGGATGTAAGTTTGTCATGGCAGTCATACATGCCATTGATTCCATGATGTTTGAGCTTTATTCAGGACTTCCATGGCTTTCACAATTGTCATCAGAATGTAACAATGATGACAGTGCCACAATATTTACTACTGTTTACTAATGATTTCATGAATAAACAATGATTCATTAAAACCTCATCCATAACAAACTTACATCCCTACATATGAGGTTTCTGGCCCACAGAAAGGTTAGCAATTAGAGTGTGAAAAAAAGCTTTCATTGGTGGAAATAAAGCAAAAGTAAGACTTTCCTTCCATGAAAGTTTGGAAATCCATTTCTGTACTTTCACAGAAATTCCACCTGCCCTGCACCCTACAGTAAATTATGCCTGATGTATAATAAGTTAATTCCTTAGTGGCTAGAGGTCCTCCCCTAACCAGATTACTGGCTGCATACCTAAAAAAAAATATACCTGACTCCACTGCCCTCCCCCACTGGTCTTGATCACCACCAGATGTATAATACATTAATTCTCTGGTGGCTAGCAGTCCCTCCACCCACCCAATCACCAACCCCATATTTTAAAAATCCTCGGGGGCTGGTGGTCTCTACCCTCCCAATCACCAGCCAACCAGGACATCATGTCCTAGTGTCCACTGTAACCCCCATCCCAATCCCGGTATGGTAAAAAAACACTTCTCCCTAGTGGTCTAGTAAACATAGAAACATAGAATTTGACAGCAGATAAGGACCGCTTGGCCCACCTAGTCTAACAGATAAGCTGCAGATCCTAGTTAACCAACAGCTTACTTCCTCCTGCCCCCACTAGGACTGCCTTATGCCTGTCCTATGCATTCTTGAATTTCCCCACTGTTCTTGACTCCACGACCTCTTCAGGAAGGCTGTTCCATGCATCCACTCTCTGTGAAAAATACTTCCTCATATTACCTCTGAGCCACCCCTCTCTATCTTCAAATTGTGCTCCTTGTTCTTGCACATCTCTTTTCTGGAAGTTTCTATTATGTCCCCTCTCCCTTCTTTTCTCAAGGGTATACATATTAAGCTCCTTTAGTCTTTCTTCATATGTCTTCTGGTGCAGACCCTGCACCATTTTGTTGCCCTCCTGTGGACAGCCTCCACTCTGTCTATGTCTTTATGGAGATGGGGTCTCCAGAACTGCAAACAGTACTCAGATGGGGTTTCACCAACTGTCTGTACAGAGGGATAACAACTTCCTGTTTTCTACTATTGATGCCTCTTCCAATGCATCCCAGTATCCCCTAGCCTTCCTTACTGCCTTCTCACATTGCTTGCCCACCTTTAGGTCATCTGATATAATTACCCCAGGTCCCTTTCTATTTTACTGTTGTCAGTATCTCACCCGCCATTGTGTGCGCTTCTCCTGGTTTTTGTTTCCCATGTGTATTACCTTGCACTTCTTTGCATTGAATCTGAGCTGCCATATATTTGACCATTCCTCCAACCTTGCCAAGTCCCTTCTCACCCTTTCCACTCCATCTTGTGTATCAATCCTGTTGCAGATCTTTGTGTCATCTGCAAAGAGACATACTTTTCCTTCCAGTTCCTCTGCAATGTCACTAGTACACCCCCACCTCACCTACCCCTACAGGCAGTATTCCACCACCCACTCCCCCATCCCAAATCCAAGAGGGTGACCAGCACTGCCCTCCTCTCTTCTCCATGGCTTGCCACCCACTGTGCTGTCAGTCAGGAATGAGTGCATTCTTCTAAAGGGGGCACTAGCCACCAGGAATTAATTTATTATAAATCATGCAGCAATCAAAGTTGGGGGCCACTGGGCACCAAGTATTTCTTTTAGGTATTAGGCCATTGATTGGTGGTGGCAGGGACTTCTAGCCACCAGGAAATTAATTTATTATACATCAGGTGGTGATCTGCAACCAGCAGGAGGGCACTAGACACCTCAGGGAATTTATTGGGAATGTATTTCCAAGCAGGACAGGAAAAATTCACCCAAACACAGTCAGAAGGTTTCTGAGCCACCACATAAGGAAGTTTAGAAACTTTGAGTGAAAGCTGTGATATTTCATGGAAGTTCTGCAAATGCAGAAATCTCAACTTTCACCCACCTGTAGCCATGATCCTGAAATGAAGAAGTAAACAGGTATCCATAGTGGTGGGAGAGGATGTAGCCTAGCTTCATGCCGAATGTCTTTCTGCATATGGCGGAGCAGGAGATGTGGCAGCACATAGGCCCCGGCCAGGAGTCTTTAGAACACTGCTGGAATCATGAACATTGCAGGACACACACTGCACCAATGCATCAGGTTCAACTGGGGCACGATTGAACAGGTGTGTGACATAATCCACAACACCATTGCACCACGGACACAGCTGTCCAGGGCAATGACGGTGGAGACCAAGGTGTTATGTGCCCTGTCATACTATGCAACAGGGTCCTCTAGATGGTGTCCAGCAATGTCATTGGCAGCCAGTCCTCTGTGTCCTGGGCTTTGTGTAGGTGACAGATGCCTTGCTGGACCACATGCATGAACACTTATGATTCACCACATCTGAGGCCGATGTACGTGCCACTAAACAGGCCTTCTGTGCCAGGCATGGCATGTCCAGTTTTCTCAGCACTATAGACTGCACCCATATAGGGACAGTGTCACTGTCTGAGAATAAGGAGGCATACAGGAACAGAAAAGAGTTCCACAGCACGAGCTGTCAGGTCATGTGGCTCTGGCTGTAATGTTCAAACCACATTCCTTTCCACTGCCTTGGTTTTCCATGCTTGTTGGTGAGCTCGGTCATAGGAAGAGAAACATGACGTCCGGAACTACTGATGGTTTGAGTACAGTGAGTAGCACCCACTCCTCTAATAAACCTGCAATTTCTTATAATTTTAACAATGTGAACCAGCAGGTTCTTTTGTGGACACTCTGTTCTCCAAAGAAAGACACTAACCCGCTTCCTACAGACCACCATGTGGGTTAGTGTTCAGAATATACCATTACAGAATACAAATACTGTGGACGTTGAGCAGGCTTATGTAAATTAGAATGTACAACGCTAAAAATACAGAGAATGCATTGGTAAAGAGTGACAAGGCAAGCGTATATAGAGGTTAATAGAGTCCCACATGGCTTATGGCTAGTTAAACAGTCAAGTTTTGTATAGACCAATTGGATTTTTAAGACACTGGCGGTACATTTACTTGAGTCAGCAGTTGGATTGATTAAAATCATTTGGAAACATGGAGCTATAACTGAGAAAGAAATCAAACAGGAGCTGGTTAAATGTGTCTAATTTTAACAGTTTTCGTGACCATTCAGAATTCGAGGATTACAGGTTGAAACTGAGAAATACTCTGAAAAACCAGGATGAGAGGATTAAGTGGTGAAGACCTGTAAATCTGAATGAGATAGAAGAGACTATGAATGAGGCACCATTTTGACTGGAGCAAAAACAAACTGGAATGCACTCTGTTCTGAAGAGGAATGGGGCAGGTGTATACATTAGCACCTCGATCCGATAGTGAGGGCTCATCTGATAATGATGAGTATCTTCCAGTGTCAGTAGTTCAACAACAGCCTTTTTATACTGGGCCCCACAAGTATGGTCTGGGGACCTAGGACAGGCATTAGGGGCAACTGTGAACCACGCCAGGCAAGGCCCCTAACAAGTGACACAGGAATTGCTTCCAGAGTGTTTCTACCAGTCCCTCAACAGGCACGATCAGGCAGCAGCCATTTCAGCAACCCCAATCAGGAGGCAATATTTCAGAGACAGATGGTACAAGGAACTAAGACTTTGGAGGGTATAGCACATCCCAACACAGGAACTCACCCTATCTATCCCTCTCCCTATCTTGCCCCAAAAAGCAAGGCAAACAAACACATGCAGGAGTCCTCGACTGGCCAGATTTGCCGACAAGTGCCCGGGGGTACTTGAGGAAAGGGAGAGGCAAGACCAGAGTACAACAAAAATGGATGGGTCCCATATACAACAACAGAAGGGGCCAATACAACAACAGCAGCAGATGCAACAATGGGGAGATTCCAGCACAGAAGGGGACATCAGCAATACTAGAGTCTGCACTAGCTTTGTGTAACAAATCCTTGTAGTGAATATCTCTTCATACAATTTACCTGAAGTGGAAAAGAAGCTACTATCTAAGGGTTTGTACTTTTATCCAGCTAGTAACAACAGAGAATTCGACACAGTTGTGGATTTAAAGAGCTACACACTAAAACTTAATCTTAAAGTATTGTTTCACAAAGAACTGTTGTGTGAGGCATCAGACACACAGGACCCTTCAGAGTCTGAAAGAGAAGAGGAGGAACCATCAAGTAATCTAAACTGGAGGAAAAGGTTCACATTTATGCCAGCCATAATCCCAGTGGTGAATGTTTTTTAAAAGAGATGTGAACAGGACATTAGCAGGCTACATGAATCTTGTCGACACCAAAGTATTTTAACTGCACTTTACCAGAGAAGAAAGCCATAAAACACTGCAGAATAACTATATCATCACCATTAGGCCTGCTGGCAAGGGTGGAGCCATCATAGTGATGGGCAAAGATAAGTATGACATCACAATGTTGGAACATTTAAATAACATTGATTTCTATAGTAAGGCTAAAACTGATCCATTGGCTAAATATAAACAAGAAATTGATGCGGTGTTATTTGATGCAGTAATATCAGGTTTGATATCACAACAGACTAGCGATTTTTTAACTGTGCAGCACACAGTTAGACTCTCATATATGGCCTGCCTAAAATACACAAGAGCTGGGAGCATCCACCCATAAGGCCTATTGTGTCTAGCAAGGGCTCTAACTGAGCCATTAGCCCAATACATCGACACTCATATAAAAAACAGTGGCAATGGTTTCTAGAACATATCTAAAGACACCACTCATGTCCTAAATTTAACTGAGGATGTAGCAGTGGAACCTTAATGGATGCTCATTACCCTTGATGTACAAGCCCTGTACACAAATATGCCTAATGACGTGGGACTGCAGGCTACACACCATTCTTTCTGAAAAAATAATAATCTTCCAATGAATTTATTCTGTTTATAATAGATCTGCTAGATTCGGCTTTCACCAAAAATGTTTTCATGTACAATAGACAATTATACCACCAAATCAAAGGAACAGCCATGGGGCATCAGTGGTCCCAATTACGTTAACATCTCTCCGAGTGGGAGGCAAGATGGGTGCCTGATGAGGGCAATAACCCACTTTTAAATCAGATTGATTTTTTTATGTTTTATTGATGACATTAGTATGGTTTGGAAGGGATGGTGATCAGTTACAGAAATTTGTGCAATATTTAGAGGAACTAATCCAAATTTGAAATTTTGTGTTACAGCAAGTTTTGAACAGGTGTCCTTTTAAATTTGGTTATTTCTAAAGATAGGGAGGGTTGTTCCCCAACATTTTCTGAAAAAGTGACAGAAAGGAATGCTGTCTTGCATTATAACAGCTGTCACCCCAAGCATGTAGCCAGGAACAAACGGTTGGACAGTATATGCATATAAAGAGAAATTGCAGTACAGATGAAGGGTACCATAGGGTAAACAGGAAATGACTAGGAGTTTTCAGGCATGGGGATACAGCGAAGTATCTCAAAATGAAACAAAATTAGTAAATAGTATTTGTAGAGTGGATTTGCTTAAAGCAAGGAGCAAAAGGTAAAAAGAAAAAAACAGAAAATGTTTCCAGACTCCTAACCTCATTGCTGTTTTTAATGCACAGGCACCTGAAACTGAAACAAAATTGTACAGAAACATTGGGATATTCTGAGTGTGGAGCCCAGACTAAAATATATATTTGAGCATGGTCCCAAGTTCACCTATCGAGAGGGAGCAACCTGGTAATTTACTTCTCCATAACAGAGAGAATGCTAAAGAGGAGAGGCCCAGCACTACCGAATGGTAACTTCAGGTGGAACTGCTCTGCATGTAACCATATGCAGGTGGGATCTTTCTTTGACATACCTAACAACAGACAAGTACATTATGTGAAAAGTTATATTTTTGCCACACAGAATCAGTTATTTACTTGGCGACCTGCACCTGAAACTGTTTTTATGTAGGGAAAACTGGTAGAAAATTGAAAAGCAGAGTGTTGGAGCATTTGGGTTGCATTAGAACCAAAAATGGAAAATGCACTAGCCAACCACATTTCCAGCACTGGACCAGGACATTGCTTCATGTTTAGGGTCTTGAAAAGGTTACAGCAGACCCAAGAGGAGGAGACTTAGACAATAAGCTGCTACGTGAGAAACTTTCTGGCAATATAAGCTGAGGGCAGGTTGCTTCTCTGAACTAAATGATTCATTTCAGTTAGTTCCTTTTCTCAAGAAACAAGATAACTATGGCACTTTAGAGAAAAATGTTTTAGCTTGGTACTCTATTGAATTGAAAATGTACATGTAAATATATATGTTTATGTAATAGATTTAATATGTGATATGCTGTTCTTTAGGGAAAAACATGCTTTTCTTCTGCTTTCTGGATAGAACCCCTCTTTCTCTATTTTCTTCTCTCTGTCTCCTTTCTCCTGCCTTTTAGATACATATGAATACCAGTTGAGCAATTGCTTAAGTTTAGCAACTCGTACTGAGTATTTGTAAAATAAGGCATTTAGTACTATTAGGCCTCTTTTTTATATAGAATCTTGGTTAATATTTCAGGAACAAACATATATATTTTTTATGTATGTGTATATTTTTCTCTAAAAATATGCACCTTTCTGACATGCTTTAGCATCTTAAATATCATTTTAAACACTAGAATATGGTGTTGCACTTATATCTATCGTTGCACTTTAAGTGATTGCACTTTTGATAAATGAGAGCTGCACCCAGTAGAAAAGTTTTTCTAATGTGTGGTATATGCCTTTAAATGTTCTTATTCATGCCTGAGTGGAGGGGCATCTTACTATTTAAAGTGTTGCGAATCTAGCTGCCGACATCTTGAAAAAGCATCTGGTAGTGACTTGAAATGTTGACATCTTGGAGGGTGTATTGCCACTGTTTGTACTCAATGCACTTGCCCTTTTAGATTGTTTTTAAGTATGAAAATCAGCCTGATACAATGTCCAAATTGTGGACTGCTCTTCCATTTTGTCGTCTCTGAGCCTGCTGCTTCCATTGTTTTTGTTGTAGGTGACAGATGCCCTGCTGGACCAGGTGCATGAACACATATGATTCCCCACAACTGAGGCTGATGTGAATGCTGCTAAACTGGCCTTCTATGCCAGGCATTGCATGTCCAGTGTACTGCACTATAGACTGCACCCATATAGGGATAGTGTCACTGTCTGAGAATAAGGAGGCAGAAAGGAACATAAACAGGTTATACAGCATAAACTGTCAGGTCAAGTGTGATGTTGATGGCATATTCACCAACGTGTGTGCTAAGTACCCTGGCTTGTGCCATGATGTGTACAGACTGGATCGGTCGAAATCAGTGCCCTGCTCAGTTCCAGTTGGATTGAGGGATGACTGTTAGGTGAGTATATGACACAAGCATGTGTGGCACAATGTGGTCCCTCGAATAGCACCTGCCTTATTGCTGTTTGTGTCCCCTGCATAAGTGACAGTGGATACCCCTTACAGCAATATGATGACATCATTCCTGGGCCACACAAAGCTGCAGAGGAGCAAGTGATGCCCACTAGAAGACACTGTCTGTCATTGAGAGGACCATCGAACTACTGAAGATGAGGATCCGGTGTCTTAACCATACAGCTGGCATAATGCTGCTGTCACCGGGAAAGGGCATGCAAGGTTTTCACCACATGTGCCATGCTCCATAACATTGCCTTGCGATGCATGTACCAATGCTGACAGACCTTACAGCTGTGTGCACTGCTGGCAGTGGATGATGGGCAGTCTGGCACAGGTCCAGAGACACTGAATCACTATTCAGCATGTGATGCTCTTGTACAGGGCTCCTTCAGCCATTAAGGTTGACCATCTGTACATTGTCAGATCACACAGATGTGTGCCATCTATAGCAGCATCCTTCATGTGCAGGACTACATCACAGGGGTGTCTGTGTGCATGGCAGGTGTGAACAGCACTGTGGCAGTGCAGGTGTGAGGAGTGGATGGTGTGGGTGATGGGTGTGCCATGATGATGTCACACAATGAGCACACATCTGGAGGTGGGTGGGTGTATCACTGTGGTTGGGATGGGACTGCTATGGTTGGGGTTGGCCTGCTATGGTTGGGGGGAAGTTATACTGTAAGGCATGTGGGGCTGCACTGTTGTGGGTTGGGGTATGGCTATGTTTGGGGGATATCAAGCTATGCTATTGTGTGGTGGGTACTGGTATGTGCAGGGGTGGTGTTACATAGAAACATAAAACATAGACTTTGATGGCAGATAAGGACCACTTGGCCCACCCAGTCTGCCCATTTACCTACCTACTAGATAAGCTGCAGATTCTAGTTAACCAACAGCCTGCTTCCTGCCACCCCTCACTACAATTGCCTTATGTCTGTCCCATGCATGTTTGAATTCCCCCATTGTTTTAGACCCAACAACCTCCCCAGGAAGGCGGTTCCATGCATCCACCACTCTCTGTGAAAAAAATTTCCTCCACATTACCCTAGCCATCCCCCTCTATCTTAAATTGTGCCCCTTGTTGTTCTTACACATCTCTTTTTCTGAAAGATGCTACCCTCCTGAACTTTGTTGACCCTTGAGGTACTTGAACATTTCTAACATGTCCCCTGTCCCTCCTTTTCATATCAAGGGTATACATATTTAAGCTCTCAGTCTCTCTTCAAATGGTTTCTGATGCAGATCCTGTGCCATTTTAGTTGCCCTCCTCTGGACTGCTTCCATCCTGTCTATGTCCTTGCATAGATAAGGTCTCAAAACTGCACACAGTACTCCAGATGGGGTCTCACCAACTGTCTGTACAGAGGGATAACCACTTCCCTTTTTCCTACTTGTGATGCCCTTTCCTATGATCCTAGTATCCCCAGGTTCTTCCTTACTGACTTCTCCATTGCTTACCAACCTTTAGATCATCTGATATGACTACCCCAGGTTCCTTTCCATTTTGTTGTTGTTAGTACCTCCCTGCTATTGTGCACTCTTCTGGGTTTTGTTTCCTAGGTGCATTACTTTGCACTTCTCTGCTTTGAATCTAAGTTGCCATATGTATGACCATTCATCCAACCTTGCCAAGTCCCTTCTCATCCTTTCTACCCCCCTTGTGTATCAACTCTGTTACAGATATTTGTGTCATCTGCAAAGAGGCATACCTTTCCTCCAGACCCTCTGCAATGTCACCTATAAAGATGTTAAAGAGGACAGGACCAGTACTGAGCCCTGGGTACTCCACTAGTGACCCCTTTCTTTAGAATGTATTCCATTCACTATTACCTTCTATGTCCTGTTCTGCAGCCAGTTTGTACTCAGGCTACCACCCTGGGACCCATGCCCAGGCTGGCTAACTTGATTATTAATCTTTGTGTGGGACTGTGTCAAATGCCTTGCTAAAGTCTAGGTAGGCCATATTCACAGCCCCTCCTTGGTCTATTACTTTGGTCACCCAGTCAAAGAAATCAATTAGATTCATCTGACATGACCTTCCTGCTGTAAATCCATGTTGCTTTGGGTTCTGTGCCCTGCTGTCCTCTAGGTACTCAAAATTCTTTCTTTCAGAAGTGATTCCATCATTTTCCCTACCACTGAGGTCAAACTTACATGTCTGTAGTTTTCTGCTTCCTCCTTGCTCCCACTTTTGTGAGGGGAATCACATCTGCCCTCCTCCAGTCCTCAGGTACCACCCCATCCTCCAATGATTTGTTAAAAGTGTGGTCAGTGGTGTCACTAGGTCCTCCTTAGTTCTTTTAGGATTCTGGGGTGATTCTGTCAGGCCCCATTGCTTTGTCCACCTTGAGTTTTAGGAGTTCTTTCAGGACTCTTTCTTCTGTAAAAGGACTGGTGTCAACCCCACCCAGAGTGCTTCTATTGTCTGTTTTAGGTAACTCCTCCTCATCTTCTTTTGGGAATACTGAGCAAAAGTATTCATTCAATATTTCTGCCTTTCACTGTCTCCCTCTGCCCACCTCCCTCTCCTTATTAATCTTCACTATTCCTCCTTAACCTTTCTATGCTCCTAATGTACCTATAAAAGGTTTTATTCCCCTTCTTAACTGAATTGGCTATTTTTTCTCGGTTTGGGCTTTTGCTATTCTGACTGCCTTCCCACTTCTTTCTGCTTTAATTGATACAGTTCCCTGTCATGCTCCTTCTGTGATTCCTTTTTACTTTTTGAATGCAACCTTTTTCTCCTTAACCTTCCCTGCCACCTCTTTTGAGAACCATAGTGGTTTTTACTCCACTTTGTTTTCTTTATTTGTTTCACACAAAGACTTATTGCCTCTATGATGGCAGTTTTATTTTTTTCCATTGTTCTTCCACCCTCCTTTTGTGCCATTTGCTAGTGTATTCATCAGGTATTCACCCATTTGCCAAAGTCAGCCCTTTTAAAGTCCAGTATCCTTGTTTTTGTATGGCTCTTCTCCATGGTTGTGCTCATTGTGAAGCACACTGTGCAGTGGTCGCTTGTTCCCAGATGTCTACTGACTTCTAAATTTGTGATCCTCTCTCCATTTGAGAGTACCAGGTCTAATATTGCTCCGTCCGAGAGGGTTCCAACACTAGCTGTCTAGGCCTGACCCTGCAGGGTATCGAGAATGACCCTGCTCTGGGATGTGTCTGCAGTACATGTCATCCAGTTAACATCTGGCATATTCAGGTCCCCATCAACAGCATCTCCTTTTTCAGCCATTTTGAGAATGTCCTCTATCATTTTCTTGTCCATTTCCTCCCTTGAGATGGGGATCTGTATACAACCCTGTGTGGATTGTGATGCCATTCCCTGTCTCCAAGGTGACCCAGAGTACCTCTTGTCCTCCCCTTTACTGTTTAGTTCTGTAGCTTTGATCCCTTCCCTTATGTACAGAGCTACTCCACCTCCTCTTTTCCCTCCTGTCTCTTCTGTAGACTGTGTACATCCCAGTCATGGTTCTCTGTGTACCATGTTTCTGTGACTGTCACAATATCCAATTGTTCATTTTCCATCAAGGCTACTAGCTCAGGAAGCTTGTTTCCCAAACTATGGGCATTGGTACTTATTGCCCTCCATTTAATGTTGGCTTTATCCTTTTTACCCCATGCCTGCTCTTATTGCCCTCATCTATATTTTCCATTTACCCTGTCCTGCCCTCTGTGGAGCACTGTACCTCAGTGTTTACCTTACTAGCTGACATGTTTTGTGGGGAGGCTTGAAATTTCCTGCCTCTTATCAGCACCTCCCTCATGGCTAGTTTAAAAGCTTGCCAAGGAAGTATGTAAACCTGTCACTTAGAAGCTTGGTTCCTTCGTGGACAGATGCAGATCATTGTGCCAGTATAGACCAGGTGTACCCCAGTCCCCAATGAAGCCAAAGCCCTGTGCTCAGCACCAGTTTTGCAACCATTCATTAAACTGCATGGTGTGCAGTACCCTAGCCTCATCACTGCCATGGACTGGCAGCACCTCTGAGAAGGTAACTGTGCATGCTACCTGTCTGAGGCCCCTCTCCAACTCCACAATTTCATCCTGCACTGCACTGTTCCCATGCCTAGCTAGGTCATTTGTCCCAAGGTGGACAATGATATCTAGCTCCCTCTCCTGTGATGCTGCTTCTGCAATCCTGAGGATTTGCTTCTTGTCCCTCAAGCCATGACACCAGGCAGGCACTTTACTACCCTCTCCTCTCCCTTCCCCAGGTCTACCCCTCTAACAATTGAGTCCCCTATCAGAAGCTGTTTCCTTCCCATGTGGTGTCCCTTGCATGGCATCATGGTGTCCAGCATCCAGTGTTTGTGATGGGGTCTTGTGAAGTGGTTTTGAATGTTGGGGTGGCTGTCACAGCAGTGTTGTTTGCATAGTGGTGAGGCATGTGTTGTGTGGAAGGAGGTGTCACAGTGTTTGTGCTATACATTATTTATATACATGGCTGTGTTTTGTCACTGCCCTGTTCTGTTGTGAGGCCTTTGTCTTTAGGCATGGGGATGACTATGTATCCTGTTTACTGGTTAGTGTATGTGCATGACCTTTTGCCATGGTGGCATACAGCTGTGGTATGGCACCATCTTCTGTTCCTCTGTCCCTTACCCAGGTGCTGTGCTGCAGCTGTCCAGGTGTTCATGGGCAGTATCCAGGAAGGCTGTGTCATGCTTCTGTGTATCTGTGCCTGTGTGCCAGGTGTGTGCATAGGGCTGTGCATGTGCCTTGTGACCCTTCCTCCAGGGTGTTGTCCATGTCCCACAGCTGGCTGACCTGTTCCCATTTGGCAGGCATAGTCCTGCCTGCATCATATGGTGGGCATCTGCCACATGATTTGGGAGTGTGGCTGCCTTTGCACATGGTGCTGACCCCTGCCACGGTGATCCACTACTCTTTCCAGGAGGTAGCGCCAGCCTGTAAATACCACACCAAATAGCCCGTACCTCCTCAGTCATGCCCAGCAGTGCTTCTGTATTCCAGTTCTGTTCCTCCAGCCTGTCTTGCTCAGCTCAGCAACTCTGTGTAATCAGTGACCATGATTCCTTGGGTGCTCAATGTCTGTGGCCAGCCTGCAGCTTGTGTTGATGGGCCCTCATCACCACTGTCCCCAGGGCTTCTTGCCATCATCCTGCACATGGCAATGGTGCTCTGACATGCACGTTATGTGCCACTTCTGTTGTGCATGCCAACTGGCCTGTTCTCTGTGGGGCATGCCTTTTGGCGTGGGGTTTGCTGCCTTCCTTGACTGCTGCTCCCTTCGTCCATCTCCTCATCTGGCTTTTTGCCCCTTGTATGGCCCTGCCTGGTGATCTCAGTTCAGTTTCTTTTCCAGCTACATCTTGGTCTCCTGCTCTGTACCTGTGAGAGATAAAGGGTTGTAATGCCAGCTGTACCAGGGCCATTGTGGCTTCCCATTGCTGTGGTGCATGCTCACCAGCATCCCACCTGTGCCATCCTCATCTTCAGGTCATTACTTCATCCAACACATTGTGTTGTGTTGTCCTGGCTGTGTGTTGGTGCTGCTATAGTTGTTCGTCCTCTGCAGATGACATCTTTGGGTAGCAACACATGGCTAGTAGAACTTGATTGGGGTACATGCCTACAGGGTTCCTGTCCCTACCTGTGCCTATGAACCTTCCAGACTGTCTACACCTTCCACCTCCTCATGGAGTCAGACCTCTGCAAAGGTGTCTATAACCATTCTCTCTACTGGCGTCTGTTTCAGTGCACCACTGTGTGGACCACCACCCATGCCCTGGCATGCCCGGCAGCATTCATGCTGGCCTGTATTTCAGCCACAGGCAGGCCTTGACCTATGGGGCCATTGAGAGATTGTGCCCTGTACAGTGTGGAGTAATTGGCCCTATTGCTGACCATTGCCACCACCAGGCCACTGGTGAAAATCGATGCACAGGGACATGCACCACCTAGGATATGAACATGGCTGTGGTGGGGTTCACCCCTCTGGCTGCCCTGTCAGGAATCACAGGTTGCTATGTCAGGTCATGCGCATCTCTGGCACTCTCTGCCATTGCTTCTGATTGGGTTCCTGCACGTTATTCACCTCACACATCCACATGGGGTGGTACAATTGCCCTTATATGGTGGGGTCAGGGCAGGTCCACATATCCTGGCCCACCTGTTGTTGGCTGCATGGGGCACTGCATGTCCCCTGTGGTCCCACCTCTGAGGTCCATGGATCCTATGCACACATTGGTGCACACCGTGTTCCATGGTAGCCTTGCATGCTGCATAGCTGCGCACCGCTTCTGACAGTTTCATGTGTAAGTTATGCACTTTGGTGCAGAGGCCATTGTTTGTAAGACATTAATAGTGTTACCATCTGAAGATTAGTTACTGTCTATTTCCTACTGTAAGTCCATAGAATTAAATTCAGTCAGTACTAATTTTTTGCTTGAAGCCCTATTCATCACTTTAGCCTCCCGGTAGCTTGAGCTGCATAACTTATGTAAATATTATATCATTAAGAGAAATTAAAACTTTTGATAATCACCTTTGTTAGCCAGTGGGCACATCGAACTTTCTTCCATTCTGCAGTAGCACTTTTTCCTTAATCAGTGTTTTAACACTCTGATCCTTCCTGGGCTAAGTTTGGTAGTTCAGCTGCTGGTCTACTTGACAATGTAGGTACAAAATATCTTACTTGGCTCCTGGTGTTACTTACTAAGAATACTCAGTTTTCTTTCAGATTAATCTCATTTTGATCTTATATCCTACTATTATGGCAAGAGTCTGTGCAGTATTGGTATTGGTTCTTGCCCCCAAGTTCTCTTTGAAGGATTTCTGAATATGTATGCAATGGATTTTGTAGGCTGGCTTCCATGGGAGATAGCGGAGACCAGGACTCCATTTTTATTCGGCCCTTAGATCACCACAGTTTGTGCTAATCTATGGTGGCAAACTCTGGGCATGTCAGCGGCCCTGCACCCTAGTTCATAAATATGGGGATCCCTGGGCTAAAAGTTCCTAGAGTTGCTGCAGTGGCAGGGTTGAGCCAAACATGTGGCTCATCTGATAGGTTTGACAGAGAGTCCCATCAAACCTCCCCCAAAAAAAAGAGCCTAGATAAGCCACAGAGGTTGATTGGTCACAATGCCTGGAAGGTGTGGACCAGGGACCAATGAGAGCAGTAAGGGTACCAAGGGGATGACAGGCATGGCAGCAGTGAGAAGGATGTTAGGATGCACCCAGATGAGGTGACATGCAAACTGGCACAAAGCTGATTGGCCTGGGTGGAGGTGGCACGGCCAGACCATCATGACCCATACCCCAGGAGGCAATGCCTGGGCAACTGCCCCACAGAACCCACAGTTCCCAGCAATGTAGTTGGGCATCTCCCAGCCACCACCTCAGAGGTTGTGTACCAGGGAATGTTGCAGTGCCTGGGGCATGTACCCATCCAGTGTAATGCACCCCACAAGCTGACCCACTACCACCCACTGCATATAGGGACTGTGGTTCCTGTGGGCAGGTGCCAGGGCTCTTGTCATCTGGTGTCTGGGTCATGATGGATAACTGTGCCACACCCCTATATAGGCTGATTGACTCTGTACCAGTTGAATGGCACCTCTGCCAAGTGCCTCTTTACATTGCTCCTACTGATATGATGCCCCCATTGCCCCCTATGGCACCCCTACTGCTCCCTCAGCCGCTGGTCCCCACCTTTCAGGGCCTCCCTAATTGCTGCCCTACCAGGGAGTGGCACAGGGACCCTTGAACAGCTATTGCCTGGTCAAACTGGAACCCTTTCTTGTGACCATGGTGGGACTTCTGGAATTCCAAATAAGGAGATGGTGCAGCCCCACCATGAGTGCAAGCCCCATGTGACCTGGTACAACTGTGATTCTGCCACAAGGGTGGCATAGGGTGGGTTTGGTGCACAACATCCCAATTTTGGTATAGCCTGCATTTGAAAATCAGGATTGCCACACACTTTGATTCAAGGTGCTACTTATGTCACAGCTGCTTGGTGCAGGCACCTTGTAGCGACATTTTCCATTTGAAATTTGAGCCAAAGGACTCAAAGAGTGCTCTGTTAGTAGTAATGCAGTCTTTGTTCTTGGGATTAAGAAAATTACCTAGTACAATTTTGTGCATTTCAGGAAGTTCATAAAAAGGTGTTAGTTTCTTTACATAATAACTAATGCTTTAGCAGCATGTTTGCAGTTGTAATGTTTGTTTAATATTTGCTATTCAGCATATTTACATTATATATTTATTCACAAATTATTTAACACGTACACTATTAGTGTACACTCTCCATTATTGAAGTGCACATTTTCTTACTAATATTTATGTAATTAATTAACTTTTATATTTGAGTCTTGTGCACCTTAGTTGACTCTGCCCTTGATCAAGCCTCTGGTGAGTGATGATACATAGGGAGTTAACTGTGCTACTTTTACTAGCATATTTTGATTAATAAATTTATTTTCACCCATCTGTGGTGAATGTGCCTTTTGTTTGTTCATTTGGAAAGCAATCTGGTTATGTCAGCACCCTGGAGGAGTAGGAGTGAGGAGCAATTTCCTGGCTCTTTCTGTTTCATGTAACTCTCTTCAGAAATAAAAGCATATAATAAGCAGAAATTGAAATGTGTTTGGAATCTCATGAGATTTCATTCCTGTCAATAACAACAGTAATATTTATTTCGAAATCTGGAAAATATCTTTTAAGACAAATTCAGACATTCATTCATCAAGTCTTTCCTCTTGTTTGCTTAACTGCTTAACTCCTTAACTTACAAGGCATGGACAGTATAATGGCAAGCTGTGACTTGATAAACAGGACAGAATCACATCTACCCAATTATTAGTAAACCATTAATCATATACATCAAACATTTTGATACTCCATACCAGTGACCCACTATGATAACTGCCATATATTGAGTTTAGCAAATGTTAATTCAGCAATGAGTTAGTGATATCACAAAAACATCTTTCTTATTACAATTTTATTTCATATCTTTTTAACATTTAGCTATCTTTGTCTTCATATTTTTCGTAAGTAAATCCTTTTCACAAAATGCCAACATTAACATTTACTGTATATAGATAAGATAGTTACAAGAACCATGGTGACTAATACCAGCCAGTGCAGTAATCTCATGCCCAAGTATCACACAGTGCATTGGCAATATCATGAAGAAATGATATTTTAATGTAGCTCTCTCCGTGAAGACACCAGGAGCAGTGCAGTGGCACACACAACCAACACTCCTCTTGAGTCATCATACATCCTAGCAAACTGTGTTAACCTTTAGTCAGTTAGGTCTGGGATGAAACCAGATCCCACACATGTTAATTGAACATGTTTACCACTACTAGGCTTCTAAGCCATCCAACAGTATTTCTGTACAGCTGTTACAGTCTTCTTATATCAAATGCATTTGTTAAATTAATCTAAGATTTGGTAGTTTTGCCCCTTTTTGTTCTTGTTCTTCACTGACTTGCAAAAATACATTGGACAAATGATGTTATCCTCATTAAAGCATATGATTATCTTAAACCATTAAAGCAAAATGTACTTTACTGAAATATAATATTGTAATGCTTAAGCTAATAATAATCTTAACTATAATATTCTGTGCATTTTGAATATACTCTTAATACTTGTTTCTCAGTTGTCATTTGCAACGCAGTGCAGAATTCCTTTACATGGGTACTTTGCAGAATCTTTATTTTCTACACTGTGAAGATTCCACAAAGTTTTATTGAAAACTTACATGATACTGTTTCTTTCACTTGCATTTAAGCTGATTGAATGTGAAGGAAATATCTTTTGATTTTCCAGCATTGTGTGATGTGTGTTCCCCTTAGTGTGTTAAAGTGAAACATTGTTACTCAAATTTTCCATTGTGCATTTTTTTCTACCTTTACAAACTGAAAAAGTTGTGGTGCTGGGGGCTTGGTTTGACCTCATCCAAGATGGCCACTTTGATATGCAGCGCTAACTACCTGTGGATTTAATTTAATTTTTTACCATCTACAGAGTGTCATGGTCATGCAAATTTGAATTGAATGACTGCAACTACCATCAGTATTCTATGGATATAACTTTCAGTGGGCTTTAATTGTACCCTGAGTTTTCAGTGCGATCTATCATATAATGAAGTATCAGCTGCATGGCAGCCTGCAGCAATGGAAAGATGGACACTATTCAATCAACAAGATGTTTGCAGCATTGATGGCGGAGGTCATGATGGCATTGAACACCACTAATCTTGCATTACACCAACTGGATGTCAGAATTTTCCTAAACAAAAGAAAAGCAGCTTCATATGATGCTGCCATCTCTGAGCTGTCAGCTACCATCCATGAACAGGCACACTCCATAAGGGCCCTGCATACTAAAGTGGACAATCTTGAAAATAGGAGCTGCCACGACAATCTGTGGTCTCTGGGGGTTCTGGAGGGCTCAAAACAGAGCAATGTAGCTGATTTTCTTTGGTGTGAACTCCCCTGTGTCCTGAAACTTCCAGCAGACTTGTGGTTTATCATTGAAATGGCCCAGTGCTCACTATACTATAGGCTCAAGTCTGGGGACAAGCCAAGGCCCGTCCTGGCCTGTTTATTAAATTTTGCTGAGAAGGTAGATCCAAGCCAGAGCACAACAGCTGGGGTCACTAGGATGGAGAGGAACCAACTGCTTCTTTTTCATGATTACGCTAAAGAACTCTCAGATGAGCAGAAGGAATACACTGAAGCTAGACACTTACTGCACTTGCTGGGGATTTACTTTTCCCTGAGGTATCAAGGGTCCATGAGGATAATCTATGATGGCACACTCACAGATTTTGGCACTCAGACTCTGTAATGGACTTCATATATAGCACTTGGCCCCAAAAATCCAGGTGCATCAGAATGGAACTCAGAATGAACAGAAGGCCTCAGACAAGAGATGGGATTGAACCTCAAGGCTTGCCACAAATCCCAGTGAGGGAAGATATTGGAAACACAGCCAGAGGGACAGAGTGAAACATAGGCCCTTCCTGCATCAACAAAAGAAAATGCCAGAAGAACTCAAGGCACAATAGAAGAACCCACCCATTGAGAGTAATGGATTGAGGAGCCACAGTTGAGGAAGTGATCAAGAAGAGGTGAGGCAGCAATCTTGAGCCCATTTCACAAAAACAGATATGCTTCTCTGGACACATCACCTGCAAAGCTGGCACCCCAATGGAACTCAACATTGTAACCCACGATATCCCCAACTACTCAAAGGGCACAGTGATTCTTGTGCCTTGATTGATGAGAGGCCTGCTGACACAGTGTGTGAATGCTGCAGGAGTGATTGGGAGACTGTTTCCCTGCAGCACACCATACCCGATGATTCACCAGCAGAACCACAAAGGGTAGATCCGGTACCACCTTCTGCACATTCACTGGCTGATTAATTGTCTGTCAGATAAGAGATGATTTACCTTTTCCTTTGGGGGATGAAGGGTGGAGGGCAGATAGAAGGGGTTATTGGGGATTAATGCCCTGCTACCAAGGCAATGATGGGACTTGAAATCATTGGTCCTGGCAAGCGTTCCCCTTCTCCCAACCCATTTAGAGGTGTGCAGGCACTGTTCGCTCTGCCATCCTCTCCATTCTGAATCCTAAACGAAAATCTCCACTAGCTGATGCAGCCATTTAAAATTCATCCACATGATGTTTATGTCCTGGACTTGATGTATAGAGGTGGGGTACCTCACTGTACAGGCTATATGTGGACCCAGACTTTTTGGATGGGCTACATGCATAAGTAATTATTGCCAGTCTGAGCAGTTCTCTTTATGCTCAGAATATTTGCTGAAGCAAGCCTGGCTAAATGGCTAAACATGGAGGTACCTCACACCCTTTAAATCATGCCTTCTCCCTGGGTTATGTTATAAGGAACCCTCTAATTTACTGATTTTATATATTACCATAGACAGTGACACCCCATTGTGAATGAGTAGGGTCATATTATGATAGCAAAGTTATACAGGTTGATTCAGAGAGGTATAGCTGTCCCCAAAATTAGTGTTGAAATGGTATCAGCATGGTCCACAGTAAAATGCTGTTACAGGTTCTCTTCTAAAATCAGTGGTCCCACTTGACACACCATTACTAATCCACAGGAAGGGACTGTAATGCTTCTTCCAGGATAAGTGTGGTATGCTCGCATGAGCCTAGGACCCCTCCTTTAAGACATAGGAGTATACAGTCTGTAGACACTTTTCTACCCTACACTACTCTAGGTAGTCAGTTTAAGAGTTTAGCTACCAGTCAAACCTCTACACTTGTTAAATAACCCCATGCCAGTTATTTGGCCCAGCCAACTGGGACATAAATACCACAATGCTCCCCAGGGTAGTCAGGCTGGCCACAAGGCAATCTGTGCTTTGGCCAATTGTGACAGTATCCCAAAATATTCCCTATATGTGTTGTGTATATAGTTTCTGTTTACTGTTTTTTGCACTGATGAGGTTCTATGGTACTGATTGTTTATGATTGTTTATTAAGAAAGGCTCATTTTAGTGAAGAACTCCAAACAGCAGGAAAACAAGTAACTGTTAATACTGCGCATGCATGCTTGAATATGTTATACAGAAATGAGCTAGGTAGTAAAGATGCCAAGGATACAGTTCTACATGAAAGCTTTGAGACTTCATCCTTGTCTTTAATACTGTATATCAGGTTACTCATCCACTTCCCCCCAAGGACCATGGCTAATGTGACCTGCCATACCTGGAATGTTAGGGTGCTTAATACCCTGTCAAGAGAAAGAAATGCTTTCTCATTTAAAAAGATGAAGACTCAAATAGCTTTCCTGCAGGAAACCAAACTTACTAAGAATGATCACTCATATCTAGTTAAAGACTGGGTGGGTCAAGAGATTCACTCCTGTGACCCCAGCAGAAAATGTTGAGTTGTGATACTCATCCACGAAACCTCAAATGGTCCATCTCCACAGTACCCTGTGACCCCTCAGTCAGATAGGTAGCATGCTGTATTCTCAACCCCTTCAGGCCTTACTGTGTAATATCTATGCACCAAACCAGGATGATCCTAAGATTTTTCATGAGTTAGCCAATGCCCTAGGAACCATCCCTCCCATACCCCTACTGCTTGGTGGAGATTTTAACTTAACTCTAATCTCTAGTATACAGAAGTGCTATGGGTAAGGCAATGCATGTTAGAGGTGGCCAATCTCTAGACCAGCTGATGACTGACTTTGGCTTTACAGATGTTTGGCAGATGTTCCACCCATGTGGAAGGGACTACATCTATCACTTGGAAGTACACAAATCATTTAGCAGACTGGACTTCTGGCTCACCTCTCCCTACTGACCCAGATTACACTTGACTCCTCGATCCTCCCAATGCTGATTTTTGATCATGCACTAGTGCAATTACTTTTCATGGGGCCCTAGGAACCCACCCTCCAAACTTGGAAGCTGGACCCTCCTGTTGAGGAGATCCAGACTTCATCCCATAGCCACAGGAAGAAACGTCCTTATTTTCCAGGAAAACCCAACATCAGACACATTGCCAGTGCCACATGGGAGGTGTATAAGGCCACCATATGGGGCAAAATTAGGCCATGCATCACAAAGTTGGAGGGAGAGGAATATCACCTCACTACCCAGGAGGCAGAGTTAAAACAAGTCGGAAGCAGAGTACAAGCCCAACACTCACCAGATCCACTCTCAATTATGGGAAGTAGGGTCCTGGGGCTTTGCCTCAAGATCAACACACTCTTAAGCCAGAAATCAGAAACTGCTGTTCTGCACCTATGTCATATGTTTTGGGAAGGGGAGACAAACCAGGAAGTTACTGGCCTACCAGTTGCACAAACAGCAGGCTAACAGGCATGTACTAACATACTAACATACTATTTGCCAGCAGATTAGGCCTTATGGTCTATCAAGTCTGCTCAAACCTAGATCCTTAGTTGGGTGCGAGACCCTCCCATCCCTTGTGCTCCAGAAACCCCTATCATCCATCCCCACCCCCGGACAGGCCATCATCTGATACATCCACTTTCTGTGTCTGTCCCACCCTCTTAAAGCCCTCCACTGTGGATCTCTGAACCAGCTCACCAGGCAGAGCATTCCAGGGTCCACCACCCTCTCAGTGAAAAACCTCCTCCTCTTTCCCCTCACCCTTCCACCTTCCAACTTCAAACCATGCCTCTGGTGATGCCTCCTGCCTTAGTCTAAAGATCCCTCCATGTTTACCCTATTTATTCCCTTGAGGTACTTGAGACCTCAACCATGTCCCCAGTCTCTTCTTCTCCTCCAATGAAAAACAGGCAGAGCTCCTCAGGTCTGTCCTCGTGAAGTCAAATCCCCTAGTCCTCATATCATCTTTGTTGCCCTCCTCTGTACCCTCTCCAGGAGCTGTATGTCCCTCTTCAAGTGTGGTCTCCAGTACTGTACACAGTACTCAAGGGTGTTAGTCTAACCAGTCCATTGTACAGCGGCAGAATCACTTCCTTGCTCCTAGAGGTGATCCCCTTACGTGTGCATCCCAACATCCTGTTTGCCTTGCTAGCTGCTCTCCTGCACTGCTCAGAGTTATTCATACATGTATCCACCATGACCCCTAGGTCTTTTCCCCTGTTGAGGCTTCCAGCACCTCCCTCCCAGGGTGTACCTGTGTTTAGGGTTTCCCCAACCAAGATGCAACACCTTGCACTTGGTGATATTGAATTAATTTCCATGTGTGAGCCCAGCTTTCCAGGGTGTCCAGGTCCCCTTGCAGGGCCAACCTCCCTCTTCTCCCTCAACTACTGCTCCCATCTTGGAGTCATCCATGAAGAGACTCATTTCACACCCTATACCATCCTGATGTCCAATATGTATGCATTAAACAAGTTGGACCCAGGACCGAACCCTGTGGTACCCCTACCAACCTCTGTAGGGTTGAGAGCTCCCCACAGACCACTACTCTCTGAGTGTGTCCAGCTATCCAGTTTTCAATCCATCTGACCATCAAAGGGCCTACTCCTAACCCCATCAGTTTCTCCACCAGACCATTGTGGGGACAGAGTCAAACGCCTTGCTGAAGTCCAAGAATAATACATCCACAGGCTTACCCCTGTCCAGTTCTGATGTTACCCATTCATAGAACTCCACAGGTTGGTTTGACATGATCTACCTGGCACAAACCCATGCTGCTCACTATCCAGACCTCCCACCTCCCCCAAGTAAACCCCCAATCTCCTTTAGTATACTCTCCATTAATTTTCCCACCACGAGGTTAAACTGATGGGTCTATAGTTTCCTGGTACTTCCTTGACCCCCTTTGTGGATTGGTACCACATGTGCCTCTCGCCAATCCTAGGTACCCTCCCTGTCTCAAGTGACCTGTTGAAAGCTCCGCCAAGTGCAGCCAGTATGTCCGTTAATTCCCATAGTACTCTGGGATGAATGCCATCTGGCCCAGGAGATTTGTCTTTCTTTACAGGGCCTTGAGGGCAAACCCACACCCTTTTGGTGGGGATGGCATCATCCGTCCCTCCACCTTGCTAGTCTTTTTTATCTTTATCCAGATGCTGACACCCCTGGGGTGCCTTTCCCTCCTTGCTCCCATTTCTGTTGCTCCCTGATCCCTCCCTGCGCTTCTATCCCTTTGTGCCTTGCTTTGTAGATGTCCCATCCCTCCCTAGTGAACACAGAGGCAAAGTACTGCGAAATACCTCTGCCTGGTCCCTCGCCTCTTCCACCCACCCTCCTTCTGATCTCAATCTGCTGAGAAGGCCCTTAGTTTTCTCCACTCCCAATGTACCGGAAGAACCCTTTTCCCTCCATGTATCCCTGTGCCAGCCGTTGCTCTTTACTGGACTTTTGCTCCCCTCACCATATGGGTGACTTTTCTAGATGCAAGCTGGTACATTTCCTTATCCCTATCCCCTCTTGTTGTTTTATATTTTTGTAAGCTGCCTTCTTTTCTCTGACTGCTACCTGGACCTCACTGGACCACCAGCATGGTTTATGTGACCTTGCTCCTTATGTTTCAACTGCATAGATCCTGACTGCCTCATGAAGTCCCGTTTTATGACCTCCATCTCCTTTCCACACTTGTCGTTGAGGTAATCCCCTTCAAGTGATCCTTGAGAATATTTCCCATGCCCATAAAGTCTGCCCCCCTGAGTCCACTGCCAGTGTCCTAGATCTCACCCCACTCCCCAATGCTTATTTGAAACCAGACAGTATTGTGGTCACTCCCAGTCAGGGGTCCTGTACAACCATGTCCCTTACCAGATCCCATCTGCCAGAACCACATCCAGGACATGCCCCTCCCTTGTAGGCTCCATCACATGCTGTGTTAAGAACACATCCTGGAAGCCATCCAGCAGCCTCTGCTCCTTGGCCTGCTAGAGGACATGGTTCCCCAGTTTGTACCTGGCATTAAAGGTCCCCTATCAACACCCTCCTTCCCTTTTGGTCCACACTGGGCAATGATGTTGTCCAGCAAACCATCCTCTAGAACATCACTCATCCCGGGGCCTATGTCTACTCCCAGCTTGACCTTATCTCCTGCTGGGGATCGTAAGGTGACCCATAAGGCCTCCACGTTTCCCTCTGCCTCTTCTACCATGGCAATTTCTATGTCATCTCTAATGAACATAGCCACTCCACCCCTCTGCCCTCCTCTATCCTTCCTAAGCATAGTGTGCCCCGTACATTTAGGTCCCAGTCATGGTTTTGTTGGCACGTTTCGTGACTGCCACCACATCACCCCGAACAGCATGTTCCCAAGCTCCTGGCATTTACTAACCTAACCCCACCCTTATCCCTGATCCTTTTGCCGAACCCACCCAGATTCCTTATACTTCCATCCTCCCCTGCTCCTCCTGGAAACCTCCACCTCCAGTCTTTCCCCCTCCCCCTTGGGCTTGAAGGCTACTCCCCTCATCTGGAGGGAGGGCTTCTGGTCAGCCCCTCTCTTATCCCTTCCCCCTTACAAGTTTAAACCCCCTTTCTTGTATGTAGTCAGCCATCCCCTGTTTAGGGACTTCCTTCCCTAATGGGGCAAAGATGAAACCTGTCCTTGGCATATAGTCCCTTATCCTCCCAAACTCCATTCCAGTTCCTAACACCCCCAACCCATTCTCTTCACCCACTTCTGAGCCATTCATTTAACCTCTGTGAACTTCATTTTTTTCTCCACTGAGGCCTTTGGTACTGGCAATATCTCCGAAAGAAATGTGCATCCATTATCCCGACAGACTCTGGCAAGTTCTTGGAACCTTGCGATTTCCATAATGCTATTTCCCTCTAGATCATTAGTTCCCAAATGCACCAGAAATCCGGTTTCCTCCACAATTCCTAACCATTTCATACACATGAACTTTGCTCTGTGCACTGTCAGCCAGAGATACTCACTCACCTCACCTGGCTATGGCATCCATCCCCTGTCCCTCCCAATGGATACCCTTAATCCGTGAGTCTCCCAGTAACAGAACCTTAACACACCATCATCCTTATGGTTGCCTCCACTATGCCCTCTCAGCCCCTCCCCCACTTTATTCATGATCGCATTTCATGGGAGTCTTCCTGCCTTATTAGAGACCCCTTGTCACCTCCCTTTCTGCCACCCTTGCTATTTTGCCCACTTAACTCAAACCCCTCTGAATAGGTGTCCCCTTTAACCCTCTCTTATCTGAACCATTTATCCTGGCCTGATGGTTCTCCCTTCCCAGCCCCATCCCCCTTTGTATAGTACCCTGTCTCCAGAGGCTCTCTGTGGGTCCCCTTTAGCTAGGGCCCCATCTTGGCTTTGGCACTTCCTGCTGAAGGGCTCCTCTCCACACTCCTTGTCTCCCAGTTTCTTCCAATCATGCTCTCCTCCCTCATGTCTGGAATATGTTGCATCTCCCCATTTGCTTAACATATATGTTTCCCTTCTCCTCTGGGACTATGTCTATCCTTTCCATAGCTGTTCTCTTGATGCCCTCTGGGTATCTGACTCCCTCCCCGGCCTCTGTATAAGTTTCCTCATTTCCACCAGCCTTCCTCCCCTCTAGGATGCTTAGTATCTCAAATTTATTGTGACACTCTATGTCAGCCTCATCAAGTAACCAGAGTTTCCCTGACTGCATCTCTAAACTGACCCTCTTCTTCCTCTCTTGCACTGTTTCACCTTGGGAGCTCCCTTCCCACAGTCTGCTGTTTTAGGCTTCCATCAACAGCCCCTCCTGACTCTTCCCTCCAGTCTCTTTGAGTCCAGAATTTTCACCCTGCACGCTTTCCTTAGCATCAACTTCCCTATCTAAGGGTCCTCTGTCCCTAATATCCCCCTCTGCTTGCTAGCATAATGTCCTGTAATTTCAGGCGTTGCCCCAGCCTCCCCTCAGACCCACCTTCTGCTGCCCATATCCACACCCCTTATCCTTGGACACCCCCAGCTCCCACAGCTTACTCCTTAACCAATATACCTCCTCCTGATACAAGATAGCTGTCTACAGGTGGGCAGCCTCCTCTCTCAGGCCCAATTTAGAATTATTGCATCCCACAGCCTGTGCAGCCTACAGCCCTTCGAAGATGCCTGCCATGGTGGAATGTGGCCACCTAGTTATCCTCCTCTGTTTATAATAGCACACCCCCTTTTCTCCGGTCCCTTTCCCTGGGTATAGTTTCTCTCTATACTGACTGTAGTTATTTACAAACCCAATTTCAACCCCACCAACAAAGTTCTAAGTCTCACAAACACATACAGTCCAGTAGTGTGTTCAGTCCCACTAACAGTGTGTGTATACCTTGCTTGTAAATCCCTCCGGGCAAGGTAATATCAAACTCCCAGGATATCAATGATATTATGCAGTCCTTCATGCCAAGCTCTGCACTCGACTCACAACAGTACACCAGTAGGACTGCAACCCTTTCTTGATGGATTAACCCTTCCTGAATTAACGCCCCAGCAATCTCAAAATTTAGACACTCCAGTAATGGTAGAGGAAGTGAGAGTAAAGCTTTACTTTATCTACACTCATGTAAATCTCCCAGTGGAGGTGGATTCCTTGTGGATTTCTTTCAGGTAATGGCCCCTCAGATAGCCTCATTCCTGTCACAGATGTCTGTAGAGGTGAAGAATCAGGCTTTCTACCCCTTCACGAGGGAAGCTGTTATCACAGGGCTGCCAAAGGGGTAATGATCCTACTCTCACTGCAAGCTATTGTCAATTCTTCTTATTAACGCTGACAGCAAGGTTCACGCCAAGGTACTGACTAATAGGCTGAGTCCATTGCTACCAACATTAATACACACACCACAGGTTGGTTTCATCCTAGCAGATATATTGCAGATCACATCAGATCCTTGCTGAACCTGATATATTCAGCACAAAACCTTCAATCCCAGCAGCCGCCATTGCAGTGGATTTTGAAAAGGCCTTTGACTCCCTGGAGTGGGACTATCTTCAACAAGTACTAAACCACTTGGGTACTGGGACATTTTTCAGGCCTGGGTATAAGCATTATACTCTGACCCCACCACCAGGATCACTGTAAATTGCCTGCTATTAGCTCTTCTTCAGCTAAGAGAGGCACTAATCAGGGTTGTCTTCTCTATCCCCTAGTATTTATTCTGGTGATTGAACCCTACAGCTGCCTTTCAACAACTTGCAGAAATTACAGAGTTACAGGTGGGTGGCAGAAGTTATCCTACACTCGTGTATGCTGACAACATGTTAATATCAGTAGCAGATCTTGGCCTCTAAATCCATTGCTTTCCCTGCTAAACTCCTTTGCCACCCTTTCAGGCCTAAGGATAAACCAGTCCAAAATGGAGATTATGTCTCTAAACCAGTACTGCTAGGCTAACTTAGTAAAGAGCTCTGGGCTGCACTGGGCATTAAAAGGCATCAAGTAGTTGGGCATTAAAACAGTACCACAGTTTGAAAAGTTATGGGATGAAAATCTTCAGTCATTAATACAGGTCTGTAAGGCTGAATTTGACAGGTGAAAGCTGTTAAACCTCATCTTAGCTGGGAAAATTGCTGCCATAAAGATAGTTACTGCCCCAAAATGTTCTATTTATTCTCATACCTCCATATAACCATGCCTCAGACCTAGTTTCAGATGACTAATAAATTATTTGGTGATTTCCTGACAGAGGGTAAACATCCAGACTTAGTTAAAATAAACTGTTCTCCCACTGGAAAGTAAGAGGTTGGTACCTGCCCTGGATGGAAGCATATAAATATGCCTTTCAGGCAGTGCAAAGCATACAATAGTTCAATCCCTGCTTGGATAAATCACTGTAGTGGGCCCACATGGGAAGTCCATGGAGGTGTCACTACAGCCACATCCCTCTTCCATCTACCTCTAGGGAAACAGCTCCACTCACACCTCACTATAAATCCCACCATCACATAACTGGTCCTGGATTCACCATAGACTAGGCTCCACACAAACCCTCTTTATCTTACCCCCATGGCATAACCCACATATCTTGACAGATAGGAAACCTATTAACTGGCTACACTGGGCTAGCAAGGTATCCACTTCCTAAAGATCTTAGATCACGATACAGAATCTATGGCAACATATCAAATCCTCCAAGAAAGGTGGGGCCTTCCACACAAAGAACTCTGGTGGCATCTGCAAATCAGAGAGGTTGATAAATCTTTCACACAAGATCCTATATCTCAAAAGCAGATATACTTATAAATAAATGGCTATCAATCACCAATGGTATGGCCAGCAAGATTTTCTCAAACCTGAGGGATACACTACCTAGCCAGTCAAGGGATCTAAAGTCCATTGGGAAAAGTATTTGAGGTGTGCCATCACTGATGCTCAGTGGGCCCAGGCATGAACAGTGCTCATTCCATGCTCAAAGACACCCATAGTAGGCTGATTCAAAACAAGATACTCCCTCTTGGTATAGGACCCCTGCAGTTCTTCATGCTGCCTGGCTAGTAGAGCTCGATAAGTGTTGGTGCTGTCTCTCAGAAGGAAACAACCTCTTACACATACTCTGGTCTTGCCCCTAACCTCCAAACTTTCTGGAACAGATGCCATATAGGTAGCAAGGTGCTTCAGAAACAGATTTTTGCATCTCCCTCACTACTGTTGCTAGGTAGAATGCATGATACATTGGATATAGCATCGCTGAATTTAGATGAATGGTCCTACTAGCCATGTAAGTCTCTAGTATGTAAGTGGGAAATACTGTCTTCCTCATTAAAGTAGCTGACCTGGACAGGTTGACACACTCAAATACAATCAGATGTCCACCTGTTACAAATGTTGGTCCCCATACATGGCATTCACAAGCTTTCCAACAGGAGTTGGTTAGGTAGTAAACTGATCTATGAACCTAAGTGGCCTAGTAGACCACAACTAGGCCCTGTCTCCACAATCTTCAGGTGTGGTTGAGAGTACTATAAGCCCTGCCAACTTCTCAGATTCTTTCTTTGCTAAGAACTGAATTTACCTTCCATCAATCAGTGCAGTTAAGTTGGTTTTGTTTCTTTTTGTTAATGTTTACTGTTCTGGATACTTTGTAGGGTATCTCCTTTTGTCTACAGAGTACAAGATTCATTATGGCTACAACTACGTGCTATGCTCCAGGATCAATGAGGAAGCCTTGAAGATACTCACCCTGAATCCAAGACCCTACCACAATAGGCTGACCAAGAGCTAACATGCATATATATGAAGATGCCAGCAGAAGAGTGACATTTGGTCTATCAAGTCTGCTCATATTGCAGGGTCCACAGCTTGAGCTAATGTCCCTGCCCTCCCTCTTCCCATCCTCCCTACCCATGATCTTTTACCTTCCCCCTATGTCTATCCCAGACCCTTTTAAAGCTGCCCACTGTCTTCAATGAGATGACCTCTTCCGGCAGCGCATTCCAAATGTCCACCACCCTCTCTGTGAAGAAGTGCTTCCTGATCTCCCTCCTAAACCTCCCACCTCCAGCATGAGACTGTGCCCTCGTGTTATGGTTGCTACTCAGCTTAAAGAGACTCTTCTTATCAACCTTATTTATCCCTTTCAAGTACTTGAAGGTCCCAATCAAGTCCCTCTCTTGCTCCTGTCTTCCGGGAGTACATGTTCAGTGTCCTCAACCTCTCCTCATATGCGTTCCTGCTGACCAGCTAACATCTTTATAGCCCTCCTCTTGACCTTCTCCAGCAGGTTAATGTCCTTTTGAGGTGTTGGCACCAGTACTGAACTCCATACTCTAGATGCAGCCTTACCAGTGACCTGACAAGGGCAGTATAACCTCCTTTCTCCTACTACTGATCCACCTTGATATGCATCCCAGCTTCTTGTTCGCCTTTGCTGCTGCTTTCTTGCACTGCAAGAGTGCTTCAGATCACTAGTGATCATAACTCCCAGGTCCTTCTCCTCCTCTGATGCAGATACTCAGACTCTACCCAGATAGTACTCTGTCCTTGGATTCTTGGTTCCAATATGCATAACTTTGCATTTCTTAGCATTGAAACCAAGCTGCCAGATTCTGGACCACCTCCCAGCTTTTCCAGAGCTTCCTGTAGGTCCTCTATCCCTTCAACTCTGTCCACTCTTCCACAGAGCTTGGTGTCATCCATGAATAGGCACATTTTCCTTAATGCCATCCCCAATGTCACTGATGATGACAATGAACAACACGGGCCTCATCCCCAAGCCCTGCAAGCCACCACTGGTTACCTCTCTGGTGCCAGATAACTCTCCCCACCAACTCCCTCTGGGTTCTATCCTCAACCAGTTTTTCCACCCATATGGCCATCTTTTCCCCAATCCTGAGATCCACCAAGTTCCTGATCAGCCTTTTGTAGGGCACAGAGGCAAAGGCCTTGCTGAAATCAAGATAGAGAATGTCTAGCACTTGGCCCTGTCTACTGTCTTAGTGACACAGTCAAATAAGTCAGTCATATTTATTTGATACAGTCCTCTTCCCCATGAACCCATGCTGCCTCACATCCTGGAGTCCATGCTCCTCTAGATATTCCCCAACCTTTCCTTTAGTACTGTCTCCATGAGCTTGCCCACAATGGAGCTGCTCTAGACACGTAAGTAAGTGAAAATATAAATGTTTCCTTGTCATGTACACTGCACTTAAATATAGCTTGATCACTGATGGAGTCATATCCTCACCCATAGGCATACGATTGCATGTATTGTACTTATGTATTGATTGTGTATTGAACTGCTTGTATGCTTATAACTTGAATATGTTGTTTCTCTTTGAAAATCAATAAAAGCTTTAACAATGACTGAAAAACTTTGCCAACATTCACAAATTCTACAAACATTTTCTGCATGTCATGAACTTAGGCAAAAATACAGAAATGTTGTAGAGTATATCTCTGTAATGTAACTCTATAGTAAAATGTTTGGTCTTAGTGTACTTTACACTGACTTCCTCTATTCTCCCGGACTCTCTCAGTGACCACTCCTCGATTTTATGTGAATGGTCTAATAAATTTCTAAAACCACCCCTTTAATCATAACCAGCGGAGTCCTTCCACGTGGAATCTTACCCTTCTCAAACAGCACCTATTCCTGCAAGACTGGATGCCAATTTACAATGCGACGGATGTTAACATAGCCCTTGATTACTTCATTACCACCTTCAACAAGGCCTGTGATCTCTTTGCTCCTGCTAAAAATGGAAAGCAAAAGCAGTCTGCAACCCTTGGATAACTGCGGAGCTCCTCTCACAGCTGAAATCTAGGGACCACCTATGGGCAGTGGCTAAAGCCACAGATAAACAATCTGGTATCCAAAATGCAAACATGCCCATAATGCCTGCACAAAATCCAATCGTCTCATGAAAAGTTTATATTATAAGAACGTCCTCACCAACACCTGGGAAAAGGCCATGCCTTCTGGGACAATATCAAGGACATCACTGGGAAACAATCAAAGTCCTCTCTGGCCATGCTAATTGTAGATGGGTCCACTACCCTTGATCCTGTGGTCATTGCTAACACCTTCAACATGGCTTTTGCCAACCTCAGTTCTGTTCTTCCACCTGATTTCTTCCTGCTAATGACACCCCTCAAGCACTTCCTGTGCTTCATCCAACTAGCCATGTTTCTACTTCAGTGAGATTAAGATGAGAGAAGCTCACTGCACATCACCTCGGCCATCTCTAAATCTAGAACCAGCAGTGACACCCTAGACCTTAGTTGCTATCACTTACACTTGATGAGGTCCTTTGTCCCCTCACTAAATTCTTAACCTCTTCCTCAACAGCGGTACATTCCCAGAAATGTGGAAAACTGCCACAGTGACACCTGTCCACAAAATGGAGATAAGACCAGCCACTCAAACTATCGCCTGATCTCCATGTTGCCACCACTCTCCAGGCCCTTGAGCGTATTTGCAGACCAGCTCACTGACTACTTGGACAAATACTACATTCTGTGCACTCAACAGCATGGTTTTAGAAAGGGCATAGTACCACCACTCCCCTACTTGAATTTAACAGAAAAGTGCACAGTTCCCTAGATAAAGGTCTTCTAACTGGGGCTGTCGTCATTGACCCATCGAAGGCATTCGACATGGTCCATCATCGGCTACTGTTTGACCAGCTACTCATTGCTGGCCTTGCACCTGACTCAGTCCACTGGTTCAGAAGCCACCTGAAACTGCTCTCAAAGTGTAAAATTGCCAGTGCTCTCACATACCTTGCCTGTATGCTCTGAGCCCCAGTGGTCCATACTGGGCCCACTCCTTTCAGCCTGTTTTAAACTCCCTACCTCAGTCCAGCTCGAACAAATCATCCTGTACGCAGATAAGTCTGTTGTCTTCTTCACGCATAAGGACCCTGCACCACTCCAACTGGAGCCCACAGCTAGGATTCAGTGTCATTGAAACTTGGTTCTCCAATCATAAACTAGTCATAAATCACAGGAAAACCAAGTCCCTGCTTTTCTGCAGTTCTTATAACCGCCACGGGCATCACCCCCTTGCCATCTCCACCAAACAGGAAGCTGTCCTTAAACAAGTATCCTCCTTCAAATATCTGGGATTTTGCTAGACCCCAATCTCTCTACTCTCTCTACCACATCGCCAGCGTAGCCAAAGCTGCCAATATACGCCTTGGATTGCTCTGACAAGCACAGACAACATCTCACCCCAGAGGCCCTGAAGATTGCCGTGACAGAGCTGGATGGTGTCAATTATTGATTATGGTCTCATTATCTGTGACTCTGCCTCGACATCCACCCTCCTTTGTATAACAACTGCCCTAAACAAGGCTTGCCGACTCACAACTGGTGCCCACCATCTCACCCACACCTGTGCTCTCTATGCAAAAGCCGGATTGCTCCAACTCTCCAACAGATAAAGTATCTCACCTGTGCTATGGTGAGAACAATCAACCTTGGCCTAACAACACCTCCTGGTGTTTCTGCCTTATTACATCAAACACTAACCAGCAGAATGCCAGGAGTTCAGCAATCCAGAATCTCAAGTCCTCACTGTCACACAACGGGGCCAATGCTCTTTGCCCTACAGGGCTCCCCTATGGCTGAATGGTCTCAGCGACACCATCGCCTCAACCACTATACTAGGTCTGTTTAAAACCAGGATCCGGGCCCATCTCACTGCCTGTAGCTCCTGTGACTGCCTCTCCTAGCTCATGACCTACACAGTTCTAGTCCTAACTTATATCTGCTAAGCCCCTGTCCCTCCCCAATCACCTTCCCCAGACTCCTGAGGCAACAACTCAAAAATCCAGGTCTACTTACCGCCTCATTAGTCTCTCCCGCCCATTTTGCTGCACTTGTTCTCCCTCTCACCTGCCCTCTTCTCCTCCATCCTCCTTACCACTTTTTCTCGATAAATGCATCCAGCTGCATCTACCGTCTCTCCTCTCTCCTCTCACCAGGACAGACCTGACCCACTGATGTGTACTCCTTATGCTATAACTACATTTATCCTCCACTGCCTCTAACACCACACTCTTCCTATACTTGACCCCTTTCAATAGCACTGCAGTACAAGAACTGCCTTACTGTTATCTTAATGTTTTTCCTTGTTGTATGTTTATCTCTGATGTGGAACCTTTGTAAAAGAGCCTTGGCTTAAAGGTACTTGTAATCCTAGACTAAATAAATAAATAAATAAATAAATTCTGCCTCAGATAAGGCACTCCTGCAAAAATTAGGCCTAGGTCTCAAACTAAGGTCACTGCTCCATAGTAGGGACACGTATGGTTATTCATATATTATAATAGTGTGTGTGTGTGTGTGTGTGTGTGTGTACTAATGTAGTCTTAAAGTCTTGTCCCATGTATTGAAATCAAGTCTTAGCACATCTCAATAACTTACATTATCCCCCTTATCATTCTGTGTTACAAATAGTGCTTTGCTGCTTATCATACTGTGTAACTGTATTTTATATTTCCACTTATTGCTAACTTGATTAGTATAGTCATGTTATCAGCCATTATAACTTTTCACAGACGTTTAGTATTGTGTGAGCAATATGTGACTGCATCACTTTTACAACTACCTACTATACTTATTTGTATCCTAGAAAATCCTCCTAAAAATAGACTGAAACCCTGAAAGATAAAACTTAGCTTAGGAGTGACTCAAACCATAAATAACCTGTGACTTAAGGAAATCTTATTCTTTATTGACATTTAGACCCCATACAGGGTCTGCTGCATTGACATTTTATGATAGGCTGTATTTGTGTACTGTACGTGTTGTCATGTTATATGGTGTCCTTTGTGAGGTTACCTACAGTCCTCATTTGTTCTACTGCAGGTAGTTGGGAGACCAGCCCATTTACAGGACTATCTGTGATATTTGATGTATGCTGGAATCATTGCATCACTGGCTCATACACAACCGCTTTCTGCAAAGTAGTCTAAGATCCATAAAGATAATATAAGGTTTGCAATCCAGCAGCTTTTTTGTGCTGTAAAAGCAGAATGTTGTACACACCATGCCAGGTAGAAACTCAACAAAAGGTTAGAAAGCTACAATAACCACAGATTTTTTGTATCTATGACCCTTGAATTGACTGGTTATGTAGGAAAGTAACTTATTTACACTTTTATGTTTAATCAGGGCTGACATGCTTTAAACATTTTAGGAAAGACTGTATTTTCAAAGTGAAGATCGGCTTTATATTTGTAAAGTCTGTTCTGCCGTCATTAGATATATTAATTTATTCTCTATTATAAACTAAGTTATTTTCCATATAACAATGAACATGATTAAATCATGTTGAACCTTCTGCCATGAAATCTGATCTGGTCAATTATCAATATTATGTATGCTCTGTTAAGTAAAGGTGTTTATTAAAATATAGAAACGTAGAATTTGAAGGCAGATAAGGACCGCTTACCCAGTCTGCCCATTTCTTACCTAGTGGATAAGCTGCAGATCCTAATTAACCAGCAGCCTACTTCTTCCTACCCTCACCCCTAGAATTGCCTTATGACTGTCCCATGCATGCTTGAATTCCACCACTGTTTTTGACTCCACAACCTCCTCAGGAAGGCTGTTCCATGCATCCACAACCCTCTCTGTGAAAATACTTTATTAATTGCCTCTGAGCTGCCTCCCCTCTATCTTCAAATTGTCCCCTTGTTCTTGCACACTCTCTACCCTCTTGACTTTGTTGATTCCATTGAGGTACTTGAAAGTTTCTATCATGTCCCCTCCCTCCTTTCCTCGAGGCTATACATATTAAGCTCCTTAAGTCTCTCTTCATATGTCTTCCGGTGCAGACCCTGCATCATTTTAGTTCCTCCTCTGGACAGCTTACATCCTGTCTATGTCTTTGCGGAGACTGGGTCTCCAGAACTGCATGCAGTACTCAGATGGGGTCTCACCAGCTGTCTGTACAGAGGGATAATAACTTCCTGTTTTCTACTGGTGATGCCTCTCCTGTGCATCCCAGTATCCCCACCCTCCTTGCTGCCTCTCTCAAATTGCTTGTCCACCTTTAGGTCATCTGATATGACTACCCCAGGTCCCTTTCCATTTTTGTTGTTGTTAGTATCCAACCCCATTGTGTATCTCTTCCCTGGGTTTTGTTTCCCAGGTGCATTACCTGCACTTCTTAGAACTGAATCTAAGCTGCCGTACATCTGACCATTCCTCTAACCTTGCTAAGTCCCTTCTCATCCTTTCCACCCCACCTTGTGCATCAACTTTGTTGCAAATCTTGTGTCATCTGCAAAGAGACACACTTTTCCTTCCAGTCCCTCTGCAATGTGGCTTATAAAGACATTGTAGCGGACGATCCTAATACTGAACCTGCAGTCCCCACTAATAACCCCTTTCTTCAGAGTGGACTCCATTTACTATTACTCTCTGTGTCCTATTTTCCAGCCAATTCTTTACCCAGGCTGTCATCTTGGGACCCACTCCCAAGCTGGCTAACTGTATATTAATCTTTTATGTGGGACTGTGTCAAATGCCTTGCTAAAGTCTAGGTAGGCCATGTCCACAGCCCCTCCCTGATTTACTACTTTGGTCACCCCAGTCAAAGAAATTTATCAGATTTGTCTGGCATGACCTTCCCACTGTGAATCCATGCTGCCTTGCATCCTGTGCCCCTGGCCTCTAGATACTCGACAATTCTTTCTTTCAGAAGTGATTCCATGATTTTCCCTACCACTGAGGTTAAACTAACAGGTCTGTAGTTTCCTGCTTCTGCCTTGCTCCCACTTTTGTGAAGGGAATCACATCTACCCTCCTCCAGTCCTCAGGTACCACCCCATCCTCCCATGATTTGTTAGAGGGGTAGTCAGTGGTGTCACTAGTTCTACCCTTAGTTCTTTTAGAATTCTAGGATGGATCCCATCAGGCCCCATTGCTTTGTCCACCTTCAGTTTTAGAGTTCTTTCAGAACCCATTCTTCTGTAAATGGGCTGGTATCAACTTCTGTATCCAGACAGTTTCTACTGTTTGTTTTGGTATCTCCCCTCTTCCTTTGTAAATACTGTGCAAAAATATTTGTTTAGTATCTCTGCCTTTTCACAGTCACCCTCTGCCCACCATCCTCCCTTTATTAAGCCTCACTATCCTCCCTTGGTCTTCCTTCACTCCCTGATGTACCTGTAAAGGTTTTATCCTCTTCTTAACTGAGTTGGCTATCTTTTCCTTGGTTTGGGCTTTGCTGTTCTGACTGCCTTCCCAGCTTCCTTTTGCTTTAACTGATACAGTTCTTTGTCCTGCTCCTTCTGTGATTCCTTGTACTTCCTGAATGCTTTTTTTCTTGAACCTTCACTGCCACTTCCTCTGAGAACCATAGTGGTTTCTTACATCGTTTTGTTTTGTTTATTTGCTTCCACAAAGGCTTGTTACCTCTGTGAAGGCAGTTTTTATTATTCCCATTGTTCTTCCACCCCTCCTTCCTGCCCATTTGCTAGTGCATTCCTTAGGCACTCACCCATTTTGGCAAAGTCAGCCCTCCTAAGTCCAGTGCTAATGTGCTAATGTGCTACAAAACAGCAAAGTTTATTATCCCTCTTTATACAGGAGCCTTGGATTGTTGTTTTGGAAATATAGCAAGGAGAAGAATTACACCCCATTAACAAAGCTGCATTATTTCCTATCCTTCTGAAATTATTTTTAAAAGATAGGTGAAAATTGGCTATTCTCATGCATTAATTATTTGGAAATATTATATAGGCCTGCTAGCTAATGATATTTTAATTTAAAATGTTTCACATGAGACTAGATGTTAGTAATATGCCTATGCACCCCAACAGTCCACTAGCCCCCAGACTGCTCTTTCACACTGCCTGGCCATCTTTAGGTCATCCAGGATGATTACCTCAAGGTCTCTTTTCCTACATGGTGGTCATCAATAGCATTCCACCCATTTTCTACTCTGCCCTTGGGTTTATATACAAAAGTCTATTATTTTGCACTTTTTGCATTGAAACCAGATGCTATACCCTTGACCACTCCTCTTGTTTCTCAGTTCTCCAGTCATCTTTCTCCACCCCAGGGTGACCATCCTACTGCAGATTTTGGCATCATCCACAAAGAAGTAGACCTTCCTTCCATCTGCTCTGAATTGTCACTTATAAAGACATTAAAGAGGAACAGTCCAGCTCTGATCTCTGAGACACCTCACTGGTCACTGCCCTTTCCACAGTAAATTCCATTTACCACCAACCTCTGTCACCAATCCTCTAAATCAATTTTTACCTCATTTACTAACCTTGGACCCACTCCTGAGCTACCAGTCTTGCTTACTATTCTCCCTATGTCAAGTGGTGCTGAAACCTTACTGAAATCTAGGTGAGGCATCCACCACTCCACCCTGATCTAAATCCTTTGTAACCCACTCAAAGAAATCTATCAGCTTTGTTTGACATTCCGTGAATCCATGCTGGTTCAGGACTTTGGTTCAATAGTATACCATTACCTTTCCCACCCTGATGTCAGGCTAACTAGCCTATAAATGCAAGTCTCCTCCCTGCTACCACTTTTGTAAAGTGGAGCTACATCTCCCCTCCAGTTCTCCAGCATGACTCCTGTTTCCAGTCAGCTGTTAAGTAGAGCTGTCAAGAAGTGCAGCCAGTATTTCTGAGCTCCCTCAATACCCTGCTTGCACCCTGTCTGGCCCCATTGCTTTGGCCACCTTCAGATTAGTGAGTCTCTTTAGGGCTCTCTCCTCAAAAAGGACTAGTTGTAATGCCCCAGTGTTAGGGTCCTAATGTTAGGGGTCCCCAATCTCCCAAATCTAAAGGCCCAGGTGCCCTTATAGGCTAGGGTGGCAAGTGGGGTGGGAGGCCAACTTTAATGCAGAGCCCCTGCTGTTAAACTGCACCCTGCAGTTTAATGTTTTTTTCTTTTCCTGCTTCCTCTCAGCCTGCTCAGCCCTAGCATGAGGTTGTGCCCTCCTCACACTAGGCAGCTGCTTGCCACCCTGGTCGCTATGGACTCTGCATCCCAAATGCTACGAAGGACTTCTGTGTGGCCAGCAATGGATGATTTGAATTCAGGGTTTAGCCAGCAGATGTGACAGTTGAGAGAGTGCTCTCAGGTGCCCGATGAACAAAAACATAGAAACATAAATTTGACGGCAGATAAGGACCACTTGGCCACCTAGTCTGCCCATTTTCCTACCTAACAGATAGCTGCAGATCCTAGTTAACCAACGCTTACTTCCTACCCATCACTAGGACTGCCTTATGTCTGTCCCATGCATTCTTGAATTCCCCACTGTTCTTGACTTCACGACCTCCTTGGGGAGGCTGTTCATGCATCCACAACCCTCTGTGAAAACACTTCTTCACATTACCTCTGAGTTATCCTCCCTCTATCTTCAAATTGTGCCCCTTGTTCTTGCACATCTCTTTTCTGAAAGTTGCCACCCTCTTGGACTTTGTTGAGTCACTTGAAGTACTTGAAAGTTTCTATCATGTCCCCTCTCTCCCTCCTTTCCTCAAGGGTATACATATTAAGCTCCTTTAGTCTTTCTTCATGTCTTGCAGAGCCTGCACCATTTTGGTTGCTCTCTTCTGGACAGCCTCCACTCTGTCTATGTCTTTGTGGAGATGGGGTCTCCAGAACTGCACACAGTACTCAGATTGGGTCTCACCAACTGTCTGTACAGAGGGATAATAATGTCCTGTTTTCTACTATTGATGCCTCTCTCTATGCATCCCAGTATCCCCCAGCCTTCCTTACTGCCTTTCTCACATTGCTTGCCCACCTTTAGGTCATCTGATATAATTACCCCAGGTCCTTTCTATTTTACTGTTGTCAGTATCTCACCCCATTGTGTACTCTTCCCCTGGGTTTTGTTTCCCAGGTGCATTACCTTGCACTTCTTTTGCATTGAATCTGAGCTGCCATACATTTGACCATTCCTCCAACCTTGCCAAGTCCCTTCTCATCCTTTCTACTCCATCTGGTGTATCAACCCTGTTGCAGATCTTTGTGTTGTCTGCAAAGAGACATACTTTTTCTTCCAGTTCCTCTGCAATGTCGCCTTATAAAGACATTAAAAGGACTGGTCCCAGTACTGAACCCTCATGTACCCACTAGTAACCCTCCTTTTCTTCACTGTGGACTCCATTTACTACTACCCTTGTGTCCTGTTGTCTAGCCATTTTTTACCCAGCTACCACCTTGGGACCCACTTCAAGGCTGGCTAACTTGTGTATTAATCTTTTGTGTGGGACTGTATCAAATGCCTTGCTAAAATCTAGGTAAGCCATGTCTGCAGCCCCTCCCTGGTCTACTACTTTGGTCACCCAATCAAAGAAATCTATTAGATTTGTCTGACGTGAACTTCCCATCATGAATCCATGCTGCCTTGGGTCCTAAAAGTAGAGTCTGAGGCCAAGTCAGGGAGGAAGGGACATAGGAGGTAAAATAAGAAAGATTGTGTACCTGCAGTCCTCCTCTCATCCCTGTGTTCGTCCAGCAGTAGTGTGGCAGCTCCTGAAGTCCTGGCGGGTCCCCAGTATTGGCAGCAGTTGACCTCATTGTGAGCTTGTATAGCTCCATTTTAAATTTTAAAACTTAAAAGGGAAGTCTCCATAGTTTCACACCATTATTTTCCCTAACTCCTTATGTTTAACTGTTGTGTGCCTCCTCCAGTTGCCAGCAGTCCTATTGCTGTCCAAATCTAGATTATAAATTAAAATATACAGCCCCCAAAAGTTATCAATGTGTTTGTCCTCCATTTTACCATCAATGTTGCTGGAGGATGATGTCATCAGAGCAACAAATAATGTTGCAGCACTAAATGCAGTTCCACCAGTAAACCAAACCCACAATGTTTGGTTCCCCACTTGAGTAATGGAGGAACCCTTTAAGTGTTGTGCACATCCTGAAGTGCAGCTCTGATAGGACTAGGACCATGTGAGTGAGATGCAGCACTGATTTGAGGTATATACAGTATTCATTTAAGGAAGTGCCTGTATGTGTTGTGTTACTGTTTCTGTTAGCAAAAACAGTTTACCCAATAAATGACACTGGGTACAACAAGAGTTTTAAGTGGTATTATACAGCTGTTGTATTATGCTGTGTGTGTGTTAGCATTGTCTGTTTTGATTGACACCAGCAGTGAGAAACAATCTGCAAATATGCCCTCTCCCTTGTAACTAGGCAGTCAGTGATTGGATGGCTGCTGTAAGACAATAAAGAATTCAGCTATAACAAGGAATAGGTTACCAGGAAAGCATCCACTGCAGCATATGGAGAAAGGGTAATCTAATGGTTAAAGCACAGGCACAAGCACTGGGGACTGGTTCTAATCTTACTAGAGTCCCTTACTCTCTAACCCTTAACAAGTTCCCCTAACCTCCTTGGAAACTGTGATGGCCCTCAGGTCCATGACTTTGAAAGTGCCCCAATTCCATTATAAATCATTAGCAGTGATGAGAGCTACAGCACTTCACTTTCAAGGTACTAAGGATAAACTGTGGCAGCCCCCACTTTGTAATGCCAGCATTTGAAGTAGGATGTCCTCACAAATCAGATGCTACACCTCAGCTGTTGTAGGTAAAGAAACTAATTAGTCTCAGTGTTTGTAGTGCTCTGTATTTGCTTAGCTCACGCCTCCCATGTCATATGCATTCTGTGTCTTGGTATTTCCAGTCAGAAACTCAGATTTAAGGAGCATTTGAATTGTAAAACAATGCACTTTATAAAGTAAATGATCTAGCTCTCCACTTTCAAGCTGCTGAAAGGGGATGTGTATAAGTCAGTCTTGTGTGATCCTTTGGTAAACTGCCCAGGCTCACCTTTGTAATGAATCTTCTCATGGGTGTTCACCTGGTTCACTACAGAGTGACTGATTGACTGCTCGATTGATTGATTGGTTGGTTGATTGATTAATTAACTGATTCAGTCTACTGCTTTCCACAACATGCTACAACTGTCTCACAGAAGAAATGAGCAGTACACAGAAACAGATTTTGTTTCCTGTGAATGACATACTATTAGATGTATTATTTACTCTACACATACAGTATTAAGACTACAAGTACTACTCCCTGTGTGAGTTGCATGACAGAACTTCCTTAAGCCATTGCAAACTTAAACTAAATCAGGCTAGACAGCATTGATACCCTTATGTTTTGTTCTGCACTGTTGCTGCAGTGACATCAAGGAATGGGAGGGCTGTATTACAGTGACTCTGTTGCATGTAAATGGAGGCTTGCTTGACATTTTACTATGTTGTGTCAGAGCCTCGAACTCTAGATATGTGTTGCAACAGAAGAAATGGCTGAACTCTTGACATACGTACAGTACTTGATGTAATGTATAATAAATACATTAGACATATCCAAATCATAAATATCAGGAGTCTTCTCCTTTAAGTTTTGTCTCTCGTTGGTGGCACCTCAGCGGGCTGCATCCACGGCGGAGCTTTGGACCAATCAGCAAGGTCCCCTTAGTCATCCTGTTACCCGCCTCGCACTTGGTACTAGCACCAGCCACAGCAGTGAAATCTCCTCCTCCACCTCTTCTTCCTCCAGCAGCTTCTCCTTGGGTCGGGTGGTGAGTGGCAGCTGGCACCATCTGGCAGGTGCTAACTGCCAGAACTTTTAAATACATTTTATAAAAAGTTTATTTCATGCGCGAAGGGTGCTCAGAGGGACAGCCATGAGTGGGGCAAGAAAGGCCCTTAGAGAAGGGACCACCTCAGGGTGGCAATATTTAAATATTTAATTTATTTAAATTAGCTCCAGTAAGAGGAGCATTAGAGGGGCAGAGATTTATTTAAATTAAGCTCCTCTGGTAGACTAGGGCAACATGGAAAATAATTAATTTATTTAAATAAATAAAGTCAACGAGGAAGCTGCAGCAGGGGCAGGGCAAAGCCCCATAATTATAGGCCAGTGAACTAAGTGGCTACCAGACAGTACCAGTTAGCACCAAAAGCTATTGTTAGTTTAATTTATTAAATAAAAGGGACAGTCAAGGCAAAGGAGGCTCCAGTTTATATGGTAACCACATTAGCCAGGTGGGCCTAGTGGTTAGGGGCCAGGTAGCCCAGTGTTGTTTTCAGTGTTTTTCTCTATTCTATGCAGTTTATCCAGCTCCTAGTGGGCCAGTTAGGGGATGCCAGCCCCAGATAAGGGATAGTGCCTCAGATTGGAGTAAAATGGGCAGTAGTCAAGTGGGCTACCAGTAGACAAGCAAGTAAATATTTAAAAGTGCTATCCTGTTGCTTAGAAGTGCACTCTGTTCTTAGCTGTAGTCAGCAAGGGAAGTGGAGTGGGCCAGGCAGTTAGCCACCCCAGCAGCTTAGTAGACAAAGTCCATGCCCAAGGCTAATAACCCTGTAACTTCCCCATAGACACTAGTTTGGGAGGAACAGTCAGGAAGGGACCTCAGCATTTTAGCTAGTCAGATTACCTCAGCTTTAGGGTAATTCTCCCATTAGGTGCTTTCGAGCTAAATACCTGTGGAGGAGGAGTGTATACCCCAGGGTCCCTGCATAGCTTGCCTTAGCACTTGGCTGGTTTCTTCAGTGCATCTCCTTCTAAAGTCCCTGCCTAGGGAAAAACATTTCAGTGGACGCTGTGATTTTTGAAGAAGGCAACGTTTTATAGACATTGAGACTACATTTACCGAGACAGTGCTTGAATTTTCAGTATAACTGCCTTCTCCTGTTCAAGCTGTCTTTTCTTCAAGAAACTGTTGGATTAACTCTGCTTTTGCTCTGCTTATTTCAAAGTGCCCTGTCTGTTCATATTTGCTGGATTGTTCCTAGAGACTATTGGATTAACCCATCACATTGCTTTCCCTTTCAAGAACTGCCTTGCACGCCACTGAACTGCCAGCTCATCTAAGCATTCTTAGCCTAATGCTAATCTCATTACCTGATTATTGCTCAATTTATAGACTGTAGATAGCAGTGACCGACTACAGACTGATACCATCATCCTTCTTCCGACAAGTTGGGGCAGGCTCCAGCATAAGGAAGCATAGACAGCTCCCTGTCACCCATTTCACGTCCAGAGCTACAGGCAATTCCTCCCTAACAGTTTTAGGTAGTGCAGGGAACCGCCCTGGTTCACAGGTAGGGATCCATTGTAAAAAGAGGGTGGGGTTTTGGTGCAAGAACCCAGGAATCATCAATCAGTTGTCTGCATCCTGAGTTTCTTTTGGTCCAGTTTCGCCTAGGAGTCTTTAGTCAGTTGTCGGTATCCTGTCTCATTTCCTGGGGTCCAGCTTCAGCCAAGTTGTCTGCATCCTGAGTTTCCCTGAGTCCAGTTTCAGCCTAAGAGTCTTCAATCAGTTGTCTGCTTCCTGTCTCATTTCCCTGGGGTTCAGCTTCAGCCCAGTTGTCTGCATCCTTAGTCTGACTGGAGTCCAGCTTTGGCCCAGAAGTATTGAATCAGTTGTCTGCACCCGTGTCTCATTTTCCTGGGGTTAACCACTGGCCAGGAGGCCCCTACATCTGCCCTTGCATTGTATGCTTCATTACTCCATAGTGCAGTTCTCTGAGCCCTATTCAGCCAGGAGGCTTACCATTGCTTGGGTTCTTGTTTGTTCTGTTCTTCACCCTTCAGTTCTTCCAGTTCAACCAAAGCTGGCCAACAAAGTGTACTGGTGGCCACCACTCTCGTCCTGTGAAGGATTCTATGCTGTTTTGGTCTCTGCTTGACATGCCGTAGTAATGTGATAAATAGAGTATAAGGATTATTATAGAGTTTAGAGAAATAAGACAATCATAGAGTACATGTATATAGTATAAGGGTATTATAGAGTTCAGAGTAATAAGACCATTGTAGAGTATATGAATAGAGAATAAGGATTATTATAGAGTTTAGAGTAATAAGACAGAAACAGGGTATAGAAATAGAGCATAAGAATTGCTATAGATGTATAGAGTGCCAGGTTATAGTATATCCGTTGTACACTACTTATCTTCTTCTGTGCTTTGCACCCAGTAAACCTGTTTCCATTCACTGAGTTTGTCTCCTGCCTCTCCTTACTGCTCCTTATTCAAGCACCGATATACCATCAGCCCATTTTGTGCTCCCAGCTTTAGGTACCCTGGGTCCCAGTAGGTACCTCCCTAAACATAGATCCCCAGATGGACTCCATTTAAATTAAAAAATGCTTCACTGCTCATTTTTCCCTGCCTGCAGCTCCTCAGAACCCCCCAGTTACCTCGCGCCTGGCACCTGCATGTGTAGGCCCAGTTGTGAGGGCTAGCAGGCATGGATGGGCTTGTGAAGTTTCCATGACGAATCCTCAGCCTGTTTGAATGGCAGTAGCCATTCATTCTGTTGTGTGAGAGCAGAAAGGAGCAGCAACAGTATCAAGGGGAGCACTAGGCAGGTCAGATCTCGCCAAAGGTAGGGACTCACCTGATGTCCTGCGGTCCCTCCCAATGTCCCGCAGGTCCACAGCAATTGCTCCCTCTTCCTCATGGTGGTTGTAGTCCATCAGGTTTCCCGGTGTCGTGGCAGTGGCAAAGTGTTGTCGGAGGAGCGCCAGGTCCAGGCCATCTTCTCTATTCCTCACTGGCCGCAGGGTGGTTCTTTGCAGGGCAGTGGCAGCTACCTCAGGCTGGCCCTCCATTCTGGCATTCTGCAGCAGAGTGTTCATTAAGAGGGCAGCGGTCCAGGCAGGTCCTCCTGAGTGACAGTCAGAGGTTCTATGGAAGGAGCAGTGGGTCCAGGCCAGCCTCAGCAGCATCCAGCAGCCCGGATGTTCACTGGGAGAGGCAGCAGGTCAAGGCTGTCCCCTTCATTATCCCAGAAGTGGGAGGTGTTCTGAGAGAGGCAGTGGCAACAGCAGAAGGCTGACCCTCCTACTCCACTCCTCAACCCAGCAGTCCCTGGAGTTCTGTCGGGAAGGGCAGAAGGTCAAGGCTGTCCCTCCATCCAGCAGTGGGAGGTTCATTGGGAGGGCGGTGGCAGCAGAGGTAGGCCATCCCTCCAGCACCAACTTCAGTGGAAGCCTGTGGGGATGTGGCCTGGCCATCCCAGCACCAGCAGCAAATGTCCTCTGCCCCTAGAAGGAATGCGAGCAGCAGGGTGAGTGGTGGCAGCACCAGGTTTGGGTGCTGGCTGCCATTCAAAAAGGAGCTTGTTGTTTTCTTTAAATAAAATAATTTCTGGGCGTGACAGGCACCAGAAGCAACTGTGGGAAAGGGCAAGGCCCCAATATAGGACCACCCACAGGGTGGGTCAGAAAAGGCTCCAAGAGCAAGGGAAATGTAGGCGGGCAAGGCTAGGCAAGGACCACCCTTGGGTGAATTCAAGTAAGGGCTCCTTGAGCTCAGTGACTGTGGGCAGCACAGCCCTGCCTTAAGACTGCTTCACGGGTGGAGCTACAAGAAAGAGGGTCCATAGACAGTAGAGAAGGGGCTGATGATGTGAACTTGATTGACTGTCTGTACGGGTGGTCTTAGAGGGCAATGACAGGCCCTCCAGTCTAAAAGGGGTTCAGGAACATTAAATGAATATTTATTACTGCTTACAAAAGTGGCTTAAAGGGGGAGAATAAATGCAAGGCTTCATTGAGCACGGAACTGTAAGTAAGGAACTGTATACCTTAGTGTGATTAATGCCTGACATTTAAATTCATGGCCTGCACCAGAGGCCGGGTTTAAAAGGGCAACCCACTCTCAAAAGTGAACTGTTTGTAAACAAATGTACATAATTGTTTTATTGCAATGCTTTTGGGCCCCTGTGATTTTATGTAATCTGATAACCTGAATTGTTTTATCTGTCTATAAAGTGCCCTAAGTAGTAATGTTTGCTAGAAATAAAGACACAGACAGAGGGTTTTAATAGAAATGTTTATTGTGTCACCACCCTTCATCCTGCATGTGATGCCAGGTGCCCGACTCTGTTTCTCCCGACCAGCTGGCATGTCCTTGTTTGTCCTTGTGTCCCGGCAGTCCACATAGGGACTGTGGCTGGTTGGAGTTGGCAGACTTTTTCCTGGAGGGGTGTATGGAGACCTTTATTCTGATGACCCACACTGCCTCAGAATAGCCCTGGCCTGTGTTCTGTTCTGTGTTTTCCCTGCCTTGGGAAGTTGGTTCCCCATCTTGCTTTTTCCCTTCCCCATTTGGATATGCAAGGGTGGCTAGCTTAGAATGTTTACAGCTGATTTGTTTAATAAATTTAGTATAATAAAGAATAATGCGACAGGATGTGTGTTGTGCTGGGATAACCATGCCTGGGGTTGGGCATCAGGTCAGGGGCCGAGTGCCACTAATGTCCCAGGCGTGGCATTATCCCAGCACCACACACACCCTGGAGGGAATTATTCCTATTATACAATGTCTTGTTATATGCAGAATTAAAAACTTATTTTAAAGAATGTTCTTGCTTGTGTGGAAGAACATTTTGTTTCTAAGAGAAGATGCAAACAAAGATGGACAAATCCATAGTATCATCAATTGGTTCACATTGCTGAGACTAGACCATGGTGTTATGCTGATAACGCCATGGGTCCAGTATCAAACTGACCAATCACAGTCCAAGATTCTTTCTTGCCATTGTATAATTGTAAGTCTCTTAAATTTTAGAGTTTTGAATTTAATAATGTTCTAGTCCTTCATAATTTTAGAGTGTAGATATTTAGTGTAAAGTTATTGTCTAGTCATCTTTAATAAATTTTTACATTGTCCTTTGCCTCTGAGTCAGCTTCACACCTCTCCTTGTGTTCCCAGTAGTAGCATTTGAACTTGGGGCCCTTCCCAAAATTTCCCTGACACCCACTGGCCAGACATCATACAAAAATCCTCATCCGGTGTTTGATGTAGTCAGATTACCTAGTGTTTTTCTCCTTCAAAGTCGAGCTGGGTGGACCTGTGCCCTGACCTGACCAGGTCATTTTGACAGCGGTCAGCGCCGGTGGTAAAACCTCACCCATTACATAGTGTCCACCTTCCTCCCTCCAAAGTGACTGTTACATTTTTGTGGCCCCTCCCTTTTCCTTCCTTTGTGAACACTGAAAAAGTATTTGTTCAAGATTTCTACTTTTCCTGGTCATCTGTACAGCTCCCCTTCACTTTTAACTTTACAATTCCATCCTTGGTCTTTCTTTTCACCTACATACCTAAAATGTCCTGTCCACTTTCATTACCTCCTGTGCTATTCTCTTTAGTTCATGCCTTTGTGCTCCTTACTGCTTTCCCTGCTTCCCTTTGTTTCCACTGATACATCTACATATCCCCTCCCTCTGAGTCTTCTTATACCTTCTGAATACTACCCTTTAACCTTTACCTTTTAGCAACCTCTTTCCAAAACCATAGTGATCTCTTGTTCCTCTTCCTTTACTCACTCATTTGACACAGAGGTTTGTTGCTTTTACTGTGCTGTCTTTACATTCACCCACTGTTCCTTCACCCAACCCAGGCCATCCCTCCCTGCCAGGTCATCCCTGAGGCCTTCACCCACTTTCATAAAGTCTTCCCTGAAGTCCAGGACCCTCACCCTTGTTTGTTTCAATTCAGCAGTCATATTGAACCACACCATAGAGTGCTCACTGGTTCCCAGATGGCCTCAAATCTTGATGTCTGCACACAGACCCTGTTAGTGAGTACCAGGTCCAGTATTTTCCCATCATGGTGGGTTCACTGACTAGTTGCTGAGGATTTTCCCTGCGGAGGCGTCCAGGATGTCCCTGTTTCTGCGCTGCAACTGCTGCTGGGTGGCTCACTCTACATCGGGCAGGTTGAAGTTCTGCACCACCAGCACCTCCCTTTTCTGCCATCTTGCCATGGCTTCCACCAGTACCATGTCTAATTCCTCCCGTGCTGTGGGTCTGTGTATCACTCCAGTGCCAATAGTGACTCCATTTCCCATCTCCAGGGTGTCCCACAGTACTTCTGTCTCTCCCTGTATTCCATGCATCTCTGTTGCTTTTAAGTTACCCCCATAAAGCACCATCCCTCCTTTCTTTCCCACTTGATCCTTTCTGAGGAGAGCTAGCCTGGCATGGCCATGTCGCACGATGGTTTTCAGTGTACCATGACTTTGTCAATGGCCATAATAGTCAGGCTGGCCTCTACCATGATAGCCTCTAGGTCTGGAATGTTATTTTCTAGACTTCTAGCATTTGCACATATAGCCTCCCAGATCTTGTTACCACTCTGCTTGTTGTCCCTTTTTCTTTTCGCCTCCCTTTCTTACATAGGAACATGGGAAGGTGTCAGCAGAAAGGACCTCCAGGCCCACCCAGTGCACCCATTTACCTAGCACCTCTAGGCCTGCCCGATCCCCCACCTTTCAACAGCCCTCTGTGCCTGCCCCACACCCTCTTGAAACCCCCATTGAATTTGCTCCCACCACTTCCTTAGGCAGCCCATTTGCAGGAGTCCACCACTTTCTCTGTAAAGAAGTTCTTTCTGATGTTGCTCCTAAACTTGCTCCCCTCCAGCTGGAGATCATGTCCTTCTTTCTAGGTCACTTCTTCATCTGGAAGGGTCTTCAGGAGCCACCTTGTTTATCCCTTTATGTACTTGAAGATCTCTATCATGCCCTCCCCCATCTCAAGGGTACATCCAGGGCTCTCAGCCTCTCATCATACTTCAGGAGACTAAGCTTCTTCACCATCTTTGTTGCCCCTTCTGTACCCTCTTCACCCTCTCTACATCCTTCTTTTGGAAATCCTCCAGAACTGGACCCCATACTCCAGATGAGGCCTGACCAGCAGGGTGTACAGGGAATCAGAACCTCTTCCTTCCTGCTGGTGATCCCTTTCCCAATGCATCCCAACACTCTAATGGCTTTAACCACTGCCCTACCACACTGCCTGGCTACCTTCAAGTCTTGAGAGATAATAGCAGCCTCTCCATGAGCTTACCAACCACCCGATGCCGGACTCACTGGCCTGTAATTGCTGAAATCCTGCTTTCCTCCTCCCTTATGCATGGGGATCACATCCACACATTTCTAATCTTTGAGACTACCCTGTTTGTAAGGGACTCATTGAATAGATAGGACAAGGGAGTCACTAGCTCCTATCCCAAGCTCCATAACACCCTAGGGTGTATCTCATCCAGCCCCATGGCCTTGTCCACCTAGGCCTTAAGCTCTTTAGAGATCTCCTCTTCCTGAATGGTCTCACATCCAGCCCTTCTCCTCACTACCCACTGGCGCCCAACAGCCTCCCCTTCCTTTGTGAATACCTCACTGAAATAACTATTCAGTAGTTCGGTCTTCTCCGGTCCCCTCTACCTTTTCCCCTGTCTCAACTCACAGGTCCAGTACCCCAGTCACCCTTTCCTCTGCTCCCTTATATACCTAAAGAATGTCTTGTCCCCTTCCTGACCCCCCTGGCTATACTGTCCTCCCTTCTTGCTTTTGCCTGTCTGACCACTATTCCGGCTTCCTTCTGCTTTTCCTGGTGGGAAGCTCCTCATGTCCAGCTCACTCTGCATGGTCTTGTACTGTCTGAATGCCCTCCTCTTATCTCTGATGCTTTTCCCCACTTCCCTGCTGAACCAAAGTGGCCTCTTCCTCCTGCTCTTGCTTACCTACTTTGAACAGTGGTCCATTGCCCCACTATTGCCCCTTAATCTTGTCTCAAATCTCTTCCGCCTCCATTCCCCCACCCCTCAGTGCCCTTCTAGTGTACTCCTCATCTTCCAAAATTGGCCCATCCCAAATCCAGCACCTTCACCTTCATCCAGTGATGTGAGACCAAAGTGCAATCATGAACCACATTGTGCTGTGGTCACTGCTACCAAGGCTATCCTCACTGCAACCTCACCCACCCTGTCACACACTTGTAAGCACCAGGTCCAGCACCGCATCTTCCTGGTGGGCTCCTGACCAGCTGATTTAGGTGGGCTATCTGTAGTGGGTCTACAATCGCTCTGCTTCTGGATGTGAATGCCGACAGAGTTTGCCACCCACATCTGGGTGTTGAGATCTCCCAACAGCAGCACTTCCCCTTACCCGTCATCCTAAGTATCTCCTCTACCATCTGGCTGTCCACCTCTGCAGTCTGCCCTGGGGCCTATAAATGACTCCCAGTCTCATCACCTCATCCTTCCCCATGGCCAACGAGACCCATAGGGCTTCCCTGTCCCCTACCTGACCTGTGTTTCAATGCCTGGATTCTATCCTGCACATAGAGCGCTATGCCCCCTTTCCTGCTGACCCTGTCCCTCCTGAACAGCATATCACCTGAATGTTCATGTCCCATTCCTGCCCGTCATGAAACCAAGTCTCTGTAATCCCCACCATGTCCAGTTCCTCCTCAGTCATGATCACTGCCAAGTCCGAACCTTGCTACCCATGCTCCTGGCATTAGTGCACATGGCCCTCAGTTTACCCCACCCTTTCCCCCACCTTCCCTCTCCTTATGGGCTTTGCTTCACATGTGACAGCTGATCCAGCTCCCGCTGGTTTGCTTGCCTTTTTGTGGGGGAGGGACAGCTGTCCCCTTGCTGAGAGTGCTGTTTGGTGACTTTGCAGCTCCCCACATATCAGTTTAAATTGTACTGCGCGCTAAAGAATCCTCCAATTTATATTTCAGCACTGCCTTCCCTGACTGTTGAGGTGTAGCCTATCAGGGAATAAAGGTTACACTTTTGCCAGAGTGACCCCACTGGCCCACCACTCATAGCCCTTCTGTGCACACCAACCCAAGAGCCAGCAGCTGAACTCCTATCCTCTACTGCCTATCCGCACTAGCTCCATGGACAGGAAGCACCTCTGAAAATGCCACTGACCTGAAGCACAGGTTGCTACAGAATCTTGATAGGGCCTCAAACCTCACTTCCATCAGGCTGTGCCCAGCTAGGACATTTGTTCCCAAGTGAAATACCAGGTGGGTTCTCCTATCTTTATGCTCCCCATGATGGGATATAATGAATGATCCCTGCAGCTGTCATACCTGGCAAACAACTGACCCACACCTTGCTGCCTCTACCACCCCTCCCCCAGGTGATGCCGCTGACAATGGAACTCTACTAGCATGACTTTGTCTTCCATCTTGCCTATCCCAGCATCACCTCCTACCTTTCCCCTGCTTCCCGATGGACTTAACCATGTCCTCAACCTCGCCCTAATTGGCTTTTTGCCCTGCCTTGCCCGGCTTCCTCACTGTTCCTACTGACCAGTTTTCCCGGTTACCGTAACCTTCCTCTTAACTACTTACTCACTTTGTTTTGTTCCTCCACAGGACCCCCAGTGACATCCTCCCAAAAACCCTCATTGGCTGTGGTCTTGGCCCCTCTGTAGGCTCTCACCCCCTGCCCCTGTCAACATCTCTCCCAACCCCTGGTCCTACATGGACACTGCATGTGCAGTATCCTTAGTCAGGTCCAGTCCCATCTGCAGGGCTGTGTTGCACCCCTGGTGGTAACACGGGCCTTGCTCCCTCCGACCCCTTGTGCTCCCTTGCCCCTGCACCCCCTCTGGGCTGGTCTGATCAGGTATGCCCTGCTCTCCCTCAGTCCTGCAGACTCCTTTAGCTAGTACCCCTCTCCCCTCTCCTCGGTGGGTACCGCTGCCTCCTCCCTGCTTGTCCTCTACCCTACCCTGGCCATCGCCTCTCCAACCCACCTCTAACACCTTTTTCTCCTCTACCCCAGCTACTGCCTCATCCTTGTCCTTCCCTAGAAGTAGCAGTGTGAATCTATTCCTAGCTCAATGCCCAAGTCCTTCCTTTCCCCACTGGTCCCTTTCCCCTGACCATTTGCCAGCAGCTGCTAGCCTTCCTGCCTAGATCCCAACACTGCCAGAGCCCTGCTTCACAACTCCCCTACCAGAGCCCTCTTTTCTCCTGCACTTCATCCTCCCTGCCCCTGCAGCATGAGTCTCTAACTCCAGGGTTTTCTCTGGCCCCAACTGGCCTGAGCAGTGCTCCTTCCCAGCCCCCTTCATCTCCCCTGCTTTGTTAACCCTGATGTCTCCTCTCCCCTCCTTTAACCCAGTTTCCACCACAGGATCCATTTGACCAGTCCTCCCCCAAGCCCCCTCCCCTACAGTTCCATCCCTGTCCTTCCTTCCCTACTCGCCTCCTTAGCCTTCTAGCTCCTCCTGCAGTTGAGCCAACTGGCCACATACCATACATCCCCCATTCTCCATGCCCAGTCCAGTATCATGGCAGACTCACATCCTGTACACCCCACCACCCTACCAAAAGGCCAGCCTTAGTGGCCTGCAGTACCTGTCGCCTCTAGTCCCCATCCTGTGAAGGCCCCACAGGAAAATTTGTAGTTTTAGGTGTAGTACCTACCACCCCTCTCAAACCCACGTACACCTGCTTAGGGTCAAGTCTACTCTTGATGTAGCACTTAGAGTGGCTACTCCTCCTCAGTTCTCTATAAGCATAAATTCAGAATGCACCACATTGATTTCCAGCTTCCCTACTGCAGTATTGTAATCAACAAGGTATACATGCACTTAACAAAAACCTTTTGAGCATATACACTTATAACCCAGCTGCCCCTTAGGTAGTATTGTAAACAAAACTGTACACATGCACTGACTGAATCTTTCTGAGCGTAAGCTCAACACACACCTCTTAATTTAAATACAAGGCTATCCTTTTGGCACAACTGTAAGACCCTCCCACACACGATTTGATACAGTAGCCAATGTTCTATAAAGTCCCACACGATTTGATGCAGTAGCCAGTGTACCACTTCTTCAAGCAGTCCTTCTGTTGGTTTATCTGCCACTCCCTTCGCTTGCCAATAGAAAAGTGGCCCCCACCCTGGCTGGCTCACCTGGCCTTTTTAACAAAGGAGGTAGTGTGGGGTGGGAGGGAGGAGGAAAATTCCCAAATCCCCAAAGTCCAACTGTTGTGTGGCTGGGCCCTGTTAAATAGGCCAGCCAGCTAGCCACATTGTTCGTGCATTTTTGCACCTCTGGCACTGATAGGCTCCATGAGCAGGGGCCTCTTCCACCCCTCCCGGAGCTCTGCTGTCGAAAATCCGACCACTGGCACCCTAAGCGAGTGCTGGTGGTATCGCTTCTTCCACCTCTGCTGCCGCGTGGGTGAAACTCCTCTCTTTTGGTGCCCTTGTGACTGCCAATGCCGATTGCTGCTGCTCCCTCAAATCCAACAGTTGCACGGCTGGGCTCTGTTAAATAGGCCTCTGTTTTTAATGCTCCAGTATCTGTCCCTCTTTTCTCCACCATCCTGCTTCCTTTATTAATTTGTACCCTGCAGGCTTGCTTTCTCCACAGGTTCTCTCTATTTCTGCCTGTGGGGCAATTTCTGCCTCCCAATTTCTTCCCCACCCTTTCAGCTAGTTTAAATGCTCATCAAAGTAACATTTAAACTGTCCACTAAGGATTGTGGTTCCCCTCTTGGATACAGCCCATCAACCCTGTATAGGCTTTTATCCTCTCAGATGCATCTTCATTCCCCAATGTACCCAAACCCTTTTATTCTACACCATTCCTTCAATCATGAGATGAAACTCCTGTTGGGGAGATTTCTCCTTTCCCCTGTCATAGACATACAGTACCTTAGTGAAAGTCACTGAGTCAGCCACCTAAGACTCCTCCTCAGCTCCCTAAACTCACCCTGTACCATCTCAGCCCTATTCCTAGCCAGATCATTAGTCCCCATGTGGACAAGGACATCCAGCTCTCCCTCCCTCACTCCCATCCTGCTGCCCTAGCAATCCTCAGGATCCACTTTCCATCCCTCCAGGCTGTGACACTAGGTAGGCACATATCCTGCCTCTCCCTTTAATATTCCCAAATCTGTCCCCACTCACAATCGGGTCCCACATGAGAAGTTGCTTCCTCCTCCTCTGGGGTCTTCTGCCACCTCTTTAGAGTCTTTACTGTGGAGGCCCCTGCATCCATCCTGGTCACTTCCAGGAAGCCACCTTCAGCCGTCCTGTCCTGTCACAGTGGCATAGGAATTAGGTAGTGATACCAATAGGGGATGTGCCTCAGTCCTACCACCCCCACCCTTCCAGTACCACCATAGTTCAGCTGTTCCTTCTTCCTGGCATCCTTTGAGGTAACAGTGGCTAACTGGTGTTCCCTTAGTAGTGGGAGAGGTCCCCCAAATCCAAGTCAACTTGGCCTGGAGTCTAGCGACCTCCCCACCAACCAAGAGGTGTGCACAGATGGGGCAGCACTGCAGATTCCAGAAGATCTTTCTAAAAACTGGTGTTCCAAAGCCACTTCAATGTAGTACTCCAGCATTATCAACTTCAGTTCTCTCTGTGTTACAGTATCTGGAAATAATTTGTACCCTTAACCCTGAAAGGGTGTTTCTAGTTTCTTCTTCTTTATTTATTTCTATTTGTGTACCCTGATGCCTTGCATAAATATTTTGTACTCCTACCCTTGATTAACAGTGCTCCTATTTCCAGTTTTGGCTAACTTTGACATTCCACACTTCCAGCAGTGACAGTTACACAGTAATGAAGAGGAGTCTTGCCTCTGTTGACCGGCAGTGTCCCTGCTTTTCCACTTCCTACTTCTGTCACCTTCCCACTCCTATGACATGAGTTACCTGTTTCAGTCCATTGCTGTTCCACTCACTCACTCACTGGGATACCAACATCCTGGATACATTACAGTGGAAGTGATTTTTATAGTGCTCTTATAAGAAGGCACTAACCCTCTGTCAAGTTCACCCCCAGTTACACATGAAGCACAGTGCATCCTGAATCTATTCAGCCTCATATTAATCTTCTGAGCTAGTTTTCCTACACCTCCTGTTCCAATTTTATAGACAAGTTACATTCCCCATACACTGCCTGCAAATCCTTTTCCCCACTTACCTCCTGCTTTCGGTATGAAGAGAATATTCATAAAAATATTCATAAATATAAATATACCTTTAAGGTAAAACTAGGTGATTTCAATGCTCAGGTAAAACTAGATACTTTCACTGCTCTCTATCAGCAAAGTCTGCTGTCGTCTGTCTGCAAGTGCACCTTGCCATTGTGCAAGGGAAACCTCTGCCCCTCCTTGACTACTGCCCCTGTATACTCCCTTTTGTCTTCTACACTACACTCATGGCTGAACACAACATAAAATTCCATCTGTCGATTTGTCCTTCAAGCTCCCTATTCTACCTATCACTGCACACTCTACCAGTCCCTAGAGTGGCACCCACTACAAGGCCATTTTGACTATGCCATGGGCTGCTTGGTGGACAATTTACCCAGGAATGATCACCTGTCCCCTTACTCATCCCTTCTGTCAGGTAGATTGGTTTCAAGGATCCTTGGGGTATCTTCAGTACCTCCACTGAAAGTACCACACATCTCCACTGCATAGTAAAGCATTCTCCTTCTCTACCCCTTCCTATGGAACAGACTCCCATTGTTCATCCACTTGTCCCCTCCCACCTGTACTTCAAAACAACCCTAAAAGACTGGCTCCTGACTACTGCCACTTGTCACTGCTCTCCACAACAGCACTAGGACCTACAAACTGCCCATGCTCTATAATGTGACAGGTTCACTGCTTGGCCCTACATCTCTGCCCCTCTCATTCTCACCCCTGTCTTCTTATGCCCTAGCCCTCCAGTATCCTATTGTATCTACACATTTGCTCTCTGATCCTGTTTTGATCTCAAAGAAGTCCATGAAAGTTTGATTGTTTGAATCTGCACAGCTTTTATTGTTGGTTACCCAATGTTAGTATGAAAAGGCATACTGTAATCACATGTAACTACTGATTGTTATTGCACTACTGCTCTCATAATCACATGTACGTGTCCAATTGCTATTATTGTTTGTATAACCAGTTATTCACTGTACATTTTTTCATCATCTCATGTTGATGTGTGTTTATGCTGTGCTCCTGTATGTACTGTTTTTTGACTCATGTTATAGCCACTTGTGGCCCAGGTCGTGACTGAAAATGGTCCTTTGGATCAGCTCACTTACCTGGTTACCAAAGACATACATACATAAATAAATAAATAAATAAATTAATAATAAAATGAACCTTTAAGCCAGATTCACATTTGGTGAGTGGGTCCTGCTGTCCAAGTTTCATTTTCTTAGTTTATTGTATTTTTCCTTGTACTGGACTCCTCCCAGTATATATTTTTTGTATGCTTTGTGAGGTCCAAGGTCCACACTTGGTTATTTGATACTTGAGAGGAAAATTATTTGACTAAAATCATAACTATGTTATGATAAATTGGATTACAAGCTGGCTGAGTGGCAGGCTGCAATGGTGGTGGTGGGAGGGAGCTCTCAACTCCAAGGCCAGTGATGAGTGGGGTGCCACAGGGGTCTTTGTTGGGGCCAGTATTGTTTGGGCTCTTCATATCAGACATTACACATGGGGGGTGAGCAGGTAAGTCTGCTCACTGACACATCAAAATCAGAGCAGTGGTAGATAGAGAGGAGGGATGAAAGCAGCTGCAGGAGACCTACACAAGCTAGAGGAGTGGTCAGAAGGTGGCAGCTGGGGTTCAATGCAAGTAAGTGTAAGGTTACGGACTTTGGGGTGAAGAACCCAAGGAGAGAATACTGACTGGGAGGTGGTTAAGCTGGGATCACAGGGAGAAGTACCTAGGGTAATGATAACAAAGACCATGAACAATACTGCCCAGTGCAGGACAGCAGCTGCAAAGCAAACAAAATGGTGGTGTGCATAGTGAGGGGGTTGCACCCAGGTGAAGATAGGTGATCCTGCCCCTCTCCAGGTCACTGGTAAGGCCGCACTTAGAGTATTGTGTGAAGTTTTGGAGGCCATACCTAAAGCGTGAGGGGTGCAGAGGAGGGCAACAAAGATGATATGTGGAATAGAGGGGACAGACTATGACAGCAGGCTGGGAGACCTGAATATGTACACCCTGTAGGATAGAAGGGACAGGGAGGACATGATAGAGACATTCAAGTATCTGAGGGGAATCAATAAGAATAGGGGGATGGGGTCTTTAAATTAAGGAGGGGAGGGTCACTAGGGGCACAGGCTAAGAATAGAGAGGGTAAGATTTAGGAAGGAAATGAGGAGACATTATTTCACAGAGAGGGTGGTAGCAAATGGAATGCCCTACCAGAATGGGTGGCATCTTGTAAATCTGTGAACAGCTTCAAAGGGCATGGAACAGGGAACAGGGAGAGTGAGGGTGGGGGATTGCAAACTAGGGTGTTGGCTACACACTCGAGCAGACTTAGATAGACCGGTGGTCTGTTTCTGCTGGCACATTCGTATGTTCGTATATTTTGATAAATTGTGTCTGAATTGTGTTACTGGTAACAGAATGTGCTGAGGAATACAGCAAGAAAGCGTGTTTACAGAAGTTGTTCAGCAGTATTGTCAGCTTAACACCATACTGGTGGAACTCTTCATGAACACCTACGGTCATCAGCTTTTTTCATCAGAGTGTAAGTGTTATTCAAGTAGTCACAAAGTGGGAAGCAGATTTCAATCAATAAGTTCCAGCTGATGTTGAATGTTGATTGTTCAAATGAAGGAGAAGGATGGTTGCTGTCAATGTCCGAAAACACCGAAGAAAGAAAAGATTTAGGAGAAAGTGACAAGTTCTGTTCAATGAAAATTCACAGGAAAAAAGGCCAGTCAATGAAGGTCATTTACATCTTATACATTTTAATTATAAATAGGTCTTCATTTTTCATATAGTCATCTCAATACTCCAGCCTAAATGTCTGTGCTATAAGGCTAATTTAAAGAAAAGCTGATGCGATTGTATTTGCTTAGAAGACTTCATGTGATTTGGAGACAAAATATCCACAGAAATCTTTTAACTGTTTTGTCCCTGCACTTGCTACCTGTAAGTACAAAGAAAAAATTCATTTTCAGTACAGTCATTCTCCGTTGAAGGTCTTACCACTGTTTTTTATGAAGAACAGATAATTATGGGTATTGCCAGTTATGGCTCTTAAGATTTGTGAGACAGTAAAAATTAGATTTGCTGCTTCAATGTTTTTGTGCAATGGTAGTTCATCTTAAGAAACAATACGTGAATATTATTCAGCTTAAGACTGTATTTCTATGAAGATAAATGCTGTTTAGTTTACTAATTTTGTTTGAAATTCCAAGACTGATGTTCTTCCTTCTAGCAGGGGCGTGGGGGAGGGGTCACAAGTACCTTTGTTAACATAAGTTTGGCCTTCTTCCTTTTTATTATGCACAATTAAATGCAGCACTTTAGCATGTAGCCTTAAAACATTTTAACTTATACTGTAGCATTTCTTACTTGCTTCAAAATGATTTGTTTGATTTACTCTTACAATTGCTTTTCATGTTGTTTTAATTTGGTTGCACTGGTTTACAGGGCTTTTATTTGGTAGATGTAGGCCATAAGACCCATCTAGTCTACCTCCACACTATGTGGGAAATTCAGCTATCTTCTCCATTTTTGTAAATATAAGTCTAAATTTCTTTTAAACTGTTCCATTGCACTAAAGGTAATTACATATTGTGGCAGTCTACTCCATTGTCTGGTAGCCCTACTTGAAAAGAAACATTTTCTTTTGTTTTTATTGCTCTAGGAACAAACAGCTGTTGAGAGTTGCATCTCAAGACAATTGGTTTGGAAGCTTTTCTTATTCCACATTCTTGAATAAGTTGTCATCCTGGAGTATCTTATACAGAAGCAGCAAATCACCTCTAGTTCTCCTTACATTTAGAGAGTAGAGATTTAGCTCCTACATCTAGTTTTATAATCAAGATTTCTCAATCTAGGATTAATTTTGTTGCTCTGCTTTGTATCCCTTCAGTAATTGAATATCTTTTGTCATGTAGGGTGCCCAGAAAGCAGCTCCATAATCCACATGTGGTCTTATATAGGAATTATATAATGCTAAAACACAAGGTTCTTGTCTGCTTATAAAGGATTTTTACTGGAATTTATAATAAAATTGGCTCAAGTAACAATCTCTCTGCAGTGATTCCTCGGGAATAATGGGTTATTTATTAGGATCCTAGATTTTTCTGGTGTAGCCTTCAGTAACATGCCGTTTAAATAGTACTCAGCATGCAGATTTTGCTGACCTAGGTGCATCACTACACACCTTTCCTCATTAACAGACATAGTATTGTCAATTGCCCAATTTTCCAGTATTTGCAAATCATTTTGTAGAGATTAATCACAAGAAAACTAAGTCTATGCTTTTCTGCAGCTCTGACAGTCAGCACAAGCTTCACCACATGGCTATCTCCACCATATGGGGAATATCCTCAAACAGGTTCTATCCTTCAAATACCTTGGGATACTGCTTGACCCTAATCTCTCCTATGTGGCTCATGTCAACAATGTGACCAGAGCTGCTAATACACATATTGGTCTGCTTTACAAATACAGACAACATCTTACCCCGGATGCATTGAAGATTGCCGCTCAGAGCCTGTGGACTGGATTCTTGACTATGGTCTCATCATTTATGGCTCAGCCATGACAACAACCCTCAGACATATATCAACAGCCCTAAACAAGGTATGTCAGCTTATTACTGGAGCCCACCATCTCACCCATACCTGTTATCTTTATGCTCAGTCTGGATTGCTCCAGCTTTCTAACCATATTTAGTATCTCCCTGTACCATGGTGAAGAAAATTAACCTTGGCCTTGCACTCCTGGTGTCATAGCCTGCTACACCACAACACCAATTTATGGAGCACCAGGAGATCCAAAATTCAGCTCCTGCAAATTCCCGCTGTTGCACTACATAGGGTCAATGTTCTTTTACATACAAAGCTCCACTTTGGCTGAATGGCCTCAGCCCCACCATCTCTTCAGCCCCAACTCTTGGTATGTTTAAAACCAGATGCGGCTCCATCTCACTGCCTCCAGCTCCTGTGATTGCCACACCTAAATGCAGACCACCATCTCCTCCAGCTCCTTTAGTTGCCTCACTTCACCCAGTCACACCCACCACTCCTACAGCCTCTCTGTACCCCTTTGATGCACTTATACCCTATCTGCCCATCCCCTTCTGCCACATCTCCTATCTGCTCTTCCTACTATCTGTCCTATCCCAACCCCTTCCTCCCTGATTCCTACTACCTGCCCTTTTTTCTCCCATCCTCCTTTTCCCCTCACCCCCATTACCAGCAGTTCTCCCCAATCATCATCTGACAAAAGCTATGGGCTGTTTCATTGTCCCCCTACCTCCTCTCCCCTGTCTCGTTGTTTTCTCCTGTGTTATAAGCCTAGGCCATAACTTGGTCTCTTGCTCTCTAAATGTACCCAACCACAATTGTTATTCCTATTGGCCATTGCCCCAATTGTCTGTAATCACCACATTGTTGTATTTTCTATTGATTTGTTGTTTTTCAACTGTATCTTCTGTAATAACTTTCAACTGATGTGGAACCTTTGTAAAGAGTCTTGGCTCAAAGCTAATTGTAATCCTAGAACTAAATAAACAAATAAAAATAAAATTATGTATTTTGACGACTTGTGTTCAGTCTGCTAACCAGTTTGCTATCCACCCTATAACATGCTGATTTGTTTCAGTGGTGACCAGTTTGTTTATAAGTATGTAATGTAAAACCTTATCAAAGGCCTTTTTAAAGTCCAAATAGAGTATATCCACTGGTATTCCTTTGTCTATTGATTGACTAATGGGTTAATAAAAGGATATCAAATTGGTAGTGCAGAATCTACCTTAATGAATCCATGCTGCTTAAGATCTTTAAGACCCATGTTATCTATTTGGTTTTCAATTCTATTTTTACATATTCTCTCCATGGCCTTGCACATCTCTGATGTGAGGCTAATAGATCTATAGTTTTCAGCCTCCTTTCAATTCCCTTTCCATTTATAAATTGGGACAACTATAGCTTGTTTCCAGTCAAGTGGGAGGTTGCCAGTCTTCAGCATTGTATTAAATAACAGGAGGAGGGGTAACAATTGCAGACATAGGGTTTTTAATAAATTTGGCATTTATACCATCCAACTGTACCACAGAATATGGTCTCAAGTCTCTAATTGATCTAGTTATTTCATCTAGGGTAATAGGATCAAACGGACCAATCCTTGGTTTTGGTAGTCTACTCTGCTGTCTTGGTTGAATACTGATCCAAGGAAGGCATTCATTTTGTTATCTATGTCAAGTGGGTTTGTCAGTTCTTTATTATTATATGTTAGGTTTATTGTCAAAGTTATGTTGTTTATTCTAATTACTGTACAAAAAGGCTTTTGTATTTTTGTTGCAATGTAGCTAATTTAAATTCAATTTTCCATCTCTCCTTCTAATTATATTTTTAGTTTTCCTTAATTCACTTTTATAATTTGCAGTATTATGTTTAGTCCTGTTTTTTTTCATTTTTTAAAAGCCTTTTCTTTGTTTGAAATTTGGTTCTTTACAGCTCTAGTTAACCATACTGGTATTTTTCCTTTATGATTGTGTGCTTTTACCCTGGGCACATACAGATGTTTAAGCTCAGCAATGATGGACTTCATTAAATTCCAGCATTGTTCAGCAGGCAAATCCTTAAACAAAGTTTCCAAGTTATATCCCAGGAGGGTTTTGTTAATTTTGATATATTCTGCTTTATTGTGTTGTATTTGTATCATATTTTGCTTGTACATTTCTTATGTTTATATACACTAAAAGTTATAGTATTATGGTCAATGTTGCCAATTGGACTGCTAACAACAGGAACTGAGATATCTGTCGATAAATTTGTAAGCACCAAATCCAGAATGTTAGATCCCTAGTTGCATCATGTACCATCTGTTCAAGTCCAGCATCAATATATGAGTTTAAAATAGACCTTCCAAAGTGGTCCTAGTCATTATATTTTCCCAATTTATTTTGGAGAGATTGAAATCACCCACCACTATTAAATCAGATTCTGAGGCTATCTGTTCAATTTCGGATATCAGTAGTTAATCATACTGCAGATCTGCCAGCGATGGTCTGTAATAACTGGGTAATATAAAATGTTTCCTACCTCTGGTTTTACTTTAATATAGATACCTTCCAATTCAGGTGAATGTTTATTTGGAAAATATTCAGAAACATCTAATTTATTTAATACAAGCAGACACACACACCACTTCCTTTTTATTCTTTCTATTGTTGTTAAGGTAGTGTAATTCTGAACATTTATAGACCATTCTGATGTATCATCCCACCAGCTCTCAGTAATTGATGCAATATCTATTGCTTTATCCAATAAAACTTGAGTTAGCTCAGAAAGTTTAATAATTGACAAACTTCTTGCATTGGTTGCTAGTATATTATAATAATCATTGAGGTGAACATTTTTGCATAGTTATTCCCTATTTGCCCTTAATTCTTAGTTTAAAATGTTCTCTATTGATTTTGAAATGGAATGTCCCAGTACACCAGCACCTTTTTTGTTCAAATGAGGTCTGTCTCAGCAATAGAGACTATTGTCTCCATCAAACCTTTCCCAGTGGGTTATACAATGGATATCTATTTGCAGGCACCATTTACATAGCCATTCACTTATTTGTTTAATTATGGTTTGATGTACCTTGCTTGCTCATGGCACAGGGAGATTTCTGAGATAACTATTTCACACTCATGGTGTCTCAATGTTTCAACCAGTTTAATATAATCCTCTTTGATGTTTTCAGTTGAGAATTTAACAACATCATTGATTCCTGCATGAATAATTATTAAGGGTTTTTACCAGAAGTATTAACAATTTTGGTGGCCATTCTCTCAATGTCTCAGATCCATACTCCCTGTAACTAAGACACATTGTACTCATTTGATCCATTTTACAAATGTAGCTGTCTGTATATTCGGTAGTAGAGTATTCCATTACTATGACCTGCCTTTTAATTCATTTGAGGTTCTGGGATCATTACCTAAGCTGACAGTTGATGTCATAAACTCTGGGCCAGGGGATTATTCATGGCACAACTTGTGCTAGCAAGGGAACACTAGTAGACCAGGGCAGGACATGTTCATTAGTATGGATCAGTGATTTATTTGTGGCACTAATGGAGCTAACAAGGGGTGCACTAGGAGACAGAGATAAAACATGTTCATTAGTCTGGATCAGTGAGACTTTAGTACCATTCTGACTGTTCTCATCCTGATTAATGCTGTTACTGTCATCAGAACTCTCAGCACACTCTTCACCTTCTAATGCGAGAGATGCATATTTGTTTTGGACTGGTATCTCAAAATCCATACATCTGCCTTTCTTATTCATATTCTTATTCCTAACTGGACTCCATTCATCCTCAGTGCCACTATTCTGGTCTCTTGCTCTTTTAAAGCAGTCATTGGAGGGTATGGTTGTTTCATGACATTGACTGACTCAACTATAGGGCTGAAACTTTATTTGTTTCATGTTCTTTATGAAGTTTATTTATGGTTAGCTCTAATTCTTTGATTCTGCTATTCAAAGCCTGAACCTGTAGACATTCATCACACTTTAGGCCAGTAAAGCCTGATTGAGACTCTAAGTGGAATTTTTGCATTATATACATAACATTGCTATCTCCCCCATCTGCAAGGTTACAAACCCTTCATTGATATTCATTACTTAGTATTCTAATTCTGTTACCTCTATAATTTAATGTAAAGTGTCCTCCAGCTATCCAGCATCTCCAGTGGATGCAGCAGACACACACAGACCCTGTGTACTCTCACCCTGCTCACTGAGCAGCTTTAAGTGCCAGTACACAAGAAGTCAGGCTGCTTCCTGCTTCCTGGTTTTAGCACCAGAGTGAGGGGTTTAAACCTCATATTTTCACCTCACAAAGCACCAAATAGCCCTTAAAAGAGCTCAATTCAGATGATAGTGTCACCACTATCGTGCCAGCAGCTGATGTTCAGCCTCTGTTCTCATGCTGACTTGTGTGCTTCAGCTAGTTACACCCCAGTATCCCAGAATGCTTGGTGAAAGCACAACTTCTGGCAATACAGAGAAAGGCAGCAATATTACAGACAACATGGCAGTCACTAGAATCACACAGACAATAATAAAAGCAATTCAATGTTTCATCTGGTGCCCCTCTCCATAGTTTCACTATTACTCCAGTTCTGATACAGTTTGTACACACACTGTCCTACTCTCTGTGGTAAGCCTTAGTGCCACTACACAGGAAGTCAGGCTGCTTCCTGCTTCCTGGTCATAGCGCTCAGAGCGAGGGGTTTAAATCTCGTATTTTTACCTCACAAAGCACCAAATAGCCCTTAAAATAGCTAATTCAGCTGATAGTGTCACCACTGTAGTGCCAGCAGCTGATGTTCAGCCTCTGTACACACGCTGAGTTGTGTGCTGCAGCTAGTTACACCCCAGTATCCCAGAATGCTTGGTGAAAGCACAACTTCTGGCAATACAGAGACAGGCAGCAATATTACAGACAACATGTCAGTCACTAGAATCACATAGGCAATAATAAAAGCAATTAAATTTAATGTTTCATCTGGGTACCCTCTCCAGAGTTTCACTTTTACTCCAGCTCTGATAGCGATTTGATAGAGTTGTTATGAGGATGGGATGAAGTATCACACAATGCACAGATATAATCATACTCATCTTCCCTTGTGTATGATGTATTAACCACTGCCAATTGTATGTACATCTGGTATATTGCAATTCTAATACTGCATGTTGTCTTGTTACTTTGTATTATATTTTATCTGTTATTACCCTTGGATGTGTTCCTCCTCTATTTTCCTCCATTCACCTCCCTCCAGGTCACATCTGTAAACAAGTCTGCTGTTCTGTGTGTAACTCACATGGTAAAACATTGTCAAATAAATAAGTAAATAAATAAATACATCAATAAATAAATAATTATATACATTTTATTTATTTAGTGTCTACGGAAACAATCTTTGAGCTAGGAGCTCATTTACAAAGTTTCCACATCAGTAACTGAAAATAAACAAGTACACAAAGACAAGTGCTATATATAGAAGTAAAACATAATGGCTAGTCTAATTAAATACAGGCTACAGTAAGTTGCAGAGCATTCACAAAAAGCTTATTATAGCAACTGGAATTATAATGTTTACATAGGGAGGGTTATATTCTGGAGGCAAAGAGAGAAATGGGAACAAAGCCAGGAGTTGGCATCATCAAGAGACAGAAGGAAGAAGTTAGGAGCAGAAAGGCAGAGTAAGTGGGGTAGGAGAGGGTAGAAGAAGTTAAGGGAGAGTATAGGTTGGATGACAGCAGGAGATTTTGTCCAGTGGGGGAGAGTGGTGGAGAAGGGTAATATGGCATGAATATGTGAGGGAGGGGTTGAGAAGGAGTTATGGTGGTGAGTTAGGGGTGGAGAGGAGGAGAGACTGGTGAAGAGTAGGAATGAAGGAGGTAATGGAATTAGTCTGAGCAACCACATACACATAGGGTGATCAGGTATTGCAGTAGTTCTTTTCAAAATGCCAAGCTTTGGAATGTTGGTTATGTCAGGAGGAGTTCATTGAGCTATTAGTAGGGCCTAATAGGTGACGGATCATTGGACTAGAGCTGTGTGTTGAAAGGGAATATGTAAGTCATTTCTCACCTTTCTCTAGTATGATGTGAGTTTAAGGCAGATTTTAGGAGCTTCTGTAGGGCTGTTGAGGTTAGACCTAGAAGAGTTTTTTCCCATGAAGGTAGACCTTATACTTATACCCTCCTCTTTAGGTTAAGCCACTTGGTCTGGGAATAAAGGTCATAGGTGTGCAATAAATTGTATGCACCTAGGACCAGCCTGCAGACCTTTGTTTAAAGCAGTTCTTACCTTTTTAGAGCAGTTTCAGCTGATGTGCTGTACACAACTAGACCACAGTCTATGATAGCTATTATTAAGTTGTTGACTGTAAGTATCAAGGCTTTAGCCATCATGTAGTGTCATGCCTATAAAGTAAACCAGTTCTTGTATTGACAGTTTTGCTACATGGTCTATATGGTAGGAGAGTGAGAAGGAGCTGACTAGGGTAATGCCTAGATACTTGAAGGTGTTGACTTTCTCTGAAGGCTCATGGCTGCTGTTTAGGATTGTCAGGTGGCTGGGCTTGTTTTGTTTTGAGGATTGGAGAACAGCATTACTTTTGTTTGTTTTTATAGGTTAGAAGAAGTTTATTCTGATTGAACCATTCCTAAATTATAGAGAAACTTTCTTGTAGATTTTTGTGAGCAGGTTAAGATGGGGCTACTGAAGAAAATTGCTGCATCATCTGCATAGAGGATAATTTTGATTGGGCAGACACCAGAAAGCGAATTGAGAAACAGGTTAAAAAGAGCAGTCCCAGGATGGAACCTTGAGGAATGCCTAGGGACACTTTCCTGCAATCAGAGAGTTCATGCTAAAGTTTAAAAAGGAGTTTAGAGGCTTATGAGGCCTTAAGTGCTCTTGTAGTAGTCAGTTGTAATAAATGAGTTTATATCCTGAAAGAATTAAGCTATCTAGAAGTTGTTTAAATTTGTTTTTGTTTTGCTGATAACTACTTCAAGTGGATGCTTGTTCCAAGGATTGACAATCCTGAGAGTACAGAAAAAATTGTGATTTGCATAGTTAAACTTCTAGCCAGATAGTTGGAGGGATGACCTGTTGTATTAAAAAGAATAATTTTAAACTTGAAGTCCAGTTCTGTTAATAAATAATTATATCAAACATTAGGAGACGGTCCTGCCTGAGGCATGGTGTGGTGAGGGTCATGAGGTTCAGATAATTAATTCTGTACTGAGGGGCTGATTATGTAAGCTGACTGTGTTGGTGAATCTTCTTTGGACCTTTCCTTAAAAGGTTCTTAAATATCTTAAACAGACACCAGAGCTGTGAAGCATGTTCCAAGTGAGACCTGGCATATGTCCTATACAGAGGCATCATAACCATAGGGTCCCTAGATCTTATGTTCCTTTTATGGACCATATGACTCTGTTGGTTTTAGTGACTGACTCATTAAGCTGCCTTGGGTGACCCAAATGATTGGAAATAAATGCCCCAAGGTTCTTTTCATTTGTGGTAGTTTCCAGAATAGAGCCCCTGTTATACACATTTGTGAATTACAGGCACCTAGATGCTTTGCTTTCATTAGTGTGAAGTCTCATGCCCCATATGTTAACCCAGTTTGAAATTTTATTCAGAAAATTTTGAATGATTTGTTACTGTGCAGGACTTAAACAAGGGTCACTGATTTTAATGTCATCTGCGTATTTTACTGATTATGAAATACAGTTCTTGGTTAGGTCTGAAATGAGGGCTTGGAACAAACAGGGACCCAATACAGAGCCTTGTGGAACCCCACTAGTAACCTGACCAACCTCGGACAAAGATCTTGTGATGTGGACACCTGAGATCTATCATGCAACCAGTTAACAATCCGATTTACTAAATTTTTATTAATATTAAAGTGTGTAATTTTGATAAAAGGGTCCAATGAAGCATAGTGTCAAAAATCCTGTTGAAATATATGAATATGATGTCAAAGCATGTCCTGCAGTCCAAGTTTGAACTAACCTGTTCATAAAAACACATGAGGTTTGTTAGGCAGCCCTTCCCTTTTCAGACCATGTTCCGTGTCCAGATCATGAAGTACTGGAGTAACTAGGTCCTTTATTAAACCTTCAAGACCTTTACAGATAAATGATATCTGGCTGATAGGCCGGTAGTTTTCCCAACAGTTTTGTGTCCCTTTTGTGTATGGGAACCACGTGTGCTATTTTCCAGTCATCTGAATAAAAGATGCTGTCAGACATCCTTTAAAAATAATTTTAAGGGTGAACAAGACTATCTGACAGAAGATATAACAGATGACCAGCTACATTATCAGGCCCAGGGCAGAATTTCCCATTTAGGGATTGTAGTTTATCATATAGAGATTTTTCAGAAATACTGATACGGTTATCTGAAATAGGTGTAAGATTTGAACTAATATGTTGTGCATGAAACACCTCACAAAACTTTGTATTAAAATTTCTGCCATTTCCTTAGGTACATGAATCTGTCGATTATCCATTAATAAGGGGCCTACCTGGCATATAGGTTTCTTAGGAGTTAATATAGGTGTACAAGAGTGTTATTTATTTTTATTGGTTGGGTTCTGTGGGCAAGGTAGCTCTAGAACTACCCAACAGTATCCGTGATAGCTGAAGTACATGTAGTTTTTGAGCAGAAGGTGGTGATTATCATTGTCAAATGCTTTTGTGAGGTCATCAGATATAGATCACACTAGATGGCCACCAACTAGTGCCTTGTGGATGTAGTGAGTATACTCAAGTAATGCAGTAGTGCAACAGTATCCGGTGATAGCAGAAGTACATGTAGTTTTTGAGCAGAAGGTGGTGATTATCATTGTCAAATGCTTTTGTGAGGTCATTGTATAGATCACACTAGATGGCCACCAACTAGTGACTTGTGGATGTAGTGAGTGTACTCAAGTAATGCAGTAGTGGTATGTAGTCCTATATGAAAATCATGCTGTTGTGCACAGGATGTTATACTTATTTAGGTAGTCATCTAGTTGATCAAAAACAGTGGGTTCAAGGGTCTTAGATAGTGGGAGGAGGATAGATATGGGCCTGTAGTTAGAATGGATTGCACAATCCATCCCCAGTTTAAAGTACTGGTGTGATCAAAGTGGATTTCCACTTCTTGGGGAATTAGCTTGTCTAAGGGATAAGTTAAGTATGGTTGTAATTGATAAGTGACTTCATCAAGAGAGAGGGCAATCATTTTCAAGTCAAAGATGGCATTGATGTTCCTCATTTTATCAAGGGTGCCTTTAAGATATTTCTTGGCTTCTGCTGGGGTGATCTGCTTGAAGTAGAAAGGATGGTACAAGGTGTGGGCTGTTTGTGGTCAGACAGGGTACCACCTAAGGTGTCTGTCTTGCCACCTAGGAAGTCCAGAAGGGGAGGCACAGATCAGTGAAGATGGTATATATATATATATATATATATATATATATATATATATACAGCAGAATCCCATTTATCCAACCCCCCATGGACATGTTAATAGTCCATTTAAACAGGTGATTCTGTAGGTTAGACTTTGTTATTAGTGTAGCATCTCGCAATCAACGAATACAGCACTGTCAATGAGTACAGTAATAGCACTTTATTAGTTAGCTGGTGCAAAGAACAAATGAAAAATGCTTAAATTGTAAACATAAATACAAATACTGTGCTATATCAACTAAAGTTACTTTCTTAGAAAAAAGTGTGTCACTGATTTTTGTTTCAGTGCACTTGTGCACTTCTAACTTGCCCTCATCTGTAAGTTCCTCAGCAGCATTAGCTCGACAGGAGAGGTGTCTGGTTGTGTTTCAAGGTAGTTAAGGCATTGCCCAAAGCAGGTAGCAGCATCCAAGTGACTCACTGGTGGTGGTAATGGCACCTTTTGTCATCTTCCTCGTCTGAGTCTTCCATTGCATCCTGTGTATTCTGCACCATGTTTACTATTGCCTCCTCGTCAAGAGTTTCGTGGCCTTCCTCTCCCATGTCACATGACATCCATTCACACAATGTGAAGCAGTAAGTGGTTCTCTGATAACTGGGCGGCAATCTCCTGAAGCTCCACCTCTTCTACAGCGTGTATCGGCTGTTCATTTCAGAATCACTCTCCTCCGCTTCCTCCATTTCACTGTCTTCTGAAAACTTTATTCCTGAGCACCTCCAAGACTTCTGTATTGTCTCTGGCCATACATTTGCCCATGCCTCTGCCAACTTGTAGCAGACATCCTTCAGTGTAAGTTTTTATGATCTGACACAAAGGGTTGATTCATTCTCCTCTGTTAGAACAGATTGCAGATTTTTTCTATAGTTGAGCTTCATTGTCTCAAGGATGCCTTGATCGCATGGTTGTATGCGGAGGTTGTGTTGGGAGGTAGGAAAACACACTTGATCTCACCATCCCTTGTTTTACAGGTGGGATATCGGATGTGCTGGTGTATTATCTAATAGAAGAACAGCCTTTAAGGGCAGTCTTTGTGAACTTAAATGTGACTTAATAGATGGTACAAACTGCTCTTTAAACCACAATGTAAACAAATGTGAATTCATCCAGCTGTTAATCTGGGACCCATACAACACTGGGAGAGTTGACATGTTAATGTGCTTGAAACATCTTGGCAAATGGGACTTGACAATCATGAAAGGTTTCAGTTTATGACTACCACTGGCATTTACACAGACAAGGATGGTCACACGTTCCTTATTTTTTAAACCAGGAGCATCACGCCCGCCCCATGAGTGGGTGTCTTATTAGGCAAACACCTCCAAAATAGCCCAGTTTCATCCACATTGTATACATGATCTGCGGTGAGACTGTTGGCTGAAATGATCTCTTTAGAACTCTGCAAGAAGGTGCTACCTTCTTCAGCAGCACTCAGATGCTCGCCACGAAGTTTTAGCTGACGCATATTGTGCCATTTTTAAAATGCTCCAGCCATCCATCACTAGCAGTGAAAGGTGTGTTACCACCTAGCCTTTGGTAGAACTGTAGGGCCTTTTCCTTCAGTAATGGCCCTGATATAGGGGTGCCCTTTCCCTTTCCTGCTTGAACCACACATAAATGGCAGAATCAGTCTTCGCCAGCACAGGTAGGCATGTTTTTCCTCAAGTCTCCACCTGAAGTAGACTCTATTGTCAAGGCAAAATTCTAAGCTTTCTTTGCCTCTCTAATGTCAAACACAGTTGATTTCCCACTCCATATTCCAATGCTAGAGTTATTGCTTTCTCTCCATTCTCAAGGCTCCACAATCCTAATTTTCTGGGCTAGACTTAGCACTGTATGCTTTCGTTTGGACATGATTACAGTACATAAGCTACATCATTGAGCACTGAGGGAGAATGAAACATTTTATACGCAGTAGGAAACAGTAAAAAAACAGTTCAGCAATTATCAAACTACTGTATTCACTGTTAGCAATCACTGTAACTAATTGACAAGCACTGGCAAGTGCTTGCTAATTGATTTTGACAGTCACCTAACTATTTTGACGAACACGTACTGACTAGTATAGTAGAAGTGATGAAATGAATGGGACACAGTGATAGTCCATTAGATAGGAAGTTCCAGATGAGCAGGATCCGGATAAATGGGATTATGCTGTGTATATATATATATATATATATATATATATCTGTATATATGGGGCTGGATATTCAAACTGCTCTATTTTGTGGCACAAGCCCTTGCGCTGCACAAAATAGTTGTGCAGAGGTGTGGCGGAGCGATATTCAAAGGAGTTGTGCTATTGAGCAACCCTTTGAATATCACCCCTGGCCACAGCCACTGTGCATGCGCAGTGGAACTTGCGCCACCGCAAGTGGTCAGAGTAGAGCATCTAACTTGGCGGTGGCGAAGTACCATTGCGCCATGCACAAATTTCCTATATTCAAAAGGTGAAATGCAAATGGGCCATAATTCATGCAAGGCACAGGGGCCATTTGCATCTGTTTCATAGCCCCATTTGCATGCCATTGGCATGCGCGTCTTGATCCGGACTTGCACCTGGCGCCCTGCCAGGCAGCAGCCATCGAGGACCGACGCCTCGCCGCCCGATCGCAGGCAAAAGAGTAAAAAATCCCCAACCCCCACTGGCTCGATCGCGGTCAAAAGCTGAAATAACCCCCACTAGCCTGATCACGGCAGCAAAGTGTCCCCGAATGTATCCCTGGTGGTCCAGTGGACTGATAAGCCCGATTGAGGGCTGAACAGGTTAACCCCTGAACATATCCCTGGTGGTCCAGTGGACTGATAAGCCTGATCGCGGGCTGTAAAGGTTTAAACACCCCGAACATATCCCTGGTGGTCCAGTGGACCGATAAGCCCGATCTGGCTGCATTATTTTGTGACACCCCCAAGAACACATCCCTGGTGATCTAGTGTCCCCCACCCCACCCACCCATGAAGCCCCACCACCCCACCCCACACAGCCGGCAGGTGGCAGCATCCCACCAGCCTGCCGCCCCGCCGCCCGCTAATCTGACTGCTCAGAGCTGCATGCCCATTGGTGCAGAGGAGAGCCAATGGGCATGCAGCCCATACCGCATAAGGCAGTCCAGATTTGTGAATGATTGAATTCTGGGGTCATTAAAATAATGCAGCCCGCGATCGGGCTTATCGTCCACTGGACCACCAGGGATATGTTCGGGGGTGTTTAAACCTTCCAACCCATGATCGGGCTTATCAGTCCACTGACCACCAGGGATATGTTCGGGGTGTTTTAAACCTGTTCAGCCCACGGTTGGGCTTATCGGGTCCACTGGACCACCAGGGATATGTTCGGGGTGTGTTTTAAATCTGTTCATCCCGCGATCAGGCTTAGCGTCCACTGGACCACCAGGGATATGTTGGGGGTAACACTTTGCTGCCCGCGATCGGGCTGTTGGGGGTGATTTAAGCTTGCGCCGGATCGGGCCAGTCGGGGAGAGGGACTTTTCTGCTTTTGCCCGCGAACGGCCAGTGGGAGGGGTGGGGGACTTTTACACTTTGCCAGTGATCGGACTGCAAGGGGGGCACAGGAGTAGGTTGAGGCCAGCCACAGGTGGCAGCTGCTGTGCTGTGCCCTGCAATGTGTCAGCTCACCTGTGGGTGGCCCTTGACTTGATCATTTTTTTTGGCTCAAAGTTGTGCAGGAGCAGGTTGGGGTTGCGCCAGATCTCTGCACAGCCCGCTGAATATCGGCTGTGCAGTTTATGCATGGTTCCTCCCACTCCAGTTCAGCATGCATTCATTTGCACTCGCGCTGTTGCTCAGCATGTTTTCAGTGGTGCAACTGCCTCCTGCTGAATATCGCAGAATGGCACAATTTCGGACTTGCAGGTGCAATCCTATTACGCATGGCGCAACCCTTTGAATATCTGGGCCATAGTCTCTAAATTAGACTTAAAATTAAAGATTTTTAATTAAGGTTTAACAACTAAGGATTTCCAATTAATTGTATTCACTGATGGTGATCTTGTGATAGAGTCAATGAGAGGAAAACATGAGGAGAGACTTCTGCTGTGCTCTGGAACTGTGAATGGCAGAATTAAAACTACCAACCAGGAAACATCTTATGCTCTGTGAGCTGCGTTCAATGTTATCCTGTGCAGTGTATTCTGGATCAGCCCCAACAGCCATCTTCTGAGCATGTTTCACAGTGTGCGACCTTCACAAAGACATGCCACATGCTATGCTGGAGTTTATGGGACTCTATGAAGGCATCCACCTGCACTGTGATTATGGTCTCACATGGAGCTTCCCAACACTGACGGTCAATCTAACTGGCCTATAATTCCCTTGGTCCCCATACTCACCTTGGTGAAGGTGGCAATATGTGGTACCCTCCAGTCCTTGGAGACTATGCTCATCTAAATTTAGTAGTTGAATATGCCTTCTGGAAATGTTACCAGAGCCTGCCCCAGCCCTGAGTACCAATGGCTGAAAACTGTCCAGTTCCAGGTACTTACTCTCCTACTGTCCCTTCACACCCTTAAACACTCTTTCCTATGTGATACTGCCCATTTCCATTTTTATGTCATCTTGTGCATGTGAAAGCAACATCTTCTGGTAGTAGGAGAAATACAGAGGTGTGTCAGTGTTGGTGAATGCAGGACACACTTAGTACCTACATCTGTCATACCCCAATTATCGAAGCATACAAGTGGTGACACAAGTATTATGTAAAGTGCCACCAACTTTAAAGAATGTGCTGCTGCAATCAGAGACAAGCTCATCATGCAGCAGCAGCACAGACGACACACCTCCCATATGTGCCATTCCTGGTGAAACATTTCAATAAACATGGCAGCGGTTCCTGCCATCTGCCACACAATCCCAAAGAAAGTTGACATCAGGGGGTAGTCCCGTATTGGCATATCCATCCCCCACATTATGTGTGGCACACTGGAGCCCACCCCAGTGTGCATTCCTCCTGAAAGATGACTGCTCTGGCATGTTTCCCCGCCCCACCCCCATTGTGTGGCACACTGGGAGCCCACCCCAGTGTGGTCAACATTCTCCTTGAAAGTCGAGGGCAGACTGGGAGCCCACCCCAGTGTGTCTATTTGTTGTATTTCACCTGTAAAGAAAGAAACCATCCTGCAGTGCAGTGTCTGTTTTTTCTGTACCTGAAAAAAAAAGGTCCATTGTCCATTGCACCTCTTCCCCAACCCAAACCCACACTCTGTGCACCCTATTTCCCACACCCCTCACCCCATACTTACCTCCGAGGTCCGCTACTGTGAGCTTCGTGATCGGGAATACATCTAGACTCTTCAAAGCCGAACTGCAAATGGAGAAATGCCAGTAAGCTGTATAATGGCATCATGGGGGGTCAACATAGGTGGATATTTCAGACATTTTTTAATTTTGGCTCCCAATTTCCAACATGGGGTTCTTGGACTGCTCCTCATGAACACATGCACTGTCATCTCATTATTCTGTCTCAAAGGTGATTTCGTAGTCACTACACAGAATCACCTTTTGGGATTGAGTAAGGAAATGACAGTACCACTGTTCATGAGGTGGGGTCCCAAAAGCATATGTTACAAATTTGGTGAAAAATTCCAAAAACTGACAGCATTACTTAGTGCATTGTGCAGTTTCCATGTACACTCTTAACTGCAACAGTGTTTTTATATTTTCACTCCAGATTTCCAACATTGCCATTTTTTCACACCTCCTTATGAACAGTACAGCTGTCATTTTTCACATCCTGCCTGAAATGTGTTTTGCACATCTGGTGCACAATGGCATGGTCACTGTGGGAAATCAACTTTTGGGAACAGATTAACAAAATCACAGTGCAGCTGTTCACGAGTGGAGGTCCCAAAATGCCTATGTTGAAAATCTGGTTAAAAATCCCCAAAATGATTGTGTTATGGGCGTGTGTTACACAGTTTCTATGCATTTCATTGATTTCGAATTTCTATATTTTCACTCCAGATTTTCAACATCACCATTTTTACACCTTCTCATGAACAGTATAGCTGTCATCTTCACATCCTGCCCAAAATGTATTTTTCACCCTGTGGCCCCAAATGGGCTATCGCTGATTGCAATCGCTGTGCAAAATCACCTTTTGGCTAACTGACTGATAGTGCCACTGTCATGAGGTAGGGTCACAAAAGCCCATGCTGAAAATTTGGAGGAAAATACCAACAAACACCTAGGGCATAAGGGTTTCCAATCATAACTCCCCACCTGTAGAGACTGATAAGCATCAGTGGTGTGACGGGGATTGTCGGCTGTAATGCTCATGCAATTACAACCCCACCCTACAGCCAGTGACAGGAATCGAGGTGTGCCTTGGACTCTTTGGACCCAAAGTTCACCCCATTCTCCTATACTGCACCCATCTCAGCATATTTCCTTATGGAATGGGGTGAGCATATGGTCTGAAGATCCCAAGGCACACCACAACACTTGCAAGTTTCTTCAGGGCAGAGTGAGGTGAAATGGTGTGCTGCTATGGCTGATGACCCAAAGTCACATTCCAATGCCTGTCAGTCTCTGCAGGGAGGGGTTTGGTGTCAGTTCAATACTTAAATGCCATTCCTATTATGAATCTCTCTAACTCTTGTTTACCAATGCCAATGCCAGAAAGACAACATTCGGCATTGACAAATGCTTGTTAAGCTATATATAATATTTAGAAAATGGCCAGAATGGATTCTGTATCCTGAATGGCTGAAAGTACCTCCAACCTGGACATCTGTTTTTCAATACATGACCAGGAAAAATAAGTGCCAGTCCAAGTGGCACCTCACTGTGTAGCATTCCATAGTGGTGCCCAGCCTGCTTTTTAATTGGCTGAACTCACTGAAGAAAATTTGAAACGCCACCATCTTTTTCTCTCACTTAGCGAGAGGTACTGATCTCCCTACCAAATGCAAACAGTATTTACATGCAGCAGCTCCTGTTTTAAAACAAAAAAAAACACACTTCAGTTATCTTGTGGTTTGAAGAGTGACACAAATGAACCACTCTCCCGACTGCACTGTCACTGTACCCTGATAACCGTCTCCTGACTATGGTCTTGCACTACCATGCCAACCACAAACAGACAGATAGTGATCTCTCAGCACAAGTCCCCACAATCACTGAGCCTGCTATAGAGAAAGAAACAAAAACATTTACCTCAGTACTTCAAGAAATCAAAAGAAATCTTTTCTTTTCTTTCCTGGTACATCGTGCTCAAACGTCTTTTTGCCCTTCCTGTACATTGAGGTCAAAGGTCACAGTGCACACAGAAGCAACTTCAGACATAAAAAAATGCACCAAAAAGAAAAATAAACTAGACAGAGACTGCTACAAAGAATTTTAGAGCACACTGCCTTTCTTCTTAGCAGGCAGTGTGTGTGTGTGTGTGTGTGTGTGTGTGTGTGTCTGTGTGTGTCTGTGTGTGTGTGTGTGTGTGTGTGTGTGTGTGTGCATGTGTGAGAGACTCTGTAGGGAGGCTGCAATCCACCTAAATGTTACAGGGAGAAGCAACAGCACCAGGACCAGCCTATGGACTACTTTATTAATACATTTATCTCTAATACATGTATTAATTTTTTCTCATCATTTACTGTATTATTTTTCAACTTCATATAAATGTACACAGATGGTCATTTTCTAAGTGCAATAATACCCTCCAGGGCGGCCATTATTAGAGGAAATACAGGACCGTCCAGTGGTTATAAGGCCCTTAGCCTGTAAAAGCTCAGGCCTCATTACGCCCTAGCAGTCCAGTATTTTCAATAATGCTTACATATTCCATATATGTGCTATGTTTATACCTGCTTAATCAACTGATTAAAACAGTTAGGGATTACTCTTCAGTTCTGTGTGGAAAACACACTGAATCAACATTTTGTCCATTGGTCTTCAGGAATTATCTAGAATAAGAAAATAAGCAACGTTAGTTAGTTAACTGTTCTTATTTTCTCTTTATAGATAGTTCCTGAATAATAACTATGGCTGAAAATGATTCCAACTCTACGTCCTATTTATAGCATGCATTTAATATTACCCTTTTGTTTCATTTTCATCACACATGCTGACACAGCACTTTTTTTTGGTTGTTACGCTTTTGAATACAGTATAGAATCCAGTCCAACTCCTTTTAGATGGTTATGCAAACTAGTCCAATAACATAGCCCTGATTTTCCTATGAGACAACTAGTTCTTAGGTATTAAATTTGTTATATTCACCAAGGCTAGAATTAAAATCTACAAGCAGTAATGAAGACTGATCCTGATAAAGCAACAACTTGAATATAAGCTGTCAAGTTCTGTCCATGAGATATCAGAAAAATAAATACTTATGTGGCATATACTTTAGATTTTAACTATAATACACTTTTGTATCCCCACTGTTGCAGAAACAAATATCATGTTACTACCCTTGAGAAGAACATAATTAATAATCAATCATTACTGGTTTTTCAACAATATCATTAACCATCTAAAAGATCTCTTAAAAGGATCTCCCATCCTTGCTAGAAAACTAACCACTGAATACTCATTCAAAACAATAAAATCCTTAGAAAGTACTCAAGTTTCTTGTATCATTACAACATCAAATCCCTTGAGATAATTTATATATTTGATCTTTCTAAATTTACTGGGAGGCCCAGCAATGTTCCAACAGAAAATCTAATATAGGCAGTCTATCGGACCATGATTTGTAGACTAAGGCAAGGCAACCTAATATGCTGGGAAATGCTTTATTACATGGATTGCTTTAGTCTATCTACTTTCCTATGCAGCACAGCAAATCTGTTATTAGTTTTATTTTATTTTTATTTTATTCTATTTGGTAACCAGGTAAGTCCTACTAGGCACAAGGCCTGTTTTCATAGTTGACCCGGGAGCACTGGGAGATTAAGCAACTTGCTCAGGGTCACACAGAATGCAGGTAGAGGTTGTTGGAATCAAACCCAGGTCTGCCAAATGAGCCAAACTCATTCACATGTCAGTATTCTAACCTCTAGGCTATACTGACTACAGTTTCATTGTTAGGAGTGGATAGAACAACCTCCTTTCTATTTCTCAATTTTCTGTGATGACATTTCCAAAAGTCATATTTTGTCGCTCAAACTTCTGTATTTTAAAACAGTAGCTGCAAAGATCTCTTGTACATCAACCAGGTAATTTTTAGGGATCTAGTTTATAAGATTTTCTAATATACTGTACTTTCTGCCAGCAGCTTATCTCTAACTTGAATATGAATCTGTCCACTATCTTAACACCACCCATTACTTGTAGTATAATTGTTTTTGAGATCCTTGTCAAGTAAATATTGTATGAAACTCCAAATGGAAGTTAATAATGAAGAATCAATATCTTCTGATTTTTTTAGTCAAAATCAAAATTTCATATGGGGCTTTCTAAAACTTTTGGTTTTAATTATTTACTGATATCATAATCTCATATCATTTGAATCAATCTTTCCGTCTCTGGGTCCTATTTCTTATGATTTCTAAAGGACACATTGGGGAAGATTAACTTCACTATTACTGTAGGAACAATGACTAATCTCATGTGTTCTAATTTCTCTCTTTCATTAAGGAAATGTGTCCTACTCTCATTTATGTTTTAATGATAAGAACAGTGTTCCTGTTGTGGTTCTCCAATATCTGTGATACCAGCTGGAATATGAATAACCAGATCACAGATTATGAGATACTTCACTAACTCCAACAAAGATTGAGGATTTTCAAAATATTTTTAAAGGAGTCCTGTCATTTTAAGAAGCAATTTATTCCAAAGTTTTATAAATAACATCTTCTCTGAAGGGCATATGCAATACCTGACTATGCTCAGTCCAGTTTATTACTTCCAGCAGATTGTCACTGTAATTTTCTTTTTATCCAAATGTATTGTCTCCTTCTGATCCTTGTTAGTATCTTTAGGTGATTAGAATATGCCAATGTGTGTTTATCTCCCATTACTAAGCCCTTATTAACCTCTTATTTCTTTTTCTTCCTGTTTGTTTTCTTAACCTTTATATTTATTTATTTTTATTTTATTGAAGAAATTTGGATTTACAGTCCTTTGAGTCATAAACTCCTTTGCAAAGGCTCCAAGTCAAAATACACAAATATAACCTATACAGTACAATACATAAGTAATACCAAATTGGGATATATACAATTGGCAGGTTGCAGCTTCAGAGGTCATAAAGTAGACCCTGAGTCATTGTTATATACATATGGCAGGTTACAGCTTTGAGGGTCTTAAAATGGACCTGGAGTCATAATTTATATACAAAGGAGTAAAATGGACAGGGAATCAATCATGAGATGCAGATAACAGTATGGCAGGGACAATACATGAACAACTATTACACAGAATAGTAATAAATCGAGATAGAAACATGAGTCCATAAGTAACTGAATAAAGGGAAAGGAGGAGGAGGAGTGGGAGAAAAAAGAAGGAGGGCAAAATCTGAGGAAGAGAGGAGGACGGCACCCAGCAGAGATGTCAGTTAGTCACCAGGTAAGAAAAAAGGTTTGTCTCCCATACGATGCACAGGGTAATGCCAAACTTCACCCAACAACTAACACACCAAAATCTGCCAATGGAAAATCATGTACACAAATGCTCACAGCGTGGAAATAAGATCCCAGACCTGCAGGCAATAATGTCAGAGGCTAAACTGGACATAGTAGCAATTAGTGAGACGTGGTTTACCAGTAACCACATGAGACTTCAGTACCTGGCTATGTATTGTTCAGAAGAGACCGAGGTGCAAAAGGGGGAGGAGTGGCCTGTATGTTAATGAAAATATCAAAGCTACAGAAATTCAGAATACACATAAGGAGCCAGAAGAATTGTGGGTCACCCTGGAAACAGGAAATGGGACAGCCATAAGAACTAGGGTTGTCTACAGGCCCCCAGACCAGAGGGAGGACATAGACAGATTACTGTTAGAAGATATAAAAAACATGACAGCTAAAGGGAGGTTCTGATAATGGGAGACTTCAACATGCCAGATACAGATTGGTCAATACCAGCAGGAACATCTGCCAGAACTAGACTCATAGTGGATTCCCTGCAGGGAGGGCCTCAAACAACTGGTACAGCAACCCACAAGAGACAGGGCTATCCTAGATCTAGTACTGACTAACAAAGAAGGGATCACAGATCTCCAGGTAGAAGGTCACCTGGGGCCAGTGACCATCACATGGTATGGTTCAATTTGGCTACTACATCTAAATCATCCCATTCCAAGGCAAAATATGGGACTTCAGAGGAGCTGACTTTGATAAGATGGCCAACAGAGTTAAGCTAGCCCTGGCAAAAAGAAACACAGGTGAGGAGGTACAGGCAAAGTGGGCAAGCATTAAGGATACAATACTTGAAGCAACATCCCATTGTGTTAGACAGAAAAGAAAGTGCAAAAGAAGAAGAAACCACTTTGGTTCTCAAATACAGTAGCAGAAAAGGTCAGAGCCAAAAGGCTGGCCTTCAGGAAATATAAGGAACACAGCGGATGAAGATAGGAGGCATACCAAACTGCCTAAGGGAAGCAGAGAAGGCAGTAGGCAGGCAAAAGTCCCAAACTGAGGAAACACTAGCACGAACAGTAAAAGAAGGTGACAAGACTTTCTATAGATACATTAGTGAAAGGAGAAAGTTCAGCGGGGTATTGCTAAGCTTAATGGAGAAAAGGGAGCATGTGAGGAGGAGGACCCTGTAAAGGCATCTATCCTAAATAGATACTTTGCTCAGTATTTACTGAAGAGAAGGTAGGGCAGGGCCCACAGCTCAGCATCATGGACACAGGGGAGAGAGGTGAGCACTACTCCCTCTCACAAAAAGAAAGGGTCCTACAAGAGCTTGCTAAGCTCAGGGTGGATAAGGCAATGGGACCTGATGGCATACATCCCAGGGTACTTAAGGAGCTAAAGGAGGAACTAGCAGAGCCATTAGCAGAATTGTTTAGTGAGTCTCTGAGCACAGGAGAGGTCCCAGAAGACTGGAGAAGGGTTTCATGTGATCCCGCTCCACAAGAGTGGTAGCAGGGAGGAGGCGGGGAACTACAGACCAGTCAGTCTTACCTCAGTAGTGGGCAAGATTATGGAGGCACCTTTAAGGAAAGGATAGTGCAACACCTGGAATCCATAGGGGCACAGGATCCAAGACAGCATGGGTTTACAAAGGAAGGTCCTGTCAAACTAATCTCATAGATTTCATTGACTGGGTAACCAGAGTGGTGGACCAAGGGGAGCAGTTGATGTCGCCTATCTTGACTTCAGCAAAGCTTTTGACACTGTTCCACAGAGAAGATTGATAAATAAGCTAGGTAGGCTCTGGGTGGGTCAGAAGTTGGTCAACTGGGTGGCAAACTGGTTGACTGGCAGAAAACAGAGAGTGGTGGTAAATGGTATACAGTCAGAAGAGATGCAAGTCACAAGTGGGGTACCTCAGGGATCAGTCCTGGGGCCAGTCCTATTCAACATCTTCATTAGTGACCCTCGCAGATGGACTAGAGGGTAGGTTTGTCTGTTTGCAGATGACACCAAGATCTGCAACAGAGTAGATGATCCAGATGGGTGGGCAGAATGAGAAGAGATCTGATCAACTAGCAAAATGGTCAGAAGAGTGGCAACTGGATTTAATGCAAAGAAGTGCAAAATCATGCACATAGGGAAGAGAAACCCTGAAGCCACTTATAGGCTGGGAGGAGTTGCTAGCAGTCACAAAGGAAGAAAGAGACTTGGGCATCATCATCACTGATGACCTAAAATCATCCAAGCAGACCTCTAAAGCCAGTAGGTAAGGCTAGGGGGTGTTAGGTGTATTAGTAGGGTATCACAAGTCGTAAGAGGGAGGTAATAATCCTCTGTACTAGACATTGGTTAGGGCCCCATCTGGAGTACTGCATGCAGTATTGGAGGCCACACCTTCACAAGGACATTAACCAAATTGAGGCAGTCCAGAGAAGGGCAACCAAAATGCGCAGGGACTGCATCAGAAGACATATGAGGACAGATTAACGGAGCTCAATATGTATACCCTTGAGCAAAGGAGGGAGAGAGGTGACATGATCGAGACATTTAAACACCTTAAGGGGATAAACAAGGTGAAAGAGTCTAACATGTTTAAATATAAGAAAATAGCAGGACAAGAGGACACAGCATGAGATTAGAGGGAGGCCATTAAGGGGAATGTGAGGAAATTCTTTTTCACAGAAAGGGTGGTAGATGCATGAATGGCTTACCACAAGAAGTGGTGGCTAGAATACAGTGCAGGGCTCAAACAGGCATGGGATAGGCATAAGGGAGCAATACAAATGACTATGAATAGATAGGTCACTGACAGAGCAAAGGCAGATGGCACATTTATAAGGTAGAAAAAGAAATGGGCAGACTGGATGGGCCTTATGTCCTTAACTGCAGCCAACTTCTATGTTTCTATGTTTCTATGTAGTGGCAATCACAATTACTGGTGAATGTTATTACCTGAGTCCTGTCTTGAAAAAGCCAATACTCAAAAGAGATGATGTTTCTAGTGGGAGTTAATTTATCCAGAGAGGTGCCCTATGGTAGAAGGTGCATTGGCCAAAGGATATCCTACACCTGGGACTGACAAAAGGGATCTTGAGGAGATATGGGTGGCCCTATTAGGTGGGCAGTTTGGATTAGGTTACGGAGGCCAGGTGGGAGAGCCCGAGGAGAACTCTTTGGCAAGCAGGCAAGTGTGGTAGCGGTGTCTCTCATCAAAGTTCAGCCAGTTAGAGGTCCAGTAGAGGTCACAAGTTGGCATCATTCTGTCACACCCAGCCACAAGCTGGCATGCTATGTTTAGAGCAATTTTGACTCTGTGTAGTGCAGTGTTGCTGGCAGAGCCATACAGTACAATCCCATAGCGCACCAGTGAGAGCACTGAAAAGGCAACCACCAAACAGAGTGCTTTAGGAGGCAGACAGTGCTTGTGATTATATAGTAGGCCTATTCTGGTGTTAACTGCTGAACTTACAGTATGGATGGGGTTAATATAGTAAGCATGGAGTCAAGGGTGATACCAAGATATTTGAAAGAGGTGACTTGATTAAGGCCAGTGTTATGGGTGTTAAATATAGTCAGGGGATTGTAGCATGTTTGTTCCAGCAGCTGGCAAAAACTATGATCTTCTTTTTTGTAGTTTATCACCAGCTTATGCTCCAAGAACCAGGCTCTGACTCAGTGAAGCTTTTTGGTTTGAGTTGGAGGAAGTTGGGTCTGGGTGACTGCAAAAAGGACTACATCATCTACATACAGCAGTATTTTGCCAGAGCAGGTGTTGGGAATTGAGTTTAGGAAGAGACTAAACAATAATGGACCTAATATTGAGCCTTGAGGGACCTCTGAGAGTACAGTGAGGCAGGATGAGAGAGAGAGAGATCCCTATGCAAACTTTCTGGGAATGACCACTGAGGTAGTTTATAAACCAGGAGGTATTGTCAGGAACCAGGCCCATAGAGTAAAGTGTATTAAACAGGAGGGCGTAGCTGATGATAATAAAAGCCTTGGTAAGGGCTATGTAAACAGATCCAACCAAGTGACTGCAATCTAGTGCTTGGTGGAGAAAGCTGGAGCATTTGAGCAGGACGGTTGTGATACTGTGGTCTTTCCTGATTCCATGTTGCTCGGGACAAGGCAGATTAAATTTAGCCAGGTGGTGGATTGAGCTGGTCCGAGACAATTCTTTCAAGAGCCTTGGACAGAGGGGGAAGAATAGAGATGGAGCCATAGTTAGACGGAGAAGTACTATATCCGCTCTTATGGATGGGGGTGATGGCGCAAGCCCCTAGAGGGGTAGAATTGACCCAGACAGAGGGAAAGGTTTAAGCTTTTTGTGAGGGGGACTAGCACAATGTCAAGGGTGAGGTGGAGGAGCTTTAGGTCCAAGGAGTCACCACTATGTCATGATTTTCCTAGGAATTTGGTGAGGTATGATCTCGCTTTGCTTGTGGAAACTGGTTTGAGGTGAAATGGGCAGTGCATTTGAGTTAGCACCGCAGACTGGGAAGGGGTCGATTGTTGGGTCCTGGGTGACATTCCATTTATGTTAAGTTGGGATGGGGGTGGGACATTGCCTTGCCATTCAGCTCTTTGGTATTGTTCCAGAATTTGCATCTGGATCCCCAGGAAGAGGTTAGCATTTCTTGGTAATAGGCCACCTTCACCTCCAAATTTCCCAGGTGCATTTATTTCATGCTGCCCTGTAAACTGTCTATCAGAAGGATTACCAGAGCCAAGGGTCTTATGCCAAAGGTTATCTCTATGACGCATAAGATCTAAGAGTACCTGGATATCCAGGGGGTGACAGGACCTTTTATGAGCTGCTCTAGGAATGGGGCAAAGTGGTCACAGGCAACATTAAAGCTGTTTATGAAATGGGAGAGGGCATCATCCATGGAGTGGACTGAGTCCAGTGGGCACTCAATTACTAGTAGGAGGTAGTTTTGAAATGCTTCAGCACTCTCTTTTTAGATGGTGCTGATGGGTAAGTAATCAGGGGGTTGTTTATACTGGGCCTCCAGGTACAGAAAGTGGGTGAGTGGTCACTGAGGGCATTGGGCAGCACAGAGATGTTGAATAGTCTAGCAAGGCAATTAGCTAGAGTGAGGTCAATGAGGGAAGATGTACCCATGAAGGGGTTAGATGCATATGGGTTATAACAGACTGGTGAGATTCAAGGCAACCACTAAACTTTTGAATGGGGCAGCTTTACAGAACAGCTAGTTGACACTGAAATCACCCAATGTGATGACTTAGATTTAATTGGCATCTGGGAGATGCAGTTGGAGATAGAGTGGAATGCCAATTTTGGTTGTGTGGAGGGATGTAAACAGCCATGATGTGTAGTGGTTTTCTGGTGTTATCCATTCTAATTTTGATGGTGAGGGCTGGAATCCATGGATTGGTAGATCAGAGGGACTGCTTGGCCTTGAATGCTGTCCCTAATATATATAGCACAGCCTCCTCTAGCTACCAGCCTATCTACCCTAAAAATATGTTAGCCATTTAAGGCAACAGCAGCATCCTTGGTGTTTGGGAGAGCCAGGTCTCAACGACAGCCAGTATGTCAGGTTGGCGTTGGGACACCCATCCTGAAGAATAATAAGTTTGTTTTGGAGACTACAGATGTTCATGGAGACAATTTTGAGATCGACGGTGTTTAGCAGAAGGTGCGTGAGAGAGGCCAGGATTGGGGTGCACATTTCCAGATAGGAGAAAGAGTAGTAGAGCGGCTCTCTAGTCAGGGCTGCTCTGAGTAGCTTTATTCTTCTGGTTGGACTAAGTGAGGTATGAGATGCTATAGAGGTCATTGTTGGTGGGAAGGGCCTGAGTGTGAAGAACTAAGAGAAGGTGAGGGTAGGGGCAGGGGGAGACTTTAGTAGATGAGTCCACGGAAATGGGGTAATTGAGTGCCATTGACTATGGGTGCCATGACATAGTTGAGGATAATTATCAGTTTCAGAACCATCAGCCTTTATCGCAGGAGTGGGCATACTGAGAGGAGGCAATAAGGAGTAATAGGCTAAGATCACTGATAAGGGTGTATAGCATGCCCATGGTGTGGGTTCAGTTGGGGGTAAGGTCAATCGGTATTGGAAGGAGTGCAAGGGGGATATGGGGAGTAGATAAGGTTGCGATATGAGTTATATAAGGTAGGGAGGCTCGGTAGCACAGTGAGAGATATGAACTCCAGCGCAGGGTGCAGGAGTTCAAGACCCAGGGCTGGGAGAAGATGGCATTATGTTTGGAAGAGTGGAGAGGTAGAACTAAGAGGGATGGAAAATGGTGTCCAGAGGGAACACAGGAGAGGCAAGGTGAGGCAGAGGCTATAGAGTAGGAAGCACAAGACTGACCCCTGTTGGTGAAAGTGAATAAGCTGCAAATGGAAATACATGGACTTATGCTATATGAAGTTAAGATTTTGTTTATTTCTATTATCTCTTTTAGGATATAGATTTATTTTAGAAGATGAAAACAATACTATAATTGTAATTGCAATAAGGGTTAATTAATAGTTTATTATTTGTGTCAGTCTTGCAGAATTTTGTTCTCTAGGGCTTGAGATAGGTATTAGCTGTGCTTATTTGTGTTGTCCAATTGATTTGTTTAATACCAGTTACTCCTTATAGAGGAGTTATTCCTTCCTTTCTTCACATACTATTCAACCGCAGAATTTAAAGGAACATTTATTTCAAACCCAAGAATTAACCACATTGGAAAGCATAGACAAAGAATTAAGCTCGTCTAGATTTTTTTTCCAGATAGTGGATAATTCCTAAAACAGGAACAACACAAGCGTGGTCTTATAACTTTCCATTAAGAAACACGATGATAAACTGCAAAGAACAAGATCTTCAGTCAAGGTATTTGAGATCCTAATCCCACATTTTCAACAGACTTTTTATTACCCCTACCTTATGAACATGAGAGGTTTAATTTATGAAATCCACCCATAATGTAGTTTCGCATCACAACTGTGAAAACTAATTTTGTTTGTGATTTGAAAAATAATCTGTTATGTTAATGAGGTGGGGTATAAAAAGGGTATATTGAAAATTGGAGTTGAAATCTCAAAATACATTGATGTTATGAGTAAACATTGAGAAATGTAAACATTTCTTCATAACTGTTATTTATTTTATTTTTTAAAATTTTGACCTCAGATGTTCAACAGTCTTTTATTACCCTGCCTTATGATCAATGCAGATATAATTTTTAAAACCTAGTTCGGGGGCTGTGAGGAGTGACTTTGAAAAGGTGTCTTGAGGGGTTCGAAAATCACACCTGTCTTTGTGAGATGGGGTAAAACTAGTCTATGTTGAAAACTTGGGCCAAAATATTCTTTTAAATGATAAAGCTATCAGAAACGGTGTAAATACATGAAAAATCAATTAATTGGATATTCTTTGTTTTCAGTAGCAGCTGGGTGCTGTAGCAGAAGCATTGTGAGTATTGCTGAGAGGATTATTTAGTGAGACCCTAGTGAGAAAAGTAAGTGATTGGAGGTAGTGGGTGATGAGAGGAGGGATTGGGAGTTGGAGTAGAAGAGAGCAGTGGATGGCTTTCTTTTTCACAGTAAAGAAAAAGAACATGACAATGGATATTTTTCTTTTCTCAGTTACGGACAGTGGGGATTGGAAACCCAATGTCACTGTGTTCTTGGCTGCACAAGGGACTGGACACTTGGGTGTCATGAGCTATCAGGAGGGTTGTTGTTTGACAACACTGGGTGTTGAGCACCCCAGTGTTGCAGAATGTGGTGGAGGTGTTGTTTGGGGCACTGTGAGGTTGTGTACCCCAGTTGCAGACTATGGCAGGAGGGTGTTATTTTTCAGCAATGGGGTTGGGCACCCCAGTGCAAGAATATGGCTGGTGGTAAGAGATAAAGTGCCACAGAGTGGCTAACTATTTAAACAATGCTGCTGCTAGTGGCATCTTGGGTGGGAAGGGGAGATAAAGTGCCACACAGCTGCCTAGAGGCAAAACAGTTTAGGAAGCAGACATTTCAAAAAGCAGAAGGAGAGGAAGCATCACCAGTGAAAAGAAAACAGCAATTGGGCCTGTTTTGCAGCCTTTCAGCCATTACCGGGATGGTGACAAACAAGGGAGATAACAGCACCACATAATTGGAACAGAAATTAAGGGCAACATTGCTATAGGAACTGCAAGCTTGCAAGACAATCCAGTTCCAGCTTGCATTTTAAGCCTTGTGATTGGCCAAGTGCTTCAAAGGAGAAGCAGTAGAAAGGTGGAGAGTGGAAATTGAGGAGAGGATTAGGTACTTGAAGTTGTGATAGGAGAATGAAAGCCAGGCCCCAAAAGCCCTCCCAGAGATAAGATCAATCACAATATGTTTGCCAGCCTTTGCCCAGCAGACATAGAAAGGACAGGAAGAAAACATAGTTCAGTTTTTGTCTCTGCAAGTGATCATCTCACAGAGTCAGCCAAAAGAAGAAGGGAGAGAGAGAGAGAGAGAGAGAGAGAGAGAGACAGTTGGAGCAGAAGATAGAACAACAGACATCAGTAATGGCATGTATCAAAAACATATTACTTTTTCTTTATGGCAATTTAAAGTATTTGCTTACTTAGGACATCCTTTACCCTACTCCAATATGGCACATTACGCCAGCCAGGATGATAGTGGTACCACTTTAAGCTAACATCTCAAAACCTAAGGCAACAGGCTAGATGTGCTGCACTAAATGATAACATTAGGCATCAACCATGGACAGTTCTCAAAAATCAGGCTTGTCCACAATTTTATGCAAGTTACAAATTTTATTTGATGCTGAAAGGCGATGACAGGTGAAAATCTCTGTTCCAAAGCAGTACACCACTAGCCCTGGCACTTTGCTCACTAGAACTTCATCAGGGCTTCTTTGTTACCCTAAAACCTAATCCTACCATGTGTCTGTTGGTGCAATGAAGTGATGATGCAGTCTGATGGCACCCTAGCATTTTCCGCAGTCCCCTGAGACAAGGTGAAGAACTGGGAACTGTAGCTTGACAGCTGTGATGATCACTGCTGTGCCTTTCAATTATTGGTTCCCTAGTAGTGAGCCAGAAATGGTAGACTTGCATCTCAGCTGGTACATCCAGGAAAGGAGCTTGTAAGACCTGGGGGAGGGTAATGTGAAAACTCAGACTGTACTGCAGGATCACAACTCCTAGTTCAGCATTTACTATATGCTGCAAACATTAATGGGGCAAAATAATCCCTGTGAGACACGATACATGACCAGATGGAGTAGATTGAATAAAACTCCTCATAACAGCTATCTGTCATTGATCCTTAAGGAAATACCTAAATCATCCATGATCTGTATATCAGTCCTCTTTGAGAGTGTACATAGGCATGATGGTACATACTACAGGTACATTAAGAGAAATTAAGATCATGTGGCTCATTAAGTACTGTATATATAAAAACATAGAAACATTGAAACTGTCAGCAGCTAATGATCTTACGACCCACCAAATCTCCCCAAAACCTGCCTGATATTAGAAATTGTCACTTGCAAACATTCCTTTCCCCTGCTGCCCTACACACACCTATCATATGCAAGCCCCACACACTCTTTTTAAATTTATACTTTATGACTCCTCCGTGGAGCTAACGGTTTGTTCCAACCCTCCTCAGAGGTACTCAAACAAGACCCAAACTTGTCGGGTCAACATGGACCCCGTCAGCTTCCAGGCATTTTTCTGCTTTTTCTCCAGCACTCAAACTGTGCAATGGGCGAAGCAACTGTCCCCACCACCACGGAAGTAGTCATACAGCCTGGACGGGTGCCCTCCCTTGGTATGGGTGATGCACCTGTGCTGACACCCAGCCACCACTCAGTGTAAGTCTACAGTGCACAGCACTATCCCCCCGAGGAAGGAGAGCAAGATGCTATGGATGCTAAATCGTTCCTCCCCTACCGACCCAAAGAGTGACCTAAGTCAGTTCCAGAAGCCAGGTCACTGGCATGGTGCGAGGTGTGTCGTCCAGTGCCTCAACCCTCAGTGCCACAGACTGGCCATGCCCCACCCACTTTTGAACCCACCTACTGTTTCAGCACTTGCAACTGCCACATGGTGGTTCTTCCACTTCCTACCACCCTTAATTGTAAAGAAATAATGTTTTATGTAATTTCTGAACACTTCTCCCATCAGATTTATGGAATTTCCCCTAATGCCTGTGTTCCACTCATTGTAAATAACTCCCTCCTGTCTACCCTGTTTACCCCACAGAAGTACTATATCATGCCCCTTCTCCGCTTATCCTCCAATATGTAAATAGTGAGACCCCTCCTACTCCCTGTATAAGTTCCTGCTGTCCTTGAATCACTTTGATTGCCATTCTTTGTACTCAGTCCTTCCTCTTGCTGTCTTTACTAAAGTATGGGCTCCAAGACTGCACACAGTACTCTACGTGGTGGAACAAGGTATGTATGTAAGGCCTATATTACGTCTCTTCTCCACTACTGATCCCCCTTTCTATGCATCCCAGCATCCAGTTTCCTGCCAAACCCATTGTACATTGCAATAATGCTTTCAATTTCTCCATTAACACACAAAAGGTCTTTTCTTTCAGTGATATCTCCACCACTGTCCCCACAGTCTGTATTCTGTTCTAGGATTCTTGTCCTTATGCACATTTTGTAGCAAAAAAATGAGCACTCACCATCACAAAGCTGAAATGATATAGTGCTGCTTGAACCAAAAGATGAAGCAGGCTCCTAGAGCTGTCTTTTTCTTTATACATTATCATTAGATGCATCTCGTCTTTGCCTATTGATTTGATTTCCTTCAGTGGCTGTAAGCCCTTCAACACCCTCTACTCTGTGATAAGCTCAATGTTGATACTCACTAATGACCTGTAATAACTTTAATGCTGCATTTCATCAATGAAATCCTGCCTTTCACCACAAATGCTGAATAGAAATATTTATTCTGTAGGTATGCCTTCCCTTCTCATTCTTTCCACACTATCCCTTTCTAAGCCTTACCACCTCTTCCTGGTTTTGAATTGCTATCATTTGTTTTGGAAGAATGCATTGTCAACTTTATCCGCCTCTCCTATTCTTAGTTCTGCACCTGCTTTCACATGTCTCACTGTTGTATTGGCCACCCTCAGCTTTTCTTGACATTCTCTCCTGTCATCTTTTGTCTGACTCATTTTGTACCTGATGAAAAACCTTCTACTTCTTGCCCTTCCTCACAATCTTTGTGCTGAGTGCTGTTGACTTCAGTACTCCCATCTTTTTCAAGAACCACTCTCAACCAACTCCTACCACTGATTTCACACCTTCTCCAGAAATCTAGGACTTTATTCACTTACTACCTTCACATCTTCCCCATTGCCTGGCTCCCACAGACACCAGTTAAAACTTCAGTCCCTCCCCAACTGTTCCTGTTACCTTCCTCCTGACACCTCCATGCTCAAGCCTTAACCATCCTTTAAGCAGCTGGCTAGGTACTCACCCTGCCTTGGTTTCACTTCCACACCACTGCAGTTTTCTTACTGTATGAACTTGCCCGTCAGGTCTATTGACTGTTGTAAGCATTGTTCATGTTCACTGCATATTGCTGCAGCCTCTGAAATTGCACTTGCTAGACACTCTTATTGAGCTGTACTGCACTTTATTCTCTGTACATACTTTTTGTTTGTATTTATTGTAACTTTTGTACTTTTTTAACCAAATCCTTTTCAAATGTTCTTCTACTATTTATTGTGCATGGCTGTTCTTCCAATATTCCTCTCCTAGAATCAGACCTGGAAATGAGTCTTGCCTCAGTGTGCCTCTCTCAGTTACCAATTTTCAAAGAAATAAATGCGTTAGTGGAAGTGCACCTCCTGCCTACTGCTTAACTTGAGTCCACACCATCTGGGATTGTCTAATCCCAGTAGTTCCTCCACCTTGACCTCCTCCAGATGGTTTCCATTTTTTATGACTGAATCTAGTATGAACCATTCCCTCATGTGTTCCAGGACTTGAGTTGTTGGAATTTAACTTCACCAGTAAAGTGGTCATAAAGTGTCTGAAATTCACCTTCATGAAGACTTCTGAAGTTTCCAATGGTCTCAGTAACTTTGACTTTGCTGAAACTTGCAAAGTTTCCACTGCAAGTGGCCATTTTTCCATAAAGTGGCAACTTCACAAGTAAATTTTACTCAATTTACATAGAAAAATACACTTCTCTAGGCAAAATTTTGTAAATTCAACAAATTCTTGAATTACTTCATAAAGTGACTTTTGGCCTCTTCTCCACCCTATCCATAACCTTCTGGATTAGAAATGCCTGCTGCATTTTATCTAACATTAGAAAATAGGTAAAAGTAATTCAGCTTCTGATTGGCTGAGGCACTTCTCTAGCTGGGCATCTATCAGACAACAGATGCCCGGCTATTAAAAGTACTAGCCCAGCCAACCCCATTACCAGAATCATACTGCCAGCCTGTTCTGTAATTGGGTAAACCCTTTCATTTCTTTTTAAATGTCTGCCATTTTTCTCTTGCTTAGCGAGAGACGCTGACACACAATGCCATGGATTAAAACTACATCCTAGACTGTAATCAGTGCCTGTCTTCCTCATTGTCAGCATATTTAAAAAAAAAACTTCCATTTAATTACTCCCGACACCATGTTCTACAACTCAGCTCCACTGCTCAGCCATCTTTAGTCCAGGGTGCCAAAGGTAAATTCAAACCGGATGCTGCCCTGCCAGACAACAGCCATCTCTCACACACCCTGTACAAGCAGATCATCACTGTGCCTGCAATCTCTGCTTCCTTCTTACCACTGATGCGATCATATTCCTTCTCCATCATGACTTTCTCAGTATGCAGGTAATGAAAATTAACTAAACAGAGCAGGAGGAGTGAGAGCTGCATCGAAGAACAAATGCTGTAGTTCATTTAAAAATGCCACAGTTAAGACGACACTTCCTCCCTCTGCAACATACCTCTCACTGTTCCCAAAGTCTTTCACACTGCTTTTCATGGAAGTAGCAAAAACAACATAGGACTTAGTTTTCTTTCAAAGATATTACTTTCCTACATGGCAGAGCAGTAACCTGATTCGCTCCATCTGAGTGACCGTGGGGTTTTTAAACTGGCTCTGGAGACGTGCTTACATTTGAAATTCTGCTCCTAACACAATACATAGCCCAGCAATTGTGCCCACTGCCACCAGATTTACTTCCCTGTGTGTTCAGTTACCTAGGCATCGCATCATTTAAAAGAAAATCAAGCAGATACCTTTCTCTGTAGTGCTATTAACCTACAAAAAAAGAAAAAGACTTGCAATTGTAGGATCGGCCGGGCAAAGCACTCAGTCTATTAATAGGCATAGGCAGGCTTGGACCACGCTTTCTTCTTCTGACTGCAACTGAAAGGGCAAAAGCATCAGTAATAAAACAAAAGAGAAGTTGAGGCAGGTGTGTGTGTGTGTGGGGGGCAGTGAAGTAACAGCCTACTGTGGAGGAAGTAACTGCAGAGTCTCTACTAGGACTAAAGGCCTAATTGTAAAGTAAGCGGAGGAAATATTTTATTACAAATTTTACTTTAAATTAATTTTTAGCAACATTTTTATTAAACTTCTTTTCTATTAGAGTGCTCATTTTCTAAAGCATGATAATAACCTCAAGGTGGGCGGCATTGTGCTATACCAGACCTTCCAGGGCTATAAGGCCCTCCACCATTGGCTGCCAGGGCCTTATTACCCCTAGGTGAATCAGAGCATAATACCACCCACTCTGTTGGGTATTATTGCTTACATGGCAGGTTCCTAATATCAACACCTCATCCAGCTCTCCTACCTCTTAATCTCCTCTTCCAGATTTTTGTGGTTTCTTCTTTCTGTACTGGGGCCTGCACATCACCCTGACTCTAATTACCCTCCCTCCTCATGCAATAATCTGCATCAAACTGTTACAGTCCCCTCAGATGTATATCTCTTAAAGTCCTGCATTTCTGAGGCTTTAATAGTAACCATAGTACATAGTGCCAGCTAACCCCTCTCCCTTTTATCCTCTTGCTCATGAACATCATGTATTCTGATACCCTTAACTCCTCTCATGTTGCTGTGTTGCTCATATGTTAGTTACAGCCATAATGTCCACCTGTGCCTCATGCACTTGCTTGTCTCCAACTGCCTCTTCAGCTGTGTCTTGCCCAGTAGTTTGGGGTCTGGGTAAGAATTGTTTGGCCTGGAGCCTCAGCTAGGTGATAATTGGAGGAAGGGCAGAGTGAGACACATTTCTGATTGCAGGTTGGTTTTGGATTGCTATATAAAGACTCACTCACAAAAGCCAATTGGAGCTTTCCTCAAGTGAACCAATCAACCATTGCCTGATATGTAAGGAAGTATCCATCAAGCAGACCTCCATGCCAAGGACCTCCGTCAAAGGACTGCAGCGCAGCGACCACAGCCCAAAGGACAACACAGAGGAGTCTGCCATGAAGAAATCAGCCAGGGAGGCAGCCAGTGGCTATACACTTTGCCCTGTAAACCGTGATTAGATAAAAGGAGTAAGTGTCTATATCCACAAGGTATCAGGTAGTAAAGAAGTTATAGCACCCATACAGGGCTAATCTACACTACAGGTCACAAACTTACAAAACATAGTGGCTGTTAGGCAGCAGTCTTCAGGGAGATGTTCTGAGCCTGTGTTGCTGCCCTATCTGCATATACACCTCTGTGGGCTGAGGCGGAGGTTGTCAGACTAAAGGCTGATTTGACTTATGCTCAAAGGATCTTCTCCCCACCTAGGGACAACCAAGTCCACTGCTACAACCTCAAAGGTTGCCCAGAAGGAGGAGCAGCTGGACAACAGTGGCTCGAGGGTTAAGCAGTAGAATATAGGCACATCCCACAACCAATCCCACTGCAAAACTCCTATGCCATATTGGCAGAGAAGGAACATACCAAAGAGGTGCCTGAAGTAGTGACTGAGGTGGATATGGGGGTCCCCATAGTAGAGACTCCAAGAGGATGGCAGAGGACTCCAGTGGAGGAGGAGAGAGTGTATCCTGGTGGGGAGACTCCATAGTGAGGGGATAGAGTTGGGGACAGGTAAAGATGAGCAGAGGGAGGTTCAGTGCCTTCCCAGAACCACAGCTCACAGGGATGGGAAGAAGATACAAAGTATCACTGGGAAGCAGGAAAGGAGGGAGAGTTAGACGTCATTGTCTGTCTGAGGATCAATGACTTGGCTATGGTTGAGCCAGCAATAGTTCAGGAGAAGTTCAGGGAATTGGGGGTTAGGCAGGTTGCATGACCTGTGACCTTCTCGGAATTGCTACCTTCCTACAACAGGGAGGATAGGATTGTCACACCAGGAACTAGTGCATGGTTGAAAGAATGATGCAGAGAGGAGGGTTTTGGCTTGATTGGTGACTGGGGCCCCACCTGGAAGAGTATGGGCCTGTGCAGGGCGATGACCTGCATCCATCCAGGAAGGGAACCATGGACCTAACTGAATGGTTTAAATGCCACATTGGCAAGCATTTGAACCAGACAAGGAGGAGACATAAAGATGAAGGGAGACTGTAACTGTCTCTCCCACAGGCAAATAAGGTCAGCAAGGATAATCCTGAGAGGATGAAACCCAAAAGAACCATATAACAAATGAATCCAGCGGTCAGAAGGCAAGAGTGGTAATGAGATAGATAGTGGAGGAAACAAAGTGGGTCAAATGGAAAACAAGAGGGAGGATAGCAGCACAATTTGGTCAGCCACGTGTAAATGCCCAAGCCTAGTCAACAAGATTGCAGATATAGAGGCCACCATGTCAGAAGCAGTATCCAGGCAAAGAAAGAACACTGTGCACATCTCAAAAATCAAAGTACACAACACAGTGCTGACATGCAATAAGAAGTGCTGAGTGCTGCTTTTATTAGTGCAAAATCACAGAGCCAAGGGTGAGCACTCTGACAACATTACTCCCCAGCACTTCTAATCTTAATGATTCTTCCTCAGGGGGCAGTGTGCTGCAGAATCAATCTGCTTTAAATAAAAGAAGGTGCAGCTGATTTTAATTATGGGATCATTAGCCTGACCCCCAAATCACTGCTGACCTCCATCAGACATCATATGCATTACTATTTTTACATCTTTAAATCCATTCAGTGTTTCAATATGACCACATTTAACACAAACAGCTCAGTGATAATAAAGTTAGTATGTGCTTAAAAATAAAGAAAAATATGAAATTGAATATTTTGTAGCATTAATGCAAGTAGAAACATCAGTGCTTCCAGTCCATAAAGTGTTAATGCATAAATGTCCTCTGAGTAAAGTGACTTGGAAGAAACAGAGAAACATAGAATTTGACAGCAGAAAAGGACCGCTTGTCCCACCTAGTCTGCCCATTTCACCTACCTGATGGATAAGCTGCAGATTCTAGTTAATCAACAGCTTACTTCCTCCTACCCACACTAGAATTACCTTATGCCTGTCCCATGCATTCTTGAATTCTCCACTATTCCCAACTCCACAGCCTCCTCAGGAAGGCTGTTCTATGCATCCATAACCCTCTCTGTGAAAAATACTTTCTAACATTACATGTGAGCCATCCCCTCTATCTTCAAATTGTGCCCCTTTTTCTTACACATCTCTTCTTCTGAAAGATGCTATCCACTTGTACTTTGTTAATTCCTTGAGATACTTGAAATTTTCTATCATGCCCCTCCATTCCTCCATTCCTCAAGGGTATACATATTGGCTGCTTTAGTCTCTCTTCAGATGTCTTCTGGTGCAGACCCTGCACCATTTTTATGCTCCCTCAGAACAGCCCACTCTGTCTATGTCTTTGCCGAGATGGGGTCTCCAGAACTGCATGTGTACTCCAGATGGGGTATCACCACCATCTGTACAGAGGGATAACAACTTTATATTTTCTACTTTTGATGTCTCTTCCTATGCATCCCAGTATCCCCTAGTCCTCCTTAGTGCCTTCTCACATTGTTTGCCTACCTTTAGGTCATCTGATATAATTACTTCTAGGTCTCTTTCAATTTTTGTTCAATGTGCTTATACAGTCAAATGAGATAATATGAGACAATGCTTGTGTAATGTGTTCTTTGGCTTTCTGCCTCTCTATTGATGGGATATACCATCCTGTTGAGTATGATGCAAGGAACTCTAGAGGTGGGTTCCCCTCCTACAGGTTCCTGGAATGAATGTGTCAGTAAAGATAGGGTGAGCAGAAGCTCACGGGAAGACAGACGAGCCTCTGGAGGAGGAGGGGTGGATGGTTGGCAATGAAAATAATCCTGGCAAGCTCAGGATGTAGTGACCTTTAAGCTTAATGGGGAGACGTAGTCGCTCCACCCATTGAATCTTGGGCTTATAGCCTCCCATTCAATTTGCTTATGCTACCAAATGAGATAATATGAGATAATGCTTGTGTAATGAGTTCTTTGTGGCTTTCCGCCTCTCTATCCATGGGATATACACAACCCTGTAGGAGTATGATGCAAGGAACCCTAGAGGAGGGTTCCCCTACAGGTGCCGGAATGAATGTGTCAGCTAAAGGTAAGGTAGGAAGAAGCCCCAAAAGAATACCTACAGATATCAAGCATCAAGAGGCGAGGATGATGAATAATTTCTGTGAAGAGAAGGCTAACTTCCTAAGGAGAGGGGAAACCGACCACCATCAGCCTCCATCCAACAGCAGAACCTAACTAACTCAATGAAAAGAAATCACTAACTCTAATATTATGACCATTGGCATGGAGGAGAGGAACCCGCTTTTGAGGAAGAGACCTCTGGGGATCCAAGGCCTAAACTGCCTTCCTCCAGGTTGACAACATTTGATTTGAGGATGTATGTCAGTAAAGAGAATGGTTTATAGATGAGGGATATAAGTAGGGAGGATGATGGTGAGGTAGAGAAACCCCAAAGAAGCACAGAAACATAAGGAACATGAGGTAGCAGGGACCAAGGAAGGTATGCTCGAGTACTCAATGGAAGAAACTATATCAGAGGAGCAAGGATGGGAGAAGTTGATCTAAGTACAAGTTGGAGGAGCAAAGGGTATCCAGAGGTGCTCATGAGGAGATTCCATGAATGAAGACTCTGAACAATTAGACCCTGATGTTGTAGTCAGTGAGGTAGCATAGGATTCAATGATAGGAATGTTCGAATAAGCTATGTAAATAGATAAACCTCGATGTAAGGCTGTGACTGATGACGGAAGGTCAATGGTAGCGAGGACCCAGCCAGTAAGAGTCATTAAGCTATGCAAATAGATAAACCTTGCAGTAATGCTGAGTGAATGATGACTGGATTTATGAACTTGATATGACTGGAGTTATAAACTTAATACATACGGTGAGATAACCACGGTTGATAGGTGGCATAAGAGTTATGTAGGGATGCCCAAAAGAATATCGATAGCAGGTCGCGAGTGGAGTGAATCCTGGATGTCGGTACAGAATTGGAAGAGAGACAGGAATGAACTTGAAAATGAACTTGAACAAAGGAAGGAAAGGAAGTAGGCTCCTCGAAAGGATGTAGACTCTGAGGCCAAGAAGGAGATCTAGATCCAGAGGCAACTCAGGTTGAGAGATTGAAGAACAAAACTAGACAAAATATTAGGAGGAGTGAGCAAATTGGATGATGTATGATGATGAGTGAAGCTAAGAGTGGAGTGAAGCCTTGATGGCTGGTACTAGAAAAGGCGTTAGGATGAGGAAGGTCAAATTAGGAACTGGATGAGGTACAATGAGGGATTGAAGCCAAGGAAGTTGTTATGGAAAGCAAGGTATGAAAGGACAAAGGATGGAGGGAGGTCAATGGGGTAGCATAGGACTCAGCCCTGGACTGATGAGGCAGGCACATTAGTAAGGATAGTTAGCTCAAAAGAAATATTGAATGCAGCTGAGGAAGGAAACATGGAATGGATGAAGTACAATGATGGATTGAAGCCATGGATGCTGGTACAGGAAAGCGAGGTATGAAAAGACAAAAGACAGAGGGTGGACAATGGGGTAGCATAGGACCCAGCCAAAACAGGATGAGAACAGCAGTAATGTGAGCTCGTATGAGGTAGCACGCAGGCCAGGTTTATCGAACGCCTGATGATTCAGCCAAATGGGCCCAATGATGCAAATATCAGAGCGAGCTAACAGAAAACCATAACATGATGAGATATAGAAGCCATGACTGGACTGAATCCTGGATAGCTGTTGAATGGAATCAGTAACTGGATACATGTGACATGACGTCGAGATTGATGAGGCGGCATATGAAGAATGATAGTTATGCCCAAAAGAAATATTGAATGCAGCTAAGGAAGGCAACATAAGGAACGGATGACATATGATGATGGATTGACACCATGGAGACAGATACTGGAAAGCAAGGCAGGAAAGGATGTAGGATGGTAGGGATTGAATTGGATGGTAGTAACGGACAAGGCACGTGATGAGGCAGGGAAGTCTAGAAGGCTGAATACGGATGAGAACTGCAATAAGGTACAGGTTGAGTCGAGGCAGCAAGGACCAGGAAGGTAAGCTTGAGTGATAAAGGTGAATGCTGGAAGTAGTGAATATGGGACAGGACAGCACAAATGAATCGAAACCTAGAGGACCGGAAGAGACAGGTAGGAACCCAGTAGGCTATAGGAACCCTAGTAGCCTATGAGATGAAGGAGTATTGGTAGGGCAGAAACCCACCTAAAAAACTCTGACAGTGATCTGGCCAAGGCCAGCAACCCAGGGGCATAGTACCCTGCAAGGAATATGCAGATAACAGCAGAGACCTGAGAACCTAGGAGACCCCAGATCCGAGTATCACCAGATGAGGCAACGCAGAACCCCATCTAGGGGCAGCTACCAGCCAGAGTACAAGGATTCAAGGACAAAACTAGAAGCCAGGAGAGCAATGTGGTATACACAATAATTATCAGTGGAAAACAATGCCCCAACTATGCTATCCTAGGGAGATGCAGAATGCAAGGTTGAGAATCGGTTGAGAAGAGTACAAAACTCACCTCAGAATAGGAAAATCAAAGATCTCAGTGGATGATGAGCAGTAAAACAAGTTAAGGTACTCACTAGAGTGCTGCAAAGCTGAAATGGTGAACCCTGCCCTACCGAAATGGTGTGGCAACCAGAAAGATGAGCACTGCAGCTATCAAAGGTCCAATAACACTGTGATTGAATAACTGAACAAGGCTGATGAAAAGAGGATCACAGGAGCAGAAAGCAGCAGAATGAAACTCAGACGCTATATTCCACTGATCCTCCCACTTGCAGCTGGTATGAAGGAAGCAAACAAACCCAGGCAGGCATAACACAGCCCGAGCACTGAAAAATGGCTAAAAGACCACCGATGCCTGCCAAGTAATGGAGAGTAAGTGGCAGCATCCATCCATGCAACTGAAAACACAGTGGTACAAAAGTAGGTTTGATAGGACAGACCACAGTCATGAGAGACAAGACCTGAAAGCTGCAAAACATTGGGCAGGCAAGCGGCCTTATGGATAGTTTGTTCCAGGAAATCGGAGGACCCATCGGTAAAATAGATGCAGAGCACCTAAGCTGGGAGAGCGAGGGCAAGCGGCGGAAAGGTCCCAGGTGACAAGAATGGGGAGGCAAATTAGTGTAGAGGAGGCAAGCATATGAAAGCAATAGCAGAGAAATCCAGAGAGCGCCAGGAAAAGATGCCAGGTGAGGCAGAAAGCAAGCAGGCGATGCAGAAACAAAATGCAAGTTAATGAAAAGAATCCTGGCAAGCCCAGGATGTAGTGACCTTTAAAGTCAATGGGAAGTGACGAGTTGCTCCACCCATTGAATCTCAGGTATAAAGCCCTCCCATTGTTGTTATTAACTCACCCCCCACCGTGTACTCTTCCCTGGGTTTTGTTTCCCAGATGCATTAGCTTGCACTTCCATGCATTGAATCTGAGCTACCACATATTTGACCATTCCTCCAACCTTGCCAAGTCCCTTTCATCCTTTCCACCCCATCTTGTGTATCAACCCTGTTGCAGAGCTTTGTGTCATCTGCAAAGAAACATACCTTTCTTTCCAGGTGCTCCAATGTCACTCATAAAGACATTAAAGAGAACTGGTCCTAGTATCGAACCCTGTGGTACCCACTAGATACTCTCCTTTCTTCACTGTGGACTCCTTTTACTATTACCCTTTGCTTTTATTAGTGCAAAATCACAAAGCCAATGACCCCAATATGACATATGATCAGTGCAAGGACTGTGTCTGTGACTAGGAAGAAACAATGTTTTTTAGTTGAGAATCCATCAGGCCATCCAAATGCCATCCAAATGTTCTGCAATGCTCTGATGTGAATTTTGATTCAGATAATTTTCATTCAAAAGGCAGAGAAACTGCTCAGCCTCTTCCTTGGCTCCTCTGAAATGCACAGGATGTCATCTATAAAATTACCCCAATATTTTATACGATCAGTGAAAGGATTGTGTCTGTGACTTGGAAGAAACAATGTTTTTGTAGTTGAGAATCCTTCATGCCATCCAAATGTTCTGCAATATATTCACTCTTTTGAATATTTATAGCCAAAATCTGACTTTAATCTAGTTTCTACTTACATTATCTCTAAATTATTTAAAAATACTGAATCAATGGACATTTATGCATTAGCACTTCATGGACTGGAATCACAGATGTCTCAACCCACATTCATGAACTACAAAATATTCAGTTTCATCTTTTATTTATTTTCAAGCACATACTCGCTTTATTGTCACTGTTGTGTTTATATTAAATGTGGTCATACTGAAAAACACTGAATGGATTTAAAAGATGTAATAATAATAATATATATGGAGTCTGACGGAGGTCAACAGGATTGCTGGGGATCAGGCTAATGATGCCATGATTAAAATCAGCTGCACATTCTCTTATTTAAAGCAGACTGACCTGGAGCACACTGTCCCCTGAGGAAGAATCACTGAGTATTCACCCATTTCTCTGTGATTTTGCATGAGTAAAATCAGCATTTAGCACTTCTTATTACATATCAATACTGTGTTGTGTACTTTAATATTTTGAGGTCTGCACATTGTTCTTTCTTTGCCTGTAGTTTACTTCATGTGGATGTTGCCACACCCTTGACTCCCTGTCATGAGTTTCAGTCAATCCTGGGCCCATGGCAGAAGCAGACCTGGATATGGTTGAAATACTGAGATCTGGTGCAAGGAAACCAGGTCTGGGATGTGGCCATACCAGGGTATACTATGTTCAGAGAAGACAGGTTAGATAAAAAGAGGAGGAGTGGCTCTCATGTTAGGGCTAAAATAAAAGCCATGGAAATATAGGGAGAACAGGGAGAAACTGAGGTACTCTGGGATACCCTGGAAACAAGTAAGGGTGTCACTATTCACATATTGCAGGAGCTGATCTACAGACCTCCAGCACGGGGTGAGAGGTGGATAAGGGCATGATGGAAGCCATTAAAATGATGGCACACAAGGGAGGTGTTGCTGGTGGAGGACTTCAATCTGCCAGATGTAGGTTGGAACCTACCAGCTGCAGTAACAGTCAGAAGTAGGGACATCCTGGACTTCCTGCAAGGCATTCCTCACACAACTAGTTAAGCCCACCCATGGGGGTTGATACTGGATCTGGTACTTACAGATAGAGACAGTGTTGCTGATGTCATGGTGGGTGACAACCCGAGTCCAACGATCACTGTACAGTGTGGTTCAATATAAGGACTGGGCCAGAACTTAGCTGCACTAGGACAAGGGTCCAGGACTACAGGAGGACCAATTTCAGGAAAATGGAAGAATGCCTCAGGGACTCCTGGCAGAGATAGAGGATCTGGGGGAAACGAGAACTACTGTATGGGCAAAAAAAAGAGGGCATTGAAAAACAACAGATCTTTGTGTCAATCAGGTTAACAAGGGCAAGAGAAAAAAGAGACTGCTATGGTTCTCTAAAGATGTAGCAGAAAAAGTAAGAGCAAAAAATTATCATTTACAGAGTACAAAAGACACAAATGGAGGAGGATAGTGAAAACTACCAGGAGAATCAAGGGAGGCAGCGAAGACAGGTAGATGTGTTCCAGGAGACATTCTGAGGCAGCGATGCTGCCCTATTTGCAGGCACCTCTCTTGTCTGAGGGAGGAGGTTGCTCATCTCCAAGCTGACCTGGCTAGGATTCATGAAACCTCCTCCCTCCCAGGGACCACTAGGGTCAATGCCACTACCTCAGAGGCTGCCAAGAATGAGGAGAGGCTGGACCAGGGTGTGCTCATGGAGAGAGAGGTGGTGGAACAGAGTTGCATCCTCCAGCTGTACCTCTGCACAATTCATACACTCTTCTGGTGAATAGTGGTTCTCTGTGGAGGCACCCACAGAGGAGACCAAGGAGGATGCAGGGAACCTTCACAAAGGAGACCCACAGGAGGGTGGCATGGGACCCCACAGGGAAGGAAACAACTCCTGATGGGGACTCAATCATTAGGAGATAGAAGTGGGAGAGGAAGGGAGAGGGAGGTAGGTGCCTGCCTGGCACCATGGCTTGAGGGACAGGAAACAATCCCCAGGATCGTGGGAGCAGCTGAACTAGGAGGAGGCGTGGATGTCATTGTCCACCTAGGGACAAATGACCTGGCTAGGAATGGGATCAGAGCAGTGCAAGGGGAGTTTAGTAGAGTTGAGAGGGGCCTTAGACAAAAGCACATGCAGTAATCTTCTCGGAAGTGCTGCCTGTATATGGCAAGGGTGATGCTAGGGTACTCTCACCAGGGAATTCAATGGTTGAAAACTGGTGTGGAACTCAGGGTTTTAGCTTCATCTGTGGACTGGGAAGCCACCTGGAGGGATGCAGACCTGTACTGGCACGATGGTCTGCATCTGACCAGGAGGGAACCAGGATCCTAGAGTGAGAGGTTTAAATGCTTCGTTGGCAAGCATTTAAACAAGCCAAAGGGGGGCACTGAAAGGAGCAGGAAATCCCAGCCTCCCCACAAAACATGGTAAATAGTGAGGTAAACTCCAAGGTAGAGAAGTCATTAGGGAGCAGGACAGAGATAAATGTAAAAAAGCAAAGACAGTAAGGACAGAGATGGGGCTAAAAGGGTAAGGCCATCAATAAGTGGAGGGTGATGAGTACCAATGCCCATAGTCTGTGTGAGTAAGCTCCCTGAACTAGTGGCCTTGATGAAAGAGGGTTGCCTGGATATTGTGGCAGTCACAGAAACATGGTACACAGAGAACCATGACTGGGATGTCAACATACCAGGATACACAATCTACAGAAAGGACAGGGATGGCAAAAGAGGAAGAGAAGTAGCTCTCTATGTAAAGGATGGGATCAAAGCAACAGAACTGAAGAGTAAACAGGGAGCAAATGAGGCACTCTGGGTTACCCTGGAGACAGGAAATAGCACCAAAATCTGCATGGGAGTTGTACAGACCCCCATCTCAGGGGAGGGAATGGACAAGGAAATTATAGAAGGCATCCTTAGAATGGCAAAAAGGGAGATATTATTGATGGGACCTGAATATGCCAGATGTTAACTGAAGCACTTTTGCTGTAGGCACATCCAAGAGCAGGGTCATTCTTGATGCCCTACAAGGCATGCCTCAGACAACTAGTATTGGAACCCACTCAGGAGGGAGCAATCTTAGACCTGGTATTCTTAAATGGGGATGGAGAAAGAATCTCAGATTTAGAAGTGGATAACCATCTGGGAATAAGCCACCACCAAACTGTGTGGTTCACGATAAACACAGCTATACAATTAAGCCATACAAAGGCAAGAGTATTGGAATTTAGGAGGCCTGACTTTGGGAAAATGAGAGAGGTGTCTCAGAAAAGCACTAGCAAACAGGCAAGAAGGAGGGGTGGAGGAACAATGGAGAGTAATAAAACACCCATCACAGAGGCAACAAGCCTTTGTGTAAAGCAAATCAACAAAACACAACGAAGGAAAAATAAACACTATGATTCTCAAAAGAGGTGGCAGAGAAGGTTAAGAAGAAAATGATATCATTCAAGAAATATAAGGAAACACAAAAGGAGCAGGACAGAGAACTTTATCAGTTAAAGCAGAAAGAGGCAGGAAGGCAGGCAGAATAGCAAAGGACCAAACGGAGGACAGGAGAGCCAACTCTGTTAAGAAACAGGATAAGACCTTTTATAGGTACATTAAAGAGTGAAGAAAGACCAAAGAAGGGATACTGAGGGTTAATAAAGGGAGGGAATGTGGGCAGAGGGTGACAGTGAAAACAGGGATACTGAACTAATATTTCTGCTCAGTATTCACAAAGGAAGAGGAGGGGAGGTACCTAAATCAAACAAGAGACACACCTGAAGATGGGGGTTGATACCAGTCCATTTACAGAAGAAAGGGTTCTGAAAGAACTAGTAAAATTGAAGGTGGACAAAGCAATGGGGCCTGATGGGATTCACCCAAGAATTCTAAAAGAACTAAGGTTGAACTAGTGACACTGCTGACTACTCTCTTTAACAAATCATGGGAGGGTGGGCTGGTACCTGAGGACTGGAGAAGGGTGGATGTGATTTCTCTTCACAAAGAGGGAGCAGGACAGAGGCAGGAAACTACAGACCAGTTAGATTGACCTCAGTGGTAGGGAAATGATGGAATCACTTCTGAAGGAAAGAATTGTTGAGTACCTAGAGGCCAGTGGGCACAGGACACAAGTCAGTATGGATTCACAATGGAAAGGTCATGTCAGATGAATCTAATAGACTTTTTGACTGGGTGATCAAAGTAGTAGACCAGGGAGGGGCTGTGGACATGGCCTACCTAGATTTTAGCAAGGCATTTGATACAGTCCCACACAAAAGATTAATACACAAGTTATCCAGCCTTGGAATGGGTCCCAAGGTGGTAGCCTAGATAAAAATTGGTTAGACAACAGGATGAAAGGGTAGTAGTAAACGGAGAGTCCACAGTGAAGAAAGGAGGGTTACTAGCAGGGTACCATAGGGGTCAGAACAGGTACTGGTCCCTTTTAATGTCTTTTATAAGTGACATTGCAGAGGAACTGGAAGGAAATGTATGTCTCTTTGCAGACGACACAAAAATCTGCAACAGGATTGAAACACAAGGTGGAGTGGAAAGTATGAGAAAGGACTTGGCAAGGTTGAAGGAATGGTCAAATGTATGGCAGCTCAGATTCAATGCAAAGAAGTGCAAGGTAATGAACCTGGGAAACAAATAAGTGAGATACTGATAACAGTAAAATGGAAAGTGACCTGGAGGTAATTATATCAGATGACCTAAAGGTGGTCAAGCAATGTGAGAAGGCAGTAAGAAAGGCTGGGGGATACTGGGATGCATAGGGAGAGGCATCAATAGTAGAAAACAGGAAGTTATTATCCTCTGTACAGATAGTTGGTGACACCCCATCTGGAGTACTGTGTGCAGTTCTGGAGACCCACCTCCGCAAAGACATAGTCAGAGTGGAGGCTGTCCAGAGGAGGGTACCAAAATGGTGCAGGGTCTGCACCAGAAGACGTATGAAGAAAGACTAAAGGAGCATAATATGTATACCCTTGAGGAAAGAAGTGAGAGAGGGACATGATAGAAACTTTCAAGCACCTCAAGAGAATCAACAAAGTCCAAGAGGGTAGCATATTTCAGAAAAAGAGATGTGCAAGAACAAGGGGCCCAATTTGAAGATGGAGTGGAACAGCTCAGAGGTAATGTGGAGGAAGTTATTTTTTCATGGAGAGGGTTGTGAATGATGGAACAGCCTCCTGAGGAGGCTGTGGAGTCAAGAACAGTGGGGAATTAAGGAATGCTTGGGACAAACATAAGGCAGTCCTGGTTGGGGGTATGAGGAAGTAAGCTGTTGGTTAACTAGGATCTGCAGCTTATCTATTAGGTAGGAAAATGGGCAGTCTAGGTGGACCAAGTGGTCCTTATCTGCTGACAAATTCTATGTTTCTATGTAATGGCTCAGACAGAGGAGAATTGCCAAATCAGTAAAAGGGGATAAAACTTTCTTTAGATATATATGTGAGAAGAGGAAGACCAAAAGGAGAATAGCAATGATAAAAGGGAGGAAGGGGTTTTGAGGATGAGAACCAAAGAAGACAGACATATTAAATAAATACTTTTGTTCAGTATTCACAGAAGAAGTGGCAGGTGATGGGCCAAAGATAAGGGACAAGGGCATAAATAGTGCGGGTGGACACCTGTCCTTTTACAAAGGAGAAAGTCCTCATGGTACAGTACTAGCATGGCTCCATATTATAATGGCAATCGAGAAAGGTGATCACCATTATGGTGAGTGTACATCACTGAAAATCAGTTTTGGCGATGTACACTATGGCGCACAGCGAAGGGGCACAGGAAACTTACTGTTTTTATTTATGTGGGGCTGCACCCCGCGCCCCATACCTGATTCTCAATTCCAGGGGTGCATGTGGGGGGTCCAAAACAAACAAACAAATTCCTGGACAGTGAACAAATAGCGACTGTGCCTAGGACCAATCCGGTACCCTCCAGCCCTAACACCCACCACTCGCTACATGGCCAGCTCTGCAGCCGACTGCCTTTTACACTCCACAAACCCTCCTCCTTTTTCACCTATTGCACGGTGTGCTCGCCCTCCCTCGTGCATGCACATATAGCGACATTCAGTCACTCAGGCTCACGATCTCCCCACCCGGGTCACCCACCCTGTCCGGGTGGCCGAAAGTGCACAGGCGCCATGATTGAGTCACCCTTTTGAAAGTGCTGAATTTAGGTCACCATAGTCACAGGCTACCACCAGCACAATTAAAAGTAAACAAGGCAATCGGACCTCATGGGTTGCACCCCAGGATACTGAGGGAGCTCAACATAGTGCTGGCTGCACCTCTAACAACTTTGTTTTCAACTTATCATTAGAAACAGGGGAGGTTCTGAGGGACTGGAGGAGGGCAGATGTGGTCCCACTTCACAAAAGTGTGAACAGGAGAAGGAAGGAAATTACAGACCTAGCAGCCTGAATTTGGTAGTGGGCAAAGTATTTGAAATATTACTGAAGAAAAGGATAGTTAAATACCTTGTAGCAAGTGGATTACCAGATCCAAGGCAACATAGTTTCACAGGGGTAGGTCTTGCCAGACAAATCTGATGGAATTCTTCTACTGGGTGACCAGAGTATTGATCAGGAGAAGTGGTAGATGTGGCCTACCTGGATTTCAGTAAGGCCTTCAACACCATTCCACATTGAAGATCGGTGAATAAGCTGGCCTGTCTGAGAGTGGAACAAAAGTTATAAACTGGGAAAAAATTGGTTATGCTACAGGAATCTTGGGTGCTTGCCATGAGGGAACATGAAACACTCTGCAGTGTGCTGTAGGGCAGAAGCTAAGGAATTCAAGCATGCATGGGACAGTCATAAGGCAATTCTAGGGGTGGGGGTAGGAAGAAGTAGGCTGCTGGTTAACTAGGATCTGCAGCTTATCCATCAGGTAGGGAAATGGGCAGACTGGGTGGACCAAGCGGTCCTTATCTGCCGTCAAATTCTATGTTTCAAACAAAATGCTGTGGTGCATCACCAGAGGAATCACCTTTAAGAGGAGGAAGTCATCCTGCTATTGTACAAGTCACTGGTGAGACCACATTTGGAGTATTGTGTGCAGTTATGGTGCTCATATTTAAACAAATTCTGGTCAGAGCCAATAGGGCTGTGGAGAGTTTTTAGGAGTGGCAAGACAATAGAAAATAATATGTGATGCTTTGGCTGCACTGAGTCAGACTTAAATAATATTGCAGCAATTACGGTATTGCACATGCGTGATACTCTCTTACATTTGAAGTTAGCCCTGTAGTCAGGACTGCACAACATGGCAATACTGACATAAATATATGCATGATTGTCATGCATGCACAGTTAAGTCAACGTCACCATGTTGCAAGCGATGGCGTCAGTACTGCAGTTGCAGAACAGAAAAGTAGTACGCCGGGAAGTGGGACATTTATGCGCGCCCATGGAGGGAAAGGTTTCATAAACAGAATCACTGTAAACTATGTCGGAGCACTGTGGCAGCATGTCAAACAGTGAACTGGTTATCACCCTGCAACAGACAGGGATAGAGATGCAAGTTGTACATCTACCCCTTCATACCCATCCCGCTCCACCAGAGCTACAATGAAGGCTGGAGTAGGATTTGGGTGACTTCGGTGACTGGCACTTGCTCACCCTATACCACAAATCTACAGTTGCAGAACACTTTGCTCCAGAGGCTCTCCCACCTAACATGCTCTACCACGGAGAGCGCTCTGAGGTACTGAGATATAAAAATGTGGATGTTGTATTTACCCCTCCACAACTATTCCCACTCTGCTGGAGAGGTGGGGTGGGATAGGATACTGTGGGTGCTCCTGAGTGACTGGAGCCACCTCTTGCACCCCCGCCTATCAACCCAATATTTTATAGCAGCCAGAAAAGAGATATGGATTGCACATCTGTCCCATCAAAATGGTGCCTATTCCAAAAGTTTCATACACAGGCTGGAGTGGGATCTAGGATGGTGGCCATTAAGTGACTGTCTCCCCATCCCACCACCACACATAGGGAGCACTACTCACCCTCCATTACACATTTGCACATAGAGAGCACTCCTACCCCTCCACACCTCCTTTGCATATGGGAGCAATCATCCTTCTCCATCCCTCTTCACAAGGTGGACATAGTGTGTTATGTAATCATATTTGGTCTCAATCCATGTTGAATGCAACATTGTACATATTGTATATTCTGATGCAAAAAATTGCTTTATTTTAATTTATATTATGTGTCCTTACTTTTGTATCTTACACCATATATTGTCTTTATCATTGCTTGTACAAGGGACCTCCTTCAAATGAGCTTGCTGGATGGATTTTATCCTTTAAAATAAACTTGAATTTGAACATAGAAAGCACTCATCCCTCCATTCCATCTCCACACATAGGTATCATTGCTCAGCCTTAATCCCACCTCCACACTGTACATTGTGAGCATTCATCCCTGACCCCTCCAGTGCTTCTCCCACTACATTTCACCTCTCCCACATGGACAGCATTTCTTCCACCGCATCCCACCTGCTGCACATGGGAGCACCTCCCTTCCATGCAACTTCAGCACATAGGGAGCTTTCTCCCATTTCATATCAGTCTGTATGTGCGAGTATTCCACCACTTTATCCCACTGCCCCTACATAGGGATCATTGTTCCCCATCCATTCTACTCCTACACATTTGGACACCTCCACATATTTGCATCACTCCTTTTCTACTGCCATCCCACCTCTGCATATACTGCAGAGAGTACTCTAACCCATTCCACCTTTGCACATGGGAGCACTCTCTAACAGCCAGAGACAAAGATGTCAGTCAGGAATCTGTCTTCCACACCTATTCCCTCCAAATGATAAGCTCCACTTTGGGCAGAACATTGGTGGGGTTGAGATGTAATGAGTGGGTTACCCAGTGAGATGGTGCCAATACCCTCACCACCTCCCTGAATAAGAGAAGTCCCTCCAATCAAACACCACTTTTCTGATGATTTTCATCCTGTTTGCCTGCCTTACCAGTTGCTCCCCTCCCAAGACAGGACGACAGGCCACTAGGCCGGGCAGAATTTTTCTTGACCTCTCCTGTCTTTGGATCACACCACCAGTCTAGCCAGCATCCAGCACAGTCAGAAGACGTGCTGCATGTTACTCGCAGCTCAGCACTGGATGGTCAGTTCTTCTTCTAGTAGACCATGCTTCAAGTTCTCCCACAGTTCAACTGAGGATAGAGAAGACTGGCACACAGTCCCACTCTGTCAACATGACAGTCAACAAGACACCATAACTTGCTTGGCGCTGTACAGACAATGCAGCACAGCAGCACGCTCACTAGTCTGCCTCACCTGGCTTCTCCTGCTCTCTCTGTTGATGGTGTCTCCATCTCCACTAGCCATCAATGGTCCGGTGCATGTACATTGTGTTGCAGCTAGCTCCAACCACTATGGAGACTGCTGAGACACTGAGTTTCTTAGCAACTGAGCCTGAGCCAATCCAAAATATAATAAAGGAATTTGAAATTTTCTGAGGTAATTCCGGGGGTTGAACATCCTGAATATCCCACTGCCTACACCCATGCAATCAGCAACAGTTCAGACACATGCAATGCTTGCACTTAAAGGCACTCCTCCCAGCCCAGTCAGCCCCCCGCCTACCCTGGCACACAAATGAACACCAACCGTGAACCCTCCTACTTCCTCTGCAAGCAGGAAGGATTCCTCACTCTCAAGTGGTCAGACCTGTACAAATAGCAGAGTTGTGGGTCCAGGGCTCCAGTCAGACCTACTGCTGTAATAGAGCTGGAGCATGCCTGAATACAACAGGACAGCTAAACTGAGCCCCTTAATCCCTACAGATGGAGGACTGCTGCACAGATGATTGCTACAGCCACTCAGGCACCACCAGGGATTTAAAACAAGAGCTGGACTATGGCAGGCAGCCTGACATCTGCCTCCTCCTCCTCCTACTCGACTTCTTGCAACACTTGCCCAACTCCTCATCTGCTACCAGTGCCCACCAATGGTCAGTAGTGTTGGTGGGTGGCCACTGTTGGAATGGTCAAGTGAGCTCCTCAACTTGTTACTAGCCCCACAACTGATACTCTTTTGACTTCCTTCTTTGTTTGGTTGCATTTGCCTGTTTTCAAAAACCCAATAAAGGGGCGTGGCTTCACTCCAATCATGATGGCCGCTGACTGCGGAGCGCTGTAGACCTGGGGAATGATTTACAGGAGATGCACCTTTGAGTAGACTAACTCTGTCAGCTATATATAGACATTGCACCAATTATCCTTCTGGAAGACCTCCTGTAAGGAAATGTCTCTCCGGATGCTTTTCTCGACCGCTACACACTGCTGACAGTCACGGTGCCTCACTATGTCACAGGGTAATAGGTCTGAGGCAACCTGGAAGCCTCTCACACAGCAAATCACGTAGATGTTTGCAGCACTGATGCAGCAAATGACCAAGGTGACTATAGCCTCAAGTAACACCACCTCAGCCATACAACAAATGGATGCCAGAATGTCCAAAACCGAAGCCCAAGTCAGCGAAATTCAGACAAGCTTGACTCACTTACAGTGCTAGTATGGGAACAGGAACTTACTATCCAAAGCCTGCAAACTAAAATGGATGACACTGAAAACAGAAGTCGCTGTAACAATCTCCGCATCCTGGGCATACCTGAAGGGTGGAGAGAAAGCGTCCGCAAATTTTTATATGATGTACTACCAGAAATCCTTAAGCTCAAGTTTCACCGGGCTTTACGATAGAAAGGGCCAATAGAACTCTTAATCCTAAGCTGAGGCGTGGCGGCGGACTAGGCCCTTGTGGTGTGCATTCTCAACTTGGCGGACAAGGAATGGGTTTATCCAGAGCACGAGAGCTTGGGGTGTTGTCATGGCAGGGCCACAAAGTCCTTATTATTTCAGGACTACTCCAAAGATCAGGCTGCCGAATGTAAAGCATACACTGAATGCCAATGACTGATGCATGCCAAAGGCATCCAATTCACAATATGGTACCCTGCTATGATGCAGCTGGAGGTCAACGGGTACCTATGTTGTTTGCCACCCTGAGGCCCTCAGGAATACCTCAACAATGCACCACCCGGCAACACTCGCGGGCAGAAATGACAACCCACATAAAGGACAGTCTGACAACAGGAAACCCACCACTTTTAACTTGAGCACAGTTCCTGGATATCAGTTCCAAGGCTTGCCAGTCAGATCTCGGAAGCGCCAACAACGGGAAGCATGCCAGAAGGAGCCATCCGCATCATCGTACAACTGAGCCTGCATATCAAGGACCGAAATGGAAGTTTTCAATCTTCATAAATTTGCTTCACTGAATCAATACGCAGCCCTAATCCTGGAAGATCAGGCCAAGACAGCTGAATTCTCCTAATATCCTGAGGCAGAAATGGTACAAGAGGCCACAGTATCCAAAATGGCATACTCAATTCAGCAGCAGAAAAGCTCAACAATGTGCTCATCTTCTCCTCCTCAGTCCCAGAAGTGGAACATGGACACTCAGATACTAGCGCAGATAAATGGCATCCATCCCAGCTCTGCATCCTCTACCTTCCATATGGAACCTCTCACGGAAAAAGACAGATAAGTGTCCCTTTTGTTCTTTTCTGAGGGCAGGGTAGGGTAGGGCTGGACAATGGGGAATGCTCCGTTGTTAAATGTGAAAGGTTTATGCTAGTCTTCTCCTCTGCTTTTTCTATGTCCTGATACCCCTACCTTGTTGCCTGGAAACAATATCCGGGACACTGGGACACTGAAATATAATGTTTTTTTTCCAGCTATTAATAGAAGTTGATGAAAATAGCCGTAAAGTGGAAGATGTACCTCATACCGTATCTTCTTAGCAGCTACCCTCTCCAACCCCACCTATACTCCGTTATGGAGGGACTCCTAGAATGGACGCCTCCATATCTGCCAAACACTATCTAAAGGATAGCTGCATTCAGTGTATGGGGAGACAATATTTCAGGTGACCCATAGGGCCGTCATTACTTTACAGCTTTCTTACTGACCGCTGTTTCGCCTGCAAATCCAGTTGATAGTCTGACAGTTTGAACCAGGCAACAGTATAGGTGCATCCTAATATTCTTTTGCTGAACATCCCTCCCCAGGGCTAACTAGCCCCATACTAGTCTGGCACCACAACTGATTTTGGGTCTATCCTACAGTTGTTAATGTAGGATTCCCTTATTTACCCCAATGGACAGCCGGTTGGAACCTCTGGAGGACTACCACTCCTCGCTCCATAAATCGACTATTACCAATGCACATATTAGTGCAATGTATGTATATAGTGTTTCTGTTATTGGTTTTATTTTAGAGTTACTGTTTTTATGTACAACATGCTGTAACTTCTTCATTAACTTTACTTAGCTATGCTGTAAATTGCCGGAAAATAGCACTTAAAGTACTAATAATTGTAGTCATCTGGGATTTTTCAGTTCCTGTTTAGTGACTCTGACCTGTGGAGCCCTTCAAGTTTCTCGAACACCAGTTTCAATATCTTCCATGGACCTCAAGACTATAGCTGATATATCCTTCATAATATGGAATGTTAGGGGTCTCAATACCCTAGTGAAATGGAAAAAGTGCTGGCCGCACTTGAAGAGACTGAAGGCTCAAGTCACATTCCTGCAGGAGACAAAACTCACCAAGCATGATCACACACAACTAGTGAGAGACTGGTTGGGGCAGGAGATTCACGAGGTGCCCCATCAGAAAGAGAGGTGTAACCATTCTGTTCCATAAAGCTTTGCCATGGAACATAATCCAGACAGTAGCTGACTCCCAGGGTCAGAAACAAAGAAACACAGAAGTTGACAGCGGATAGGGACCTCAAGGCCCATCCAGTCTGCCTATTTCTTTTTCTACCTTATAAATGTGCCATCTGCCTTTGCTCTGTCAGTGGCCTATCTAGTCATAGTCATCTGTATTGCTCCTTATGCCTATCCCATGCCTGTTTGAAGTCCTGCACTGTATTCATAGCCACCACTTCCTGAGGTAGGCTGTTCCATGCATCCACCACCTTTTCTGTGAAAAAGAACTTCCTCACATTACCCCTTAATCAGCCTCCTTCTAATCTCATGCTGTGTCCTCTTGTCCTGCAGTTTTCTTATATTGAAATATGTTAGACTCTTTCACCTTGTTAATGTCCTTAAGGTGTTTGAAAGTTTCAATCATATCATCACTCTCCTCCTTTGCTCTAGGGTATACATATTGAGCTTTGTTAATCTGTCCGTATGTCTTCTGATGTAGTCCCTGCACCATTTTATTTGCCCTTCTCTGGGCTGCCTCAATTTAGTTAATGTCTTTGTGAAGGTGTGGCCTCAGTACTGCATGCAGTACTCCGATTAGAGCCTAACCAGTGTCTTGTAAAGAGGGATTATTACCTCCCTCTTATGACTTGTGATACCCCTACTAATACACCCTAACATCCCCTAGCCTTACCTACTGCTTTAGATGTCTGCTTGGATGATTTCAGGTCATCAGTGATGATGATGCCCAAGACTCTTTCTTCCTTTGTGACTGTCAGCAACTCCACTCCCAACCTATAGGTGGCTTCAGGGTCAATGGGCCATGGGCCTAGTTGCCACCCTGACTGGAAATATTCTGCTGGTAAACATATATGCCCCAAATGAGGATAACCCCTTTATTTGTTGACCTAACTGTGAGGATAGAAGCTATTATTGCCCCAGATACCCTATCATAGCAGGTGGAGACTTTAACCTTACTCTGTTTCCCATTCTGACAGGAGCAACCTGAGTAAGGAAACTCATACTAAGGGGTCCCAAGCTGTTCACAATCTATGCTCGGAATACCAAGTAGTGGATATCTGGTGTCTTATACACCCCAAAGAGCGGATTATACATTCTGTTCTGGAGTTTATGGCTCCTTTAGTAGGTTAGCTTGGCAGAAGACACCAGGAGAAAGGACTGCTGTGTGACTGGACTTCTCTGCTGGGACTAAAGAAGTAGAACTTTTGTACTTGGGCCTTTAATTTAGGGTAAAAAAACTAACAAACAAAATAAAAAAGTCTGTGTGTTTGTCTGAGTTAACTGAACTGAATCGTTATCTGAACAGTTATCTAGGTGTAAATCTCAGGTGATTGAAAGGACTTGATAGCTGTGAGGTTTAAATTACTTGTAGAAAGATCTAGTAAGTAAGGGAGTGGCTAATAGGAAGCTACATTTAAAGACTGCCTTAGAAAGATTCTGCTAATAGTTTGGCAGATGACACCAGGAGAAAGGACTGCTGTGTGACTGGACTTCTCTGCTGGGACTATATTGCGCTCCTTCCCTCCCTCCACCCTCCCACCCAAAGCTAGTTCTACTTTTATAGGCACAGGATTTGACTGGCAACAGGAACTTCCTGTTTGGGAGCAGGAAGTGAGTGATCACAGAGCCACCAAAGACCCAACATCCTAGAAGGGCAAGAGTAGCTCTCCAGCCCCTCTAGCTGCTGGAGGTCTGCTCTGAGCAAATAAGGGATCCACTGAGAAATATAGGATATTCTTGTCTCAGAACAGGACAATCAGGAGCTTAAATGGCACACAGGCAAGTAAGGAGAGAGAAAAAAAATCAGAGGAAAGAGTAAGGATTGAAAACAGTTAAGGGGCCAGAAATAAGACATGATGGGAGTGGTGCAGTGCAGTGGCTGTGGAGCAGCAGTCTTCCAGGAGACATTCTGGAGGATGTGGTGTTGACCCATCTGCAGGCACCTCTCTGGCTGAGGGAGGAGGTTACTCATCTCCAGGCTGAGTTGGCCAGGATCTGTGGGACCTCCTCTTCCATCCAGGGACCACCAGTGCCACTGCCATTGCCTCAAAGGTTGCCAAGAAAGAGGAGTGGTTGGACCACAGTGGGCTCAGGGAGGGTGAGGGTGGTGGAACAGAGGTGCATCCCTCCAGTTGTACCTCTCCACAATTCCTATGCTATTCTGGCACAGTGTGGTTCCTCTATGGAGGCACCACAGTGGAGACCAAGGAGGATGTTGGGAACCTCCACAAAGGAGACCAACAGGAGGGTGGCAGGGGACCCCACAGGGAAGGAAACAACTCCTGGTGAGGGACTCATTGTTAGGAAGGTAGAAATGGGGGAGGAAGGGGAGAGGGAGGTAAGGTGCCTGCCTGGCGCCATGGCTTGGAGGGACAGGGAGCAAATCCTCAGGATTGCCGAGCAGCTGCACAGGGAGGGAGCTGGATGTCATTGTCCACCTAGGGACAAATGATCTGGCTAAGAAAGGGATTAGAGAAGTGCAGGAAGAGTTTGTGGAATTGGGGAGGGGCCTTAGACAAGTAGCACGATGGTAACCTTCTCGGAGGTGCTGCCCATCTATGGCATAGGAGAAGCTAGGTTGTTCTGCACCATAGTATTCAATCAGTGGTTGAAAACTGGTGTGAAACTCAGGGATTTGGCTTCATTGGGGACTGGGGTCCACCTGGAGTGATGCAAGCCTATACTGGCATGATGGGCTGCATCTGTCCAGGAGGGCAACCAGGATCCTTGGATAGGTTTAAATGCTTCATTGGCAAGCATTTAAACTAGCCAAGGGGAGGCACTGGAAAGGAGCAAGGAAATCCTAGCACCCCCAAAAATCACGGTAGTAAGTGCGGTAAACACCAACATACAGGTGTCGATAGGGAGAAGGGCGGAGGTAAATGGAGAAATTGACAAAGGCAAGAAGGATAGGGATGGGGCAAAAGGAGTAAGGCCATCAGGAAATGGAGAGTAATGAGTACAAATGCCGTAGTCTGGGCAACAAGCTCCTGAGCTGGTGGACTTGATGGAAGAGGGATGCCTGGATATCGTAGCAGTCACAGAAACATGGTACACAGTGAACCATGACTGGGATGTTAACATACCAGGGTACATAACCTACAGGAGAGAACAGGCAGGGGAGAAGAGGGAGAGGAGTAGCTCTCTATGTAAAGGAAGGATAAAAGCAACTGAACAAAAGAGTAAACAGGAAGGAGAGGAGACACTGTGGGTCACCTTGGAGACTGGAAAAAGGCACCACAATCCGCACAGGGGTTGTGTACAGACCCCATGTCAGGGAGGAATGGACAAGAATATGATAGAAGGGATCTTAGAATGTCTGAGAAAGGGAGATACTGTTGATGGGAGACCTGAATTTGCCAGATGTTAACTGGAGCACATTTGCTGCAGCCACATCCAAGAGCAGAGCCATTCTTGATGCCCTACAGGTGGAAGGCCTCAGACAGCTAGTTTCTGGAACCCACTCATGAGGGAGCAATCTTAGACCTTGTACTCTCAAACGGGGGCAGTGAGAGGATCTCAGATCTAGAAGTGGGTTGCCATCTGGGAACAAGTGACCATCAAACAGTCTGGTTCACGTTAAACTCAGGTACAGAGTCAAGCCATACAAAAGTGAGGGTACTGGACTTTAGGATGGCTGACTTTGGCAAGATGGGAGAGTGCCTCAGAAAACACTAGCAAACAGGCTAGAAGGAGGTATGGAGCAACAATGGGGAATCATCAAACTGCCATCACAGAGGCAACAAGCCTTTGTGTGAAGCAAATAAACAAATCTAATGAAAGAAAAGCCACTATGGCTCTCAAAAGAGGTGGCATGAAAGTCAGGAAGAAAAGATAGCATTCTGGAAGTATAAGGAAACACAGAAGGAGAAAGACAGAGAGCTGTACCAGTTAAGGCAGAAGGAAGCAGGGAGGGAAGTCAGAATAGCAAAGGCCCAAACTGAGGAAAAGATAGCCAACTCAGTTAAGAAGGGATAAAACCTTTTATAGGTACATCAGGGAGCGAGAAAGACAAAGGAGGGATAGTGAGGCTGAATAGAATGAACAGTGGGTGGGTAGAGGGGACAGTGAAAACAGGGATACTGAATGAATATTTCTGCTCAGTGTTCACAAAAGAGGAGGGAGAAGTGCCTAATCCAATTAACAGAAGCACTCTTGATAGGGGTTGATCCCAGTCCTTTCACAGAAGAAAGGGTTCTGCAAGAACTCCTAAAACTGAAGATGGACAAAGCAATGGGGCCTGATAGAAATCACCCCAGAATTCTAGAAGAATTAAGGGGAACTAGTGAAACCACTGGCTACTCTTTTTCATAAATCATGGGAGGATGTGTGGTACCCAAGGACTGGAGGAAAGTGGATGTGATTCCTCTTCACAAAAGTGGGACCAAGACAGAGGCAGGAAACTACAGACCTGTCAGTCTGACCTCTGTGGTAGGGAAAGTGATGGAGTCACTTCTGAAGGAAAGAATAGTTGAGTACCTAGAGGCCAGTGGGGCTGGGACCCAAGGCAGCATGGGTTCACAGTGGGAAGGTCATGTCAGACGAATCTAATAGATTTCTTTGACTGGGTGGCCAAAGTAGTAGACCAGGGAGGGGCTGTGGACATGACCTACCTAGATTTCAGCAAGGCATTTGACACAGTCCCACAAAAAGATTAATACTCAAATTAACCAGCCTGGGAGTGGGTCACAGGGTGGTAGCCTGGGTAAAACATTGGCTGGACAACAGGACACAGAAGGTAATTGTAAATGGAGTCCACTCTGAAGAAAGAGGGGTTACTAGTGGAGTACCTCAGGGTTCATTATTTGGTCCAGTCCTTTTTAATGTCTTCATAAGTGACATTGCAGTGGGACTGGAAGGAAAAGTATGCCTCTTTGCAGATGACACAAAGATCTGCAACAGGGTTGTTACACAAGGAGGCATGGAAAGGATGAGAAGGGTCTTGGCAAGGTTGGAGGAATGGTCAGAAGTATGGCAGCTAGGGTTCAGTGCAAAGAAGTGCAAAATAATGCACCTGTGAAACAAGAACCCAGGGAAGAATACACAATGGGGAGGTAGTAACAATAGCAAAAAGGAAAGGGACCTGGGGTAATCATATCAGATGACCTAAGGTTAGCAAGCAATGTGAGAAGGCAGTAGGGAGGGCTGGGGTATACTGGGATGCAAGGAAGAGGCATCAGCAGCAGAAAACAGGAAGTTGTTATCCTCTGTACAGACAGTTGGTGAGACCCCATCTGGAGTACTGTGTCCAGCTCTGGAGACCCCATCTCTGCAAGGACATAGACAGGACAGAGGCAGTCCAGGAGGGCAACTAAAATGGTGCAGGGTCTGCAAGAGAAGCTGATGAGGAGAGACTAAGGAGCTTAATATGTATACCCTTGAGGAAGGAAGGGAGAGGGGACATGATAGAAACTTTTAAGTACCTCAGTGGAATTAACAAAGTCCAAGAGGGTAGCAACTTTCAGAAAAGAGACGTGCATGTACAAGGGGACACAATTTAAAGATAGAGGTGGGGTGGTTCTAGGGCAATGTGAGGAAGTATTATTTCAAAGAGAGGGTAGTGGATTCATGGAACAGTCTTCCTGAGGAGGTTGTGGGGTCTAAAACTGTGGGAGAATTCAAGAATGCATGGGACAGACATAAGGCAGTTCTTGTGGGGGTAGGAAGAAATAGGCTGTTGGTTAACTAGGATCTGCGGCTCTATCCTGTAGGAGTAGGGTAAATGGGCAGACTAGATGGGCCAAGCGGTCCTTATCTGCCATCAAAGTCTATGTTTCTATGTTTAAGATGTATAGCCTCGAGAAAAGGAGGAGGGGACATAATAGAAACATTCAAATACCTCAAGGAATCAACAAAGTCCAAGAGGGTAGCATCTTTCAGAAAAGAGATGTGCAAGAACAAGGGGCACAATTTGAAGATAGAGAGGGATGGCTCATAGGTATTGTGAGGAAGTATTTCTTCACAGAGAGGGTGTAGATACATGGAACGTCCTTCCTGAGGAGGTCGAGAGTCAAAAACAGTGGTGGAATTCAAGAATGCATGGGACAGACATAAGGCAATTCTAGTGGGGGGTAGGAGGAAGTAAGCTGTTGGTTAACTAGGATCTGCATCTTATCCGTTAGGTAGGGAAATGGACAGACTAGGTGGGCCAAGCGTGTCCTTATCTGCCATCAAATTATATGTTTCTATGTTTCTATGTTAGATCTTTGTTGATTTCACAAACTTTAACACACTCAATGATCACCTCTAATAACAGCCTAATCTGGTTTCAAAGTCAGTTGGCATCCATCTGTATCCTCCCCGAGTCATGCCTGAAAATAGGCAGGATTTGTCTAGTGCACTTACCCTGTCAATAAAACTAAATAAATAAATATTCTCCCATGATCATTTCGGATCATGCCCGTTCAACTAATTATAGCATGGGGTGATTCAGCTCCTAGATTTTCCACCTGGAAGCTTTACCCCCTGCTTATTCAGGACTCAAACCTCTTGCAATGGGCTAAATCGAAACCAAATGTTTTCTGCTTGAGAACCCCATCTCAAATACTTCAGCACAAACACATGGGAAACTTATAAGGCTGCAATGAGATGGAAAATTATAGGTATGCTGCTAACAGAAGAAGGAGAAGGACAAAGAACAGACCAGGCTAGAAGGAGAACTGGCCACAGCCAAACAGGCCTTAAAGCCTGCCCATGCCCCACATGCAATCTCATGTAGGCAGAGAGGTGCTATCCTTAGAATCAGTTAAACAAGTTCATATCCCGGAAGGCTGATCTAGCCATGTTAAGAGTCCCACATACATATTGGGAGGGTGGGGATAAGAGCGGGAAAATCCTGGCCTATCAGATTAGGCAGCAACAGGCCGCAAGGTTTATTGCTAGCTAAAAGATCCGACATCAGGAACAGTAACAACCAAGGCGCCAGAGGTGAATAATATCATGACTAATTTTATGCTCATCTCTATACCTCATCCCGCCCAGCTGCTCACTCTGATACCCAAGCTTTTTAGACAACTTAACCCTCCCACTTTATCTCAGGACCAAAGAAATACTGTAGATTAGATGCCCTCACTGCCCAGGAAAACAACAGCTCTAATGGCTTTAAAATTGGGGAAGGCACCTGGAGGGACGGATTCGGTGGAATTCCTTCAAGCCATGGCCCCACTATAACTCCCATCCTAGGGCAAATGTTTGCCGAATCTAAGGACAAAGGAATGCTACCCTCCCTTAGGGAAGCCACCATAACAGTTCTACCTAAGAAAGGTAAAGATCCCACTGCCTCCTCTAGCTATCACCCTATTTCCTTAATAAATTCAGACAGTAAACTTTTTGCCAAAGTTTTAGCCAACAGACTAAGCCCTCTTCTCCTCTCTGATCCATCCCTCTCAAGTAGGTTTCATCCCAGGCTGATACAGTACTGACCACACACCAGGACTCTCCTGAATCTCATTCATATAGCCAAACAACTTAGTACTCCATCAGCCGCTGGCAATTGATTTCAAAAGGCATTCGACTTGGTAGAATGGGACTAACCTGCATACTGTACTGGGCCATTTTGGCTTTGGACTACAGTTTTGGCCAATATTCAGGCCTTATATACACTCCCACAAGCTAGGGTCAGAACCAGCCCTCACTGTCTGATCCCTTTCTGCTTCATAGAGACACCAGACAAGACTGTCCACTTTGGCCTTTGCTTTTGTTCTGGCAGTTGAGCCCTCGGCATCTGCCATTTGGCAAGCTAAACATATCTCAGGGATTCATCTGGGAAACCTATTGTACAACATTGATGTATGCGATGATCTGCTAGTGACTCTGGCAGATGTCAGCATGTCTATTCCCCCTACTATCCTTTTAGATCAATTTTATACACAATTCTGGCTTAAAAGTCAGTCAAACAAAACCAAAATGTTCCCCTTAACTCAGTATGTCATGAGGAGTATCCTCACATAGGCCTTAAGTGGTCCCCAACCATTATTACTTCCATGGGATCAAAATTGGCTGTAGCATTAAGTGGTGGGATAACAACCTGAACTCCTTGTTAGCTGATTGCAGGAGAGATCTGGAATGCTGGACCAACCTGCATCTTACTATGGCTGGGAAAATCACAGCTTTTAAAATGTCTATGGTGCCAAAAATGTTTTATGTTATTTCCCATATCCCTCTTTTCTTCCCCATCACTGGTACCAAAAACTAGACAAGATGATAGGCTCCTTTCTTTGGGGCTCTTCCTGGCCCGCTTTAGCTGGAATGCTTCAGGGCACACTGGAATCAAGGGGCTGGGAGATCCCATGGATGGAAGGCTATAAAATGGTATACCAATGTTCCCAAACTTTGAAATGGTTCCAGCCTGTATCTACTAACTCCTCCCAATGGCTAATCTTAGAACAACAGATCAGTCATAATTCCATGCTAGCTTCTTTATTATGGCACTCCAAAGCCCCAAAATTTGAAGCATTCCACTATAGTCCCTCTATCCACAACTGGCCAGTGACCCACAAGAAACTTAAAAGTCGCCCACACCCTCTGTCTCACACCCTTTTGGCATAACTCTCATATACAAATAGATGGCCATCAGTATTCTGGCAGTCCAGGTATGATAGGGTTATACACTTCCTCAGTGATCTTTTGTCCCCTAATACAGGGACAACTGCAACCTTTCAATATCTACAGGACCTTTGGGATCTCTCTGCCTCAGACTTTTGGCGATACCTGCAGCTAAGGAATGCAGTCCAACCAATTCTAATGCAGGGTAAACTTCAAACGACCAAAGACTCTCCCTCTTGGAAATGGCTTCTACAAACAGGAGAAGTAGCAGGAACCATTTACACATCATTAAGAAACACCTTACCTAATCCAACATTCTTACTTTAAGCTAGATGGGAGGAAGCCTGCATATTCAAATATCCATCAACCAATGGAAAAGTGCTGGACTGCTGCCTACACAGCATACAGGGATACCCGTAGTAGATTGATTCAAAATAAAATCATGCACTTTTGGTACAGAACTCCCACAGTACTTTACAACTCCAAAGTCCTCCCACATGGCAAATGCTGGAGATGCCAACAGCCAGGAGGTGATCTCGTTCATATACTATGGGAATGTCCCTTAGTAACACCCCTCTGGACAGCTACAGTACAGTTAGCAAGTCAAATCCTAAAACAACATATTGTACCGCAGCTCCTCTGTTGCTGCTTGGCTACAGCTTACCACCACACCTCCCCCAATTTAGATGGCTGATGCTATTATGCATGCAGGTGAAGTGTTCCATTTTGCAGAACTGGAGAAGCCCAACCATACCTTCACTGACAGAAATCATACCTTCCTTTCATCCTTGTATGAATTAGACAGACATTCCCATGTATCCTCATAGGACAAGGGACAAGTTGCACTTGTGTTGGGTCCCTTTCATGGCATATTTAGACCCCAAAGCAGGGATAGGGTGAAGTACATAGTCAGAGCATTTTGTTTCCTCCTGTTAAACTTCTAGCAATGACTTATTAACCTCTCTTTGACCAGCAGACTTGCAATTTATTTTGCATTGGATGTAGCTACTATTAACAGATATTTCTGCAAAATGTGCTTACAGTAGTTGTTGCAAATAGTTGTCACTAGGACACTTTAGTTGACAGTTGATTTGCTTTTTAGATATGTACTCTAAGTAAGTATCCTCATTATCTTAAGTCCAGATACTTTGTGGTACCCTGTCTTTCTTCCCTGCTTATAGTATGGGACCTTACTGACCAATGGAAGGTAACATTTTCCTGAATGCTGAAGCCCTGCCTGACCTCAGCAACAGTACCTCCTTTTTGGTCCTGGCCATAACATCTTCAGAATATTGAAATATTTTCCTGTGGGGCCTCTGGAAGGTGCAGCTTTATGATTTCTAGGCCTTGTCAATCAATGGTGGTACCTTCTCCTGGTGCTACAGTGCTCCTATTGAAGGTAAGTCCAACATGTCTTATTTCCTTTCAATTGCAGAAATGACATGCAATGTTTAGTTTTAGAATCTTTGATGCAATGTATGTAGTCAGGGACCCAGTGGTACAGTCTGTACTCCTGGCTGCCATGGCTATGTTGGTACTAATACTACAGACTGCATATGTTTTGCTGTGTGTTTCAGCTTTTATTTATTAGTTCTGTAAATATGCTCCATGTACGTTCTCTCTGTTGTTTCTAAAATTAATAAAAATAACTAACCAGAAAAACCCAATAAACATTTTTTCTAGTGTCTACTTAGATACAGAATATTTAATATATCAAAATAAAATATAATTGCTTTAAAGAAGATAGAAGCTTTTATGGCTGGGCTTCAATATAGTGTTGGAGAATGCTGAAATCTCATCTTGATTGTTTTACTTCCTTATTGCTGTTGTGTATTTTCAGGATAAAGCAAATATAATAAAATATAATTTTTTGGGAAGATAGAAGCTTTTATTATAGGCTCTTTTGGTTTGATCCACGCACACTGAGCGCTGAAGCAGTGAGATCACTCACGATTGTGACAGCCTTGCACCATTTCTCTGCTGCTAAAAATATGTATCACAATGGTTGTATAATTGTAGGTCTATATTCAAATGGTTTTAATTGATAATAATTACACACTAAGAAGAACGGTCTTAATGAGTTCATTTAAGGTTTTTATAATTTGATCTATTACAATTTTAATGACCTCCCAATCCTGGAGTCTTCAATTTGTTTTATCTAAACATTTCTTTGCTCAGTTCATCAATAGTTCTGTAAGATTTATAATAAAATTACATTAGAACACAAACTGTATACACTTTGGGTTTGATTTTGCACAAATATTAACTTCACTCCGAGTTAAAATGCATAGATTAGTTGTACATACTTGTATTTCTCCATACTTTTACTTCAGAAATTTGTAAAAAAATATGAAAAAATAACACTCAACAGTCTAATAAGATGTAGAATAAAATACCTTTAGAACAAAACTGTATAACCTTTGGGTTTGATTTTATGCAAATATTAACTTCTCTCTGAATTGAAAATGTGTAGAAGATTAGTTGTACAGACTTTCTATTTCTCAGACTTTTACTGGGAAAATGTGTAAAAATATGAAAAATAACACTTGAACTTTTGCACAGGTCTTGACCTTCCATAAAGGGAATAGCTTAAAACTTATTTAGGAGTCATTCAAGAGTTATCCCAAGGTCAAGATTTAGTAAACTATATATTTAATGTGTTTTAATAACAGAAATGGCCAAAGAGGACATAATAAATGAAAAAATCAGTGTTGCAGCATAGATGCCTAAAAGTTTTACAGACAGCCATTGCTTTTCTTGTCTTCCTTCTTACCCCTATCTGGTCAGCGTCAGCTTCACATATAGATCTCATATGATATTGCTAGCTAATAATTATTAAAATTAATCTGCTGCTTTTATTCTGAAAAGATTTAACATGATGCCATCCTGAAAAGATCTAATGTGAGCCCAATAAGCAGATCATTTTGTTTCAAGCTGGTAAGCACTAATGAATTCCATTGAAGAACTAGTAAGACAGGATCTACTGTTAAATTAGGCATGACAAGATGGTCTGGTATCATTTAAGCTGGAAGTGGTGTAGTGCTTTAGAGAAATTAGGCTATTATTAGTGCAGTAAAATTATACCAAACAAATGTAAATATCTCTTAACATTTATGAATTATGCATAAACCATCAATATGAAAGTTGTTCAGGACAAAATGACCATTCAAATAAGCCTGTTCATCAAGCTGTGCTAATTATATTTTATAAACTATGGCCATCTGATTACCTGAATTTTATTTTTCTTCACAGTTGTCACCTTTTGGATGGTTGTATTAAAAAAATCTAACAAATTCAGATTAGTGACTAGCCTCATTTGAAAGGTCATTTTGTTCTGAGTAACTTTCAAGTTGGTTGTAAGTTGGTAACTTTATACTTTTCAAGATATTTACATTTGTTTGGCATGACTCCTACTGTGTTCATTCAGAGAGAAAAAATGAGGTTGTTTGGAAGACCACATTTTACAAAATATAAAGAATTCAGATCAGTGACTACCCTCATGTGAAAGGCATTTTGTCCTGAACAACTTTCACTCTGGTTGTTTTGTGCACATTGAATAGTTTTAAAGATATTTAGATTTGTTTGGCAGGTGTGCACATTTGCTCCCGGAGAAAAGGAGGTTGGGGTCTGTGTCCATTATTCTAAAATCAAGAAGGGAGTTTTTTAACTGCCAGGGATTTGCAGTGTTATGGAAGGATACACTGAAAACTGCTAAAAATGTGTCCTACTATAGCCAGCACTAGTATGTATTTTGTACATGGTTGCTATTTCTGATCCTATAATACCCTGTTGATTGTAACCCTTCTGTTTGCCACTTACATCCCATCTAGGTTTGTGTTTTATTATCAATACACATATATAGACTTCTCCAATATGTTTACTCTAAATACTGTGCTTTGTTAAGTGATATTTTATACCTTGCATGGAGGATAGTCTTCTATTGTATTAGATGTGTGCTTTCTTATACTTGAATTTCAATAAAAAGATAAAGCAAAAAAATGTGTTCCAGAAACCCCTTTTCAACCTAAAGCGGTATGGCTATAAACTCTGCCCACAGCCATACAAAGGATGTTAAGCTACTGGAGGTGGTGCAGCGAAGGGCAACAAAGATAATCCTAAGTCTGGGTGATAAACCCTCTGATGAAAGACTGAAGGAGCTCAACATGTATTCCCTGGAAGACAAAAGGAGAGGGGACATGATTGAAACCTTCAAATACTTAAAAGGTATAAATAAGGTTATTATTTTATTATTTGTTGACCAAGTAAGTACACTGATCCCAGGGAGCATTTTCAGGCACTTTTCATTCTATTTCTTGTCTTATTGTGGAATGGACAAGGGGTATATCACATCGAGCTGATATTTTGACTCATAGAATCAATTTGTTTAAATCTGCTTTAGATTCTTAAGATTTACATTTTTGTACCTAGAAATAGTAAATTATGTTGGGGACATAGCAGGTACAGTCCCCTTTTAAAGGTTCCTCTATTTATTTCTCAATTAATGTTCACATATTTTGCAGAAACATAATTGAGTTATAAATAAATGGTGGGCATTTGGACTGTGATAGCATAGGCTCGATAAAATAATTACTAGAGCACAAGCAAAGTTAATTAAAGAAGTGAACAAGCCTCCCCCAAAAATAAAAAGTTGCTAGAAAAGCATAAACCAATTAATTACTTTATCCTGTCAGGCCCTGAATTAGTTAAAGTGCAGATTCAGTCTGGGAAAGGTATAGGTAAAACAATGCAAACTGAGACACAGGGGAGAAAGGAGGGGAACATTAGAAGAAAACATCTTACTGGCCCAAATAAAAAGACTAGAAAGGTCAGAAAGCAAAAAGGGCCAACAGAGAATGTACAAAAGTGGTAAAGTTAAATAAAAATGTCTGATTGATTCCTTCAGGAGCAGCAAGAAAATCTAGAAAAAGTAAAGAAGTGGCTGTAGAAGGACAAATGGATCCCCCAAGCACACACACACTTGAAAAGACAAACAACTACATGATAGTAAAACAAAACCACCAAAGACATAATTCCAGAACAATCTGGACAGAAACAAATTAAAAATGGTAAGGTATACAAATAATTTCTGTATGACTTTGAGATTTTTATTCTCCATATTTCAGCATCTCAGTATGAACCCCTCCCCCATCAGGCACCACTGGATGTACCTCATTTGTGGCAATATATTAAGGAGGTGAATGGGAAAAAGAGCAATAATAAGGGAAAATCTGTGTCAGATATAGGGACAAAGAATAACACTAAAAAATTCAATTACCAACAGTAGTTGAATCTTTTATAAATCACCACCTTATAGTTATGGCCTAGCAGAAATTAAGAGAGAATTGACAAGATGACTGATCTATTAAGAAACTGGCTCACAGAAGTGAATAACTCACAGAAGATCAGGCAGGTGAGGAAAAGGCATTAGGAGATTTTCAAAAGATGTAGATAAGGGATCAGGAAGTGGAGAAAAGAAAGGAAGAGATACAAAAGATCACAAATAAAATAGGGGATAAAAGCTGAGAAAAAGAGCAAAGCTGAAAAAGAAAGAACTTTAGTTGGTCAGACAGGGAAAAATCGTGCAAGGTGGGGTAAAGGAAGTTGTAAAATGTCCACACTAAATTCAAAAGTGGAAGAAGCAGAAGCCCTCAAAATATAGAGAGGAGGTAGATGCATGAACAAGGGAACCAAATAAAGGAAATGATGAGTTAAAATTAAACAAGGGAAAGAAAAGGCCACTAGGGTAGATGCTAGTGGAAAAGAAATGCTGGAGAAAATGCAAAGAAAAGGGGACAAAAACAGTAAAAAATGAGGATATACAGAGAAAAGGAAATGCTTATAAAGAGAGGGAAAATACTTCCATCTGTGTATCTTAAATGTCTGGTTGAAGGTACAAAAATGAATCTCCATTTACATTGAAATTGATGGCATATAGCTCATGTAAAGGAATGTTGAGAAATGTTGTTGGATGGTCTGACTTGGTTAATGTATTTACAGAACATACCAAAATGGTAAGGAGAAAAGGGATGGGTTTGTATTACTCTGAAAGACCTGGATATTAGAGCAATAATATTAAAACAAAGGACGGTTTTAGGAGATGAGGATTAATATGGATGTGACATTACAGCAGCCGAGCAACAAAAGTAAGGTGCAAGACAACTGACAGGAACTGAAAAGCAACTTAGATTCAAGCCAAAGATCAGGCAACCTTGCAGAAACAGCAATGAATTATGGAATATTTGCATACAAAGGTAATAGTGCATTCCTTCAGTAGTAACTCTGAGGAGGACAGATGTCTTGATTTGATGGCATAGTATAGAGGGAATAGAATAAACACAAGTGTGGTGCTGGAGTCAAGCTCTGTTTCAGTACTTTACACCATCTCCAATACATAGTACCCAGTCAGGAGATGGGAAATGGAAATTAATTCAACTACTTACCTGGAGCTGGAGGAAAGTCAATCTGATACAGTGGCGTGAAAAAGTATTTGCCCTTCCTGATTTTCTCTATTATTGCATATTTGTCACACTGGATGTTTTCAGGTCTTTAGACAAAATATATATTAGATAAAGGAACCGAGTGAACAAATAACACTTTTTTTTGCTTATTTCATTTATTTAATGAAAAGTTAACCAACACCAACTGGCACTGTGTGAAAAAGTAATTGCCCCTAGTTAAATCAACCCAATTAAAGGGATAATTAGAGTCAGCTGATTGAACACAGCCAGGCTGATTACAGCCAGCCTGTTCAATATAAACCTCGCTTATTTTGGCCCTTACCATCAGAGTCACGTTGCCAGCACAAAGATTCAACAAGCACATTATGCCATGTTCCAAAGGAAGTTCCTGAAAGATCAGAAAAAAATTTGTTGCCCTCTATCAGTCTGGAAGGGTTACAAGCTATTTCTAAGGCTCGGGACTCCATCAACCACAGTGAGAGCCATAATCTCCAAATGGAGAACACTTGGAACAGTAGTGAACCTTCCCAGGAGTGGGCGGCCTGCCAAGATTACTCCAAGGGTGCAGTGTAAAATCATCCAAAAGTCTCAAAGGATCCTAAAACAACATCCAAAGAACTGCAGGCTTCTCTTGCCTCAGCTAAGGTCAGTGTTCATGACTCCACAATCAGAAAGACTGGGCAAAAATGGGCTTCATGTGAGAGCAGCAAAGGGAAACCACTGCTAACCAAGAAGAACATAAATGCTAGTCTCATTTACCAAAGCACCTGGATGATCCACAAGCCTTTTGGGAAAATGTTCTATGGATAGATGAGTCCAAAGTGGAACTTTTTGGACAACATGGATCCCATGCCTCGTAAAGCAAACACAGCATTCCACAGTAAGAACACCATACCAACAGTCAAACATGGTGGTGGTAGTGTGATGGTGTGGGGATGCTTTGCTGCCTAAGGACCTGGATGACTTGCCATAATTAAAGGAACTATGAATTCTGCTCTGTACCAGAAAATTCTTAAGGAGAATGTCCAGTCATCCTTCTGTCAGCTGAAGCTGAAGCGTAGTTGGTCATGCAGCAAGACAATGATCCAAAACACAAAAGCAAGTCCACATCAGAATGGCTAAAAGAAGTAAAATTAAAGTTTTGGAGTGGCCTAGTCAAAGTCCAGACTTAAACCCAATAGAGATGCTGTGGCAGGACCTGAAACGAGCAGTTCATGCTCAAAACCTACCAAATGTTACTGAATTAAAGCAGTTCTGCGAGGAAGAGTGGGTTAAAATTCCTCCACAGCGATGTGAAAGACTGATATTGAATTATAGGAAGTGTTTGGTTGCAGTCATTGCAGCTAAATGTGGCATAACCAGTTATTAAGTGTAAGGGGCAATTACTTTTTCACACAGTGCCAGTTGGTGTTGGTTAACATTTTTCATTAAATAAGTGAAATTAAAAAAAAAACAAGTGTTATTTGTTCACTCAGGTTCCCTTTATCTAATATTACATTTTCTCTAAAGACCTGAAAACATCCAGTGTGACAAATATGCAATAATAGAGAAAATCAGGAAGGGGCAAATACTTTTTCACGCCACTGTAGTATTCCTCTCATTGATTTAGATATACAAGCATAATTAGACAGGATTGACCAAACATCACAGAGCAAAAGGAAAAGGGAAAAGGAGAAATGAAACTGCTGAGATGGAATATTGCTGGCTTGGAAGGAAATTGGAAGATCCTAAGTGGTTATTGTATATTAAAAACATATCGAGTTATTATGTCACAAAAGACATGATTGAGAGAGAAGAAGCAAATATAGTGGAAGGTTATCATGTACACTATATCCAGCAAAAAGATTGATGAAATATGGACACGAGAGTGATGGAATGGTGACCCTTATATCAACCAAACCATTTGCCGTTGCATATAGGTTAGATCTGGATAGTACATATATGATGGGCAGTCTATTGGGAAGTAAAGAAAGGCAGTTATGATTTGTAGAAATGTGTATGCAGCACCAAAGTTTTATTTTATTTTTTATTTATTTTATTTTAGTCTTTGGTAACGGGTAAGGTAACTGGGTAAGTTAACCAGTGTAATAGAAAAGCAGTTGCATGAAATACTTTCTTTCACAATAAAAAAAGCTGATGGAGAGCTTTGGTTCCAATCCCGATTTGTATTATGGGCGATATCAATGCAAGAACTGTAAATTATGTTGAAGTCTATTCAAGAAAATGGGAGGTAGATGATTTATTATCCATCCCAATTACTGATTCTAAAGATAAGAAGGTGAATTCTAGGGGAAGAAACTGTTAAATTTTGTGGCAGAAAGTGGGATTAGAATGTTAAATGGGAGAACAAAGGGAGATTTTAATAATAATAATAACTTTATTTTTAAAGTGTCTTTCTGCATCAAGGCACTGTACAGCTTTAAAACAGATAAAATCCAATAAAAACATAGAATTACATACAACAGGTTAGGTTAATAAATAACTGTCAGAATATAATTAATCCTGATAATTGAGATACCTTAAATGGGTCTTCAAGGCCCTCTTGAAACTCTTCACAATCATGCACTCATGTATCTGATGAGTGAGAAGATTCCACAGGTCAGGGCCACATACATAAAAGCATGGGCCCCTGGTGTTTTAAGACGACCCTGGGAATCTCTAACAACCCCTTGTCAGCTGAGCGGAGCAGTTGTCCAGGGCAGTAAGGCAATAGGAGCACTTGCAGATAGCCCAGGCCCCATCTGCCCAGGGCTTTAAAGGTCAGAAGTCCCTTGAAGGTGATCAGCCACTGAATTTGCAGCCAGTGCAGTTTGCACAGCACCAGTGTGATGTGACTCAGACAAGGAGTCCCCATCAACACTGTGCCACAGCATTCTGTACTAGTTGAAAGTGGTGGATATCAACCCCTGGTAGCCCTAAGTACAGGAGTTGTAGTAGTCCAGGCGCAAGGTCAAAAGGTATGGATCAATGTTGTAAGATTGCCAGATGGAACAAGGTGCTTAATCCTGTCGATGTTCCTGAGGTGGTAAAACAAGGACTTGGTGACTGCCAACACCTCACGAATGCCAACCCATCATCAAAGACCACCACCACCAGGTTTCATACCCATTCAGAAGAAGGCAGCTGGACACCTCTGAGACAGAGTCCAGAAGGTTGTCTAGCCACCAACCCCTCTGTCTGGTGATCCAGATCCACCATCAACACCTCAATCTTTTCAGAGTTCAATTTCAGCCAATCTTCAAGGTAATTATACATTTCTGTTAAAACATGGTGGTACAATCATTGATGTTGCCCTTATAGATGTATGGTCATTTAATAAGGTAAAAAATTTGTTGGTAACAGAAGAGTGGGACAATGACCATTTTCCCATATCTGTGACCATGGATGTCGAATATGATAAAGGTTATCTGTGTCCTAGGGAAATAGTAAATGATGCAGATGAACACATGGTGGTTGAGAACAAAAAAAGATAAATGGGACCCATTTAGCAATGGTAAAATGTATCTGTTATTTAAACAGAATGACATGGTTAGGGAAAAGGTAGAATTAATAACCATTGTGTTTAATACATTTGGTAATGACACATGGTTGTTGACCTTAGAACAAATCTTTAAAATTATAGTGGAATCTCTAGGCAAGAAGGACAGGGTGAATAGAAGGGAAGTTGAGAAGTAATGGGTGGTATGATAAAGAATGTGTGGAAACAGGAAGACTTGTAATAAAGCAGGAAAATCTAGCAAAGGGTTGACTAATGTGTCCAATAAAGGAAGCGTATATAAAACTTTAGAAGGACTATACAAGGTTATTAAAAGATAAGAAGAGGCAGTATAAAAATAAATTATGGGCCAACTTACAATGGTCAATAGCAAATAGGGATTGCAAGCAGTTCTGGAGTTTGGTGGTGTTTGGCACAAATAACAGAGAAATAAACACTAAATGTATGATCAGGGCACAAAATAGTTTGACCATTATGAAAAAAATGTATGGGAAAATGGTAGAGAAGGAAAAAAAACACAGGAGAGAAGGTATAGTGGAGCCATGGCCTAAAGAGGGCTATACAGTAAAACTCCAGTTATCAAGCCTCAATTATCCAAAAATCTCAGTTATTAAAAACTGTGGTCTGACTCCCAAGCTTAATAGACTTAATTGTAAAGTTCCCTCACTTATCAGAAATCCCATTAATCCAAACAATTGTATTGTCCCCAGCACATTCAGATAAATGAGGTTATACTCTATGGGCAATAAATAGCCAAAAATAACAAATCACCAGGTGTCTATAGGATACCAGTGGACATCTTTAAGGCCAATCCAGAATGGTGGGCCAAAATATTGTCTCCGATATATACATACATAAGTAATTATCTGAAAATGTCAAACTGTTAGAGTGAAAGATTAATAATACCATTCTTTAAAAAGGAGATAGAGCCAACCTAGCATGCTATAGATCAATTACCCTGTTGTGTACTTCTATGAAGATTTCACTAGGATAATTTTGGAAAAACTAGAAAACTGGATAAAGGAGAAAAAGTTAATATCATCATATCAAGCAGGATTTAAAAATATTATACTACAATAGAATATATTCACCTTGTATTTTCTAGCCTATAAAGGTGTTGAACATAAGAGGGAAACTATCTGGCATTCTTGAATATTAGCTAAACGTTTGACAATATAAGCAGAGAAATCCTATGGCAAAATTGAAAGAACTAGAAATTGAATCTAGACTATTTCTGGTGCTAAAAATATTACCTACTGATACTATGGCAAAGGTAAGGACAACAAGGCAGGGGAGCAGTAACTGAAGCAATACAAATACAGAAAGGAGTCTCTTGGCACCAACATTATTTGCATTATACTTTGAAACCTTGGAAAAAAAAAAACTTAACTGCATAGATACACACAGCCCACAGATCAATAAACAAAATATACAATTATTATTATATGCAGATGATATTATTTTATTGTCAAGAACTCCAGTAGGTCTTAATAGGGGATTAGCACTTAATTTGAGCACTTGGAAAGGTTACAGTTAACAGTAAATTCAGCAAAAAGTAAAATAATAATTCTATGGAAAAGGGAAAAAGTGAAGAAAATGAAAAACAGAAATATAGAATTGCAATAGGTAGCTCAATTCACATATTTGGGGTGACTTTAACAAAATATTGAATCTGAAAAAACATATATCAAAAATAAAAGAGGCTTGGATAAGATTGGCCAAAGCATTCAACTGGTTTTCTAAACAGTTTGGAGGAGATTTTTGCAGCAATGAGAGGAACTTTTGAGACTAAGGTAACTGCTCAGATTTTGTTTGTAGTGAAGTATGGGGACTGTCAAGTAATTTGTAAACAATTTAAACAGTGCAGAATGTTTTTATTAGACTTACGTTATGGCTACCTAATGATACTCCTACTGCAATTCCAACCCTAGAGTCTGGAATGAAAGCAATGGAACAACAAGTAATCATTGGAGCACTAGTATATTGGGATAAAGTGTTTAAAATGGAAGAGGCTAGATTTCCAAAACAGTGCTAGGAAGAAGCTTAGTAGTATAGGGTACACAAAAGCATGGTTTAACATACTTAATAATAAGTTAAGGCAGATAGGCTTGGAACCAATATGGGGACAGGGAATTAGTTAGCAGTATGGTATCATATGTAAGTAATGCAAAGCAAAGACTAGTAGATACTTATTTCCAAAAAGATTTGGGAAAGTAGAATATTTACCAGAAAATGAGGCTGTACAAAAGATGAAGGGGTATATGAAAATAGAAACTTATCTGGAGAGACAGACATGCAATATGTCATATGAGACTTGGTTTAATTAAGAATATGAATTGGTGAAATAGCTATTGGACTGGAACCAGACAGGATGATTGCTGTAAATGTAGCTTAAATAAGAAATAAAAAACATTGGTACATGTATTAATGGAAAGTCCTTTGCTGCTGGAGAAAAGAAAGAAATCTATTTTACCATGTATAATGAATAAACAAGGTAGAGTGGAAGAAAATTGAGGAATTGCTGTTCTTGGATAAAAAGCAGCTTATTTTGCCATTACTAAATTTGCACAGAGAATGTTTACAATATGAGATATGTAATGCAAGGGCACTCTAATAAGAGTAAATTGCTTTAATTTATGTATTGTCCATGTGATAAAATATGTGTTTGATGCATGTTTTTAACAATAAAAATCTGAAAGCTGAATCTGATGTGACACAAAAAATCTGGTATGTCTATCTATCTACAGGTATATACTATATATATATATATATTATTGAGATTGATGGAAATGAATACAAAAGTTATCTGGATGCAAATTATATAATTGATTATTACTGCATATTCTGTGCAATTTTATAGCTGTGGAAGATACATGTAATTCTTCAGGACAACTTTAAAATGTACTAATTCTTTGGAATGAATATTTTGATATCACTTTTAAGAATGAGATTTATCTGCATGGAGTTCTTTCTTCTTCAGGAGTTACTTATTGTATATACTCACGCATATGTTGGATCTTTGGGAGAGGTTTATGAATGAGTAGTTAAGGGTCCCCACTTACCTTGAGTTACTGCGATACACAAAAAAACAGGCAAGAAAGGTGTGAAAATATAACAAAATATGCCTGCCTTAGTGGTACTGGTGTTACGCCCTCTGATGTCAGTGTTGTTGGTTTTGGCAGTCTGCACCTGTACTGCCATACTGCCTGTTCTTGTTATATAGCTGCTTACCCAGAATTAATTAGAAAAGCATACCCAACTTGGAGGTCCTGGTTGCTATATTTGAAAGCAGTGAAAGCAGTGGGTGTGTAACACTCTCAGGATTATCGGGCTGGTGATTAGAGAAGAGATATGAGGCAGAATCTAGCATTAAAAGTTTAGGGAGAAAATAAAAAGAAAACTGGCATATGGTAATCACTTCTGAAAGTAGCAATGCATGTTGATTTCTTACATTGCATACATTAGTACAACTGAATGATTGCTGAATAATTGCTCCATTGCTGCATGAGTGTTTCTCAGCACCTAACTGGCAGCTAGTTAACAGAGTCAGTGAATGTTCCCTTGGCCCTTGAACTGTCTCTCAGCAGCCAAATGGGTGTTAACTGTTCTGACTTGACCTCTTAATTATGTGTTCCGACTTATACATGGGTCAAACAAAAAAACCTTGTAATTGGCTGCCAAACCTCACCCCCTGACTTTTCACGGACCAACTTATGCATGAGTATACACGGTATTCCATTCAGGTGCTGGTATTTTACAGATATTTGGAGGGTGGGGTTACCTGTTGTTTTTGTAACAGAAAAATTCTTTGTCCCATATCTGTGGAGGAGTGGGGGTCATTGAGCAGGAGTACAGTAGATGACCTCATATTCCTATTGCCTTGTTTACAACTTAGCAGGTTGGCTAATGGTGAAGTTGCTCCTCTGTAAAGGGATTTGTGCATTAGAGTACCCATGTTGAAGTCACCACAGGCCTGCAGGAGAGCCACCAGAAAAGACATATAAGCAGTAGTGGTGGGTGGGAAATGTGGCTAGAAGTATGAAATGACAGATAGTGCTGTGGGATGTATTCAGTTGGGAGAGTTGACGAGCTGAAGTTTGAGATGTGATTGAGGAGCTGTGATCTACAATAGGGAGAAATGTGCCCCACCTATCTGCAAGCATGCCTCCGGGTGAAGAAGGTATCAGGCTATAGCAGACATCTGACCTGCTGGTTAGTTTTTCTTCCTGTTGTCCCTATGTGCTCTTGGAATGTGAGAGTGAATCTAAAATGATGCACTTGTAGCTGAAAACTTGGAAGGGTGGTGCTGTAAGAGCAGAGACATTTAGGGAGTAAGCCTGAGTCCTGGAGCACATTGCAAGCTTATGTTTCATCCTGAAAAGCATGGTCTTCATTTTCTTAGTGTTAACCAGGAAGTTGTTGGCCATGAACCAGCTGTGCATGAGAGTGAAATTCTTAGAGTGGGATATGGACACAGATTGAGGATTGTGGGCACTCCTGCAAAGAAAGAGGTGATCCACATACATGATTTTCTGGCAGTCTGGATTGACATCCAGTAGTTTATGCATGAACAGGAGAAAATTATGGGGCCCAATATGGACCCCTGGGGACACTGTTACATACCCTTGGGGAGCTGAGGCTGTCCCACCTACACTGATCCTTTGGTACCTGCTGGAAGAGGTAGTGTTGATACCATTCTGAGGTGCCCAAGGAGAAGCCATAGGAATTAAGTTTGAGAAGGAGGAGGCATGGGTTTAGAGAGTTCAATAAAATTGCCACAATGAGCAACCCCTCATTGGCTGACCTAAGTACATGGTCAGTGAATCTGGTAGTGGCAGTTGCGAAAACCATGCTGAAAGGGGGAGAGTAAAAATACTTGGCAATTTGGTCTGAGATTTGCAAAAATACAATCTTCTCAAGGATGTTACTGAGATGAGAATTCAGACAGGTCTGTAATTGTCCACAAGCTTGGGGTCCCTGGCTGTAAGTATAGGAACTGCTCTGTCCTGTTTCCAGAGCTGGGGAAGAAGGAGGTAGCCAGGGACACATTAATAAGAAAGGCCAGACAGCCCACCAGCACAGCGGTAGAGCTACCACTTGCAATGCCAGTGACTTGGGTTTGGTAACAAGCCTGGTTTGCTGGAGGGTTGGCCAGGGGAGAAGGATCAAGTGCTCCATAGGCCACTCTCCTTCTCTGTGGAGGGTGGCTGCTGTCTTTGCTGCTGGGCCACCACCTGGGTGACCACAGGTGGAGGTGCATCTAAAGATGCAGTAGCAGCAGGAGGGCAGACATTGGCCGAGGCAAAACAAAGGCTCATCTCAGCATTCCTTCACCTCATTGGCCCTCCTTGAATATTGGCATTTCCAGCAGGAGGCAGGGACCAGAAAAGGCAGAAAAATACTCCATGGTTGTAACGGAGATGGGCCCCTGCACTGATGACTATGGAGCCTGGGGAGCAGCTCAGTGTCCCTCCTTCTTAGGTCTGGAGGAATTGGGAAATTCCTCCACCCCACCTGTGGGGGTAATCTGTGGCTGGTATGTCTAGGGGTGGAGCACTTGATGGGAGAAGGCATCCTCGGGTCCTCCAGCACGGGCCTGGGTGGTGCAGTGGGGACCATGATGGAATGGGTAACCATGGCATTGAGGGCATAAATAAAAATACAAAAGTAAAAAAAAAAAGAAAGGCCAGAGGTTTTGCGATATAGGTGGCAGATAGCTTAGGAACTGGGGACAGAGGCCATCACTTCCTGCACTGCTGGAGTTGGGAAAGGCCTTGATGAGCCAATAAACCTCCTCTGGGGTGGAGACTTTGAAATAGAAGTTGGGGCAGTGCGGTTCTCTGGGAGCTGTGATGTACAGTAAATGACAGAAGTGGACTTGGTTGGAGTTTGGACATGTCGGGACCAGAGGATGGTAAATCTGAGGTTATATGTCTCAGCTACGAGAACAGGATCTGTGAGAGTCCGATGTCTGTGAGCAGGTTTGTTGTGCTCTGTTTGGTGCCTGATTTAATGAGGGAGCGGATGGAGTCCCAGAACTTTCAGGGGTTTCCCAGGCTGTGGGTCTACTTCCTTTTGAGGAAGGAGGCTTCAGTAACAAACTCCTGTTTGCATCAGTTTCTGAGTCTCTGGTAATTGTTACAGGTTTTGGGGAGGGCAAATTTAAAAGGGCCCACACTGCATCCCTCTTCTTCATTTTGTTGAGTAGCTCCCTGAAGAGCCATCTGGAGTTATCACCATTGACTCTACGGGTAGCAATGGGAAGTGGATTTCTAGCATGGTCGACAGGATGGCTAAGAGGAAACAGAGGGCAGAGCCCACATCTGTCTGGGGAGTAAAAGGTGAGCCTGTCCACTGCCATGATGTCTGCCCTAACTTTGTCAGTGCCTAGCTTAGAGAAATCCCTGAAAGTGATTGGTCTTGGTGGGGAATGGGGCCTCCTCCTTGTCCAAGTGCAGGAGATGTGGGAGTGGTCACTAATAGAATCTGTTACCACTCTTGCTGATGATATTTTGTCCTCCTGATTGGTAAGGATCCAGTCAAGGAGTGTGTGGTTGGAGGACCTGTAATTGTGCTATGTGTAAAAGAGATAATCTGAGTGAGGCTCAGTTGCTTGAGTATTTCAGCCTGCTCAGACTGCTGATCGCAGAGCCATTTCAGATTGAATTCCTCAGCCATAATGAGATCCCTATCAGGGAAAAACTTGCTTATCCATTTGATGATTTGCCTGAAACCATTCACACCCCCTTAGGAGGATTGTAGGCACGGCCAAATACATTTTCTTGCAACCACCAAGGGTCAGTTCCATAATGATCCATTCCAGACCATTCACATCTGGAGAGCTAGTTGAAGTGATTGAGGCTGAGAGATGATCTTTGATAAGGAGTAGGGTGCACCCGTTTTTTTCTTTCCAGGATGACATGACATGACTGAGGTGGGTATAACCCTGGTATGGCAGAGTGAAACTGGAGTGATGGGTTTTAACAATTTTGTTATCCTTGGATGTCAGTGATATAATGGGCTAACTAGGCATCAGATATGTGTAGCTTTTGAGGAGTCTGCAATGATTTAGCCCATATCAGATGGGCCAAATCGGATCAGTGTGATGTATCTGGGATGCATCTGAATTAGGACCAGGGTTGATTTCGATGTCACCACTCAATAGCAGCAGTAGTGAGTAAGAATTGTCACCTAAAAGGTATCTTGATTAGTGGATATGAGAGGATGCTCTGAGAATATAACACCCAGAAGGTGACACTGTTCATCTTAAAAGGGAGGAATTATGAGAGGGGCATAGTCTGAAATTTGAGGGGAAGATTCAAGAGAAATGAGAGACACTATTTCATGAAAAGGTTGGAGGCAAAGTGGAATGAGTTGCCAAAGAGATTATCTCGTTGAGGGCTATGGGCAAGTTTAAAAGGGGTGGCTCAAGGTCAAAGGAAAGATTAAAACAGCGGGAGCCTGAAGATACAAGATGGAAATGTGGTTGATAAATTAGGGTCTGAAAATAGGTGGGGAAGTTGCAGTTAATTATACTATGAACTGCACACTCAATCATACTTGAAAAACCATTATGTCCTGTTTCTGCTGATGTCTTCACATGTTCATAGGTGTCAGAGGGTGCTGGTAAATGGCGTCCACTCTGGAGAAGGCAAAGTGCAGTGGGTACCACAAGGCTCAGTACTAGGCTCCACTCTTCAACTTTGGGAAAATGAGACAGTGCCTCAGAAAAGCACTAGCAAACAGGCAAGAAGGAGGGATGGAGGAACAATGGGAGTAATCAAAACAACCATCACAGAGGCAACAAACCTTTGTAAAGCAAATCAACAAAACACAATGAAGGAAAAAACGCTATGGTTCTCAAAAGAGGTGTCAGGAAAGGTTAAGGAGAAAAGTTGCATTCAGAAAATATAAGGAAACATAGAAGGAGCAGGACAGAGAACTTTATCAGTTAAAGAAGAAAGAGGCTGGTAAGGCAGTCAAAATAGCAACGGCCCAAACCAAGGAAAGGATAGCCAACTCTGTTAAGAAGGGGATAAGACGTTTTATCGGCACATTAGGGAGTGGAGAAAGACCAAAGGAGGGATACTGAGGCTTAATAAAGGGAGAGAATGTGGGTAGAGGGTGACAGTGAAAAAGCAGGATACTGAATGACTATTTCTGCTCAGTATTCACAAAGGAAGAGGAGGGTGAGGTACCTAAACCATACAAGAGAATTCTCTGAAGGCGGGGTTGATACTAGTCCATTTACAGAAGAAAGGTTCTGAAAGAACTAATAAAATTGAAGGGGCAAAGCAATGGGGTCTGATGGGATTCACCCCAGACTTCTAAAAGAACTAAGAGTAGAACTAGTGACACCGCTGACTACTCTCTTTAACAAATCATGGAAGGATGGGGTGGTACCTGAGGACTGGAGGAGGTGGATATGATTCCTCTTCACTAAAGTGGGAGCAGGACAGAGGCAGAAAACTACAGACCAGTTAGTCTGACCTCAGTGGTAGAAAATGATGGAATCACTTTGAAGGAAAAATTGTTGAGTAACCTAGAGGCCAGTGGGGCACAGGACCCAAGGCAGCATGGTTTCATGATTGGAAGGTTGTGTCAGATGAAACTAATAGATTTCTTTGACTCAGTGACCAAAGTAGTAGACCAGGGAGGGGCTGTGGACATGCCTACCTAGATTTTAGCAAGGCATTTGATACAGTCCCACACAAAACATTAATACACAAGTTAGCCAGCCTTGGAGTGGGTCCCAAGGTGGTAGCCTGGATAAATAATTGGCTAGAAAACAGGACAAAAAGGTAGTAGTAAATGAGTCCACAGTGAAGAAGGAGGGTTACTAATTGGGGCACTTGAGGTTCAGTACTGGGACGGTAATTTTAATGTCTTTATAAGTGACATTGCAGAGGAACTAGAAGGAAAAGTATGTTTCTTTGCAGACTACACAAAGATCTGCAACAGGGTTGATACACAAGATGGAGTGGAAAGGATGAGAAGGGACTTGGCAAGATTGGAGGAATGGTCAAATGTATGGCAGCTCAGATTGTATGAAAAGAATTGCAAGGTAATGCACCTGGGAAACAAAACCAAGCGGAAGAGTACACAATGGGAGGTGAGATACTGACAGTAATAAAATGGAAAGGGACCTGAGGGGTAATTATATCAGATGACCTAAAGTGGGCAAGCAATGTGAGAAGGCAGTAAGGAAGGCTGAGGGATATTGGGATGGATAGGGAGAGGCATCAATAGTAGAAAACAGGAAGTTGTTATCCCTCTGTACACACAGTTGGTGAGACCCCATCTGGAGTATTGTGTGCAGTTCAGGAGACCCATCTCCTCAAAGACATAGACAGAGTGAAGCCTGTCCAGAGGAGGATAACCAAAATGGTGCAGGGTCTGCACCAGAAGACATATAAAGAAAGACTAAAGGAGCTTAATATGTATACCCTGGAGGAAAGAAGGGACAGAGGGGACATGATAGAAACTTTCAAGTACCTCAAGAGAATCAACAAAGTCCAAGAGGGTAGCATCTTTCAAAAAAAGAGATGTGCAAGAACAATGGGGCACATTTTGAAGAGAGAGGGGACAGCTCAGAGGTAATGTGAGGAAGTATTTTTTCATGGAGAGGGTTGTGGAAGCATGGAACAGCCTCCCTGAGGAGGTCGTGCAGTAAAGAACATTAGAGTTTCAAGAATGCATGGGACAGACATAAAGCAGTCCTAGTGGGGGTAGGAGGAAGTAAGCTCTTGGTTAACTAGAATCTGCAGATTATCTATTAGGTAGGAAAATGGGTAGACTAGGTGGGCCAAGCGGTCCTTATCTGCCATCAAATTCAATGTTTCTATGTTTCTAATGTCTTTATCAGTGACACTGCAGAAGAGCTAGAAAGGAAAGTATGCCTTTTCACAGATGACACAAAATCTGCAACAGAGTAGAGACATCAGGTTGGGTGGAAAAATGAGTGATTATTTGAAAAAGTTGGAAGACTGGTCAAGAGTTTGGCAGCTGGGTTTCAATGCAAAAAGTGCAAAATCATGAACTTGGGGCACAGAAACTGAGGGCTACTTATCAATTGGAAGGGAAGTACTGTCAACCACCAAAAAGGAAAGGGACCTGGTAGTAATCTTTTTGATTACCTGAAGGTAAACAGCAGCATGATAAGACAGTGAGAAAGGCTAGCAGAATGCTCAGGTGCATAGGGATGGGTATCACCAGTAGGAAGAAGGAGGTCATATTACCCTGTACAGATCACTTTAAGACCCACTTTGAGTACTGTGTCCAGTTCTGGAAGCCCCACCTCTGGAAGGAGCTTGATAAGGTGGAAGCAGTACAAAAGGGCTATCAAAATGGTGCAGGCTTACATTGAAAGACTTATGAGAAGAGATTCAAGGAACTGAATATATACGCTCTGGAGGAGAGGAGGGAAAGGTGGATATCATAGAAGCATTCAAACATCTAACAGATATTTGAATTGTGCAGGAAGGTAGCATTTCGATAGAAAAAACTTGAGGACAAGGCGTCATGCTATGAAGTTGGAAGGGGTGGCTCAGGAAATGTGAGAAAATTCTTCTTCACAGAGAGGTGCTGGATGACTGGAACAGCCTTACAGTGGAGGTAATGGGTGCCAAAATGGTGACAGGATTCAAGCATGCATGGGACAGATACAAGGGACCATGATAGTAAGTCAAGGAGAAAGAGGACCGGAGACTAAGTATGGTCTGTGAGTGGCACAGTGGGCAGGAAAAGCTGAATGAGTAGGTGGGCCAAGGGTCCTTATCTTATTTATTTAGAAGCATATCATAATTACAATCCTTTGAGTTAGAGACTCATTTACAAAGGTTCCACATTGGTAAAGAGTCAGTGCAATTAATACAGAGGGATTACAAAACACAGAGACAGATTTAACAATAATTTCCAAGCAGGAATCAAAATGTGGTTGAAATTATGCAGATTTAAACATTAATTTCCAGACAGGAATCAAAAATTTGGTTGAAACTGTGCAGTAGGAATGCAACATTCTAAAGATAGGCAGGATGAAGATCCTTTGTCAAGAAAGCATAGGTTGAGGTTGAGGCTTCAGGAGGATATAAATCCATTGTCAAGGGATTGTGAAAGTGGGGTGGTTGAGAAACATTCATGCTCCAAGAGTTGCCATTATGAGGAAGGTGGGTGGGGGTATATATGGGAGGTCTTGAAGCAGTCACTGACAGCTTCTATGCTTCTATGTTCTATGCTCCCTTTTAGAAAACCTTATATCACTCCATCAATATGTCTGCTTTCTGCTCTCCTGTTGGTCACTCTGTAAACTTCTTTCTTCCCCACCAGCATGACCTGCCCTTCTGTCCGCTGTAATGCTGTGGGAGGCCCTAGTTTCCCTTTCAGTTGTTTGGTAGGCCTGTCCTCAACTGTGCTGTTTTCTCCTTTTTCATTTAATAGCATACTTAGGTGTTGTGCTTCCCTATGCCCCACTACCCTGGTGCCTCCCTGTTGCGGTGCATGCCATCCTTTTAAAGAGCTACCAGTTCCAACAAATAAGGGTCCCATCATAAGAATGACCCCCCATCACATCCAACACTTTTAACCATGAAATGAGTTGATCTGTTTTGAACTGCTTTCTGCAATTTTTGTGTAAGTGTAGTAAGAAATCTAAGAAGGTCACTTCCTCTGATTTGTCCCTTGCAATCCTACCTATGGTGCAGCAGCTTTTCTTTACTTCTCTGCACCTCTCCAGATCAGATCTTCTGTGCCTATATGCACTGCCAGATCAGGACTTTCCTTTCCTTACCAGTGAGCACCAGTACTTTCTTCCTGAAGACATTCACTGTTGCACTACAAAAACAGCGGACCTGATGCTCAACATGAGAAGGAAGAAATCAAGGAAGTGGAGCTGTGAGTGAGCAAGGGCAGCTCTGTCACTCCATACCCAGGAGGAGATTATTTTTCCACCAATTGGGCACACAAAGGAATCAGTGGGGAAGATCTGGGAGAGCTGCTGAATTTAAAGGCAGCTTTCTGCCTTCCACTCCTGAAGAGTGAGCAGCCACCAGAAGGGTTTTGACAAGCAGAGACATCAGGAAGTGAGTTCTGCATTAGCAAAGGAATGTCTCTCACTCCTTATCCAGGAGGAGATAATTTTGCTGTCAATCAGACAGATGAAGAAACTGTTGGGGGACAGAGCTGGGAGAGACTCTCCTGTATAAGATTACTTCCTGCTGAGTGGCCCTCACATATGCTGCCCTTGCACTAATAACCCAGGCAAAGAACAGTGACTGGGGGTCTGCATAGTGTCAGCTCAGGAGGCAGCCTACAGCCAGGAACCCTGTCCCTTGGCTCACTGGTAAACTGTCTTGTTTCTGAGATATACTGTAGTGTGGTTGGGGACTGGGTGTTTGCTGTTAACTGTTTCTTGGTAGTATTGTGTTTGCATATGTGGGGCTTCCTGCTAACAATTTGGGATAGTATTGTGTTTGTGGGTGTAGGGGCCTGCTACTAACTGTTTCTGGGTAGAATTGTGTTTGTGTGTGTGGGGGGGCTTGCTACTAGTGTGGGGGGCTTACTACAAAGTATTTCTGGGCAGTATTGTGTTTGTAGATGTGGAGGCTTGCTACAACTGTTCAGGTAGTATTGTGTTTGGGTAGTATTGTGTAAATAAAAGGGTTGTGTATTGTACTTTGGTAACTGGTATTGTGTACCACTAGCCTTACTGAGTTCTAATATAGGAGGAAAAGAAACACAGGAAAGCAGGGATAGAGAATATGTGGACTGATTATGTGCAGTGGTAGTGTGGCAGCAATCTTCAGGGACACCTTCTGGAGACTGTGGTGCTACCCACCTCTGTATGCCTCTCTGGGTTGGCAGAGAGGCTCTCTAGACTCAAGGCTGCATAGGTTTTGAGTCAGGAGGAAGTCACTGAACTTGGGGCTGAATTGACTAGTAGTCAGGTGACCTTTTCTCTGATCCAGGGACCACAAGTCCAACACAGTTACCTCAAAGGATGCCAGATTGGAGGTGGCTGGACTACTGTGGGCTCAAGGAGGGGTGATGGGATCCAGATGGTTGGGGGTTACAAGCACATTCCTCAACCACAACCAGTGCTACTACAAAATTCCTACTCAACTTTAGTGGAGTGAAACTGCCAAGTGGCACCCATGGTAGTGACCAGGAAGGACCTAGGGGACCTCCTGGGTGAAGGCATTAAGGTTGTTGGAAGAAAATCCCAGTGAAGGGGATAGAAACTTCTTGTGCAAGACTCAGTCATCAAGGGATAGGGTTGGGAGTATGAAGGGACAGAATTGGAGGTAAAGTGCCTACCTAGCCCACTGCATGGAGGGATGGGAAGCGTATCCTATGGATCACTAAGACAGTAGGAAGAAAGGGAAGCTGGATGCTATTGTCCATCTGGGGACAAATGACCTCACTAGGGATGAGACAGGAACAGTGCAGGTGGAGTTTATGGAACTGGGAAGAAGTCTTAGACAGGTAGCCACTCTGTAGCTTTTGCAGAGGTGATGTTGATGACAAGAGAAGGTGAGGTTGGAGGGTATAGCTTCATTGGGGATGGAGGGCACACTTAGGAAGACAGAACCTATACAGTGGTGACAGTCTGCATCTACCTGGGAGGAAACACCATTCTTAGTGAATGGTTTTGAACGTTACTTCTATGAGCATTTAAACTAGCTGGGGAAGGGGAGGCTGAAACTGCCCTTCCAACAGGCTAAGATGGTGTGTAGGGGATCCCAAGGGGTGAGAGTCCACTACAGAGCAAGCTATTCAAGGAAGTTGAGGTTATCAAAGAAGGAAGGGGAAAGAAGCAGTCAAAAAGAAGATGGAAGAAAGGGGCACACAAAGAAGGGGAAGCAAGCATAGGACTAACAAAATCTGGAAGGCAATATTTGCTATTGCTAGAAGTCTGGGAAATGAGATCCCAGATCTACAGGCCATCATGCAGAAGCCAATCTGGATATTGTAGTCTTTACTGAGTCAATGGAAATGACAACCATGACTGGTCATGGTCATACCAGGCTATACAGTATTAAGGAGGGACAGGATAGCAAGGAAAGGAGGGGGGAATGGTGCTTTTGAAGGAAACATAATAGCAACAGTGATAGAGGGAATTCGGGAGAGTCAGAGGGGCTGTAGATCACCTTATGTTGAGAAACAAAGCCAGTATTTGGACAAGTGTGATCTACAAGCCTCAGGTGCAGAGGAGGACTTTGATAAAGAAATGTTAGAAGCAATTGGAAAATTGGCTGAAAAGAGGAGGGGTTTCTGGTGGAGGACTTCCAGTCTGCCAGATATAGATTGGAGCCTCCTACAGCAGCTTCAGTCAGAAGCAGGGACATCTTGGACTTCCTGCAGGAGGTGTTCCTTGGGCACGCAGTCAGTGAATCCACTTCTGGTAGGACAATACTCGATCTGATAAATAACATAGACAGTATTGTGGACATTAAAGTGGGAAGCCGGGCAAACAGCTTAGATCTGCGCTAATCCCACACAAACCACGTTAGCTCTGCTCAGATGGTTTGAGGAATATTATACTGTTTTGCACACTGTACTTTCCCATAGGCTGCTCCCCTGCAGCTGTACTGAGTCCATGCATTTGCAGGAACACACATTGGCCACATAGGTCACCTCTATCTACCTTCATGTCTCTGCGCACTGTGTTGCTATTGTGGTCTACACTTACTGGTTGCTATATTCAAAGCTATCTTATTCAAGGGCTACATTTGCCCTGCACTCTCAACCAGTTGCCCAGCATCATTCCCATGATATATTCAGAGGCTATTTGCCCTGAGCTATTCCTTTGAAAATAGCTTGCTTTGTGCTCCAGGCTAACTTTGCCCACCAGGCAGTGCTAATTTAGTCCTGGAGCAAAGTTTTGAATATCTGACCCTATGTCTGTTTTGTAGACATAAGGGCTGCCTTTGACTCTGTGGACAGAAATAAACTGTGGGAGATTCTGGTAACTCTAAATATAGATGAACAATTACTAAGGATGTTACTGAGGCAACGTTATAATACGACTGCTGTAGTTCATTATTCCAGAGATGGTGCACTATCAAGAGAATAAAAAGTTGGTAAGGGGTCAAACAGGGTTACCTGTTGGCCCTTTTATTATTTAATTTATTTATAGAAACGATAATTAAGGATATGGTGAAAATAGATACGTTTGCTCCATCAATAAATAAAGAAAACGTCAAATATTACTATATGCAGACAATGCTATAGTTATTTCACAAATGCCTCTAGGTTTAAAACGAGCGATAACAAGTTTGATGAAGTCACTCTCAGAACTAAATTTAGAGATGAATGTAGAAAAACAAAGATATTATCATTTGGTAAGAGAAAAATGGTAAAACATTTTGGGAAATTAATAATAAAAGAATTGAAGAAGTGAAGACATTTAGATATTTGGAAATTATATTTGAAAATAACTTGAAGTGGAATGCTCATATGTCTGAGATAAAAAAATTAATTGTATAGCTCAATGTCTCCTGTAAATACCTTTGCAAACAGGTTTGTGAACAATTCTTTTGTGGCCATTAAAAGGACTTTCAAAGCTAAAACCATTAGTCAGACCCTATATGGCTGCAAAGTTTGGGGACCATTATCTGAGGATTCAAAATAGAACCAAGCAGAATGTCTTTTTGAGAAATATTTTAGAGCTCCACATGATTGTCCATCAGCTTTTATGAAATTGGAAACAGGTATGCTCCTTTGAGTGCAAAAATTAAAATTAGAGTTATTAAATATTGGGAAAAGATCATAAGGATGCCTGCAGAGAGACTCCTCAATCTTTATGCTGGGCTGATTTTTTGGCTGAGATTACAGGAAGTAAGCATGATTGGGTGGTTTCAAAGATTGAATATTTTGTTAAGGAATTGTGGTTTGGAAGATCTTTGGTCTAATAAGGCCATTTTAGACACAAACCTATTTGTAAGGAAGCTATTCAAAGAATTACTGATGTTTCAGTCCAATCTGATCTTGAGAGAGTGCATGAGTTAAATAGTTATGGTTTTATTCCACTATAAAATTAAATGGGAAAATGGAAGCATAACTGGTGGGTTATGAAAATAAATGCAAAGGAATAAAGTATGTAATATGAGGCTTGAAAGTCTGGGTATTGTGAATTTACAATATAATAATTGGTGGGGTCAGTTTGGTAATAAAGGAGAAGTAGATGTACTGATGAAAATATAGAAAGTCTGTTTCACAAGTAACTGGAATGTGATGAGTTGACGGTGGAAGAAGAAAATGGATTACACCATTGATCATGGCAGATAATTTAAAATGTGTGATAACCGTGTGAAGTGCCTGCTTGGTTTGGAAAATATTAAGATAATGTATGGTGTGCAAATTTTGTTAATATACTCTTTTGCCATTTATGCCATATAATGTCCTATTTTAACTGCATGATTTTATTTATTGTGTGTATTTTTGTGAATTGATGTGAAAAAAGTATTTTTATACATCTTTTGTATTAATAAATTTGAACTTGAACATAATCCATGGAGCATATGTTTCACAGATTGAACTCTACTAGATGTACCTAGAGTCAGGACCAAGGAAGGCGGCATGTCTTTCTCCTATACTGCCCTGTCCGGTGGAACAAACTTCCACCCCTAGTACAGCATGCCTCCTCAATTAAAATTTCCACACTAGACTTAAGACCCACATGCTCGAATCCAGTCCATGCCATTGTCACGGTACCTGATACCCTTCCCCTATGCACTCCTAAATGTAGTACAGGCAATTTCTTGCCATCATTTATCTCCTCCTTCAGCCTAGAATTACATCACTTGCATTCATTAAACCAACATGGTCATTGATATCTTAAGTACTGCATAATGTAACTTATTCTGAAACCTGAAAACATAGATAGCTCCTTGCAAATACTGAAGAAAATCAGCTAAGCTCGAAACCTATAAATTACTACATGTACATTGTAATCTAGTGTCTCTGTGTGTTATTATACAATATAATGTAATCCCAGGTTGCTCCTAAAAAGGGACCTCTGGGGCTCAGTGGAACAACCAGTCATCAAAATTTAGTAAATAAAATAAATGAGAGGAAGGTGGTGCTGTCCTAAAGTTCGCTAGTAAGACCTCGCCTTGAATACTGTGTTCACTTCTGAAATCCGCACACCAGGAAGCACATAGAGTGCAGCTGATCCTGACGAGGCTACCAAAATGGTGGAGAGTGTGCATCAAAAGCCCTTTGTGGAGAAGCTTAGGAAATAACTATGTGCACCCTGGCAAAGTGGAGGGAGAGGAGGATATGACAGAGATCTTTAAATACCACATGGGGTTTAATAAGGTACAGGAAGGGATATTTTCAGAGAAAAAAGGTGCCCTAGAACAAGGGGCATGCTATAAAGCTGAGCAGGTGTAAATTCAGGAGGAATGTGAAGCAAGGCAGGTAAATTTTATTTTTCCAGTCACCCAATCCCGGACGCTCTGGGCACTGTACACAGACAATACAACTATCAAATAATAAAACTGTCAACAATAAAAAGTCCACAACAGTTAAATAAATAAGATCTGATTAAAACAGTACTAGCATGGGATAGCCAGAACTAAGATTTAATATACAGTGTCAGGAAAGGCCAGATTAAATAAAGTGGGTCTTGAGGCGAGCCTTAAACACCTCCACTGAAAGGCCTCCTGTATAGATTGTGGCAGTAAATTCCACAGGATGGGGCCAGCGACACTAAACGCCCTGTCATCAGCAGTTTTCAACCTCGCTTGGGAATCACAATGAGGCACCAGAGGAGGAGCAGAGGAGAGGACCGAGGCATTGGGTTATAGAAGGCCAGACATGTATCAGGGCCCAGTCCATGTAGGGCCTTAAAGGTGAACAAGCCCACCTTGAAGAGGATCCTCCACCTGACTCGCAGCCAGTGCAGTTCATGCACCACTGTGGTGACATAGCAGTACTTTGACTGCCCAGTCAACAACTTGGCAGCTGCATTCTCCACCAGCTGCAGCCTTCAAAGGATATCTTCTGAGACCCCGAGGTAGAGTGCATTACAGTAATCAAGCCTTGATGTCACTAAGGCATGTACCAAGGTGGGAGGTACAGGGGCAGAACTAGGGGCTTGAGTCTGGTGATATTCCTAAGATGGTAAAAGCTGGTCTGGACAACAGATGACACCTGAGCTTCAAATGTCACCCTAGAGCAATACCAGCCAAGATGCAAGATGGCAGCAGTGCTTTGCTAACCCTCTTGCAGCTCTCTGTTTTGAAAGCTACAGTATCTGCAATTCACTTTCTTCATTAGATCTCCTCTGTTTCTCCCATTTGATAAAGCAAATTTGGCTGTGCAGTCTCGGTCAGTTTTGCTTTGTGACTGGAGACCCAAAATGCTAGGTTTTACAAGGGATGAGAGGGATTTTAGTGTTAGACAGGGCTGGGTTAAGTGATTTGGTAGTAGGAGCCAGCTTTTTATTTTAGGAGGATACCTGATTTCTGATCCGAACCAGTTTTGTAGTGTTGGAAATAAATTGTGGTTCCCTCCTGGCGTGACACCGGTCTCTTTCTCAGGCAACAGGGACTCATTGGAAGTTTCTGGTGCGGGACCACAATGCCTGGACTGCTGCTGTCTAACACTGAAATTGGCACAACTGGCATTATTGGATGTACTTTGTCTCACCTACCAGACTGAGTGGAGCCGTTCATTGTTGGATTCTTGCAAGGAAGCAGAGGGCATTAATCATGCATATCTCCCAGGGCCTGTTCAAACCTGTGGTAGTCCTTGATCGTGCATAATCGGACCTTTCCATCATACCAACTGCATTGTTGGCTGGAGTATTAATCTGCTGTGTGGAGTTTTCATCCCCCACTGGATTATTGTTTTGGGGGCTGGACTGGATGGTGATTGCCTGACAGGGACTGACTCCATTTGGGGTAACATACTGCATTGCCTGTTTTCACCCATCAGCTGGTGAGTGTAACTGAGGGGTGATTTTCACCTGTACCAGCCCCCTTGGTTGGTAAGAGTAGCTCAGGGGTATTTCTTTATCAACTTGCTCCTGTTCCAGCACGACTACTCTTATTTAAATTTCATTGACTTCAGTGATATCATCTTGTCCTGTGGTAGAGGATGATGAGAGGCCCTACCATAATTTTGGCAGTGAAGAAATTAATACTTTCCATCTGGTGCTCAACATTGACAATAACTTTGATAAAGCTTTGCATTCTGACAATGCTGGTTTCTGGCTGTTCTAACCACCTACCAGCATTTTAGACCTTGCATATATTTGATGATTGTACTACTCGCTGAATTGCTTAAGCTCCCTACAAGACTGTTAGCAGCTACCAAATCTGTATAGGTCTAGCAGCAATATCCGCCTGCCCCACTTATAGTACTCTGCCTAAATGCAACAAATAATGTATATACCCTGTTGTCTCTGTCTGCCTCCACCCATGTGTAACTATGTATAATGTCTGCCTCTTGTAATGTTTTGTTTCTGACGTGAAATGAGTCTCTGACTCAAAGGTTGTAATCTGATTGTTTCAATAAATAAAAATAAAATAACAACACTGTTCTGTGCTGTGTTGTTTGCTTTTCATTAAGTGGGGACCTGTCGTGATTGTTCTTCTGATTTGGAGTAGCTGTCTTACACTACTTCTCACTTTGAGGGAGTGAGAAGGGGTTGGTTTGGAGTAGGGGACTGTTATTTTATACTGGAGTGTGTTTTGTGTGTGTGTGTGTGAGATTGGGTAGGGTCAGTATTGTTAGTAGTTGGTTGCTTGAATGACTGGAGTTTTGTTAGTGTTGTATAGTGGGCTTCCCTGGTAGAATAGTATGTGTCTAGGGAGGTCTATGGGTTCAGGGCAGGCCAGGATTGTGTCTGGGCATTCCAACTCCTTGATCTCAGCCCTTCACGATTCCCAGTTTCCACCACTACAGCTCGCCACTGTTGGGAGGTCAGGATTAAGAGTCCTTGTTTTGGTTGGGTATGGCAGGGCACCCAGTGCCTGGCGGGGTGGTAGGATCAAGGTGATCAGGTGTAGAAGGCACCCTGGGTGCTGACAGAACCTAGGGAGAGGCCAAACGTGTTTGGTTCTGGCCCCATGTCTCCCACCAGACTGAGTGGGCTGGTAGCCAGAAGGGCAACAATATCCACCAAGTCCTTGATGGCAGTGCTTTGTAATGCCAGATCGATCAGGCACAAGACTGCAATTATAGCAGACTTGATTTTCTCAGTCGATCTGGCTTGCATCACTAAGACCTGAGTGGGTGATGATGCTGGTCCAGTCTTAGAGGCTGCCATTCCCACGGGTATAGGGTAGTGTACTGCCCTAGAGTGGAATGCAGGGTGCTGAGTTGCCATCTGCTTTAGATCTGAACTCAGCTTCACTGTGCACCCAATGGGAAAGCCGGATCCTTTGAATGTTTGGCCATGCATGGGAATCTGGGCAGCAGTTTACAGGATTTTCTGATCTACCGTCCCCAGGGCAGCAGGTAAATTCTTGTAGGAGGTAGCTGATTTCATCATCAGTGAAACATTGGAGTCCCCAGATGTTTATTTCTGGGTAACTCCAATGTTTGGACCAACAGAAACTTCTAGGCCAGGTTACAACCTCCTCCAGGTAATGTCATCCCTGGGCCTGTCACAGGAAGTTTCTCAATGACCCACCAAGGCAGTCACAGGTGGGACCTGGTTTTCTCACTGGGGCTTGAGGTTACTAACCTGAAGGCTGATCGTGTCATTTGGTTTGATCATTGCACAGTGGAGTTCTTGTTTGCGGCCCCTCTGAGAACCATCCCCTGCAGAGATGGTTAGCATTTGACCCAGAGGATTTCTGACAGTTACCGATCTATCTAGTGTGGGTAGTGCTTGTGTAGGGGTACCAGTGAAGCTGTCACCCTCTATAATAAGGCAATGTCAGTGGCACTACACTCTCTCTTGCACTGATCCATATTACCAACCCAAATCTTCTCACTTGAAGTCCCCTTGGTTTTGATGGGAACTCAAGGCGATGAAGATTTTGGGTCAGATGTTAGAGTGCTGCTGCTGAGGTCCGGATTGGAGGTGGACAGACTGGCCCCTGCGCTCCCAGTTTGGTGAGTATCAGGGGAAATCACCTTAAGAAGGCAGTATTCCTGTCCAGGAAGATTGCTGCTGGGAGGAATCGACCAACTGCTCTTTTTGGACTGTGGACAGGTTTTTAAATTCTGCCTGTCTACAGCCCAGAAAGCTTTTCTGATGCATTGTGTGAAGAGTTTGCTCTCTTCTTCTCAGACGGGTGTCCGCCATCCAGCTGGGTGTACCACCAGTGAGCCATAACATGGCCAACAGCAGTCACAAGTTTAAACCAGTGGAGGCAGTGGAGGTCACTCAGATTGTTCTCAGGCTGAGGCACACATATTGTGAACTGGACCCGGGCTAGCGTATTTTCCTAATGAGATGTGTTGACACCATTGGCCCGGTGTTCACCTCGATTATCCGTGTGCTCACTCTTGGAGGGGTCTTCCCAGATGTCTTGAAGGAGACACTGGTCAGGACCTTCTGAAGAAACCATCTTTGGACCCTGAAGTCAAGGTGAATTACCACCCAGTCTCCAACCTCCCATTTTTAGAGAAGGTTGTTGAGAAGGTTGTGGTGCTCCAGCTTGAGGCACACCTTGTGGCCTTTAATTTGTATGAGCCCTTCCAGTCGGGGTGAGGAAGTACTTCTTCACAGAAAGGATGGTGGATGCCTGGAAAAGCCTTCAAAAGGAGGTAGTGGGGGTGAAAACAGTGGAGGGATTCAAAAATGCCTTGGAAAGGACAAGGGAATAGCAGGGGTAAGGAAGGAAGGAAGAGATAGAAACACAGAAACATAGAATTTGACAGCATATAAGGACCACTTGGCAAACACAGTCTGCCCATTTCCCTACCTAATGGAGAAGCTGCAGATCCTAGTTAACCAGCAGCATGCTTCCTCCTACCCCCCACTAGAATTGCCTTATGTCTGCCCCATGCATTCTTGAACTCCCCACTGCTTTTGACTCCACAACCTCCTCAGGAAGGCTGTTCCATGTATCCACAGCCCTCTACATGAAAATATACTTCCTCAGATGACACTGTAGATCAGTTTGTGTCCGCAGCAAAAAATGAAGGTTAAAATAAATGGACAGACTGAGTGAGCCCAGCAGTCCTTATCTGCCAAAACATTCTATGCTTCTATCTTTCTGTCTGGCATGGAACTCACTATTCCACCTGCACCCACAATGATGGAGGCTCCTGTATTTGGCCCTTTCTATTCCCTTTGGATCCCTCACTGTACCCAGACTCTTACCCAATTCACAGAGTCCCCTCTTTGATGTGTTAGCCTCTACCTTTTCCTGAATGGATTCTAGGGGCCTCCTCCAACAAGGGTATCTACTTGTTTGATAAGGGCACATCTTGCACCAGTGATCTCCCTTACACTTTTTCTTCCCTTAATTCCAACTACAGGCCATTTACTCCTCTGGGAAGCTGGACCCTCTTTGGAAATGGGGCTGTAGCCTCCACACTATTTACTGGGCCTGGCTCTCAAGAACTGGAGTTCTGGCTTGCAGCCTCAAACTCAGTTTCCAACATTTGAACCCTTCTACAACCACTATTATTGTCATAACATCAATAACTGACATGCATTTCCTAATCATGTATCTGTAAATCACAGATGGAGGTATAATGGATAAAGGGCTGCATACAACACAAATGCATCACTGCACAGAAAAAACACAAGGAGCTGCACTGCAGAGACAGTATATAATCAAAGTGCCAGAGTTAGGAATACATTTATTGTGGAAATACATTAAATGATGTGGCAAAAGAAAGTGAGAGGTATGGCCAGAGAACCCAGTGCTTCACTGAACATGTCTGCTTTATCAGGGTTGGTGTCTGGTCTTTCACTTAGAGTAAAGCACCCTCCTCGATTAATCTATTTTGGTATACTATTTTGTCATTTAATGCTTCCAGGAAAGGCAAAGGGAGTTGCCCCAGGTAAAATGCCAGTACAGTAAGTCACAGATAAAGTGGAAACTATTTTGTTGTTGTTGTTATTGTTGACTGGAAAGGACATTTAGGACATATTTATTATTACAAACATGCAAACATATGAAAACACAAGCAGAAACAGGCCTCATGGTCTATCGAGTTTGCACCAATTGTGCAGCTAGCCCCTCAACCTTGCAGCTGCCCACCCTCCTCACCTCTCTTCATATCCTCCCCCTAGTCTGTCCCATCCCATCTTAAAACTGCCCACATTGCTACAGGATACCACCTTCTCAGGCAGAGTATTCCACTTGTCTACCACCAGTTCTGTGAAAAAATGTCTAATGATTTCCTCCTGAATCTTCCCCTCCAGTCTCAGCTGGTGCCCTCTCATATCCCTCCCTCTTCTAATATGGAAAATCCCTTTGTATTAGTCTTATTTATCCCGTTAAGTATTTAAAGGGTTTGATCATATCCTATCTCTCCTGTCCTCTCCTCCAGGAGTATATGTTCAGCTTGCCCAGCCTAGCTTTGTAGGATTTTCCTCCAATCCCCGGATAATCTTTGTCACCCTATGCTGCACCCTGTCCAACAATCTAACATCCTTCTTCAGGAACAGTGCCAGTACTGCACACAGAATTCCAGGTACGACCTGACCAGTGACCTTTATGGGGAAGAATCACCTCCCTATTTCTGGAGGAGATCCCCTCACTATACACCCAAGCATCTTCCACCTTCCTGGACTGAGCTGAGTTGTTCATGCTCCCTTATAACACTCCTAGATCTCTTTCCTCCTTAGTGCTTTCCAACTGTACCCTCCCAGCTGATAGCTCCTCCCCTTGTTTTCAACCTCATCATGGGGAGGAAAGAGATGAACATCAATGGATATGTAACCAGGTTAGGCTGTTTGCTTCATAGTTTTTGTGAATGGTACACATTTGGGAGAATTCCCATACTCTTTTAGGAAGTGTCAGGATCATTATTGTTCACCTGTACAGCCACCAAAACTACACATGTGACTTTAGTTTAATGTGTCATCAAAGACAGCATCTCCAACAACATAGTGTCCCTCAGACACCATGCTGGGCCATAGTATGATTACTTTTATCCAAGAGGAATGTGCCTCATGCTGAGCTACCTACTCCTGTTCTTGCAGCACCTAGTGTTTACTGCAGGCCTCTCATTCTACTACAGATCAGGTCTGTTCCTTCATAGCTTCTGACATTTGACAGTATCAGTCTATGCGGTGGCAGGCCACAGTCCAATAATGAGATACAAACAGAATGGGTGGCTGTCATACACCTGTGGCTACAGAGTTTGTGTCAATCTCACTGCTGGCACCCAAAGATGCAATGCACATAATGGAGCCAAAGAGAAATTTACAGGAACTTTGTACTCTACAGTTGAGGCCCCACCCTAATTAACTGTAGGTATGTGTTAAATATTATTTTGGAGGCAGAAATACTGTACAGATTAATTGAGGATGGGGGTTGCACACACTGTTTTACAACTGCCAGGGGACAATGCAAAAGTGAATAAAATGATAATGTTGCCAAAATAATAAGGTCCAAAGAAGAAAAAGCTCTTAAAATGAAAAATAAAGAGGCAAGATAAAATTAAAATAGAGAGGCTCCTCTAGGAGAAAGTGACTCAATATAAAAGGGTGGAAAGAAGATGCAACAATTAGTTATAGGCAGAAACGATGAGAATGTCAGCACAGATCTTAGAATTTGGAAAGTGAAAAATAGTGTGGTGTGAAAAAAAAATAAAAGAGGGGTTGTAAACAAAAATCAAATATAGCCCCAAACAGGAAAACTATGGAATAAATGTGAAATAAAGGCACGTTAACAGTAGTCAACTCATAAAATCAATAAGATTACTCAAGCGAAGGGAGTAACTTTGAACTCCAATCCTGCAACGATATCAGAATAATGCACTAATAACATAATTAATACATAGATATTACATGCACAAGAAATATTATGTGGCAGCTTAGAGAGAAAGCGTGTGGAGGTGCTGTACTGTGGTGGCAATGTAGGCACCGCATGGTTGGAGCTTAGCAGTGCTCCGCCAATGCAGAGCCATTGTCCTGATGACACTGATTCTGCAGAGTGCCACCGAGTTAATGATTTCACCACTGCAATCAGAGGCCACGTCATCATTGCAGCATCAGCCATTCTGCTGCAATGAGGGAGCAACCTGTCATTGCAGGGCAGTACCTGCCTGGTGTAACATTACCAGGAACATGGGATGTGTATGCACCACCTCAGAGGAGCATAGAAAGCTGACAGGGTTCCCAGTCTCCCTGTTGGCATGCCTTCAATCCAGTTAATTTGCTGACAGAGTGATCCACTCCCCATTGGCATAATGCTCCCCATTTCAGTTTTGTGCAGAAGGGTGCCCAATCCCCTTGGCATCATGCGCCCCGCACATTTCTGTGCTGACAGAGGCCCAATCCCCATTGGCTTCAGTCTCCCCTTCCCAGTTCAGTTTGCTCTCTTGCATTCTGAACCAATCGAATATAGCATTACAGTTGTTTGCAAACTGACTAGGAAAAGGTTAATGTAGCAGGAAAGGCTTAACAGAGTGCCACACAGGCACACACAAACACACACACACACACACACACACACACATTCTGTTGATCTGTGGCGTTTCCCAATAGCCTATGAAATCTGAACCTCCTTCCTCAGACTCAGTTACGGTTTATGGCTGGGAAATGTTAACTGAGTTGACATGTTTATGAACTATGGATCTTTCTTGAAAGAAAATACTACAAAGAGTGAAGCCAGTAACCACAGTATCACACAAAATAGTGTGGTGCAATGCTGCTTAACTGAATGAACACAGAGACTGCTTCAATTAGCATTAGCAGAGTCATTGTACATCACCTCAATTTTGTCTAGTCCATTTGGAACCTGAAGAGCTACATTTTCTATTGTAATTGCAAGACATCTGCAGAGCTCGACCCTGCAACCGTAAAAAGGAGCACCAGGAGAAGGAAGGATTTGCACTGAGGACCCAGTCAAGAAAAACACTGTGGGAACCAAAAATTACTGCAATAAGTGTTTAATGGAGCATAAAGGGTACCAGGATATCAATGTGGATTTCTAATATGTGCTAAAATAAAAATGCGTTGCAGCAATCTTTAGCTTTTACTATGTTTGTTTTTAGTCAGGTGCTCAGGGCATGGTCCTATTTGCTCCTGTACTCAAATATTGTATGGTCAAATCATATAACCAACATATGGGCCCAATATTCAAGTTTTCAGGGATGCTAAATGGTGTTTGCCCACACAATCCAAGTATTGTTCTGAAGACCAATATTCTAAATGCTCAGTTGCACTGGCAAGCAGGGTTTGTGCCCTCACAAACCATAATGGGAGTTATGTAAATGTGTGGGTGGGGACATGAATGATGGCACAAACAAACCCCCTCTTACTGCTTGTAACCCTAGTGGCTGCCAGCAGTAATGCAGTCAACCCAATAGATGGCCACTGTTAGCACACCCACTCCCAGTGATCCCTGGCACCCCAATCAACAGTCCCATAGTTAAAAAAGCTCTCTGGTGCTATTGTCCCCCTCCCTCTGAGTACTAACCCATAGTGACAAAATATACTGGTGCTAGTGGCTCCCCTCCAATTGCCAGCCCATATAAAAAAGTATGTCACCTTGTCCTATAAATAAGTTGCATCCTTCCTGCCTGGACATATGGCCACCAGCTGAGGAAGTGTGAGAAGAGCTGTGCCACTTGCTGTATGCACACCGCAGCACCAAGAATACCAGTAAGGTGACAGGGAGGTGGGTGCTATGTGCCATGGTAGATGGCTGCTATATGCCAGGGATTACAGATGTCCAACCAGAGGTACGTGGATCAGGGCTGGGGGAATCACTGGACACCAGGGGCTTAGTTATATTATCTGGCAATCAGAAGGGGAGGACCACTAGCACCAGGAGATTTTTTAGTATGGGCTGGTGATTGGAGGAATGGGGGACCACTAGCACCAGGGAGATTTTTAGTATGGGCTGTCGATCATAAGGGGGACCACTTGCTCAGGGAGATTTTGTCACTATGGGTTGGTGATCAAGGGAGAAGGGACCACTAGCACCAGGAAGACTTTGTCACCATGGACTGGTGATTTGGGACCAATAGCACTAGGAGATTTTTTTAGTAAGGGCTGTCGATCAGAGGGGACCACTTGCACCAGGGTATTTTGTCACTATGACCTGGCAATCAGATGGAGAGGGACCACTAGCACCAAGGAGATTCTATCACTTTGGGCTGGTGACTGGGGGACTACTAGCACCAAGGAGATTTTTGTAGTATGGGTTGGTGATCAGAGGAGTGGGGACCACTAGCACCAGGAGATTTTGTTTTAGTATGGGCTGTCAATTGGAGAACCACTAGCACAGGGACATTTTGTCACTATGAGCTGATGATCGGAGGCAGGGAGGATCACTAGCACCAGGAGATTTTTATAGTATGGGGTAGCAATCAGAGTGGGGGGACCACCAGCACCAGGAAGATTTTATCACTATAGGCTGACAATCAGAGGAGGGACCACTATCACTAGGGAGGGTTTTTCCAGAATGGGATGGAGATCTGAGGAGGAAGGACACTATCCTTCAGGAAGTTTTGTAACTTTGGATTGGTGATTGGGGGTCACTAGTACCAGAGAGGTATTATTTCTTTATATGGGCTGACATTTGGTGTGGGGGGAACCACTAGCACCAGGGATAGCTACATATGTCTTGGACTGGGGAAGGGGGACAGTGCCGCACTAACCTGTCTATACCACCCATGCAAATGAGCCCCAAATGAGTGCATAAATAGCCCTTAGCACCTTGCATGGCCAGTGGGTTCATTGCATTGGTCCCTTTGAAAATTGCAGATTGGCGCTCTGTTGCAATCCCCTCTTGTGGCCCATCCCTCAAGAGCCATGTCCAGGCAGTGCTACTTGACTTAGTGTTGCACACTGACATGGTCTATATTCAAGCCAGATAGCACCAGTGTGCTATCCAGCTTCATATAGCATCCTTGAACCCTTAGGCAATTGCAAAGTGCAGGGCAAACCTTTTCACTCTGCTTTGTCCTTCATTGATTACCGGCCCATGAAGTCCCAATGATAACACTTCATCATATCACAAGTATATACTGAGTAATGACTTCTCTTCATCCTCCTGACCTGACTCTAAATCAGTTGGAAGGGCTGCATTCTTTTCATAAAATGTCCAAGCAGCATCCTCATCAAAGTAGTAATGATCTTTTCTTGAAATGAAATCTTTAGCTTAACTGGGAATGGCAGTAGTGCAGGAGCACCAGCCTGAATGAACTCAGACCTAATGGCTAGGAAACATTTCATGTGATGCTGAGTAGTTAGAAAATAGTCTGGATATAACTTGAGTTTCTGTCCTCATACATGGAATCCTTTTTCTGTCTGGCTTGCTGCAAATATTGGGCCTGATTCACATAGCTGAATCAGTGAGACAAAGGTGCCTGCAGCAATTGGAATTGATGCAAGGGCACCTTGCATCAAATATCATCAGCTGCAATTCAGATATGCAGACTTTGACACCTTCAGGACCTCTTGTGGTAAAATGTCCTGAACCAGTTCTGCATTATCTAGAAGTGTGCCATGGTGCTAGGGGCTTGTGGTTGATGCAAACTGCAGTATCCCCAGCATGGCACATGATCTGTGACAGACCAGCCTGTGCTGGTCTAGCAGATGGTACACCACTCCTGAGGCTGTCACAGAGTGGGAGGGAACCTGTGACCCATGTTATCACTGCCCACCATGGTATCCCACACCTCCACAGTACCGGAGGTGTTAGTGGTGCAGTGCTCACAGGGGTCCACTGTGGTTCCAGGAATACACCTGCCATCCTGCATACTTGGACAGCACTGTCATTATGACTGCTGTGCACTGTCCCCATTAAGGGCCTGTTGTCACCCTCCTCTTCCCATCCTGACCTGCCCTTCATGTCCTCCATCCCAGGCTGCATGACCCTGCCAGCCTTCCAGAGTGACTGGTGGGTCACCTAATTGGCTATCAATACTGCCCTACTGCTCTGCAGTTTGTGCCAAATGTCTCCCTTGCACCTTGACTTTGTTATACAGCAGAAGTTTTTGCAAGCTGCAGGGTTTGACCACTGGGACCCTCCCAGTATAAAATCAGGTGCAGAGTCCCTGGTAAGTCAGAAATTGACACATGCTGCTGTTTACCACAGCTTGTATCAGTCTATGGAGGGCTTTCAAAATCAGGCCATTGTTCCTTTCAATTAATGAAGAAAATGTACAAGTACTATACATTACACTATTGTTTTCTTTGTCAGTTCTAGATTGAGGGTAAAATACAGACTCAAGCACCAATGGATTAGACAAACCAAACACAGAAATAGTAATCTGTTTCAAATCCATTTTAAGTTCAGTGATAGGTACACTTGCAGGTAGTCCAATCAGTCTCAAGTTTTTAAGCAAAGGGTATTTTCAGTGTTTTTCATTTTCAACATGCAAGCCAACTGCTCATGGAGTGAAGGGCTTTCCACCTTTTGTACCATTAGGATTCTGCTTGCTAAAGAATCAGCATTTCTTTTCAGTGGTTTCAATCTTCTTTTCACAACTTTTCATCTGGGCTTATATTTGCATACATCTACCCGAGATGTTTACCCAGTGATTAATGAACTGTGTTGAAACAAGCCCCAATTTCTGTCTGAATTTGACCAGAAACATCTGTATAGACTGCAGAGTTGGCTTGATAGGATTTTCAAGCAGCACCTGACTCAGGTTGTGCTGTCGCAGGAAAGTGATTGCTCTGGCAGACTATGGGGAATCATAGGGCCCCTGTGACAGAGTTGCTACCACATTATTGCTTTCCACACTTTCTTCCTCCTTACTTTTTGACCTTTCTACCTGACACTTTATGCTGATTCCTTTTTGTACTTTAGTCTTGCTTCCTCCATGGATGCTTTTTCCTCACTACTTTATCTATTATTCATTTTTGCCAGTTCCACAGTTCATCAAGCCCTTCTTTTAAACAAATAGCCACATTTTCCTTCTAGTTATTGCCATTAGTTTGCCAGAAAAAGATCTGCTGATATATATTGGCTGCATGATGCTTTTATCTCTTTCAGAATCTACTGACATCACTGTTCCCATGTTTCCTGATATCCAACTCCTATACTAACATTTCTCTAATACATTTTGACATATATCATGTTGTTTCCTTCCTTGCTCCCTACGGTACCACTTTTACCATGGACCACAAGTCATTTAGTGTCCAGGAATTAATGTTTGCATCCAGGAAGTCAATGAGTACAACACTGTTGGTTCTGCCTGCATCCTGGTCAGTTTAAGTGAAATTGAAGTCTTCTGATAAATTTACACACCATCTACTTGCTGATCTTACATATTTCATCTGACAGCATATTGTCAATTCCATCCCCATGAACTACATAACAGATACCTAATAGCCACTCCTTGACACCCTAACTAGTCCTTTAACCTACAGTAATTGTCATTTGTTCCCATCCTGTCTAATGTGTCCCAGATCTCTTGCTTCTCTTCATTCCCTTATGCAAAGATCTACATATGCAATGCATGGCGACCACCAAACAGTGTGGTTCACGATAAACACAGCCATAGAGTCAAGCCATACAAAGCAAGAGTATTGGACTTGAGGAGGGCTGACTTTGGGAAAAATAGCGAGTGCCTCAGAAAAGCACTAGCAAACAGGTAAGAAGGAGGGTGGAGGAACAATGGGGAGTAATCAAAACAGCCATCACAGAGGCAACAAGCCTTTGTGTGAAGCAAATCAACAAAACACAATGAAGGAAAAAATTGCTATGGTTCTCAAAAGAAGTGGCAGGAAGGTTAAGGAGAAAAGGATAGCATTCAGGAAATATAAGGAAACACAGAAGGATCAGGACAGAGAACTTTATCAGTTAAAGCTGAATGAGACAGGGAAGGCAGTCAGAATAGCAAAGGCCCACACCAAGGTAAAGATAGCCAAATCTGTTAAGAAAGGATAAGACCTTTATAGGTACATTAGGGAGTGAAGAAAGATCAAGGGAGGGATACTGAAGCTTAATAAAGGGAGGGAATGTGGGCAGAGGGTACTGAATGAATATTTCCGTTCAGTATTCACAAAGGAAGAGGAGGGGAGGTACCTAAACCAAACAAGATTAACACTCTGGAGATGGGGTTGATACCAGTCCATTTACAGAAGAAAGGGTTCTGAAAGAACTAGTAAAATTGAAGGTGGACAAAGCAGTGGAGCCTGATGGGATTCACCCAAGAATTCTAAAAGAAATAAGGGTAGAACTAGTGACACCACTGACTACTCTGTTTAACAAATCAAGGGAGTATGGGGTGGTACCTGAGGACTGGAGGAGGTGGATGTGATTCCATTTCTCAAAAGTGGGAGCAGGGAAGAGGCAGGAAACTACAGACCAGTTAGTTTGACCTCAGTGGTAGAGAAAGAATGGAATCACTTCTGAAGAAAATAATTGTTGAGTACCTAGAGGCCAGTGGTACAGGACCCAAGGCAGCATGGACTCACAGCAGGAAGGTCATGTCAGATGAATCTAATAGATTTATTTGACTGGGTGACCAAAGTAGTAGACCATGGAGGGGCTGTGGACATGGGTACCTACTTTATGCAAGGCTTTTGATACAGTCCCCACAAAGATTAATAAACAAGTTAGCCAGCCTTGGAATGGGTCCCATGTTGGTAGCCTGGATAAAAAAAAATAGCTGGACAACAGGATGCAAAGTGTAGTAGTAAATGGAATCCACAGTGATGAAAGGAGGGTTACTAGTGGGTTACTGAGGGTTCAGTACTGGATTGGTCCTTTTAATGTCTTTATAAGTGACATTGCAGAGGAACTGGAAGGAAAAGTATGTCTCTTTGCAGATGACACAAAGATCTGCAACAGGTTGATACACAAGATGGAGTGGAAAGGATGAGAAGGGACTTGCAAGGTTGGGGAATGGTAAAATGTGGCAGCTTAGATTCAATGCAAAGAAGTGCAAGGTAATGCACCTGGGAAACAAAAACCAGGGAAGAATATACAATGGGGGTGAGATACTGACAATAATAAAAATGAAAAGGAACCTGGGGGTAATTATGTCAATGACCTAAAGGTGGGCAAGCAATGTGAGAAAGCAGCAAGGAAGGCTGGGGAAAACTGTGATGCAGAGGGAGAGGCATCAACAGTTGAAATCAGGAAGTGGTTATCCATCTGTACAGACAGTTGGTGAGACCCCCATCTGGAGAATTGTGTGCAGTTCTAGAGACCCCATCTCCGCAAAGACATTGACAGAGTGGAGGATGTTAAGGGGGCAACCAAAATGATGCAGGGTCTGCACCAGAAGACATATGAAGAGAGTCTAAAGGAGCTTAATATGTATACCTTTGAGGAAAGAAGGGAGGGGGCCATGATAGAAACTTTCAAGTACCTCAAGGAATCAACAAAGTCCAAGAGAGTAGTATCTTTCAGAGAAAGAGATGGGCAAGAAGAAAGGGCACAATTTGACGATAGAGGGGATGGCTCAGAGGTAATGTGAGGAAGTATGTTTTCACAGAGAGGTTGTGGATGCATGGAACAGCCTTCCTGAGGAGGTCATGGAGTCAAGAACAGTGGGGAGTTCAAGAATGCCTGGGACAAACATAAGGCAGTCCTAGTGGGAGGTAGGAGGAAGTAGGCTGTTGGTTAACTAGGATCTGCAGCTTATCCATATGGTAGGACAATGGACAGACTAGGTGGGCCAAGCGGTCCTTATCTGCCATCAAATTCAATGTTTTATATTTCTGAATACCACACTGTCAGCGACATTTCAACAATGTGGTCCCCTACAGCGACAGTAGTGGGAACCCGCTGGAATCGGCACTGTCTGTCAAGGTCCTGCACCCCACCAAATCAGCTCCAACTCGGAGTTGACAATCCTAAGTGGGGAGTTCGGGGATTCAGGGTGAAGCTCCCAAGGAAAGCACTTATTTTAATACAAAACCTGCAGATGACTGCAAAATATGGTTGACCTGCAGTTTCACTGTCTGGTCATTCGACAAAATTTTTGTCAACGCACCAGTGGTGGATCCCTACTTTCCTATCATTTCTAAATAATACATACCTTACTAATACACTATCTTACCAATTACTTTCTCTCTTCCCAGCATGTTTCTGTAATCCCTATTTAGTGTGGTTTGTTTTAATTTGAGCTACTGTATCCCTTCTAGATTCTCTGGTTTACTAGGGATAGGATTTTCCAGTGCTTAGGGATGTTTTGAAATGTAGTAGTCAGACACAATTTAATTTACAATTTGTTCATATTTAGGGCTGTGGGCAGAGCATACAGCCTTTCTGTCATCTGTAGCTCTAAAAATGGATTTTCTTGGAACTTCCATTTTAGACACTTATGTATTCCTCCACTGCTGCAAAGTAGTGACCCCCTCTGATATTTGATATTTGTTGCTTTATGTTAATGTCATCTGAAGGGGAGGGGTGCTACTGTATTTACCTCAGAACTTCTCAGGATATTAACAAAAACAAAACTTTTAAACTGCTGTTTCTATCATCTGTCCAGCTCAGTCTAACAGATTTGTTCTATTTATTTCAGCAACCTAGGGACTCATTTCCTCTTGTTTTTGAAAATGAAAGTCAGACTCAGTGTCAGATTACAGACAGTGGAATGCAGATTGTTAGGTGCCTAACATTCCTTTCCACAGGACAGATTGGAGGCAAGCAGTGGAAACAGAAGACTGTTTTTTTTCCATTTTATAATATGATGTACTAAGTATGTGTTTAGTTGCAGGGTCAGGGCCTTGAAGAAATAATAACATTTATGTAACTCATTCAAGATTCTATCAGGTGGCCAGAAAAACGTCTGAGAGAATTTGTGTAAAAACTAACAAATGAAAGATGCAAATAATAGCATGCACACTGGCCTCTGAGACTGGAAGACCAGAAAGCTGTGGGTTATATCCACACACTTGGCATGCGGGTTAAAGAACTTGTGTACTGCCTAAAACTAATATTAGATTTTAAAAGTAGTCAACCATTACCTTTTATATTTGAGGTATGTTATCTTTTCCTTTGTTTAATTAGAAGATTGTTTACCTGATGTTAATATGTATGATGTGTGGATCAGCACTCTGTGTGGCAGCTGACACTGTACTATCTCTGCCCCACTACATCACCAGAATTGTGACCTCACTGACTGTGACATCACTGCTACTTAGGAACTGCAATTCACTGACAGCAAGATCATTCACATGTGATTTCACTGTCAGTGAAATCACAATGCTGATGATGTAGTGGGGGGTAGTAGAGCTAGATATGTCAGTTGCTATGCTAAGAGCTGTTCCACACATCCACCACAACATTATGACATAAAAGACTCTATGATGGGCAAAAGGTAAAAGAAAGGTACTTCAGAAATAACATTTTATAACTGACTACTTCTTAAAATTTATATTATGTTCCTGTCTGCCTGGTTTGCCTCCACTAGTTCTTTAAATCCCAATACTGACACTGTAGTGCAGCATGGGGGTGGGGGTTCTCCTGTCTTTTCAGTCTGCCTGTTCAGGTGGATGTTAAAGATCCTATGGCACTTCTCAAAAGAGTCAGAGAATGTCCATGGTGTCCTATGCAAATTTCCCTCATTCACTAAAAATACCACCAACAGCTTAATGTGGTTCAAGCAAGGATTTATGCCATGTTACAATTTCAGTTGACTACCATATGTATCCCTCCCCCATCACCCTTGAAAAAGAGACTTTTAGTCTTAGAGGGCCTACCAGGTCAACAACATTCAATGAATAAATAAATTCACCCATTATGCCTTATGGATTCCACATAAATCCATATCATTCAAAGGCCATCTTGACATATAATTTTAATACCTAACAGAAAATCAGCACCCTTTTCCTGATAAAAGGCTGCCAACATATTACATTTAAATAAACAACAAAGTCACAAATAAAGAACTAGTGGCTTATGGAAAAATCTACAGAGACTTATACAGTGGTTTGATACTGCTTCTGCAGGAAAATACAGGAAAAATGAGGGCTTGTTACAGCAAAATGGTTATTTGGATCTGCGAGCACTGTGATGATTGTGACTAAACAGCACTATATGGCACCAACAAGAAAATTACTTTGGTCATTTGGTAGCTCTCACAGCCCTATTGGCTCTGGCTAGAACGTGTTAGTATTGCTATCCCCTCATACCTTATTACTAATGATGTTTGCATAAGAATATGAACTCTGCATCTTGGACTTCATCTCAACCGTTTTTGTTATTGTACCAAAGTCATTATCCTCGTTAATCACATCAAAAACTGTTGCTGCTGAAATGATTATCTCACAGAGGATTATGTCTTCAGAGGTGGCAAAAGTAGGATGATGAGATGAAGTCTGTTTTACAAAGAGCATTCTTTATGATGACGCTCAGTATTAAATAATGAGTGCAGATAAATAAAGAACATTATGTAGAATAAATTATATTGAAATGTGGTGATATTATATTACAGTGGTTTAGGGAACATAGTGAACTGTGATGTTTGACAAACCTAGAGACTGAATTTCCAGCTTGTAAATCAAGGTTTGGCTATCTTTATTTTCTTATATGGCTAAACCAGCAAGGGCAGAGAGGGAGTATGTTAGGGTGGCCCACTGACTGTAGGAAAATCAGGTGCTCTGAGTGCAGAAGAAAACTGCTGCTGCTGTGTTTTGGGATTTCTGCCCCTGCTGTACTGTCTCAGATGGTGGAGGGGCATGAGTGCAGTGTAGCTCACCAGCTTGGGGGCAGAGGTGTGAGTACCATGCATCTCACCTGCTGAGTAAATGTAAATCCTGATCAGTGTTAGGAGCTCATGGCAGTTTCTGTGTTCCTTCGCCCCTGATTTCAGCTGTCCATGGAGCTGGGAGAACAGCACAGTAACTACTGCATCTGCAGTCATCAGCTAATGGTAGCTTCTGGTGTTTCACAGCCCCAATTTCAACAGTCTGTGGAGTATCTCAAGGGAATTAACAAAGTACAAGAGGGTAGTATCTTTCAGAAGAAGAGATGTGCAACAAAAGGGGCTTAATTTGAAGATAGAGGGGGTGGCTCAGAGGTAATGTTAGAAAGTATTTTTCACAGAGAGTGTTGTGGATGCATGGAACAGCCTTCCTGAGGAGGTTGTGGAGTCAGGAATGGTGGGAGAATTCAAGAATGCATGGGACAGGCATAAGGCAATTCTAGTGGGGGTAGGAGGAAGTAAGCTGTTGATTAACTAGAATCTGCAGCTAATCCATCAGGTAGGGAAATGGGCAGACTAGGTGGGCCAAGCTGTCCTTATCTGCCATCAAATTCTATGTTTCTGTATTTCTATGTTTCTGCAGGAAATCACAGCTCTCATTGCTGACAGGGTGCTGGAGTCACTGATGTGGATTATCCTAGGTGGTTTCAATGCTTGGTTCAGTGATGAATTATCACAGTTTGGTGAACAGTTCCTCCAGAGTATGGAATCTCTGGGCTTTGCACAAGTTACTATTCATGATCCATCAATTTGGCCATGCCTTGAACTTAATATTCTCCCTGGGGCTTGAGACTGATTACCTTGAGATTGATCCAGTCATCTGGTTGGATCACTGCACTATCAGGTCCAATTTCAGGCCCTCCCATGTAGTCCATTCCTCATGGAAGTGTTTCAGTTCCACTTTGGCCAGAAGGATTTTTGGCAGTTCTGGAGACCTTGGAAGTATTTACAGCATGTGCTGAAGGTTTGGAGGCAGCTGTAGCAGACTATAATAAGGCTGTCAGCAAGGCATTTGATCTTATAGTGCCAGTTTCTGTATGACTGCTGGTGTCAGCGTGGCTCAGTTGGTAGCACATCCACCTCTGGACCAGAAGGTTGTGGGTTCTCGTCCCACACGGGATTGGACTTGCACATAAAATCGCTGGCATCCGAGTGCAATATTAGGGGTGCTGTACAGCTGGGGTGTGTCCTTCGGATGAGATGTTAAACTGAGGTCCCTTCTGCCCATCCTGGTGTTGTCCTGGTTGGTGTCCAGGTGGAAGAAAAGAACTCAGGACACTCTTTGCAAAAGTGCATGGAACATTCCTGGTGTCCTAGCCAACATTCCCCCTCCATAAACTGGTTCATGCAATTATCCAGGCTGTGTATGGGTGATGATGTGCGATATGACTGCCACCACACATTCAGTCACTTCACTACCAGTCTAGCATTGCTTGTAAAGCACTTTGGGATTCTGTGTATGAAAGCGCTATATAAATGCTTCTTCTTCTTCTTGGTGTCATGTCTTGGCTTGCCATGGTTTGATAGTGGGCCAAGGACACTGATACCAGAGTGTGAAGGTTGGAACATTGTTGGAGGTGGTGCAGGGACCAGGAGGACAAACAGGTTCTGATATCTCATTATGACAGTATCAGAAGGCAAAAGGCAGAATTTCTGTATAGGGAGATTGCTGCTGGGAAGAAATTCATCAGCTCAGCTCTTTCAGATTGCAGTTAGACTTCTACATCCAGCCTGTCTGGAGCCTGGGAGAGTATTTTCACTTGTAAAATGCAAGGAGCTTGCTCAGTTCTTCTCAAACAGGGTGTCCTACATTAGGGCTGGGATCACTCAAAGAGGGCAATTACAGCCTGGCAAAGACAAGCCTTTAAGTCAGGGATGCATTCAGTGGTCATGGGGAAAAAGTATGTGAGATTATCTCTGAGCAGCAGACAACATTTTGCAATCTGTATCCATGCATGACACGACTACATATGATCTGTGTTGGGCATCTGGGCCGATGTTCGCTGAGATTGTTCAGTGCTCCTTGTCAGAAGGACTGTTCCCAATTGCACTGAAAAGTGCATTGGTGAATCCTCTTCTGAAGATGCTGTCTCTTGACCCAGATGTCCTGGCAAATAATCAACCCATCTCTAATCTTATCTTATTTTTGGGGAAGGTTAAGAGAAGGTTGTTGCACTTCAACTTGAGCCGCATCTCACGGCTTTGACATCTATGAGCCTTTCCAGTCTGAGTTTAAGTCCTGGCATAGCACAGAGAATGCACTAGTTAGGGTGCACAATGACCTGCTCAGGGAGAGAGAGAGAGAACAGTCTATTATCATCCTACTTGATCTCTCATCAGCGTTTGACACCGTGGACCATAGGCTGCTTTTGGACCTGATCAGGGAGTTAGAAAAGACTCAACTGCAAAGTTATCTGCTGGTTTGAGTCCTATCTCATGAACATGAGTCAGAAGATAGAGTTGGGAAAGTTTTCCTCACACTTAATGACTCTATCCTGTGGCATATCCCAAAGCTTGGTTCTATCACCCATGTTATGTGCAGTATATATGCCCTGAACAGGATCATTAGGCAGTATGGGCTTGGGTTTCATCACTATGCTGATGACACCCAGCTCTACAGTCATTTTCACTTGGGACACGGGTGCAGTTGATGTGCTCATTAAGTGCCTGGCTGAAATCCTAATCTGAATCTCATTGAGCTGGTTGAGACTGAACACAGAAAACTGAAGTTCTAGTGATTTATCCAGGACTTAGAGGAGACTGGGCTCTAGCTCAGTCCCTCTAGGCTCTTGGGTCCCAGAAAGGTGAAAAGTCTGGGAGTTATTTCAGATGATGGGCTGACACTTGAGGCTTAGGTGTCAGCAGTAGCCTGGAATGCCTTTACCATCTATGGAACATCAGCCAAATAAAATCCCTTGTCCATCCTTGCAATCTGGCCACAGTGGCACATTCATTTTGGCTTTGAGGTTTGACTACTGCAGCTGTTTACCTTGGAGTCAATGGAGATATGCTGCAACACTTGCAGCTCTTTTAGAATGCAGCTGCTTGGCTGCTAACTTGCCTTTTGAGGTCATATCATGTTTTTCATCATGGCATGATCGGCATTGCCTGCAGGTCAACTGTTGTATTTCCTTGAAAGTTGGACTTCTAACACAATACCTACATGGACTGGGCCTGGCTGCCAGATGGCACTCCTGTATCCTCACATACCTCTGCACCCTCTCTGCTGTGCTGAGGAGGGCCTCCTGGGAGATCCTAGGCAATGGTTCTCTCAAGGAATGGTTAAATTCTGGAACTCACTTCCACTAAATATAGTAGGCAGTACTATAATAAACACATTCAAAACTATACAAGACAATTACTGCCTTAAAAATAATATTAATTATGGTTAAATCACTGGAGAACATCATGGACAATTGTCTTCTAGCTCTGATCTAACCTATGAAACATATGAAGGATGTAGTCTTCAGGGGACTGGGCTTTTGAAGTGGCAGGTCTGGTCTTCTGGAATTCCTTGCCAAGAACTTTGGTAGGCACCCTATGTGAAGGCCATTAAGCAGGGCTTGAAAATGTTTTTATTTGCTAAGGCATTTGCAGTTTATTTTCCTAACTATTATCATCATGTAAAGTAAAATGTTCATCATTCATGAATTTGATTATAAAAATATTTGATTGTTTATTATTTTAGCTGGGCTATGCAAAATGTGGTTAATAAGTTTGAATATTGCTGCTGTATATTATTGTAATGATACTCTGTGCCTCAGTGGAAGGTGCCATACATAAATAAAGACTACTACTACTATAACAACTACTAAATCTCATAATTCACAGATAGCCATGAATTATGAGATTTAATTATAATTATGACAGCCAAAAGTGCTTTTCTGAATTGTGTCTGAATATTATATTTTTATCAACATTTCACTGGGTACTGCTTTTATGTTTCCTGTATTTTTCTTAACCTGCATTTACTGTATAAGGTCCTTATCCTTTGTTAGAAAGCTAATTATCAATAGTTTTGCTAGAACTCTCTTTCACTGTGCCCTGTTGCCTTACTATATTACCATTTTCCTTGACAGAAGTTACCCTTGCACTTAGGTTCCTGTCTTCTATTTCTCTTTCATGTTTTCCATCTGTTGTCCTTCTCCTCTAAGTGTCAAGGGATATCTTGCAACTCTGTTTACAGTATTCTTTCTCTAGCACAGCAGCCCTCCATTTCTTTAGGGTGTAGCCCGTCACAACAGTACAGCCTTCTTCTACCCAAAATTTTCAGTAGTACTCTGCAAACCTAATTCTTGCACATCCACCAACTTCTCAGTTACACATTGAACTATAATTGTGCTCTGTCTGTCCTGGCTTGCATGTGACACTGATATTATTTCTGACAATATTACCTTGTATTGCCTGCTACTTAGTACACACCCTCTAGTTTCCTTAGTGTTTTCTGCAACATCATATCTTAGCTTTTCCTGTGTTCATTTATGAAAAAGGAGGACTTAGCAGCCCCTCAAAGAACTTATTCACCCATTGTTTGAGTTCCACCATTAGCACCAGATTGCTACTGACCAGACATTGCTTTGGATTGGATTGTGCACAGCTTGTCTGCAAATTAAAATACTTAAGTCCACTGCCACCATTATGTATTGCTTGAAATTCTGTATTATTTTTATATGAATTTTGGTAACTATGTAAGCCAATGAGATGAACAGTCCATTTTCAGCTGTGGCCCATGTTTAATTACATTCAGATAGAAGGAGCCAGTGCACAAACTGGATACAAACATGTAAGCTTAAATAAAAGCAGGAAGTACAATGTGCAAATATGGACAAAACAGTGATAACTGCCGGCCCAGTGGCACTGAGGCTTGAGGCACTGGATGCCATATCTCGCACCACACTAGCGACCTGAGTTCAGGAATGAGCTTGGGTCAGTGGGGAGAGAGTGCAGGATTAAGCTGCCATCAGTAAGCTCTCTCTCCCGGGTGGTGGTTCCCTGCACTACAGTGGCACCTAGTGGCTACTGGATACCCTCATAGTCAGGCCACATCAATGGGGTTCTGAGGAGGTGGAAGCCTACATAGGTAATGCAGGCGCTAAGCTGATGTGCTGGCCCCATTGCATGTCCTCCTCAGGGGCATTGCAATAATAGGGACAAATGGCCCTGGCATCCAGGGAAGGCAAAGGCAGGGCCCACAGATGGCACCCCATGCTCATTACGGATCTGCCTTGTCAGACCTCAGCTCTTCACTTCACTCCAGTGGCCCACTAAGCGTGCAGACAGAGTGCCAAAAGTTGGCAGCCCACCTTGGGGGGAGCTTAGAACAGGGGTTTGGCTTAGTTGGGTGTGGCATGAGGAGCAACCTGGGATGGAGGTTTAGGTGGTGGAGGTCTCAGGCTGAGGAGAAAGAAATGCCAGCCCATGTGCCCTTGCTGGAGAAAGCCCTATGGGACCAGTTAGAAGGGTCATAAACAGAATTCACAAAACAAAAACTGTGACAGTTATTTACAGTTTGCATAAGCCACAATTGTGAATTAGCAAATGCTGTACACCTTTATAGTTAATTATGCAATAATGAATCTTACACATGGGAGCACAACACAGTTTTTATATGTCATGATAATGAGCATTACATACAAGGATGTGGGGTGGAAAACAAAGTAGGAACATATTTTTCTTTTATTAAACTCAGTTGCAACCAGCAGAGCTCTGATTTGCCTTTTACTGCCTAATATTTTGTGTCTCTTCACAACAGGACTTTGCATGCAGTGGCATATTTTTCTGCCTCATTCCACTGTGACCATAAAATGTATATATTAGGATGGATGGGACTGGGAACACTGCAGGTTACATTCCCTGTAGCTGTAACCTGTCAATTTCATCCTCTTAGTTATCTTCTTAGTCTGCTTGAATTTTTCCAGAATAATTTATTCTATGTTCCTCTTTCCCAGGGGCAACCTGCTCTTTCCACATCTAACAACAAAGTCCCTTAACCTGATGTGAACAGAAGCTAGAAACTTTCCACAACTTCGTTTGTAGTCAAACCATGACTTAAGGATGTAAAAGTTAACTGCAGAGGCACACTGTTTCATAGCATCCATTGCATTAACTAATTAAACATATTCATTTATGAATATAGCCTCCGAGCATCCTGATACTGATCAAAATTTACATTGCAAACTTTCTGTCACACTACAACCAATGAATCTGGGAATTTGTGAAACTTTTCCAGTCTTATTAATTCAAATGCTGTACTTCCAAGTTTCAAACATGCGAGGATTGGCAGAGGTCCTTGTTTTAAAACAAACTACTTAACTGACTATTTCATTTTCTTTGTCCTACTTATGGGAGTGCTTTTTATACCCTCTGAGCAAATACTGAGGACATCAGGTCCACTAAACAAAACTGACCTGCTGTGTGAACAACAAAACTATTTGTATAACTCAGATATGAAGCAGGCCAAGACTGCCATATTCAATCATGATCATTTAAGTGACAGGGGAGGAGGCGCCACCATCCACATGAGCAGATTAATGAGTCTGTCTACCCTTACAGTGGAAACACAGAATTTCTGCTACCCCCAGTTTATCATGAGCACAGAAGAGCTAACTCAGCTAGCACTCACTACAGCCGATTCTTTTAATGGCCCAATTTCTAACTTGTGTATTAAAGACAAGGGCCAGCCATTCCATTAGATTTGTTAGCCCTGATTAACTTCCCAATGTCTACTGGTGTCACTAAACTTTATAAAATTGATCTTAAGCTTTTGAATCAGAAAATGGCATTTGAGAGTGTTTCACAATATGAGCCAGTAATGTTGTGCACAGATGTTACATAACCTCCATTTCAGCTCAGATACAATAATTTGAACTTTGTATCTTAGACTTCATATCAACCCTTCTTTTCTTTGTACCAAAGGGTAAGGAAGAAAAGGGACAGCATCCACCACCATGCATGTATTTTTCTATCAAAACCTTTGATTTCCTGAAATAATTCTTCCTTTACTAGAAACATATTTCTGTTTTTTTGAGAGGGTCCAACTGTTTTGCATGCATACCAGATACCAGTCCCTCTGGATGCTTACCCACTGCATTAGTCCGCTGTCGTACTCTGTCAGATAGCTCAGGTGTCCAGCAGTTAACCTTACACAGGGTAAATTCACTCTAGGGCATTTTTCTTTTATTCAACTATTTGTCAACTGCTGCTGTTATGCCCAGTCCTTTGGCTTGGGGACATATAACCATGCAACCCCAGCCCCAAGGACCAGTATTCCCTCCATCTCTCAAAGGGGTCCATGGCATGAGGAGCTGACAGCTACCATCCCAACAGCCACAGGTTTTCCCCAGTTTCCTTCCCTGCAACTATCCTCCACCCGCTTGATGGTGCTGCCTGCTTTCCTAATGGCCTCAGACTCTGCATCACCCTAGCAGGAGCAAGCCACCTGCCTGCCACAAGGCATCACTGTGGCATTAGTTGTAGCACCATTCCTTTCCTGCAGGGATATCAAGAAAAGAAACGATGAGAGGGACTTGTTAGGCTCATCAAAGAGGGTAGGGTTGTAGAAGAGGATGAGCAGAAGGCTGACATTCTAAATGACTAATTTTGCTCAGTATTTACAGTGAAGTATAGCAAGCCTCTGCTGGAAAGTGACATAAAGGCTACTGAAAAGGAGTCCCAAAAAGTGATGGAGGTAATTAGAGGAGAAATGGTTAGAAAAGGACTTTGCAGCTATGATGAGCGAAGTGGCGAGATTCACAAATTCTGCGGAATTTGTGAAGTATGAGTTGCTGAATTCACAGCATTTTGACTGGCAACATTTCCTTTTGTTGGTGAATTTATAAAATTCACTTGCAAAGTAGCCACTTCAGAGAAGGAATTGCCAGTTTGTGATAAAAACTTTGCAATTTCAGCAAAATCGAAGTTTCAAAAGTCTGTGGAAAATTTACTAAACTTTATAAATCTCAATCATTTCATGGCAACTACGCATTCAAAGTTCAGATTCACAACAACTCTACAGTACTTGCAGATTTGAAAATAAAAAATAGCTCCAAGGCCAGATGTGACTAGAGAGTCTGCAAAGTTTTACTTTGTGGGAAAAGTTGGTGTGAATTTGGGAATTTCATTCTTTGCAAAGAATTTCTTATGTTTCTGGCTGCCACACAAACTTTGCTTGCAGATTTCATTAATATTTAAAACAAAATAAATCCGCTCCTTCCTCTGTGTCATGTGTAGCTCTGTTTCCACCACACCACATTATTTTTTAAATTGAATCCCTGCACCTATCCCATCCTGTCCTCCACCTTCCTTCACCTCTTTTACCAAGCAAAATTTAATTATAATAAGAGCGCACCACCAGTCCCTTTCTCATGGATGAAATGTAATCTCCCACCTATGTCCACCTACCCTTTCTTTCCAGATCACAGAACCCCCCAACTTTTACCACTCTCTTGCCAGAGACAAGGCACTCTGTGGCTGCTTATCCCCCATAAAGTGTTTTCTTTTATTTTAACTTGTACCTATGCTTGAGTTATTCTGTAAGTTCTGAATCCAGGCTGTATCATTCATTGTAATGTACCTTTTCTTTCTCCTATTGTTCTTTGTTTTGCAGTCTGTGACGTGCAATCTTTGTAAAAGAGCTGCGCTCAAACGTCGTTTCTGAATCACTAAGTAAATAAATAAATAATAGAATGCAGCCACTCCATCCCCAAAGCCCCCAAACACCTGTTCACAAGACAGAATTATATAACAGCCAGTGCCACTGTTTCCCTTCCTCTGCCCATATTAGCAAGTTCCAGCCTACCTCACCAAAAGCTCCCTTGTTCACATCACAGAAGCCTTTCCCTTTACCACTGTATTGCTAGTATCCATGTATCTCCTGCCACCAGAGCCCTTAATATTCTATTTGCATCATGAAACTGGTAAAAAGAAGACTTTTCCTTTGATGTTTGTTATAATTTGACAATCAAGGAGATACCAGTTTTGCAAGACAGTGTTTTCTAAGTAGATCAAATTGAACTACAATTGCTAATAGCAGAGTCTGATTCGCAATAACTGCAACTTGATTTGTTTCAGTTGTTATTTGTATTGCACTTGTTTGTTGTGGTGTTTCTTGACCTAGCACTCGTCACATCACTGAATGATTTCACTTGTTGTTAATTAATGGATGGGATATTTAAATGTATTTGTTGTGAAGCAGCCACATCCCCCAGAGGAAGTCACTTTGGGTGGGATACATGGGAGCTGTTGTTCTGTGTTTGTATGCACCATTTATTAAATGTTAATTTCCTTCTGAGCTGGTGTTGTGTGTGCTGTTTTCTTTTGCTTACCATTGTGATTTTACAGCAGCACCTTTAGGAGACTGGTGTGCTCTTCCCCTCCTTTTTACTACCGCTTGTCATGCCAGTGACCTGGGTTCAGGAATGAGCATTGATCATCGGGGCCAGTAGGGAGCAGGAGGTTTGAGCATCCAAGTTGAGACTCTCCTCCTCTGGGAATAAGTGGCTGCTTCACTTTAGAAACATAGAAACATACAATTTGACGGCAGATAAGGACCGCTTGCCTACCCAGTCTGCTCATTTCCCTACCTGATGGATAAGCTGCAGATCCTAGTTAACCAGCAGCCTACTTCTTCCTACCCCCACCTTTGCTATGATACTGTCACCTATAGGTGTATGGGTGGCAGTGCAGCAGACAAGACATCAGGAAAGGGGACATTATGGAGTCTTTGGCAGGAAGTGCACTCTCCCAATTCTATGGGGCCTCAGTCCTAATGTCAGTGTCCCCACAGGGATGGGATTACAGCAGCAAAACATGCTAATTAAGACATACAGCAGAGGCAGCCATGATGCAATACAGTAACCTGCAGTAAATGACATGTTATAAAATACTCCAGTAAGAAAAGGGCTTAATTGCCATTGAATTACAGTTCTCTGCAGCATACTGCAGCATTCAGTAATATACCCTGGCATTACTGCATTGCACCCTGGGTGGCAGCTCCATAAATACCCTCTATCTGTGCTTTTATGGTCAGTATGGACATGTGGAGTTATAACCATGTCATTGGACATGGGGGCAGAAATACTTTTCTAAAAAAAAATAGGAGTGCCTCAATCTACTCATCTAGAATATGGGGTTCATACTGGTGCCCACACCTCATAAAGGACATTAACCTGATGGAGAAGGTCCACAGGAGGTCTACAAAGATGATAGCGGTCAGCATGATAAGGCATTTTAGGAGAGATTAAGGGCACTGAAAATGTACTCCCTGGAAGACAAGAGAGAGGGAGGGGACATAATTGGGACCATCAAGTACTTGAAAGTGATAAATAAGGTGGCTAATGCAAGTCTCTTTAAACTGAATGGCAACCATAACATGAGGGGGCACAGTCTTAAGCTGGAGGGTGGGAGGTTTAGGAGGGAGGTCAGGAAGCACTTCCTCACAGAGTGAGACACTTGGAATGTGCTGCCAGAAGATGTGATCTCATTGAAGACAGTGGGCAGCTTTAAGAGAGGCTTGGATAGGCATGGGGAAGGTAAGGATCATGGGTAGGAGGAGGATGGGAGGTGTGGGGAGGGAGGGCAGGGACAGTAGCTCAAGCTGTGTACCCTATAATACTGAGCAGACTAGACAGACCAAACGGCCTTCTTCTGCTGGCTTTTAATATGTTTGTATGTATGAATGCTCAATGCAAAGAAACAGAGCATATACAGACAGATGGAGTGAGTCAGTCACAGATGATGATGCCCAATTATAAGCAATGCCAGTGGCAGTGTACACCCTTTGGATGTCATTATCAGCTATTTCACAATTAAAAAAAACTTTCTGGCTCTAGATCCCAACTTGGATGGAATTAGATAACCTTAAATGTTTGAGGAGGTATAATGAGGGCCAGGAGGTAGAACCCCATGGTGTAGCCATCTGACAAAATAACAGGATCCACTGAAGTATTTGAAGTCTACAGAGAAACCAGGTTCAGTGCATGGTTCCTTTCAAAAACCTGTTTTAGCCGCATAAAATCTGCAGTCTGGAGATTTTGACTGGAGTAGCTGACCACTCATGTGTTGAAATCTATACATACCAAAAGTCCCATGGACTGTATTACAAGGCATGCAGACCTCAACAAACCCCTTCAGAATGACCATCTCACACTGTAGAGGGATGTAAACATTATGGTTGCTCATAATCTGCTGATTTCATTCTTTTGTGCATATATTGGCTAATTATAAATTTTATTAGAAATTAGATTCTGACTCCTCTTCTATTCTGATTCCAGCTAAGGCATCAGAGTTTGAATTGTCATAGGAATCAAAGCTCTAGTTCTGCATCTGACTCAAGATCCAAATGCATATGAAAATCCCCCACCCAATTCAAAGAAGTACATTAGTGGGCCAGGAAAAAATCCTCTCCTTCCCTCCCTCCCTTCCCTTGCTAATGTGCCACTGCTGGCCTACTGCTTGGGTTTTCATGTGGTGCTGTCTCTGCTGTAGATCAGGCTAAACAGAGAAGGCAGGCAGTGAGGGTTTGGTGGCTTCATCAATTTAAACGTCCTCTAGTGCATAAAAGCAAACCAATCCCCTCTTCAGCAAATTGACGAGCTCTCCTGGTAACCTGTTCCTCTGGCTCCTAGTCTAACCCTCTTACCCTAAATTTGATACATTTGGAAAAGCTACCTCACCCCTGTCCTCTTAGGAGAACCTCATTTCAGTTGGTACAGCACACCCTAATGAAAGTTGCCTTTTCCAGTCCACTGAATAATGTAGCAGTTCATCTTCTTTTCCCTTAACTCAGCTTCCCTGATTCTCCCTCCCCATGTGACATGGATAGGTGTGGTGGCTGAATGAAAGAATGCCCTGGTCGGTAGGCTACACCAGATTCTCTATGAAGTAAGGCATCTGGTTTTGGTTATGCTGGGCTTCCTTTTAGTTTGTCACCGACTAGGGTCTTTGGGAAGAATGAGGATGTTAGCTATGGTTGTAAGGGGAAGAAGATGGACCACACTATTAGTGGTAGGGCTGTGCTGTAGTCCTCCTTGGGGACAGGAGTGTGTGTATGGGGGCTTTGTCTTATGTAGTATTAGTCTAATGAGCTTTTATTTTAAAAATAATTAGAATACATTTTTTAATTAGAAACAAACCTATTTGTGATTGCCTCAGAGCAGCTTCAAGATTAACATAAAGAACTCAGTGCATTAATAACAAAAAGTGAATGTACTTGATGAGAGATAAAAATCCAACAAAGATCAAAACAGTTGAGACTGGTAGTTATCTAAAGGTTCCTACTTCAAGGTAATTCAAGGTACCACTGAGGTAATTTGCATTGACTGTAATGTGATCCTGCCTCATTCTGCCTCAGTATACCTAGGTATACTTCAGTACTGAGAAACTTTTCTATGACTACTTGGTATGACCAAGAATTAGCAAAGTATGTCAGATTTGTGAGTTATTAGGAAACTGTAGTAAAAAAGAAAAATGAGCTACAGAAGGCCCTAAACAAACAAAATATTTATAGACCTAAAACATGAAAAGCAGCTGAGAACACATGCAAAATATAACTATGTATAGCAGTCCCTTAATCTGAAAAGAGAAAGACCTCTTAGCTGGCCCTCAGTCATGATAATTGGCTCACTGGCAGAACTGCCAACAATGTTTGTTGATGCCCAGCTTAATGACATTTCAGTAGTTATCCCTCCTATGTGGGGATACAGAAGATTGTTATCAGCTTTATAGGACATTCATGTTCAAAATGATTGGCTACTCGTGATCATGGACATCATATCGCCTCATACGAATATCCCTCATGGGAAAGGTCTGACAGCATTGTGTAAGGGGCTTCAGGAAAACATGTCATGTCTCAAGCCCAGGTAGAATTTGTAGCCAGCCTTGACTGAGAATGGATAAAATATAATACCTTACATCACAGGCAGAACAATGTGGAAGTAATGCCAACAAAAACATTCGGTGGACCCAACAACGCTGAGCACAAATGCTGCTGATACACAAGCAAAGCAGCACAACACAGTGGCAGCAGTGGAGGGGTGAACAAGGAACTGCACAGACAGGGACACCCAGCACTGGCAAAATCAAGAGGCCTCCAGCAGGGCAGCACAACGGACACACAACAGGGCTGGCAAGATGGAAAACACAGGTGCCATGGGCCGAGATGCACCCAGAGCACAGAGAGAGGCAGAAAGGCAGAAGGTGCACAGTGTGGCAGATGGACCCCAGAAGGGGCCACAACTGCAGGCAAGCAAGCCATAAGGCCAACCGGTAGAGGAGCCAGACCATACATGGGTACGATAGTCGAATGCTACCTCAGGGCTACAAGGGAGACCCAGCCACACAAGGGCATGCAGCATGTGGAGAGAAGGGCAGAGGGACAGGGGCAGGAGGTGACTACCAGGACAGGACACCTGCACCCAGCGATGCACCACACACAGCAAGGGTGGAGGGTCACACAGAGGGAACACCACAGCATGTGAAATGCTCCACACCAATCCAGGGAAGCAAAGCACATGATGCTGACAGAGCAGGACACACAGGGGTGGGGCGTGGCACCACCACATGGATATAGGGCTAACAGGACACATCTGTGAGCAGGGTGTGTGCCACCAGGGCAGGTGCTGTCACTCCCACACCCCTGTGGTGCTCCCATAAGGCAGCACGCACACAGACCACACTGAGGTGCATGGTAGAGCCGTGCAGAGGACAAACACTGTGTGGGAGGTGCATGAGCAGTATGCAGAACCATGCCACTGCACTATGTGAACAGCCAAAGGGAAGACCCTACTACAACATGAGGGCTACCTGTACTACAAGGAGTGGAACCTGGCAGAGAAAACATATTGGAAGTGCTCGGAGTATTACAGGGCAAAATGCCCTGGGCGCATCCACCCAGGAAGGAGGTCATCAGGGTAGTGAACAGCCACAACCATGTACCCAACAGGGGCCATAGATGTCCGGGAGGCCATCATGAACATAAAGCCGAGGGCCCTACAAATGATGGAGACACCCACCAGGTGGTGGCAGCATGCAGTAGCAACATAACCTCCGCTGTATCCAGTAGACTTCCCAACATACATCTCCTGAAAAGGAGTGCTCCATGCATGGACAGCCACCAGCCAGCCACCACCCCGCCAACCTCACTAGAGGACCTCATCATCCCAGACTGTACACTGTGACACATGATGGAGCCCAGTTCCTGCTCCATGACAGTGGCTGTACCTCAAGAATACTGATATACACCACAGACAGGAACCTGAAACTGCTGTCACAGTGCCATATATGGTATGCAGATGGCACATTCAAGACCTCACCACCACAATTTGCACAGCTCTACACCATACATGGGGAGCAATACTACACCATAGTACCCACTGGGTACCTCCTGCTGCCGAACAAGATGAGGGTCATGTACATAAGGGGTTCACCACAGTAAGGGAGCTCGAGAGGACCTCAAGCCATCCACGATAATCATGGACTTTGAGCAGGCTGCGATAAAGCTCTTTGCCACTGTATTCCTGGATGCCAGTCAGCATGGCTGCTTCTTCCACCTGTGCTAGGCCCTGTGGAGGCAGGTCCAGGAGGTTCCTGAGGCCATGCACCGCTACACAGAGGATGAGGACTTTGCATTCTATGTGTGCCTGCTGCCTGTGCTTGCCTTCATCCCCAGGGAGGTGTCCAACGTCTTTGAGGTACTCAGTCATTCGATTTCTACATCACCCATGATGAGCTGCTGGCACCAATAGTAGACTACTTCATGGACACATTGGTAGGGTGTACCATCTGTGGTGGTGTCCACAGGTGCCCCTGTTCCCATCGACCTGTGGAGCTGTTATGATGCAGCCAGGACTGGCAGTGCCCACCAACAACTCTGTGGAAGGGGTGGCATGGTGCCTCTAGCACCCAAATAGGTGCATGCCACCCCAGCCTGTGGAAGTTCATTGATGCCCTGAAGTCAGAGCAGTGGCTCAATGAGCTGAAGATCGAGCAATGCATCATTGGGAGTTATGCACCACCATCATGGAAGCGGTTCAGGGACTCAATGGACCACGTCTTGTTGGGGAGATACGGCACCAGACCCACGTATGACTACGCGGCATCACCTATAACTTCCAGCTGCAGGTCTGACCAGGGCCATGGCAGGCTGCAGGTGCTGGGTGAGGACTGATGACCACCGTGCCATATGAGGGTGCTAGTGACTGATGACCACCTGTACAGTGTGCTACCACACACGCCTGGGGGTACTGTGCCGATATGGGAGATGCACTGTCAAGGTGGGGGTACTGTGCTGTTTTTTTGTTTTTTATTTAGTTGTTTAACCAGGTATAGCACACTAAGCTGAAAGCTTTTTACAGGAGCGACCTGGGAGCACAAGGAGGTTAAGTGACTTGCTCAGGGTCACACAGTATGCAAGTGGGAAGCTGTGGGATTCAAACCCAGGTCTGGTCTGCTGGATGTCACCAGATTTGCAGCTCAGAGCCTTAGACCACTCGTATACTGCCTCCTGTTATCAGGGTATTGCCCTGCACAAGGGGGGCTGTGCTGATATGGGGAGATGCACTGTCCAAGGTGGGGGCTGTGCTGTACTAAGGTTGATGCTCAGTCATGGGGGACTGTGCTGATCTGGGGCATTGTTTGTGTCAAGGTGGGGCTGTGCTGTGCTAGGGTTAACGCTCTGTCATGCGGGACTGTGCTGATTTGGGGCATTGTTGTGTCTGGTTGCAGGCTGTGCTGTACTAGGGTTGATGATCTGTCATGGGAGGGACTGTGCTGCCGTGGGGCATTGCTCTGTCACAGGGAATGGCTGTGCTGGTGTTGGGCTCCTGTGCTGTCTGTGCGGGGTGGTGCCTCTGTTAATGTGGGGTTGTGCACCACTGGGGAGTGCACTGGGTTGTGTGAATGTCTGCACGCTGGCTGTGGTGCCATGTGTGGTGGTCACTGCCACTGCAGGTGCATGTGGTGTCTGCAGTGATGCCATGACGATGCCATGTGCAGGACCAGTATGCCAACCCTGGGGTGTGTGTTCTGTGCAGTACATGTCTGCATCTGTGCCATGCTGGGGCTGCATGTTATGCAGGTCACTGTCCTGTGCACCACCTGGCCTTGCATTGGTGGCATGTGTGCCATTGACACAGGTGTTGTGTTGGTCATGCCTTGTATCTGCTGGCAGGGTACTGTGTGTGTTGTGTTGGCATGGTCCCATGGTACTGTCATTGGACACTGTATGCATCACAGTCACCATGGCCACATCAGTTGTGGCTCAGCAACTGGGGTATACACCGGCCACACATTGTTCCTGGGCTCCAGCAGGCTGGCATGTGTTAAGGCCCTGCAGCCCATGCTCATAACGGGTAAGCCTGCACTGGATATGGCCCTACTCATCCCGTAGCCATTTTTGTCTGTGGGATTCCTATGTCTGCATGCCTGTGTGGGTGACAGTGTCCACCTTCACTGCCCGATGCCTCTTGTCCACCTGTGGCTCATCCTAACCATGCTGTCCCCATGGGTGTGCCCATGTGCATCACGCCAGATGTGATCACGGGGCACATGCCCCACAGTGTTATGGCTGTATACCCCTCCTGCCACACTGTTGTATGTTCTGTGGTGTGCACATGCATCAGTCCACTATGCTGTTGCATGGCGGTCCTGCAACAGCTGGTGGTACACAGTTGGCACACCTGGCCTTGGTGCCCGTGGACATTGTGGGGTCACTCTCTGGGGCCTTCTTCCCATGTGCATCCATGCATGGTGGCATTCGAGGCATGCTGGCCTCCAACTGGGGTGCCCAACCTCTGTTGCCATGCCTAGTTCTGCCACCCTGTGCTGTGCGCGAGGCACTGGTGCCTCACTGTGCGGGTGTCCTTGTGTGTGCGAGGCCATTGCTGACCCCTGTGGTGTTCACTGTCTGTTCCCTGCCTCATGTTGTGCAGCAGCATGTCTGGCATATGTTGATTGCCCACCTTTGTTTGGGCATTTGCTGTTTGCCCTCTGCGGTCTGCGTCCCCTGCACTGTTCCAGGCCCTGTTGGTTGTGCCGGTGGCATTGGGAATGTGGTGTGTTTTCCACCTTTGTTTGGGCATTCACAGTTTGCCTATGCGGTCTGCATCCCTGTGACATTCCCCACCGCTTCTGTTGTGCCTGCACCATTGCTGTATGATGTCTTGCCACCACGTTCCTGTTCACTATGTTTTGTCCCACACTGTTCATGGCCCAAAGCAGATTAAGGAGACTGTGATGAGGACTGCATTTACAACCTGATAATTCTAATAACAATCTCTGCATTTGGGAGGAGCAGTTTATTAGGGTCCATGTGGTAAATAAGAATCATTCATTTACTAACTTATGCAGGCAATATATTGACTACATTTTTATGATTTGGAAGGGTACTAGAAATCAACTGTTGGAATTTCCTGAATATCTTGAATATAGTAATGATCATTTGATCACCTAAAATTTACTGTCAGAAGTGATGTGTCATCTATCAGTTTTTAGATGTTCAAATAACAATTGGAAATCTGGGAATCTACACACAGACTTATTCAGGAAAGAACCTGATCCAAAACTCTGTTGCATTACAGTAGTTGCCATCTCCATCATACCATAGATAACATCCCCAGTAGTCAGTTTATGCAAATTATATTTGTTTGCAGTAGACCAAAGGATTGCTGTATGAACATAGAACCATAGAACTGCAAGAATAATTTAGGAAGAGAGGCTACCTGGCTATAATTATTTCACATGCCAGAAATGTTGCTAAATGTAGAATGCAGTGTGTGGTATCTGCAAATTGTAAGAATTTATTTTTTATTTTACTCTTCATGCCCCTTTGTGCCACATCAGCCACCACTCTTGGGGAGCCCTAGACTGTGTATCCCTAGCTCTGCCTCAGGTAACTTCTCGGGGACACTAGTGGACCTGTCCCCATCCTGTTCTCCATTTACCACCCTCCCCAGGTGGGGAGGGTGGCGACCCCAGGTCATCCTCCTCATAGTCTGTAATTGTGTGTCGAGCAGTCCATCCGGCCCCAGGGAGCCTGGTTATGGAGTCTGGATCAGCTGGTCTGGTCTACTAGTGGCAGATGCAGGGTTTTCCTGTTTTCTGTTCCCTGCCTGAGGGTGCCAGCACTTGAGGGATCCATAGGGGGGGCACGTTGAGATGTGCTGACACTCCTGATCCCAGCCAACACCCTCCCTCCTGAGCTTCTGCATCCCACTGCACCACCACCCATGGTCACCAAGGTGGAGGTAAAGTGGTGGGACTCCAGCCCTTCCTCCTGGAGGAGGAGAGCAGCCCTTTGGGTACTCAATTCTCCTCCCCTGGCCAGCCCTCAAGCAACCTGAATTTGCTTCTGACCCCAGGTCACTGGCATCTAGCAAGTAGTGCTACTGCTGCACCGTTGGCGCCCTGTGGATATTGACTTATTTGCAAATGTAAATGTACTTGTGACTTCAAGTACAGGTGATGTTTCCTTAATTGTGTTACAGCCAACTAATCAGATTCAGGGAAAATGAGAAGTATATTTATAGAGTTGTGCGAACTGAGAAAATTCCAAATTTGTGGAATTCTAATGGAATTCTGTAAAATGCAATAAAATTATGTGGGATTTTGTTAGAATTTTGTGGACTTTTTAAATGTATTTATTTGGTCCTAAGTCAGCTGTTTATTGAGCTAGAGAGCTGCAATTTGTCAAGATTATATTCCTATTGCATTCTAACAGTGTGCCAAATATCATGACATTAGGATGCCTCACCTCAAAATTATAGCTGCTCAAAATCTGCCATTTTATTTTTGTGGAAATTTCATGAAAATCTTTACCTACTGCATGTAACTCAGACACCTTTGAATCTAGAAATTTGAAATTAGGTACATATATAAAATTAGCAATAACCTGTGTACCTGCAAGTGTTAAAATATTTCAATGACTGCTTTCAAAATTAAACTTAAATAACTAAAATCTAAATGTTGGCAAAATGTTTGGCTACATATAGCACAACCCCCTTTAAAACTTGAGACTTAAAACTCTGTGCACTAAAGTACGTGTTTCTCTAAATCCTGAAACTGTGGAGAAATTTGGATAAGAAATGTTAAAATTAGATGTGTAAGCCCCCCAACATGTTTGGGGCTTACCTTCATGTATGTTGCCCCATTGTCACAACATCCTTGTTCTGCCTCCTGTACCATGGCTGCAGACTTGGGACTTGGGACTGGTGGGCTAGTGTCAGTAGCTTGAGTGGGGGTGAATTCAGGTCATTGATCTGTCCATTTCTCATGGCAGCTGGTGCAGTGTTTCTTTGGGTCCTCAACCCATATAGAGATGGGGCCGAGGCCTTCTTATAGTTTGCACTTCTGGGTGCAGTGGGGCCACTTCCTTGTTCCAGGGAGAAGCTGGGGGTGGACCAAGTGAAATGTAAACAAACATGGTCACCATGCACTGTTTGTGCATGCGTCAAACACTCTTAAAGGAGCCATGTCTCCATTGTAAGGGAAATGGTGAAGGGCACACAAATGGGTGTCTCTTGTTTGAGCCCTCTGGCAGATGGGGAGCTCCTACACAAATAAGGAGTTTCCTGGTCCTGTGGTGAAAGGGGAGCCAGGTGTGTAGTTATTAGCCACTAAATGAGCTTAAATTAAAAATGATGAGATGCACATGTATGCAGCAACAATCTAAACAAGCATAAAGGTGCCCAGTATTGTCCAGCCAGCAGAGGCCACTGGGAGGAGGTAAGAGGCACCAAGCTGAGCCAGGGAACTGTTCAGCTAATAAGGTGGGAGCTGGGTAAAATATATAAAGAGCTGCATAGACTGCAAATGGGAGATCCTCAGAAAGATCTGAGAAGAGAGACTGCAGCAGGGGCATCAGCAAGCATGAATGCTGTCTTGGCTGACTACAGGCCCTGATAGCCCTCAAAGACATTTTGGCAGTGCACCTTTAATATTATTTAGCAGCTGGGGATCTACTGCTTTGATGATTTAGTATTCCCTGTGTGAGACTCAAACCTGCATGTGTGCACTGTAGTGTGCTGTCTGAAAAGTAAAGTGACTGCTGGAACTGTTTGAACACTGGAAGAAAAGTATTTGGTTTGAGCTTGAGACTGTCTAAGAGCCCTGCTGAGTGGTACAACAATTTCAGCACCCCTCCACTCTGTGTGCCAAGGTAACAGTTCTACTAAGTGCAAAAGTCAAAACTAGGCACCACAGAAGCTCAGGACCTCCTGATGAAGCACAGGGGTGCCAGAAATGGTCAAGGGAGCAGCCCAAAGCCATGGGCGGTCCTATTTCTTCATGAAATAAATAAAATATATTTCTTGTACTCCATCCTGGTGTCCTTGAGCTTCTGTGGTACCTAGATTTGACTTTTGTACGTGGTAAGGGCCCCGCTGAGTCAGTGTCAGAGAAAGTTGTGTACAGTGAATGTCTAGGGTGAATGTGAGCCTGCCCTACACCCTGGACCAATGAAAGGCCAGAAGAGGTGAAGATGATGAAAGGCCAGAAGAGGCAAAGACATTGAGAGGCCTGCCAGGCAAGATGTAAAATACCTTAGAGGTGAAGCTGTGAAAGGCCTGACAGGTGAAAGTCTAGTTGCTGCACTTCCCTGTCCAGCTGGTGTGGTGCACCACAAGATTATATCCTGATACCAGAACAGTACCATAAACTGTGTTTCTTCACACCCATGAAGTCATCAGAGCAGTAAGTACCCCTGGGGCTGTGGCACAGGGATTATTCTTACATTTAGCTAGCCAGCTAGATAGGTGGTAATGGGAGGCGAAGTACTGGGCAGGCATTTGAAATCTTCAAGATAAGACCAGGCAGAGTACTGGGGTGTTCGCTATGAATTGAAATTTATTGGGCCCCAAAAAGTACTTAGCTAAAATTATCAGGCTGTTTATCCTCACTGTATTCCAAAGCCTCGGAGTATCACTCTGCATCAACTGGTAGGCTGCTAGCACCTCAGTGTGGAACTCACCACAGCAGACTGACTGTGTTTCACCTAACAGCCATTTTGGGGAAAGTCAAATTGCACCCACAGGAAGGAGAGTATTGGGACAGTGTAAGTACAACTGTTTCAAAAGTTATTATTAATGCAGTTTTATTCCCCTTCCCCTTCCATGGTAATAAATCTGCTGTCAGTTCATTTTATATTTGGTGTCCTGGTGTTCATGGTTATTGGGGTGAATTAAACACAGACTTCTGCTGGAGATAAATTATTTGTACAGCTTGCTAAATATTTTATATTCTCTTCTGTATCAGCTTATAGTACCTTGCCACTAATGATCTCTAGTTTTACCATCATACCACTGATAAACAGGACGTTCAAGCTTAAATGAGATCATTAAACATATGGCAGAGGAACTGTCTTAAAATATAAACTGCATGCTCATTTTAAAATAGCTGCAGTATGATAGAAGTCATGTAATTTGTGCCTAGAATTTCCCTGATCACGTGTGAAGACGACAGAAATGTATCACACAAACTGTAGAAAGGAATTATTTTACTGTTGCGTCATCCTTGCAAAGTTTGTTAAAGGAGACAAGAGAACAAATGACCTAAACTGTGTTCTAATGTAATGCCTGTCTGTCATGTGCATTCTAATGTTGGCTACTAAAAATTTTAAATGAAAAAATCTCATTCTTTTTATTTTTGTGTTATGTCAGCAGGTCACCAGTGATCCTCAGCTAGTCAGTTTCAAACAGCTGTTAGCGAGTCTCCCCCATAACTATAGTGGATGCATCTCTGCAATGCCTTACCTTCTTTTAATATTATTGTACCTTTTTCTCCACTTGATGCTGTTGGATAGAGCAAGGTGTATTTATTGGATAAGTAATCAAGCAACTTCCAGGAGCTTTGGTTAATGGACAAAACAAATGTGGAACCTGACATTGTTTTATCTTCCACCCAGATGCTTTTACCTACAGTATGTGTACAGATGGGCAAGTGGCCCAATTAGCTCCATGAAGTGGAGCAGGAGAAAGCAAATTCTCGGAGTGAACGCAATGCAAAGCAGAGTACTCTGCATTATTAATGAGTAACGGAAGTCCATTGAAAACTATGACTTTGAGTTACCGCCTTCCCAAACCACTGCTCCATAAGTCTTTAAGGCAAGTACATTGAAACAACGTCACTTCACCTTACTTCATCTTGTTTTATGCTCCAAAGGCGAATTTTGCAGTGCTTCATGGGATTTCAGGTCACATGGGCTCTAGATTGTTCTGCACAGCCTCAGTTAGAGATAGTGTGTAGGGAAGCTGTAGAGACAATCTGCTCTGAGAGCTCTCTGTAATTCAAACTTTCTAAAAGCTGTTTAAAAGGCCTTTTGAGTAATTTTTTGCTGAAACTTTAGTTCATCAATTATAGAAACCCTCCTGTGCTCATATCATCGAATTTATTGTTTGTGTGTGTATTTTGAATGTTAATGTACAACATTCAGTCTGTGAACTGAGAGGCAGTGGAAGTGTGCTTTGGGGAGGCGCGTATCTGTGGGTAGATTAACTTTGTCGAAAAAAGGCAATGTGCTTTCTGTTTTGGTGATATTTCTTGTATTTATTTATTTTATTTGTATTTGGATGACACCTTTGAGCCGAGGGCTTTTTACAAAGGTTCCACATCAAGGCAATAAGGACAATAATGTACAAAACATAACATGATCATTACAGTGGAACTTACAAAAAAGACAAATAAGGTTACAATAATAGCAGCCAAGGCATTGTCAAGGAATTGTGTTGCGAGTTAATTATACAGCACAAGTCAGAGGTGGCTCAGTGAAGCTTTGTTAGGAGTAGGTTAGTGGGAAAGAAAGAAGAGTGGTGGTGAGGGGTGGTATGAGAGAGAGAGAGGAGGAGGGAGAAATGGGAGGCATTGCATTGGGTATGTGGTAGATGGGAAACAGCAAGGCAGGAGGAAAGGGGGATGAAAAAGAAAAGGAGACAGATTCATCCTATACCCAGTAATGGGGGTAGGAGAGGAGGAGAAGCTGAGGCAGTGAGGAGGAGATGATTGAGGGTAGTATGCCTGGAGAGGTTATAAGAAGCAATCACAGAAGGCACTAGCGACGAGGTGTTGATGCAGTTTACACTTAAAAGCACCAATTGTGGCAATGTTGGAGATTTCTGTAGGTAGCAAGTTAAACCAGGTGGAGGCTCTGACTAAGGTAAGAACGCTGAGCTTGAGAGGTCCAACAGCGAGGTATTATAAAGGTTAGATTGTCCAATCTTCTAGTTAGGCATCGGACACGCTGTGGGGTCAATATTGATTGGACTCCAGGGGCATAAAGCCCAGTGATGTCTTCTTAGCTAGGATGCAGGTCTGGTACTTTAGCCCTGCTGGATAGCTGGAGCCAGTTAGCCTGAGTAAATGTCACACTTGTGAGAAAGGCGACAGCTGAAAGTAAGGAGCCTCATATGCCTTATTAAGGGCTACAGCTATGCACCAGAGTGCAGTATCAGTAGCAGATCCATAGATAACAAACCGTAGTCAATAGTTGAGATAACAGAGCTCTGGATAGCGAAGTTCAAGGCTTCAGCCATTAGGCAATGTTTTTGCTTGTATAGTAGCCCTATACAGGAGTTCACAGTTTTAGCGATATTGTCAATGTGTTTGGTATACAAGAGGAGCAAGTCAAGGGTCAGGCCCAGATATTTAAAACATATCCACCTGCTCAAGAGTGACACCTCCTGGTTGTTAATTATGAGCTTATGGTCCTTGTACTAGTTGTGGGTTCCATGGAACAACATTGTTTTAGTTTTTTTTGGTTAAGGATAAGTTTATGTGAGCAAAACCATCTTCCACTTCTGAGAAACTTTTCTGTAGTTGAGACTGAAGGGAGGTGGGGAGTTGGTGTGGCAAGTGAAGATTACTACATCATCTGCATACAGTAACATTCTGTCATGGCAGGAGGCAGTGAGATTGTTCAGGAATATGCTGAATAACAAGGGACCCAGGATCGAACCTTAGGGTACTCCAGAGTGGATTGGTAGGGATGACGAGAGGAATTCACCAATCCTGATCTGTTGGAGTCCGGTTACTGAGGTAGCTTTGAAACCAGAGGGTAGTTTCACTTGAAAGACCAAGGAGGGATAATTGTTTGAGGAGAATGGAGTGATTGACAGTGTCAAATGCCTTAGTCAGGTCAATAAAGAGGTGCTGACCAACTGGCTGATCAAGTGCATGATGGATATGTGTGGTGAATTCGAAGAGTGCCGTGGTAGTGCTGTGCCCTTCACAGAAGCCATGCTTCTGGGAGTATTCAGGCTGTATTTTACAAGGTAATCTGTGAGCTGATCAGCCACTATCTGTTCCAAGGCTTTGGATAGAGGAAGGAAGATGGATATAGGCCTGTGGTTGTTCGTGAGAGTCTTGTCAGCACTTTTATGGACTGGAGTCACCACTGCCAGTTCCACTTTTGGGGGAACTGGGAGAGCAGGAGGAACAGTTGAGGATTTTGGTTAGTGGGAGCAGGACTTCGTCAATGGTGAGGTGAGAAGTTTCATATCCAGTGAATCGCCACTGACCCTAGACTTTCCAAGCACTTTTAGAATGTGTTTTTTAGCTAGGCTTTCCAGGATTGCTTTGAAATGGAAAGGAGGGTGCCCTAGTGGCAAACTTGAACTAACAGGAGCTGGGTTGACTGTGGTGGGATCAAAAAGTTGAGGGTAGCACATGACTAAGGTCAGCAAAAATGGTGTTAAATCGTTGGCAATAATTACTTGGTCAAGAGTGATGGTACTATCTATGTTCAACATTGTGGGTGTTGTTTTGGGATCCTTTCCACTCACTTCAGCAAGGTTACACAGAATTTACCCCGTCATTCCAGGTGCTGGCTAAGACTTTCTTGTAATAGTTAACCTTCTCATGGCAGATTGCTCTGGTACATGCATTCCTTGTATAACTGTGTTAATGTATACACAGTAATATTTTCAATAATTCTTGCCATTATTTTGCTGATTGTTGTTTTGGTGCAGCAGTGCATAATTTTAGTTTGTTTAAAATATGTGGTTATATTACTGAAGTTTTAATTTGCTACGCATTACTTAGTGTGTGTGAGTATGTGTGACATGTGTCATCAAATCAGACACCTTTTATTGTGCCACATAATTTCAGCAATGTGAACCTGCTATCCACTGCAGCTGTGTAATTGTACTTCTTTGTGTATCTTTACTGGTACTTCGCACTAGTGACTCTTACTGCAGCAGTGTAGTACACCCCAGCTCACCCCAACCCAGCAAAGATATTCTTTTCCAGATTTGAATTTCTGAAGATGAGCACTGGTTAGGGTTGTGCCTTTGCATCTGCATCTCTTCAGTCATAGCACAATCTTAATCTATCTGTACATTTGCATCTCTTTGAGGCCAATCTCATCTCTAACTTATGTCACAGGTTGTTTCTTTGGCTTCCATTCAGAGTACTGGACAGGTGTGGTGCATAATTCAGCATGAACATTGCACTCATTAATATCATTTTTAAGTCAAGACCATCAGGAGTCACTTTGATACAAATCACGTTCTTCATCATCACGGTCACAAATGCAGTCACAAATTATGATTTACTATCCGTCACGAATCACAACAGTAATTTTTTTACTTAGTTACTTGGATGTATTGTAAGCCTGTTTTGTAGTATCTCTCCATGTTTCACCACCCCACCATTGTACTCATTAGCAGAGTGTTTTTAAGTCGAGGAGTTTTGTCCCACACCTCGCCGAGGTCGGGAAGTACAGCCATAGGCATTTGTGTTTCTTTATCATCACGGTCACAAATGCAGTCACAAATCTCAATTCTGATTATGTCACAAACCACAACATTAATATTTTACTAGTTACTTGGATGTTGTAAGTCTGTTTTGTATTATCTCTCCAAGCTTCACCACCCCACCATTGTACTCATTAATAAGTGTTTTAAGTCAGGGAGTTGGACAGTGTCTGCAGTACATACACAGACTGAAAGAAAACTGCACCCATGCAGTTTAGCACAGTATACTTCCACTGCTCAGAATACATACGGAAGATGAACAAAAAGGGCATAGTTACATACAAGGGTCAGGGATGGTGGAGGAATACATTTTATAACACAGCAAAGGAAGGTGTGGGGGCACATGGTGTGAGGAAAAAAACTAATGTGGGATCACGATGATCCAGCAACAGTTTCAGCATGGACATAATTTGCAAAATTGTCCCTCTATGTAAGAAAAATAAAATTTACAGAAAGAACAAATTAAGTAAAAAGAGTACAGACAGAAAAGACAAACAAATGTAGCTTTTAAAAAGCTGTTGGGTCTAAATCAAAGTTTAAATCTCCTCCTCGTTCTGATTTCAAAGTATCAGCAGTCACAAAACACTCCTCTCTCCGTCTGCACAGGAGAAAGTAAAAGTGTCTGCTTGTATGATTCACTTTCTTCCTGCCTAGATAAAGAACATATGACTTACAGTACTGTAAGCCATGTGATGTGTGTGGGGGCTGCCAAATCTGAAACACCAAGTGGATCACTTAGAATCATAATCAAGGCCACTGTTTTCGGTTTTACCGGAAAATCCAGTAAATTCAGAATTAGGGCTGCCTGAAAACCGGTAAAACTGAAGATTTCATGGAATCTGGCATTTTCTATCAGATCAGTAAATCTATAAAAAGTCTGTTTTCTTTTAATTCCTTCCTGTACTGTTTTAGTTTGCTTTATTTAATGCTCTGTATATTAAGCCTTCTTTAATTCTGATTATTTATGCACATACTAAAGAATGATAACAGAATCCCGGTAAAATCGGAAATTACAGTAACAATCACCGGTGAAATTCTGGAATCTTAAGTCTTAAAATGGAATTTAAATGTTTTAATCACCGTAAATCAGTGGCCTTGATCATAATGAGGAATGCGAAGTCCATTAAAACAATGACTTCACCTTACTTACGCATTGCCATTCCACCTTAATGCCGAAGTGGTAATGACAAGGTGGGTGAGCACTTTGCATTGCCCGCGAAATCGGAGTGCCACTTCGTGGTTCACTATTGGCAGAATTTGTAAATTTGCTGCATCTCTAAGTATGTGACATCTCACTGGATGCTTGGCTAGAGTTCAAGGGGGTCTCAATCATATTATCTATTCATTGATACACCTGTTGTTTAGATATATATTCTGAACTAAGCCTATTCCAGTGCCAATCTGTAAAGACTGAGTCAAGCTCATAACTAACATGTTGCTAGGAATGTGATGTTACATAGATTTCTATTCAATTATTTAAATACAGAATTGTCCTCTATTTATTTATTTCTAATATCTCATTGGGTTAGGCTTGACATGTCACGGTATACATACAGTAAGTACTTTTCTTGTTAGCTTGGTGAGAGCAAAGCAGAACACGGGTATCAGAGTGTTGTTTTGAAGTTTCTATAAAAAAAGTAACTGTTCAGTGACCTTCAAGATTCTTCAAATAAATCATTCAGCTCTGTACTCTTTTTGTAAACACATACATTTTGTGGGCCAGCTCCTTATTGGATTAGTAGTCAATAAAGCACAATCTTTGTTTGTTTGTTAATAATAACTGGCAGGGTTTTTAGCTTCACTAATAATTACCCTGAATTAACTCAGCAAATGTTTGCTGACCTTTCTCATACTGCAAGAGATTTTATTTTCTTTACAAACTTTATAAAATTTAGTTATCTACTATTTCTGTCTCTCCATTCCTTTCATTTGACCATAATTATTGGAAAACAATAGTAAGCTAATGCATATGATAGGTGGAGTTTAGGGCTGCTTCATTTCAGAATTACATAGCTAGACAGTATCCGTGAAAGTATGACTTTTAAATATTAGTGCACTTAACAGTTACAGCCATTTCAGTACATTGTAGTAACAAAACAGTAAAAAGAAAGATCTCACGCCATAGCCTTAAGAGGCTTCTACGAGATTTAAAAAAATGGTCATCTTGGGAAACAGAAGTCTAACGCCCTGACCAGTGAAATCCATGAATCAGACTAGTTACAGCATGCTTCAGGAGTCAGTTTTTTCAGATTAGAACTGGGTTTTACTTCATTTATAGTACAGTAGGTAGCCATTGGATCTACTTTACTTCTGAGCTTTGTCTTTCATTGTGTTACTGCAATCGCTTCCTTTTCAGTAACATTTCAGGCTACAAAACATCTACAGCATGCAGCTAAAGGAAAAAGTTATTGGGTTATATACAGGATGTGTGTGTGGGGAGGGGCTTATTTTCAAACAATACTGTACATGTATGTAGAAACAGTGCTGAGTTAGTGGGCTTTTCATGAATAAAGCATACTTTGTCCCCTGACAGGGTCATTTTGCTTTTCAGCAAATACCAGATTCTCCAAGTAAACTGCAACTTCATCTCCTTGACCTTAGCAGGAGGATGTGACACCTGCACACAAGATAAGGCTCTGCTTTCATAATTACATAAGTAAAGGAGAGCTAACACATTATATCATCATTAACAAATTACATCATCATTAAAACTAAGAAAAGAATAATTAATCCAAACAGAAGAAATTGTTAGCATAGTACCTTGTTTTTATTGTTTATATTCTTCCCCCAGGTTCTTCTTCTCTTAGTTTTGAATTCTTGCACAAATTACAGTATATTTGAATGTTTAAACAAACTGCTGTATGGTATAGGAAGACCTTACTTATCCTGGAAATCTGAGTCAAACATAAGTTAGTAAGGCACTCAATCCAATAAACACTGTTCTTTTTATTTTCATTCATCCAAAATTTATTCCAAAAGTTTCATATGTACAGTATAAACATCCATAATCCTTTTTGACTTCTATAAAAGGTGCCCTTGATTTATTCAGATTTTATAGTGCTGCCATTTCAGGAATAAATGTTCTTTCTTCAAGGCATAAGTTGTAAATAAATAAAAATCAAATAATATTTGTTTAGTATCAATTATTTTTCCATTATTTCTTGTTATATTACAATTTCTTATTTTTAATCATTATAGAATTTATTAGTCTCAAAGCAGGGGGACTGACCTGACCAAGTATAGCAGCAATACTTGTATTCTTTAGCACAATAAAGTTCCACTGTACTACCTAACTAATGTCAACTGTTGTTCTATTATGTCTTGTTATATTTTAATTTATTCTGACCTGATTTATATGGGGTGCATTTAAAGCTTTTATTAGGGAATTCTAATTAGTATAGCTTTACAAAGGAAAAAAGTAAAGGGAAGAGCTAATAGTCTCCTTAGTAAATTTGTTCGATTGAATTAAGTCTTTCTCATAGTTTTTGGATGCCCTTCAGCAAGATTTGGTTAAATTAAATGATGCCTATCTTGAGATTTTGAGAGATAAAGCAGAATTTGCTATTCTGAAAACTAAGGTGAATCATTCAGATCAGGGAGAAAAGGCAGGCGACTATTGGCACTTAATATTAAAGCAATAGGAAGCTAACAGATATATTTCTTCAATCCGCTCTCAATTAGATACTACCTAAAAACATCCCCACGGAGATAGTATCTGAATTTAAAAGATACTATGCACAGTTATACAATTCCAAGATAAATCCACCACCAGAACATTGTTTAGATACTTATTTAGAGGCATCTGGCTTGCCTTCGCTCTCTGATTCCCAACAGAACCTTATTATATCCCTGATCTCTCCAAAGAAATTCTAGGTGTTATCAAAACTTACCTTCTTACAAATCACCTGGCCTTGACGGTTTTCAGCCAATTTCTATAAAGTGTTTCAAAGCAATTATTACCTTATTAGTCCCTTATTCCAATATATGTTTTTGAGTGACCTACTGACCTTACTTTATGGGAGGCCTTAATAATTCTTATACTGAAGCTGGATAAGAACCCAAAATTAACCACTAGTTATCGTCCAATATCCCTGATGAATCAAGATATCAAGATATTATCCAAACTGTTAGCTGACCATATTACATTAGTTTTGCCTTACCTTATTGGACCTGAACAGGTAGGGTTCATGAAGGGTTATTCTCGATTGCCCATCTTTGAACCCTGCAGCATGTCCTTTCGGCATCCAGAGATTCCACTTTTCCAGCTGTTTTGGTTTCTCTGGCTGCCAAGAAGGCATTCAATAGGGTTGACTGGAATTTTTATTTCAGTACTCTTAATGCTTATAAGTTTTCTTTGCGCTTTCAAAATTGGATTAAGGCCCTTTATAGTACCCTTAGCTCGGGTGGTGGCTAATGGAGCTGTATCCAAGCTCTTTATGTTACATTCTGGAACCAGACAAGGTTGTCCTCTATCCCCTTGTTTTAATTTTATACCGAGCCCTTATTGCGATTAATGCCTTCCCGATGATTCAGGATATTACTATTCAGGGACATAATATTAAAGTATCAGCTTATGCTGTTGATCTCTTGTTACAACTATCGTATCCAAATACGTCAATCCCCTCATGTTATCTATATTAGAAGAATATTCCCAACTGTCAGATTAAAATTAAATATCATAAAAACTCTTGTTTTCCTCTTAATCATAAGATTGTTAAATCCACTATCACAGAACTGGGTCTTTCTTGGGCACCGAATTCCTTAAGATACCTGGGTATCCAAATTACCAGAAATTCAACTTCTCTTCAAAATTTATTTAGATGCCTAGTAAATACCATTGGTACAGATCTAAATAGATGGTCCAAATTATCTATTTCATTATGGGGCCGGGTGAATTTAATCAAAATGAATATTTTCCCAGGATTTTTATCCCTGTACCTACTCAATAACTGGTTACCTTTGATTTGGTTCCGTAAAATTAATGGCCTGATTACAAAATGTATTTGGGCCAATAGACAGTCTAGGATTGCTTTTCACAAGTTAGCGGTGCCAAGGACAAAGGAGGTCTTCATCTCCCTCATTTGATAGTCTATTATTTGGCGAGTCATATTGTTAAATATATTAGATGGTTGGGACATACAAATGAAATAAATGCTTCTGTTTTTGTTCCTATCTGGCTTAAAATTGAATTGTCTCTTATTCAAGTAAATGGTTTAACACCGGCTGCCCTGCTCCATATTAAACCCTGTGCTCTCCCCAAGTTTAAAATCAACCCTCTATTGCAACTTCTATCAGAGTACATACTCAGATATGCATTTATGAAATATGATCACATTCTTGATTTAATTCAACCCATCGGGTAACCCAAATTTAAAATAGGTAACAAGCCAATCACATTTAAGTGGCTTTCCCAATTGGAAGACACCACTCTCCCATTTTGTCATGGCGGATAATTCATGGTCCTCAACTACTGACATGCTAAAAATCTCAATATTCCACTAAATTTAAATTTAAAATTTTTCAGTTAAGGCACCTAATAGTGAAAGTATTTGGTGTGACACCTCCCAAAGGAAACTAAAACTTTCCTGGAAGAACTGGCCCTTGACCAACTTGGCCTATTCTGCATCTAATACTTACAAGATTTTATATAATTGGGCATACCCAAACTGTTTTGCACCTGAGAAGTATTGGGTCTGTTTTTCCTAATCTGGAAATAAAATGGACAACTTTATGGCACAACTGTCATAAACATATTACTCAGAATAGACTACGGTTACTCAGTTCCACATATTACATAATATATATATTATACCCCTCAAAAATTATATAAATATGGGCTGATTGATTCACCCACCTGTTCTCGTTGTCAGCAGGCAGAGGGCTCTATGTTTCATATATTTTGGACCTGTCTAAAAACCTCTACTCTCTGGAAAGACATCCAACAGAAGATGGATCCCTTGCTAGGGCTGTCGGATGTTTTTACCCCTGAGGTATGCCTTTTAGGTGATTATGCCACAATCTCAGTAACTATCAGGTGATATCATATAGCCCTGATAGCCCTATCTCTCAAAAGATTATTCTCCATCACTGGAAAGATAGTGCTGATATCGCTTATTCTGAATGGCTAAAGGAATTACTTGCTAATCTCAGGATGGAAAACATGGTGGCAAGTCTCAATAATAGAATGGACAGATACAAAAGATATGGGAGCCTTTTCACACGCTGTTCTCCATCTAACATATAGTACATTGATGTTTGGTTTAGAGTCTGATGATTATGTTGATAGGTATAGACTGTGCTGAATTGGGAGGGAGGGTTTTACTATGGGGAGGGGGAGGGATTAGGGTTGGGAGAGGGAGGAGCAATTCCAGTGTACACAGTTCTTTTTGTGTGTCTGGTTCCATGTACAATACAGATTGTTTTACTAGACCTGTTCTCTTTATGCTAAAACAATAAACTTTGATTTGAAAAATTTTTTGTTTCTTATTTTATTATACATGCTCTTCCTCCCTGGTTTTCTGATCACGTTCCTGTTTAAAAAAAAAATAAACAAATCTCTCATAGTCTAGTGGTCCCTTCCAGCTCTCTGATCACTATCCAGTTCAAATAAATTAATTCCTGGTAGTCAGTGATCTCTCCCCCTCCCCTGGTCTGCAATTGTAGTCTTGCTGTAAATAAATTAGTTATCTCCACTTCCTACCTCTGCATGCTGTCTGTAGCTACCGTATGTCACAAGAGGTTTAATGAGCCTGAAAAATGTTTAATGTCCTGTCCATTGAAAATCAGCCTTGTCACCACTTTACATTTAATAGGAAATCAAATAACTATGAACCCGTGGAAATAGATGGGCTCACATGTTCCAGTTGAAGTTGTACTCCTCAGCACAATATTGTTCAGGTCATTAATCTAATGATGTTCTGATGAATTATTTAGAAGAAGATAGACATGTATCACAAATAGAAAGGCAATCTTTTACTGTTGCTTCATCCTTGCATTATTTTTTTAAAAAAGAGCAGCACAAATAATTATATACTGTAATACAACATCTGTTAATCACACACTCCCACAATTTGAATTTGAATCTAAACTGTATGGTATAGCAGTTTCAGTTTAATACAAGAAAATAGCAAATGGTTTGGGAGTTGATCTGATTTATAGTAGGTAGCTGTTTGGTTACCTAAGCAGAAGTGTAATCTCAGTTTTTTATTTTATATTAATGGCCTGTTACTTATTTGGATCTAATGTATTTTCCCTGGTGGTTTGCTGGTCCCGCCCACAAGCCCCCATCCCCAGCTGTAAAATACAATATTTTGCCCCTGGTGGTTTAGTGGACCCCTACCAGCCCAATCCCTCTGTTTTAAAATAAAACATATTTCACTGGAGGTTTAGTGGTCCCCCACCCACAAGCCACGGTCCCCAGTTTTAAAATGAAATATTTCCTGGTGATTTAGTGGTCCCCTCACCCACAAGTCCCAATCCCCATTTTAAAATTAAATATTTTCCTGGTGGTTTAGTGGACCCATGCCCACAAGTGTTGATCCACCTGTTTTAAAATAAAATATTTTCTCTGGTGGTATAGTGGTTCCCCACACCCAAGACCTGATCTTCAATTTTAAAATTAAACATTTTCCCTGGTGGTGTAGTGGACCCCACCCATAAGCTCCAATCCCTGTTTTAAAATAAAATGTTTTTCCCTGGTGGTTTAGTGGTCTCCACCACCTGCAAGCCCTGATCCACCATTTTAAAATTAAATATTTTCCTGATGGTTAAGTGGATCCCTGCTCACAAGATCTGATCCTCTTGTTTTAAGATAAAATATTTATCCCTGGTGGTTTAGTGGTCCCCAGCCCACAAGCCCCAATCCACCATTTTAAAATTCAATGTTTCCTGGTGGTTTAGAAGACCCCTGTCCACAAGCCCAGATTCCCCATTTTAAAATAAAATATTTTCCCTGGTGGTTTAATTGGTCCCCACCCACAAGCCCCAAGCCCCATTTTAAAATTAAATGTTTTCCTGGTGATTTAGTGGACCCCAGCCAGCAAACCCTGATCCCTGTTTTAAAATTAAATATTTCCTCTGGGGTTTTAGTGGACCCCGTGCCCACAAAGCCTGATCCCCATTTTAAAATAAAATATTTTCCCTGGTGGTTTACTGGTTCCCCAGCCCACAAAACCCAATCCCCATTTTAAAATTCAATATTTTCCCGGTGGCTTAGTGGAACCCCATCCCACAAGCCCCAATCCCTTTGTTTTAAAATGAAATATTTTTCCATGGTGGTTTAGTGGTCCCCCCTACTAAGCCCTGATCCCATTTAAAATTAAAATGTCTTCCTTGAGGTGTTTTTGTGGACCCCTGGCCACAAGCTCTGATTCCCTCTTTTCAAATAATATATTTTCCTGGTGGTTTTAGTGATTCCCCTGCCTCACGAGCCCTGGTCCCCATTTTAAAATTAAATATTTCCCTGATGGTTTAGTCGACCCCCACCCACAAGCCCCAATCCCTCTGTTCTAAAATAAAACATTTTTTCCCTGGTAGTTTAATGGTCCCCACCCTATTTTTCTGATCCTCTGTTTCAAATTAAATATTTTTCCCTGGTGGTTTAGTGGTCTCCTCCACTGCAAGCCCTGATCCTCTATTTAGGAATAAACATTTCTGCATAGCCAACACATGTACAGTATGAAATCAAGGTATTGCTTCTACTATGTTTTACTGCAAGGATGCCCCTGAGTAGGTGCACCATGTAACAGTCCCAGTATGTCTACAGGAATAAATTCATGGGATTTACTGAAGAATTATTTATTTTTAAAAGATATTTGTTGGGGCAACTGTTGTGTTGTTCAGGGCAGGGTAGATAATTATTAATGATATGTAAAATGTTCCAGTTAATGGTCAATATTGGTTCCAAAATGTGCCTGACTATACTTGTGTTTTTGCAGGTACTGTACTAGATACATTGATACATAGATACATAGACAGTGCTAGCAGATAAGGACCCTATTGCCCACCCAGTCTGCCCATTTGAGCTTGTAAGATCAGTTTATGTTTTCCTAGAAGTCTGTTGCCCCTACCCTGACCTCCAGAATTCCTTTATGTCTATCCCATGCATTCTTAAATCCAGTGATTGTTCCAGCCCCCACCACTTCCTCTGGCAGGGTGTTCCACTTGTCCACCACCTGTTTTGTGAAGAAATTTTTCCTCACGCTTCCTCTGACTCGTCCTCCTCCTCCAACTTCATCCCATGCCCTCTAGTCCTGGAACATCTTTTCACTTAAAATAGTGTATTCCTGCACCCTGTTCCTCCCTGTAAGATACTTATATGTCTCTATCATATCCCCTCTCCCTCCTCTCCTCCAGGGAGTACATGTTCAGTTCCTTAAACCTGTCTTCATAGGACTTGTAATGCAATTCATGCACCATCTTTGTTGCCATCCTCTGAACCTTCTCTGCCCTGTCTATGTCCTTACATAGGTATGGTCTCAGAACTGTACACTGTACTCCAGGTGGGTCCTCACTAGTGTCTTGTATAGTGGGATTATGACCTCCCTTTCCTGCTGGTGATGCCCCTGCCTATACATCCCAGCATCCTATTTGCTTTACCTGCTGCCTTGTCACACTGTTTCCCTACCTTGAGGTCATCAGAGATGATAACCCAAGATCCCTTTTTCCTGCTTGGTGCATGCTATATCCTCACCCCTCAACTGATATATTGTGCCAGGGTTTTGTGCCTATATGCATTATCTTGCACTTCTTTGCATTGAATTTCAACTGCCAAACCCCTGACCATTCTTCAAGTTTCTGCAGGTCCTTCTCATTCTGTCTACACCCTCTGGTGTGTCTACTGTGTTACAGAGCTTTGTGTCATCAGCGAACAGTGAAATTCTGCCTTCTAGGTCCTGCAGAATGTCACTGATGAAGATGTTGAATAGAACCGTCCCAGCACTGATCCCTGTGGCACCCCACTAGTCACTGTTCCTCTGTGGAGTGACAGCCATTTACCACCACCTCTGTGTCCTGCCACCCAGCCAATTACCTACCCACCACACTACTGTCCTGCCTTCACCATATTCCCCAGTTTGTGTAATAGTCTTCTATGTGGCACAGTGTCAAGGCCTTGCTGGAGTCCAGATAGGCCAAGTCCACTGCCCTCCCCTGATCTACCTCCCTAGTCACCCAGTCAAAAATTCAACGAGGTTGGTCTGACATGGCCTCCCTGGTGAAACCACGCTGCCTTGGGTCCTGTAGTCCATTGACAACCAGATGTTCCACCAATCATCTCCTTCCAGTAGTGCTTCCATGATCTTCCCCACTACTGAGGTGAGGCTGACTGGTCTGTAATTCCCTGCTTCCTCTTTGTTCCCACTTTTGTATAAGGGACTACATCTGCTGTCCTCCAGTCTTTGGGTACCTCCCTGTTTCCAGTGATCGGCTAAACAGGATAGCCAGAGGTTGAGCCACCACCTCTCTTAGTTCTTTAGGACCCTGTGTGCACCCCATCTGGCCCTCATTGCTTTATCAACTCTTATTATTTCCAGTTCCTTCAGGACCCTTTCTCATGTAAAGGGACTTGTGTCCATTTCTGCACCATTCTCACCCCTTGTATTCCTTCAGACCCATTACCTCCTCTTCCTCAGTAAAGACTGAGCAGAAATACCTGTTCAATATGTCAGCTTTACTGTTGTCATCCTCCATGTGGCCCCCCACCTCCCCTTCAGTCTCACTATCCCTCCCTTTGTCTTTCTTTTTCACTTATGTACCTGTAAAAGGTTTTGTCCCCTCTACCCACTGATTTTGCAATGTGTTCTTCTGTCTGAGCTTTGGCTTCCCTTACTGACCTCCCTGCCTCTCTTTGCTTCTCCTGGTACTTCTCCCTATCCCTCTCTGCCTGTGTCTTTTTGTATTGCCTGAATGTAATCTTTTGGCTTTCACTTTCTTTGCTACCTCTTTGGGAAAACCATAATGGTCTTCTCTTCCTTTTCCTCTTGCTAACCTGCTTAATGCATAATTCTGTTGTTCTTGTAATCCCCATTTTAAATACTGCCCACTGTTCCTCAACCCCTGATTCCTGTCCCATTCCCTTAATGCCTCTTTCAAGTATCTCCCATTTTCCCAAAGTCTGCCCCCACCAAAATCCAGGATACTTGTTTTTGTGTGGTTTAGTTCTGCTCTTTCTGTGATTTCAAACCACAATGACTGAGTGGTCACTGTTCCCCTGGTGCTCCCCCACTGTTACCCCATCACACTGTCCCTGTTTGTGAGCACAAGGTCCAGTATTGCCTTCTGCTGAGTTGGTTCCATGACCAATTGCTTGAGAAGGCACCCTGAAGGAGTCCAGGATAAATCTGCTCTAGTTGATGCTGCTGCTGGGATGCTCAGTCCATGTCTGGAATACTGAGTCTCCAACCAGTACTACCTCACTTGTCTGCCATCCTTTGGATGGCTAGCATCAACTCCCTATCTGTTTCTTCCTCCTTGGCTGGTGGTCTATAGACCACACCTGTGTGGATGGCTGTGCCCATTTTCCTTTCCAGCTTAACCCACAGTATCTCTCCCCATTTTGTTCCTCCTGGATCTCTGTGGCCCTTATGTCATTTTCACATACAGTGCCACTCCTCCTCCCTTCCTGCCTGCTCTGTCTCTTCTGAATATGTTGTAGCCAGGTATGGCCATCTCCCAGTCGTGGTTATCATTACGCCAGGTTTCAGTGATGGCCACAATGTCCAGATCTGACTGCACCATGACAGCCTCCAGATCTTCCATCTTGTTGCTAGGCTCTGGCATTTGCACATATGGCTTTCCATGATTTGACCTCCTAGACTGTTTCACTGTTCTACTCCAGCCCTTCCTTGGTTGTCATTTATCCCTGGTTCTCCTTGCTGTCTGCCATTCTGCTGAATTTTGCCCTTTTCTGCCTATCAGCCTCTTGGGCACTAATCTCCATCTTTTGCACACTGCTTTGCAGAGATAGCCACTCCTCTGGTTCACTGGTTCCACTGCTAGCTGTGGGGGTGAGCAAGTGGGTACTCTCCTTGCTGGCTGCTACCCCTTTGCTAGTTTAAATGCTGTCAATGTAGCATTTAAACATATCATTGAGTGCTTGGATTTCCCTCCAGGATGGATGCAGGCCGTCAGGCTTGAACAAACCTCCATCCTCCAGGTGGGTCCCCAGTCACCAGTGAATCCAAACCCTTCCTCACAGCACCAGTTCTTCAACCATGAGTTAAAGTTCCTGGTGCATCTCCCTATGCCTCCTTGCCTCTCAGGTAGTACTTGAGAAAGTGACAGAAGTAGCTACTTGCTTGAGACCCTCCCCAATTTCCTAAAGTCTTCCTGAACTTTCTTTGGCTCCCATTTGCCAGGTCATTAGTACCTAGGTAGATAGTGACATCCAGCTCACCCTCCCATCTTGCCTTCCCAGTGATCCCCAGGATCTTCCTTCCATCCCTCCATGCCATGGCACCTGGTGGCACATCACCTCCTGTCCTCCCTCCTGTGTTCCTAGCTGGATCCCTCTTATGATGGAGTCCTCACCAGGATTTGCTTCCTCCACCTCTGGGGTCCACTGCTTTCCCGCTGAGGTCACCTCCCTTGGCTAACCTCCACATCCTTTCCTTCCACTTCTCTGGGGTACCTCTATTTGGTTTGTCCCCATTTGCCAGTGTGGCATATGAGTTCTTAGTGGAATAGGATCTGGATGTGCCTCTGTCTGACCACTCTAACCCTCCTAGGCCCACTGTCATCCAAGTGCTCCTCGTTCTCAACATCCTTTGGGGCAGTTGCATTGGACTGGGTGGTCTCTGGATAGGGAGTGATGGTACTCTGACCAGTTTACTTCCACTCCGGTCTGGCTACCTCATCCCGCGGTCCAGAGGATGCATGCAGATGAGGGCACCCTCAGTGTCCAGAAGGTCTGCCTGAATATGGCTGCCCCACAGCCACTGCATTGCACCACTCCCCACATTATACTGCAATTATACTGCTATTCCACTACTTGTCTGCTACTGAAGCTCTCCTAGTTCCCTACTGTATGCTGTAGAAGGAAATGATCAAAGTGTGTACTCCACAGAAAATGTAAGAGTACACTGCACTGCAGAACTATAAAAATAATCTGTGGAAGGCAGAAGCAATGGTGAAAGATTAGGGGAACTATGCATGCACAATTTGCAAAAGAGGTTGTAGAGAGGAGACCTCATTACTGTTTACAAAGCCTCGAGAGACAAGGAATTCAGCACTTGTATTAAAACAAATATAATTTTAGCATTCATTTTAATGGGTTCTGAGTCTCCCAGTGCTCCAGATGAGGCCTCACTAATGACTGGTAAAGTGGTAGTATCACCTCCCTTTCTCTGCTGTCTATCCCTCTGCCAATGAATCCTAACACCCTGCTAGCCCTGCTGTAAGCCTTGTTGCACTAATTTTGCTGCTTGAGGTCACCCCTAATGATGTCTCCTCGATCACATTCCTCAGTAGAGGAGCTCAGCTGGACTCTGTTTAGACAGTATTCTTCCTTGGGGTTGGTCCTACCCAGGTGCATCATCTTACACTTCTTAGCATTGAAGTTTAATTGCCATATTCATGACCACCTTTCCAACTTCTTAAGATCCACTTGCAGTTGTCTGACTCCCTCTATACTATCCACTCTTCCTCTGAGTTTCATGTCATCCACAAAGAGGGTGATGTTGCCATTTATGCCCTTGCTGATATCACTAATGAATACATAGAAGTTGATGGCAGATAAGGACCTAGAAGGCCCATCCAGTCTGCCCATTTATTTTCTACCTTATAAATGTGCCATTGGCATTTGGTCTGTCAATGGCCTATCAAGTCATACTCGTCTGTATTGCTCCCTATGCCTGTCCCATGCCTGTTTGAAGCCCTGCACTGTATTCGTATCCACCACTTCCTGAGGTAGGCTGTTCCATGCATCCATCACTCTTTCTGTGAAAAAGAACTTCCTCACATTGCCTCTTAATTGGCCTCCTCTAATCTCATGCTGTGTCCTTTTGTCCTGCTATTTTTCTTATATTGAAACATGTTAGACTCTTTCACCTTGTTAATGCCCTTAAGGTGTTTGAATGTTTCGATCACTCACCTCTCCCTCCTTTGCTCTAGGGTATACATATTGAGCTCTGTTAATCTGTCCTCATATGTTTTCTGATGCAGTCTCTGCACCATTTTGTTGCCCTTCTCTGGACTGCCTCAATTTGGTTAATGTCCTTGTACAGGTGTGGCCTCCAGTACTGCACGCAGTACTCCAGATGGGGCCCAACCAGTTCTTTGTAAAGAGGGATTATTACTTCCCTCTTCCAACTTGTGATACCTCTATTAATATACCTCAACATCACCCTAGCCTTACCTAGCTGCTTTAGTGGTCTGCTTGGATGATTTCATTAAATTTTCAATACATTAAAGAGGACCAGCTCAAGAACCGATCCTTGAAGCACTCCACTAGTGACCTGCCTCTCATTAGATTTTACCCCATTTACTACCACCCTTTGTTTTCTGTCCCTCAGCCAACTCTGTACCCACTTTTACTATCTGTCTTGCTACCCAAGGTCTTCTAGCTTTTTAAGATACACTATACAGGTCTGTGTCAAATGCCTTACTGAAATCAAAGTAAAGCAAGTCCACTGCATGGCCCTGTCCAACTCCTTGATCACTTTGTCAAAGAATGTAATAAGGTTTGTTTGATATGACCTGCCCATCACAAACCCATGTTGTTTGTAGTTCTGAGGTGCACATCAAGCTTATTCAAATTTAGGATGTCATATAATGAAAATACTAATACTGTACATGTAATGAAATACTTTCATGAATAAACATAAATATGCCCTTGCTGTCTCTGTTTAAACCTAGAAGATGTGAAACTGAAATTAGTATACATCACCTATCAGTTTTCACAAATATTATGGCATCTGTGTTTAAGCCAAGTATGGCAGACGATCAGTAGTTGTAGAAAGCAGGCAAGCTGATGACTGGGGCTTGATGGACAAACAAAGTCATTTGAATAAATGGTGAGACTGAAACCTTGTATTGGGATGTTGCAGCTTGAGGTTGAACACATTGGGCAACCCCAAGCATCAGCTTGTCTGCTTTCTACCACCACTGATGAACCGTCAGTGGTGGTAGAAAAGCAGATATCCTGACTTCACAGTAGACATGGCAGTGCGATGTTATGTTTGTTAATAACACAGCAAAATTGAGTTGAGAATATAGTGGAATCCCCACCCAGAAACAGTATGTAACATACTGTTTGGGGGTCCATTATATTGTCAACCCATATTGCTGCTGTTAGTAACAAACATTACATGACTGCCATCCCTGCTATGGTAAGGTGTGCATGGATTTCCATGTTTGGCATACACTTATGAGACAAATGTCTCAAGCAGTACTAGTAACAGTGAAAATAAATGGTATCAATGACACCCTATTCATTAACTCCAAGTTCTGATTCCTTCCACCCACCCATGGTGCCATCATGGAACTAAGGGCCCCCATGGCAAGCAAGTATGGTTTTCTGGCAAAGGTGAAGAGGACTGACAGCTAGCTGTGGGAAGGAAGGCTATGGTAGCATGAGATTAACCTCATTCTCCATGTACTTCAAACAGTGGTCCATACCTAGCAGCTCAATTATACCTTTCAGCACAACCTCCAGCGTAACCTCTACCTCCTCTAGTAGGCTATATATTTAGAATACACATTACACTCACTATCTTAGCAAGGGTGTAAATAAATACAGAATAAAAATACAAAAATTAAACAAAAAAATTGCTCTTCACTCTTGCTTGCAGTTTCCCTGGCCGATCCACCCCACCCCCTCACATACACAACACATCCTCTTTTGGTTGTCCAGATATAATGAATCTACAATAATCAGGGCACTCACTTCTCCCTGCTAAGCTGCCTACTGGGGACTCCAGGACTGACTTGTAGGAGCACTGGTTGCTGACTCTCCTGGTTGTGGGGGCACTTAATGCCATTGGCTGTAAAACAGACTCCAACACCAATAGTTAACTATGAAAATAGAAGAAACAGATAGTGAATAAATACTTCTGTTCAATATTCACTAAGGAAGGAAGGGTCAGGGATCACCACAGTTAGCAGCAGATGCAACTAGGACCAATCCTGGTCAAGGTATTCATTAGTGACAAACACTGCAATGTTCCACTTTTGTTTTCACAATCCCCCCACTGTGGGCTATATGCATGCATATATTGAGGCACACACGTGCTATGGAACCACAGCTCTTTCTTCCATATAGTGATCTAAATCTGGCACTGCAACCTGTCCTCCACCAGGTGGCAGCCAAGGAGTGACACAGCATTTCCATCCTCCCCAGGAGAGGAGAGCAGTCCAGATGATCAGTCCTCTCGCTCCCCCTTGGCCAGCCACCAGCAACATGAGCTAATTCCTGAACCCAGGTCACCAACATGGTGAGAGGTAAGGCATGTAGCACCTCAGCCCTCTGCTGAGCCAGCTATTCTAATTTCTAACAAACCTTCAGTAATGAGTTAATGCCCATACTCAAGTCACTATTTAAATGATGTACTACTCAAAGGATCTTTACCCAGTGAGATGACTGGGTTTAATATCCCTAATTCACAAATTCAGGAAAGACTGACAAAACTACAGTAGTTATAGACCCACCTCTCCTATAAATCCAGATGTCAAAATCCTAGAAAAATGTTATAGAATAGATAGGAAAAGGTTCTTCCTGCACTGATTAACCCCCAACAGACAGGTTTAATGAAGGGTCAACTTGCCATTGATAATACTAGAAACATTTTTCATATTATTGAAACTGCAAATAAATGTAATGTTTTTGGAGAACTTCATTCCTTAGATGCTGAAAAAGCATTTGGTCAGATTATCTGGTCACATATAATAAAGATATTGCATTTGCAAAATTTCCGAGAAGTCCATCAGTTGGATCAGACTTCTTTACACAAATCTAGGGGACAGCCTTGCCTTGTGTCTCTCCTGGTTCATTATTATTTACTCTTAGCAATTGATCCTTTCATTAGGAAACTTAAGGATAAAGAAATTAAAGGTATTTTAGTTAAGGGTATATAATTTAGAGTGTCGAGTTATGCAGATGAAATTCATATTTTAGTCTCAGAACCCAGCGAGTCCATACCAATAATAAACATTTTACAACATTTTACAAACATTTGGGGAATTTACAGGCTATGAACTTAAGGAGAAATCTAATTTCTTCCACTTAACATACTGTGCATAAAGGATGACATACTGAGGTCGCACTAGCATGGACTCAGGACAGTATAGATTTGGGGTGAATCTATATAAAATGTCAATAAGAGCACACATGGATATTAACCTCCTCTTTGGTGAACGTGCACAGCTTTTTCTGATGATCATGTTTTTACATCATTTCCCTACAGGAGCCTAAAAGGAACAGCCACCTATCTAGTATACAGTGACAGTGTTCTTGATCCAGAGTTGAAAAATGCCTATGTTGAAAATTTGGTGAAATAATTCCACTGAATGACTGTCATAAGTGCAGGTTGCTACAGTTTCTGCACAGGTTCATACCCTTGAGCACGCCCAGGGCATTAGGGTTCCTAGGACAGACACTTTGAAGTAGGAGGGTGAAATGTTGATCAGATGTAAGAGGTGTTGCAGAGAGGTTGGGATATGGATGCTAAAGGGACATGGGTACAACTGGGGAGGAGGGCCTGCATAAATGCCAAACACCAATGCAGCTATCTGAAAGTGAACATTCAGCATTGGAAAATGCTTGTTGCTTGCTGTAACAACTTAATAAAAAAAATTTTCTGATCAAAATGCCAAAAGCACCATCCTTGTAGGACTAAATGAACCTCCAAGTTTCAGATCCCCACGATTTAAAAGTTATTGATAAACATAAATGCACCTTTTTCATGCTTTTTAGCCACTTTGTAGCACAAAACAACTGAACAAAATGTCCCCAAATTTTACCAGAATGAGTTGCATGGGTGTAGAGTTTAGTTGCTTTTTTGGGAGGGGCTCTCAGGCACAAAAACGTTGGCCTCAGCAATGAACTTATTTTTAGACTACCCTATGGAGGGCTCAGCTTTGGGAGGGGAGATCGAGCCTGAAAGTCCCCAGACTCTACACTTTATGTATCAAATGTCATGCTAGTAAGTCAAGGGACTACCGAGATGTGATTATTGACATGGATGTCTTCTCCTCACAGTGCTATTAAAATGAAACCTACTAGATATTCGCTTTTGTTAACTCCATTTGTTGCTTTTCACACAGACTACAATAAAGAACAGACATATGCAGTTTATTGATGTCTTGAGAAAATAAAATCAAGCGCTTTTGGGGGTAATCATCTGAAACATGATTGCCTGGATATTAGAAGCTCTTTTCCAGTTGGTTTGTTTCAACAGTTAAAAACTGTCTTTTGTTTCCTGATTCAGTGACCTTTCAATTGCCACAGGATTGGAAAGTTACTTAATCATGTGGCATGCCCAGCATAAACAAACAGCCCGATTCAAATAAACTTTCCTCCCTCCAGGAGTCCGCCAGAGACTGTTGAATGAATTCACAGCATGCATGCTTGCCCTGTACTGTAGCTCTCTCCTACAATAAAGACAGACGTGGATAGGATACCCGTGTGCTAGTTAGCCAGTGTCCTAATTACCTTCAATGGTGAAGGCATGCTCCGAGTCCCAGATCTGGACTGGTTCTGCAGCAGCGGTCATCCTCGTCAGCCCACCCTCTCCAGCAGTTTGTAGGAATATAGATGTTGGGATGCACTGATTCAAACCACTGGATCTCGAGTCAGCCCGGATGGCAGCCGAGTTGGCCAGTTGCTGCTGGTAGTTGGCCTTTTGTTGGGGTCCCACACAACAGACTCGTGCAGATGCACCTTGAGTTGTGCCATCGGGAGTCGGAATAGAGGTGGCCTTGCCAAAACACCTTGTTCAGCTGATGCTGTCCTGTTCACACTCCACTGGCTCAGGCCCTGCTGCTGACTGCAGGACTCAGCACTGCACTGCAGGGCTGCCATGCTGTGGGACTGCAAAGGATATGACAAGTCGACCATTGAACTTGTAAGCCGTCCTCCTGGGTGTGTTTTTATTTGCAGGACTGTGAGTCAGGAGTCGGAACACGGGGAAACAGGTAGGAGACACAGGGATACACCTCCTCCCTCCTCCTGCAAGAAGTGCCCATGTGTAGCCTATTACAGCTACTCTTAGATAATCAACTCATGTAGCTGTGATAGCAAGACGAATTAGAGTACTTTTGTACTTATACTGTGAGTTACATCCAGGAAACAGCAAGCAAATGGGAGCAGGACTACTCCAGTCGATGAGGTGGTGCGGTGCCGGCCTGGTGTGGAGCTGCTTCTGAGCCTGAGTCTCTCTGTCAGTCCCTCAGTGTCTCACACAGTTGGACTTATCATGGTCTCTCGGTCACCCTCGGCCTCACACACCTTAGCCCATCTGTCTCTAATCTCTCTGGCTGAGGCCTCTCTCTCTGGCCTGGTGGGTGGGTATCCATGGCTTATGGATGGTACAACCAGAATGGCAACTTCTCTAACTTCTTCTCTGGTGATGTCCCCACATCGGAGCCTGCAGCGGGAAATAAGAGTAGCTGATTGACCAGACACTCAGTGGCTAGCGGAGGCATTCTGGAGCTAAAGCATGTGCTGCACATGGGCTTCCCTGCTTCTTTAGGTGAAAGGCAACAGCATGTCTGAATCTATTTGTGTGGAATCCCCCACCAGCAGTACCAGCTGATTTCAGACCTTAGGTCTTAATGCCAGGATGTTTTTGTGTTTTTAAACGGGCATTTATTTTTAAACAGGCAGTGTATTTCTGTATGTAGTGGCATACAATAAGTATGCATAGTTATGTCACTGGATGTTTAATCAGTGCTGTTTTGGATTAGAGCTGTACTGGGAGTGCAATTTGTTCTGTGGCAGTTACACACAGGAAACTGCAAACAGATTTAGACTTGGGGAGGGAACTAGCCAAGAATAGAGGTGAGTGAAGTCCATAAACTTCGCTCCATGTAGCATTTCGTATATAACCTGAATTTCATAAATGCTTCGCAAAGAGAAGTGAATAACTTCTCATCTCTAAGTAACAGGAAGTTCCCATTTTTCTCTAAGGACATTGCATTAATTTGCCTTTTGGGGATTCTTTAAAGGTGAATTTTACAGTGAATCATGGGATGTAAGGTCACATGGGCTCTATATTGTCTTGCATCATCCTCAGTTCAGCGTAGTGTATGTAGTGGAGAAGCTGGAGACAGTTTGCTCTCAGAGCTTTGAGAATCAAACCATCTAAAAACCTGTAAAAGATTTTTGTGACTAAATTTTGTGTCAAAATTTAGTACATCAATTGCAGTAAACCCTTGTGTGTTTATATCATCAAACATTTATTGCTATTGTGTGAATATTGAATGCTAATTTAGCACATTCAGTCTCTGTACTGTCAGACACTGTAGAAGTGTGCCCGGGGAGGGAGTATCTGTGGTGTAGAAGGAGATTCACAGACCATAGTGAAAACGGCAGTCTTTCCAACTGTTGTTGGCTAGTGTTTTAGTATTTGTGTGTTCAGGTACACACAGTACAATTTCAGTTAATTTTTATAAGTTGTTTCTGTTTGCTGGGCATTTTTTCAGTCGGTTTAAAAGACTGTCTGTGTTGTAATTTTCTGAACAGCTAAAGTGTCTGTGCCTGACCTTCAATCTGTGTGCGTGCTGTCAATTCATATGCACTTTATTGTGACACTGCATTAGCAGTACTCTAAATTTCTCAGCCTGTCTGCAATATTTTCACTGCTTCTGTGTAGCTACTGTGGTACCCCCACACACACACACAACACACAAAACAAGGTATTGCTACAAGTTCAAACTGGGCAAAGTTATCAGGTGGTAAAATGTTGTTGAGTCCGCAGGCTTGAGTGTAGTTGATGTCAAACTCCCCACAGTAGTTGAACATGATGATGAATCACAGTCACATATTTTCACTGATCTTGAGGTTAGGCTGTCCAAACAGTCAGATGTTGATGAAAAAAGGTGGATAATAATATTGAGGCTGTGGTTGGAATATCTCCACAAGACAGCATTCAAAGTGAATTTGTGGATGATGATTATGATGGTGATGCTAACAATCCCATTTGGGAACCAGACACAAAGAAAGTGAAGGTGGCTGTTTGTAAACATTCTGTTAGTCAATCACCCCTCCTGAAAGTTCTGAAGGAGCTGTGTCTGTTGATGACCCTGAAGTAATAGTCAAATATTGTGATGTTCAGTCAAATCTAAGTGTGCTCAACACCTGAAATCATGCAGTACACATCCCATTTCATTGCCACAAAATTGCAGTTCCATATGTAGCACCAGCAATGACATGTGAAGAGTAGGCATCAAAATCCCTAGTTTGGGATTTTTCACACAAGATTGTAGCAATGAAACAGTGGCAATCTGCCAGCTTTGCCAAGCACATGTGAAGAGTGGTAAAAGGGTAGCCATCTGGGCAATTGGGGCCAGCATATTTATCTCAAGAGCAGGCACATGGCACTGTGGACTTGGCATCAAAGGGGCTAATGCTGTAGTGGGGCAGTCACCCTCATCCACCCTTAGTGAGCATGGTATCCCCTTCCTTCAGTGTAAGTAACAACGCCAGTAAATGTGGTGAAATAACACTGGAGGATTACTACAGGCATGAGGAGGAGGATGATTTTGAATGTTCAAGTAGTGGTCAGAGTAGCAGTGGTGGTCCATGTAGTAATTTACTACATCAGCCCCTGTGCTTAAAACAGGGAAAATGACAGCATTTATTGGCTTGTCACCTGTGCCCCTCCATCACATGTCAATGGTACCCTTCCATGTCAGTTTGCAGAGGAGATCCATTTGGCATGCCATGTGCAAAACACAGAGCATTGCAGCCCACGTTGATAGCCTTTTGCATGGAACAGCAAATACCCACCAAATCATGTGGTTGCACATGAATGCAATGCTGCCATAGTGGAAATGCTGGCAATTGACCTTTGCTGTTCTCCTTGTGAAGAATGTGGGATTCCAGTGCTTTGCGCCACATGCATGTCCTAAATGAAGATCCTGTCCAGGACATACTTTTTACCAGTGCTGTCCCTGAGTTATCCTGGACAGTGACAGAGTTTTTAAGATATGCCTTCAACATTCTGCATCACCTTACATTCACTTGAGCATGGATATGTGGACAAGTGGCAAAATGGTGGGTAGCTCCTATCTGTGTATTACTGCACATTAAGCACAGTTTCCTGGGGTTGTTTGTGATGGTGGGATGGGAAAGCAGTGTAATAAGTCAGATGGTGGTGGTAGCAATTTTCATGGCATTAGACAGCATGCCACGCTTGCAATGTGTAGTGTAGCAGGGTTGCATACAGGCAAAAACATGCTAGACTTGCTGACAGAAACTGATGAGTGGTTGCACCCCTGTCCCTAAAAGCTGTCTTAATAGCTAATAATAATGGATCAAACATTGTTAAATGTATCAGCAATAGTGGCTTTGTGAGGGTTCCTGCATGGTTCACTGCTTAAATCTTGTGATACAGCAGTTTCTGCAGTACCCAGAAATAAAGCAAATGCTGACTGTTGCATGTCACATCTGTGCCCACTTTGCATGCTCTGGAAGGCCTGTGTCCAACTTAGGCAGCTGCAGATTCAAAACAGTCTCCTTAGCACTCCCTCAAGCTTGAAGTTGTCTTGAGATGAAACTCAACACTTTACATGGCAGAGTGGTTGTACAAGCAGTACAAAGCAATATCTGAGTACCTAGTTATGCACATTAGCCATGACAGTTCAGAGGATCAATGTCTATGACATCTGAACAATGGTGACTCATGGACTCTAATAATAATTTTGAGGTCATTTGAACATGCCACACAGGCAGTTAGTGGTGACACTGCATCTGTTAGTCAAGCCATTCCACTTCGCCAGGTGCTGTAGAAGACTTCGTTGAATCTGCAGCCTAGCCTTGATGTAGAGAGATAGGTCAAACTGTGCATTACTGAAACACATGATTACAGTATTAGACAACAATCAACACATTGTCACTATTCAGCAATCTCCAGAATTTGAATTGCCACAATGCTGGACCCACACTGTAAACAAGGAATTGCATCCATACTGGAGGGAGGGCATGATCAGGTTCAAAATCTGACTGGATAGCTGGTCTTATTGTTTCATGGGGCACAGAAGTCATGTGCAAAGTTCTGCAAAGCACAGCATAATGAGGCTGAAGGTCACTGTGGACCCAGTACATCCAGTAAGGTGGCTGAGGGGCAAGGGGTGGTGTCAGCTACACAGTTGAGCATTAATCCACTTTGGGATGCCTTGTCCAAGTAGGAATTTGTGACCTAGATGAATCTTGTGAACAGGTGGACAAGTCATCAGGAATGCATGTATCACAGACCATGGTTGATGCCTATTTGGCAGAAAACAGGCATCTGACAATATTAGATGATCCTTTGGTGTACTGGAGTGGCAAGGTGAAAGAATGAATGGCCATGGCTGACATAAGTAGCACTGAAGTACCTGGCCTGCCCACCCTCCAGTGTAAGTGTAGAGAGGTATTTAGTTCTGCGGGGGCCATAGTGCATGACCGCATACTAACCTATCACCTACAAATGTCAGCATGGTGACATTTATCAAAATGAATGAAGGTCACATACCAAGTAGGACAACAACATCTATGTTTGTACCGGTCTTGATGATGGTTGTGCTGATGATGCAGGCAAAGCAAACCATCCTGTGGCAGTGTCAAATGGTGTACCATTAAAGTTAATGATGCAGTAATGGAAAAATTTCCAAGTGGGTACATTTCCGGCATTAATGATTGTGAGGGCTGCTTCCTCCTTGATGATGATGAGGATGTTGGTAGGAGGGCATAATGACAAAATTTGCATTCACATAATTCTTCCTGTTACTTAGAACAGTGGTCTTGACTATAATATGACAATTTACAAATAATGACGCATTATATTTTGACTTCCCTTTCTTGAATTTGTGAGTAAAGTTCACAGAATGTGGTAGTCATTATTACCCACAGCTCTCTAAACACAAATGTCAACTTCTAGCCACTTAAATCCTGCTGATTGAATGACAGATATTCTCTGGCACTGAAAAACAGCAATGCACCCCAGCCAGCCTCCTGGCTTCTTGTGAGAGACAGAGAGATATTGTACCTGTGCAAAATCTATGAACACTCAGCCAGCCACAGCCACCCTGATTCTTGAGAGAGAGAGAGAGAGAGAGAGAGAGAGAGAGCCATTGTACCTGTACCCAATCTATGAACCCTCAGCCAGCCACAGCCACTGTGCTTGTTGAGATTGAAATAGAGAGACATTGTGCCTGTGTTCAGTCTATGAACCCTCAGCCAGCCACAGCCACCCTTCTTATCACTAATTTACAGTAAGTATGCACTAATGTCATGTACTATAGTTTCAACTGAACTATGGTGTGAATTCTTTCTTTAATTTTAATAGATGCCACTGTCACCAAATACAGGCAACTGATTTTCATTTTATTTTCACAGGTTACAGACAGTGTAAACTTGCAGGAATATAGTACTCACACTACCTAAAGGATAACATCTACAGGTAAGCATCAATCTTATTTCCTCTTTCCTTTTGTTTTAATTTGTTTCTGCCAGTGTAAAGCATTCAATGGTGGTGACATACAGGCCAGATAATATATTTTTTCATCACAGATGGGACAGGTACTTCAGTACATGAGAGTTGTACAACATGTTATCCTGGTCATGAAAACATGTGATGTAATGTAAGATAGTGGGCCAGTGAGTTTACTCACTAAACATGTTTTCAAATGATGCACCTTACCCCACAGAAAAAACAACAACTTACCTTTCTATGGCTTGACAGTTTCCGACAGCCAAAATCATCAACAATACAAAAAGTGCACAACATAAGTGTGCCCGTGACCTGAGAATAAAAAAATAATCAGAAATTATTATAATTCAGTCAACTACAGCAATAACCCCCCCACCCCATGAATACAAATTAAATGTTACAGTACCACATTAGGTGTCAGACTGGTGACATACAGTATGTCTGGCATGAGGATGTGATCATCATGCCTACCACGGTGAAATGGAAACATTCCATATCTATTTATGATGATTCCTGAATAGGACCAACATGACAGACTGCTTACTAGAGATCCAGTGAAGTTTTATGACACCTGCAAAGTGAACCCAAGTGGATCAGTTCGGGATCACATAACATTACAGGTAATATTGAAAACAACTTGAAATTCACCTTTTTAATGGACTTCAGGTTGTCCACTTTGGGTTCACTTCAAGTTAATATCTTTAACAGGTGAAGTTGGTAAGAAAATGATCCCAGATCACATGTGTGACTGTTTCTGCAGGTATGCAGGTCACATGATGCAAAGAGGACCTTAAATAGGCAGGAAGTGAGTGTTTCACTTTCGCTTTCTGATGAGAGCAAGTGGCATGGTGTGGCAGGCAGCTCTCAGAGGGAGATAGTTGGTGGAGATACTGTAGATAGATAGATAGACAGACAGACAGACAGACAGATAGATAGCTTGATCGATCTATTGTTTAATTTTTTAGAATTTGTTTGGTTTACTCATATTTAGTTTACAGCTTTTAGTAATCAGGTTGTTTTGTTAATTAGAGAGTTTTGTTTTGTGCTCAAACCTGGTTTTAGTTGTTGCTCAGTTCCTTTTCTCTTCCCAGTCCCATTTCTATTTTTTCCTTTTTATGATAGATGGTGGTAGTGGCGTGGGCAGGAGGAGGTCAGAGGTAGAAATGCTGGCCAGCAGGGGTCACGCATGGGTGGTGGCCTTGGATGCCCAATATGTATAAAGGGCCAACATTTGTTGTTTCTCCAGACCCTAATATGGAGAAAGAGCAGCAGCAGCAGGCAAAGCCTCAGCAACAGCAGGTTCAGCAGCCTATGGACAACCACAGGCAGAAGTTGTTGCCCCCACTGCACCATCCGCACAGCATGAAATTGCCCCTCCCAAATCTGATTTGGCATGTTCCCAGCCTGTGGTCATTGTCTGTGGTGCTCTCCCTTCTGGTGCCTGGTCCCACATGGACCAATCCCATGTGGCAGTTTTTCAGCAACATACTGGGGTCCCCACTGTTGTTCGCTGCAACTTTGCAGTGTTTTGGTGAGAAGGGGAGAAAGGGTGGACATCTAGGGACCGTGGGCCTCACACCCACATGCATGTTCACCACAAGGAGGAATGGGAGTAAAAGCTGTAGGAGGTTGCAGCCCTCTTGCAGCTCTTGCATAGTCTGCTCTTCTGGCACCTCTGCCTGCATAATGCCATCAGCACAGGGCCCCTTCAGTAGAAGCAGCCAAGGTGGTGGAGCCCACAGTGGCAGCTCAAGCAGCAGAAGATGACCCTTCCCAGCAGTCTGCAACACAAGAGGACCTAGCAGTTTTGTGGGCCAAGGTTTGCAATGTAAGATCAACTGTTGAGGGCGGTCAACAGATGACCCATATAGAGGGCCAAAATGATTGCATTATCCACCTTCTGAGACACATAAATGTGGTTGACCTGGGACAGCCCCACATGTCTCAGAGCTGTAACTTTGTGTACACTTCAGTTATTATTTATCCTAAGTTTTAATTTTCCCACCCAAAATGTGTCTCTTTCTTTTCAGATTTTCCATCAGTAATGTTTATTTTTCCTACAACCTGTATGACCTTTCTATTCAGTCATTGTTTTCTTAATTATTTTCCACTTGTTAGTTATTTTACTTTATTTTTACATTAGTGATGGTCGTCAAATGGATGCTGCATGCTTTCATTACAGGTGAAACAGTCCTGCCATTAGGCATGCTGCAATAAAGGTGTTATGCAGATAGCTTTTGTGGTACAATTTATTACGAAATAAAACACAGTGGATACACAGTTGGCGACCACGTGACTTATTATTATTACATTAAATAAAGTAATGAGTAAACAACAAATGGTTATTTTGTGAAGCATAATATCGTGTGTGGTGGGTGGACTTTGTGGTATGTGCGTAATGTGATTTATCATTATGAGGGATGAGAAATGCATGATTAAGGAGAGTTACAACACAAAGAAACAATAACCGAACATGATCTTATATTATGTAAGAAAAGAAAAGTATTGATTAATAAAGATATTAAGAGCCAAGATGACCTTATTAGGGTGGACATTTTATTAATCATGTGTTTCTTGTCCCTCATGGTAAATCCCATTACGCACGTACCACAAAGTCACCACCACACACGCCATTATGCTTCATGAAATAACCATTTTGTTGTTTACTCATTACTTTATTTAATCTAATAATAATAAGTCATGTGGTTGCCAACTGTCGTCCACTGCATGCTTTCATTTAATTTACCTTGTGCCACTAAAATGCCATCTTCATGATACCTTTCCTGCAGTATGCTTTATGGAGGATCATTTCACCTGTAATAAAAGCACGCAGTGTCTGCCTTTTCACGACCATCAGTCATGTTAAAATAAAGTAAATTAAACTAACAACTGTGAAAATACTTGTTCCTTTTCTGAACATATAGTTAAAGCACCAGGGCAATATTCTCAAAACCATAACACAGCATCTAGCCTGCACCCCCACAATGTGCTATTTTGTGTTCGTATGTCCCCGTTTAATTTCTTGAAAATCCCAGATGAAAATTAATACAAGTCAGAAATGCATCACTTTGTGTTAAATGACATCCTTGCATTGTATCATCAGTTTCTGCTGGTGGTGTTTATGTACCTGTCTGTGCATACCATTAAAAACCCTAATTAAAATTAATGCAAGTCCAGAAATATGTCACTTTGGGTTAAATTACATCCTTGCATTGTGGTGCCAATTTCTGCTGGTAGTGTTTATGGCCCTGTCTGTGCATGTTATTAAAATAGAAACACAGAAAAATAGACTTTGACAGCAGATAAGGACTGCTTGGCCCACCTAGTCTGCCCATTTCCTACCTAGAGATAAGCTGCTGATCCTATTTAACCAATAGCCTATTTTCCCTATCCCCCCACAAAAATTGCTTTATGTCTGTCCCATGCACCTCTTGAATTCTCCACAGTTTTTAGACCCCACAACCTCCTCAGGAAGGCTGTTCCATGCATCCACCACCCTCTGTGAAAAAATATTTCCTCACATTGCCACTGAGCTGTCCCCCTCTATCTTCAAATTGTGCCCCTTGTTCTTGCACATCTCTTTTCTGAAAGATGCTACCCTCTTGGACTTTTGTTGATTCCACTGAGCTACTTAAATGTTTCTATCATGTCCCCCTCTCCTCCTTTCCTCGAGGGTATACATATTAAGCTATTTAGCCTCTCCTCATATGGCTTCTGTTGCAGACCCTGCACCATTTTAGTTGCCCTCCTCTGAACTGCCTCCATCCTGTCTATGTCCTTGTGGAGATGGGGTCTCCAAAACTGGACAGAGTACTCAGATGGGGTCTCACCAACTGTCTGTACAGGGGATAACAACTTCCTGTTTTCTGCTGGTGATGCCTCTCCCTATACATCCCAGTATCCCCAAGCCCTCCCTACCACCTTCTCACATTGCTTGCTAACCTTAAGGTCATCTGATATGATTACCACTGGTCCTTTCCATTTTGTTGTTGTTACTCCTCCCCCATTGTGTAATCTTCCCTCGGTTTTGTTTCCCAGGTGCATTACTTTGCACTTCTGCATTGAATCAAGCTGCCATACTCTGACCATTCCTCCAACCTTGCCAAGTCCCTTCTCATCCTTTCCATGCCTCCTTGTGTATCAACCCTGTTGCAGATCTTTGTGTCATCTGCAAAGAGGCATACTTTTCCTTCCAGTCCCTCTGCAATGTCCTTATAAAGACATTAAAAGGACTGGACCCAGTACTGAACCCTGTGGCTCCCCACTAGTAACCCCTCTTTCTTCAGAGTGGACTCCATTTACAATTACCTTCTGTGTCCTGTTGTTCAGCCAATGTTTTACCCAGGCTACCACCCTGGGACCCACTCCAAGGCTGGTTATTTTGACTACTAATCTTTGTGTGAGACTGTGTCAAATGCCTTGCTAAAGTCTAGGTAGGCCATGTCCAAGGCCCCTCCCTGGTCTACTACTTTGGTCACCCAGTCAAAGAAATCAATTAGATTCATCTGACAAGCCTTCCGCTGTGAACCCATGCTGCCTTGGGTCCTGTGCCCCACTGGCCTCTAGGTACTCAACAGTTCTTTCCTTCAAGTGATTCCATCCTTTCCCTACCACAGAGGTCAAACTGATAGGTCTGTAGTTTCCTGCCTCTGTCTTGGTCCCACTTTTGTTAAGGGAATCACATCAGCCTTCTTTCAGTCCTCAGGTACCACACCATCCTCCTATGATTTGTTATAAGGGTAGTCAGTGGTGTCACTAGTTCTCTGCTTAATTCTTTTAGAATTCTGGGTGAATTCCATCTGGCCCCATTGCTTTGTCCACCTTCAGTTTTAGGAGTTCTTTCAGAACCCTTTCTTCTGTGAAAGGACTGAGATCTACCCCTCTCCAGAGTGCTTCTGTTAATTGGATTAGGCATCCCCACTTCCTCTTTTGTGAATACTGAACAGAAGTGTTCATTCAGTAACCCTACTTTTCACTATCACTTTCTGCCCACCACCACCCATTCTATTCAGCCTCACTATCCCTCCCTTTGTCTTTCTACGCTCCTGATATACCTATAAAGGTTTTATCCTCTTCTTAACGAGTTGGCTATCTTTCCTCAGTTTTTCCTTTGCTATTCTGACTACCGTCCCTGGTTCCTTCTGCCTTAACTGGTACAGTTCTCTGTCCTGCTCCTTCTGTGTTTCCTTATACTTCCTAAATGCTATCTTTTCTCCCTTAACCTTCCCCCACCTCTTTTGAGAACCATAGTGGCTTTTCTTTCATTTGATTTATTTGCTTCACACAAAAGCTTGTTGCCTCTGTGATGGCAGTTTTGATATTTCCCCATTGTTACTCCACCCTTTTCTAGTCTGCTAGTGCTTTTCTAAGACACTCTCCCATCTTGCCAAAGTCAGCCTCCTGAAGTCCAAAACCCTCATTTTGTATGGCTTGACTCTGCAGCTGAGTTTATCATGAACCACACTGTTTGGTGGTCACTTGTTCCCAGATGGCTACTCACTTCTAGATCTGAGATCCTCTCACTGTTCCCATTTGAGAGTATGAGGTCTAAGATCGATCCCTCACAAGTAGGTTTCAAACCGAGCTGTCTAAGGCATGCCACCTGAAGGGCATCAAGAATGGCCTGCTTTGGATGTGGCTGCAGCAAAAGGTGCTCTAGTTAACATCTGGCATATTAAAGTCCCCATCAACAGTATCTCCCCTTTCTCTCCCATCCTAAGTATGCCTTCTATCATATCCTTGTCCATTCCTCCCCTGACATGTGGGTCTGTATACATCCCTGTTCGGATTGTGGTGCCATTTCCAGTCTCTAAGGTGACCACAGTGCCTCCTCTCCTCCCTGTTTACTCTTTTGTTCACTTGCTTTTATCCCTTCCCTTACATAGAGATACTCCCCTCTTCTGCCCTCCCTGTCTCTCCTGTAGGTTGTGTACCCTGGTATGTTAACATCCAAGTCATGGTTCTCTGTGTACCATGTTTCTGTGACTGCTACGATATCCAGGCATCCCTCTTTCATCAAGGCCACCAGTTCAGGGAGCTTGTTGCCCAGACTATGGGCGCTGGTACTTAATACCCTCCATTTCTTGAAGGCCTTTACCCTTTTGCCCCATCCCTGTCCTTATTGCTTTTGTCACTTTCTCCATTTACCCTGCACTTCTCCCTGTTGACATCTCTATGTTGGTGTCTACCTCATAGTGCCCTGATTTTTTAGGGAAGGCTAGGATTTCCCTGCTCCTTTCAATGCCTCCCCTTGGCTAGTTTAAATGCTTGCCAATAAAGTATTTAAACCTATCACGAGGATCCTGGTTCCCGTTCTCGACAGATGCAGACTATCACACCAGTATAGGCCTGCATCCATCCAAGTGGACCCCCAGTCCCCAATGAAGCCAAATCCCTGAGCTCTGCACTGGTTTTCAACCACTGATTGAATCCCATGGTGTGGGCACCTTAGCCTCATCCCACCATGAGACAGACAGCACCTCTGATAAGGTTACGTGTGTGCTCTTTTCTAGGCCCTCCCATCTCCACAAATGCTTCTTGAACTGCTCCCAGTCCTTTCTTAGCCAGGTCATTTGTCCCTAGGTGGACAATGACATCCAGCTCCCTCCTCTGTGCAGCTGCTCACTTGATCCAGGTTTGCTCCCTGTCCCTCAAGCCATGGCGCCAGGCAGGCACCTTACCTCCTCTCCCATTCCTCCCCAGTTATACCTTCTTAACAATGGAGTTCCCCACCAAGAGTTGTTTCCTTCCCTGAGGGGTCCCATGCCACCCTCCTGTGGGTCTCCTTTGTGGAGGTTCCCAGCATCCTCCTTGGTCTCCACCATGGGTGCCTCCATAGAGGAACCACACTTTTCCAGAATGGCATAGAAATTGTGGAAAGGTACAACTGGAGGATGTACCTCTGTTCCATCAGCTTACCCTCCCTGAGCCCTGTGATCCAACGCTCCTCTTTCTTGGCAACCTCTGAAGCAATGGCAGTGACTCTGGTGGTCCCTGGGTGAGAGGAGGCCCACAAATCCTAGCCAACTCAGCCTGGAGATGATCAACCTCCTCCCTCAGCCCAGAGAGGTGCCTGCAGATGGGACAACACTGCATCCTCCAGAACGTCTTCTGGAAGACTGCTGCTCCACGCCTGCCACTGCACCACTCCCATCATGTCTTTTTCTGGCCCCTAACTGTTGTTTGGAATACTTACTCTTTCTTCTGTTTGTTTATTTTCTTTCTTTTTTCTTTTTCTCCCTACTTACTTACTGCCTCTGTGCCTTTTAGCTCCTGATCTTCCTGTTCTAAGACAAAAGTTCCTATATTTCTCAGTAAGTAAGTAATAATTTATTTGTTCGGCATTTGCCATTACAATACAAATAAGACAATCAATAAGTTACATACATACATGATACACATATGTCAACATTTTAACACATATTACAAACATTTATGTAAGAAAAACTTATACTACATATTCCATACATTTCCACTTTGAGGAAGCTAGGTCTAGGCATATCTCACTGTTGTATCTTATTGCACAATAAATCATAGATACATAGATACATAGACAGTGTCTGCAGATAAGGGCCTATGGCCCACCAGTCTGCCCATTTGAGCTTGTAAGTTCAGTTTGTTTTCCTAGAAGTCTGTTGCCCTTACCCTGACCTCCAGAATTCCTTCATGTCTATCCCATGCATTCTTAAATCCGTGATTGTTTCAGCCCCACCACTTCCTCTGGAAGGTGTTCCACTAGTCCACCACCCATTCTGTGAAGAAATTCTTTCTCATGTTTCCTCTGAATCATCCTCCTCCAACTTCATCCCATGCCCTCTAGTCCTGGAACATCTTTTCACTTAAAAATAGTGTTTTCCTCACCCTGTTCCTCCCTGTAAGATACTTGTATGTCTCATCATATCCCCTCTCTCCCTCCTCTCCTCCAGGGGTACATGTTCAGTTCCTTCAACCTGTCTTCATAGGACTTGTGATGCAATCCATGCACCATCTTTGTTGCTCTCCTCTGAACCTTCTCTACCCAGTTTATGTCCTTACGTGGTATGGTCTCCAGAACTGTACACTGTACTCGGGTGGGGCCTCACTAGTGTCTTGTATAGCGGATTATGACCTCCTTTTCCTGCTGGTAATGACCTTGCCTATACATCCCAGCATCCTATTTGCTTTACCTGCTGCTTGTCACACTGTTTCCCTACCTTGGGGTCATCAGAGATGATAACCCCCAGAATCCCTTTCCTGCTTGGTGCATGCTATATCCTCACCCCTAACTGATATATTAGCCCGGTTTTTGTGCCCCATATGCATTATCTTGCACTTCTTTGCATTGAATTTCAACTGCCAGACCCTGACCATTCTTCAAGTTTCTGCAGGTCGTTTCTCATTCTGTCTACACCCTCTGGTGTGTCTACTCTGTTACAGAGCTTTGTGTCATCAGCGAACAGTGAAATTCTGCCTTCTGGGTCCTACGCAATGTCACTGATGAAGATGTTGAAAAGGACCGGTCCCAGCACTGATCCTGTGGTACCCACTGGTCACTCTTCCCTCTGTGGGTGACAGCCATTTACCACCACCCTCTGTGTCCTACCACCCAGCCAGTTACCTACCCACCACACTACTGTCCTGCCCACACCCATATTCCCCAGTTTGTTTAATAGTCTTCTATGTGGCACAGTGTCAAGGCCTTGCTGAAGTCCAGATAGGCCATGTCCTGCCCTCCCTGATCCACCTCCCTAGTCACCCAGTCAAAAATTCAATGAGGTTGGTCTGACATGACCTCCCTGGTGAAACCATGCTGCCTTGGGTCCTGTAGTCCATTGACAACAGATGTTCCACCAATCTCTCCTTCAGTAGTGCTTCCATGATCTTCCACTACCGGTGAGGCTGGGTCTGCATAGAAACATAGAAACATAGAAACATAGAAGTTGATGGCAGATAAGGACCGCAAGGCCCATCCAGTCTGCCCAGTTCCTGCTTCCTCTTTGTTCCCACTTTTGTATAAGGGGACTACATTTGCTGTCCTCAGTCTTTGGGTACCTCCCTGTTTCCAGTGATCGGCTAAAAGGATAGCCAGAGGTTTAGCTGGATCCAAATCCTTAGGTGCACTTACATCTCAGCTTTTTAACTTCAATAAGGAACATAGCCAGTTCATTTAGCAGTTCAGAATTTTCTGAGTTAAACAGAAGATCCAGTTTATATTTATTAGGCATATATAGAGAGCCAATATACTGTATTTACCTAATCTTTTTATGAAGGAGTTCATACCATGGGCATCTTAGTACTACATGTTTCAAATCCTCTAATTCCTGTAAGTAACAATGACAGTTGCTGAGTTATTTTCCTCTTTGTTATATATTGCCTCATGACATTACTGGGAAGACTTCAAATCTAAATTGAGCAATTACATTTCTAAATTCAGGGTTCTTGACTACATCTAAATAAGGTTTCAAAGTGTGCTCTGTCATATTATTAGTGAGCCAAATGGCCACTTTTAATTTTTATTGTTTCTAGATCCATTTTCCATGATATTTCTTTTATAGTGCTTTTACAATTTTGAATAAGCCTTATTAAGGCATAGTCCTTTTCAGCCCAATTCATCATATATTTGAAATTTGCATTTTGCATAATAGTTTTAACATTCTCCAGCCATTTGCTTTTACCATATGCCAGGTATTGCATCTTTTCTTTAAGACATTCTCCCAGTATAGAGTTTTTCCTTTCATTTGTTAGTTTGATCCAGTAATTTACTTGTCTTATATAAGTATATCATATCCAAAGTTTAATTTGCCCTAATTCTGCTCTAACAAGAGCATTGGGAATACTATTAGGAATCTTTAATATTTGTTTATATTTTTTATTTATTGTGGCTTCCAACTTAGTTATTTTATCATTCCCCAGAGTTCTGAAGCATATAAAACCTGATTGATCATTTTTGCATTAATAGCCTTGGTCATTGGGAGAATGATGTTACCTCCATAAAGATAATTGAATCTTTTAGGCATTCAATGTACTCTGCAGTTTTTATACATGTTTCCTATGCTTATTCCACTTAAGATTTTTGATAAAGTCATTCCAAGATAATTATATTCATTTACAAATTCCAAAGATTTATTCATCAGCTTTAAGGCTCTATATTTTTTATTAGTTCCAATCACCATTACCTTGGTTTTTATGTTTGGCTTTAAATTGTGCTCTATAGAGTGTTCCCATTTGTCAAGGGCCTCTGTAGGCCTAAGCGGCTAGTAGATATTACAACTAAGTCATCAGCATATGTTAAGACAGGTATTCTAGTTTCTCCCACTGGGAGGATGAAAATCTGGATTATCAAGAGCTGTGATTATTTATTTATGTATATGTTAAAAGGGTTGGTGCTAATACACATCCTTGTCTAACACCTATATTAGTTTGCACTTTATAGTTACAATCCTGTTCCTGTATATTTAATTTTTGCCCAGGTGTTTCTATACATTCTTTGTACTAGTACAATTAGATTTTATCTATACCCATTTCCTTCATTCTTTCCATAACAATGTTCTCAGAATAGTATCGAAGGCTGATGTAAAGTTCTATAAATGTAATAAATAAGATATGCTCTTTTATATTACAATATTTTTCTATAATGTGATAAAGAATAAATATCTGGTTCACAGTTCCTGTTTTTTCTGGAAACCAGCCTGTAGATCAGATATATTTTGTTTCTTTCTAACTCTGTTGTTATTCTGTTTCAGATTGTTTTGGCATAAATCTTGGCTATAGTGTCAATAAGGGCAATAGGTCTGTAGTTTGCGGATTAGCGAACAAACCTTTTTATGTATAGGAACTATATAACTCCCTTTCCAGCTGTCTGGCGTAAATGCATACATGACCATTAAGTTGTATAATGTAGTTAGTGCTCTCGCCCACCATTCATTATTTAATTTTATAAAGTCAATTGGAATTTTATCAGGTCCTGGTGATTTGTTGTTCTTAAAACTCTCAGTACTATCTTGACTTCAGCTTCTGTGAACCAGATAAAACTATCATCAATTTCATTTTGGTATTGTTATAAATGTCATCCCCAGTGAAAATATGTTTTTGAAAATAACTAACCCATTTTCTGGCCCTATATAGTAATCAAATTGTTTTTAAATGTATTTGTTCCTTTACCTACAAGTGTCCAGTAAGTTTTATCATCATTCTGATAGATTGCCTTCTGCATCTTATCCTATAATTCAATCGGATGTTTATATTTTGCACTTCTATCTCATCTTTATATTGTTTTCTATAACTATTCAGCTATTTCCCATTTTCTTTTGTTGGATTCTTCTTTACTTTCCTTATTATTTGAGACAGTTTCCTTTTCCCTTCTCTACAGTTTTTATAGAACCAATTTTCATATTTTTCCCTTGCTATTATCATTGGGTTTTGAAAGTTTGTTCAGTTTTCATAATGTGTAATTGTATCATATATATTTTTGGATCTAATTCTTTGTTAATTTTTGGATCTAAACACTGTATAAATTCCTTACTCAATACCATTGCTTTGTATCCCATCATTCTTCCCATTTAATTTTATTGTTAATAATTTGTATTTCGATTGTTATTCCTATTAACATCTTTTTTCCTATATAGTATTAGTGGATAATGATCGCTATCAGTTCTGTTTATTATTTTTAAGTCACAGTACTTATGAAAACTGTATGGGGTAATTAACATATAATCTATAGTAGTAGACCCTCTTGCTGTAACACAGGTAATATTTCCATCACAGTCAGAGGCATCGCCCATTTAGAATAATCAGTTGCAAACTGTCAATTAATCTCTCCATATGTTTTATTTTATCTTTATGTTTTTGTCATTGGACAGTCTCGGGGTATGTGAAGTGTGTTTAATAATTCCTGTTGTTCACTACAGTTTCCATATCTAGTATTGAAATCCCCATACAAAGTAGATCTGAATACTCATTTATGTCCATCTTTTTATATCTGTAACAATATGTTCCATTAATTGACAGTCATAAGTTACTGATTTTCTGGGGGATTGTAAATGTTTACCATTATTACTATTTCCCCATATTCGTACTACTATGATTATATAGTTAGTCTCCACTATATATTTTTCAATTTTAATGAAATCCACTATTTTAACATATACAGCAAGACCCCATTCTTCATCCTGCTTTTTCATTTTCTGTGCTGGTGCATGAATAAGTATATAACCATTTCTGCTTATAGTTTCCACTTGTTCTTCCCCATGCCACGTTTCTTGCAGACCTATTATTTCCATTTTGTCCAGAAAATCACAAAATTCTTTCTCAATGAATTTTGAGATCAGACCAACAATATTCCAAGTCATAATACCCAGATTTCTTTTATATTTGTAAAATAAGCATTAGTACTATTATTTAGGACAGCATATGTTTCCTCAGTCTCCTGGGGTCTTGATCTACTTCAATCTCCGGAACATCTCTTGTAATTTCATTATTGAGTCAATTATCCACTCCATTATCCAATAATTGAAACCTGTTAGAGGTTTCAATATTGTAAATAAGACGTTATAGTTCAGTACCATCTATTAACATTTATTGTGTTTCCCTTGTTACTTCATTTAAATTTACTATTAGAATGTCAAGACTGTCCAGTTTGGTACTAACCTTCAAGATTTTCTCTGCCAATCTCTTACTATAGAGAATAAGATCAATCTGATTCCTTTAAGTGAATCACTATATACTTTCCTTATATCTTTTGTCATCTTTATAAAATTCAATGCCCAGGAGATTGTCTACTAAATAACCCATCATTTTCATCAGTTGTTCCTTTGTTTCCAATGTTCTACTTGAAATGCCAAATATTGAAAAAGTAACTTCTGTTTCCCCATCATTTTCTTCTATGATGAAATTACTTAATGCATATACCTCAGCCAATCTTTTGTCAATTCAATCATAGTTGAAGTTTTCATGTTTTCAATGTACTAATGACTATGGGATAATCCATTGCTAAATTCAATCCAGCTAAACAGTGAGAATTCCTCCAAACATAATGTGCAACCCTCTCATGTTTGAAGAAAATCAAAATCAAATCCTGCAATGTTAAATCACTAGCTCTAACTGCATCAATGATATCATCCTCTAGAAGTTCCAGTCCCAACAGTTAAGTACATATGATCTTTCCTAGTTCCATTAGTACCATACAATTCTCATTATCCTCTTTTGGACTCCCTAGTGTCACTATATAACTCCTCACCAGTAGTCAGTACCTCCTTTATCCTTTCCTCATTATTCATTGACACATTACTATTCATTATGTAATTTCCTTGCTGTTTAGTTGAAGTCTCACTACTATTCTGTTCATACATTACATTGTCTATTCCTTCCTTCGCACATGATTTGTATAAATTTGTCTTACATGTTTCTTCATCCAATTTTATATTGTTCTGATCCAATCTCACCTGGGGCAATCTATTTCTTTAAATACTTTATTATGCAAAGGTCTCCTTCCCTTCCCTAGTTCAAATATTCCATTTACATAAGTATTTCTAGGATTTATACTGTCAGTGCTTTGATTATCTGTGTTTACCAACACACTCTGAGGTAGAAATATTTTTAAAGCATTTATTTCTGTTTCAAGTTGTTCTAGATGATAATCTAAACCTTGTTTGTTTTGTATTTTATATCCTCTCTGTTGTTTCTTGTGCATTGTCTTATTTTGTGTTGAATTGTTAGAATTATCCCTTACTTCAAGTTTTGTTCAAATTGCTTTTCTGCTCCACAAAGGTATTCCTTTTCCCCTTTCTATTTCTTCTCCTATTATTTTTATTAGATTTTTGTAGTTGTTCTTGTGTACTCTTCTCACTTTCTTGGATCTTTTTCTTCCCTTCCCTTTTCCCTTTTTCTTTTCCTTATTCATTATATCAGGAAATCAATGGTTGTAAAGTCAGGTCTTTTATATTTTCATCCTCACTATCATATAGAGCAGGATTTTCTAATATGTTTAGACTATCACAGTCCATTTTATTTTCAGTAAATCGATCTTTGCATGATTGACAGCAACTAAGGTTTACTAATTCATTTTTATAGCTATCAGCTGTTCCATTAGCATTATGTTAGCTGTGTGTTGATGTCCCAAATTGTTTGCCAGTTCTTCATCAATTAAGTCAGGCAGAAAGAAAGGTTTACCAGATCTCTATGCTCTTTAGATATTTTAGTCATATTGGGTGTTAGGGTATTGTTATAGCTAAAGCTAGACCTTTTATCCCTTTGATAGTCCACTGTAATTTGTCATTAACCTCTCTAAGTTCAATTCCAGTTACTAATGTCAAATCCTCTTGTGCAAATTGTGTGTTTTTATTCTTTCCACCACTAAATGTTTCCCTGTACTATGCTGTTCTATGTCTTCTGTATCCCTTTCCTTATAGAAGTTCAAAAACTGGTTTGTTCTGACATCTCTTGATCCAAATCCAGGATGAATTCCTGTTCTAAATTGTAGTTCTCTTCCTTAATTGAATTGTCATTCACCATATCGTTACTTTCTCCTATATGGCTATTTTCAGTCTCCTCTCATTAGCATTCTCCTGAAAAATTATATTTTCCAAGCTTCCATAGATAAGCACTGGAAATTCTGTAAGTTTAGGACTACTACTATGCAGAGAGCAAGTTATAAGAGTGTTAGGAGTAGATGCTTTATCATTTTCTAATTTCATCAATTTCATATGTTCTGTAGTTTTTTGCTCATTGTCCTTTTTGATAAAGGTTTTATTTGGTCTTGATTTCCCAATAGGTAAAACAGGACTAGCTAATAGAGGAGAACAACATGCTTTCTTCCTCTGCAGTCTTGTATTTACCATGCTTATTGTTTTGTTTTCTTAGCAAACCGAAGGTTACTTTCTATTCAATAAGTAGTATTTATATAATGCTATCCAAATACTCGACTCATTGTTACCACTTCACCTTCACACCTTTTATACCATTTGGTGTGTAGCAAGAAGAAACGAAAAGTAGATGGTGTAAAATGAAGTGGGTTAACAAGTCACTAAAAGTTACCAGGTCTACCCTCTCTAAATTAAACTGGTTCACAGAGTTAGTTCACAAGTAAACTTCAGCATTTGTATATACAGTTAGAACAAGTAACTTGGTTTCTGAAGATTATCAGCAAATCACCATTTAATATGCTAATTGTATGCTAATTGTACTTTTAGTAGGTTGCATTCTTTACAAGTTCTGGATAAGTTCTTGATAAGAATCCAATAATGTCACCTCTGTACTTGGTTATCTCCCCTTCTCTTCTCCCATAAGCCACACTGCTTTACAGCTATTTTACAGGGTTTAACCAGAATCCAAGCCCAAGTCCGAGTCCAAGTCCGAGTCCAAAGATCAATATCCAGAAGCTTCCACTTCTATAAGTTTTTAACACGGAGACCAAAATTTAGTATGACACCTGTATACTTGAATAACTTTTCTTCTCCTATAAATCATAGTGCTTTACAACTGTTTTCAAGACTGATCCAAAATTCAAGGTCAGAGTCCAGAAACTACAGCTTCTGGTAAGCTTAACAAAGGGACCAAATTTGGTGAGTCGCCATTTGTAGACAAGAATCTCAACCAAGACTCTGCACCAGTCTCTTTTAAATTTTCAACATTTATTGATAGCAGTCCTTGAGTCGCTCTTTGAGCAAAAGTAGAATATATTTGTCCCAACAAGCTCACTGCCAAACAAAAGAAAAGAAAACAACAAGTATCTAACCATTTTAAAAACAGAGATGAAAGAATAAAAACTCCCTGTAACTATTCTCTCACTAAATGACGTTCAACTGCACATGTGCATAATACAGATAACATAGCAAAACTACCTATTGAAGTCCTTCTTATTTTAATAAAATGCAGCAAGATGCAGCAAGATTCCCGCATGGGAAAGCGGAAAGGCAATCAGTTTTAACTACACAGGACTCTGAGTACACAGGACTCAAAAGCACTGCGTGTTGCGTTTAACAACTTACTCCAGTGTAGTGTATTTTAAATAAATTGCTGAATGGACAAGTAAAATACTACTACCAGAGTGAAAAAAACAAACATTTGCTTTTGTGATTTGCAATAACCCCATCAGCTCCTTGTCAGCTCCTTAGTACTGCTGTTCTTAATGGAGCTTGCCCAGATGCTTTAAAGCCAAGAGAAAGGGCTTAGAGCTTATAGGGGATACTGATCACATGATCTTACAACCCAGGAATTTTTAAATCTATTGTTTCAAACTATTTGAAACTTTATAACTTAACCTAAAATCATAATATAGATGATAAAATATCTAGTTCTCAAAAGTAGTATCAAGTTAATATGATATTAATACGGTATTAAAAACAAACTAAATCGCACCAAAGGCACATAACACACATAACACATGGAAAACACATATAGTGTATAAAATATAAGAAACTATAAAAGTTATACATAAAATAAATACATCCCTTAGAAAGTAGCAATCTTTAGCCCTTTTCGGACTGCAGTTTTCAGTCTTTCAGTGGTTTTTCAGTGGTGTTTACTGCATTCTCATCATACTAGTCCTCAGCGCAGATTCTTCCTCCACCAGTCTGAATGGTGTTGTCTTCAGCCATTTTCCCTCACTGTGGCCACCTTAGCAGTGAGGAAGTCCTTGTCTGAAACAGCAAGACAAAGAGAAGCACCAAAGGACAGGACCAAGCATAATAAGATTAACTGGAAAGACCTTGAAGCTCTATGACATAGATGACATACCTTTTATAAAAGATAAAACAAGCGAAAGCGGTCCTACTGCGCAACTTCTCCACAACTGCAGATGCATGTAGCTCCTCTCAGTCCCCTGTTTCTCAGTAGTCTCCTTACTTGCTCAGGTCAGACCTCCAGCAGCTGGGGGGACAGAGAACTACACTTGCCTTTCTAGGATGGTGAGTCTTTGGTGGCTCTGTGATCACTCACTTCCTGCTCCCAAACAGGAAGTTCCTGTTGTCAGTTAAATCCTGTGCCTATAAAAGTAGAACTGGTTTAGGGTGGGAGAGTGGTGGGGAGGGAAGGAGGAAATATAGTCCCAGTAGAGAAGTTTTAGTTATACCAGTAGCTCCTTCCTCCTGGTGTTCTGTCTGTTCTCTGGCAGAAGCTGTCTAGGGCAGTGCTTAATTCTGGTTTAACCTGGCTCCTTCTAGCTAAGCCACTCCCTACTCTGCAAATCTTTCTACACTTAGTTAATTTCACAGATAATTCCTTCTGACACATGTGACAAACACCTAGATAAGTACACAGATAACAGATAACAATTTGCTTCAACTACCTCTGACAAACACACTAACTCTTTTTTACCCTAAATTGAAGGTCCCAGTACAAGATTTCTAGTTCTTAGTCCCAATAGAGAAGTTTTAGTTATACCAGTAGCTCCTTCCTCCTGGCATTCTGTCTGTTCTCTGGCAGAAGCTATCTAGGCAGTGCTTAAATCTGGTTTTAACCTGGCTCCTTCTAGCTAAGCCACTCCCCTACTTTGCAAATCTTTCTACATTTAGTTAATTTCACAGATAACAATTCCTTCTGACACCTGTGACAAGCACCTAGATAAGTACACAGATAACACAGATAACAGATAACAATTTACTTCTACTACCTCTGACAAATACACTAACTCTTTTTTACCCTAAATTGAAGGTCCCAGTACAAGATTTCTAGTTCTTAGTCCCAGTAGAGAAGTTTTAGTTATACCAGTAGTATACCACTTCTCAATCCCACATTAAAATTAATGCAAGCCCAGAAATGTGTCACTTTGTATTAAATGACATCCTTGCATTGTGGCACCAGTTCCTGCTGGTGGTGTTTATAGCCCCATCTGTGCATGTCATTAAAATCCCACATTAAAACTCTGCATAAGTGTGACCACTAAAATGACTGCTGTTAAACTGTCATGAAAAGGCTCGACCCAAGATGAAGAATAATAACATGAGAAAATGGGCTGAAAAGTCACACTTATTTCAGAATGCACTGATTAAAGCATGCAACAACATTCACAACTCTGGCACCTGCTTGCTGTTGTACTTTTGTATACTGCTGCTCCACTGACTGAACTGATGCACAGTGTGTTGCCAAATGATGATAGCCACAGATGACCTTTGGATGAACTGTACTGTGCTGTTTTGGAAGACTATTAATCTGCTGCTCTGACTGAAACATACTGCCCTATGTCATGTATTCATACCACCATTGGTAAGTTACTGTACATTTCATGTTCATGTTTTTCCAGAGACATAGACATTTACTTTATATATTTCACTATGCCGCATTGCACGTGAACAATGTTTTCATCAGTCTTCTCACATGCTTTTGGACATCAGCTACTTTAAATAATTTGTGTTGTGTCTAAAATGAAGTTGTATCCAGTAGACAGTGCTCCATGACCATATGGAACAGTAGCTTTTAAAAATAGCTGGGAATACTGTTGAAAACAAGGTCACAGTAACATTAAAATGAGTACTACTGTTATTATTTCAGATGTAAAAAACAATGGAGAAATGCAGAATAAAATAAATGGTGTAAAGAAAGGTATACAATTGTAGATAAGGGCAAATTGAAACTATAATACAAAAGTATGGGTCTAAATTGTCAGTGGATTATGCACTGCTGTTTTAACCAAATATAAGGAAAAGTCATAATTCTAATCTAAATCACACCTCTCACAAATCTGTCTCACCACAATTATGTATTCCACAATTTAAAGACACTTTCTCAGAGTTCTTACTTACTTTCTTTTCTTTTTAAATGTCATAGAGTCTGCAAAATGGCAGATGCTGCGTGCTTTTATTACAGATGAAACTGTGGAGCCGCAATGCCTGCTGCAATAAAAGTGTGTCGAAGGGGAGTTTAGGTGCCACAATTTAAAATAAAATGAAATTAAAACATGCATTGTCTGCAAAGTTGGTGACCACATGACTTATTAAATAAAATAAAGTAAGTAGTAAGAAAAAACATTTTCTATTCGGAAAGCATAATAGGGTGGGAGGGAACATTTGAGGAGGAGGGATTTAACATCATGAGCATCAAGAAATACAGGATTAACAAAATTAACATTGGGAAGAACATATTAATTGAACATAAATTACATACTTAGTCTATACAAAAAATAACTATTAGAAAATAGAAAAAGTGGAAGACAGTTTTTGGGGGATAGATTTGGTTAAACAATAATTTTTACTGGGCCTGTGGGGGCTGGGGCTGATCACCAGTAAGTGTTTGTAACATGCTGATTATTTCAGCATTCTGACCCTCTATACGGTTCAGCTGGTGGCATGCACTCACCATAACATTCCATACGGCTTCCACCTCACTCCAAAACACAGCCAGGTCAGCCTGTGTGGCAGGCATTTGAGATGGGTTGCATTTGAGGGCAACTGCAAGAGCTGCCACTGGTTCTGCTACCCTGTCCATTTGCCATTGACACTGCACAGGTGGATGCACTCCTCTTCAACATCTTCCTCTGCAGGAGCAGCTGGTAGCTCCTGCAGCTTCACCATCCATTCAGCACAGTGGTGCAGTAAAGGTGGGTTCTCTGCCCATCCTTGTCCACGTGGTTGCCCTTAAGACCACAATGTACAAAACTTCACAAAGTTTGCATTTAACCACTGTTAGGTCACCAGGGAGGAGAGGAACATTTCCCAAATGGGTGAGCTGCAGGGAGGATGAGGCACCCGGTAGTGGGGAGCTCCAGATACTGTTGCCAATTGTGCTGGACTTGGTGGAGGGCAACAAGCTGCTGCAGCTGTGGTTCCAGCTGGTGCTGCTTAGGGTCCTCATCACTGGTAGCCACCAGTGCTGCAGAATTGGCAGTAGCTGCAACAGTCATCACTGAAGAAGCAGCTTTGTGCACCACATGGCCACTTGCAACATTGGGCTGTGAATGTGAGGGAGCAGAGGTAGAAACAGTACCTTGGTTGAGGCAAAATGGTCACCCCAAGCTACCAAGCATTTGGGGCCCCCACTGCCCACCACTTTGCCACCCTCTCCATATTAACAAAAATTAAACATCAATCAAATCTAAAACAAAAACTACTAGTAAAAGTACTAGTACTCAAACTACAGTAACTAAAACTAAGTAACCAAAACAAAATACTTGTTATAACTAAACCAAGGTTTCAAATAAATTCAAAGTGGCTGCAAAACTTAAACAAAACAATTCAAAAATTTTTAAGCACAACAATCACTAAATAGATAAAGTTAGTTAGGTACTGGAGCAAAATGCACAGTAAATACACACAATGACTATTCAGAACCTTCTCTATGAGAAAGTAAAACTAGTTCACTGACTTCCTGCCTAATTACTTGCCTGTCTGCATCATGAGACCTGTAGACAATCAGACATGTGATCTGTGGGCTGTTTCTTACCAACTTCACCTTCTCAAACTGTAACTCAAAGTTAACTTGAAGTGCAAAACACACAGTCCATTAAAGGCAAATTTTGACCTTTTAATGGGAAATTTGCTTAGTGATACATGAATTTAAAGTTGGGCACTTCACATTAACTTGTAGGCATAGTAAAACTTCACTGCATCTCTAGCCAAGAACCATTCTAGCTAGGTGATTCACTTTGGATCTGGATTCTGAAGGAGGATGAACTGCAGTGTTTGTTCCTGCTGTTTGAGGGAGAATGAACTAAAGGGTAGAATTTGTTCCCAAGTTTGCTAAAACTTGCACTGGGAGGGTGATATGTGTTTGGCTGTTTTATCAGGGCTGTTTTGGATTGGAGCTGTACTGTGTGTGAGTTCTGTTCTGTAAGCAGTTAAACAAGAAACTGCAAAAGGTTTAGACATGGGGAGGAAACCAGCCAAAAGACATTTTAGCTAAGTGATTCACCTTGGATCTGGAGGTTGAAGGAGGATGAACTGCAGTGTTTGTTTCTGCTGTGTGAGGAGAATGAACTAGAGTAAAGTATTTGTTCAAGTAGTTTGATTTTGTTGTTCAAATAACTTGTACTGGGAGGGTTATATGTGTTTGGGTGTTTAATCAGTGTTGTTGTGGATTGGAGCTGTACTGTAAGCGAGTTCTGTTCTATAGCAGTTACATAGGAAATTGCAATCAGATTTAGATTTGGGGAGGGAGAACTAGCCAAGAGCCATTTTATTTAAATGATTCACTTTGGATCTGAGGCTGAAGGAGGAGGATGAACTGCAACATTTGCTCCTACTGTTTAAAGGAGAATGAACTAAATGGAAGTATTTTGTTCCTGTAGTTTGCTTTGTTGTTCACATAACTTGTAACAGGAGGGTGAGCTGTACTGGGAATGCAATTCTATTCTGTGGCAGTTGCACTGGAATCTGTAAATGGATTTAGACTTGGGGAGGGAACTAGTCAGAGCCATTTTAGCTGTTATTCACTTTAGATCTGGAGGCTGAAGGTGGAAGAGCTACAGGGATGTGTTTGTTCCTGCCTGTGGGAAAGGACTGAGGTGCACTGTTGTGCAAGACCCAGATTGACTCTCACAGGAGTCAGGGTAGGCGAACTCACCCTCCCCATCCCATCTGCCCAAGCTCATCCACATTTATTGGGTTGGTGCTGCATTTGGACTGGTGAATAGCACAACCAGCTGCATCCACTAACGTGTCCTAATGGAAAGGATTCTTATTTTTAATGTTATAGAGTAATATGTAGCTCTGGGATTGTAGTAGATATATATCTTATAGTGTCTTAGGGAGGGACTGCTATTTTTCTGTTATAGAATTATATATGCCAAGAGGAATCTCTGAATTAGCCACAGTATAAAGTGTGTAGGGTGGAATGGAATAGGTGAATGGTAGGAACATACACGTAGGGCCAGGGATTACTGGATGGCTGCAAAGTGGGGACTGGGGATACAGTAAATGATAATTAGTGTGTTTGATTTTTAACTCTTTTCCAGAATTTAAAACTACAGTAAAGTTGAGGGGTTACTCTTTTACTGCACTCACTTCTTTTTTTTTTGCCATATCATATTTTCTAGCAGTAGTAGTAGTAATATATTTTATTCAGGGCAATGCCATGAAATGGATAAAATACCATTGAGCGAACTCATTTTCAAGGTGATCCAGTTATGCATGCATACAGTTACCTTACACACATTCTACATAAGTAAATAGTAATAATACAAAATTACAAAAATACACATTACATATAATGAATAAATCCAATATTTACAAGTAATCAAATGACCAACACACTGTAAAAATATATTTAGAAATTCCAAGGTATTGCTGACGAACAACATACTGCAGGTTCATGACTTTGATTATTAAACCATAACTTGATATGTTTATTTTTATTCAGCGTGGAAGAATTTCTTATTTCAATGAGAAGTTGCTTCCAAACTACCACACCCTATGTTTAACTTTGCAACTCCCTATATCTAATCTAACTTTAGGTACATTAAAATCTAAGCCAGCAGCAGACCTCAATCTTAATGATATTGACCTAAATGAGAAAAAGCAGTAACATTGAGGAAGTGTCCCTTTCAGGACCTTTACCATAAATAAAGAAATATGTAAATCCTCATTTCACTGAATCTTAACCAATTTAATTTTTGATACATCATACAGTGATGCATTCTGGGTGTACATCCAAGATGTAATGGGCCAACCCATTGTCAACCATATCAATAGAATTCAGTAAAGTGCTAGTGGCCCCAAAATATAAAAGGTCCCATAATCTATAATTGGAATAACTGTACTGTTAACCAACTTAAGTCTAGATTCAACGTCTAAGTAACTTTTCACCCTATACATTGCTCCAATTTGTTTATGAATGTTCCCACTAAGAATTGAATATGTGTCCCATTTTAATTAGCTATCTAATCACATTCCTAAATATTTATAATATGATATATATTTTAATTCATCTCCAGCTTTAGTTTTAATCTTTAAATCATAATTCTTGTATACACTAGACCTACTGAACACAATTGTTTGTGTTTTTTCACATTAATTTCATAGATTGTAATTCAAAGAAGTTTTGTAAATGTGTAAAAGCTGCCAGTAACGTTCCTAAACCAGATTGATAGAGTTCCACTAGCATAAATCACCGTGTCATCAGTGTAAAGATGAAAATCAACATTCATACCACAAAATTTAAGTTCATTTACACATATATTAAAGAGCAAAGGCCCCAGTATCAACCCTGGGGCACTCCAGGTCGAACACATTTAAAGGAAGAAACTGAAGTGCCCATAACCTTAGGGAGAGGTCCAGCTCCCCAGCCTAGCTAAAAGGGTAACATGAGTAAGGGTGTTGAAGACTTTAGACAGGTCTATAAAAATAGCACATGTCACAAGCCCATGATCCAAGCCATCTTATATATTCCCTACAACCTTAACTAATGCAGTCTGACTACTATGGTGAACTCTAAATCCAGATTGTCTACAATTTAGTCTTTCCCAGCTTCCAAAAAGTGAGCAAGCTGGTGAGATACCAAATGCTCAAAATCTTTGAGATCTGGGATGAGAGTGAAATTGGTCTATGATTTCCAATATCTATTTTTGCACCTGATTTAAGTATGGGAATTACCTTAGCTATTTTCCAATGATCTTGGGAACTCAGCAGTTTGAAGGAAAGGTTAAATATATATGATGATGGATAAGCAATAACTAGAGTTGCATACAAAAGTAACTTTGGTCGTATTCCATCAGGAACAACAGATTCTTTTGTATCTAATTTCAAAAGTTCGATTTGTAAATGTAAATTTTGAATCACCTTTTAGAAACCTAGTATATTCTTGAAAGGGAAGCTGTTTTGTGAAGATGATTCTGTTTGAAAATTTTTATTCCCCAAAGTTTCCAATTCAGAAAGAAATTTTAAAGACTTCTGCCACCTCATGACTAGATAGCATATACTGATTATTAATCAAAAATTACCTTGGCATCTAGTTTTTTGAGCATCCAGTAGCCCAATACTATACTCCAAAAGGCCTTTTCCTGGACAGCCTCCATCTGACCGACCCCAGACCTGTCTCCCAGAATTACCAAGCTCACCCTACGCCCGGACTGGGAGCAGTGTCTGCAGGAGTTAGTAGCTATCCTGCCACCAGTGAAGATTTTCTCCTCCATTTACTCCCAGGGCCCCAGGAGGGATATGCATGTGTGGAGGCATGCATTGAGTCCCACAGCCCCAGTAACGGCCTCTTTCCTCCCATCCCATTGGCCTAGCACCTGGCTCCTCCTCCTTGGCCTGTGCTGTCCCCAGCTTACACCAGGTGGTAGCCATTAGCTGGAGGCAGCCCCTACACCTCCTTGGAGAGGACACAGCTTGCCTGTCAGCAGCTCCATCCAGCTCCACCCTCCCCACCATTGTCAAGCACTGATGGTCCTGTCTTGTTCCTGAACCTGGGTTGTTAGCATGCAGCAAGGTAAGGCATCCAGCGCCTTAGCCCTCAGCACCACCTGGCCTGCCACTGTACTCACTTCTAAGGATATTTAAGGAATCTCAAGGAAGGTTAAGGGGAACACTCATTTAAGTTATTATTAAGGACATTTAGAAGCAACAGGGTGGGAATGGGAGTATAAAATGGGGCATGCTAGTGAAGGTTACAATAGGGATTGGCCAACCATAAGGTGGCAGAGGAAGTGAGAATGGTATAGGAGCAACAGGAAGATAGGGAGAAAGTGGTGGAGAATGGTGGTCTGTAATGCATGTGGTGGCTGTTTGGATAAACATACCATGGATGCTAGTGGGTGTCCAGCTTGCCACTGGATGAGGAGACTGGAGGCAGAAGTGCAATGGCTTGGTAGGAATTAGAGCAGTTACAGGGGGGAAGTGGGGAGAAATCAGGAGTAGGATGGCCACCCTCAAAGGAGTAACAAGAGTTAAGAACCAAGGAGTAACATGAGCTTTGAACCAAGGGAGGGAACAGGTTGGGGTACAGGGCAAAGAGTACAGAGGGCTAGCAGCATGAGGAAGTCTCATGACAGTAGGAAGAAACCAATGCACAGAAGTACAGCAGTGACAGGAAACATTTTCAAGGTGCTGGCTAAAATGATGGATAAGAAGGAAGGGGATCACCAAGAAGGGGCAGGAGGAGGAGGGAGTAGAATGCCATGGAACAACATTCGGCCAAAGGAAAGGAAAAGGTCAAGGGTAAGAAGGGTCCAGCAAAATGGTGGATGAGAGAGACACAGAAGAGGAGGGAGATGAGAGGAGAGGCCCAGTGCAAAATCGAACACAGGAAGCATTAAGGGAGGAACAAGATGGGGTGGAGGCTGGTGGCTTATGCAAAGGGTAAGGATAATGATGCAAATGTGCAGGGCAGGCTGGACTCTCGAAGCAGGTACAAGGAAAATGGATCAGGGAGGAAGAGAAATGAAGTGGGAGTGTACTTGTGCTGGAGACTCCATACTATAAGAGATCAGATCGGAAGTAAAGGAGAAAGACAGTCCCATATGAGTAGTGTCTGTACCGGGCTGATGGCGGTAGGGTAGGACAATCTATTCTCAAGTAGACAAGGTGGGAAGGCAGAAACCACATGTTGTGGTGCACATGGGTAAGAATAACTTGGCAGGTGAAATGGGAGAAGTGGTAAGGGAGAGATTTGAGGAACTGGGAACGTAATGGGAGAAGGTAGTGATCAGTGGCCTTCTTGGAGGTACCCCAGTGCCCAGTGTAAGTATGGTGAGGAAGGTAACGATAGAGTAGTTCAACACTTGGCTGGAGGAATGGAGTCAATCCAAGGATAAGGGTTAGTAGGAGGCTGGGGTAGGGTCTGGGACAATAGTGATCTACTCACAGGGGACTGATTACACTTGAGCAGGAAAGGGCAGGGGTGTTAAAGCAGAGACAGAAAAGTACATAGCCACAAAGGTAAATTTACACTAGACTGGGAGAGTGGTGAGTGGGAAGCTGGGATGTTGGGTCTCGAGAGGGAGACAATGAGCTTACCCCCCATACAAATTGGGATGGAATCAGGAAGGGTCGAAGGGTAGAGTTAAGATGGGTGGGAAATGGGGTAAAAGGAAAGGAACATCGTGGAGGGTTGTCTCCTTGAATGCAAGAAGCTTGGGGAACAAAACCATGAAACTACAGGCTCTATTGGCAGAGGAGGGTGGATATAGTGGCCATCTTAGAAGTATGGGCCAAGCAATGCCAGGACTGGGACCTGATGATCCCAGGGGTAGGGACAAAGGGAAAGGGTGGTTGTGATTTACTGTACATGAGGAAGGATAAAGTATGCTATGGAATAGGGGAAGAAGGGTAGAACAAAGGCCTTGTGGATTCAATTCCATGACACAAAAAATAGCTCTCATGATGAGGGTGGTATACTGGCCACCAGATCAAGGGGAGGACCTGGACAGGGAGCTAGTGAAGCAAATTAGAAAGGTGTGTGGGAAAGGTAACACAGTGACTGTGGGGGCCTCAATCTGCCAGGAGTGGATTGGGGTACCCCAGCCACCTTGAGTGCTACGAAACAGAGTCTCCTGAAGCCTTCCAGGACAGCTTCCTGGCACAGATGGTTACCAGGCTGATTAGATTGGGAAATATGCTTGATCTAGTACTGACCAGTGGGGCTGTAAGGAAGTGAGGAGAGGACCCATTGACTAGAGAGGACCATCACCTAGTGGTGGTCTATGCCCAACATGAGCAGGGAAGAAAAGGTACAGGGACCAGGGAGGCTGACTCAGATGGGCTGATTTTGGAAGGATGGGTGAAATCTTAGTGGGGCACCTAACAAGAATTCAGCCAAACTGGATATGAACCAGAAATAAGAAAAAATCAAACTGGAGCTTTTGGAGGCTGCTGAGGCCTTTACCAAATCACTGAGCAAAAAGGGAAGGTCTAAGAAACCAAGCTGGATGAGTAGGGAAGTCTTTGAAAAGGTGAGGGCAAAAAAAGCAGCATTCAGGAGATATAAGAATCCAGAAAGGGGAGGATAAGGAGGAGTACATGAAGAAGTTCAAAGAAGTTACATGGGGAGTCAGGGTGGCCAAGGTTCCAGGGAATTGAGGCTGGTAGAGGACATCAAGGATGGGGAAAGGGACTTCTTCAGATACATACTGGAGAGAAGGAGCTGTAAGGACCAGACATTGAGGATCAGGAAGGATGGGGTGGGCAAAGAAGGGGCTGGAACAGGCAGAAGCACTATATGAGTATTTCTGTTCTGTATTCATAAGGGAGAAGGATTTGTAACTACCGAGGTGGTGGGGGAGTGGGCAGGAGTAGGGGTAATGGATGGGGTGACCACAGAGGGCAGGGTATTTGAAGGTCTAAGGGCTCTGAGGGTGGATGAGGCACTAGGACTGGATGGCATACATCCCCAGGTGCTGAAGGAAATGGTGGAGGTCCTGAGCATGGCCACTGTCAGACCTATTCAATACCTCCTGGACACCGGTGCATACCACATGACTGGAGGATGGCCCACGTGGTGCCCCTCCATAAAAGTGGCCCAAAGGATGAACAGCGAAATAACAGACCAGTAAGCTTAACATCCATTGTGGGGAAGCTGATGGAGACAATCCTGAAGGAGAGGTTGATGAACTTTGGGAAGACAATGGCTCCAGGATGGTCATCAGCATGGGTTTGTCTCACAAAATCATGTCAGACTAACCTAGTTGAGTATCATGACTGGGTAATGATATATTTGGACTTCAGCAAGTTAAGATATGTGGGGGAGGTGACAAAGATGGTTAAATGGATTGAGAATTGGCTGCAGGGGAGACAGCAGAGGATAGTAGTGTGGGGGTGAGCTCTCAATCTCAAGGGCTGTGGTGAGTGGAGTGCACAGGAATTGGTACTGGGGCTGGTTTTGTTTGGGATATTTATAGTGACATCTCTCATGGCATCAGGAATAAATCAGTCTATTTGCTGATGACACCAAGTTGGGGTGAGGGACAACAAAGTAGGATGGCAGGGGCTTGCAGGATGACCTGACCAAACTGGAGGAGGGTTGGAAGTGTGGCAGTTGGGGATCAATGTTAAAAGTGCAAAGTACTGCACTTCAGAGTGAAGAAGCCTGGGAGGGTTTACCAGATGGGAGGAGTGCAGTTAGGTACCACCAAGGAGGAAAAGAATCTAGGGGTGATTGTAATGGGGAAAATGAACAATACAGAGAGGTGCAGGAAGGTGGCAGCAAAGGTCAACAGGATGCTAAGATGTACTAGAGAGGAATCTCCTTCAGGAGCAGGGAGGATCCTGCATCTCTACAGGTCACTGGTCAGGCCACACCTGGAGTAATGCATGCAGTACTGGTGCCCATATATGAAGAAGGATGTAAGAATACTGGAAGGGTACACTGCAGTATGACAAAGATGATCCAGGGATTGGAGGGCAGGTCCGATGAGGAGAGGCTGAGTGAGCTGAATATGTACTCCCTGGAGGAGAGAAGGGATTGTGGGGATATGATTGAGACCTTTATCTACTTAAAAGGGATAAAGAAAACAGGTACTGAAGGGATATTTAAGCTAAGGAGGGAAGAGACATGAAAGGGCATGGTCTTAGATTGGAGGAAAGAAGATATGGGAGGAAACAAGGAGACACTTTGTCACAGAGAGGGTTGTGGCAGAGTGAACACTCTTCTGGAAGAGATGGTATCCTGTACGACAGTGGGTAGTTTTGAAAGGGATGAGACAGCATGTGGGGGTAATTGTGAAGGGCAGGGAAGTGGGTCAGCAGCAAGATAAGGGTGCTAGCTGCACACTTGCGCCTAACTTGATAGACCATGTGGCCTGTTTCTGTTGGCAAATTCTATGTTTGATATTCATATCCCAACCTATAGCTACATTAGAAAATCCAGCTAACTACAGTGTGATGTAGGGTGAGAAGGGTTAACTGATATTCTGAGACAAGATCTTCCGATTCAGAGTTTGCAACACCCACCCCCAATACCTCAAACTAATACCCGGCCCTCCCCATCCCTTCCCACACACAAAAGCATACATGGAGACAAAGAGGGAGGGAGCACAATAGATAAGACAAACTACCAGCTGACAATGGTTGACTGAGATAGCACATTGCAAGTTAGAGCATCCCATTCACAGCATCCCATTCACAGCCTATTGTTTTCAAATCTGTTCCATTGCTTTCCTCCATTCAGCCTGGCTACTGGGGGCTTTTATGTGACAATGAAACAAATTTCACACTCATTTCACAAGGTGTGTTCATACTGCAGAAAGAGAGACCGAGAGAGAGAGAGAGTTTCAATTGTGGTTGTGTTCACTGCCATAGCAAAGGTGAATTACTGTGGCTTGCAATCTGATTTTTGATTGGACTGGACTGGAGTATGTGTTCACCATTTCAGCTGCACTGTGGGACCTGCCAGGGCTGCCCCATCTCCCCTGTGTTGTCGTCCTGCACAGAGCCTCTGGCCATTGCCTTCAGTTGTCACCAAAATTTGCATGGCATTCGGTACGCAATACAGATTATAGTACACTGCTGTATGAGTAACCCCTCATTCCTCCAGCCAACCACAGTATGGTGACTTTGGTTAGGAGGAGATGGGTATGGCCTCAACAACAAAATAATAAATTATGTATAAAACGTGTCAATATATAAAAATAGATCAAACAAACTACAAAAGACCCTAAAATGTCTCTGATTATGGAATCTTTTATTTTATAAAATACTGTAGCTCACAGAGATATTTTAAAATTAATTTCAACACAGCACTAAATTAACTTTAGAATGAAAGGCATTTCATAATTTCCTCTTTGCACTGAATAACAATGGGACACAAATGGATTTGAATTGCAGAAAGTTATATCCTTGCAGTGTCGTTAGACAGTCTCTGAAGTGAGCCTGATACATTGTTCTCATACAGTATGTTGGTGATTTATAACACTGCAAAACAATGTGAAATATATTGATACACTGAAACAATGTATCAGTTTTTAGCACATTTTAACAAATCACCCGGACTTGTCACTGTTACTGCATGTGTAACCTTCACTTGCCTTAATTTTAAATTGAAATGAGCAGAATTTTTTAATTGAAAATGTTGAGCAGTCTGCTAAGTGACAGCATATGAACCTCTATTACATGACAGTATTGTCAGTTTTAGTTCTGTCAGTCACACACAGTCAAACATTCAGCTACAGTACATATGGGCAGACATTATGAAAAGGGCACTCCTTCTGGGGATTGATTTTACTATCTCTACTACCTGTTCCCAACTGGATGGAATGTACTGTCTCTATCTGTATACCACTCTGAAATATTATGTATCTTGTATTCCATATATCCTCTGTATCTCCCTCCCAGGACACATCTGGAAAGGAGCTATTGCTGCTCAGTATGCCTTTTCTGGTGAAACTTTCAAATAAATAAATCTCCATTAAGCCAATTTTGGTTTCTCCTCATTGGATTAGAGACACTCATCACAATTACATCCAACTACTTTTTCCAAAATTACTTTTTCACCCTCCTTCAGGGTGTCATTTTCCTTGGCAACATCAGTACCCTTTCTACACCTACATGAGCATATCAGTCCTCCTCTGACCTGTGTGACCTCCCCTGATTAAAACTTTGAATCTTGCAGCTCTATTTAACATGCAGTACTAGATCCTATAGTATATACATGAAAATGAGAGAATAGTGAAATGGTGCTACAACAGTAAACAGGGAATTTTGTGCTTGCAAGGAGAATGGCTCAATTTGCCCCTCCCCACTACCTGATGGTATCTAATGTATATACTGTAGAGAAATGAGAGGATTACAATTACAAATAAAAGTAGCATGTTCTATTTTAACATCATGGAGGTCAACTCACCTTCCTACACTTTTAAGATTAAACTTTAATTAACACAGTTCATTTTGATAAGGAAACTGTTGCATGAATTGTAAAATATAATGTCTACTTTGGAGTACATACATGGAAAATGACTGGTTGACCCCCACCCTCACTCTTTTTTTTTTGGGGGTAGATAAAGTTACTATAAATGCATTGGGAGTGCTTTTTTCTGTGCTCTATTTACTGTCCTTGATTTGATCTACTGTATACAATCTAAGGTTCACTGTGATTTTGTTCTTCAGGATGTGTATAATGTAAGTCCCCTACTGCACGCACTCAGGAATATAATTGTGTATGTATTATTTGGAGTATGACGGGAACAATTATGAAAACCTTTCTACTGTATGCTGTCTTCAAAAGGTATGAGCTCTGGCATGACCAATTAGTCCTCCAAAATTATTAGCATCTTCCGATACAGTGAGGACACCTTGTAGGAAGGCTACAACACAAGAGTCTATAGTAGGGGAGCAAATGCAAAACACTGGCAATTTTATGGTCCAGATCATATAGAGGAAGCACTGACAATAACATCTAAAGTTATCTGATTTACAAGAGCCCCCAACTATACACTAATAGTGTGCAAGCTTATATACAGTTGGAAGATATTGAGAGGTACATATTGTGTAGTAGCAGGTACAGTACACTGTAGGTCTAATATGGCAATAGTAAATCTAATGCAGGGAACACATGTAGCATAGCATTTTTGCATTGGATTGCACTAAAATTGTTGGATTCATTCTAAATAGCCCGTGAAAATAGTGTTCTTTTAATATGTTTCTTTTTATGTATCTTCTCCTTCCACCCTGGTTGGCAACTCTTTCAGGCCACCTGGGACCTCTATACCACCCCCACTCCCACCGCCAACTGCTGCCCCATATATACAGCCCCTAGAGAAACCCAACATATTCCATTGGCGGAGGTCCTCACCTTCCAGAGAGAAGCACCGGTAGGCTCATCCAATTAACCTGGGTGCTGCTGAGATCAGTCCAGGCTATCCAGGGATCCATGGCAGAAATGGTCTGGTAGCCATCATCTTGTCAGCTGGGGTGCCATTTCCATATTCTCCCTTTTGGACCATGGTGTGCCACTGATGGCAAGGTGTGAGCCGACGATCATCACTTTCCTTCACAGAGGATACAATGTATTGCTGTTTCCTAGCCTCTGCCAGGGGCAAGAAAACACTGGGCTGCAAACCGCCCTCCTCCCAGGAGAAGGTGAACAGTCATTGGATGCTCAAGCCTTCTCCTCCTGGCTGGCTGTCTAGTGTCTAGTCTGTTCCCAAATCAGGATCACCAGCGTCTGAGCAGAAATATAACAGCTGTACCCGATGGGTTGATAATACCTTAGTTTAATGAAAAATTTTACTGTATGGAGATAAATAAAGCTTTCCAGCAAAATAAATGCTGCAACACTGCTGTATATTTTATTCATTCATTCATTGTTGGTTAGTTTTTGATAGGTAGGATACAATAGGCATGCATATGCCTATTTTCAAGTATGTCTTGGGAGGTTACAGACAAATGCAGTATAAGGCAAAGTACAGAGACAAATAGGCAGAAGAGAGCAACATTTATAGGTAACAGGTACAGTCACAGTTTTGATGTGACCAAGGAGATTTTGATGCAATGCGGTACATGGTGCATTAAAAGAAAACAAAGAGCATTATACAATTTTCAAACAATTTGGTCACAAATACAATTTTCAATGCAACCAATGATAGCAATAGCTGCTCAGTAAGACACATTAGCTTATAAACTCTGATGTAAGGAGTAAGTGCTGCAGCAGAGAATTAAGGGCATATGATGTTTTAAAGTAAGCTGTGTAAAATAATTGTGATGAGTATTTTATTGGCTATTTTTTAATATAGGAGTGGGTAAGGGCAGAGTAGGACACTACACTACAGAAATATACTTTTTAATATCGGTGGGTGATCCAGGACAGTGGTGGGGCACTACACTATTGAAAACGTATTTGTTACTATCAGGTGAGAGATTGCAGAAAAATTATTTATGTTGTGTTTTTTGGGGCGCTAGGACACATTAGATTATAAACTCTGGGGTGAGGAGCAAGTGCTGTAGCAGAGAGACTAAGGGCATATGATGTTTTTAAAGTAAGTTGCATAAAATAGTTGTCATGAGTATTTCATTGGTTATTGCAGGATTGTGTATTTATATGGTACCTCAAAGCAATAGGATGTGAATAAAATATTATCCCTTAAATGCCATTTTTCTTTCATTTTGGGGAGACTGCACTTTATAGGATTTGCAGAGTACACAGGTAGGCAGGACTGCGGTTATGCTATGAGTCCATGCATTTGCAAACAGTGGCATTAAGCCTGTGCTCATTTTACTGTCCCCAATTGCCCACCTGGTATTAAAATAATATTTCCATAGTGTACTGTCCAACACCAGTCCCTGATCACCCACCTGATATTAAAAATAATATTTCTGTAGTGTACTGTCCCACCAGGTCCCCAATCGCTCACCTGATATTGATAAATAATGTTTTCTATAGTGTAGTGGTTCTCCCCAAAACCAATTGCCATCCCTAAACAGAAAAAAAGTCCCTTGTAGTCTAGTGTTCTCCCAACCCCCCACCTGCTCTGGTAATCACCCACCATCCACTCCCAACACCCAGCAGGACTGCCCATGGTAAGCAGTGCAGCCCTCCTCTCACCTGCATGGCTGCCCAGCGACTGAGCTATGAATGGTAGGCTCATTCATGCAGTAGTTCATTTGGTGGGCAGCCATGAAGGTGACAGTATGACTGTACTGCTCACCAACGGGCAGTTGTGCAGGGGTGATTGATCACCTGAGTGGGGGGTTGAGGGGACCACTAGACTACCAGGGACTGTTTTTTTCTGTTTGGGATGAGTATTGGAGTGTGGGGGACTACTACACTAAGGAAAACATTATTTGTTTTATATTGGGTGGGTGATACACTACATAAATATTATTTTTAATATCAGGTGGGCGATTGTGGACTGGGGTGGTACACTACACTACTGACATACTATTTTTAATAATGCGTGAGTGATTGTGGACCAGGGTGGCACACTACATATGGAAAAATTATTAGTTAATATAGGGTGGGAGATTGCAGAAAAATTATTTATTTTATGTTATGTTTTCTTTTGTGGGGGTGCTAGGATACATTAGCTTATAAACTCTGGGTGAGAAGTAAGTGCTGTAGCAAAGAGATTAAGGACCTATGATGTTTTAAAAATAAGCTGCATAAAATAGTTGTGATGAGTATTTCATTGTGAATTGCAGGATTATATATTTATACAGTACCTCAAAGCAATAGGATGTGAATAAAACATTATCCCATTAAATGCCATTTTTTCTTTTATGCTATTTTCTTTTGGGGAATGCAATGTTAGAATTTGCAGAGTACACAGGTAGGCAAAACTGTGGTTATATTACCAGTGCATGCACTGGTAAGCTATGACGATTAAGCTTGTACTCATTTACTTCTCCCCGATCCTCACCCAAAATTAGAAATAAGATTTCGCAGTGTAATGTCCCACCAGTCCCTAATCACCCACCTGATATTAAAAATAATTTTTCCAAGTGTAGTATCCACCCTGGTCCCTGATCACTCACCCGATATTAATAAATAATGTTTTCATAGTGTAGTGGTTCTCCCCCAACAACAATGACTGTCCCTGAACAGAAAAAAAATAGTCCCTAGTAGTCTAGTGGTTACCCTATCCACCACCCACTCTGGTAATCACCCACCATCTGCTCCCAACACCCAGCATGTGCCTGAACTGAGCTGTGAATGGTATGCTCATTCATATTGTAGCTCAGATTGGTGGGCAGCCATGGATGTGACAGGAGGACTGTGCTGCTCACCAATGGGCAGTTGTGCTGGGGTGGTGGGTTATTATCTGAAGTGGATTGGGAGCTGGATGGGACAACTAGACTACCAGTGACTGTTTTGTTTGGTTCGAGGGATGGCAGTGGTGTGGGGGGACCACTCACTAGGGAAAAAGTATTTTAATATTGGTGAGCAATGTGGATGGGGATGAGACACCACACTACGGAAATATTAATTTTAAAATTGGGTGGGTGATATGGGACTGAAGTGGGACACTACACTATGGAAAAATTATTTTTAATATCAGGTGGGTGATCAGGGACTGGGGTGAACACTACACTATGGAAATATTATTTTTAATATCAGGTGGGCAATCGGGGACTCGGGTTGGGACACTACACTATAGAAAAAATATTTTAATATCTGCTGGATGATCAAGGACCAGGGTGGTACACTACACTATGGAAATATTATTTTTATTTTCTGGTGGGAGGCTGCAGAAAACTGTTTACAATATTTTATGTTGTGTTTCTTTTGAGGGTCACTAATAACAATTAAGGAGTAACTGCTATTGGAGTAGCAATAAATTTAATTAACAGGACCCTCAGCAGCAGGTGCAACTCACCAGATGCACATTGTCGGATGTGTAACCCCTCACCTGCCCCATCAGAATGGACCCTGAATCCCTACAATGTGCACCACTGGATCTGTGTGCATACACTCGATCAGAAAAAAATAGCACACAGTACTGCAATTTTTGAGGTGATCCGCTACAAAGTGAAGCAGTCATATATTGTAGATATGTTTATATGTGTAACTTATGCACTTTACTTGGCCTGGAACTTCATTGAAAATGAGCTTTGCTCTATTGAATGTATTCCATTATTCCAATGAATAAAATGGTTTACTACTACTACTGGTACTAGTCACAAATACATTTCAGCAGAATAAAGACACAATGAAACCATTTTGTTTACATCTTAATTTGATGTTAATTAAAAGATAAAACAGCCCTCAATCTGACACTCTCCATTGAAAGATTGAAAAAACTGATTAAATCTGACAGGGACCCCACAATTCAACGGACACTATCTGCTGGTCACTTATGGGGAGAAAATGTATTCAGCTTCAGGAATACAGTATTACAGTGATGGCTCATTGTAGTCATTCTGTGGTTAAGTGAGGAAGAGCATTCCTACCGCATTTCTACCACACTGCACAGAGAGGTATCGATTGGTATACTGAACTGCTCAAAGAGGTACTTAGAAACATAGAAACATAGACTTTGATGGCCGATAGGACCACTTGGCCCACCAGTCAGCCCATTTCCTACCTATTGGATAAGCTGCAGATTCTAGTTAACCAACAGCCTACTTCCTGCAACCCCCAATATAATTGCTTTATGTCTGTCCCATGCATGTTTGAATTCCCCACTGTTTTAGACCCCAAACCTCTCCAGGAAGGCGGTTCCATGCGTTCACCACTCTCTCTGTGAAAAATAATTTCCTCACAATCCCTGAGCCATCCCCCTCTAATTTTAAATTGCGCCCTTGTTCTTACACATCTCTTTTCTGAAAGATGCTACCTACTGGACTTTGTTGATTCCCTTGAGGTACTTAAAAGTTTCTATCATGTCCCCGTCTCTCCTTTCATCAATGGTATACATATTAAGCTCTCTCAGTCTCTCTTCATATGGTTTCTGATGTAGACCCTGCACCATTTTAGTTGCCCTCCTCTGGACTGCTTCCATCCTGTCTATGTCCTTGCATAGATGAGTTCTCCAAAACTGCATGCAGTACTTCAGATAGGGTCTCACCAACTGTCTGTACAGAGGATAACAACTTCCCTTTTTCTACTTGTGATGTCCCTCCTATGCATCCCAGTATCCCCAGGCTCTCCTTACTGACTTCTCATTGCTTACCCACTTTAGGTCATCTGATATGACTCACCAGATCTCTTTCCATTATTGTTGTCGTTAGTACCTCCCCTGCTATTGTGTACTCTTCTCCTGGATTTTATTTCCCAGGTGCATTACTTTGCACTTCTTTGCATTGAATGTAAGTTGCCATATGTCTGATCATTTCCCCAACCTTGCCAAGTCCCTTCTCATCCTTTCTACCCTCCTTGTGTATCAACTCTGTTACAGATATTTGTGTCATCTGCAAAGAGGCATACCTTCCTTCCAGACACCCTGCAATGTCACCTATAAAGATGTTAAAGATGACTGGACCCAGTACTGAGCCCTGAGGTACTCCACTAGTAACCCCTTTCTTCAGAATGTGTTCCATTCACTATTACCTTCTATTACTGATCAGTACACCTTGGCACTGGAAAACTTTTCAGCAACTCCCACTGTATGAATTATTCTGTAAGGAAGGGAGGTCCAGGGACAGAATGTGCAGCTGTCAATGTTGTGCCATTCTGGTACCATATCACATTCTGCCCTAGGACCCCACTCCATACAGTATAATTCATAGGTTTCAGTACAAAATTGCAAATTCATACAAAGTGAATGTACCCCACTGGGTGCCACAGCAGTCCCATTAATGCCCAGCTGTCTCCCCGACTCCCCATATACCACCTCCCATGCCCCTTCTGCCTCCAGCTGTCCATTTCAGATCCATTCCACTGGAACAAGCCACTTAGACTACCTCCTGTCTGGTACAGGTGGTACTACTGCTGTGTCTGTGCAGGGCTTGCAAAATCCCCCAGAATGAGATGTTGTAACCCTGCTGTGGTGCAAACCCCCTTACAACCTGGTGCACTGGGTTGTTTGATACAACCTTAGGGCAAGGGTACATTTGCGCAGCCTCATCAGGATTTGATGCAGGCTATGCTAGAAAATTATGATTGACACAAGTTGTGATGCATGTCACCTTGCATTAAAATCTTTTGATGATCATCTCAAAATTATAAGTGCTAAAAGACAGTCATTTTATTATTTTTTATGGAATTTTCATGAAAATGCATATCTGCATATACTGCAGTCACATTTGGAGTTAGAAATCTGAAACTAGGTGCACATATAAATGTAATAATGACCCATATACCTGCAAACTTTTGTAACATTTTGGTGAATGCTGTCAAAATTATATAAAATAACCAAAATCTAAATGTTGGCAAAATTGTAGGCTACTATAGCACAGCCTTTAAGGCTTAAAACTTGGCTTGGGGCACATGCCCATGTTGCATGACTCTCTAAATCCTAACACTCTGTAAACTGTGGATAAGAAATTTTGAATTTAGATGAAAATAACTGAAAATGTCATTTTAATAAATGTTTGGCCAGAAATAACTCAGCTTCCTTTCAATCTAGGACTCTGAAATTCAGTACACTTATAAAGCTATTAGTACCTGTATACAGTACATGTCAAATGTGTATCATTCAGATATGTACTTTGACAACTAGACTAATATGACTTAAATTTAAAATTTGGCAAACTTTTGTGGAATCAGGATTGTACTTCCATGGGTATTCCACTGGCAGAATTTGATATTCTGCACATCTCTAGCTGGGAGAAGATAAATTTCATCCAGCCCTACTGTACCACCAGACTTCATGTCACTTGACAAGGCCAGTACCTCATCCTCTTGGCACAACAACAGCACATTCTAAGTATGTAGACATTCATTGCCCTAGAATACCCTCTAATGTGCCAAAAAGACCCTTCCTCTTTAACAGAATGTTATAAAATTTTAGCTTGTTTAATTGATGGCACTATCATTTCTCAAAGGCCTAGAACCACAAGGGCCTTGTATAAAATCCCTCTGGACATCTTTCCCTTAGGAACATTTCTCATTGAATAAGTTACATCTTCATGTTCTCCGGACTTGCACTTCCTAATGCAAAGCACATAACAGACAGCTAACCCCACTACATGCAGACAATGCAGTGCTAAGCAATAGAACACACTCAATTGATCTGCACTGCAGGAAAGCTAATCACTTGATCAGCATTAACATAAAGGTCCTGCAATGCCCTCCAACCATCTTGCTAAGTTTACAATGGATTCCCAACACAAATCAAACCATATTTCACTCTCACTAGCCTTTGCCCTTCTCTTGCATGGCAGGTCAGGTGTATTACTGGGAAATGTTCATAGATAAGATATTCAAATAATGTTCATGAAATTCCACAATTTTCACAATTACTCATGGAATTTGACTATTTTTTATACATTTTATTGAAGAATATTACATATGCTATTTTGCACATTTTTGGCAGCTTTAACATGGACATCCTTTAAGCAAGTGATTAATAAAACTGACACATGCAGTCTCTTTTAAGGTCTAAGAACCTACCAAATTTAATGGCATTGTAGTCTCTTGTTTTAAAGTTTTAGGGTTATACATTTGTAGTTTACATACTTGCAAAATTTAATTGAAAATGCTGTGAACATTTGACTACTTTTAATTCAGTCCCATTTAAAGCTAGAAGTATGAACTACAACAAATTTGGATATATTATTTTAAACTTAGGGAAACAGCTGAAATTAAAATGTTGGCAATTGTTTGGCAGCCTACAGATTAGTCCTGTTTGAAGCTAGACATTGAAAACTAAGTACATATATAAATGTAGTGAGAACCTGTATAGCTGCAAATGTTATTACATTTTGATTAACACGATCAAAATTATACTCAGATAACTAACATCTAAGTTTGGCAACATGTTTGGCTACCTATAACTCAGCCCCTTTAAAGCCTGAGACATAAAACTTGGTGCACATGCCATTTTGCACATTTCTATAAATCCTGAAATTATGGAGAATTTGGATAAGAAATGTTAAATTAGACAAAATAACTGAAACTTAAATTGTGAGTAAATATGTGGCCACCATAACTCAGTCTCCTTTCAGCCTAGGAGTCTGAGTTTTGTTGTACATATGCATGCTCATCGTAACAGTCTACCTCTCAACTATAGTATAATTTGGATTTGAAGTTTTAAAATTAAACTAAAATAACTGAGACTTAAAATCTAACTAATGTCCATGGAATTTTCTGCTGGCATAATTTCATAGTCTGCACAGCTCTAATATTGAGTTACATTGGAATGTTGTATAGGCTGATCCTGTCCTTGTCACTTTGTAACATAAAAACTACAAATGTATACAAGAGAAGGAAAAATGTAGATGAGAGGGTTTTAAAAGTTTTTAAAGATTGCGGATGACACAAACTAAAACTGTTTCTTGCCCTCCCAAAGGGACACATACCTGTGGCAGGTATACATTTTATAAGGTAATCTTACAGAGATTGGTTTGAAAACCCTAATGCAGACAGAAGGTTAAAGGGACATGGAATGTGTGCTAACTGACAGCTTTTTATAAAGTTGTTTTCTCAGAAATAATATGCATTCCTCTAAAGTATCGATATTTAACTGTGCTTAAATAAAAAGTTATACAAAACTGTTTCTTGCATTGTTTTGTTTTATGGGCATATTCTGCTGCAGTTCTCTTTATAGTACTTGTAACTTGGAACTGTTACTATGTCACAGTTTGTGTACAGAATGCTAATTATGAGCTGTTGTTCTATCAGAACCATGCTTAGAGTTCTCTGCACAAACTGTGTTAAAACTCCAAATTACTGGTTCCAGGAAGAGAACCATAACATAATTCTGCCCATAAACAAAACAATGTAAAATACAGTTTTTCATATCAATTTTATTCAAATACATTTAAATATGGATAGTTTAGGGAATGCATATAATTTCTGAGAATAATAACTTTATAAACAGCTGCCAATTAGAAATGATACCATGTCCTCTTTAACTGCAAGACATTTCATTAACTGTGAAACAAGCCCTACTGTGTATTTGACAATCTGTACTTGTAAAACTTTTACATCAGCAAAAGTCCAGAAAGATTAAGCTAAGAATAGGATAACACATTTGGAAGATTCAATAGATGAAGAAAATGCTCAAGCACTGCATGTTAAAAACCATGGAGATGAGCATTCATTTAACTTCTTGTGCAATGATAAGGTAAAGATTTGCTCTTCTGGAAGGAATCTTTCAGGATGTTTAAACCGGTGGCTGTCAAATGTACTAAAGGGCTTCAAGATAGATATGACCTAGAACCATTTTCCATTTGATCTTATCTATCTAAAGACACTGGGCCCAGTTCTCAAATGAATTGGACTGCTGCAAGCCCCTGGTGCACCAAATACAGGGTGCATGGGGCTTGTGGCAATCATTAGTTGGCAATCAGGATTCTCGATCCTGTGCACCACATGGCATGAGTTAAACCAGCTTTTGCTGGTCTAATAATACAGAACCTTTTCACAGGGTCTGAGTCACTGTAAAGGGGTAAAATGAAACAAATGCGTGCAGTCTTTGAGAATCCAGTACATGGTGAGCAATGTATGCGATGCAGCTGCAAGGTTTGACACGGGGCTTTGTAAGCCCTGCACCGTCCTCTGAAAATCATGCCACTGTATTTTTCTGCCTTGTCCTGTTTCTTCATGTTTGATCTTGACTGATGAGATGATGATTAAAGCGTGATGGCACTGAGTCTTCACCACTGAAAGACTGAGTAGGAATGGAAGTGTGCTCTAGTTACTGCATAATAAAATGTATGTTTAAAGCATCTGTTCAAATTCTCAGGTCCAGCTTTAATAGAATATTGGCTGTGAATTTTGAGTAATTAATTTGGACCAATTTATGTTATATTAAAGACCTATAATGATTATTTATCTATGAGCTACTTTTGTTTATAGCTTTATTTTACTTGTTTGCACTTTGCAGTGTTTTTAATTCTGCACTAGCACTTTAGTGGGTCAAATATATATGGAACACCCTTACATTGCACTGTTAATCTAGACAAAGTGTATGCTCATACAAAACATTGGCGTCTTTTCCCCTAGAACTGCATGTATGTTTGTTTGTTTTTGAATGTGTGTTTGTATGTGGTACAGTATGCAATAGCAAACATCTAGCACTTTAACATTTTATGGTGTTTTATGTGCTAAGGTGTTGTGAGTCCTGATTTTGTTCTGGTTTATTGTTAAACACCAATATTTGTACCTAAATAACTCAATCGACTGAATCATCTAAAGTGTGGCATCGCTATGTTGATGCCAGGATCTCTGGATCCTTTATATTTGGTAATGATCAGTCTAGAGGTTGAACAGTTCTAAAAGGCTGGATATACATAAATCCCCAAATTTTAAATTTTGTACCCACCAATAGCCAAAGAATGGTTAGAATTTGAAAGATGAAATGTACAGGTTTCTTAAAGTTTGGCCCAAGGATGATTCTTAATTGTTATTTTTTGACAATGTGCATACTTTTAAAGTAGCAAAATATATTCCATTATTGCACATGTTGACTGCAAAAGTGAATGTTAGAAGAGTAACTAAATTTCTGTGAAATTTAAACTGCATATTCTTACTGCTTATTGGCTACATGCACATACAGTAGGACCCATGGATATATGCACCATGATACACAGCACTTAAGGATGGCATATGCATATACTGGGTATTCAAAGGATATCCATAGATACATGAACATCCTGTGTCCCCTGCCCATCCTTCTTAGGTGTCAGTGCCTGTCCCCATACAACTTCATTACTGATCTGGGTAGGGAGAGTGAGCGTGAAACAATGGGCTGGCAAAGTACTGAATGCATGGTGCCTTATGCGCTCCCAGCCTATATCAGTGTCAGGGAGTGTTATGTGCCTTTAAGCAGCCAGACACTTTGAAGCATGGAGTTAGGCAACTTAAAATCAGATACTAGAAATACATAAAAGCACACATTCCAAAATACATAAAACAGTTAAGTTGATGGTACTCAGGAGGCTTTGATTTCAGCACAAGCTGATGAAAACATATTAAGATCCCATACTAAATGGAGATGTGAAAATGTTAAAAGTAAACAGAACTGTCCACTGAAGATGTCTGTTATATTTGAGCAAAATGTTGTGGAAATGGATGAGAAAAGAACAAATAAAATTGATTCAATAAGTAGTCTGAATTTTTTGTCTTTGTTGGAGCTTCCCTCCCCACTTTGCCAGTGTTAAGCAAGCCAGAGGGCTTCCATAATAAGTGTGTTCCCCATGACCAGTGTCCAGGGCTCTGAACACTACTCTGCAGCCATTGCACCCAGCCCTTCTCCATGCCACAGAATGCTGGGGAGTGGATTCTGGCAGGGGCACCATTGCAGGTTACAGGTAAGTCACCAGTATGTTATGGGGGCACATCAGTCCTCGTGTGGACTTCCAAATCCCATGATTCCCTGTTCTGGTGGAACAGGAAATCCGTAATGAGGGCAATCCGGGACTTCCAGAAACCCACCATCTGGCCAAAATCCATTCCCCAGCTGCTCCCACACTATGCATAGAACTATGTGACCATGCATCAGGTCAGCTGAGTTCATGAATCCTGGCCTTTGCATCTTGCAGTGGCCAGGTTCACAACAAGCAGTTGTTTAGCCCAGTACACACCCTTACCAGTGTGTATCAGGTGCCATGATGAACAGGGCCAAAGGTGACCACCAGTGATTGAAAAAGCAGTAACAAACAAATCAGTTTTCCCATTAAGATTTCTGTAATGGCTGCAGGGATCAAGCTGTAATTTCTGTGGGGGACAGTTAAGGATGTGATGATGACTAATTGTTTAGTTGTACATGCATGTTGTAATAGATACAGTATTTGATCTTCTTTTAAAAAGCAAGGAATGAAACCCATTTGTTGTTTCAGCAGGTTTCATCACTCACTCAGTAAAACACATCTGAATATATATTTTTAAAACTTACTATATAACACCAAGTGAGGAATCATACTCACTATTATCCTCCCAGCTATGGTAGTGTGTTCCTGCCATAACTGTTTCCAGGAGCACAATCCCACTGTTGGTATCCCATTCATGTTATTGTGATAATTAGCAATGGTGGGTGCCCAGTCACACAACCAGTCTCCTTCACTGCCAGACCCCTGCTGAAAAAAAAATCCTTGCCCATCCTCTAGTCCCATGTCACCCTCCTCCCCCACTGTCACTAAGGTAAATGCCTTTCCTCATCACAAGTTCTATAGATCGCCTCATGTAATTCCTCCAGCTGCTGTTTTTATGATCTACTGTATGCTTTTGGGGTGCCAAATCACACTTCATGTCTCACCCTGCTACTCTGACCTTTTCAATAGTAACTTCTATACTCCACCACTCTGTCAGCACCTCAACATTCTCCTTTCCCTTATGTATGTTGTAATCCCTCTCTACACACAATTAGGTAAAGTAGTAAAAACAAATAAGCTATATGTGAAAAACATTGAAATGAAGGACCCTTTGAAATTAAGGCACCTATTCATTTCAGTGAGGCTGCTAGTTTTATCAGTCAGAAGACAATTACACAGAGGAGTCAGCATCAAGACACAGAGCACTTTGATGAGTGACAGAGGTGTGTGCCAGTGATGGGAGTTGGGTGTGCAGTTCACAGATGGTTACTGAGGGAAGAGGGTTATGTGTTAACGGTTTTGTGAGGGTGGAAATTGATGGTGATTTTCACCCACTGCTGGTAGTTACATTTCATTAAATTTGTGTTATGGGTTAATAAAAATTGAACAAAGCTAGTTCTAGAACTTATAACTATTCCTTATATTTAGATTGTTAAATGGTTTTCTAATTAAACTGGCTTGTGGCATAGAGTTTTGGAAGCAGTCTCTCACTCTTTCTCTCCCAGTCAAAGTGACGATTTTCTTGCTGATGAATTTGTTTTGAAAACACTTCAACAAATCAGACTATTTCCACAATGCACACAAAATCAGAGCACACGGTGCACAAATCAGAATTTATTTTGGGGTACCATAGTGTTGAGCCCTGGATATCTGTCTTAACCACCAAGCTCAGATCATGAAATTTGGGTTTAACCAGCTATCTGAGCATCTCTAGTTCAAATCCCCAAACCCTGGTTTGAACATACAGTATGAGGTTGCTTTACATGGAGGCTGAACAGGTGGCAACAGGGATGATTCCTTCACATATGGTATCTTTTTCAGTTCTTGGACCACACCATGGATAGAGGATACGTTCAGAAATGCACTTGTATTTTTCTAAGGGTCTGTGTTTACCCCATACCTGTGGTACTCAATTGTGATTCAACACTGCATATTCTCTGTAAGTGATGACTGTATTTATATTATCTTTGTACATTTGGTGACTTGATGTCCTTGTATACATACTGACTTGTACATCTTTATTATTGGAATTATTTGTACTGTATTCCTGATTTTTTCTTGTGCCCCTCCCGGTTGAAAGTGGAAAAAACAAACATTTGGTCTCTGTTTACTTACCTGGTAAAATACCTTACAAATAAAGAAATACATTACCCAACATTGAGTTGCTCAAGGTGCCACTGATGAAATGTCCCCTGGCATAAAATGTTAGGTTCAGATACACCAGTTAGTATTGCACGATTCTGCTGTCTTCTGCTGTTATTTAAGTTTCAATAAAATCCTACTAAATTACGCATTTGTGTAATTTGTATTGTAAGTACATATGTCTGGATATATCCCTGTGATCTTCATTGAGTGATAGGTTTTTATGTTTTTGCTAAGTTCAGTATGTTTGGGAAAAGATATTTCACTCTTAACCAAGGTCATGTTTGTGATGAAATAAGGGATGCGAAATGAAGAAATGGATAAAGTAAATAGGTATATTTCCATAAAGCAGTTAGATAAGTTGCTTCTTATGCTTCACAGCAGAATTCTTTGTTGATATCCCAAGGTTACTAGTTCACATTCCAAGTACCCTTATTTAAAAATATGAGGCTGCTGTACAGGAAGAGCTCAGCAGGTGACTGTAGTAAAGGAACTATCACAAGATCCTTGTTCTCTTTTAGGATGTGGTCTTGGGACAAGCAATCCATTGTGGGAGATCAGGTGCAAACTATTCAAAATATGGGCTGGTTGTTTAGGTATAATCTATATAAGCAAAAATATTAATCTGCAAACATAAACTGAGCCAAATAATTTTGCAAAACTTGTGAAACTGTGGACAGTGCATGCAAGAAAAAAGGAGCTAGGTGCAATAGTGTATTGTAAATTTTGAGGATGATAAAGAGTAAACCATCATGAGTGATCATCCCCTGTATTAGGCCTTGATTATTACAGACCATACTGTACCTGGAGTACTGTTTCTAGTTTTGGGTACCATAGTACATAATGCCATTAAAAAGACAGAATGGATCCTCCACAGATATAGCAAGCTAATTACTGGCTCAGTGTACAAGAGCTATGAGATGAGATCTGACATGATTAATGCATCCTAGAGAGGCTGGGAAGGAACATTATCACACTGTTACAAATGTTAAAAGGGACAGACAGGGTGCTGTATAAAGTACATAGATATTTGTGCTTATGAGAACAAGCAAAATGAGAGGACATTCAAAGATTCCTGGCATTGTGGGATATGCAGCACGAATAGTGGTAGCATTCTGGCTTGTAATCTTCACTTACTACTTTCTTCACCACTAGGAGTGGGGGTCTTCTGATATTCACTTCAGAGCCCTGCCATGAAGTTGTCCAGCTACCAGACATCAAGGTATGGGCCCATCAGATGGATCCCTATTGTAAAATGCAACTTCCTGAATTGGCTTCCTTTATGTAATTTATTTATTTAGTATATATATTTTTATTTATTTTATTTATTTATTGAAGGAATCAAATTACAACTTTTGAGTCAAGGACTCCTTTGCAAAATGTATGTGGAAATTGGTAACTGGGAAAGGCACACTGAGTCAAGGCTTGTTTCAGGTGGGAAAAGGAACAGGAGCAGCAAAAAACAATACACACTAATAAATCATATGTACAAAATTTGGTATACAAACTGGTATAAAAAGTGTAGTCACAGTACAATATGGAACATCTGCATAAGTGCAAATAAAACAGCATCAAGACTCAGCATGTAAGGAACATTCTTAATCAGTAGAGAGACCTGTAAGGTGGAATTCTGCCTAACCAAAGGTGCAGGGATCTGCAGAGGTGATGAGGAAATAAAACCAGCAGACAGGTAGGTGAGAACCATTACATAAGGTGCATTGTCTAAACTGGCTTTGTTTAATCAAGGTGCAATATCCAATGGATGAAAAAGCCATTTAAAGTCTGTGAATGAACAAGGGTTGAACAGCAAATGTTGTGTTTGCTAGATTCTTTGATATGTATGACTCTCTCATTAGCTAGCTCCTCACAGGTTACCTACCCATTGCTTGGGGATTGCACCTCAATTAATGGAAGCCAAATTAGGCATTGCACCTTATGTAAAGGAAGCCAATTTAGGCAGTTGTATTTTAGGATAGGTACCAAACTGATTGGTAGTCTACTTTTACATCTGATGGTTGGGCAACCTCAAAGAAGGCCCTGATATGAATACCAAAGACATCCACATTTACTGGTGATAAAATAAGTAAGTGGCCAATTCAGGAAGTAAGATCTGCTATATGGGTGGGTAGGTGGATGTGCACTGAATTCTCTATTTTGGCTGATAAATCTTGTAGGTGTATCCATACTCAGACTGGACATATTCACTGCTATGTAGTAGGGAGAAAATAAGATGGACCTATGTCCCTTCAGTCTTTGTAATACTACTGTATGTTACTAGTCTCATTTTGATTAGGGACCAGTTTGAACCACAGTATGTTTTACAATTGTTTCTCCACTTTTACACCTGTGATACAATTCTTTAGAAGCTAGGACCTACAGAGACTTTTAAGGGTCATCAGCACTCAAGCATGTAGGGATGGTTTGCGAATGACTAGTGTATACTTTTCACTTTGAATCTCTCAAACTGAGTTGTGAAGTTTTGTTTGGAACTTCATAACTTATAACATTGAGCAAGTTACAACTTTATTAGTAATAACTAAAGCAAACATTCAGTATGTAGCATTTACAATTTTATGATTCCATATATGTGCAGAATGGATGTAAAAGGTGCAGTGCAAGCATTTCCACACTCCACTTGCATTTCACCACAGTACTGAGAATGATAAACTGTCATTCTTCAGCTCTTGAAATGATACACTGGACAACTTCATAGGGTGCTCAACTGGCAGTAGAGTTTATTATACAACATTATACATTACATCATCCAAATGCATTTTATTCTTCACAATGTGTACAATTGTTAATATCTTCCATCATCGAACAGTAAATTCTTCTCAAAGTCCATTCTTCTTCCATATTTACCTCCCAACAGCACTTTTCCCAGGGTACGGATGCATGACCCGACATTGCCTTCCATGCAAAACTTTCCTTCCTTTATTTCCTTCACTGGGGTTGGATGTCAAGAATCTGACCCCCAGATCCCCCTTTCTGAGCAGCCCTCCATCACCTCAGTGAGGCTCCAGTCAGATTTTGACACAGCCTGTGCCTGATTCTTACCACCAGCCCCTCCCCTGTGTCCCCTACCTCTCTCCTTGCACCCTTCCCCCTCCCTCCCTTCTCACTTCCTTCTTCAGCTGCTTCCTGCAATAGCTCTCCACTGACCTCCCTGTTGTCTCTTTTTGTTTCTTGCCCTCTTCCAGCCAAGTCATACCAATTATGCCTTTTACTCATTGCCCCACCCCCCTTTGCTGCCATTTGCCAGCATCCTGCTTACAACCTTGTCCAAACGTTGCCCTCTGTTGGTAGCCCAACCATCATCCACACCAACCCTTTGTCCTTACCCTCAAACCAGTGGCCGACTTATTTTCCCCTTTCATTACCCTCTCTACTACTCCACCATGCTTCCCTGTCTGCTTACCTGCCTTACTGGGTGGGAGAGTGAGAAATCAATTTCTTAGCAAAAAGGCTCTCTACACCTTTACAACCCTAATATTTCTCCTGAAGACCCTTTTCCCCAATCCCTAATCAGTCACCTCCTCCTCACCTTCCTTCTGTGTTGACTAATCATCTGACTCACCTGTCTCCTCCCTCTTTTACCTATGAGTCACCTCTCCTCCCTATACCCCCTACCCTCTCCCCTTCCTGCCTGCATCCTTAAACCCCTGACAATTGAGGTTACCTCGGAACAGGTAACCCCATTTGTCAGTGGATTCCCTCAAAATGATACACTGGACAGCTTCATTGGGTGCTCAATTGGCAGTACAGTTTTTATACATTATACATTACATCATCCAAATGTACTTTATTCTTCACAATATGCACAATTGTTAACATCTTCCATCATCAATAGTTAATCCATGTTAAAGTCCAATCTGATTCTATGTTTATCTTCCAGCAAACTCTTCTCAGGGTCGGATGAGTGACCCGACACCCTCTTCCATGTAAAACTTTCCTTCCTTTATTTCTGTCACCAGGGTTAGATGCCAAGAACCCAATCCCCACCTCTGTCCCTTCTGAGCTGCCCCCTTGATGAGGACCCAGCCAGATGTCGACCAAGCCATGCCTATTTCTGACCACCATGCCCATGCCGCCACCTCCACTCCTTGCACACTTCCCCTCTTCCCTTTCTCTCTTCCTTTCATTAGCCCATCTCCTGTCCTAGCAATGGACAGTGGGCTTCCTAAACCACAAGCCTTCTCCCACTCTTCCATCACCCACATCAGATGTAAAATAAAAATGACACGCTACCTCTGACAGGTGTACACCATTTTACCTGTAATATCCGCACACTCATAAAAATGTGCTTGTGTGAAATGTATGTACCTCCCCTCTCATTAAAGGCTACTGCTATCCTCCTGTTCAACCTTTGCTTGCCTTCTCTATGACTTTGATATGCTTTGCTTGTTGCCACACTCTGTGTGGTATGATCTCAGACCACCCACTTTAGCCCTGGGACACCATGCCATGATAGTCTCCATGTCTCTACTTATTTCCTGGAATAATTCCCCATGGTCTTTCCCAAGTCATTCCTCCCAAGGTACAAAGCCAACAGAACCTGTCTGGGCCACCTTAACTTTCGTTCCTCCAATAGTGGCAACAACTGTTCCCAGTGCATTCGCTGGCCTCTTTTACATTAAACATGGGTTTCCTCTTCCATCCTCCTCAGTTGATTCCCTCCTGACTTTGTTGCAGCATGTCTTTCTTTTCAATAAACAATCAAATAGCCCATGATCCACATCTGTTTCCTGCACCTCATATCTGTGGATATAAATCAACACATCAATATAACTAATTATGTATCTCTTGTAGTAGTCTGACCTTCATCTTCCCACCCACTTAACCTTTTCCTCTGACCCACCCTTGGCAGCCACCTCTCATGGTGCACCTATCAGAAATGAATGGGATGAGAATGTACTTGCATCCTCCACCAAAATCTCCATCCCTTTCTTCAATACTCCTGTCACTTAATAACATGTCACCAGAGAGTAATTCCAATGTATGAAGAACCTGTCTGTCATCGCAGGCCTGATTGCCCTATAAACCTCCATGGCCTTTACCATGCACCAAACCCTCTTGGGTTTTGTTCTGCATCATTACCCTCACCCCATGGCCTGCATTAGCTGTCTTAGAATGCTGTAACATTATTTCCACCTTTTCTCACCCCACTGGACCTCTTCCCTGCATTCCCCAATGCCATCTTTTGTTTTTTGTGTCCACCACACTGACCCTGAAAGTTTTGCCATAACTAGAAACATGACTGGAACAGACATGCCTTGTACCAGTGTGCATATACTAGCAAAAATCCCAACAATTTGTCCAACATTTACCCTGCTACTGGCCTCCTCCCATCTGGTTGCATGCCTTGCAAATTCTGCCACTCCATAACAATTTGCCTTACCACCTTTGACTTGTGTGATTCTCCCCACCTGTATGTTTGCACACCCAGCCTATTTCTGCTAAGCTCATCATGGAGTGAGCCATCTCCTCTTCCCATTTGTGCACCATGAATTTTATGACTTGCCCTTCTGTTACTGCCCCACTTTGCTCCATGCCCTCCTACTGCTAAAACTCTTGGAAACTTTCCACACTTCCTCATATGCCTTCAATGTACTTTCAGACCAAGAGCTTCAATGCAGCAGCCAGGCTTTCACATCCAATCTCCCAGAACTGGATGGGACCAATGTTCTCTGAGACAAGGCCTGTGGTGCCAATGACCTGAACGTATCCAACGGAAGATAGGAAAGACTGTCAGAAGCTTCATTCTTAACCCTTTCAATGTGCCTAGCTTTAAATAACAGGTTGAGCAGTAAACCCTCCAACATCAGCTCCTGCACTATCCTGGTCACTGTGTCTGTGGAGCCTCTCTGCCTATTAATTACTTCCACCACTGACTTCTTTTCACACCAAAAATTACCCTTAGATTCAACAGCCTCCTTCCCAAATGACCACTGATACTCATATGGAAAAAGTTCCAGAAAAGTTATGTCTTTTAAAACCCTTCCATCTCCATGCCTCCAGCCATGCCTCTGGCATCCTTTCCCCTGAAAATAGGTCCCCATGCTGCATGCAGTGTCTGTGTAGAACTCTGCCTCAGTATTGGACAACCAATCATCCTGCCAGAATTTAACCACATTGTACTTCTTTAAAAATTGTTCCCAGATCGCATAAATCTGTAGTGCCCTTTGGAAATATCCACCCAGTGGTGTGGCAACCTCACTTACCCGTGGCCCTAGCTACACTGCAAAAATGATAGTCTTAAAATAGCCAACAAAAACCTTACTTTTGTATATTTTATCCTTAAAATAAGCAAAATTATCTGCCAATGGGGTAAAATAATTATCTTAGTAAGATTTTTTAAAAATAAGATAATATGGCTTGATGTTGCTTAAAATCTTTGTTTTCTTAAAACAAGAGTACAAATCTTAAAACATGACTGTTAACTAAAAACAAGAGTTATTAGACATACTGAAAGTGAGTAAGTAAACTCTTAAATTAAGGTCGTTTAGCTAAAACAGATTTATTTGCTTAATTTAAGTATGACACATCTTGCAAATGTCTTGAAACGAGTTCTTAGACATATTGAAATGTCCTGATAATCTTAAATTTAGACTACTTCCCAAATCAAGATATTTCATTGCTTCATTTAAGTATGACAAATCTCCTAAATGTTTTGAAACAAGAGTTCTTAGACATAATGAAATGTCAAATTAAGACTGCTCACCCCAAATCAAGACATATCCTTGCTTAATTTAAGTATGAAAACTTTGCAAATGTCTTGAAACAAGAGTTTAGACATACTGAAACATCCAATCTTAAATTTAGACTGCTCACCCCAAATCAAGATATTTCATTGCCTAATTTAAGTATGACAACTCTTGCAAATGTCTTGAAACAAGAGTTTTAGAAATACTGAAAAGAAGGTGACAAGACTTTCTATAGATACATTAGTGAAGGAGGAAGTCCAGAGGGAGATAAGCTAAGCTCAAAGGAGAAAGGGGCATGTGAGGAGGGACCCTGTAAAAGCATCTATCCTAAATAGATACTTTTGCTCAGTATTTACTGAAGAGAAGGTAGGGCAGGGCCACAGCTCAGCACCATGGACATGGGGAGGGAGGTGAGCACTATTCCCATCACAAAAGAGGGTCCTACAAGAGCTCGCTAAGCTCAGGGTGGACAAGGCAATGGGACCTGATGGCATACATCCCAGGGCATAAGTAGCTAAAGGTGGAATTAGCAGAGCCATTATCAGAACTGTTTAGTGAGTCTCTGAGCACATGAGAGGTCCCAGAAGACTGGAGAAGGGCTCATGTGATCCCTCCACAAGAGTGGTAGCAGGGAGGTGGCAGAGAACTACAGACCAGTCAGTCTTACCTCAGTAGTGGCAAGATTATGGAGGCACTCCTTAAGGAAAGGATAGTGCAACACCTGGAATCCATAGGGGCACAGGATCCAAGACAGCATGGGTTTACAAAAGGAAGGTCCTGTCAAACTAATCTCATAGATTTCTTTGACTATATAACCAGAGTGGTGGACCAAGGGGAGCAGTTGATGCCACCTACCTTGACTTCAGCAAAGCTTTTGACACTGTTCCACATAGAAGATTGATAAATAAGCTGGGTAGGCTCAGGGTGTGTCAGTTGTCCACTGGGTGGCAAACTGGTTGGACGGGCAGAAACAGAGAGTGGTGGTAAATGGTATACAGTCAGAAGAGATGGAAGTCACAAGTGGGGTACCTCAGGGATCAGTCCTGGGGCCAGTCCTCTTCAATATCTTCATTAGTGACATTGCAGATGGACTAGAGGGTAAGGCTTGTCTGTTTGCAGATGATACCAAGATCTGCAACAGAGTAGATGATCCAGCTGGGGTGGACAGAATGAGAAGAGATCTGGATAAACTAGCAAAATGGTCAGAAGAGTGGCAACTGGGATTTAATGCAAAGTGCAAGATCATGCACATAGGGAAGAGAAACCCTGAAGCCACCTATAGGCTGGGAGGGAGTTGCTGGCAGTCACAAAGGAAGAAAGAGACTTGGGCATCATCATCACCAATGACCTGAAATCATCCAAGCAGACCTCTAAAGCAGTAGGTAAGGCTAGGGGATGTTAGGGTGTATTAGTAGAGGTATCACAAGTCGTAAGAGGAAGTAATATCCCTCTTCACAAGACACTGGTTAGGCCCCATCTGGAGTACTGCATGCAGTACTGGAGGCCACACCTTCACAAGGACATTAACCAAATTGAGGCAGTCCAGAGAGGACAACCAAAATGGTGCAGTGACTGTATCAGAAGACATATGAGGACAGATTCATGGAGCTCAATATGTATACCCTTGAGCAAAGGAGGGAGAGAGGTGATATGACTGAAACATTCAAACACCTTAAGGGCATTAACAAGGTGAAAGAGTCTAACATGTTTAAATATAAGAAGAATAGTAGGACAAGAGGACACAGCATGAGACTAGAGGAGGCTGATTAAGGAAATGTGAAATTATTTTTCACAGAAAAGGCGGTGGATGCATGGAATGGCCTACCTCAGGAAGTGGTGGCTATGAATACAGTGCAGGGCTTCAAACAGGCATGGGATAGGCATAAGGAGCAATACAGATGAGTATGAATAGATAGGCCACTGACAGAGCAAAGGCTGATGGCACATTTATAGGTAGAAAAGAAATTGGCAGACTGGATGGGCCTTGCAGTCCTTATCTGCTGTCAACTTCTATGTTTCTATGAAACATCCTGAAAATCTTAAATTTGGAATGCTTTCCAAAAATCAAGACATTTGCTTAATTTAAGTGTTACAAATATCACAAATGTCTTGAAACAAGATTTTCATGTCAGCAATCAAGGCTATAAATAGGAATATGTACAGTTAAACTGTGCTCATTTAATCAATAAACAAGTTAACTGCTCTGGAAAATATAGCACAATTAAATAAGTATTTAAACCTGCTTACTAATCTGAAAACATGATTCTATATTTTGGCACTGTCTCTTTAAATTACATTATTTATCCAGTAATGAACTCTGAAAAATGTACCAATATTAATTTTTCATAATTACAATCAATATTCATTGAGAGAAAGATATCCCCATGCATTTACCTCAAGGTAAGCCATTAGAATTACTTAAGAGGTTATCCAGTTTAGCAAAATTAAAATATACCCTTGTGGTATACTGAACGTTTTCTATTATAAAAACACATTAAATTGTTTTAGGTCTCTTGATGCAATACCTCATCCAAAATTCTTTCTATACAAATTTTATTTTGTTAACCAATAGTGTCACGTGAGCTTAGAATTGTTTCATTACCCTGCTTTCAACTTCATATGCCAATATCATCCACTGTAGCACTAGACTACCTGCTTGATGATGCTTAGAGCACTAAACATAGAACCAGAATGCAATTTGGTTCAATGCTCCAAGCATATTCACATATTCCTTTCTTAATTTGATAGCGAATCAATATCACAGATGTTTGCATGCCAAATTGCATTATTACATATACCACCAAAACACACAGTATCTTTGAATCCCACCTATCTGACCTTTATTAAAGTCCCCAACATCCTTGTTGCTTTATGGCAACTTTCAGCTCATAAAATGGCTCCCTACAATGATGCACTATTGTGATTTATGACAAACACATTGCTGTATGCATGCCAAAATAAACAAGCAAATAACAAAATATCATTTCAAGTTTTATTGAATTGGTTCCCATTTTGTATGAAGTTTCATTTGTTATACATTGACAGTCAACAGGTATTCTGGGTCAGTTGTTAGTGACAGACATAATTTAACTCTGAAAATGTTCATTTTTTATAACATTATCAGTTTGTGGAAGCAAGAGACAAAGACTGAAATTAAACAGCTTTGTGGTTAGACTCAGGAAAAGAGTACCATATGGTAAAGGCATGCTACATCATGTAGCCTGTGCTATTTTATACCCTGATTCAGATTTGTAAGTGCAATAACATGCTCCAGGCCATGGCTGTACAGGAGCATTAATGCAGTTGGATGTCATTAGGCCTTGGCCTTTCAATGCACAGGAGCATAAATTAATGGCTCCAAATACACCATTACATGTTGTGGGTTATAAGTTATGTATTTTAAGGCCACTTACTGCAGTATTCAAAAGTACTCCCATTTGGCAGCATATTCACTGGAAGGTTTTGGGATGGGTGAAAGAAATAGAACCCTGTTTACAATCATCAAAATGTGATGGCAGAAAATGACCGTCTTGGCCCATCTAGTTTGCCATTTAGCGCCCCCAAGATCCCCCACTCTGCCCCTGGTCAGACCCTTGCATCTGTCCCATGCCCTCTTGAATCCATCCACCATTTGGTCCCCACCACCACCCCTCAAATTCCTCACACCTATCTCCCTCCATCCATAGATCATGACTCCTAGTCCTAGCTACTACCTTTCCTGTGAATAAATTCCTCCATGGCCCACTAATGCAGAGGGATGAGGTGCTGAATGCCTTAGCTCATGCTACACCAGTGACCCGGGTTAGGAATGGCCTAGGGTAATCAGGCGCCAGCACAGGGGAACAGGATTGAGTAGCCTATTGCAGCTCTCCAATCCTGAAGTGGTGGTCGTCCTCACATATTCCTGCCACCACCGGGTGGAGGCCCAATGTTGGCACAGCTGGAGAGGTGACATGAAGGGAGGACGTCTTGACATGCCAGAGATGGGGGCGGGGAGAAAACAGGGTAAAGCTCACAAAATATATTTAAAAAAATAAGCTGCCTCCCATTTTATTCATCCCCTTAATGTACTTAAACATTTCTATCCTGTCCCCCTTCTCCTTCTGGTTTCCAGCGAGAACCAACCCAACTCCTTCAACCTGTGCTCATAGGGCTTCCCATTCAACCCATGCAGCATCTTAATGCCCTTTTCTGTACCCTTTCAGTCTCATATATGTCCCTCTGTTGATGAGGTTTCCAGAACTGAACCCCATACTCCAGGTGAGGTCTCACCATGGACTTGTAAAGATGCATCAGCACCTCCCTCTTTCTACTTGTTGTAACTCTCCCTATACATGCCAGCATTCTATTTGCTTTGCCCACCACCTTACTGCATTATGATCCACAGATCCCACTCCTACTCAGTTGCCTTCATTCTCCCCCCTCATGTGTAAGTGCTTGTAGGTTTTCCACCCCTGTACATTACTGTGCATTTTTGGCATTGACTCTTAGTTGCCCTGTATTCAACAACATCCCACACCCAACACACCTACTAGCCCCTCAATTTTCTGCCAGTTCAGGTATTACCTGCAGTATTTTGTAACTTAGGAGGCAATAGTCAGTTGCTGCTATTTTTACAATATTATTCTAAGCCAGTATTAGCTGGACACAATTGTAGTTTGCCCTGGCAAGCAGAGCTAGTCCTTCACTTCCAGTTATCTGTACACAAACATGTTCAGGCAACTAATGATGTGGAGAAAAGGAAAACTGGGGTGGGGTGACCCTTATTAGGCCCTTGTTAGTAGAGTGGTATCCTTCATTAATCTCCAACTAATCTCTAACTGGCCAACATATGGAATAGTGGATGGTCGCCCATCACAACAAGGCTGTGTTTCTCGAGGAGTTGATGTCATAGAGACCTCAAGGCTGGCTCGAGAGGTCTCATGATGTCATCAACTCCCGAGAGGAACGGCTCTTGTTGTGGATGAGCGATCATCCACTGTTTTATATAGTATGTGGACAGCCTTTATTGTCCATGGAAACCAGCAGGCTTTTTTAAATGTTTACCTTTTTTTTTTTTTTTTACGGTGCCGTCTCCCCGTTCCACCTCGCACTTGGCCTCCTGCTTCCGCTTGCTCCATCTTTCTCACAGTCAGACCATATCGGTCTGAGCAAACTCCTCCTTCTGGTTTTCTTCTTCTGTGGATGAGCAGTTTAATTTTAAAATGAAATAAAGCAATTTCTTTCCTGACAAACAGCCGTCTGCGGTTCTATGAGTGTCACTTAATGAAAGGACTGTCTACCATTCGAGCTGTAAATCGCACTGCCATGTTTTCTTTTTTGTTCTGGTAGGTCCTCAATGAATGAGCCAATCAGGTGAGAGAATGAGGTTAAAAAGCTGTTGTACTATCGATGTGATGTCAGAACGATAGTACAACAGCTTTTTGACCTTTGAACTGCCCTACAATAACGTTTAGAAAGCCACTGGTTTCCATGGACAATAAAGGCTATCCATATACTATAAAATGTTTTAAACTGAAATCAAATCTGTCGCCTCTCAACTTATGGAACTTCCCCGCCTCTCTATGCTCCAGATTATTACATGACTGAATGGTGGATATTCAGATGTATTGGGAAGTAGGTAGATTGGCTGGTCATCATGTCGGGACCAAACTATGATCTGTTCTAGCTAAATACATGCAAAGGAAAAAAGTATCAGCTGACTTTCAATGCCCTAAGCTATCGAAATAATGCATTATATACATGAATCTTGGAAAAATAACTTTAAATTACAGTGCGTAGATCAATAATTTATCACAACTAGAAAAGATAAGATCATCATTTAACTAACTACAGTATATATGCTGCTGACCAATGGCAAGAAAGTAACAAGGACAGGAACTGATTTTACATATAACAGTGTTCTAATAAAGTGTTTTTTCCAAGTTGTGAGTGCATTTTATTGTTGTTACACACCATACTCCGATATTTAACTTGGCTTTAATTTGTTAGGTGAAATTTACTTTTGAACTCTGCAACTGCCTTTTGAATGATGTATCTTATCACCAAGCACTTCGCTCTGTATCACTGACGGTGCTGTTGCTAGGAATCGAAACAACTGCTAGGAATTTGTGGTAGGCCACAGAAAGACTGTAATGAAAATGAATACCCCATTATATAAATCATACACACTCAGGTAACTTGTCCTTTGTAAATGTGGTTATTGTGTTTCACCAATGGTAATAAGGCAGCTGTTTCTCTCAGATATTACAACAGTGAAGCAATGAGTCTCTTCCACATGTAGGTTAATGGATTTTCATTTCCTGCAACTGTAAAATAAACAATAATTAAACAGTAATTTAGCAGTCACACCAAAACTATTTCATCAGCAATGCAAACAAATATAAACTTGGTCTTGATGTAACACTCAAAATCCATAAATACCAGATCATTCAGTCAGTCAATAATCAGAAAAGGACATTACATGAGAATAAACATATGTAATGGGAATTATACAATGGTGTGTGAAAATCCTGTAACCTCATTGGTCAAAACATGTCACATGACCGTGGGTAAATCCGCATAACCCACGGCTGAGGAATGGCATTTATGAAAACATAATTAAACCAATTTTAAATTTTTTTATGGGTCCATTGTATAATCTGACTGAGGGCATTCCAGGGGTGTGGGTTATTGGTTGATTTACCCACTTCTTGTGTGGTTAAGTCACTCAGCTGTGCCTTGTGACACACCTACACAAGTGTGGGTAAACTCAATAACCCACACCCTGTTCTGCCTTATTGCTTAAATGTTCACTATAAATGGGCCACACAGCAATGAGTGTGAGGCAGGGCCTGATTAGCACTTTTGCAAATATTCAGATTTTTTAACTTACTGCCTTTTCAGTTATGCCAGTTTTATCCATTTGATCTTGCAGTCCTTCCACTGGCATTTTAAAAGAATTGCTCCATCATTTGGAGAGCCTAAGACAGACAGAGCCAGCAAGCGGCCATGGAAGCATTTATTTAAAGCTCTGGTTTGTGATCTATGTCCCACTAGACTCAGACCTGGTAATGACTCTATAATGCCGAGTGAGATATTGCAAAGCCATAATGACTATTAGCATTCTAAATGAGCCATGAGAACAGCAGATGGCTATTTGTAGAGCCACATGGTGCCACTTCAAAGGGAGGGATAGGGAAGAGGTTGGAGGCAAGATAGCCTTGGGCTGTTGCAGCAACAGGAGTCTGGGTTTCATCCATTCTGTTGCACTTATAAACACCTCCAAGCACATGGCAGCTGAGTTCATGTCAGTCTGCATTGTCTTGTCTTACCAATGAAGATATAACAGTACCATTTTAGTGAAAAGCTTGTAGGGAAAAATGCAGTGTTTTATTATTCACTGTTCATCTTATGTCTATAAATTATATGTACAGATCTTCAAATCTCTGGTCTACATTTTCAAAGGAGATGCATAAAACAAATTTGAGATGTGCCACCCATCTCAAAAAATGCAGCAAAGCGTGTTATTCGAAGATATCTGATGCATCATAGCATGAAAATAATGCATGCAACACAAATGGGGTTCCATGAATATGCTGTGCATCACGGAAATGAACTGCCTAAAGTTAGGCATACAAAAGGGTGGCCTAAATTGGCCAGCCACTCACAGGCAGGCAGCAGAACTGCAGGCAGACCATCCTGAGACAGCTCTTGAGGTGCACAGAACACACTCCAGGCACCCACATACAGCAGGCATGCCAGGATGTATGAACCCTGAGCCACAGGTGCCATGTCACCACCAGCACCATCCAGAGAGCAATGCCCACACCACACACTGGATGTAGAGACCCAGCAGCAACATACTTGTGTTGCCAGGATGGAGAATAGAGGAGTGGGGCAGAGAGCATGCCAAGGGAGGGAGCAGGAGGATTCCCTTGTGCTGCTGGGACAGGGAACAGAGGAGCGGGGCCTAGAGCATACAGAGGGAGCGAGTGGGAGGGTTCACGATGCTGCCTGGACAGGAAACAGAGGGAGCAGGGCAGGCAGCATGCAGAGGGAGGGAGGAAGTGGGAGAGTTCACTTCTGCTGCTGGGACAGAGAACAGAGGTAGCGGGAGGAGAGCACACAGATGGAGGGAGCAGTAAGGTTCACTTGTACTGCCTGGATGGGGAAAGGAGGGTTTGACCAACAACACTATGTAGATAAAAGAAATGATGTGCTTTCATTGGAGCACTTAATTTCTTTCAGCTAGAAGAACAGCTTCCAGCTGTGAAACTCAGACTAGTGGCACAGTCTGGCTGCATACCCATTGTTCTGTCAGGGTGAGCCTGCTGTAGATTGCTTAACATTGGACTAGTCCCTGACACACTCTCAAATGTCATTCTACCACAAGATGTTTCTTGTGCATGCACAATGAAACAAAAATTGGTAACCAGGAGAGGCACACTGAGCCAAGGCTTGTTTCCAGGTGCGAACCTATGTGGGAGGGAGATGGAGTCAAAATAGTACACTGGTACAGTGTTAGGAAGGATGCAGAAAATGCTATAAGAAGAGAACAAAGCAAGTCAAAATAGGCAAGAAAGTAATGCGTTACAGTGCATATATGGTTATAGGAGCCAATAAGCTGAAAGGGGCCCATAACATGCAAGGTGAGTGGGGAAATGGCACATAACTTCAATGGGAAGGAGGAGCCAATAACCTGCAAGGGGAGAGGGCTAATAGACTGCAAGGGAACAGGAGTCACTAATAATCTGAGAGAGGAGAGGACTATCATCGTAACAAGGAGAGTGGTACAAAAGTTTGCAGAGGGAGAGGAGGGCTGTTACCAACAGGCATGTCCACATGTTCTGCAATCTGATTTGACACTTTTGGTGATGCAAATTTTGAGAGGTTTACACCCTCCCAGGTTAATATCATAAAGCCCACTAGCTGTAACCAAATGAACCTCTTCCTTTCCTACCACACATTTCAGTTCAAGTGGCGAATTATCCACCTCCCCAGGCAGTACTTCTCCAAAGGGCTTGATCTACATCCCTCTAAGGTTATTTGCCCAACACAGCCCATTTAAGATGTATCATCTTATTTTCAGCGGGTCCTGCTTCTGGCTATATGTCACTGCTTGGAGGTAGAGATGTTAAGAAACTAAATTTTGCCAGGAAATAGTTGCAAAACTGGCAATTCGCCACATGAACACTTCACGTAATTCTCCCATTCATAAACTTTTTTGCCAGGTGCAAAGTTTCATGGGGAAATGCACACTTATCTGAAATGGCAAAATTTTGCCTGAATTTTGCATTTTACCTGTGGAATTTTGCATTTTGCATCATTAAAATATTTTGCAAAACACACGAATTTCGTGAATATTTTGCATAACGAAATGTCCTAGTTTCGCACATCTCTACTTGGATGACTGAAGTGCTTAGAGCTGAATGATTTGCAGGAGGTCACACAATTAAGTGGCTCTTGTGGGATCTGAATCTAGGTTTCTTGTTTGCAGGGCTGTGCTTCAACCATTGTGCCACAGTGCTAAAGGGAGTAAATAAAGGTGGCCACCAGAAAATTCAGTTCTGCTCAGAATCTGAACCCTTATTTGGTACAACCTTTGAATTGGTTCAGTGACTTCATATTAGAATGTAACAATTCACATACAGGTAAAACAAGATTACAAATGTGGTTAAGTATACAAAGCTGTAAATTCATCCCAGCCATTTTCCACCCTGCAACCCCCTTTCAGTTCTCACTCAAGTTTACAAAAAAAAAAAAAACATTTGACAATGCCAAATGTTGTCTTGCTGGCTTTGGCATTAGTAGCAGGAGTTAAGAGAGATGCATAATAGGAATGGCAGTAAAGTATTGAACTAATCGTCAACTCCCACCCCACCCTGCAGAGACTGACAGGCATTGGGGTGTGCATTTGGGTCATCAGCCATAAAGGTCATGCCATTTCACCTCACCATACCCTGCAGACACCGACAAGTGTTGAGGTGGCCTTGGATGTCCAGGCTTTACACTCACACCATTCCATAAGAAAATACACTGAAATGGGTGCAGTATAGTAGAATGGGGTGAACTTTGAGGCTGAAGAGTCCAAGGCACAACTTGATGTCTGTAACTGAGTGCAGGGTTGGTGTGTAATGGCATGGGCATTACTGTTGACAATCCCAAATCACACACCTGATGCCTGTCAGTCCCTCAGAGTAGGGTGTTATGTCGGAAAAGCAGATTAGGCAATATGGTCTGAAACCTAACACCTTGGGCATTTTTGGTACTTCACCCAAGTTTTCAACATGGGCTTTTTGTGACCTCACTGCATGAACAGTGACATGACTGATTTGTTAGTCGAAAGGTGATTTTGCACAACTATGCCATTTTGACACCACAGGTGCAAAACACATTTCGAACAGGATGTGAAAAATGACAGCTGTACTGTTCATGAGGAGGTGTAAAAAATAGTAATGCTGAAAATGCGGAGGGAAAAATAACAAAATTGGTGAAGTCACAAGCATGCATAGAAACTGTGCAACGTACACTCACAATGCAATTATTCGAGGGATTTTTATCACAGATTTCCAACATTAGCATTTTGGGACCACCGCTCATGAACAGTGGCACTGTGATTTTCTTAATCTGTCCTGAAGCGTTAATTTGCACAGTGACCCCGCCCACTGTATCCCACAGATGTGAAAACATGTTTCAGGCAGGATGTGAAAATGACAGCTGTACTGTTCATCAGGCAGTGTGCGAAATGGCAATGTTGAAAATCTGGAGTAAAATTAAAAAATTGTCGGACTTACTGACGTGCATAGAAACTGTACAATGCAAGCTGGTAACACAGTCATTTTGGGGAATTTTTCTCCAAATTTGCAACAGCATCTTTTGGGACCTCTCTTTATGAACACTGTCACCAAGATTTTCTTAATCTGTCCAGAACATTGATTTCATACTCAGACTGCACCATTGTGCACCACATGTACAAAACACATTTCAGGACAGATGTGAAAAACAACAGCTGTACTGTTCATAAGAGTGTGGAAATACGGCCATGTTGAAAATATGGAGTGAAAATATTAAAATTCTCAAAGTTATGTTGTGGAACTGCAACACACGCTTGTAACACTGTCATTATTGGAAATTTTTCCACCAAATTTTCAGCATAGGCTTGGGGAGCCTACCTCATGAACTGTGACACTGTTGTTTCATTAATCAGTCCTGAAAGGTGAATCCATGCAGTGACCATGAAATCACCTTTGGGACCGAATACAAATAAAAAAGGTCAGTTTTGGGGTAGGGGAACATGATGCAGAGGGAGATTGGACACCCTCGGCATACAAACTGGACTCTAGGTGCCATTTTGCTGATGGGGATTGGGATCTTCTGTCAGAAAATTAACTGGGAAGCGGGCATGCAGACATGGGGATTAGGCACCTAACGCCGGCTTGTTGGGGAGTGTGGAGAGGTGGACGCAACAGCCGCCACCATGTTTTATTGAAATGTTACACTAAGGAAGTCACGCCGCAGCAATAAGGGGTCGCTCCCTCATTGCAGCTGTGAATTCATTTTAAGCTGGTGGCATGCTTTTCAACTGCTGTCATAGACAGCATGCAATCTAATTCGTCACAGTGCCGAGTCTGAAAAAGCAGCATGCCACTGGCCACAACACGACTGCACCTCCAAAACCTGCTATTCCAAGTTATCACAATCTGTTGCTTGCAGCGCACAAGACAACATAAAATGCTTGCTCTTATCACAGTGTCAGGAACTGAACATCTTCACAAACATCTTGCCTTCACAGCAACTCTCTCAGACCACTAAATGTTATCATTTAATAGTGCCTTCTCCTGACCCTTAATTCATGCAGAATGCCCACTCTGATTCTCTAATACATGTATCTATCTCTACGAGCAGAGAATGTGTCCAAAAGGAGGTTAGATAAGTAGTCTGCATCATTGCTGATGTAAGGAAGACATTGTTTAGTGTACTTTCCATCAGCTAAGCAGACCACTCAGCCCTCCTGGGTTCCACACCTTACTCAAATTCTCAGATGACTGTCAGAGAATGGGTGCACTGTGGAAGGGTGACTAAATTAGCTGAGATTTTGACTACTATTGCCCCACCTTTCTAAATCATGGATCTGCACTGGGAGGACATTTGGGGATTAGGTGGGTTGAGCTACTGTGTGGACAGAGGAGTATTTAAAAGACATTGTCAACTCCAGGAACCTTTGTTGGTTTATAAGCAAATGAAGCTGAAGAAGACAGAAGGGAGTTTGTGGGCAAGAAATCATTGGGTGAGGAGGAAGTAGCCAAAGAATTGACCATTGCCACATAATAATGGATTCTCCATCATTTTGCTGGCGTGTCCCAAAAAACAATGAGCACACTTTGTCCTCCTCCTTCTAAAGCAGTTGCCATGATCACAGAATGTTGTATAGCAACAACAAAATTTGTAACATTGTGCATGTACCTGTGTGAAACACTCCTACTACCATGGTTGAGGTTAATCAGATACATAGTGATGAGCGCTCATATATAAACATTTTTAAAGCAGTTCACTCAAGTTGTGTAGCTTTTGCTACTCTAAGCCAGGCAAAATTCTTCGTCTGTAACAGAAAATGGGCATGTGTATATTTTAATTATGTAGTAATTTTAGTAAGGCAATATCTGTGAAAATAAAGGAAATGCCAGAAAAGAACCTTTCCTTGGTAAATTAGTCCCTTCATTTGTGTGTTGCTCCATGCCTGTTCAATGCTCCTTCCCAGAAACAGAGGTCTTAGAAGCATTCTATTGTAGCAACCCCTTCCCCAACAGGACCTTTAAAACAAGAGAATGAATTTATTTTACATACTGCAAAGCAGGGGAGACAAACAGCTGAAGTACAGCAGATTCCTTTTGTTGTGTGTGTTTCGAGTTGTCAGAAGCTGACACCATTACCTAGAAGGTGGGGGGTGGAGTTGCAAAGCAGTGTGGTTTCTTCTGAACAGTTTTTTTACTTCACCCCGCTCCATCCGAGTTCTGCAGCACTATTGTCTATTTTTATTTTGTCCTAAATGTTTAATGCAGTGCGATGTGGTTGGTAAATGTACTCGCAAGTGGGACGTCAGTAATGCAGTCATTAGATATAATGCTAGCAGCAGCTGAGGTGAAAGGTCAGGAGCTGCAGATCGAGGAGGTGAAATGAAGCAGCAACAACAAACGTGAAGCATTACAAAATGTTTTTTTTTTGAGTGTGGGGGTGGTAATGAGGAAGAGAGGAAGTGCTACTGTAGGTTGTAGTTTTCATCAACAGCATTGTGTGCCACCATGACTCACTAAGCGAGAGAAAAATGGCGGACATTTAAAATGAAATGAGGGGTTTCAACCAATTACACAGCAGGATGGGCAGCATGATTGTGGTAATGTGGGTTGACTGGGCTGGTACTTTTAATAGCCAGGCATCTGTTGTCTGATAGAAGCCCAGCTAGAGAAGTCCCTCAGCCAATCAGAAGGCTGAAATTGTTTTACCCATTTTCTAGCCATGATGCTGCCAGCTGACAGCAGAAACACATGGCTAAAACTACGTCCCGCAGCACATGATGCCTGGATGTTAGGTGCTGCTTACAGACTATTTCCCTCCTCACCACTTCATATATTGTGCTATGTTCTTCTGGTGGGTATGACAGTAAGGGTCTGCTTTGACAGACTGAGTTAGGAATTGATGGCTAACCCCACCCCACAACAATCTTTTACTACCATCTTCCCCCGGTTCTTCTTCACCACCGCACCTTCATCTAACACAATTCCTGTTCCCCAAAGGCACAAAGTACAGTCCACTGTGCCCTCCAATCCTCATCCATAACTGGCAGTGGAAAAATTTAGATAAACTTAGTTGCTCAGTTGGGTCCTCTCCATTTGCCATCATCTTGACATCGAAATCCTCTGCCAACTGGATCCTGCCCAGGCCCCTTGCTGTAAAAATAATGGTAAGGCAATGAACGGTTAGTATGTACTCCCAGTCTTGTCAAGGAGGGGATGGGATCTTGGTATCTTTGCCTGGCTGTTCAGTTCACACCATCAGTTGGTAAGTGTCAGAGGTGTGACAGCAACAGCTGCTGTGATGTCAGTGAGCTCATATTGAATACCTCTATGAAAGTCTGCCAAAAGTCACTCAGCAAAATTAAGCATAAAGAGCTTTGCCTCATACTGTATGTCTGAGATTAATGTCATCTGCTTCAGGAGGTGTGGCAAGAGGGAGTCTAACTGAACAGCTGGAATAGGATACCCTTCTACCTTCTCGAATTATGGGTTTTACCATTACCATTTACCTTACTTTACCATTTTGGGACAATAAGAGGCCTGAGCACAGTTGTGTGTGTTTGGGGGACAAGATTTACATAAATGTCACCTCCATGACCTTGGATTGGGGTTAAGGTTTTGGGGTTGAGGGAAAGTTGTTGTGAGGCAAGAGAGAATGGCCAGCAGGATGTGAGGCTATGTTAGCCCACAGAAGGACCAGGCAGGGTTGGATACAGATGTGGGACTACCCCTCACCACCTGGGAAGACGACCTGAAGAAACACATTTTAAACAGTAGTGATGGGTGGATTGGTGGACAAGGGTTAAAGGGCTTCAGTCTTGATGTTTAAAGATAACAAAGACAATAGGATCTAGAGTTTAGAGCACAGGGTTTGAACCAAAATTGCAGGGTTTAATCCACTATAACCCTCTGCTACACTCCCTATGTGACCTTGAACAAGTCACTTTACCTCTTATTGCTTCAATCCATTCAGTTGTAAAAATGGCTAGCCATGGATCCGAGAGGTTTTGGTTCTGGCATATAATAAGGCCATTACCTCAGCCCTGGATTCCATTGCTGCAGTCCGTCAGCATCCTCTCCCCTTGCCATCGGTCTCTGTGGTTTGATGGGGACCTGAGGGAGATGTGACGACTAGGACGAAGGTTAGAGCGTGCTGGTGGAAATCTGGCTTAGATGCTGACTCATTTTAGACTGCTAGAGCATTATCGACTCTATCAGTCAGAAATTTCCGAAGAAGGCAGAATTTCTCTCCAGGGGAATTGCTGCTGCTCAGAACCGACCAGCTCAGCTCTTTCAAACTGTGGACAGGATGTGCAACCCAGCCTGTCTGCATGTTCATAGAGCTTTTCACAATTGCAGTGTGAAGAGCTTCCAGGGTATGTGCCCTACATACTGTAGTTTAGATCTGGTCCCTACATCCCTGATAATGGGCTGTGGCGTTGCTATAGGCCTGCTTCTGGCGCAGATAGTCTGGTGCTCCCTCGACTCTGGTGAGTACCCTGCTCCTTGAAGGAGGCAGTGGTGACACCTTTGTTGAAGAAGGCTTCATTGGACTTCAGACTCTCTCACTAACTACAGGCCAATCTCTAGACTTTCTTTGTGGGGAAGGTGATTGAGAAAGTAGTGGCTGTACAGCTGGAGAACCATTTGACCATCCATAGAATCTATGAACCTCTCCAATCCAGTTTCCAAAAGAGGCACAGCACTGAGACTGCACTGGTTCAGGTGCTCAATGATCTCCTGATGGTGAGAGACCAGAAAATGGTCCATTTTGGTACTTCTTGATCTGTCATCAGCGTTGACACCGTTGACCATGGGGTTCTGCTTGAGCACCTGAGATTCATTTGTGGGCTTTCTGGTTTGGTCCACAGATGGTTTACTTCATTTCTCACCGGTAGAATTCAGAGGGTGGTGTCGGTTTTTTAACTCTGACCCTATCTCTCTGTCTTGTGGGTGCCTCAGGGCTCAGTGCTGTCTCCCATGTTGTTCTGTGTGCATGCTTCCCTCTGAGACATTTTAAGATGGTATGGGCTGAAGTTTCATTGCTATGCTGATGATACCCAGCTCTACCTGTCTTTTCACCCGACCAGGATGGAGCACTCTCAGTATTCAATGACTGCCTCACCGAAATCCAGGGTTGGATGAAGTTCAGCTGATTGAAGTTGAACACTGGGAAGATGGAGGTGATGGTTGTGGATCCAGGTCGCCGGATAGGGGTTGGGAGCATGTCAATCCATAGGTTTATTCCTTGGGGACTCCAAGCTTCCTATCTCTGAACAGGTGCGAGACCTAGGGTGATTCTTGACGATGGGTTGACACTTTGTTCGCAGGTGTCGGCTGTCATTAAGTTATCCTTTATCATCTGAGGAACATCACTAGGATCGAGCACATTGTTCCATCCAGGGACCTCCCACAGTGATCTATGGTTTTGTGACCTCGCCGTTTAGATTACTGCAACTCCCTTTACTTTGGGCTTCAGGGGTTGATATCTGCCGCCTGTAGCTGGTGCAGAATTCCACAGCCCAGTTGTTGATGGGGCTCCTCGATCTTCCCACATCACACCAGTGCTGTGGGAGCTGCACTGGCTGCCAGTTCAGTGGCAGATCATCTTCAAATTTGGATTACTGACATATAAAGTCCTGCATGGATGGGCCCCTGACACCTGAAAGAGCTTCTGGTTTCCTTACCTCCCTAAGCAACCGCTCCGTTTGGCCATAGCAGGGGTTGCTGGATATTCTGATGGTGTTTTTAAAATCTTCTGAGGCCCGGCAGTTATGTTCGTGGCACCAACCCTCTGGAATTCTCTACCCCGCTGGATTAGGGAGTGCATGACTGTGGGGTGTTTCAAACAAGCATTAAAGATGTATTTATGGAACAGGGCTTATGGTGTTGAGGATGACAGACTCTAACTGTATTGCATGTTTTACTATGATTGCAGCATTGGTTTTAAATTGTTTTAACTGTGTACTGCGCTTTGACATTTGAAAGGCGATTAAAAATAAAGTTTATATTATTATTATTATTAGTGTGGTGCATCACAGTGGAGATGAGTTGTAGTTTGGATGGGTGAGTGATGGTGTGACTGCCTGCTGATTTGGTGCTACTAGTTGGGGCCAGTTTGGTGTTTTGCCTCATAGTAAGAAGGAGTATTAGTGTATGTGCATCTAGTGGTGTGGGTGGGTGATGGTGTTCTGCCTGTTGGTTGAGGCCAGTGATATGGTGATGCCTGATAGTGGGGATGAGTGATAGCATTTTGAGGGTCTAGTGTTGTGGGTGGGTGAGTGATGGTGTGAATGTGTGATGGTGTTGGTACGTGATAGGGTGGTGCCCGTGGTTGGGACCAGTAATAGTGGTGTGCCTAGCATTGGGGATGAATTATAATGCAAGTATCTAATGGTGTGAGTGGGTGATAGTGCTTCCTGTGGTGTAAGTGAGTAATGGTCAGAGTGTTTGATGGTGTTTGTGAGTGACAGTGTAGTGTGGTGTGGTGATGTGGTAGGGGTGAGCGATACTATGCTGCTTATTAATGAAGGGAAGTGATAGCCTAGTTCCTGAGGTAGTGGAATTGGGACAGTGTAGTGCATAGGGTAAGGCTGGAGTGACTATGAGGTGCAAGGGGAGTGACAGCATGGTTTTATGGGGAGGGGTAACTGTGAGGTGGTGCTTTAGTTACAATCTCCTCTGAATAAATCATGTCTGCACTTCTGCCTACTGTATCTACAGTGACCCTCTCCATTTATCCTCCAAAGTGGTCCTCTGTTGTTCTAGCTCCAGTTTCTGTAGCCTTGTCCCCAACTATGACCTCTATTGTCCGTGTATACCCAGTCATTTGTAGTGACCTCTAGAAATGCAATAATGAAACTAAGTGGTAAAATACAAAGGAAGAAAAACAAACTTGCATGCAAGTATAGGGTCAGCATCCTTGTGTGTTCTGTTCCTTCAACCTGAAAAATGAGATACTTCTAAAGAATCATGTTTTAAATTAAACCTAAACATTTCAAGGACGGCTAAGCACTAAGCTGGTTGAAAACTATTATATTTGATCCCTATGTACATTACCAAAAGGTATGCCCTCAAACTATGCCATACATTACCATTTTCCATGATGTTTAATGTGTCTATCATCTTCTAAATGTGTAAATAACCCTTGTCAAGGACAAAATTGCCCAATTAAATACTTGATTCTAAAATGGTGCCAAAAGGCAACTGAAGGGATAGTGCTCCACAACCAGCATTTTAATGTACATGGTGCTGTAACACAGCTTCAGTATCAGTAGTCCATATGAGGAATTGAAGAGATGGGCACATTTTGTTATATTAGTTACAACACTATATACATCATATTTTAGCTGTGAAGAGCTGTTGCTCCATTAAATTGCCAAGTGACATCCGACACCATTTTAGGGTCTCACCATGGCAAAGGTTCAAGTCCTGAAGTATATTAATTTACAATTTTCAAACAAGATGAGACAGCATTAAACACTAGGAAAAAAATAACTCAAGACCATGGGCCCAATTCACAGAGCTCCCTGAATGGTGCAAGGGTTTTGCCACAGAGAATGGATGCAAAGGTTTGCACCACAAGATGCACTGGGAGTGATTCACAAGAGCAGCCTGCATCAAACGCTGGTTGCGCACCAAATGGGCTTGCACCACAAAATGGCTGTGACATGGTGCTAGGGTGCTTCGGCAGACACAAGCTGCCATATCCCCTAAATCAGATATACAAACCCCTCCCATAGGGCAATATTCTAAGTACCCTCTCGATCAGCCAGGGCTGGTCAAAGGAACATAGAAGTGTCCTATGGAAGGGTTTTGAAACCTGAGCCAGTCCTCCTCCTGAGACCTTTTATTAAAAAAGCATGTCCTTGTGGCTAGTGGTCCACTCCAACCTCAGTCCCATTTTAGTAAACCAAAGCATGTCCCTGATGGTCTAGCAGACCCCCACCAGCCTCAGTCTACCCATATATTAAAACAGCATTCCTTGGTGGTCTAGCAGACACCCCAGCCCAAGCTGTCCACATAATAGATTTTTCCCTAGTGGTCGAGAGGACCCCATCCTTATCCATGATGCACCCATATAATAAACAGATATATTTCTCTGGTGGTCTAGTGGGCCCACACAACCTATCCCCTCCCTGAGACAGCAGCTGGCACAGCCCTCTGCTCCATGAGCTGCAGTCAACTGAACTGTCAATGAGTGCATACAGTATACAGTACGTGCTCCTTGACAGTTCAGCTGGCAGCTGGATGTGATGGAAAGCAGAGGGCTGTACTGGATGCCGATTAGGGATGGGGAGGGGGTGGTGGGGCACTGCCTGCCGGTAGAGGTCCACCATACCATCAGGGAAATATTCTGTATATTATATGGGCACATTAAGGATAGAGAGTGGGTCTGGTAGACCACCAAGAAAAACTATTATTATATGGGCAGATCAGGGCTGTGGGGGATGGGGGATCCGTTACACCACCAGGCATGTGATTTTTTTTTACTAAAAGGGAATTGAGGTTATAGAGGGCTGCTAGCCATCAAGGTTGTCCTAGAGTGGTGCACAGCCACCCGTAGCTTGTGGCACACCATCCAGACTGGCCTTCTGTTTGGCACACAGCCACGGTAGCAAAAGGCCATGGATTTTGCCACCAGGACCCTGCACGATACTGAATCAGTCACAGGGTCCTTCATATTATTGGCAATTAGCACAAGCTGCAGCTGGCAAATTGCCTTTGTGAGAGTCCCATATGTTTATGTATTGTGCCTTTGAAATTCATTTCACCAGTCATCAACAAGCATTTGAATTACTTTAAAGAGACTCACCAAGATATACCACTGCACATAGCATCGGTGTCTTGCCGCCACAGGATCAAAAATAAAGTGAAGATTTCAACAAAGTTTTAAATAATTAAATAGATCCATTGCTCCTAAAATGTAAAAACGGGGTCCCAAAGACTTCCGATTGTTTGCTGCTGCTCAAGCTCCTTCCCGCTCACTAGCATGCTGACGAGATGTCACTGAGAGTGGGGGCAAACTCATTATCTGCATTGGGAACCACTTTATCTTTTTAATGATATAGTGGACATTGGCAGTGAAGGTGGCACCGGTCAACCAACAAGGCCCTTGTTATTTGACCGTGCCCACGTTTCATTGCCAAATGGCCACTATATCATTTAAAATTATAGAAAACTGCTGCCCATTGCATATAATGGAGCGCACGCCCGTGCTCTACTGGTATCTCATCAGCACCCTAGTGAGTGTGGGCATCAGAAAAGAAAACAGGAAGTCCATGGGACCTGGTTTTCACCTTTTTATGCGAGAAGGATCTATTTAGTTATTTAATACTTTGAGGAAATCTTCACTTTATTTTGATCCTCTGGCAGCAAGGCATGGATGGCTATGGTGCAGGGGCTCACTGAGTTATCCTGGTGAGTCTCTTTAAGCATCTAAAATGTAGCTTCAAATTTTTATTTCACTAAAATAACTTTTCTGATGCCTGTTTGAGAGTTGGTGCCTTCTTTCTTCTTGGAAACTCACACCCAAAAGAAACAAAACAAACACAATAGATGCTGGGTTCATTTAAAATATGTCTATCTTTTTTTGGGGTCACTGACTGACCTTGGTGGAGTATAAATAGTAGGTGTCAAATAAAATTATGCTTCATGTTGTTCAACTGAGCCCAGATTCTTCTAGTGTAGAACCCTTAGCACAGGAGGTCAGACTATCCCCAAGGAAGAAGAAAAGATGTGAAGTGAGCTATGTGACATACAGGTATCTACATAAACAGTGTGACAAACCTGTTTATTTGATAAGTAACTGTGTAAATAAATTTATTTATCTACAGAATTACTACAACATACTCGCTTATGAACATAGTTTCATGTCACTGCCTTGGCCTCCGCTGCCAATTGGGACTACTTTAAACAGCGCTCAATTTCAGGTTTCCTGTTTCTCTGCTCCTCAGGCTCTGCCCATGGTTGGTACCCTACTTGCCCACTGCCCCCATTATGGCTGTCTGCCTACTTTCTACAAGTCTGCCAACTCATTTTCTACTCTGGACCCATCAGCTCCATTCCATTCTCTTTGCACTACTCAACAAAAGCCCCAAAACAAGAATTGTTTCTTTTAAACTGCTATTTCTGAATGGCACTGACCAGCAGTACCACTCTATTCACTCCGACTCCAACACTGCACTCGCCACTTGCCCAGGCAACAGGAAAATGCAGATCAACCAGATATAAAAATTTTACCATTTTATTAATAAAAATAAATAAAAGACTGACCAATTCATGCATATCCTAGCAGGTGCCTCCACCAGATCCACCAAGCTCACTAATCCCTGCTGCCATCTTTTATGAAAACTTTTCAGAAGCTAGATCCTGAACAAGCCATGGCTATGTCTTCATGTCAGCATCCCTAACAATGGACATAACTAGCCAATCACACCCCATTCACAAAATCCCCTTATAATGCAGAACCACAAAAGATAAATTACAAGAAGTCCCTCAAAATTAATATAAGAATACCATTGTAATATAATAAAATAAACCAAACTGATATCAACCAAGAAAGGCTTGTTGCATGAACAGAATATGCAGGGGTGGGGCTGAATGATAACTCCTTACAGTATCTGACAGTTAATATAACCATCACTGTGGCTTTACCACTATGATGTTACTTGAGGTCACAGGCAACTGCCTCAAAAAAATAAACCAAACCAATATCAAACAAGAAAAGCATGTTGCATAAAAAGAATATGTGGGGCGGGGACTTTGATAACTCATTTATCTGGCAGGTACCTGTGACCTTCTAACCATCACTCATGGCTTTGCCAATCAATGATGTTACTTGAGGTCACAGGCAACTATCCAAGATAAATGAGTATCACACATCCTCCTCATATCCCAGATATATGCCTCAGCAGACAGCTCCAGACTGACTGTGTTCCCCCTCAGAGTAGGACAGCAGCAGAGGTCAGGCCTAAGCACATCCTGGTCTTTGATCTCAGAGTAGGTGTTTTTCCTCCTTACATTTCTATCCCTTGGGATGTCAGGGCACTAGCTGGCCCAGTCAGAAGCAAGCAAATATGCTTCACTTAGGCCTTTACCAGTCTCACATCTCACTGCCTGCCACATTACCATCTGTGGTCACCCAAGTGGCAGAGGTTTTCCTCCCTCCCTCCCCAGAGGGAGTGTGTATGGGATGCTCTGTCGTCCTGCCCGGCAGGCCCCTGACAGCCCAAGCTAGTTACCAAATTCTATCTGACTGTCCAAAAGTTCATCAACAATCCTTCCTGACACCATCATTAGTTAATCCACCACATACCAGTATCCAACATGACCAACACACCCAGCACCAAAAGTCCTACTCTCCTTGACCAATAAGCTTGATAGAAACCAAGGAATTCCCAAATACTCATCTATCCCACAAATCACCAGTGCTTATGATTAAAGTCTGTAAGGAAACTAAAATCTGACAACTAAAAGCTTCCAGCACACCGGTGGGGTGGGGGGTATGGAAGTGTTTTGTGCCACCATCCAATATTTTTTACCTCCTCATTTACCTTTTTGTGTATCTTTTGCTCCCCCACACTGACAAGCCCCCATTCACCAGTCTACACAGTCCTATCACCCTGTCATCCACCAGGATGTGCCTTGTGTGGTTTTTCCTCCAGGGCCCCTCACCACAGCAGGGTCCCCAAGCCTCACCAGAGACAATGGACATCTGCTTGATAGCTGGGTGCAGGGCCTGCAGGAGACAGATGTCATCCACCAAGAAGCCCCGATCTTCCCTTGTTGTCCTATCCCTGGTACACAGCAGTCGGTGTTCAATGACACTAGTGACCAAGCAGTGCACCCTTAACATGCAGGATTCTGGGTAGCTGCCTGCTCTGCTTCTCCTGCTGGGGATCCCAGCTTTCCAACCCAAAGTAACCACTAGGGGTCAAGTTAATGCCATGCACTGGTCCCACCTCTCTGGAGGACAGATGTCCCCAGGCACTCAATCATACTACCTCCAGCAGGCACTCTTGACTTCTGAGATTGCTCAAACACATTCATTATCGTTGCAAGCTGTAGCACTACCACTACACCATCTGGGTGGCCCTCACCTTCATATATCTTTTTAACAACATGTACATTTTGCATCAAGAATTACTTCAGCTCTGGGGCTGGCCACCGGTAGTTTACTGCTTGAGACAACAGTGACCCGGGTTTGGTAGCGAGCCTGGGTTCTCAGAGGGCCAGCAGAGGGAGAAGGAATGAGTGCCAAATGGGGTGCTCTCCTTCTCCAGGAGGGATGGGTTGTTCTCCTCACTGCTGTACCACCACCGCATGGGTCACCACGGGTGGTCCTGGCACAGCGAGAAAACAGCATGAGGGAGGGGCGGGCATTGACTTGGGAACAGCGCAGAGCAGAGGTGCATCTCTGTGTGCCTCCACCTAATTGGTCCTCCTTGCGCTGTCAAATGCAGGAGGCAGGGGTACCAGAACAAGGAGGAAAAGCCTCAAATCTGTGACAAGAGATGAGCCTCATGCCAATGACTGAGAACCGAGAGATGCAGACTCCAGTTGTCCACTCCCTGAGTCTTGGAGGAAGGTAGGATATCCAGAATGGCAGGTACTACTTGGGAGCAGGGCACTCAAGGGAGCTTAATGTGTCCTTCTGGGTTCCCGCCATAGCTGAGTGGTGCATTGAGGACCTCGAGGAAAGGGGTAGACATGGGAAGTAGAAGGGGAAAAAATACATCAGCTCTGTTAAAATTTCACTTTACACACACTTTGAGATCAATGTTCTTACTACTAAAATCTCATACTGTATATTAAGTGTCAAGGAATGACATGCCCCAGCCCTCACCCCTCATCCCCACACTGTGCTGAATCTCTGGTCAGTGGGAACCTTGGATATCCCCATCACCTCATAAGCTTCAGTTTGGTCCTCTGTTGGGTCCTGTACACACTGTGCCTCTCAAAACATTTTAAATCATTGTTCATTGTGTACAGGCCCACTCTATCTAGCATAAGTTATGATGGGCAGATTCATACTAGCGCTCCCAAACTGAGTTGGCATTTTCTTGTAACTCCTGCACAAGTTTCCTGTTGTTTCCTGTAGATTAAATTGTTTCCTATGGAGACCAAACTTCTCAGTTTTAATTTATAACCATGTACTATAGGGCTATGGTAAACACTTTCCCTCTAGATGGCTCAGTTCTATATAAAATAGAGTAGTCCATGTAGATCTGAAGTCACATTATACTGAAGTGCACACACACGCTACACCCTCCTCGCTCACTTGGCTGTTTTTTTTCTGTTGGATTTCACAAGCATAAATCTGCAGCCATACATTCGGTTTTGAAATAGTTTGCAGCTCCTCACTAACCAGATTGGGGAGGGGTCTTAGACGTGATGCAGCATACTGCATTGTACCTCATACTTAAAATACATCCAAATTGCTGACAAAAAGCAAGTGAGAGTGCTGTGCTCACTTATCCACCAAGGCAGGCAGATTAGCAGTGCTGCTTTTGAGAATCAAATCAGAAAAAGACCCACAGACCAGGAAGCGGCTTCTACACAGACTCACTAATGCATTCCAATAGACTATCATTACAAAAAAAGCAGAAACTTACCTCAACCCTTTTCAGGCATGTTTATTTATCCTAAGAGCTTGTCTGCATTCCCATTTCTCACAACACCAGCCCAATGACTGCAATCTGTTCCTGAAAAAATTGTCCAACTGTTTGCAGGCTTCAAGCAGGAAGACCCGCCTTCTTCCGTTGATGGGGTTGGCTGCTGGACTTGGATGGATTCAAGAATAACTCTTCCTCAGCCGGCCAGGATAGCTGTCATAGACGAATGGCAGTAACTTGTATTAAGCTTAAAGCTATAGCTCCATATTTCGGGAGAGTCACTAGGATGAGCAGTAGCTACAGGTCATGTGTTTGCTGGCCAGGCATACAATGCCAGGAGCAGCTAAATAACATTTTAGAGTTCGACAGTGGAATAAATAACAGTTTAAAATCTAAGGCTTCACTAGTGTATCTCTCAAAAAGCAGTGAAATATCCACCAATAGATAGCCTAGCAGTGCTGCTAAGATAAACTCAGTCACCAGAGATAGTCTTTAAGATCATATTATGTAACCCCTTTGTTACCCTGGGTTACTAGAATCCCAGTAAGACCTAGTGGTAGGCAGGGAAGGCAGCTTGTGAAACTCAGTTAAATGGGTTTCACACTGTCTCACTCTGTCCTCAGTCACAGCTGAGACTAGAGGGATGACATCATAGTAGAATTGTTACAGCTGCATGAGCCACAGTTGGAATCTTCAGCTCAGAGTAGTTCTAGAACTTTGGGATTCAAAGGGCAGTCTTCCATTTGTCCTTGAGCAAGAAGGAAGCATAAGACTGTAGTTTGAGTTTTGCCTCCACACAGAAGGAAGTTTTTCTGTGTTTCACCATTCTTCAAGTGGTGGAGACCATCCCTCTGTGTCTCAGTGCCCCTCCCTCGGGGGTAGGAAAAGGTCTCTGTGGGTTCCAGGGCAATCCTTCACCCACCAAGGAAAGAAGCTGCCTGAAATTACTTTGTCTGTTTGGGTATACAGAAAGGTTAAAGGACTTCGCCTGTGGGGCCCTGCAATGATTGGGTGAGTGTTTGGCTCCAGTTTAAGGGCAAACAACTGTTTTCAGTCAGGAAATGTTATTGGGGACTGCTGTTTGGGAGCACTATATACACTAGGACGAACAAATGGAGCAGTCAGTATAAAGTTTAAATAGATTTAGAGTTCACAGTAGAGGGGTGCATCAGTTCATCCACCATGCAATCTACAGTTTTACAGTTCTGAAGTTTCTGTGTGTTCAGAGAAATGGCCAGGTGTGGGCTGTGGGAGCTGGAGGTGGATAGATCCCCATCTTTAGTAACCAGGTCCACCTCCTGGATTTCTTCTGTTTTGCTACTCGCCTCATGCGCTTGGCCAGTGATGGGGTGGGTACCCAGGCGTGGTCATGGCGAAAATCTATCTAGAGTCGCCAGACTTCAAGTGGTGTGGGAGCCACAGGATGGGAACATTACTCCTTGTTTGATGGGACTTTCGAGATTGGAAATGCAACGAAATCTCTCTAGAGTCGCAGACTTCAAGTGGTGTGAGGGCCACAGTTTTGGGAGCTTCCTTGTTTTATGGGATGTCTTTCCAAGTAGAGTTTGGGTTCATTTGCCAAGCGGACCATCAGTAGAGTGGCCGGCAGGGGCGGGCCAGTCAGGCTGTGTATCCAATGCGCATGTAAGTCTGGGCTGAGTGCCTGGTGGGTCCAAAGCCAGACAATTGTAAAGTGTTCATTCTCCAATGGACCACTGTGTTTAACCTCTAATCTGCATTACAGCTACGTAGCCCTTTAGGGGACCATACAGAGCTTTGTTTGTGTTCAGTGAGTTAATAAATAAAGCCACACTGAAAAATCCCAATTCTGGTTCTGGACATTACAGTTATTGCTTCCTGTAGTTGGATTTACTTGGGTGCCCTGTGCAGAGTAGTCAAACCTTTGTTTGTTTTCTGCAGTTATGGCCTCAGGACCAGCTCGTTACCCAGATCATGCCGGGTTGCAGTAACAGCAGCAATAAATAGATTGAGAGACATTGAAAATTGGTGCTATAGAGGGCAACTCCCTCCTGATGTGGCAATTCCTAATTATCCAGTGCGTGTGTGCCAGATGTGCTTGAGTGCTGGAAGGGATGTCTTCATGATTCCTCACTGTGCTGGATGTCTACAAAATATGGCTTGTATAAAGTGCCTCAAATGCGTTTGGCTCCACATGGATACAACTCAAGAATCTGCAGTTGGCAGCACACAGCATCAGGCGGAGCCTGTGGAGGAAGGTCCCCGAGGGAGTGGCACAAAGTTAGAGAGTGCAGAATTAGAGACTGAATCTGAAGTTGAAGTTTTGGATGCTGGATCTCAGAAAGCAAGTTCAGATAAAGCATCAATAGACCCCTGGGTGGGGGCCTAGCCCAAGTCTTGAAGGTGAAGATGAGATGCGGGAGGCGTTGAATGGGAGTTGTCGACCTCCACTCCTAGTGATGAATGGATAGTCTCGAGGTGAGAACTACTGCTCACTCTTGGGCTCAGATCCTCAGTGAAGAGGAAGATGAGGAGGAACCTAAGTGGCCTTGTGAGATAGGAACGGTACACAGCCTCAAGATCTTGCCTCGAGGAATTTGTTCAATAAGGTGGTGATGCCACTGCCCTGGCTTCACCAGAAGAAAAGAAGTCAGGGATCCGTTTTAATTTCATTGAGGATGTGAAGCTGGCAGAACCAGGGACTAGCCATCCCCAAGCCAGGCCAGCGGTCTCAGATTGACCAAAGCAAGTAAAGAGGAGAGAATGGTTCGTAGAAAGGCCAATGAAATCTTTGGTATGACCTTTCCTACCTTTCCTCGGAGAGTCTGGGAGGAGATTGAGAACTGCAGGAAATCCTGGATCTGGGATGAAGCAATGAAACATGTGCATCCTGGGGCTAACCACCATAAAGAATAGACTGTTCCATGAAAAGTATACACAGTGGAAGAGAGGCAGGACACTGTTTATGGACAGAGTGAGAATTGTGGATGGAGAGGGATGCGAAGTCTCCCACTGTGTGAATTATGTGCATCCTGATGGAGTAATAATTCAAGCCCTGACCTCTACTATTGGCCTCAGTGCAAGGACCTCCGGAAATTAAGCCCGTGCCTACAAAATGGAGAGCCGAGCAGTGGTAGTCAATACTGCCACATCTGAACTGTAAGTACCTTTATTGAACTGCCAAAATAAATAAACAAAAATTCGGGACCCATTCTTCAGTCTACAGTAAACTGTCTGCAATTTCAACCGCCTACTGGTTCCACCAGATGACTTCAGATCCAGAGGACACCAGCCCAGCTGTTTTCCTGTTCATCGCCTGTAATCGGATGACGCCGGACCAGCTGTTCCTCTTTGTTCCTGTCCTAAGGTTCCTTCTCCAGTTATGTCATCAGCCCAGCTGTTTCAGATGTGCACTCCTGTGGTTCCGGAAGATGTCCGCCCAGCTGTATCAGCAGAAATGCCGCCAGGAGAGTCTTCGAAGGACCAGGTTTGTGAATTCTGATACTTCAAGAGGCTGGTGAGTCAAAATCTCTTTTATTCTATCTGTAGACATTGCAATACACACTTTACACTATAGACTTCAAACAGTGTGTGAACTGTCCGTAAAGACTCTCCCTTCAGGATTATGGCCTTAAAAGACTATGTTCATGGGGCTCTGGCCCAGGAGAGACTCTTTAATGGACTGGCCTTTGGCCTTGTAGTCACTAGTGGACATTTAGGCATTCCATCCCCCAAAAAGTGTATTGTTATCAATGTCATTTCTGTACTTAATGTATATACTGTCTTTTCTACTTTTCTAAAAAAAATATATATATTTTTTCTTTTGGGATTGTTTAGTGTTTTGTTTATCCTGTATGGTAAGGGTTGTGGTTGTTGTTGTTGTTGAAGTCATCGTTATTTAGGTAGATCATAAATGCAGATTAGGGTGTTTTATTTTTGTTGTTTTTGTCTTTTCTACAGGTGTTCCTGGAAGAAAGAAGAGAAGACAAGAAGAGGAGGAGGCTCATCGAGTTCCTCATTTCAGTGCTTATGTTTAGAAATTAAAAGTACTGTTGTGTTTCTAATGTTGTAGTTGCAGGCTGCCAAAGGTCAGGAGGTCCCCAGGTTTTGTTTTTATTTGGGATGTTATGTAGAGGCAGATAGGTTTTCCCCAGAGGGTTAGGGGATAGACAGGCTGTGGTCCTGAATGGCCATAGGGATTGCAGTGCTGCTCTATCAGGGCTATGCTCTGGACGGTTCTACCAGAGCCACTAGGTGTCCATAGTAAGTGGATAGAGTAGAGGCTGAAATGTCAGCTATAGGCCTCAGGCCCTTAGTGTTGCCTCACCTGTGCTTGCACACAGTAGGAGGGGCCTGATCACCCCTCTCCATGGTAGCACATAGGGTGGGATGGCCTAAGGCGGGTGCATAATGACTGGGGACAGTCATTTTTCTTGGTCAAGGCGAGTGTAACCCCTTTGTTACCCGGGGTTACTAGAATCCCAGTAAGACCTAGTGGTAGGCAGGAAGGCAGCTTGTGAAACTCCAGTTAAATGGGTTTCACACTGTCTCACTCTGTCCTCAGTCACAGCTGAGACTAGAGGGATGACATCATAGTAGAATTGTTACAGCTGCATGAGCCACAGTTGGAATCTTCAGCTCAGAGTAGTTCTAGAACTTTGGGATTCAAAGGGAAGACTTCCGTTTGTCCTTGAGCAAGAGGGAAGCATAAGACTGTAGTTTGAGTTTTGCCTCCACACAGAAGGAAGTTTTCTGTGTTTCACCATTCTTCAAGTGGTGGAGACCATCCCTCGGTCTCAGTGCCTCTTCCGGGGAGTAGGAAGGTCTCTGTGGGTTCCAGGGCAATCCTTCACCCACCAAGGAAAGAAGCTGCCTGAAATACTTTGTCTGTTTGGGTATACAGAAAGGTTAAAGGACTTCACCTGTGGGGCCTGCAACGATTGGGTGAGTATTTGGCTCCAGTTTAAAGGGCAAACAACTGTTTTCAGTCAGGAAATGTTATTGGGACTGCTGTTTGGGAGCACTATATACACTAGGACGAACAAATAGAGCAGTCAGTTTAAAGTTTAAATGGATTTAGAGTTCACAGTAGAGGGGTGCATCAGTTCATCCACCATGCAATCTACAGTTTTACAGTTCTGAAGTTTCTGTGTGTTCAGAGAATGGCCGGGTATGGGCTGTGGGAGCTGGAGGTGGATAGATCCCCATCTTTAGTAACCAGGTCCACCTCACGGATTTCTTCTGTTTTTGCTACTGCTTCATGCGCCTACAAGTGATGGGGTGGATACCCAGACGTGGGTCACAACTTGAAAATCTCTCTAGGAGTCACAGACTTCAAGTGGTGTGGGGAGCCACAGGATGGGAACATTACTCCTTGTTCGATGGGAGTTTCAATTGAAGTACGAAACAAAATCTTTCTAGGAGTCGCAGACTTCAAGTGGTGTGGGAGCCACAGTTTTGGGAGCTTCCTTGTTTTATGGGATGTCTTTCCAAGTAGAGTTTGGGTTCATTTGCCAAGTGGACCGTCCAGTAGAGTGGCCAGCAGGGGAGCCGGGTGAGTCGGGCTGTGTATCCAATGCACATGTGAAGTCCGCCTGAGTGCCTGGTGGGTCCAAAGCCAGACAATTGTAAAGTGTTCATTCTCCAATGGACCACTGTGTTTAACCTCTAATCTGCATTACAGCTATGTAGCCCTTTAGGGGACCATACAGAGCTTTTGTTTGTGTTCAGTGAGTTAATAAATAAAGCCACACTGAAAAATCCCAATTCTGGTTCTGGACATTACAGTTATTGCTTCCTGTAGTTGGATTTACTTGGTGCCCCTGTGCAGAGTAGTCAAACCTAGGTCTCTTGTGCCAGGTAACCTCATCCTTCCCGAACCCAGAGAGACATATGTATATTCATGTTACAAAAATGGGCATATGCGGTTACAATTATCATTACAAATGCTGTTCTTTTTTCACTTACTAGCCAAGCTGTTTGTTGTTTTTCAGAGGTTCTGTGGCTGCTGTTTATCTCCACCTTGGCACCTCATGTTATCCTGGAGAGGCGGGGTTGGGATTATTAGCAGTCAACCTCACAACTCCTTTCATTTCACTGGAGTATTATACATTATGCAAACATTTCTAGGAAGTACAACAATCAACTTCATAAGCCTAGGATGTGGGTGTAAATAATATTCTCAACTGCAGTTAAGTGATATTGTTTTGCATTTTGAAGGGGAACCATTAATGAGGGAATTAAAATCAGAAAGAACTGATGTAACATTGCAGCAAGGGGGATCAATAAAGAGACATGGAGACTGGAGCTGCCCCATAGCATTTGCAGTTCTCTCAGATTGAATTGACATTTTCCCAGTAACTCCAGGGCAATTTTCCTGTTTTCCTGTAGATTACATTATTTCCTGTGGAGGCCAAATTGCTCTGATTTCCTGTATAACCAGTATACCACAAAAAAAAAAAACACCTCTATGCTCAGAGAAAAAGTGCCATAAACTTATTTTGTTTGTAGAAGTATAAAAGCAGGGTTTTATTGTTAACAACTAGGCACATATAAGTAAAAGATCCACACCCATATACAGGACCAAGAACATCCAATGATCATCACTTAAAAGTGTCCACAGCCAGCTCGCTGGTGCAGCGGTAGGGCTACCACTTCAACACGGTGACCCAGGTTCAGTATCGAGCCAGGGTCATTGTAGGGCTGGCCGGAGGGGAGGATCAAGCACCAGATGGGCCACTGTACTCTCCAGGAGGGATGGGCAGCTCTCCTCGTTATAATACCACCACCACCGGGTGACCACGGTGGTGCTGGTGCAGCAGAGGAGGCAGAACATTTGGAGGGGTGGGCATTGTCCAAGGACTGGAGCGGAGGTGGGTCTCTGCATGCCTCCAACTCATTGGTCCTCCTTGGCGCTGACATCTGCAGGGGTTGGACCAAAACAAGGAAAAGACCCACATCCAGGCCGGACAATGGGCTCCTCACACCAACCAAAGTGACTGCAGAGGATCCAGGAGGACTTCCAGTTGCACACCTCTGCAAGCTCAGAGGGGTAAAATGGGAGAACCTCCTCTGCCCCACCTGGGAGGGTTACCCAGGCCTCTAGATGTCCTGGAGCAGGGCACTTATCCGAGCGATCCCCGGTCCTTGCAACGTTAACCTAAGAGAAGCATTGGATGCCCCAGAGAGGGACTGGATGTGGTGATAGGGGTGGAAAACTGAAAGTGTAAAAAGCATCTTCAAGGGCACAAAATGATCATTGGGTATTCTCGGTCCTGAGTGGGGTCTTTGCCCGTGCTCCCTACTTGTTAAAGGAAGTTGTAGTTTGCAGGGCTCCCCCCCTGAAACATTAGCCTCCAGTTAAGCTTTTGGCGGAAAAGCACTTTTTTCATAAGGTGCAAATTAATTTAATTTCACTTATAAAAATCTGCTACCCAGAAGTATAGTGGAGGCTGAGGGTCCATTAAAATGTAGTGGTGTGGCAACACACCATGTGCTTCTATACAAATGCATTGAAGTGCACGTGCGATGCCACACCATTCCACTTAATGGAGCTGGTTCAAGCCTCCACTATACTTCCGGTAGTGGATTTTTATAAATTAATTTAGATTACTTTATCTTTATGAAAAAGGAGCTTTTCTCAAAAGCTTAAACGGAGGCTAAGTTTGCTGGGCTGAGCCCTTGCAAATGACAGCTTCCTTTAACAACAAAACTGCTTTTATTGTTCTACAAATAAAATACATTTGTTACATTTTTTCTCTGAACATGGAGCAGGATTTTTTGTAGTATACAGTTTGTTTGACGTTTTGACCCAATAACCCGCTTGATCTAGATGGTGGCTCTATTTTGATTTTTAATAGTTTTCCTGTATACCCAGTGCAAATCTATGGGAAGAATTTCCCTGTAGATGGCTACACATCCCTGTAAAATAGAGGAATCCCTGAGATCTAGGAGCCCTGCATTTGCTGCCTGCACACCTTTCCTGCATCTCAGAGTATGCCCTCCTATAAGACAGAACTCTACCCCTACACCTGCCTCTTGTCAGAGTGCCCAACTGCCACCCTCATGTGCTAGTTGTGCATTTACCATCTAGAAACATGGACTACTTTGCCCAAGGTGGGAGCTATGCCATTTTGTCCAGGAAATGGAGCTGTGCTCTAGTCACCAAAGAGTTGCACCCCTCTCAATAAAAATTCTGACTTTTAGTGTAATCTAATAAATGTATTTATGCACCTGTAGCTGGGTAAGCCAAGAAGTCTCCGAAAATGGATGCTTGTAAAACAAAACAAAAGTTCATAATTAAGGATCTGTATAGGTCTATGAAGAAATAAAATTGTTCAAGAGATGGAAATCAATACTTATCTGATGGCGGTACTGGAGATGTACATAGCCAACAAGGCTGACCTGTAACACAAAAAGCAAAAATAGTTTTGTATTGATGAGAAAAGAGCAGAACACAAGATTAATAGAAAGAGGAGACCTTATGAAAAGTAAAATTAAAGCTTAAAATGAAAGCTCAAATAACAGAAATGAATGGAGAAAAGGAGAAGATGGGAAATGTAGTTGCAGAGGGAGTTCATTTGTAGACCCCTCAGTCCTGTGGTGCCTTGTTTAAAAGCAAGGCTCACCCTGGTTTTTTTCTTCAATGCCTGTTCAACAACAATTTTGTTGACCGGCATCACAGCGTTATTAGATTTATGTCACTGCAAGTTGCAGTCTTACATAAATCCCGATGGACTGATGGTCCATTTTTATAGTGGAGCTCCTCATTCTAATTAAAATCAACTCTGTGTTGGAGTTGATTTGGAGAGGAGTGCAGGACTGGGAGACAGTGTGCCCCTGTCTCTGGCATACCATTACATCGACCTGTCGATGAACTGTCAGTTTTGTCAGCAGCAATGTAGGTCACTGTACTGGTGTCACTGCCAGGGTGGGGATACTACCGTGGTTCACTGAAGCTCAGACTGTGGCCCATTAGTATAATGTCATTGCTAAATATTTATTCATCTTTTCTGATGCAGTAGTGTGGGACCCAATTTTATTAACTAAGTTTATTTATGTATTTGAAATTACTTAGCCAGCATAACTCCATGAGTTGCAGATGCGGTGCCAGGGAGAACAGACACATTTGAAAGGTTAGCATATTCCAACAGGAATAGTTACATAAAGCTAATATATGTATATATATATACATTTATTTTTTTTGTCATGAAAACATAAAGCCATTTTTTGGAGGAAGTAGTAAGTCACACAAAACATACCTGAGATGATGCCAGGATTGATTCCAACTAAAAGGAGCTTGGCACAAGTAGAAAAGGAGGTAGCTATGGCCATATTGATGGTGTGTGAAAATAGAATATGAGGTTGGAGAGAGAGGCAAACCGATTCACATTGTGGAGGATGGGAACACACAGGGAAATGTAATTTTTTCATTTTAAAGCTTAGATTTGGTGAAACAACAGTTTTGAGTCCTAATGATGCAGCAGGTGCTACTTTACACAACCCAGTTTTGCTATACTGTACCTATACTGTACATGCCCTCCAGTGGTTCCATTGGTTTGCTTCTTTCTTCACTTGAGCCTCCCTCCAGTTATTTCTTTAATGGAAGTGTATGTGAAACAGTGATGCCAATTAATTTAGATTCAGTTAGTACTGTTAAAATAAATTAAATGTATACATTGTAATTTACACAGACTTGCAGATTGGTGTAAGTTTACATTTCTCTAAAAGTTGCAACATGGCTTGTTGATTTGAATATTGACTTCATAAATATTGTTTCTTACAAAGTTAAAAAATGGATTGTTGTAACACAAGCATGGTCCCAATGATGCCTTGTGACCCTATGTAGGAGTGTTTGCAACCCTGATGGGGTAACACTATATAATACAATTATTCAATTCACAGTATCTTCATCATTGTGTGCACCTTTTTCTGTTTTTAGTGTTACATTTTATGAAAGGCAGCACCTTTAGCTGCAGTGTGTGTGTGTTTCTTTTGTAACTTCACTGCACAGCATCACAGTGTACAGTAGATGATGTGAGTCAGCATAAGCAGTGGGGATCTCTGTGAGGAATTAGTCCTGGCTGGGAATTAGGGTTAGGAAGTTACAGTATGGCACTCACCATGAGACACATGTCCTGGTGTTCTCTGCGAGACTCGTTGACCAAGCATAGCACTTTCCTCCATTTCATCCTTCTCATTATGTTTTTTTTTACTAACAGTATTTTTGCACTGGATGCTGGCAGGGTACTTATCCCATTTCTGTCTCACTCACCTCACACCCACATCCCCATCCAGCCACCCAGGTTGGAGGTCCCATAGCCTGCTATGACAGGGCTCCCTAAGGGAGATCATGATCCACCTGTAGCTGACCCTGGACTTACAGTTCCTGCTGTCATTCAGCAAAGGTTGAGCATCATTGAATAGAGGTTTAGGGTCATTCAGCAGAGGTTAAAGGTCATTCAGCAGAGATTGAGGGTTATCATGAAACGCTGCTGCACATAGCATTTATCTTTGGTTGGTTTCCTAAGGTGTGGATGTGTGATGATGTCAGCATGCTGGCACACATGCTCCCCATGCATGCCCTACAGACATCCACTCCTTCTCTTGTGGTCCTTGCATGGTGTACACCCAGACTCTGCAGGGTGTTGCTCAAGTGCTGGATGCCACCATCCTCCCCACCAGAGACAGAGAGCAGTCCATGGGATGCTTATACAACCAGCCCTGGCCAGCCCTCTGATGCATGGTACTCATTCCTGAACATTGATCATCAGTGTCACAAGCAGTACGCTACTGCTGTATAAGAGGGTTGGCTCACCCATGTTACTTTTTACACATGAAATGGAAACAAGTAACAATGATAGAGGGAATTGTGAAACTGGGAGAGGGATACAAGATGGAGAGAAGGAGATGGAGTGTAAGGGAGTGTGATAGGGAGAAAAGAAAAGGAATGTGAAAGGGACATACTAGATGCATGGAATGTGAATGGGAAACTGGGAACACACAGAAAGTGAAAGAGACAGAGGGACACTGAGTGTGACAGTGAGAACTGGACACAGACTGTGAAAGAGGGATCCAGAGAGAGAATATGACGTGTGTGAAAGGGAGATAGAAAGGACCTTGAGTACAAAAGAGAGACAGGATGCAGGAGTAAAACTGAAAAGGACAAGGGAGCTTTGCAAAACCTTTCTTGCTTGTATGAAGTGCATACTGCTACTTGAGAGCTCACCTGCTGTCGATGCTGGATTCAGGTACATGGGACTGACAGCCCTGTTCTTTCCAGCCCTGCTGTGAGGAAAATATTTGTAGGGGTAATGGGGATTTTAACTGAGTCCTGACTGTGGAACCCTCTTGAGATGCTCAGGGTTCATGGGGGTGGGGCTGTGAGAGGAACCACACCTGAACTTTGTATAGATCTGCTTTCTTGCTGTTCCCCTATGACTTGCATAGGGCCCCAGATTGGGAAATGAAGAGTTCCAAGGACATTGCTCAGCTGGGGAGGCTGGTCAAGGAGCTGTTAGTTGTGGTTTGTGAATGGTGGTTAGGTGGGGAGGAGTGCCAACTGCAAGGAAGGTGATATACTAGGAGGATGCATATTTGAAGATTTCTGAGATGCCTTCCTTCTGATAAGATGTTAAACTGAGGTTTCTTCAGCCCATCTCTGGTCACCGCCTAGGTGGAAGTAAATTATAATAAACAAATAATAACTATTTATATACAGCTCTTCACAATGTATCAGAGTGCTGAACACTAAAACAATAATTAAATAACATAAAATATTCAAATACTGTTCCATAATTCCATAATCCCCATTACTCATAAAACAATCAGTTACAAGATAGCACCAAATGCTAGTTGAAATAAGTGGGTCTTAAGGGCAGTCTTGAAGCTCTCCACTGTCAGGCAGTCATGTATTCAACAAGGCAGAGAATTCCACAGGGTAGGGACCACAAATGAAAATGCTCTTAAACCAGATGTTTTTAGTCATACTCAGGAATCTCCAGCAATCCTTAGCTGATCAAATGGAGCGGCTGGAGGGGTAGTAAGGATGCAGGAGATCTTGCAGGTAGCCTGATCCCAGTCTGTGTAGGCTTTATAGGTCAGCAAGCTGACCTTGAAGGTGATCCGCCACTGAGCTGCCAGCCAGTGCAGTTTGCACAGCACAGGCGTAATATGACTGAATCAAGATGATCTAGACAGAAGCATTGCAGCAGCATTCTGCACCAGCTGCAGACAGTGGATATCAACCCCTTAAGCCCTGTGTAAAGGGAGTTACAGCAGTCAAGATGTGAAGTCACAAAGGCGTGAATCAGAGTTGACAAGTCACTGGACAGAACTAGGTGCTTAATCCGGATGATATTCCTCAGATGGAAAAAGAGGACTTAATGACAACAGACACCAGAGAACTAAGTGTCAAACGGTTGTCAAGAATTACTCCCAGATTTTGCACACTTTCAGAAGTCAGTAACTGGAACCCTCCAAGCCAAAGTCCTGAGGGCACCCCATCCCCGACCTCTCTATCCAGTAACCAGGATCCACCACCAGCACCTTGGTCTTGTCAGAACAGAGCTTCAACCAGCTGGAATTCATCCTTTCTTGGATTTCCACCAGGCAGTTATTATAGACCGAGAGCACTATCCTGATCGGGTGCAATGGACAGGTAGAGCTGTATATCATCTGCATAACATTTAAACCTCAGCCCACACCATTGCTCAATGTCTCCTAATAGCATATACACCATGAACAACATGGGGACAGCACAGAGCCCTGCAGCACCCCACAAGATGCTTTCTCCTGAAAACCTCAGAGGAATAAACTCCCAAGACCACCCCTGTGATCTACCAGTGAGGAATTAATTAAACCATCTGAGGACTGTACCAGACAGTCTGCAGATGGCACACAGGTGATACGGAACACATTGCTCTAATCAAAGAAAAGTCAGGGAGGTTCCACAGTGTCATGGCCAACAAAGGTGTCTGTAATAAAAATCTTCATTTAACAAATATCCTGTTAAAGGAACCTGATGTATAGAAATGCACATATAACAATCTCAGTTACTTTAAAATGGTATAGATTGCAGGATGGCTATTGTGAACAATAAAGGGAAAAAGCTTTCTAAACATAAATCATAAAACCAGACTGAGAGAAAAATAAAACTCCTAAAACTAGTACTGTAATCTAAAACAAGATGATGCCATGAAACTATAAATAATATTTTTAATCATTGACATTACAAGTGATTAAAATAGGAAAATATATATCATGAAATCAGCCCTTTTTCTAAACAAAATAAATCAAGATAATTTATTTTGATGTAAGTCATGTTTTTCTTACTCAATAAGAAAAAAGTCTAAAGATATTACTGGGGAAAAATGTAAGATTTTTAGTTAGTGAAATAAGATATTTAGCCTTGTCAAGATATTATTTTTGCAGTGTAATTGCCGCATAAAAGCTCTCCTGGTGAACTAGCCTAGCAGGTGAAATTTAAATGACCCAGTAATTGTAGCTATTGCCAAGGAACCCTCCTTCTTCGACTTACCTTACCAAGCAGATCCTGTAACCTGATCACCTTTCCCATTGGTAAACAAAATACTTCCTTTTCTGTGTCCATCTCTATGTCCAGAAATTCTAGCTTCATGAATGGTCCTCTGTCTTTCCTTCCATGGCTCTCATGAATTGATTCTCACCCAAATCACTCTCCATTCTACTCTTCTCATCTTCATTTTTGTGATCTATGCCTCCCTCAGCTAACCCAGGATGCACTCATCTCCTATATGTTTCTACGCTACCACCCTTGCAACTTCTGGTGAACTACTCTTTCTGGGTGATTATAACCTAGATTTGCTCTCCCCACCTCCAAATCTGCCACCTAATAAAACTGAGTTCTTTTATCCTCACCCAATTAATTACTCGTTCACAGGCTATAATCCTTGCTCCTCAAACCACTCCCTTATTAATTGGATCCTCTCAAACCACTGCCATAGAGTATCCGCTGCTGGGTTAGTGGACACAGCCTTATGGCCACTGTATCACTTACTGTATCAGAAAAACTCAACAACCCAAATAAGCCTCAAATACTTTAACGCTCAACCTTTTAATTCACTTGATTCCAACTCTCTCCTCCATGATCTGAAACACACAGATTGGGATCCAGTCTGTTCTGCATCAGACATAGACACAGCCCTGGCCTGATCCTACAAATTTTTACACATATCTGGGACTCCCACATCACTCTGATAAAATCCAGGGTCAAGAAACTCCACCAACCTTGGGTCTCTGCCCCAATAATTGCCCTATGTAAAGCTCGTGACAAGGCCTGGTCTTTAAATCCTCTTTAGACCCTCAATCCAGACAAGCCTACAACACCATCAGGAATGCATTCACAAAGGCCATAAGGTGAGCTAAAGCCAATCACTTTAGGTCCAGCTACACACCTCTCACCCTCCTCCTTCTGGAAGGTGGTCCACCCTCATCAACACTCCCCAATCAAATCGACACACCCATCCTGAAGCATAATGACCACAATTTCTGACCTAGTAAGAATAGCAGAAACCCTAAATAAATTCTTCCCTACCTGTGCTATCTCCAACCATCATACACCCTCCTCCCAAGGAGCAAAAGCTGCCCCCAAAACTCTCCTCATAACACATTTCCTGCTCCATCCCACCTCTACTGAAGAAGTACTGAATGCTCTACACTCTCTAAGCACCTCAAGTTCAGCCCAGATTGTATTCACCTGACTCCTCCAGTGCATGTCTGCACCTGCAATTGCCCTACCACTCACTTTACTATTATATCTGTTCTTTACTCCAGCATGGTCCCACAAGCCTGAAATTGACTTGCATTATCCCTCTCCACAAGGGCGGTGACCCTCAGTGCCTTGAAACTACTGCCCAATCTCCTCCTCTCAGCCCTTTCCAAATTGCAAGAAGCTTTGGTCCAATCCAGACTGACTGATTTTCAGGGTCTCAAATTTCCTTTCCCCATACCAATCTGGTTTCAGAAATCATCATTCAACTGTATCCTCCCTCCTTCAAGTCACACATCCACTAAGCCACAGAACAAGGCCATCTAACTGCAGTTTTTGAAGACTTGTTTAAGGCATTTTGATTGAGTCTGTCATCCCCAGGTCCTAAATAAACTTGAGGTAGCTGGCTCACCCTTTGCCATTCAGTGGTTTGAATCTATTTTGAAAACAGGCTCAATCTGTCAGGATTGCAACCCACTTCTCCCCTCACCCCCATACTCACTAGCATGCCCCAAGGATCGATCCTGGGTCCCATTCTGTTCTCCTTATTTATAAACAACCTCCCATCTGTTAGCTCAAGATCCCTCATTAACATGTATGCAGATGATACTGTCCTTTTCGCATCCAGCCCAGTATTAAGTGAGGTTCAAACCCTTCTACAACAAGACTTCCTCTCCATGCAATCCTGGTTCCAGGCAAACCAACTCAAAATCAATACAATGAAAACAGTTTCCATGACCTTGGCAGGGCGGAGAAAAACTAGCCAGATTACCTCCTCCCACTATCACCTCTCTGGATGGGACCCCACTAAATGCTGTCTCATCCTACAAATACTTAGGTGTGTGGCTTGACCCCCAGTTAAATTTCTCAATCCACACAGATGCCATCACTTCAACTCTGCCCTAAGCTAGGTATACTATATCGAACAGGGACTACCTCCTGTTACCAGTGAGGCATGAATTACTGACTAAAATAATTACTCCCATTTTTGACTAGGCAGATCAATTATACTGCACTGCACCTTCCTCGCTTGCCAGGCTAGACTCCCTCCTATGCATTCTGCCATTTTGCCACAAATTCTCCTTTAGAACCCACCATTTCTCTCTTCACCCTTGATATATCACCTCTGTCACATTGTCGTTTCATCCACTTGTATCACCTTAATATCAAAATATTGGTTTAACTTGCTCCTACTTACCTTTCTGAGATGCTATCACCAGTAATCACTTCACCTGACAGACTATGTTTAGTGACTCCCATTCCTTCTCACTTTCTAAACCCTCCTTGACCTCTGGCAACCCACCTACTTCACTTATAGGCTCCCTTCACTATGGTACACTCTACCACCTCCATTAACAAACTCACTCTCACACAATTGTATCAGAACATAACTACACCAACTTCCACCACCCACCTACTCCTGCTTCTAACCAAACCAGACTCCCATCATGACCATCCATTCCTCACCTCACAGGCTCACGAATATCAATGGAAACCTAGCTATTTCCTCCTGGAAGCAGCATACCTCTCAGTTCCCACATCAAATTTTTCTACAAAGCACTATTTGCAATACATTGTCCTGTCACCTTGTACTTATACCATCATCTCTATTTATTCATACAGGCTGGGATTTAACTCAGGCTGCATTACCCATAACCTCTGTGAGCATGTCCTTTAGCACCATTAATAAAGCTAATTCACGCTACATTATTAAGCAAAAGTGTACTGTGTGGGCTTCTTTTACACAGAGCTGGATACATTTAAAATCAAAAGCACACTTTACATACTTTCTTAAATTAGAATTACCTGCACCTCTTCTACCCATAACACAGACAGAGTAGATTAATGAAATAATTTTTTAAATAATTATTTGTTTAATCGATGTGGCAGATCAACCAGGTAATGGTCACATTTAACTGAAACCTATCACATTTATGGGATGATCAATCAGATCACCTACTATAAATTAAACATTTATTTGTGCAGACAGAGATTACTTTACCCCCAGTATTTGTGGCCATTTTATAAGATAGATAACCCATCTAGGGTGTGCAGTCACACTCTGATATATGCACGCCTTGAGTGGTTGAACTCACTCAGCCTGCAGCCTCATGCATCACAACACACATCAAGGTGTGCGTATATCAGAGTGGTGACGCACACCCTAGAGTGGGTTATCTATTACATATATTTTATATGTATTAAGTGTATTATGTGTGCTATAATCCTTGTTGCTCTGTCCCTGGGTGGCACTTAGAAATGCGCCTTGGCTCAGTGTGCCTTTTCTAGTTACCAAATGTTTAAATAAATTATAAAAAAGTACCCAGCTGTTTATACATATCCTGAAAACTTTCCAGCATCTCTGCTGTGATGTGCACCGCTGCCCAATCAAAGCTCCTCCAAAATTGCGTAATTGACTGACCCACCATCTAATTACAACAGGTGGTGGATAAGCCTAATTCCACTGACTGCTTTTTGGTACTAAACCCAGGGAGACACCCTGAAGTTATCCAGGGCCACTCACTAAATGGACCCTCTATCCTGCTTGCTGCTATTTCTTTTGTAACTTCATCTCCACCACTTCCTCCTTATTCCTCACTGACCCCAAATTTTTGCCGTCATTGCCCTCCTTATTCTTTGGTAATGGAGGTTGAACTTGACCTAAAACCATACCGCGAAACCAGCCTTGCCCTCTTGTCAACCCCACAATACATCCCATTTAATAGGTGTGGAGGCTAAATTAAAATGTTCTTCTCCCTCTTTTCTTTGCCCTTTATCTTCCTCCTTGCCCCACTCCATATGTCCCCTCATGCTGAAACCTCTCCTCTATTGTCTTGCCCCAAACCCCTTGCCACTCCAAATTCCCTCAAAGGGCTGCCAGGTATAGCTTTGTATCCTGTCCTATCACCTATCACTCTGCACCTTGATACTGGGTGCTGCCTCATGCACTTGGAGCACTCATGGTGGAATCTGCAATTTTCCCAGCTGCATAATGCCCTTGTACCCCCAGCACGTTTTTGCCTCTTGGGTCCCCATACCTCTATTGTGCCTCCAAAACTATTAGTTTGTTGTCTAGATGGGATCTGCACCCACAGGTCAATGTGGGTGCTATCCCATCTCACGACTCATGCATTGCCATCCTTTACCTAAATTCCTCATCATATCTCAGCCAACCATACCCCAGCTTTACCTTGTAGGTGTATCTGTTAATAGCTGATTATGACAACAATGGTATGGCCAATTCTGGCCTCTTTTGAAGCAGAATGGTGCTAAAAACCATGAACCCCACCTGGCATGTATCTGTGTTCTTGTCCTTATAGCTAGTGTCCTCAGACATCTTTCCCACCAATGCTAAAGCTACTGTCATCTTCAACTACTCACTGTCTCTCTCTCTGTTCATATTTCTTTGCTCTTTCCTTGTCCACTAGTGTAAAAAATGTCTACATACTCACCCTTCTATGTCTTCTCCTTGATGGACTGAGGCACGTGATCTCCAAACCTCAAACCCGGATGAACGCCATGATGCCTTCTGCCCCCCATGTCTATATTCTGTCCTAACTTGGTCCTTTTATCTCAATAAATGCCTTTTCCCACTCCTCCCAACCTTTCTTCCCTCACCTCAATTACACCTGCCAAATATTCCTTTAAACTCCTATTCTCAGTCAAACCTTTAAAGGATCCTGACCCCTTGGCTCAGCAGCTGCTTCTGCCTCTTCTCTGGTGGATGCTTTCCCCAGTTCTTTCCCATCATCTCCAGCCTGCACCTTCCTCTTCTTAGTCCTGTTCTCTTCCTTCTCCTCCTCCTTCTTCTTCACCACCTCCAGCAGCTCTTGGACTTTATCCATCAACTCCACCACCTTCTCCATCACAGACCCTACTCGATCTTCTGCCTTACTCCTCGTTCATATTGCTGTGGTTCCCCATGCCTGTCCCATGCATGCTTGAATCCCCATTGTGTTTGCCCCATCACCTCTACTTGGAGTCTATTTCATACATCCAACACCCATTATGTGAAGAAATACTCTTATGCTTCCCTAGTCACCCCTTCCAACCCTCGTATTGAACATCTCCTTTCTGAAAGATGCTACCTCCAAATTCTATTTATGCCTTTAGATATTTGCAGGTTTTAGATCATGTCTCCCTGTCTCTTCTCTCCTCCATGGTATACATATTGAGGTCTCCCAGTCTCTCCACATATGACTTTTGGTGCAGACCATACACCATCTGTTTTTCCCTTTCCTTGAACTGCCTCAACCTTGTCTACATCCTTACGGAGATGTGGTCTCCAGAACTGCCACTGTATTCTAAAGGAGGCCTCACTAATGATCTGTATAGTGGCATCACCACCTCCTTACTTCTGCTGGTGATACCTCTCCCTATGCACTCCAGCATCACACTGGCCCTCCCCACAGTCTTGACACATTGTTTGGCCACCTTTAGGTCATCAGATATGATTACCCCAAATCCCTTTCCTGTTTGGTGACCATCAGTTTTTCCCACTCAACATGTAATTCTCCTTCGGTTCTTGCACCCCAAATGCATGATTTTGCAAGTTTTCACATTGAATCTCTGCTGCCACATTCCAGACCATTCCTCAAGTTTATCGAGGTCCCTCCTCATTTTTCCACCCTCCGGAGTGTCTACCCAGTTGCAGATCTTAGTTCTATCTACAGATAGGCACACCTTCCCCTTCAGCTCCTGCACAATGTCTCTTATAAAGACATTAAACAGGACTGGCCCAGGACTGATCACTGTGGCAACCCACTGGTTACCCTCCATTTCTCAGATTGAGCACTCATTTACCATGCCTCTGTCTTCTATCACTCAACAAGTTTCTAATCCAGTTTACTGGAATGGCACCCAAGATAAAGGCAATGAAGAACAATAGCAACAACAGATAGCTGATGGACAACTAATATATGTGAAATTTTACAGATCTCACCGAAATGAGTATTTGACTCAGCTGAGTTGCGATTTATTATTTATAATGAATACAAATTTTTACTACTACTACCTTGTGACCCACTCCCAGTTTGCCCAGCTTGTTCACAAGTTTTCTATGTTTTTATTTATTTATTTAACATACTTTAGGATTACAACCTTTGAGTCAGGGACTCATTTACAAAGGCTCCATGTCAGAGAACAAGAAACCAAAAACAAGACTTACAGAATACAAAGTTACAGCAAGAAGGAATTATACATGGGTTAAGCACGTGAAATTATAGTAACAGCAGTAGTAAAAGATTATAATTACAAACAGCCAATTTTTCAGGGAGAAACAGTTTGAAAGTACAGCATAGGAAAAGTTTGGTTATTATTGTAACAGATATCAGTTGATATCATCATACATTAGGCACCGCCTAGCTCCAAATGTATTTTTAGCAAGTGGAGACTAAATATAGCACAGTATCAAGCCCTTTATGATATCCAGGTAGGCGACATCAACTGCTCCCCTGATCCATGACCTTAGTCACCCAGTCAAAGAAATCAATTAGGTTTGTTTGACATGACTTTCCTGCTGTGAATTCATGCTGTCTTAGATCCTGTAGCTCGCTGGCTTCAAGATGTTCCATGATCCTTTGTTTAAGTAGTGATTCCATAATCTTTCCCACTATTGAGGTTAGGCTGACTGGTCTATAGCTTCCAGCCTCCTCCCTACTGCCAGTTTTGTGAATATGGACTACATCTTCCTCCTCCAGTCCTCCAGAACTACTCTCATATTGAGTGACTCATTGAACATTGCTACCAGTGGTGGCATCAGCACAGGATCATTAGTACCAGCCCCTTCCACTCATCCCCTTTCTTATTTTTCTGCCCTTGTTCTGTATACTACTCAGTCCTTGGCCCCCATGCCTTATAAGCCTCTGGGATGAAATTCTGACCAATGCATCCATACAATGCCCTTAGACTAGCCTAGCTGTCCTACTCTCTGTGGCCTGCAGATGACATGGTGAGCTAGTATACCTCTGATTATTTACACATTACCATTAACTTTGCTAAATCACTGGCAACAAAACACAAGAAAAACATTACTGCATTATGATTATTATGACCTCATCCTTAAACCATGTGCCATCTTGTTTATTATTATTATTTATTTTATTTTTCCTTTCTAAAATCAGCCAAACAAATCCCAACTTGATGGCCTACGGCTTCTAAAGCATGCTCAACTCCAAAATAGCAAACCTGGCCAGGGGTGCTACAGCATAGAAACTGTTTCTTATTAACAACAATGCTAAGGGAAACTTCTGGTGATGAAACAGACCACACAGCAGATTAGGGAAGAGCACCTCTCCAGGGATTAAAACTTAACAAAACAGCAGAAAAGCTTTTCAAATACTGTCAAAATGACTTCAAAAGAACAGACAATGGCAGACACACAGATCATGGATTGAAAACCAGAAAAATCAGATGATGGCTCTAGATATAGAGCCCTGAGTCTGATCAGTAGCTGCAGGAACTGTCCCACAAGCAGAAGAGGCCTGGAATATGACATCAACTGCAAGGAAGAGACCTAACGAGAAGCAGATTTAAAACTCTACTCAAGGAAATAAAGGTATCCCACTGTGAGAACAGAGTGGAATTCAAAAAATTTAGGAAAGATTCACACAGGTTGAAAAGAGAGGGGAAGTGGAAGAGAAAGTCGGAGCAGCAGAAAATGGGGTGGGCTGTTGGGCAATGCAGTGGGCCTTTGATGCAGCATGCAGACTTTGCACAGTAAGTGCCTGGATCTGAAGGTACAATTATGCAGAGACAATCTCAGACTGTCCAGATTGCCAGAGGGCACAGAAACTGCAGAGGCAGAGTTGTTTCTTCAGGGTCCTGCCACAAATCATGGATTTTCAATCCAATCTTGATATAAGAATTAAAGGCCCATTGAGCACAATACAAGAAGTCTACAGACTATAATGCTTGACCCAGACAGCTCTTCATGAAATTTGCAAGCTACTGGGTCAAAGAGACTGTGTTTAGAGCAGCATGGTAAAAAGGAGTGGTAATGTTTAAGGACAGAGATTGTTTTTGAGCATGATTACCCCTGAAGATTCACAGGAAAAGACTCAGTACTTGGATCTCATCCTGTGCTGAAAGAAAAGAAATTAAATTTCAGACACCCTACCTGTGTTGCTCCATGTGTTGGGAAGAGGCATCAAGACATACTCTACACCTCAAGAAGCTGAAGTAGCACTTAAGGAACATAATGTGGCCTACATGCTGTGAGGTAGGCCAATCGGAGTGATGCAAAGCAACAACATCGAGGAACCATGGGCAAACAGCAATGTGTGAGTGGGACTGTGCTGACCGATGGCAGATACATCACAGAGAAAATGATGAAGGAAATAAAGGGATCCTGAAGACTTTCTCTCAACAGAACGCAGCATCAACCTCAGACTGGGACAGTTGAAAAGATGAGAGAGGTGGATTGGCTTGAGAACTGAGAGTTGAAAGGGAGAGCAAAAGGCAACATTGGAAGACCATGCCCACCAAGGACATTAAAAAGGACTAACAATACAGTGGCCTTAAGCTAAGTACTGAAGGGGGAATGAGAGTGGGGGGGGAAGGGAGTTCTGCTTTACAAACTGTACAGGAATGAGAGAGGGTTATCTGGGGGCTAGTCACAGGGGTCTGCAAGTGACGAGGATAGCCAATTGTGTCCCAAAGATCAACTCCATAAGAAAGGGAGGGGAAGTAACAAGCCTAATGGAAAAGACACGTTTTCAAGAAGGGGGGGGATGAGCTAAAGCATCTGAAAGTTGAAAGGGAAAACATTTAAGACATTGAGTATAATGGATACCTAACACAGATTAGAAGGGTCAGAGAGAAAGGAAGGCTATATCGATTGTTTTAAGAAAGGGAATGAAGGAGAAACTTGAATGAGGTAATTTTGCTAAGGAGGACCACACTGAGGGTGGGGAGACAAGAATGGGAGCTGAATCTGCAGTGGAGGAGGGAATATGTTGAAGCTATAAGATATGAGCACTAGCACAAGAACAGGCATAAAACAGAGAAATAAAGGAATATAAACACTGAACTGCAATGTTAGACTGCATACTGATAATGCTATAGAGATGAAGAGTCAGATTATGGTTTTGGGAAATCTCTTCTGTTTCACCTTAGTACATAATGCAATGGATCAGAGAGGAACGTGGCCTTCCAGGAGCTCAAACCTTCCAGCATCTAGAAGCTGTGGCACGTAGATGTTGTGGAGGACCCTGGAGGACTACAGACAAGTGCTCAGTTGGGTGCAGAAGTCATGTCAGCACTACAGTGAGCATTACAAGGGAATAGGGGGAGGATATGAGGGAGGGGTAGAGGAAGCTAAACTGGTAAACCTTATGAGCGACATGAGGATAGACACTTAGCGAGGGGACCATATGATGCAAGAACCTACAGGGGGATGGTGAGCCAGATAAAGAGGAAGACAGAGGAGACATCAGCAATGTAATGGAATGCTGGCAAAGAACACAGCAATGAGGTCAATAAGGATGTGTGGTACAACACATGATAGACTGAAGACTGACACAACTCCCTGGGGAGGGAAGAGGAAGAGGGAAGAGAAAGATATCTAGAACATCAAGTTTTGGAGTAAGGTCAGTCTGTTTTAGGTTATTCCGTGATTCTAGGTCCCCTAATCTGTACGGGCTCAGGTTGTGAGCTCTGACACAGAGGAACCTGGTAGTGACCCATGGGAGCATGGGAGAAACAATCACTACTACTCTGGAGGAGGGGAGAGAGTCCTGAAATAGAGCAAGGAGGGAAGAGAAAGTCACTCCCAACCTTGGAAGAAGAGGTAGAAAATGTACATGGTTACAACTGTAGCTGCCCTGTTTGCAGATACAGGAAAGTACAACAGTTGAATGTCTGAATAACAGTATTTGTCCTGAACGTGTTAGACCTCAGAATTGTACCTGAAGGAATGTCAGAGACAGCAGAAGGCAAAAAAGTAATAAATTAGAGACAAACATATGATGGCTACAACCAACCAAGGTAATGACTTTTAATGTGAATGTCATGACCAATCTTACAAAGAGGAAGAAAGTGATGTTATAATGCTAGGCAAGCAAAGCTAGATATTGTGTTCCTTAAGGAAACACACATGACTCAGGGAGAACATGAAAAGCTCAAACAATTTGGATACAATCAAGTCTATGCTTTGGCCTATGATACAGGCTGGAGAAGGGGTACAACTATAATGATACCAAGGGGAACCCATTCAAGGTATAATGAGTGAAATAGACAGGGAAGGAAGTTATGTCATAGTTAAAGGTAAATGGCCAAATGGTATCACTGTTATCAGTATATGTACCCCAGGATCCCCTATACCTTTTACAGATCCCTTATAATGACGATAACACAAATGGCAGAGGACATCCTAATTATGCGGGAGGGACTGAATCTCACCTAGACCAGAGGGTGGACAGCACCTCATAGATCCCAAGAATGGGGCATAAAGTGGCCAAGCAAGTGAAGGCCCTGCTCCAGAAATTGGGATTGATAGATACATGGAGGGGCAAACACAGGGCACACATTTTACTCCATAGCACATCAAATGTACTCTCATCTGGACATTTTCCTAATGCTATGAGATCACATAGAAAAATTAACTAAATGCAGAGTAGGAACAATAGGGTCTCTGACCAAGCTCCTGTGTTTTAGAGGTTCAACTATAATCGCCCCTAAGACCTCATTCTGGAGACTTAATTTAGCCTATTAAAGGATAAGAGTGGCTGAACAAACTCCATTAATAATAGAACCAACTTTACAGGATCACAGAGACACTAAGGTAACGGAGGTACTTTATGGGACATAATGAAAGCAGTCATGAGGGGAAATTGATAGCTACTGCTGCAGCAGATGTAAGCAAAGAGAAGAAAACAAAATAACATTGAAGGACAAATGCAAACTCTGGAGGCAATACATCAACAACACAAAGACAGAGAGAGAGGAAAGGAGCTTAAAAATTGAAAAAGAGCTGAATGTGCTTCTGGATTACAAAATTGAAAAAATCATCAATTTACGAAACAAAATATTATGAGGGTGGGCCCAGAGCTACCAAACTACTAACATATAAACTCAAAGCTAGGAATGCAAAGGCACATATAGACAGGATACGACAACTGGGTTCTGACAATACACAGATAGAACATCAGATATGTTAATGGCCTTCAAAGACTACATAACCCTATATCAGGCTGTTTCACAGCCAGAGGAAACACAGTTGCACAACTTCTTTCAGGGGCTGCATCTTAAAAGGTTTCAGAAGAGCAGAGCCAAACACTACAGAGAGAGATAACACGGGAAGAAATTCTGGGGTAATAAAAGTGAGCACAATAGGAAATGCCCGGGAACAGATGGCTTCCCTACAGAGTTTTACAAAAATGTCAAGAAACAATAACGCCAGCCTTACATGGGGTATACAGGGCAGTGAATAGAGAGGAGGTAGGGTCCCATCGAGCTGCAAAAGCAATGATCTTGGTGCTCCCTAAGCCTGGAAGGGACCCTGCAACTGCGCATCATACAGGTCAATCTCAATATTAAATATGGACTATAAAATTTTAGCATCTATATATGCAAAGTGCCTAAATACAATTATACTAAATATAATTAACATAGATCAGACAGGATTTGTGGTCAGCAGATAGTCAGTAGATAATCTTAGAAGGGCTATGCACATAATAGGTCATCTCAGAACAAATAGACAGAAAGCTGTAATCATGAGTTTAGATGTAGAAAAGGCATTTGACAAGGTGGATTGGCAATATCTTTATGGGGTCCTTTCAGGTTTGAGTTTGAGATGGAGTTTATAGATACAGTCAGGACAATCTACACAAGCCCATGGGCATACATACGAGGATTGGCCACTTATCAAAGAGAACAAATTTGGGCAGGGGAACTGGACAGGATGTCCACTATCCCCTATTATTTGCATTATACTTGGAACCTCTGGCCCAGAAAATATGCCAGGAAGGGAGGATAGAGGGCTTAGGATAGCTAATAGGAACAAAAGATAGCACTATATGCAGATTATATCCTACATTTCTTGACATCCCTAGATAGTTCTATTCCAAAATTAAAGAAGACTGTTACTGAATTCACCAAGATAGCAGGATACAACCTGAAGCAAAATAAAACAGAGATACATTTCACTACACCCTCCCAGGAATTCAAAAGCTATACCCAATTAAATGGAATTTGCAAATGATGAAGTATCTGGGAATAATACTACAGAACACTAATCAACATATATTTAAGCAATAATGCCCAACAGGATGTGCGTCATGCTGGATAACATCACGCCTCCAGGTGGTTGGGCATGAGGCCCCGCCAGGCTGAGTGCATCCAACAAATAAGGCATGACGTTATCCCAAATGACTCACACCCTGGAGGGCATTATTCTATTATACTAATGACTCATTATTATATATAAAATAAAAAAATAATTTTAAAGAAAGTTTTTATTAGTGTGAAAATATCTTTGTTTCTTAAGAGGAGATGCAAAAAAGAGAGCAAGCTGCTCCATAATGATGAGAGTAGACCCGTGATGTTGTACTGGATAACATCATGGGTCCAGCCTAAGACTGACCAATCAGAGTCCAGGATTTTTCTTGCCATTGTATAATTCAGGATAACTACATACCCTTCTAAAAACAATACAGGAAGACATAGCATGGTGGAGCTTGCTCCACTCCACTCCCACAGTATGCAATAATACAGGCAGCAGAGATGAACCTGCTACCAGTTTCCTATACTTGTTTCAGTGTGCCCCTGTTAATCTCTCAGCACAATGGCTGAAGGGCAAAAAAAACAATTGCAAACATTTATATGGGGTTAATAAAAGACCAAGGGTCAAATGAAGTGTCCTGCAAGCTAAAAACTCTGGGGTAATGCCAGTCCTAAACATGGGAGCATATTGGGCTGTGGCACAGGTCTGTGTATTATAATGGAGAGATACAGAGCAAGACATGCACTGGAAGGTGATAGAAAAGGCAGAGTGGCTACACAGACAACTAGAGTCCACAATATTTCAATCCAACCCCTTCAATTGAGCAAAGAATGCAAGCTAGAGGCATTAAAAGTCACACTACAGGCCTTAGAGCACTTTCAGGTCCACGACAGGGTAAAAGAGAGAAAAGTAGAAGACCTGGTGGCAGTGGAATGCTGAATTTGCAATCAGGGGTGGAGACGCTTAGTTTATTAGACCAGCAGAGAGGAGCCTGAGTCATGCATACCTACTAATGAGGGGGTATAGTAACTCACGCTTGAGGAATGTAAACAGGCCTTTGCCTGGAATGAGGCAGATAGATTTACATTCCACAAATCTGAAATTATATGACAGCCCAAATGCTAAAATATCAGAAGGAACAACGGGGAGGCTGTAAAGGTGGAACACCTACTAAATATACATACACCCAAGGGAGCTATCTCCTTAATATAACAATTCTCAAATACACCAAAAGATGATGCAGTCAAACATAGGATAGGTGGAAAGGAGGCGGAATACAGATGTCCAGGAGAGAGTTGGACAAAGTTTGGGGATAACACATAAATCAACTTCAGCACCTAAACGGAAGGAATTTGCATGGAAGGTTAGGGTCAGGTTCTTTATCACTCCCCATGTTAAGATCCACTGGGTGGGAAATGGGGATAGCAACTGCTGGAGACACTGTGAAGAGGTAAGGCCACAAACACATATATTTTAGAATGTCCAGTACTAGACACATTAATATGATAATTCAAGTTAAAATTGCAAACCCTACAGTATTTAAAATTTCCATCCCCTGAAAGCACAACACCTCATTTTGGGACTACTAATATGCTCGCCCATCAAGGAAGTTTGTAGTTGTTTTCATTGAGTTTTGACTTGGCTCCACTACATGTCTGTTAACTAGTCAGACCTTCTTACTTTCTCCCTCCATCAGTTCACAGAATGTTAAAAATATGTTCAGTCATGGTGACCTGTAACTACTATCCTACTGACTGCTGCCACTTGTCCTTTGCACTCAAGCCTCTCCGTACTAGTCATATTCCTCAGCAAGCTCTTCATTTCTGCCTACTCCTTCCCCATTGGTATTGTTCCAGGCCTGCTGTGAACAATATCCTCCTCCTTCTTACCTTAGTTCTTATCATCTAAGGCCATCATTCAATCTCATGCATATTTGTATTTATTAGTAAATAGGTTTCTGCCCTCTCTGTTCCACCTGTATATTGTATATAAACCATGGTTACCCCTTGGGCATTGCTCCGATGTAAACTGTTGGAGCTTATCCTACCTTGGGATCCAAAAATATATGTAAATCCTGCTCTATGTACTGAACATATATTCTTCATGTATAACCCAGTTTGTGTTTTGAACATATGTACTGGGATTATAACTTATGCTGCTTATTGATCATGTATATGGTTATATATATCTTACTCTAGGTATGGAACTTCTATGCTGTGTACACTTCTGTCCTGGTATATTGTGTATATTTGCTGTTTGTATAATTTGCACTATGTACTGAACATGACTATTGTCCAGGTCCATCTCGAAATGAGTTTTGCTCAACAATGTCTTTGCCTAGTTTAATAAAGATTTTGATTGACTGATTGATTGATTGACTACCACCCAGAGAAGTGTGGGAGCTAATGTCTCTATTTATGGGCAATCTGTGTGACTGCACTGGGAAATGCAATAACAAAGAAGTGGCTCACCAGGACCTGCCACCATTCAAGAATGGGTGAAAATAATAAATGAGATCAAGGAGATGAAAGACTCATATATGCAATAGGAGATAGAACAGAGAAATATTTGAGAGATGGATGAAATGAGTAATGCTGATGGAAAAGGATTTATAGAAGTAGATGCAAGACAATGGTCAGGAATAATTGATATAGAAATAAAGGAGGAGGAGGAGAGAATAGAACCCTAACATCACCATGACAATACAATAGATGGGTCATGCCTACACATCATAGACAAGAAATGAAGGTTGAAAAGAAGACAGGACAACCACACATACACTGGAAAGAATAGACGATAAACTGCCAGGTTGACTTAGGCATCTGAAGGGACCCAAAATAGTGCATCAAAGGAGAAGGGACTAATTGGACACTATATCAAATACAAACACACCAATAAGAGGGGAGGACGTGCTCAGGACAGAGTTGTAAAAGTACTGTAGTTACAAGAAATCAGTTATGGTTACACAGTTTGTTTAACTAAGATTCACTAATAATAAATAAAGTAAAGTTCCAGGCCAAACAAAACATCTAATGAACCATTGTAAAAGAGAAAAGTGCATCACTCAACTGTAATTGATAGAATGTAAGTGCTTATATCTGCATTTACTTGTGCGCAATAAAGAAAATATCAAAAAATGACAACAATACTGAGGATCAATCACCAGATTCTATAATCTCCATTGTTCTCCGCTTCTCAGTTGAGCTCTTGGATATATTGATATATTCAGACATAAAGACCTCTTGCTCACTTGAGGCATTACATGTTAACATACTGCTGTCCTTGTCACAAAATTCTCTGTGTCCATACAAGTTTTGTGGGCCTTCTATGCACCTCCGCCCACCAATGCCATGTGGCCACCTAAGGTGGTAGATGCCATGTGCTCCCCCATTTACAAAATGGTGATCACTGCCATGTGACTAGGCCTACTCCAGCCCCATTCCCTGCTCCACATGCTAACTGCCTCTGCCTTACCCCACACCTGGGCAGCCTGTAAATAATCAGACCTGGAGACCCCTGTTCCTCTGAGGCTGCCCACTACCACCAATCATTACCCATAGACCCCATGACTTCCAAGCACTGCTCATGACCTCCCAGTTCCTATGTCAGTGCCTTTTGTCTCTTTGTTCCAGACAATCCTTGCATCCCTCCTGCTGTTGTTTCAAGTCTCCTTCTACTAATACTTGCCATAATTAAAAAGAAAACTCCTCATTCTGTTCAATCTACTACTGACCTGAAGCACTATAAACAAACTCTCACTAGCCTCCTAGCATGCTCCTTTTGGCCCTATCTTTGAGCCTCCTAACACCAGCATACACCACCTTGCTTAAAATGTTCTACAAAAATGCCGGACACTACCCAGCCCCACTCAAACCACATCTGCTATGGCCACACTCACTCAGGGACTCATCCATTCCTCTGCTATCCTACTCATCCACATATAGTCCAAAATGCCCCATCCCCATCTCTCCAGCAAAACCCCCATAACCAAGGAAAACACCCTACTTCCCTGTTCGTCACTGAATCCTGACCTCCATGTCTATGCAAGCATTCCATAGTCTTTCTTGCCACTTCCTTAGCCATGCTGAAAACTCCCAAAGTGGCTGCTTGTGACAACGTGACCACCTCCTGTTGGTGAAGACCAAACTCCCTTCCTCAAACCCTTGCCATGCAATTACTGCAGCCTTGCTCCATAACATTCCCTCCGCCTATTCACTTCGCTTCTTACTTTTACTTTTTTAAATTGTTATTTGTTACTGCCCGATTCTCCTGCCTTTAAAAACTTCCCCAGCCCAGCTATCATTGTTCACCTCTGTGCCTAAACATTGCTCCTCGTGACCTTCTGCATTAGTGTTCTTGTACCAGCTTACCAATAAAATTCCAGACTAGCAATCAACAGCGCACTTCCCCAGCCTTAATACCAAACCAGAAAAACTCTGCCTTACCTTGTTGTACCTTCCCACCTATATTGGAAACAAAAATAACCAATTGATTTGCTTGCATGCAATTTCCAAATCAAATTCCTAGCAAAGAAATGGTTATCTGCACTTCTAGGCCCCAAAATTACCCTACAGACTCCTGTTTTCTCATCCCAGGTCATCTTGCTCTCACTTTCCCCTGCGGTGACTCATCATCTGATTCACCTGTCTCCTCCTCCTTTAACCCATGAGTCACCTGTCTCCTCCCTTTAATCCCCTCTCCCACCCCTCTCCCTATCCTGCATGCACCCTTGACATTTTGCCAGGAAATCCCTGACAATTCAGGTTGCTCTTAGAACAGGCAACCCTGTTTATCATTATCCAGTGTTCCTCTTTATACAGAATAGTCATCAGTTTCAATTTTAGTGTTATAATTGCTTTAGTCTTTATATTCCTGTCCAATATGGAGAGTGAATAGTAGTGTTTTAGCTGTAGTAAATGCCACTACAAGGCTAGCTTAATGAGGGTTACTATATGAAAACTAGGTACCCTCCCCACCGCTTAAGACTAGCATAACACTTTAGCATCTCACTTAGCATGCCAGCTTGGGGTCTGCATACTGAGTCCAGTCTTGATTTGCATGTCATAAATCCCAGCTATTAGAATCCTGTGTCCCTTTAAAGCAAAAGTGCCCAGGCAGTAACTCAGTTTTTCCTAATAGTAGAGAAATAGCCAACAGTATACTATATTGCCATTTCTAAGCAAGAACCAAATGTGTTAGAGGATAGATGTTAAAGCTGTCTCACATTATAAGAATCTCTCAAGAATCCAACATATGGGCTGTTTTGGTAGCTTGTTTTTAAGTCGAATTATAACATGTTAAAAAGATGTGAAGTATATTTTCCTGCAGTCTCTATGCCTCTGGTTAGTCCAGTTGGTATTTCTGTCTCCTCATTTTGCAACTTCTGTCATCACCTTATGTTCATAATTATCTTCAGGCGTATGCTGTCAGATGTGTCAAACTCTTTGCACATGGTTCTTCAAGGCTGTCATACTTCCACCCTGTTATTAAAGGTGAGAACTACAATTCTGTCATCAAGTCATACTTCCAGTTTCAGGGCTAGCTAGGTTAAGCAGTGTACTATCCTCATAGTTCTCTGCATTTCTACATTATTGTATATCTCCCATATACTATAGCTGGAACTTTAAACTACTTATTTTTCTGTTTTGTTTCAGTATTGTAATGGTGCCAGTGGTTCATTTTTTTTAGTTAACATTTTAGTGATTTTTAAACCATTCACACATATAAAAACAGAATAGATTTCTGAGTGTGTAGTCATTTACATGGGAGAAATTAAGAGACCAGGAGAAATCAAATACACTATTAGGAAGAAATATAGCTTTACAACCTGTGCCTCTCATTCTATAGTAAACATATCAATAATTAATTATCATCTGGAAATTCTTCATCATAGTTGGATTAGTTGCATTTTAAATCAAGTAGATTCACAGTACACTATGTCTAAATATAGATACAGTTAAGTCATATAAAAATCTGTCCTGCTGTAAACTGAAGAGCTCCCTAATTGTGCATAAATGCTTTGTTGGGTCTGATTGGCTATGCAATATCTCAGTACATACTTTCAATATCAGAAGTGAAACCCATAATAGGCTGTTGTGCAAAATCAAGGTCCAGATACAAAAACATCATCATGGCCTCCAAGCATCCAATAAGATAGGATATGGTCACCAAAATCTAATAAAAAGATTTGGATGAGGCCTTGAGCGAAATAAGACATGTGCCACATGCTCAAGGCAATCATATTTATCCTTTTCTATTCTACAGATCAGGGCTATAATAACTGCAGACTACTACAAAATTAAGTTCTAGCTGTTCTTTATTTTAGTGCTAATGAAATGTGCATGAAAGTACAATTCTTTAGAATTCATCTCTCATAATGATTAACCAACCCTTACAAAAATTGATGAAAAAATTCTTACATGCTGCAGTCCTTACATGAAACTAGTTAAGTGGAATGTGCTGCAAACATATATTTTGTGTTTTATTGAACTAAGTGCATGCATGTGGCATGCTTGCAGCAAACAAGGCCACTGTTCAGATGCATGCATTTAGCACACTTATACTGCTCCTGCATACATATTGTATGATTACATTTCATTAATAATCTAGAAGCATATGGTATGTTTAATCTCAATATTGCTATATATTTTATTTTCTGTGGCCCTACTTATCTGCTTTCCAACATTAGCACATTTACTGCTCTCCTCCCACACACAAGAAAACATTTATTTATTTAGCTTTGTTTACCAGGTAAGCACACTAGACAGACAAGTGCCTATTTTCAGGAGTGACCCAGGAGGATTAGTTGCAGGTAAACGATACAAGGTCATAGCATAATACAATGGTAAAAACAGTCATAACAACTTATAGCAGTAGGATACATGGAACAGGATTCTAGTTATGAGGTCACATAACAGTCAGATCATTCTACAAACAGCAAGGCATATGAAGTAGAACATAGCTAGAGAGTTACACAACAGGAGGGTCATTAGACCTGAACAGAGTGTAACCTGATATAACAGAGCATTGAAAATAGCTTATACGTAGACTTGAGGGCACTGGCATAGCATATATATAAACATAAGAGCATTAAACTATAGCATGGAAGGAGACTCAGTATAACCAACTGTCTCATTTCTCACTAACTCTAGTTGGCTCCATGAACATTGCCCTTGGGACTTCTGAATAACTTCTGGATGGTCTGTACTCCTAAGCATTTTTACCACATAGTTCCTTCTACACAGCAACATAACAGCACATACCTTTACAATTATCCCAGTTTGTATTTCAGATAGATTGAGACAGACCCAGAATGATCAGTTCCTCCTCTCATCAAACCTTGCAAACTAGATTTCAACCAGTGACCAAGGATCCCCTATACACACACACACACACACACACACACACACACACACAACATGTACACACACAACACGTGCACACACACACACACACACGCACACACACACACACTTTCACTCCCTGGCAGCACACAACACGTTTTAGTCAGAGGCCATGCCCTCTTAGCACTTAATCATCAATTAAACATGTTTTAAGAGAGGATTGCAGAACCTCATTCAGTAGAAATGATACTCTAAACTCAGGAGCTCAGATTTAGTGGAGCTTAAGCCAGAGGACTCAATAAGATCTTCATTTTGGGGTTCTTTGATTTTATGGGAAACATGGGGTTACTGGACAAATTTTGAGACTCACTCTACCTTTCTATGGATCTCAGGCATTGTGGCATCTTTGTCACGCCCTTAATGTATTTACTCTGCTACATAATGAGGGGCATTCATCATTTTATCCTTTAACATTGCTCTGTCACATATCAAAAGTTCAAATGGAAAAGGTGCTGCAAACACAGACTTTAAACCAATAATACAGTGTTCTTATCTTGCATCTTCTTGATGATAGTCCTACAGTGAGTGCCAGTGTCCCATGTCCTACATGTGTCAGTGCCTAAATCCCCAAAATATATGAAAGCTTCCCAACCATATGGGTTCCTCCACCCTACTCACCTCTTCCTTAAATCCTTCTTCAACTTGGTGTGACTTAAATATCATTATAGTGGATGCCACTTATAACAGACCTAGCTATAGCAGACATTCGGTTACAGCAGACACAGACTCTCTGCCCAAATGAAATGTATACCATGCAATAGTTATTTCCACCACTTAGAATGGATGTTGTCAGCAGTTTTAGTGGGTATGACTTCTGCTATGAGGTTTCTTTAACCTGTGTTTACATAAGTGACTACCTTGCTGTTGGAAACAATTCATCAATCAGGTGCTAAGTGGTTATCAGTCTCAGCTACATTGTCTGCATTAAGCTGCCATTTCCTGCCTAACACTTCATTCTACTGCTGCTGTTTCATTGTCTTGCTGACTTGCTACCTACCTGATGTCTGTACATTTACCACCCATTGTCTATACATTTGCCTCACTGCTACCTAACAAGCTACCATGGCTTCAAGGTGTCAGTCCACCCTCTGTCCTACGATGTTGAGATTATAAAGGAGATTGATGCTCTCCCGAATGAGCATCCACGACATTGCGTTAACTTTCTCACTGCCCAGATCAACACTTTCTGACCTCCTTATAGCCAAAGACTGCATATTTACAGATTGACATACAAATCAGAATACACTAAGGAAGTGGAAAGAGAAGGATGGACAGTGAGGTGGAGGATGCTTTATTTGTGTGATTCTCCACGGTAAGCAGAGACAGAGGTTAGTAAGCAGACCTTCTCATTAAGAAGGCTAAGTGGATTGTAGAAGATCTGGAGAAAGTAAACTTCATCCCCACCAAAGGATGGCTAGAGTGTTGGAAGGCCAGAAATAACATCTGTTACTGGAGGGCACATGGAGAAAAAATAAATGCAAACACCTCTGATGACAGTTTCTGGTTAAACAATGTTCTATGTGACATATTGGCTAGCTACAAGCCCAGAAATATTTTTATGCCAGTGAAACTGGCTTTTCTTTAGGTATGTGCATATGGCATATCTATGTTTCATTTTGAAATTCCTGAGGGTCAGAAAAAGCCAAGGAGCACATATCTGTGATGGTGTGCTACAATAGTGATGGCTCTGGAAAACAACAGCTTCTGCTTGTAGGAAATAGGTACAAACAATGTGTTTTTGCAGTGTTGCCCAGTTCACCCATATTTAAGCATGATCTAAACTCACTTGCTCAAATAGCACACTGTGCAGAGACCCCAAAAGTGCATGGTCAAAACCATGATAAAATTAAATACTCAAACTCTAAACTGCACAAGCCGTTTTGACTGTAAGGTTTTTGACTGCACAGCACTTTGAAACAAACTAAAGAATAATTATCTGAATCAGATGAATACTAGGGGCCAGAAATGCCAAAGGTCCCATATTATTCTAAGTATTAATAAATAGAAATGGCTTAAAATCTATGTTGGTTCTTCAATGTTATGTAAGTGAGTTCTGCTGATATTTTTACTGGTGGCTGGGGCTCATTATTTGTTTGCAACCATGCTGCATGTGTCCTAAACATTTAGGATGGTATGAAAAAAACATCTGCAGATAAGCAGTGTCAGGTCAAGCTACCAGCCATCACAACATTTGGCTTTTTGACTATTTTGCTAAATGGCTAAAATGGCTAAATGGCTAAAGAGAAAGTGTCTAAAAATTAGTTTAGCCAAATGGCTAATCATTTTGACATTTAAAGAGGAATTTAGATCCAGCACTAAAAGGCAAGCACATTTTAGCTGTGCTTTAAGATTTAGCACCCTTGTATTTATCTCTGGACTTAAGTGTTTGGTTTTATTTTAAAGTTGGATAGCTCTGTGTTGTTTTTACCATGGTCTCACTGATGAAGCAGAATGTAGGTCACAATGAGACTCCTCTCACCTATTCCATCTGCCTCTTATTCTCTTCAATCTCTTGAATGTGGTACTCTTTTCATTCCACACTCCAACTCTGCTGCTGGTAAATCTGTTTTCTCTTTAAGTTTTTCCTCAGTCTGTATCAGTTTTGCTACCAATCTCCACCTCTCCCTTCCCAGTTCTATATGATAATAGTAACCGCTGAAAGGCGATCGTTATTATAGCAACCTGCATTATCTCCTAAAACATTTTCGGTGATATGCAGAAAGGTGACCAGGAAACTGTGCTCCCCACACCTCCCTAACTAAAGATTCTTAACTCCAGGGGTGCATATCGGGAAGGGAGTACAGCCCAGTTAAAAAAAACTAAGTTCTGCAGCTGCAGGACCTGGTAAAAGTATACCTGGCCCCAGTCCCGAATCCAGGACCTGCTCCGTCGGAGCTAACAACCCTACCCACCACACCACATGGTTGGCTTGGTGGATGCAGGCTCACTACATGGTTACATACCTGTTCCCCCATCCCTCCACATCCTGTCACCTTCCTCCTTCCTGTCACCCACCCTACCCTCATGGTCGCAACATTTGCTGTCCCTTACCATTACCCATGATGATAGTGCAATCATATGGCTCACTGTTTTGACAGTCGCCCTTATGCAGTTGCTATCATCATGGTATACCCCTTCTCCCTTATCCCTCAAATGCCAGCTCAAACTGCTTGCTACTCCTTCCTGTTCCTTCCCTGATCATAGTTAATTTGATATGTTTATTTAAACTCTGGTTAAACCACAAGCAAATCCTGCCCATTTTAATGGGTGACCAGATAGAAGATAAAAAAAATATATAAAATGCAAAAATTCAGTTCAATCCATATAAGAGACATAATTAAATACATAGGCAATCAGAACATAATTGCACAATACACACATAAGATCAACCACATTTACAACTATTAAAAGCAAGCAACATCTTTTAAAGATTAAATTTAGAACACTTAAACCTGACAAACCAACAGTAAGTCTTTGGGGCAATGAGATGTAAATTTAACAAAGCTGAAACAACAATGACCTCTGCCCTAAGTTAGTTTTAACTTTAGGAGCAGCAAAACATGGAGAGAAATTAGCTATTGTATTAATAATCAAGATCCTTGGTTGGAAAACCTGTAGCAGAATTTCAGGGACCTTCCTTAATGATACCTTTTTAACTAACAAACCAAGGTTCAATTTAAACCTGGTATATTGAGATGAGCCACTGAAGTGAAATTAAAAGAACACAATGATGTGTACAGGCAGGCATTTGAGTGACAAATCTTGCAATTTGATTATACAAGGTCTGTATTCTAGAAATTTCAACCTCACAGGAAGCAAAGTATACAGTAACAACATTACATAATGTATTTATTGGAAGTAAAAGCTTTGTGGCAAAATAAGCCTAGTGGATGGTATTAAAATGAATTATGTCTATAAAGGCCTCACAACCTCTGATGAAAGATCTTAGTAGTAATGTGAAATATTGAAATTATACATAAGAGATGGGGTGGAAACTGTTGTTTTCTGTCCACAGATCTTCCACGAAAGTTTCCAAAATTCCACCCATGGTGGAGCGGAAAACATCCATGAAAGTTACCAGGCAACATTTCACCTGGAAATTAAGAAAAATAGACCTGGTGGCTAGTGGTCCCTCTCCCCACCTGTCCCACATGTGAAAATGATCCCCAGTTGCTAGTGGTCCCTCCCTCCACCCGATAATCTGCCCACCACAGAAATGTACAGTAACCCCTCCCATCTCTATCTCCACTTCACTGTGCTGTTAAAAACATTGTGGTGGTCTAGTTTTTTTAATTTAAACCACCTCCTGATTTCTGATTCCAAGTCCCAAGTCCCTGGTAATCTAGTTGCTCCACCAGCCTCCCAAGTAGCCAGGTGTCCCACAACCCCACTGCATTCCCATCATAAACTCTAGCAGCAGCTGACCAGCACAGCCCTGCTTTCTCCTCCACAGCCAGCCCACTGACTGAGCTTTCATACATGTGCATAATGCATACTGATCATTCATTGATTGCTCAGTCAGTGGGCCTGCAGTGGAGGAAGAGAGGAGCGTGTGCCAGTCCACTGCTGCCGGGGTTTATGATGGGGGTGGGAGGGCTGGGACACTGGCTGCTGGGGATGCTAGGTGCGGGGCACCTGGGATCACCAGGAATGGGAAAGGAATTTGGGGCATGGGATCAGGAGGGGGTTTAAATATTGAAAAAAAACACTAGACCACCAGAGAATTTTTTTAACAGGACAATGAAGATAGGGATGGTGGTGGTGGGGGTTCTCTGTACATTTTGCAGCAGGTGGGTTACCGGGTGAAGGGAGGGACCACTAGCCACCAGGGATAATTTTTTATATGTGGGGTGAGTGATGGAGGGACCACTACACTAGCCACCAGAGCTTTTGGGGAGCAATTTGATAATCAAAGAATGGTGATCGTGGGTGGAAGTTCCTCATAAGATCTGAAATCAATTTCCAAACTTCTGCAGAAGCGAAAGTCAGACTTCGCTGGAATTCCTCACAAAGATTTTTTTTCGCCGTCCCTTCATAAGAGAGCTATCAATAAATAAATCAAGATATTTGGAAACTGAATGAAACATGCTGTAGACTAATACCATTTAGTGTGTTTATGTCAAAGTCAATGTTCTCTGACAAGTTTCTTTTAGAGTTATGGAAAACCATAGATTTGTTTTTGTGGCATTTAGTATAAGTTTCCTTGATAAAATCCATTGCTGCATTAGTCCAAAGTCATGTCTGATTTTCTGATTTAACCTTTACATCTGTTAGACTGTCCCTGTTTGTGAAGACTACTGTATCATCTGTGTATAATAAGCTGTATAAGATGTAAGAGGTTTGTGCAAATCATTGAGAAAGAGTTGAAAAAAAAATTAAAATTATTGGCCCAGGAAGGATCCTGGGGAACCCCTACAGTAACAAGTGCCAGGGAAGAAAAGGAGTTAGAAATCTTGGTCATCTGGAAAAGTCCTTCAAAATAGTTCCTACTCCAGCCCAGCATGGTGGCCAAGCAGCTCATGACACTCAGGGCCTTAATCAGCAGCTGGATACTCTTAAGATCAAATGCCTTGGTGAGATCGACATGAACAGCAATGGAGAAATAGCCTCTATCTAAAGCCTCATGAATAGACTAGCTAAAACTCATCAAGGCAGTCTAAGTACTGTAACTGGGTTAGAAGCTGGGTTTAGGATCTCATACTTGAAAAAGTACTTAGAAACTGCTCAAAAACAGTGCTTTTCAAAAATGTTTATTAAGTGAGCTAATAAAGAAAACAAACTGCTTGCAGGAAAATATCCCAGACTAAATGGACATTTTCAATTAGCTCCATTTTTAATCAAAAGAAAATAATGTGTTTACCTGTCACAGACTTTTTAATAGTTATGGTATGTTGTGGAATTTGTGCTTTGTATATAGCCTTATTACTTTTGTATATTTCTAATATTTATAGAGTATTGTGATTTTAGATTTGAATTAATTAGTTCACAATAATATGTGTTTTGTGGGATTATTTAAAGTACCTTTGCAATATCTATGACATCTTGAAAAAGCGTCAGAGTGATGTGAACATTGCCCACAGTTTGTGTGTGGGGTGCAACTAATTAATAAACTTTTGGATTTTGTAGTACTCTAGCATTGACTTCTTTTATGATCTGGAGGTGTAGCCCAGTTTTCTTATTTACTTACCAAGGGAAAACATAGAATGTCGTTGGTGATCTTCACAAACCTCTAGTATACCTTATCTAGGCACACTAACGGTTTAAGAGCCATCTTCAAAATGTATTTATAAACATCGTAGAGTTAAAACTTTAAAATACAATTTAGGAACGGTGTCCAGAAATAAAGGTGTACCCCAAGCACTTGTTTGAATGTTGTTATTATAAACAGGGATATATTTATTCAGCTCAGTAAAGCAAGTATTAAACTCCTCATCTATCCTTCAGGAATCAGTGACGAACATCTCATTGATAAGTTTCCAAGTGGCTGCCTCATCTGATTTAGCAAACCTATGTTGTTTTTGAACCAAATACACTTGTTTTTAATCTGTGAATCAATGATTTACATCTGTTATACAACTATATGTACTGAATAAGAGCCGCCTCCACGTGGGTAGTATGGTACATCTCTGGTACTCCATCCACTTCTTGGCTCTCAGGGCCAAATTTGAAAAAGTGGAAGCAGGACTTGTGCCAAGGCCTGCAACAACCATAATGTTTATTGCAACTGTGCCAAACTCCTTTGATGCAACTGTGCTCAATTTTAGTATACTTGGAGCAGTTGTGACACTTTCCATGATTTAAGGCAGCTTGTGCCAAATGTTTACAAGAAGATCTGTAAGGGTTCCTGAGAGGTACAAATTCATATGGGGGGCTGGTCTAAAATCACGTCATTTGGTACCCAACAGAAAATCACAATCACTTCAAGGAATGCTGCAAAATCCCAATGCCATATGTTCGCACACCAGAGACTTAAGGCAGCCACAAGAGTTTTAAATTGGGCCCTTAGTCTCATTAAGTCAATAAATTGGGTGTCACCCATTTTGCCTGTTGTCTCTGATTCTATATCATCTCAAAGGGCCAAATCTATCACTCACTGCATTAAACAGAGTACAAAACTGAATAAACACTTCATTAACAGAAGTAGTAAAATCCAAACAAGACCGATCAATTTGTTGAACCACGTCCCTAAAATGTGGAATATTTAACTTTCTATAGTTACTTTAGAAAATATATACCGTGAGGACTGGTAACCCTTTGGTGCTCGAGTAACAAAAAATATAGTGATCAAAGAAGCTGCCAGAAAGGACACTGGAATGTTTAATTTTAAGAAAAGCTGCAACTAATATAATACTTATAGTGGTTGAATTGCCTGTCTAATAATTATACCTTGTGGGATTCTCAGTAATCTGATTAAGTCTGGTAGTGGTAAGGGCCTCTTAATAACAAAATCAACTTTTCCATACAATTATTATTCAAATCACCCATAATTATTAGTTATGTATTGAGAGACGTGCATTCTTATATTTACAGATAGTATCAATTGCATTCTGATGAAAAAAAAACAAAAAACAAACCAGTGGAACATATATTGCTGCAAAGGTAAGAATTTTTTCATTGCCAAGAAGGAGGCAAACACTCACACTCATAAAAGGAGTTCAAAATTCACAACAGCTAACCAAAGATTTTCTTTAACATAGAGATCTTTCCTATCCTCTGATAACAGTATTCCTTTTGGATCAAGAGAGGAATTGTGGATTTTTCTGATAATCATGTTTCTGAGAGGGCAATAAAATCAAAGTTGTTACCCATACCTCAAATCCATCTTACTTAGATATTAAACACTGGGGCCCAGATATTCAAAAGAGTTGAGCCATGCGCCAATAGGGTTGTGCCTGCGCCAAGTCCGAAATTGCGCCATTCTGCGATATTCAGAAGGAGCAGTTAGCCCCCTAAATAGCAGCTGAGCAACAGTGCAATGATAATGAAGGCATGCACAACTGAAGGGGAGAAACCATGCATAAATGGGGCGCAGTGCGATGTTCAACAACTTGTGCCATGCGCAATAGGAGAACAAGCGGAAGTTGCTTCATAAGCGAAATGAGCCAAAATAAAAGGGACAAGGGAGGCGCAAGAACACTACAGGGAAGGCACATGAGGCTGAACTTTAGCCACACAGACAGGGCAGGAGGGACACACAGGGCAGGCCAGGAAAGGGCACCTGAACACAGAGGCATAGGAAAGGTGTGGGAGCCACAGCCAGTGCAGAAGGGGAAGTGCCACACAGCACAGAGGCCACCACTGGCAGGTGGTCCCAGTGCAGGAAGTAGCAGTGAGGACAGTGGGGGAATACAGTAACAGCTGCTGGGGGTGAACACAAGCCAGGGACATGGAGAGCGCAACCTTCAGATGGAGGCCATTATGAGGGGGTGAGAAGGCGGCAGCAGGGGCGTGGCCGTGGAAGGGACCATCAGCGGTATGCCCCAACAGGCAGCACTGAGCCCACACCAGCTTCGAGCTGTACAGTGATACCAAGATTGTGGGCCAGTACCACATGAATCTGGCAATTCTGAGGCGGCTCTGTGAGTTGTGCAGTGATGTGATGCAAGCACTCACACAACGAGCCATGCCCTGTCAGTGGAGACAAAAGTGACAGCTTGCATGTGCTTGTTCACCACGGTACCTTCCAGAGACCAACTGGGGACATCACAGGCATAACCCAGTTGGCCATGTCATGCCACCTCACCCAATTCCTGAGTGCACTGCTGCCACATGCTGCGGGTCCATCCATTTCCCCACACACCGTGGCGCACAGCAAACATACAGGAGTTCCACAGGGTAGCACGTATACCTAGTGTGCTTGGGGCAATAGACTGCACCCATGTGGCCACACGCACACCACCTGGCCCTGAGGGGCTGCATACATCAATCGCAAGGGCTATGCCAGCATCAACTGCCAGGTGGTGTGCAATGCCGGGGCATAATCAATGTCTGTGCCATGCACCCTGTGAGAGCACACAATGCCTTTATCTTGCACCAGTCGGCACTGTGCCACAGATTCGAGAGTGGGGAGATCCCCACTGGACACCTACTGGGTGAGTATGCAAACCACATGGACAATCATAGTGCCTGGGAGGCATGGCCAGAGGTGACATGGGTAGTGGCCTACATGGCCCGGGAAGAGCAATGCTGATCATCAAACTAACCTCCACCCTCTACACACAGGTGACAGTGGATACCCACTCCATCCCAGGCTGCTCACACCCTACCGGTGTCACGGCCCCATCGCAGCAACGCTACAATGAGGCACACGCCACCACAAGTAATGTCATTGAGCGGGTGTTGGGGATGCTGAAAGCACGTTCTGTTGCCTGGACACCTCGGCGGTGCCCTACAGTACAGCCCCTCAAGGCCTGCAGGCTATTCCTGGCCTGTTGCATCCTGCACAACATGGCCCAACGAATGTGGGATAACCCTACAGGTCGAAGAGGGGACAGCGATGAGGGGCAGTGAGGACACCAGTAATGATGGTGATGGGCAACCCCTTGGCCGATGGGACCCCGACTGCTCCAGCTGGCACAGCTGCACGGGACACCATCACGAAGAGCACTTCAGCCAACCCAAGTAAGTCATGGGGCCATGTGCAGCAAACAGTGGCTAAGCAAAACCCACAAACATGCATGGACACACACCAGGATGCATGCCATCAAAGGGAAGTGGCAGGGCATGGAACTCACACACAACCAGGGATAACATGCCACGTGGTGGACACACACACTCATACACACACACACACAACACCAAACCTGCACAAAGGGGCAGGGAGGCACACCGACCCAGAACGCCACTAGCTACACACATGTCCACAGACCACCACGCCCCACTGCCTGTCCATGTGCGTGTGTCAGATGCTGAGCACCATTGCACATTGGTGTACAGTGCAATGCAGCATCATCATGCACATGCAACTGTGGACAGCAGCCGGGATGGTGTGCAGATGGACTGTGTGTCTGCATGCAGGGCGGGTAGCCACCCGTGCACTGCCCACTGAAAACACACAATGCACATAGGGCAGCACCAGACAGTAGCCCCATTGGAAGACAGGTCATTCGTGACACAGTGCCCGGCCACCATGGATGCGTGGGTGGCCCCACTGAGACCTGCTAGCACTGACAGGCTGACCACTGGCCTTTGGGTGGCACGATGGTCCCCAGGGGTTCCACTGCATGAACGTGACCATGCTCGCGCAGGGTTCGTAGCACACCAACATGCCTGAGCCAGGCATGCCAGTATGTCCACAGCTGAACCCGTGTCGACAGTGAGGTGTCGTCGACGATGCGGGAACAGGGGTGGACAGTGCACTGCGTGGTGTCCGTGATGCATGGGCACATGACTGTGTGCCCAATGTGGTCATGACAGCAGTGAATGCCTGTGCATACCTGTGAATGGCAGCAGTCACATCCTCCCACAACCGGTCCATCCCTGCCAGGACCAGAGCAGTGACCTTGCTGTGATGCTCCTCTGCCTACTCCAGAGCCACACGCGGGCCATCCACTGACATGCAAGCTGCATCTGCTGCTGGACTGATGCTTGCAGGTAGGTGGGTGTGCTCGTCCAGAGGTCATCTGCCTCCTCGGCATCCCTGTCCCTCAGGGTGTGCGCGGCCCTTGCTCAGCACTCTTTGAGGGTAGGTGCTGTGCACCAGGACCAGGTCTGGGCATGTTCACAGGTGGTGCACAGATGCAGCCACTGGACCCTGTACCCCCAGCCCATTGGCCGACTGCTGATGCCCTTTGGCTGCCGCTCCCCAGGGCTCAGTGGTGCCACCGCAGTGGCTGCAACAGTCCCACTGTCCTGAACAAACACCAGTGCTGCCCCACTGGTGCCAACAGGCACAGGCTGGGACTGTGCTGACATGCAGGCCTCCATGGCATCACCACCCACAGCCATGGCCGCTGATGTGTCCTGCTGTGTGGCCATCCGTGGCACATACATGTCACTGTCCATGCCGTTAGTGACATCATCATCAGTGATGGACTCGGCATCGGCCCCAGTCACAGCATGTTGGCATCCATGGACACCAGCATGCTGGGACACAGGCAGGCTTCCTCCACACCTGTTACAACAACATCAGTGTGGACACCCAGGTAGCCCCACTGTCACACTGAGCCACGTATACCTGTGGAGGTGTATGGGCCTCCTCCATTTCCAGCGACTGTCCTCAGTGGACAAGCCCACCACCGCTGACCCATGCAGATGGTCAGGATCTGTAAGGAAAGCAAAGTCGGCGTTACTGCATGTGACCTACCCTGCCCCCCATAGACAGACCATGACTTACCATGCAGTGATGGGCCACCACCCATCTGGAAGCCACCACCGGAACACCCTCAATGGCACTACGCTGCATGCTTCCAGCAATCCTCTTCTTCTGTGGGGTCAGGTGTACCACCTCCAGCTGTGCCCCACCTGTTGCAGCTCGTGCTGCCCTGATGTAGCCACCTTCTCCTTTATCCCTCCTCCTGTCTGTGCCCATCTTTTCTTGCACTCCTGCATGGAGTGCTTGTGGCTGCCACGCAGGATCACAGCACATGCCACCTCCTCCCATGCGCAGCACTGGCTTGAGGTGTTCCCTGCCATCCACTGAGAAGTGGCTCCTGATCCAGGTAGGCATCAAACAAGGCTTCGGTCATGGCCTTGGTAAATTAGGCCTCCTCCTTCTCCCACCACTGTGTTCCTCCTCTCCCACAACTTGCTCGGTCATTATTTAGCCTGTAAGAATGGCAGTTGTTACCTGTGACTGTGCAGTCCCATGCATGTCCCTAAAGCCACAGTCCACACTCCCAAACCTCATGCAACTCACCAATAGACTGCAGTAACCGACTATGGCCAGTGCAGCCCAATGTCACACTTTTATAGTGCAACCCATGCAAATGAGGCGAGGCACAACTTTTAGTGGATGCAAAATGCAGTGCTGCACCATTGAATGGCTGATTAGATGATCTGCATATGATGACTGAATATTGGCTGCACTTTGCAGCTAATTGTGTTGAATATGCTGAGCCAATGGTGCAGTTCTGTGACATGCATAGTACACACTTCACTCGCATGCCGGGTTGCTGACGCGGTGTCTGTCACACTGCTGGCGTGCTGTGCATGGAAAGTAATGCAGGGCATGGCCACCATTGTGCCAGTGGTGCTATAGCAATGGTCACCTACATGGCACTGTGGCACTGGGCCATCATAGGCGCACTGCGGAAATAGCACGGTTGGCCGCTACTGGTGGTAGCACACAGGCAGCCAATTGCGCTACAAGCATTGGGTTCTAATGGCTGTGTGTCCATGCCCCAGAGACCCTTGACCCTGTACCCGACCTCTGTCCCCAGGTGCCATGCGTCAGACATGGGTGCACCACTATCGCGCTGTTCAGTGACAGCGCGATAGAGAATGGCAGCTTGTATCAGGCAGCATCTGCACATGGGGAGCTGCGCTGCAGAGCACCATATTGCAGATTGAGCAGAAAGCATGGTGAGCAGGAGGGCTGCTCAGTGGTCTCAGATAGAGCTGGCCAACCTAGTGGCCTATAGTGGAGCCACACCATGGTCCACTGTTCGGGAGGCACCCTGGATAGGTCCAGGAGCCAGGTGTGGGAGGAGGTGGCCACTGCACTCGAGGGGCCACTGTATGGGGGAGAAGCACAGAGCAGTGCCACCACAGGTATGGGGACCTGTGGCAGAGGAAGCGGGCTGCTAACCCACCTGCGGTGGCGTGCCAGGGGGCACAGTGCCACAGCCAGGTAGGTGTTACATCAACACACTTTTATCTTCCATATGGGTATCACGGTTGTATGTGTCCAGCACATTGGGAGGGACCATCAAGGGTTGGCTTTGGTGGTGTTATCAGGGTGTGGGGTGGGTGGGTCTGGCTGGGTGGGAGGGCACACACCTGGGGCAGGGGGCTTTGCTATGGGATTGTATTGATGTTCCTCTCTCCTTGTTTGCACCACAGGCCCCGAGGAACGGTGCCTACCCATGATCTGTGGCGAAATGAGAAGAGAGAAGCCAGGCTGGGCGAGGTCCACCGCCCAAGTGACCAGTCCGATGATGGTGAGTGCCATACCTCCATGATTACTATTGCATGCTGTGTAACAGGGTGGGCAGTGGGGCATGGCCACCATCCATCAACACCTCTGCCATGCATGCAACTTGTTATAGTCAACACTGTCCAGTGGCAATGCATGTCTGGGAGTCGTTGATGGTGGTCCATGTATGCGGGTACATGGCTGTGCCACTCCTTTGCACCACATGGCCATGTCCATTAAATAGCCCGCGGTGGTGCTGTCGTGACTTGGCGGGTGGGTGTGTGCAGTGTTCTGCATGGCTGTATAAGCCTGGGTGGGCAGGTCATGTGGATGTGATCACTGTGGGTGATCACACACCATCACAGAGGTATGTCCACGCCAGATGCCATGCACAGTGGGTGGGCTGTATGGGGCTGTACATTCACACCTATTGACTGTGCTCCCTTGTCCTAGGTACATGCCAGCTCCAAGAGATAAGGGAGGCACTTCAGGAGATCCTGCAGGTGGTGAGGGCATCACTGGACATCCTCCGTAGGATTGATGAGACCGGGGTCCCTCTGGAGGCACCGACAGTGACTGAGCCAGAGGGGAGTGGTGCTCCGCTAGAAGTCCATCTGCCCTGAGATCCCCAACCCCCTGGACCCACTCTCACACCCTCCTTTCCTGTCCCATTTGTCCACCCTGCCCTTACCCACCCCACCTTGTTTGTGGCCCCCCACCTTGTATATATTTTGTAAATAGTTAACTTTTATATGTTGTTTCAATACAGTTATTTTGATATGAATACTGTGGTGGTCTCTGATTTGCAGTGGGCTATAGGTTGCTCAGCTGCAGTGGTGTGTACATGGCGTCCTGGGTGGTGCGGTCATGGGTATGCGTGTGTCCATGTGGAGGTGACTATGGTGTGCGGGTAACTATCAGTCAGTGTCTGTGGTGTGTGTGTTGTGCCCTGTGCACTGGATGACTGTTTGCAGTGGTCCATGGTGCTGCATGCTCTGTGTTCATGGCACCCCATCAGTCCGTCCATGGCCTGTGCAGCTGACACATGCATGTCTGTGACCTGCACAGTCCACTGGCATGTCAGTGGTGGCAGTCCATGCAGGGCAACCACTGGACCCATCACACTGCTGGGTTGCCTCCTGTCACTGGTGTGGTGCATGTATGCCTAGGGTGACACTGTGGCCTCCACAGTTGTTGTCCCACCTCCATGCTGTGCCTTGTGTGTGTTGCAGGGATGTGCACCACTGTCTGTAACTTGTGCTCCAGGAAAATGCTGGTGGCGTACAGGTCCACAGTGCCTGCGCGGGGTGTCTGGCACTCCAGTGCCATGGAGGACTCGTGGGTTGTGTGTACACAGTTTACATGGGCCCACACTGGGGGCTTGGTTGCCCGACCACTGCATCCCTGTGTTGTTGTGCCCTTGGGTATGGGTGGGTATCTGTCCATGCACTGTGTGGCATCCAGTGTGGTGCATGCTTCCACACACCACTTTGGGTGTCTGTGCTGGCTGTTGTGGCAGAGTGCTGGGTCAGGGTGTGTCATTGGGATACTGTGCAGGATGCTGTACCACTGGTGGTGTTGTCTGGGGCAAGCTCTGTCCCATGTGGGGGTACCTCATGTGTCGGCCTGTGGTTGGTCTCTAGCAGTACCTCGGGGACTGTGCGTGTTGGCATTGTGTATGCTGTTGTTGCATCGCTGTGTGATGCCACCCACTGATGGGTGCTCATGGTGGGGCTGCCTTGCATGGTTCTGTGGTTCACAGGGTTGCAGTGTCACAGTGGGGTGGTGGCATGCATGGCATTTCCTGCAGTGGTGGTCACTGCTCCTGGGCAGGGTGTCTAGGGGTCATGATGCAGGGTGTGCCTGCATTGGGGATGGTGTGGCATGGGGTGGTCAGCCCTCCTTGTGCGCCAGTCACAGCTTGCCAGGGGGGTGATGGGGCACCATAGCCCAGCTGTGGGTTGTTGCTTGTCTCCATGGGCCGATGGTTATTCCAGCCCTCCCTCAGTTGTGCAGTGCATGGTGTGTGGAAGGACAATGTCTGTTCTGCTGTGTGTTCCTGTGCTCATCTGTGGCATGGGTGGTGGGCCCCTACCTCCTGGTTGTGCAGTTGCATTGCTCTGTTGCTGGGGGCATCCCTGGTTGCTCTATGGTGCCTGTGGACTGCTCAGTTGAACATCACTTGTTGCGCTATGGCGCATCAGATCTGCTCAGCTTCCCTCCCTAGTTGCGCTATGGCACAGGTGGTGCTATATTCAGTCATCGGCTGTAGGCGCAGTTTGGCCATCTCACTTTTTGAATATTGGCCTCTTGCACAGGGTGCAATGGACTTGCGCTGTTCTGCTATTACAAGACTTTTGAGTGCAGTTTGAATATCTGGGCCTGGATATTCAAATGTACCAATTTAAGAGAATTTTTTAATATTCCTGTGTTGCACTTATCACTTTCACATGGCCCGAGCTAAGATGTACAGAACCACAGGAAAGGAGCAATATAATTAGTAATCCTTAAATTGCAACCAGAACTAATGTTTTCACTTAATAATAATAAAGGGCAACAGGGAATATGACATGTAGCAATCTGGCATCTTGATATATCACATCAGATAACCTCCCCAATTAGGCCCAAAACATTATTAATAAAATTTATTTAAAAGATACTGTAGTGTTGCCTTAAAATCCCTATCAGCAGAAGTAACAGTACTAAATATTGCAATATAAATTATTCTTTTGAACACACATTTTGGCTGCCAAAACATAAGTAAAATAAATAACAGAAAACCCTTATTTTGAAAACCAACCACTAAACTTAAAGTGATCTTGCCATGTTTGCCATAACAAATGAGTAGTGACCTGCAGTAGTTGTGACTCAGTCTCCTACCATTCAAACTGCCAAAAGTACTTTTTCCATGAAAAAATGCTTTTATTTCTGTGTTCTGCTTCATTTGCTTAAACGTGCTCCTTTTTTCTCAATGCTGAAACCCCCAAATGTGACATCATGCAAGGAAACAATGTTTTTAAGCACTATGTTGAAACAGAGATCTCTGTTGATCAGTCTTGGAATTGCAGACATCCTTTTCTTTCAGTTTTGGACTCATAGCAGAAGCTGGACACCAATGAAAAGGAAAGTAGTCTGACCCATAATTACACTCCTAAACTACTTATAGTTATTCAGGCCTTGTAACATAAACATAGAAAGGTATCATCATGCTCCCACATTCTGACAGGAGCTGCCACTTCAGACCTGTTAATTCACCAGCAAGCAGTACAAGTCAAACAACATCTTAACAGACTGGCAGATTATCTTTTTGGCATCTCTGCATTACAAAAATAGTTTTCAGAAAGTTTTCTATGGACTGTACTGCTGTAAACACTAATGACATAGGAGACTACACTTTGGTAAGGAAGACAGAAAAAATCAGCCATGCGCTGTACCCACAATGCTTGCTACATATATACAGTATAACCTCAATTATCCAGACGTACATGGAGACATCCATTTGTTAAAGCACCTTGGCTTCATTGACTTGCCCATTACCATCAGTTTCAACTTGTGGGTACCCATAGCATTGATACAGCCAAGGATTGTCAAACATTCTTTGTTTTTATGGCCTGGTGCACATTTTTCTGAGGAACTAGCAAGTGTTTTATCAGAAAGCATTTTCCAAAAACCTCAGTCTCATCAGCATTGTAGATAGCCTCTGGTGACAGATCTTCACGAACATCAGTAAAGCCAGTTTGTCCCATAACGGAGCGATTGAGGCATCACTCATTGATAACAGTTCACCTTCATCAGTAAGCTGCCAAATGCCATGGCGAGCTTTGAAACACTGCAGCAACCCTTTGCTGGTGGTGAAGAGTCAGTTCACCATTGCTATCATGGTAGAACAGTTAGGTTTTCTGCTTTATTATGGGACCAGAGACAGGAGTACCACAGACCCAGTTTTGCATGAGCCATAAATACAGTGCTCAATCTAGTTGCTCGTCATTGCACTTTATCATGGTGTTATGTTGGTCACACCTTGGCTCTGCTTCATGGAAGTTGCATACTCCCTCAGCTTTTCTTTTGCCTTTCCGACATTGAAAACAGTAGAACAGCCAATGCCAAATCTCTTGGCAATGTCAATTGCTCTCTGCCCATGTTCTAGGCAGTTGAAGATTCTAATGTTCTGTGCAATGTCCAACATGCTCATGTTTTCTCTTTCCGCATTGCTCAGCCATTGTAAGCTCAGCCATTGTAGCTACTACAGTTGTCACTAAACAGGTTAGAATGAAAAGAGCTTATGATGGTTTTTTTGTTTAATTGCTTATGACAACTTTGTACTCAATTGTTTTGGCACTCAACTATGGTTAGAGTAATTGATTGATTGTTTGGCTTTTGTACAGATGCACTGACTGAAAGTACTAAGCAGCTACTAATGGCTACTAAAGGTATGATATTAACAAGACTTGTCAAAATAGGGGGCATGTTTGATGTTCAAGTTAATCCGAGATTCAGATAAGTGAGGTCCAGATAATTGAGGTTATACTGTATACATAGATACATAGATGTTGACAGCAGATAAGGGCCTACAGCCCACCTAGTCTGCCCATGTGCACTTGTGCTTAGCTTCTTCAAGCTTCTCTAGAACTAGGTTATGTGTCTACATATTAAATGCTATTCTGCAGTCCCCACTAGCAAAATACGAGAGACTGCACCTCTGAGTAATGAACTTTTAAGTCAACTTTACATTTACCCGAATTCCTTACTGCAGTATGTAAAACATTGACAGTTCCCTTGCATGACATCATGCGGCTCACACAGAAACCTGCAGGGTGGGCAGAAACAAAACATACAAAAAATGACTATAACATATTTTTTACAAAATGAATTGGAGCTTCAGCATCTGAAGCATGGGTGTAATGGCATACTATGTGAACCATAGATTTGTGGAGTGTGACTAAGTAAGCAATAAGACAAAAGGATGTGCATGGAACATATTTTACCACATGGCCAGGGGTGTAATAGGGTATGAGGCTGCAGGCCAAGTGAATTTATCTGCTGGCCGTGCAGTAACATATGTTCCATGCATATCCTGTAGTGTCTTATTGTGCTTATAAAATGTGTTCCTTTTTGTAAAATATTTTTCTCACCCTCAAACACTATATTTATGCATCTAAAACAGAAATCATTATGTTGTTTTGACATAAAATAATCCTTCCACCTGCAAACTGATGATGTCATTGTATTTTTGTCATAGGGCAATTGTCCTATAGTGGCATCCATAGTTCTGTGGCACAAGGTCAATGCCCAACAGCCAGCCCCCAGTATAGGACTTGTAGTGAGCCTACCTGTCACCAGTATATGAGAGACTTGTTTTCAATGAGTTATGTTTTTCAATGTGATGCATGTTTTGAGATAGAGAGAGAGGGACATGAGTGGTGTGACTAGGCTGTGTGATTGTACATTACTTGCTACAGGTATGTGGCGTTACTGAGTGACAGCATGATCACCAATGTGACCAGATATACAGTAGGAATAAAACACACACAAAAACATCACTCCCACAGACACATTTTGATTTTAACACTGTGGGAAGGTGATTGCTACATTACCCTGGAATGGGGCACAGTGGGAACAACAATGCTGCAGGACCAATAGCCAAACCAAAAGCTGACAGAATGGGAGAAGTTATAAGGTGAGACAAAGGGAATGGAAACTCAAACAATATTTTGTTTAAATTTGCCACATCTGTGTCAGGCTTTAGAGCTGAACACCACATTTATCAGGCAAAAGTGGGGAAAAGAATTAACAGCTACCGCCATCAAGAGTTTAACTGATCTGCCGCAATTCTGGGAAGAGGCCCTTACTGAGGAGAAACAAAAGCCGGCATTGAAAAACAAACTGAATATTCCAAAATCACACTGACCTTTCTTTCTGCTTTTTTTACACTGTGATCAGATCAGTATTGCATTAGCGAGGAATCGACAAAATGGCAGCATTTCAAAAATAATGTTCTAACTCGCAGATTGATTTTATTGGTTATGCAGTACCGGCTTTAGGTACTTGTTATTACCTGTGCATGGAACAGATTTCCTGCACAGGTAATAACCAATCAGAAAGCAGGATTTTTTGCCCCATTTTATAAATCACTTTAAATTTTTTAAAGATGAGAAACCTAATAATCAGAGTCATAGGTCCCAGTTCCCAGCTCCCTGGCTGACTTGTACTTTGTCAGAGTCCTCAGCTGGAGAACAAAGCCAGAAGTTGAAGTCTATGCTGCATCTAAGATGCTACAGTGTCTTAGGGCTAGTGATTTAAATGGCCCAGTTGGCCCACCTGCATTTGCAGTGCCACTACAGCCAATTGTTGGAGCCAGTGAATTGGCAGGAGAATCAAAACACTTGAGGTGCTGCGGCATGGGCACAACACAGGAGTAATTGACAGCACAGTGACCCAATTTAATTTAAAGAATCAGGGCTCTGTAAAGTGCACATAGGAACATTAATAGCACACAGTCTAAATGACACTGTCCCTCCAGGGACAGTAATAACAGACAATCTTAAAAGACAGTTGCATGTCATAATAGTGATCGCTGATAGTGATCACAAAACGCATGGTATCGCGAAAAGCATATTGGCAATCTACAGTTCTCAGCAAATCCACTTCTAGGAACACTTAGTGTTTTTCCAGGGGGGTGCTGTGCCCTCATGCACCCCCTGCTTTAAGATTACCAACTCCAGGAGGATGCATGTCGAGGGGGGCAAAACTCAGTCTGGGGAAAAAGGCAACTGCATGCAGCAGTAAAATTTTCTCCCCAGTCTGGCCTAAACCAGAGCCTACTGCACAACAGCTAGCCACCCTCACCACCACACCACAGGGCTGGCTTGGCTATAGCAGGCTCTCCTCCCTACCTTAACCCTCCTTCCTATCCCTCCTCCCTCCACCTCCCTATCCTCCTCTTCTAGTCATTCTTCTCACTGTTACATCGCTACCCTTTCAGGGTAGTGCATGATATTAGCACTAAAAATGAGTCACTGGTTTTACAGTCACTCCTTTTTATTGCTGTCATCACTGGATACCTTAAAAGACATAGTATCTCCTGCGAAGTTGAAAAGGCAGAGCAACAGACAATCAGAGACTTCCTAGACGAGATCCCTATCTGACTCAGATATACTTTTCTTCATCCTCAGGTGACAAGCAGTTTTATGGCTGCAGTGGGCAGGACCTGCAGTTGTCTTGCTATAGCTATAAAATGGGATACCAAGGGCAAATCTGGAGTTGCAGTACATGCGTCTGCAACTCCAGACCCTATGCCAGTTAAATGAAGCACTCCCTTCTCTCTATTCAGTAGACCAGTTTCAGCACTATTTTCAGCTTGTTTGTGTCTCTCATCATGCCTGCTTTAAGTGACCTGACAGGTGGTGTCTCAGGTAAACAGTCAATTTACTTACACCACTTCTTTAAAGCAGTTAAACTGTCACAACAGTGCAATTAGAAATTTTTGCATACTAGTGTCAAAAAGCCTTGCTTGAATAGCCAGCTATTTATTTCTTTATATGCAAGAGAGAGAGAGAGAGAGAGAGATCTCCAGATTGTAGCCAGAAATGTACCTGGAATTTGTAAAAAGAAAACATTGGAAGTCTATTTGACTTGTTTGAACACAGGATTGTGTATGCTCACTTGCTAGATTGCTAATTTTATTTATAATTAAAATGCAATTTGCTAGTCTTTAGAGTCAAAATAATTGTACTGACATAACTGGAGTAACAGGGAAAGGGGCAGAGCAGCAAGATGACCATGCTGCTACTCCACCTCACCACACTACAGACTCATTTGAATAGCCCTCTACACAACTTATCATACTATATTTATTTGCTGCTTTTGCTGATGGTTTTATGTCAGCACCTATTTAAAACTGAAAAGTTGGTTTCTCTGGTGAACTGTCTGGTTGTGTGGGTCTGGATGCCAGTATCTTCTTGGCATACCTACAGCATGTCAGACTGGTTTGGAACTTTGGAAGAAGTTTTGAGCCATGAGATGCGGAAGAGAGGAGAGGAGAGGAGAGGAGAGGAGAGGAGAGGAGAGGAGAGGAGAGAGTATGGAAGAAGGAGGAAATGGAAATTCTCTGCACCTGGTCAGCAAAAGATAGTTTCTCAGTTGTACAGGCACATTTTGAGCAATATGCACAATGGTGTTTATTTACAGGTATGCTATGGTTGCCAGGGAAATGCTGGGCTACCTTCTCTTTAAAATGAGATAAAAGATGTTAAGTTCAGACGAGCGATATCTCTTCTTTTTTACAGATGTCTGCTGCCAAGATAACCAGAGAACCCACAATATGGCCCTGATTTCATAGTGCTAGACCAGGACCCACTCAAAGATGGTGGCTCAGAAGAGGCGGAAAACTCTGTCTACATCCAAGTTACAAAGTTAAATGTGGAAGTTACCTTTAGGAAATGCAAACATACAGACACAGTCTCAATCATTGTGTTGTCGGAGAGATACATTTATTGTGGGTTAGCATTAGCTTACAGGTACGCTGAGCATTATGGAACTTCCTGTTACTTTTGCATTTTGAAACTTCTGCTACTCATTGCTGCTTATTATGGCTAAATGTTTATAGTGCTTAGTGGAGTGCTAAAAATACTGAGCTTGAACTTTTGTTTTAACAAGATCACAAGGGCTGAGTGGCTGCTGTGAAGCAGATCTATCTGTGGTGCTCCTTAAATGGAGTAGTTTAATATTACAATGTGGGAGCCAGAGAAATCAGTTGCTCAGGTGGTAAACTTCAGGAGGTGGACATTGGGAGGATGCAGGAAGTACACTGAAAGGGAACTGGAGGGCATAAGGCAGGAGATGGATGTGGGGAAGAAATGGGATATTATTAAATGGAGGGATTACAGAAGCAACAAAGCCTGCACCAAGGCAAAGAGTAAGAGGAGCAGAGCAAGAAAACCATGCTGGCTGAACAACGAGGTTGTAGAGGTGGTGAGGCAAACAAGCTGCACACCAGAGGTTTAGGAGGACGGAGAAGGAAGTAGACAGGGAGGACTGCAAGGTGGTTCAGGAGGTGACCAGAAAAGTGGAGAGAAGCCAAGGCCCAGAGGGAGCTGAGATTGGCACAGAGAATTAATGGGGGAGAAAGACTGTTTCCGATACATCAGGGAGAAAGGAAGTGCAAGGAGACAATAGTGAGGGTAAAAGGGTGGGAGTGGTCAGAAAAGGGAAGGAGCGGCAGAAGTACTGAATGAATACTTTTGCTCAGTGTTCATGGAAGAAATGGGAACCACTACCAACATGGGCTGGGAGGGTGGGACAGGGGAGAGGAGGCAACAGATGGAAGAATTGAGGCAAGTAGAGTCCTAGAAGGACTGGGAGCACCGAAGGTAGACAAGGCATCAGGGCAGATGATATCCACCCAGGGTGCTAAGGAAGATGGCAGAGGTGTTGGCAGAGTGCTGGTGGATCTCTACAGCACCTCACTGGAGTCGGGATGTGTGCCACTGGACTTGAGGATGGTACATATAGTCCCATTACACAAGAGTGGGACAAGGGATGAACAGGTAATTATCATCTGCAAGTCTCACCTCAATAGTGTGCAAACTCATGGAAATGATACTAAGGGAAAGACTGGTGTCGTACCTGGAGGACAATGACTCCAGGATGTGAGGCAGCATGGGTTTGTTTCTGGGAAGTCCTGTCAAACTAATCTCACCCAATATTATGACTGGGTGAAAGGTGAGCTGGGTAAGGGTCATGCGGTGGATGTTCTTACTTGGACTTCAGCAAGGCCTTTGATTTGGTGATTCATGGGCAGTTTGGGGAGAAGCTAACTGGTGTAGGGGTAGGGCAAAAATGATGAACTGGATTACAAGATGGCTGAGTGGCAGGCTGCAACGGGTGGTGGTGAGAGGGAGCTCATCTCCAAGGCCAGTGATGTGGGTGCCACAGGGCTCTGTGTTGGGGCCAGTATTGTTTGGGCTCTTCATATCAGACATTGCACATGGGGTGGTGAGCAAGGTAAGTCTGTTTGCTGATGGCACCAAAATCGGAGCAGTGGTGGATGGAGAGAAGGGATGGAAGTGGCTGCAGGGAGACCTACACAAGCTAGAGGAGTGATTAGAGAGGTGGCAGCTAGGGTTCAATGCAAAGAAGTGTAAGGTTATGCACTTTGGGGTGAAGAACCCAAGGATAGAATACTGGCTGAGGGGTGGTTATGCTGGGGATCACAGAGGAGAGAAGGACCTGGGGTAATGATAACAGGGCTTTACGAACAACACTGCTCAGTGCAGGAGAGCAGCTGCAAAATTGAACAAAATGCTGGGGTGCATAGCGAGGGGTATTTTTCCAGATGAAGAGAGGTGATCTCTCCCTCACAGGTCACTGTAAGGCCACACTTAGAGTATTGTGTGCAGTTTTGGAGGCCATACCTAAAGCATGATAACAGGCTACTGGAGGGGTGCAGAGGAGGTCTACAAAGATGATATGTGAATGAAGGAAAGACTATGACAGCAGGCTGGGAGACCTGAATATGTACACCCTGAAGGATAGAAGGGATGGGAGGACATGATAGAGACATTCAAGTATCTGAGGGGAATCAATAAGGATGGGGCAGATGGGGTCTTTAAGTTGAGGAAGGGAGGGTCACCGGGAGCATGGGCTAAGAATAGAGGGGAAGATTTAGGAAGGAAATGAGTAGACACTATTTCACAGAGAGGGTAGTGGCAAATGGAACACCCTACCAGAATGGGTAGTATCATGTAAATCTCAGAACAGCTTCAAAAGGGCATGGGACAGGAACGGGCAGAGTGAGTGGGGAAGGTGGGGGTGGGCAGTGGGATGACAAAGGGGGTGAGGCAGCTGCAAACTAGGGGTGTTGGCTGCACACTGAGCAGATATAGATAGACTGGGTGTCTGTTCTCGTATGAGTTCTGGAAAGTAAAGGAGTATATGGGGTTCCCGAACAATTGGTGCTGAACCATTATTAGGAAGCACACTAGCGAAGGACCAACACAGTTTTGGTTTGGAGCCCTGGACAGTGGCAAGATAAAGAGACAAGTGTGGCACTTGATATTTTGGAAGATAGTACCTTAGAACTTTCTAATGATGATTCTTAATTTTTAAATAGTTGCTAATGCTTTAAACAGCCTTTTATTGCCATTTTTTTTTCTTTTTCCTTATAATGACATTGACAGCTATTCTTATAAGGGTGCTGCTTTGGTGTACAGCCTGAGAGAATAAATTCCTTAGAGGTATTCTTCTATACAAAGACCAGATGCCTGCAAAGTGTTTAATTCAGGCTTGAAAGAAATAACATTTCATAAAACACAGTACTCCCAAGTATATTTTAGCTGGTACACAATTTGCAGGCCAAGAATTGGAATGTAATACGTTTCTTCATTTTAATTCTACTGGTCATAAAAGTTTATTAAAATTTCTACATGCACCAAACTGCACAGATTCAAAAGTCAAACTGTTTTATGAGTAACTTAAAAATATATTTTTTCTCAGAAGTTGGACTTGGAGAATATTATATAAGTTTGTTCTATTTGTTTTGTTTTAACAGAAAATTTTATTTTATATTCTATATTATAGGCCGGGAGCTGAATGTAATCATATCTTTTTGTCAATTTTCTTCAATTTTGTTATATATATGCCCTAATATGAAATAGTTGCTTTTTAACTGGGGAAATTAACTTAGTAGCTGAGATATTCAAAGGGTTGCGCATGGGCGCAACAGTTTTCACCATGCACAACCACTGATGCACCCCAGCGGATATTCAGTGCGAAAAGTGCGTGTTAAATTAAACCTGGCGCGTCGGAGCACATCAGTAATGTATGCAGGCACAGGTGGGGGCGTGCTCCATGCATAAACTGCACAGCCCGATATTCAGCCCGGGATGTGCAGAGCCATGCATGCGCAACCTCTACCTGCACCAGCACAAAGTTAAGCCAAAGGAAAAAGGAACAACTGATGGCCACCCACAGGTGAGCTGCCGATTGCAGGGCACAACACAGCAGCTGCCACCTGTGGGTGGCCACCAGAGTTCCGGCTGCACCTGGATCGCCTCCCTATGCCCAATCGTGGGCATTTGTAAAATAAGACTTTGTCCTATATCGCTGGTGGTCCAGTGGACCACACTCTGCCCGATCGCAGGCATCTGTATTAATAAAACCCCCGTCCAATATCCCTGGTGGTCTAGTGGACGCACTCTGCCCGATCGTGGGCATCAGTAAAAAAAGAAAACATCCTATTACCCTGGTGGTCTAGGCTACCCCCTTCCCACCCGCCACTGAGCCCCACCACCCCACACCCCTGGTAAGTCGGTGGGCGGCAGCACCCACCCGCCTGCCACCGCGCGCCACCGACTGACACTCGGTAGGGCTGCATGCCCGTGGTTCACATGTGAGCCAATGGGCATGCAGCTCACCGTACTACACATTCCAGACATGTGCCGCCCACCGCTGACCGGGGAGGGGGCGGTGGGGCCCAGTGGGCGTGTGGGGATGGGGGTACCTCAGACCACCAGGGTAATAGGAAGTTTACTTTTTACAGATGCCCACAATCAGGCAGAGTGTGGTCTACTGACCACCAGGGATATTGATGGGGTTTATTAATACAGATGCCCGTGATCAGGGCAGAGGCGGTCCACTGGACCACCAAGGATATTGGACGGGGAGGTTTATTAATATAGATGCCCGCTAATCAGTCAGAGTGTGGTCCACTGGACCACCAGGGATATAGGACTGTTTTTCTTTATTACAGATGCCCGTGATCAGGCAGAAAGTGGTCCACTGGACCACCAGGGATATAGGACCTTTTATTCATACAGATGCCAACGATCAGGCAGAAAGCGGTCCACTGGATCACCAGGGATATTGGACATGTTTTTTTATTTTTACAGATGCCCGCGATCGGGCTGCAGGGCGTCGGTCCCCATCGGCTGCTGCCTGGCAGGCGCCAGGCACAAGTCATCGGGGATCAGTGCACCTGCATCCAAATGGGGCCATAATGACATGCAAATGGCCCCATCTGAGCCTTGCATAAATTATGGCCCTATTTGCATGTCAACTTTTGAATAACGCGGGTGCTGTGCATGGCGCAATGGAACTGCTGGCGCATCTCCATGCTCCACTCCTGGCCACTTGCACTGCTACAGTGCCACTGCGCCATGCACGCTGAAATTGGCCAGGGTGGAGTATTCAAAGCGCTAAGACCATGGCGCAGCACTCTTTGAATATCGCTTAGTTCATCCCTCGCGCAACCAGTTGAGCTGCTCCCGAAGCTCGCGCCACAGCCAGGTGCAGTTTGAATATCTGGGCCATTAGGTCCATGGAAAGCTGGCATTTTGAAACGAAAATTTTGCATAGTGGTATTATCTATGTATCAATATTCTGCTTTTTGCAGAAAGTCTTTTATGCAATAATATTGCTTGGGTGATTTACCCGGTTCTCTGGACATGGTAATATTTTGTGGAAAGTTTGGGAGATTGCCCATGAAGATCTGGAAGGGCTTGACCAAAACTGACAATTCTAATTCCTCTGGAAAATGGATATTAGTAGGCTTATACCAGTGAGGCAGGTTTAAGCTACATTATGGAGCCCAGTACCAAACGCTGAGTATAAACACAGAGCAAAATGACTTAGTATGCAATTACAGGTCCGGTTCCTTCACCCTATATTTCTGGTCTGAAGTACAGGCTGGCACAGTGTGCCTGACTCTGGGGCCAATCAAGGGAATATGGGGCAGCATGTGCTGTGGGCTATTCTGATTAAGCTTCATCAGTGTTAAGCCCAAGCCGGCAGTACAGGTTGACCCATTTTGAGTGATATGACAGTGACATGTTACCTCATACTGGGACAGAGTAGCTTTACTGTAGGTACCAATTTTGGTTTTGGTTAGGAGGCTGTAGCTATAACACACAGCGAGGTGTGAGTTATGGCCTGATAATAGCATACCCAGGTGCATTATAAGGCATAAGACACTTGCACTGAGTGCCTTTTGCACCTGAGCGTGCCCTTATCAGGACATAACCCACACCTCGGAGTGTGTTATTGCACTTATAAAATGGGTCCCCCAATGTACAAACCTTCCTCTTGAAATGAAGTTAATAATTAAAAGAAGTCTCATAAATATAATTGTTAAAAATTAGGTAAATTAAGGCAGAAAAGTGGAATAAAATTGTCCCTGCATTTGTAATGCAGAACGTATGTAAAATCCCTCCAACACACACACATTGTGTTTCCTCTCCCCACATACATACTTACTTCATTTTTTACCTTTTGTTTCTAGCTTTTTTTCTTTCTTTCTTTTTTTTTCCATCATCTCATTTTGTCTGCTAGTTGGTAGTAGCCAGGAAGTGGCCAGTATGACTAGTAGTGAGGGTGATGGTGTCTGCCAATGATCCTGCACTTCAGCACCCCCACACACACACATACATTTGATTCTACTTTTTCTGCTGAGTGTTTCTCTGCCTTTTTCAGCAGGTGATGAAATCACAGACTGCTTCTTGTGTGTTTCTGTACTTGCTGACTGCAAACAAGGAGGACAATCTGGTGAGAGTGTCCCGAGTTGAGAGTGTTTTACAGTATTTGGAGATCATCAGCGTCTCTTTGGGAGAGGGGTGTCAGGCCAGCATCTGGTAACTATCTGGAGGCTATATTCTGTACCTCCAGCCTGCGTTGTGTGCAGCAGAGAATTCTGGGACAGTGAAGGCTGGCTAGCTCCACCAGCCCCATGTGAGCGTAAACCTAATTGTTTTAAATGAACAGAAGTCTGCCAAGAGAAACAGCAGAGTACTATACAGTATTTTAGAAGTACACCAAATAAAGTGGCAGTTATAACAGGTATTTAAGCATTTTTCTGTTGTTTTAAGGTTACAAGGCACTGTAAGTGATGTATGCTACTTCCAGTTTTGGGGTATTTCAGGAAGCGCTCAAGTGAGTGGGTGTGCTGCATCAGCATGTGCATAGATTTTGCATTCTGTGTGTTTTGTTGTGTCAGCTGGGACAGGTGGGACAGCTGGCCACAAAACTAGAACTACCTAAATACAAGGACAGTAGCAACCAAACTAAATATTAGCTGACACCTAAAGAGGGCTTTTAAAATATTAATTAAGTTCACTGCCCACAGTTAGGCAGCTACCTAGGAAGTGCAGAGGTTATACTACTTAACACTGATACTAGTGCCTGCGGAGGAACTGATTTTGGGAAACCTGACATTAGTACCCTATCTCTTCCTTAACCAAATTAAAATGCAAAATACTGGAGAACCCTGTCTTAGGGAGGTCAGAAGTAGTGCCAATATCATAATCAATGAAATACCTGGGTAGAAGTAAACAAAGCTATGGTGGCAGAATACAAGACTAGAAATATGGGACAGCGTGATGGGCAGTAGCATACTGGAAGGGAAAATTCCACACAATGGATGGTGTTCTCGGCATGCAAAATGGCAGGGCGAAGGAACAAATGGGGTCAAATGGCTGCATATAATGCACTTATATTGGGGAACTGGAAGATAAAATAAAAATACTACAGGAACAAATAAATATACAGGCAAGAATTAAAGATATTGAGAAATTTGTCTGCTCGATTAGGAGATTATTAAATGAAACAGAGAAGGTAAAGCAGAGATCAGAGATCAATAAAGGACCCATTGACAAAAAAAAGATAGACTGGTGGATAGTTACATGGATATAATAAGAGAAGAGGACTGGTGTCTAGTTACAAAAGGGCCCAGGAAAAAGAGAGAGACATTAACAAGCCCCTATAGATAACAAACAGATATTAACTTTGGTAATAATTCCTGACCACAGAGATGTGATATCAGTCTCACAAGAGGCTTCCCAACAGCAAGGACTAAATATGCATCCATTAGGCCAGATAGAGGATAGAAGAAGCACAAGTGGGAGTGTAAGCAGTTCTAAAACAAATCCAGATGGTGCTTGTGCAATGAATTATCCCACAACCTGTGAAAGAACCAGAGCACAGGCTAAACCAACCAATCATGAAACAGCAAAAACCCCTCAAATCCAGGATGATGTATAGAAACCACTTAAATGGTGATACAAACCAGACCAGACCAGCCCCTAAAGATGCAGTAATTATAGAAGACTCAGTCCTTTGCTACACAGATAAGATTATCTGTGGGGGTAGAAAAGAACGTGTGACCCTATCCTGTCTACCAGGAGCAGGAATAAATGATGTAAGCAAGATTCTCCCTGGGTTCCTGGAAAACACACAAGACCCATCAGTACTCCTTCATCTAGGGACAAATGACAAAGGAAAAGAAGCATGACACAAATACAGCAGGACATTGAGAAGGTGGAGCAGAACTCAAAAAAGAAAATGCGCTTTAATTACCTCTGAAATCCTACCTGTACCCAGGGCTGGTAGAGCTAGAATAAGTGAAACCCTTAGATTAAATTGGTGGTTAAAGAGATGGAGCACTAGGAAAACAATGACTTCCAGAACATTGACATTGCTTTAAAAATGGGTATAGATTATATGCAACTGATGACCTCCACCTAAATAGGATAGGAAGCAGGGTACTAGCAGACATAATTAGAAACAAAATAATGCACCATTTAGACTGAATGAGGAGGGGCAGGGTGGGAGGAGAACATACTAACAATAAAGAGGGTAAATCAAAAACCAGACACACCTAAATGGAAATATCTACTGATAAGTGCTAGGAGCCTAAGAAATAAAAAAAGAACTAGAAATAGTATTGAATGAGGACAACATAGCACTGTGCTCTATAACAGAAATATGTTGGAAAAAAATGCGGGAAGTTGAAATAGAAGGCTACAAGCTGTTTAGGAGAGACAGAGATGACAGACAAGGAAGAGGAGTTGCACTATATGTCAGTAATGACATACAGTAACTGCTAATGAAATCCACAACACTTTAGACTCAGACATGGAACAACTTTGGGTACAACTAACTCCATTCGAAGACAAACAGATAACTGTGGGGTATGCTATAGACTGCCATTTTAAATAACAAGGACTGTAGAGTTCATTAGGCAGATAGGAATCAGGATCTGGGAAAAGGCAACTGATCATGGGGATTTCAACATCCTGAAATAGACTGGAAACAATGGAAATCCAGCTCAGAGTACAGCCTGAGTTCCTAAAGTATTGGATGGACTAGGGATGGAGTGCCATGTATTAGAGTACACTACAGAACATCATATATTAGATCTGGTGATAAGCAGCATGGGTGACATACTAGAAGAGTCTGAGTTAGAGAGCCCTTACTTGGCATTGCCCATAACACGGTAGACTTCTCAATTAGAATAAAAGCAAAAACCAGAGAGGTCAGAAAAATTAAAAGATATGACCTGGCAAATTACAATGAATTAAGGAACCAAATAGTGCAGTGGGACTGAGGTAAAAACTGAGGATGAACAGTCCCTCAAATGTGGGATGAGCTCAAAGCTTTTCTACATGATTTAGTAGATAGAGACATATCAACTAGAAACAAATACAATCATAGGGGTGGATTCCAATATGGTTCAACAGGAAAATCCAGAAGCTTATAACAGCAAAAATAGATTATACAAAAGGGCCAAAGGAGAGGAAGTACTAAATATACCAATCTGTACAAAATGCAAGCTAAGAGAATTAAAAGGAAATAAAAAGCTAAAAAGCAATGGAGGTTAGTCTGATAAACAAGGTGGGTAATAATAAAAGGCTTTTATAACTATGTTGGAGGCCTGAAGAATACAAACAGCAATATAGGCCCCTTAAACAGGGAAAAATACATTAACTGATTGCCTAACCACGGCCAAATAATTCAACATTTACTTTAAACATGTATACCTGGCTAGTGATGTTGAGGCAAATGTTAATATAGACCCTATGGAGAGCAATTTGGTCTTCACACTCAACACAATCAAGAATAAATTCAAGAAAGTTGACCCACCAAACCAGCTGACCCAGATAATCTACCCTAGGTTACTGAAAGAACTTACTCTGGTACTATGCTACCCAGTACATGCCATATTTCACAAGTCAGTGAAGGAAAGATTGATACCAGAGGACTGAACATCAGCAAATACAATAACAATACATAAAAGGGATCTAGAACAGAGTGCTGTAATTACAGACCCATTAGCCTTAACGGTATTGTAGGTAAACTATTAGAGGATTTAATTAAAGATTTGATAGACCAATGCCTTCTGCAGATTGATAATATTGATATATACCAACATGGGTTTTAAAGGGTAGGTGTTGTTTGACTAACTTGATCCACCTCTTGAGCCAGTGAGTGAAACTTTGGTTAGAGATATTCTGGTCAATATTCTTTATGTATACTTCAAAAGGCCCTCGACAATGTCTCTCATTCTGAATTGCTAAATTCCCTAGAGGAAATAAAACTGAATGAATGTCTTATTAGATAGATAACTACCTGGTTTACAAACAGAAGGCAAAGATTTTCCATAAAGGGACATTAATCTGACTGGGTACCTGTTACTAGTGGGGTCCCTCAGGGATCTGTTTTAGGTCCCACCCTTTTCAGTGTATTGGTATCTGCCATATCCTGTAAGAATAAGAACAATGCATGGATGGAAAATGTGCAGATGACATAAAATAGAGATGTGCAAAATTTGAAAATTTTGCCTAGTGAATATTTTGCGTAATTTCTCATTACAAAAATTTTTCACCTAGGTAGTATAACCTAACCCACGAGCGGGCCAGGGTATACTGGGCTGAAGGGAAATGGCTTGAAACTTGCTACAATGAATATCTGCAACCTAATTCCAAAATGCTCAACTGCAGGCGTGGGCTGCCCTACATAACCCTGATATACTTTGCTTGACTGAGACCTGGCTATCCACCCGGGTCAGGAATAATGAAATAGTGCTTCAAGTTACAATACTTTAAGATGTGATAGGAATGGGAAAAGAGGTGGCAGCTGTCTCATTTATTCACGGAACACCCTACAAGGAATTGTGCTCCCCATCACAACCTGCAGTGTTGACCATGAGCTCCTTGCAGTTAGAATCATTTTGGTGAACATAAAAATCTCTGGTCATTGCATGCATCTACCTCCCACTGAAAATGGCCAAAGATGGTCTAATTAAACTACTAGGGTCCTTGACTGGCATTAACAACTGTGAGCTCATCATGACTGGGAACTTCAACATCAATTGGCTCAGTAATGAATCGACCAACCAGAAGGATACAATAGCCTGCTCCCTCCTTACTCAATTAGTCACGGAGCCCACTAGAATGAACCATAAGACCAGTAAGCACACAATCTTGGACTGGTTCCTTGCAAGCTCACCTGACAGGATTACCAATGTCTTGGTACTACCGAATTTGCTAAGTGCCACTCCCTATCACCAGTCTGTGGTCAAATAAATTCAGAAAAGCACCACCTGTCTTTGTGAACAGCAGAATTCTCAGGAAAAGGCAGCTCTCAGCTTTCAAGCAGGTGTTTTCTCAGATTGATTGGTCTCCCCTTAAGGTACTGCATGACCTTGACATAACACTCCAGTACTTTATTGATAAATTTAATAGCGTTTGTGACAGATTTGCTCTGTTCAAAAAGAAAAAACATGTGGCCATAACAATGGGTGGATTACTAGTGACCTTCTAGATCACATGAGGAAAGGGCAACCTTTGTTATCAAGCCAGGGCCTCCATTACACCCAGTGACCTTCAAAGATACAGGGCAGTCAGAAACAAATGCACACATCTCATCAGGAATGCTAAGGCTAATTTCTACAAGGATCAATTGGCAAGAACCTGGGGTGATGGGAGGTGATATTGGGACAATATAAAGGCACTCACAGGGAAGGACAACAAAACACAGCCATCACTGCTAAACATTAATGGCACAAAAACATGGACCCCACACCATTGCCGAACAGTTCAACTTCACGTTCATGGATCTTAGCTCTGTTCTACGGCTGAATATCTCAAGCCTATCAAAGCTGATAATAAACACCCACCAGAGATCACCTCACACCTCAATTTTATTTCAAAGCGTCACTGTCAAAGAGGCACTGGGTTTTGTTAAAAGGTCCTGAGGAAAACCATAATGGGGTCTGACAAGGTTGACATGAAACTGCTGGCGCTGGCAATCAATGAAGTCCATCGCTCCCATCGCTACAACTTTCATTAAATCCCTACAGCTCACCTAATTCCCTTCTCCTTGAAACAAGCTCTGGTGACCCGGTGCATAAGGAAGGTGATAGGTCACTGACTGCAAACTACAGGCCCATCTCTATCCTCTCCCCTCTCTAAAGCACTGGAAAGGATTGTGGCAGATCAATTTACTGACTATATTCACAAATACCAGCTGCAATGTCCCCAGCAGTGCGGCTTTAGGAAACTCCATAGCATGGACACAGTGCTGGTAGATTTCACTGAGTATGTCCATAAGGATTGGATGAGGAAAACTGGTTGGGTCTATCTTCATTGGCCTAACAAAGGCATTCGACCATGATCTGCCACCCACTCCACTTGTCTCAACTGCATGCCTTGGTGTTTCCCAAATGCAGCTCTATGGTTCCAGGACTACTTAACCTCCGGTCTTAAAGAGTCAAGATAGGTCACTCCATATCTGCATCCAAGGAAGTCTCTCTAGGGATGCCTCAAGGATCCATCCTGGGTCCACTGCTCTTCATCATTTTCCTGAATGACCTCCCGATGCCTGCACTAGCAAGGTCATTTTATACACTGATGATGCTGTCCTACTTAGCTGTCACTCTGGCATAGAGCACTTACAGGCTGAGCTACAATCATCCTTCCAGCAACTGGAGACCTGGTTCTACTGCAAAGGTTGCTACTTAACTACAAAAAAAAAAGACAATGTTCCTCTCTAGCCCCCAACTAAAAGGAGATGCCCAGAACTAACAATCACAAATAACCTGGCTGCCCTACTGGAACTGTTTCCTCCTTCAAGTACCTGGTGTCATTGTGGATGATACCCTCTCATACAGTATGTTCAGCACATTTACATGGTGGTGAAAGCTGTGAACACTAAATTAGGGATCCTGTTTAGGTACAAGAAAAGTCTAACTGCTGAAGCCCTCTGGCGCTCTCAGTCTCCAGCTCTGTCCTCTCCCTGGTCAACTACGGGCTGATGGTTTACTGCACTGCCACTGATACAGCCCTCAAAGGGTTGCCACTGTCCTTAACAATGCTTGCAAACTATTGTTAAATGCTGACTGCTTCATACACACTTATACCCTGTATGGTCTGACCCACATACTACCACTTTAATTCAGAATCAGATACAAAACTTGCTTACTAGGGAGAAAAGCCATGCTCTCCCTAACCCCTGCCTGCATTGCAGACCTGGTAAAGGAAGCAAGCTCCAAATACAAACATGAAGAACAATGACAACACAGTTTGATGTCCCATTTCGTAGAACTTCCCTAGTACAAAGATTCTTCATGTACCAAGCTCCACTATGGCTAAATGAGATCCCTGCTGCAGATCTTAATACAACAAATGTTCAGACCTTTAAAAAGAACTGAAGCAATACCTGCTGAACTCAAATGCCTGCGACTGCCTTACCTGAATCCATATCTTCAACCTGGATACCCTTTCTTAAACACCTCTGACTCCCTTACCTAAATCCATATCCTCAACCCAGATACCCCTCTTGTCTGTCTGAGCTTTCGTCCTGTTTTACCTACCCTTGACCCCCACCTGCAATCCCTTGCCACCCCTCCTAGCTCCCTCAACTCCCTCCCTTATACTCCCAACACCCCCTTTCCACCCACTCCCCAATTATTCTGCTTCTCCCAATCCCTTTTCTCTCTGTCTCTCCTTCCTCTCTTTCGTCCTTCTCTCACTCTCTCTCTCTTTCTAATCTACCCCTCATCCGCACTCTCCCCTTTCTTTCTCCTACCCTTTCCGATACTGTACCTTGACAGGCCTCCCTGGGGCAGCTATGCCATACGTTGCTAACTGGTACTCTCCTCCCACTGTTTATTTTCAGTTGTCTAAGTTACTCAAATGTATTATCTACCTATTTTCCGTATTACATAGCAATCTCATGTTTTATATTAAATATCAAATTTTGTTATGCCTCTGCTGTTTAAATCCTGACATGGAACCTTTGTAAAAAGCGAATACTCTAAGGTTGTTTGAATATACAAGTAAAAATAAATAAATAAAATAATTTTGCCTCTGATTTCACTTTCACATAATCACGAAACTTCACCCAATTTTGCTGATTTCACTTTTTGCATAAGGCAAAATTTCTCCAAATTATGCTGAATTTCAATGTTTTCAATTTTGCCAGTAAAATTGCAATGCACTAATGGGTAAATAGCTGAAATGTCATGTGCAGGCTGTTTCCTGCACATTATATTGTCTGTTGAGTTGGAGAACAGTTCAATGTGGTGCATCACAGCCAATAAACCCTTCAAAAACTCTTTATTTGTGATTTTAGAAAGTTACAGTAATTGTGCCCCAAATCTCAGTTTAGTTCCTAATGCTGCTAGTGAGCGTTTTTGTTTTGACATCTTTGGATAATACTTAATTAAACTTAGGTAGTGTTTTCAGTTTTCTCTGTCTCTGTGAGGGAGTTGAGTTGGGAGGGTCGACTGTGTTTTGTGTGTGTGTGTGTGTGTGTGTGTGTGTGTGTGTGTGTGTGTGTGTGTGTGAAAGCAGAGCAGGCTAGTTCCTAATATCTGACAGATTTCTTGCAAGTTGTAAGTGAGTTTCTATAATTTCTTTTAAGTCTTAATATTTTTGTTGGTGTGCTACTTATTTGTTATATTTTTCTTACATATTGACCCTTTGGGTAACTTTATCAGAACAGTTACTCATTCTGAGTAGTTCTGTTCCTGTTTCCTTTGCTTAATCACTTTTGTGCTGAATTTTTTTATTGAAAGTATTTGTGTACATTGACCTCTTGACTTTTCCATATCAGGTACACTGCATTATTGATTGCTCACATAAATAAAACTTATTTCCAGAGTAACTGCCCTATGGAATCTGATCCAGAAGAAAGTTGATCCATTACTAGGTTTACAAGATTTATTCACTCCCCAGATTTGTGTGCTGGGAGACTATAGTAACATTCAATTAAAGAAAGACAGTACCATATGTATTATTTCTTTATCAGTTAAAAGCTAGTTCTCCGACACTGGAAAGATCAAGATGTGATAACTTATTCTGAATGGGTAAATGAATTGCTCTACAACCTCAGGATTGAAAAGCAATTGCTAACGGCAATATCTCCTTATATAAGATTAGATGGGAGAAGCTGTATACCCTTTGGACTTTATCCTCCCTTAGAAACTATAGAATTATCACAAGATATAAATACCTGGATTTCAAGCAAACTATTGACGGATGTGAGACTCTTGTTCCTCTAAGATATTAGTGGCTTTTGAAGGGTGGGGGAGGACATTGGGTTATGATTAATTGTTTGTGATAAGGGGTGGGGTCCGGGGTTTAAGTTGTTAGGGAGGAATGATACAATATTTGTTGCATGGTCAGTATGTATTGTATTGTTACATTTATCTATGCAGATCATGTACTGTTTTGATACTCTGTACATTTCTTTTAAAGTGTCATGCTGTTACAGACTCTGTACCTACGGTATACTGTATGCGGGTAAAAATATAAATAAAATATATTAAATAAAAAAGAAATTAAACTTATGATCTAGCCTTTGCATTGCAGCATTCCTGTTTTTCTTTTAATTTGCTTACCATATTAAGCCTTTTCTCCCTGTTACACCACTGGTGTTTACTACCTGACCCATACAATATAAAAACAACATAGTTTTCAAAGAGTAGGGGTCCCTGCACGATTTTGGAGGTGACATTGTTTGTTAATTTAAATCTTGTTGTCCTTCTGTCTGATATATCTATAAGCCAAAATTATATATGGTAAGTACTAACACATTGCAGTACTTGCCTTAGCGAGACACCAGTTATCCGGACTGTAGCTCGTATTTTGGAGTGTGAGGTGTTCCTGTGGTTGGTTTACAATTTACTTTGAGTGAACCTACCAGTACCTACCTAGTTATTATTAAGTTGTGTAATAATCATTCCATTTAAAACTGACATTTGATTAAGAACTACTGGATCCATGACAAGAGTCCGACAGAAATTCTGTCGAATGCCCTCAGCGACACTGGCAGGTCGACCACATTCTGCAGTCGGCTGCCAGTTCACTATTGCTGTCTTTGTTTTCTTTGGAGGCTTTTTCCCAAACCCCTATGCAGGGGCTGTGCCTCCTGCACCCCCCACTAAGGATTCTCAACTCCAGTTGGAGCTGATTGGGGGTGCAGGACCCCAACAGACAGCGCCAGGTTCTAGTGGGTCTTCCACCATGGCTAGGCACTGTAGTTGCTGTGGGGACCTCACTGGTGAAATGTCAATCGAGGGGAAATGAGAACTACTTAAGTATTTTTCAGAGTTACTGCACATCTTTCTTGTGGTGGTGTTCTCTGCCAGTTTTGTATTGAAAGTCTCTTACATCTGTTTTCCTTTTACCCCATGTTACTTAACTCATGTTTTTGTAACTGAAAAAATTAAGTAGTGTTTTAACATTTGAATAGGGTGCAGTAGCAGTTGTAGGTAGTTGTATACACTACAGTGCAGCTACCTGTTTTGATTTCTGTTTGCCCTTTGCAGATAGTACTGCAGGTGTTAAATCACACTTATTCAATAGAAATACATTATCATATACTTCAGAAGTCAAATGGAACAAGCATATAATGAAACATTCCACTTAAGGTAAAGGTGCCCAGGTGGAGATAGCTCAAAGAAGTCTATTGGAATAAGCAAACCTATTTCTGAATCAGTTCCTCGGTGGGCTCTGCTGCTTCTGTGGCAGCCAATAGCAGCAAAATCGAAGTTAGAAGTGACTTCAAGTCTGTGATTCATTTTTTACTGCCCACTCTGTAGCTAGCATGCTTGTTGGGGATAATACTGGGAATAAGGAAACACTCACACTAGTGGAGGCACAGATGTACAGGTGGAGGTTGAAAAGTTGTCTGTGTGACTGTTGTTCCTGCTCAAGGAGGAGCTGATGGTGGTGAGGCGATAGTGTCCCTTCAATCTGTTTCTCCTGGAGAAGGAGATAAGAGAAGTCAGCCCCAACAGTGAGGAGATGCCAGAGAGGAAACATTTCCCTGGAAGTAGACAGTGATAGTGAGGAGGAGGAGGATATAATATGTTTTGGTATAGATAAAGACGAGATGTTTGGATTCCTGTAGAAACAAGTGAAAAAGTTGAAGGGTGATGATGTAGCTCATTTAGATGACAAGCCTGAGGAGATGCTGTCAGCAAGCTTACAGCAAGCAGTCCAGTAATTCCCTTTTCCCAACTGTAGCATGGTGGAAATCATGCAAGTAGCCCAAAAAGCAAAAACTTCCACACCTTTGGCTCTGCTTTCCAAGTCCCAGTGCCATGTCAAATCTAGAGGTGCAAAGTCCCTCATTTGGGATTTTCCATTCTTGATGCAGCTGATGACACAATAGGTGATATGTCAGCTGTGTCAAGCACATATCATTGTGGAATAAAGGGAAGCCACATAGGCACTGGTGGCCAGCATGCCCACTTGAAAAGAAGCACCCTTTGTGCTGGCACCAACACCAGAAGATACCAGAGCTGTTGGTAGGACTTCCCTTATCAAGCTTAATGTTAGTGATTGCAGTGCAATAGAGCAGGAGGAGGGAGGGCTGAGTGAGTTGGTGGAGGATGAGTGTGAGGAATTCCTTTCTTTCTCAATCAGTGGGCATAGTAACAGTGGAGCTGCCAATTCCTGGAGTTAAGGTCCATGAGGTGGGGGATACCATATAACATCATGAATGACTCCAGATTTCTATCTCAATTTACTTGAACATTTTTGAGAAACATTTCTGGACTTCTGGGGCATGTTCAGCAGTGGCAGCACCAAGATTAAGCCTGAATCCCATTGTAAACTGTGCAAAATCAGCAGATTTGAAGTCCTGGTGGTGGATGTGAACCATATAACAGCACAACTGACACCATATAACAACATGACTGACACCAGATTTCAGTCTCAATTTACTTGAACATTATTTTGTAAACATTTCTGGACTTCTGGGGCATATTGGCAGTAGCAGCACCAAGATTAAGCATGAAACCATCGTAAACTGTGCAAAAACAGCAGATTTCAGTCCTGGTGGTGGATGTGAACTATATAACAGCATGACTGACACTAGATTTCAGTCTCAATTTACTTGAACATTTTTGGGAAACATTTATGGACTTCTGGGGCATGTTCAGCTTTGGCAGCACCAAGATTATGCCTGAAAACTGTTTTAAATGGTGTAGAAAACAGCAGATTTCTGTTCTGGTGGTGGATGTGAACCATATAACAGCACAACTGACACCAGAGTTCAGTTTCACTTTACTTGAGCATTTTGGGAAACATTTGTGGACTTCTGGAGCATGTTCAGCAGTGGCAGCACAAGATTAGGCCTGTAATCCTTGGTAAACGGTGGCAGAAAATTCATTTTGAGATCCATGAGGTGGACTCTGACTCTGAGACTGGTGGCCGTCTGCTTACTCTAGAGACATGTAGCACAGGAAAAAGAACCACTCACTTCCTGGCTGTTTAGACTCAGCCATGAGACCACCAACAGAGAGAAAAAGTACAATTTTGCCTACTTTCACCTTATAGAAGCATTAGGCGAAATTCAAGGTGAAATTTCACCGAAAGGCCATAATTATGTGAAATGTTTCACCAGGCAAAATTGGTGATTATGCCAGAATTTCTCTGGTGAAATTAAATTTTGCTGCATCTCTACATAAAAATAGAGCCATTTGTCTTTAATGAATAAGATGCTAAAATGTTCCAAGAAAACATAAATGCAATAGTAGAAGTAGCAGGGAGCAAGAAACTTAGATTTAACATAAGCAAATGCAAGATTATGCATTTGGGCAAAAAGAACAAGAAATTTGCATACCACATAAATGGAATTACTATAAATTTTACAGCCACTGAGAGAGATCTTGGAGTAATAATAAGTAGAAATCTAAATTTTACTAATAACTGCACCATGGTTGTCAAGAAGGGTATGGAATACATGCTTGTTAGAAGAAATGTACATTGTCTTGGTGCACCCACACATTGAGTATTGTGGACAATTCTGGGCACCACATCTAATGGGTGACATAAAAAGATGAAGGGGTCCAGAGGAGGGCAACCAGGATGGTGGACAGGATGCATGGTAGATCCTATATGGGAGAGACTTACGGCCTTGCAGATGTATCCCTCAGTACCAGAGATATCATGGAGACATGTACCTGGTATATAGGGCTTTGAGGACCAGAAATCATAGGAGTGTTTAGGACTAAGTAGAAAACCAGATGCCCAGACTAATAGAGGCCACCAAATCCAACTTAAGAGGAAACACTACTACAAACATCAGAGGAGAAACTGGTTCTCACAAAGAGTTGTGGCACAATGGAATGCACTACCTGCCCCTGTGGTCTCCAGTGAAAATATTAGAAAATTCAAGCAAACACTGGATAACTATAGCAAGGAATGCTGTTTCCAGTTAAAAATCTAAATTAGTCACTTCCGGTGACGCCGCTGAGCCTGATGGTTGACTAGCGCCACAGTTCTTCACATCTCACTGACCAAACCTCCCTAAAACACTTTGACTATTTACAAAATTAACCAAATGGCATCCGGACCAAAGGAGGAGCAAACAGAACAAAACTCGAGGCAAAACTTATCTGAAGCATGATGATGGAGGAGGACCCTCCCAACAGCAGGAACAAGGCCACATCGTATCTCCAACCGAGCTGGGCCCCAAGATAGTGATACAGATCAAGAAACTGAGTATCTCTCAAGAACTAGATATGAGACCCTATTAGGTGAAATAAAAGCTTTTAGGGCTGAAAACAAGCTCGAGTTCATCAACTTACATGCCCGATTAACAGATGTGGAAACAAAGATTGAAACAGCTGAGACCAGAATATCAGAGGTAGAGGACAACATGGTTAAAATACACACAGCAGTTGAGTTTCTAGCCAAGACTCAGGAAACCATGCAGCAGAAATTAATAGACATGGAGGCACAGGCACGGAGAGACAACATTAAAATTTAAGGCCTTCAAAGACTCAGAAACCCGGACATACCGAGGAATTCCTAGAGGATTTGCTCCATGATGTCCTGGCTCTCCTCACAAATTCCAATTCTAAATTGAAAGAGTCCATAGGGCCTTAATGCCTAATCCCTCAGATCCTGGCGCTAAACCACTCTCCATAGTTACAGAAACAAGGAGCAGTTATTGCGTCTTGCCTGGTCCAAACAAATAATAAAATATAATGCCTTATGATTAATTTTTGACAATGACTATCCACCTGAGGTTGCCAACAAGACGGCAGCTTGCTCACCAATTTTCAAGGTTCTGAAGCAAAATAAAATGAGGTTTCAAACCCCATCCCACACATCTAAAGGTTTTTGGACACAGCAATTGCATTCTATGAGCGCCTTTTGAGATTTTTGAAGAACTACAGAAGAAGGTTGGAGTTCAATTGGACTGACCAAGGAATAACATCGCATGCACCTCACTCTGGATGGTGCACTGTAAACAATCGAACAGGCAGGAACTCTGCTCGAGCAGAAGCCCCAAGACAATGGCAGATGTTAAACTTCTTCTTGACCACTTAAGCCATCAACAGCAAAACCAAAATGCTGACGATGAATCAGAAAATACCTGAAGGACAGTGAGCGGTTCTACCTTTTATTATTTATAACTACCTTATGGTAGCTGAACACAGGCAGTAGTTATGTTAAATGGCGGCCTGCAAGAGGCCTCCTTTTACTACTCACTAGCTGCATGCAGAGGGATCGAACACAAATCCTTTTGCTAAGCTGATTAAACTAAGGTACACTGTCATCTGAATATGAGGCACTTGACCCTCCTGGTCTTGTTAAAACTAAGTGTTACAGGACCCTGGATCATTAAGACCAAAGCATAGCAGGCATTACTCTCTCAACTTGGAATCGTTTATGTTAGACTTAGACCTGCTGTTTCTGTATTGCCTACACCTGCTTTTTCAGTTGTCAATTAAGGGACTATCTCAGGTTTGTGGGTGTATTGCAGAGGAGAGGAAAGTTCTCCCAGGGAATTGGGAATGCCCTCTTTAAAAACAAGCATATAAGTTGTGCCTATTGAGTTTTTAGTTATAACCCTTTTTTTAAGCGGTAGGAAATGATGGCTAATTACTCATTTATACTTACAACTGCAGCTAGATTGATTTGAAGGTGATACTGACACTTATCTGCTTTTTGTTGGTCCAATCTTTAACTGGACGAGGAGGACCTGGCTTGTTTGCAGCCACTTCACCTCCTGCTCGAATGGACACAGACCTAAGTTTCAACTTTTCATTCGAGCTCTCAGGGGACACTATACTGATCCCCCATTATGGGAGTCAACTTTACATAGTTATGTTTTGAGGGGAGGGGAAATGTAGGTGCATGGTTATTAAAATAGCTCCTGCTTGGGGAAGGGAATGTTTAGTTAATTGTTTTGAAACAAAGTTATCTTTTATACTTTGTTTATATTACTGCCAACTTGTAAAGAATTCATGCTGGAAGCCTCTGAGAACTGTTCCAATGTTAGGGATATCGATCAAATCACAGCTGTTATGAGGGCTTTGCAGACTCACACTCCTTGGACATTAACACCTAAGAGATACTTGTGGAGTCACTATTCTGGAAATCACTAATAACCCCAATTTTAATAGAAATACCAATAGATAAACGCATAAAATAAAATAATATCACAAAATGTCAACAGCCTGAACAACCCTATAGAGATATAGGGTGATTACCCAATTATAAAAGCAACAACCTGAGGTTATACTCCTCCAGGAAATGCATTTAAATAGAAAAGAACATTTAAAACTAACTAAATTTGGATTCCGAGAGGTGATCTCCTCATCATATAAGGGAGGCAAAAAGAAGGGTGGCAATTTTACTACAAAAGAATTCTCAATTTAAAGTAACCTCTTCCCATAGACCCAGATGGCAGATTGCCAGTAGTGAGCGGAGACCTGGAGGAAATCAAATTACATTGGCTTCTTATATATACCGCCAGGATCAAAAGCATCAGTATTCGATCTCTTCTGCATAAAATTACAGAATGTCAGGGGGATGCTTGTAGTTGGAGGGACCACAATCAAACGTACAATACAGTAGATACAACCAAGGCCCTAGAATTCTCGGCACAGAATTTTGTGCAGAACTTGCAATCTACCACAGAACTTCTGGTGCCACAGAATTCACTCTTCTTGTTGATTTTTTATTAGCATTTCTGTTTTCCACAGAATCTGGTTCCCTTCCCTCTTTTATATCCTAAACCCCTATATGCTCAGAATGTGATGCTATCATCACTATAACATCATATATTAGCTAATGAAATGACTGCATTCTGCAACAGAAATGAACAGTCACTTATCTACCATAGCTCCCACTGCCAGAAACGGTGGCACAACATCAAGTATGGTGATATTGCTCAACCTGCACTACAGCCTAATACAATTTTCAGTCTTACATTATTGCACTAGGGCCAACTAAAACAAAACCTTGTCAATAGCATAGGCCTGTTAAGTCCATACCTCACTTTGTACAGACCTATTTGTGCCTTTAAGGTATAGAGATGCCATCTGAAATGAATAACTGGTAAAATGAATTTAACTGTCATTTTAAGAAAAACAAAGTAATTATGCCCAGAAAAGTAGAATATAATAATATGTAGACCTGTTGAAAGAATAGACCTGTTAAATAAATAATTGCATTGTATGCATTTTCCCAGGGTTATTGATTACATATTGTCATTGGTTGATAGAATCACCTAAAAGTTATGGAGAAATGTTGTGTGCAGGGACTGCTGTTGGGCCAGAGAGTAGCATGCTGTGTTTCCGTGCTGGCAACTCAGGTTCAGAGATTAGCTCTGGGAGCTGACTGGCAGCACAAGGATTGATGGAACACATCATTGCTCGGAGCCTGGGAAGGTATGGTGTAGTGTTCTGTCACATGGTGGACACATTGTGCTGGTCTGGAGAGCTCTATCTCACAATCGGTTTACATGCATGTCATGGACTGATGGTGTTACACAGTGTGTCAGGAAAGCAGGTTGACATCAAAATGAGTTCTGCAATAACTCCTCTATTCCATTTCTAATGGGACCATATATACTTATATACACACACACACACACACATTAATATGTATGTTACAGATTGCATATAAATATATAAGTGATACACAGTGGGAACCTCATGAGTGGTGTAGAAAGCACATACAAATATATAAATGATAGACAGTGAAAACCTCATTAATGGGATAGATAGCATGCATATAGAAATACGTTATTTATCACATAAGATCCCTCTGCATATGTCATTTATTTAACAGGCTAGGATCTTAAGGAGAGACATTTGTTTTGCTTTTTAGGCATAACATTATTTTATAATTCTGTTATTTTTGAACTAGTGTTACTGTGCTTACCACCATCCTGATTGCTATAACCACTGCCATGAAATGAAGTCAGGATGACAAGCTGTCACTGTGATGTGGTAGTTTGTTAGTGCTGCAGAACTTCATGAAATTAAACCACCACCACAGAAGTTCTGCAGCAAATGGTAGTCTTGCCACAGAACTTGGTCTCACTGTGCCGCCAGAAAAGTAGGGGCCCTGGATACAACCAACCATAAAACATATAAGAAAACAGCTGTTCAAAAGGTTGCCTCAGGGTATTTCTGAACCCTTCAATGGGTGGATACCTCGAGGTACCTGAACCCTACTAAGAGGAGTACTCACATTACTCAGCTCCCCACCGTATGTATACAAGAATAGATTACATGATGATCTCCAAGGAACATGCACTTATTAGATGCCAGCACTCTCCATCAGTAATGTCAGACCACTCCCAACTTACTTTGTTGTTTAAGTGGCCTATAGAAAGGGCCAGACTATCTGGAGATTCAGTAATTTTCTTTTGAATTTGAAAGAATTCATGGAAATGGTAGAACTTAGAATCCCTCAGATTCTGAGGAGAATCGGTCTCCGAAATCTTGTCTGCCACATTGTGGGACACCCTGAAGGTAGTTCTGAGAGGGACATCATAACATTTGCAGCCAGTCATAAAAGACGGCAGAGAATCAGAGATTAGAGAAACTACAACACCAATATAAAATATTGCAGGAACAGCATGGAGCTGGTAACGAGGAAGTATACCTCTACTGCAAATCACAAAACAACAGATACAACATCTCTTAGATGTTGCATGGAACAATCCTGCAATATCTAAATCAAATATATTGTGAGTCTGGTCCCCATGCGACACGTCTTCTAACACATAAGCTATACCAGAAGACCACCAGGGCAGCTGTCCTGCAAATTCAGACCCCACCACAAAACAAATTACTAGATCCCCTTACATATAGCTCAAGTATTTGAACAATATTACCAAATGCTTTGTACCCCAGAGATTTCATCCAAGATGGGCAAAATCTTGGCCTACCTGTCACAGCTGGGTCTGCCCTCGGTTGACAAAAGAATCTTGTCAGACATTAAATCAACCTATCTCAACCACTGAGATACATTGTGCTATCTCAAATCTAAAAGCAAATAAAAGCCCAGGGCCCAACTGACTGACGGGAGAATTCTTTAAGAGATTTAAAGATCTCTGACCACTGACTTACTGCAGATCTGTCACCAGGCACAGGAGGGAGCCCATACTACTCACTTGGAACTATGCCACTATAGCTAGCATTCCTAAGCCAAGTAGAGATGTCACTCATGCATGGCTTATAGACCTATCTCCATCTTAAATGTAGATTATAAATTATTTGATATAATAATGGCTAAGAGGATGGAGGCAGTGCTCCCTTTTGATTAATTTGGACCAAACTGGGTTTGTCCCAGGTAGACAGACCCAGGATAAAATGAAAAGATGTCTCCGCATTTTGCACCATTCTGCCCAGTTGGAGAGCCCTTTCCTAATGCTGAGTCTGGACGCTGAGAAGACCTTTGACTGGGTGGAGGGTTGTTCCTTATGCAGGTTCTTAATAAATTTAATTTCCAAGACCTCTGCATTAAGATTATTAAAATATTTATACACAGCCCAAAGCATGTATTAAGGTGAATGGCAAAACCTCTGCTCCTATTATCTTGTACCATGGCACAAGACAAGGGTGCTCTATGTCCCCATTGTTATTTGCTCTATATCTTGAGCCTTTGGCTCAGGCCCATAGGCAACAAGCAGAGATCCAAGGGGTTCACTTGGGAGGGAATCTCACAAATTAGCATTGTGCATGGATCTTTTAGTATATTTAGTGGATCCAGAATGGTCTCTAGACCCATTATGGAAAGCCTTGAAGAATTCGCACATTGGCAGGATATAAAATTAACTCGACTGAAACAGAAGTGCTCCAATTGAACTACTGTCCCTCAGAAGCAATCAAACATAAATACCCATTCAGGTGGAAGTTATAATCCCTAAAATAGTTGGGAATCAAGTTAGGACTAGATGCCCTTTCCATGTTTAATATAAACTATATTCAGCTTCTTGATCAACTGATGAAGGACCTAGAGATTTGGGCAATGATTCTAATCCCTTTGATCCAGAGGTTTGAAGCAGTGAAAATGGTGCTGCTTCCTTGATTTCTCTATCTGGCACAAATGCTCCCAATAAAGATCCTAAAACATACTTTTGTAAACTAAATAGTAGAATCTCATATTTCCTGTGGGGCTCGGCCAGACCTTGGGTCAGATTTTCACTTCTCCAGCTGCCTAAAAGCCAGGGTGGCTTGGCCCTCTCACATTTGGAGGCATATTACATAACAGTCTAACTAAGAAAGATTGTATATTGGGGTGTCCTACATATGTTGTTAAATGGAAAACATTAGTAATGCAGGAAGAGGATTTACATCACTTGTCCAAGTTATTATTAACTCAGACTAGATTTGATGGTAGACAGAAAACCATGAACCCTTACACTCAAACCATCCTAAAATGTTGGCACAGCATGCTGAGAGACAAAATAATTGCCCCGAGGTCATTTTGCATTCCATCTCATACCATGAGGATTTTATCCCAGCTTCTTTAGATTGGAGATTTCGTAGATGGGAAAAGATGGGTTTACATTTGGTTTCTCAATCTTAAAGGAGGGAGGCTGTTGTCATTGGAGGAGTTACACAGATTATATGTGATCCCTTTAAAAGATGGATTTAGATATCTACAGGTGTCAATTACTTTAAGTCTGCTTCTGAAGACCTCTGGGCTTTTAACCCACCTCCATCGATATTAAATAAATTAATAGACATAGTGAGCAATAGAGTATCACAGTCACAGACTATTTCACAGCTGTATGGGGTTCTTCTTTCAGTTAATGGTGAATCTCTGAGTACCACCAAGCAGGTCTGGGAAGAGATTTGGGAATAATAGTGGAACAGCAAATCTGGGAAAAACATCTGTCTAGACTCAACTCGGGGACTTCTGTGGTTTCCTGGAAGGAGTTCCCATGGAAAGTTACCAACAGATTTTTATTACTCCTGTGATACAAGTTAAATATCACTTCACAAGATCCCCAGCTGCTGGAGGGATGCAGTTACACTCCAGCTGCCCTAGCCCATATTCTGTGGGATGCCCCATGTTAGCCCCCTTCTATGATGAATTAGAAAGGGCACTAAGAGTGATCTTCTCTCCAAATGTTCAGCTAACTCCTTTGCTGTTCATTTTAATGATTTCCCTCAGGACTGTAGAGACCCCCATACCAATAAATTATCAAAAATCAGTTTATTGGTGGCCAAAAAAACTATAACTAAAATTGGCTAGAATTCTATCCTCCTCAAAAAATGACAAGATATTATGATAGAATTATACAGGATGGAATTGCTCACAGCCATAGTAAATAAAAATTCTCAAGTATTTGAACTAATTTGGTGGAGATGGGTTGTTTACATATCTCCATTAAGGCCTGAGTTTGTACCCTGATAACTACTCTTCCATACTTTAAATTATCTAAAGAACTTTAATATAGACAGCAGATTAAGTACATCAATATACATTCTGATTTATTCTTAGTTTTTGATTAGGAGGCAATGTACCATATGTATTAGAAAAGTAATTCATTGTAAAAGAAGCAACTCATACTCCTCTAATTGTTCTTTAGAACTAAAGGTTAATATTAACCCATATCAGCACTGAACTTTGAAATATTATACCCGTATTGAATTATCTGTATTGACTGTATTGTTTAGAAATGCAGACTGTATTGTATTTGTTTTTAAAATGCACCATTTTTCTTTCTATGTATTGATTGGAAAAAATATGACAAATAAACAAAGTTTAAAAAAATCTAAATTGGTGCGGGTCAAAAATGGGTAATGCTATATGACCAGTAAAGTAATCCTATGAATCCTATAAATTCTGCTGGATTGGAGCGAGCATGCCTTAGTGGCTGTAGTAGACAGCGATCTTGTTAAGTAGCACATTTACTGTAAGAGATGGTGGTCACACTTGTGCCCAAGTTCAACTGTGGTTGTGGCGGTACTTAAGTAAATTAATAAGTGGAATACTTGAGGCTGCAAGACTGGTGCAGGAGGCGGGTGCAGTAAGCCATTTCTTTTGAGCATGTGGGGATGTTCGGGGATCACGGGTGGCTCTTGGTGAAGGTGGAGATTTTGGTGGCTGTTTTTGAACCTCAGGGAGCAGAGGTCAGACTTTGTCTTACAAATGTTTTACTTTGCTTCAGTGTAGTTTGGGTATGATTATAAAGCTGGGGGGCTGCAGGTCGGCTAGTAGAGGATAGAGTCCTGGGTGGCTCCAGCTCAACAAAATATTACTTGGCACCATGATTTATATTGTTATCAGTCCTGACTGGCTGAAGTGGTGCGGTTGGCACAATATGCTGAGATGAGGACATGGTCAGCAGTACCTCTCAGCCAATCAGGACCCAGAACACTCCCAACCCATTTTATAAATTTCTATATTTGACATTGCCAGCTGTTGGCTTTATTTGATATTCCACTGAATGATTTAAGTGGTAGTTGGAGTGGTAGACTACTCCTGGTGGTCCCTGGACAGATCATGTCTTAAACAGCACTGATATTGGCCATCTTGATTTAGAGAATCTTTGTAGTCTGATTAACCTAAGTGATTACAATTAATGATAGGAAATTGGTTTAGTTAAGAATTATTCAACTATCAATGCAAAGACTCTAGGATTAATTGCAAACAGTATTTATTCAGTCTACCTATGGGATATATAGAAGAAATTGCATTTTTGGCAATAGTATATTTTAAACAATATGTGTATTAGACAACATGTGAATTTTCATGTACATTGGTATGTTTTGTAAAGGCCTTTTGCCTATCAAATAAACTGTTTTTGATCTTTGACTAGGCTACTGACATAACTTTCAACAGAGGACACATCACACTTTTAGAGTAAATAACTCCAGAGTAGTTTCAAATCACAGTCTCTGCCTCTCCCAAATGTGTGTATGTGGCAAAAGTTTTCTTCTCTGAAGAGCTAGTTTATATTAACCCTTTCAGGACCTATCTAATTCTTAATGACATTGGAACTCTCATGGCTTTATATTTGTTGGTGGGGTAAATGCTAGGCAACTGATATTTCTGGGTTTCAGGTTTTGGTTACAAGGGGCATCGCAGAGGATATGAAGCAATCATAGTGATGTCAACTAACTGAAATACATGGCTACTTCAGAATGCATACATCTCACCAGGTCTATGTCATAATGGTGATCACAGAATGAGCGATCACCATTTGGGTGAAGTGTACATCTCCGAAAATGAATTTCAGCGATGCACCTCATGGCCGAAATGGAAGAAGGCACCCGAGATACAAGTATTTCTTTTTAATACTGGGGGCTGCAACCCCTGCACCACCCTACTAAAGATTCTCAACTCGGGGGTGAATGTCGGGGGTGAAATACTTGCAAAAATAAAAAGCCAGCTGCCAGCAAAAGATGTGCCACACCAGACCCGAATCCTGCACCTCCCAAGTGACCACCCACTCCACCACGCTAGTAGTCTATCTTGGCGCTGCCTGCCACACCCCTCCACATACGTTTCTTCCCTTCCTCCCCTCATGCATGTGTATAGGTGTGTACTTCCTTGCCTACCTCTCCCACCCATGTATCCACCGCTACCCTGCCAGGTAGCTCTGTACACAGGCACAGTGACTGAGTTGCCCTTTTGTAACTGCTCAATTGCAGCTACCTTATACACGGTATACCTATTTCGCCCTCACCAGGACCAAAATGTGGGACACTGGCCATTAAAATCAGGGACAAATGCTCAAAGTCAGGGACACCATTTTTACTTGGCATACAGTGCAGCATCACAATTTTACATCTATTCTAATGCACTCCACAACTTGTCCTAAAGGTAACATTGTGCACTGGCATTAATACATACAGTACTCTCTTGTAAAGGCAAGCATAGGTAAACCAAAAGTTCACTGGCTGAACAGAATTACAGCAAAGCTACAAGTGGTTTTCAAAATGAATAACGTGGTAAAAAAAAGGTCATAAATTGTTAGCAACTTTCTTGGCTATGAGTTATTACTGTGTATATAATGTCAGGATTATTAAAATAAAAACACAATTAAATAAAATCCCATATTGCAGCTACTTCAACATTGGTATACAGCTGAGTACCATCATAATAAAGTAACTTTATACAGTATGTACCTATCATGGTGTCACCACTTGATCAGTAATATATTGTTTCACATGTGTTCCCTCGATTTTCTTCCTTGCCCAATGCATACATTATTACCCATTTGATTATCGTGTCTGTGTAGCATAGCACAGCATGAATTAAGTGTGCCACACAGTTTCAGTATCAACGTTGTGCATATTAATAATTTTACACTGTATCCATTTGAATCACATAATCTGTCATACATAGAAACTGATGGCAGATAATGACTGCTAGGCCCATCTAGTCTACCCATTTTTAATTATGATCACTTTGCTGCAGACCCAACTTGATCTACAGCACTGTCTCTCCCACCTGCTTCCTTCCTCCAAACCAAAGTTAATTGGCTAAACAAAATTGCAGTCACATTACAAGTGATTTCCTAAAAATAAATAAAATGGTAAAAAAAAAAAAAAACAATATGAAATTTTAAGGAACATCTTTAGCTATCTGTCATTACTGTGTAGACAATATCTGGGTTATTAAAAGAAAACAAAATAAATAAAATCCCTATTGTTGCTTACTCAACATCAGTTAGTCTTCAGTTAGGGAGAGGGAAGGAGCCTTTATCTGGTGGCTGTGAGTGTACATAGATCTGAAAGATTTTTTTAGCTGGTATTTCTGTGTGTTTGTAATTGTATTTGTGGGCTGGTCTAAACAGCCATTTATTGTCTTTTACATTTAGTTTGGGCAGGAGTAAAGGATTCTAGTAGACAAGTTGGTGATTGTGTGAGGTGTCACAGCCAGAGGACTCTGTGGCTGATTATGTTTTGACACAGCCTGTGTTATACTCCCACCCACCCCCACATCCCACCTGCCCCAAGGCTCACCCTACATTTATTGTGTGAGTCCCATAAGGCCATGCAACATCCTAATCCTATTAGGGCGATGCTTGGTAGTGCTGGCTGTTGCATCTTGGTTACTGTTTGCATCAATTGCTGGGCATATGCTTCATAATGCTGGGAAAGGGTAGATTGAGTGGTGTACAGATTGGAGAGTACTTTTATTGCCGGCAGATATATTGCCCACACCTAACAGTGAGGATGGGATTGAATGATACAAGAGCCAGTATCTTTGGGAGGGTGATTGGGTGTACAGGGCATGGGGTGGCCATAATATTGAATTGGGCATGGAGGTTTGGTGGATGCTCAGTGTGTTACCAGTTGGCAGGCCTCAGATGGGAGGTCGAGGGGTCAGGAAGCAGTAAGAGGAGGGGTTGGAGAGGAAGGGGTCAGGAACCATATGATGATAGGCAAAGACAAAATGGCATATCCCATGGTATAGGGGCAGGAGTGAGAAGCCTAGGACCACATGGTCGCTCGGGAGAGAGACATGAAAATACCAGTGTACAGTCTTCACTCCAAGGAGGGATGGCCCAGAGAGAGCCAAGGAAGGGGAGAACAGGAGTGGGAGAGCTTGGGGCAGGCATAACACTTACAAATACACTTCACCCTGCTGCACCCAGATGATGAGGTGGAAGAGGCTGGCGGGCAGGGGTGCAGAATGATGAGAAAGGATTAGTCAGGTGTATGAGGTGGCAGGGAATGGGAGGGGCCTGATCCAAGGAGGGAGGGAGGGCATGGGGAACATGAGACCAGGGCACCAGACAGGTGGGGAGGGGTGGGAGCCCAGGTCTGGTGGAGGTAATGCAGAGAGGGATGCACAGAACAGAGTCAGGGTGGACGAGGCCAGGACCCAGGACATGGCAGAGTTGAGGAAGGAAGGTGTCAGGAGGGGGGTGAGGAGGGAGCACTGGGTGAGCCAGCTCCAAGACTGGAATTTCAGAAGAGGTGTAGAGAGCACTAGGGCACAAGGGTCCATTACAGCAGAACCTGAGGGGGCAGGAGGGCAGAAAGAAAGCAGGAATAGGAGGCCTGGGTGGAGAAGTCAATGGCAACAGACCAACTGGGGAAGAGTTAAGGGTGACTAGTGATATTCAGGCTGTGAGGGGTGTGAGGAACAAGCTGGGAGAGGGAGAGAGAAGAGGGAGCCTGGAAAGGCACAATCAAACTAGTGATGCCCAGGCTGTGGGAGGGTGAGGAGCAAGCAGGGGCCATATTCAGGAAAAAGAGTCTAGAAGGAACATACAGACCTGTGACCCCAAGTTGCAGTGGTTCAGAGGAGAAAATGGGGACATAGTCAGAAGAGGGAGTCTGGAAGGGCACGCACAAAATATATACACCCAGGCTGTGGGGGGTGCAAGGAGCAAGCTGGAGGACGTAGACAGAAGGAATATGGAAAGGCACAATGGGCTAGTAACTTGGGGAGAGGTGAAGGTGCTCTTGCTGGGTAACTCCATGATTAAAGGTATCCAGTGGGAAAGGGTTGGGGAGAGAAAAGGCAGCCCAGTCAAGGTTAAATGTATCCCAGGCCTATCAGTAGATAAGGCCAAATTCCAGCTATACTCAATGGCAAGGGAATGCGGAGGATCCCCAGAATTTACTTCACCTGGGAACAAATGATTTAGAAGGAACAGTGAACTGGAGATACAGGAAAGATTGAGGGAATTGGCCAGGGTTTGCCACTCTATAGGATGCTCAATCTCCTTTTCTGAGATAATGCCAGTACCAAGGGCAAGTGGAGAAAATACAAAAAACTTAGTGGGGTGAACCAGTGGCTCAGAAAGTGGTGCAAGTCAAATGGGTATGGATTGCTACATGCGAAGACAAGGGGCTATATGCTAAGGATAGGCTGCATCTCAACCTTGAGGAGGGAAATCCTTAAACTAAAACCTTTTGGATTCGTTGGTGATAGGTGGGGTTTAAACTTGTAAAGGGGAGGGATAGAAAGACTGAAAGCCCCAGTGAGGAAGCTTGAGGGTTCAGGACTAGATCATGCAAAGCGGGCTGCGGGTAATGTTAAAAGACCAGGGGAACTGAAGGGGAAGAGATGGGGGATTGCGCTGGGCTGAGAAGACTGGAGAGAGGTCGGGGTCAGGTGGAGGACAGTCCTGATCAATGCCAGGAGCATGGGCAATAAAATGCCAGAGCTCCGGGGGTAGAAACGATGAGAAGGGACTTGGCAAGGTTGGAGGAATGGTCAGACATATGGCAACTTAGATTCAATGCAAAGAAGTGCAAAGTAATGCACCTGGGAGACAAAACCCAGGAGAAGAGTACACAATAGCAGGGAGGTACTAACAATAACAAAAATGGAACAGGGACTTGAGGTAGTCATATCAGATGATCTAAGGTTGGTAAGCAATGTGAGAAGTCAGTAAGGAGAGCCAGGAGAATACTGGGATGCATAGGAAGGGGCATCACAAGTAGAAAAAGAAGTGGTTATCCTCTGTACAGACAGTTGGTGAGACCCCATCTGGAGTACTGTGTGCAGTTTTGGAGACCTCATCTACACAAGGACATAGACAGGATGGAAGCAGTCCAGAGGAGGGCAACTAAAATGGTGCAGCGTCTGCATCAGAAATCACATGAAGAGAGACTGAGAGGCTTAATATGTATACCCTTGATGAAAGAAGGGACAGGGGGACATGATAGAAATGTTCAAGTGCCTCAAGGGAATCAACAAAGTCCAGGAGGGTATCATCTTTCAGAAAAAGAGATGTGTAAAAACAGGGGCACAATTTAAAGATAGAGGGGGATGGCTCAGGGAGTAGCGTGAAATCATTTTCATGGAGAGAGTGGTGGATCGTGGAACTGCCTTCCTGGGGAGGTTGTTGTGGCTAAAACAGTGGAAATTCAAGCATGCATGGGGACGGATACAAGGCAATTGTAGTGGGGATGGCAGGAAGTAGGCTGTAGGTTAACTAGAATATGCAGCTTATCTAGTAGGTAGGAAATGGGCAGACTGGTGGGCCAAGTGGTCCTTATCTGCTGTCAAAGTCTATGTTTCTATGTTTCTATGTAATGCTAGTTGAGGCTGCAGCAGACTTGGCAGCAATTACTGAGACATGAGCCACGCATAGGCATGATTAGGAAATAAATTTAGAGCGATACACAATGTTTAGGAATCATAGGTGGGTGGGAAGGGGTGGGATTGACAGTCAAAATGACATAGTAGTTGGTGAAATCAAGGAGGCAGAAGGAGATGTGAGGCAATTTGGGAAACCCTAGAAATGGGGAGATTAAAATAGGGGTGGTGTTAGACCCCTCACAATGGAAGTTGAACTGGAGGATGATCTGGCTGAGAACATCAGGGATCACTGTGGTCTCAGAAAGAGCAGGGTGGTGATCATGGGTGGCCTGAACATGCCGTGGGCAGACTGGGGCACTATGACATCCTCTTTGGCCAGGAGCAGCTGTTGATGGATGTCTTCCATGCCTTCCTAGTCCAGCATGTGGGAGCCTACTAGGCAGGATCAGATCCTGGACATTGTCCTAGCAGATAGTGACCACATAAGGGGCCTGGAGGTGAGCAGCCCCTTGGCAGGCAGTGACCATGCCATGGTCTGGTTTCTTATATTCCTAGGGAGAGGAATTTGCACTAACACAGAAGTAATAGATTTCAGGGAGCAGACTTTGAGGGAATAGGAAGGATTTTTAAGGGTGCTTGGATAAGATAAGGCGCAGACATGGATGCTGGTAGCTGTGAGAGACCATTAAGAAGGGTGCAGAAGGCTTTGAGGGCCTGCACAAAGGTGAGGCAACAATGTAGGGCCAGTAAGCCATGTTGGTGGACCGGGAGGTGCAGGAGGTGGCGAAGGAGAAAAAGACTGCCTATGCACACTTAAAGCACTCAAGGGGCTAGGGAGAGGGAGACTATGAGTTCCTGGCTAAGAGGGTCACCAGGGTAAGTGGGGCCAAGAAGAAGAGCTTAACCTGGCCAGGGATATCTGCAGGGGGAAAGGGGTTCTCTAGATACATAGGGTGAAAAGAAAAGTGAGGGCACAGATCAGAAGAAGAAGAGGAATCAGCATTTATATAGTGCTTTTCATACACACTGTATCCCAAAGTGCTTACAAGCAATACTAGACTGGTAGTGAAGTGACTGAATGTGTAGCGGCGCCATAATGCACATCATCACCCACACACAGCCTGGATAATTGTATGAACCAGGTTATGGGAAGGGGATTGTTGTCCAGGACACTGGGAATGTCCTTTACTCTTTGCGAAGAGTGCCTTGAGATTTTACTTCTACCTGGACACCCACCAGAACAACACCAGGATGGGTAGAAGGGACCTCGGTTTAACATCTCATCTGAAGGACAGCACACCCCAGCAGTACAGCACCCACCTAATACTGCACTCAGATGCCAGCAATTTTTAGGTGCAAGCCCAATCCGGTGTGGAACAAGAACCCATGACCTTCTGGTCCAGAGGTGGATGTGCTACCAACTGAGCCACGCTGATCAGCAGGATTAGAACTGGAGAGTGCAGGAAGCTGGGGAACAAGCAGAGATGCTAAATGAGTACTTTGCATCTGTCTTTACCGGGGAGGTGGGGATCTTTCCAACCCGATGGGAGGGTAGAGGAGCCCACTGAACCAGGAAGTCAGTTGGAGACTGAAGAACTGGATGAGACTAGGGCAGGGATGGGTCATATCTAGAAGGAGAGGAGAGGATGCATGAGGAGGGGGATGGGAGGGCAAAATCACAGCAGATAGGGTGAGAGAGGCCTCCAGTCTCTAAAGACTGAGAAGGTGCGGGGCCAGATGGGCAGCATCCAAGGGTGCTGAAGGAACTGGTGGATGTGCTGGCAGCTCCACTGGCCTCACTCTTCAGCATCTCCCTGATGACAGGGTGGGTGCCTCAAGATTGGAAGGTGGCTCATGTGGTGCCTATCCACAAGGGGGTCTAGAGAGGAGATGGGGAATTATAGACCCTTTAGCCTAATGTCTGTGGTAGGCAAGGTTATGGAGGGCATTATCAAAAAGAGGCTGGGGGTAGCTGGAAAGGTTGGGGTTGTGCCAGACAAACCTGGTGGAGTTTATGACTGGGCAACTGGTGCCCTGGACTGACATAGGCGGTGGGCGTCCTCTATCTGGATTTCAGTATGGTGTTCAAATCGGTACCCACAATGGCATACTAACAAAGGGAGGGATGGGGTGGGCGGGCAGTTGCTCAAGTGGGTGGAAACTGGCTTACGGGGTGAATACAGTGAGTGGTGGTTGGAGGGATAGTCTCCTTCCCAGGTGGGTCATCAGTGGGATCCCTCAGGCTTCGGTCCTGAGGCCACTCCTGTTCAATTCCTATGTCTCAGACATAGGGTGGGGTGTTAGGAGTAGGTTGAGTCTCTTTGTGGATGACTCAAAACTGGGAGCACTGGTAGATGGGCAGGAGGAAGAAAGGCCCTGCAGGGATCTGGATACCCTGGGAGGGTGGGCAGGAGGTGGGGGTTGAAGTTCAATGCAGGGAAATGTAGGGTGCTGCATCTGGGGCTCAGAAAGCTGGGACATGCATACACCATGGAGATACCACACTGCAAGTCGCATCGGGCAAGAGGACTTAGGGATAGTGGTGGACAGCAAAATGAATAACACAGAGAATTGTCAAAGAGCTGCAGCAAAAGCAAACAGAATACTGGGCTGCATAACCAGGGGATTACCTCCAGGAGGAGGAGGTGATCCTCCCTCTGTATAATGCCCTGGTTAGGCCGTATCATGAGTACTGTGTGCAGTTCTGGAGACCCCATCTTAAGAGGACATAGCACTGCTGGAAGTGTCAGAGGAGGATGACCAGGATGATTCAGGGCATGGAGGGTAGGACCTATGAGGAGACTGGATGAACTCAATCTGTACACATTGGAGGAGAGGAGGGACAGAGGGACATGATAGAGACTTTAAAGTATGTAAAGGGAATGAATAAAGGTGGAGCCAGAGAAGGTTTCAGGCTTAAGAGGGGAACTACCAGGGGCACAAGTGGAAGCTGGAAGGGAAGTATGGGGAGAGCAGGAGACACTTCTTCATAGAGATGGTGGTGGAACCATGGAATGCACTGCCCAGGAGTCTGGTGGAAGAGACCACAGTGGTAGGATTCAAAGGGTTGCGACAGGTACAGGGGAAGCTGAGGCCATGGAGGCCACCTCTGGAGGTGGGGAGTGGAGAGTGAGCTCCCAGTAGAGGCTAGCTTCCAAGCAGACACGATAGACCATGGGGCCTATTCTGCTGGCTTTTATTATTATACAGTGATGCTATGGAATACATCTGGGTTCCATCATGATACAGTAACTTCATACAGTATATACCTATCATGGTGTCACCACTATATGAGTAGTATATTATTTCACAATGTTCCCTTGCTAAATGAATGTATTATTACTAATTTAATTATTGTACCTGTGTAGCATAGTACAGTACAGTACAACACGAATAATGTGTGCCGCATGATTTACAGTATCGCTGTGCATATCAATAATTGTACACTGTATCCATTGAATCACATAACCTATCATACATAGAAACATAGAAACTGTTGGCAGATAATGACCGTTGGGTCCATCTAGTCTGCATATTTTTAAATATGATCAGTTTTGCTGCAGAGCTAACTTGATCCACAGCACTGTCTCTTCCACCCCTTCCTTCCTCCTACGATTCCTTTATGCCTATCTGAGGCATTTTGAAACCACCATTGGTTTCACCCTACTGCCTCTCATGGAAGGCTGTTCAGGAATTCACCACCCTTTCTGTGAGGTACTCCCTCACATCTGTCCTGAATCTACCTCCATCCAGCTTCATATCATGACCCCTTGTTCTACAGCACTTTTTCTCTGAAACATATCTCCTCCTGTATCTTTACTCATGTGAGGTATTTAAAGGGCTTCACCATATAGCAACTCTTACTCTCTCATCCAGGGTATACACATTGAACTCTTTCATTCTCCTCTCACAGGGCTTCTGAAGCAGACCTTGCACCATTTTGACATTCTTCAACTCTCTTCTTGCCACTTTCTCCTTTTTCAATTGTTCCTCCTCCTTCAATTTCCCCTTTGACTGCTCCTCCCCATTCCTCTTTGCTAACCTCCTGCTTCCTTGACTAACTTGCATTTTGATGGGGCTGTCTCCCTCGGGATCTCCCTACTCTCTGTCTCAGCCTGTGGTGGCCCACTTTCTGTCCCCCATTTCATATATTACCCCCTCAGCTACTTTAAAATGTCCATTGAAGTAGCATTAAAACCATCCACTGAGGACTGTGGGTACCTCCTAAATGGAAACTAACCATTACTTCAGTATAGGCTCTTATCCTTCCAGGCTGGCCCTCAGTCTTCACTGTAGCCATACCTCTCCTCTCTGTACCATTCCTTCTACCATTACTTGAAGGCCTTGATGTGGAGCTCCCTCTCCTTCCCCATACTACAAGACACACTCAATGCTCACATTTTAAACACATTGGAAACACAGTATCAACCAGAAAAATTATCAAACTTTACCAAAATGTAACTTACACATGGAGCTGACTACGACAATTCATCTTTATGTTTAAGCCCATGAAATACCCTTCTCAAGTTACTGCATTAGGAGGCATTGTGGCTTTGACCAGAACTTGTTAATTCTGTAGCCACTCAATAAGGACCCAGTAAACAGACTCACAGTACAGTACATACTTCACAGGAGACTAACAGTAGATTAACAGAATGGGCTGTGGTCTTCACACCATGTATTGATTCAAAGAGCTCAGGTGCAAACAGCAGATGATCTAAATGGGGACTGCCACTCTCCTGCCGACCTCTCCCAGAGTACTCAGCCAGATTGAAGCCAGAGGATGAAGCTGCCACGCATGCCATAATACTGTCCTGTACTTAACCTTAGTGTTCCTGTACATGTGCTGTAGTTTTAATACTAGCCAGTACACTGTTTACTGTATTGTGTTTATCAATTACTGTATTTTGCTGCTGCCACATTTTTTCTACTATGTATGCTTTGTATATTTTGACTAAGCATTGTATTTTTGTCTCTCTGTTTCCCTTCATGCCCATGTCATGCCTTGAAGTGAGCCTTGATTCACTGTGCCTTGCCCAGTTATCGTTTTGTAGTTGCTTCTTTTTATTCAAACTTTTCCAAACAGAAAAGCAAATATACATGGATGAGAGCAGTACAGATGTATACAAGGTTGGTCAGAAAGTAGTACTAATCAGTTATACCACAGTTAAGTACTAGGTCACAGCTAAACAGATATAGTAGCACCAATAACCATAATACAATAACAGAAGATTCATACATAGAAACATAGAATTTCATTGCAGAAAAGGACCACTTGGCCCTGTCACCACAGACCCTACATGACCTCTGGCTCTTTCTCCTCTCCTCTCCTCTCCTCATTCATTTCCACTAAGATTCCCTTATGACTATCCTATCCATTATTGATCCCATCGCTGTTTTTGCCCCATCATCTCCACTGGATGACTGTTTCATTCCTCACCACTCTTTCTGTGAAGAAGTACTTCCTCTCATCTCCCTGAGTTGACCCTCCAACTTCAAAAAATTACCCTTTGTTTTTGAGCATATTTTGCATGAAAAATACTTCTCTCCTGTACCTTGTTTACTTCTGTGAGGTATTTAAGGGACTCTGTCATATACACACTACCTCCTCTCTTCCAGGGTGTACATATTTAGGTCCCATAGTCTGTCCCACTCCAGCTAGATACCACCAAAGTGCAGTGCAGACTCCTGGACCCCTACTTTCTAAAAGTAGCTCTGCATGCCTTAACCGCCCCCTCACCCACCTCTTCAATCTATCACTTGCCACTGGTTCTATCCTCAATATGGAAAACAGCTTAATGTTTCCATTACTTAAGACAGGTGATCCCATGGACCTCAATAATTATAGGCCCATCTCCATCTTACCAGTACTATCCAAGATGCTTGAGAAGCTGGTAAACTCTCAGTTAACTGCCTACCTTGATACCAACAATCTCCTAAATCCAGCTCAATCTGGGTTCAGATCTATGCATAGCACCATCTCTGCACTAGCAAAAGTCACAAATGACTGGCAGACTGCCCTAGACAAAAGAATAATACCTGTGCTGTGTTTCTGGATCTAAGCAAAGCCTTTGACACTGTGGATCATGATCTTCTAATCTCTCTCTGAACTCCATAGGCCTTGACTCACTCTCTCTTAAATGGTTCAGATGCTATCTCTCCGAAGATTACAACTGGTAAAAATGAAGGTGATCTATCTACCTCTAAACCACTCCTAAGAGGTGTACCGAAGGCTCCATCCTGGGTCCCATCCTTTTGCCATTTATATCAACAATATTGATTCCAATCTCTCACTTTCTAATATCCACCTTTTGAAGATGACACTGTACTATGTGAGCAATCCTCACCATCAAAAGCCTGTGAGCTCCTACAGTCTGAATTCTCCCTCCTTCAGCACAACCTATTAGAAAAGAAATTATTACTAAATGCCAAGAAAACCAAAGCTATGTTCTTTGCCACCAAGAACTGTTCTTCCACTATCCCATCATTCACCCTCCACAACTCTCTACCATCCTTGGTGAAAATCTGGAATATGTTGACAAATTCAAATACCTAGGGTGTGGATAGACAATAAACTAGACTATACTACCCACATTGAAGAGCTCCTAAAAAGCTAAGACAAAGACTTGGTCTATTCTATAGGATCAAACACTACCTGACCAAAGATTCCAAACAAAGATTAATCCTAGCATCATTCCTGTCCCTCATTGATTATGCTGACTTCCTCTATGGTCATTGCTCCTCTCCATCTAAACAAATTAGACACCCTGTATCATAGAGCTATTAGATTCATTACTGACCTTCCTCTAGCACCCATCATTGCTCTCTCTACAATGCAGTCAGTTGGACATCCCTGCAACATAGAAGAAAAAAATGCTGCTATCTGGATCTACAAAGCTCTGACAAACAAACTCCCTTCCTACATCTCAGACTGCTTCAACCGGATCACATCCAGGCCCTACACCTTGAGGATCAACAAACTGATCCTGCTGAAGATTCTATCACCTGCACCCGGTATGGAAGAGCTGCAATCAGTTATTCCCTGGCACTTATCTGGAATTCTATCCAAAAGTCATTGAAAATGGATACACTGATTCCTCTTACATCCTTCAAAAACTGTATACCAGCCTAATCCCAGATCCGTGCACTTGCTTCCACAAGGCCTAGTCCTCCCACACCCCAACCCTCCCACCCCTCTCTCCTCCACCCCCTCTTTTAAAGCTCCTTCCTATTCTTCTATCATTCATCTGGTCCTTTCCCCATCAAACCTCATACATATATGCCCACCCATGTACCATTATCCATGCCTTATCCCTACTAGACTGTTTTCTCTCCTTTATTAGGTTTTAGGTTTATTGTCCTTTGCCTTGTATATATGTAAATATTTGTACATCTATCTCACTCATAAATGGTTGTATTTGTGCTTATTCAATATCATGTTTTTGTATACAATCTGTAACCTTTTTGTTATGACCACTCAGGTCCATCTTGTAAATGAGCTATGCTCAATGATGTTCGCCTGAATAAATAAAGATTTTGATTGATTGATTGATTGAAGGCTTTGATGTGGACCCTGCACCATTTTAGTTGCCTCCACTGGACAGCTTCCACTCTATGTCCTTCTGGAGATGTGGTCTCCAGAACCAGACACAGTACTTTAGGAGGGTCTTAGAGGCAATACCAACTCCATCTTTCTGCTCATGATACTCCTTCCCATATGCCCCAGCATCCCAATAGCCTTCCAACTGCCTTGTCTTACTGCCTGGCCACCTTTAAGTCATCAGATATGGTTACCCCAGGTCTCCTTCCTATTTCGTGGTTGTCACTACCTCTCCCTACTTTCCATGTTCTGCCCTTATGTTTCTGTGTCTTAAGTGCATTATTTTGCACTTTTCACATGAAACCAGATGTCATACCCTTGAAAATCGTTAGGTTTTCTCAGGTCTCTGCTCATAGTTTCCACCCCCTACCCCCACCCCCACCAAATGTCCACCCTATTGCAGAATTTGGTGTCATTCTCAAAAAGCAGACTTTCCCTTCATGCTCCTCTGCAATGTCACTTGTAAAGACATTAGAGGACCAGTTCCAGTACTGATGCCTGAGGCACTCCAGTGATAACCCTCCCTTCTCTGAAGTGAACTTCATTTACTACCATGCTTTGTTGCCAGTCACCTAACCTATTTCTTACCCAGTTTACTACCTTTGGACCTACCCCTACATTGTCTAACTTCCTTATGAGTTTCCTATGTGAAATAGCATTGAAAGCCTTATTGAAATCAAGGTAGGATATGTCCACTGCTCCACTCTGACCTAATTCCTTGGTCACCCAGTTAAAGATATCTATCAGATTCATTTGACATGACCTTGTCCCTGAATCCATGCTGCCTCAGGTCTTGAACACAATGAATTCACAATCCTTTCCTTCAACAGTAATTCCATTAACTTTCTCTCCAGTGATGTCAAGTTGAGTGACCTATAGTTGGCATTCTTCTCTCTGCTACCAATTTCATGAAGTGGGACAACATCTGCCCTCCTCCAGTCCTCTGGAACCACTCCTGTTTCCAGTGAGTTGTTAAACAGGACTATCAGAGGTTGAGACAGTACCTCCCTGACCTTCCTCAATATTCTTGAATTCACCCCACCTGGCCCCATCACTTTATCCATTTTCAGATCTGAGTTCTTTCTGGACTCTCTTCTCAGAAAAGGACTAACCAACTGAAGAGCATTTGCAAACTGGTGGCACCCAAGCATGAAGGTGGTCTCCATGTCCTTAACTTGTATTTATATTTTTGTCATTCATACCATGCATTATCTCCAGTGGTACAGGAATCCTTAGAGGATCTTGTATCAGAATATACACCCCAATGGCTAGATACTGAGTAATTTCAACATGACCAGCTGAAAATAAACATTACTGCTTTATTAAACATGCCATGTAACAAATTCCTTGCTCTTCCTACATACACCACTAGACATACAGGTATCCCTCCATACACATAGGCAACTATGCTTCCTTCTCTGACTAGACCCTATGAAGATATATTGCAACCCTTGTTGGGAACTTGAATTTCAAAATTGGTAGGCACCTCTCATTTCTACATTTTGGCCATATCCAGAAGTTAACTGGTGGAACATTTACTTCAGCGGGGTTTTGTTAAAGTTCTCAGTTGCTCAGCAGAAATTCCAGATCCCCAACAAAACAATACTTTAAATATTTTCAGATCTTCCATTTATTGAAATGACATTTTGGACCAGGCCTTTGGCCTAAACTGTATGGTCAACAAATACTTAGTTCGTGCATAAAGTGTCTTCTTCTCATCGATATCTTTTTTTTATAATAAACTATATGAGTTACTTCCTAATAGGGAGAAAGGGGCTGCCAGTTACTGGTATGGTGCTATCTCCAACAGACCTACACTAAGATTGGCCCCACCTTTGGAAGCGGACTTATAAATATCTTAACTAGGATAGATACTGTTTTATGTAATTCTAAATATATCATCATCTATATTATACTCCTGTTCAATTATATAGAAGGGTAAATTGGTATCTGATCTTTGTACATGCTGTGACAAAGAACAATATACCTTAAAACATATTTTATTGGAATGTCAAAAGTTGTTGCTATTTGGGTTACCATACAACAGCATCCTGACCTTCTCTTAGGGCTAGATTCAGTATTTCTTCCTGAAGTGTGTCTCCTAGATTCATTTGGTCATACTGTGATCAGTAAGCAACATATCCACATGGCTTTGATATCTGCTTGCACTAAGAAAGTCATTTTGTAACACTGGTATGATCAAGCTACTCCCAGCTATTTGGAATGGTATAGAGAGATTATTTTCACCATACAAGCAGAAAAAATGGTTGTTAGCATGGCAGATCAAATGTCAAATTTTAAATATACATAGGAACCATTATATGAATTACCAACACTGAATAAGCAGTATCAGTGGCTCAGCAGGTAACACACTCACCTCTGAGGCCGGAGATCAGAGGGCTGTGGGTTCAGTTCCCACATCTGGCACTTGGGTTAATATCCCAGTACTGACACTGTAGTGCAGCATGAGAGAGGTGCTGCACTTCTGAGGTGCTGTCTTCGGATGAGACGTTAAACCGAGGCTCCATCTGCCTGGATTGGTGGTAGTTCAGGTGGATGTTAAAAATTCCATGGCACTTATCGAAAGAGTAAGGAAAATTCCCGAGTGTCTGGCCAAATTTCCCTCATTCACTAAAATACCATCAACAGCTCAATCTGGTTCAAGTTGGTTGGCATTCATCTGTATCCCTCCCGGGTCGGTGCCTGAAGATAGGCAGGATTTGTCTAGTGCATTTACCTGTCAACAAAACTAAATAAATTAAAAATAAAAATAATCATCAAAGTGGAAAACAAACCAAAACATCAACAGCTGTCATATCAAACTTAAGAGGGTGACTCTTCCTTAATCATAATGCAACTACCTATCCATTAATTAATGCCTTCTACTATTCATTAAATTAACTTTAACTCAGAAAAAAAATGTCATTGTTACATTAATTAAACAGCCATTAAACAGCATGGTGCAGTTTGTGCTGTCAACTGTATGCAGATATTGCTCAAATATTAAAAAAAATACAACTAAAATTGTAAAACAAACCTCCTCATTTGCATCAGTGATGCTATCTTCATCCACTGCCCCAATAGCCATAGGCCTGTGAAACCATATTATCATTACTATCATTATACATTCATGATGGTTCACAAATTGTACCTCAACCCCAAAAAAAATACAATAATACTCTTAACAACATACCTGGACCAACACTCAAGTCTCATTTACTCACTCCCTTATTCCTTCTTTTATTTAAACTTAATAAAAACAATAACTCATTCCACCATTTTACCACGTTCCCAGGATTGTTAACCACATCTTTTTGTACACTGTAAGCATGGTCTGTTCTACCAACATACTCAAAGTATGGTATGACATCCATTTTGTTGCAAGGACCATTGGCATCTTGCCTGCCACATACAATACTTAAGAAAAAAAAAAAACATCAATGTATCATAGTGGTATTTACTCAATAAATGAAGACAATGATGTAGTACCAGGGTTTCATGAGATGCTTGTGCCAGCCATGCCAACTTCCATTCTATAGCCAACCATGGCCTTAAAGGTTTAGTATATGAACAATAAAAAAAATGGTCCATTGTTTTTACTATGTTCTGACACCCCAAATAAGGGCAATTTCTTTCCTCCAGGGGTTTATTGCTTTGCACGTCTCACATTAAGCCTCCTATACATTATCAACCACAGAACATCCCACATATTTGGGGTATCCTTTATTATTTAATTGTTTAAAACACAACCCTTCAAATGATCAGGGCCATTCTTAAATTCTGCAGTTCTGGGTTGAATGTTTCCTATAATGTCTAAGTATAGTTGTCTCCCTGAAATCTGACGTATCTGGTCTTTAGTTACTTCCCATTTAAATAATTTCCACAAGGCCCCTTTGAAACACTCAGGTACCTGCATCCTCCCAGTTATTCTTGGGGGAGCGCTACCCATGCATTCAAAATCCCTTCTATGTTCCAAGTAAACCATCCTTGTTGGACGCTATGTCTACTCTCAAAGGTCATTTCAAAATTCTGAGACAGGGATAGGGACAAAACAAAGGTGATGGTGTCAATTATTCTAACCCCTCTCTCTGAGGCAGATGTAAAAACACCTTTTTATGGGATTGAGTCTATTACACCAAATTATTTGAAAAAATGGAAAATTGTCCAGTTTCTAAATGACTAGGCAAAAGAAATATCATTGCTATGTACAACAACAACAGAATTACAAATTGTTTTAAAGCCATAACCCTTTTCAATTTAGACAGTTTTCATAATTTCCACCTATTTACTTTAGTTTCTACCTTGGTGAGAACCAGGTTTCAATTTTCAAAAGGTAGATTTATTGGGGAAAACCAAATTCCTAAAATTTTCACTCGATCACTTGACACATGAATCTGATTAATGCACGTTGATCTGTCACCTACATTACATAAAATAAACCTGAACACGTTGCTAGATTTAATTTAGAATTTAAAACAAGCAAATATTTCTGAACTTTCTCAATTACTAATGGAATATGCTCAACATTCCACATAAATACACAAATATCGCCTCGTATGCTTTACCCAAATCTGATCAAAACCTTCCAGGGCCTTCAAACCTAAACACTCGAGCTGCATTAAGGACCTTATTAAGGAGTCCAAAGACAAGATACATAATAATGGAGTGAGAGGGCAGCCTTGTCTGACACCCATCTTCATCACTATCCCTTGTGTAAAAATTCCACCAATTATGGGGTAAACTACTGCCCGATCATAAAGTAATTTAATCATTCTGATGAAACCCTCCAGGCTCCCATAGTGTGCCAGCAAATAAAAAAATGTCCTACCGATTAAATGCTTTACTCTGGTCTAGAGATAGGATACAACTATTCCCACTTCTCTCTTCAAAAAGTGATAACATCCCAAATTAAAACAGTGCCTGTTTGATTTTTCTTTCCGATAACCCACAGTATTGTTTCATAGGTTTCATAGGTGGTTTCAAGCAAAGTGGATGACAAGTCCATGGTGCTTGCCAAAGTTTTACCAAAATAAAATATATCGTCAATGGATACTGCTTGGACTAGGCTTGTTTAAAGGAATCAAAGTCAGGACAATTTATAACAGTAAGCGGAGATTATTCCACATTTGGACCACTCTATTACTAAACCATTTTTTCCTTACGTAGCGTATTCCATTTAGTCATGAGTAATTGCTTGTTATGTTTCCTAGTACTTGTTCTGAATTCACTTATTTAGATCCCATATCGTCCTTAAGGGTAGGATCGTTCATAATAATAATAATATATTTAATTTTAAGGCGCTTTTCAAAAACCAAGGCGCCGCACAAAATAAAATCAAAAGATAAAAATAAAACAATTTAAACCAAAGCAACAACAATATACTGTTACAGTCAACTAATCACTTCCATAGGCCTGGAGCCATAAATAGGTCTTCTACGGCTGATTTAAAACTTTCTACATCGTGCACTCCCATAACCGACGATGTAGAGAATTCATAATGTGGAGCCATGAAAATAAAAGATCTGGCTCCTGAAGATTTCAAATGCACCTTAGAGTCTCTAGCACCCCTGCTGGCTGAGAGTGATTGCCCAGGGTAGTAGGGGACCAGCAGCTCTTTCAGGTAGTCCGGTCCAGTCCGTGTAGGTTCTTAAAAGTCAGGAAACCAACTTTAAAGGTGATCTGCTACTGAACTGGCAGCCAGTGCAGTTCACGCAGCACCGTGTAATATGACAAGAGCAAGAAGCTCCCATCAATAACTGAGCTGCTGCATTCTGCACCAGCTGCAGACAGTGGATTCCATCCTGGAAGCCCTAGGTATAGGAATTGCCGTAATCTAAGTGAGAGGACACAAAGATGTGAACCAAAACAAGAAGGTCGCTGGACGGAACCAAATGCTTAATTCTGGAGATATTCCTTAGATGGTAAATGAAGATCTGATGACAGCTGACACTCTATTGCAGGGTCAGCCATTCATCAAAAATCACCCCATTTTTCACACCTGGTCAGAAGTCAGGCGGGACTCCTCCAAGAACAAGTCCAGAGAGCGACCCACTCCCAAACCTCCTGTCCAGCGACTAGTAAACAACCATCACCTCAGTCTTACCAGAGTTCATCAGCCAGTTCATATCCATTCACTCCTGGATTTCTTTAGACAGTTATTAAAGACCAAGAGAGCACTACCCTGGTCAGGTGAAAAAAAGGTAGAGCTGGGTATCATCATCATAACAATGAAACCTCAGCCCATACCTCTTACAATGTCTCTGAGGGGTAGCATGTACACCGCAAACAACATGGGTGACAAACTGAACCCTGAGGAACCCCACAAGACAGAGACATTGGATCTGAGGAAACACCCCAGATACCACTCTCTGTGTTCTTCCAGTGAGGAAAGATGTAAAGCACCTGTGGACAGATCCAGTTACTCCACAGATGTACGTCAGATGGCTAAGTAACAGCCCATGATCCATGGTGTCAAATGCTGATGATAGATCCATAAGAACCAAGATGGAACAGTTCTTCCAATCCCTCGCCATCAGGAGATCATTGAGCACCCAACCAGCAGTGTCTCGTACTATGTCTCTTCGAAAACCAGACTGGAGGGGTTCATAGATGTCATGGATGGTTAAATGGTCCTCAGTTTCACTGTCACTACTATCTCAGTCACCTTCCTAAAAGGAGGTTTGAGATTGGCATGTAGTTGGCATGGCAGTTTGGGTCCAAAGTAGTTTCTTCAAGAGTGGTATCACTACCGCCTCTTTCAGAGAGTTTGGAAACTCCCCAGATTCCAAGAGCACCAAACTATCCACACTAGGACTGGAGCGATAACATCAAGACAACCCAATATCAGGAAGTTGGTCCAGAGTCCTAACTACATCATGTGGGCGACATCCTGGATGATCCGCATGACATCCATGAAGTCAAGGTGGTTGAAGGTACTCCAGGAAAACTGAGGGACAGTGACCTTATGCTGATCACAAGCAACACCCGAGAGCACCCTGGTTGGAGTTCTGCCTGATGTCAGCCACCTTATCAGCAAAGAAATGAGCAAGGTCATCACACTCTATTTGAAACGCTTTCTGAACCTGGAGACAGGCTGGGTTGCACAGTCTGTCCACAGTACAGGATTGCTGAGCTGGTCGGTTTGTGCTGCCACAATCTCCCTGGACAGGAACTCTGCCTTCTTACAGGTGATTGTGGATTGATAGACTTGATAATGGTCCATCAATCTAAGGTGGTCGGCATCAAGGGCAAATTTCCACCAGCGATGTTCTAGTCTTCGTCCTTGTCGCCTCATCTCCCCAAGATCCCATCAAACCAAGGGGACAAAATGGTGAAGGAGAGAGGACAAACTTGGACTGGAGCAATCATATCCAGTGTCCCAAGATGGCCATATTATAAGCCAACACAAGAGTCTCTGGGTCACTGCTGTACCACAGAGAGGACACGATAGGTCAAGTGCCACAGATGAGCCCCTGAGAACTTATGTCTCATAAAGGGTGGTACCTGACTATCTCTACAGGGAGGTCTACTGGGGGTGCTAAAACTAAACCCCACGGTGTAGTTATCAGACCACACAACAGGTTCCACATCCAAATTGGAGGCCTCGCCCCTAGGAGGAAAACCAGGTCGAGGGAGTGACCATGTTTATGAGTAGCAGTGGTAACCACTTGTGTGAGGCCCAGTGATGTTATTAACTGAAGGAAGTGCTGTCCAAATTGTGAGAGTTCGTCATCGATCAGGCGTTGAAGTCACCCTGAACCATCAGTTTGGGCGACTCCAACATCATGTCGATGATGAAGTCTGCCACTTCAAAGGAAATGCTTCCCATCACCGGTGGACAGTAGATGAGGTTAATCTGACAAGCTACACTACTACAGTACACTCAAACGACTCTGCCTCCTCAACTAATACACTCAGAAGTTTAGGTCGGTATTAAAACAGACCGCAATCCCCCACCCCGCAGTCCAATCTCGGAGGTGTATCACCGAATAGCCTGCTGGAATTGAAGCCTCCAAAATAGGGCCAGAATTTCACCCAGCCAGGTCTCGGATGCAAACCAGGTCCACCGATTCAACAAGATCCGCGAATAATAGCGGTCTTGTTTTTGATTGACTTGGCATTGCACAACACCGCCCAGGTTGGACAAACCTCTCAGGCCACCCAAACCATCTGCCTACTGTAATAGGTAGTGACCTTGGGTATGGAAACCAAGCAAGGAACCCCATGCTCTGGGTTTCATTTCACCCCAGGGGACTCCTGGATCCTACTATCCTCCAATGTTCCTCCCCCATCCTCCTCCAACTCCTACATGCAATACCCAATGTCCTGCACCATAAGTAGGTGTTAAACTGAAGAGAAGGAGAGGAAAAAGGACAGAGGGTGAGAAAAGCAGAGGACGGATAGTGCATAACTGTGGGAGCCAACATCCCAGGCATTCAGTAACCCAAAACACAATCAAATAATACCAACAATTAAATTGTTATAGAATCTCAATATTAACTTATCTAAATAATAAAATACTTAACCATACATAATAACACTCTAAACCCAACAAATAACAATTAAAAATTAAAAACCTAGACTTTGAATCATTAGTCCTAAGGTAGTTAAATTTCACTAAGAGGCTACAACTATAACAAAAACCCTCCACTTCAAGGTTCTCTCACTCCCTAGGAAAAAAAAGAAAAATATATATATTCATAGCCAAAATACAATTAAGCAAGCGAGCTTTAAATGAGACAAGCTTTAAATACAAATAGATATAATTGAGAGTAACCAAGCCCTCTCACTGCTTGGACAACACCCAGAAGAAAAAGCAATCTCACTGCTTATAAAATTGTTACCATAGTCTGAGTCATCAGGATTAATAAAGGAAAACATCTGACCATATTTATAATTCTTCAGAGGCAAGCTTTAGGTGGAAAGTGGAGATAATTAGAAGTATCCAAGCCCTCTCACTGCTTGAACAACAGCCAGAAATATAGGCATTCTCGCTGCCTATAAAGTTATTAACATAGTCCAGGTCACCAGATATTAATAAGAAAAAAAGAACGTCCTGATCATGTTTGTAGTTCTTCAGATAAAAAATAACGTCCTTCGAACCAATTCTTCCAGACCAGCATCCACCAAAAGCAAGTACAGAGAGAAACCCATGTGCTGGGGCCCGGACCAAAATATTTGCCCCGCTAAAGAAACCACAACGGGGGTTCACCACACAGCAGACCCCCTGGGAATCAAAGAGGACCCTGAGCCCACCAGTCAGTTCCCTGGTCAGTCCACAGATCAGGTCCCCTAGCCACAGTGAAATTCAACCCAGATTTCCCAGCACAAATTAAGGAGCCCCTGCACTGCTAGGATCTGATTTATGGTTTGGCGCAGTCCCACAGCTTCAGTTCTCCAATAATCGAATAAACTTACATAAAACTGGTCATTCATCCAGTTTGAGTTCAAGTTCCAAAGTTCCAGGGCCTTGTTCAGATCACTGCTCCAAAAACTCCGCAAGGAACTCGGGACACATATCCAGCCAAAGATAAAAATAAATCCACCCACTACTCCCGCAAGGAACTTGGGACACGTATCCAGCCTAAGATAAAATAAATCCGCCTCACTACCCCTCAACTCCACAGCCTGCCACACTGCGATCTCGTCAGGTAAGCAGTGAGTGGTCAGGTGAACACCCCAAACTCCACTAAGGAGAAAGAAGGAAGACAGAGCTGCCAATGCAAGCAATGAGTCCTCTTTCCTCTCACCCCAATAAAAAGAAAACTGTCACGCAGGCAAATCTTCCTCAGAACTCCCCAACTCCACAGCCTATTGTACCACGGCTGGAAAGGAGTCAAGTAGCTAAACAGGGATCAAAAAGGAACCAAGGACATGTACACAAGAACATAACTTTATAAAGGAGGCACATATCCTCTAAGTCACCTGTACTGGAGGGTGTACATATTTAATGATAGCAATCTCTCCTTATAGGACATATCTTTTAATCCAGTTATGGCCTTAGTGGCCCTGTGTTGAACTCCCTCTATCCGTGAAAGATCTTCATTTATGTAAGGTGTCCAGACATGGACACAGTACTCCAGGTGGGGCCTAATCAGGGCAGTATATAATGGCAAAATCATGTCCCTGTTTCTGGTAGAAATGTGTCTAAGGATACAATTTAGCATTTGGTTGGCTTTTTTATTTGGGAACTACAATGGGATCTGAATTTCAAATCAGGTGTTACAATTATTCTCAAGTTTTTCTTGATCAGTTACCATAAGATCATTGTTCCTAACTTATATGAATAATGATTATTATGCTTCTCAAATGCATCACTTTACATTTAGTAGTATTCAAGAATAGTTTACTGCAATCTGCCCAGCTGAGAATTTTATCAAGGGATAGTTGAAGAGCAGCATAGTGTTCTAGGCCATTAACCACCGTACCTAATCGACAGTTGTCTGCAAACTTCAAAATCCAAATATTAGGTATATCTATTTTGAGTGAAGATATATAAATGTTAAAAGACAGAGGCCCAAATGGATCCCTGGGGACCCCACTAGTGACCAAGGCCCAGTCAGATAGAACACCATTTATTGATGCCCTCTGTTTCCTTCCTTAAGCCAGCTAGATATCCAATTTGTAATGCTAACATTTAGTTGGTAAGATGCAAGAGCTTCGATTTAGCCTCAGTATGTGGGAGCCTGTCAAAGGCCTTAGCAAAATCCAAGACCACTATATCAACGGAGTTACTCTTGATCAATTTCCTTGCTGACATTCTCATAGAAGGCTAGCGTTAGTTAGACAGGATCTAGCTTTGGTAAATCCATGTTATGTGGGATCAGTTAGGCCAGATTGTTCAATATATTTTAATATATCATCTTTAATAATACTTTCTAAGATCTTGCACAGAAGTGATGTTAAACTTATTGGCCTGAAGTTTTCAGGGTTCGATTTTGATCCTTTCTTCAGTATGTGCCAGATGAATTAAATGTACCGCAACTCTGCTTAACCTATTTTGTAATACCGAGAAAAATCTTGAAGTCAGAATTCAATATTGAAATAGGCCTCCAATTGCTAATATATACCTGTCCCCTGATGTAAATAAAATATTAATAACCCAGTGAAAACTCTTCTGGCACTGCTTTCCTCCTAAAATATCTCTGAAACGCCCAAGAAACATCCTGCAAATTCTTTAGAAAACAACCTATATAATTCATAAGACAATCCATCGGGTCCCGTGATGTTTCCTTTAACTGAGATATCACTGTCTCAATCTGTTCTACAGAGATGGGTGAATCTAGCCCCAATACCACCTGTCAGGTAAAGGAATATTTATGGAACTTAACAACTCTATAATACAAGATTTGTGAGGGTTCTGGTTCAGTTTGATAGGAAAACTGATGTTCAATCAATGCCTGAATTTTCTCCTTATCGGTTATCAAAAGACCCGTTTCATCTCTTATTATCTTAAAGTCCATCTTCTCTCTTTTTTTAAAAGACTCAAGGATCAACTCCTGGGGTTTTCTGTGTCCCATACTCTAATTCAGCTTTCAAGGTCTTGGCTCGGTCATATTGTAACAGTTTCATCTCAGTTTTAATTCATCAATCTGTAGTCCATAACTCTTTCTCAAGTGGCTTGTAACCCATACAATTGTTGTAATCTGGATCTTAGTTTCAGGTATTGAAAGTATTTATACTTTTCTGTTACCTTCCCATATCTCATTAACCACTGTGCAATTTCATGTTTTGTCTCTAGCCACCATATAGTGAGATTATCATACAATATACAAACTGAAGTCCTGGCCCACATAAGGGATCTTAACCCTTCATTAACCTTGGTATCTAATAACATAGCAGTGTTTAACCTCCATCTTTTTGATTTTGGGTCAGCCCAACAGAGTGGTCAATAGACAATTTAAGAAACAAATGGTCAGAAAATTCTGAAGGCCACACGGTAGGGAAGGATTAGGAAGGTTCTTTGAAATAAAAAGTGATCAATTGTTGAAGTTAATTTGCCTTTTTTAAGGTAAATTTAAGCCCACTCAAAAGAAACTCCATACATACTACCATGTCCGTTGAGACACACATTTACTCAATGCATTTGAATCACAATATATTTTTTGTTACAGGTTTTAATCCTCCCTGTGGGAGCCCACAATTGAAATCCCCACCTAAAACCACACAGGCTGTTGTACATAAATAAGGTGGAATTTGTTTGATTAGGTCTACTATCTGCCTTGGATTGATTCTCATAAACTTTAATAAACCTATGAGATACCTTATCCCAAACCCCATCTAATACCAGGACTCTGCTTGGAATAAGATCAATCAGTCTGGTCAGTTTGAAACTATAAGCATTAAACAAAATAGCCACCCCATCTGCCTTATCCACTCCGAATGCCATCTGAAGGGCCCCAATGCCATTCTGCCTTAAACATTCTGACCTGACCTGGGGACCGTACCCAGGATTCTTGAAGAAAACATATATCCAAACCTTGTTGCACTACAAAATGAATGAAGGCATCTCATTTCTTAAATTACACAGACTGTGACAGTTACAAGATCCTATCACTACCATAGTAAATTTGACTAAACCTGCCTAAGTCCTTTTTTTCCATTTTTTTTTTTTTCCATTTGTACTAGTAAACTCCTGTCCTGCTATGTCTCCTGCTTGAGAAGGTACAGCCCTGCTATTTCCATATCGAAGTCTTCCTCTCCCGCACCAATGGGTTGAAAGGGTTAGACACTCTATTCCTCCCTGCCCCATTTGTGAAACTGCTAGACTGGAATTTCTTGTTTCAAGCTTCTGAGGTAATGGACCCACTTCCCACTTCCTTACTTCAATGGAACTGCAACCTCCCTTATTATCTGTGTAACAAACAGGTAGCAGATACGACCAGTTCCCTCCTAAAGCTTACGTCCTTTTAGGTTCCAGTTTAAGCATCACCTTCCTCTCAACTGTACTTTCACCTAATCCAAGTGGAACCAAAGGAATTCCTCCTCCTCCTCCATCTCTACCTCTCATGGATTTAGGGGTACTGACTCAGCTAACTCTTGAGCCTTTTAGTCAACAGCTCTGGGCTTACAACTGAGGCCTTATTTTTAGCTGCCCAGGGACACTCTGAAAAGGTATGAGCAGAATCTTCACACAGGTTGCAATGTGTCAAATTAATACATTGTACCCGAACATGTCCAACCTCCCCACAATTGTCACATGGTGGGGTATCACATGTGCTTGACAGGTGAGTAAGATGACCACACTTGTAACAAGCACGTGGCTGCCCAGAGTAAAAACACATGCCCTATCCCTGCCTAGCAAAAAGAGTTTGGAATATGATCAATTTCATTTTCAACCTGTCTCAATTTTCATTTGTATTTCCATCCTCCCGTCCAGAATTGCTTGAATCTAACAAGGCTTCTGGTGAACTTAAAACCTCACATTTTGAGTCAGCCAATATGTAATGTCTTGACATGAACCCCTTCATTCGGAACATAATCATCACAAATTTTATAAGTGGTTTAGTTAAAGGGATTACTAAAATGGGGACCACAAAGACGAAAATTTCAGTAAATTATAACTTTGCCAAAACAAATCCAATAAGTAAGAAGAACAGAAACTGATGTCATAATTGTCGTGTCCCGAAATGTTAATAAAACAAATACTTCTTGAGGAGAAAAATGAAGGATTCCTAAGTAAAACTTCCCCACATATTGACGGTCAGGTCTTACTGTATGTCTAAGCCCTCTTTGTGACGAATCCACACACGTGCGCTGTGGTGCAGCTTCCTTTTAGATTTGGAAAATAACTGATAATAGGGGCCTTTGGGGAGGTAACCCTCCTCTTGATTTCCATTCTTGTGGTCATGTCCCTTCTGGGATATATTACCCAATCCTACTTTCTCCATTCCCATGTTCCCAGGTTCAAATCCCTTCTTTCCTCATACCCACTCCTTTTGGGACCCAATCTGACTTCTTCAACCTTTCCATTCCCTGGTCCTTCCTCCAAAATAGCATTAATGGCAGTCTGGACCTCTATGTCTCAAGGATCTATTTGATCATTGGGCTGCCATTCTGGGCTCATTGGTGTTACGGGGTCATTCCATTCCAGGTCAGGTAGCCACTGCCCATTCTCATTTTTGGACCACCCAGCTTCTGTAAGGGCCTTTCGGGACCATTCATGAAAAGGATCTGTTGAGATAGGGTGTACTGCAAAGGCTTTTGAAATGGCTGCAGCTTTGGATAATGGTGTGCTGTAATTTATTCCTTAAGCTTTCCTTCTTAGTCTCCTGTGTGGGCCAAGAAGTAACAGTAGTGTCCCTGTTCCTATTTGCCAATGTAAGCACAGTCCGTTTACTTTTTTTTTATCATCTTACACTTTATGCAGCCCAACCTGCCTGGCAGAGAACGAAAAACAGTTCCTGCTTCATCGGTGTATTTTGTTTAAATATACAGTAGTGCCCCACTGTTCCCAGTCACTTTAGACCGTGACCTCCGCAATCATCCTCCTTCATGTCTGCAACACTAATCTCAGAAACTGACCCTTCCAACTCAGGTTTTCCCAGCTTCTCTTCACTTTCTGTGGCACTGTCAGCGTAGTTACACTACAGTCCCCTTTATTCATTCCCCAATCCTCAATGCACAATTTGGCTTTGGCACTCTAATAGCGATTGAACTGCCAGCCTCAGGATTTACAACCATAGATTCAGGCACAATCTTCAAAAAATTACCTGTTGGGGATCAGATCATCCCATCTCCTCGCTATTGATTCTTGCTACTTCATCACCAGCTGGGAGGAAAGTGCTGCTGCACCCAGTGTCAGACAGAACCTCACCTGCAATTTAGCTATCTCAGCATAAAGTAGGGTTTACTCTGAGCGAGTCACTGCTCCTCCTCTTGAAGTGCCTGTAGCATTTCTTGCTGCAATTCAGAACAGTTTTCAGTTTACTCAAGACATCCTCAGTTTTAGCCATATCTACCTTGCATAGGTCTTCAGGTACAATAAGCACATTGACTCCTTTTTCCTTCAAAACATTCAGAATCCATAAAGTTCAACCTGTCAGCTTCTCGTGTACATGACTAGGGGATAAGGCCTGTTCCCCCACCTCCAACATGTCCATACCAGCCACTGCTTCACGAGAACTGGCCATCCAAGCAATGGACAAGGGTTCTCCTACAATACGATAGGAGAATTTCCTCAGTGTCCTGGCCAATTTTCTCCCATTCACTAAAAATGCCACCAACAGCTTCATCTGATTCAATTTCAGTTGCTTACCATCTGTATCCCCTCCCCCAGTCATCCCTGAAAAAGGGACTTCTAGGCCCAGTGGGCGTACCAGGTCAACAAAATTCAATAAATAAATAAATAAATAAATAACATCTATAAGGGACTGTTCATTCTTCAGTGGAGTCTAGATGTCAGGAATGGTCTCCTTTTATATCACAATGATTATTTTCCACAGGACTACTCTGTCTTTGAAATACTTTTGTAACTCTCTTAAATGTCTTTCTTTCATTTGTTTTATAATTGAGCTATGGAATTGTATCATCTTTTATGATGATCCTCTTCTGGAGTAGAGTGGATGGGGAGCCATTTTTAGTAGATTGTACAAAGCCTCTAGGGAGCCCCAGACAAACCCTTACAATACAAAGTTGCACAAAGGGCATATTGGACACCTAACTGGCTATATTGGGCAAGCCTTCTTGACAATGGTTATTGTAGGAGATGCTCCTCCACAAGCTATCTTTTATCATGTTCTAGGTACCTGTCCAGAGCTAGAAGTCTTCTGGTCCGAAATTTGGCATACATGTACTACCATTGTTCCATTGCAGAATTTTGAGACCCTCAATTGACACTATTGTGTATAATCCACCTTTCCACAAATATGCATGCCACAGGCCCTATTGATTATCGACACCCTGGTGGTTGCTAAAAGATTCTTCTCCATCACAAGAGAGACCAAGAGGCAGCTACAGTACATACAGTGAGTGAGAAAACATCCTAAATCTTATGGTACACTATGAATGTTTAAACATATGGCAGCTGGAAGCTACCTACATATCAGAAAATCTGGGGTAGATGCCTCAATATCTTTAACTCCCAATCCTCTCCTATGTTCCCACACAAGAAAAGATGCATCTCTCAATGAGAATATCAGCCAAGTCCACTGCTAACCCCTAGTGTTAGATCAAGAGTCAGACAGCTCAACCCACTGATGTAACTGTATATTCACCACCTACTTACGTACTATCCACCTCCTACATATATACTGTATATTGCACTTGATAATTAACTGGTGCTTCAGTATCTATCAATAATGTAAACTCAACCTTCCTTACTCAACTCATCTGAAAGACAAGAGACACCCTTCCCCAGCTATAGCACCCATACCTTCATATCTAACATTGCACATTAACCTACCAAAAATTAAGATTACCAATTTTTTTATTTATTTATTTAGTTTTTGTTGACCGGGTAAGTGCACTAGACAAATCCTGCCTATTTTCAGGCATGATCCAGGGAGAGGATACAGATGAATGCCAACTGACCTTGAACCAGATTAGATTGCTGTTGGTGGTATTTCTAGTGAAAGAGGAAATTTTGCCAGAACACCAGAAATTCCCCTACTCTTTTCAATAAGTGCATGGGATCTTTAACATCCACCTGAACTACCACCAATCCAGGCAGATGGGAACCTCGGTTTAACATCTCATCTGAAAGATGGTGCCTCAGAAGTGCAGCACCCTCTCATGTTGCACTACAGTGTCAGTACTGGGATATTAATCCAAGTGCCAGATGTGGGAACTGAACCCACATACCTCTGATCTCCCAGCCTCAGAGGCGTGTGCTACCTACTGAGCCACTGACACTGCACTTTGTATTATTTTCTCTTATCCAGTCTTCCTCACTGTACCCCAGTACTTTAAATAGTTTGAATGTAGGGCACTTTATGATGTGTTGAAACAGAAAATATTTACAGTTTATTATGCTGTATTAGATCAGAAAACTCTTTACACTAGTGGACAGGTACTAGCCCAGGTGTACTAGTTAGAAACCAGTCTAAATCATATCCAGGTGTTTCAATGCCTTAAAACCTTACACAGACCTATTTTACTATGTTAAAAGTTCAATTGTTGCTTACATATCTTCGTTGGTAACTAAAACTGCTATGTACAAATATATGTGTCAATTTAAATACTGTACCTATAAGGTGGTTATGTTTTGTAACTTTATGAGGACTTAAATTCATCTAACATTATTGGTTTTGTCATTATTTGGCGATATACGATGTAACTGTTTTCATATCAAAACTGAAAATGTCAATAAATACTTTAATGGAAAAAGAGCATCAGCAGTCATCTGCATAGAGCAGGGTATATGTACAACTGGCCCACCTATGCTCCAGGCAGCTTCAGTTGCTGATACAAGGCAATGGCCAACAGCTCAATGGCCAAGATGTTAAGCATAGGATAAAGAGGTCAGTCTTGATGAGTACCTTTTTCAGTAGTAAAGGGAGATGAGCACAGAGTTTGTCAAGACTTTGGCAGAGGGCTGATTATACAACACCCAGAACCGCCCCACAGATTGTGGCCCAAATCCCATCTTCTGCAATACAGCCTGCAGGTACTCCTACTCCACCAAATCAAAGGCTTTTCAAAGTCAATATCCACCACATCAGCTGCAGTGGGGTAGGAGCTGCTTGAGACAATAGGGAAGAGAGAGCCCTGAGATGATCCATGTTGAGTCACCCTTCAAACCCCTTGAGAGGAGTGACTAATGAGAGGGAGGACTAACTCTAACCTGGAGTCCAAGGCCTTGGCAAGAATCTTCACATCTGCATTAATGAATGAGCTAAGCCTGTAACTCCTAGGAAGAGTAAGATCTTTCCTTCCTTGGGCAAAATGGTAATTACCACTTTGCATAGTTGTGGGGAGGAATGAGCAAGCATTGGTTTACTGGAACACAGCTTAAAGGATAGGGGACACAATATCTGGGATCTGTTTTCATAGTTTAATGGAGGAAACTGTCAATACCAGGAGATTTCTGTGAGTAAAGAGTAGAGATGCCAGCCCAAGTTTTCTGAGTGGAAAGTGATGCCTCTAGTAATGCTTTCTGGTCCTCCCTGAAGGAGGGCAAAGAGAGCTCTGAGAGAAAGGCTTCACGTTTGGCCAGGTATAAGGGGACTCTGAAGTATATCACTTCTGGCTGAATTTGCACATCACCTGATTAATCTGCACAGGATATGCCTGCAGGGTGCCCAAGCTGTCTCACGAGCCCATGAGTATATCTGTACACCTGCTGCTTGTAGTACATATATGATAGAAGCTTGCCCAGTTTCCTCACCCCATCCTAGCACCTGTGTTTTCTTCAGTCTCAAACCACCAATGTTGCTTTCCTGGTCATCAGGGTGTTAAGCTGCATAAGCAATGAGTGAATGTCCCTGACCAGTGTTGCTTTAAGGAGAGTGGGTTTAGTCTCTTATAGAACCTTCTTTTATGCAAGTGCTCCTTTCAGATCCTTTTGCTCAGCTTCCTCTTCCTGCAACAGACAGCTGTAAATCCTTTCATAATACTATTGAGGAAAGCTTTAAAGTCTATCAAAGAGTAGCTTTGGATGTGGCATCAGTATCTTTAAGCTCAACGTAGGCAGCGGCTTTCATCTGCAGCCAGGGAAAAAGTCTTTGTTCTGCAACATGAAAGAGCCCAGGCACCAGGAATCATGATTTCAGGGTTAAGGGCCACCGGCAAAAGAGTGATCCACCTGCACATGATCAGACAGGTACAGAGGGCTATGTGCAAGTCGAGCACCATCAGTAAAGCAAGGGGAGGTCAGTCAAAAAGCAATCCAGCTGGAGACCGAGTCAGAAATTAAAACACAGGAGTAATCTAGTATAATGGGGTGCTGTTTGCACCAGATATCAGTTAAGATAAGCATCAGCATCATGTCCTTAACAGCCACAAGGGCTCTGATGAGTGGTTTAGTGTAACCACATTCCTGTCCGTACAGGCCTCAAGATGAGGATGAAATCCTTCTCACAAAAAGAGGGGTAGTGGGGATGACCGATTCTTGTAGAACTTGGCAGAGGGAGTTAAATAGGTCTGGATCATCAGAGTTCTTGACATAGACATTCACTAAAACCAAGGGGACCTCAGGCATGATAAACCTGGCAGCAATTCATCTGCCAGGTACATCACCGTGGAAGCATCCACTGTCCGATGCAGGTTTTATGAACAAGGATAGATACCCTAGCTATGGACATGGACATGCAGCTGTGCACCCCAAGGCCCACCCAGTCCCAATGTAAGTTGATTGCTTTGCTGTAGTTGGGCTTGGTTTCCTGAAGCAAGGTCACCCTTGAGTTGAGAGCCTTGAGTTTCAACAGCACTCATTTCTTTTAACTTCAAATTTAAGCCCTTACAGTCCACGAACTGTATTTTAAGAAGCCATCATGACGACTTGGAGGAAGTTACTTGGCTCTGGACTTGACCAGATAAGAGTCTTCTGAAGTACAGTCAGGAGGGCTCCACCAGGTGCTCAATCATGTATCTGAAAGAGGCGGCACCCTTTTCTGGATCAATCTGTGGAATCATACATCTGCATAACCCAGGGATCACAAGCTGCAGTAAATGATAAATGAAAACAACAGTTGAAAGCTGTCTATAAAATATCTCAAACTCACAAACATGAGAAAATGTAATAGTAACCTTCAGAAACTAGAGGTTTTCTGGATCCTCAGGGCAGGAGACACCAGAGATTCCTAAGCCCAGGATCACAGAAATGGGGGGTGCATGATAAATCAGTGACTGGTGGAGTATGCAACAATGAACAGTAGTCTCCACCACTGTCACCCACTGAGAGATTATTCAGCTGAAAAGATGGTGGGGGGTATGAGGAATTCCACCAGAAATAATATTATGTTCTGTATATATTAATTTTAGTTATTTATTTTTTGTATGAACTGACACCAGGATGCCCACCCCTGGTGTTGGATGCGTCTCCCACAGCCAGATGTTTTATTACTACTTGCCAACATCAGGGGCTCAATTCCTGTGTCAGCATTTACAAGCCCCCAGCAGTGTGGGACACTGGAAAGCCCACCCATAGTGTCCCAAAATAGCTATATTAATTTAGCAAGTTCCTGCAAAATAAACCATCCCACGCCTTTTTAAAAACCTGAAAGAAAGAAACCGTCCCTCATTGTTCCTGCTGTCCCTCCCCTATCCCAACCCTCCACTAAGCACCCACCACTCCACACTCCTTACCCTATACTTACCACTAGAGGTCGAAAGCTGGCATCCTCTGTGGGCACAAGACATGTCTGCATTCTTCAAAATTGAACAGTGAACTGAGGAATACAGAAAAGTGTTGTATATTGTATTTCAGTGGCATTCTGAATGTATGTTCATAACTTTGCCATTTTGGGGAATTTTTCAACAAATTTTGACATAACCTTTGTGGGACCCACCTCATGGACACTGTCAGTGGCAGTTTGTTAATTGGACCCCAGCAGGTGATTTCACGTTCTCAAAAGAAATCACCTTTCAGACCTGTTTAACGAAATTTCACCAACAGTGTTTATAAGGTAGGGTCCCAAATGGACAATGTTGAAAATCTGGTGAAAGGATTACTAAAATGTCCAAGTTATGAGCCAGATGTTGACATTTTTCTATGCACGATATAACTTAGGTAGTTTTTATATTTTGTCCCCAAATTTTAAACATAGACATTTTTTCACACCACCTCATAAACATTACAACCTACCTTTCTGTCTTGTGGGTGCCTCAGGGCTCAGTGCTGTCGTCCATGTTGTTTGCGGTGTACATGCTTCCCTCGGAGACATTGTAAGATGGTATGGGCTGGAGTTTCATTGTTATGCCAATGATACCCAGCTCTACCTGTCTTTGCACCTGACCAGAATGAAGCACTCTTGGTGTTTAATAACTGCTTTGGCTAGATCCAAGGTTGGATGAGGTCCAGCTGGCTGAAGTTGAATTCTGGGAAGACGGAGGTAATGGTTGTGGATCCTGGTCACGGATAGGGGTGGGGAGCAAATCATCCCACAGGTTTATTCCTTGGGGATGTTGAGCTCCTATCTTTGAACAGGTGCGTGACCTAGGGTGATTCTTGATGTCCGGCTGACATTATGTTCTCAGGTGTCGGCTGTCATTAGTTATCCTTTTACCATCTGAGGAACATCGCTAGGATCAAGCAGCTTGTTCCATCTGGGACTTGCCCACATTGATCCACGCCTTTGTGACCTCGGCGTTTGGATTACTGCAACTCCCTTTACTTTGGGCTTCCTGGGGTTGATATCACCGCTTAGGCTGGTGCAGAACTCCTCAGCCCAGTTGTTGATGAGGGATTCCTCATTCTTCCCACATTACACGGTGCTGCGGGAAATGCACTGACTGCCAGTTCAGTGGCGGATCATCTTTAAAGTTGGTTTACTGACTTATAAAGCCTTACACGGACTGGGCCTGACTACCTGAAAGAGCTCTGGTCCCTTACCTCCTGGAGCGACTGCTCCGCTTGGCCAATGAGGGTTGCTGGAGATTCCAAGGGTGGTTTTAAAATCTTCTGGGGCCTGGCTTTTATGTTCATGGCACCAACCCTCTGGAATTCTCTACCCAGTTGGATCAGGAGTGCATGACTGTGGGGTTTTAAACAAGCATTGAAGACTTATCTATGGAATAAAGCATATGGGGATGGTGTCGATGTGGATTGACTGAACTTGTTTTGGTTATTTTATTATGATGTTTTATTGTGAAATTATTTTAACTATGTACTGCGTCTTGACTTTGAAAGGCGCATTATAAATAAAGTTTATTATTATTATTATTATTTTCACATCCTGGCCAAAATGTTTTTTTGCACTTGAGGCATGAAATGGCATTTTGGCAGGGATTTGAAAATGTTCACCTAGCAGCTTCATGAGGTGGAGTCATATGAAGACTATGTTGAAAGGTTCGGACAAAATATTAAAAACAAAGACTTTATTAAGTAAATTTTTTGCAGGGATGTCTGTTGTACCACTGGGGAACACATTGCCTTACTGTACCAGCGAACTAAGTTCAAGTGTGAACTCAGTGAACCAGTTTAATGGGACAAGGCTGATGGGGAAGGTGCTGCAGCATACATCAGCCCTGGCCTGGGTAGGGATGGAGCAGTGTTTTGGCACAGATGCCACATCCTGTGGTGGGTCAGGCAACCTCCCACACAAGGTATCAACATGAGTGCTGGATTCTGCTGAGCCCATGCACTGGGTCAGGATTGTCTCAGTATTGTACTTATCTCATTTTGTTCAGGTTCCAAAGGGACCTGTGCAAGTGAGGATACAATTCCACAATCCTAAAAAGAAAAGAAATTTGTTGCAAAAACTACATTAATGCAGACATCAGAGTTATAGAATGAAAAGCACAAAGAAGGGAAATGAAAACATTAGGATTTGGGTCTCCAAAGAATTGGCAAATTAATGGTGGGGTCTTAACTGGAATTGTCAAACCTAATGCCCACCCACCCCTGACCATTCGAGGTCAAATGTGATTGTCTTCATGCAGGGCCCATAGGACCCGCATAAAGAAAGCTCTGACAGATTATGTTGGCCATACTATATTGCTATGAGACACTGGGTTGGAGCTATATCTTGTGCTTCGGACAGTAGGCTACGGGCTGGGGAGGGTGGGCATTATAGTTGACAACCCCAAACAGGCATGCTCCACTTTTTAAGGATTTTGTTATTGTATAAAGACTTTTCATTTTTATTATCCAACTAATATTTTTCATATCCAAATGTTTATGAAGTTACAAAACATGATTGACTGTACAGTGAATAAATAAACAACAAGGCAGAGCATTTTCTTGTGAAATGTTTTCCTTGATTTACTGTGCATGTGCTTATATATTGGACTGTGTTAATATTATTAATATATAATTAAATCTGATTTCACACCTCTTCTGGAAGTTAAACAATGAGTTTTGCTAGACCATGTTAATAAACCAACATTAGAATTATTTGTTATTCTAATTTAAGCGCCTAAATTACAAACTCAGATGAGCTGGCTGGCAGGTTTCTTTAAATACTTCAGAATGCATGGAACAGTTTAAAACTGCTTTGTATGAGTCAAGTAAACCATTTCTAATGCTCTGATTTTCAAAGTCAGCAACATTAAAGTGTAGATCAGTAATATATTTCTGACCAGAATACTTTATGATCATTAGACATTTATGTAATTAGTGCAACATCTATAAGTTTTATTATGATTAGTAGAGTAAAATAAGAATAAATTTGTACTAGTCTTCTACTGTTTTGACTTGGCTGTCAAGCTCAGTGACTCTTATTGTAAATGAGATGTGAGGAAATTTAGTGCAGTCCTACACAGATTTTTGATCTGCTTCTAAACAACCCAAAGCAATTGTGTTTGCAGAATAGCATTACACCTTTTTCCTGAGAAAAAGAAAAATAGGAAGAATTGGAGCAACTGAAATTAATTTCTACTTTCAACTTATCACTTATTAATCAAGGCTGTTACTGTCTTTAAAACTACAACAGGAGGGAGTGTCGGTGTTTAGGAGCACCACCACTAATAATTTTCTATGCTGTCCCCATGACTTTTACAAACACATTTCATAAGGTTTAAAGCTGATGGAAGAAGAGAAAAGGGAATTTTAAGTGCACAGAGGCTGGGAAATAAAGTCCCGGACATGGAGGTCTTATAATTGAAGGAGTCCTGGACATAGTAGCAATAACTGAAACCTGATATATAGCTAATCATGAGTGGGAAATAAATGTACCAGGATATTTTCTGTTCAGGAAGATGGGGAAGGCAAAAGGAAGGGGAGTAGCCTGTATATCAGAGAGGGTATAATGTGGCAACAAAAGTACAGGGTTGGCAGGGGAGGCTGAGGCATTATGTGTTACCCTTTATCCTGGAAATGGCACAACAATATGCACAGGGTGATATACAGCCCTCCAGTACAGAGATAGTAACTGGACAGGAGCCAGTGGAGGAAATCACAAGATGGCAATGAAAGGTGAAATTCTACAGATGGGGATTTCAATATGCCAAACATGGATTGAACACAAGTGCAGCTGCTTCAGTCAGAAGCAGAGGCATCCTTGATTCACTCCAGGAGGCTGGACTCAGGCAGCTTGTGCATGATCCCACCAGAGACAGGGCAATTTTAGATCTAGTAATGACAAACAGGGATCTAATTGCAGCCCCGGCCTGATGGTATTGTACCCAGGAAACTTAGACTTGGAGCCCATCTCCTTGCCACCCCTATCACTAGGCTGTTTAATATGTCTATCTGTACCTCGATGGTGCCTTCAGCTTGGAAAGCTGCCAGGTTTATTCCTGTATTCAAAAAGGTGACCGTGAAGTCCTAACTAATTATTGGCTCATAGCCTTAATACCAACCCTCAATAAGATCTTAGAGAAATTTATTCATTGCCAGGTCTCAACACATCTATTGAATTTTAATCTTCAGTCACCTGCTCGACAATGTTTCTGGGCAGAACATACTGTAGCACCACCACTGCCTTCACATTACTCACCAGTGAGGTTAAGTCCAGCATGGACAATGGTCTACTTACGGTGCCGTGTTTATAGATCTTATCTAGGCTTTTGACCTGGTTAACCATCCTCTGCTCCTGAACAAACTACATTCATTAGGTGCCCCTGATCCACCCTATCATGATTCAGTAGCTACCTCTAACTGATCCCAATCCATCTCCTTCTGCAAAGTTCTTGATCCCCAGCTTCCATCTCCTGTGGTGTACCTAAAAGCTCCATTCTGGGACGTTTACTGTTTTCCATCTTCATTAATGACACCTCCTCCTTTCCCCACTGTCACTCCATCATGTATGCTGATCACCTGGTGTTCTATGCCACCTCTCATTCTGTCCCGGACATTAACGCCCACCTGTCTTTTGCATTCTAATGGATTCAACACTGGCTCTCCTCCAACTCACTCTTACTCAACCTACCTAAGACCCAGGCCACGCTTTTGGGTCCACTAGAAAAGTTTCTGCTGAGGCTACTAAGCTTTGCATGGTTGACTGTGATGGGTTTACAGGCTCCTTCAAATACCTAGGAGTGACGCTTGATCCTGTCTTTGATTTCTCGTCACACATAAATGAGGTATGTAAGTCTGCTAATGTCAAGTTAGGAGCTGCCTACTGTGTGCATCATTCCCTAACTCCTGCTGCCAGAATCTCTGTGGCGTGGGGGTACTGCTTCCTAGGCCTCAGTACACTCTTCCCACTCTTCACATGTCAATGTGTGTATCCTTCATAAATAGGACACCACATGTAACAACATCTGCAGATTAGCCCTCTCTGCCCCTCGCCTTACCCACCATTGCTTCCTGTACTCCATTGCACTGGCTATCCCCCAAATTCCAGAGCTCCTTCTCTCTGGGTTGTTTTATAGACTCCATGCACAGAACCTCCGCCCTGACTGTATTGGGGCCATGCTTATCCCCGTGGTTCATTCCCGTACTCTGAGGTCTTCTAACTCACCTCTGTTCTCTGTCTTCTACTGCTCTGCAAAAGTGGAGGAGCAAGCTTTCTCCCATTTCACCCCAAATTCTGGAACCCTACGCTAGCTTAAAGGGTTCCTTATCTCACTCTGCCTTCAAAACCACACTTTTTCCCCACCTCTAAGCTCTTGATTCCTGTGTATGTACCTAACCTCCCATGAACTCTGCTTCCTGCTTTCCACACCCAGCTCTACTGGGTTCTCTATCTGTACTGTATTGTCTGACTGTATCAAATGCTCTATTCCATCGCTGCATGGATGGCACTGCTTGTTGCTATACTGTGACTCTCTGAGGGGGTCACTATTTGTATTCTGTTCGGACCTTTTGTAATCTGGTGATTTCTTGTATGTATTGTATTCACCTGACTATTTGAAAGCCTGCAATGACAAATGCTTGTATCTGTTTTGTGATGATTTTCTTTGATTGTATACTGTACCCTCCTGGTTGTGCTTGAAATAGGCAGGATTAATGCCTAATGCACTTACTCAGTTACCAAAAGCTAATAAATAAATGTCCAGGTAGAAGAACAGCTGGGATACAGTGATCAGAACATTGTGTGGTTCAGCACAGGGACAGAGATTCACTCAAGTCATACCAGGACAAATGTTTTGGATTTCAAAATGCTGACTTTGTTGAAATGGGTAGGTATCAAAAGAGCCCTGGAGTGAACAGGGCAAGAGGGAATGAAGAAACTGGGAAGTGTCTTAAGGAAGACTTACTGGAAATAACAAACCAATGCATTACATTGGTATTCAAAGGCAAGAGAAGGAGAACAACGAGTGGTTTAGTAGAGAGTTGGAGGCAATGGTCAGGCAAAAAGGAAAGGGTTCAGGAAATATAAGGAGACCCAAAGGAGGAGGACAGGGAGGAGTACCTAGAGTGTTTAAGGTAAGCGGAAAGGCAGTAAGGAGAGCAAAGGCACAGACTGAGGAAGGTTTAGAACAGTCATTTAAGAAAGGGACAAGACATTCTTCAGGTACATCAGCGAAAGGAGGACAAACAAAGTTGGGTATTGCAAGGCTCAAAGGAGAGGGAGGAGAACGCAAGAAGAGTGAATGGAATAGGCAGAAATACTGAATAAATATTTCTTTTTACTATTCATAGAAGAGAGGAGGGCAGGGGCACAGTAGTACAGCAGTTGCTAATGGGGTGAAGAGGTAGACAATAGCCCAGTCACAGGGAAAAGTCCTGCAGGGGTTCACTAAATTGAAGATGGACAAAACGATGGGACCAGATGGCATACACATGAGGATATTAAGAGAACTGCAAAGAGAGATAGCAGAACCTCTGGAAGCCATGTTCACCGAGTCATTCAACACAAGGGTGGTTCCAGAGGACTGGAGGAGGGAACATGTGGTCCCTCTACACAAATCCAGCAGCAGGAGGAGGTGGGGAATTATGGCGGTCAACCTCACCTCAGTAGTAGGGAAGATCATGGAGACATTGCTTAAAGAAAGGATAGTGAGTCATGTAGAAGCCATCAGAGCCCAGGACCATAGGCAACATGGATTCACAGTGGGGAGGTCATGTCAGACAAATCTGGTTGATTTCTTCGGCATGGTGGGGCAGTCGATGTTGCTTACCTTGATTTCAGCAAAGCCTGTGACACCGTCCCACACAGGAGGCTGATAAACAAGTTGGGTAGGCTGGGCATGGGGGATAGGATGGTAAACTAGGTTAGAAACTGGCTAACAGACAGGAGGCAGAGAGTGGTGATAAATGAAGTGCAGTCTGGGGAGGTGACTAGTGGGGTGCCTCTGGGATCGATCCTTGGGCCAGTTCTGTCCAATGTCTTCATTTCTGACATTGCAGAAGGGCTGGAGGGAAAGATCTGCCTGTTTTGAGATGACACCAAGATCTTTAACAGAGTGGATACCCCAGAGGGGTGGAGAAAATGAAGAGGGACCTGGGAAGCTTGAAAATGGTGTGAGGACTAGCAACTGAAGTTTAGTTCAAAAAGTGCAAAATTATGCACCTGGGACACAGAACCATCGGGAAGCTACAGGATGGGGGAGTTGCTGACAGTCTCAAAGCAGGAAAAGGACCTGGGAGTTATTATTTCAGATGGCTTGAAAATCCTCAAAGCAGAGTGCTAAGGCTGCTGGGAGGGCCAGTGACATGCTGGGGTGCATAGGCAGTGGTATCACCAGCGAAAAGGAGGTAGTGATACCATTGTATAAAACCATGGTCAAACCTCACATGGAGTACTGTGTGCAGTTCTGGAGGCCTCATCTTCATAAGGATATTAACAGGCTGGAGATGGTCCAGAGAAGGGCGACTAAGATGGTACAGGGCTTGCAACACAAGACTTATGAGGAGAAATTAAGGAACCTCAATATGTACTCACTGGAAGAGGAGGAGAGAGAGACATGATAGAAACATTCAAGTACCTCAAGTGTATGAACAAGGTGCAGGGGGAGACATTTTCCAGTATAGCGCAGTGGTTTAAGGCTCAGAGCTGCAACCCTGAGAACCTGGGTTTGAATCCCACAGCCTCCACTTGCATACTGTGTTACCCTGAGCAAGTCACTTAACTTTCTTGTGTTCCCAGGTTGCGCCTGTAAGCAAGATTTTGGCTTAGTGTGTCTCTCCTGGTAAAACAAAAGGTTAAAAAAATACCGGAGAAGCACAAGAATGAGGGGCATGACATGAGACTGGAAGGTGGGAGGTTAGTAGGAATGTGAGGAAGTGTTTCTTCACAGAGAGAGTGGTGGATACATAGAATGGTCTGCCTCAGGCGGTGGTGGGAGCGAGCACTGTGGATGGATTCAATCATGTTTGGAACAGGCACAGGGAACCATAGAGGTACAGCAGTGGATGGGCTGGAGCTGTAATCCAGTACAGGGGCTTATGGGCAGACTAGATGCACCAGGGGTCCTTATCTGCAGACAATTTCTATGTTTCTATGTTTCTATGTTAAGTGCTACTATTTTCTGACTGAGTAATGGCTTAGATTTAGACAAAGAAAATGGCCTAGCCAGATATTGTGCATTTTTGCTATATTTTCCCAGGTCCTTGGTTACACTGATTGAATTCAGCTCAAGATATATCAGTCTGTTGAGATGAATGCCAGAGCCTTTCTATTTCTCAACACTCAGAATTCAGCACCACACTGAGGGACAGCATCAAGTTTCCATCTGCTGTTGCAAGACAAACTTTCCCATTTTATTCTTATGGGCAAGTGGGATTCATGTGAAATTAACAAACCTTGAGAAAAGAATACTCACTTAAGGCAAATAGCTATTTAAGCAGAATATGCATAGGATGGCGACTCGACTGCAAATGAAAACAGTACAATGGGAACAGATCTAGGTTGTTGTAGAAGGTTCCTATGCATGACCGATTTAAACAGGTTTTTTTCAATTTCTCTCTTTAAGTAGTTTATTTTATTCAGTAAGTTTCTAGTAATGAGTGTGAGATGGACTGCTTGAGTTTTGTCAAGTTTTGTTCTGAACTAAGTCCTCATCTGTTCAAAGTCTGCTCTTCTGAAGTCCAGAGCCTCAGCCTTTGATGAGAGTATGCTGTACTCAAGGCCAGCTTGAACTACAGTATATGATGTTATGGTCACTGGACTGCAGTGGTTCCCCAACCTGCACTTTGCTTACCATTTTTGAGTTGATGAGCACCACATGCAGAATGGCAGGCTACCTTGTAGATTTCCTTACCATCTGCAAAACTAACTTCTGGTGCTCTTAGCTGCTGAAATGTCCCAATCTATGTCTGGAAGGTTGAGATCTTCCATCATCACTACCCTGACTTTATGGCCCTCTCCTTTATTTATGCCCCAAGTTCCTATTGTTTTTCCCCCATCTCGGTGGTTTATTGACCATCCCCATGCACAAGTTCCTACCTAATCCTTTCATAAGATCTACCGATAATGATTGTTTACCCATTGCCTCTACTGATGGACCCATCCTCTACCACTTCTATGCCTTTCTTGATATACAGGGCTACTGCTCATCATTTTCCCTTCCCCTACCCCACCCATACATGGTGTAACCTAATACTGCCATGCCCCAGTCATTATTCCCAGTGGCCCATGTTTACGTAATGGCTACAAGATCTAACCACTGTATATGTCAACGTCATCTGGAGATCATCATTTTTGTTTTACTTGAGTCTTGGCATTAAGGCAGACTGCCTTCTGGCTTGTGTTTATACCACTCCACTTGTTTCAGCTTCTCCCTTTTCCTAACCTTCCTTCATGGATGTCCTGCTTTTCTTACTCTTGTTATTTTTGTGAGCATTTCCTGCCTGGCACCTCTCCCTGCCATGCTACTTCACTCTCAACAGTTCATGTCCTTCATTTCTGGGGAGTCCTCACTATGTTCCCTCTTTATCTATGTCTTCTGTGGTTCCCCAAGCCTCAGTCTCCCAAAATCATTTTAAATCTTCTTCAATTAATTTACAAAACTTCCTACCAAGTGCACTAGTTCCAATCCTTGTTTGGTGAGGCAGTCATCCTTGGAGAGCATTCTGTCCTACAAACCCACCCAGTCTCCCACAAACTGGTATCCCTCCCACAGACAACATCCTTTACCCATTTAACTCCTCTGGCTTCTCCTTCCTCATGCTATTCTTCAGTTCCATCCTACCCTACAAAGGGAGAATCACAGGAAAGGCCAAGAAAGGTCATAAAAGCTGAGTGTGCCTTCAGTCTGTACCCCAGCACACTAAAGTTGTGCCTTACTGCTTCAATGTCCCATGTCACCAGATGGTTAGTACCTATGGTTACCAGCACCTCTCCTCTACTATGTTCACTATCCTATACATTTTCTGGACTACTGATGAACCAGGAAGATATCTAACCACCCCTTTCCTTTCTACCACCTCCACCACCTTTTCCTCTTCTGTGACTAGGATACTCCTTGCTGTTGTTCTCTTCTAACCACTGGGAGCCACAAAGTCATCCTGTTGGATCTTTCCAACCAGCTCTGAGCCCCTTGAAGAATCAGGTACCTGCTCCTCCTTCAAGAGCACGAGTTATTTGCTGTCAGGATTTTGTAAGCTTGATGACCTCCTTATAAATGCCTATGCCATACCTCCACTCACCGCCACCCTCCAGCCCCCATGGCCAGTGGGCCTCTAGAGAAGTGGGGCAGCAGGGTATGCCTGTAGATACCAGCTCAGCTGGAGTCAGAGCTATCAGAGCTGTGATGTCTCTTCCTTTTCTGCTACCAGATGTGGCTGGAGCTCCACAAATGTTCTACATATTGGGTGGTGCCCCTTCCTCCATAGTGTAACCCTGGAGATGAACACCTCTCAGTCCCTATAAATGACTGTCTCCCTGCTGTACTTCTGCTCCATATTGTCTGCTGTCTCCTTCACACAGTACCTACTTGATTCCTAGTTACACTGCAGTTACAGTCTGGTACTTATCTTACTGTCTTCTCTTTGCATGAATATCCTTTAGCTACTACATAAAGCATCTCACATAAGGAAGTTAGGTATAAAATACAATTATGCACTTACACAATTGTAGAGATTATGCACTTGTAAACTGCTGTGTTAAGCTACCCTGGAGAGGGAATTTCTAGTAACATAGTAGTTGATGGCAGATAAGGATCGCTAGGCCCACCTAGTCTGTCCATATTCCTGCCTATATCAGTGGCCACAGACCCTACTTGGTCATTGGCTTTGCCTCTATTCCCACATCTAGCATTCCCTTAAGTCTAGCCCATGCATGTTTGATTCCCTTACTGTGTTTGCACCACCACTTCCTGGGTGGTCTATTCCAAGCATCTACCACCCTTTCCATGAAGAAAAACTTCCTCACTTTAACCTGCCCCCCCACAGTCTTATAGTGTACCCCCTTGTCCATGTACAACTCTTGCACTGGAAGATGTCACCCATCTGCACTTTGTTTAAGCCTTTAAGATACTTGAAGGTCTCTATCATATTCTCCAGGTTCCTCCTCCTCTCTTCAAGTGTATACATACTGTGGTATTTTAATCTGTTCTCATGTTTTCTGATGCAAGCTCTGCACCATCTTGGTTACCCTTCTCGGACAGCCTCCACCCTGTCTATGTGCTTGCAAAGTTGCAGCCTCAAAACTGAACACCGTATTCTAACTGTGGCCTGAACAGCGTTTGTACAATGGCATCACCACTTCCTTTTTCTGCTAGTTATACCCTTCCTATGCACTCCAGCATCCAACTAGCCCTCCCAACAGCCTTGTTACACTGTTTGACCACCTTTAAGTTAACTGAGATGATTATCCCTAAATCTCTTTCTTCCTGGTGACTGTCACAATCCCCCACCCCCATACTGTATTTCTCCCGGTTTCTTCACCCCAGGTGCATGATTTTGCACCTCTTGCATTACATTTAATTGCCACATTTGTTACCATTTTTCCAGCTTTTCCAGATCCCGCCTCATTCTTTCACCACCCTCTGGAGTGCCTTCTGTTACAAATCTTGGATCACTGCTGAGCTGATGGCTTGCTTCCATGGCAGAGATCAGGCATGGAAATTGCATAAATCCACAGGCTTCCAAACTGCCTTCCAGAAGTACAAAACTCTCAGAAATGCTTGCCCCAGTGCAATTAGACTGGCAAAGCTGAATCCTCTCAGCCACATTTAATTCTAACTTCAACCACCCATTCAAATTCTGGAAGGTAGTTAAATTACTGTTCTTTCCTTCATCCCAGCCACCATCACCAGTCCTCAAAGTGGATGTCTCCTAGCTAACCCCTCCCTGTAGCCACAGAATCTAACACTTATTTTACCCCATGCCTCCTCCTTCTCTCTACCTCCTTCCTCCTCATCACTTCCTTCTCCCTGAGCCCTCCAACTCATCCTTTCCCACATCCCCTCTTTCTCCTTCTGTCCTATATCTCCAGCTGATGCCCTCAAACTCTTCTTGCCTTAAACCTCTCTAAGGCAAGTGCCCCTCTGGTCTTGACTGCAAACTTCTGTATCTGTCTACTAATGCTATTGCTACCCCTTGCTTCCCTACTAAATCTCTTCTCACTTGCATCTGTCCCATCCACTTGAAAACACTCCACTGTTACCCTCCTTGCAAAAGGTGGTGACCCTCCTCCACTGGTAACTACTGACCTATCTCTTTATGCCCCAATTTTGCCAAGCATTTGGAGAGCTTGGTACTATCCCAACTCTCCTCCTTCCTTGACCCTTCCTCATTTTCACCCTTACCAGTCTGGTTTCCAGAAATGCCACTCCGCAATCTCCTCCCTTCTTAGGCTTCTGACTCCATACTTACGGTATGGCCCAGGGTCTCATCACCTCTGCTATCATTGTCAACCTTGTCAAGGCTTTGACATGGTCTCCCACCCTCCTGCTTACCAAACTCTCAGCTGGGGGCCTCTCAATTGCAGCTACCAGTTGGTTCCACTCTTACCTCATTGGCAGAACACAATCCGTCTGGAATAGTAATTCAGTATCCCCCACTCCCCATCAATGCAGGAGTTCCTCAGGGTTCCGTGTTGGCCCCACAACTCTTCTCTAACTTTCTAAATAACCTTCCCATTGATTTCCTTGTACCTCTATCCACATGTATGTGGACGATACAGTTCTGTTTACATCTAGCCCTTCACTGATTGATGCTGAACCCAGACTTCAACAAGACTTTGATTAGGTTCAAATCCGGTTTCACTTTAATCAGTTATTCTTGAACACCAAGAAGACAGTCTCCATAACCTTCAGCATGAGGCAGAGACTCTCTTAGCTCAAATCCCACCCTCTTTCCACACCCTAGATGGGACTTTACTTGAGGAAAATTCCTTATTCAGTTACCTTGGGGTCTGACTTGACTGGAACCTCACCTTTCAGGACACATACATGCCATTCACAAAAACTACACCCCAAACTGGGTGCCCTATACAGACATCATGGATATATTCCACTGCCAGCATACCACACCCTTGTCCAGAAAATGATTCTGCCTATGTTTAACTACAGGAATGTAGTCTACAGTGCCGCTCCCAAATCTTCCCTAACCAACCTAGACTCTCTTTTCCACTCCTTCTGCCATTTCACTCTAGACTGCCCTCCTCTTACTGATCACTGCACCTTTTTCAAGTCTCTCTCCTTCCTTCTCTATCAGATAGATGCCATATCCACAGTGCTAACTTTCTTGCTAAATTCTGATTTCACTGTCTCCCCTTACCTCTCCACCTCTTTTATTTCCTCAAACCTCCTTCCTCTCATTCCTTAGAAGCCTTGACCATTGCACCTTATCCATCCCACCCAGGTCCACGTCATCTGATCTGGTGGCATCTCCTACCTCTTCTCAAAAATATGGAGCTCCTCCCCACCCATCCACCATGTCACCTGCCCTCGGGTCCTCACCTCCCTCCTAAAGGACCTTTTCTTCCCTTTCTGCAGGTGTGTTTAACTTCTACTTTCTCCTTATTTTGCCTCTGTTTGTTACAGAAGTCAGCAATTCTCATGTTACTTACTAGTTGGTTGGTTTATTATATTTACTGCACTTTTCTATTGTTGCTTGACAGTTCATTTAGCTGTGTCATTCAAATGCCGATTGTGTCCCCTACCCATTATTATATTATATCCATCTTTTGCTGATTGTATTTAATGTATATTCCTGGCCCCTCTCCCCCAGGACGCATCTGTAAATGAGCATTCACTGTTCAGTATGTCTTTCCTGGTGAAACATTTAAATAAATAAATAAATAAATAAATAAATAAAGATCTTGGTATCATCCACAAAAGACAAACCTTCCTCTTGCCCTTCAGAAATGACACTGCTGGAGACATTGAAAAGACTGGCCCCAGGACTGATCCTTGAGTCACCCTACTTATCACTCTTCTTTCCTCGGACTTGATCCCATTTATTACAACCCTCTGCTTCCTGTCTCTCAACCAGTTTCTAACTCAGTTTTCCACTTTGTGGTCCACCTCACGGCTACCCACCTTGTTCACAAGTCTTTTGTGGTGTACGTATTGAAGGCCTTGCTGAAATTGAGGTAGACAATATGCATGACTCTCCTGATCCACCTCCTTTGTTATCCAGTCAAAAGTCAATCTGATTTGTTTGATATGACCTTCCTACTGTGAAACCATGCTGCCTTGGATCTTGTGCTCCCATGATTACCAAGTGTTCCACAATCCTTTCTTTATGCAGTGCCTCAATAACCTTACCCACTACTGAGGTCAGACTGACTGGCCTATAGTTTCCTACTTCCTCCTTGTTACCACTTTTGTGGAGACAGATTACCTTTGCCCTTTCTAGTCCTCAGGAACCACCGCTGTATTGAGTGACTCACTAAACAGGTCTTTAAGTGGTGCTGCTGCACCATTCTCATTTCTTAATATCCTGAAGTGTACATCATCTGGTCCCATCACTTTGTCCACCTCAGTTTTGAGAGTTCCTCCTGGACTCACTCTTCTGTAAAAGGAGTGGTGTTGACCTCTCTCTACCCATTGTTCTTGCACTTAGTTGTGGTCCCTGTCCCTCCCTCCACTGTAAATACCCAACAGAAGTATTCATTCAGTATCAATGCTTTTCTAAGTCAACCACTACCCAACCCCTTCCTCCCTCTGAGCCTCATAATCCTCCTGGCCTTCCTTCCATCGCTAATGTATCTATAAAATGTCTTGTCCCTCTTACCATCTGAGCTAGTCTCTTCTACTTGCACATTCACTCTCCTAACTGCTTTCCATGCCTCCCTCTGTCTCTAGTTACACCACCCTTTCATCCTCCTGAGTCTCCTTGTAGTTTCTAAATGCCCTCTTTTGTCCTTCACTTTCTCTGTGATCTCCTTTATGAACCATAGTGGTTTGTTCCTTTTTTCCTTTGTTGCTCAACCTAATGCACTGATTTGTCACCAGCACTATGGGATTCTATGTTAGAAAGGTGATCGCTGAATGGTGATTGCCGTTGGGCGAGTGTACATCACCAAAATAAATAATGGTGATGTACACTCATGGTGACCACAAAACCAGTGATGGGATTCTATGACATGTGGTGTGCTGTGCACCCGCACCCCATGGGGAGCTTCACCATGCACCTCCCACTTAAGGATTCCCAGCTCCAGGGGGTGCATGTCAGGGGTGTAAAACTTAATAAAAATAAATGGCCCAACACAAAAAGAAACCCACCCCAGAACCAAACCCGCACCCTCCCAACCCCAGCCTGCCACCCTACCCACCATGCCACATGGCCAGCTGAGCCGAATGCCACACTACATCACACACACACATTCTCTCCTTCTGCCCATCATGTGGCGTGGTCCCTCCTCCCACATGTGTATATACATGCATCCTGTCGCTGTAGTCATCTACCCATGTATCCGTCACTACCTTACCAGGTAGCCCAGAACACAGGCATCGTGATTGAGCCACCATTTTTGCAGTCACGCAATCATGGTCGTCATGTTCACTGGATACTCCACTATGGCTTCTTTTAGGTGTGCCCACTGCTTTACAACCCCTCCCTGGCTCTCATCTTTCCAGAGCTTCATTGATCCCTTCTCCATCTGCAAACATCCCTTAGGTTACTGCTCCACTCTTAATCTTTTGCCACTCATGATGTGACACACACAATGGGACACGTGTAGGCATGGGGCTTAAATATCCATACAGTTCACACACCAATGGGCTGAGTGTCAAGAAAGGTTACATAGGTCTTGCTGGGATAAAGGAAGAAACTGGGTGCATTGGACTGAAGTTTTGATACATATTTTTTGAAACTGCAGACAGGGATGAGGATAGCTGGTAGATGTTCAAACACAAAACACCTTTGCTTTTACATTTTCATTAATTATCATCTTAATGATTCTTTGTGCCTTTGTTGAAAGTGAGACCAATATATTTCAGTCTGTTTTTGTCTCTGTTTATTTTAAAGCTGCATTTGAATTTCTCTGCCCTTGCGTGCAAGGTGCATCTCCAGCTGAACCTAACCTTGCATACCAGACCTAGTGTTCCAAGTCACATTTAGTGACCTGCGTGTAGTAGTTGGTGGCATTACAGAGGCTTTTGAGAAGCACTTTAGTACCACTACAAAAGTATTAATTGTGGTGGTAAATTCTGATTGGACACAATTTTAAAATTTCTGTCAAGCTAGTGTTGCTCAGTTAATAATTAATTGGTATTCCTAAACAGCTGTAACTTGAAATACCATATTGTTCACCATGTGACTCTCTTACTGTGATAACAAATGCCCTCAGTAATTCATTGAGCCAGTTGGTGCTAATTGTTTTTATTTAATTAAAATATATTGACCTGGTAAGCCCCAAGTCATCAAATACCCATTTTAAGGTGCCTAAATACATATAAAGATACTGAGTGGAATTTTCAAAAGTCAAGAAAATGGGAAAACTCCTAGTTATGTCAAGTGTGAGTTTTAAAGTTAGAACATAAGCACAGCTGCTAGTTCAGTGGCTGTATGCTACTTAGTGAGGAGTTATACTTGAACAACATCATTGATAGTTTTAAGGTATTTGAACAATGTGTTATATGTGTGCTACACATTGAGACTTTGGCTGTTTGCATTTTCTGTCCCAAGGAGGACAGTCACCTCTTGTGGTACCAGGAGGCAAAGGAACCCCTTAAAGAGGGTTCCACTCCTAGAGGTGCCATGGGAACATAGTTTCTTTAGGCTAAAAGATCCTTAGGAAGGAGCCCCAAGGAGACAGGCATGCCACTGGAAGAGTAAGGAGAATGGTGGGGTAAATGGTGGGGTGAGCTGCAAATCTGAGACCTGGGTTTGAATCCCACAGCCCCAGTTACATACTGTGTGACCCAGAGCAAGTCACTTAACTTCAATGTGCTCCCAGGTTGCACTTGTAAACAAGCATTCAGATTAGTGTGTCTCACCTGGTTAAACAACTGGAAAAAATGAAACAGTGTTTCCAAATGAGGGTGGAGAAAGCTCGCTTAAAAGCTCAGAAAGAGTGCTGTCTGGCTGGTAGCTCCACATACTGAACTGCAGGCATAGTGTTTGTGGTGTATTCTGTGGACATTTTAAACATCACACCACAGAACTACAGTATTTTCAGAAGTTTGACTTAGCTGCAGAATTTCTAGCTGCTTCATGGTTCTTACATCCAGGCCCAGATATTCAAACTAGCGCCCAAAAGTGTGCAACAGCAAGAGCAAGCACAAGTCCATTGTGCCCATGTGCAAGAGGCATGATATTCAAAAATTGAGATGGCCAAACTGCACCTACAGCCGACGACTGAATGTCACACCACCTGCACCATAGCGCACCTAGGGAGGGAATCTGGGCAGTCCAGAGGTGCCATAGTGCAACCAGGTACACCCCCAGCAGCAGGGCAATGCAACTGCACAACCAGGAGGTAGGGGCCCACCACCCATGCCACAGGAACACACAGCAGAACAGACATCATCCCCCACACCCCATGCACTGCACAACTAGCTGGAATAATCACCAGCCCATGGAGACAAGCAAACAACCCACAGCTGGGCCATGGTGCCCCATCACACCCCCCGGCAAGCTGTGACTGGCACACAAGGAGGGCTGACCACCCCATGCCACACCATCCCCACAGTGCAGAACACACCCTGTACTGTGACCCCAGACACCCTGCCCAGGAGCAGTGACCACCACTGCAGGAATCCCCATGCATGCCACCACCCCACTGTGACACTGCAACCCTGTGAACCACAGAATCATGCAAGGCAGCCCCACCACGAGCACCCATCAGTGGGTGACAGCACACAGCGATTTAACAACGGCATACACAGTGCCACCACGCACAGCCCCCACCCGAGGTACTGCTGAGAGACCACATGAGGTATCCATGGAACAGGGCATGCCCGACACCACCACCAGTGGTACACCACCCTGCACAGTCTCCCAATGACACACCCCGACCCAGCACTGGCCACAACAGCCAGCACAGACACCCACAGTGGTGCATGGAAGCATGCACCACACAGGATCCACACAGTGAATGGACAGACACCCACCCATGCCCAAGGGCACAACAGCACAGGGACACAGTGGTGGGGCAGCAAGCCCAAGCGTGGGCCCATGTAAACTGTATACACACAACACGCAGTCCTCCATGGCACTGGGTGCCAGCCACCCTCGCGAGGCACTGTGGACTTGTACACCACCAGCATTTTCCTGGAGCACAAGTCACAGACAGTGGTGCACATCCTGCAACACACACAAGCCACAGCATGGGTGGGTCAACAACTGTGGAGGCCACAGTGTCACCCGAGGCAGACATGCACCACACCAGTGACAGGAGGCAACCCAGCAGTGTGATGGGTACAGTGGCTGCCCGCATGGACTGCCACCACTGACATGCCAGCAGACCATGCAGGTCACAGACATGCATGGATGTCAGCTGCATAGGCCATGGCTGGGCTGATAGGGGTGCCATGGACACAGAGCACGCACCATGGACCACTTCACACAGTCATCCAGTGCACAGGGCACAACACACACACCACAGACACTGACTGATAGTTACACCCACACCATAGTCACCCCCACATGGGCACACACACATACCAATGACTGCACCCCTGATGCCATGCACACCACTGCAGCTGAGCACCTATAGCCCGCTGCAAATCAGAGATCACCACAGTATTCATATCAAAATAACTGTATTAAAACAACATATAAAGGTAGTTATTTACAACAATATATACAAGGTAGGGGAGGGCCACAAACAAGGTTGGGGTGGGTAAGGGCGAGGTGGACAAATGGGACAGGAAAGGAGGGTGTGAGGGTGGGTCCAGGGGTAGGGGATATCAGGGGCAGAGGGACTTTTAACACCGCTCCCACTCTGGCTCCTTCACTGCCTGAGCCTCCTCAGGACCACGGTCTCATCTATCTGGTGAAGGATATCTAGTGATGCTCACCACCTGCAGGATCTCCCTCAGTGCCTCCTGGATGTCATGAAGCTGGCATGTACCTAGGACAAGGAGCACAGTCAATAGCTGTGAATGCACAGCCCCATACAGCCCACCCACTGTGCATGGCATATGGCCATGGGACATACCTCTGTGATGGTGTGTGACCACCCACATTGATCACGTCCACATGACCTGCCCACCCAGGCACATACAGCCATGTGGGAACGCTGCACACCCACAGGCCAAGTCACACACAGCACCACTGTGGCCGTTTAGTGACATGGCTATGTGGTGCAAAGGCAGTGGCATAGCCATGTACCGTGCACACATGGACCACCATAGACACACTCCCAGACCTGCATTGCCACTGGACAGTGCTGACTGTACAAGTTCTGCATGACAGTGGTGTCGATGGATGTGGCCATGCCCGCTGCCCACCCTGTTACACAGCCTGCAATAGTAATCTATGGAGGTATGGCACTCACCATCATTGGGCCAGTTCCTTGGGCTGTGGACCCTAGCCATGCCTTGCCTCCCTCTCCTCTCATTGTGCCACAGCTCACGGGCCAGGCGCCATTCCTCCAGGCCTGGTGCAAACATGGAGAGAGGAACATCAGTACAATCTGTAGCAGAGCCCCCTGCCCCCAGGTGTGTGCCCTCCCACCCAGCTAGACCCATCCACCCCACTCCCTGATAACACCACCACAGCCAACTCCAGACGGTCCCTCCCCATGTGCTGGACACATACAACCGTGATACCCATATGGAAGATAAAAGTGTGTTGACATAACACCTACCTGGCTGTGGCACCATGGCCCTCCTGGCATGTCCCCGAGGTGGGCTAGCAGCTCTGGCTCCCTTCTTCCACAGGTCCCCATACCTATGGTGGCACTGCTCAGCACTCCTCCCCATCCAGTGGCCTCCTCCCAGTGCAGTGGCCACCTCCTTCCACACCTGGCTCCTGGACCTGTCCAAGGGTGCCTCCCAAACAGTGGTCCATGGTGTGACTCCACTATGGCCACTAGGTTGGCCAGTTCAACTGCGTCCACTGAGCAGCCCTCCTGCATGCCATTCTCTCTGCTCAGTCTGCAAATATGGTGCTCTGCAGCACAGCTCCCAGGTGCAGATGCTGCGCTGCACAGCACTGCCATTCCCTATTGTGCTGTCACCGAACAGCGCGATAGTGGTGCACCATGCCTGATGCATGGCACCTAGGGGGAAAAGGTTGGGCACAGGGTCAAGGGTCTCTGGTGCACGGACACGCACAGCTCCATTGGAACCCAATGCATGTGGCGCAGTTGGCTGCCTGTGTGCTACCGCCAGTAGCGGCCTACCACTGTTGCCCCACTGCCATTCTTACAGGCTAGATAATGACTGAGTGTTGTGGGAGAGGAGGAACACAGTGGTGGGAGGAGGAGGAGGAGGCCTAATTTTACAAGGCTGAGACCAAAGCCCTGTTTGAGGCCTACCTGGACTAGGATCCGCTTCTCAGCGGATGTCAGGGACACCTCAAGCCCGTGCTGATGCATGGGAGGATGTGGCAAAGCTGTGAACCTGCATGGCAGCCACCAGTGCTCCGTGCAGGAGTGCAAGAAGAAGATGGGCACAGACAGAGAAGGATAAAGGAGAAGGTAGCTGCCATCAGGGCAGCATGAGCTGCGACAGGTGGGGGACAGCTGGAGGTGGTACACCTGACCCCACAGGAGGAGAGGATTGCTGGAAGCATTCAGCGTGTGCCATTGAGGGTGTTCCAGGTGGTGGCTTCCAGATGGGTGGTGGCCCATCACTGCATGGTACGTCATGGTCTGTCTATGGGGGGCAGGGCAGGTCACATGCAAGCGCAACTTTGTCTTCCCCTACAGATCCTGAGCATCTGCATGGGTCACTGGTGGTGGGCCTGTCCACTGGGGACAGTCAGATGGAGATGAAGGAGGCCCATCCACCTCCACAGGTATACGTGGCTCAGTGCGACTGTGGGCACGCCTGGCTGTCCACACTGAAGTTGATGTAACAGGTGCGGAGGAAGCCCTGCCCATGTCTGAGCATAACAGTGTCCATGGATGCCAGCATGCTGTGACACGGGCCAGTGCCAAGTCCGTCATGGGCAGTGACACGTGTGTGCCATGGGATGGCCACACATCAGGTAACATCGTGGCCATGGCTGTGGGTGGTGCTGATGTGGAGGCACTGCGGGCAGCACTGGTGTTTGTTCAGGACAGTGGGACTGTTGTAACCGCGGCAGCACCACTGAGCCCCTGGGAGCGGCAACCTGAGGGCAGCATCAGCGGTCGGCCAATGGGCTTGGGGTACAGGGTCCAGCAGCAGCATCTGTGCACCACCTGTAGACATGCTCAGACCTGGTCCTGGTGCACAGCACCCACCATCAAGGGTGCTAAGCATCAGGGCTGCGCACACCCTGAGGAACAGGATGCCGAGAGGCAGATGACCTCTCTGATGAGCACACCCACCTACTGCAAGCATCAGTCCAGCAGCAGATGCGGCTTGCAACGCTAGGATGCACTGCGGTGGTTCTGAGCGTGCAGAGGAGCTGCCGCAGCAGAGACACCACTCTTGATCCTGGCAGGGATGGACCGTTACTGGAGGATGAGACCGCTGCCATTGACAGACATGCACAGGCATTCACTGCTGTCATGGCCACAATGGGCACACAGTCATGTGCCCATGTGTCACGGACACCACACAGTGCACTGTCCACCCCCATTCCCGGCGTCATGCGACACCTCCCTGTCGACACCGGGTTCAGCTGTGGGCATCCTGAGCACACCTGGCTCAGGCATGTTCGGTGTGCTGCAGACCCCTGGGACCATCAGTGCCACCCCATGAGGCCAGTGGTCAGCCTGTCAGTGCTGGCGGGTCAGTGGGTCCGCCCACCCATCCGTGGTGGCCGGAGCACTGTGTCGCATGACTGACCTGTCTCCCAATGCGGCTACTGTCTGGTGCTGCCCTGTGTGCATTGTGTCTTTTAGTGGGCAGTGCACGGGTGGGTACTCGCCCTGACGCTGACACACAGTCCATCTGCACATTCCTCCCAGCTGCTGTCCACAGTTGTGTGTGCATGATGATGCCTGCATTGCACTGTACACCAATGTGCAATGGTGCTCAACATCTGACACACACACATGGACAGGCAGTGGGCGTGGTGGTCTGTGGACATGTGTGTGACTAGGGTGGCGTTCTGGGTCGGTGTGCCTCCTACCCTTTGTGCAAGTTTGGTGCATTGTGTATGTGCGTGTGTGTGTGTGTGTCCGTCTGCATGGCATGTTAGACGCCACCCATCCCTGGTTGTGTGTGTGTGTCCATGCCCTGCCACTTCTTTTGATGGCATGCACCCCTGGTGTGTATCCATGCGTGGTTGTGCCTTAGCCACTGGTGGTTGCACATGGCCCCATGACTTATCTGGGTTGGCTGAAGTGCTCCTCCATGATGGTGTCCCAGTGCAGCTGTGCCAGCCGGAGCAGTCGGGGTCCCATCAGCCAAGGGGGCTGCCCATCACCATCGCCACAGGCATCCTCATCGTCCCCTATCACTGTCCCTCTTCGACCTGTATGGCTATCCCACATTCGTGACCATGTTGTGCAGGATGCAACAGGCCAGGAATAGCCCACAGGCCTTTGAGGGGCTGTACTGTGGGCACCACTGTAGGTGTCCAGGCAATGGAATGTGCCTTCAGCATCCCGAACACCCGCAATGACATACGTGTGGTGGCATGCGCCTTATTGTAGCGTTGTTGTGATGGGGTCGCAGGCCGCCGATAGGGTGTGAGCAGCCAGGGACGGAGTGAGTATCCACTGTCACCTCTGTGTAGAGGGTGGAGTTTAGTTTGTGATCAGCATCAGCCTGCCCCGGCCATGTAGGCCACTACCCATGTCACCTCTGACCATGCCCCACCAGGCCCTATGATTGTCCATGTGGTTTGCATACTCACCCACTAGGTGTCCAGTGGGATATCCCCACTCGAATCTGTGGCACAGTGCCGACTGGTGCCAGATGAAGGCATCGGTGCTCCCAGGGTGCATGGCACAGACATTTATTGTGCACCCCTGGCATCACACACCACCTGGGAGTTGATGCTGGTATAGCCATTACATTGATGTATGTGTCCCCTTGGGGCCAGGTGATGCGGATGGCCACATGGGTGCAGTATATTGCACCCAGTATGCCAGGCATACGTATACCCTGTGGAAATCCTGTATGTTTGCTGTGCACTCCTCCAGTGTGCTGGGAAATGGATGTACTCTGCAGCATGTGGCAGCAGTGCTCTGAGGAATTGGGTGAGATGACATGACGTGGCCAACTGGGTTATGCCTGTGGTGTCCCCAGTTGGTCTCTGGAAGGTACCTGTGGCAAGCAAGCACATGCAAACCGTCACTTTGGTCTCCAATGACAGAACATGGCTCCTGTGGTGGGTGCCTGCATCACATCACTGCACAACTCACAGAGCCACCTCAGAATTGCCTCGATTCAGGTGGTACCAGCCCACAATCTCGGTATCACTGTACAGCTCGAACTGGTGTGGGCTCGAACTGCCTATTGGGGATACTGCCGATGGGCCCTTCCACGGCAACGTCCCCTGCTGCTACCCTTCTCACCCCCAAATAACGGCCTCCATCTGGAAGGTGGCACTGGCCATATCCCTGGCTGTGTTCACCCCCTGGCAGCTGTTACTGTATTCCTCCGCTGTCCTCACTGCTTCTTCCCTGCACCAGGAACACCTGCCTGTGATTGCCTCACTGCTGTGTGGTGTACCTCCCTTGTGCAATGTCTCCCCACACCTTCCCTTTGGCTATTGCTTCCAGGTGCCCTTCTCCTGCCTGGCCCTGTGTGTCCCTGCTGCCTGGTGTGTCCTGCTGTGTTTTGCTCTCATATGTGGCTTCCCTGTAGCATTCTTGCGCCTCCCTTGCTCCCTTATATTTTGGCTCATTTCCGCTATGGCGCAACTTCCACTTGCTCACCTATTGCGCATGGCGCAAGTTGTTGAATATTGCACTGCACCATTTATGCATTGTTCCTCCTTCAGTTGGCGATGCCTTCATTATCATTGCACTGTTGCTCAGCGTGATTTGGGGTGCAACTCGCCTCCTGCTGAATATCGCAGACTGGCATTTTGGACTTGAGCAGGCTTAACTCTATTGTGCATGGCTCAACTCTTTTGAATATCTGGGCCCCAGGCTTTATTTAACAAATGTTAGACATACTATAGATGAAAATGACAGACTAGGCTATACTTGATCTGAAAATTGTGCCTAGGCACATTTATACCTGAACCTTTCAAACAGGAGATAACTAAGTCAGAGTTCTTAAAACTGGACATAGCTATGTTTATCTTTGAAAACTGGACATAGGAGCAATTGTGCTTATTCCAAAGTTGTACAATAAAAATTTACATCTAAACAAAGGCTTTGAAAATATCCTCCACTCTAGCAAAACACGTAAAAACAATCAGTACAATACATAGAGAATACTGGCTGACCAATCGTAGTTGAATCAGTGTGTTCAGTTACAGAAGGGTTTATGATTCCATGTGACCTCGAGAGCAAAGCTCGAGAGGTCCACTGAATCACAAACCCAGGTGGCTTGAAACACACTGGTTTAGTGAGATCATAAGGCAGTATTTTTATAGTGTATGGTGGCTCGCTGTGGAGGCAATAAGAAAGATGCAGGCTATTATCACAGTTCAAAACACAGATATGATTGCTATGGAACCTGGTGAGGCAGCACAAAACAAAGGCATTTCTTTAGATTTCAACAAACAACTATCAAATGTCCATGAGGATTTTTGTTTTCAGTCCACTCTCCTAAACGATACTTTCATTCTAGCTCCGGTCTTCTGGTGATCACAGACTACCTGTAGTTAAAATGACAGAAATTAAGGATTTTAGCTTTACCTGGTTTTCACTATCATTTCCCTTGCCCACATGCACTTTGACCCCTGTCAGATTTGACCTTTTGCACTACACTAACAGTGTCATGAACCCTACCACATGTTGATATTTTAAAATGTTATGGTTAGCGGCGGTTCCTTGTTCCGATGGTTTACATTAGCTGCTCGAGTCTTTCATTCCAAATGAATGGAACGCTGTTCTGCACGGATGGTCAGTACAGAGTTCCATTCATTTTTATTTTGTGGATGATCAGCATTTCAGTATGGTGTGATTTTAGCCGGAACAATGTTCCACCATACACTATATTAAGTATAACAGTTACAGGAGAAATTTTCATTGCACCTTTTTATTATTTTGTTTTGAAAACAGAATATGAACTGATTTTGTGAAAATTGTTTGCTAGGGCATTCAGTTCTTTTATTAGAGATATATATATATATATATATATATATATATATATACACACACACACACACACACACACATATATACATATACAGTATATATATACACACACATGTATATGTGTGTGTGTGTGTAATAATAATAATATAATAATACAACTTTATTTTTATGCTGCCTTTCCAGAACCAAGGTGCCTCACAATTTTAAAGCATAACAAATCTGACATCTACTTAATTTAAGTAAAACAATATGCATTTAAAATTAAAACAAGCACATCAGTCACCAAAAGCTTCATGCCAAACATGAGTTTTTAAAGCTCTTTAAATCCCTCCACGGTCGCACATCATGTGACTGGTGGAGTAGAGAGTTCCAAAGAGATGGGGCTGCATGCATAAATACCGGACCCCAGATGATTTTAAACACACTTTGAAATCTCTAACAACCCCTCACCAGTTGAGCGAATAGATAACCCACAGTAGGGTAGGGTGTGTGGTAGCATCTGATATACACATTCCTTGGTGTGTTCAAGCACCCAAGGTATGCATATATCAAACCATGACGGCAAACCCTGCAGTGGGTTATCTATGTTATAAAATGGCTAAAATGGTTTTAAATAGGGGTGAATGTGCAGGTGTGTGGTCACGCCTGATATACACATGGTCAGGTGGTGTGTTTCAGCCAACCAGCAGAGAGTATTTCCCTGCCCATTTTATATATATATATATATAAATGCTGTATATATATATATACAGTATATATATATATATATATATATATATATATATACACACACATATATTCATTGCAAAAACTTGTTAATGCACCAGTTAAACCAACAAAGTAGGAAAATAAGGTGTTAGGGTTCAACCCCACACCCCACTGTCACCTCAACAACAAACAGAAAACAAAATTTCGTGGTTTGCTGTTTTGAGTCTTGCAAATCAGGCCTGAGGTCTTTCTTGTTCCATCAGCAAATCAGCTCAGATGTGCAGACTATATAAGAATGGGGTGAGCACTAGAGTTAATAACCCCAAGGAAGACCCTGGCCTGATTTCTCAAGACTCAGGACAGCTAAAATCATATAGTTTTTTCTGTTTGCTGCTTGCATGGTGAGGTTGGGGTGTTAGATTTTGGAAACCCTACTCCTAATTTCCCTAGTTTTGTCAGTTTAACCCTAAGTGGAACATTAAATGTTTTGTAATTAATATATATATATATATATATATATATATGTATATATACTTATATAGACTAATAAATGGATTGAATATTCTAGCAACCAGTTTTCACAATATCAGTTCATATTCTGTTTTCTTTGTAACCCGCGTAAACACATCTATGTTATTATGGCAGCGAGGACCAGATGTGTCAGTGCTTCTGTGCTCCATTTATCCACAGGTGTACTGTACCACTATAGGATATACTGTATGTAGATATATATATATATATATATATATATATATGCAATATGGATGGCATATATTCAGTGTGATAAATGCGTTTATCTAAGTTACTGTATGTATAAATAAATTTATACATACAGTGACCATTTATACACACAGTTACTATGTCACAAATGTCTTTAGAATTCATTTAGAATGTTCGCCTCAGAAGTAGTTCTAACCATATCCAAATAGGAATAACTTTAAAATGAGAAAATATAGAATGGTACTTTGAGCACGAAAATTGTTCAACACAAAATTATCTACAAGTTGAGTGATGTTTCATGTATAGATACCTTATAGATTTTTACAATTAGCAAAAAGCTGAAGAAATGTAATTTTATATTAACTTTTGACTAACAAATGTGAATAACTTTAAAACATAAAATGATAGCATGGTACTGTGAGCACAAAAATGTTCAGCACAAAAATATCTACAAAATGAGTGGTGTTTCATTTATAGATACCTTTTAGTTTTTTTATAATTAGCAAAAACAGCATAAAATTCAATTTTCTTTTCCCTTTTAACAAACAAATGTGAATAACTTTAAAATGAAAAAGGTAGCATAGTACTGTGATCATGATATTTGTTCAGCAAGAAATTTTCTACAAAATGAGTGGTGTTTCATTTAATAGCAACCACTATGCTAGTAGCCATACTCTAGGAAAGTTAACCAAAGCTCCCAGAAATTATCATTTAAAATAAAGATAAACAGTCAAAACCAAATGTTCCTGCACTGATAGAAAGCATCTCTATTGCATAAATGAAATATACAATGGTGAGCGGTCAGATAAATGATTTATCTACACTTGTGCTATTTACCTCGGACACCTCACTCATGGCTTACGCCACTTGTGAGGTTGCCCAAGGTCAAACAGCACTTGTGTAGATAAATCATTTATCTGACAGCTCACCATTTTATATCCCTTATATATATTATAGTGGCATGGTTGTTACCATAGTTAGGTTGAGTGGCCAATTACATACTAAAGTCAAAAGTTTGATGTTAATAACTTTAGACCCGCTCAATGGATTTGCCTGACATTTGGTACAGGTGTTGGGGTGCACTAGATCTCTTGATCTGCCAAATTGCATTTCTGTCAGAGTGCTTTGGTCTTCATGTACAAAAGCGCTGAATAGTACAAAATTATCCATTTTGGAAGCACCTTTTGACATTCTTAATGTGGTTTTGCACTCATTGTGTGGCATGCCACTCTGCAAGATGGCTTATTTGAAAGAGCATTGGTGGCCAAACATGCCACTTTTTGTTTGGTGAAAAATATTAAGGCATTCAAAAGTTATGGCACTTTTAAGTTCCCATTATAAGTCAATGGAAACATTTACATGTGTATCTTCTGATCAAAGAATGGGGTTCTGGCCATCTCGTCCCACCTGGCTATCAAAGAATTTGCAGCCTCACAGTTCAAGAATCTTTGTCCCTGAGGATTTTCAAAATTCTTTCATCGCAGGGTCTGCTATTTTGTTTTTATTTTCCGTTGGAAAACACAAATATCTCGGCTCAGGGTCACTTGAAGTAAAACTCGATGGGTTTTACTCAGGGGCTCTGCTCTATTGAGCCATGCCTTTGGTTTCATCCAAATCAGTCCAAAAATAGAGTTATGCTTTTAAAATCTTAATTGTGGCTAGCTAGCATCTTTGATCTCGAACTCAGTAAATTCTTTGATAGTGAGATTCTTTGATAGCGATCTTGCATCACAACCTAAAACACTAATATCTCAGCTCAGGGGGCTACGGATACACATGAGGTGGGTTTTGTTCAGAAGGGTCCATTCTATTGAGTCATGCCATTGGTTCAGTTCAAATCGGTCAATAATTCGTGTTTCACAATTTTTAATTCTTTGCTCATGAGCCTGCAAATTCTTTGATCATGAGCCTGCAAATTCTTTGATCGTGAGATTCTTTGATCATGATCATGCATCGTGAGAGAGGGATGAGATGGCCCAAATTAAAATAAATTTTTCAGCCCAGGAAGTCCTAGGAAGTCAAAGGAGGGTGGATTTTACTCAGGGGCTTCATTCTGTCAAACCATGATGGTGGTTTACCACAATTCTTTCAATTGTTTCGTTTATAATGTTTTTAATTCTTTGCTCATGAGCCTGCAAATTCTTTGATCATGAGCCTGTAAATTCTTTGATCGTGAGATTTTTGATCGTGATCGCATTGTGAGAGAGGGATGAGGTGGCTCAATTTAAAATCTATTTTCTCAGCCATGGGATATCCTAGGAAGTCAAATGAGGGGTGGGTTTTACTCAGGGGCTTCGTTCTTTAATTTTTGATTTATAGTATTTTAATTCTTTGTTTGTGAACTTGCAAATTCTTTGATCATGAGCCTGCAAATTCTTTGATCGTGAGATTCTTTTATTGCCATCTCTGATTACAAGGGAGGGACAAGATGGCCAGATTTTTATAATGGAATAGATAGGAAATTTTAGTAATCTTTCATATTGAATATCTTGGGAACAGTTTGGTCTTTTTTCTTAATTTGGAGGGTGTTTACGGCATGTCCTGTAGATGTGAATTATGGTGTTTATGTGCTGGAGAAATTTGTTTTTATGGAGATATTGCATGATGCACTTTATGTGTTAGGACAGTGTTTTGCTTGTGGTGGTGGCTTGAAATTGATAGGGTACCTAGCCTTAGTGTCATGGATGTAGTTTTCAGTTGTTGTGTGTGCTAAATGTCAACAGGTGAAGAACTGTGCCAGTTTGATGAATGAAAATCTCATACATTAAAATGTTAAATCTCGTACATGGTTTGGTCTTTTCACTTGAAATTTGGAGGGTGTTGACAGCATGTCATGTGGATGGAAATTATAGTGTTTCAATGTGATGCAGATATGGCGTGGTGCAGTTTATATTCTGTGGACAGCGTTTTGCTTGTGGTGGTGGCTTGAAATTGATAGGATACCTAGTCTTAGTGTCATGGATGTAGTTTTCAGTCATTGTGTGTGTTAAATGTCAACAGGTGCAGAACTGTGCCACTCTGATGAATGAAAATTTCACATTTTGATATGTCACATCTTGGACACGGTTTGGTGGTTTTACTTGAAATTTGGAGGGTGTTGACAGCATGTCCCATAAATGTTAATAAAGGTGTTTACTTGTCAGACAATATATTTTTATGGACATATTGTGTGGTTCAGTTTACGCTTTGTGGACAGTGTTTTCTATTGTTCTACTAGATTAACATTTGTTTGGTGACTGGCCTTGCTGTTGTGAATGTACTTTTAGTCACTGGGCATGTAATGAGGCCTGACACAAGTTGGTGGGAGGCGCGGGGCCCTTACCAACGCATACTCTACTTTTTCTATTCTTTCTTAAAAAGTAAGGAAATTCTATGCAAAAACTTCATTAATGCATCAGTTAGGGTTCTTCTACAATGAAAAAGACCAATGAAATTCAGGGTTAGGGTTAATGCCCCTTGGACCCCCAGCCCACCCCAACAGGCATTGGGGTGCGCATTGGGGTGCGCCGGCCTCTCACCCCATCACATGTGTAAAAAGCAGAGGTATAGGAGAATGGGGTGAGAGTTAGGGACCGACAACCCAACGCACACCCCAATGCCGTTGGGGGTAGGCTGGGGGGTCCAAGGGGGCTTTCAACCCTAACCCTGAATTTCCTCACTTTTTCGCTGTAGAAGAACCCTAACTGATGCATTAATGAAGTTTTTTGCATAGAATATATATATATATATATATATATATATATATATATCTATATCTGTACCTACAGTATATCTATATAGATACAGTATATATATATATATATATATATATATATATATGTAGACATTAAGTCAGTGTTGCTTTTAAAGAATGACAGCCTTAAACTTTGTTTTGTTGATAACTTTGTTGTATGCAATAAACTACTATATGTGCAACCAAAGTTTTCTAAAATGAAATGTTACTGTGCCCTTCAAAATATCTTAAAGTTGATCAATCTAAAACATGTACAATGAAAGCCAAAAGAAAACCAACCCAAATAGGAATGTAAGGAACAATGAATTGTAAGCCTTGAACATTAGGTCACAAACTGCCATGCACTATTAAATAAGATTCTTACTCTATTCAACAAAATATCACAGGCAAAATATCATAATATAAGTCCATAATCAAGTAATGATAAGATGAGTGACTGGGCTAGATTTTTTTAACTAAAAGAAAGATACCATTGCAGTATAAAGTAATTTAAGTTGATATCTTATTTCACCATCCATGGCAAACTGTGACCACCCAGGAGGTTAGTTTTTAGTATTAATTTTAGTTTTTCCATTCTAGCTGGTTTAGTTCATGGCTCCATACCCCAGTGGGTGTCTTCTCACAGAACACAATTTTCCTTAGTTCATCTGGCACTTTGTCAGGTTGCTGTGACACTTGGTTGACTTTGGTAGACAGGTCCCTAAAAGTTAATTTCCACCTAGCCTTCCAGTGAAAAGCTAGTGACTGACATTTTGGTGACAAAGTAACTCATCCATTTTATTTCTCTGACTGAATGGCACAGTGACTAGCCCACTGACTGCAGACTTTCTTGAATATTATGTAATCCTGTGGGACAGTGATATTTTTGAGTGGTGCCTGTGATGAGGTTGGCACAGAGAAACTAGTATGGGAGTGCCCTTATGGTCTAATAATTACATTGTTATTTAGGTGTTTTAGCCAATCAGATAGCTGATATTTCTGAAATTTGTTATCACCATAATATAAAGTTTTGTAATTTAATTCTGAATTATAAGGAACTAGCACAATACATTGTAAATGACAATAAACACTGACTTAAGTTTTGTGATTAGTTCCATTACCCCATTGTCTTTTGAGTGACTGAAAACATAAAGCACATTTCAAATTACTCTTACTAGCATAGATGCAGTTGCCCTTTTCCACCAGCTGGTGACACTTTTATGTGACTTTGTAATGAAAAGTTAAATGAAAAGTGGGAAGGCTAAATGAATTTATATGTTGCACTCTTCTTTAAGAAGGACTTTTCACCCTTGTTATATACAGTATGATCAGAAACACAGTTTTAAATGTATGTAACATACACCAGAATGACCATAAGAAGTCATGTATTTCATATCTCATTTTGTGAGGCATCTGGAACCTCTGATTTTCTTTGCTAAGGAATAATTTATTTAGGGTTGTTTTAGTATGCAGATCTTGCTCTGACTGCATGATGTCTGTGTATTACTTAATGAAACAATGTCCCTTTCTTATCCAGTGTATCTTGCTCACAGTGACAATGTCAGAGTATAAAATAAAAGGCAGAAATCTCTTGCAGAACATTGTGTTTCAAGTCAGTGGTGCATGGATGTGTCTGGTTTGTCTTTGATGGCTACTGTAGCACTGCAGAAAAGACTTTGATTTCCATGGCAAGTTGTAGTCTAACAATATTCAAATGCATCTTTGATGATTTCTAGAGGCTTAGTGGCAGATCTGTGAATCTAATAGGTAAAATAATCAAAGTTAAAACTTGAATGCTAGAATCACTACATTTTAGATTTCAAAGAGTTACATAGCAGATTGGCTAATCTGCATTCCCTATTATCCAGCCTATTATAACAGAGCCTCCAATGTTTCCCAAATGATTTTCTTATACAAATAAAGTTGTGTTCTGAATTTGTTTTACCCAAGTGAGGTGTAAATATCTCCCATCAGTGTCTAAATATAGCATTCTAATGATATAAAGTATTTACAGCTAACCCATTACAGTATCTATCTTGTTAGATAACCAAATATTGCCAGACACATCCATTAACTATGCATTTGGTACTGTATCTGTTCTTCTAACAGAGAGCTATAAAGAAAAACAGGATTATGAAAAACAATTCCATTCTATGCCAATGGCAGTACTGTTGCATAATTCTGAGCTGCTCAATATCAGACTAAGGTTATCAGAAGAGTAACACGTAGAATGACATCTGCAGTATGGACAGGCCAGGAGACAACCACAAAGACTGAGCAGGACTAAGAATCGTGAAGCTTGAACTCAAACGGCAATAAACAGGAATAGATAATCAAAGAACAACAAAGGCAGAGAGCAGAATCAGAAGTATCCTAATCAGAACTGTACACTGCAGGAAATAGCAGAAAGCAGAACCAGAATGGGTCAGATCTATTTAGTTATTTTCTCCATTTGAAAATTGGTAACAAGGAGAAGAACATTGAGCAAAAGTAATTTTCAGGAGCAAGCCAGAGGATGGGGAAGAGAAGTAGAATAATGCAGCATACACAGCATCAATGTATTTATTGAATTTCATAAGCAGCAATTTATAAATTTAGTGAATGTTGGTAACTGGGTAGTCCCACTGAGACCAGAGATCCCATTTTCAAGGGGACAGAGGATTAGTTAAAGGAGATATAGAGACAGTATAAGGACAATGCATACAGTCAGTTACAAGGATTTGATTAATTACAGGCAGGGCCAGGCTTATCCATTCTGTGGCCCCATGCAAAACCCCTCACTGAGGATCCCCTACATTTCATGTAACCACCTATCCTTTGTGCATCTGCTCCCACCACAGCTTTGCACTATATCATGTTAAGACATATATTTATTTGCTCGGCGGAGTAGTAGGAGATCAGCTAGGCTCTCCACTAACAGTATAGGCAGGAATAAACTGGGCAGAGTAGGGGTCATGTGGTCCTTATCTGCTGACACATTCTATATTTCTATGTTACTAAGGCAATACTATGATGTGAATTTGAATTACTTATGCAATTAAATAGTTTCCTTGTTCAACACGATTTAAATAAAATTTCAGGAAAATTGTATTTATTTATGTAGTCTTGGCCATGAGGAGGAGGACCACTAGGCACAAGTCCCTGTTTTCAAGAGCAACCCTGGAGTTCTTGGGTGACTAAACGACTTGCTTGATATCACACAGTATGCAAGTGGAGGATGGGAATCAAACCCAGGTCTGATGGATATATCTAGCTCACTCACTGCTTGTTACTTTAACATCTAGGCTATACAGCATCCTTTTCACATATCAACATAAATGAATACACACACATACTAGATACACATCTACACACACACACACACACACAACTCACACACACACTCACACACTTACACACACACACAACATCTCATGACCATTCATAAATAAACCCTACATTTGTTCTGTCTAGTACACCAGTCTACCTCTTGCCCCAGAGACAATGAACCACAGACAGGGACACAAAATGAACACACACACACACACACACCTCTAGTCAAATTGAGAGAGGGCACCAATAACCATAAGCAAGTCACAGCCTCTCAATGTCCAGGCCTCCATTGCAAAGTGACTAGATCACAAAGTGCATTACAATGCAATGACTTGACACAGGCAGCATGTTAAGCATGCCATAACTGTGCTTGTACTCTGAAAATCTTTGAACAAAGAAATGTTCATTTAAACAAACACGTGCCATATGAATAGGGTGCAGATGGGATGCTGTATACAAGAAAGGCACTATGCAAACCCAGGCATTGTATAAATCCAAATTCTATCTGATTTTGCAGTCCTATGTTACCAGTATCAGCTGTAAAATGACTAGAAAATATTTCAACTGTCCCAGATTTTGCCTCAAATATTTTATGCACTGTGGACTGATAGCATTCTACTGTAATGGGTAGCATAGTTGTGGGTTGAGATTTTAATGAAATGGCTTCTCAGAACTAAGATGTGGCAGGGTTTACAGCAGAAGAGGAATGGAAAGAGAAACAACCCCATATTCTCATTCCCATGTATCATTGTCCCCATACTGCCATGTAATATCCCCATGATCCCTCTACTGGACCTGCAAACAAACCTAATATAGTGCTGAGATTTAAACATACCCAGCCTGAAACACAGTCTCCTCACACAAGACGATGGTCCCTGTGTCATGATCCACCTTGTAAGACTGAGACGGGTACAGGTCTGATAAAATGATGAACCTGAGCTCACCTCACAAGTGCCCTACTCAACAACAGTGCTGTTAAACCTCTAGCCTGCTGAACAGCAGGCAATAGGCATACAGGTGTTGACCTTTCTGCCATTAATCAAGACCACATTTAAACAAAAGCAATACAGCAAGAGATCCCTCCCCCATAAATGTCTGTTTTTCTGACTGCCACACAGCTTTTGGGCTAATGAGCATGGGTATTAAAAAAAGAAACTGCAGAGCTCTGAGGTTAAACATTGTTCCCAGCAGCGAAATACATGCTAAGCAGCTGCACAGACAGAGTTAGAATGTAAGGGGAGCTCACCTTTCAGCTTCCAAATGAAGTGACAACGGACCCGAGGACAGCTGGAGAGGGAAAGGGATAATTGATAACGAACTTGAATAAACATTCGTCTTCAAAGAGATATGGCAGTCTATCAGTGTGTGTGTGTGTGTTTATGTATGTGAATATATATATATATATATATATATATATATATACATAGAGTATATATACAGTGAAGCCCACCAGGATGAAGTTCAGTGTCACAGGTCTGATGCATGACAAAGGAATTAATTCCCATTGAAAATGCATTGTTTGCTGCAATAATTCTACTGCAGAATTCTGCAGTGGTGCATTTCATCCTGGTGGGCTTCACTGTATGTAAGTGTGTGTATATATATATATATATAGTATAACCCACTTATAACGGACACACTTTTAGCAGACACTCACTTTAAATGGACATATCTTCCTTGTCAAAAGTGAAAAGCTATGCCAGTAATGTTAAAAATCCCATGTATACCATACCTGCAGCCCCTGTATAGTAGACAACATGAGTTCCTCTGTACTCCTGTTACATGCTGCAAACTGCCTGCTAATTTTCACCCGATTGTTCAGCTGATGTGTCTGGCACTATAAAGACATCAATCAGCTCACTTGATGCCTGTTACTTGATTAGAGATGCAGCAAATTTTAATTTTGCCAGTGAAGTGCACTCAAACTCTGTCTTTGTACCAGTACCCGCTCTGCCTGTTATATTCTATACAGAACAATGTTGTATTCATTTTACTTAGACTAGTGTCCTCACTGTTATCTTAGCCTCATAGCTTGGCCTCTGTTCATACATTGTACTGCCACACTAATTGTACTGTATATGTTAAACCCCTCAGTATGTATTTGTCTTGTACTCTCCGGTTGTGCCTGAAAATAGTCACCTGCTGGCTAGTGCACTTACCCAGTTAACAAAATGAAATAAATAAATAATTATAAAGTGGGCATTTTGCATTGTAACTCTGCTATGTGGAGTGGCCAATACAGAAGGTTAACTTTGCCTTGCAATTATTACTTCAAGATTGTCATTCCACCTTAACGAAAGTAAGGTGAAGTGACAATAATATTGGCAGCCCTCACATACAGTCACTAGAATTAATGTGCATCCCCAAAATGCTACTGTCTTGTGTCCAGAAAATTCCCAGTGCTGATGAAGTGAAATGAGAGCACAACAAGAAATGCAAAGTCTCCCAGAATTAATGGTTCACTCAGTCATGTGTGTGGTGGTCATCACACACAGTCACCAGAATTAATGTGCAGCCCCAAAATGGTACTGTCTTGCATCCAGAAAATTCCCAGTGCTGAAGAAGTGAAATGAGAGCAAAACAAGAAATGCAAATTCTCCAGAATTAATAGCACACTCAGTCATGCACTCAGTGGTCGACACAGTCACCAGAATTAATTTGCTTCCCAAAATTCTACTGTCTTGTGTCCAGAAATGTCCCTGTGCTGATGAAGTGAAATGAGAGTGTAACAAAAATGCAAAGTCTCCCAGAATTAATGGCACACTCAGTCATGTGTGCAGTGGTTACACACAGTCACAAAATTCATTTGCATCCCCAAATGGTACTGTCTTGTGCCCAGAAAATTCCCAGTGCTGACAAAGTGAAATGAATGTGTAACAAGAAATGTGAAGTCTCCCAGAATTAATGGTGTACCAGTCATCACACAGTGGTCACACACCATCACCAGAATTAATGTGCATCCCCAAAATGCTACCGTCTTGTGTCCAGAAAATTCCCCAGTGCTGACGAAGTGAAATGAGAGGGTAACAAAAATGCAAAGTCTCCCAGAATTAATGGTACACTCCATCATGTGTGCAGTGACCACACTCAGTCACCAGAATTAATGTGCATCCCCAAATGGTACTGTCTTGTGTCCAGAAAATTCTCAGTGCTGACGAAGTGAAATGAGAGCATAACAAGCAATGCAAAGTCTCCTAGAATTAATGATGTACTGCAAACACACAGACAGATGAAAGAGTGTGCTGCACACTCAAGAGATGCAGATGCAAAAGCACAACAACTAACCAGTGCTCACAAGTCGCAAATCCAAATCTAGAAAAGAATACCTTTGTAGAGTTGAGGGGGGTGCACAGCAGTAACAGTCCACTACCAGTAAAGATACCACAAAGCAGTATAATAAATTTGTGCAGGTGCAGTGGATAGCAGGTTCACACTGCTGCAATTACTCTGTGGCACAATAAAGGTGTCTGATTTAATGACATGCATCGCACACACACTCACACACACTACAAGTAATGCGAGCAAATTGAAAACATTTAGTAATATAATCAAATGTTTAAACAAAGTGAAATTATACACTGCTGCACCACAACAATCAGCAAAAAATTTCAAGAATTACTGAAAATATTACTGTGTGTACATTAACACAGTTATATAAGAAAAATATAACCAAAACGGAAAGGTTGCCTTTTTCTCCCAGTTAATCTACCTACACCACAGATATGCCCTCTCCCAAAGCACACATCATAGTACACAGATTGACTGTTCTAAATTAACATTCAAAATCCACACACAAACAATAAACACTCGATGATATGAGCACTGGAGGGTTTTCTACAATCGATGTACTAAATTTGGGAAAAAAAACAGGCTCAAAAAGGTTTTAACAGCTTTTAGAGGATTTGAATCGTGGAGCTCTGGAGGAAACTGGCTCCATCTTCCACTACACACACACTACACAGAACTGAGGTTGAGCAGAACAATCTAGAGCCCATGGGACCTGCAATCCCATGAAGCACTGCAAATTCACCTTGAAGCTCAATAACAAGGTAAGTGATGCAAAGTACATTGATTTCAATGTACTTCACCTTAAAATTGGTGGAGAAGTGGTTTGGGAAGGCGGAATAATGCAAAGTTATTGGTTTCAATGGACTTGCATTCTCATCATGACACAAACACGCTGCTTTGCATTATGGAGTACTTCTGATTCTGCATTACACCATCAATCACTTCACGGAGTGAATTTTGGGCACTTCCCCACCAATATACCTGATACCTACCCCAAGGGAACACTTCTGCACCCTCCTGGTCCCACAATCAGCACAGGTTCTGTACAGCCAAATCTTATCAATTAAGTTTACTGCTCAGCCCCTTGATCCCAATAAGCACAGATACTGTAGTGCAAAATCTTTCCAATCTTGTTTACTGCTCAGTTCCCAGTCAGCTATAAATAACAGTTCCCCATACCGGTTGGCAGAGAAGGTGTTTGTTCTCATTTTAACTCCTATGTTTGAGCTGTGGTGGAGGAGATTCATATTTTAAGATTTTAGGATATAGCAAACACCCTTATAATGGAAAAAAACCTGCTTGCACAAATGTTTCCCTTATAAGAGGGTTCCACAGTATATATGTACATGAAGGTGCAGATAGCTGAGGTTAAACATTGTTCCCACAGCTGCAAAATACATGCTAAGCAGCCTGCACAGAGTAAGAAGGTGAGAGGGAGGTCATCTTTCAGCTTCCAAATGAAGTGACGATGAACTGGAGGACAGCTGGAGAGGGAAGAGAGAATGTGATAACGAGCTCGGTAAACATTCATCTTCAAAGAGATACAACAGTCTTTCAGTATTTACACTACAGTGAAACAGATGCAGATGGCATAGGTGCTTATGCCTGCTTCACAGACTGCTCTGCTGATGTGGGGCCATTTAGCACCGAACCTGGAGTGGTTCGCACAATGGTAGGCCAGCCCTGATTATAGGCATACAGACAAGTATTCAGGCAGTAAGTGTAGAAGGCATATGTGTGTGTGTGTGTGTGTGTGTGTGTGTGTGTGTGTGTATATATATATATATTTTACAAGAGGTTGGATAATATAAAACATACAGTAATGGTGCATCACAGATTATTTTCCACATGCTATTGAAATACAACTTAAGTAAGTTAAAGCAGCGTACAGACTAATATTCTCTTAGAATGACATGAAGGAGTGTAACAATACAAAATATACTGCAAAATGTATACAAGTCAGCACGAATAACAGTGCAATAATAATGTAAGAGCCAAACTGCAGTACAATGAGCATTATTCACATGCAGTAAAGTATCGGTGCAGGTAGAAAAGAACAGTGTAGTAATTGATTGGAGGAGATTAATCAACTGGAGGAAGAAGCCTGGTGGTTTAAAACACAGGGATTGTGGGGTTCTATGGAAGATTGCCAGTAGATTTGCTAGTATGAGAAATGGCCATGAATGTGCTGCCATCTAAGAAATTCATGTTACATTCATTTTTTTTTCTTTACTGCCACATAGAACACATGCTCACAAATGCGGACATGCATGCACACACACACACACTACTAATGCAATACTTAACGCACCATATTTTCTGACCAAATTCTCACTGATAAAAATGAAGCATACAAAAGAAAGTACAGGTGAGCATGCCCTGAATATCTCATAATTCAAAAAAAAAGTTTTCAAAAATCGTTATGAACTAGATGAAAAGAAATGAAGAAAGTTGATTGGCTGAGAGGTATTTAATGCAGTGATTAAAAACCTCTACATAATCAAGGCTCCATAAAGCCTTCATCCACCAGCATCCTCACCAACAACAAATCAATCCCTCAGCAACAAGTAGCCTTATAGCTGCGCTGACCTTGAGGTTGAAAACAATAGCTTCTCACTCATACTTGAAAAAATTATCAGTAACCAAGTACAGAGGAAAACAAATGGTCACATCAACAAATATTGCTTTTTGTTACTACATCACCTGCCATCTCTGTATCCTGCCTGCTCATGCCACACACCAGTCCCGCCACTTGAGTCAAACTAACAAAAAAATGCTGCCCATACTGGAAGCACCAGCTATACCCAATGGCCATGAACTGCCTCATGATCTTTTTACACAGGTCAGAACCAGGAAGTTAGTACTGCGATCGTGCAGTCCCCATTTACTCGATAACTGATGCAGTGAAACAGGGGTGTCCGGCCCCAAACATGCTCAAGAACACACTAAACACCCTGCACATGAGCCTAAGAACTAGGTACCAGCGCAATTAAAAATGAATGAATTTGATAAACAAACTTGAGACCATGGTTCATAGAAATAAAACATTTATTCTCCCCACTTCAACTCAAGAAAGAGTCTCCGTGATCACCTGAAGGAGACTTGTTCTTGAGTCAAAGTGCTGGAGCTAGATTGTGTTTTATTTTGCCATGACCGTGAGTGTCAAGTTTGTTTAATAAATTCATTCATTTTTAATTGATCTTGGCACCTATTATTCTTAATGGGTCTGACTGCAGTGGTGTTTAGTGTGTTCTTTTACATGTGTACTGCTGTACCATCACCCCGCTATAGCAATCATCATGTCCTGCAATGACAGTAAGAGACCATGTTGTCAAAGTGGTATAACAATTGAGCCACTCACCAAGCTCATTTCTGGCATTTCCACAGCATCATATCGCATGACTTTTTCATTTAGAAAAACACAGAAAACCACAGTGATAGTGATGACAAGCTCCAAATGCCAACTACCAAAAATAAAGAAAAATTCACACACATCTTCACCCAGTCTCAGAGCAATCAGTGGGACTGGGTCAAATGCAGGGAGAACATATTCAACATCTGGGAGTAGGTGCCAGCAGAGTAAGATAGATTACTTGACACTTACAACAGCCCTAGCTGTTGTCCGGAGCCTCCAGGAACTATTTTGTTAAAAGATACTCTTTCTATATCCCAAAAGACACATTTTCAAAAGGTTTTAAAACGTTCATTTTTTATTATTATTTTTACCGAAAACATTTTTAAGCCAGTTAATAATAGTAATAATGCACTTAGGGTGTGGTACATATGGATATCATCACTGTGCATGAGGCACTCAGCCTGTGACTTCATGCTCACAATACACCTGATGTGTGATGATATCCCATGATATACCACACCCTGTCATACATTATTGCTTAATTATACCCTTAACCCACATCAATGGCCAGGTCTAGTGCTCTGACCACCAACTCCCCCAAGTCCTTTCTCATTCTACTCACACTTCCCTGGTGCCCCGATTTAGTTGAAAACAGGTTTTGTATATCACCTCTTCTTTCTTGTGATAGAAGCCAGCGGTATCTTTTTCTTAGTACCCCAACACTAGCTGATCCCTGCATTCAAAATATAATGGTTTTGTTTATGTTCCTCCTGATTACTGATTCATCATTCAGGGAAGTGGTCACCTACCCAGGCTAATAAAGTTGTCCTCAACCTCACTGCACCTACTCTATTTAATTACTCTTCAGAAGCAGACAGTCTCCAAAACAAATGGGCATTGTGCATGCAACTCGGAGGAGAGGTTGAACAATTGCATCACTAGTGATGGTAAGAAGACTGATTGGTCAGTTAGTATAGCAGAAACAATGGCATGATTGTTCTGCCTGCTCCATCCTGGTTGTGCATCCACTTTCTTCAATGACTAAATGTGTCTGACAAGACTGGAGTGGGTTCACTAAGGGATGACTTTGCTAGTTGGATTTAATGACTACTAACTGCTCCAGTAACCACTGATTGGGAGCAAGGAGATCAGGAAAGCATTCATTTTTATACAATAATTTTAGGCAAGGAAGGGGCACTAAGAAAAAGAGGTTCTTGGCTTCTTGTAGAGAGCTAGGGACCAGAATATTTTTAAACAATATGGACTGGGGCTGACAAAGACTGAGAAGGAGAAGACAGCCACAGAACTATCCCTGGCCACTGCATAAGAGTGAAGGCTTTATAAAAGGTATCCTCTGATGTAATATAAGCAACTGAATCCAAATACCCAACTATCTAAGTGCAAAATATGAATAACTGGCAAAGTATTCAAAACATCTATTTGCACACTTGTAAATTAAGTGTACAACGTGTACATGCAAGGTTTCAATGTCTTCATTATAATATTCAGATATATTCAGCTATCCAGATTTTGTGCTACAGTTATGTCTGGTCACTGACAATATTATCTGCTGCACTAAAAGGAACTCCTGATGGCTAATATATAACATACAGATCTAAAGTGTTGAGTGCATGAATTCAAAACACTATTTCCAAAATTCTATTGAAGTGATAATATAATCATGGTGAATTAACACTGCTTGTGCCTTTTCATCATGAACCCACCAATAGGGGTATGTAATGTAATGGATGATTGAAAAGTGAAGACACAAAGTCATGCATGACGAAACCGACCACAACGCCAGATGCTCTACCAGGAATCCTGGAAAAAACTGTTGTGATGAGTTCATTTCTGAACTATTCACTCAAAGTTCCATGCCTACAGATTTGGTGATGCTGTATGTGTTTCAAATACACTACTTTAGTGATTATTTATTTATTTCAGTTTGGGATTAAAGTGTGATGATTTGTTTCTGTGTGTAAAATCTTCTTTACCCATTCACAACCTAACAATTAGAATCATATGGCTTCCTCTTATTCTCTGACTGGGAGACGAAGCAGGCTGCTGCATTCACAGTTGTTGAAAATGACACACCATGCTGACCAAAAAGAGGTAGAAATACAAGGTAGCTTGTATGGTGTTGCTACTGTATGTGAGGGTGAAAGAAGTAGGCCAATAGCAAACTGAATTGGCTTCAAGTTGTGTCCTATGAATTAATTTTGTCTTTTGAAACTTAGCCAAACCACATCAGGTGCCACTGAAGTAACTGTCAGGGTGTAAAGCAGACTACAAAAACTTGTGGTGGCGGGCTAATAAAAGCTCTGCAATCATGGGTGAATATTTATTACTCTAACTTCCTTGTTGAAGGTAGTATTGGCTTGCTCCTGCTTTGAATGCTATTTTGTGGTGATTTGACAAAGGCTGCAACCCATTAAGACTACCATGGTCCAGTGCTGAAAAACAGTTATAGTGAATTTTCATTACTTTCCTTATGGCTGATCCCCTGCTCATAGTATTTGTTTTACCTCCATGCACATTTCTATATACTCCTGGCCCCATAGATTTTCAAAGGATATAGTAATGTCCATCATTCCAAAAATAATGTATCAAGAGACATAAAATGAAAAGAAACTCTATTTTAGACATTACATTTATCTGACTAATATTTTACCATCAATGGATGGATTTTGTGTTTGATTTTTCTTTATTTTTATTTTATTATATTTAGCATAGCCACTGCTTGCTGCTAGAAAGCAGCAGTCAACTGACTGCATGAGGAGGAGTGTGAGACTGTTCATGGTTACTTATCCTGTCTCAGTCATGGTGGGAGTCATACTTAACTACTGTAATGATAACTTTGTGTAAGTGACACACATTATCATATCAAAGTGATTGATGATGGCAATGTCAATGTCATAGTCTCATCAGACGGACTTGTACAGGTGGTGTGTGTGTGTGTGTGTGTGTGTGTGTGTGTGTGGTGTAAGAGTAGTCATCGTGCTGCTACTGCTACTGGGAGTGGTGAGCTGAACTGTGGTGCCAGTGTGGTCCATGGATACTTGCCAACAGGAGATGTATTAATGGGACTTGTACTAGTAGATGGATGTGAAGGGAATTGTACTAATAGATGTCACTTGCTGGAACTATGAATACTATAATGGATAGAGAACATTGATTCATGGTAAGATGAGTTTGACAAGGGCTAATAATTTGGTTCTCAAGGCTTGAGTGATATGGAGAAATTATAGTCTCAGTTGTACTGAAACATATTTTGAGGTGATGATGCATGTTGGAGGACATTTTTGAAAATACAAAACCACTTTAGGCACTGGAGGCCAAATGACTTGCCTGTCTTGCCAAAATTGGATTGGATCACTATTTTGCTATACAGTGACTCTGATAGATAAGCCTGTATCACATACTCTGGTAACACATTCTAGTCTGCCTCCAAAAGTGTCTGAGTGGCACTGGCATTCAGTGTCCAAAAGCTCTCAAAGTACTTTTTGTTTTAGGATTATCACTACCCAAGACATACTTGTCACAATCTTGCTTACTGGCAACATGAGAAGACAGTATAGCCTAGAAGGGCTGGCAGTATAGACTAGCTGTTAGAGTAACAAGCTGTGCATGGGCTTGGTTTAGCAGACCTGGGTTTGATTATTCCAACCTCCACTTGCATACTGTGTGACTCTGAGCAAGTCACTTAACCAGACTAAAAGCTCCTGGGTCGCCCTAAAAACAGGCAGTTGTTCTAGTGGGCCTTACCGGTTAACACAGAATAATAATAGGAGGAGGATTGCTATCATCAAGAGGTTGTGTATGCACATTCCTGTTGGTTTCTTCAAGCTGCATTTGTTTTATATGTAGTCAGAGGTTCAGTAGCATTGACATGTCAAATTGCATTGTTGATCTAATCCTGCCAAACCAGTCTGCAAGTAGTAAAGAAACATCTCTGCCACTCCATCAATAAATATTATATTATTCTACTGCTGTTGAGATGAATCAGATTAATTTTTGGTATCACATCCTTCACCACCATCATTGCAGTCACTGACATCACTGCCAAGAGCCTTGCTACTACTACTACTACTACTACGGTACCATCTGAACAAATTATTAATGCATGTCAGACCAACTGTAATCTAATAATGAATGTATAGATACAAACAAACATTCAAAACTTCTTTATTCAGCATCAGTATACAGCAGACAGGACAAATCTTTTCAACCTCAAGCACATCAGCCCATACTGAACACTTTGCCAGTGTGAGTCAAAGTGCTGGAGAGGAACTGAGATCTCCTGTCTGCTCTGTACCAAAGCTCAGTTAAGTAGTTATGACCTTTTATTTGTTGTTAGGATCTTGACTTTCTTTAATACTATAGAATGCAGCTGGCTTTCAATGCAGTAATAATTTGTTCTTCTGTTTGTATTGGGATGCCAGCATAGTTACTAGACTGGAAGAGGTGGTTGATGGTGGTTGATGGTTGCAATCCTTTGTGTAATGTACACCAACAACTAGCCTTGCTTTTCTATGTTGCTGAAAAGATCATTAATAGCAGTATGGTGACATTTAAGTAGACTAAGGGGCTCAGTTTTCAAAAGTCAGAGGATTACATAGAAACATAGACTTTGATGGCAGATAAGGACCGCTTGGCCCACCTAGTCTGCCCATTTCCCAGCCTAGAGGATAAGCTGCAGATCCTACTTAATCAACAGCCTATTTCTTCCTATCCCCCACAAAATTGCTTTATGTCTGTCCCATGCTTCTTGCATTTCTCCCACAGTTTTAGACCCCAACACCTCCTCAGGAAGGCTGTTCCATGCATCCAACACCCCTCTGTGAAAAATACTTCCTCACGTTGCCCCTGAGCTGTCCTCCTCTATCTTCAAATTATGTCCCCTTGTTCTTGTACATCTCTTTTCTGAAAGATGCTACCCTCTTGGACTTTGTTGATTCCACTGAGGTACTTAAACATGTCTATCATGTCCCCTCTCCCTTCTTTCCTCAAGGGTATACATATTAAGCTCCTTTAGTCTCTCCTCGTTATGGCTTCTCTTGCAGACCCTGCACCATTTTAGTTGCCCTCCTCTGGACTGCCCATCCTGTCTATGTCCTTGCAGATGGGGTCTCCAGAACTGGATGCAGTACTCCAGATGGGGTCCCACCAACTGTCTGTACAGGGGATAACAACTTCCTGTTTTCTGCTGGTGATACCTCTCCTATACATCCCAGTATCCCCAGCCCTCCCTACTGCCTTCTCACATTGCTTGCCAACCTTAAGGTCATCTGATATGATTACCCTGCAGGTACATTTCCATTTTGTTGTTGTTACTACCTCCCCCATTGTGTAATCTTCCCTGGGTTTTGTTTCCCAGGTGCATTACTTGCACTTTTGCACTGAATCCAAGCTGCCATACTTCTGACCATTCTTCCAACCTTGCCAAGTCCCTTCTCATCCTTTCCATGCCTCCTTGTGTATCAACCCTGTTCCAGATCTTTGTGTCATCTGCAAAGAGGAATACTTCTCCTTCCAGTCCCTCTGTAATGTCACTTATAAAGACATTAAAAAGGACTGGACCCAGTACTGAACCCTGCGGTACCCCACTAGTAACCCTCTTTCTTCAGAGTGGACTCCATTTACAATTACCTTCTGTGTACTGTTGTTCAGCCAATGTTTTACTCAGGCTACCACCCTGGGACCTCTCCCAGGCTGGTTAATTTGACTACTAATTTTTTGTGGGACTGTGTCAAATGCCTTTCTAAAGTCTAGGTAGGCCATGTCCACAGCCCCTCCCTGGTCTACTGCTTTGTCACCCAGTCAAAGAAATCAATTAGATTCATCCGACATGACCTTCCCACTGTAAACTCATGCTGCCTTGGGTCCTGTGCCCCACTGGCCTCCAGGTACTAACAATTCTTTCCTTCAGAAGTGATTCCATCACTTTCCCTACCACAGAGTTCAAACTGACAGGTCTGTAGTTTCCTGCCTCTGTCTTTGTCCCACTTTTGCAAAGGGAATCACATCCACCTTCTTCCAGTCCTCAGGTACCACACCATCCTCCCATGATTTGTTAAAAGGGTAAGTAATGGTGTCACTAGTTCTCTGCTTAATTCTTTAGAATTCTGTGGTGAATTCCATCTGGCCCCATTGCTTTGTCCTCCTTCAGTTATAGGAGTTCTTTCAGAACCCTTTCTTCTGTGAAAGGACTGACTACTTTCTCCAGAGTGCTTCTGTTAATTGGATTAGGCACCTCCTCAACTTCCCTTTTGTGAATACTGAACAGAAGTATTTATTCAGTATCACCGCTTTTCACTGTCACTCTCTGCCCACCCACCGTCCATTCTATTCAGCCTCACTATCCTCCCTTTGTCTTTCCACACTCCTGATATACCTATAAAAGGTTTTATTCCCTTCTTAACCGAGTTAGCTATCTTTGCTTCAGTTTGTGCCTTTTGCTATTCTGACTCCCTCCCTGCTTCCTTCTGCCTTAACTGGTACAGTTCTCTGTCCTGCTCCTTCTGTGTTTCCTTATACTTCCTAAATGCTATCTTTTTCTCCCTAACCTTCACTGCCACTTTTTGTGAGACCCATAGTGGCTTTTCTTTCATTTTGATTTGTTTATTTGCTTCACACAAAGGCTTGTTGCCTCTGTGATGGTAGTTTTGATATGTCACCATTGTTGCTCCACCCTCCTTCTAGCCTGTTTGCTAGTATTTTTCTAAGGCACTCTTCCATCTTGCCAAAGTCAGCCCTCCTGAAGTCCAGAACCTTCACTTTTGTATGGCTTGACTCTGTAGCTGAGTTTATCGTGAACTACACTGTTTGATGGTCACAATGGCTACCCACTTCTAGATCTGAGATCCTCTCACTGTCCCCATTTGAGAGTACGAGGTCTAAGATTGCTCCTCATGAGTAGGTTCAAAACTAGCTGTTTGAGGCATGCCACCTGAAGGGCATCAACAAGGAGCAAGCTGTATCAACATTTGTATAAGTTCTTATTTTCTAATTGTTTGAATCAAAAGCAGAACTGACAGTCCAAGTTGGCTTGCATCAAGCTTGGTCAAAAAATTGGTGCACCTTATTTGCAATGGGTTTATGTGAAAAAAATGTACCACCCCCTTTTTTGTTTATTTTCAAAGGTGTAAACTCTTGACACTGCACTGAAGATATGTGAGGTTGCTAGACCAACCAGAGTTGGTCTAACTGACACTGGAGCATATAAAAGAGATGGTAGATTATGTAGCAAGTTGGTTATAGAGCCAATATCCCCTTCAGAACTAGTTTAGAGCTTTTTGAGGGCTAAACATGCCATTGTTTTGGCCACTTCATCCATCCATCATATGTTTTACTCAGCTTGAGACATTCTTACCCATACAGTACATCATCTTTTCAATGCAGCTTGAGTCAAATTCTCACCAAATGCATTATTTTTGACATACCTTGCATTATTCTCACTTCATGCATCTTTTGACTCATCTTGAGTCTTTCTCACCCCTGCATCATCTTTTTGTCTCAGCTTGAATTATTATCATCCCTTGCATCATTTTTGACTCAGCTTGAATTATGTCATTCTCAACCCATGCATTTTGACTCGGCTTGGTCATTCTCTCCACATGTGACATACTTTTGACACAGCAGGCCTTTTGCATAATTTTTGGGGACTTTGCTACAGAGAATATTTTCCTTGTAAAATATAGTGCACAGTATTTGGTGCACCTAGATTTGATGCAAGATGTTTGTTTGAGGCACCTTGTGCCAGTTTGAGGGCTTTGAAAATGTGACCCAGGGAATCAGGAAAGGACCTGGGGATCATTATTAGTGACAATCTAAACTCCATATCCAATCATAGAAGGCTGCAGAGAAAGCAAATTGGATATTGGAGTGCATAGGAAAGAGGCTGGATTGTAGAAGGAAGGAGGTAATTCTGCCTCAGTACATATATACTTGGTGAAACTCACATATAGTACTGTGTACAATTTGGAGCCTATACCTTAAGAAGGATTAGGGTTTCTTGAAGCTTTAGCACTGCCAAAAGCTTTGCTACCACAACAGTACCATCAGAACACCACCTGAGCACTGTGTCCAGTTTTAGACTGAGACTGGAGACTGGATGGGCTTGCAGTCCTTATCTGCCATCAGCTTCTATGTTTCTAAGTTCCATCTCAGAAAGGACATGGGCATGGTGGAGAAAGTCTAGAGAAAGATAAATAAATGGTGCAAGGGTTACATCAAAGCCCTATGAGAAGATATTGAGGGATCACAATATATACACTCTAAAAGAGAACAAGGGCATCATGATAGAGACCTACAAGTACCTGGCAGGATAAGTGGTGAAATATGGGTAATCTATTTGAAATGAATACGTGCATCTGGACACAAGGGCATGCAAAGAAGCTGGAAGGGGTTAAGAGGGATATGAGGAAGCACTACTTCACTGAAAAAGTGGTAGTTGCTTGGAACAGTCTGTTGGCAGAGGTCAGGGAGCAAAACTGTTGAGGGCTTCAAAATGCATGTGATAGACATAAGGGAATATTGGTAAATAGGCATTTGGTTGGTTGCTAGAGATCAGGTAGAGTCTGCAGAGACTGAATAGGCAGGAAACATTTGAGCAAACTGGTTGGCCAAACTGTCTTTTTCTGCCAGCAATTTCTATGTTTTTATGTGTAGAAGATGAACACAAAGATGATTCAAAGGCAGCAAAGGAAGATGTATAACAGAGATCTTTATGTGAGTAATGTTATTAATAAAATGGATAGCAGTGCCTTTTTCTCAAGATGTGAGGACAAGGTAACAAGAGAAGATGGATGGAAACTGTTGGAGGGAAGCTTCAGGAGGTAAAGTATGTGTAAGTTCCTCTTACAGAAAGGGTGGTGGATAAATGGAATAAATTGCACAAAAAAGTGGTTATTGCAAAGACTGATGCTGGCTTCAAACAGGTGGGATAAGAATGGGGGTGGCCCAAACCAGAGAAAGAGTATTGGCCAGGAAGAAAATGAAGGGATGAAGGCCTAGGCATAATAATTTATAAAGATTTGCAATTTAACAGTCTCTGCCAGACCATCACAAAAAGACAAATGGTATACTAAACAGAATCATTTGGTATATTAAAAGCAGGGACCAGGAGATTATTGTATGTATCTATGGTCCAGCCACATTTAGAGTATTGTGCCCAAGTATGGGCACCAAACAAAGAATTAGAAATACAGGCATGAGAGAGAATACAAAAAGGGCCACAAGAATAATAAGGAACCTTGGAGAACATGATTATGAGATGAGACTGAGCATCTGGGAATATTCAGACCTGAATATAGAAGACTGAGAGGCGATATGTGCCATTTGTATAGGGCATTGACTAATAATGATCTATGGGATGCCTTGGCTTGGAAATGAGAAAGCAGATTTATTCACCCAGGGACCACTAGGGTCACTGCTACTGCCTCAGAGGTTGCCAAGAAAGAGGAGCAGTTGGACCACAGTGGCTCAGAGAGGGTGAGGGTGGTGGAACAGAGGTGCATCTCTCCAGTTGTACCCTCTCCACAATTCATATGCCACTTGGCAGAGTGTGGTTCCTCTATAGAGGCACCTGCAGTGGAGACCAAGGAGGATGTTGGGAGCCTCCACAAAGGAGACCCAAAGGAGAGTGGCAAGGGTCCCACAGGGGAAGGAAACAACTCCTGGTGGGGACTCCATTGTTAGAGGGTAGAACTGAGGGACAGAGGGAAAGGGAGGAAGGTGCCTGGCAGGCGCACAGCTTGAGGGACAGGGAGCAAATTCTCAGGATCATGGAGCAGCAGCACAGGGAGGGAGCTGGATGTCATTGTCCACCTAGGGATAAATGATGTGGCTGGGAAAGGGATCAGAACAGTGCAGAAGTTTGTGGAGTTGGTGAGGGGTCTGACAGGTAGCACAAATGGTAACCTTCTTGGAGGTGCTGCCTGTCTATGGCATTGGTGAGACTAGGTGCTCCACACACCATGGGATTCAATCAGGGTGTTGAAATACCAGTGCAGAACTCAGGGGTTTGTCTTCACTGGTATTGAGTCCACCTGGAGTGATGCAGGCCTATACTGGTGTGATGGTCTGTATCTGTCCAGGAGGGGAACCAGTATCCAAGGTGATAGATTTAAATGCTTCATTGGCAAGCATTGAAACTAGCCAAGGGGAGGCACTGGAAAGGAGCACTGAAATCCTAGCCTCCTAAAATATCAGGGTAGTTAGTGAGGTAAACACCAAGATAGAGACATCGATTGGGAGAAGGGCATGGGTAAATGGAGAAAATGACAAAGGCAGTAAGGACAGGGATGGGGCAAAAGGGATAAGGCAAACAGGCAAGAAGGAGGGGAGGAGCAGTAATGGGAAACATCAAACTGCCATCACAGAGGCAACAAGCTCTGTGAAGCAAATGAACAAATCAAATGAAAGAAAAGCCACTATGGTTCTCAAAAGAGGTGGCGGAAAGGTTAGGAGAAAAGATAGCATTTAGGAAGTATAAGGAAACACAGAAGGAGCAGGACAGAGAACTGTACCAGTTAAGGCAGAAGGAAGCAGGAAGGCAGTCAGAAAAGCAAATACCTAAACTGAGGAAAAGATAGCCAACTCAGTTAAGAAGGGGATAAAACCTTTATAGGTACATTTGGGAGTGTAGAAAGACAAAGGAGAGATATTGAGGCTTAATAGAATGGATGGTGGGTGGGCAGAAAGGGACAATGAAAATCAGGAATACTGATCGAATACTTCTGCTCAGTATTCACAAAAGAGGAACAACGGGAGGTACCTAATCCAATTGACACTCTGGTTTGGGGGATCCCAGTCCACTCACAGAAGAAAGGGTTCTGAAAGAAGTCCTAAAACTGAAGGTGGACAAAGCAATGGGGCTTGACAGGATTCACCCCAGAATTCTAAAAGAATTAAGGGGAGAACTAGTGATACCACTGACTACCCCTTTTAACAAATCATGGGAGGATGGTGGTACTTGAGGACTGGAGGAGGTGGATGTGATTCCCTTCACAAAATGGGAGCAAAACAGTGGTAGGGAACTACAGACCTGTCAATTTAACCTCTGTGGTAGGGAAAATGATGGAATCACTTGAAGGAAATAATGTTTGAGTACATAGAGGCCAGTGGGGTACCAGGACCCAAGGCAGCATGGATTCACAATGGGAAGGTCATGTCAGGAGAATCTAATTGATTTCTTGACTGGGTAACCAAAGTAATAGACCAGGGAGGGGCTGTGACATGGCCTACCTAGACTTTAGCAAGACATTTGACACAGTCCCACATAAGATTAATAAACAAATTAGCCATCCTGCATGTGGTTCTTAGGATGGTAGCCTAGGTAAAACACTGGCTGGACAACAGGACACAGAAGGTAATAGAAAATGGAGTCCACTCTGAAGGAAGGGGATTACTACTGGGGTACAACAGGGTTCAGTACTGGGTCTAGCCTTTTTAATGTCTTTATAAGTGACATTGCAGAGGGACTGAAGGAAAAGTATGTCTCTTTGCAGATGACACAAAGATCTGCAACAGGGTTGATACAAAGGGGGTGGAAAGGATGAGAAGGAACTTTGCAAGGTTGGAGGAATGGTCAAAAGTATGGCAGCTTGGATTCAGTGCAAAGAAGTGCAAAATAATGCACCCGGGAAATGAAAACCCAGGGAAGAGTACACAATGGAGGGGAGGTAGTAAAACAAAATGGAAAATGACCTGGGGTTAATCTTATCAGATGACCTTAGGTTAGCAAGCAATGTGAGAAGACAGTAGGGAGGGCTGGGGAGATACTGGGATGCATAGGAGAGGCATCATCAGCAGAAAACAAGAAGTTGTTATCCCTCTTTAAAGACAGTTGGTGAGACCCCATCTAGGGTACTGCATCCAGATCTGGAGACCTCATCTCTGCAAGGACATAGACAGGATAGAAGCAGTCCACAGGAGGGCAACTAAAGATGGTGCAGGGTCTGCAAGAGGAGAAATATGAGGAGAGAGTAAAGGATTTAATATGTATACCCTTGACCAAAGAAGGGGTGGGGCATGATTGAAACTTTTAAGTACCTCAGTATAATCAACAAAGTCCAAGAGGGTAGCATCTTTCAGAAAAAAGATGTGCAAGAACAAGGGACACACTTTGAAGATATAGGAGGACGGCTCAGGGGCAATGTGAAAAGTATTTTTTCACAGAGAGGTGGTGGACAAATGGAACCACCTTCCTGAGGAGGTTGGGTCTAAAACTGTGGGAGAATTCAAGAATACATGGGACAGACATAAGGCAATTCTTTTTGGTGGTAGGAAGAAATAGGCTGTTGGTTAACTAGGATCTGTACCTTATCCAGTAGGTAGAGAAATGGGAGACCTGGTGGACCAAGCGTCCTTATCTGCTATCGTAGTTATGTTTCTGCACATGAGCCCACACTCTATAATCGAGGGAGCTTATGCCATTTAAATAAAAGATACAATTGTTACAACCAGTGAGTTACTTTTTTTTTTTTTAACCTTTCTATTTTTTTCCTCCTACTGTCTCTCATCTATGACCCTTTGGGGCACCTGGGAGTCATCCTCTGCCAGTCACTCAACCCATGACTGACATTGCACCCCATGAAGCTGTGGTTTTCCCCTAGGCGGAAACGAGGTGGGCTGCCAATAACCCCATACACTTACTTGTCTCATCAGGTAAGGCGGTCTGGGTCAGTGGTGGTACATTGAGGGCACTCCTGGTGTCCCATCTTCCTGGAGCTGGAAGGGTGTTATCCTCCATTTTTTCTCTCTTGTGTGGTGTGTGCCTGACATCAAGGCACTGCGCACCGACGTCCACCACACATCTTGGCCAGTTCTTCCCTTCCGTTCAGGGTCAGACAAGTTGCAGGCACTTGGCCCCCTCCTCCTCCTGAAGAAGGCAAGCTGTCATGGGACGCTCAAGCCTTCTCCTCTGGCCGCCCTCCAGTGATCCGAAACCGCTTCCGAACCTGGGTTGCTGGTGTCACTGGCGGAAATCCAACCACTGCGCTGGTGGGCCGACACAACCAGTGAGTTACTTCCTCTGGAACACACTACCAGACAGCGGCAGAGGAAGAGAATGATGGGCCCCAGTGCAGGTTATAATTTTGGGCCCCCTAGTTTTTTTGTAGTCCCTGTTTACGCCCTTCACCCACTCTCAAATATAAAGGAATATAACACTTATTTATACACTTTAAACTACATGCCATTGCTAATTCAAGTGTTCAACACTTCATAACAGTTAATTATCAAAATGGTACTATCTGAGACTATGACACAGTATATAGCAACACATAACAGAAAAATGTTCAATTCATTTATTTGAATTGCCTTTTGCACACCTTTGTTCTGCAATCTCATCAATGATCTGCTGTAGTTTAATTTTCCTGACTCTTTCATTTTCAGTAGATAACATTCCCAATCCTTGAAATCTGTCCTGTCCCATTCGTAGATAACATTCCAATCCATGAAATCTGTCCTGTCCCATTCTACTTCTCAAGTAGTTCTTTATTAAAGTTTTGAAAATGAACATTCAGCAATGTTACTGGGATGCTGAGAAACAGCAGATGTACAGTACAGTCTTCTGAAAACTGAATGCTAAGCATTATTGTCAACAAGTAACACTTTTGACACATTTTCACTGATTAGTGTTTTGAGATTTCAGAATTCAAACAGGATTTGAATGAAAGCAACTGTCCAGGAAAAACAGGAGAAATGTCTTTGTTGAAATGATTGGTCAGTTTTCAGCTCCTTTATACAGATCATCATCACTTGCAGAAATAAGCATACTTGGCTGGATTATGTTGACTCTATCAGGACTGCCTGTAAGCTTTGCAATCACTTTGAAAGATGTGAATTCATGATATTGAGGTACCTGCAAAACACATTCACTTTGAAACAACTTTCTGAGTCAGCAAGTCTTTCATCTTCACATAGCTCATCAAAATGTTGTTTGACCTTTCTCATGCACTTTACTTCAAACTTGACTTGTACACCCCATTTTTCTTATAATGTAATTGTGAATTTTGGCTTCATTGAAATCATTTTGAAATGTAACTAGATCTTCATTGGCTTTGCCAAGTAAGTTTGCTGCTTTGTAAAGGTCTGTGTCTTTAGATTGTAGAAGTTTTGACACAGCATTTACTGTTTCAGGAATCTTTGTTTGAGTATGACGAGAAAACAAAACTAAAATTTTCCAGTAATTTCTTAATGCCTCATTGTGCTCTTCAGCATTTTTGCTCTGAATAATTATTTTTGTGAGTGCCTTCATAATATCTAAATACTGAAACCTCAGAGCAAGGAGTGATTCATACCAGGATGAACATCAGATAGGGCAAAGCTTTTTCAAAGTAATGTTACTGGAAATCTCTGAAGTGGAAACAAATAAAGATAACATGGCTCAGCATTTTATGTTGTGGCCAAAAACAGTGTATAGTCTTTCAATCATATTATAAAATTCTTCACTTCTGGTATTCCTCTAACAGAACCATTCAGTGTGAGATTTAAGTTATGAGCAGCACAGTGTGCATATGCAGCATTCAGTACCTTCTAAGATATTCTTGCTAGCACACGAGTACACACCACTTATATTAGAGGCCACATCATACCACTGACAGCACATTTAGATAAATCTAGACCTTCTGTTCAATGCCACTGACTATTACCATCTCAAGTCCACAGGCGGACTGATCACAAATTTCCTGAAAACCTAGGAAATGTTTGTTGATTTTCACTTCAGTTGTCACATCCCTTTCATCTGTTTCAGTTGTTATGCACCAACAAATTTGACTCTGTTGATCAATCTTCGCAATATCTTGGGTGGTATCCATTATTACAGAGAAAAAGGTGCAGCCTTTATTTCTTCAATAATATCTCACTCAGTATACTTCAACATAACTTCAATGAGTTTGTTCTGTATAGTATGACTAAGACAAAGAATCGATCTACTGAGCATGGAAATAAGTTGCTTCAACACAGGATCATACTTGGCTAACAGTTCCATGATTGAAAGAAAATTCTCACTATTACCTTGCCCTAAATTCTCTTGTGTCCCTGAAAGCTGATTTGCACTTAATTAATGAAAGTGTCACATTGATGAATCACTCCACAACTTATCTACAGAAGTTTTTTCCTTTTGTATATGAGTTTTGTTCCATGTAATCACCACTGCTCATACACTAAGCAAGATTCTAAATTAATTGTTGAGGTTTCATGATATTCAAGTTTGCTGCTTAGGTGATGCTAGTATCGAACTCCTTTAACCTATGCAACCATATATGCAGGTGCACTACAGTCAGCAAACAATCAACATGGCTTACAATATGCACAGTCTAATTACAGGGCATAACAAGCCAAGAATGCAGTAATGTAACTCCTGCCTTTGTCATAATATAGAGGATAATGGCTGGGGATCAGGTGATAACCACGATGTAATCACCTCGAATGGTTGCTAGGACAACATGGTAAACCTCGAGAGTGCAGCTTGGGGGTTTACCAGCAACCTAGCAACCCACGAGAGGTGATTTCAGCGTGGCTGTCACCCGATCACCAGCCATCGCTCTTTTATAGTGTATGGTCAAAAACACTGTTTGCATTCTATTGTGAGAATTATGGAACTCTGGTGCATTCTTTTTGTTTTGCCACTGTTTGGAAGTTCAAGTGTGGTTAACAACTTTCAGAATTCTAAACAGTGCATAACAAAGCTGTAACTGCTGATTATAGTGGTTAATAGGCACTTACCATACATTATTTAATAGTAGCTTCTGGAGAAACAGCACCAACTTGATTTTTGTCACCTAGAAATGGTCCATCGGGTTTACACAAACCTTATGATATGAAATATCTTTTAACTCGGCTGTCCTTAATATCTAAAGGAAAATTGCCTCTGTCTGTGGGTTTTTGTCATCAGCAGGCAGAAAACTTGGAAAAGCAGGTTATTCTTCACTGTTCAAGGCAGAACTTGTTTTGCCAAGCTTTTTCCAATATGCTTTTGATGTCCGATCTTGTTCAGATTGTTTAACAAAGTTTGTTTCAGCATCAGCATAATCAGGACAGATCATCTAGGCCACAGTACTAGGGCCATTGTGTCTGTGTTACTTTCCCAAGATTCAGTCTTACCAGGTGCTTGTCAAGCTCTGTCGCACTTTGGAAAAAATGCTGGTTTTTGGAAGCTTTGCAGCCAACAGCAATTCTTCCTTCTTCTGTTTAAGCTTTTTGCACTACTTTTGTATTTTGCAGGCATCTTTTAAATCCAAAAATACACTGTGTTTATGATACATTATTGTATTTACAGAATACAGTATTGTAATTCACGAGATAAAATTATTCTCCACTAAACCAGCATATATTTTGAACTTCTACCTCAGGCTCTTTTCAACTGCATAACTGAACTGAGCTACCATGAACAACACCTGAGATCCTCGGTGCCCACCAGTTGACTTCTAGAAGCTGTTGGTTTGATCTCACCACAGCCTTTGAAAGATGTATTTACTGAAGTAGTTAGTTTTTCTTTTATTTGCTTCAGACCACAGTAATGGCCAACAGAGAGAGTGCAGGTGCTCTTTTCATTTTATCTACCCTCCTCACTCACTGATGCCCACTTGCCCACTAGTCCCCCAGCCCCACCACTGCCTTTTAACTGCAAAAGTTTAACCAGGTAGTTTTTTGGTTTGCTTCAGGGTGTAATGGCAAACAGGGAGAGGTGCAGGTCAGAATGTGTCTTTATTTTATCCCTTGCTCAGTGCTCAGTCCCCCAGATCAATGTCCTTTAGTTCTAACAACTGCCTTTGCAGTGGACTTTTTTTTGATATATAGATTTACTTTTTGTTTTCTTGCTTGCTTTACTTCAGGCAGGGTGCAATGGCAAACAGGAAGAGGTGCAGGTCAGAGGTGTTCCTTTATTTTTATCCCCAGTGTTCAAACAGTGCTCAGTCCCCTGGCCCTAATGCCCACTTGTCCTCACCACTGCCTTTCAATCAATCAATCAATCAATCAATCAATCACTTTATTTAACCAGGCATAAACACCATTGAGCAAGCTCATTTTCAAGGTGGTCCTGGGCATTAATACAATACAGTACACTTCATAAGATTACAATTACGGTGGACAGTGGTGCAAAATAAGAAAGAAAAACACTGTGAAGCTGCCGGTCAATATGGGCTATACATACTGGTCAACATAATTAACATGCAAAGGTACATAATGATAAGCTTTACTGGAATGAGAAGAGGCAACAATCCCATACAGTCTCCGCTAAGTAAGAGCTCATACCTAAATGATAAAAATAAGGAGGTATTAAGGAATAGGGTAAAAATTGGGGTGAAAGAGTAGGCAGCCAAGAGGGAGGCCAGAATAGGTAAAGGTAGAGAATAGGCAAGGTCATCTCAGATTAAGGGAACTAGGCTTGTAGGCCCTAGGTTTCTGTTGTTAGGAAATGTGGGGTGATGAGATACTTAGGCATAGGATTTGAGAGTGGCACCCAGGGCTTAGGGGTCATTGGCGCCTGAAACAGCTGCATGATTCCTTCCAGATAGTCTGTTAATAGAGCTTTGAATTTGAAAATGCTTGGAAGTGAGGATAGTTTTAATGAGTCTTGCATAGTGTTCCAAAGTGATGGAAGTGAGAAGTTGATTGCTGCTGAGCCAAGTGTAGTTTTCACTCTAGGAATCTGGAATCAGATTATGGAGAAGCATCTCAGGCCATAGGAACCTTTAGCTCATTTGAAGAGGTTCGAGATGTATACAGGAAGGTTATCAGATAATGCTCTAAAAAAAACAGAAGAGAGCATTCCTTTTCTTCTAGTTGAGAGTGAGGTCCATCCCGAAACCTGGTATAGACAATAGTGATGTGTACCACGGGTAGATTTAGGATAAATCTTAAAGCCCGGTGGTAAAGGGTGTCCAGTTTGTTTAGCATCATTGATGGGCAATGACTGTAAAGGAAGTCAGCGAGTCCAGTATAGGTAGGAATGTAGTTTGTACTAGTCTCATTCTGGCTTCTAGCATAAGTAGGTGTTTAATGCAATAGAATAAACCTAATTGCTGTCTTATTTTCTTCAAGGTTTCATTTAAGCGGCACAGAAAGTTGAGCTTGTTATCCAGCCAGAACCCTAGGTTTTTAAAGATATCAACTACTCCAAGGGGTTCATCTAAGAGTGTTTGGATTTGTGATATGTGGGCATCCAGAAGTGTCTTTGCAGGGGACCTTTTATACTCGATATGTAGATTTACTTTTTGTTTACTTGCTTGCTTGTTTCATTTCAGGCAGGGAGTAAGGCAAATAGTGAGAGGTGCAGCATGCAGGAGGTGCTCTCTCATCTACTTTTATCTCCCTCAGTCCCCAACAAAAATGCCCACATTGGCACTTGTCCAGTCTGCATTTGTTTAGTTTTTTGTTAACTTATTTTTTTTCATTTGCTTAAACAGTAACACAGAACACACTGCTATCCTCAATCCTTGTCCTTATTCTTGGACCTTTCCTGGCTTATCTTCCTCCCCAATGCAATCTTTTTCCTCAGCCTCTTCCTGAATAATTGGTACCTCCCTGATCATGATCCTACTGCTGTTGTTTTCCTTCTCCACCCCAGTTTGATTTGCCTGTCCCTGACACTTAAAGTCTCTGATTGCCAGAGTCTTTAGCTACTTAGTTTATAATCCCATGGCTTAATCTGCTATTTTTATTTATTTATTCAATTTCATTGACCGGTAAGCCAACTGAGACTAGAAGTCCCTTTTCAAGGACGACCTGGGGAGGGGAGACACAGATGTTAACCAACTAAAATTGAACCAGATTAAGCTGTTGGTGGTGTTTTAGTTCCCTGCCACTAAACACCCTTACATGTACTTACAGTATGTTACAGTGCTGCACTAATTACAGTATTAGTGTTTTTTTTTGTAGGTCAGTCCCTGGACAGTTGGGTTGGGGTAGTTTTTTTTATTTATTATATTTACCAACAATACAGCAGTTTATTTTACAGTTGTCTGCACACACACAGCTGCTGCAGGCTGCATCACTTTTAACACTGTAAATGACCACAAAATCCTTTGATCTTCCTCTAGCCTTTACGCCTTTCTGACTTCCTTTGACTAAGATATGAGCTGATTAGGAGAATCTGAACAAGTCTGACAGAGAAGCTTGAGGCAAAGACAAACAAACACCACTGACAAGTCAGTCAGAGACTGAGAAAGAAATCACAAAGAGATGAAAGGAGGATTGACTTGATTGAGCAGGAGCAGCAAGCACGCCAAGACAGGAGGCTGGGCCATGGCTGGACACAAACAAATAAGTAGTCAGAGGATGAGGAGACTGTCACAAATGAACCCTTGCCCTGCTTTTTCTCCCAATTCTGAACTGTACTGTTACACTGTGCAGCCAGTGGCAGCTGCCAACAAGGAGGGAGGAGTAGAGTTAGTCTAGGCAGCAGCTGCAAGCACTACTTGCAAGTCAGGTCATGGGGTGACTGAGACTGAGAAATGCTGCTGCACTGGCTGTGTGGCCATGGCTATGCCGAGTCTTTTCTTTCAGTGTCACAGTGACTCACCTAATCAGATTCAGTCAGTCATGTGCTGCTTCCAGCTGCCCACAGAACACTTGTCTATATTCAGTTTTTTTCTTAAATTTATACAGTTCCTTTTCACTCTCTGACTTGCCAGCTCAGCCAACAACTAAAGATTCTAGCCCACGACAGTGGTTATGGACCAAGTACAGCTTGCTCAGCTTGCTGCACAATGCAGCAGTAGCATTGTCTACCCCAGACTGATTGACAGTGCCCTGTCCAATCAGGTGTCAGCCAGCCCATCATGTGGTGCAGCTCATTGAAGGACTACTGGCTGCCCTTTCCTGCCTGTGTGTTCCTGCTTGCGGCTGAGTGCAAAATGCGCCACACCACCAGTCAGCTGATCCCATTCTGACTGTCCCATGACCAAACCATCTCCTCAAGCAGCTGCACATGCCCTGCAAGCAACAGAGACTTGGAGCCCTGGCCACTGTAGTAGTAGTAGTAGTAGTAAAATGTTATTTATACAGGAATATGAAGACAACTTCAAACACCATTAGGTTACAATAACCTCTTTACAAGGTGCACCTGTTTTAGATGTCAATACAAATTTCAATAAAACAAAACAAGCAATACAAAAATCACACATTGGACAGTACAATGAATACTTAATACAAAACAACAAGGTTATATCATAGCACTTAAACATCTCCAAACCATGACAGATATCTATTAAATTCACAGCAAAACATATTTCTTGTTTCATAGCAGAGTTAAATTCAGCTAAAGTCAAATCCTTGGTTTTCAATGACAGTGAAAGTTCATTCCAAGTAATGGCGGCTCTATACTGGAAAGTCAGAGTATAAATCTGTTTTATATTTGGGAACTATCAAATCTCTAGCTGCAGTTTTGCAAAGGTTAAACTGGTGTGATGGAAGAATAGGTCTCTGCCAAACCTGTAGGATGCCTGGTCTTATAAATTTTATAGACCAAATATGTCCAGATTTGCTTCCTCAACAACAACAGTAACTTACAATGACAGCACTGTAGTGCTCTTTATGTGCTAGCTAATGCTTTCTGACCCACGACCAGCCATCTGTGACACTGCTACTACCTGTAGCGCTGATAGCCATGGTGCTGCTGCTGCATGGCTGTGTTGAGCCTAAATTTGTATTTTTAGGGCCAAATCTGTTAATGGGCCCCTATGTGTGAAGCCTCTGTACCACTGCACTGGTTGCATCAGCTATTCTCAGCCACTGCTACCAGAGGATGTGGTGGAAAGTGGGAACATGCAGGAATTTAAAACAAATTGGATGACTTTTTAGGATAAATAACATTAGGGATATTTAGGAACTAATGTTGGTGAGCAATATGGACATTTTGTCTAATAATCGCTGTATTTACCTATGTAACTTATGAGTGGATTAGAGTGGGGACATAGAACTGCAGTCATGGCCATCAGCAGACTAACTCCATCCCAGCAGGTTCTGGGCAGACGTGATGGTCCATTGAGCCTTTTTCACTGTTATCATCTACATTTCTATGTGTCACCATTGGAAGGACCTTATTAAGAGTTGTTGATTCTGCACTGAAATCATTGGTGACATGTTGACATGGTCACAGAAACAGAATGAGACTTTGTAGAATCACCCACCCATGACAGATATCCCCAACAGTCCACATCCTCAAATCCCATGGCCCAGAATGCAGTTTCTCTCCAACATATAAAGATGGATCTACAACATTTGGAAAGGATTTGGATTGATAGATGACTGCAGTGAATTTTGAGGATTGAAGAAAATATTTTGTAATGTTCCATACAGTATTACGGGTTTCAATTAACTGTGCATGTTTATCAAGCAAATGAATAATCACCAACTTTAATAGGTTGGTAAAACAAATGTGTGACAGAAATCTCCATCATTCATCACATTTAGCATGATATTGTACTGCCACTGACCATCACAGTGATGCCCACCTTCAATCATTAGGGTAGATACAGGTGTCTTGCAGGAACTGGATGACTTGTATATTTTTCCACAAAGTGATATCCTCCAATACAGACATATTATGTAAGACACTTTATTGCTGCAGCCCTGTGAGGCTGTTTGTTCAAATAACTCCTGTTGATGCTGATGGTGGTGAATGTGGGATGGCAGTGGTGGTAGTGCCTGATTTTAATGCAACTCAATGGGTGGTAAGACTTCAGAATCATCAGGTATGCCTTCAGCACCATGCAAGTCTGCATAAAGTTGAACCAGCATAATATTTTGTGGTGATTTATATACAGCCCATAATGCTTTGCATCATGGGGTATGTGTGATTTTGTATTTATCAGATATTTCTTAGTGAAATGCAAATAACTCCTCCTGCCTCCTTCAGAATGGTTGCATACTGTACTTGCTCGTACATAGTGGTTTAATATGCAAAGAAAATCTGAAGCATGATGAAATATTGTATCTGGCTTCACTTACTGCAATAATTTTTAATCATCAATGTTTTTCACCATGGAGAATGGCTGAGGATTAAGATCCATCATCTCTTTAATAAGTTGTATAATTTGTATAGAACTTAGGTGAACAGGTTATGGTTTAGTGCAGACATTTGTTTATTTATTTAGCTTCTATTTACCAGGTAGGCACACTAGACAATAAGATGCCTATATTCAGGTGCAGCCCCAGATAGTATAATCAAAATACAGAAATTAGAGAATGCAATATAGTAAGAACATACATAGTGAGAAGATATGATATGACAAGGCATACTGCAGTATGGAGGTACATAGCATGAGTATAAAATATAATAGGATATACAAAGGCAAAATTGTATATGGCATCAAATCCCAACCAGTAGGTGCAGAGACAATTACACTAGGTGATTTCAGTATTAATTGGCTCTCATCAGATGCTGCTATACTCGGGATGCCATATCATCAGCAAACCTCTCACAAATGGTTCTTTACACCACCAGAAAGAACTATAAAACAGGCACTAGTACCTTACTGGACTGGGTCCTCACCAGTCATCCTCTCATATCACCAGTGCCTCTGTCCATCCTGACTTACTAAGTGACCACTCACCCATTATATGTGAATGGTCAAATAAATTCTATAAACCCCACCCAAAGTCATCACTAGCAGAGTGCTCTCACGTGGACAGTTAAGACACCTTAAATCCGACCTCAGTTGGTTTGATTGGTCTCTTCCTCTCAACAGATGTTAACACAGCTCTTGACTCTTCATCTCCTCCTTCAAAGCAGCCTGTGACACCTACGCCCACTTAAAAATGAAAAGTCAAAGCACTCTGCAACCCATGGCTAACTGGAGAGCTACTTGCCCAGCTAAAGGCTCGGACCACCTTTGGCCCCTGGCTAGAGACTCTGGCGCCCAGCATGATATACAGAACTACAAATCTGCCCTCAATAACTGCACTAAATCCATACGACTACTGAAAATGCCTACTACAAAGAATCTGTCTCAAACTCCTGGGGAAAGGGGTCAGATTTCTGGAAGAATATCAAAGAGTTACAGGGAAACAAACTAAATCCTCCCCAGCCATGCTAAAGGTTGATGAGGCCATCACCCTGGATCCTCTGGTCATTGCAAACACCTTTAATGATGCATTTACTGATCTCAGTGGCATCCTTCCCCGGAGTTTTTCCTTGATGCTACCCACACTCTCCCCAATGATCCTCCTACCACTCTCCTGCCCTTCCACTTCAAAGAAATTAACCTGCATGATGCCCGGACACATCACCAAAGCAACTTCAAAGTCAAGATCAAGTGGAGACTTGCTGGATCTAAAACTCCTAACTCTCACTATGGATGAGGTTCTAGTCCCATTAACACACATTCTCAATCTCTCCTCAGCACTGGTCAGTTCCTGACAAACGGAAGGTGGATACAGTTACTCTAGTTCACAAAAGCAGGATAAGACCTGCCATGCGAACTATCGACCAATTTCGATACTACCACCTCTCCAAGGCACTCGAATGCATAGTACCCAACCAACTCATGGACTACCTGAAAAACACAATTTCTTATGCCCACAACAACATGGCTTCAGAAAAGGTCATAGCACCTCTTCTGCATTACTGGAGTTCACTGGAGCACTGCACGGCATATTGGATATGGGTCATTTAACTGGGGCAGTATTTGTAGATCTGACCAAGGCCTTACACAGTCAACCATCATCTGCTGATCCAACAACTTCAGCATTTAGGACTCTCTCCTGATACTGTCTCATGGTTCAACAGCTATCTGCAAAATAGATCTCAATGAGTCAAAATTGTTGGGACACTCTGACCTCAGACCAGTCCGATCTGGGGTCCCTCAGGGATCCATCCAGGCTACTTTACTTTTGGTCTTTTCTAACACACTCCTGAAATCTTGCACCAAACAGATTATCCTTTATGCTGATGATGCTGTTATCTTCTCCTCCCACAAGGACCCTGTGTCTAGCAGACCAATCTTCAGCAAGGCTTTGCTGCAGTGGAAAACTGGTTCATTCATCATAAGCTTGTCCTCAATCATAAAAACAAACAAATTAATGCTTTTAATAGCTCTCAAAGCAGGCATAGATCTCACCCTCTACCAGCAATGGCAACACACTTGAGCACGTGCAGTCATTCAAATACCTAGGGTTATCACTGGACTCAAATCTCTCCTATAGCATATAGACAATGTTGCCAAACCAGCAAATATGCACCTAGGCCTACTTTAGACAACACCTTACTGCAGAAGCACTGAAGATTGCCATCCAAAGCTTGGTGGTCTCATTCATTGATTATGGTCTAATAATCTATGGCTCTGCTCTGTGGCTCTGCTCTGCCACTGCCCTGAGATGAATTTCAACATCACTTAACAAGGCCTGCAGACTTATCTCTGGTGCTCATCATCTCATTCATACATGAGACCTGTATGCCCGATCTGGCTGGCTTCAACTTTCAAATAGCATAAAATACCAAACCTGCATTATGACAAAGAAAGTAACCATGGGCCTCACTCCATCAGGAGTCCAAGCACTGCTTAGTTCTCGACTAAGCCACGTACACCAGGTGCTCTGAATACTAGCTCCTTCAGGTTCTCTGCATTCACACCTCTCAGGGCCAAAGATCCTTTGCCTTCAGAATGCCTAGCTGGTTAAATGTACTCAATCCAGACATCTCCTCCACTACCACCCTTGGCTCATTCAAACATAAACTCCACCTCCACCTTACTAACTGTAGCTCCTGTGAATGCTACCTATAGTCTCCACAGCCCTCTCATTTTTGTTCCTCCAACTATCACCTATCACATCTCCACCCTCCTTTTCCTCTATGTTACCTTTTTATTTCTTCTTTCTTTTCACCACTCCTGACTCTCCCACTTCACACCCACCTCCTCTGAGCCCTCAATGATCTTTTCATTTTTCTTGACTAGTTTCAGCCTGCTCCCAGTTGATGACCATGCCTTTGGCTGCAATTCCTGCCCTCTTCAACTTTGCTCCTCATGTTTATCTTCATCTTCCACCCTCCCTCCCTCCTACTTATCCCTCTGTTACCCTGTGTTCCATGTATACATTCTATTTATTCTAGCTATTGTATTGCTTCTACCATTGTAGCCTAATATGCTGACCTATTTATTGTTTTGTTCCTATTTCTGTAACTTATATTGTATTTGTTCTCTGATGCAAAACCTTGTAAAAGATCCTGGCTCAAAGGTACTTGTAATCCTGGTTGTAATAAAATAAATAAAAATAGTGCATCTAATTTCAACTGAGGCAATTCTAGAATACATAGTGCACATTTGTTAGAGAAATAGGAAAGTATTGTGCAAACCACAATTATGACACAGTGCATGTAGGAGATGGAAAGGTCCTCAGGGGACAGGAGAAAGAAATCTATTCAAGACAGTTTACATCAGAAGTGTGAAGTTAGAGCTGCTGGATCATCAGGAGTACACTAGGGACATGCATTCAGGGAGGCTAATTTAAGTGCTGAACAGGACTATGTAATGACTCTAGCAATAAAATTTATGTTACTGCAGAGTCTGAATACGTACTAGAGGTGCTGTGTACACTAGGTGTGGATCTGGTTGGTGTCACACCTGCCCATTCTAGCCAATGCTATTCTCCAATGCATGAAAAATAAATAAGCTTGCCCTCACCCAATTCTTCTGAACATTATTATTTGTGGCATTGTGATAGACACTGCATAACCCAGTAGGATTGCCATGACCCAGTGTGAGCAACAATAATAGTTACTGTTCATTGCAGACCTAGGGTGTAGCCTTCCTGTAGTCTTCTACTTCTGCCTTACCTTATCATGCCAATTACTCTTTTGTATTTTGCGGCATCATAGATTGCACAATTATATTTTCATATTATGATTATTTATGTTATCTCTTCTATTATTTATGTTATCTCTTCTATTACTTTATTTGTATCTCTACTGTCCTATATATTAGATTATAAATTGTAACATGATAATAGTAATATAATAACACATCTTATGGTTTATTAATTTGTAAGTAATATTTTCTATTTATATGATGCGAGAACATGATAATAAATGTCTTGTGTTCTGAAGAATGAATCTATTTCAGTGGTTTTATTTTAATGTAATTTTATTATTTTTCCTACGGTACCAAGAAAAAGTGTTCCACAATGGCAGAATAGCATGCTTCGTTGGATTGCTGTAGATGATCATAAATAACAGTATAGGTGACATTCAACTGAATTCACCATGGAAGGATTGCTTATCATGAATTTTGGATGCCTGTTCATGTGGCTGCAGAAGCATAAAAGCTTTTTTCAGCACACAACACTGCATATACTGTCCAGGCAAGGCATGTCTAGACAAAGCAAAGCATGAAGAAATTTTGGATTTGAGCTTCAGGTCTTAATGCAAAACTCTTAAAAGGTAATGCTTTCTTCAAGGAAAATACTGAATATCAAGAATCATCATTGTTCCCAAATGAGTCATGAAATGCATGTCAGAACATCATTCTCTGTGCTTCTGCTGGTCCTGCCAGAACAGTATAGAAGAGCATGGCCATGAGACTTGAGTGATGTCACAGTAAATTTATTTGAGTGGATGATATATATATATATATATATATATATATATATATGTACAGTATATTCCGTGCTACCATAGTTAGGGTTGAGGAGCAATTTACATGTTAAATCAAAATTTTGCACCTTAATAACTTTGCAACCATTTGACGGCTTTGACTGAAATTTAGCATACATGATCAAGACCCATACGCCTTGGGATCTTTCAAGTTTGCGTACTGGTTGGATGTATGGTTGCAGAGTTATTAAGCATGATCTGAGGTGCATTTATGCTTTTTGAATTCTACGGTCTGGTCTACAGGTAGCAGGGTTTGCGCCACTGGTCTGAAATATTCAGGAAACATGTGGTTGGGGTCCCTGATGTGCCTTTCAAAATTTCATGAAAATATTAAATGGTTCAAAAGTTATTCAAAAACAAGTTCCCATTATAAGTCAATGGGAAAGTTAAAAGTTCGACGGTGTCGCAAATGCAGTTTTTACTGCGAATGGCCTTTACTGTCGCAAATCTGCCATTTTGTTTTCAGTTGGTGATCAGAAAATGCTTGCCATTTAAATTTGGGACCCTCTAGCAACCTAATTATTTTTGTATTCACCTAGTCAGACCCTGAGATGCTAGCCATGTCTTTATTTTGGGTAAACACCCTTAAATATGTTTTTTACATTTCTGGAAAAAGTACTTTACAAGTACTTTCACACTTGCGACACTGTCAAATGAATTTCATGAGCTTTTACAATTGCGACAGTACTTTTATAGGCTGTGGGAAATGACAGCATCTTTTGCACCCTCGCTGCAAAGAACGGTTTACGCTTTTAGGCTGAAATTTGGAGAGATGCCTTTCAGTGTTTTGTTGAAAAATATTACACTGCAGCAAAGTTATGGTACTCCAAATTTGATGCTTTTTCCCATAGGATAACAATACGGTGTACCTACGCATTGCAGCAATCGTTTGGCACCCTGCTGAAAAATAATGGTTCAGTCTTTTGGCTGCAACTTCAGGGAACACAGCCAACATCCCACAGATACAGATGTGCCTTTCAGTGGTTTGGTGAAAATATTACAGGGAGGCAAAGTTATGGCACTCGAACTTCTGTTTTTCCCATAGGATAACATTATGGTGTTCGCCGACATTTTCAGGGCCCGTATCTCGGAAATGTGCAAGATACAGACTTTTCAAAAAAAAATGCTTCACCGCTAGCAGGCTAAGTTCAAACTAGCCAGGAAAGTGATAATTCATATGACTTTTAAATTTTTTTTCTGTGTAGTACAATTCCTGAGATATAAGCAATTTACTATTCCAAGTCCTCATTTTCTGTTCCGAGAGTCATTATTTTGCATACATTCTTTGTACTCACTGTCGGCCTCTATGCAGCTTTTGGGGAACACCAGTCTGTGCTCTTACATTACTGTTACCATTACCATTTCCGCTTTGCATTCGCATCTATTTACTTAATGCCACGCTCATATGCCACCATGTGCGTTACTCCTTATGCTTTTATTTGCGGTTGCGCTTTGTGTTGTTTTTAACATTTCTGTCTACAGTACTGTTTCTCTTTCCATTTCACTTTGCATCTCCATGTGCATTATGATTTGCATTTGTGGGCACAATGTTACTATGTGACAAGACATCACATGGTGGAGCGCTCCTGCCACATTACATCTACTATTTCTCATTATCATTCTCAAAAGAAGGGAAACTAGAGGCAAAAAGCTCCATTTAATGCATCAGTTAGCGTTGTTCCACAGTGACAAAAGTGAGGAAATTCGATGTTAGGTTGACACAACCAGAATCGGGTGCATTGGGTCATCAGTCCCAACTCTCACCCCACTATCCTATTCCTCAGCTTCTTCCACATGTGATGGGTGAGAGTTAGGCTGATGACCCCAATGTGCACCCCGATTCGCTGGGGTGGGCTGAGGGGTGCAAAGGGGTTTCAACCCTAACATCAAATTTCCTTGCTTTTGTCGCTGTGGAACAACCCTAACTGATGCATATAATGGAGTTTTTTGCCTCTAATGTATATATATAATACATGATGGACATGAGTGTAATATGACAAATATTGTCACTCCTGCAGAGTGAGCCTCTGGCTATCTCATGACTGCCGAGAAACACGAGGTGAGATATCCAGAGCTCACATGCAGGAGTGACAATATTTGCCATAGTAAGACACAATCTGCCCATCATGTATCTGATATATACAATAGGGCAAAGAGTTTTAGAAGTTTTGTTATGCTCTCTTGTGTTCTGTAGTCCTGTTTATGAGTTTGTTCATTCTCTGTGTGTCAGCTTTTCCGAATGGGCTGGCACTGTTATAAACTCTGGGAGACACATGAGTGTGTTTTGCAATGCTAAATGAGTTAATTTTGGGTAGGAATGAGAAACATACTTTGTGAGGCTGTATTGTTTAGAAGTCTGGCTGCAGTGAAGCTGAGAGCAACACAGTAATTGTAGTGAGCTGAGAGGTAGAGTGTCAGAACAGCTGATACTGTTTTCTAGTGGTAATTAAGTTAACTGCAGGCAGAGTGCAGCGTGTTCTGTGAAATTGTGCTCTTTAGGATTCTGGCTGTAGTCAAGCTGACAGTAACACAGTAATTATGATGGGTGAGAATCAGAGTTTGAGGAACAAGTGAGAGTGTGTTTCAGTGATAGTTGAGTTAGCTGCAGGCAGTAGTTTAGACTGCTCTGTGAAGCTGTGCTGTTTAGAATTCTGGCTGCAGTCACAGTAATAAGCTGGAAGTTGGTCAGGGGTAAGTGTGTTTTGTAATGTTCACTGAGTTAGCTGTAGCAGCAGTGAGACCTCTGAAGTAGTTCTGCATTTGTGTCTATGGTAACAGCACAGGTGTTTCTTGCATGCTGAGGGAAAGCTGCCTAGAGTGATAACCTTTGTGACCTGTGTGTGTGTAAATAGCTGCTATCATCACAGTAGAGCAGAGGACAAAAATATCACACTGCAGTGAATGATACACTGTTTTATCTCACTCATTTAAGACTCACTCCTATTGTGTGTGTGTGTGTGTGTGTGTGTATGTGTGTGTGTGTGTGTGTATATATATATATATATATATATATATATATATATATATATATATAAGTCAAACACTCTTAAATGCATAGGCATGGGACAGCAGCTGATTATGCATTTAAGCAGGTTATTCTATATGCAAGCTCGAGCCCCTGCAGTATAATACGAGTCCGCAGACACAGAAGTGCAGTAGCAGAGCAGGGGTGACATTTAGCTCACAACCCCTATGACACACCCCATCATCTGTCAATCTTGGGATGACTGGTGGGCGGGGGAGGGTCAACCCTAAAGATTTTTATTTCCTGGCTTTTGTGGTTTAACCTAAATGATGCATTAACAAAGTTTTTGTTTATTTAATTTCCTTACTTTTGAGAAAGAATAGAAAACTAAGAATCAGAAGTTGGTGGGAGCATGGGCCTTTGGGCCTTGTGGCCTACCCAACTTGTAAACATGTCTCTACCATCAACACCTCCAAATTTCAATGTAAAAGACCAAACCATGTCCGAGATATAGCATGTTTAAGTTTGAGATTTTCACTCGTAGGAGTGGCAGAATTCCACAACTTTTGACATTTTACAGACACAATGACTGAAAAGTACATCCATGACACTAAGGCTAGGTACTTACCAATTTCAAGGCACCACCACAATGCAAAACACTGTCCACAAAATGTAAATTGCATCACACAATATCTCTAAAACATATTTTCTCTGACATGTAAACACAGTAATTCATGTACAGGACATGCCGTCAACACCCTTCAAATTTCAAGTAAAAGACCAAACCATTTACGAGATATTTAAACTTAAAAATTGTGAAAATTGGCCTATCTATTCCATTATAAAAATCTGGCCGTCTTGTCCCTCCTCGTGATTCAAGATCGTGATCAAATAATCTTGTGATCAAAGATTTGCAGGCTCGCGATCAAAGGTTTTGCTGGCTCGCGATCAAAGAATAAAAAAATTGCTAAAAATCACAATTTTGAAATAAATGCAGTAAACCACCACAATGGTTTGACAGATCAAAGCCCGCTGAGCAGAATCCACCCTCATTTGTCTTCCTAGGGCACCCCTGGGCTGATAAATTTGATTGTTTAATTTGGCCATCTCATCCTCACTCGTGATGCAAGATCACGATCAAAGAATCTCGCCATCAAAGAATTTGCAGGTTCATGATCAAAGAAATTGCTCGCTCACAATTAAAGAATAAAAATGGTGAAACATGAGTTTTGGCACATTTACATGAAACCAGTGCCATGCCTCAATAGAACAAATCCCTGAGCAAAACCCACCCTCATTTGTGTCCCTAGGCCACCTCTGAGATGAGTAAATTGTATTTTTACCTCACGATGCAAGATCATGGTCAAAGAATCTTGCAATCAAAGAATTTGCAGGCTCGCGATCAAAGATCATTAGTTAGTTGTGATCAAAGATTTTAAAACATTATAACTTCATTTTTTGACCATTTTACATCAAACCAAAGGCATGGTCTAATAAGTTGGAGCCCCTGAATAAAACACATCCAAGTTTTACCTCAGGAGTGACCCTGAGCCGAGATATTTGATTTTTACGATCAGAAATGCAAAACAAGATGGTGGACCTCGCAATCAAAGAATTCTCTGGGACAAAGATTCTTTGATCTCAAGGCTACAAATGCTTTGATCAGTAGGTGGGACAAGATGGCCCAAACCCCATTCTTTGTTCACAAAACAACCATATAAATTTTCCCATTGACTTATAATGGAGCTTAAAAGTGACATAACTTTTGAATGCCTTAATATTTTTCACCAAACGAAAGCGGCATGTTCGGCCTGTCATGCTCTTTTACATGAGCCATCTTGCAGAGCACACCCCACAATAGCTTACAGGACCACAGACAAAATCCCCAAACTGCCTCCTAAACTGGATAATTGGCATTTTCAGCATTTTCCTGTGCAAAGACCGTAAGTCTGACAAAACAAAATTTGGCAACTCAAGAGATCTGCCAAGCCCCACTATGCCTACCAAATTTCAGGCAAATCTGTTCAATGGGTCCAAAGTTATTAAAGCACAAAATTTTGACTTTAACATAGAAGTGCCTTCATAACCCTAAATTCACTATAGTGGCGTGACTGCATTGGGTTGTCGGTACTAACTCTCACCGCAATCTCCTATACCTCTGCTTCTTTACACATGTGATGGGGTGAGAGTTAGGACAACGATCCCATCGCGCACCCGATGCCAGTTGGGTGGGTGGGTTGGGGTACAAGGGGGCTTTCAACTGTAACACCCGAATTTCCTCACTTTTGTCGCTGTGGAACAACCCTAACTGATGTATTAAATGGAGTTATTTGTCTCTAATATATATATATATTCATAGAAGTCAGCCAGGATGAAACCCACTTCTAAGACATTTAGCAGTATGTTGCAGCAGAGTTACTGTGGTAAACAATGTAATTTCAATGGATTAATCCCTTTTGTCATGCAGGAAACTATGACACTGCCAGGATGAAGTGAATGTCACAGTTTCTTTTATGACAAAAGGGATGAATTGAAATTGAGATTACATTGCTTTTCACAGTAACTGTTGCAGTTTGCTGCAGACTGCTGAAAATGCTGCAGAATTTGGTTTATATATATATATATATATATATATATATATATTACGGTAGCACAGTAGTGCTACCATAGTTAGAGTTGAGTAGCACTTTTTAAGGTTAAAGGGTCAAATTTTGCACCTTAATAACATTGCCACTGTTTAACAGATCTGCCTGAAATTTGGCATGCACAATTGAGGATCATAGATCTTGGCATCTGTCAAGTTTCATACTGGTCAGATATACGGCTGTGGAGTTATTAAGCAACAACAAATTACGCAATTACGCTTTTTGTGATTTCTTTGCGCTCACCTACAGGTCACATGGTTTGTGTGACCGGTCTGAAAACTTCAGGAATGTGTGGCCAGGGTCCCAATGTGCATTTTGAAGATTTCATGAAAAATATTAAACGGTTCAAAAGTTATTCAAAAACAAGCTCCCATTATAAGTCAATGGGAAAAGTTAAAAAGTTTTAAAGTGTTGCAATGCAGTTTTACTTTCACAAATGGCCCTTTTACTTTCGATATCCACCATTTTGTTTTCAGTTGGTGATCAGAAAAATGCTTACCACTTAAATTTGGGACCCTCTAGCAACCTAATTCTTTTTGTATTCACCTAGTTAGACCCTGAGGATGCTAGGCATCTCTTTATTTTCAGATAAAGCACCCCAAATATGTCTTTCAGTTTTCTAGAAAAATGCTTTCACAAAGTACTTTCACACCCTGCGACACTTTGAATGAATTTGCAGAAAGCTTTCACAAAGTTCGACAGTGCTTTTCAAGAATATGACCAAAATGATAGGAGTTCTTTGTTGCCCTGCTGCAAAAGAACCATTTGATCTTTGTGCTGAAATTTGAGGAAAGGCAGCCAACATCTCACAGATGTGCCTTTCAGTGGTTTAGTGAAAAAATATTGTATGGCTGCCAAGTTACGATAGCCTGAAGTTGATGTTTTTCCCATAGACTAACATGGTGGTGTACATCGCGCTCCGGGTTTGTATCTTGAAAATGGTGTGAGATACAGAATTTTTGTCACAACTATGCATAGCCTATGGATACACATAAACAAAAACATAGCCAGGAAGTGCATGATTCATGTGGCATTTAAATTTTATTTCTGAGGCTGATTGCTATGCATACACTCTTTGTGCACACTGTGTTTCTCTATGCAGCTGCTGGGGAAAAACAGCGTATGCACTTCTGTTAATAGTTACAGTTACTGTTTCCACTTGCTTTTACATACCTGTTGGTGTTTCTCTTCCTGTGTGCACTACCACGTCCATTATCTTTGCCTTCTCATTTGTGCTTGCGTTTGCATTACTGTTAATATTTGCATTTCCCTTATGGTTTGTGTTTGCATTTCGGTTTGCATCCCTGTCTGCATTGCCATTTGCGTTTATGGCAGCCCTTTCATTTGCTTTACCATTTCTCTTTCGTTTTTGCATCTTCATTGCTGTAGATACTGTTGCCATTTGCATTTGCAATTGCGTTACTATGCCGATGTGCATTACAGTTTGTGTTTCTATATGCTTGCATTTTCCTTTCGTTCCTGTTTCCTTTGCTGCTATTGTTGCTGTTACCATTACCATTTGCCTTTACAATTGCAGTACTGTGTCCCCACTGCATTATTTTCACTATTTCTCTCATTCTCAAAAGAAGGCAAATTAGAGGCAAAAAAATCCATTTAATGCATCAGTTAGGGTTGTTCCACAGTGAGAAAAGTAGGGGAAATTCGGTGTTAGGTTAAGCTCCTGGACCTCAGCCCACTGCCCAACTGGCATCGAGTGCACTTTGGGGTCATCAGTCCCAACTCTCATCCTATTCTTCATACCTCAACTTCTTACACATGTGATGGGATGAGTTAGGGCTGACAACCCCAAAGCACACTCTGATGCCAGTTGGGTGTGGGTCGGTTCTAACTGTCACCCCAACCTATGTGTAAGCAAGCTGAGGTGGTGCAGTATAGGAGAATGGGGTGAGAGTGACCAACTACCCCAACGCACACCCTGATGCCTGTTGGTGGGGTGGGGTGGGGTGGAGTACAAGGGGGTAGGAACCCTAACATCAATTCCCTCACTTTGTCACTGTGAACAACCCCAGTAACCAATGAATTAAACAGAGTTTTTTCCCATGAATTTCCCTTCTTGGAGAATGTGCACTATAAATAGTGAAGTAATGGCAACGCAAAACATAAGCAGGCAGTATAGCGCAGTGGTTCTAAGGCTCTGAGCTGCAAATCAGGTGACATCCAGCAGACCAGACCTGGGTTTGAATCCTACAGCTTCCACTTGCATACTGTGTGACCCTGAGCAAGTCACTTAACTTCCCTGTGCTCCCAGGTCGCACCTGGAACAAGCTCTGGCTTAGTGTGCCTTTCCTGGTTAAACAATTTCCATTCCCTTCCCTTCCCATAAGCAGAAACGCTAACACACATGGTGACAGAAACGCAAAAGATATCACAAACGGTAATAAAACGCAACCACAAACATTAACGCAAACACAAGCGCATATGGAAATGCAAACGAATAACACGTGGTCATGGTAATGTAATTAGAAATGCAAACACTTACGGTAACAGCAATGATGACCCCAAAGGAAACACAAACAGAAACAGAATGCAAACGGAAGCGCGACACAAACACAAATGGAAATGCACACAGTGATGATAAAGGATACACAAACAAAACAGTGATGGAAATGCAAATGTTAACAGTAATGCAAATGCAAATGCAAATGAAAATGCAAAGGGTAGCACACACGGTGGAGTAGATGGGAACGCTGGTGCACATGGTAACGAAATGCAAGTGGAAATGCTAACTGTAACAGTAACGAAATGGACAGGCTTTATTTCCCAAATGCTGCATAGAGAAACACAGTGAATACAATGAATGTATGCATAATAATGGCCCTCGGAGCAGAAAATGAACACTTGGAATACTAAATTGCTTATATCTCAGGAACCGTACAATGTGAAAAAAATTAAAATTTCATAAGATTTATGACTTTTCTGGCTAGTTTTGCAGTTAGCTCCTAGTGGGGACTAAGCATTTTTCTGATGAAAAGTCTGTATCTCAAAGTGTTTTTGAGATATGGGCTCCAAAGCCGCCTCAAACCCCGTAATATTAGTCTATGGGAAAATAGTCAACTTTGGAGTGCCATAACTTTGCAGCCCAGTAATATTTTATCACCAAACCAAACAAGGCACATCTGTGTGATGTTGACTTTCTTCCTCCAAATTTCAGCCCAAAAGATCAAACTATTCTTTTGCAGCAGGGTGGCAAAGAAGTCCTATTATTTTGGGCATAGTGTCGCAAATCACAACACTTTCACACAAAAATCACAAAAGTGTTGAATGTACTGCTTTGTGACTCTACTGTTTGAAAAATTTTCAAAACATATTTCTGGGCTGTTTAACCCCCAAAAAAAAAAGACATGGCTAGCATCCTCAGGGCTCAACCAGGTGAACACAAAAATAATTGTGTCCCTAGAGGGTCCCAAATTTAAATGCCAAGCATTTCTGTGACCAGTAACTGAAAACAAAATGGAAGATTTGCAACACTACAGGGTCATTTCATGACTAAAAACTGAATTTGTGACACTGTCAAACTTTTGTTAACTTTTCCTTTGACTATAATGGGAAACTTGTTTTTGAATAACTTTGAACTGTTTAATATTTTTCATGAAATCTTTGAAAGGCACATTGGACACCCTGGCTGCATGTTCCCTGACATTTTGGACTGGTCACACAAACCTTGTGACCTGTAGGCATGACCAAAGAATGCGAGAAAAGGGTAACTATGACTTTCTATTGTGCTTTATAGCTCTGCTACCATATATTCAATCATTACAAAACATGGCAGATCCAGAGATCTATGGTACCGCTCTGAGCTTGCCAAATTTCAGGCAAATCTGTTATACAGTGGCAAAGTTATTAAGCTGCAAAATTTCACACTTTAACCTTAAATGGGGTACTCAACCTTAACTATAGTGGCACTACCTTACCACTATAATACATATATATTAGAGGCAAAAACTCTGTTTAATGCATTAGTTAGGTTGTTCCATAATGACAAAAGTGAAATTTGGTGTTACGGTTGAAAGCCCCCTTGGACTCTGCCGCCCACACCCAGCTGACATCGGGGTGTGCATTGGAGATACTGGCCCCAATCTCACCCCATCAGATGTGTGAAGAAGCAGAGGTATAGGAGAATGGGGTGAGAGTTAGGCCAACAACCCCAACATGCACCCCAATGCCGGGTTAGGGTGGGCGGGGTCCAAGGGGGCTTTCAACCCTAACAACGAATTTCCTCGTTTTTGTCGCTGTGGAACAACCATAACTAATGCATTAAATGGAGTTTTTGCCCTAATTTCTTTCTTTTAGAATGATAATGAGAAATAGTGAATGTACAATAGGAGTGCGGGGCCTTTGGGCCTCGCGACTCCTGCCACATAATGTCTTGTCACATAGTAACATTGTGTCCGCAAAACAGAAATGGTAATGAGCATGGTGTCAAAGCTAAACAGAAAGAGAAACAGTACTGTAGACAGAAATGTTAAAAACAATGCAAAAGCAAGCGCAAATGAAAACAAAGGGTAACGCACATGGTAGCATAGACGGAACGGTAAGTGAAATGGGTATGGAACCGCAAGTGGAAGTGGTAACAGTAACAGCAATGTAAGCACACAGGCTGGTTTTCCCAAAAGCTGCATAGAGAAAGACAGTGCATACAAAGAATGTATGCATAATAATGGGTCTCGGAGCAGAAAAGGAGGAGTTGGAATACTAAATTGCTTATATCTCAGAAACCGTATGACATAGAAAACATTTCTAAAGTCATATGATTTATGACTTTCCTGGCTAGGTTTCTACTTATCGCCCTGCAGGGGCTAAGCATTTTCCAACGAAAAGTCTGTATCTCACACTGTTTCCGAGATACAGGCCCTGAAAGGCACGGCAAACGCCATAATGTTATCCTATGGGAAAAAGAGAAGTTCAGAGTGCCATAACTTTGGCTACCTGTAATATTTTTCACTAAACCATGGAAAGGCACATCTGTTGGATGTTGGCTTTCTTCCCTCCAAATTTCAGCCCAAAAGACCAAATCATTATTTTGCAGCAGGGCTCCAAATGATTCCAGTAATGCGCGGATGTCTGAATATATCCTGTGGGAAAGTGTCAAATTTGAAGTGCTGTAACTTTGAAGCTCTGTAATATTTTTTCACCACAAGAGTGAAAGGCACATCTGTGAGATATTGGCTGTGTTCCTCCAAATTTCAGCCCAAAAGACCAGACCGTTCTTTTGCAGCAGGGTGCCAAAGAATTGCTGCAGTTTCCCACAGCCTGGAAAAGTACTGTTGAACTTTGCAAAGCTTTGCAAATTAATTTGACAGTGTGTAGTGCCAAAAGTACTTTGTGAAAGTATTTTTCCAGAAATTTGAAAAACAAATTTCTGGGGTGTTTTACCCCAATAAAGACATGCCTAACATCCTCAGGGTCTGACTAGGTGAATACAAAAATAATTAGGTTGCTAGAGGGTCCCAGATTTAAATACCAAGCATTTTTATGATCACCAACTGGAAACAAAATGTTGGATTTGCAACAGTAAAGGACCATTTGTGAAAGTAAAGCTGCATTTGCGACACTGTCGAACTTTTAACTTTTCTCATTGACTTATAATGGGACCTTGTTTTTGAATAACTTTTGAACCGTTTAATATTTTTCATGAAATTTTCAAAAGGCACATCAGAGACCCCAGCTGCACTTTCCCTGAAGATTTCAGACTGGTCATGCAAACCATGTGACCTGTAGAGATGAGCGAGAATTCCAAAGCGTGAAATGCTTCACAGATCACGCTTAATAACTCAACAGCCATATATGTGATGGGTACATAACTAGGCAGATCCCAAGGCATATGGGTCTTGATCATGTATTCCAAATTTCAGGCAAATCCATCAAATGGTTGCAAAGTTATTAAGGTACAATATTTTGGGCTTAACATGTAAATGGCTCCTCAACCTGACTATGGTAGCACTCGTGCTACCATAATTTATATATATATATATATGAGATACATCATGTGTGAGAGTGTGACATGGGAAAATATTTGTATGAGTGCAGAGTGACCTTGGTAATGTCATGAGTGGTGGAGTGGAGTGGAGCCACAAGTGGTATTACAAAGGTTACTCTGCATGAGTGCTAATATTTTTCATACCTCACTGTCACACATCATGTGCGATTTATACAATAGTGCAGGAGTGTGGTTTTTGGGTGTTTTAATGAGCTCTGTTTTGTATAATGTGTCCAATTTCAGTGGTGCTGTTTCTCCTTTGTGTGGCTTTGCGTGATAGTACTGCAGTTGCCTTAATGAATGCTGATTGTGCTTTCATTGGTTGCTGCTGTGAGTGGGAAGTGTGTCCTTACTTGATTGGTTATTTCTGTGGCATATTGGTGGCATGTGTTTTCTAGTGGGTATTTGTTCACGTGGGATGGGTTTATGTATTGTGGCAAGTATTTGACTTCTTTCTGATTCTTTAATGTGCTTTTTATTCTTGTTACCTTGATTTATCGTGGACTGGGTTGTTAAATATGGTGGGTCGGCGCTTTAGTTTTGGGTCCCTTGTAGTTTTTGTTACCAGCGGTGCAGTTCTATTACTTTTTGTTTCAAGGATACTACTTCATTTGCAGGCACACTGCTGAGTGAGGAAAACAGATAGCAGGTACTGCTACAAAAGACAGGTTTAATAATATGACAAGTTTTGTGATACTATAGATGCTCTGGGGATGTATCATACAGTACTGCAGCTTTATTTTATTGGTGTCACAGGTCCAAGTTGGACTGTCTCTTTTTAGTACAGTTGCACTGTGATTTATTTGTCCATGAGTTAGTTTCGGAGATTTCACGGTTTTGTTGCTTCTGTTGTGTGTTTGAAAAATTAAACTACTGTTGCATGTGTCTTGTAACAGTGCCTGTATTGATATATTTTTGTATGCAGAAGTAGTCCGTCAGGTATGTACCTGTACTGATGTCAACACAGTGAGAATATCACCTGATGACAATGGCACTGTGTGTATAAATATAAGATATTATCACTGTGTCTACACCAGCAGGATTTACTGAATGGGGTGAGTGATATATGTTTTTATTTTATGTGTTATCAGCTCACCTGTATTGTATGAATATATATATATATATATATATATATATATATATATATATATATATATATAGAGGCAAAAACTCAGTTTAATGCATCAGTTAGGTTGTTCCACAGCAACAAAAGTGAGGAATTTGGTGTTAGGGTTGAAAGCCTCTTTGGACCCCCAACCCCACCCCAACTGGCATTGGGGTGCGCATGGGGTTTGTCAGTTCTAACTCTCACCCCATTCTCCTATACCTCTGTTTCTTTACACATGTGAGGGGTTGAGAGTTAGAATGGCGCTTAACGTGCACCCTGATGTCAGTTGGGGCAGTGGGCTGGCAGGGTCCAAGGGGGCTTTAACCCAACACCGAATTCTTCACTTTATCGCTGGAACAACTAACTGATGCATCAAACTGAGTTTTTTGCCTCTAATTTCCTTCCTTTTGAGAATAATGATGAGAAATAGTGAATGTAATGAGGTGGCAGGAGCTCGGAGCCCTTGGGCCCCATGCTCCCACCACATGATGTCTTGTGACATAGTAACAATGGTAACAGAATTGAAAACTCAAGCGCAAATGACGACACGTAGGGTAATGCACACGGTGGGCGTACACAGGAACAGTAATGCATACAGGGACATAAATGCAAGTGGAAACAGTAACTGTAACAGTAACAGAAGCCCACACCCTGTTTTTGCTGAACAGGTGCATAGAAACACAGTGTGTACAAAGAATGTATGTATTGTAATGGGCATCGCAGCATAAAACAAGCATTGGAAGTACTTAATTGCTAATACCTCAGCAACCGTGAAGACATAGAAAAAAAATTAAATTTCACAAAATCATGATTTTCCTGGCTAGGTTTTTGGTATTACATACCCCTAGGGCTATGCATTTCACAACAAAAATCTGCATCTCTCATTGTTTTGAGATACGAGCCCCAAAAGGGTCAGCGTATGCCACCATGTTAGTCTATGGTGAAAAAGGGCAACTTTGGAGTACCGTAACTTTGCAGCCACACAATATTTTTCACCAAACCAGCAAAAGGCACATCTGTGAGATGTTGGCTGCCTTCCTCAAATTTCAGGGCAAAAGACATAACAGTTCTTTTGCAGCAGGGTAGCAAAGAATTCCTGTCATTTTGGCCATTGTCTGAAAAAAAGTAGTGTCGTGATTTGCTACACCTTTCGCAACATATTTAGACAGTGTCGCATGCGGCAACACCACTTCACGACACTACTGAAACTAAAAATTTGGAAAACATATTTCTGGAGTGTTTTACCCCAAAATAAAGCCATGGCTATCATCCTCAGGGTCCGACTAGGTGAATACAAAATAATTGTGTTGCTAGAAGGTCCCAAATTTAAATGGCAAGCATTTTCTGATCACTAACTGAAAAAATGGTGGATTTGTGACACTACTAGGGTCATTGCGACACTAAAAAATTACATTTGTGAAAGTGTTAAACTTTTGTTAACTTCTCCCTTGACTTGTAATGGGAACTTGTTTTTAAATAACTTTTGAACCGTTTATTATTTTGTGAAATCTTCCACAGACACATCGGGACCCTGGCTGCATGTTCCCTGAAGTTTTCAGACCAGTCAAGAAGCTGTGCGCCCTGTAGGCACAAGTAAAGAATTTATCAGAAACTGTAAATACTCACGCAGATCTCACTTAATAACTCCACAGCCATATATCTGACCACTACAAAGTTGCAAGATCCCAAGATGTATTTTCTTGATTGTGCATTCCAAATATCAGACAAATCCGTTGAATGGTGGCAAAGTTATTATGGAGCAAAGTTTGACCCTTAACCTTAAAGGCTACTAACAAACTATAGTGGCACTACTATGCCACTATAATATATATATATAGATAAATATATATATATATTATGCTGCACGGTAGTGCCAGTATAGTCAGGGTTCAATGGTCACATCTCTGTTAAATTCCCAAAGTTTGCACTTTAATAACTTTGCAACCATATGACTGATGTGCATGAAACGTTTCATGTGCTGTCAGATACCATAGTTCTCTTGAAGTGGTAAGTTTCATTCTAGTCTGATATGTGGTTGCAGAGATGCACAGCGTGAAAAATTAGAAATTTGCCATTTACATGCAAATCCTTTGTCACATTGTTTCTGCAAAACAGATGGGGTCTGGTCTGAAATTGTTAGGGTATATGGGACTGGGTCACAGATGTGCCCTTTGAAGGGTTGGTGAAAAAATATTAATCCATTCAAAAGTTATTAAACTTATAAGTTTTCCATTACAGCCGATGTGAAAAATTATATGTGCCGTGCGAAAAAAGTTTCTGCTTTCAAAGCACTTTTGCTGTCACAAATGGATCAGTAGTGCATACTTCACGATCTTGTTATCAGTTAACAACTTGGAGAAAATGTTGTAATTCAAAAATATCGCCCCTTGATAAACACCAACAATTGTGTTTACCTAATTGGTGGCTGAGGAAAACAATTCTACTGTTTTTTAAAAATACTGGCGGAAATATGCTTTTTACATCAGCTGTTGATATTATCACAAATTTGCTGCATTACTTTTGTGAAACTACTACAAATTGCTGCAGTTTTCATTAAACTAATTGCACTGCTGCTTGAAAACTGCTGCAAATTGTGGCACTGTTTCAAAAAACTGCTGCAATTTGGACCTACTTTAAGAAAAAATCATAGGCCCCTGTTAAAACTGTAAACCTTTTCTGGACATTTTTGGCCAAAATAATGGAAGAATCAGATTCCTCACCCTTATTTAGGAAACACCTGTTGGTGTTTACCTAATAAAAGGATCTTTATCCTTTTCCTGCCTCCAAGGGGGCTGAGACATGTTTTAATAAAAAATGTTTTTTCAATATCGGCTGCCCAGCCCCATGTCAGAATTTAGATCCTCCAGTAGTGTGGACACTGGGAAGTGAACTCCAATGTTCCAAGTTTTGTCCTACCCCTTCAGTGCTGTTGGACACTGTGAAGACCACCAAAGTGTCCAAAATATTGTTAAAATGTACCTGTAAAAGAGATCAGTCCCCGACATCTTTTTTTCATGATCTGCTGACAGGGGTGCTCAATCTCCCTGTTAGCACTAACCCTCCACCAGTCTGGGACACTAGGGAGCCTCCGCAGTGTCCCAAAATATTGCTTAATGTGTACCTGTAAAACAAGAAAACAGTCCTGTCATGTCTTTTTGACAAATCCTAAAAAAAAGAAAATGGTGCCTTGTCATCTCTGCTGTCCCTCCCCATTCTGACCCTCCCACTGAGCACCCACCATCCTACACACCCCACCATGCCCTATACATTCCACCAGAGATTGTTGGCTGTCATCCTCTGTGGACTGGGACATGACTGCACTCTTCAAAGCCAAACTACAAACTGAAGAATCAAGGTAAGTGCCATATAATGACTGTCAATTGTGTTTTAAACTTATTGTGATATCTTTTCCATTTTAAGTTATTTCTTCACCGAATTTTCAACATGGGGTTCTTAGGTTGGCCCGGTGGTGCTGAGGTTGAGCTGCTGGATGCCACATTTCACACCATGCTGGTGACCCGGGTTGGACATGAGCCTGGGCCACCAGGGGTCCATGGGGGATAGGATTGAGCATCCAGAGGACTGCTGTCCTATCCCTGGAGGCCCAGAGTCTTCAGTGGCCCCTGGTGATGACTGGGGATACTGCTAGAGTCAGTGCAGAAGTATGGAGTGTGGCAGATGTCAGAACGTAATGTGCCATAACGCTCATTGCACACTCACACCCAGGGGCTAACAGAACATGGAAAATGTCAATACAGACTGCAGCAGCTTGATGGCCACTACTCCATCAGCCAATGATGTCTGGATAGTCACGTGCTGGTATTGGATCCTTGCCTGGCATGAGGGCAAAGATGGGTGCCCCTCTTGAAGGTATAGCTGCATATGCCAGCTGGGAGTGTAACTTCAGGGTTAGTGGTGGAGTTGGAGTGGTGGCTGGGAGTATGAGGCAGATCATTAGCTGCAGGGTGAAAAATATGTCATGATAAAATAAATGGGTTTTTGGGACCCCATCTCATAAACACTGTCACTGTTGTTTTGTTACGGGACCCGTGGGGTGATTTCTTGTCTCATAAAATCACCTTTTTGGACTGAGTAACATAATAACAGTGCCAGAGTTCATGAGGTGGGGTCCCTTAAAAGACCATGTTTAACATTTGGTGCAAAAATACCTAAAATGCCCAAGTTACATGCGGTCATTGAAATTTTTCTACACATGGCAATTTTTATATTGCCACTCAAAATTTTCACCATTGCCCATTTTCATACCACTTCATGTCATGAACAGTATAGCTGTCATTTCTCGTATCCTGCATAAAATGTGTTTCTGCACCTATGGTATGGAATGGCATTTGCCATGGAAAGTTTCACCTATGGGGCTTATGATGTGGTGTGATAGGAAGACTATGTTGAACTTTTGGAGTCAAAATATGAAATAATGACAAAGTCATGACTATTTATTGCAATTTCAGTATGCCTGCTCATAATTACAGACATTTTCAATATTTTGAGCCCAGATTTAGAACACAACCTTCTTATTACACCACCTCATGTTTGCCAGAGCTGTAATTTTCAAATCCTGCTCAAAATGTGTTTTTGCAACTGTGGCATGGAGAGGCATTGCAGAAGTGCAGAATTATGTTTTGGCAGGGATATGAACATTTTCTGTACCAGGTACATGTCCTGGGAAATCAGATGGCTATGATGATAATGTGATCACGCATCTAGAGAGGGATGGGTTTGCAGGGTCAAAAGGACCCTGCACTCCCAAATAAAATAACAAAAATCATGGGGTCCTGCACCCAACAGGAAGATGAAGGTTAATTACAATGTCTCCATACTTTATTTATTTATTTATTTACTAGAACATCAGTTTAACAACCATTGAGCCAGAGGCTCATTTACAAAGGTACCTCATCACAGTGAGGACAAAACAGTGCAAGACTACAGTACTGCAGTACTTACAAATAGATCACCCATAAACAACTACAGCTATGGTGATACTTTAATAAAAAGTAAGGAAATTCATTGCAAATAATTTCCTTAATGCATCAGTGTTCATATTACAGTGACAAAAGTATGGAAATGTGGTGCTAGGTTTCCAACCCTAACATCCCATCCCGCTCCTCAACCAACCTACCATCCCACCCTCAGCACCCTCCACACATCAACAGGTGTTGAGGTGAGTCTTGGGGTCATCAGCCCTAATGCACACCCCATTTTCCTATGCTGTACCATATCAGCTTCCTTACACATGGAATGGAGTGAGTGTTAAGGTCAACTACTCCAAAACACACCCTGACACCTGTTGGAGTGTGGAGGGTAGAGGTTGGGTGGGGTGGTAGGGTTTATTGGGGGTTGGAATGAGGTGTTAGGCTTCAGAAGCCCAAGGCACACTCCACACCAGCTCTACTGCCTGGTTTAGAGAGGGTGAGGTATTAGGTTTGAAAACCCTAACACCTCATTTCCCAACTATTGTCACTTTGACCACAACTGGAGCATTAATGAAGATGTTTGCAACATATACATATATATATATATATATATATATATTTTTTATGGCAAAAACTCTGCTTAATGCATCAGTTAGGGTCATTCACAGTGACAAAAGTGAGAATTGGGTGTTAGGGTTGTCCTCTTGCACCCATGACCACCCTCCCCACCAACAGGCATCGGGTGTGCTTTTGGGTCATAGGCCTTAACTCTCACCCATTCAATTGTAAACAAGCTGAGGTGGTGTAGTATAGAACAATGGGGTAAGAGTACCAATGACACCAATGCACACCTGATGCCTGTTAGTGGAGCGGGGTGGGCTTGGGTGTGCAAGAGGTAAGAACTTAACACCGAATTTCTACTTTTGTTGATGTGGAAACAACCCTAACTGATGCATTATACAGGAGTTTTTTTCACAAGGGAATTCTTCTTTTTGAGAATGTGCACTGTAAACAATGAATGGTGGTGGTAGGAATGCGGCCCTTTGGGCCCCCTGCACTCCCCACCATGTTAATTTTTGTCACCACTGCGCAAAAACTGTATGACTGACTGAAATGAAAATTGGTAAATGAAGACATGTGCCATACACAACATGTATAACAAATGTTATCTGAGTCTGTTCAAAAGTTGTGCAGCGTCATGCCATGAAAACCACGCGGGAGTTCCGGAAATAAAATTTTGCCACTTTGCTAAACAAGAATCATATATGCGATGGAACAAAATTGTAAAAGAAGACATGTACCATGGCACACTGTGTGCCCATAATTGTGTGTACATCCATTCAATGGTCACACAGCGCCACGAGCAAACAACATAACATGCACAATTAAGCAACCATAAGTGCCAGTGACCTGCAAATTAGCACAGTCAAAGATGAATTACAAATCTTTGTACATTCCAAATGCCAGGCAAATTGGACACATAGTTCAGAAGTTATTGAAGCATTATAAATCACATTTTCATTCATTGGGTGGCATAATTCTGCGCCTGTTAATGTTTTACACAACAAACCACTGCAAGACACCTCCACACCACTAGGGCTACCTATGCTATAAATTTCAAGCCAGTAGCGCCATGCAGAATGCTATGCACAAAATGTTAAATGTGTCACACAGTATCTCGACAGCAAATTTTTTTCCCAACATGTAAACAGCATTTTCACACCCCAGAACATCCACTCAACAACTTCCAAATTTCATGTGAAAAAACAAACTGTTCCAGAGATATTCAATATTTACATTTGTGCATCTTTAAAGTCTTCCACCACAAAATGGTGGAAATCACAGCTGAAAAAGCACTAAAATGGCAGACCTGGCAGCCGTAAAATCTGTTACTGTGAAGGGGACAACTTTAAATGGCAATAACTCTGGAACAGAACAACATTTTTCACCAAACAAAAACGGCATGTTCCTTGAACACAGGTCTTCTACTTGGCAAGTTTCAGATCAATCAACCACACACTGGCTGCACTATGCATCATGGAAGACAGTGCAGAAAATAGCAAAAACATAATGTTTTGCACTGCACTGCACAAGCAAAAACACAAATGGTAACATTAATGCAAATGGTGATGGCAACAGTGAGGTAAAGAAAATTGTTACACTAATGATACATAGCATAAGCAAAATGGTAACACACATGGTGATGCAAATGGAAATGATAATGCAAATGCTAAGTGAAATGCAAGCACAAATGTAAATGAAAACAGAAATGGTAGCAAAATGGTAATGCAAACATTAATGACAAAAGAAATGCAAGCAGTTATGAAAATGGTAAGGAAAATGCAAACAGTAACAGAAACGCAAATGGTAATGGAAACAGTGATGCAGAACAAAACAGTTACGCACTTGACAACAGAAACACTACCGAAAACTACAAACACTAAGGCAAAATGGAAATGCAAATGATAATGAACACGCAAACAGTAACGGTAACGCAATTGGAAATGCAAACAGTTATGGTAACACCAACGATGATGCCAAAGAAACAGTAGCACGTATGCAAATGCAAATGGTAATGCACATGGTGATGCAAAAGTAAACATAACCAAAATGGAAATGCAAACAGCAACAGAAAAGCAAATGCAAGCGCAAATGCAAAGGTAACGCACACGGTGGCATAAACGGAACGCTAACGCAAACAGTAATGGAAACACAAGTGGAAACGTTAACAGTAACAGTAACACAAACACACACTCTTTTTTCCCAAAAAGGTGCATTCAAACACAGTGAATACAAAGAATGTATGCCTAATAATGGCCCTCAGAGCAGAAAATGAGCACTTGGAATACTAAATTCCTTATATCTCAGGAACCGTATGGCGTAGAAAAAAATTAAAATCTCATATTATTTATGACTTTCCAGGCTAGTTTGCCTTTAGCCCCTAGCAAGGGACTAAGCATTCTTCCGATGAATAGTCTGTATCTTGAACCGTTTTGAGATATGGGCCCCGAAGTGTGGTGGATGAAGTAATGTTATTCTATGGGAAAATCATCAACTTTGGAGTGCCATAACTTTGCAGCCCTCTAATATTTTGTTACTAAACCACCAAAAGAGACATCTGTGGGATGTTGGCTTTCTTTCCTCAAATGTTAGCCCAAAAGACCAAACCGTTCTTTTGCAGCAGGTACAAAGATTCCCTATTGTTTTGGCCATAGTGTAGCAAAAGTACTTTTGCAAATCACAGCACTTTCGGAAATGAAATCAAGAAAGTGTTGCATATCTCAAAGTGCTTGCTACTACTACTAAAAATTTAAAAACATATTTCTGTGGTGTTTTACCCCACCCCAAAAGATATAGCTAGCATCCTCAGGGCTCAACTAGGTGAACACTACAAGAATTGTGTCCCAAGAGGGTCCCAAATTTAATGCCATTTATTTCTGTGACCACCAACTGAAAACAAGATGGCCAATTTGCACACTACAAAGGTCATTTGCAAAAGTAAAAGGGCATTTGCAACACTTTCACATATTTTGTTAACTTTTCTCATTGATTATAATGGAAACCTGTTTTTGAATACTTTTGAACCGTTTAATATTTTTCATAAACTCTTTAAAAGGCACATCGGAGACCCTGGCTGCATGTTTCAGAAGGTTTTGGACTGGCCATGCAAACCATGTGGACTGTAGGCATGAGCAAAGTATGTACAAAATGCATAATTTGTGCATTTTCAGAGCTCTGTACCTCCACAACTGTATATCTGACCATAACAACATGTCCAGAGATATGTGGTACCAGACTATGCATGCCAAATTTCAGACAAATCCATCATACAGTGACAAAGTTATTAAGCTGCCATATTTCAGATTTAACCTTAAATGGGGTACTCAACCCAAACTATAGAGCACTACCATGCCACTATAATATGTGTATGTGTGTGTGTATATATATATATATATATATATATATATATATATATATACACATACATACATATATATATATATAGAGAGAGGAATATTATATATATATATATATATATATACATATACATAATATAGTATACGTGTAGTACCTATGAACGATTTAGTACCCGATTTGAGTTAAATCTGAAATTTGGCTATATATATATATATATATACATCCATGGCAAACTAACTCATTTAATGCATCAGTTAGGGTTGTTCCTGATGACAAAAAGTGAAGAAATTTGGTTTTAGGGTTGAAAGCCCCCTTGCACCCCAACCTGCACCACAACTGGCATCAAGGTGTGTTGGGGTCATTGGCTCTAATTCTCACCCCATCACATGTGTAAGCAAGCTGAGGTGTAGGAGAAAGGGTGAGAGTTAGAACCAACATCCCAATGCACACCCTGATGCCAGTTGGGGGTGGGCTAAGGGGTGCAAGGAGGGCTTTCAACCCTAATGCTGAATTTCTTCACTTTTGTAGCCGTGGAACAACCCTAACTGATGCATTTAATGGATTTTTTTGCCATGAATTCCTTTCTTTTGAGAATAGAGAACTATAAATAGTGAATAGAATGCGGTGGTGGAAGTGTGGGCACTTCAAGCCTTGCGCTTCCACCACATGATGTCTTGTGACACAGTAATGGTAACTGCAGTGTAAATGCAAGCACTGACAGTTACACACATGTGACACAAACTGAAATGATAACATAAGCGTTAATAGAAATGCAAGCTCAAAGTGACTCAAAGCGAACAGTGATGCAAACAGAGACACAAGCGCACATGGAAACACAAGTGTTAGTGCAGACAGATCACGGTACCACTATTGTAAATGCAAATGTTAACTGTTACAGCAATAATAAAGCCAAAGGAACAGAAACAGAAAGGCAAATACAAGCGTGTATGGAAATGCAAATGCAAGTATGTATGGAAACACAACTGGTAACGCAGCATGGTCACAGTACCGCAATTGAAATACAAATGGTAACTGTAACAGCAACAGTAACACCAAAGAAAACAGAAACAGAAATGCAAATGCAGTGTGTACAGAAACACAAAGTGTAATGCACACAGTCAGGTTACCACAATTGTAAATGGAAATGGTAATGGTAACAGCAACAATAACCAAGGAAACAGAAACGAAATGCAAATGCATCATGTAATGGAACGCAAACCGTACGCGATGGTGATGGTACTGTAATTGTAAATGCAAATGGTAACTGTGACAGCAACAATAACACTAAAAGAAACAGAAATGCATGCTCAAAAGCAAACGCAAGAGCATACAAAACTAAAACCATTACATGCACGGTCATGGTACCGCAGCGGAAATGCAAATGGTAATTGTAACCGCAACAATGATGCCAAAGAAAACATGAATAGAAATGCAAGCGCAAGCGCATATGGAAACGCAAACCATAATGCACATGATCACGGCAAAGCAATTGGAAATGCAAATGGTAATGGTAATAGCAACAGTTACGCCAAAGGAAAGAGAAGCACAAATGCAAGCACATACGGAAACACAACTGTAATGCATCGCATCACAGTACCGCTTATTGAAATGCAATGGTAACGGTAACAGCAATGATGACACAAAATGAAAGACAAATGCAAACACAAACAAAGGGTGGCAGCAAATGCAAATGGTAATGTGCAAGGTGAAGCAAATCGAAACACAAACAGAAACAGTAGTGGAGACACAAAGCGGTAACAGTAATGCAAATGCAAGTGCAAATGAAAACGCATAAGGGTAACACACGGTGGAGTACATGGAACACTAATGCAAAGGGTACGGAAATGCAAGTGGAAACACTAAGTATAACAGTAAGTGGTGCGCACACCAATACTTTTCCCCAACAGCTGCATAGAGAAACACTGTGACTACAAAGAATGTATGCATAATAATGGGTCTTGGACCAGAAAATGAGCACTTGGAATACTAAATTGCTTATATCTCAGAAACACGTCTGACGTAGAAAAAATTAAATTTCATATGATTCCTGATCTTTCCTGGCTAGTTTGCATTAGCCCCTAGTGGGGCTAAGCATTTCTGATGAAAAGTCCGTATCTCACACCATTATATTATAGAGGTGCGATCTCGCTTCTATAGTTAGGTTGAGTAGGCACTTTAATGTTAAACCACAATTTTTGCACGTTAATAGCTTTGCAATCATTCAAAGGATTTGCACAAAATTTGAATGTGTGGTCTGATATGGTAGCTCTCTTGATTTACTAAGTTTTTTTCGATCATAATTACAGCTTCTGCCCAGCAAAACATAAAAAATTCATTTTTACCACTTTTGATGCTTTTGTGCATGATGCTGCGACCACACCCTGTGGTCTTTTGGTCTGAAATTTGGAACATAGAAGAGCTTTGGTCATGGAAAAATCTAGTGGTGGTTTGGTAAAAATATCAATCTGTTCCAGAGTTATATAATTTTACATTTTCAGGATCTGAGCATGATCAGTTCACTCCAAAATTTATGTATATTTTGCAAACTAAAAGGATCTATGCGGTCAAGGATTTTGTCAGCTTGCGAACTAGGATTGTAAAAAATCTTAGTCCATCAAAACATTTCTTGTCTGCTAGCCGCCATCTTGTTTTCAGTTCTTCAGCCAAACAAAATATTGTAACTTTGTCCACAGGTGACTTTTGGGCCAAATGAGGCATGGATTTTGTTCAGGGTGACATCCTCTACAAAGCCATGCCTTTGGTTTGGTTAATTTTTGTCAAAAATAGCTCTTAAAAATGTTCAATTCTTTGACCGTGACTCGCTAACGATCCTAGTCCACAAGCCGACAAAATCCTAGTCCATGAGACCATCCTGGTCTGCAAGTCTTGTCCATCATTGAGTGATCAGATAGCAGGAATTTTGTGACCAGATGTCCCTGATGGCATGACCAGATGACCCCTTGTGGATCAAGATTAAGGTGATGGACTAGGATTTTGCAACCTCATGAACTAAAAATCCTAGTTACGTCAGAAAATTCCTGGTCTGCAAGCCACCATCTTGTTTTCAGTTTTCCTGGAAACAAAATGTCGTAACTTTCTCCACGTGAGACTTTTGAGCTAGATGAGGCATGGATTTTGCTCAGGGTTATGCCCTCTACAAAGTCATGCCTTTTTTTGGTTCATTTTTGTCAAAAACAGTTTTCAAAATGTAAAAATTCTTTGACCATGACTCACTAATGATCCTAGTCTGTGAGCTGACAAAATCCTAGTCCATGAGAGCGATCCTGGTCAGCAAGCCTTGTCGGTCATGGGGTGACCAGATAGTCAGAATTTCATGACCAGATATCCCTGATGGTGTGACCATATGTCCGATGATGGACAAGGATTTTGACAGCTCGTAAACGAGGATTGATCTGATAGCCCGAGATTTTGCTATCTCATGAATTAAGATTTTTAAAGGTGTAAAATTTTACAATTGCATAGCTCATTAATGGTTTTGTCTTTTTACTTTACATTTATAAGATGTTGAGGGATGCCCTACAGATGTGAATTATGCTGTTTAGGTGTTGGGGAATTAAGTGGTTCTATAGATATGCTATCATGAAGTTTAGATTTTCCCCTTGTAGGCCTTTCAGCTCCCGTATCTCAAAAACTATGCGATATACAAGTTTTCACTACTGGCACATTAGATCACCTATAGGTGATCTATACTCCTGAACAACATTAGAAAGCATAGAGTAAGCCTGCAGTGGAATTTTTTGTAGGTTACACGGTTAATGAGATATTGTGAAATTATTGTCACATTAGGGTTGAAAGAGTGCCTGTCCAGTGCTTTTCTGTGCCTGTATCTCATAAGCGATGTGAGATACAGGTTTGGACACTTGTTGTTGTCATGTATAGTACTCACTGTCATGATTACAATGCCACTGAATTTTGTTTTCTACCTGCCACGGTTCCTGCGATATTGGCAAATTAGTGTTACAAGGGTTCCTTGCCCTATAGGGCTGCTGTGGCTCTGTAGCTATACGTGAAGTCGGAATGCAGGCCTGAGGGCCTCCACAGATGCATATTGTTGTGCAGAAATTGGTAACTTTTGGGCCCTGTACTCCCACCAATACATGTTTTCACTAGTTATATTACACGTTTTCAAAAAGTAAGCAAATTCATGGCAAAAGAATGCATTTAGTGCATCAGTTAGGGTTAAAGCAACAAAAGTGAGGAAATGAAATGTTAGGCTGCAGCCTCTAATCCCCATAACACAACACACACCATCCTCCACAGACTGATAGACACAGAGGTGTGCCAAGGGGTCATGAGGCCTAACTCTTACCCCATTCTCCACTACTGTAACATGTCAACCTGTTTACACATGGAATGGGGTAAAGTTGGGCCACACAACCCCATGGCACACCCCAGCATTTGTCAGTCTGTGGAGGAAGGGTGTGTGTGTTGTGTAGTGGGGTATTGGGGCTCAACCCTAACGTTTCATTTCTCACTTTTGTTGCTTTAACCCTAACTGATACATTAAATGCAGTTTTTGAATAAAATAATATATATATATATATATATATATATATATTATAGTGGCACATAGTGCCACCATAATTAAGTTATGTAAGCACATTAACGTTCAATCTCAAATTTTGCACCTTAATAACTTTGCCACCGTATGATGGATTTGCCTGAAATTTTGCATGTGCAGTCTGGTACCATATATCTCTGGATCTGACAAGTTGCATTATGGTCACAGGTATGGTTGTGGAGCTGCAGAAGGCCAAAAACACACTAAAAACAGACTTTTTGCATTTGTTTGATTAGCCCATAGCCCACACAGTTTCTCCGTTTGGTCCAAAATGTTCAGGAAGAGAAGTCTTGGTCACTGATGTGTCTTTTGAAGATTTGGTGTAAACATAGTAAACCATTCAAAGTTATTCAAAAAACAAATTTGCCATTATAGTCAATGGAAAAGTTAGCAAAATCACAAAATGTTCGTAAATGCCATTTTACTTTTGCAAATGACCCTTTTACTTTTGTGATTCAGCCATCTTGTTTACAGTTAGTGACACAGAAAAATGCCTGGTGTTTAAAATTAGGACCATCTAGGTAAACACTGATTGTTGTTTACTAATGGGATCCTGAGGATGCTAGCCCTATCTTTTTTAAACCCCACAGAAATGGCTTTTCCAACTTCAAGGAAAAAGTGCTTTCACAAAATACTTTCACAAATGCAAAAGTTTTGTGACTTTTTGCTAAACTTTCATGATTCATGAAATAAATTTTCCAAAAGTAGTCTAAAATAACTTCAAATCTGTACCATCCTACTCAAATATATCACAGTCACCTTTTAAGTCAGACTCATTACCCAGGGTTTAAATAAGGGCAAAGTAGTAATGCTCACTGCTCTCAGATGTGCCTAGATATAATTTGTAGTGGTCAATGAGCCATGGTTTATATCTCTTTATGAGACAGCCATCCTCCTCTGACCTTGTAAATGTCACATGTGCAATCTGGTGAGACATCCATCTTGAAGTCGTACCATTTAGCCACCTCAAATAGAGACATACCATCCATGTCTTCATCTCTACAGGGCTAGTATGTGTCAATGAGGTTATTCTTCAAGATATGTCTTGAAGAGGGTCTGTTGTCAGCCAGTTCCTCAATCTCAGCATGAGGAATAAGTACACATTGCACTTCTCTTTGTAGTTTACACTTTGTAGTTTATCCCTTACCCAGGTGATCAACGTGCCAACCAGGCACAAGGTGAAAACTGGCAACCATTCACTTCTTGACTGGGCACTTACCTCAAACCCCACTTCGGATACTGTCTGCGGAATAATGTTGGACTCCCTGAGTGACCACTGCCCTATCTACTGCACCTGGTCTAATAAACCTCCCAGACTGACTGCCAGACTGCCAGGCATTGTTGCAAGGAACTACAGCAGACTTGAACCAGCAGGCCTCTATGCTGACCTCTCAAAGGCGGAATGGGGAGCTATTGTCTCCCTTCCCACTATAGGCGGCCCTCAAATACTTTTCCCAGACATTCCTGGGCATAGTAAACTGTCACGTCCCTGGAAAAACTAAGGGTTCAGGGCAAGTGCCATAAATGGCTATACCCTGAGCTAAAACACACCATGAGACTCCGGGACAAGGCCTGGGGCTCTACAAATCTTCTGGCACAATATCTGACTGGGAGAGCTACCGGGCTTGTGAAACAAGTGTAAACAGGCCACAAAACTGGCTAAGTCAAAATACCTCAGAGACCTCCAATTGGACAACTTACGTGACCCTAAGAGTTCTGGGGCCACATAAACTCCCTCCTGAAGGGTCGCAAGCAGGAACACAGTGCTATGGTCCTAGACGCGAAACATCTCTACTGATGACCCCACTAAGGTGGCTGGAAGCATTTAGTGCAGCCTTTTCCTATCCCCCTGCCTGCTCTTCATCCGTACAGGGCCTCCCCTCTCACCCACCTTGACACAGAGCTCTCTCAACTCTTATTCCACCTGAAACTTGTAGACACCTACACAGTGCTTCCACTACTCTTCAAAATTAACCCTGATTCATCTACAGGCAGTGATCAGCTAGAACCTCACCTACTGAGGGCTGCGGCACCAGCCATTGCCTACCCTTAGCCCTACTCATTAACCGATCCCTTCAGGAAGGGCAGTCCCCAGTAAATGGAAAGGTGCCACCATAGTTCCAATCCATAAAAGGAACCGGGACAGGGTGGAGAATTATAGACCTATCTCCTCCTCTGCCCTCTGGGAAAAATCCTTGAAAGAGTAGTCTACGATCAGCTGCAAGGCTACCTGGAACAGCACCTACTCCTCTCTAAGGTCCAGCATGGCTTTCGGAAAGATCATGGCACTGACACTGCCCTAGTCAGACTAACAACTGACATACTCAATGCCATGGACCAGGGCACCCCTATGGGGGCACTATTCATCGACCTCTCAAGGGCCTTTGACATGGTCAGTCATAAGCTGCTCCTCTCAAAGCTGGAATGGCTTGGTTGGATCAGCTCTCTCTCTCTGGGTCACTAGCTACCTGACTAACAGAACTCAGATAATGCGTTGGCAGGGCACCCACTCAAACCCCAGACCGGTGGTTGCTGGGGTACCCCAGGCTCCATACTAGGACCTCTGCTGTTCTCCCTGTTTGTAAATGACATAGCTGGGGTGTGTGCACCCTGCAACCTACTACTCTATGCCGATGATACTGTAATCTATCACAGCGACCCCCAATCCTCCGTTATGCAACTGAACTTCAAGCCTGCATGGCAAAACTCGAAACATGGTTCACTGCTAATCACCTCAAGCTAAATGAGGACAAGACTAAAGCTGTCCTCTTCGGGACCAAGGTGACTGGGTAAAGACCGTAGTGGTCTTCTCCCCATACTATCAGCTCGAGGAATGCGTGTCGAGGTCACTGACCAGTTTAAGTATCTTGGGGTTACCCTTGACCAGAAGCTAACCTACAAACCCCACATAGATGTCCTAACTAAATCTATCCACCAGAGACTGGGCATGCTATACTGCCTTGGGAACTCCTCTCGGGAGAAGCACGTAGAACCATTGCTAACTGCAACCTCCTCCCCACCCTACTCTATGGTTCCACTGTACAGTCCCTCAGAGACTGAGCTAACCAATCTCTTACCCTCTACCACCGCATTGCTCGCTTGCAACACACTCCCCAGGCGGCATCATCACGAAGCTCTTAGGACCTAAACTGGCCAGCTCTCAAGCTAAACTGTCCTTTTCCCTGCCTGCCTTTCCTACAAACTTCTCTCCACACACCATCCACCTCACCTTAGAGACCTGCTTACCCTAAAGTCCCTTCTGAAACCTCGGTCTACCTCAAGTCAATGCTTGAACTTGCCCCACATCCGCACCAATCAAGGAAAATGCTCCTTCAGTTCACCGCCTCTCATTTCTGAAATCTCTCCCCCTTCCCTAGACAAACCCTCCCTCTCTCTCTTTCAAGGCCGGTCTCAAAGTCTACCTCCTGGAACTGAGTCACTGCTGCTGCTGCAACTGCTAGATAAGCTCACTACCCCTTATGACCTAATCTGGTTATCTAATAATCCTTGGCACCACAAGCACCAAAAATCCTCTATTAATTGAATATTCTTCACAAACCGTGTTATGTTTTCTCCTCTTGAATTGACCCATGGACTTTTGTTTTCCCCTGAGCAATGCAATTTTTCTCTGAATGATGTTTACTTGTTACATACTCTCTGTCTCTGCCTTACTGTTGTATAATCCTCCTGTACAAATTGTATATATATTTTTTCTCTGAAGCTGTTTGTACAAACTGTATACAAATTTTTAAGCTGTATAATGCACCTTATGTAAAGTTGGTGGTGTATTCACCCCAGGTCACCCTGAAAAAGGGACCTTTGGTCTCAGTGGGCTTACCTGGTTAACAAAATCCAAATAAATAAATAAATAAAATTGCACAGCATCGGATTTGCAATACAAATGTGTACCGATCAAGCGATTGCCAGCCTCATAAGAATCACATATTCTGTGTGATAGGGTCTTGAATCCCAGTGACCACAGCTGTGATGTCAGTGACTTGCTTGAACTGGCAATATCATCCCAAAGATCTTGCAAGCTAGTCTGTTCATGTTTGGTGATGTACAAGTGACATACCGAACCAGAGCAACGAGTTGTAAGTCACACACTAAACATCTATGTTTGCTTGCCACATTAGAAGAAGAGTGGGGTTTAGCCATTGATGTACACCTCATTCTCATCCCTGGGTAACTCATATACCCTCTTGGCTGATTTTGCCTTCAAGTGGTGTCTCATCACTGAAAATAGTTCATTCATGCGACCATCCTGACAGACACGTCTGGGAAATGAAGCAACATCTTGTGTACCAATCGGATTTGTTCTTCACTATCCAGTGGCAGAATTTCACACAAATATGGTGTTGGAACTTCTGCACCAACTTCCAGATGTAGGACTGTCATACTTGTCCGGTATGCAGCAAGTGATGTATGCTTAATGAATGCTAGCACTTCTTCTGCTTCATGTTCACCTATGCATGGGGCATCCTTGATTCATATATGAACATGAGGAGTGCCTCGTGATTGATATTCCATCCTCCAGAAGTAATGCTGTACAATACCAAGAGGCGATTGTCCTTGACAAAATGAAAGTCAGAATATCATGGAATCGCCTGTGAAAATGTCTAGTCACAGGCACTGGGTCAAGTGAGCACATTTCTCTGACAGTCATTGATGAAATCCCTCTACATCACAATTTTCCCACTTCAAGAGTTCAGTGACCTCCTCCCAGGTATACCGGCACAGCTGAGTGTGACAAACCATGTGGCTGTGCCGTACTCTCACAACATAGCCATCTCCTCAGAGTGTCTGCGATACTAGTATTCTTTGGTGCCACGTGAGACTTGACAGAATGGAAGACAAATTGACTTGCACATTTTCATCCTTTTACCTTAATTTCTGCAAAAACTCTATGGCAGTGATTCCTTCAAGTGAAATTGTGAGCCATATAGTATGTGCAATAGATGCAGACAGTATGCTAAGCTCACTCCAGAGGAGATGGAACAGGTACTGTATGTTGCATCTGAATTTGCCATCCTTACTGAACACATGACTAGTACGATATTCAGCACCTTGCACAAGCACTTCTCTATCATCTAGACATCCACCTGACCCTTTTGGGAATAAATCTGGAAAGCAAAGTGCTTCCAATGTTACCTCCCAAATGCTGACAGTCTCAACTTCCACCTGTTTCATTTGGCGCAAATGTTATTCCCTACTGGATCTCTGCCATGCAGTGGGTGTATTGTGTACTGTTAATACACATTATCATTTGTCTCTACATTGACCTTCTCAATCATTGGTTTTGTGGTATCCAACACATCGTGTTCAGCACACATGCTACTCATCACGATCAATGTCAAGGTCTGCATAAAGGGATTGTTCCTCTTCAAGTAAGTGAGAGCAAGCTTCACCTTCTGTACATTGACATCATCCTGCCAAATGACCTTCAACTTTGTTGGAACACCATTGACAAGAATCACCAAACTGTTTCAAGGAGATTTTCCTCCACATTTTCCTGCAGAGGAAGTGGGAGATACTGTACATAATGGAACTCTTAAGAGACCTAATGAGTTATTTTTGTGGAGTGTTCCATGTTTTGTATTCAGACATAGGATAGTTTGAAATGTTTCATTGTCTGAATAAGAATCCATTCAAACATATTCAATGTGGTAATCTCAGCAGGCATAGCATATGCCTCCATATTGTTCAACAGTGACCTTGGTGGCAGAGTGTTAGCCTTCACCTTGGAGAAACAGTGCTTGAACATCACAATGATTGAGTCTAACTGAAGTCACACTTTAACAGAAGAAATGCTTACAGTCGAAACCACATGTCATTGTACGGTGACAGGGTTTCAGGTTCATTTTGACCATTTGTTTCTCGTAACAGAGCCGATCACATGACACATATACAGAGTCAAATTTCTCTGTCTTTACCAACTCAGATTTGGTATTGGACTCCCCAAACTGCTTGAGAATATCTGTTTCTAAGACAGAGACAGAGTTTCCATCAGCAATTGATGACTGATCAATCACAGTATCTGTCACACTGCTGTCACGTTGAAGCTGTTTAGAAATGTCATGACACCATTCATGTCACCAGACTGCAATAACTCATTCAGACGAGTATAGTGCTCAACAAATCATTGCACCTCATAGACTCCATACACAAAGTTACACATCCCTGATTGATGCACTTCCAGCATTTGCATGTGGTGAAATACACTGTTGCAAACATCACTATCTAGGCATGGCGAATGACCCATAAGTGCAGTATGTGGATGTATCTCTCAAGGTCTATAGTCTCAAAGAGGTTATGTCTGTCTTTATGATCAGTAATGAAAAACAAGTTGATGAAGTGCGACCTACTCAAGCGATGATTGCCTCTGGTTGCAAGTTGCATCACATGTCCATGACAGACAGTGATGCTTATGAGGCTGAACAGTTGCTTCAAACTCATCATCTGACTGTGTTGTAATGTCATCACATACAATCAGCATATTACACAGTTTACAGAACTAGCTTTCCTTTTCTGTAAGTAATATGACTCCTCCCAGAAATATGCCTCTTAGTGCTGTGTGTGTAGTCAGCTACCTGTGGAAATGTCACAGAAGTTGTGTTGGTTCAAGACAGGATAGCATTGTAGCCTCATCTTAATGCTGTACACAACTTTCATGAACTGCTGAAGTACATGTGCCATTTATAGCCTAGCGTTGAAGAACAAATAGTGCTCTATTAACAAATGTACAGACTCTGAGACACAATTTCATCAAAGACAGATTACTCTTTTTTCCACTCACGTCTCATCAAAGCAGCAATAAATCTATCAATCTTAGCTTTAGAAGCTAGTAATGGGAAATACTTTTGCTTCCTCAGATGAGCATCAGCAGCCATGGCTTTACACTGCTGTTTAGTACTCTTCTTTATGCATGCCTTTGCAACATTACTCTTCCATCTGAAAGATTTCTACAACTGTTGCTGAGCTGTGCATTTTGTCTTGCAGTTGAGCAGGGCGTACTGTTTCTGTGGAGTGTGCAACCTGTGAAGTCACTCCTTGGCGGAATACTGATTCAGTTTACTTCTTGATGTACCATGTGTGATTTTGAACCACTCTTAAGCAACAGTGTACTACTATAATACCTATTTCATCTCTGCACAGAACTGTGTCTCTGCTAGAAGGCATCTTTCTTCTCTACAAATTCACATTAGTGTGGGACAATGTGCCATAAGTTTCAGATAGCTGTACAAGAAATAGAGAAAAACAAATATTTAGTGCTGAGAAAACTTCTTTGAAATAACATTACATAGTCACATGCACTGTTCATGTGTCATGTTATGGGAATAAATGACACTGCTAAGAAAACATTGCAGATAATCCTTCTCACAGCAGAACACTAGTGAAGGCAACACACAGTGCTTTTAAATGTCACAGAACAGAAGCTGACTTATAACATGAGAAAATATGTACAAATATGGCAGAAACTAAATTATTATAAAAATTTTAACTATCCACACTATTTTTGTAAAAACAGTTTTTGCAACATTTTCAAAAAGTAGTGTCAGATGTACGACAGTGTCACAAATATTTGTGTCTTGAGCATGACAGTGCTGCAAATTTTAGTGTTGTCAGCAAGACACTGTAGAATAGTAGTGTCACAAAATAGTGTCACACATATGAAAGTATTGAATAATAGTGTCGTGACACAAGCGTGTTGAATAATTACATAAAAAACACCCACTTTAACTAAGCCAATCAGACACTGCTTTGTATTTGAGTGACAGATGCTCACATCAATGGAACATAACATTGTTCAGGCCATGTCAGGCAATCAATCACAAGTGCTGAAGACTGAAGAGGAAGGGCATAGCAGCCATTTTACAAAAACTGAGATGCACTGCTTTACTTCATGTAAGTACATCACATTTTCTATACAATTTTCTAGTATTATAAAACTGATACTATCACAAAAAAAGCATTAAACAAAATGATTTTTACTGCTCTGTTTGACTATGGCAATATAAATAAGTTGTTATGCTGTGAAAGAAGTTATTACTGTTCAAAATCAGAGTGTCAATGAATACTTACTAGCACAGATGAGGCTGCAAATGGAGGCAGAAAACAAGCAGCACATGTATCATAGTACAACAGGCAACCAATCATAGCTGTCTGTTTACTTGTGATTGTTTGAACTAGCCTATGACAATGTAGTTTTCCCCACCTAGAACTTGCAAATTTTCTGGTTGACAGGAACTGCACCCATTCAGTGTAGTCATAGTGCAAGCATCCACTGTATCAGATAACCATGAGAAAGCATTTACTAATTAGTATGTTAATCACTGGGTTTGGCACAGCCACCAAAGCAATGTTGAAGGAGAGAGGGAAATTTCAGTTTCATATTCAGTAGTGACTAGACACTGCAGGACAAACACTGATTGTTTGGGTAAGCTCTCTGTCTGCTTCTCAGTTTAAAACCTCAGAATGGCAGAAAACAGCAAATGGACTGTGTGGATCTTTGGCAGCAACATAGTACAATGAGCTTCAGAGTATGCTCAGGAAGTGATTTTGACAAATACCTGCAGCTTCCAAATTGCTTTGTTAAGTGGTTTGGCAGGGAGGCATGAGGTGGGAGCATCTCATGCCAACAATGCACAGAACTACTGAGCACTCAAGCTCATCTGGACATACTGCTGATTCATCTTGAGGCAATGATTTAGGCACCAAACAATGTGTAGATTTAGTGACAAAGCAAAATTGGGCTTCTTGTATTATGGGTATGTAACCTGCCTGTAAGATCATTTTTTCAGATATTACAGAGCACAGGGTCTGGAAAGCAGAACAGCACATGTACCTGATTGACAGGGCATGAAAAAAAGTAAACATGTAAATATCTGGATATCTGCACATGTCTGGGATGCACACCATCGTCACCCTGAAATTAAGTATTGTAATGATTGACTAATCCTACCAGATGTTGTGCACTTCTCTCATGCTGGCAATTGCCTTTTCGGGGAGACCTTCAAGATGGAATCCTCACAGTCCACTAAAAATATCACTTTTAAAATGTGCACCATTAAAAAATGGTTCATTTAAGAGCCACAAAACCTTGGTCAAAATAGAGCTGCATACATAGCACACATAACACAAACACATGCAATCTGTCTTTCACAGTACCGTAGTAGGTTTGATGCATGGACATGTTGAAAATTGTGACATGTGTACAACTTTTGTCAGCAAGATTTAATATTAATGATTAGGCATCTGGTTTGAGTATGCCTATACTGCAGTTCAAACATGACATATGGGAGATAGTAGTGTGTTCTTTATGTGATGTAATGTAACTATCACTGTTGTCATATGTCATAACTTGAAATCAGAACTGTACAATCTTAATAACCATGGTGTCTGCATATGGATAATTAAAAAGCTGAACAGAAGACAACCATACAGATATAAGAATATACCATAGTAACGTACCATTGTCTGTCTCTCTATTCATTGCATCACTAAAACAACAAAAGCAAACATGAGGTTCTGGAGTCTGAGAAGGTGTGCTGCTTGGTCGAGGCAGCTCAAAAAGGAAACCTGAAGGTGCTGATGAGCAGCACTAACAGGAAGTTAGATGTCATGTGGAGGTGCATCAACATGCACCTCCACATCTGCTCAAAATCAAAACAAAACATCAATTATGTGCAAGCGGAAGTGAAAGCTGTTGCTCCAGTGTTTTCATATTAAAAAACACAAGGAGATACTGAACAACAATGCTGGCTGGTTCTACCTCACATATGAGATGTGGGAGGCTGCTAGCAAGCCTGCTGCTGGGAGCACCTACAACATTGTGAGTATAGAAGCCATTTCCTAGTCAAGCACAATATACTGTATATGACACTTTTAAGAATGATGTGCAGTAAAATTTAGGTGCACTACCAGTTATTGCATAGTATTGGCATTGCATAACAGAGAAAGCGTACAGAAGACACCATGGCTGTAGTACATCTACCTTCAAAATGTATGCAGGAACAATAAGCAATTGTGGTGAACATGGGAAAAACCGTGCTATGAAAGGTTAGTGATATATATATTACTGTACATGGTCTTAAAATGCAAGATATAAAAAGAGCACAGTCACTGTCATCTCATATGTGAGGTAGAACCAGCCAGCATTTTATTGACTATTATTATGTGTTAAATGAATGCTGTTTCATTTTATCTACCTGAGGAGACCTTAGAATACTATTTTTCTTAAGGCATACAATAGTACACAGCTGTACAGACAGTAATAGAAAACTCAAGACAAGAGAATTCTAAGGAGCAGAGCATATTAGCAATGTTGAAACAAATCTGTAATGAATTACTGAGAGATACGTACAACAATCTAAAATATATTTATTATTATTTATTCACAGGACATCAGAGGCACTCCTACCACATGCAGAGGTAGTACCAGCAGAGGCTGAGGCTGTGGAGGCCCAGCAGTCTGACACTGATATTGTCATCTTTGTCGAGTCAGAAGGTAAGACAATCCTATTGAAATGATATGAATGGCTGTTCTGTAGTTGGTAGGCATACCATGGGTGATCCTCCACAAGTACTCAGTCTCCTAACTTGTGTCCACCTAGAATCAGAGAGGTATACCGTTGATGTCCTGAGGTTTAGATTCAATGTGGCTTTGCACTCAGGATGCAGTGCCTAATCTGGTAGCAAGAGGTGGGGCATCACCTGGCTAAGTCTGTGCAACTCCTAACTGTACTAACTTGTGTGCTCTTGCAATCAGGAAGTGTATCATTGAAGTCCATGGCTTTCATTTTGCTGCTGCTACCCACTCAGGATGCAGTACCTGGTTTTGGGGGGCATTGCCTGGCTGAGTCCATGCAACTCTAACTGTGCTAACTTGTGTGCACCTGCAATCAGGAGGTGTACCATTGATATCCATGCCTTTAGTTTTGCTGTGGCTCTCCACTCAGGATGCAGTATCTGGTTTGGGGGGCATTGCTATTGAGTCTGTGCAACTCCTAACTGTGCTAACTTGTGTGTACTTGCAATCAGGAAGATGTACCATTGATATCCATGGCTTTAGTTTTGCTGTGGCTCACCACTCAGGATGCACTACCTGCTCAGGGGGCATAGCCTGGCTGATGCCATGCAACTCCTAACAATGCTAATTTGTCTGGGGACCTGCCAAGCTGAGGCTGTACAACACCTAACTGTTGCTAACTTGTGCACCTCCAATGAGAGAGGTACCACTGATTTTCCAAGGCTGTAGTTTTGCTGTGGCTCTCCACTCAGGATGCGCTACCAGCTCGAGGGGGCATTGCTTGTTGAGGCTGTACAACCACTAACTGTGCTAACTTGTGTGCCCTGCAATCAGGGAAGTGTATCATTGGTCCATGGTTTCTTTGCTTTGCTGCTGCCACCCACTCAGGGTGCAGTACCTGGTTTTGGGGGCATTGCCTGGCTGAGTCCATGCAACTCCTAACTGTAGGCACATGTGTGCACCTGCAATCAGAGAGGTGTACCATTGATATCCATGCCTTTATTTTGCTGTGGTTTCCACTCAGGATGCAGTACCTGGTTTGGGGGCATTGCTAGCTGAGTCTGTGCAACTCCTAACTGTGCTAACTTGTGTGTACCTGCAATCAGGAAGGTGTACCATTGATATCCATGGCTTTAGTTTTGCTGTAGCTCACCACTCAGGATGCACTACCTGCTCGGGGGCATAGCCTGGCTGATGCCATGCAACTCTAACCATGCTAATTTGTCTGGAGGCCTTGCCAGCCAGAGGCTGTACAACACCAACTGTGCTAACTTGTGTCACCTCCAATGAGAAAAGTACCATTGATGTCCGTGGCTGTAGTTTTGCTGTGGCTCTCCACTCAGGATGCACTACCAGCTCGAGGGGCATTGCCTTGTTGAGGGCCGTACAACTGCTAACTGTGCTAATTGTGTGCACCTGCAGTCAGGAAGGTGTGCCGTTGATGTCAATACCTTTCTTTTGCTGTGGCTCTCCATTTACGTGCAGTACCTGGTCTGGGGGAGGCACTGCTGCGCCAAGTCTGTACAACTTCTCAGTGTCCTAACTTGAGTGCACCTGCAACCATGGAGATCTACTGTTGATGTCCATGGCTGTAGTCTTGCTGTGGCTTTTCACCAGGATGCAGTACCTGCTCCACCAGCTGAGGCCATTTTGTCGCTGTGGAATAACCCTAACTGATTAAACAGGTTTTTTGACCATGAATTTCCCTTCTTTTAGAGAATTAGCACTATAAATAGTGAATGAAATGTAGTGGTTAGAGCATGGGCCCTTCCAGCCCCGCGCTCCCACCTATGATTTTTAGTCACATAGCAATGGTAACTGCAACAGAAAAGCAAGCGCAAATGGTAACACACAAGGTGATGCAAATGTAAATTGCAATGCAAACAGTAAAATGAACACAAGTGCAAAGGTGACGGCAAAGCAAACAGTAACGCAAATGTTAACGAAGGAAATGTACACAGTGGTGTACATGGAATGCTAACGAAATGGGTATGGAAATGCAAGTGGAAACATTAAGTGTAATAGTAACAGAACCACACATCCTGGTTTTCCCTAACAGTTGCATAGAGAAACATGGTGAGTACAAAGAATGTATGCATAATAACAGGCATCGGAGCAAAAATGAGCACTTGGGATATTAAATTGCTTATATCTCAGGAACCATAGGATGTAGAAAAAAAAAAATCGTATTATTTATGACTTTCCAGGCTAGTTTTGCACTTAGCTCCCTAGTGGGGGCTAAGCATTTTTGTGATGAAAAGACTGCATCTTTAAGCATTTCTGAGATACGCTCAAAGGAGCTAAAGGATGCCAGCAGTTAGTCAATAGGAAAAGCATCAATTTCAGAGCACTGTAACTTTCCATACATGCAATATTTTGTCACCAAACCACAGAAAGGCACATCTGTAGGATGTTGGCTTTCTTCCCTCAAATTTCAGCCCAAAAAAATAAACCAGTGTTTGACAGCAGGGTGTCAAAATTCCTGTTATTTTACCCATAGTAACGAATAGTAGTGTCGCAAAATACGACACTTTCACAAAAAAATCACAAAAGTGTTGCAGGTCTCGACACTATTGTGTGACACTACTTTTCCAAAAATTGTAAAAACATATTTCTGGGGTGTTTAACCCCAAAATAAAGACATGCCTAGCATCCTTAGGGTCCGACTAGGTAAACACAAAAAGAATTGTGTCCCTAGAGAGTCCAAATTTTAAATGCTAATCATTTCTGTGATCAGTAACTGAAAACAAAATGGCGTATTTGTGACACTACTTGGGTCATTTGCAACACTACAATCCACATTTGCAACACTGTCAAACTTTTTGTTAACTTTTCCTTGACTATAATGGGAAATTTGTTGTTTGAATAACTTTTGAACCATTCAGTATTTTTTCACAAAATCTTCAAAGGCACATCAGGGACCGATGTTCTCTGAAGTTTCTGGACTGTTTGTGCAAACGTGCAACCTGTAGGCATGTGCAAAGAATGCTAAAAAGCATAAATGCACTAGGGAATGTCACTTAATAACTCTGCAACCGTGATAATCGACTGGCAAGGAACTTGGCAGATCCCAATATCTATGCAACCACTATGCATATGAATAACTTAGGCAATTCTGTCATATAGCAAAGTTATGAAGGTGCAAATTTCACACTTAACCTTAAATGGAGTAATCAATCCTAACTATAATATATAGTAGTGATGCATAGTTAGGTTGAGTACACACTTTAATGTTAAACCTCAAATTTTGCATCTTAATAACTTTACCACCGTATGACAGATTTGCCTGTAATTTTGCATGTGTGGTCTGGTACCACAGATCTCTGGATATGGTAAGTTGTGTTACAGTTGGTTATACAGTTGCAAATCTGCAGAATGCCAAACTGACTTTTGCATATTTCTTTGCTCGCACCTACAGCCAGCACAATTTGTCAGTTTGGTTTGAAATCTTCAGGAAGATGCACTCTGTGTCACCAATGTGCCTTTTGAAAATTTGGTGTAAAATTTTAAACCATTCAGAAGTTCTTCAAAAACTAATTTCCATTATAGTCAATGGGGAAACATATTTGTCTCATGAAAGTGTCACAATGCAGTTTTCCTTTTGCAATGGCTCTTTTACTTTCGTGCTGCCTCCATCTTATTTTCAGTTAGCGAAGAGAGAAAATGCTTGGCATTTAGATTTCGGACTCTCTAGGTAAAGAGTGACTGTTTGGTTTACCTAGTTGGGCCCTGAGGATGCCAGCCCTTTTTAGGGGTAAGCCCTCCCGTGAAAGTCCATTTTCAAACTCAGAGCCCCAGTACTTTTTGAAAATCGTGGTAAAAGCTTTTGCAAACTTTGCAAATGCAAAGTTTTGTGCTGTTTTTGCTAAACTTAGGTGATTTGTGAAAGAACTTTGACCAAAAACTGCAAATCTTTGCCATCCTCCTGCACAAAATGGTTGGATCTTTTGGGATGACATTTGCAGGTGTGAAGCCTTAGTCCCACAGATATGCCTTTCGGTGGTTTGGTGTCAAACATTCAAAGGGCCCAAAGTTACAGTGTCCCAAAGCTGAGAAATTCCCATAGGATAACATTGCAGCATCCATTATGCCTTTTTAGCCCCATATCTTAAAATGAAGTGAGATACGAAGTTTGCTACCTCCAGGTTAGTTCACCTTCAGGTGAACTAACCTGTAAAACAAGTTTGGAAATCATAGATTGCACCAGCTGTGAAATGTTTTTCCTTCTTTCTCGGTTACAGAGATATTGGCAAAAAACATGTTCCAAGGGTTCCAAGGTGCCTTTTCAATGCATTTCAGTGCCGTATCTTATAAACCATACGAGATACAGATTTGGTCTACTTTTTATGTCACATGGGCATCTCTGTCATGATTACAATGACACTTGAATTTTTTCCTGGCTACGGTTTCTGAGATATTTGCACATTACTGTTACAATGGAATAATCTCAAGTTTCTAAAGCAAACCAAGATTCCAGCATATTGTAAAATTTTGTCACTAAATGCTCGATCCATAATCTTGTCTAAAATGGCAGAATTAGAAGTGATCATAACACCCACAATATAGGAATCATATCAGTTATGGAAACCTGGTGGATAATACATCCACTTTATTGAAACACATTCAGGGCCATAAACTCTATCATAAAGATAGAAAGCATAGGCAAGGTGGTGGGCGTCTGTCTGTATATTCATGACAACATCAAATCCCATGAAATCTAATTTTCCACTACGACAGAAAGTATCTGGGTGTCTGTTTAATTCATGAGTCAACCACAGATATCCCTGGGCACATGTGACAGGCACCTCTCACTTGATCCCAATTATGTCTTAACCTCACTAAATGATATCTCCATTTTCTGATAAAGAGGACACTATTATACTGGGTGACTTTAATTTTCCCAGCACAGACTGGACATCTTTAAATGGCACCAACAGGCAGGATAAACTATTTCTATCCTGTCTCTCAGAACATGGCCTCGCATTTATTACTTCCCACTACCAGAGGTCTAATACCCTAGACCTTGTTATATCCAATGTTAAATCTCTATCTCTGATATGTATATATATAAGGACATCACTTGGCACCAGTGATCATTCAGCCATCCTTTTTCCCTGCATACTGAGCACCCTTGTGTACAGAAACACGTTACTTTTAAAATGATGATGAAGCAAACCTTAAAAATATAAACAAAGTACTCTAACTAAACCATGGGAAACTCTTATACAGCACCTTTCAGTAAATGATGCATGGACCTTCCTAGAAACCTTAATTCATCAACCTGAGAAGGCATGGGTTCTACTAGCTAAAAATACAATACAAAGGTAAGGATACCAAGATGGTGCAATAAAAATTCAATCCTTAATCAAAATAAAATTGAGATTATTTCACAAACTTAAAATTAAGAAATTACAAAACAGGGAACCTACTTATTTAAATACAAATATACACTACACCTGCTAAAACACACCATAAAACAAGCTAAAATGTCATTAGAATTTGAAATAGCTCATACCAAGGATTCTCACTAAACTTTATATTCTTACCTGAACAGTAAGAAAAGTTACACCAGGATGATTGGACTTATTGTCCACTATAATAACACTATTAACTCAGATCCAGACACTGCAAATATATTTAATTCATATTTTGCCTCTGTGTTTTCCCCAAAAGATACTCCAACCCTAAGTTCCCAGAATCAGTCCACAAAATCCACATACTACAATATTTCAGAACAAATGATTCTGGCTGCCTTACAACCATAAAAAAAACATCCAGCCCAGGTCCAGACAACATCACACCAAGATTTTTACAAGAAACAGCTGAGGCAATTGTAATCCCAATTAAAATATTTTTTAACAAATCTCCTGAAACTCAACAAATTCTTGATTGGCTAATAGCAACAGTTACACCCATTCACAGAAAAGGCAATAAAGCTAATGTTCAAAATTATCATCCAATAAGCCTACATCCATTACCTGTAAGATCATGGAGAAGATTATCAAACTACTTATTGAGATGGAAATGTAGAACTTAATTTGATTGACAAATCCCAGCATGGGTTCAAAACTGGGTACTCATGTACTACTAATCTAGTGGCTTTTTACAACAACATAAACATATGTTTAGACAATAATATCCATCCAATGTCATACTCTTGGATTTCAGTAAGGCTCGATAAAGTACCACATAATAGGCTGGTTTACAAATTAGAATCCTTTGAATTTTTATCCTGTCTCACTAAGTGGATAAAGAACTGGTTGTTCAACAGAACTCAAAGGGTAAATTTAATAACTCTACCTCAAACCAATTTCTAGTTACTAGTGGAGTGCCCAAGGGCTCTGTCTTGGGACCTATATTGTTCAATTTATACATCAGCGACATGAAAATTTCATCCCAAAATTGGCCTTCTAAGTTTGTGAATGACTTTAAACTTGATGGTAATGTGGATACAGTGACTACCCTAAAATGTCAAATTTCAAATTTGTACTCTATTGAACAATGGGCAACTTCAGACCAAAAGTAGGTCTGTTATATTTTAGAAGTTAGGCTTGGTGGGCTATTCTATATTTAAGTTTATTATTTCTATTTAGATATTATTGTATTTGTTGTGCCTTAGAGATATATATGTGATATGGGAGGATCAAAAGGCTAGAATTGTTTATGATAACTTGATGCTGCATGACCTGCATCTTTCATCCCCTTCCAGTTTCTGATGTTACCATCAGACGCTGTCGGGAGATGGGGATTGGTAGGGATAGTGTTGGTCGCGCACCATCAGGAAATTCAAGTTTGGGTTAGGGAGGATTGAAGTTGTCAGGTCCAGGAGGCACCCTAGGTTGCGATAGGCACATGGGAGAGGCCAGTCATGTTTGGTGTCCATCCCCAGGAGCCTATTAGATCAAATGGCCAGGTAACCTGTGGGGCTGCATCACCCCAAATCCCTGATGGCAGTGCTTTGTATGTGCCAGATCGATCAGAAATAAGACAGCAATTATTGCTGCCTTGATTTCGTCGGTCGATCTGGCTTTTATCACTGAAACTTGGGTGGGAGGCGATGCGGGCCCACTTTTGAGGCTGCAGTCCCCCTGGGTATACCGTGGTGTACTGCCCCAGAGTGGAGTGCAGGGGTGGCAGTGTAGCCATCTGTTTTAGATCCAGCCTGACCTTCACCGTGCACCCGGTGAGAGCCCGGTTCTTTTGAATGTGTGGCCATCCAGGGAGGACCTGATGGGCTGCAGGATCTTTCTCATTTATTGCCCTCCTGGGTCGATGGAGAGTTCCTGCAGGAGGTCACAGATTTCATTGCCGTTTCATCATTGGAATCCCCAGATGTGTTTTTCTGGGGATTTCAATGTTTGGTTCGGCAATGCGAATCATGACATGGTTATGAACTTTCCCAGATCATGTCCTCCCTTGGTCTGACACAGGCAGTTACTTACCAACTCATCGGGATGGCCACATGTTGGACCTGGTGTTCTCACTGGGACTTGATATTAATGATCTTAAGATCAATCCAGTTCTCTGGTCTGATCATTGCACGGTCAGTTCACGCTTGGGGCTCCCGCCATAAGCCCTTCCCCTGTTGAGATGATTCGCTGTCGCCTTTATGGGGTTTGACCCCTGAGGGTTTTCTGGCAGCAAATTTGTTCTAGAGGGTGATGCATGCGGAGGTGTTGTGGTCAGAGTTGATGCCTATAATGAGGTGCTATCCGACACCATAAACTCCCTTGCACCTGTCCATTATACGACCCAGGACTTCTTACCTGAGGTCACCATGGTTTGATGGTGAGCTCAGGAGAGGAAGAAACTGGGCCAAGATTGGGCGCTGCTGGAGGAGATCCCATCTGGATGTGGACAAATTGGCCTCGTGCCCATTATGTTGGTACCAGGAGGCAATCAACCATAAGAAGACAGTGTTTTTGTCTGGGGAGATTGCTGCTGGAAGGAACCGACCAGCCTCACTCTTCTGGACCATTGATAGACTTTTACATCCTGTCTGTCTCACGCTCGAGAGGTTTTTCCAACACTGATTGTGAGGATTTTGCTCGGTTCTTTTCGGATAGGGTGTCTGCGATCCGCGTGGTGGCTCCTTCAGCCAGCAATGATACAGCTGGCAGTGATCGCCTGATGTGTTCTGAGTGCACTCCATCTGGTTGGGGAGAGTTTAGACCAGTGGAGGATAGTGAGGTTATTGAGGTAGCAACCAATGTGAGGCACACCTTCTGTGAACTGGACCCGGTGTCAATGCGTTTTTAATGAGATGCGTTGACTTGTTGGCCAGTGTTTGCCATGATTGTACGGTGCCCCTTTCTGAGGGTGTCTTTCTGGATGCCTTGAAGGACACTCTGGTGAGACCCTCTTAAAGAAGCCATCTTTGGACCTGGAGATCAGGGCAAATTACTCGTCCATCCTCTAACCTTCCATTTTTAGGAAAGGTTATTGAGAAAGTGGTAGCGCTCCAGTTGGAAGAGCACCTCATATCTCACGAGTTGTATGAACCCTTCCAGTTGGCTTTTTGTGCCAGACATAGCACTCGAAACTGCACTTGTTCAGGCACAGAATGACCTTCTCAGGGCTAGAGATCGGGAGACAAGACAATTCTTGTTCTCTCGATCTCTCATCAGCATTTGACACTGTGGACCATTGTGTGCTGCTTGCTCACCTTGGGGACTTATGTGGACTCACCGGTAATGTCATCAAATGGTTGAGTCCTTTCACTAACAGGAGGCAGCGGGTTATGATGGGAAATTTCTCATCTACACCCAGTCTGCTTCTTTTGTGGAGTTCCTCAGGGTCAGTATTGGCTCCAATGTTGTTTGCAGTGTATATGCTGCCTCTGGGTGGGATCATTAGGAAATATGGCTTGAGTTTTCATTGCTATGCCGATGATACTCAGCTACATTTTCCTTTGTCCCAGGAACATCCAATGCAGTGGATGTGCTTAATATCTGTCTGACCGAGATTAACGACTGGATGGCCTCCAGCTGGTTGCGGCTGAACCCGATAAGACGGAGGTATTAGTAGTGGAGTTAACAGAGTTTGTGATAGGATGGCCTCTGACAGAAACTGGGCTTGTCCTAGGGTCTGTGCCATTGAAGGCCTCCTTGGGTGTGAAATCTTGGCATGATTCTGGATAGAGATTTAACCACGGAGGCTCAAATATCCTCTGTGGTTCGTACCTGTTTTACCATCTCAGAAACATTGCCAGAATTAAATCCCTTGTTCCGCCTCTGGACCTCCCTACTTTGATACATGCCTTAGTCACATCTAGGCTTTGATTACTGTAATGCGCTTCATCTCGGGTCACGGGAGGATCTCTCACAGATTTCAGCTGGTGAAAATGCAGCTGCGCATTGTTGACCGGCAGCAAAAGTTCTGTCATATTACACTGGTTCTGTGGAATTGCACTGGCTGCCAGTCAGGTGGAGAGTCCTTTTGGTGGGTCTTCTTACCTATAAGGCCCTACACAGACAGGGCCCTGGTTACCTGTTAGACCTTCTGTCACCTGCCTTCTCCTCGCCCTCTTCGTCCTCCAGTGAATGCCTCCTGACCATTCCCAGAACTAGCCGGCGATAGAGCATTTAGTGCCACGCCCCTGCTCTGTGGAACTCCTTACCAACTATGGTCAGAGAGGCTTCATCGGTGGATGTTTTAAGGCCCAGCTAAAGGCCTTTCTTTTCTAAGGCATTTAATTTAGATAAAGATTTATAGTTCAGGTTTAGTTTTGTAATGATTTGTATTTATGTGTAAATTTATATAATTATTATGTTAAAATGCCTGTTTTAATGTTTTGTACAGCCCAGAGCCTCCGGGATTGGCGTCTTTTAAATAAATTTTGCCTTGCCTTGCAACTTCAGACTCAAGGATTTAATATTGTCAAATGTGTTATTCTACATTTTGTAGAACAAACCAAAAGAATATATACAAAATAAGCAATATCCCATTAAAATCATCAACAGCAGAATGAGACCTGGGAATTCTCATTAATAATTAACCTCTTCACATGATCACTGTTTAAAAGTCACCAATTTAGCACACATACTGCTGAACCAAATCAAACACTCATTTGTTACAAGAACCAAACAGTGGCTGATTCCTTGTACAGACACATATTAGGCCTCATTTAGATTACAGATCTCCTCTCTGAACTCCTACCTAGCAAGTGATATAGCTTTATTGGAGTGGGTCCTGTGTAGAGTTACAAAGGTCTCTGGTCTAACCAACAAGACATACACTGATAGGTTAGAGGCGATTGGCCTCCATACCCTCCAAACTAGACATTGCAGGGTGATATCTTGTTTATTTACAAAGTATTACAATCTCCGCTATTGTTAGCTAAGTGCAATCTTTCTATCTGCACAAACAAGAGAACATCAATGTCACATAATAAGCAGGTTGTTCTCAAGAAAGCAAATTCAAACAGAAGAAATAATTATATAAAATACATTCATCTAGACTATGGAATCTATTACCTCAGGAATTAGTGGAGATTACAAATGTCAATACCTTTAAGAACCACCTTGGTATCTGGCTTAAATTAAATCAGCCTTATTTATATTAGCCCACATATGTGGGGAAAAATCAAGATGGGCCCCTGGTTCCTTTTTCCCATAAAAACCTAGTAAACAAGGATTCCTTGTCCTATAGGTCTGCTGTATGGCTCTGAACATACATGTGAGAGGGAGCACAGGGGCCAGAGGGCCCACGCTCCAACATAAGCATATCATTACTCAAAAATAAATAATGTGAAGGGAGCACAGGTCCTGAGTCTGTGCTCCCCACTAACACATACCATTTGCCATTTATATTACACTTTCTCAAAAGAAGGAAATTCACAGCAAAAACTCCATTAATGCATCAGTTAGGGTTTATAGCACAGTGCCAAAAGCATGGAAATGTGTTGTTAGGGTTACCACACCTACAACTCCACTTCCCACCCCACATCCTCCACACACCAACAGGCATCGGGTATGTGTTGAGGTCATCTTGCAACTCTCACCCCTTTCTCCAATACTGCACCACCTCAGCTTGTTTACACATGGAATGGGGTTAGAGTTAGGCTGATGACCACAATGCACTCCCAATGCCTGTTGGTGTGTGGAGGATTGTGGGTGGGGTGGGGTGGTAACCCTAACACCACATTTCCATGCTTTTTTTCTAATGTGCTACAAACCCTAACTGATGCATTAACAGAGTTTTTGCCATGAATATATATATAAATATATACATATATGTGTGTGTGTGTGTGTGTGTGTGTATCTATCTATCTATCTATCTATATATATATATATATATATATATATATTCATGGCAAAAACCCTGTTTAATGCATCAGTTAGGGTTGTTCCACAGCACAAAAGCAAGGAATTTGGTGATAGGGTTGAAAACCCTAACTCCGCATTCACCCCCCAGCACCACACACACACACACACACACACACATACACACACACACACACACACACACACACATATGCAAGTAGGGGGGAGGACCAAGGCAACATGACCAATCACACACAACCAGCAGAAGGTGACAGAAATAAAAACAACTGTCTAAACGTACTACAAGACATCCCCACCCACCTAGAAGCAAATCATCTTTACTGCCGTTACATTAATTAACAGTAAGTCATGATCTATGGTTAGTGTTAATGGTCTGTTAATCACCTTCTGGGTGTAGTGGCACAAGGTGTAGCCAAATGCCACATGCCCCTAGAGGGTGATTAACTGACCACTAACATAATCCCTAGGAGTGCCTTATTCCTATTATAATAAAACATGTTTTAAACAGTCTTAAACCTTGTTCAACATATGTTAATCTGTACATGTATGTTAATAAAAGATTAACATAAGGCTGTTAGAATGTTTGCAGCCAATCAGAAAGCATCATTTCTCAGACCCTTTTATAATACTTGAAATAATATTAAACATTTAGAACCCAACAGCTCAGTGACATTGGCAACTAATTAATGATATATTTTCTCTCACAACATGTAAAGAAACAGTGGTTGGCATATTCAGAAGGGTTGTGCATCGCGTACACAGTGTCACCATGTGCAACCCACTGATGCACCCTAGTGTGATATTCAAAAGGGGAATGTGTCTGGTACAATGCAGATGAGTTGAAGCACATCAGTAATGTATGCAGCACAATTGGGGGGTCATGCCCATCTAGGTTCCACACATCCCGATATTCAGCCCGGGATGTATGAACCCATGCAGTCACAACCCTACTTGCACTGCACAGTTGATCCTCTCAAAAGGAGCAACAGCTGGCCACCATAGGTGAGCTGCCATATTGCAAGGTGCAACATGGCAGCTGCCAGGTGTGAGTGGCCACCAAGCTCCAGTGGCACCTTTGTGGTGGCACCCCATTCCTGATCACAGGCATTAGTATAGTAATAATGGTCCTATGTCCTGGTGGTCCAGTGTACCACTCACAGCCTGATTTCAGGCATCAGTGATATATTATGTCAAACCAATCCATCCCTGGTGGTCCAGCAGTATACCCTCCGCACCCGACCCACTGAGCACTGCCTGCTCCCCCATCAGCAGCAGTCGGCGGCTCCTCACCGGCTTGCCAAACCGCTGCCCAATGACTGACTCAGTAGTTGCACACCCATTGGGCCACAGCATATGCCAGTGGGCATGCAGCCTGTACTGTACTACACAACCCAGATATATGAATGGATGCATTCACATTTCTGTATTGGTAGTATGGTACGGCCTGCACACCCTTTGCTTACACTGTGGAACAATGGCTGTACACTCCTACCATATGGATTCAGTCAGCAGACAGTGGGGTGGCAAGCAGATGGGGAACTGCCACCTACCACTAACTGGGGGTGGAGGTGGGGCTCAGTGGATGGGTAGGGAGGGGAGCAATGCTGGGCCACCAGTGATGGATTGGTTTCTCATTATATCTTACTGACAACCACAATCATGCTACAAGCAGTCCACTGGGCCACCAAGAGTATTGGACCATAATTTCATTACATATGACTGCTATCAGACTGACAGTGGGCCACTGGACCACAAGGGTTATAGCACATTGTAGTTTATCACATATTCCCACAATCGGCTTGTAAGCAGTCCACTGGACCACCAGGATATTGGACTATTATTTCATTACATATTCCTGCAATTGGCTACGAGCAGTCCACTAGACCACCAGGATGATAGAACATTGTAGTTTATCACATATGCCCGCGATCAGGCGGCGAGCATTCCAGTGGACCAGCAGTGATATGGGATGTTTATTATTTATACATATGCCCACAAACGGGTGTCGGAGCATGTTGCCAGTAGTGGCAATGGGCATCAGTCCCCAGCGACTGCAGCCTGGCAGGTTGGCAGGCACAAGTCATCGGGGATTGGCAGACCTGACATGCAAATGGGGCCATAATGACATGTAAATGGCCCCATTTCCGGCTTACATGCATTATAGCCCTATTTGCATCTGCACTTTGTATATTGCAGTAGTTGTGCCTAGCGCAACAGGCTTCACGCTAGTGCATCCCCTGCTCCACTTCGCCACTTGGCGCTGTCACACTGCCACTGTGCCATGCGCACTGCAGGTGGCCAGGAGCAATATTCAGCAATGCTGTGCCATGGCACAGCTCCATTGAAGATCAACCTGTCAATGTCCAGGCACTATCCTAGTTAAAGGCACCCGGTTTGCACCACAGCCTCAGTGCAGTCTAAATATCCCTACCAAAACGCATAAATAATAAATAGTTAATATGATATCAGTATCTTCTAATTTACTAAAAGTTGTTTTTATCTCAATGTTGTACACAATACAATTATCAGAAGTAACACTTTTCAATTGCCACAGACATGCTAACTTGCATATGTAAAATTGTTTTAACACATATGTAGAGCTTCACAATAAGCTGAACAAGGTCTTACACTATTTTCAAATAAAGATTATTATTATAATAACAATAAGCTGCAGCCAAGAATCGTGACCTAATCACCCTGTAGTGTGATTTTGCAGTCATGCACACATCATGACACATTGAACCGCTGCATGAAGATTGATATGCTATAGAATTACACTTGCTCACGCTTTGAAACTTAATACTACTTACACCATGAGAACATTGATGCATAGACTCAAGATTGTTAAACTGTTGAATCCCACTTAACCATAAGCTATACAGCAGTATTGAAGTTATGCTTGGAACACCTACAATAGACTCTGTTGATGAGTTAAACATATGACAACAGTTTCACATCATGAAAACCTTGAGAGATATATCCTTGTGTAAGGATCAAAATGATAACCTGATCAGCAGTTTGCTATAATGAAACAAACTGCAACAGTAATTGATGCAAACAACTAAGTGGCCCATTAACATGCATAGTCATCAGTCTTCATTACTCACTCTGTAATCTGTGACATATATATAGCTGCATGCTAACTTTCCACTGTCTGTGTGTAGGGGTATGGGTGTAAGCATACACCATAAGCAAACAACAACAGTATGTACCCACTTACAGGTGACTTGACACATTTGGAAGCATTACAGTACGCCCATCATCTGTGAATGGCAAGTACACCACGTGACATATCCATTGTACCCCTGCTACCATTTATCACACTCTTACAATATGGTAACTAGCTCTATTACTACACTAGGCCCTCCCCATTGAACTGAAAACTTATTTTGAATTGGTTGAGTATGCATTGTAGTACAGTAGGCCTTATCATCTTAATTATCATGAACTTTCTATCTATAAATACACTTCTTATCCCGTACAGTCCCCCTTCATACAATAACACTTATGATGACACACATGCATGACACACCAGTCCAGTATACTCCATCACCGCTGCACAGACATTGTGATAATTATGATAATGTACTCAGAATTGGCTTAGTACAGCTACTTTCATATGCCATACTAGTCTTACCACATCATAGATTCCCCTTGATGTAGTACTACCACCTCACCACCTACCCACTGAGAACCAAATGTAATCGTAAGTGTACCATCATAACAAATAGGGCACACTGTACAACAAAATACCTCCCTGCTATGCATGAAGTGACACCATATAGTACACCTGTATGCACAGTAAAGCAAAAGTGGGTATCTGAACATAGATAACAGACTGTTTCACAGAATCCCAATATACAAATGATCCATTCACATTTTGAGACTGTCTACTACAGTACTGTTTGCATCCCCACTTACTCATCCCTTTCACAAATACCCACACTGATCTCACAGTACCTAGCAATTAGCAGTTCTATGGCTACCTTAGGGTGACAAGGTCCTCCATACTACTGAACAGATGTTGTGGGTGCAGGGGCTGTGACACTGCATCTTGTGTGGATATCTTTTATGATGGTACTTACGCTCAGAGCTGGTGCCAGGCTCCTCCTTTACCTCCACAGTTCTTACTGGCACTGCTTCCTTGGGCACTATAAAACATATAAGTAAAAAATATTATAACATATACCACAATATATTAATCTACCACTAAACTTTTATTGTGAAATACATTTTTATACTGTCTCATTGTGTAATTCAACCATGTGCCATATTCTCTTTGCAATGACGCTTCTGTGTTTCCATGGACGTTGTGTCATTTACCAGCAGTGACATCCATACACCAGCCCTGCTTGTGGGTACAGCAACAAACTCACTCACATGAACGGTATCGCAGTGCCACAGCCGATCTTCCAGAGAAGTTCCCACACCTTGCCAGCCACATCAGCACTGCACACCCCACTGTAATTCAGAAACTCTCTCTGTGCAGTACTGCACATGCCCATCCAGCTGTTCAGTGATGCCCACCACATTTTCAGTTACTACCCCAATGTTACCATAGACATACAATACTGTCCATTCAGAAATATACAGATTCTGCCAATATATTACCAGAACACAACAGGCTCAGTGTCACAATCTGTTAGGTATGCATGGGTTGGCCCCAACCTGATTAGCATATGTTACTATTCTTCCCTTCTGACATCATTATGTGAACAACAGAACATTTTCCTGTGTATATTGTACCTGGTCACATCACTACGTCTCACCTAAGTGGGTAGTATATCAATATGCAAAAACACTTTAAATATACCAGTCAAGATCTAGATAACATATATTGGGAGAGTAACTGTATTACTCATTTTGAACATGAGATGACATAAAACACAATTCAGATCTGTACACATATCTTCTTAGAGTGCAATGAAGACAACATTCACTTATAAAAATAGATAAGAAATTCATAGGACAACAATACTTCACATACCATTGGTGTCTAGAAATGTCATCACCAGTTGTAGATCATAATCAGGTAAACTAAACTGAGATGTATACAACTACCATACATCTGGTTATAAAATCTGTTCCTTTTCAATCACTGGTTATGTTATGAAGTAGTATACCTTGTTGTTTAGATTTTTAAGCAATATACCCCAACAGGGTGTTGGTTTACTGAAGGATTTACCATGGCTGGTGTAGTTCAGTCACAAGGTGCAGCCGTAGAGACTTAACCATGCCAAGAGTGGTAAATCTTCCAGTATACTGACTCCCTGAAGGGTATATTGCAATTATACAAAGGGTTTGTTTATTTTATTAAAAAAATTTAAAACATGCATTTGATTTAAAACTTGCTGCTTATTTGTTTGCCATCCATCCGTTAGCTTTGCAGTGGTGTGTTTGCGATGAACATATGGATTTGCCAGGAGTTCCTGATGGTTGACTGGTGGCTGGCTCTTTTTACAGCGAGTACACTGGATTATTTACAACACTGAAAAGGTGCCAGCTAGACAATCAAAATTCAGAATTCTATTCAATTTTTTTTATATGTGTATTGTTACCAAATATTACATGGGTGCTGGAACTCATGTTAACTTTCTGAAGAGTATTTCCAAAAAGTAGGAGTTAAGTAGTCCAGCTCACACCTTACATGATAGAATCATACCACCCAATTATGTAATACAATTATTTTTATCAGCATCTTACCATCTGACTAAACAAGGATGACACTGTCGATGTCAAGTTCTCAACTTCCCACAACTTCTGCTGTGCTGGTACTATCTCGGCTGCAACTAGGTGGTGCCTGCGCTGGTCTGTGAAAGAAGATAATAAGTAGATCCACTAAGTTTTGCATGTAAATGTAATCACATTTTAACTACACTTTCTTTAAGCATTCAACATGTTTCAGGCACCTAACATTGCCTGTAATAGGTATTGCAGAATAGTGTAGACACATGAATCACAATTACTGCAAATAAATATTTCATAAATAAAAGATCATAAGCTGACTCAGTACAGTCCTTAGTACTTATATAGTATGCCACATGAAATACAATTCTGCTTCAATAAAATTGATACTGGATATTAACTCCATCACTGTCATTGGGTTATTCATTCAACAGCATCGTAAAATACATGTTCTTATCTAAGTCAATATCAGGGTACATGTACTGTATGAATATATATATATATATACATATGTATTTATGAACTGGGGATCGTAAATATGTGAAGCTGATTGGCTGAGAGGTTTTTGAAGCCATGATGATATTGGGCTACATTATCACGACTTCGAAACCTCGGTCATCAGCCTCCTTGCTACCAGCATGGCGTTCCATCTCCTCCAGTCCATTTCAAGCTGGTCACTTCTCTGACAAGACATCATCTTGCTTTTACCATTATTGTAGTCGCGCTGTTTTAGAGTCAAACCAAAATAAAAAAAAAAAGCCACACTGAAGCACCAGCAACCATAGTAAAACAGGACTGCTTAATGACACACACATACCTCCATACCATCCTTCACACCACATCGCCCTAGTGGTTGTTCTAATGGACTACTCACTTGCAGCATTCCACAGCTCTGGCCTGTGACTGTTTTGTTTAAAAAAATCACAGCATTGAAAAGCTCCAACTGCCATGTACAAAACTCAACAGGAAGTCACAGATATTTTCTGGGTCCCAGAGCACACTGCAGCACCTGGTTAAACACAGTAGTGCTGACAGAGTGACAGATTATACAGACCACTTACAACAGCACCACCTGCTGCCCTGCCTTCCAGGAACTATTTTGTCAAAGATACTCCCCAACATCTGAAAACATGCATTTTAAAAAAGACTTTAACTTTTTTTACCTTTTATTTACTGAAAAAAAAAATTAACCCAGTTCATAATAGCAATAAGTCACTCAGGGTGTGGTATATCATGGGATTTCGTCCTTCTCAGATGGTTGGATGCACTGGCCAGTGGCCTCATGCCCAACCACCGAGGTGTAACGATATCCCATGATACCACACCCCGTCGCGGCTCACTGCTTAAATATATATATTTACATATTTAGTTTTTGTTGACCGGCACGCATGCCAGACAAATCTTGCCTATTTTCAGACACCCACCACGGAGGGGATACAGATGAATGCCAACTGATCTTGAACCAGATTAAGCTGTTGGTAGTTTTTTTTTAGGAATGAGGAAATTTGGCCAGATACCAGGAAATTCCCTACTCTTTTGATAAGTGCCATGGATCTTTAACATCCACCTGAACTACCACCAATCCAAGCAGATGGGACCTCGGTTTAACATCTCATCCAAAAGATGGCACCTCAGAAGTGCAGCACTTCTCTCATGCTGCACTACAGTGTCAGTACTGGGATATTAACCCAAGTGCCAGATGTGGAAACTGAACCCACAGCCCTCTGATCTCCGGCCTCAGAGGCGAGTGTGCTACCTACTGAGCCACTGATAAAAAATGCATCATTATTTAATAACAGTTATAAATACTTGTTCCTTAAGACAAAAAATGACGGCTCTCATGACGTATGAAATATTCAGTTGTTTTACACTACAGCCGCTTGACTTGTAACATTGTATTGTGATACTAACGCTACAACAACAAAGACTTCAATCAGAAAATACTTTCTTTTACCCAATTGTGTACCTGTACTATAATATCATAGAATCTGAGGAATTTATTTGAATAACTTAGGATGAGTGAGGCATTCCACCACAGCTGGCTTCCTGCAGCTTCCTATGACTCATAGATGAGGTAGTACCAGCACTTTTCATTCTCCGGTATCTTCTCCCTCTGCTTCAAAACATAGAAGCGTTGGTGCAACAGCTTCCACTTCCTCTTCAACTGCACAATGGTCTTATTTATAACTCATAAAACCATGTGCAGGAAGTTATCTATGCGCTCATTATGAGTCCAATCTTCCACTTGTGTGTTCGCTGAAAATGCAAGCACTACCTCACTTGAACTGCCCTCAAGCAGCAAGTACACCTCACATGCTCCTCTGTCTCATCTTTAATTTTCTATTCTGCAATAAAATATACACAAACATTCCATTACTGTCATGTCTCAGAGTCTATATATTTCTATGTATTCTATGAAGTGTTCTGATTACAACATGGCAAGAACAGCATTTACAACCCTGTCATTCCACTTCACACAGAAATTATTTTTCACTGGGTTGTATTGTGGTACAGTAACACTCTCATGCATGCTTGACACATCCTGGTATCGATCCTGTAATAATGTGAGCATCTGCAACCACAACCCGTGCTTCTGCTGCACACTGTTGAGGCCACCCAAACAAAAATTGTTTTAAAATGACAACCACAGTGTACCTGCAGTATTGCACAGTACAACATGGCAGCCAACAGCTGAGGGTGGCCACCCAAGCTCAGGGCTACTGTGTGTTGGCATCAGCCCTCCCTCACCAACTGTGATTTTGCTATGAAAAATATATCCTTGGGTCCATTGCACCCCACCCTCACCCATTTGTGGGCTTTCTGTTTAAAAGTAACCAGTATGCTGTAGTGCAGCTACCACTCCAGCCCAATTGAAAGAGGAAGTAGAGTGAACAGGGCCAAGGGATACATTTTATACAGTTAGCCCATGGTAAGGTGAAAGGGTAGAGTCCACTGTACTACCAGCAATATTTTTTATTAAAAACAAGATCTAGTTTTGAGATACATTACCACAAAGAAACGGGGGTGCTGCTAGCTAACAGGTACTACCTCACACAGCACCAGGGACAAGGTACTGATGATCGGTACACCTGGATACTAATGACACCTTAATGATATCCAAATAGGTGCATTAACACCTTGCATGCATTATGGCTCCATTTGCATATACAGTACTAAATACTGTCATACTTGAACCTACCACCACTGCACTTGAGTGAGTGTTGTATCCCCCTACTCCTCTCTGACCACTTACACTGGTGCAGTACAGAGTAACATGCACAATGCAGGTTGCCAGACTGAAATATTTAACACTGCTGACCATGCCACAGCACTGTGAAATATCACCCTGACAACAAACTGCTGCACTGCAGTTGCACTTTGCCCAGGCTTGTTCCACAGTCTGGCACAGTCTGAATATTCCTGACCCATGTGTTACATCTGTGTGAGTGATGTATGCAGCTATTCTATTTTTTGACCAACATTTTTGGTTCTGAAAAGAACCTTTGTTTGCAATTTGCTATTTGTTCAAACAGTCTGAAATTCTTAGAGGACTTTGAGGATTGCGTCTTGAAGGTCTCCCAGGAAATGGCAATTGCCAGCATGTGAGAAGTGTACACCATCTGGTAGGTATAGCCAATCATAACAATACTTAATTTCCGGTGACATATGGTGTACATTCCAGACATGAGAAATGCAGATATCTTTATGTTGACTTTTTCTTTGGGCTCTGTCAATCAGGTACATATGGTGTTGTGCTTGCCAGACCCTATGCTTTGTAATATCAAAAAATGATTTTACAGGCAGGCAACATAGTCATAGTAGAAGCAAGGTCCGATTTTGTTTCTGTTACTAAATCTACCCAGCATTTGATTCCCAAATCATTGCCTCCAAGATGTATTAGCAATATATCTGGATGAGCCTGAGTACTCAAAGTCTGTGCATGGTTGGCATAGGGTGCTCCACTCATTCCACCTAACAAACTATAACATAGCAATTTGGGAGCTGCAGGTTTTTCCCAAATCACTATTTTGAGCATTCTCAGATGCTTGTCTCACTATACTGCTTCCAACAATCCACAAAGTCCTTTTGCTGTCTTCTGCCATTCTCAGCTTTTAAACTTAGAAGTGGATAGAGAGCTACCAAAAGTCAGTGTTCACCCTGCAGTACCTAAGCAGTAGTGAAAGTAAAACTGCTATTTTCCCTCCCAACTTCAATCCAGCTTCAGTGGGCTGATCCATAACACACAAATAAAACAAATCATTGGCTACTACTGTGCCTTCATTAACCAATGTAGTCAATGCACTGACTATCACTGCACGTCTGCTACAGCTAAAATGTGCTAAAATTTAAAGGTGGGAAAAATGCATCCTTTTGATAGGCAGTTTTAAACAATTTCAACTGCAGAAACATGTCTGATTGGTTTCCTCTTCTGTTGTGGGTACACGTGTACCTTTGCTATCTCCTCCATTTGCAGCTGTATCTGTGCAAGTAAGTACCAAATTACTATCTGACTTCAAACAATTTTACCTAAATAATGCAGCATCATAGGTTATTTCTAGCAACATAGTCAAACAAAGCAGTAAAAACATTTCAATTAATACTATTTACCTGTTACTAACACTTTTTATCATACTAGAAAAATGCTTTATAAAATATAATGTACTTACAGTTATAAATGTGGTGTGTCTCAGTGTAGGCTAAGATTGCTGCTGTTGACTTCTTCTTCAGTGTTCTCCATCTCTGATTGGTTGTCTCACATGGTCTGATAAATCTAGCATAACATTGGCAGAACTAGCTGTCAGTCAAATAGCAATCGGATATAATTCGATAATGAATATAGTTGTCACTCCCAAGCTTAAAGTTGCGACACTTTAGCATGCACAACACTACTTTTGTGACACTTTTGCATGTACAACACTACTTTTGTGACACTTTCAAAAGCACAACACTATTTTTGTGACACTTTCGTGCACACGACACTGTTTTTTCAAATCTCAGTTACGATATAATTTGATGATTTTTCCAAAAATGATGATTATTGAAGGGAAAATTTCCTGCTTCTTACCTAATGTACAAATACATTAGTTCACACAATTTCTCATACTTATTCTGAAATTGTAACTCTATCTGCACAGCTATGTAATTGCTGAAGCTACATTTTGCATTTCATTGTTTTCTGTCACTCCACATGACCTCGATATTCATTCCTAATCAATTATTGTGATTATTTGTCTTAGCAATAACAAATGAACAGAGCTTGGCTTAACAAAATCTTAAGCACTCTCTAGAGACGAAATGTGGCACAAGGTAGAGCCAAGTGTTATATTGCCTCAAAGATGTAATTAAATAACTGTCAATGTGATTCTTGTGAATGCCTTATGTCTATTATGACAATTAATATTCAAAAGTTAAGTGTTTGAAGTTGACTTTATTGATCTGTTACTGATTTACAGAAAGATTTTAAATAAAGTAGTTGTTTGACCAGCAGTTTAACAATGCTAGGTCAAAATCACTGTACAGAACTGCAGTGATTCTGCATTGCTGAAAAATGAAATAGGTGATAATGCTATACAGGACAGTGTAACATGAATCAAAATAAGCAACCAATCTGACTAAAGCATTTTCTGAATCTTTTTTGTAATACTTTATACATAAATCATCTGTGTCAATATACAATGTTAGAACTGAGCAACACAAGCATATACTAATATTTTCTTTTTCTGGGTCTTTATGCAAGTGTCTGATACTTCTAAACATTGCTGACTGCTACTGTGAACTAATAGATTAAAGATGCCTAGTAAATACAGACGTGCATGTCTAGAAAGATGAAACAGGTATCATAGTACTTCACTGTTGCTTAAGAATGATAAAAACAGTGATGTGAGTTCAAGACGTAAAACAAAACAGAGTTCTACTGGAATAGTGAGCTCTACAGTAACTCACTCTACAACAAAACCACATACTTGTTCAACAGCAAGTAAAAATGTTTACGGAGCAACAGTTGTGAAGATATCTCAGATGAAACACAACTATTGCTACAGCAACCATCAACAGACCTTCTAAATAGTGCTGTAAACTCACAGCTGGTGATTTTATCTGAGAAAGCAAAAGTATTTCCGATCGCTAGTAAAGCTAAGATCGACAGGCTTATGATGCTGTGGTGAGACATGAGCACAAAAGACAAAGAGTCATCTGACTTTGATGAAATTGCATCTCAAAGTATGCACATTTGTTAATAGAGCAGTATTTGTTCTTCAGCGTTTATGGCATAAGATGTCTCATGTGCTTGAACTATTCAGAAAAGTTGTGCATGACATCAAAAGGCTACAACGGTATCCTACTTTGACTGTGCACAATTTCTGTGATGTATTCACAGGTCACTGAATGCACACACAGCACTCAGAGGCATATTTCTGGAAGAATCTTATTATTCACAGAAAAAGAAAGCAAGCTCACCATTGATGAGTCCAGTAAGCTGGTCAATGTGCCCAGAGTCTGTGATGACACAGCAATGGACACAAATGATGACTGTGATGCAGCCACTGTGTCCCATAAATGGCACTGTCTCTCATGGCCATGTGATGAAACATGCAACCATAGGCAATCATCATTTGAAAAAGTTGAACAGTATAGTCAAACTATTTGTGATAACAGATCACAAAGAAAGATATAAACTGTTTAACAAGATTGACCTTAGAATCCTGTCCCACATAAGGGACTTATGGGTCACTCACTAGCATGCCTCAATAGTGGTGTTTGTGTCAGTGTCTTTCACAACATGAGGATGCTAGGAGTGCATCAAACAGGCATGAAAAACTTTGTATACAGGGTATATGAAGTCTGACAAGTTGTCAATCAGTACACTTGTTTAAATGACTTATTGCAGTGTGGTGACATGCAGGGTGCCATCACATTTCTCAAACAGATGCAACGTGTGACTTCTGTACCAGACACAGCTATTTATCAGTCAGCAAGTTCTGCTGAAACATCTGTTTCTGTGTTAGAAACTGACATACTGAAACAGTACGACAAAGAAATTGCAAAATTTGAGCTGGCAAAGGCTCAAAGTTTGACTCTGTATGTGTGTCATGTGACCATCTGTGATACAGCAAACAAACTGTCACAGTGAACCTTGAAACCTTGTAACCATACAATGACATGTGGTTCCATCTCTCAGCATTTTTGCTGATGAAATCTGACTTTCAGTTACAGACCCATTCTGCTGTGCAAACACTGTTTCTCAAACTAAAGTCCAACATTCTGCCACAAGGTCACTGTTGAATAATATGGAGGGCACATGTTACACCAAGTGAGATTGTGACATTGAATATGTTTGAATGCATTCTAATTCAGACAATAAAACCATTTCAAACCATTCTACGTCTGAACACAAAGACATGGAACATTCCACAGAAAGAACTCATTAGATCTCTAAAGGGTACCATGATGTATCTCCCATTTCTTCCACAGGAAAATGTGGGAATAATCTCTATGGAAAATAGTTTGGTGATTCTTGTAAAGGGTGTTCTAACTAAGTCCAAGGTGATCTTGGCAAGGTGTTGTCAATGTACAGAAGGGTAAAGCTTGCTCTTAGTTATTTAAAGAGTAATAACCTTTTATGCAGACCTTGACATAGATCACATGACTAGTCTCTGTTTAACATGATCTCTTAGAAACAACTAAGCCAATGTTGAGAAGGTCAGTGGACAGACAAGTGACAATGTGTATGAACAGTATACAATTCACCCACTACATGGCAGAGATCCAGTAGGAGACAACATTGATCTCTGTGAAATGAAACGGGTGGAAGGTGAGCCTGTCAGCATTTGGAAGGCAACACTAGAAGCACACTGTTTCCGTGACTTATTCCCAAAAGGGTCAGGTGGATGGCTAGATGAAAGGGAAGTGTACAAAGGGTGCTGAGTACAGCACTACGTGTGCTCAGTAAAGAGGGCAAATTCAGAGGTAACATATATAGTACCTGTTTCTAACTCCTCTTGAGAGTGAACTTGGCATTCTATCTGCATCTATTGCACATACTATTCGTCTCACAACTCCACTAGATGGAATAACAGCTGCTCAATTTCTAGAGAAATCAAAGCAGAAAGATGAAAAAATGTGCAAGTGAATCTGTCTTCCATACTTTCAAGTCTCGTGGCAATCGAAGAATATCGGTATAGCAGACACTCTGAAGTGATGACAATGCTGCAAGAGTATGGTGCAGCCACATGGTTTGTCACACTTAGTTGTGCTGAATATTCCTGGGACAAGCTCATTGAACTGTTGAAGTGGGCAATTTGATGTCGACAGCATTTCATCAATGACTGTCGGAGAAATGTGTTCACTTGATCATGTGTCTGTCATTAGACATTTTCACAAGTGGTTCCATAACATTCTGGCTTTCATATTGTCAAAAGACAATCCACCTCTTGGCACTGTGGAGCATTACTTTGGAGGACAGAATATCAATCACGTGGTGCCCTTCATATTCTATATGTTATTGTGGATCAAGGATGCACCATGCATAGGTAAACATGAAGCAGTACAAGTGCTAGCATTCATCAAGAAATATATCACTTGTCTTGTTCCAGACAAGTATGGACAGTGCCACACTATGGAAGTTGGTATAAAAGTTCCATTATTGTGCAAAATACTGCGGCTAGTAGTAAAGAACAAATCTAATTGGTACACGATGTCACTTGGATTCCTAGACAAGTTTGTCAGGATGGTTCCATGAATGAACTTTTTCGGCAATGCAATACTACTACAGGCAAAATCAACAAAGAGGGTATACGAGTTACCCAGAGATGAGAAAGAGGTGTACATCAATGATTACAAACCAACTGTTCTGCTAATATGGCAAGCAAACATAGATGTTTTAGTTCATGGCTGATAACTCATTGGCCTCTGGTGCGGTGCCTTGACTTGTATATAACCAAACATGAGCAGACTAGCTTGCAAGATCTTTGGGAAGATGCCAGTTCAAGCAAGAGCCTACATCTCAGGTGTCATCATTGGGCTTTGAAGACCTTCCACACAGAGAATGTGGAGCTTATGAGCCAGTGACCATTTAATGGGTACACATCTGTACAGGAAGTCTGATGTTGTCTGGTTTCTCAGTGTGAACTACAAAGAAACGCAATGTGTACTGATTCCCTATGCTGAGATTGAGGAACTCACTGCCAATAGACCTTCCTCAAAACATATCTTGAAGAATAACCTGATAGACATATACTACCCTCATATACATGACGACATGGATAATATGTGTCTCTTTCAGGTGTCTAAGTGGTATGACTACAAGGCAGATATATCACCTGACTCAACACGCCATATTTACAAGGTGAACGAGGGATGGCTGTCTCAGAATGAGACACAAGCCATGGCTCATAAACCACTGTAAATTACATCTAGGCACATCAGAGGCAGAGGCATTACTACTTGCTCTCCTATTCCTATTAGACCCTGGAGGAATGAGTCTGAATTAAAAAGTGATGTGATACATTCGAGAATAATTCAATCTTCAGTTACCAGACTTTCAAAAACTGAATACTCAGAGACATACATACAGAGACTGGATGTGCTGAGAAAGAACAGCTTGAGAAGGCAGAGAAGCAGCTTCAGGAAGACACTCTGTTAGTTCACAAGACAATTTTGATCCAGAAGGACAAGCTGCTCTAGGTGAACCTCTGCCTTTAAATGCCTCGCAGTGTTAATCTCAGAAATTGAGACTGCCACAGAACATGGAACACACTCCCAGCTGACTTGAGAGAAAGACTGAATCAGCAGCAGCATGTAGTTCATCCAGGTCATTGACACTGTTCGACATGGCTCTACGACATGAAACAAAAAAATGTGACTGTCTTGACTATAAACCAGTACTGATCTTTGTTAGTGGTTCAGCTGGCACAGGAAAGAGTTTCCTTACTGAAGCCATTACTGCTGAAACAGAGCCTGGCAGGGTCATCAGTGTCTGCTGCTGTTACTGCTCCACAGGACTAGCTGCATACAACATTGGTGGAGTTACATTACACCGTCTCTTTATGTTGCCAGTGTAACATGGTAAACAGGAGATTATAGTAAACTGTCATTTGAGGTTGCATCTCAGCTCCGTTCTATGTTCACAAAGATGAAGTTACTCATCATTGATGAAATCAGCATGGTCTCCAATGTAATGTTTGCCTGTATACACCTACATCTACAGAGACCTTAGGTACTAATTATGGAGTACCATTTGGTGGCAAAAGTATTGTTGTACTGGGGACCTTTACAGTTTGCACCAGTTAATGCAGAGCACGTGTTTGCAACTCTGACTGCGCAAGCTAAGAACATACCCAGCTGCATTGCAGGTTGTAACTTTTGGGAGTTATTCACCATGTTGAGTTGTATGAGAACATGCACCAAAGTGGTGATCTGGCTTACAAATCACTTTTTAGATGAAGTCATGATAAGTTATCTATCACCAGAACATGTTGCTATGTTAGCGATTGGAGAATCAGAGTAGATACTACATCCATAGAAACAGCATGTAATATTTTCAGCAATGTGTACTCTAACACACACATAGTGTGTTTTATGCTACGACTAAAGAAATGCACTGAGTTCAACAATGTTATGCAGCTGAGAGAAAACCAAAAAGTTTAACTCTGCATTCTGTTGATACAGTTGATGGTGTCATTCTCAGTCACAACCTAGTAGCAAAGATGACTGAATAATTCACTGAACCGAAGTCAGATGTTTCACACAGCTGGCCTAGAAGCTGTTCTTACACTTTGTAGGAACGCACTTATCATGCTACAATGTAATCTCAATGTTGAACGGACATGGTAAATGGTGCCATGGGAAACATCACTGACTTTGTCTACAATGTCCAGAAGACATATTCGAGACACTTGTAGTTCACTTTGACAACATGTAACAGCCTGTACAGATAGAATGTTCTGTGTGACATTTCAGGTATTTAAGGATATCTATGTAAACAGGAAACAGGTTCTACTATGTGTTATGATGCTGTTTCTATTCACAAATCTCAGGGCTTGAGTTTGGATTCAGCAATGGTGGACATAGGTACAGACATTTTCAAGGATGGCATGAGCTCGTGGCACTTTCACGTGTCCGTAGTCTTTCTGGGTTGCACATTATAATTCTTGCACCTCAGAAGATACAAGCTGACAAGCAATGTATTGTTGAGTACAACAGATTACGTACTTCCATCAGCCACAAATGTCTTTAATAGCACTGCCTACATATCTGGCTGTCTCACATTATACAGTCATATCTACAGGTGTCAGCAAACAGGCACAAGCTTCACAAGTGATTCAACTCTAAAGAGTTCAACAAAGTCACAATATCAACTAAACATTCAGACCAGCTGTTCATCAGAAATCAGTCGGTGTAGCTGCTGCACCAGTCTTTGACAACAGCACTAGACTGAACTGCTATGCTAACTCAGCTAAGCAAGTTTTTCTACACATGCCACACTTTGTGCAGACAATATCTGTTTCACAAGACACTCCCTATCAAAGGCATTGAAGCAGATTGCAACATGACTTCTGACCAGTCTAACAATGTGCAGTCACTAACACCACTATGACAGGTGTTAGGTACATATGATTGATGTAGTACATTTGCTGCAGACATGCAGCAGGACACTAGTGAGTTCATGATGGCTATCATAAACAACTTGAATGAAGACAGCACTCCAATGCACCAGTACTCACTGTGTCATATGTAACTAAATATGTATGTGTATCATGTGGTCATCTGAGCGTGAAACCACAGAAGACATGCTGTGGATTGCTGTTTTGTTCCTCAATCCAAAAGTGTCAAATTTCGACAGCTATTTACCAATGCTCAATGTGGTCACTCCTGTAAAGGTGTGGAGGCAGATGTACTCAGTCCTTTCGTCTCAGGAGTTCATCTCAATATCTTTGCTTATATTGCAGAATTTGGCTCAATGGGCTCAGAGTTGACACTCCATCATGGATTACACAACTGGTAGAATATTTTTAACCAATCAGTGTTTGACACTCACAGTGTAGTCTATCACCATGGTCAATCTATGCATTCTGGCCATTACACCTGTTTGCTAAGGTACAGAAGTGGATGGGTAGAGTGTGACGACTCTCACAAGCAGTTTTAAACAGAGATCGCCATGACACTTGAAAAATGCATATCTTCTAATATTGAAGAATTATGATGACCTTTATATTTCAGAAGAATAGCAGACAGCGTGACATTTTTAATTAGTACTTTGTGACAGAATCAGTCGTAGGAGTACAATTGTTTCCAATCTATGACTCTCAATAAACCATAGCATATCAAGAAAATGCTATACTGGCGACATTTCATGCACTATGACATCTAAGATCTCGTGTGGATCAGTGACAACATGAAATTGTTGTAGTGGCTTCAATCAACGCCAACAGTATTCACAGTCACTAGAGAAACCATCCTTACATGTCTATCAAAGATTGTACATGTCAAAACAGAGTCCTTCTGGCCCCCTGTTCGTACATATCTTTTCTTGTGTGTATCATACCACATAACAAGAAGTTGTTGCTAGTTCCTAACTTTTGCCTCTGCAGAGACACAAAGTTGTCCCTTATCATTTTAAATAACTGTATAACACATCTCATTCACCAAAGAGAAAACTCTGTCACAAGTTTTCTATCACCAGTTTTTTGTCTATTAGCTGTTAACATCTTGACAACAGCATCATTCTTTCACCATGAAACAATGTTGAACTATGCCTGATGTATTTGTTACACTGAAGCTGTACATATGTAAATATAAAACTCTTTAGTCATAACGAAGCAAGTGAAATGAAGCAAGTGTGAATACTGAAATATTGCAGCTTATTATCAAATGACTCTTGCATACCTATGTAATGACATGTAAATAATATTTACATTCTCATTTTTGTCTCACCATTATTGTTGTTAACTAGTTTAATTGTTCTAGTAAAAGTGTTACTATAAGAGTCAAGTAACAATTTATCCTTAACATATAATAGAATACTATAGTGATTAAGTTCAGTGACCCATATCTTTCATAAAAACAACATGCTACACATATTTGTTATTTACTAGTTCAGAACTGATATAGTAACTAACGTAACCATTGAAAGAAATGTATATTGTACCTGTAATAATATGAAATCTGTTGTACTTGTCATACTAGTAAATGTAATCTATGTTAATAATACTGGAAATTGTAAATCAGACACTTTTACTGATCACAACACACTTCATACCTGTTCCTGACAATGTTTATGATCGCCTCTACTGAGAGGTCAGGTGGAATTTTCCATAATCACCTGATCAGTGATATATCTTAAAATATTTAACTGAACATAGCAGTTATCTAATGTCACTGAAATCATAACATTTTATATTCTATTACTTGAACACATAGCATCTGTTTTTTTGCCCAACCCAGGAACATACACATTATCAGTCACACAATAACAACAAATCATCACTGTTTCATGTGTGTAATCACTGCTTAGAAGCTCCTGACATACCTTCATTAATGTAGGACAGGACTAAAGACGACACATAGATTGGAACATTCAACTACTTAAAAGGTATGAATAATATTGTTAACCAAAGTCTCTTCAAGCTGAGTGGCAAACATATCATGAAGGGCACAGTCTTCAGCTTGGTGGTGGGAGTTTAGGAGGAATGTCAGAAAGCACTTCTTCCCAAAGAGTAGTGAACACTTACACTGCACTGCTAGAAGAGGTCACCTCATTAAAGATAGTGACCAGCTATAAAGAGCCAGGTATATGCATGGGGAAGATAAGAATCATGCCTAGGGAAGATGGGAGTACTGTGCAGGGATAGCAGAGACATTAGCTTAGCTCAAGATGCAGCCCTGCAATATGAGCAGACTTAATAGACCAAATTGCCTTCTTCTGCTGCCTTCTTTCTATGCTGTATTTCCATATGTACATACTTATTCCAATTCATATCATCTACTTACTATGCATGACACACATTTAGATATATTCCAAGCAATGATTACACACATGCAAGGATTGTATTGTGAGACTGATTTTGTAAAAAAATTAAATCTTAAATACCCTTTCTCAGTTTCACCAATTGGCAATACATCTTTTTAAACTTAACCACCTGTGTTGGGTCTTTACTGAATCATAACATAATAACATTAGAATGTAACTGTTGCTCTTTTTAAGCATGCAAATCAACTGGAAGAAATAGTACCACACATAGGTGTCCATGCTTATTTTTGCTATGGCTCCCCACTCAGTATCCACCACGTGGGATAGGGTGTGGCACATTTCTGACACAGTTCCCATAATTCCTAAGTGTGTTAACTAGTCTTTACCACCCTTAGTTTTTCTGTGCCTCTCCAGTCAGTGGGCAGTAACTGCTGTAGCAAAGTGTGGTGCATCGTAATGTAACACTATCCAGCTGTGGCTATACACTCAGGATGCGTAACTTCTATGTGTGCTGCAATTCCTGGCTGAGCCCATGCAACTCCAAACTGTGCTAACTTCACTATACCTACAATTACAGAGGTATGCCATTGATCTCCAGTGCCTTATTGTTCCTGTGGATCACCACTCATGATGCAGTACAAATTTTTGGGGGAGAGCAGCATTAGCTGCCTAAATTCATACAAATCTAACTCAGATAACTTCAGTATCCCTGCAATCAGTGATGTCTACCATTGATGTCCATACCCTCACCTGTGTTGTGTATCTGCACTGAGATGTCCATACCTCACCTGTGTTGTGTATCTCCACTGACAATGCAGTATCTGCTTATATTTGAAGACACATTGCCTGCCTGAATCCATTCAAGTGATAACTGTGCTAACTGGAATGTTCCTGTAATCAGGAGCTGTACAACTGATGTACATTGCCTATCTTTTCCTGTGGCTGTTCACTCAGGATGCAGCAATTGGTCTACAAGTGCAGTTTCCCCATGACACTGCTCATCTCCATGGGCTTTTTGTTCTGTGCTCTCACTCAGTATGCAGTATGTGTGCTAGGGGTTCGGACATTACCTGGTAGAGCTCCTGTAATTCCTAACTAAATTAACTAGTATGTACAACCCTTACTTTTCCTCTGAGTCTGCAGTCAGAGTGCAGTAGCTGGTGTAGAGAGATATGTGACATTGCTAACTAAGTCCATGAAGCTATGGCTGTATAGTCACAATTAGTAACTGGCGTGCATGACAAAATTTTATGGGTGAGCCTATACAAATCCTAACTGTGCAAACTTGTGTCAACCAACAAATACAGAGGTGTACTATTGATGTCCATTGCCTCAGTCTTCCTGTGCATCAGTACTCATGATGCAGTATGAATTTTTGGGGAGTATTACCTGTCTGACCCACCCCACAAACACTACCTATGCTAACTTGAGTGTTCCTGCAATCACTGACATCTACCATTGATGTCCATACCCTCAGCTGTGCTGTGGGTCTCTACTGAGGATCCAGTACTTGGCATCATAGTTTGGAAAGGCATTACCTGGCTGAGGCCATTTAAGCGATTGCTAACTACACTGTACCTGTAATCATGGAAGTGTACAAGTGATCTGCATCACCCTTCTTTGCCTGTGGCTCTTCACTTAACATACAGCAAGTGGTCTGGAGGTGTAGTCCCTCACCCCATAAGACTGTGCAACTTCTAAGTGTACTAACTTCTGTACACCTGCAATGATACTCCTAAGTGTGCTAACTTCCTGCAGCTGCAATGACAGAGCTACACTATTCATGTCCATAGGCATATTTTTGCTGTGGCTCTCCACTCAGTATGCAGTATGCAGACTAGTTGTATATTATTTCTGACACCTCCTGCTGATTGTCTGTGATTGGTCCTGTTGCTTTGGTTCTCCCCCTACTTCCATGTGTGTGGTGTCTCTGTGTGCCAGTGGTGTTCAGAGGGGTGGGGTGAATGTACATTTATGCTTTTGAACCCTAACACAGAATTTCTTCACTTCTGTCACTGTGGAACAACACTAACTGATGCAGTAAACAGAGTGTTTCTCTCTATTTCCCTTCTTTTGAGAATTACTCTGACAAATATTGAATATAATACAGTGGCACCAGCGCTGGCCCCATGCTCCCGCCACATGATGCCTTTTCATGTACTACTGCAGTGCCCATAAACGCGCCTCCCGCTACATGATGTCTTTATACATACTAACACAGTGCTCACAAACACAAATGGTAATGCGATGGTAACACAAAGTGAAACACAAAGATAAACAGTACTGAGAAATATGGAATGTATACAATGACAGGAGCGCCGGGCCATTAGGCCCCATGCTCCCACCATGTGATGTCTTTACACATACTAACACAGTGCCCACAAATGCAAATGGTTATGCACATTGTGACACAAAGTGAAACACAAAGATAAACAGTATCGAGAAATAGTGAATGTAATACAGTGGGAACCAGCTACAGGAGCATGGGGTCCTTGGGCCCCGCACTCCTGCCACATGTTGTCTTGTCACATAGCAACACAGAGCCCAAAAACACAAATGGTAATGCATAGTGACACAAAGTGAAACACAAAGATAAACAGTACTGTAGACACAAATGGTAAAAATTACTGAAACATAAGCGCAAATGAAAATGCAAAGGGTAACGCAAGGTGGGGTAAACACAAAAGTAACTGAAACAGGTACAGAACCACAAGCAGAAGTGTTAATGGTAACAGTTATGGAAACACATACAATAGTTTTCCCAAAAGCTGCATATAGAAAGACAGTGGGTACAAAGAATGTATGCATAATAATGGCTCTCAGAACAGAAAATGAGGACTGCTTATATCTCAGGAACCATACTGACGTAGAAAAAATTAAAAGTCATATGAATTTTCACTTTCCTGGCTAGTTTTATGCTTAGTCCTCATTAGGGGCTAAGCATTTTTCTGACAAAAGTCCGTACCTGCACCATTTCGAGATTTGGGCCCTGAAAGGCGCGACAAATGCTGTAATGTTATCCTATGGGAAAAAGACAAATTCGCAGTGCCATAACTTTCCCTCACTGTAATATTTTTCACCAAACCACTAAAGGCACATCTGTGGGATGTTGCCTTTCTTCCCTCCAAATTTCATCCCAAAAATCAAACCGTTATTTTGCAGCAGGGCGCAAAGGATTCCTGTAATGCAGCAGATGTTGTAATGTTATCCTGTGGGAAAAGCGTCAACTTTGGAGTGCAGTCACTTTGCCACCATATAATATTTTTCACCAAAACATAAAAATACACATCTGTGAGATGTTGGCTGTGTTCCTCCAAATTTCAGCCCAAAACACCAAACTGTTATTTAGCAGCAGGTGACAAAGAATTGCTGTAATTTTACCACAGCCTGAAAAGTACTGTCAAATTTATGAAAGCTGTCAGAATTCATTCGACAGTGTCACAAGTGCGATGTTACTTTGCAAAAGTACTTTTTTCAGAAATTTGAAAACATATTTCTGGGGTGTTTTTCCCAAAATAAAGACATGCCTAGCATCCTCAGGGTCCGACTAGGTGAATACAAAAGAATTAGGTTGCTAGAGGGTCCCAAATTTAAATGCCAAGCATTTTTCTGATCACCAATTGAAAACAAAATGGTGGATTTGCGACAGTAAAGGGCCATTTGCGAAAGTAAAACTGCATTTGTGACACTTTCGAACTTTCTATTAACTTTTCCCATTGACTTATAAAGGGACCCTGTTTTTGAATAACTTTTGAACCGTTTAATATTGTTTCACGAAATCTTCAAAGGCACACGGGGACCCTGGCACATTCCCTGAAGATTTCTGTACGGTCGCGCTAACAGTGTGACCTGTCAAAGATTAGAAAGAATTCCAAAAAGTATAAATGTGGTAAGAGATCACGCTTATCAACTCCACAGCTGTATATCCGAACAGTAATGGAAGTTGGCAGATTCCAAGACGTATGGTTCTTGATCATGTATTCCAACTTTCAGGCAAATCCATGGATCAGTTGCAAAGTAATTAAGGTGCAAAATTTTAGGTTTAACATGAAAATGGCTCCTCTACCATAATATATATATATATATATATATATATATATATATATATATATATATAGATAGATAGATAGATAGATCTATATATATATATATATATATATATATATATTAGAGGCAAAAAAAATCTGTTTAATGCATTAGTTAGGGTTGTTCCACAGCAACAAAAGTGAGGAAATTCTGTGTTAGGGTTGAAAGCCCCCTGGACCCCACCCACACCCCAACCGGCATCTGGTGTGCATTAGGGTGGCTGGACCTAACTCTCACCCCATCAGATGTGTGAAGAAGCAGAGATAGAGGAGAATGGGGTGAGAGTTAGGACCAATAGCCCCAGTGCACACCCGATGTTGGTTGGGGGTGTGGGTGAGGGGTCCAAGCGGAGCTTCAACCTAACACCACTTTTATCACTGTAGAAACAACCCTAACTAATGCATTAAATGGAGTTTTTGCCTCTAATTTCCTTCTTTTGAGAATGATGATGAGAAATAGTGAATGTTATACAGCGGCAGGGCCTCAGGCGCCCGCCATGTGATGTCTTGTCACATAGTAACACGGTGTCTGCAAACACAAATGGTAATGTGCATGGTAGCGCAAAGCAAAACACAAAGATAAACAGTACTGTAGACAGAAATGGTTAAAATAACACAAATGCAAGTGCAAATGAAACACAAAGGGTATCTCACATGGTGGCGTGAGCAGGAGCGGTAAGTAAAACAGTGCAGGAACCGGAAGTGGTAATGGTAACAGTAATGCAAGCGCACAGGCTGGTTTTCCCCAAAAGCTGCATAGAGAAAGACAATGAGTACAAAGAATGCCGGCATAATAATGGGTTTGAGCAGAAAATGAGGAGTTGGAATGCTAAATTGCTTATATCTCAGGAACTGTGTAACGTAGAAAAAATTAAAAAGTCATATGATTTATGACTTTCTGGCTAGTTGAACTTTTCCCCATTAGGGAGCTAAGTATTTTTCTGATGAAAAGTCTGTATCCCACCATTTCTGAGATCTGGGCCCTGAAAGGCTTCGTGGCCTTATGTATAATCTATGGGAAAAAGAGAAGTTTGAGTGCCATAACTTTGCTGCCCTGTAACATTTTTTCACCAAAATACCAAAAGGCTCATCTGTGAGATGTTGGCTTTCTTTCCTCAAATTTCAGCATAAAAGACCAAACCGTTATTTTGCAGCAGGGTCGCAAAATATTCTGTCAAGCAGCAGATGCCAATGTTAGTCTATGGAAAAAAGTGTTAACTTTAGAGTACTGTAACTTTGCATCCATGCAATATTTTGTCACCAAACTACAAAAGGCACATCTGTGGATGTTGTCTTTCTTACCTCAAATTTCATCCCAAACAACTAAACTGTTATTTTGCAGCAGGCGGCAAAGAATTCCTGTAATGCAGCAGATGTCATAATGTTATCCTATGGAAAAGTGTCAACTTTGGAGTGCGTCACTTTGCCGTCATATGATATTTTTCACCAAAATACTAAAAGGCACATCTGTGTGATGCTGGCTGTGTTCCTCAAATTTCAGGCCAAAACAGCAAACCGTTCATTCGCAACAGGTGACAAAGAATTGCTGTCATTTTACCACAGCCTGGAAAAGTACTGTTGAACTTTGTGAAAGCTTTGTAAATTCATTCGACAGTGTCACAAGTGCGACACACTACTTTGCAAAGTACTTTTTCCAGAAATTTGAAAAACATATTTCTGGAATGTTTTTCCCAGAAATTGAAAAACATATTTCTGGGGTGTTTAACCTCAAAATAAAGACATGCCTAGCATCCTCAGTGTCCGGCTAGGTGAATACAAAATAATTAGGTTGCTAGAGGTCCCAAATTTAAATGCCAAGCATTTTTCTGATCACCAACTGAAAACAAAATGGCAGATTTGTGACAGTAAAGGCCATTTGAGAAAGTAAAACTGCATTTGCGACACTTTCAAACTTTCTGTTTACTTTTCCCCATTGATTTATAATGGGACCTTGTTTTGAATAACTTTTGAACCATTTAATATTGTTTCACGAAATCTTCAAAAGGCACACTGGGGACCCTGGCATTCTCTGAAAGATTTTGTACGGTCATGTAAACCGTGCAACCTGTAGGAAACGACAAAGAATTCCAAAAAGCTTAAATGTGCGCAGGTCACACTTAATAACTCAACAGCCATATATCCGAACAGTGCAAAAGTTACCAGATCCCAAGATGTATGGTTCTTGATTGTATATTCCAAATTTCAGGCAAATCTGTTGAATGGTTGCAAAGTAATGAAGGTGCAAAATTTTAGGTTTAACATGTAAATGGCTCCTCAACCTAACTATGGTAGCACTACCGTGCTACCATAATATCTATCTATATCTATATCTATATCTATATCTATATCTATATCTATATCTATATCTATACATATATATATATATATTAGAGGCAAAAACTCCATTTAATGCATTAATTAGGGTTGTTCCACAGCGACAAAAGAGGAAATTCAGTGTTAGGGTTGAAAGCCCCTTGGACCCATACCCACACCCCAACTGGCATCGGGGTGTGCATTGAGATGCTGGCCCTAACTCTCACCCCATCAGATGTGTGAAGAAGCAGAGGTATAGGAGAATGGGGTGAGAGTTAGGACCGATAGCCCCAATGTACCGATGCCAGTTGGGAGTGGGTGGGCCCAAGGGGGCTTTCAACCCTAACACCACTTTTGTCACTGTGGAACAACCCTAACTAATGCATTAAATGGATTTTTTTCTCTAATTTCCTTCTTTTGAGAATGATGAGAAATAGTGAATGTAATACTGCGGCAGGGACCCACGCTCCCGCCATGTGATGTCTTGTCACAAAGTAACACAGTGCCTGCAAACACAAATGGTAATGTGCACAGTGATGCAAAGGAAACACAAAATAAACAGTACTATAGACAGAAATGGTTAAAATAACGCAAACGCAAGTGCAAATGAAAAGTAAAGGATAATGCACATGGTGGTGTAGATGGGAACGGTAAGTGAAACAGTACAGAACCCTAAGCGGTAATGGTAACAGTAATGTAGGTGCACAGGCTGGTTTTCCCCAAAAGCTGCATAGAGAAAGACAGTGAGTAACAAAGAATGTATGCATAATAATGGCTTTTGGAGCAGAAAATGAGGAGTTGGAATACTAAATTGCTTATATCTCAGGAACCGTATAACGTGAAACAAAATTAAAAGTCATATGATTTATGACTTTCCTGGCTAGTTTTGAACTTTGCCCCATTAGGTAGTTAAGTATTTTTCTGATGAAAAGTCCGTATCTCCACACCATTTCCGGATCTGGGCCCTGAAAAGCAGCGGTGAAACGCCATAATGTTATCCTAAAGGAAAAGAAGTTTGAGTGCCAAACTTTGCCGCCTTGTAATATTTTTTTCACCAAACCACCAAAAGGCACATCTGTGAGATGTTGGCTTTCTTCCCCAATTTCAGCATAAAAGACCAAACCGTTATTTTACAGCAGGGTGGCAAAGAATTCCTGTCATGCAGCGGATGTTGCAATGTTAGTCTATGGAAAAAGTGTCAGCTTCGAGTACAGTAAGTTTGTACCATGCAATATTCTGTCACCAAACCACCAAAGGTACATCTGTTAGATGTTGGCTGCCTTCCCTCAAATTTCTGCCCAAAAGACAAAACTATTCATTTGCAACAGGGTGGCAAAGAATTCCTGTTATTTTGGCCATAGTGTTGCAAAGTAGTGTTGTGATTTGACAGCTTTAGCAAGCATTGACATTACTTCGTGAGTGCGGCACTAATTTGTGACACTACTTTTTCCAGAAATTGAAAAACATATTTCTAGGGTGTTTAACCTCAAAATAAAAACATGCCTAGCATCCTCAGGGTCCGACTATGTAAACACAAAAAGAATTGTGTAGCTAGAGGGTCCCAAATTTAAATGTCAAGCATTTTCTGATGACTAACTGAAAACAAAATGGTGGATTTTGACACTACTAGGGCCATTTCAGACACTAAAAGTGCTTTTGTGACACTGTCGAACCTTTTGTTAACTTTTCCCATTGACTTATAATGGGAAATTGTTTTGAATAACTTTTGAACCGTTTAATATTTTTCACCAAATCTTCGAGGGCACATCGGAACCATGACCATACGTTCCCTGAAGTTGGACTGGTCGCGCAACTGTGCCTGTAGATGAGTAAAGAATTCCAAAAGGGTAAACGCGCAGCAGATCATGCTTAATAAGTCTGCAGCCGTTTATCCAAACAGCAGAAAAGTTGGCTATATCCCAAGATCTATTATTCTGATCATGTATACCAAATTTCAGGCAATCCGTTGAACAGTTGCAAAGTTATCAAGGTGCAACATTTTAGGTTTAATATGTAAATGGCTCCTCAACCCTAACTATGGATACATATATATATATATATAGATAGAGAGAGAGAGAGTGATATGGTAAAATGTGTACTAGCAAGACCTGGTACAACAGAAATACCAGTGGTGAACATTTGGCATTGACAAATACTTGTTCTTGTTACTTTTTCTTCTCATATTTCACTACATCCCTATCCCATATTAAAATAAAGCACTGGTTAAAATGAATTGAGCCTTGACAAAAGGCAGAAGAATTCAGATAAGTAGTGCTGTTCAACCATGTGATCCTCTCCTACTGTAGTTTCATGTATGGGTTTATCATAACAAATTGGTGCATAATACTTAAAAATCAATTTTGAAAGTTTTTTTATTTTAGCTTATTGTTATGGTTTTTTTAATGTTGCTATCTGATGAAATATACTGTATTTTGTTGTGGCAGAAGGAATGACTATTTTTGGACTTAAGTAGCTTTGTTAATTTTACAAAGAAGAGCAATTTGTTAAAACAACTGCAAAAAGGATGTTTTAAACTGACTATAAAGACTTTCAAATAAGTCTTAGTTTCATTGTGTGTTAGGACACTAAGAGTCAAAATGTCACCTGCATTCTCAGCACAGTACCTGACAGCCCTTTACAGTTGCTGTTGAGCAAAGAAAAACAAGTGGATATTTTCCTCATGTTATGTAAGGGATAACACATGACAAGGTGTATGGCTGTAAGAAAATAATGCATGCTTCAAGGGGTTGGCCCACCAGTGCTATAGTAGGGTGTCCAACTGCAATGCCGATGACCTGGGTTTGGCAACGTACTTGAACTGTCTGAGGAATGGCCAGGGGAGGATTGAGTGTCCCGGTTAATTGTTCTCCTCCTCCATGGAGTGGGGATAGAGTGACTGGCACGAAGTGACTCCCGGAGGCCAGGGACAGTTATACTTCCAGCCCCAAGACTGTTGGAAGGCAGCTGTGATGGTACTTCCATCATTGTACAACTTGCCTTCAGGGAGTCTTCTGAAAAAATGCTGCCAGCTCCTTGATGATGTACGGTCTCCTTATCGCCATGCCTGTTCTGTGACCCCTGAGTTGGTGATGTAGCAATGAGTGTTTCATTGGATGTTGCTTATTCCTGTGGCCCCACCCTGGGGAAGCTGGGGAGATCACCTGGGGAGTTCCTGATGGGAGCCAAGACTAATATCCATGTGGGACTGCACCTTCTGGTGGTCCCCACAGAGGAGTAAGCCTGGGCTGATTGCCGACTACAAGTAAGTCTGGAGATGGACCCAGTCAGGAAGGTGGCGACAGAGAACTGGGAGGTTGGGGCACACTAAAGCATAATAAATTACAAAACAAAAATAAATAAATAAATAATGCATGCTTCAAGTGGATGTTAGGCATGAAATGTAGCCAAGGTGTTTCAACCTCCTAGAAGAGAATTCTTATCGTCTCATAACCTGGACTGTGTTCTTATGCAGTAAAATTGCATTATATTTTTTAAAACAATATGTACAGTAGTTCAGGTGAGTTGTGAGGTTCTCCCAAAATAATTAATGGTCATGTGTATGTTTTGACCAATGTGGTTACTGGCATTTCATGTACCATTTTATATGTAAGCCCCACTCCCCCATCTAGGGGTATCCAGGTGGTAAAATATTTGGGAGAGGGCACTTCAGAACCCAAGCACCACATTCCAAAGAATTAGAATAGAAGTAATCATTACCTGGGTTCTTGATTTGCTATGACTGGAGATCATGGTAACAGAGGAACCAAAATCAGGTGCTAACATGTTCTGGAGGCTGCAGGGAAGGTTGGTTTGCAGGCAAGCATGCACAATCACAGTAATTAAGTTAAATGTCCATTCCAAGATCAACATGCAAAACAATTTAATTAAACTAGAAAACAGTAACAGCCACACCATGGAGTAGGGGGTATTATATACAGTGGGTTTCTTTCACGGACAAAGCTGAAAATGTACTGCAACAATCTCTTGTGCTAACAGACTATTTATTTCATGCAGATCTCCAATAAGCCATGAAGGCTAGAATTCCTGGCAGCATTCTTGGGGTCAAAACAGGGCTTCCACTTGAGGTAGCTTGTTACTGATAACTCTAGCAACTCACATCCCATTCCTTGCCTTCTCTATCTGGCAGTTACATACCTTTCCCTTTACTTTCTCTTCAGGCAGTTTCATTCCTAAACTTTTTCCTATGGGCTTATGACAGAACAAGACTTTTCTATTGTCCCAAACCCTCTCAACACTTTCCATTTCCTTCCAATCTGCCAGGCCACACTCTATCTTCACCGGGGGCTAATTCTTATGGTGCATACCTTTTCCTCTAAGGTCTTCTTTCTGTATGTTTCAATTAAAGTTCCTAAAGCAAGTTCAGCGCAAAACCCTTTCAGATATTCAATCGCTGATGCCTCCGCTGGTGACTGGGCCTTGTTCCTGTGGTTTTGGGTTCCTGGATCTGATCCCAGTCACTACCTGGCATGCTTCACTCATGCAATGATTCCAACCTCTGAACTGATTCATCAGGGGACCTCTGCCAGTGCCACTTCAGATTACCCAATGAACTGCCAACCCACCTGGGTCCCAAACATAACTTCCACAAATGGACATTCCCACACCTCCATAGGTGGCTCACCTCATGGGTCCCAACTCTGCGGCCTCCAACCTGGGGAATAGGGTTAACTCTGCCACCATTACACCGTCAATTGCAAAGGCTGCCACTTCCAAGCACACTTCAGGCTCTATTTGTCATAGCAGACCACCCACAGTAACACCATTCCTATACAACATCTGAACTCACCCATGGGCAATCTCTCTCTTTTAGGGCTTTTAGGCCTTATCAATGCTACCTACCAAAAGTGCAGGATCACTGGGTGAGCCTCCATTTCATTTTTCTCCCCAGGCTCCTTCTTCCAAATCGCTGACAGGCCCCTACGCTTTGCTCCATTGCTCCCTTTCATCACACCCAAACTGTCAACTTCCATCTCATGGGTCTTCAAGGGTGGAGGGCTGGCTCAGCAAGTGTACCACCCCAGCCTTGCCATGGTTCTCCAGCCAATTTTGTGGCTAAACCCTGGTCTCTGTCTCCTGGTCCTTCCCCAGGGTGTTCCTTGGTGCAAAATCCCATGCTATTTATGCTTTTCATGGAGGGACTCCACCTAACATCAGTAGGCAGTACCATCCCTAGACTCAGCTGTACCACAGCTGTCTGTCTCTTCCTAGCTACCTCCAGCAACCAAAATTTAACTAGTAAGCACCCAAAGGGTGAGCCACATTCCTACTTTGCGACTTTTACCCTGACTAGAGCATTATTGCATTTTGCAATTTATTTCCTTACTTTTTGAGATAGTGTAATAGTATTCTTATTTTACTGAGGGAGCATAAGGTTCCTTTGCTTCCTGCGCCCCCATCCCTCCATAGATGCATACAGTACATGTATGCAGCTGGCAAGCCTAAGGCCTCTGGGTCTTGTGCTTCCTTTTATAGGACAACAGTGACCAATTGTCAGGATAGGCATCTTATTACCCCACCTCATGTACCTAGTAAAGAAAAGTTTTGAGTCCCTCCATAACTTATTCTGCACAACTGCAATGCTATTCCACACCACAGGTGCGAAAATACATTTTGGGCAGGATTTAAAAATGACAGATGTGACATACATGCGGTGGGGTAATAAGAAGGCTATATTGACAATCTGGGGTCAGAATATTTTAAATTTCCAAAGTTACCAGTGGGAGTAGCGAATCGAACAAGTGGTCATAACTTTGGAATTTTTCTCATTTTGACCCCAAATTTTCATCATAGTATTCTTATGACCATCCCTTACAAACCCCATAGGTGAACATTTTCAAATATGTGCCAAATGCCATTCTGTGTCACATGTGCTAAAACACATTTTAGACAGGATGTGAAAATGACAGTTGTACTGGTCATGAGATGGTGTGAAAAAATGGCCATGTTGAGAATGTGGGGTCAAAATATTTAAAATTAGTTATACTCATGCATACAGAAATTTCAATCAGTGCTCATACAGTAACTCCAGCAATTTTTGAATTTTATGAACATACAAAATTGCCAGCAGAAACAGTCCTCATGTTCTATCGAGTCTGCTCGAGTGTGTAGCTAGTCCCTCATCACACAGCTGCCCATTATGCCCCCACTTCCCTTATTCCTTCCCCTTCCCTGTCCCAACCCTTGAAACTGCCCACCACCTTACAGGATACTGTCTCATCTGGTAAGGTGTTCCATTTGTCCACCACTGCTCCATGAAAAATGTCTCCTCATCTCCTTCTTGAATCTTCCCTCCAATCTCAGTCCATGACCTCTTGAGTCCCTCCCCATCTAAAAATCCATTCTGTGTTGGTCTTGTTTATTCCCTTCAGATCATATCCCCCAATCCCTCCTCTCTCCAATGAATACATATTCAACTCTGCCAGCCTGTCTTCATAGGGCTTGCTCTCCTATCCCTGGATCATCTTTGTGGCTCTTCACTGCACCCCTTTCAAAAATCTGATGTCCTTTTTCAGGAATGGGCACCAGTACTGCATGCAGTACTCCAGGTGGGGCCTGACCAATAACTTATACAGGGGTAGGATAACCTGTCTCCTTCTGGAGGTGATCCCACTTGCAATACACCCTAGCATTTTGTGGACTTTTGCAGATGCCTTCCTGCACTGTGCAGAGTTGTTCATGCTCCCGTAATGATCACTTCTAGGTCCTTCTCCTCTGTGCAGCTCCCCAAATGTACCCCATTCAAGTGATAATCCCATCCCTGGTTCCTGGCTCCAAAGTGCATAACATTGCACTTCTTGGCATTGAATCCCAACTGCCATGTTTCCACCACTCGTGCATCTTAGTCAGGTCCTTTTGAAACCCCATCCACCCCTCTGCATCATCAATCACAGCTCGCATCTTGGTATCATCAGCGAACAGGCTGTTCTTGCTCTGAATCCCATGTGAGATATCTGCAATAAAAATCCCAAACAGCACTGGTCCCAGTACTGATCCCTGTGGTACCCACTCATTACTGCTCCCAGTGACAAGAGGTCCCCCAACCACCACTCTTTGCTGCCTTTCCTTTAGCCAGTTCGTGATACATTTCACAATTTTTGGTCCTGCCTCCACATATTACAGTTTACTCCACCCCAACCTCCCATGTGGCACTGAATCAAAGGCCTTGCGGAAGTTCAAACACAGACATCCACTGCATGCCCTGTCCAGTTCCTGTTTCACCCAGTCATAGTACTCTACAAGGTTTGTCTTGCAGGATCTGCCCTCTATAAACCCATGCTGTTGACCATCCTGGAGACTTTTCCTCTAAGAAGCTTACTAGCCTCTTTTAGTATGGTCTCCATCAGCTTTCCACGATCAATGTGAGACTCACTGGCCTATGGTTTCCTGGTTCATCCTTTGGGCCACTTTTGTGGTTGGGCACCACATAGGCCATTCTTCAGTCCTCGCGGTACATTCTGTGTCCATGGAGTCATTAAACAGATCACCCAGTGACCCTCCAGGACCTCTGCCAACTCTGTTAGCACTCTAGGGTGAATGCCATCAGGTCCAGATGCTTTATGCACCCGTAATGTCTTCAACCCATCTAGTACCCTGCTGTCTGTAATACATACATCTGTTGTCCCCTCCCCAATCCTCACCCCCATAACCTAGGACATCTGCCCCCATTGTCTTGCACGAATAAAGAGCAAGTATTCATTCAATGCCTCTGCATGCTCCACCCTTTCTCCACCCACCCCCAAACTTCTTAATCCTCAGAAGCTGATCCTTGCTCTTCCTTCTCTCTCTGATGTAGCGTAAAAGTCTTTTCTCCACTTATAATTCCCTGTACCAGTCTCAGCTCCTGGATACCTTGGATGCCCTGACCAGTCTGGTAACCTCGCTGGACTTCTCCATGTATGCATCCTTATCTTCACCCTCCTGATTTCCTGTACTTTTGAAACACTGCCCCTTGGCCTCACACCTTCCATAACCTCCTGTATCAACCAGCTGGGTTTCTTTGCCCTTCCATTCTTTCTGTTCTTCCTAGTGTAAGACTCCATTGCCTCTGCCAGTCCTTGCTTTATGATGTCCTATTTCTGGTCTGCATCTATGTGTGGTTGCATTCCTGCCAGGTGCCTGCCCAAAATTTCCCATCTTCTTAAAGTCTGCCCCTAAATTCAATCACCCTTGTACCTGTGCCCCTTTTTCCTCCCCATGTTGTGCATGAACTGTACCATAGTGGTCACTCCCAGCCAGTGGTTCCTCCACTTCCAGATTCCTTACAACTTCCCTGTTATCCAGTAGAAGGTCCAGAGTCCTTTCTAACTGAGTTGGCTCCTGGACCAGCTGTGTCAGAAAGCTGTCTTGAAATGTTTCCAGCAGTACCGCTCCCTTGCACTCATGGTAGATGGGTGCCCACCCCTACCAGGTCATAATGTCGTACGCAATAGCATACAATATTATAGCCAACCTGTAAGAGCATTGTCTATGACAGCGAATGATGCACATACAGTGATACTGCTGTATGCAGTATTGTACCATTCACACACTCCCAGGCAGAGGATAAGACCTCTGCTGGGAGTGGGTTCCACAGAGCAGCTGCTGTATCTCACTGGACAGAGCCACAACAGCAGGAATCCAAGACTGCATCTGGGACCAGGTTTGATTCTAGGTCCCAGACATTTTATTTTTTCAACACTGTGTGCGCTCTCTGAGTTGGACCCCCTGGAGTTGAGAATCTTTAGTGGGGAGGGGTCTGGGGTGCATCCCTCTGCAATGGGGGTGGGGTAGAGCCCGGACAGAAAAAAAAGTTATGCTGCATGGCATAAATCATGCTGTATTGGCAGGGAGATTTAGCCATGTGGCATAATGTCTTGTGACATTATGACCCGCGTCCCTCCGCCACACCCCCCAGTAGGTTGAAGTCCCCAACAACCACTGTGTTCTCCTTCCTGCAGACCCTCCTAATTTGTTCAGCTAATTTCCTATCCAAGTCAATCCTCTGAGCCAGTGCCCTGTACACCACCCCAATTCTCAGTGTCCTATTCTTAGCATCTTGGAACTGCATCTACAGTGCTTCTGTCCTCCCCACCTCCCTTCCTCCCTTATGCACTTTATCCCTTCCCTTCCCTTACATAGATTGCCACTCACCCCCATTCCCTTTATCCCTATCCTTTCTGAACAACCTAAACCTTAGGATCATCATATCCAGTCCTGGTAATGGGTGGCCCACGTTTCTGTGATGGCCACAATGTCTACACCTCCACCACCAAGAGAACCTGTAACTCCACTGTTCTATTCCTTAGGCTTTTTGCATTCAGTGAGACCACCGTCCAACCTGTCTCCTCTCTCTTTCCTACCCCTATTCTTATCCCTTTATCCCTCCTTGTGCTGGCTCCCCACTGCCTTTTACCCTTAAATGGGGGAAGCTCACTGGGTTCCTTTTCTGGATCCCTTTCCTATCAACGGTCCCCTCGTCACAGCCCCTCCTAGTTTAATTCCACCTTTGTCGATATGTGTCCTCTATTCCATTTTAGTACTCACTTCCCTCCCTACTCAAATGTAATCTGTCCCTGCATATATGTCACTATTGCCCATGTCTTGCCCCAGTCAGACTCTAATTATAGTCCCTGGTACGGCACCAATCCATCAGCACCTTATTGAACTCCCTCATCCTTTTTTCACTCACTGTACTCATACATGGTACTTGGAGTACCTCAGAGAATGTCACAGACCCCCACCTCCTCACACTGCCTACCCAACTCCTCGAACCTCCCTTTACCACCTCTACCATCTTCCGGCCAAGTCATGCATCACTATGTGTGGTTTCTCCCTCCCTCTGTATGCACTTGAGATTTGCCTACCCTACCCTGCCCTTCCGTAGTCAACCCCGGAATAGCCTCAATCCAGATGCAACTGTGCCTTTCTCCCCTTTCACCCCATTTTACCCCTTTCACTATATAATCCCCAGCACTAGTACCCCTCATCTTCTTGTCCCATGCCCCCTCCTGTGTTTGCTGTCCACCTTTTCAGAGTCCACACTGCCCTGTTCCTTATTACTTCTATCTGCATCATATGCAACTCCTACATCTTCCCATTTCTGCCTTTCCTCTGCCTCTACCCTGCTCTTCCCCTCCTCTTTCTTCCTTTTTCAGCCTGAATCTTGAGTCCTGGGCCTTCACTACCCTTTTCCTCCCTCTTCTCATAATCTCTGACATGTCCACTTCCACATCCGATGCCAACACTGCAAATATATTACTTGCTATCCCTGAAGTGGTGCCCATCTTCTCTTCCCTGCCCTGAGCCTTCCCACCCATTGCTTCCCTGCCGTTCTCCCTCACCCCACCCCTACATCCTCACAGGGTTTAGCCCTGATGTTCCTCCTCTGCTTCTCCCAGCTACTCCTCTCTTGGGTCCCTCCTACCCCAGCCTCTCTCCTCACCCTCTCCAGCTCTCCAGTGCCCTGTACCTCCTCTTCCAGTCTACTCAGCCTGTAACAAATTGGACAGCCTTCCAGTTTCCATGGTATATTCATCCAAACAAGCACCCCACAATCATTGCACCTTACTATCCTCCTTGTGCATGCCACCCTCGCTCCATGGTGCCCCTATTCCTCACACTATTCTGATGTCTTCTGCCAGCTTTATTCATGCCCTCCACCCCTCAGTGTGATCCCCATAATGACCCATTTTCCTTCCTCCATAATTCACACTTAACTTAAATGTAACTTCAATTCCTTATCACACAGTCTGTACAGCAATAGCTGGATACCATATGTGATCCTCCTGCTTGTTTCTGAGTCCTTCTTACCCCAATGTCCCTGGCTTGCTAGATCAGTAACTCTAGTTATCACATTTATGCATGACCTTGTCAGTTTGAACTTTAGACTTTCAACTTTAAAATATGCAGTTGCCCTTCCTTAATGCAAGCTTGTCAGTTTCATTTTCAAACTTGCACCGTTAAAACATTTAAACCCTAAAATCCAACTAGTAAAAGTTTGAGTGTCTGGACTTTTACCACCTGACTATTAGCTGTAAGAGTTAGTTCACATGGGCAGTTTGAAGCCACCCAAACTCCTCCTCACAGCCTTCAGCCCAACCTCCAGTGGCTTTCCAGTAGTTAAGAAAGGCTGGTGGAGGGGTGGGTGGGCTGGTCTTTACTCAGACAGAACAGTCCTCCTGAAAATCATTTACAGAGTTAAAGAAAACTTTAACCTACTCCAAAACCAACGGCAAACACAACAAAAAATCAGTTACATAGTTAAATAAAGATGTAAGCTAATCCCAAATCAACAGCAACACTTACCATCCTACCTTTCCCCAAAACAAGCAGAATGAACAGGCAAAATGGCTCTGTGAACATTTAAATAGAGATTCAAACTGAATTCCAAACAAACCTGATTGGTTGCTCTGTCTCTGGGCAAAGAATCCCTCCTCTCAGCCAACCAGGAACAGTCCTCCTGAAAATCAGTTAAAGAGTCAAAGAAAGCTTTACTACTGCCAGCAACAGTCCTCCTGAAAATCAGTTGTAGTGTTAAAAATGCTTTAACCTACTCCCAAAACAACAGCAAACTCACAACAAATAAATCAGTTACAGAGTTAAAGATTTAAGCTAATCCCAAATCAACAGCAAAACTCACTCTCTTACTCTCTCCACAGCAAGCAGAATGAACAGGCAAAATGGTCTGTGAACATTTAAAAGAGATTTAAACTGAATTCAAACAAACTTAATTTGCTGCTCTGTTTCTGGGCAAAGATTCTCCTCCACCCCAGCCAGCCAGCAACAGTCCTCCTGAAAATCAGTTACAGAGTTAAATAAAGCTTTACTTGAGCCAGCAACAGACCTCCTGAAAATCAGTTATAGAGTTAAAGAAAGTGTTAATCTTTTCCCAAACCAACAGCAAACTCACAAAAAAATCAGTTACAGAGTTAAATAAAGATTTAAGCTAATTCCAAACCAACACAAAACTCACCTCCTACCTCACCCCACAACAAGCAGAAGGAACCAAATTCTTCAAGATGGCCTTTTTGGGACTCCACCTTATAAACACTAGTGGTGAAATTCAGTCCCAAAAAGTGATTTCATGCAGAGACTGTGAAATCACATTCTAGGCCCAATTAACAAGATGACAGTGGCAGTGTTCATGTGGTGGGGTCCCAAAAAGGCCTTGCTTGAAATCTGGTAGAAAATATAGTACCTTAAAATGCCAAAGTTATAAATATAAGTTCAAATGCCATTGAAGTAAATTATAACACACTTACCTTGATTCATTAGTTGGCAGTTCAGCTTGAAGAGTGCAGACATGTCTCAGTCCACATAACAAGACAGCGTACAAACTCTGGTGGTAGTATAGGGTAAGGGGAGGTAGTTTCTCACTGGGAGGGTCAGGATGGGAGGAGAGGATGGATGGAGTGATGAGGGAAGGTTTTCTTTATTTCAGGGTTAAAAAATAAAAGACATCATGGGATGGTTTTCTTTTGTAGAAAATGTTTTAGGACACTGGGAATGGGATCCCCACTGTCCCACACTTTGGGGATGCTGACATGGGTATTGGTACACCCAATATCGGCACTATGATAAAACAAGTATCTGGGGATGGCATCTGATACCAGGGCTGGATATCCGGTGTAGGATTTTATAAATAGATAAAATAAAATATACAGTGACAGTGATCGGAGGGTGAGGGGTACCACTAGACACTGGGGATGAAAACATTTAGCAGACAATGATTGGTGGGCGGGCTGTGCCATTAGATACCAGAGAAAGGTGCAACTCATAGCTAACATGGCATCTGGCAGCACAACTTCATCTGCAGCCGTATAACTCATCGAATTCCTGGTGTTCTCATGTAGAGAAACCAGGGGAGCTCTCCTGTTGCTAAACTGGGCACCTGGGATTTTGAGTGTGCAGAAAACATATTACTGGGCACAATGTTAAAGAAACAGACATTGGAATATAGCTACACGGGTCCCGCTTAGCTAGCTTCTGATGTTTATTTTATAAAAATAACAGAATTTGTATTTATTTTCCATGCTTGTCAGTTTGTGGAAATAATCAACAAGATGACAGTTGGCACAGCACAAAAAAATGTTTGATGCCATGCCACACAAGTGGTGTGAAAGAAAATCAGGCATTTGAGGCATCAAAATTACTTTCATCACAAAATGTTATCTTAAAACCTGTACTGAGCATGCACAAGTTGAAAACACTAACATTTATACCTTTATATCTCTGGAACCCTTTTATATTTTTTTCAATAGACCTGTCGAAGCCACTCCCTGCAACATGACATGTGTCTGCTGCAAGTTTAGGACAACAGTTCCTTTCCATGTATACTGTTGGCAAGAGCAACAATAAAACGATGTTAAGCATAGGAAAAATGTAGTTTTTTCTTAAAATGACACGTGTATCTCAGATATTGCACAAGCTTCTATCACAACAATTTCTACATATCAAAACCTTGCTTCCTAGACAACACATACAAAATATTAACTCATTTCACGTCAAGGTTAAAGATATAAATGTTACAAATTTGAGGTTTAACATTAAACAGGCTACTCAGCCTTAACTATAGGGGTGCTATCATTGCCTATACAATATATAAGTTGCAAAAAACTTTTTAATGCTCCAGTTAGGGTAAAAGCCACAACAGTTGGAAACGAGGTGTTAAGGTTTCTCTAACACCACACCCTCCCAAACCAGGCAAGGGGAGCAGGTGAGGTGTGTGCCAGGCTTCTCAAGCCTAACGCTCACCCCATTCTCATAAAGTCTACACGTCTGACCATATTTACAGATGGAATGGAGTGAACTTTAGGCTTGAGAAGCCCAAGGCACATGACACACCTGCTCTCCTGCCTGGTTTTGGAGGGTGGGATGTTAGGAAAACCCTAGCACCTCATTTCCAAATTGTTGTTACTTTGACCCTAACTGGAGCATTAACAAAGCTTTTGAAACTTGTTTTTTTTTTACTATTTGCTATAGTATAGTAGTAGTATCTTTATTTTACTGTGGAGTGCAGGGCTCTTTGGGCACTGCACCCCAGGCATACATAATTCTCCAGTCTAGTGAAATCACCCAAATACACAAAGTTCACAAGCAGACAATTGACTGCAGTGGGGCCCCATGTGAGTTTGGAAACAGGCATAACCATCCCCAAGCATGCACAACAATCACGTCCATGAAACTATCTATGGACCTGACAGAGGGTGGGTTTCCAACACTCTTTCTGCATGCAGGATACGTGCTTAACTCCGGCATGTATCCAGTTAAAGAAAACACAAGAAGCTCACTCAGACAGAGATATTCTGCATCATATCTGAAGGGCTGAGAATTTAAAAACTCTTGGTATTTTGTGGACCCCTGACAGGTGATGGCCTCTAGGCCCAGGCCTACATTGCCTATGCCTAAATCCAGCCCTGTCCATAATACTTCTTTGACCATACCTGATGCTACCTAATTCCTTGCCCAGCTGCCGAGCTGTAACAGCAGAACCAGCTCACTGTATCAGTATCAGTAGAACTGACTACTGTTTCCCAGAGGTTCAACTTACCTAAACCAGCCCGAGACCTGTGGCATGCTCTCTCTCTCTCTCTCTCCCCTTGTTCTGTCACTGGCAGCCACACATCTCCCAAAATACAGCCAGACTGTGGACTTGCCTCTGAGTCCCAATCCAGTCTTGTGGCCTTTGACCCCTAAGTTATCACTAGAAACCTGTAGAGATAAAGAAATAGTGTTTTTTCTGATACCATCAACACTACACTTTGAGGTGCGTGAGCTGAGCACTTCAAAACTTCACACACAAGTGTGAAACTGCAGGTTAGTACTTTAGTGCCACCATCCCAACATCACAAGATAAAAAAGGTATCACACCATTGGTTGGAACTGGGAGGGTGACTGGATGCTAAGGTAACAGAGGAAGGGAGCAGGAAGCAACAAATGCTAACAGGAGGACAAGACAGAAAGGAAGGCACATTAGGGAAAAACAGAAGAATAATGAGAGCCATCAGAGGCAGATGCACTAGAGAGAAGGGTCACAAAATGTATAGGGGTCACAACTGAGACCCCTAAATGGCGGGTTCATTGTAGTGTCTCTGTTTGCTCTCCTGATAACAGAGGCATTTGATGAAACTGGCAGTCCAGAATAAATGGAGTCACCAGTAGTCAAAAGACTGAGCCAACAGTGAATGGGAGTCAGCATGAGGTTTAATTTAATGGAAAAATTCACCCTCCTCACCAAACACAGGCACTGCAGCTTGAGGATTCTCTCTCCTCCACCTTCCCTCAAAACACTGACTGCCATTAAACAGCTCTATCAAAATCCTACTCTTTCAAACACTGGTAGTGGTACTTAGCAGCTCTGATTTCTCTATCTGCCTAGGACACACACAGCCAGTATAATGAATTAAAAGCATTACAGGAATGCAGAACACTACTGTTTGATGGCTCTGTATCTATGATGCTCCCCTCCCTCACACACAGGCATATGCACTGCTGCTTGGCATCTATCTCTCCTCTCCCGAAACACATAATGTCAATATCTTAAAATAACTACAGTACAGGACTGCAGAACACTATCGCTGATGGCTCTGTATCCATATAACTCCCTCCCCAAGCACAGTCACCTGCACTGCTGCTGGTGGCTGTTCCTATATGTTCCACTACTAGTAAATGGTTGGGGATAAGATATTTACTTTAATTAAAACCATTATGGGTGCAAACTCAGTGACCTATCACCAGCAAATGGCCCATTTCCTACCCTCCCCACCCTCCAGGAGATTAGTGAAGCCTAAATGTAAACAGCTTGGCAACTCTATCCTACCCTCTTGGCCCAAACACATAACTTAGGTGAGTAGTAGATAGACTGGGTGTTCCTTTGGACTAAAACTCCCTCTTCTTTGATTTTACAGATCCTGGTGCATACCTTTCAATGTTCAGGGTGCCACACTGGGTATTATACTCACATGAAGATGGAAAGTGAAGCATGACAGTGGTCCATACTCCTGATCAGGGGTTGACCTTAACTTTTTGCACTAGCCAGCAGGACAAGTCAGTCTAAAATTGCACTAGCCCACAGTGGTTTGCACTAGTCCACATTCTGGTCACTGCAGGCATTTGCCAGGCAATGAATAAGGACAAAAGCAGTGCAGTTAAAATATTTATTTATGTTTCTATAATTAAATAGGACACAAACACACAGTTGTTTTCAAAACATTAGTGAGTCATCATAATTTTATAAGTAAGTCATGTTAAGAAATACAACAATCTCTTCCCCCACAACTGTCCCAGCAATGTCCCTTTCAAGAATTGCAACATGACGATGCATCTGACAAGCCTGGTTGATCCTCAAGCTCACCAATGTCACTAAAATCACTGTCACAGTCACTTTGTGAATCTATTATATCCTCATCCTGATTTTGAGGCACAAAAGTACCAGTCTGTGGCCACCTTCTCCTTTCTCCCCAGTGTTCCATATGCCAATTGCTTCTTGGGGATTGAACTTATCAATATCAGGAGAGTTCATTTGCACAACCATGAGGTCAACCACTGTGTCAGACTGAAGCTTGGAACGCAGGCTGGACTTTGGGAGCTTCAATTGGCTGAAACCTCTCTCTGCTTCAGCAAAAGGCAGTGTCCAGAGAAGATCCATAAGAGCCAGGATGTTGGAGTACTTCTAAGGTAAGCAACATTTACCTTCTCCCATGTCAGACTGTGAATCTGTTCAAACCTAGAAAATAAAAGAAAGGCATACAACGAGAAAAAGCATACCAAAACACTATACCACTTATACACAGAGTTAATTAAAACATGCTTCCTCCATGACAGGGTTCATCTTACATATGGCATCAAGTTCTTTAAATACATTTGAGACTCATGAATCGATGACATAACTCTTTGCACATAACATACCTGTCATGTAGTTTGGTTTTCAACATAGTACATTCTGTTTCAACCATGTCAGTTTTACAGCAGCAGCTTCCTGGACTGGGTTGTAGTGCTCTGCAAGAAAGGTCACTTCCTTCTCTTGAAATTTTGAAAGAAAACAAAACCAAAAAATTAGAAAAATGTTTTATAAAGGTCCCATCTACAGCACAATTTTCTGCTGCCCACACAAATTCTGTTCTACCTACCTTGTTGGCTCCCTTGTCTGGCCATAGTGCAAAGCTAGCAACTGTAGCTGCATGCAGAAGCTATGAGCTTGCATCCACAAAGCAATCCTTCAGGCTTTCCTCCAAGTTTCTGAGGACCTTCTTATGGACAGAAGTGATGTCTGAGTTCCTCACAAGATTCTGACCATGCAGCTCTGTGACACCCTCCACTTGGCGCTCTTTTGATCCAGGCCTTCATAAAAGAAAACTACATAAATACATAAATTTACAGGCTAGATCACTGCAGTAATTTCTTTGTCTCATCATATGGTAGCTCACCTTGTGTTATATGATTTTAAAGTTTCCAGGGTTGACTGCATAGCTGCAAAAACATTAGCTACTGTTGCATCCTTTGCTGTGCCACATGAGATAGAACTGAGAGAACAGTGATGGCATCAAACATGAAATGTGCAAATTTCATTACATCTGCCTGCTGAAGGATCTTCAGTATTCCTGCAGCTTTGTTCATCTGTTCCGGTTGACACCTTGACGTTGCTGCATCTGTAACACAAAACAAACATTAAAATGCACAATAGAAACGCAAAACAATCAACATAAAAAAACATGTTTTATGCCATGTAAAGACTACCTCACCTGGGTTATGTGCAGAACAACAGCAGGGCATCCTTCAGCAGAATCTGCAGAGCTGTTTGCAGGTGAGCGATCCATTGTGTACCCACAACTCATGTATGAACTAAAGGATGCATCTGTAGTTCTTCATACGCTCTTTGAGTTTGCTCCTATTTGGGGGATGTGGTAGAAGAGAACACATGAATCAACAGACTGCTTAATCTATTATAAATGGGGATGTTTTTCAAAGCTCTTTGTAAGCCAGCTGAAGGCGATGTGCAAAGCAGTGTACAGACAGCACACAAGGCTGCATCTGTTTCAGGAGGGAAGCCACTCCGTTGTCTTGCCAACCATCACAGCTGCACCATCACTGCCAAAACCCACCAGTTTTCTTGTCCACTCCTCAGTTGTAATGTTAAGCTTCACTTCCAGAACTTTTTGAATGGCACCATTTGTGTGGGTATCTGCTTTTGCAATAATCTGCAGCTCAACTAGTTAGTTATGCACTTTGCCTTTGGTGGCAAAATGCACATATACAATATCAGCCTGTGTAACAGAAGAGTCACTGGCTTGTTCTATGATGTTAAAATATATATCAAAATAAAAACAACTACTACTAGCTTGTTCATAATTTTGTATGCAGTTTGACTAGCACACAAATATAATAGCAGGAGCATTTTATGACTGTACAAGAACACAAACAAGTAATGCTAGCTACTGTCACATTTTTAATTTCATTACGAATATGAAACCGCAGAGATCTCTATTGCAACCCACACCACAGTTTGCAAAATAAACTGCACATTGTAATTGCAAGTTAGCAAGTGAAAAGTCCAGCTATTCAACAATCTTTCTTTTATATCTGTACCCCAAACATCACCAGCCCCACAACAAGCCACAGACTGACCCCCCTACCACATAGGCAACAGAACACAAAATGAGGGAAAGAACATACAGAATATAAGCCAGAATTGTTCAGCAAGATACAAACACAACACATTTCATTTGGCCCACCTCCATAACTCCAGGCCCCACACAACATCAGAACAGTAACAAAACTAGTGGCTCGACTCGATGGACTTACCTGAGTGCGTACTTGATGTTTTTGTACTTATGTTCAAGACAAACTGCAAACCAAAAGAAAAAGCCACAGTCCCACCACAAGCCACAGACACCCATCCTCCAGGCAACAAAACACAGTATGAGCAGAGCTGAGCCAGTGAAAGATCATAGTATGCTTGCTGCCTGCTCATTATAAAGAACAGCCAGACATGTCCAGCCCCACAACAAGGCACACACAGACAAGTACCAGACGTCCATCCCCACCCCAGGCAGAGCTGGGTGAGAGAAAAGACAGTGACAGAAGCCAAAATGAAAAGTAATTTACTTTTAAACTTAAAACCAGTTTAGTAAGGCAATTTAAACACTAGATTTTCCTCAGGGACACTGCTTCATAGTCACTGCCTAAACACCACCATGGGGGGTTCAACCCCTGTGTATTTTCACTTATAGAACAGCTCAATAGCACTCTGACAGACATAAGTTCTGCACTGTGCACACAAGGAATCTCTGCTGGTCCACCATGGGAGAGACATCCTGTGACACAAGTACTAATTTTATTCAGTTTTCCACCAGGCCTGTACATAACTTCCAATAAACTGAGTGCTTCATGCTTGCAGCAGAAGAGTCAGCGTTTTTTTTTTTTTTTTCCATTCAAAAATCAGTTTACATACCTGAGCTGGTGTTTTCTTTTGCCTTTGGGACCCAGCTCCAGCCTGCACTCTGACTATCAATGCAGTCCAACGCAGCACCACTGAATCTTGTGGACTGCTGAAACTGATGCTGCTGCCAAACCCCAAAACTACTGAAACCACCAAACCCTCCTATCAGCTCTCACACACCAAACAGCTCAGGAACTCAGGAATGCAGGTACACAGCTCAGCTCAGCATCCAGAAATTCATATCCGCCATGCCTTTTCGAGGAAAAACAGGGGTTTAAATCTTCCTTGGCACCATGAACCCCTCCCTTCAGTAGATACTGCCAATCGTGGCTGCCAATCTGCTTCCTTACATGACAGCTATGAGCTTTGAGCCAATACTATTGTTCTGTTGCTGATGATGTCAGTGCTCCTGGCTGTTTCCACCCTCACCTACCCCCCACTGAATTGAGTTGGCCAATGATAGGAAAATCATGTGAGTGACAGGCTGATTGCCCACAAGCTCATCCTCTAGGGGAAGTCCACAGAATGTAAAGGAAGCACTTGTTTGGTGATTTGCAGCCATTTTCGGGTCTAGGGGCTCAGTGTGCTTTGCTGCTTCCATCACTAAGGGCAACCAGAAGTACTGCCAACTCCATGGATTGCACTAGCCAACACGGACAGGTAGGGATGTAGCTGCACCAGCCCAAGGCAATCTACACTATGCCCCAGACTAATAAATATATGTTAAGGTCAAACCCTGATCCTGATGGCAGGTGGAAAAAGCAGTGAGGGAAACGGTGAAGGCAATGACAGACACCCAGACTAGTGTCAGTGGAAGCACTGCTGATTTTCAGCATGTAATGCTGTTTTTTGTAAAAGTAGTTCTAATCTGAAATAAGAGATCCATCCTCCATAAATGAGCAGTCCTCATAAGACACTGCTCTCTTCAAAGCTGAAAGAAAGAAAGAAAGAAAGAAAGAAAGAAAGAAAGAAAGAAAGAAAAGAAAGAAAGAAAGAAAGAAAGAAAGAAAGCTTTTACAGAATCATGCAATTGGTTGGGATTTTCCCAGTCCCAACTAATCAATCAAATCTTTATTTATTCAGGTGGACATTATTGAGCAAGGCTCATTTACAAGATGGACCTGATAAGGTCAAGGTTCAATGGTTGGTACATTAGCAGATATATACAAAACACTTGTAATAAAACAGATTCAGTAATATAAACATATATAACAATAATCAAGGGCAGAGGTTGATTAACCCTAACAGGACAAGGTAGGATACAAGAAAATACACTAGAAAAATCCAGTATGTACAAATCTCAGTAGAGGAGCCAAAGCAAGCACGCAAAATAAGGTACCCAGAATTACAGGCTCCAGGGAAAACTAAAGCAGACAAACAGATATAATGATTGACTGCAAAAGTGGTGATTACAGCCTCTGACAAATGACATGGAAGGGCTGGTGGGGGATTCAGACAGGGTCTATGGCTAATAGTAGTAGGAGGTATGGGGAGTAATAGGGTTGAGGTAAGTGCCAGGAGTTAATGTGAAGATCATAGTCAGGGAAGCAAAACTGAAAAAATGGTATGATAGGGGCTGAGATACCAAATAAGGGGGCTGCATGGAGGGAATACTAAGGGGATAATTTATGGGACAGCTACCAATTATAGTTGCTGACTGGAAGGGGAGGTTGTGAATGTGACTGGACTAGGTCTTGTGGTAGCAGTTGCACCTGAAAGGCTTTCTGTTTTGGAACTGGAAAGGGTCTGGATGCCGTTGGGCTGTGGGTGGAGAAAAAGGGCACAGTGGGGCCAGCAAACTACAAGCTCTGTTGTTGAGGGTTTTAAAAAAAGAATACATGTAAGCACAGGCTGCAGCCACCACACAATGGGTGAACCAGGCTGCAGGGGTAGTAGAGAGAATATAGGGGTAGCAAAAATTCATAGGAACACCTCTAAATGATGCCCTTCAATGGTTGTTGAAAAGAAAATAGATTTTTGTCATGAGGTGACCACACAGTACTACCTTGCAATGCTGGCAGAGTGACAGTTGGTACCCATTCAGATACACTAATCATTCTGTATCTGCAGATGGTTTCAAATGCCATCAAACAGTGCATAGCTGATCTTCTTGTCAGGATACTTAACTTATTTGAAATATGTCAAAATTTGTCATGAAGTCTCATCCACGGTGTACTAATTAAGAGACTCATTTATTCAGTTCTTCATTCATTCATTTATTCACTCATTCCATCATTCATTCTTAAATCAAAGTGAACATTTTATTAATCCAAAGTGACACACAAGGCCCACATCCCTTTCTTCCCTTACCTTAAGTATAAAGTAGTTTGCCACAGAGAATGCTGCTGTGGCTCCCTTAAACTAGGGAACAGCGAGTGGGATGTAAGTGCATTTAACATGGGCTTGTCTACTACTATAGTCCATACATCAACATTCCTTTCTTCTTTTAGTTGTGCTGATCCAACACTCTGTCTTAATAGCTGCCCAAATCCTAAATTGCAACAACATTCATCTTTACAAAAAATACATCTGAGGTGAAGGTGCCATTAGACACCAGAGAAATGGGGAAAGGGATCAGTAGCTGGGGAGTGCCACTAGACACCAGGGAACATATTTATGGGCAGTTGCAGAAGTCAAGAAAATCTGTTGTTCTCATACAGAGAATGCATGGGAAGTCTCCTCTCACTAAGTTAGGCACCCAGGATTTTGGGTGCCAAAAAAATATTTACTGCCCTAATTGTGAAAACAAATACCAGGATCTAGCTAAACAAGAACCAATTAGCTAGGTTCTGGTGTTTGTTTTTAAATTAAATTTTTATGAATTTTCCATGGTTTTAGTTGGTGGAAGAAAAGAAAAACAAGATGATGGCTCACGAAAAAGGATTTCTCTCATGAAAAAGGATTTTATTCTCATGAAAAAGCAATATGTCTCGTGAGAAAGAATCCTTTTCACAAGGTTAATTGTTTGTCAAACTTTATCCCTCTGTTCTGGACAGTGCATTTCTCTTTGAAAACAATGGGAACTTAATAATTGAATAACTTTGCAGCAGATTAATATTTTTCATCAAACAAAGCATAGCAGTTATGTTACCCAACCTATATCTACCATAGAAAGTGCACCAAAATTCCACACCATCTGGATGCAAGGCAATGAGGAAAAATCTGCAAGGAATGGTGACTTTTAAGGTTTTCAATATCTGGATCTCAGAATCATTAAATCTAACTGGAACAAACCTTGCCACATCAAGAGATCTACACCATGGGTCAGCACATGCCAAATTGTGTGTGACTATATTGATCGGTTGCAAAGTTATTAAAGTGCAAAATTTGAGGTTTAATATTAAACAGGCTACTCAACCCTAACTATAGGGGCATGACTGTGCCGTTATAATATTAATATATATAGTTGTGGCCCTATAATATTAATATATGTCTGTATGTATATATATATATATATATATATATATATATATATATATACACACACACACACACACATATAGTTGCATCATTACAGAAGTGTTTCTTTTTGTAAAATAAATGGTGTTATAATAATAAAGTATACTGATATACTTTTTTAATATTGACATGGAAATATCATGAATGTTTTAAAAATAACATAAAAATAAATGTTTCCACTTTTTTCTGACTTTTGGTATTAGTCCCCATAAGTTAATTGGTATCTATGTTAATTGTAATATCCATAAACATTCATCTTGTGCCATAAATTGCATTGCTAATATTTCAGTCCTGCCCCTCCCCACAAACCCAGGTCTTCCTTGCTTTTGCAGTCTTTGCCTGAGAAAATGTCAGAAGATAATAATGCTATGCTTTCAGAGAGCTGAGTCTTCTAAAATACTCTACTGGGTCTTAATAAGGATAATTCTTTTTACTTGTATGTTATTTGTAGTCTCTGTACAAGACTGTTTGCAAGTCATTTTCATACTAAGACATCTCTGTAAAGAAGCAATGCGTGGTACAGAGAAAATTTGCTGTATAACTTTATATTCTATTTTAGATTACCCTTTTCTCCTCTATGAAACATGCCCTTTGCTATTTCCAGTCTGTTGTAGTATGTTTTACATGTTCTCATCAAGTTTGTCAACTGTCTGTAAGCACCAATTGTCAATGTCAGGAGAAGTGTATGTTGCATGAGTCCAACAAAATGATGTTAAGAAACGATGGTCCAGTTCTCATTTACAAAATTATGGGTTTCAAAATTGGGTGTTCCTTGTGCCCGATTTTGACTAGAAATTGAAGTTTTACTTTGCCAGCAAAGTTCAAGTGATGTTGTGAAATTCAACTTCAGAAGTTACTTCACAAAGTTCCTTCATCACCACTTTATCATTTTACAACAAATTTTACTACAAAAAGTGGAACTTTTTCAGGTAAAGTTCGGTGAAGTATAGTGAAGTGGCCACTTTGCCAGTAAACTTGTATTAAAGAGCAGCTGACACCTTCAGGACATCTTTAACAAAACAGAATATTTAGACACAGTTCAGCTTGTATTTCACCTTAGTTCAATATTCCTCTTCCCCATTATTTATTACTGGTACAATCTGCATGAAAACAAGAATTTGCTCCTAAGAGTTTATCTATTCCTGCTGCTTTCTCCCTATTGGAGGTTATAATACACTCCTTGTGACATCACAGTTACTCCCATGGCAACAGACTGTGATGTCACAACACAGGATAATGACTTGAAGTAGGGAGTAAGCTAAAGAGACAAATGAATTCTAAGGTATAAAGATCATATATTAATGCAAATTTCCTCAGAAATAAATAATGGGGATGAGAAATATATAGAATATACATGGAATGCAAGCTGAATGTATCCTAACAACCATGTTTTTCAAAGTTTTCTTTGAGGCATCAGCAGCTCTTTAACTCACATAGAAAATGTTCTCTTTTTCTGATGAAAACTTTGTGAAATCAGCACATTATGAATTTTGTCACCTTTGTGAATGAATTTGTGAAGCAAATTTTGGCCTCGATCCATCTTTAGCTGCAACCCACCAAGGATGTACTCTATTCAAAACTGCACACATGTGCCAAGGAAGGAGATGTGCCAAGGAAGGAGTTCCTCCATTGTATATATATATATATATATATATATATATATATATATATATATATATATATGAAAGCAGATTAGGCACTGTGTGTTATTGGCATTGGCTTTGTGCACACTGGCAATGTAATTTAAAACACATGCACATGTATCACTGAAGTCAGGAATCCCTCACCCAACATTCCCATACCCCAGACTTGTGTGTGGTTGTGAACCATAGCACACATTTGTCAGCTTGATTCCTTGTTTTCCTCCCTTGTAGTCCAGTGGCTTCCTTCCCAAATCCCTGTTCCATAAACTTTGCTGTAGTCCAGTGGATTTCTGTTCCCAAACCTTTTTGCCTCACAGTTCATTCCCAATATCAAGGTCCCTTATTGATTTCAACCCACTATTATAGAAACATACATAGAATTTCATGGCAGATAAAGACCATTTGGCAACCCAGTCTGTCCATTTCTCCCTGCCTATACTATTATCACAGACCATGCCCAATCTGTAGCTTTTCTTCCTCCTTCGTTCCTTTCCATCATGATTCCCTAGTGCTTATCCCATGCATTTTAAACCTCACCACTATTTTCACACCCCACCACCACCTTCACTAGAAGACTAGTCCAGGAATCCTACTCTTTCTTTGAAGTAGTACTTCCTCATGTCTTTCCTGAATCTACCATCATCCAACTTTATAGCATGTCCACTTGTTCTAGAGCACCTTTTCTTCTGAAAGTAGTTCCTCCTGTACTTTATGTACCCTCTGATGTATTTAACGGTTTCTATCATATCCCCATCCTCTGTTCCAGGGTACACATATTAAGGTCCTTTAGTTTCTACTCATAGGGCTTTTGATGCATACCCTACACCATTTAGTTGTCCTCCTTTGAACTGCCTCCACTCTGACCATGTTCTTCCAATTTCAATTCAATAGTTTATTGTTCAACATAGGGTGATGGGTGATCTGAATATGCATATTGCTGATGGGTGATCTGAATATGCCAGATGTTAACTGAGTGCAGTTGCAGCAGCCACTTCTAAGAGTGGGGTTATTCTAGATGCCCTACAGGGGCATGCCTTAGACAACTAGTATTGGAGCCCACTTGAGAGGGAGCAATCTTAGACCTGATTCTCTCAAATGGAGATGAAGAGGATCACAGATGTAGAGTGGGTAGCCATCTGGGAACTAGTGACCATCAAACAGTATGGTTCACAATAAACACAGCAATAGAGTCAAGCCATACAAAGACAAAGGTACTGGATTTTAGGAGGGCTGACTTTGTCAAAATGGGTGAGTGCCTAAGGAATGCACTAGCAAATGGGCAGGAAGGAGGGTGGAAGAACAATGGGGAATAATAAAACTGCCATCACAGAGGTATCAAGCCTTGTGTAAATCAAATAAACAAAATGAAACGAGGTAAGAAACCACTATGGTTCTCAAAGGAAGTGGCAGGAAAGTTCAAGAGAAAAAGAAAGCATTCAGGAAGTACAAGGAATCACAGAAGGAACAGGACAGAGAACTATATCAGTTAAAGCAAAAGGGAAGCTGGGAAGGCAGTCAGAACAGCAAAGGCCCAAACCGAGGAAAAGATAGCCAACTCAGTTAAGAAGGGATAAAACCTTTATAGGTACATCAGGGAGCGAAGGAAGACCAAGGGAGGGATAGTGAGGCTTAATAAAGGGAGGGAGGGTGGGCAGAGGGTGACTGTGAAAAGGCAGAGGTACTAAACAAATATTTTTGCTCAGTATTTACAAAGGAAGAGGGGGAGGTACCTAAAACAAACAGTAGAAACACTCTGGATACAAGTTGATACCAGACCATTTACAGAAGAAAGGGTTCTGAAAGAACTCTTAAACTGAAGGTGGACAAAGCAATAGGGCCTGATGGGATTCATCCCAGAATTCTAAAAGAACTAAGGGTAGAACTAGTGACACCACTGACTACCCTCTTTACAAATCATGGGAGGATGGGATGGTACCCGAGGACTGGAGGAGGGCAGATGTGATTCCCCTTCACAAAAGTGGGAGCAAGGCAGAAGCAGGAAACTACAGACCTGTTAGTTTAATCTCAGTGGTAGGGAAAATGATGGAATCACTTCTGAAGGAAAGAATTTTAAATATCTAGAGGCCAGAGGGCACAGGACCCAAGGCAGCATGGATTCACAGCGGAAGGTCATGCCAGACAAATCTGATAGATTTCTTTGACTGGGTGACCAAAGTAGTTGATCAGGAAGGGGCTGTGGACATGGCCTACCTAGACTTTAACAAGGCATTTGACACAGTCCCACACAAAAGATTAATATACAAGTTAGCCAGCCTGGGAGTGGGTCCCAAGATGACAGCCTGGGTAAAGAATTGGCTGGAGAATAGGACACAGAGAGTAATAGTAAATGGAGTCCACTCTGAAAAAGGGGTTAGTAGTGGGCACCGCAGGGTTCAGTATGAGACCAGTCCTCTTCAATGTCTTTATAAGTGACATTGCAGAGGGACTGAAGAAAAGTATGTCTCTTTGCAGATGACACAAGATCTGCAACAGAGTTGATGCACAGGGTGGGTGGAAAGGATGAGAAGGGACTTGGCAAGGTTAGAGGAATGGTTAAATGTATGGCAGCTTAGATTCAATGCTAAGAAGTGAAAGGTAATGCACCTGGGAAACAAAACCCAGGGAAGAGTACACAATGGGGTGAGATACTAACAACAACAAAAATGGAAAGGGACAGGGGTAGTCATATCGATGACCTAAAGGTGGGTAAGCAATGTGAGAGGGCAGCAAGGAGGGCTGGGGGATACTGGGATGCATAGGAGAGGCATCACCAGTAGAAAACAGGAAGTTATTATCCTCTGTACAGACAGCTAGTGAGACCCCATCTGGAGTACTGCATGAAGTTCTGGAGACCCAATCTCCGCAAAGACATAGACAGGATGGAAGCTGTCCAGAGGAGGGCAACTGAAATGGTGCAGGGTCTGCACCGGAAGACATATGAAGAGAGACTTAAGGAGCTTAATATGTATAGCCTCGAGGAAAGGAGGGAGAGGGGGACATGATAGAAACGTTCAAGTACCTCAAGGGAATCAACAAAGTCCAAGAGGCTAGCATCTTTCAAAAAGAGGTGTGCAAGAACAAGGGGCACAATTTGAAGATAGAAGGGGGTGGCTCAGAGGTAATTTAAGGAAGTATTTTTTTCACAGAGAGGTGGTGGATGTATGGAACAGCCTTCCAGAGGAGGTTGTGGAGTCACAAACAAGTGGTGGAATTCAAGCATGCATGGGACAGTCATAGGCAATTCTAGGGGTGGGTAGGAAGAAGTAGGCTGCTGGTTAACTAGGAACTGCAGCTTATCCATCAGGTAGGAAATGGGCAGACTGGTGGGCCAAGCGGTCCTTATCTGCCATCAAATTCTATGTTTATGTTTCTATGTAGTCATTACATAAAATAAGTTAAAAAGGAAAGAATATACAGTCACATACAGTATTAACCCTTAGGCTGCGGAAGATTTAGAACGCATAGGTTTTAGGACAAGATATTATGTCGGCAGCAGCCTAAGGGTTAATTTAACAAATTATTTAAAAGTCATAGTATTGCACATACATCCAGTTGTTTTGACAATACAGTTCTATTTACATTAACATGATTCCATCTTCAGCAAAGTCATAATATTGCACAAGCATCCCTTGTTTTGACAATTCAGTTCTACTTACATTAACCTGATTTTATCTTCAGAAAATGTTATATCCTAGATAACATTATTTTTGTAAATGTAATTTGACTCTGACCTTCTCCATTTAAGTTCTCCAGTCTAAAGTCAATATTGTATATGATATTTTACCAATTAAATCCTGAAATTAAGTTTATGCACAATTACCCTGGACAAGAAGGCATAATTAAGAAAAACCTAACTAATGCCCTGTCCATCCAAGGACAGGATGTGTAAACAAAAATTTGGGTTCAGATCTGAGTACCTACAACCCGAATAATACCACCATTTCAAATCTCATATGAGAAAAAGGATCCTAACATGGATCAATTAGGGCTCATTGTTTGCAATCTTTGTGTAAATATTTCAATCTTACTTTTGGGGGCTGCAGTAAAACATTCTACCAAATCAGTGAGAATTTGAAAATTTTCAGAATTTAATAAGAGATCAAGAAAATAACGTGAAGGCATAATATATGACAAAAATATTTAGCTAAGTATTTCTTCCTTATTATCCCATACCATTAACATCTTATAAGTATATGATGTAAATCTCAGGTTCCTTCAAAAACATAAACAATTAGGGGAAACAGAAACATGTTGAGAGTATCTAGCAGGTAATATACTGCTGGAAACAACTCAAATTTGTAAAGAGGCAAGGTGGAAATTTTAAAAACATCAGCGCTGCAAAGATGCGGTGGTGTCTATAGTGGTGGCTCAGGGTGGTGAAGTGCAGAAAGGTGCACTCACAAAGGAGTCAGTGGGAGTCGGTGGAGAGGTGGGACAAAGAAAGCATTCAGGAAGTACAAGGAATCACAGAAGAAGCAGGACAGAGAATTGTATCAGTTAAAGCAAAGGAAGCTGGGAATGCAGTCAGAACAGCAAAGGCCAGAACTGAGGAAAAGATAGCCAATCCAGTTAACAAGGGGATAAAACCTGTTTCAGGTACATCAGGAACAAAGGAAGACCAAGGGAGGGATAGTGAGGCTTAATAAAGGGAGGGGTGGGTGAGAGGATGACTGTGAAAGGCAGAGATACTAAACAATTATTTTGCTCAGTATTTACAAATGAAGAGGGGAAGACCAAAATAAGCAATAGAAACACTCTGGATACAGAAGTTGATACCAGCCCTTTACAAAAGGAAGGATTATGAAGAACTCTTAAAACTGAAGGTGGACAAAGCAATGGGGCCTGATGGGATTCATCACAGAATTCTAAAAGAACTAAGGTAGAACTAGTGACACCACTGACTACCCTCTTTAACAAATCATGGGAGGATGGGTGGTATCTGAGGACTGGAGGAGGGCAGATGTGATTCCCCTTCACAAAAGTGGGGGCAGGGTAGAAGCAGGAAACTACAGACCTGTTAGTTTAACCTTAGAGATAGAGAAAATGATGGAATCACATCTGAAGGAAAGAATCGTTGAGTACCTTAGAGGCCAGAGGGGCACAGGACCCAAGGCAGCATGGATTCACAGCGGAAAGGTCATGCCAGATGAATCTAATAGATTTCTTTACTGGGTGACCAAAGTAGTAGATCAGGGAAGGGCTGTGGACATGGTCTACCTAGACTTTAGCAAGGCATTTGACACAGTCCCACACAAAGATTAATATACAAGTTAGCCAGCCTGGGAGATTGTCCCAAGATGATAGCCTGGGTAAAGAATTGGCTGGAGAATAGAACACAGAGGGTAATAGTAAATGGAGTCCACTCTGAAGAAAGGAGGGTTACTAGTGGGTATCACAGGGCTTAGTATTAGGACGGTCTTCTTCAATGTCTTTATACGCCACATTGCAGAGGGACTGGAAGGAAAAGTATGTCTCTTTGCAGATGATACAAAGATCTGAAACAGAGTTGATGCAGAAGGTGGGGTGGAAAGGATGAGAAGGACTTGGCAAGGTTAGAGGAATGGTCAAATGTATGGCAGCTTAGATTCAATGCTAAGAAGTGAAAGGTAATGCACCTGGGAAACAAAACCCAGGGAAGAGTACACAATGGGGTGAGATACTAATAACAATAAAAATGGAAAGGGACCAGGGGTTATCATATCAGATTACTTAAAGGTGGGCAAGCAATGTGAGAGGGCAGTAAGGAGGGCTGTGGGACACTGAGATGCATAGGAGAGGCATCACCAGTAGAAAACAGGAAGTTGTTATCCTCTGTACAGACAGCTGGTGAGACCCCATCTGGAGTACTGCATGCAGTTCTGAGACCCAGTCTCTGCAAGGACATAGAATGGAAGCTGTCCAGAGGAGGGCAACTAAAATGATGCAGGGTCTGCACCAGAAGACATATGAAGAGAGAGACTAAAGGAGCTTAATATGTATAGCCTCGAGGAAAGGAGGGAGGGGGGACATGATAGAAACTTTCAAGTACCTCAAGGAATCAACAAAGTCCAAGAGGGTAGCATCTTCAAAAAGAGGTGTAAGAACAAGCGGGCACAAGTTGAAGATGGGGTGGCTCAGAGGTAATGTAAGGAAGTATTTTTTCATAGAGGGTTGTGGATGCATGGAACAGCCTTCGGAGGAAGTGAGTGGAGTCAAAACAGTGGTTAATTCAAGCATGCATGGGACAGTCATGAGGGCAGTTCTAGGGGGTGGGGTAGAAAGAAGTAGGCTACTGGTTAACTAGGATCTGCAGCTTATCCATTAGGTAGGGAAATGGGCAGACTGGGTGGGCCAAGCGGTCCTTATCTGCCATCAAATTCTATGTTTCTGTGTAGGGCATATGCCCAATGGTATTGTAGTTGCCAATAGGAGATAAAATATGGGTTTGAGGTATGTAGCTATAGGTGTGGTATATTACTGTGGGAGAGTTATGCATTTCAGATGGGACAATGCTAATAAATAGAAAACAACAGGAGATCAACAACTACGGTCCTAACCATTTTATTATGTCCAGTTGGATAACAGGACAGGGAACCTGCAGAGTTAGGCTTGTTGCTGCATTTTCATATGTTTTCCATATGTACTAGTGGTTATATAGAATTCCATGGCACATATTATTATGATAATTCATTTATTAGGACACTTATTCAGGGATTGAAACTAGCTTTATTATTACTGAAAGCTGGTGATATTGAGAGAAATCCTGGACCTGCAAATGTTGATATTTCAGGGGTGCTAAAGTTAATAGTCCTGCCTATGTTTGCTCTAACTCACATGGCTTCAGGATTTTGCATATTAATATGAGGAGTTTGCTTCCCAAATTGGCTGAATTGGAGTACATTATGTCTAATTATAAACCGAACCTGTTAGCTTTATCAGAAACTTGGTTAAAGCTGGCAATACCAGATAACTCTTGTGCTATTGCTGGGTACAACATTCTAAGAGCTGATAGGAGGGAAAAAGAAAGATGGTAGAGTAGCTATCTATTTTAGGAATACTTTACAGACAGGTATTTTAACTCAGGTTGTGATGGTTCATTTGAAACTGATTGGTTGCTACTCCTGGTTTTGTTGGGTGGTGCAAAGCATATTTTTGTAGGGTGCCTATACAATCCACCGAGTTGTGGCCAAACTGGGTTAAAACAATATATGGATATAAATGTTCCCTATTTTCAACAACATGGTTTTTTTGAGTGGGAATATAAATTTAAATTGGACTTCAATGTCTGAACTGGGACTTGAATCTTTGTTGGCTACTTTTGATCTATCTCAGAGTATTACTGAGCCAACTCAACTATATCCTCATACATTAAATTATTCTGTTTTGGATTGGATTGTTACAAATAATAAGAGTCATCTAACTGCCTCAGATGTTTTACCAGATGTGGTTATTGATCACATTGCCATATTTGCAGTTCTAAGCTTCTGCCATAAAAGCCCCCACATTTGGTCCAAGTCCACTCATTCAAAATGTTAATTTTGACATTTTGTATGTCCATCTATCTCAGATTGACTGATCTTATTTTGACAGTATTCCGTATGTTGATTTTGCAATGGATTACTTTATAGCCAGTTTCTTCCAATTCAGAATAGTTTGTTTCTGGTATGGAAAATTAGACTTAGATGGGCCCCAATTTTCAGTTTAACCCCACAATTAAAGCCTTGATTAGGGAACGAAATGAACTGTTGGAGTCTTATAAGGGAATCCTTCATTACATCTTATTAATCGATATCGTTGAATTAGAAATAGGGTCTCTGAGTTGGTGCGGAAAACTGAAAATAATTTTTAGAACAAAATGTCAGAGTAACTGGGCAAATCCCAAACATTTTTGGGAAAACATAAATGTGTTGATCTACCCAAAACCGGCATCCAATGTCTGCAACATGTTGGTAGACAATGTTGATGTTATTGACCCTGTAAAAAGTGCAAATTTACTGAATCAGAAATTTTCTGATTTACCTAAATAGAGAGGAACAGTGATACAGATGGGTAATAAGGATGTTCAACTTGATCCCAGGTTGCTGGTAGACCAACCTTTAGTTGAAGGAGATTAATGAGGGAGATATGCTTTGGCTGTTAAACAATCTTCCCAATAAATACAGTAACTGTGGGGTGGGCTAGATGGTAGATTTTTGAAGCTTGCAGTTCCATTTATAGTTAAACCCTTATGTTGTCTTTTTAATTTTTCTTTAGCATATTGTCAATTTCTATCTGATTGGAAACTGGCAAGAGTTGTGCCAATTCCAAAGTCACAGGCAGTCTCACTGATGACTTCAGGCCAATTTGAATTCTTAATCCCTTGAGCAAGATGTTAGAGAAAATAGTGGCTAATCAAATAAATGATTATCTTACTACAAATGAGTTATTTTCACCACACTGCCTTGGTCAGGTTCTCAAACACTGCCCTAAGAGGCTTTGAAAAAGGCCTTATGACTGCATATTAATATGAGGAGTTTGCTTCCCAAATTGATGGTGTTTGTGGACCTGACCAAAGCATCGATTTATTAAAACATGAGTTAATCTATCAGAAATTAAAAGTGTTGGTTTTCCTATAACAGCTGTTTCTTGGTTAAGAGACTACTTAACTAACCATTCATAATTTGTTAACATCGGTCCTAGTTTATCATATATAACACTGATTTGTTGTGGAGTTCCTCAGGGATCCATTTTGGGCACCTTATTGTTCTCTATTTTTGTAATGAACTCCCTTTTGTTTACAGAAAATGTGAAACCATTTATACACAGATGACTTGATTATTTACTCTTAGGGTGGATCATCTGTGGAACTGTCTCCTACTGAGTTATAACTTTGGTAATGTTTATTCCTGGTTCTTGAGAAATTTGCTGGTTCTGAACTTTGCAAACATGAAATCTGTGATTTTGGTACTAAAGGAATGCTCAGAAATAATCCATCTATATGTTTGACTGATCTAAATGGTTTGGCTATAGGGCAGGACTATCTTTTAGGTATCTTGGTGTCCTGTTTGAACCCAGCTTGACTTTTCATCTCGGGTTCGCATGGTAACTCGTACCATAAATCAAAGCTTGGGTCTTTTATATAAATGTAAAATTATTTTCATGTGAAGTAAGGAAGGCTGTAGCAGTAGGCTCATTGTTACCACTTTTGATTCTGGCAAGAATAGAATATTTTTTGGCTGTATAATTTTTAAAAGCATTTTCTTATATCTAATTTTTCACTTTACAATTTGGTTAACCTGCAAAATGTTCCTTCTAGCTTACACTCTTCTGATGGTATTACATTGGTTACTGTATTATCCAAACTGAAAATTGCATCCTGTGCATTTTCAATTACTGGTCCATTACATTGCAATGCACTTCCCATACATATATATATATATATATATATATATATATATATATATATATATATATATATATATATATACACAGTAGGTAACGTCCATATTTAGTTTTAAGAAAAATTGAAAGAATTTTTATTTATTGTAATAGTCATGTAAATGTTTTTGTAATTTACTGTCATTGTGAAATATATTGAATTGTTAATGTTGTAATTGTTTAATAGTGTTAGGATTTTTGTGTTCTGGGTTGACCTTAAAAGGGGTAATGGTCCAGTGTCCCTTACCGGTTAACAATTGAATAAATAAAAAAGTTGCAGATGGCTTGGGTTTATTACTGTATCTGTAAATATCCTTTAAAAGAATGTTCCTGTAGATTATTTCTTAACCATTGAAACATTTTTAATTGTTTATTTTTGTAAATCAATTTCCCTTTCCTTTCTTGTAATTAGTGCAGAAACAACTTTAGTATAATTTTATGTATGTTTATTGCATGTCCATCCCAATAGCTGATCTGTAAGACTGTATCTCTCAAAAGGGAGAACACAGTTGTCAACCAGCCATCACTTAACAAATCTATATATGCTGTTTTTCTTTTAAACATGATGCAATGATGGAGCCATTAGGTTTACTGAAGCAAATTAATCCAAAAATGTATTATTCTTATATGACTTTTGCAGTAAACTAATTTGACCAAGATGTGCCCTTACCAAGGCATTGGCTGCCAAAAGGTAAGCCTAAAGTTTTCTTATAGAGTTTATTGATAATGGAGTCTAGGGTTTTCAAACAGAGACTCTCCAAGTTACAATGGCATAAAGACCTTGATTTATTAACTTACTATCTATAGCCCTAACCATTGGCTCTATTGTCATACCTCCATATGTTCTATTAAAACATGATAAGGCAGAAGATGTAATTCTCATTTTTCTGCTACTGTCTGATATGCTTATTCAGGAGATTGTATTTGATATTGTCACTCCTAAGCAGATATATTGATTTACAAATTCCTTTGGCTGGTTAGCCAAAAATAAACTTCTGTACTTCTTTCTAGAACCCATGACCATAACCTTGTTTTTTTTAGTTTATTTATTGTTAATTTCAATTCAGTAAAAGAGATTGCAATTTACAGAGACTCCTTTGTTGACTCAATCTAGATGTTGCAATAAGTGCAAGGTCATCTGTGTAAGCCAAAACTGGTATAAAATGTTCCAAAACATTCAGCATATGATGAGAATGGTTAATTAATTCTGTCAGAATACAATTTAGGTCAATATTAAATAATGGTGGTGCCAACACATACCCTGCCATATGCAAACATTGGTATAAACCTTTCCTGAGATTCCACCATTATTATTGTATCTTACCTCAAACCAGGTTTTATCATAGAGTCTTTTTATAAGATTTATTAGATTAGGGTCCAAACCAAGAGTCTCCATATTAATCCATAGCAGGTCTCTAGAGAGTGAATCAAAAGCCAATGTAAAGTCAATAAAAGCAATAAACAAGGGTTGTTGTTTTAATTTATAATATTTTCAATAATATGTAGAAGTATGAAGATTTGTTTAGTTGCCCCATTATTTTTTAAATCCTGCCTGCAAAGGGAAATTGCCTCATTTCATTGAAGCCATGCTTGTAAACTAATTAACATAATTTTTGAATAGAGTTTTGCCATATTATCTATTAGACTTATTGGGCAATAATTTGCAGGGTCTCTTGCTACCTTTCTTGAAAATTGGAACAACGTGACTACCCTCCAGGACTTGAGATAAAGCCATACATTATGAACTTATTTAACAAGTCTGTAAGGTAATGCCCACCACTCTGGGGCAGCTTTATGGAAATCAATTGATATTTGATCTGGCCCTCACGGATTTGTTGGGCTTACTACTATTAATGGCAGAGGAGTTTCTTCATTAGTAATCCAAATATTTTCATCATTGATTAAATTCATATGATAAAAGAAGTTTTGCTAATATTAGAAAAAGTAGTACCAAGGTAAAGCACCCAAGAAGATTCAGGGATGGAAGCCTCATAACTCTTTTATAGTTATTCATCCCAGTGGCACTCCTACATAACTCAATCGGCAGCTGGCCATGGAGGTGAGAGGTGGGCTGTGCCAGTCACCGGTTGGGTACATGTGGGGGTGCTGGGTGGGCAGGCATGGCTGCATAGAGGGTAGAGGCCACTAGACTACAGAGCTTGTCAGATTATTTACCGCATTTGCATCTGGCAACTCAGGGGTCAGAGCACAGGTGGGGGACGATATATTATTTCATGGGCATTTTACAATGGGGGATTTGAGTGTTGGAGACATTTAACATATGCATGGGGGCAGCTGGTGTGGCTGGGGCCCTGTGGGGCCATTACTGTACAGGGACTGGTACAGTACAGAGATCAAGGGATCATGCATGATGCCCAGTGGAGTAACAACAGGGGTGGTCTGGGCATGGGGGCCACATGGACTGGGTTCTCAGGGACCCTTAAGGGGATGCAAGTTACACCAGCTAAATGCAGGTATAACTTACATTGCCAGTTCTCCTTCAGGGTTCTTGTATAATCCCAACTTTGGGGACTTTGTTGCTGCGCTTCTGGAATGGGGCACAACTGCTGCCATAAACCCCTAGCGCCATGTCTTGGGAGGTTTATGGTGCAACTGCCAGTGTAACAGCCATTTGGCACAAGTGGCCTCCGACATGTTGCAGGCCACTTTGTTGAACAGCTCAAGTCGCAACTGCTGGTGTAGTTGTTACTTGCACCATTCTACTTGGCACAAGTGCTGTTATGCCAGGTGTAACCTTTCTAGAATTGAGGCAAGGTATTTAAATGATTATATGGAGAAACAAAGACATAATCTATTGTTGAATGACTGTTATGAGTAAAACATGTAAAATCATCAATCTTGTCTGAGGGTAGTCTACCATTCAAAACAATTCAATTTAATGAATGCAAAAACATTGTTAGATAATTATTATCTGTATTTTTGATCCTGCAAATTCCTTGGGTCAATTCCAAAACTCTCTTTCTGTAATTGACTCATAGTATTGTCCATTTCCTTTTCTGATCAAGTCTAATATTAAGGTCTCCCATAACTACTATCTCAATGTCAGTATACTGATTGTTAAGTTCTTCAATAGCATCTGCAAGTTTAAGCAGCAGACCATCCTCGAAAAGTGGTGTTTTTTATCAGTTTATATAAGTTCACAGAAAGAACCATCTTGTTCCAGACTTCCACTAACAAAAATGAAGTTTTGAGATGAGATGGTATTTTTAATAGATATGTGATCATGAATCCTAATGTAAGTCAGTAATCCACCAGCAAAATTATCCATATTTGCCTTTCTAATAGTGGGAACATGAACAAGATGATAACCATTTAATGCCAAAGTGTCTATCATGTCCAGAGTATGCCATGATTCCTGTAAATTAATTACATCACATTTCATAAGATAATTCCTACTTTCAGAATCTGCCAATTTTGTTACAAACCCTGATATGTTCCAAGAGACAATGAGAAGCGCATTCTCATTAATCAGTGAAAATGTGTTAATCTTTTCTGTTTCATTATCCAAAATATCTTGCATTATAGTGGCACAGTATTGCCACTATCGTTAGGGTTGAGTATCTCATTTAAGGTTAAATCTGAAATTTGGCAGTTTAATAACTTTGCCACTGTATGGTGGATTTGCATGAAATTTGGCATGTATGGTCTGGTATAATAGTCTCTGGAACTGTCAAGTTTTGTTGTGGTTGGATGCACAGTTGCGGAGCTACAGAGCACCGAAAAAACACACAAATTATGCATTATTGTGCATTCTTTGCTTTCACCTACAGTACAGGTTGTACGGTTTCATTACCAGTCTGAAACCTTCAGGGATCATGCAGCCAGGGTCCTCGATGTGCCTTTCAAGATTTTGTGAAAAGTATTAAATGGTACAAAAGTTATTCTAAAAACAAGTTTCCCATTATAGTCAATGTAAAAAGTTAACAAAATATGTGAAAGTGTCAGAAATGCACTTTTACTTTCATAAATGACCTTTGTAATGTCACAAATTAGCCATCTTGTTTTCAGTTGGTGGTCACAGAAATGCTTGGCATTTAAATGTGGGACCCTCTAGGGACACAATTCTTGTTGTGTTCACCTAGTCGAGCCCTGAGGATGCTATCCATGTCTTTTTCTGGGGTAAAACACCCCAGAAATATATTTTATTTTTTGTAAAAAGTAGTGTCACAAAGTACTTTTGCATATGCAACACTTTCATGATTTTATTTGCAAAGTGTTGTGATTTGAGAAAGTACTTTGTGACACTATGGCAAAACAATAGGGAATCTTTTACATCTACAAAATAATGGTTTGATCTTTTGGGCTGAAATTTGAAGGAAGAAAGCCAGGATCCCACAGATGTGCCTTTTAGTGGTTTGGTAACAAAATATTAAACGGATGCAAAGTTACAGCACTCCAAAATTGACATTTTTCCCCATAGGCTAACATTACAGTGTCCGCCTTGCCTTTCAGGGCCATATGTCATACAGACTTTCATTGGAAGAATGCTTAGTCCCCACTAGGGGACTAAGTGAAATTACGATACCGTGGCCATGTGCATTACCATTTTGAGTTTGCCTATGTGCTTCACATTTTGCATTTCCGTTTGCGTGCCACTGTTTTCCTTTGGTCATCATTGGTGTTACTTTAACCATTTGCATTTCAGTTGTGTTACAGTTAATGTTTGCATGTTCATTACCATTTGCATTTCTGTTGGCCTTAGCGTTTGCATTTTCGGTAGCATTTCCATTGTCAAATGCATTACTGTTTCCATCTGCATCGCTGTTGCAGTTACCATTTTGTTTCTGTTTGCATTTGTGTTAGCATTTGCATTTTTGTTACTGTTTTCATTACTGTTTGTGTTTCCATTGCTGTTAGCATTTGTATTTCCATTTTCATTACCGTTTGTATTTCTGTTGCCATTAGCATTTGAGTTACCATTTCTGTTTTCATTTATGTTTGTGCTTGCTTTTCTCTTACCCTTTAGCTTGCTCGTTTCCATTTTCATCATCATGAGTGTTACCATTTGAGCTTGTGTTTGTGTTACCGCTAGCATTACTATTTTCTTTTACCTCATTGTTTCCATCATCGCTTTGTGTTAACATTACCATTTGTGTTTTGCATTTCGTAGTGCAGTGCAAACATTATGTTTTTGTTATTTTTCTGCACTGTCTTCTGCTACATAGTGCAGCCAGTGTGTGGTTGATTGGTCTGAAACTTGGCACATGGAAAGATCATTGTACAAGGAACACACCAGTGTTTGTGTGGTGAAAAAATTGTTCTGTTCAGAGTTATTGCAACCTGAAGTTGCCCCACTTCACAGTTACTGATTTTTGGTCACCAGGTCTGCCATTTTAGCACATTTTTGGCTGTGATTTCCACCATTTTGTGGTGGAAGACTTATTAAAGGTGCAGAAATGCAAAATTGAATATCTCTGGAATGGTTTGGTCTTTTATATGAAATTTGGAGCATGTTGAGTGGATGTCCTGGGGATATGAATGGTGTTGTTTACATGTTGGAAAATAATTTGCTATAGAGATACTGTGTGACACAGTTAACATTTTGCACATAGCATTCTGCAGGTTGTTACTGGCTTGAAATTTATAGCATAGGTAGCCCTCGTGGTACAGAGGTGCATTGCAGTGGTTTGCTGTAAAACATTAACTGGTGCAGAGTTTGCCACTCCAACGAATGAAAATTGGTTATTTATGCTTCAATAACTTCTGAACCATGTGTCTGATTTGCCTGGCATTTGGAATGTACAAAGATGTATAATACATTTTGACTGTGATAATTTCCGGTTACTGTCACTTACGGTTGCTGAATTGTGCATGTTATGTTGTTTGCACATGATGCTGTATGACCATTAAATGTACACACAATTCTGGACACATGGTATGCTATGGTACATGTCTTCTTTACCAATTTTGGTTCCGTCAGATATATGGTTCTTGTGTAGTGAGGTGGCAAAAGTGTTATTTGTGGCACTCCTGTGCAGTTTCATAGCACAGCCCATGTGGGGTTGATTGATCTGAAGCTTGCCAAGTACAAAGACCTGTGTTCAAGGAACATGCCAGTGTTTGTTTGTAGAAATAATGTTGTTCCGTTCCAGAGTTATTGCCATTTGAAGCCGACCCCCTCGCAGTTACAGCTTTTGTCTGCCAAGACCACCATTTTAGGGCATTCTTGGCCGTGATTTCCACCATTTTGTGGTGTGTGACTTTTAAAGGTGCAGAAATGTAAAAATTGAATATCTCTGAACAGTTTGGTCTTTCCACATGACATTTGAGGGTGCTGAGTGAATGTCCTGGGATGCGAATAATGCTGCTTATATGTTGGAAAAATTATTCACTGCAGAGATACTGCATGACACAGTTAACATTCTGTGCATATGATAACCTGATAACCTAGCTTATTTGGTTGCATATGTCCTCCTGGAGGGAACTCTCATGTACATTACAATCAAGGGAATCCCTTTCTTTCATTTTGATCCATATTAAACTCATCAGAGGAAGCCAAATCTGTTCCCTGAATGGGTATAGATCCCATGTGTCTCCCAAGCAATTTGATCTCATTTTCTAACTGCTTCAGTTACTCTTCCAGATAATTTTTTTCCTTCAAAATTTCAGGCCACAGATAATTGCCCAACTGCTGTACTTTAATAGTGGTAGAATCGTGTTCTATATACTTGTCTACATTTTAAATTCAGGAGATATACACAAAATTATAATTGGATAACTCTGGGTTAAACTCTGAGGTGATTATTGGCTAGATTTGGTGAGACCAGAAGGTTTAATACTTGATTAACATGGGATATTTTCATTTGTTTTTTCTTTTTTCTTATTTGGCCTGATTGGGGAATCTAGAGTTATTACAGGACTACCATGGGCTTCTTTCTTTTGTTTCTTTCTTTTCTCTTATTTGGCTTATAAGGGGAATCTGGAATTATTACAGGACTAAAATCTGGCCTATCATTTGTGGTGCATATCTCTGCACTTAAATTTGTCAGGATTGAATTTGATTGTTTTGAAGGACATAATTCATCTAATTTACATAGAGGTGTATCAAGCTTTGATGCATTGACTGCTATATCAAATCTAGAAGTACCCATTTCATTCTTAAGTACTATCATTCGTTCCATTATAAGAATGCTAGCTTCATGTTGGTTATTTAAGGTCATTATAAGAGCATTACTTAAACAAGTGAGGAGATTCATTGAATGATCAAGTTCAACTTTCTGCAAAAGACTGTCTTTGCCAGAAGTTGGAATTTCTTCCATTGTTAGCTTGAGCTCAGCTTCCTGCATCACTAGACTAGACTTATCACATTTTGGTGTAATAGTCCCAGTAGTAGAACACATTACATCATGTCTGGATTCAAGAGATTTAATACGTCAATTGTCTATTGCAGCCTGACAAACAATTCCTTGAGTTCCTTTCCTGCAATAACTACTTTATCTGACAAAGTTTTAGTTAATGTGATGTTTACTAAATGATCTGTATGCTGTCCATTAACATTATTAGATGGTAAGCTTAAAAACTATTTTCATTTGATACTTATCAGTCGATCCAAGTATAAGATCATGGGTTTTCTGTAGACTGTTGTCTAGGCAAATTTCACTCAAAAGGGCCATATGGGTATGAGCAAAGCTGCTGATCCCCTTTGGGGGTGAAAGTGTAATTCACCATCATAGAACTTTTTGGGGAACAGATGATCTGTAATCTTAGTTTGTTTGGTCACTTTACATATTTCCTTATATTCCCAAGCATAGTGTAACACAATAAGGGGGAACAATCACTCTGCAATTCCTTTGATGTCTTGTTATGACCATTGTTGTTAACTAAATTTCTGTTAACTAAACACAAAAGGTAGTAGTGCAATGTATTAAACAAAAATAAAAGTAAAATACATGCATATAAACATAAAACACTTCTCTTATTATCTGAGGTATTCAAAGTGTCCTATAGAAGTTCAGCAGTGTGCAGCAATATACTGCAAGTCCAGAAAGTCACCCAGTTCTACATAGTCTTTCACAGCTCCTATATCAAGGAGAATTTAAAAAAACTACTAGCGTCCTACTTAGTCCTTTAGATCATACAAAGTCCTGAGTTAAATTAAATGGATCCTTGTTAGAAATTAAAATTTTAGACTATAGTCTGTGAGGTGCTACCACCAAGCAATCTGGTTCCTAATCTATTCTCACTTCTCCTTCCTTGCCCTCTTACTTGACAAAGGCCTACTAGTGGATCCTCGTCTCCTACAATGATCTGCCTCCTCCCACCCCTTCTCTTTTTCTCATTTACACTACCTAACTTACCTCCCTTTCCTATCTTCCCTCCACTTGTTTTCTAAATAGTGAAAGTGCTTAAGTGATTTATCTGCTGTTCATAAATGTCATTAGATTAGCTATTTTTGTCTCTGTCTATTTCCACAATGTTACCAAAATGTGCAACCCTGTACCCCTATTGTTTGTAACCGATTTTTAACATGGAACCTTTAAAAAAGCAACCTTGGCGTAAAGGTATTAATTCCTAGAATTTACAATGAACAATAATAAATAATAAGCTTCAGGAGTTCATCAGAGTAACCTGTACCTTCAGGGCTGTGTTTGTTTGAGGAAGCTGGCCATCTGTCCACCTAGTCAATCATAAAGGAACACAAGGAACACACCTCAGAAGTTGTCACTATTAAGTATAAATGTACAGTAAATGTGCAATATATACAATATGTGCAATATGTGCTAAATATTATAAAATATCTTAAAATTAATTGCTTGAGGAAACTAATAGACTAACACTCTATACAGCACATTATTCATTCTTCCAATAAATATTTTGCTTAATTAATACCTTTAATACCTAATAATGCCAGCTACCCTATATTTCTGTTTTCAATTAGCTTATCTAGAGAATTCCATATGTTTACTATGTGTTTTGCTTTTCTATAGTTTCATTAACTTTATTAGTTTTATTAAACAGTTATTACATTATTTATCTATATTTCTGGCTCTTTTCAATATGGAGCAACTCAAAAATAAAACTGAATACTGTATAAAACAAAATATTGTATAAAACTGTCTAAAATGTTTAATGCTGCTTACTTAGTTATGTGCTCAGAAAGGTACACAGCTCAGCTCAGCTCAGCACAAAAAGAAGCCAGCTATGAGACACTGTCACATAGGTACAGCTGGCCAAAAGTTCAACCTCATGACAACAATCCAGTAACAACAATAACAATTACTACTGAAAGCTGTTTTATAGCAAATGTTGAATGGCCCATTATGAACTGAGGATCGTAAATAGAGGAATCTGATTGGCTGAGATAGTTTTGAAGCCGTGATGATGTCAAGCTACATCATCACGGGCTTCAGAAAACCTCTGGCCACCAGCCTTCCAACTGCCCACAACTTCCACCGCATGCCTTCAATTGCATTCTCCACACAAATGCTTCAGCTTCTCATAAGGACTCCTGGTTTCAAACATGTAACTATCAACAAAACATCACCGAGCAGCAACGATTTCAGCGTCTCTGTGACACACTTAAAACATTTTTTCTCATTCCTTTGGGATAACACAACCTGTTGAGTTTCAGCACTGCTGCTTTAAATGGCATCACCCATTTCAGCTGCTGCACAATGCCAATTCCAGCCTCACTTGATAATATTCCTGATTTTTAATAAGTAAAAAATAAATAAATATACATGAAAGAACCTTCACTCACATTTAAATGAACTGCCAGCAAGTGTCTTCCACATCATTATAATGCACTGACACCTGATGATGATAAGATACTTCCGCTACTTATCCACCTCGGTACTGCATATAATTGCTACATACAGTGCTACCAAAAAAGGCAAATTATTCCTTCAAAATGAAAAGAAATCGAGTTCAGCACAAAGTGCAGATTTCACAGGTCACATAATCACAAATGTTCACATCTGCCTGTCAGCTCCAACTGCAACAGCGTCACCTGATGCCTCAAGAAACTATTTTTAAATGTATTCCTACACTATAATAAAATGCTATTTTAAAAGGTTTTAAAGTTTTTTTTAATATTTGAATTCTAAAATCTTTACTCCAGTTCATAATAACAATAAGGCACTCCAGGTTAGGTATATCATTGGATATCATCACTTCTTGGGTTGTTGGATGCATTTTCGTGCCCAACCACCCACTGACGTGATGATATCCCATGATATACTACACTCTGTCATGCCTTATTGCTTTAATTGTAACACTCTGGTGAACACTCTGGTGAACCATGACCTCAACCTCCAAAGTGTAGCGTTAGTAGGTTCAACAGCTTTTATCACTCACAGCAACAGATTAAGTTTGAAAGCACGTGTTCCTAAGAACAGGGATTCATAGTAACCCCTGTTCAAGAAGCAAATCTCTGCATGATCCAAATACATGGCACATGACTTCTGATGACAGGCAGGGATAATGGCATTATAAAACCTTGAAACACCAATGCCACATGCATGCACCTTTAGCACAAATCACAAGGCAAAGAACTGCACAATATTTTGTGTTTTAAATTTTAAAAAGAAAAACAATAAATATTCTAAAACTGTACTAAACTGCACTAGAGCCATGCTTGAAAATGACAAAATAATAGAAGGTTATTATAACTAGGTAAGTTAAAAGTGTATCCCATAGTTTCCAACTGTAGTAAAAGCAGAAAATGTGATAAAAAAAGACAAAACAAAAACACAAAAAGAGTCAGTTACTTTCCAAAAGGCTCATGTCATATCTTAACAATTTGAGTGTCAAATCATGTTCTAGTCTCTCCCCAGTTTCTTCAATTCTCCATCTCCAACTCCTTACACCACACTCTGCATCACTCTGCATCCCACTCCACTCCCTTCCTTGTTGACTTCTGCCACAGTCTCTCTCTCTCTTCCTTGAGTTGTTCTCAACAACCAGTAACCAGGCCTCTCTTCTTTGCACTTTGGCCCACACTCATCGCTCGACTGTTCTCCACCATTTCTTCCATTCTCAGCCCGGTCTGGTAAAAGAAACTCTGGCAAGAGCTCCATCCCTGTCACCTGGCTGAAAACAGAAGAAACAAGAATGAGATGCCAGGACAGCAGGCAAGTACAAACTCTGTGTTCAATATCAAATGTTTAGTTAGGGTATGGCAACAATATCATACCTGTTCTAAATTTGGTAAAAGCATAAAAGCAGTCAGGCCAAAGACCAGGTTCTTTCTCTGCATGAAAAGCCATGTGACCATGTCCTTCCAGAGGTGTGGTCTCCTGAACTGGACACTGTACACTTGGTGGGGTCTTACCAGTGATCTGTAAAGAAGCAACAAAATATCCACCCTTCTGCTGATGACATCACTCCCTGTGCACCCCAGCATCCTACTGGCCCTCCATACTGTCTTGTCACACTGTCTGGACACTCTTAGGTCATCTGGTATTATTACCCTCAGGACTGTTTCCTGCTTGATGATCATAAATACCACTCCACCCATTCTGTACTCTGCCACTGGGCATCTGTGCCCCAAGTGTACTATTTTGTACATTTTCACAGTGAAACCCAGCTGCCATACATTTGACAACTCTTTAAGATTTCTCAGCTCTGTGCTCATTGTTTCCACCCCTGAAGTATCCACCCTATTGCAGATTTTAGTGCTATCTACAAGAAGGAAGACCTTCCTTTCAGCTCCTCTTCATTTTCACTTATAAAGACATTAAAGAGGACAGGTTCTACCACTGATCCCAGATGCATCCTGCTGGTCACCCTCCCTTAGTTCTGGCTCTAAATGGATGAATGACACTTTTGTAATATCCCTAATGTCTTCTGGCCTGATTGTGTGGTTTTACAGGCAGGAGCATTGAAAAATTGCAGTAATCACTGGCAAGGTCTTCTTTGTCCTATTAGCATTATGACCCCACCTCCTTTCTCACGACAAGCAAAACTTGATGCATACAAGTGCAAATAGAGATTGTGACCCCTTTGAGCAAAACCTGGGGATCACAAACATTGTTCACAAAATTCTAATAATGATTTGAGACAGACTTTGTCACCCTTTGTATACAGATACAGCTCAGAATACTGATATAAATTTGGACATATCCATTTTAAAAGATGTGTTCCATTAGTTATTTCAAATGTAAAAATAAATGTTAAAGAATTCTTAAAAAGGAGAAAGGTGAATTTTTAAGACAGGAAAAAGAGCAATCTTAATTACAACAAACAGGTTTTGCCTGGCACCAGCAATGGAGTTTGCTTTATAAGGGGCAGACCATTTTGTCCTGGTGCACCTTCCCTCCATTAGGGAATGGTTGTGCTCAGAACGGGAGGGGAGAAGGAAGGGAGGGGCCAAGAGCCAAAACAATGGGCAGGCAGCAGTAAGGGAGGGAGAAGGGAGGTACATAAGGGACAGCACAAGGGGGCCTCAGCCACTTTTGCTGGAGTTTTGATTTAACATCAACTGCAGCACGTCGGATTTGGCATTAATTTTGAAGTTTGTTCACAAGCAGAGGAAGGTAAGGATACAACAGCTGATTTGGGTAGATATGCAAAGCTGTTTTTAAAAAAGAAAAGAAAAATCATTGCAGCATTTAGTTGAGAATGCAGTGATCTGTTAGAATACAAGATGAAGCAAGGGTTTTTGATGGAAGCTCCTTACATGGCAGAGAGGGCTAATGGAGAAGTGCTTTGGGCAGCACAGAGTGGGAAACCAGTTTTATGCAATTGTTTTCAAGAAGAGCATTTTATTGGAAGCTAGGACAAGGGGTGAAAATGTTTGTGGTTACTGGTTAATTTAGCAGGCCTGGAAGAGGCCCTAAGCGAGTGAGAGCCAGACCCGGCCACGTGTGTCATCACACACCGCGTGGTGCTCAGAAGTTTGCCCTTTGTTTTAGGCTGTTTGCTGCTTTTAGGGCTGGTTTTGGATGATGTTCTAATAAAATCGTAGGCCTGGATTAGGCCTTGAGGTTAGGGGTGAAGGAGTGACCCAAGACCCATGCTATGATGTCACACATGGCTAGGGTCACAATGAAGTTTTCCTGTTTGTTCTTGGCTGCATATGACATTTTGGGAGCCTGCTATTCTATTGCTGTGGTAAAATTTAGGCCTGTAGAGGCCCTCACAAAAGAGAGTGAGAGGCACATGGTGTGATGTAGCACGCCATTGTGGTGCATTACCGAGGACACGCAGTGATGTCACACACCATGTGGTGCTAGCGAGGTGGGTTGCCTCTTTTGTTTGGGCTGCTTGCTGCCTTTAGGGCTGGTTAGGCTGGTTTGCTAGTAGGATCAGTAGGCCTGGTTTGGGTTTGAGATTAGTAAGTGAGGGAGTGAGCTGAGACCCGGGACGGGCCATCACATTCTGCTGGAGTCATGATGAAGTCTTTGCCCTGTTTGTTTTGGCATATGACATTTTGGGACCTGTTTCTTACTGCTGTGAAAATTGTAGGCCTGTAGAGGCCCCGACAAGAATGGGAGAGTGCGCGATCCTTGGAACACGGGGCGTGGGGTAGCATGCCATGTGGTGCATTGCTGAAGCTTGCTCCTTTTGTCTTAGTACTGTTCATGGAGTGGTGGCCCATTTGCAGGCTGGAGGAGGCCCTGAATGGCTGGGAGGGTGAACATGGAACAGTAACCACGTGGCGTGATGTCACGCCGCGTGGAGGGTCGCGATAGAGACCTGTTCCCTCTGGTAGGTGGTGTACTGAGGGCCCTACACAGGCCAAGCATCAATGGGAAAGGGGGCACAATGCATGCATGCATGGAAGCTTGGGTGTGAGGGAGAAGCGGACACTCCCCACCCCAAGGGAACCGTGGGCTGCCTCCAGTGGTTGGTTTTCTGGGAGAGCATACCCTCAGGAAGATGTGTAAATATAACCTGGCATCTCGCATGATTCTGTGGGAGGGCAGCGGACAGTGTTGGCCCCCAATAGAAGGCAGGTGAGAGCAGGAGGCAGAGTAGCATGGAGAGAGAGGTTAAGAATAGGTTTGTGGTTTTGGGAGCTGTTTTTGGTCCACATGGTCCAGGTTTTCACTATGGAATCTGCTTCATTTTGTGACCATAAAGCTGGCCACTCATTGTGCAGATAATTTTGGTCTATATATGATGTTGGATCAAGCATGCCACAACTAGAGTACCTTGCTCTACATTGTTGCTCCTATGAAGCTTCAAAAAAAAAAAAAAAAAAAAATCGGATAAGAAAGGAAAGGGTGTGAAAAAAACAACAATATATATATATATATATATGGGGGAAGGGCCCTGGAACATAGGAGGGTGAGTAGACAGGCTACCTCGTGGCGTGGCATCGCACGCTGCTAGGGATATGGGATGGAAGCATGTGGGATGTAGGGGATTTCCACGGGGAGGCACGCTAGAGGTATAAAAATAAATAAATAAATAAAATGACTGGGAGAGCCCCAGGGCAGAAGGGAGGAATCCGACCGGGAATTCACAGGAGACACCTCACGTGGTGAAGGGATTGCAGTGAGTGCAGGCCCATGCTAGGAGAGGCGACCTGACAGGCAGGATGGGGTCCTTCAAGGGTGGCCCCAGTCTGTGTTAGCATGGGGTGGCGCAATGGACAGGAGGAAGATGTACAGGAGGTACTGATATATGAATAACCCTGTTTTTTTTAATTTTTTGTTTCTATAGTTGTTTTCTACAGAGCACAAGATAAGACGGACATGGCACACAAGAAGAGCAGGCCATCGAAGGAAGATGCCTACAAGGCTATAATTGACCTGGCAGAAAAGCAAACAAAATGTGGGAACTGGTGGAGGTGGAGGAACCGGGAGGCCTGGGGAGAAGAAAAGCAGGTGGGAAAAAGGTGGCATGGGGAAGAGGCCAGCCAAGGGCCACACAGTCCCGCTAGGGTAGCACCGGTGACAGCAGGCCCGCCAAAGCAGTCGAGCCAGTACCCACATGGCCGGTGGACTCAGTGACACCAACACCCACCCAGATCAAAGGGCGAAGCCCAGAACAGGGTCCTGCCATCAGATCCCAGTAGCTCACCCTCCACCTCCACCTCCACCTCAATCACAGGAAGAAGCAAGGGGACCTTTGGAGGCCTCAGGCAGCCTGGCCAGGACAAGGTTACAGGTAACACATCCAACACAGTGGGTGATAGTATAAAAGAATATATAGGGCAAATTGTGGCGGCACTGGGGACAGGAGGGCTGGGGCAGATGGAATCTGCTCTGGTGGAGATTAAGATGGGAAAAGAGGTGCCAGGGGATACTGTAAACAGAGAGGAAAGAGAGGGAAAAGGTACAAGAGAGGTAGGTGTGCGGGGATCAGAATAGGCGAACATGTGCCCTGGGCCACAAAGGAAAAAATATGGAAAGGGAATATGTGGATATATTTGCTTTAGTGAGCTGTGAGGTGGCGGCCAAATATAAGAGACAGACAGCATAGGTAAGAGTGAGATGGCAGCTGCCATGAGTGTCTTAGGAAAGAAAGAGGATGACAAGTTCATGAAAGGGAAGACCTGGGATGGCTGGTTTCTAGGTTTTGCCATCTTTCAGCCATCCCTCTGGAAAAAGGCCAGAGCTGGGTATCCACTCATTACCTATTCATTGATAATATGGAGAGCAAAAGCAAAAAGCGGGTTAGGATGGATATACTATGATGAATTTTTCAGCAGAGAATGGCAACATTGGGGATGTAGATGGGACACCAAGCAAATAGATTTATGGACGGATTATGTAACAGATCAGTCACACCCAAGGTGTGTGGGGCAAAAAGGTCTCATACAGAGATGTTGCTGGGCATATAACAGGGCCTTCTGTTTGTGGCCTCAGTGTCATTTTCGACATGCCTGTTCAAAATGGGGCGGTGCACCCAGCAAGCAAGTGCAGAACAACATGGCCACAGGGTGCACAAGGGCATGTGGGGCAAGGATCAGGCCAACAGTTTTTCGAGATGGCCAGGGTTTAAGGGCAAACATGGAACAAGGGAGGGAGGGGCAGGGGGAATGAATAGAGGGGCTAGAACCACTGAGGCAAGGAAGGCCAGACAGGAAGAAATGGAGGGGTCAGGGAGGGGGACAGGTGGCACAACAAGGAACAATTTGGTATTGCCAGAATCCCCATCAACCTAGCTGCATGGTCAGTTTGCCTGGACAGAGACCCAGGCATAGCGTCGGGATATGATATTAAGTGGTTTTAACACAGGGTTTTCATTGCAGTCTAGGGGACCCAGGCAAGCAAGAGAGCCCGCAACCTGGGGTCAGTAAAGGAAAAGAAAATGCTAAGGCGGAAGATTGAGAAAAAAAAGCAGCAGGCAGGGTGGAGGCCCATTTAACACCCCCATTGGAAAATATGCGGATATCACCTTTGGGCTTAGTACCCAAGAAGCAAGAGGGGAATACAGGGTGATCCACCACCTGTCATATCCGGAAGGTGAATCGGTGAGTGACTTCATCAGTGAAGAACATAGTAGGGTGACATATGCAACACTAGAGGACACAGTCTGGATAATCTGGGCCACAGGAGATTCATGGATGGCAAAACAGACATTGAGTCCGCCTTCAGACTGCTTTCAGTCAGGAGGGAAGACTGGGATCTGTTGGGTTAAAAGTGAGGACATTATTATTTCGACAAAGCAATGCCAATGGGGTGCTCCACAGCATGTGCCACGTCTGAGGCGTTCAGCACATGTTTGCAGTGGATATTCAGAAAAGATGAGTTATAGGTCAGTCATCCATTACCTGGATGATTTTCTCCTCATTGGAAGGGCAAAGGAGACACAGAGGATGCTGGGTAAGTTTCAAGAATTGTGCCTGGAGCTGGGAGTCCCATTGGCACCAGAAAAACAGAAGGGACCAGCAAGGTTATGGAATTCCTCGGGATAGAGATAGATGCCACGAGCGGAGTGTTTAGGGTTACGGACAAAAAGTAAGGAGGTTGAAGGAACTAATCCAGGTACATACCAGCAGGAGGCGGTACAACTAAATTGTCCAGCAGGTACTTGAGGCACCTGAACTTCACATGCAGGCCATAGGACCAGGAAGGGCATTCACAAGGAGGTTAGCAAGAGCTACAGCAGGGGTCACCAGACCACATTTGGGTGGATCTGACTCAAGGTGTCAGGGAGGATTTTAGTATATGGGAAGAATTCTTGAAGGATTACAATGGGTGTTCGTTCTGGCAGGAGTGGCTGTACAACACAGACCTTGACCTCTACACAGATGCGGCTGGAGGTTGGAATTGGGGGTTACCTGAGGTGCAGGTGGTTTGCAGAACCATGGCTGGCCAGTTGGGTGAGGGATGGGAAAGTGAGAGATATAACACTGCTGAAGATCATGCCCATATGGGCATGCACTTTGGTTTGGTGGGAAGAATTACGTGACCAGAAGGTGACATTTTGGTGTGACAATAGGCGGTGGTTGATGTACTAAACAACAAGGGAGCCAGGTTGGATACAGTCATGCAGGTAGTACGACAGTTAGTTTTAAGGGCTTTGCAGCTGAACATGTTCTTCAGAGCAAAACACATAGAAGGGTACACAATACCCTGGTTGACAGCCTTTCCCATCTGCAGCTGGACCGTTTCCTGAAGCTGGCACCAGCAGTGGAAGAACAAACGCCCATACCAACGAACATCTGGGACACTGGCAAGAAGGAGCAGAAATGCTGTTTCACAGCTCATGGGTGCCTTTGGACTCTGTGGGTCTCGATGGGGCCTGGAGGGTTTTTCAGACATTCAGGGCAGAACACCAGATGGAGATAAGTGGGCGCTCTCTGAGGAACAGGTGGGAATGTTCACAGTGGAGCGATGGCAGAAAGGGACTGCTCACACCACAATGGGGGTTTATCTTGCAGGGATCAGGTGATCTGCAGCCTAAAAGGATGGAATGACCCAACAAAATCAATGCTTATCAGGAGAATGATCCAGGGATGGGGCAGGTTGAAATGAGGGCCAGGGGATACGAGGCCAATAGGTGAGCAGTGGCTAATAAAGCTAAAGAGGTGCTCGGCAATATGCAGATCAAAGGGAGGCCCAGCTATTTCACAAAATTTATGTGGTAATGTTTGCAGGGCTATGAGAGCGAGAAGTGGTAGGCCATGGGAAAGATGACAAGGAAAGAGGTGTGGAATGGGAGGATGTGAGTTGGGGGATAAGAGAAATATGAATCAAGCTAAAGAGGTCAAAGGCAGATCAAAAAGGGCAAGGGTGCATGATAACACTAAAAGGGCGGTCAGAGATTGCGATATGCCCAGTGCAGGCCCTGTGGGTTTTCGCTGCAGAGCAGGTGACCAGGACAGGGAAGTTATTTGTACATGGGGATGGAAAAGGGTCACCGCTATCAAATTACAGCAGTGCTGAAAAAGGCATGCATTTTCTGGGGAAGACCCAGCTAATTACTCTTCCCATTCCTATGGATTGGGGCTGCCTCACAGTGGGCAGCAACGGGTGAACCCGTGAAGGACATTTTTGGAAAAAGGGCACTGGTGGTCAGCCAGTTATAAAGATACATCAGAGCACTGAAGTTGAAAAAAAAAGGAGAAGAGGAAGGAGCAGTGTGGTTTTAAAAAAAAAAGGAAGAGCCGGAAAGAAGATGGAAGTATGGTGCTCATATGGAGGAGCAGGGTGAAAAAAAAAGAGGCGGGGAGATACTACAATGAGGGCACTGAGGTATGTGTAAAATTAATTAATTTTCTTTGCACCACATAGGTCGAGGAGGAGCACAGAGTCTGGATCTGTGGCCATTCCTATATTAACTGGGCTGGTAAGAGAGCACAGAAAAAGCTGGTGGAAAACAATTGTACCAGGATGTAAGGCAGTGTAGGTTGGTATGGCACGGCCAATGGGGATGAGATGGGTGCAGCTTCTGCCCACTTTGAAAGAACTTAAGGGACATTGGCCCAGTCCAGACCTAATCATTATACACCTAGGGGCAACGACCTGTCAGGCAGACCATGGGTGCACACATATTTACAGATAAAGAGGGACCTGGTGGCAACAAGACAGTGGTGGCCTCAAGTATGCCTTGCCTGGTCAGATATGATAGCACGAAGGGTATGGAGACAGGAACACAGCCACAGGGCAGTGGGAGAGGCCAGGAGAAAGATGAATAGATGGGTTGGGACATTGATAAGGCAGATCAGAGGACAAGTGATACTGCGGGGAGTAGAAGAATGGGTGGATGACTTCTACAGGTCAGATGGGGTACACTTGTCAGACATAGCAATAGATATGTTTAATGTGGAAACAATGGGTTTCATAGAGGAATGGAGGAAACACACAGAAGCTGGTATATAAAAAAAAAATGTGGGAAGGAAGTTTCATCCCTGAGGTAAGGGAGAGTGAGACCCTAGCTGGGGAAAGCCAGTCATCCAGCGCAAGCTGGAGACTGACTAGTGGGGAAAGAGGGGGCGGTAGGGGGAGAAAAAAGAAATAACACAAGAGGAGGAAGAAGATGAAGGAGAAATCGGTCTCGGTTTTCACTGTTACCTAACAGAAAAGGAGAAGAAGAAGGCACCCAGGTTTTCGCCTGGGATGGATAATCAGAGAGTGATATATGGATGGAAATAAATGAAAATTATGGAAATATGATAATAAAGAAATGGAAAATGGAATATGGATTTATGAATATAAATAAATTAGTTGCCAATCTGAGCACAACAACAAACAATGGTCTCTGTGTTTTTGAGGAAATGGGGGAATCCGGGACAATGGAGTTTGCCCTTTAAGGGGCAGACCATGTTGAACTTGGTGCACCCCTTCCCTCCATTAGGAATGGTTGTGCTTAGAAGGGGAGGAGAAGGAAGGGAATGGCCAAGAGCCAGAACAATGGGCAGGCAGCAGGAAGGGTAGGGAGAAGGGAGGTACATAAGATACAGCACAAGGGAGCCCCAGCCACTTTTGCTGGAGTTTTGATTCCTCCCACCCACCCTACTAGACAGAGTACGAGGGAAAAACAGTCAATTTGGGTTGTATGATGCATCTGTCAAGGTGGAGGACAGACACATCTGGTAGGACAGTGGACTGCCAAAGGTGAATGGCAGGTGAAAATATGGTTATGGACTGCCAAAGGTAGATGGCAGGTGGAAAAAGTGCTTGGGGACCGCCAAAAGTGGACAGTAGATGATAATATGGCTATGGACTGCCAAGGTGACTGGCAGGGGGAAAGGGGGAGGAGGGTGAAAAAGGAATAACACAAGAGGAGGAAGAAGATGAAGGAGAAAGTGGTCTGTTTCACCGTTACCTAACAGAAAAGGAGAAGAAGAAGGCACCTAGGTTTTGCCTGGGGATGGATAATCAGAGAGTGATATATGGATGGAAATAAATGAAAATTATGGAAATATGATAATAAAGAAATGGAAATGAAATATGGATTTATGAATATAAATAAATTAATTGCCAATCTGAGCACAACAACAAACAATGGTCTCTGTGTTTTGTGAGGGAAAAGAAGCGAATCCGGACAAAAGTTAGTATTGTTTTTTGTTTGCTTGCACGTATGTGCAAGAAACATTATGTGGCAGCTTAGGAGAGAAGCGGGTTGTGGAGGCGCGCGCACTGTGACAGTCAACAGAGGCACTGCATTTGGGAGCTTGGCACTGGTGGACCAATGGAGTCACAGTGTGCTGATGACACTGACTTCCAAAAGTGCCACCAACTTGTAACGTTTTCATCACAGCAATCAGGGGCCACCTCATCATTGCAGCTTCAGCCATTCTGCTGCAATGAAGGAGTGACCCATCATTGCAGGCGGAACATTACTTTGTGTAGAATATTGTTTGTGAACATGGCAGCAAGCCGCCATGTTCACAAACAATATTATGTAGCCCAAACTACTGAGAGGGTGCCCAGTCTCCCCAGCAGCATGCGCCCAAAACAGTCTTTGTTTGCCGACGGAGGCCCCAATTCCCATCGGCCTTAGTCCCCGTCCAGATTAATTTGCCGATGGGGAGGCCACTCCCTTTGGCATAACGTCCCACCCCAAAAAGTTGGTTTGTGCTGAGGGGTGCCCAATCCCCGTCAGCTTCAGCCACCCCCAAAAACACTTGGGTGGCACACCTGCAAGCCCACCTCAGCATGCCAAATGTACCTGTTTAAAAAAGAAAACGTCCAGCTATGTTTTTGTTTTTTCCCCAGAATCAGAAAATGGTTCTTCAATGAGTCCGTGCCCCCAACCCTCGCCCACCCTCTGTGCATTCTGCCTCCCCACACCCACCTCACCCCATACTTACCTCTGGGCCTGGCATGACAATCTTCAGTGGACCAGGAACACATTCTATGCTTTTAAAGCTAACCGCAAACTGAAGAAATGCTGGTAAGCTGTAGAATGACATAAATAGGGTTTTTCAACTTTGGTGTATATCTCAGTCATTTTGAAATTTTGCACCAAATTTTCAACATGGGGTTATTGGGATCCCTCCTCATGAATTCAGCCACTATCATGGTGTTATTCTGCCCTGAAAGGTGATTTCCGGTCATTACAAGGAATCACCTTTCAGGACTGATTAATGAAATGACAGTGCAAGTATTCATGAGGTGGCCTTTAAAAAGTCTATGTTGCAAATTTGGTAGAAAAAAATCCAAGAAATGACTGTTTTAGGAGCGGCATTGCGCTGTTGCTACACATGCACATAACTTCACGATTTGAAATATTTTCACTCCAGACCTTCAACATGGCCATTTTTTTACACCTTCTTATCAACAGTATAACTGTCATTTTTCACATCCTGGTTGACGTGTTTTTGCTCTTCCGGGCAAAATAGCACAGTCGCTGTTGGAAATCAGTGTTTGGGACACTTTAAGAAAATCACAGTGACACTGTTCATGAGAAGAGGTACTAAAATGCCTATGTTGAAAATTTTGTGATGAAAGTCCATAAAATGACTGTGTTATGAGCGTGCATTGTGCAGGTTCCATGCACTCATAACTTTGCACTTTGTAATATTTTCACTCCAGATTTTCAGCATTTCTATTTTTCCACACCTCCTTATGAACAGTATAGCTGTCATTTTAATATCCTGGCTGAAATGTGTTTTGCACTTCTGGCGCAAGATAGCATGGTCGCTGTGAGAAAGTAGTGTTAGGGACACATTAAGAAAATCACAGTGAAACTGTTCATGAGCAGAGGTCCTAAAATGCCTATGTTGAAAATATGGTGACAAAAGTCCATAAAATAGCTATGTTACACGCATGCATTGTGCAGTTTCCACGTATGCTCAAAAGTGTGAGCATTTTAATATTCCACTCCAGGTTTTCAACATTGCCATCTCTTCACACCTCCTATGAATGGTACAGCTGTCATTCTTCACATTCTGCCCGATCTGTGTTTTTCATACATGTGGCGCAGAATGGCATGATCACTGTTGGAAGTCAAAGTTCAAGACACATTGACAAAATCACACTGCCTCTCTTCATGAGAAGAGGTCCCAAATGCTTTCATGAGATGGGGTCACAAAGGCCATGTTGAAAATTTGTAGTATAAATACCAACAAATGCCTGGGGCATTAGGGTTTCTAACCATAACATCCCACTCTGAACAGACTGACAGGCATTGGGTGTGCCTTTGGATTGCCGACTGTACTGCTCATGCCATCCCACCCCATCACCCAGCCACTGATAGGCATCGAGGTGTACCTTGGACTTTTCAACCCCAGATTTCATCCTATTCTCCTATGCTGCACCCATTTCAGCATATGTCCTTATGGAATAGGGTGACTGTAAAGCCAAACACCCCAAGGTACACCTCAACATGTGTCGGTGTCTGTAGAATAGTGTGAGGTGACATTGCATGACCATCCCATGATGACCCAAACACTTACCCCAATGCCTGTCCATCTCTACAGGATGGAGGTGGGGTTGGTATGAAGTTCAATACATCACTGCCATTCCTATTCTGCATCAGTCTAACTCCTGCATTTCCAATGCTAATACCAGCAACCAAACATTCGGCATTGACAAATGCTTGTTATGTTTTATGTTTGATTATTTTTGTAGCAGGCCTTACTGTCTTGCCAGTATCACTGTTAAAATTGTATTTATATGAGGACCACATCCAATCTCAGGTTAAACAGATGTTTTTATACAGCACCCACTAGGAGGCCCAAACTCTGTGACTCAGCTCCACATAATATCAAGCAATTGCAACTTCACCCCAACCAACAAGCAACATACTCACTTATAGCCCTCGCATCTGTGGGAACACAAGTTAACCCCACCCTTTATTTCTGTTCCTAGCTGCATTACTTATGTGTATAATGAAGTATTTAATATATAAAAAGCTTTTCTATTCTACAGTCCCTGCACTACTAGTACACAGTATCTAGAACCTGTGGATTATGAAACCCTTTAGGATAGAGTGTGTCTGAAAGACCTTTATAAAAACAAATTCAATTCTATTGTACTGTCCATGGTTGCCAGTACCAAACTCCCACACTTTGAAAACACTTTGGGATGTAACGCGTATGAAAGGCACTGTATAAAAAAAACTGCATTGTAGTTTGCAGTCCCTCACTAACTATATATCTAAAAAGTATGCTTTACTTAACACTTTAGCATACAGTGTATATTAAAGGCACTATATGAAACCAAATTCTATTCTATTCTATTCTATTCTACAGTACCTTCACCACCAGTATCTAACACTTGTATTTTGTAAAACACTTTGGGACACAGTTTGTGTGAAAAGCACTATATAAAACAAAACTCAGTTCTATTATACAATCCCTGCATGTTTACTACTATAGATAGTTGACTTTTTTTACTTTCTGGAAAGAATAAAACATAACACAAAAGTAAAAGTCTTACTGTGTAGGACTGTGAAATATTACATAGCAACATCTAAATGCCTCTGTAATTCCTTTTAATGATACAGAATTCCAACTGCCTGGTTCTTGGGTACATAGAAATAAATCATTGTGTATTTACAGATCTGGTATACTTACTAATAAGCTGATTTTCACTTTAAGTGACTGTAAATTCTGTATTATTCCTTATTTATGTATAAAGTTTTCTAAAAAAAGCTATATATTTATAGAGTTTACCAAGGAAATATATTCTGATTTCAATTAAAAATCTCTTTCTGAAAACATAGCCTTAGACATTATAAATAAAGTATGATGTGCTGTTTTACATTTACTACTTGTAGATGTATGGACAAATACCTTCCTATATTACTTGCTGTATTGTTCCTTTCCCTTGTCTTTCTTCTTTTGGAAAACCAATAAAATGTTTAGCTACAAAAAAAACTCCTTTTGTGTGTCGTTATGCCTAGTCAAAAGATATACCTATATATATATATATATATATATATATGTATATATACATGGGCAATCAGTTTTGCCAATGAAACACATATAAATAGAACACAGTCCTGAAATAAAAGACTGTCAGTTTTAATACTGTCCATAAAAAGTATGCCTTTTAAAGCTCAGTAATGGTTTCAGTACATCACTCATGACTATAAAAGAAGCATCACATTTAACCATGAAAACAAATCATATTCTCCTTTATGTGACATTGGTATAGTTTGGTTTTAAATGCTGAGTTTTAACTGTCCCAGTAATATTTTTAGAGGAGATGATGGAAGAACGGACCTGTGAGGCCCTGAAAGCTTGTGTATAATTTTATCTTTGTATAAGATATTTGTTAGTCCAATAACAGGTGCCACATCTTCCATTAGCTCCTGTTTTCCAAGGTCAATATGGATACAATCTCTTTTTACAAAATAATATTTTTTAAATGATTTAGAGCAGCACCTATTATAGAGCAGGTGCCTATTTTTCAGTATTTTAAAGAGATTGTTACTGTAGATACTTAGGCTGTAATACTTATTTGTACAAAATAATAATTTTAGGAAAAACAATGCAGTTATTTTGATGAGAAATTACCTTATATATACTTATATTATTAATAAGCTACAATATTATTTAAATGATTTAGAAATTAATTGAAATGAGCTAATCAGTTTCCACATGAAAATGCTTAGAATCATTTCCTTATTTGATTGCAGTAACACCTGCTTAGCACAGTGGTTCTCAAGCTTCAAATTCTTGTGGCCTCAAGGGCCTCAATGTGCAGCCATCAGAACGTACTGGTGACCACACTTCTTATTTGTTTTGCCCAAACTACCTGTCATAAACCAAACCACTTGATATATCAACATTATTTACATACTATATACATTAATTCAAATTTCAGTTGGAATATATCCCTTATGTTTTTTTTTTCTTTTCAAAGGTAAACAATTGTCCATTCCATTGCTTTTGTAATTAGGGCCCTGAAAAGCTCTGTGGCCACACAAAATTATGCAGTAGCCTCATTTGAGAAACACACTGCTTAGTAGTTGAGCTCTAAAGCAGTGGACCAAGCACTGAATCCCTGTGGTACTCTACTCACTAGATCTTTCTACATATTTCAACTGGTGGCAATTCAACATAATTCTCTGCTTCCTTCTTGGTATCTAATTTGCTCTTCACCTCCATGGTATGTTTGGACTCCATTTTCAGCTGCTTTCTCCATGTAATAATGAAAGAGGAGGGCATCTAGGACAGTAGTGGGATTATCACATTTTAATTGCAATTAATAATGAGTTGTGAAAATCCTGTAACCTGATTCATTGATACAACCCAGCAGCCATACATTTATCAAGCAACAGAGACCAGTAAATAACAAGTCCTAGTGTTAGCCAAATTCAGGGATACAAAATTTATCCCTGAATCTAGTCAGAATGAACAGCCGAAAAAAAAATTTAAATAAAGGGCACCATTGAAAATTTGACATACCACATATTTTCCCCTCACTAGCACCTCTTGTTAGCACTGCTGCTGATGCGCCATCATTTCCACTAACATGAGACTTCAGCTACCAAATGATGCCACTCCTCACTGGAGTCCCAATGGAGTGGTCATGCTGCAAGGGTGTCCTGAATGTCTGTCTAACACCAGTGTGTCCCAAATGCACTTCTAAGAGCAGCCACTTTTAAAACAGCTGTATAGTTCACATCAGTATCAAAACTACTACACAGCAATGGCACTCACAATGTTGAGGGAAGGAGAAAACAAAGCAGAAATCAAAAGTGCTTATAAAAGAAAAGACTCACTAAAACAGTAGTGCCCTCTACTGGCAAAGCTACCGTTGAAGAACTACTTTACACACACTATTTTATTGATTTTTTTCTCATTCTCTTGTAATTTTTAAAACATTTTCTTTAACATAATCAAAATTTGTCTTCTAATCATCCCTTCTGAAATGATTCAATATCCAAACCACTTTGGGTGCGTGAAAGGCAATTAATTTATTTATACCATTAAAACATATTACAGAAATTAGTCAGAAATTCATCAACATAACAGTTTTTCCTTAGTTGCCCATACACTTTCCATTCAGTCTTGCATTGAATCTTCCTCAGTCCTTCCTGGTCTTCACCTTTAATCCTTTCTTCTTGGGGTCCAGATCGTCATCCAACCCCCCACCAACCATCAGTCAGTCCTCCCTACCTTCCTAGGCTTGGTCAAGATGTCTTAATCTGGCCCCTAGGGCTTCTCTAACTTCCCCATCTTCTAAGCATGTCCAGGTGCAATGCCCCTGACCTGTGTAACTTACCTCCCCATCTGCCCCTTTGTGCTCTATGCCCTTCCACCCTCCCCTGACTGCAATTCTTCACCTTCAAAAACATCTTTCCTGGCTCTTTCAGCCACCTTCCAACTCTGGCAGGAACTGTCAATGTGGCCCAGAACCCTCAGTCCCACCACCACTGGCGTCAACCTAGTTCTCCTTTTTCCTTCATAGGCCCTCCTTTGTCACTCGTGACGGCGTGAGTGAGTGGGAAATTAAAAATCCCAGCAGGAAGAGGCAGAAAAGCCTCATCCCTGGCCTTATAAACCCAAAATGACCTCAAGCAAGGAACCCTCCAAGCTACACACCCCGGCCAATCATGTGGCCCCACAGGAGTTAGCATCACCCCCATACCTGCCAATCATGACCTCACCTGTCTTTCCCTCCTTCTACTTGTCTGTCAGCTCTGACATCACCCAGCTCCGACCCCTTTTTCAGACTAGTCCCCTTCCTTCTCCTCCCCTATCCCTGTCCTTTCTGCTCTAGCTCACCCCTCCTCCATTCCTTCAGGGTTGCCATCAGCCAATTCTGGTAGCCTTTCATTGGCAACCTTATATATCCAGAAGTATACAGTAAACTACAGGGTGGGCAGAGTTACCTATATTTGCCCGTCTTGGCTTCAGCCTATACCGTTTAGCCTTACTAGGACACTGGCAAGGTGTTTGTATCCCAATACCACCCACCCTGTCATGTATTGTTGCTTGCTTAAAATACTGATCATGAGATATAAAGTGATGGAAGGTATTTGAAAGAAAAGTTAAATAGGCTGCATTCCATCTCTAACTCACTTAAAACTAAAGTGACAATTGTGGGTTTGCTGTAGAACTGGCCATATAATAAGCTTTCTTGCATCTCTTCTTTCTGATTAGATGATAGGGTACCTTGCATACAACAATTAGTATTAAAACTGTAATCATAACCAACTATTAACTTGTGTAATAACCAATTACTCCTGTTCCAGAGATTTGTGATAACAGAGGCTCAGTGGGATTTACTGTAATCTGTCAGCATGAACAGATGGGTAGATTGCAGGTGCCTGTGTAATGTTGCCCTTCACTCCATGCCTCCCTCCCTTTGAATTAAAATCATGTTGTTCCAATTCAAACCTGCCTTGTTAACAGTAGTAACTAATAGACATAAATGTGCCAGAAAGACAGCTTATTAGTACAAATCCAACATTTCCATAAATCTTTTGTTTAGAGGTGCAATGTAGCAAGCACTATTCAGAGTTGGAAACATGTATGAGATCCAGTTGGCTAGTCAGTCAGCTGGAGGGTCAAAGATGACAGCAAGCAAAAGTAAAACTTGAACTTTTAGTTATATAATGAGGAGGGTCAAGCATAGATTCCAGTAGGTAGCAGGACATGGACAGCAATACAATCTCTGGGGTATCCAAGCATGAACTTGAGGTCATAACAAGACCCATAATGGAACAAGAACTGGAATGCAGGCCAGTCCAGAGGTAGGAGCTGTTGCACTTCCATCCCACACTGGTGACCCAGGTTCAGGAATGAACAGGGTTATTCAGTGGGCTGGTCAATTGAGGGAAGATTGAGTACCCCATGACAGTTCACCTTTCTCTGGAGGGGACAATTTGATGATGGGGGAGTGGCTCAGGTAATGTAAGGAAGTATTTTTTCACAGAGAGGGTTGTGGATGCATGGAACAGCCTTCCAGAAGAGGTTGGGGAGTCAAAAACAGTGGTTGAATTCAAGCATGCATGGGACATCATGAGGCAGTTCTAGGGGTGGGGGTAGAAAGAAGTAGGCTGCTGGTTAACTAGGATCTGCAGCTTATCCATTAGGTAGGAAATGGGCAGACTGGTGGGCCAAGCGGTCCTTACCTGCCATCAAATTCTATGTTTCTATGTTTCCATCTGCAGAGACTGCCACCAGGTAGAGCCAGGTAGAAGTGAGAGAGACAGAATGCAGAGTGGAATAGCTGGAGTGTAACATGCTTGGGGAAAATGTCCCTGTGCTCCAAAGTCAGTGAGAAAAATGGAGGAAAATGGTCAGGTTGTTCCATGCTAAGACCCCTGTCAGACTCTAGCATGACCAGTGTGGCTGGCCAGCCACATCACTGCTGTCCCATGTAAGTGGTGAATAACTAGTAAATCCCTGAGACGGTCAGTGACAGGGCGAGCTGATATGCAACATCTAGAGAAGTGGGATGTTAAGGGATACAGTATGCCTAAGGTTACACAGTGAATATTTTGCTGTCACATCAGTGCATGGTTTATTTTCAGCTCATGCTGGGAATCCAGTCTTCAAGGCAGGTGTGGTGTGGAGTCTTCACTGCACTATGTAAAGTGAAAAGAAATAAGCACACACATAAAGGCACACTAAACTGCAAAAACTGATATTTAAAGACATTATTTTGTGTTTCATGAATTCATTTTCAAGTTGATACACTTGCAAATTTGTCTTCTTATTTGGGCATGAAGTTATGGACCATATAAATAAATGGTACAGGGTTGTTATTTGTATTAGTATCACCCACCTACAAAGCCAGGGGCAGTCAAATAATCTTGCATTCTTATCTTGCTTACTAGTCTTAGTGGGTGATGGGGATAGAGGCAGGAGTGGCCAAGCAAAATGGTGAGGGTAGACCATAGGTACATATAGTACTAACTACCTGTTAACTGCTGCCATAACATAACAAGATGTGTTAAGCCCCCACTTAAATACAAGGCATGGTGTTGATTACAATTTGCATCCCACTTTAAAAGGCTATCTGAGACACTGGGCATCTGCATTAGATGTGCTTTGTTTAAAGATTGAAGCTGGTGCTGTGTGTAGCAAATAATTAAAGTAAGAACAAGAAATGTCATTGACTTTGCATGTGAAAGGGCAGCTGATGTTGCTCTCAACAGCAAGTGATACCTTATAGTGATGACTCTTAGATAAATGTTAAGTCAGAGTCATACCACCTCTGAACTAGACACAGTGTTTTACAGGCAGGCATAAATTGGCAGCAGGTGAGCATACTATTAGCTGAAACTATATCGCTTCTTCTGGACATTCCCCATGTTTTTTAACTCATAGAAAATGTAAATATCTGGTTGATGCTGCATTCCCCTAAGGACATAAAAAGGTAGGATGGCCTCCAAATAAAAAAAAACACACTGTTTTGTACTATAGACTGCTCACATAAGGGTGGGGCAGGAACAAGTCAATGCAGCGGTCAGTCAGGACCAAGAGAGTCCTTCACTGCAGTTGCCAACTGCCTATTACAAATGAAAAAAATAATAAAATTGCCGGCTTGGTGGTGCTGAGGGTTGAGGTGCTGGATGCCACTCCTCATGTCATTCTGGTGACCCAGATTTGGGAATGACCTCAGGTCGTCCGGGTGTCAGTTGGGGGTAAGATTGAGCAGTCTACTGGCAGCTATCCTGTTCCATGGAGGTTGGCATCCCATGTAATTCTGCCATCATTAGGTGGAAGTCTGGTGGTGGCACAGGTAGGTGGCAGGTAGGAAGGGCATCTCAGATCATGGCATGTGTGTGCCTCTACATAAGCATGTTAGTACCCGAGGTAGTGGTGGGCAAAAATAATAATAATAAAATCCCTCCTTCATGATGTTTGAGCAATAAACTGGTCAGCCTTCTACCCCTCTGATGTGTCCGAGGCTGAGTGTTTCCTCACAACAGCACGTCTCCATCTCCAAAATCAACATTTCTCCTGACTACTCACTGAGTTAGGGGTGGCTGTATGCACTGGGTTACCAAAGATCTCCTGGCCATGATAAGGGAAAGGGATAAGCTATGGTCAGCCTACAAAAAGCCCCTCTCCTGCCCAATGGAGCGAATACTGGCAGCTATGAAACCTTTGTAAACAGTCTGCACTTGCCAAAAATGTGCCTTCTTTCATGGCAAACAAAATAATGCCTGCTTATGGCTGCCCTGCTGATGTCGACCTCACTCCACCCTTATGCTGGCTGGTGTGCCTGCAGTACCTCGATCTCCACTGGGGGCTGCCAGGACACCAGTGACCCGGTCCCTCCCAGTGAGAGGAAAGCTGTCCTCAGATGCTCCATCCTCTCTACCCTGCCAACCCCAGCAACCCGAGTCTGTCACCGGAACCCGGGTTGCTGGCATGGCACTAAGTGTGGCATCCAGCGCATCAACCCTCAGCACCTCTGGGCCAGCCAATGAATTCTGTTGTTAATCTGTTTATTACAAAAATGTCAATATACATGCAAACAGACAGACATTTATTATATGGACAGTAATACATACAGTACAGTCTTGGGGACTCAAATGCAAAAGTATATAACAGGCACATGGTATAGATAGCCAAAGGTTTTGTATTAATGTATTTCAATATGAATTTGCAAAAATAGTATCCTGAAGCATACAAAAAATTGTGGTGATCTCACTGCTACATTAGTGATAATGCCATTGAGTCATACTGGTCAATAATTCCATCATTCGGAGCTCTGAAAGATACTATTATCACTAAAACTGAACACAGCAAGTGAAGGGCTATCTAAAAGCAGGCTATGTCAAAGACAGACGCCTTTCAGATAGAAAATGTGACTAATGAATGGCGCGTTCTCTCACTGGGTGGGCAGAACTCTTGCAGAAACATGTCGTCATCTCTTGCATAGCGAGACTGTATTGCTTCTTCTGGACATTTCCCTGTTTTTTTTAACTCCTAGAAAATGTAAATATCTGGTTGATGTTGCATCCCCAAGGACATAAAAGATAGGATGGCCTACCAAGAAAAAAAAAAAAACACCATTTTGTACTATAGCCTGCTCATGTGAGGAGTGGGGTGGGGCGAGACAGTACAGTGATCAGTCAGGCCCTAGTGAGTCCTTCACTACAGTGGCTGACTGCCCATTACAAAATGAAAAAAAAAAAAATTGCTGGCCTGGTGGCACTGAGGGTTGAGGTGCTGGATGCCATGCCTCGTGTCATGCTGGTGTCCCAGGTTTGGGAACAACCTCGGGTCGCGGGGTGCAGCCGAGTGCAGGATTGAGCAGCCTACTGCCAGCTCTCCTGTCCCGCGGAGGTTGTTGCCCCTGTAATTCTGCCATTACTAGGTGGAGGTCTGGTGGTGGCAGAGGTGGAAGTGGGTGGCATGTAGGTAGGCATCTCAGAGTACAGCGTGCAGTGTCTCCACACATGCATGTTATTGCCTGAAGCAGGGGTGGGCAAAAAAAAAATAAATAAAATCTCTCCTTCATGATATTCAAGTGATAAACTGGTCAGCCTAATACACCCTCTCTGACGTGTCCATCGCTGAGTGTTTCCTCACAACATTACTCCTCCATCTCCAAAATCAACATTTCCCTAACTGCTTGCGGAGTTAGGGGTGGCTACGCTCTGGGTTACCAAAGATATCCTGAAATCATGAGGGAAAAGGATAGGCTATGGTCAGCCTACAAAAAGCCCTCTCCCTGCCTGATGAAATAAATATTGGCAACTACAACCTTTGTCAACAGTCTGCCCTTGCCAAAAGTGTGCAATCTTTCAGGGCAACAAAGGGACATTCTTGATAACCCCCATCTCTTCTGGGCAAGATCAGTTCATTACTCAGCCCACACACTCATAAACCCATTATTCACCTTGTCACTCCCTCAGGACATCTGGACGATCCCATTGCTGTGACTGAGGACTTCACTAAAAACTCACAGACCTGTCTGCCCTCCTTAGCAAGCTGCCACCCCTGGTAGTCACTGGTCTCTCTGATCATTTTCCCACCAATACCCTCAAACGCCTCCCTCCCTTTTCTACTTCACCCCTAGGGACACTGGCAAACTGCTGAATAGCCTGCCTAGCAATGACAGCCCGGGCAGTGAGGGTCTTTTCCCTGCTATGCTTAAACTTATATCTCCTGCCATCTTAAACCCACTCACCTGCCTCTTGAACCTGGCATCGACTACCTCCTCAGAGCCAAGCACTTGGAGGCATGCCAATGTGGTCCCAATTTTAAGACTGGTGGCCCGCTATCCCCAGAGAACTATCTGCCTATATTCTTCCTCTCCCCCACCTTTGTAAACTTTGGGAAAGGATTGTCCATCGACAACTGTCTGACTATATTGACACACACAACCTACTGTCCAGACAGCAATACAGGTTCCATAAACATCACTCCACCACATCTGCCCTTTCCCTGTATGCCAATCATATTCTTAGGAACATGGACCTTGGAAGAACAACAGGAGCAGTCTTTGTCGATCTATCTAGAGCTTTTGACCTGTTCAACCCACCCTGTTACTCTCCTCCTCCATACCCTTGACTGCTGTACTGAAACCATGCGGTGGTTCCAAAGCTACCTTTCAGATAGATCTCAGTCGGTATATGTAGGACCTTCCACCTCCCCCGTCACTACTGGTGTACCCCAGGGCTGTATCCTGGGCCCACTCTTATTCTCCTGTTTATAAATTCTCTCTCTTCTGACTGCATCACTTGTGATGCCTAACTATGCAGATGATTTTGTCCTCTTCACTAGTGACAAATCTCTTGAGAATATAGCAAGGCTTTATCCAATAACTACTCTGTGTGCTCACACCTGGTTCCACACACATCACCTAATTGTTAATGCTGAAAAACTAAATCCATGCTATTTGAATCTAAACCCTTCCTATCTAAGGTCACCAAGACTGGGTCCACTCTCTCAGTAGTGTCACCAGACAACACTGTGCCAACGTACTAACTTTAAAATATCTGGGAGTTATCCTGGTCCTTTTCTGATCATACCTCCTCTGTTATTCACTGTATAACCAGAACCTTGGTATGGCTTATGGAATAAAGTCACTCCTGAACAGGAAGCCCTTTTAGCCATTGCCCAAGGCAACCTACTACCCTTGATTGATTACTGCACCCCTATTTACTCACACATCCTCAGCCTTGAGTTTGTACCTCTTCTCCATGTATAACATATGCTGTTTTCACTCTCCTGACACCATATTCTACTCACCACTGCCAACTCTACTAGACTCTTGGCTGGCTTCCACTACACTGCAGATTTGATTATGGGCTTGGCTGCCTCCTGGACAGTGCCATCAGGCATGGTGAAGCCTCCCTTATATGTCTCTCCTCAAGATCAAAACTCCCTCAAGGTGTCTGTGTGCTTCCTCAGTCCCCCACAATGGATATCCTAAAGTCTCCTCGGCTATGGGTAGCAGAGCATTATCTGTAGCTGCTCCACTCTGTGCATCAGAATCCCCATGCCCATCTGCTCTCTGGACTCCCATGCCACTTTCAAGACACATATCAGATCCTGGCTGCTTGATGAGGCCACATACCATTGCTAGTTTGGATAACCCTTCCCCCTTCCTTTCTGTCTTTTCCCTCTTTGGCTGCTTGAGCCTCCCTGCTCTCTTTCATTTCTTTGGACTCCTGTCCTACATCCCTCACTACCTGCTCCTTGGGCTCTCCCACTTAGATGTTGTCTTGTATGTTTTATTTTGTTGTTGTTTGTTTGTTTTACATCATGCATTTAATTTGCACTGGCCACTTACCCTTAGTAAATAATTGTATAATAATTGTTGCTTATCATGATGTACTGATTGTTTTTCAGCCGATCATTAATTTTACTTTCCTATTGTCTCTTTCTTTGTTTATCGACTTTTGTTCACCAGTGATGTCAGTATATTCACATGGCTTGAACTAACTGTATAACTTGTCACTACCTCTGTAACCTACCAGATCATAATGTTGTACGCTTAATAGTGTACGACATTATACTAACCCATAAGAGCGCTGTCTAGGACAGCGAATGGTCAATACCAAGTATACTGCTGTCATGGTATTGCACCATTCTCACTCTCAGGCAGAGGATAAGACCTCTTCTGGGATTGGGTTCCACGGTAGCTGCCATGGCTCACTGGACAGAGCCACAGCAGCAGAAACCCAGACACTGCGTCTGGGACCGGGTTTGATTCCTGGTCTGAGACATTTTATTTTTCAACATTTTGTGTGCTTCTTGAGTTGGACCCACCCTCCGGGAGTTGAGGAGTCTTTGAGTGGGGGTCAGGGCACAACCCTACAATGGGAGTGTGTGGGGTGCCAGCCCCAACAGAAAAAAAGTTAGGCCCCATGGCATAAATCCACTGTATTAGGCCTTGATTTAGCCATGTGGCATAATGTCTTGCGACATTATGACCCATGCTCCTCTGTAACTGCCACCTGTGTGGCCCAGGTTAGTGCCTGAAAATGGTTGCCTGGATCAGTGCACTTACCAGGTTACAAAGACTTTAATAAATAAAATAAATAAATAAATACATAAAATCAGATCCATATATTAAAAAATAAATGGCTTAGTGTGCAGTACAAGTGGTAATTCTATCTTGAGGTTCTGGAGACATGGAACCTCTCTAGCTTCACTCTTGAGGTTCCCATGCCCCCAGAACTTCTTGATGGAATTAATCCATTGTATTGCACACTAATCTATCTATTATTTGTTTATTTAGTTATTTGAATTTTGGTAACTAGGTAAGTCCACTGAGACAATAGCAGTCCCTTTTCAGGGATAAACGGGAGAGCAACACAAGAAGTACAGTACAGAACATTTACAACAATTTCACGAAGAATAGTTCCAATACAGTGCAAATTCACAGAAAGATAATTACAGCAGCAAAAACAAATCATAGTAAAAGAACAATGAGTGTCAAGCACAGCAATATACAGTAATGGTATCAACATGAAATAACATAACAGGTTAGGCATATTAAAAAGTTACAGTTATTCTATTTATGTCAATGATGCCTTCATTGCACTATGGCTAGGGTAAAACTATAAAATACATAGAAGACACAGTGAGAAGCCAAGTTGATCAATCATTTTAATTAACGAATAGTATGCATGGGCCTATAATCTGGGACATTACAAGACTACTAAAGGGTATGTGCATATTTTAAATCTACATATCAATGCACATACTGGTCAGACCTAGTGTTATCATATACTGTGCTAAGTCAGATACATTTTACTAATGCCTTTGGGTATTGAGTTCTGTGTTACCACTAAGAAGTAAGGAAAAACAAAAGGGCATCTCACAGATTCAATACTAAGGCTCTTCCTCAGCCTGCTACTGTACCTCCTCATTTCCTCCATGTCCCTCGCATGCCCCAGTACATTTCTCTCCACTGCCCCTCTTCCCCTCACTGTCTTAATCCCCTACTCTCCCTCATTGCCCATACCAACATCTCCCTCCTCCTGACTTCATCCCCAGTTCCAGTCACCACCCCCATTGTTCTATCCCTACATTTGATATGTCACAGCACCCTATTCCAGTGTTCTTGCTTCTCACCTTACTCTCCACTCAACCCTAGAGGATGCAAGCACCAAATGAATGCCTTCCTCCTTCTACTCATGCTGCTCCTTTCATGAGACATAGAATACAGATTGCACCTCCATACTCTTTCTGCCCACTTGCCCAAGGGTCTCCATTTCTACCACCTGAGTGCCATAAGTTTCCTCCCAAGTTTGACCAACTAATGGTATGGATGTTACCAGTACTCCCATGATATCCTGCGTATTTTGGAAACATGGCTGTCATCTTTCATAACTGACTTTGCCTTATCGTCCCTGATTTTACACTCTTTCAACAGGACCCTGGAAAGCAGCATGGGGGTAGCTCTCTATATCTAACAGTCCTTATCTGCTCCATCACTCTTCATGAATCCTGCTCTTCCTCCATGAACTCATCTTCACCCTACTTTCTCTCCCAGGCTCCTCCCTATCTATATTAGCACACTCTATACCTCTCCTCTACTTGCCCCTGATTCACTGGCAATGTGCATATATTCAGTAGTCTCTCAGATCACCTCTGGCAAACTAATCCTTATAGACAACTTCAGCGTGAACTGGCTCACCCCTGTCAAAGACATCCATCATGAAAACCCACTCTCTCAACCTCTCCCAAGTAATCTTGGACCCAATTTGTTACAACCTACTTTCCTCCAACCACTGTCTCATTGAATTGGGTAGTCTCCTCCCATCCACACACTGCATAGCAGGCCAGGTTCTTCCAGATGCCCTAAGTTACCACTGTATCACTTATTGCATTCTTAGTGCACTATGAGAGAATACCTTAGACAGCTAATGTTGGAACCCACTCAGGAGGGAGAAATCTAAGACATGGTACTCTCAAATGGGGATGAGAGAAGCTTTTGGATTTAGAAGTGGGTAGCCATCTGGGAACAAGTGACTACCAAACAGTGCAGTTCATGATAAACACAGATGTAAAGTCAAGCCATAGAAATGTGAGGTACTGGACTTTTGGAGTGCTGACTTTGGCAAAATGAGAGAATGCCTCAGAAAAGCACTAGCAAATGGGCAAGAAGGAGGGTGGAGGAACAATGAAGAAACATCAAAACTGCTATCACAGAGGCAACAAGCCTTTGGGTGAAGCAAATAAACATCAAAATGAAGGAAAAACCATTATGGTTCTCAAAAGAGGTGGCGGGGAAGATTAGGAGAGAAAGTTAGCATTCAGGAAGTATAAGGAAACACAGAATGAGCAAGACAAGGAATGGTACCAGTTAAAGCAGAAGGAAACGGGAAGACAGTCAGAATAGTAAAGGCCCAAACCAAAGAAAAGATAGCCAACTCAGTTAAGAAGGGGACAAAACTTTTATAGGTACAATAGAGAGTGAAGAAAGATCAAGGAGGGATAGCGATGCTTAATAAAGGGAGGGTGGGTGGCAGAGGGTGACAGTGAAAAAGCAGGGATACTGAATGAATACTTCTGCTCAGTATTCAGAAAAGAAGAGGATGGGAGGTACCTAATCCAATCAATAGAAGCTCTCTGGATTGGGGGTTGATACCAGTCCATTCACAGAAGAAAGAGCTCGAAAAAACTCCTGAAACTGAAGGTGGACAATGCAATGGGATCTGATGGGATTCTCCTCAGAATTCAAGGTGAACTAAGGGAGAACTAGTGACACCACTGACTACCCTTTTACCAAAATCATGGGAGGATGCTGTGGTATCTGAGGACTGGAAGAGGGCAGATGTGATTCCCTTCATAAATGTAGAGACAAAGTAAAGACAGAAAACTATAGACCTTTTAGTTTGACCTCAGTGGTAGGGAACATGATGGAATCACTTCTGAAAGAAAGAATTGTTGAGTACCTAGAGGCCAGCAAGGAACAGGACCCAAGGCAGCATGGGTTCATAATGGAAAGATCATGTAAGATGAATCTAATAGATTTCTTTGACTGGCTGACCAAAGTAGTAGATCGAGAGGGCTGTGGACATGGCCTACCTAGACTTTAGCAGTGTTTGACACAGTCTAACACAAAAGATTAAAAACAAGTTAGCCAGCCAGAGAGTGGGTCCCAGGGTGGTAGCCTAGGTAAACAATTGACTAGACAACAGGACACAGAGGGTAATAGCAAATAGAGTTCACTTCAAAGGGAGGTAACTAGTGGGATAATGCAGAGTTCAGTAGTGGGACCGGTCCTTTTAACGTCTTTATAAGTGACATTGAAGAGGGACTGGAAGGAAAAATATGCCTTTTGCAGACACTACAAAGATCTGCAACAGGGCTGATACACAAGGGGGTGGAAAGGATGAGAAGGGACTTGGCAAGGTTAGAGGAATGATCAAAAGTATGGCAGTTTAAATTCAGTTCAAAGAAGTGCAAGTAATGCACCTGGGAAACAAAACCCAGCAGAAGAGTACACAAATGGGATACTAACAACAACGAAAATTAAAGGGACCTGGGAGTAGTCATATCAGATGACCTAAATGTAAGCAAGCAATGTGAGAAGGCAGTAAGGGGGCTGGGGATACTGGGATGTATAGGGAGAGTCATCACCAGTAGAAAACAGGACATTGTTATCCTCTTTACAGACAGTCGGTGAGACACAATCTAAGAGCTCTACATGCAGTTCTGGAGACCCCATCTCTGCAAAGACATAGGCAGGCTGGAGGAGTCAGAGGAGAGGCAATAACATGGTGCAGGGTCTACATCAAGCCATAAAAAGAGACTAAAGAGCTTAATATGTATACCTTCAAGAAATAAAGGAGAGGAGGGACATAATAGAAACTTTCAAGTACCTCAAGGGACTCAACAAAGTCAAGAGGTTGCATCTTTCAGAAAAGAGATGTTCAAGAACAGGGACACAATTTGAAGATTGAGGGGAGCTCAAGGCAAGGTGAGGAAGTATTTTTCATGGAGAGGGTGGTGGACACATGGAATGGCCTTTCTGAGGAGGTTATGGAGTCAAAAACAGTGGGAAATTCAAGAATGCATGGGACAAACATGTCAGTTCTGGTGGGGTAGGAAGAAGTAGACTGTTGGTTAACTAGGATCTGCAGCTTATCCAATAGATAGGGAAATGGGCAGACTGGGTGAGACAAGTGGTCCTTAACTGCCATCAAAGTCTATGTAGATTCACCTCCTCAAACATTTCCTAAATATATGAAGTTCCGCTCTTTGCATTCCATCGATGTAGCTGCCTTTTTGCATGATTTTGTCTGCACTGACAGGTCCACTGTCTTCACAGCCCTGATGGGATTCCACCTCCATCACATTGTTACCACTTCACTCAGGTCTGGGATACTCACGCATCTATGGTAAGTACCACAGTTAAGAAACACCACCTTCCTGAATTTCAGCTAAACTTACTGCAGTGTGCAAATCTCGTGATTAGGCCTGGCCTCGATTTAAATCTTTTAACTCCCTCAGGATTGGCAGGTGTACAAATCACTTAGAAATGCTTTTACAAAAGAAATCAGACTCACTAAGTCTGAATATTTTAAAGGCACTTAAAGGAGACTCTTCATCTCCTACTCTGCCTGGAAAGTGGCACATTCCCTAATCAACCCTCAGCCAGTCTTCCACTCCAGTCATGAAGCCAAATGACATAACCATCTCTGACCCACCCTCTGTAGCTGAAAAATTTAACAAGTTCTTTATTAACTGAGCCTTCTCCAACTCTCCCCCTCCATCCTGTCCCCTCAATTTCACTCGTGGATACTACTTTCCTCCAGTTTTCCACTTGAGGGTCCTCCATGCCCTAAACTCCCTTAACCCAAAGAAATCTAGCCCTGATGGGATCTATCCTTAATTTCTCCACCTATCGGCACCCACAATTGTCGCTCCCCTGCACACATTCTAAATCTCTCCTTTACCTCCTGCACAGTGTCCCAGGCAAGGAAGATTGCAAAGTACTGCCCCTCCATAAAGGGAGAGATCCATTAATCCTGGAGTAAGTTCAGTCCCATCTGTCTTCTCCCTGCCTCACCAAATTGCAAGAATCCCAGGCTGTCTGAATTCCTATCCTCCTCCAGATGTCTCTCCCATTCCAATCTGGGTTTAAAAGACAACACTCTACCATAACATCCCTTCTACATGTCACCAACAATATTTTAACTGACATTGACTAGGACCACATAACAGCCATGACCTTTGTGGACCTGACAAAATATTTGACTCTGTCTCCCACCCCTCCTGCTCAACAAATTGCACTCCATTGGACTGGCATCTCCTGAAGGTGAATGGTTCTCCTCATATCTCTTCAATAGGCAACAAATAGTGCAGGTAGGAAGTACTATATCCCCTTCCCCTCTATCTGTATCAGGTTCAACAAGGGCCATCTTGGGCCCCATACTTCTTCAATATTGATAAATGACCTTCATACTGTGTGCTCAATTCCCTCATCCACATGTATGTGGATGACTACATCTTATTTGTCTCAAGGCCCTCCATTTCTGAAGTTTATATCCCTCTCCTGCAAGACCTTACTAAAGTCCTCTTATGATTCCAGGGCAACCAAATAAAGGGTAACACAAAAGCGGTCACAATGAATTTTGGCACCACTCAAAAACTAGCCAGAATCCCATCCCCCATTTTCCACTTTAGATGGTACTCCCTAGACCATGTCTCAGAATTTAAATACCTCAGGATCTGGCTGGATAACCAGCTAGACTACATCATTCACATCAACTCAATCTGCTCTCGGACCTAAACTGGGCCTACTTTACCAAAACAAACTACCTCTCCTTCGATTCATCATGAACTAGTCCAAAAATGATACTACCATTATCTGACTTTGCCAATGTTGTCTATGGGGCTGCTCCTTCTTCCTTAATCTCCAAGCTAGACATGCTGCTAAACTCATTTTGTTATTTCACTACCAATGCCCCCTAGCACTCACCATTGCATCCTCCTCTCTCTCTCTTGTTCCTCCCTTTCCCACAAGAGATAAATACTCATTCCTAACCCTCATTTCTAAATTTTGGTTTAGACTCTATCCCCATACAACTGCTTCAAGCTGTCCTCAGCTACCCCATCTTCCTATGCATTACATACCAGAGACCCTCATTCCTTCTCCCTCCCCATCTCTGCACTTTTGCTGAGCAATGTGCCTTCTCTTACAGGCTCATTTCCCTCTGGAACCTCCTCCCATTGCAACTCTACAACTTCTCTTCTCCCCATCCTTCAAACATCAGATCAGACTCCTCCCACCACCCCTCTGCCCCTGTATCACAGCCCCCTCCTCCCTTGCCCTGTAATTCTGCCTCCTCTCCCTTAAACCCTTGCCTCTGTACCTCTGCCTCCTCTCCCTTAACTGTGCCCTCCCTCTCAACTTTTCTTCTTTCTCTCCGACTCTCCCCATCTAAGTTTAACCCTTTGCTGCAAATCCTTACACTCTTAACCAACCCATCCCTGCCCCACTATACTGTCTTGTCTTGAGTCTCTCAGTCTCTAGCTTTGTACCACATATAACTTCAGAACTGCATTGCTATTATTTACTATAGAGTCAAAATCCATGCTTAATATCCAATCGCCGGTATGTTTATACTTTAGATTCATGATCCTTGTCTTAAATTCTATCACCTTGAATGTTCCTTTGTGCTGTAAGTTTCCTATCCTTGCCAGCTATACAATCAATATAAAGCCTTTGCGATCTCTATTGTATTGTAATTGTATTTTCCTTTAGTTCCCCATAATTTTCCTTATTGTACTGTTCCCTGGGTTGTACCTGAAAATGAGCCTCAGCTCAGTGTTCCTTTCCTAGTTACAAAAATGTTATATAAAAAAAAAATCTGTGGATTGGGTCTGTCATTATCCTGACCCTGTAGGGTGGAGAGTACTGTGGGTTCCTGAGGTAGTTGCAGATTCATGGAGAAAGTACAGGAATGGAGCCCACACACACAGGAATTCAGTGGAGGATCCAGAGGAGTGGTGATTCAACCTCTTGAACTTGGCGAACTGAGAGGCTGGTTAAGAATTCTATTGGAGTGAGAACCTCAGTGGTTCTCCACTACTGGAGCAGAAGCCTTTTGGTTTCCAGGCAAACCAACAGTACCCACGTCTGTTCCCTTTGCTTAAGGGCAGGGAATGATTTGAGTGATCATAATAGGACAACTTTTGGTGAAAGGGTGATATTGCAGGACAAGGTCAATTAATAAAGCAGAGGACATGATGCCAATAGAAGTGAATCAAGTTACATTGCCAGTATATGTGAAAGGTTCCCCAAGTTGACCACGTGGTCAACAATGATCATTAAATGGGTATAGCTACATGGAGGACAAAGGGTGTTTGGCACCACATATGTGCACCTTGTTTCATGTAGTCTGCTCCTTGTGTTGCACAAAGCCTGTTTGTGCAGCCTTCCAGCAGGTGCTCAACTGTTTCTGGAGTAAGCATTCATTTAGGAGAAATGTTTTTCTGTCCCAAACAGTGAGAGACTGATATTGAAATGTCTTTCTAATTGCCTTGTATATGCCTGCCCTATCTTTAGAGAACTTCAGCCATACCTTTGGATACTGATCAGTGCCCAGGGATATGACCATTGAAGCTTTTCTAGTAGAGGGGCTGAGACACTTTGGATCTGCATGTAGCATCTGAAATATTTAGGATCCAGGCTGAACTTGTTGCTGAATGTTAGAGAAGGTGTCCAGGGCTCGGTGGTCTGGTGTGAGGAGGTCCCTCAATAAGTGGATACTGGCTGAAGTCCAGGAAGGGCATGTAATCATATTATCTCCTACCTGGATTGCTGGATTGCTCCACAGAGTAGTTAGTGTATGCCTAAAGTGGGGCAGCCTCTTTGAGTGGCAAAGTTCACAAAATTTGGCAGTATGGAAAGCCACTATTACCCCTGAATCATGGAAGGTTCCAGCCTCAAATGGCTGCATAGTTTCATATGCCTACTGTATAATGGGGTTGCTTCCCTCCCGAATGGAGTTCCCAGTTAGTGTGTCTTTCTGCTTGAACCACTTCTGGGGCATAAGTAGGGGTATATGTGAGAGAATCTATTAAATACAAGTGAATTTCAGCATTTAGTGTGTGTGCTGTACTTTATTAGTTACTGGAACTTGATGTTTTTGCCAACGGCACCTTCAATGACTTAGCATGCACTAATTTTTGCTTGCAAAGCAAGTAATAGCTTTTCTTTCAACAGGATACAATCAATGGTATGGGAGCAGGAAGAGGCACAGGCTTAAACAGAACCAGCATTGTTATCTTGGTGACTGCCATTCTTCCTCTAATTTTGCCCTTCATAATTGCTCTCAAACATCTGGGGTGTCATACACACACCCCATTATGGAGTAAGGCACATGCAGATGGCCCTGCTGCATGAACTCATGCTCCCTGGCAGACTGTATGAATGTGATGTGGCAGTGGAATCTAACACTTACCCATCCTGGGCTGGGTTGAATTCCTGGCCAGTGCCTCTCTGCTCAGTCTGGCATCTCTAGCACAAGTGACCCAAGTCTGGTCCCATACCTGTGCCACTTAAAAGCAGTTCAGCTGGGACACTGTCCTGTGTGGCTGTTTAATGTTCTGTCTTTTAAACTGTACTGTCTGCCTGAGCAGAAGCATTTTCAACTGTATCTCCTTTTGGAAATGTTATATTAAAACATTTTGAGCAATCAGAACTAAGCTCCAACAAATAGGTATTACTCATCTCCTGAGAGTAAACTTGCCTTCAAAGTAAAGATGCAAGGATAGTCTGGATAGCTTTCTACAAAGCCTCATACTGTGTTTCATCATTTTCATGTGGAGTGAGTAATACAGATAATGTTATCTCCTTACCAGGTTTAAGAAAGATCCATTTTCTGGTGGGGATTTTTACTGTCTAGAAAAGTAATCTGCATTACCTGGTGGTATACTATAGATATAATGCAGAAGTCTCCTATCAACCATCCTTAATCTGATTCTATGTTGATGTTTAATTTCTATTTAATACATTTAAGCACAGTACATGTTTTGGTCCTAATATTTTGTATTTATCCAGAAGAATGCTTTTATGTTGCTCTGGAATTGATTAAAAACTGGAAAACTCATATACATTTCTATGCATGATTGAGCACTACTAATGTATGATGCAGTTAGAACCTCACAATTATCATCTTTTCATGCAGTACATTTATAACAACAGCAGACATTGCTAGCATCACTTGCAACACCATTCCTTCTTACTCTGTAAAGAGGAAGTGATACCAGAAGACTTAGCATCCCTAGTAATGGTGAAATCAGCAAAGCAAGTATCAGCAAGCTGCATGTACAGTTCACAAATTTAAGGCTGAAGAATTAACATTTCAAGTAGAACAGGTAACTTTTGATCATGAAAATTGAATATTAGACTCAGAGAGATCTATTCATATTATTTCATTCATGATTCAAGTTGAAATTATTCTGGTGTGCTATATGAAAACTTCAAGATATTGATTTGAATACAAGCTTATTTAAGAGTTTTTAAAGAGGATTTTTCAAAAGGACCCAGTGCATCTATTTGTTATTTTCTTTTAGTGCAAAATTAATATGTAAAAAAAAAGTAGTGATGCTGTTAATATGGCCCTGTCAACATCAATATGAGGAATTATTGGATATTTGTTAATTTTTGGCAACAAGAAATCAAAGATTAATGAAGTGAGAGACTTATAAAATGTGATTGTAACAGCATTACAGTTAAAATGCTATATCATCATGAATTTTTTTGAGATGATGAAAGTTGTCAAAATCATGAAGTAATTATGGTTTATACAGACCAATATACTGTGTTTGCAAGTATATCTTTAAAATATGTGTTGCAAATTTAGAAACCTCTATAACCCCATAAGAAGTTGCATAGCAATGAAAAGTTGGTGATATAATGGTGGATGGTGAAGAAAAGCTTTGAAATACAATTTAAAATATTTTTACTCTGGCTAGTTCAGTCAAGCTAAATTTTGTCTTTGTAATTTTATAAACAGTCCTCAAGCTAGTATCCTCAAAATCATTCTTTTTTTTCACGAGCCAGTCACTCCAGGCATCATCATGTAAAAATTTCAATAAATCATAAAGTTTCAAATACAAGGTATGTGCACATACACAGTAATAGAACAAAAGTATGTGTTTATAAAAGTTTCAAAGGTAATCTGATAAAATAGTAATGCTGGCACAGGATCCTCAAGGAGGTGGCTGATGTTTGTGGCAGGTGAATGGCTTAGAGATGGGCACAAACAAGATTGTGAAAGAGCAGAGTGAAGATGAAAATCATATAGGAAGAGGGAGCCTGGTCACTGAACAGAGGTTGAAGTTGGGTAAAGAAAGCAGACTGACTAGTTGTAGTTTGCAGTGAATGATATTAGAAAGGCAAGCAGTAGCATGAGGATGTGATGGAGGGGTGAAGAGAAGATTCAGGTGTGACAGTAGCAAGCAAATAGTTACTCATGAAGGAAGAGCAGAGTGAGAAGTGATGAACCTCTTTGGGAAACAGGAGAGCAGTGATGGGCAAGAGGTAATACAGTCAGGGAAAATGTCTACACAAGTGAAAAAGGTGGTCCATTTTGTCAAGGATTGACATCAGGGCAACACTGTAGATCATGTCTTCATAGCTAGTAGTAAAATCTTTATTTTTATACAGGAAATAGCTGGTATCATCACACCATTTGGATAAATGGTTCCTATTTACAAGGTGGTCCTGTGCAGAATTATGTTACAGATGTTTAAATTAATTATATAGATATAATATAAAATTTAACCACTCTAAGGAGCTAAGATAAAGTATCAATAAAAAGAAAATGATTGAGATTTTAAGACTGAGATTTAACACTCTAAGTACAGAGATGACAATTAGAATTACACACTAATAAGCATTCCATATAAACAATTGTCACTGTGATACTCTGCATGTTTGATGTAATATTGAAGTTTATCCACCACACATACATTTTACCTTGAGTTCCTGTTTTAGGTGTGAGGTGAAAAGTTTAACATTTCCCTCTGCTCCTTTGATTGTGTAGTTTAAGGAGTCCCAGTGGTTTTTGACTATATATGGAAAGGTCATATCACTATACTTGTTCATTGCCTTAAAAAGTATAATTTTATTTATTTTACTTCACCTTAATGTATATTTATGTTCTGTCTTGTACTATCTCACTACCAACAGCTCCTGTGACTGCCCAACAACCTTGTTTCTCCACTTCCCTTTCTGCTGTAGTTTCCCCCTCCTCACTGAATTCTACCCTCACATCTTGGTATACCCAATGCTGCACTTTTCACCCTCTTGCCACCCTTCCTACATTCCTTCTCCCACCCACCCTCTTCCCTCTCCCTATGACTCTGGCACTTCTTATCTGTTGTCTATTTTCTCTGACAAATGCTGCTGGCTGCCTTGTTACAATGCTACCCTTGAACTGTATTAATCTGTACTCTGTTTGCAATGTCCACATTGTTGTAATGCCTGTCTTGATGTTCCCCATAATTTGTATTTTTCTGACGTGGAACCTTTGTAAAGAGCCATGGCTCAAAGGTATTTGTAATCCTAGACTTGATAAATAAATAAAAATAAATAAAAAAATTTCAAGCAAAATAAATGGTCTTTTCAAGATTTAGCTCCTTAGGTATTTGATTTGCCTAATTTGGTGTTCTTGCGGTCTAACTTTAGCCACCATAGCATGCTATACATTTTACAGTGATGAGTGGGAAAATCACATTTTAAAATAAAGCTAGCTAATCCATTGTAGACTACATCTACTTGAGACAAAGATGATTTATTAGCTAGTCCATGTATGTGATCAACGTACTCCAGAAAAAGAATCAGCAGTTGGTTAACTATTGATTTTCTTATTTGAAAATTTATACAAAAGCTGGTACTTCTGAAGGCTCCTAATCTACATTTATTTTTTTAACTAATTCATTTATGTGGCATTTGAATTTTAAATTAACATAAAACCACACTCCAAACATTTATACATAGTTGAACATGGGCATGGTCTTCTTGAGGATATTTTCATTGCAGATCAGGTGTTGAAGACATGGTGTGTTGCAGAATAAGCACCAAACTTAGGCTGTAGCAGAGTTTCTTATACATGGAATCAATGTGGGTGGTGAAACTGAGATTTCATTCCAGTCAGACAACAAGATGCTTGAAGTGGGGTACCACTTCTAGTTAGATTGACATATAGTGCTATGAAGATCAGGGTATGTTGGAGCCTCATTAGTTTTGCTTTGATGGCAAGTGCTATAAGGGTTGTCATTTTGGCACTAAGTTAAAGCTGATTTGAGCAGAACCAGCACTGAATATCATCAAAGTCCTGCTGAAGTGATGAATCAAGCTTGGGACTGATGCTTCAGAAGCGAAGAACACTGTATCATCTGAATCCATGTGAATGTGTGAAAAGGCCCAGACAGAGGTAAGGCCATTAAATAAAATAAAATAGGGAAGAGGATGGGACAATGAATGGAGATCTTGGGGCCACCAGATCTTAAGGACAGAGGATAGGTACAGCATTAAAACCTTGACTGACTAGTGCTTGTATGAGAGGTATGAGTGACACTAGCTGATCATAAGGTCAGACAGGTTCACACCTTCTAACTTATTCATACAGATGGGGTGGACCACAGTACTGAAAGCCTTGGCCAAGTCAATGAAAATGATAAAAGTGATTTGGCCCTAGTTCATGCCTTTCATCACAGAGTCAGAGACTGAGAGGAACAAGAAGATGGTGAAGTGATGCATAGAAAGCAAGACCGGAAGGGACAAAGGAAGGATGAGGCACCAAGGAAGAAGGATAGCTCAGAAAGTACATACTTTGCTGACCAGTGGCATGGAGGGATGAGGCACTGAATGCCTTATCTTCTGCAATGCCAGAAACCCATGTAAGAAATGAGCAAAGGCTTGTTGGGGCCGGGGTGGGGTAGGACAGGACTGAGTGTCCCAGGGATTGCATATTGTGCCAGTGAGGGAGGATGGGCAGCTGACTCAGTCTTTGACTGCCATCAGATGGAGGCCCAGTGGTAGTGCAGGCAAATGAGTGACTCAATGGGAGGGTCTGCAGTTCCACAGGGTATGCATGCCTTCATGTGTATGTCGTGATGTGCTGCAACAATGGGGAGCAGCTGCAGGAAAATGCAAACAAGGACACAAAGGTGGACCACTGATCTATGCAGCTCCATGGGACTGAGCTGCCAACTGGATGCCTGCAGCAGCTCTGGATTTTGACCTTGAAGGAGAGAAAAGCCCCTCCCAACCACAACACAGGAAGAAGGCTGTGGGAGACTCATTCCAGGTAGGTCCGGTGGAGGTGGGTGCTCGGCAGACGGAGGTGGGGATAAATGCAGGGTATCTGGAGAGGTAAAGCTATATCAAAAGAAAGTACACATTTTACCTTCTACTTAGCAAGGGCAAAGAGGATGAAAAGTTTTATGATTTCCTGTGGAGGAGGAGTCAACCCATTTGTGAAAATGGGGTCTTTAACTTACAGTAGTACCAGCAAGGATGCAACACAGTGCTTTGCAGAACTACTGCAAAATGCAACACTATGCTGCAGGGAGCAGTGTAATCCAATGGCAAGCATGCCCTTCTGTCATGCAATGTTTTATGATATGTGATTTACTGCATGACACTGCATTATATCCTGGCTGTCTCTACTATATTTCCAGGTCCAGGAGATGGCTGCAAGTTAAAAGGAAATATTTAAAAGGAGAGCAAGATAGTTAACAATTGCAAGAGCAGGGAGATGACTAAGTTTAACATTAAGTCCATTGGTGTTGTGACCTTAGAGGATTTAGAAAGTGTAAGACAGTGGAAGTGAGGGCAGCCCAGAAGAGACAGTGGAGAAATGAATGAGATTTGTATCCAGTCCATCATGGTTGTGTCTTCTGGAGGATTTAAATGGTTGAAAACAATGTGGTGGTCTCAGGAAAATGGGGAGAAGAAAAAAAGGTGACAGAGGACTGAAGGGCAGAAGTACAGTGGAGCCCATTAAGATGCAACATTCTGCAGAAGTTAATGCAGGAAACAAGACAATTTCAATGGTAGAAAATTATTTTTGTCATAGACTATGTTGCATCCTGCCAGGTTCCACTGTACTGGGGGTATTAAAGGGAGATAGAGGCACGTTGCAGATTGGTGGTCAATGAGACAAAGGAATACAAAGAAGGCACAACAATTAATGACATGGATAAATGCATTTATTACCTCTGGAGGATCAGAGATGTTGATCTTCCCAGATCAAAACAAGGTGGATGACTAGGTTGAAGGGTGGCAAAAATGGAATCCTTCCAGGACTAATCAGGAGTTAAGGTTACTCTGCAGGTTGGTGGTGAAATAATCTTATTTGTCTTCCTTGGTGGCCTTGCTACTGGCATTGTTTTAGGTATCATTAGTACAGTAAGTCCTTGGATGAGCCTTAGACCTTGGGGAGATGCCAGGTAGTGTCACCAGCTTTGAGATGGTCAGTGATCTGTGAGAGATCTATGGCAAAGGGACCAAGGAAAGAAAACTTCTCTGACAGGTATGCGAGTATGTGTGTCCAATATAGTGATGAACTAAGACTGTAAATATGACAGAGAATCAGCTATACTGGTGGCTGCAGAAAGTCATGAGCAGTTGGTATCCTGAAGATCATCTAGCAGTGTGGAGAGGTCAAGGGACATGAACAACCTTGACCAAACAAACCTCATGGGAGAGATGACTTTAGTGTGATGGATCTTTCACACACAGTAGATCATAAGATGGTCTGTAAATAATCGGAAGGGTGTCAGTAGAAATAATGCAATGTGAGTGTGAGATAGTACCCATTTGATAAGGGAGTGGTTTAAGGAATTATGTTTCAGAGATGAGGCTTAGTGATAAGCCATGTGAAGTTGAGAGGATCAGTTGAGTGGATTCGAATTTTGCAAAGGGAAACAGTAAATTAACATTAGCATCTCCAAAGATCAGAAGCTAACCTGAAGTATAGAGGGAAAGGGATGAGATGGAATCAGGAATGGAGTCAGTTTTAGCTTTGAGGTGATGAATCAGGGTAGATACCACCAATAAAATAGGAGCGTCTATACTAGAGAAGCTCATGGGAGCAGTGGATGGTGAACAGAAATATGTAACAACATCATGTAGTAGTGTGGCACACCACCTGGAATGCAAAACATGAGACTGAAAAGGCTCTACTTCATAAACTCTTACTAAAAACTAAACAAAGTGGAGACTAAGACCCACTCACTGGTTGTATAATTGAGCAATGTTATTTGGCAATGCAATCCATATATCTGCAATTTGACATATTAATCATTATATGAACATATCTATACTATATTTAAATACGCTCTTATTTATATTGCAGAATCCTTCTTTCTGTAAAAAATGAAAATATAAATTATTTTAGTTAAATTACATTTTATTTTCTCACAGAAAGAAGTACCTTACAATATAAATAACATAACAGCTTATTTAAATATTGCTTGCTATTGTGGTGAGTATTCACATAAACATTGAACTCTAGATTCATGTAAATAAAGAGAACTCAAATCTGAATTTAATTTGTTGATGTTTTTCCTAAATTCTGGTTTCACTTTACATATACTTTATAATGTACTCTGCATAAGCAAAAATAAAAATACCAGGAGTCAAAGTTAGTATCAACATAATTTAATATGGTTGCAGTATAATTTAAAATGACTGGGAATTGACATAGAATATGCACCTTAATATGAAGTAGGTTGCACAATATGAAATGGATGCACAAAAAAATGGAATTTGTAAATTAAGGTAAAATGCAAAAGAAGAGTCTGGTACTCATGGTGGTCAGAATATGTAATTATGGCATATGAGACATGTTTTAAATAGTACAACAGTAATTTATTTATTCTTTATTTTTGTCAGGGATATTGTCTACAGTGGTGTTCAAAATAAAAGTAAAATGGTATGAGTTTTAGTATAGGGAATATAAAATGTTATCAGGAGATACAGAGAAAAATCAATGTCCAACAAATGCTCCAGATGAAACATATTTGAGCACTAATTGACACCTACTGAAGGGACTGTAATTTGACCATGTGAATATCTATAGCTTGTTCTCCAAAAGCATGAACTCAAGGCATGGCTTCATGTCTTGGGCGTCTGATATTGCTGTTTTGTGTGAATCCTTGTTGTCTAGTAAAGTAGATTACAGTGCTAGCAGAATTGTGTGTTATAAGTCTTGCAAGAAGTGGCTGAAAAATAAACAACCCTAGGCCAGAGCAGATAGGGCTGCAGCCGAGGAATTTTGGGAAAATATTGAAAATTACCAAAGTTATGAGCCTGTATTAGCAAAGTATAATGTAGGATCATACCTTTCTTGTTTTTAATATGTATACCAAATTTCTACATAATTTTATTATGACTCTGCATCATGAAGAAGGGCAGAGCAAATGTTCAACTGTTCAAATGTTCAGCTCCTGCCTGGAAGGTAACTTCACGCAGGGACAGTGAAATCAACTTTTGGGACACAAAAATAAATTTTGGGAAGGAGTTAAAAAATGAAAGCTGTCACATTCATGAGGTACTATAAAGAAATGGCTATGTTTTTGTTTTTAAATATTTTTACACCAAATTTAGAACATAGCATTCTTATGATTGTAACTCATGAATAATTGCAGACAACCTTTTCAGCTCCTGTCTGAAATGTAATTTCACACAGGAACTGCACAGGGACTATAAAATCACCTTTCTGGATAGAAAAAAACAAAACATTTTGGCCAGGATTTCAAAAATGACAGCTGTCACATTCATGAGATGCTGTAAAGATATGACTATGTTGTAAATTTGGGGTACAAATATTGAAATTACCAAAGTTATGAGCCTCCAGTTGCAAAATTCAATGTAGCCTCATTGCTTTGTTGTTTTTAATATTTTTGCATAAAATTTAGAACATAGCCTTCTGAGACCCGCCTCATGAACAGTGGCAGAAAATATGTTTAACTCCTGCCTGAGAGGTGATTTTATGCAAAGGACTGCAAAATCACCTTTCAAAATATAAAAACATGTTGGCCAGGATTTGAAAATGGCAGCTGTCACATTTATGAAATGCTGTAAAGATATGGCTATGATGTAAATTTGTAAATCTGAGGGAAAAATATTGAAAATGACCAACCTTACAAACTTGCGTTTGTAAAATTCAATGTAGGCTCATAACTTCATTGTTTTTAATATATTTACACAAGTTTGGAACATTGCCTTATTATGTACCCATTTCATTAACAGTGGGAGAGAAAATGTTAAACTCCTGCCCAAAGGTGATTTCACACAGGACTGTGAAATCACCTTATGGGGTGTAAAAACATTTTTTCCAGGATTTGAAAAATGACAGCTGTCACTAGCAAGCGACATGCTATAAAGGCATGGCTATGTTGTACCTTGTGGTAAAAACTATTGAAAATACAAAGTTATGAGCCTGCATTCACAAAATGCAACGAGAGGCTCATAACTTTGTAGATTTTATTTTTATATTTGTGCACCTAATTTTCAACATAACCATGTTATGACCCAATCTCATGAACAATGGTGGAGAACATATTCAACTCCTGCCTGAAAGGTGATTTCATGCAGCGACTGCAAAATCACCTTTCAGAAAAGATTATCTAATGTCACTTGCATTGCTAATGAGGCGGTGTCCCAAAAAGACACTTGGGGAAAAATAATAAAAAATGGCAATGATGGCAGTCACAGTCTACTGTGCATGCACTGCCACTAACATTTGCACAGTGGTCTGCTGAAGCCATGTTTGACACAGTTCATTGTTCCATTACTGCTGATTTTTTTTTTAAATTATAGATTTCCCCATTTGACCCACCCTTTCAGCACTCCCTGCACCCCTCATAAAACAAGCATTACACTGAGGTGCCCAATCTCCAGTGTTATGATCATGCAAAAAATAGTGCAGTGCCAGTTCAGACAAGGAGTGAAGTGCTCCAGGGACACCATGGATGTGGATATGACTGTGCTCCATGTCCAACATGTTGTTCAGTCAGAAGAAATGCAGAAGTCCTTTTCTCATAGCAAAAGGTCTGCAGGGCCATGCCTACTGCATCCCAAAAAGGAGGTGGTGTACTATTTTACTTAAAGAACTCTATAGAGGTAAAGAGACAAGCCTTAATACAGTTAAACAGATAAGTGAAAGCATGTTCCTAGAAACTGTATGGGGTAAAGTGAAAAGAAAATACTGGTAGGATGCATTTATAGTCCACCTAAAAGGAAAATCAAAGGCCTGGAAGATCTTATTAAGCTATTAAGTAAAGTAACAGATAGGAAATTAGGTATCACAACTGCTCAGCGAGTGCAATAACTACACTGCAATTACTGCACATGGAAAACCATGAAAGGGAGGTCTGAGTGGAGGGATGACAGCACATGTCAGGCCAATGAATGGGGATTGCCAGAACTGCTCAAAGTGAAAGCATGCAGGTGTGGAGGATGCTCCTTGTGTCGAGTATGTCCAACCTCAGAGTTATTTATATTAAATTACAGGGGTTCAGGGCAAAGTTCTACTGATGGGGACTTGGGGTGTAACATTTGATGTGGTGTGACCCGTAGATAGTATGTACTGGAGGTGTGGGAGTGTAGTGGTGATGGGCTGCGGGTGGTTTTGGCTGTAGTCGGTAACTGGGTTGCATGTGGTTTTATGGGGATGTATAAGAGGCATAGGGTTTACAGTGCTGTTGCAGTACCTCCGTTGTTTGTCCGCTATTGTAAAAAGTGTTGCAGGTGTTCTGCACTAATGTGGTTGAGTCAGACTATCATTATTTGCATGGGCTGGCAAATAATTTTCAGCTTCCATGTGTTGGGTACAGTGTGAGTTTTGTTTACGTTTGCTGTTTTTTTTTTTGGTTTGTGATTTTACTTTTCAGTTGTTGATGCATATAATATGTGTAGCATCTATATGCAACAAAAGTTGGTTTTGTTGCATGTGTTCAGCAGCATCCTTTTTCTTGCTTTTTCCTGCATTGTTATGTATCACACTGAACTTGTTTTCACTGTGCTGTCATAGATATGGGCAATAGTCATTTTAGATGATTTAAACTTGAATTGGCTGGGTCCTGATAATACACAAATTGAAAGCATTCTGCAGAAGATAAATCTGATCCACAATCTGAATGAACCAACTAGATGGAACAAGAAGACAGTGACTGAGATGTTGATTGACTGGATCCTAAGTAACAATGCAAAGACATAATAAAATCCAGAACAATGCCAGATACAATAAGCAATCATACTCCAATGTACTGTCCATGAAGTGACAAGAGCTTTAGGGGACAGTAGCAGGTTACAAAAGCAAGAAAATGTTCAGAGAAATCTTAAACAGCTTAGCTGATGCTGACTAGGCAACCTTCGACAATCTTGATATGGACTCGACATTTAACCATTTGGGGGTCTATTTAAGGCACTAAATAAACACTCACTCTGAGACAAAAACAAGAAATAAAAAGAATAAATAGCAAAGTTGTGAGATCATTACCTTAATGAAGACAGGAATAATGCATAGCAACACTGTAAGTAGTCTACTAGAAATATATCTATATATATATATATGGTGTCAGTGGCTCAGCAAGTTGCACACTCACCTCTGAGGCCAGAAGTTCAGAAGACTACGGGTTCTACCCACACCAGGTACTTGGGTTAAATCCCAATAATGACACTGTAGTGCAGCATGAGGAGGGTCCTGCATGCCTGAGATGCCATGTTTCAGATGTGATGTTAAAGTGAGGTCCCATCTGCCTGTTCTGGTGGTAGTTCAGGTGAATGTTAATGATCCCATGACACTTCTTGAAAAGAGTAGGACATTTTCATTTAAGAAACAAAGGGAAAAACAAAACAAGGACATAAAATTAAAAGAAATTAAACCAAATTAAAATACATAAAACAAAACATGGAAACATCAAGCATGAAGACATAAATAACAAAAATAAACAAACTCAAAGACCTCAAAGGAGCAAATCTGAAAAGAAAAATAAACATTACACATAAGGAGAAATTAATAGTTACAGCTACTAAATAGCTGGGCAGTGAATGTGATCTCCATAAAACAAAAATCCTTTGTAAAACCTCAAAACTGGATACCTGCTCTATACCTTCTAGGGTGGATCATAAATCCAAAGAAATATGCCCATTAGCAGAAAGCTGTTTCCAGAAACCAATCTCCTATCAAACATAAAATACATTCTTCAGAGATTCATTTACCATACATACTATTGAGGCATATGATATCTGTAATTGTCATAATACCAGTTTACACCTGGACTGCCACAAATAAAATTTAAGACAAGCAAAAAACACCCAAAAGCATGCTTTTGTGATACTTCCCAAAAAATGGAAAATACCCTAAAACTAGACATTCATAGGTAAGAATTTCAACCAAGGAGTTTCAATGTTGTCTGGCATAATTCAAAAATCTAGAACAAAAAGACACTCCATAAAAAAGTTCCATCATTTCAGTATATACCGAACAGTCTGGGAATGGACAAGACCTTTCCTCCAAGGGTTCATATTTGTGGTTCCCACTTACATTCAATCTGTCGTGAAGAACAAAGCCACATGACATCCCACATTTTGCTAGGGATTCAGGGGTCTAATAATTGTTCCACCACCAGGGTACCTTACTTATACTACAGTTTTTAAATGCAGGTTCCATGACACAAACTTATCCTAAAACATCATCATATAGATATTCCTGGCTGAAGGTACTAGGTTTGATTTAGATACCTTCCAAACACTCAATTTTTGGGTGTTGGTCACAAATATCCAGGGATTTTAAGACTAGCCAAAAGCTTAGGGAGCATTCATCCCAGTGAACTAGATAATTCTCTAGAAGGCATTCTAACCAAATGTTGGTGTCAGAATCCTCATCCTGAAAAGCTGGATACAGAGTAGTGGACGAAAAACTGTATGAAAAATATAATTGGGTGTATCATAGACACCTCTCCATTATTGTTAGGCAGGTAAAGAACATCTCTTTTAATTGGGTTGGGATGTCTGCCCCAGAACATTTGAAAGAATATATCATAAACTATTGTTTCCAGCTGGGTAGGTAACAGGAAAACATAACTAACATGAAGCAGGATTGGGGAGTAAAAGTTGTTTAATAATCGATAGCCATTCTGATTTAGAGATGGGGCCACCTTTCCACTTTTGTGTTTTGCAATACATAATGTCAGTTTTTCAGACCAATTCAAAAAGCCAGGTCCCCAGATTTAATCTCCCAAATTGTTATTGTACCTAACACAATTGGAATGCCCACACCTTAGATCTGTATGATCCAGCTCAGACAGTTGAATCCCAATACATTTAGAAACATTTAACAATGCAACAGAGATCTGGGAGAATTCTGCAAAAGCCTGAAGCAAAAAATGTCTACTAGTATTACTGTGTAAAAGATACAAATGTCATTGCCATAAGCCAAGATTTTAAAGACCCCATACCCCTTGGTCAGGTATGATTGGGTTCTCAATTTTTGTTCAATTAAAGTGTCAATGGAAAATAAGTAAAGAAAAGGATTAAGAGAGCAGCCTTGTCTTACCCCCTTAAAGATTAATATCAGTTTCTTTCAACCCTCTGTTGTAGAAATCCAAAATGGCAGAGTTATATAATTTGGATAACCATAAGACAAAAGACTCCAGGATACCATACCTATGTAAGGTATGGAACAAAAAATCATGCTGTACCAACAGAAAGCTGTCAACTGATCTAGTGACAATAAATAGCTATGCAAAGGATGATCCTTATAATATCATAAAACATCCCTAATAACATGTAGGTCATCTCTTAAATTCCTAACTTGAATAGAACAAGTTTGAGCCAGGTGGATAAATATAGGGCAATTTGCAATAGTTTTAAATTTATAAGTTTTGACCAAATTTTATAATCTGAATTCAATAAACAAATAGGCCTCCAGTTGTTCAAAGTAGCATTATCATCAGATTTGTAAAGAAATAGCAGAAGGCCTTTAGAAAATGAAGGCACAAAGTAAGGAGAGAGAGGAAAAACAGAGGAAAGAGTAAGGATTGCAAACAGTTAAGGGCCAGAAATAAGACATGATGGGAGTGGTTCAGTGCAGTGGCTGTGGAGCAGCAGTCTTCCGGGAGACGTTCTGGAGGATGCGGTGTTCTCCCATCTACAGGCACCTCTCTGGGCTGAGGGAGGAGGTAGCTCATCTCCAGGCTGAGTTAGCCAGGATTTGTGGAACCTCCTCTTCCATCCAGGGACCACCAGTGCCACTGCCGTTGCCTCAGAGGTTGCCAAGAAAAGGAGCAGTTGGACCACAGTGGGCTCAGGAAGGATGAGGTGGTGGAACAGAGGCACATCCCTCAGTTGTACCTCTCACAATTCCTATGCCATTCTGGCAAAGTGTAGTTCCTCTATGGAGGCACCAGCAGTGGAGACCAAGGAGGATGCTGGGAACTCCACAAAGGAGACCCACAGGATGGTGGCAGGGGACCCTGAAGGGGAAGGAAACAACTCCTGGTGGGGACTCCATTGTTAGGAAGGTAGAACTGGGGAGGAAGAGGAGAGGAAGTAGGTGTCTGCCTGGCACCATGGCTTGGAGGACAGGAGGCGAATCCTCAGGATTGCCGGAGCAGCTGCACAGGGAGGAGCTGGATGTCATTGTCCACCTAGGGACAAATGACCTGGCTAAGAAGGGATTAGAAAGTGCAGGAAGAGTTTGTGGAATTGGGGAGGGTCTTAGACAAGTAGCATGCGTGGTAAACTTCTGGAGGTGCTGCCCATCTATGGTGTAGGAGAGGCTAGGTGTTCCACACCATTGGATTTAATCAGTAGTTGAAAAACTGGTGTGGAGCTCAGGGATTTAGCTTCATTGGGACTGGGGGTCCACCTGGAGTGATGCAAGCCTATGCTGGCATGATGGGCTGCATCTGTCCAGGAGAAGAACCAGGATCCTAGGTGATAGGTTTAATGCTTCATTGGCAAGCATTTAAACTAGCCAAGGGGAGGCAATGGAAAGAGCAGGGAAACTCTAGCCCCCAAAAATCATGGTAGTAGTACTGTAAACACCAACATAGAGGTGTCGATAGGGAGAAGGGCAGGTAAATGGAGAAAGTGAGAAAGGCAAGAAGGACAGGGATGGGGCAAAAGGAGTAAGGCCATCAGGAAATGGAGGGTAATGAGTACCAGTGCCCATAGTCTGGGCAACAAGCTCCCTGAGCTGGTGGCCTCGATGGAAGAGGGATGCCTGGATATTGTAGCTGTCACAGAAACATGGTACACAGAGAACCATGACTGGGATGTTAACATACCAGAGTATATAACCTACAGGAGAGACAGGCAGGGAGAAAAGGGGAGGATTAGCTCTCTATGTAAAGGAAGGAAAAAGCAACTGAACAAAAGAGTAAACAGGAGGAGAGGAGGCACTGTGGGTCATCTTGAGACTGGAAAGGGCACCACAATCCGCACAGGGGTTGTGTACAGACCTCCATGTCAGGGTGTAGGGAATGGACAAGGATATGATAGAAGGCATTCTTAGAATGGCAGAGAAAGGAGATACTGTTGATGGGAGACCTGAACATGCCAGATGTTAACTGAGCACATTTGCTGCAGCCATATCCAAGAAGGGCCATTCTTGATGCCCTACAGGTGGCAGCCTCAGACTGCTAGTTTCAGAATGCACTCATGAGAGAGAAATCTTTGACCTCATACTCTCAAATGGGGCAGTGAGAGGATCTCAGATCTAGAAGTGGGTTACCATCTGGGAACATGTGACCATCAAACAGTGTGGTTCACATTAAACTCAGCTACAGAGTCAAGCCATACAAAAGTGAGGGTACTGGACTTTAGGAGGGCTGACTTTGCAAGATGGAGAGTGCCTGAGAAAAGCACTAGCAAACAGGCTAGAAGGAGGTGTAGAGCAACAATAGGGAATCATCAAAACTGCCATCACAGAGGCAACAAGCCTTTGTGAAGCAAATAAACAAATCAAATGAAAGAAAAGCCACTATGGTTCTCAAAAGAGGTGGCTGTGAAAGTCAGGAAGAAAAGATAGCATTCCAGAAGTATAAGGAAACACAGAAGGAGCAGGACAGAGAGCTGCACCAGTTAAGGCAGAAGGAAGCAGGAGGAAATCAGAATAGCAAAGGCCCAAACTGAGGAAAAGATAGCCAACTCGGTTAAGAAGGGGATAAAACCTTTATAGGTACATCAGCGAGTGTAGAAAGACAAAGGGAGGGATAGTGAGGCTGAATAGAATGAACGGTGGGTGGGCAGAGGGGACAGTGAAAAGCAGGGATACTGAATGAATATTTCTGCTCAGTATTCACAAAAGAGGAAGGGAAAGTGCCTAATCTAATTAACAGAAGCACTCTTGATAGGGGGTCGATCCCAGTCCTTTCACAGAAGAAAGGGTTCTGCAAGAACTCCTAAAACTGAAGGTGGACAAAGCAATGGGGCCTGATGGAATTCACCCAGAATTCTAAAAGAATTAAGGGGAACTAGTGAAACCACTGGCTACTCTTTTTAATAAATCATGGGAGGATGGTGTGGTACCCGAGGACTGGAAGAAGATGGATGTGATTCCCTTACAAAGAGGGGACCAAGACAGAGGCAGGAAATGACAGACCTGTCAATCTGACCTCTGTGGTAGGAAAGTGATGGAGTCACTTCTGAAGGAAAGAATAGTTGAGTACCTAGAAGCCAGTGGGGCACAGGAACCAAGGCAGTATGGGTTCACAGCTGGAAGGTCATGTCAGACGAATCTAACAGATTTCTTTGACTGGGTGACCAAAGTAGAAGACCAGGAGGGGCTGTGAACATGGCCCACCTAGACTTTAGCATGGCATTTGACACAGTCCCACACAAAAGATTAATAGTCAAATTAACCAGCCTGGGAGTGGGTTCCAGGGTGGTAGCCTGGTAAAACATTGGCTGGACAACAGGACTTAGAAGGTAATTGTAAATGGAATCCACTCTGAAGAAAGATGGGTTACTAGTGGGGTACCGCAGGGTTCAGTATTGGGTCCAGTCCTTTTAATGTCTTCATAAGTAACACTGCAGAGGGACTGGAAGGAAAGGTATGGCTCTGTGCAGATGACACAAAGATCTGCAACAGGGTTGATACACAAAGAGGCTGGGAAAGGATGAGAAGGAACTTGGCAAGGATGGAGGAATGGTCAGCATGGCAGCTAGGATTCAATGCAAAGAAGTGCAAAATAATGCACCTGGAAAACAAGAACCAGGGAAGAATACACAATGGGGGAGGGTAGTAACAACAACAAAAAGGAAAGGGACCTGGGGTTAATCATATCAGATGACCTTAATGTTAGGAAGAAATGTCAGAAGGCAGTAGGGAAGACTGGGGATATACTGGGATGCATAGGGAGAGGCATCAGCAGCAGAAAACAGGAAGTTGTTATCCCTCTGTACAGACAGTTGGAAAGACCCCATCTGAGTACTGCACACAGTTCTGGAGACCCCATCTCCGCAAGGACATAGACAGGATAGAGACAGTCCAGAGGAGGGCAACTAAATGGCGCAGGGTCTGCAAGAGAAGTCGTATGAGGAAAGACTAAAGGAGCTTAATACAGTATGTATACCCTTGAGGAAAGCAGGGAGAGGGGGACATGATAGAAACTTTTAAGTACCTCAGTGGAATCAACAAAGTCCAAGAGGGTAGCATCTTTCAGAAAAGAGATGCAAGAACAAGGGGACACAATTTAAGTTGGGGGCGGTTCTAGGGCAATGTGAGGAAGTATTATTTCACAGAGAGGGTAGTGGATGCATGGAACAGCCTTTCTGAGGAGGTCGTGGGGTCTAAAATCAGGGAAAATTCAAGAATGCATGGGACAGACATAAGGCAATTCTTGTGGGGGTAGAAGAAATAGGCTGTTGGTTAACTAGGATCTGTGGCCTATCCTGTAATGGGGAAATGGGTAGACTAGATGGGCCAAGCGGTCCTTATCTGCCATCAAAGTCTACATTTCTATGTTTCTATACAATATAACAAGTCTTTAAAACTTCCATAAGATGTACAGCAAGATCTGTATTAAACACTTCATAGAAATCATAAGGTAAACTGTCCCAACCAGGAGAAACCCTGGATCTGAAAACATGGGTGGTCATTGTGCCCGAGTTTCCCATTACCTTCTGTAATATGCTGTGGGTTCTCATTTGTTTCATTATGCTGAATATTTGGTTGCCACTCCTGTCTATTTGCTTTCTGTCTTCTGTGCTGTTGCACCCCTCAGTATTTTCCATTTGTTCTGTTCTTTCCTCCTGCCTCTGTTCTGCATTTCCATTTAGTTCCTTTGAGTGCCATTCAAAGCCTGTTTATTATTTGATCATGTGTTTTGTTCATTTTACTGTACAGAGCCTTGATATTTGAAAGACGCTAAAAATAAAGTTTTACTTTACTTTACTGTAGTTCTCTGCTCTTCTTCCTTCACCTTGCTGCACCTTTTCTCCACAAGCTTCGATTCTATACCTGTCTGTGAACTACTCTTTTCCTGTGCATGCCAGGCTTATTTGTCACTTCTTCCACATCACTGTCTCCTGCATCTGTGTCCCACTACTTTTGCCTGACTCAGACACCATTTTACTTTGCCCGGTAACTTTGTCTCAATATGTGCCATCAAGAGTTCCAACCTGTTTCCAATTTACACAGTTCATTCCTGTCTCTAATGCTGCTTTCCATACTAAGAATAGCATCCAACCCTGGGTTCTGGGATCCAGCCAGAGGTAAAACCTTTTCTGCTCTCCCTCACATCCCATCCTATCTGTAGTCACCATACCACTGCCACTTGCTGCTATGGATGAGCTGCTGCTTTGTTTGTCAAAATCCGAGTCCGGTATCCATTGTCCAGTATTATCCTGTTTCCAACCTGCATCACACAATGTCTTCTCTGGTGTCCACGTTAGCTTTGTTGTCTCTTGTGTCACCTGCTGAAAGCTCTCTGTCAGCCAGTCCCATGCAATCTGGGCTGTTTCAATCTGCTGTAAGTTTTATTTCCTGAACCAGACAACAGTGTTCCATGTTGCCCCTTTCCAGTTCACTCTCCATTTTTTATTATTTTCCTAGTTTCCTGAAATTATCCTTTGTCCTGATAATCCTGCCTTACAGACTGTCTCTGTACCTTTTACTGTGGCATTCACAGTTTTCTTAGCCAGTGAAACTCTTCTTGTCCTGTCTCCATATCAGAGCCATCAGATGCCAGATCCTCAGCCTGGCACTCATCCAAGATATCCATATTGCTGATTTCTTCTCTCTTTTCTCCATGAATTACTATGTTCTCCTCAGCTGCTTCAGATGGGAGGAGAACCACCTCAGCTTACTGTACATCCTCCTCCTTTGCCTCCTCTGAGTCCTCCATCTTGTTTTGGGAGCCAACAGTGGCCCCTGCCAAGGGTAGGGATTTTTATTGAAAATGGGTTTCAAAACAGCATCAAATAAAAAATAAAACAATAATTCAAATACAGTTATACAAACAGGTGAATAAGACATATTTGTTATAGTCATTGAGGTATTTACAATTAAAACACAGATCAATCACTTTAATATGTATATCTAATCCAGACCTCACATCCTCTGATTAATCCATTTATCACAATTTACCCATAAATATGAAACTTTCTCCATAGGAAAACGCCCATGTCCTTTTGCAAGACTACCTAAGATTCCCTCTTTACATTAGCAACTATTTCCATAGGGTTACACACTCTGCTGAAGAATCCATGCACATCTTGCTTGCTAAATGTTGTACAGAGAATTGCAAATAAGATATACATAGTATTCATGTTATATTTGCCCCAAGGTCAATAGAATAAAAGGGTATAAGTAAGGGCCAGAAACCGTGGTTCCTCCTACTCCTTGGCAATCAGAGCCCTGAAATTTTACAAAATTACAATCTAAACATAGGTGTTCTTGTGTTTCTAATATTTGAATACAAGTTTCTCTATTGCAGTACGACATTTGCATGTTTTTATTATTGCTATTACACGAGCTTACTATAATTCCGAACCAGACGTTATCCCATACATTAGGTGGTAATCTCAGGTTTGACAGTTGTCTAAGAATCTCATCCATTTTATTCTCTGGACATTGGGAAAGTGAATTTCCTCATGACTCTCTACACATAAATTAGATTTATAAATGATCCTGCTATCTGAAGTCTGAAATTGTGTGACAGAAAGCCCCCTTTCATTACATTTTCATACATTCTAGCCCATACCGTGGTATGGAAATAACTATATTCAGAAGCTTTGGTTTCCCTTGTGACCATGATGTCATGCAGGGTCTAACCATAATTTCACTAAAGGCTTCCACAACTTATTACCAGGTTTCAAAATGGTCCAATGATTATATCAGGTAAACAGGCTATACAAAATGCTACCTGGTGTACTATAGTAACTCCCTCCTGAATACTTCAATACATAAATTTCCTTTTTATTTGGTTCAGCATACTCCAAAAGGCCTGAAAGAAAACATTAAATATTCCTTTATTCCTCCCTGAGGAGGAGGAAAAACATAAGATAAGTGCAGAAAAATGGGAATCAATAGTGACCGAATCAGAACCACTCTTTTTTTTGAAATCTGTTGTCCCTTCTGGCCATTGACTATTCTGTTGGCTCATGCTAAACATTTCTCCCAGGTTTCTAAAGCTATGTCTCCAGTACCAAAATCTACCCCAAAATACAGATTGGACCCTAAGAGATAGAGATAACTGAAAAACAGTGTCTCAGGAAGGGTGGTATTACCCAGTATCACTCCTTTACTCTTGTTAATGTTGATGCTAGAACCAGACATGTTAGAGTAGTCTTGCAAAATATTAGTGAGGGAGGCTTCATGGTGTCAGGAGCTAATGTCAGGACAATGTCATTTGCATGTGCCAGAATCTTTATTGGGGAATACAGGGTGGGGAAAGCCTTTTATACTGACATCAGACATAATTCTTCAGATGAGAATATCAGTCCCAAAAATATAAAGGAGCAGGCTGAGGAACATTCCTATGGAACCCCCTATGAATACTTATACATGTACCCTGCCATAGGTTTATATTTGGGATAAGTACAGCATTATGGTACATATGTTTTGCTCACCCTACAAAGGGTTGTAGTATCCTGTAGGCCCTAAAGCGGTGAACAGAAAGTCATGCACCAGCCTATCAAAGGCCTTTTCTTGGTCCAGGCCAAGTACATACCCAAGCATTTCTCCACTCCCCCATGAAAGTGTTCCCATAGGATAATTAAGTTGTTATGCTGCCTTCTATCAGGGATGCAGTAAGCCTGAGGGGTGCTAACTGAAGGACTGGAAATTTTATCAACCTTGCTAAAATAATTTTACTTAGGATCTTGAAATCTGCATTTAAGAGGCTCAATGGCCTCAATTCCTAATGTCACTTTTATCCCTTTTTATATAAAATGACCAATATAGCCTAATTCATTGAAGCCAGCAGACTTTGACGTTGCACGTAGGTAATTGAATAATATCATTAAGGCTGGGGATAGTTCCTTACCAAATGCCTTATAGAGGTCTGTCCCCATACCATCAGATCTTGGGGCTGTATCATTTTAAGTTTGCCAATGGCTGCCACCACCTCATCTAATGAAATATCTTTAATCATCTATTGAGCAACTGAATACAATACTTGAAGAAGGTCAGGTAGTTCAAAGGTATGCAGGGTCCTCAAAGGTTGTGGCCTAGTGCCTAGTAGAAATTCTATGTAGTGCTCCACCACTTGCAGAATTGCCTCTGGGGTAGACTCAGTGTGTGCCCTGAAGGTGTCCTAAATTCAGTTATTATTCTGTCATCTACCCTGGTCTTACATTCCTTAAAAGGGTCCAAGGACAATTTTTGCTTGAGTACCAAATCTAAGCTCTTGAGTTATTAATTTTGCCCTGTTATATTGTAGGTCAACCATCTGCTTTTTGATAATGTTAATTCGTGAACTGTAGTCAAAATTGTTGAATTCAGATTGAGAATGAGATGTTGTAATTGGTTTCAGTAACCAGATAACGCAAATAATCCCTATTTGCAATATACTTAGCTTTATTTTGAAAAAGTGATTGCCACGACTTCTTCATGTCTTCCCACCATTAAGTCAAGTCATCATAACATTCTATAACTGAAAGTGTAGTTGTTCATTCCTCCTCCATAAATTCTGTACAAAATGATCTTCTAAAAGAGACTCATTAAGCCTCCACCCAATTTAATTTTTTGCATCAAGGATAGTTGTCCCAGGTAAACCGTATTTTAATAGAAGCATAATCTGAGAATTCACATTCTTAAGTTTTCACATTCAATATAGTTAAAACTAAGGAGACAAAAATAAAATCAATACGTGTTTTCAGAGTGCCTCTAAAGTACATGTATCGTTCCACTGCATTTTCACTTCTGTATGCATCCACTAGCCCAGCAGTGGTCAGGATATTCTGCAAAGCCAGAGAATCACAGAATAATTTATCTGTTTGTAAGTCTCTATCTGTCTTTTTCTGGTCACAGTTAAAATCACCCAGCCAGATAATCAAGCATGATGTGTGACTATATGGTTGTATCTTCCAAATAAAGAAACTCTCTGCACCCTTGTTTGGGGGTATACATAGCTATCAATCTAAACCTTTCAAAGCTGAATGAAATATCTAGCATCAGTGTCCTCCTAGGGTTAATATCAACTAACCAAGTGACTTTCAGTCATGGGTTAGTAAAAGTACACCCACACCATCGCAAGTGTCCTCTCCTGTGGAGCACAATGAAGAGCCCTTGGTCCAAGCATGAGATGTTTGCTGAAGATCTTTAATAGTTTTAAGACATGTATCTTGTTTGCAGTAGATATCATTTTCACTCTCTGCAAAGTGTATAAACCCAAGTATACTTTCTATCCCCTTAATACTGTTTACATTAAGTGTACTCAGTGTAAGGGAATGCATAAGTGGAGTTTCATATATTGTGTGAATACCAACTTGGTCTTAAACTCAAGGGGTCTTAGATAATTTTCTCTGCCTGTTACATTTTGCAATTGAAGCCCCTCCTTCTTTGGTGTCAGTAGGAGGAGACAACAGAAGAAGTGTCTGACCCTCTTCACCAGACTCTCCTTCTGATGGTTTGGTATTGAGAGCAGCATATTTATTTCCAGTTTTCCAAGAGGAGATACCGTCACTTTCCCTCCCTTATGTACAGCTTTCCTTGTGGGAACCAGAGTTTTCCCAGTCTGGGCCTCTTTTTCTGTACTACCTTTTAAAAGGTTTATCCTCTTCAGGTGGAGGTGGTGGTGGTGTTGGGGGCATAGCAGTAACCTCTGATATAGAGGAAGTATCCAGTGCAATGCCTACCACTTCAGTGACACTAACCTCTGCTACTGGGTTGTCTATCACCGTACAATCTTCATTCTCAAAAGTGAGCTTGGCTGGGGTTCCAGTTCAGTTTAGTTTGAGACTGCTTCCTCCATTCCTCAGGTTTCACTGGCTGGTCTCAGACTCTGCTCTGCAGCTCTTCTAGTTTGTAACTGTTGGGCATTATTATTTATTTAGTTTTTGTTGACCGGGTAAGTGCACTAGACAAATTCTGCCTATTTTCAGGCATGACCTGGGGAGGGGATGAATGCCAACTGACCTTGAACCAGATTAAGCTGTTGGCCTTCATGAACGGTGCAGTCTTCTGTTATGGGAAGCCCAGGATAATGTCCATATTCATGACCAATCTGTTCTCATAAATTACACTCTGATAGGTTTAGACAATTTGCTGAGACATGTCCATATTCCAAACAATGACTACATCTAGACGTATCACAGGCAGAACTTAAATGGATATGAAACACATTTAAAACATGGCATAGGCTGTTCTGCTTAGAATAAGGACCTCTGACTTTACTGAGAAAAATCGATTGGTAGATGCATTGGGCAACTGTTTGAGGAAAACAATTTACCCTGATACTCCACCCACCATCCCATATTTGCTCACTGTCCAATATGGGTGAGAGTCTACTCAACACCTCACACCTCAGCCATAACCAAAAGAGAATGTCCTCTACATTGACCCATTCATTTTGAACATGACTATCATATTTTTAACTAAAGGCTTCTTTAGCTTTGTTTTACCAGGAGAGACACACTAAGCTGAAAGCTTGCTTACAAGTGCAATCTGGAAGCACAAGGAAGTTAAGTGACTTGCTAAAGGGTCACACAGTATTCAGGTGGGGGCTGTGGATTCAAACCCAGATCTCCAGGTTTGCAGCTCAGAGCCTTAAACCTCTGCGTTATACTGCTTAATGAGAGAAACTGCTAAAAGGGTATCTATATTGGAATATTTTTTAGCCCCTGACAATGAGACCAAAACCTATCCAGGCTAGAAACATTTTTAAAACTTACATCATTATTGAACTACCAATATGTATCAGAGCAAAAATCTCAGATGAAAAACTTCATGGAACCCTTTTAACAATAGCTTTTTTACATATAGTCTATCGGGCAAACTCCAGTTCCCCTTTGTAAATTAGCCAAACTGTGTTCTCCATTATTCTGAAACAAATCTAATAGTTTAAAAATAGGGTTTAACCTGGCTTGATGGTCAGAATCTCCCAAAATGTCTGTAGAAGGACCCAGTCTTAGAAGTTCTTCTTCTTCACCCAGTACCTGACTCTGGTAATCTGGGGGCAAAGTATAGAACCTGCAGAGCCAGTACTATGATGAAAGTAAGAAACAATTGTAGTATTTTCAACAGACTTTTACCCCAGGGTAAGTTGGAGCTCATATCATCTGCAGTGGTCATTTTGCACAACACTCACCTCGATTCAGTGTTACAGCAATTAACAGTTTTATCTGTAGTTTCAGGTACCCATTGTCCGTCTGGGCCTTGTACCCAACCTGCATTCTCCAGGGCCTGGATCAGAAACCAGTTCTCTGCACCAATGTCAGTATTTCTAGGTGGAGAATTTTTGTTATTTGAGCTTTTTCACATACATCTTTTCTAGACGCACTTCAAGCTATATAGCCTTTCGCCTTATGTTGACATGGATTTTGCCTTTGAAGATTTAAAATGTCCACATCACCCATAAGACTATGATCTTTATGACCATGCACAGCCAAGACTGAAGGCTGCTGTGCACTGAGTCTGTGGTGATTAGTTTCAGCCTTGTCTCCCAATCCATGGAGAGGAGTAGCATGCAGCTCTAGGCAAACAACCTAATTACTGTTTTCACGGCCATCCACTCTTTGATCTTCTCCCTGCTCATTACTCTGACAGTTCTCCTCTGGCAGTTCAATTCCAACAGCGGTATGCTTTAATGAGCCTACATCAGTGAGGAGCTAACTTAATTTAACAAACTGTGAACCAGGCATGACAGGAGGGATTTCTCCTGAATCTTGCTTAGCTCTGCCTGCAGCTCCATTTTTCTGTGCAAGTACTTTTGTTTTTCAGCGCTTAACTGTTGCAATAGCTGACTCTCCTTGTTAGCCTCAGATATAAACACATTAACAACAACTGAATTGTCAGAATTGTTCTGTACCTTCAGGCTTTCAGAAGGCACAAAGTTGTCCTACAGCTCTTCCATTGACAAAAATATATCCATATTAACTTCATCCTCAGACAGTCCATTATTTACTATAGCAAATGCAATGGCTTCTTGAGTTGTGAGACCAGGAAGAGGCCTGCCACCCTGTGTCCTCAGCATCCAACCTCTCTTTCACCTCCTCAGCAGTGGCCATCTTGGAACAAACAGCCAAAGGTTCCCCCTACTGGCAAGATTGGGGAATTTTTTGTGATGATTGGACTTCATTACAACAACAATACAAAGAAAAACAGCAAGCAGTGCAATCAATCAAACAAAAACTTACATCATGAAGGAAACATTGTATGCAAATACTTGTGACACAAAACATATAAAAGCAATATTTCCTATATTCTGCATACCAAGTTATTTTAAACAATCCATGTGTCACAGTTTATCCAAAGGCATTTAATTTTTTCTTCAGAACAAAATGCTCCATATCTAGCTGTAAGACTCTATTTAATGCTTCTGTATATTAACCAGCATTTCTGTATGTGACACCATCTTCTGCTGAAGAACCCACATACATCTTGTCTGCCAGATAAAATACCATAGTATGGTAAATAGTATGTATATGGTGTCTGTGTGATATTTGCCCCAGGTCCCTGGGGGGCATAGAACAGAACTGCATATGAAAGGGACAAGAACAGGGTTCCACCCATTCCTTGGCTATCAAAGCCCAGAATTGTTTGAAATAAATACAGTCTAAAGTTATGTTTCTAAGACCTGAGTACAGGTGTCTCTATGACAATACCTCTCGGATAACTACTTGTGCTTAAAAATTATTAAACTCACTTAATCTACTGTAATTTCCCAACCAGATACTGTCTCACATGTATGGGGAATTCTTGAGTTTCTAGCTGTTTGAAAACCTCTAACTGGGCATCCTGACAAAGGGGAGGAGACTGCTGTCTGACACTTTATATTTAAGATAGCTTTATAAATAGATTTCCTGTCAGAGGTTTGAAATTGTAAGGTGGTCAGCCCCCATTTCATTACATGCTTAATACTGTCTAGTTCATACTGGAGCACCTAGGCTATTTTACTAAGAAGCCTAGATTTCCTGTGACCCCATGGAGAGGCATGGCTCAACCACATGTTTACTAATGGCTTCCACAATTTCTCACCTGGCTTTAAGGCAATCCCTATATTATAACAGGCAAAAGTCTGTAAAAATGCTCTTTGGTGTATCATATTGACACCTCCTTCTGGAATTGTCAGATATGTAAATTCCTTTTAATGAGATTTAATCTAGAATCCCAAAAGCTTGAAAAAAAACACACTATATAATCCAGTAATTATTCCTTGAGGAGGGGGAAAATATGAAAAATATAGGAACTAGGAGTGGCTAAATTTAAACCTCTTTTTTGGAAAGTTGTTGTCCCTTCCAACCAGTCACAATTCTGTTAGCTCAAGCCATACTTTTTCCCAGTTAGTCAATGCTATGTCACCTGAGCCAAAATCAACCCTCATTATATTTATTTTATCCTGGGCAATATAATACCTGTCTTGGGAAGGAGGACATTACCCACAGTCACTCCTCTATTTTTCTCAAATTAATATTAAACCTGGACATGCCTGCAAATTCTTGTAAGGTATTAGACAGAGTAACCTCACAAGTATCTGGGATTAAAGTTAAAACAAGATTGTCTGCATGTGCTAACATTTTTATTGGGGAGTTATCTGGGGTGAAAGAGAGCCCTTTATCTCACTAGCAAGCTTTACCATTCATGTAAGAATATCAGTCCCCAAAGCGTAGAGTAAGGGACTTAGACGACAGCCCTGATGAACTCCCCTACAAATATTGATACACCTGCCACACCAGCCATTTACACTGGGTATAATAATAAGTCTTGGATACATACTCCAGATCCAGTTTAAAAACAATTTGAAAGACCAAAGGCCAGCAAGGCAGAAAACAGGAACTCATGTGCCAGCCTGTCCAAAGCTTTATCTTGGTCCAAACGAGTGTTGTGCAGAATGCTGAATTCGCTGGTAGAATTAGCTAGAAATGCCATTCCAATGGCACAATTTCCATTGAATTTCACTGGTTCTTCAGTGGAATTCCACCTACTGTGATCCACGGAATAATATTCTGTGTAAAAGCATTTTTCCTCAGAAAATTGTTCCCCAACAATTTCCGAGAAAATAGTAAGATCTGCAGAATAATATTCTGAGGAACTGTGTTTTTTTCAGGGAAAATTACTCAACAACTATTTTCTACTGTGCAAATTCACCATTCTGTTTGTAGAGAAATTTAGAAGAATTTCAGCAGAATTTTGAAAATTCAGCAGAATTTCATTCTGCTGGAATTTGAAAATTCTGCACAACACTAGTCCAAACCCAGCAAATAGACCTGTAGACCTCCCGCTCTCCTCTATGGAAAAGCTCCCTCAGAACAATTAAATTTTCATGCTGTTTCCTATCTATAATGGCACAAGTTTGGGGAGAACTAATTAAGTAGTTAGAGACTTTTGTTAATCTGGCCAAAAGGATCTTACTTAAAATCTTATCATCAGTATTTAGGAGACTTAATGGTCTCCAGTTTCCAGCATCTGATTTGGGTGCTTTTATGCAGCAAAACTAATACTGCCTCCTTCATGGAAACAGTGTACTTTGAAGATGTTAACACAGGGTTGAAAAGAATTACACTTGCTGGGGCTAATTCTAAACTAAACATTTTATAGATCCCTGCCCCCATGCCATCTGATCCTGGGACTGTGTCCTTTTAAGATGACAAATAGCTGCCTCTACTTCCCCAAAGTCATTTCTTGTATTAACTCTTGTGAGTCGAAATCTGTTACTTATGGTAATACAAGTGAATCAGAGTATCCATGGACCTCAAAGGTATGTGATCTATTGCCAAACAGGGATTCCACATGTTGTTCTACTACTTGTAGAAAACTTTCTGGAGTTGAAACTGTATGCCCCATGTGTATTTTAAGCTCAGTAATGACTGTATTATCAACCCTGGATTTACATTCTTTAAAGGGATTCAAGGACCCTTCTGCACCTGAGTACCAAACCTAAGTTCTTGACTAAGGATTTAGCACAGTCATATTACAAATTGGACATCTGTGTCCCTATAGTACTGATTTGTGTGCTGTAATCAAAATTCATTACCTCAGACTGTGAAATTAAATGCTGTAGTTGTTGATTTACCAGGATAGCGAAGATAATCCCTATTGACTATGTACCAGTACTTGGCCCTGTTCTGAAAAACAACTGCCAATATTTGTAGGTATCCTCCCACCATTCTGTTAATTCCTCATAGCATTCTAACACTGAGATCCTAGCTCACCAATCTCACCAACACAAGCTTTTCACTACCGGTCATCCAAAAGGGACTCATTAAGTATCCAACTATTTTTCTTGCATTGTGGTAAACTGTCCCAAGTAAATTGCAAAGCAATAGAGATGTGATCCGAAAACTCACATACATGCTGTTTTATATTTAAAATAGTCAACACAGAAGAAACAAAATAAAGTCAATACATGTTTTAGGGGCCCCTAAAGTATGTATAACCACCTGAATTATGCTGACTCCTATAAGCATCAATTAATCCAGCTGAAGTAACTATATTTTGTAATGCTATTGTGTCACAAAAACGTTTGTCTGTAAACCTCTATCTGACTATTCCAAACCACAATTGAAATCACCCAGCCAGATGAGAAGGCATGAGGCATGAAGAAAGGGCTGGATTTCTTTAAACAAGAAAATTCTCTGTACCTTAGTTTGAGGAGCATACGTAGCAATAAGACAAAACTCTCTGTCCTGTATAAAATAACTAGGAGTAATGCCCTCCTTGGGTGGATTTCCTAAATTAGACACTCTGAAGTGAGAATTGCAAGGGATATACCCACCCCATCACTAGTGTCTTCCTGTGGACCAGAAAAATGGTCCATAAGTCCAGGTCTTAGATGCTTTTGGGAGCTCAATATGAGTTTTAAGCCAGGTATCCAGTATGCAGTAAATATCTCTTCTGCCTTCATGTAGAGTAAACAATACTCCAACCATTTTGTTTTTCACTTTTAATAGTGTTTACATTAAGAGTGGATCTGTTAAGGCAATGCATCAGGACGATAATAATATAGAAGACCAACAACAAAAGGCTAAACTATGGGTATTGGAGGGTCTCCTCTCTCTGGTCCATTTGGCAATAGAATCACCCCCATGTCTGTTGTGGAAGCTTACAGAAAAGGTATCATTTTCGTACTCGGCAGAATTCCTTCTGATATTTCAGTGGTCAAAGCAGCATATTTATTTTCCTTTTCAATGAGGAGGAACCCACAGCATTTAGACCCCTAATTCCCAGTTACTTTAGGTGCCAAGGATTTTGCTATTCTGGAATGTTTCTTTTGTAGGACTAACTTAAAATGTCTGTCCTGACCTGGGGGTAGCATCTCAGAGACAGTCACCTCAACTGTGCCCTTGGGAGATTTTGGTGGGTTTATGCCTTCCTTGAAACTAACATAATCTACTGATGGGATCTCTACTGACATTTGAACATCTGTGAGCTGTGCATCAGTTATTTGGGGGTCTAGAGCTTCCTGAGAATTGGTAACCCTTTCCATTTCCAAGGTTCCTCTGGCTGTCCTAAGGTTTTGCTTGCCTACTCTTTTAGCTTGCATCTGTTGGGCAGTATTAATCAGGCCCTCATGAGATGGACAATCCTTCTCTATTATGGGAGGCCCAGGGACAATACTGGTGTGACCAGTCCTTTCACAAAGATTGCACTTAAACAAATTCAAACAATTTGCTGCAACATGAAGGCACTGGCTGAAATGAGCAGTATCACAGGGTGAACTAAGATGGTGTGAGAGACACATTTAAAACAGGAACGGGGTTGCCCTGTGTGAAAAAGGGACCCTCGATCCTTACCCATGAAAAGCTATTGGGGAGATATATAGGGCCTGAATTGGTAGAAAACAGTTTCACTCTTATCCTCCTCCCAGCATACCAAATCTGTTCACTTTCCAACATAAGTGTTAGTCTACCCTGGACCTCACACCTCGCCACAGCCAAAAAGAATGTACTCAATGTTTACCCCTCATTTTTAAACATAACTGTGATATTCTTGACTAATGGTTTAGTGAGTGGAATCACCAGAAATGAAATCCATACTGGGGTATTTTTAGCCCTGATACTGTGACCAGAACCTATCTAGGCAGGAGACATGTTTAAAGCTCACATCATAATTTGAGCTGCCAGTATTAATCAATGCAAAGATCTCAGAAGAGAAAACTTCATTGACTCTTTCAACAAATTTCTTGCAATATGCACCCTGTCTGGAGGAGATTCTAACCCCTTTCTAAATTAACTGAACCTCATTCCTTCTAGGAGCGGGTTCCCACTTGTTCTGAAATAGATCAAATAATTTAAATATAGGGTCTAAGTGAGCCCTACTATTAGGATCCCTTAATACCTCTTCAGAGGGACCCAACCTTAAGGGTCCTCTTCTGCCTGCCTTTGATTCTCAGTAACACCAATAAGTACAAATATATTTATATAACCAGCAGTTTCAGTAGTACAGGTTACCAAAATATAAGTTTGCAAACCAGGTTCAGCAGCTGAAATACCCCAGGGTGTGTTGGAGCTCTTATGGACACACAATCATGGCTACTTCTTCCTCAGTTTCCAACATGTTACTTTATAATTTTAAATGAGGGATCCTTAGGATCCAGGATCCACTGTTCATCTTCTCTGTATCCAGCCCACATCTTCCAGGGTATGGAAAGGAGACCAATTGCCACAACCTATTCCATGTTCCTGGGAGCAGGAATTGAAACTTTAGTGCCAGCGTAAGACCATCTTACCTGGCAACACTCCAGACAATGTAGCCTTAAGCATTTGTTGAAAAAGGTGTCCCAGTACTTGTTCCAGTCACTTCTGTATCTGTGGACTTTGTATGCTTGCCGGTGGTAACTGTGGAGTGCAACTTCACTCCTAGTCTATGTCGGGCAATCATTGGAACATCAGCAATGTCACTAATAATAATAATAGTAATAATAATTTTATTTATAAGGCGCCTTTCAATGTATCAAGGCGCTGAACAAATTAAAATCATAAATTCAAATTGTAATGCAAAACTTCAAAACGTATAAAAATGCATCATAATAGCATAATAAATTATGATAAAATTCCAATCATATTAAAATTAACTTAGCTATCCAAGGAGGCCATTTTCCATAAATATGATTTCAAGTCTTTCTTAAATATCTCCACGGAGGTGCACTCCCATAACCAGCATGGTAGAGAATTCCAAAGAGTGGGTGCAGCATGAGAAAATGCTCTAGAAGTGGGAGTTTGTGGCTTTTGGCACACAACCCTCTGGTCATTTTCACTGCCGCCAACTGAGAAGCTCCCACCAGCTCTGAAACTTGCTACACATCACTGGGTAAGTCAGAAGTGGCAGTAGCCATGGCAGTCTTTGATGTTTGCATGTCAGCACTCAGGTAACTCATGCTGACAGAAACAGCAGCGCTTTTGACAGGGAAAATTCTCTGCAATTTTACTTAGTTTAGCTTTTAGTTCAAGAACGCTTTTAAATATTTTTCATTTTCAGCTTGTAACTTTTGCACCAGTAAGCTATCTGGTTGTTTCTCAGAAGCAGCAAATACATTAACAGGACAGTTTGAATTTGTGTTTAATACCTTCTGTTTAGTAGAAATTATATCTTCTCTTAGCTGTTCTGAAGACAGAATACATCAGCTGCATCATTATCCTCAAAGAAATCAGCAGCATCATAGCAACATCAATGGCCTCTTGTGTTGTGAGACCAGGGATGAGGCCTGCTTCCCTGTCTCCTCCATGTCCATCCTGTCCACCAGCTCCTCAAAAGTAGCCATCTTGGAATGGATGGCCAAGGGTTCTCCTACTGATGAGTAGGGAATTTCCTCAGTGTCCTGGCCAAATTTCCCTCATTCACTAAAAATACCACCAACAGCTTAATCTGGTTCAATATCAGTTGGCATCCATCTGTATCCCCTCCCGGATGAGGCTAAAAATAGTCAGAATTGCCTAGTCTTCCTTTCCCTGTCAACAAAAACTAACTAAATAAATAAATATCAAACTGGGACAAATTTAGGAATTTCACAATAATTGTAAAAGGGTTTTAAAAAGGCAAAGTATAATGTTATGAAAGACATCAAACTGAAAAATGTGGGAAACTGAATTATTCTGGAACACGCTATAAACTAACTGAACCCTAAAAGCAAAGTGATATGCCACAAATGGAATCTGAAGGCAAGGAAATAAAAGAGAGCCAGGTAAATGCCAATCTACCAAATTAGACTTTTATGAATCTGGAGTGGTTTGTAATAAAATGTCAGATAATAGTAAAATGGATATAAACCCTACCCATGATAAAACATTTTGCATTTTGAAAAGAATAAATCAAAGAAAAGTTACAAGATCCTATTAAAACTGGACATAATGAAGGCACTGGGACTGGATGAAGCTGAAGCAAAATACCTAAAATGGGTGGCCTAAAATGAATACCCTTTGGCAAAAATATTTAGCTTATCTCTTAGCCTACAGAAAATTCCTGATGCATGGAAAACTGCTTATGTTGCATGGCACCCATCCATAAGGCGTGGCAATCAATATTGTGGACAACTATAGGCCCATTTTGTTACCATCTATAATTGGCAAGATGCAAGAAAACTACTACATGACCAAGCTGTTGAGTATTTGTAAAAGCATGAAGCTTTTACAGCAGTGCTACATAGCTTCAGGTGGACTGTAGCACTGCAACTGTTTTGGTCAGGTTTAGAAATGAAATGAATGTTCACTGGTGAGGTCTTTGTGGACCTGACCAAGGCACTTACCTTGAGGTGTTAGATTACTCCCTCCTATAGACCAGGCTTCCACACTTGGGTTTTGAAAAGTCCACAATGAACTGATTCACCAATTATTTGGCAGACTGGAAACAAATAGTAAAGGTAAATGTGTTTGACTCATCTGTCCACTTGATGAAGTATAGCATACCACAAGGATCCATTTACTATAAGAACCTTTGTTGTGTTTCTTTGTCAATAGCTTGCCATTAATATATAAGAACATGAAGTTAATACTGTACACTGACTCACTGTCTATAACTTCAAAGCATATGGATGTGATACAAAAGACACTTCAAACTGAGATAAGATGGAGGTGGACTGGTTTAGAACAGTAAATTCGTTTTGAATAAAACGAAAACAGAGAGTATGTTATTCTGTAAGGCACAAAAACAAAAAGCATAAATAGCTTTAAAATAAACATAAATGGAACAGAAAGACTGGAAGTTCTTGATAACGTCAGATATCATAACTGCATTAAAAACATGCAACTCTTTATGCCTTAAGAGACTCTATAACTGATGAAACAAGAAAAGTTGTTGTACAAAATAGCCTGTTCCACTGATCAAAGTAGGGAATGTTATTTAGACCTAAATTTCACAAAAAAGACTAACAAAATGAAAACCCAGTACAGTGTGATCTGCAGATTTGCTCTAAGTTAAAAGAAACTAAAACACCATTGTGTACTGTACAACAAATTGAACTGGTTACCTTAAAAATAAAGATAATCTCAGCCTAGGAATAGTGGCTTACAAATGATGAAGAAAGGGGAGAGGAACCCTGGTCAATATTATTAGAACTACAAACTAGCATAAAAATCTATGATTATCTAATGCACTGTTGTTGATATTACTCAAGTTCAGGACTACAATGGGCCAACAATTATTTGCCTTCAGTATATCTAAAACTTGGAACAACATATCTATTTGAATAAAACAGGAAAGAACACAGTCACTGTTCAAGGTAAATTACAAGGAGTATCTATTTAACACAGTCAATAGCCTTTTGCTCACAAATATGAATGTTGCATTTTAACTAAAATGACATTGGCTTCCTAACTGTTCTACCCTTACTTTACATTATTTAATTTTGTTCTGATTTTACTATGTTATTATACATTAGCAACATGATAGGTATACTATTGTACTCACAAATAGTCAAAATTGTTAACAAGATATTATATATAGAATAAAGCTTGGGGAAGAGTGTGATATGAGAATTTAATGTACACCTGAGGTGTGGGATGCTACATAAACCCTGAGGTGAAGTCCGAGGGATTACTAAACATCTTGCACTGAGGGTGCTCATTTAATTCAAGTTTTCACATAATTCCCCACCTTTATTTTATATAATTACTGGTCAGAAACATTTTGCAACCTGTCTTCTGCCACACACACACACACACACACACACACACACACACACACGCACACACACACACACACACACACACACAACACACACACACGCACTTAGTCAGTCTCTCCCTATTGAACCCTTTCCAGAATGGGTATTTTGTTTTGCTCTTTATTTACTTTTGTTTTAACTTGCAGTTTCAATGGGCATCACACCAGTCATCCCAGGACCCGTTCTTGCTTGCACTCGCTAGCCTGTGTCTGAAGGAGGCGAACTGCATAATCAACCAGATAAACACTTTTTACCATGATAGGTAGGATCAGCCAGATAGACTGTGAAATGTTGCAGAAATTACAGGGAGAGACGAGTCTGTTTGTGACATCTCCATCTGCAGTGGCTACTTGGTAATGGAGAGATGGAGCCACCATGTCTTTGGAACTTAGATAATGAAAGCCAATGAGGAAGCCATACATTTTGATTGACACAGCATGTGAATGCAGTAATAACCTGTGAGTTATTACAGCAAATATCAACTGGCTTTCAAAACAGAAAAATTGCTGGCCAGGAATTATATACAGAATAATGGCTGGGTATGTGGTTATAATGAGTGTGGGATGCCTCAGGTTTCTGAGGAACCCCACTCCACAGAGTGCGTGTAAAATTCAAGTATAACACACTTACTGAGCCTTTATTTTATATAATTGCTGGAGATCATTTTTTCACCACAGCAAATATAAAATAAGTAGCTATCTACTGTGGAGTCATGGACCTGTCTGGTTTCAAAGTTGTCTGCTGTCCGGAGGGTAGTGGAAGAAACATTTTTTTTTTAATTCAATAAACTTTATTAGTTTCAAATAACATAACAAAACACAGAACATAATCCCCAGGAGGATGCCAACAATGGAAATGCACAAACATACATATTATAATTCCAGGGCAATCCCCGCCCCAACCACCATTTACCCATCCCTCCCTCCATCCCTTCCCCCAACTCTTATCCTCCTAAGCCCCCTCCTCAGCCAAGTGTTACTCGTCCACTGCTCCAACAACTATGCACCCTACTCTGTACTCAGACCTATTTGGTCCTCCAAGCTGTTAAGAGGGCATCTAGTGCTCCCCATCTACTCTGGAAGGTTGCGATCTCATTGTGCATCAGGAAAATGTGTTTCTCCAACTGGATGGCTAGCAACATTTCTTGATACCATTCCAGAACAGAAAGGGAACCCTGTCTCTCCAATGCCACTAATATAATCAGCTTTGCAATCATCGCTACCAGAACCATATGGCTCCTCCTGACCTTGGGCATACCCCAAGGAGGTTGTTCAACAGAGCAAACTTTAGGGTAAATAATGGCTCTAACCCCAAGAAAGGATCTAGAGATCGTCTAATTGCCTGCCAAAAAGCTTGCACTTTGGCATGTCCATATCATGAAGCAACATTCCCATCTCCTCACTACATCTGGTACAGACAGGGAGGAAAGCTGTCCCAACAGTAAAAGCTTCACAGGGTGAAATATAAGTTGTGCATAATATTAAACTGGGTTAGCTGCAATCTAGCTTGCTTAATGTAAATGTAGGAATTGCACCACACTCCTCCAGAAGCCAATTTCTGCATTTAGTGACAACTCCTGAGTCCAGTAATAGCAAACCCTTGAGATAGGTTATGTTGCAATGCCTGTAGCTTCCTGTAAACCAGAGAAATGGCATGAGGTTGTCTGGCCAATCTGAGAAGAGAAGGCTAACCAATATTCATAGGGTCTAATCTTGGGAATTTACCTATATGGGAGACAACAGCCTCCTTGAGCTGCATATACTGAAATATATCATTTGCCTGTACATTGAATCTACTTTGGAAAACTGTAATGAGATTATTCCTCCACTATCACACATGTCTGCGGCTTTTTCCCTCAGATTGGGCCAGTATGACAGTGGGATAGGCCGATGCCCTATTTTAAAATGCAGGTTACCCAAAATAGATTGATCTAGGGAAGCATGCCAATCAACAGCTATCTCAACCTGCAGTTGGTGCAACACTTTGACGGACCAGCCCAGCGGGTAGATCTAAGGGACTTTGGAATAACTCTAGGAGTTGCATAGGAGAGCCTGAAGAGTACACCTATGCTGAGATGCAAGATATTGTTCTATTTCCACCCACTCTGGCGAATAAGTGAATGTGTCTGAGGCCAGTGGTTCCTCGCCCACTAAGCAAGCTTACTCAAGTGATGGGCACAATAATACAGGAAAAGGAAGGAGCCACTAGGCCACCTAGCTCCCTTGGGGCAGTCAGCTTGAAATAAGACCTCCTAACCTTCTTACCCCACCATAGGAAAGCGCTCAGCATTGCTTGCAGTTTGACTTAACCATCTCTTGGGGAAAACCACCCATTATGACCATTGGATACAGAATACAGGGAGCACATTCATTTTTACCGTGGAGACTCTACCTCACAGTGATAAAGGAAAAAAGTACCCCATCTCTCCAAGTCAGCTTTGACTTTGGTCAATAGATCTGAAAGGTTGGCTTTCAACATGGAGCTTCTATCTCTTGCCACGTGAATTCCCAGATATGAAAGGATTTCAATTCCCACGACAGAGCAAAGCTGGTCATGTCCTCATGACAGACACGACTGTTCAAGGAAATATCTTGGTTTTGGTGAGGTTAAGTTTGTAGTATGAGACCTTGGAGAAAGCCCCAACCTGGTCTAGCAGCGCAGACAAACTGTCTCTTGGTTCTTCCAAATGGATTAACAAGTCATCTGCATATGCAGAAAGTGTGTATCTCTGGCCTCCAATTAAAATCCCTTGGATGCTTGGAGAGGCTATCAAATGCCGGATAAGGGGTTCTAAATATAGGTTAAATAAAAGAGGGAAAGGGGAAAACCTGCGGTACCTCTTTGAAGTGGGAAAGCCTCAGAGTGAACTCTGTTACATCTAATTTGGGCAGTGGGAGAGGAGTATAGCAACTGATCCACTGAATGAAGTCCTCTGGGAGCCCAAACCACGACATGGTGGCAAAAGGAAGTCCCACAACACCTTATTGAAAGCCTTTCGCATCCAGTGACACCAAGATCACTGGCAAATCTGAGTCACTGGCAATCGAGAGAAGGTGCATTAGCTTCCGATATGGTCCCCAGAGGAGCAACCTGCCATAAAGCCAACTTGTTCTTTACTTACCAAAGAGGCATAACAGGCCCCAACCTCCTGGCTAAGATCTTGGCCAATAGCTTAACATCAGTGTTAATCAGTGAGATATGTGGATAACTCTCTGGATACTGCAGATCTTTATCCTTTTTAGGAATAAGCGTGATTATTGCTCTTAAAAACTGGGGTCAGATAGCCCTTTATCGAACCAGAGGTTATACACCTCGCCAATATAGGGGCTAACTCTAGTGTACAGGCCTTATACAGACTATTGGGAGTCCATCCGGCCCCAGGGACTTGTCCATTGAAAGAAGTGCCACCACACTTGTCACCTCCTCAGCCATGATGGGACCGGCCAGAGCAGAGGTGTGAATGGGTGACAGCCTGGGCAGGTCAGCTGAGCTGAGATAGCTCAGGATATCTGCCATAGAGGGACGAGCATCTGCCTCCTCAGCATATAATCTCTGATAGTATTGCTTTAGTACCTCTGCTATAGCACGAGGATTAGTCACAATGGGTGCGTCTTTATCGGCCTAATACCCAGGATAAGCCGAGATGCATCCTCTTGCCTGACCCATGAAGCCAGAAACTTGACAGCCCTCTCCCCAGACTTCAGATACTGAAATTTGGTATGCTTAAGAGCAAACTTGGCTTTTTGAGAGATAAGACTGAAATACTGAGCTGCAGTCTATGCAGCTTGGTCCTATCTTCATCTGGGGATGAGCGAGAGATAGTGGATTCCAATTGACTAATTGAGGAAAGCAGGAGTTCATTTGCAACTTGAGCTGCTGGGACTTGAGGATAACTGGATGCACTCCCCTGCAGGGAGCACTTTAAAGCTGCCCAGACTATGTCAACCCTACTAACTGACCCCTATTGTTTCCTATAAAGTCAGTGATAAAATTTTGTATATGTTGCAGTGAGTTAGGTTTGTGCAGTAATTGGGTATTTAACCACCAGAGAGTGTCCTTTTCACCCCAGGCCCTACTAGGAAAAAAAGGGAGACAGGCGAGTGATTCGATATAACCCTGGTGTGAATATCGACATCAATTACTCAGGAGGCGAAGGAGCTGATAAGGAAAAAATCAATTCTGAATATGTTTTATCGCCAGGAGAAAATGGTATACTGGCATTCCTCCAGGTGCAGGATCGCCAGACATCAATAAAATCCACCCTCATGAGCTCGTGAAGAGTTCTCTGCAGGGAAACCCCTTCTTCAGGAATCAGACCTGTCAGTGTGCATGCAGGGGTGATATTCCAATCCCACCCAGAATAGTAAGTTTAGAGGTTTGGAAACAACCAATCTTAGTAAGTGAGTAAAGTAATGGGGGATTGGCATTTGGGCCATAGACTGCTCCCAGCACCAACTGGTGAGATTCCAGTAGACCAGTCACTATGATATATCTCCCATCAGGATCCAAGACTTCATTTCTAGGGTGAAGGAATCTTTTTACTTGTCAGGATAACCACTCCCTTTACTGGTGAAATCGTGCCCCATAAACATTACCGACCCACTGCTTAGAAACAGTGCAATATCTTCATGTCAGAGATGCTTCTTGAAGGAAAGCAATTCCAGTGTTTAGATGTTGCAAGTGTCTGAGAATAATGTGCTTTTGAAATGATTATAGGGCGTCCTTAATATTCCAACTTATAAACTTATATGGGCCACCCATAAAATAGCTCAAGCTGTGTCCTTAACCCTGCCACTGCACCAAAATAGATCAGGATGAGAACACTTGGCCCCCTCCCTCCCAGAATACCCCATCCAACCCTTAATATATCTCAAACTCGTAACAGTGTACATGTATTGACACATATAGAGAAAAAAGAATTCAACTAACTCCAACTATCTGCTTAACTCTATCCCCAGCTCTAACACTGCACTACCCTCCTACCTCTGGTACGTGATGTTAATGCAGCCTGTTTCCATATCACCCCACCCGCTATCTCCCACTCTCGCTATTGCTGACCTTGAACCAAAAGCAGGAAGAGAACCACCCAGCATACTTGATACTACTCCAGCCTCTTGTCTTTGTATACTAAAGCACTCCCACCAAATCAAGAGGTCCCTCCCCATCGGAAGAAAAAAAGGGTAGGGAACATAATCTGCCTGCCCAAGACACTCATTGCCCCTAAAAGAATGTGGCCGATCCATCATCTCTTATCTATGATAACCCAAGCAGTTAGATATAAATCCAGTGATCAGGAGTCCTAATAGGGCATGGAAAAATCTCATATGCTCCTGCCGATTTCAGAAGGGACATACAAGGTTTAGTCTGCTATAGCTTGTTGAAGTAACCAATCCCTGATGAGATTCTCACTGCAGAGGGGTGCTCAGTATCGATGGAATTGGACCACAAGAACTCTTCCAGTTGCCATTCTGTCCTCATTTGAAGAGATCAGGAACAAACCTTGAGCTCCTTCTTTATCTGGTCCTGAGAATCAAACAAAGCCATTTCTCTCCGATTTGACTTGGAGCGTTGCTGGGTATTGCATATGAAATGGCACCCCGCAGCAATCAACTTGGATATTGTTGGATGCAAATCTTGCTGTTTTAGTCAAACAGACTGCGGAGATCCTGAGTAATACGAATTTTATGCCCTTCCCAAAGGGTCTCCTGCAGAGCCTTGATTTTGTTCAAGATAAATTGTTTGTCCTGGAAGTTGAGCAGTCTGAAGATGAGCAGTCGGGGGCAGCATCGGGGAAGAGGCACAGGGCTCGGTGGGCACACTCGATAATATAGACTGTATTATTTGGCGAAGGTCCTGCTATCTTCTCACAAAACTTCTGAGCAAAACTGAGCGAGTTACTCCTTTCTCCTTTTCGGTAGGCCAATCACCAGAAGATTATTCCTTCTGCTCCTTCCTCTAAATCTTCGAGCTTCTCCTCCAACCTCTTCACCTTGCAACCCAGTTGAATAGCATCCTGTTCCATTTTCCCTGTTTGTTCTCCAAAGAGATAATGTTAGCTTCTGAGTCCCGTACACGCACTGTTAATGATTGGACCGATACTTTGATTTGCTGCAGATCCTCTGAAATGTCCAGGATTTTCTCTTGCAAGGGCTGCATAGTTTCAAGAAATCTCTCCTCAGAAAGGGCTGTGATCGATGTGATTGACTTGACTCCCCTGCAACTTGTTGCTTCAGCCACTTGTGGCCTTCTCCTCCTCGGTGTCGAAGGGGAAGTGCCTGGAGGAACTTTCTTTATGAAAACCTCCATTTCTGGTTCCCGATCTGAAGCTCAGCAAGCGCAGAGCACCCTGCTTTAATCAGGACTACTACTCGGACATGAACTGCTTTTTGATACGGATTAAAACCCAGGAATTGTTAGCAAGAGAGCTGAGTCACGGTGAGAGCTGCTTCACCTCAGGCTGCAATCACATGACCTGCTGGAAGAAACATTTCTTTATTTTTGTTTTTAAAGTAGCCCCATTTAAAAATGTACTTACTGCCAACTCTGAGTGGTGGTGAAGTGTCCAGCAGCAAGGAATTTCAGCCAGTGCAGAGGAAGGGAAGAGCAGCTGGTGGTGTATGTGCAGAAAAAGGAAACCCAGTGCGTGTTTGTCATTATAACTCACAGGTTATAATGGCAAATTATAACCTAGTTTCCTTGGGGAAAAATTGAGACCAGTTATTATATACCTGTATAAAAGATGTCTTGCCATTGTTATTCATGTATGGGTCATGCCGTAAAGGGTCATGTGACTCAGTGTACACACCAACTTACCAAATACTGAACAGATAGATAGATAGATAGATAGATAGATAGATAGATAGATAGATAGATAGAGATGAATGTATAAATACATACATACACACACATTTGGGGTGGGTAGAATGTTCCATGGGAGATCCCGACACACAGATAGAACCCACAATCCAAGGACCCAAATAAATATGGAATTCAGAGCAGAAGTCTGCTTCCAGATCCATGGAAATGCCATTTCTGTCATTTTGTTTACTGCTGCCATGGGGATGCCAGCACACTCACTCTATGTACAGGCAGCCAACGTCATCCAATCATGCAACTGATGATCACATGATGCACTCACAGTATATAACCATGCTGAGTGCACAACACAGCCAAGATGCAAGATGAGAGAGAAGGATGGTTGGAGGAGCAAGAGCACCTCAGAAGAGATGCCACCAGAAAAAGTTGCCAAACAAAACCAAAAATTCTCCAGAAAGATAAAGAAAATATATGAAGGAGGGAAGAGAAACTATGGAGAGTCAGAGAAAGAAGACTTACTGGAGTGTGGGGGAGGACTGATAATCAGGGATGGGTGACAGCAGGTCGAAGTCAGGACTTGGTGGGACTGGAGAAGGTGAAATCCAGAGGGACTGGGAAGATAGTGATGGCCTGGGTGGCTGCTGGTGTGGATGCAAAAGACAGGGAATGCGGCGGTGAGACTGTATGTACATGATCAAGGGCAGGCTGGCAAAATCTTTGACTTATGCCATTGCAGAAGATCCAGAGGAGAGAGGAGAGACTACTGAAAGCCCAAGAGAAATTTTACAGTTACAGAAAATCCTAAATGAAAGTGTTTTGTTTTTCTTTCCTTGGCCTAAGACAGTGTAGCTGTATACATGAGCAATGGGTGAGGGCAGACTGGCTAAATCTTTGACTTGCGCCATTTCAGATTCAGAAGAGAGGGAGGACTACTGCGGGGGCCCAAAAAGATTTTACAGTTACAGAAAATTCCAAATGGAAGTTTTTTTATTTTCTTGGCCTCAGACAGTGTAGCAGTGTATACATGAGAAAGGCAGGCTTGCAAAATCTTTGACTTTTGCCATTCCAGATCCAGAGGAGAGAGGAGAGACTACTGGGACCCAGAGAGATTTTACATTTACAGAAAACCCAAATTATTATTTTTTTTTCTTGATCTCACACAGTGTAGCAATGTGTACATGAGAAAGGGCAGGCAGGCAAAATCTTTGACTTGTACCATTCCAGATCCAGAGGACAGAGGAAGAGACTAAGATGGGTCCTAAGAGAGATTTTAGAGTTACAGAAAATACCAAATGAAAGTTTTCTTTTCTTTTTCTGGCCTCAGTCAGTGTAGCTGTATACATGAGAAAGGGCAGGCAGGCAAAATCTTTGACTTTTGCCATACCAGATCCAGAGGAGAGAGGAGAGACTACATGGGCCCAAGAGAGATTTTACAGTTACAGAAAATCCAAAATGAAAGTTTTTTTTTCTTTCTAGCCTCAAACAGTGTAGCTGATGGTGTGTATGAGAAGCGTCAGGCTGGCAAAATCTTTGACTTATGATAGTCCTGATCCAGAGGAAAGAGGAGAGACTACTGGGGTCCAAAAGAAATTTTACAGTTGCATAAAATCACTTTTTTTCCTGGTTTCAGTGTGGCTGTGTGTACAGGACAAGGGCAGCAGGGTGGCAAAATAAATATTTGACTTCTGCCATCCAGTCAAGAATCACAATCACTTATTAACATTCATTCACAATCTCATCCAGAGGGGAGAGAAAAGACACTGCAGAGGAACTGACAATAAAAGTAACAGTCCCAGAAATCCCAAATAAAATTTATTTTCCTGGCTTAGTGTGGCTGTTTGCAAAGGGCAAGGACAGCAAGGTAGCAAAATAAATCTTTTGACTTGTGACATCCAGAGAGAGAGAGAGAGAGAGAGAGAGAGAGAGAGAGAGAGAGAGAGAGAGAGAGAGAGGGAGACTGCAGGGTGGCCCATCATAAATGTAACAGTCCCAGAAATCCTAAATATTTTTTTTCTTAGCTTCAGTGCGGCTGTATGCACAGGGCAAAGGGCAGTAGGGAGGCAAAATATATCTTTGACTTGTGCCATCCAATCACAAATCATAATCACTTCTAACAACTAAACTACTGTTCAGACAAACAACATACAAGCTGATGCACCTGTGTTGCTAGGTGTGGTGGCCCATAGGATAATCTGTCTTTGTGACTTGCAGCAGGTTGTTTACAGTACAACACAAGTAAAGTACAAGCACTGTACACACAAGTGTCATCATCATCATCATCACTCATTCACCATTATTCCTCCTTATTATCATTAGTTTTATAGTATATTGTGTTACATTATATATAATTATTAACCAACCCCAGTGCAGACTGTGCTGCATGTGGCTGTGCACCAGATGTGTCTGCATCTCCAATTCAAATTCTGAGGCACACTTAATGTTTGCTGAATTTGGTCACTTAACAGTAACTAACTGTATTGTAGGAGTCAGTCTGGTGATCTTGGAAGGAAGTGGTGGTGGACTGCTGTGCATCAGTGTGCTGTATAGTCACTACAGTAATTTGTCCATGGCCTGTGGGTGGGAGTCATCAGAAGGACATCACATTAGTTAGAGTAATCTTTGTTAAAGGCTAGAATACTAAAAATGTATCAAAGTGTTAATGAGGCACATTCTATTTCTCAGGTAGGCAGTGGCACTGCAAAAGACAGCAATCAGCCTGAAAAGGGAAAACAAAATCAAACCCCAAAAAGTGATTTTTTCATGTCTAAGGTTTTGTCATCCAAGTTAATGTTTGAATCCAAAAAGGTGAATGTCTCATATCATCATCAGTCCCAAGTAAAAAAAAGTTATGTAGTTAAAACAACTAAAGGCGTGGTAGACACCACCTGCAGAGGCACCCAACAGTATGGCTTAATTGCATACTATGCTACTGCCAGTCCCTCACCCGATTCTTCTGAGGTTGAACCCAGTGAGGGAGGGTAATAAAAGATGAAGAGAATGATCAGCCAGGAGAAGGTTTACTGAGAGGATGAAATTACAGATGAAGAAGAAATGGGCAGAAGTATTTTTGGTTGTAGAGGGGATGGGAATAAACCACAAGAGGAACAGGCCCAGAAAAAATCAGGGGGTACCCTGAAAAGGTGACCAAGGTACCATCCTTCCTTGGAAAAAACTAAAAATATCATCTTTTGTCTGGTCATCCTTTTATAGTGCTTTCAATCAGTTGGTAGCAACATGTGCTATTTGTAAATGTCCAATCAAAAGGGAAGAAAAGGAGCATTGGGAACTTCAGCACTAAAAGGCACCTAGACAGTTGTCATAACATTACTGAGAAGTCCAGCTGTGAGAGAAAGTGATAATGATAGCTCACTACACTCAGGGTAACTCCATAGATGAAAGCAGTGGCAGCCCCATAGACACTACTGAAACACCTCCACCACCACTTTCTGCCATTCATAGGATTCCTCTGACTGTTTCTGAAAGTGACCATGTGTTCAAAAATCCTCCTCCTTCAAGGAGACAGCTTACCATCTCAGAAACATATGAGCATAAAGCCAAATATGCCTCGACTCACCCTGTTGCTGTTACAATAACCAAAAAATTTCAGAAATGACAGCTGTTGATTTGCTGCCATATAACACAGTTGAACATATAGGATTGAGGCCACTGCTTGAGTACCTTGAACCTTGATATAGTATACCATTGTGGAAATACTTCTTGGCAACAAAGGATTCCAAATCTTTATGATGTTGTATGTAAAAATAAAGAAAGCGTCTTGTGCAGTGCTGTTGAGAGGGTGGTGAACCTCACAATAGACATCTGGACAAACAGTCAAGCCTGAACCCTTCATGTCTATCATGGTACATTGGGCATGTTTCAGTAAGTCATGTGAGACCGGAGACAGTGAAGCATCACAGTTTGCTGTTCTAAGAATGTTATTTTTTCCATCTGAACATAGCTCATACAACATCAATGAAGAGCTCCAAAACCAATATTGCTCACTTCACAGAGACTGTTAGTTGGCATTATAGTTGCAGATAATGGGTTCAACATAATAAAGGCTTTGGAGGAGGGGCCTTTGTTTACATCCACTGCTTTGCACATTGCATAAATTTAATAGTTCACAGTTTTCTCGATGATTAAATGGAGATTAAGGATCTCTCTAGCCCTGCTAAAAGAATAAGCACTAATTTCAGTCACTCGAGCAAAGCTCTTCACTTGTTTGAAAAAAAACATACAGCAGGGCACCGTTTATCTTTGCACAGTCTGATCCAAGACATTTCTACTCAATAGAATTCAACCCTAAAAATGTTCCAAAGGCTGTTGGAACAAAAGAAAGCTGCCATGCAGTACACCTTAGAGAATAAAATTTGTGATGCAGATATCTATATTACTCCACCACAGCGGTCCATGCTGGAGTTTCTGATTTTCCTGCTCCAGCCATTTGAGGAAATCACCAGGAAGATTATTGAAAATATGATTCTTTGCCAGGTGATATCCCTAATAAACATTTTAAAATTCAGATAGAATCTGACAAGGGAAACATTGGAAGCATGACAGTTCCATGATCACAAAGGCTGCCAGTGGTGCTGCTAACACATGCAGGTTGCCCTTGTGAATTCAACAAGATCTAATGAGTTGTATGATCAAAACATTGATGAAGATGACAAACTATATGAAATGCTTCATTCTGAGTACTACATTAAAGCAACAATCCTGGACCCACAATACAAATCAAAGCAACTATTGAGTGATGATGATGATGACACTTGTTTTGAGATAAACAAGAAATAGTTGACAGTGCGTGCTGTCATGGAACAGAGTACAACAGGGGCACCACATTCAGAATCTTCTTCATGATGCAGCACAGCAGCAGGTGGCCTATCCTCTATTGTTGCAGCATTTTCTCCCTCTCCCTCCTTAGCCACTGCAGCTGAATCTTCTTCTTCACCACCAGCCACACATAGCACTGTCCAAGAGTCAATTAATTAAGTTTCATGTCTCTGAGTCCCTTAGAAGATGTAATTGTAACATCTTCTTCATCCACCTCTTGTAACCCAGCCTCAGCACACACCATTGTTGAAATGTACCTGGCAGAGCAGAATATCAGCTGGAATGCTGATCCTTTGCAATACTGAAATCCAAACAAAATATGTGGCCTGCTTTAGTAAACATTGCAATTAAGTACATGAATTACCCTCCCACCAGCGTCTGTTCAGAGCGATTGTTTAGTTCAGCTGTTACTGTCATTACTGACATGTAATCCTGTTTGACACCAGAAAATGTTGAATACCTCATATTTCTCAAAATCAACATTCCTCACTTTAATTTCAAATATGATACCTGAAATAAAACATACACTGACTGCTGTGAGCAGGCCCTATCCACAAAACACTTTCAAGAATCTGTACCTGTGGTGAAACATTTTTGTGAATAGGATCTACTACATGAGGAAGCAATTAATTGCAACAAGTCAGGCCAGGACTGACTAGGCCAGGTCACTATTACTTAAAAGATCACATGAACAGCACAGAATAGGAAAAAAAATACCATCAGTGGGTTCAGAGTCCAAATACAGCAAGCAACTGCATTTCATGTCACAAACTTTCTTGGTGGTATCTGGAAGGTAGGGTACTGCTGTCTACTGCTACTACTACTACTATCACTTTTGTCCTCATGAGTCACGACTGCTACTTATTACTTTTTGTTCTTACTCCAGTCCTTACTACTACTACTTGTCACTTTTGTTTGCCATCAGCAACTGATCCTGACTGAAATGTTTTAATTTTATGCAGTGCATGGTTTGGCAGATCCCTGAAATCAAGAAACTCTTTGTATATTTCTCATGTCCCTATAGCTGGCTGTAAATACTTAAAAGAAAAAAAATGCTACTAAATTGAAAATTCATATCATTTCTTTATTGTTTGTGTTACATGGTATAGCTAGCCTGGTTACATCTACGCTACAGTAACTGGGCTGAGATTATTATATTACTATATTTTATTTTTGATACTTAAATTACTTGGCAGTGGCTGGCAGCAATTTTGGAACCAGGAAGGATGTAACTGTGTTTGTGTGCCTGTCATCAGGACTTCAGGTTGCAGAGGCAAATTTTTTATGACTGCACTGCCCTTGACTGATGTGATGTGTGGCGGCTGGCTGCCTGGGTGGTGGTGATAACTATGTCTTTTGTTTTTCTTCTTTAAGGATTCGCATATTGATCAGATTCAGTAGAAGTAGTCGCAGTACTAGAAAACATTACCACCTCTTGGACCAGGTAGTGTAACATATACCACAGTATTATACTAAGAACCATACTATTCCAAGATAGGGAAGAAGCAAAAAGGCTACAAGGACCATGGAGCTTCATGCCTTACATATAGTAATTAAAAGTAGATCCTGATCTCATATAACTATCTAGTCTATTTTTAAAGATGTTCTTGTTTTCACTAACAATGACATTTAAGGGCAACATATTCCAAGGTCTGACCAATCTCTAAGAGAAACAGTAGGCCCTTTTTGGTCTTGCATTTGTTTCTGGCACGCTATAATGTGTGACCTCTAGTATTAACCTGAACCTGCCACATGCTGCTGATAAATAAGGATCTTAAATAATGTCCCATGTGAATAGGAGATCACCTCTGATTCTCTGATCCTCCAATGACATCAAGTTAAATTTAGATAATCTATCTTCATATGACAGAGCTTTGTTAGACACAACAGACTTAGTCACTCTTCTCTGTACCTTTTCAATTCTAGCTATGTCCTTTCGTTTAAAAGGACTCCATAGTTCTTGAAATGAAGTCAAGTGGGGTCTTACAAAGCTCATACAAGGGCAAAAAATATCAGGGTTTTTAGATGTAATATTGTGATGTATAACCCATCATATCTTATTAGCCTTATTAATGGTGTTGGTAATATGAATATCAAAATTCAAAGACAGATCAACAGTAATCCCCAAATCTCTGTCACTTTCTTTGCTAATTAATGTTTTATCATAAGGAAAACATATTGTTTTTTAATATTGTTCTTTCCAAATGCAGAACACTGCATTTGGATGGTTTAAAAGCATAGATTCCATTTTATGGACCAGTCATTTAATTTACACAGACCCTCCTGAATAATTGTCTGGTCTTCTAAGGGTCACACATATATTGGTGACTTAACAATCATCTGCATATTTGACAATGTTGTTTTGAATGTTATTAGATAAATCAGATATGAATAACTGGAAAATTATTGGTACCAGAACGGATCCCTGAGGGAACCCATGCTCCACCTTTTTCCAATTAGAAGTATGACCATCAATAATCACTGTTTGCCTCCTATCAGACAGCCAGTTTGAGATCCATTGAATATATATGTGTTTAATGTTACACAACTGCAGCTTCTGAATTAGTGACCAATGAGGAGCAGAATTAAAGGCTTTTTTAAAATCTAGTAGAATGAGATCACAAGATTTGCCTTTGTCTAAGTTCTCACTTACTAAATTATAAAAGGTCACCAGATTCGTAGTGCATGACCACCCTTTTATAAACCCTTGCTGGGAATGATCTAATCTCATCATAACCAAGGACAGTATATCTTTAATTATACGTTCCAGCATTTTACAGAAAATAGATGTTAAACTAATATGATGATAGTTGTCCGGTGAACTCTTAATGCCCTTTTTAAATAATGGAATAACATTAGCTTGTTTCCATCCAGAAGGCACAGCACCTGTATTTAGACTTTTATCAAACAGAATTTTAAGAGGTACACAAAGATGATCCTTCATTACCCATATCCATATTAGGCTCCCAGAAAAGCCATCAGGGCCAGCCAAAGAGCCTTTTTTATCTCTTTTAATTTAGTTTCAATAATATCTAAGGAAATGTCCACATTATGAAATGAATGGCAATCTGGAACTATATAACTACCAGTATTAGTGTCAGAGGAAAATGCTTTGCAGAAATTGAGTTAAAAAATTCCACCGGGCATGCAAAGCAATTGCATCATTAACATGGATAGGGTGGGTGGGCTCTCAAAGTTTTTTGATTTGATTTGATAATTAATTTGATTATTCATATCCATTTCTTTGGCCTATTCAGCTCTGACTGGCTCAAAATAATACCCACACAGCACCATTAAAAAAAATCCTAGCTGCCTGGTAGTGCCTGCAGTGTTGGTGGTGCTATGATATACTGTAGGTATTTGCATCTGTCTGTCTCTCTCTCTCCATCTCTCTCTGTCTCTCCCCAGTATATTCATGTCACAGACCGAGCAGGATATGCCACCCCACCATTATACGCCAGCCATGTAGGGACTAGTAATGAGTGATTGCTTTTTATTTAGCAATTTTACATTCATTTTGTACAAATGATCCATTCAATTATTTCTTTTGGGCCTCTGTGTCAAATGTGACTGATTTTGGCAACTTGTATGCATTTTTCTTTTGCATTTTTTCAAATATTTGTCAGTAAATCAGAACTAATCAGAACAAATCAGAACTTCACCGTGTTCTGGTTCATATTTAATAAGGGTCAGAACTTCATTGAGTTCTCCCAGCATTAACACACGTACATAAATACATGCATACTGTACATACATACATACATACATGCACACATACTGTAATTAATTTCCTGATTAAGTGGTGGGTATTACACCACAAAACATCAGTAAAATGAATAATACATCAGACTGCTGATATATGAATAAACTTGATAAATAAAATTACTTAAGAAGACAACTGCTAAGTGGGTTTTATTGTCCACTTTTGTGTGGTTTGAACAAAAATATGGCATACTAAGGCTGATATATAAACTGAACAGAACCCTACCACATACTTCCTAACATCCTATCTGTGGATCACATAATCAGAGACTTCCACATTACTAGGCTTGCCAGGATTTGATTTTAATCAGTAAAAGCCAATAAATATAGAATTTGTAAGAAGTCCTGAAACTGACAAAATAAATTTATATTGATATTAATTGATGGTTTTTTCACTGATTCACAGATTATCTTGTTTATTACAAGACATAAGTTAAAATATCAATTTTCTCCCCATGTTTAACTTACAGCTTGCAATAAATAAGAGAATCTTTGAATCAAGTGCAAAAATAGATGTTAATACAGATGTTATTTTATTTTTGCAGTGCAAGAAGTCCACAGCATGACTTAGGCAGAAATCAGGGCCACCAGACTATTGTAAGCTGCAGCCATTTATCTCACCCCATCACCCTTCTTAAACAGATCAGTGTGTGATAGCAATACCCGGTCAGGAAGGAACAGTGTTGACTGACATTATTTGCCCCAAAGCCTTCAAAATGCCCACCACACCACACTACAACTTCTGTGAAGCAGTAGTTCTTCCTTCTCCCAGATATTCAGTACTACCTTGACATCCTTTGTAGATCTGGTTTGATTATGCAGTAGGAATATTCGAAAGAATAGCCACAGACAGTGCACAGCAGGAATTAGGCAGTACTAAAATTAAAGCTACTCATTTTTTTTATGAACTAACATTGGAAAAAAATCATAAATATGAATAAAAAGTCAGAATTTCACACAACAGTCACATATTACCTCGATAAAATTGGGACAAAACAACAAAATAAAAGTTGTTTTTTTCGGTCGAAAAGTACAAAAAATTAAAATAGAATCCTGGCAAGACTACATAGTACTGATCCAAGTAGAGAGCAATGTTTATGTAATTGTTAGGATTTTTGAGTTTCTAATGCTGAACCCCAGCCTTAGTTCAAGCATAGGCAGTAGGCTCCTGACATTTACATAAAAATTCTCAGTTCATTGGGGAAGGAAAAGGAGGAATGGAAGGTGACTAGGGTCAGCTCACTCCACCAGCAGAAGTGCAATAAGGAGCTTTAGAGAGTGAGAATTACATTAGCTGATTGTCTTGGCAGTGGAGCAGAGAGGGAGGGATGAGAGAGAAACATTGTAGCACAAATGAGCTTCATGAATGAGAGAGTGAGATAAAGGAGGCTGTAGTGAGTGAGGATGGGGAAAGTACAGCAAGCAGGAAAGGAAACATAGAAGATGGGGAGGACATCAAGAAATGGAAAGCAGGTGGAGGGACAGAAGTTATAACATAAAAAAATGAGAAGCATAACATGGAGGGGGAGGCATTTGAGCAAAAGTAGTGTTAATGAAATGTAGAAATGGACTAAGTTGGGAGCAGCTAACCCAGAGAAGGGGTTAAGGTGTGCTCAGGAGAAGAGGACAAATGTTAGATGTAGACAATTAGCCTGAACAATACAATGTTAATAGTGTTGCTTTTACCTTCATATTATTTGTATATCATTAGTATAGTTTATTATGAAACAAGATGATGCTAAGGACAGAAGGCAAGATTTTCCAAAGAGCAGACACAGACTGATTCTATTCAGTTGTGCCAAAACTCAGAGTCCTATTTTCATAGAATCTTGAGTTTTTGAGAGTTTATTTTAAAGATTTGCAGAAGTTCCTCAAACAAATGATGTATGCATCATTTGTTTTTGATGCAAGAACTGCTTGTTTTAATATGACTAAGTTGATGGGTAAACATAGAAACATAAAAGATAGAATCTGTTGGCAGATAAGGACCATACAGCCCACCTAGTCTGCCCATTTCACTACTCACTGCTTCAGTCCCAGATCCTATTTGATCTGCTGATCTCCTGCTCTGCACATCTCCAGGGTAACCTTATGTCTGTCCCATGCCCTCTTGAACCTTCATATTGTTTGTGCTCTCACCTCTTCTGCTGAAAGGCTGTTTCATGGCTCCACTACCCTTTCATTGAAAAGTACTTCCTAACTTTACCCCTGAGCTTTCCACCCTTCAGCCTCATGTCATGCCCCTTGTTCTTGTGCAGAGTTTTCTCTGAAATATGCTTTCCACCTATACCCAGTTTATTCCCTAAGGTACTTGAAAGTCTATCATATCTCAACTCTCCTTCTTTCCACCAGTTAACAGATACTAAGGTCCTTAAGTCTTTGATCATGGGTTTCTGGTGCAGTCCATGTACCATCTTTGTTGCCCTTCTTTGGATCTCTATTTTGTCAATGTCCTTCTGGAGATGTGGTCTCCAGAAATGGACAAAGTACTCCAGCTGAGGCCTAGCCAGTGATCTGCACAGTGGCATCACCGCCTTTTCCTCCTGTTTGTTATGCCCTGCCTATGCACCCCAACATTCTGTACTGCTCAACCACCACTTGAGTGGTCTACTAGTGTCAAAACATAGACTCAGCTGCATTCTAAACAGGACGTGTACCTTTAAAAACCATGCACAGAGAAAATGTGAATTAAATCTGTACAGAAATGTCCCTAGAAATTCTGTTTTAACAATCTTTTCACTGTGACGTCAAACACTCTCTAAAGAGTGTTGCAACCATGCAGTTTTCATCATTTCATTTAAGTACTATACTACATAAATTGCTTTCTTTTTAACAAATGAAAAATTTCGATAAGTCCATGGCAGTATTATACTTTCAGTTTATATCCCTAAAAGAAACTAATGTATCTTATCTGTGATCTGAACTAGTTCAAAGAGAAAGCTGAATTTTATTTAATGGCTGATATCTAAATAGATCAATTAGCTGGACTATAATATGTCCTATATTGTGGGCAATGTCATCCTGTTCCCTGCTTCTTTTGCAATATATATTAAAATGTAGGACATTCTTTTGACATGTACTTATGTTCAATATGCTCTTCAGAAACAAGAAGCTGGACTTTTGAAAACTGTTATCCTGTCCAAGTAATCCTAGTTCTGAAGATGAGCTGTTATAATCTAGATTACCTTCATTTAAACTTTTCTATACAGCTTGCATTATATTTAAAGAAGAGACACCATAAGAGGTATAATACTCCAGAGACAAGTATCTACATTTAAACATCTTTCTATGCAACATACAGTACTTTTTTTTTTTTTTGATGGCTGTTCTTTTTTTTTGAAAGACAAAGTGTGAGCTTCAGGAGCTTTCCATGTGCATCACTGATCTTTTCATATGTAGAGCACATGTTGGCTTCTAAAATATTTTTATAAACTTATGGGAAACAACAAAAATAATAAAGAAGTTACACTATACTGAATTGCATTAAGTTTGTTTAGTCAATGAAAATAGTTATTTTTACATTTATGTATGCAATTTTGCACCCTGAGCAAATCAAAAACCACCTAAGCCTTGGGCCCTCTTCATTATAGAATCCCACAGTGCTTCATAAATTATGACACTCCAGACTATTACTGGATCTTCATAACACCATGTAAGGCAGTACATCCTCATTATGAATGTTGGTTAGCAATATATAGCAGTCTGCTTAGATTCATGAATCATTCATTTGCTCCATAAAAAGCGTACACTGGCGGCATGTAATTAGAAACACTCGTTCTGGATTTCAGTGGATAACAGCATTTTCCTTCAGGCAGTGCAGTATATCATTTCCTGTAGTTTATAATGAAGGTCATCAGTGTTTTACTTTAATATAACACTGTGAATGATCTGCTTGCATATGTTAGAAACACATCTATGTGCAAAGTGCAAGTTGCCTCTAATGTGCAAGGTAGATGTTTTGTATCTATCTGTCTGTCTATCTATCTATCTATCTATCTATCTATCTATCTATCTATCTATCTATCTATCTATCTATCTGTCTATGAATGTAACACATGTCCACTGTTAACCATGAAGTGTACTGAATATATTTTAATTTAAGAGGGACTTTACAATACAGCACTCTAAAAAGAGCAAGTTTGATTAAAACCCATTTGCCTTTCAAGTATTTTATTTCCCATCACTGACAATAAATACTACTATTTATGTCTCAGTAAGAGCCTGCTCATTCACAACTCAACTGTTGCTACTGTTTGATAATGTGCTAATATTGTAATCTTATGTTTGAGATATTACTAGCAATATTTTGTGATGGAAATGTAATAAACAATTGCTATGGCAGTAAGTTTTAATTTGTGTAGTTGAATTTACGTGGAGTGCCAATGGAAACAGCTTCTGAGTGTTGAGGTAGGATGATGTTGAAACAATAACTTAAGATAGTTCAGTGTCTAATGGGAAATAATAATGCAATGTATAATATTTTACTGGGAATGAGGGTACTACAGAACTTACTCCATGACAAAAGAAGAACCTGTTTATTTGCAGGTTGGTGACCAAGAGATCCAAAATAAGCTGATTATCATTTCTAGAGGCAATCTGAGGGAAGGATTACAGAGGAAGACAATAATTCAAGCAACACAGGTGAACAACCGATGTAAGGATGTACATGCCCTGAATATCAGTCCCTGAATACTATGAAAATTGAGTACTCGGTTCTAGTGTCTGATTACTGAGTATTTTACACTGTTCAAGGAAGAGCTGTGTGACCTCCCAAAGCTCAACCATGAAAACTTCAAACTTGCAACTAAAATTCATCATGGTGTGAATGTTTTGATGCTTGCATGGTCACAAATAATGTTGCTGGCACAATTAGGAGTAACACTCTACTAACCCAAGTCCATGATTTGGAGCAGGGCCATTCATTTTGTAACTTTCTGCTAACTCAAGTCTTCTACCTCCTATTTCCATTGAAAACAACATGATTGCTGGCTCCTGGCAATGAGCCTGAAACTGGTAGCATCTTTACAACATGTACCTTCTTAACCCACTCCAACGCTCTCAAAAGCCCCATGTTTGAATGTTTCCAGCCCCAATTCAGTAAATCTTTGAAATCCTGGTAAACACAGTTCACTCTCCTTCTTCAGTGTCCCTGCTTCATTTACTATAGGAAGGCTGCTTTTAGTGGGCAAGCAACCAAGAAGAGGGCAGAACAGCTGTGTCACTGATGACATTAGGTGGGATATAATTACTTATTCCTGCTCCCAGACTTCACCTGGAGTGATGGATCCTTATATTCCACTTCCACCTGAACTGTTGCATTAAATAACAAATGGTGTCTGGGGTGAGAGTTGTGTGATGCAGTAGGTATGGAGGACAGATCATGAAGGGACTTACAAACAATCTGTGGGGTAAGGGCCACTAGACAGTAGGGAAGATATGGTAATGAAGCAAAGAATGGTGATAATGAAACCCAGACTGTGCAACTGGGGAGACAACTAGGCACAAGGGATGAAATGATACTGAAGCCCAGTATAGACAATCAGCAGGTGGGGACCAGTAAGCACCAGGGATGAATGATGCCAAAGTCCAGCATGTGCACCTTGGTGGTAGGGGACCACTAGGCACCAGTGATGAATGATATAGATTCCCAATATGGCAACTGGAGGATAGGAGGACTTCTAGTCACCAGGAATAATATACAGAAGCCAAGCCTTGCCACTAACAGGCTGTACAGCATGTTGATAAGCTCTTAATAGGCATGGTAATAGTCCATTAGCACCTTAAATGCCCAGTGGGCTCATTGGCATTCTAGGACTAAATATGGTCCACAGAGGCCTTTTCACTATCCCATTTGGGTAGCACTATCTCCAGTGGTTTATCTGTGGGCCATATTCATCCATAGGTTGTTCCAGCTTAGTGCAGAGTCACTATGCACTGCACTGGCACGGCCCCATATTCAGACAGTTATCCCACTCCATCAGAGAGCACTAACCCTGAATACTGCTCAGGCAGGCTATGCACTATTTGTCGATCAGCACCCTGGCTGTACAGTGTTAATGACCAGCTCTGAATATGGGGCATTTCTTTCGCATCATTTTTGAAGTTTGAGGAACACAGTCAACCTTTTTGAGTCATTATATTTCTAGTTGAAATCCCACATTTTATGATTGCTTAACTTCCATTAAATTCATTGATGTTGCTGGTTGTTATATGTGCTCTTTTCCTAGCAGAATGGAAATACATGCTAATGGGGTAAGATTAAATCCAATCTTGCTTTATTTTACATCCATGATCTATTCTTACTGCAAAATTCCTGAACATTTGAAACATCCCCAAACAGTGCAGCCACTCATGGTGAAATTGTCTGTGGGCACAGTGAAGTCCCCCAGTAATTCTATACCAAACAGAGTAAAAGTATCAAATTAAATCATTTGGTAGAATTGCATTGGACAAATTTTGAAATGTAGAGTATAAAGTTTTTTTCTAAATTGATAAAGTACATGCCTTACTTATCCTGTTTAAATTTTAACTGACTGGGAATCCATCAGAATAAATCAGTCTAATAATAACTACAGTATCAATCTATGAAGCAAAGCTCCAGATGCACCAAACTGTACTTATTCATCATATTTGCTTTCTATATAATTATCCAGCATGTTCTTCTTGTAACAAATGCTTCAGGATGCTTCCACTTATCTTCAATCTTCTTGCAAATACCAGGACTTTGTACTATAGCATGGGATTGTCATGCATTTAGTGTCAGCTAAGGGTTTTGTTCTTTAAACGGTGTCTGTCATTTTGTACCAGTGGGAAAAAAGCAGTCAAGAACAGGGTCCTATGTAACCACCCTAATCCTGATCTTAAGGAAACACAGATAGAACCATTAATATAACTTGCAAAATTTCTAAGTGAAACACAATACTATTTAAAGCTATACTTTAACTGAAATGTTCAGTCACGAAATGTTATGTGCTGATTTGACTACTGCATTTTTACTAGAATTCTCTGAGAAAGATTTTCAAAAACATTTTTTGATGTGGTGTACTTTTGCCACATCCAGGCAATCTGCACCTCTAGTCTTTTGGAACTACCAACATCTGTAATAAGCTACTGAATTGCCTTACCTGAGGTTCAGAGAGTTCTGCTGCCAGTGGCTTATGTGTCCTCAGGTGCATACCATCAAGCCCTGGACTTTATCTTCTTCAAGGCAGCTAACGCTTTCCAGATGCATTAGCTGGTAAATACTTGCTGCCTGTTCTCTGGGTCCCATTTAGGCTGCCTTGATTACACTCTGTTGCAGGGGCCTGCTGTCTTCCCTTGTAAAGAGGCAAGAGTATCATAACGATGATTGCCTTTTTCATTTCCTCCTATTACCTACCTTCCTCAGATAGCCCAACCATTTCCCTGCCTTTCTTTCTTTTTCTGAATATAACTAAAGAACTGTGTTTCCTTCTCTTGATCCATTTCTGCAATACACAGCTCAGTGTCTGCTTTGCCTCCTAAGCATCCTATTTACTTCCTTATATGTCCATTGATATTCTCCCCATTCTTTACTCCTGCATTTCCCTTTACCTGGTGAAAGCACATTTGTTTGGACCTCACTGCTTTTCTGACAATTTCTGAGGACCACAGTGGGCTTATGTGCTCGTTTCCTTTGGTTATTGTTCCTATGCAGAACTTAGATGTCTTGAGAATGTCCCTCTTAATTGCCCACATCTCACCTCTACACCTCTGATTCTGTCTGCTCTAACTTGCTCTGAACCAACTCCCTCATCTTGTTGATGTTCAGCCTTTGAAATCAGAGAACTTGACCCTCAGTTGGGCTTTCCTGTTCCAAGGGCTAACTCAAGCCAAACAGAGTTGTGGTGACTGGACCCTAGTGGCCTCCAACCCACACACCTCCTGTCACCTCAGAGTTGGTGAACACCGCATTGAGAATGGCAGTCTGACTGGTTGGTTCCTTAACCAGCTGCACTAGCAAAAGAGTCTTGAAATGTATCTATCAGTGCCTGACATCTGGTTCTCCTGGCAGCTGGAATGTCCCAAACAGTATCTGGCAGGTTCAGATCACCTACACCATTAACTTCCTCTTTGCCTCTCACTTTCTTAGTTCTTCTGCAAGCTTCCTATCCCTCTCTTCCCTTGTCTTGGCAGTCTATAGATCAACTCCAACTCTAGTTTCTTGCCTAAGGTCACAGTGAGCTGCATCCACAGCGACTCTTTCCCCATTGCTTCCCCAGTGTAACCACATTTCACAGCCTCTATGCCTTTCCTGCATATAGGTCTACACCCTCCTCCTTTACCTTTCCTCTATCCCTCCTGAACATTATGCAACCAGGGAATGTCAAGTCCCAGTAATTATTTTCTGAGGCTCGAGTTTCTTTGATGGCTACAATGCCCATCTTATTGCCTACAATCATTGCCTAGAGTCACTGATTTTATTATCCCAACTCCTGGCATTATGTCAGACTCCTTCCAACAATTTCCTGAGCCCTTTGATTTTTACTAATCGTTATCCCATACTCTTCCTTAGTTTCGTAAATGTCATGTTTTTCACGTTGATTGAAGGTTCATAAGGCTTCCTCCTTGTGAATAGCAGATAGTAGGTTGGTTTGTCACTTGTTATATAAGTAAGCAATAAAACATGACAGGGTGTGTGTTAGACCATTCTAATGCATGGCTTTGGGACATAGTGAGGCACAAGGCTGCAGGCTGAGTTTGTCCAGCCCACTCGCCATGTGTTAGAACTGTCTAATGCACACCCTTGGAGTGGCTTATTGCACTTTAGGAAATGGTCGTCTAAAGTGCAGATGTATTTGGTAAGTAAAAGCAATCTATTAAGTGAGAAAAACATAGATCTGTATCTTACTTTCAATAAAATAGCTTTCTGCCATCAGGTTCCTGTGTGTGTTTTTTTAGTGACGGACATTTGTTCTACAAAGGCTTCCATAATTGTGGTCTGGTTCTCATGGCAGTATCCCCAAGCAGTTTACAGTGAAAATGCTGCAAGTGGAGATGATTCAGATGAAACATGTTTTTTTTATTATTTGTATGAGCCACCACTGCTGGCAGTACTGGGAAGACACAGCAGTGCTGTTTCAGTGGAGCAGGGAAAATAGGTGTGGAGGTTCAGTGGGAACTGCACTGTAAGTGAGAATATGGGCAGCATTGTTGAAACAAACACCTTTTATTTGGATAACATGAAAGAAAACAAGAACATTCTGAGGAGCTGAGAGGATAAGGAGAGAAGCAGCAAGGGGCAGGCAGATCATTCATTGACGAGGAGAGCGAGCGTGTGTCTGGTGTGGGAGAGATCATGCCTGCCATGGCTTTCTTTTTGTATGCACTGATGAGGAGAGTGAGCGAGTGCTGAGCGTCGAAGGGCAGCGATCATGTCTGTCATGGTTTTCTTTGTATACCCTGTGTCTTGGGTCTGCGTTATTTAGTTAAAAAGAAAAATGAGAAGGATGATAAAAGTGAAGAGTGAAGGACAGAAGTAGTGAGGGAGCAGTGTTTGAGGATTGTAGTGAGTGAGAGTGGTCTGGTTAGGAGAGACTGGGATAGGTATGCATTTTTTAAATGTGCAGCATTAAACAGGAACTGAATTATGTTTTGTTTTTTTCATTGCTGTTTTTGCCTATTGGCACCCTCTAGCCCCATGACTGGGCTCACCTTGGTTCTGTGACCCATACCCTGACCTGGGGATCCCCCTGAGTGGGGCTGCTGAGTGGAACTGAAGGTGGCTAGAGGGTCAGGCCACCAGAGCCCCAGCTCATAAATGTGGGATGGTGCTTTTTGCTGTGTAGGCTTGTCCCGGAGTTGGGTTTGTGCATGACACTGATGCTGAAGCAAGCATCCATCCCAGCTCCACCCATGATGTGTTGCAACGCTGTCCTCCCTGACTCCACCAGGAGGCAAGTGATGCCAGACACAACTCCCCTACCTTCCCCAGAGTAGAAGATCAGTCCTCTGGATGCCCAATCCTTCCCCTCCTCTGCTGACCCCAGCAGTCCGTGCCTGTTCCCAAAAATGTGTCACCGCATGGCATGAGGTGTGGTGTCCAGTGTCTCAACCATCAGCGCCACTGGCTGGTTGAGGGTCTTTCTTTTGACACTGCTTTTAGTTTAGTGTGAAGTGACTGATTAATGTTTATTTTGGTGGTTAGCTTTACTGTCAGGGTGGCATCATTTGTGGCAGAAAACAAGATGGTGGCTATCTGTTTTCTGAAAATTCTTGTGGGCAGCATCACCCATATCAGTGTCTAGTGAGCACTGCTGGTCCTTATTCCTGTGTATTAGACACTTTAGTGCACAGTCAGTGGCCAATCAGATTACTTACAAATTGAAACCAATTTATAAGACCAGTTTTCCTGCAGGTACTGCCTTAAGCAGAGTTTGCCTGCATTTGTAACAGACGGACAACAAAAGGCTTATGTTTTTGGACCTAACATTAATGGAGTAAATTGTGATGAAACTTGGTTAAACTAAAGTATTTATTATTGAGCAATGGACAAATTTGAGACCAGCCATAGTGGCCACATTTAGGGTCCATACTCACATAAGAACTGTGTCTAGCCCTGTAGTTTTGGGGAGGAGTAGTCATTGTTTGACCTGGAACCTCAGCTAGTTGATACTTTTTTTGCAGTTGATCTTTTATTCAAGTTTTCCAAAGTTGGTACACACAAAAGCAGAGGAAATGACATCAATGTAGCATAAGGATAACAATAGCATTGCTAGTTGACAAATGTAAACCGGAGCCTACTAGCAACAATTTTAAGACATATAAAGTTTGCATGGATGTCAAGCAATATAGTTCAGGTGGTAATGGTTTAACTGTTCTGTCAACAGCACCTTAGTATTGGACAGATGCAAACACTCAGTAGAGCAGAGTAGTAAATTAGAACTACTACTGAACTATATGCATAACAGAAAGAAAACAGTAAAACGTACAGAGGTGTCAGAAACAGCAAGATTGGAAGTTGACCCATTTTATGCCAGCCCATGAGGAAACCTGGTCTGTGTGAATGGAAATTCTGAGGAAGCCACATGCCAGTTTGCCCACACTAGTTCTGGTAGTAATGTATTAAAAAAGGGGCACCAATATCTATTGAAATTGGGCAGGGTATTTCTAGCTAAATGAGAGAGGTGTTCTAAAGTAATTACTTGTGCTAAGCTAGTTAGGAATTCAGAGTAATAACGTGTAGCTGTCAAGCACCACTTGCATAGCAATATTCTCTTGGCTTGCAAGCTGAGTAAAACAAGCCAGCAGTGTTCAGAGGAACTCAACGATGTAAAGTGGTATGGAAAGGGAATGAAACAACCAAGGACCACTGATGCCAGTTAGCCCACTTGCTCCTAAAATAGCTTCACCCTGGTACAGGGCCACAAGATATGAAAAAGATGCCCACCAGCAGAGTTACATCTCCAACAAGTATCATCAGGCAACAGTTTGAGTGTGTGTAAAACCACAGGGTCCTAAACCATGAATTCAGTATCTTGTTTTACATAAATGTGCTTCAAGTATCGCTGAAGGCCTTGTGACAAAATGATCAACAGCTGTAACATTCCTCCTCCCATATGGGCATTGCAAACATACACTCCCACTATGCCTTAGAAGTGAGGGTCTGGATAGTATACTGCCTCTGATCTCCTGGTATATGCAACCACACAGTCCTTTTTTTGGGATTTCCATTTTTCAGTGGGAAAAGGTGTCTGTAAGTAACTTTGGGATTTAAGAAATGTACTGAGCTACGGATCTGCAACTATCACCAAAAGTCAGATCTAGGAAAACCCCATATATTTTGCAGTTTCTGTAAAGTGGTGACTATGCACTTATTTTTATCCAGTATAGCCCAGATAAGCCAAATTCTTTGTTTTTTGGAAGCCCAAGAGGGAGGTGTATTAGCTATTCAAATTACAGGATTATCAAACAGTAGAGTGTATCCCAAGGATTTAGGATCATTGCCTGTCATTTGTTCAATTTAATCTAGCAAGAGACTGAGGGTTTAATCACAGGATGAGAGTTAAGATGCTTAGGGGAATGACAATGTATCAGAGAAGTGAGTACATTTCCACCTAGTAGATATCTCTCAATCTGAACCCACTGAGTGGGATTGGGGTGATGAGTGCGGAACCACTGTAGTGTTTGTGTTGCCCAGAGGTTCTAGAGGTAACCAATAATCCAGGGAAGATCCCAGCCCCCACATAACCAGTAGCTCCTACATTTAGCTCTGCAATAATGTGTCTGGCTGCCATCCCAGATGAAGTAGCCCATGTACTTATCCAGAAGGGCAGCCATTTCAGAGGTATCTCCAGTAGGAAATGTGATAGAATGTACTAGATATTTGGGCTGAAGATCATTTTAACTGCCGCTGTCTTGCCTTAGAATGAAAGATGCAGTGTCCTTCACCGATCACATTCTGTTGAGTTCAGCTAGCAGTGGGGATGGAGTAATGTCACACTTTTGGGTGAGATCTGAAGTAACCTGCATTCCCAGGTAGGTAATGGACTGAGGGAACCACTGAAGACCAAGGGCTTCAAAAGGGTCCAGCTGACATTTTGGATTAAGAGGAGGGCTTCAGTTTTGTCTAATTCATTTGGAGCCCAGGGAGCCTAGTGAAATGGAAAGGAGGGACATCAAGGATTGCACCAAGGTAGACGCCTCCCAGGAGGATCATGAGGTCATCAGCATACAGTAGTTGCATAGTCCTCTTCACCAGAAGAGATTCCTATGATATGTGTGTTACTCTGATTGCTGCCAGCAGAGGTTCTATGGACAGGACAAAAAGCAGGGTGACATTGACATTCCTGCCTTGTGCCTTGGCCAAGGGAAAGGAAGAAGAGAGAGAGAGTTGGTAAGGACTCTGGAAGATGGACAAATTGTAAAGGATCTAGACCCATGAGCAGAAATCAGGCCAGCCATAGATCAGCTAAGATAAGGTGAAGATATTGCCAATTGATCGAATCAAAAGCTTTCTCAAAGTTGATGGCCACAGCACCTGCCGAGGTGGGGAGGAGTTAGCAGCGTGAATGAGATCAACACATGAACGCAATGGTCTGAGGTCAAGTAACTTGACAAAGCCCAACTGGGCTGGGTGAATATGTTAGTACAAAATGCATCCACTCAGGAGGCCAGGTTGTTTGCATATAACTTGCTATCCACGATAAGGATGGATATTGGGCAGTAGTTTGAATGCAGAGTGTTATCTTCCCTTTGGCAGTATGGTGATTACTTCTCCCACATGGTGAGCAAAAGGATGCCAGAGTGCTAAGCTTCCATGTATACTTCACAGAGAATTGGACAAATTAAAGGAGCCAGGGGCTTGAGGAAGTCTATCAGATACCCGCCGACCACTGGGGATTTTCCAGTGTTGAGGGATAGCAAGGCCTTGAGATTTTCTATGGAAAGAGGGTGTCTAAGGTTACGGCTTGCTCTTCCATGAGTTTGTGGAGCTGTGGAGAGGTTAGAATGCTTTGAATAAGTTGGAGATCAGGTAGCAGGGGAGGAGTAGAGTAACATAAAACCGTTGTACAATATAATTGATAGATCTGAAGAGGTTTCACTTCACCTTCTGGGTCTCTAAGGTCAGGAATATTTCTCTCCACCATTTGCTTGCAAAGAGAATGTAATAAAACTTTGCTACCTTTCTTCCTCCCTCCCAATATTTATACTTAGGTACAATATTGCAATTTCAGCCTTCCTGAAAAGAGTGTATTAATCTCCAGCCTTAGCTTCAGGATGGCTTAATGCAGTGAGGAGTTGGGGTCAGTGTGAGAGACTCTTATACACAATTTCTTTGGCCTGAAGTTCCTGCTCCAGTCTTTGCAGGTCCAATTCCCTTTGTTGCCTGTGGTGGACCATACATCTGATTATTTTGCCATGTATTGTGGATTTCCAGGCCTCCCACATGGCATCAGTGAAGGTATTCTTGGGTTGATTAACCTACAAAGGGAGATGGTTTGTGCCTCCATCCAAAGCAGAAATTCAGGATCCCACAGCAGCAAGGGATTAAGTCTCCAAGTGGGTGATTTAGGACTGACCTCACCCCATATAACGTTGAGTTCGATGTGATCTGAAATAAGGATAGGCATAATGGTGGATGTGATGGAATCCTGAATTATAGAGCGGAAGTCAGCAACAGATCAAGTCAACTATAAGTAGTATGCACCACTGAGTGACAGGAGAAATCTTGGTCATGAGGGTTAAAGAGATGCCAAAGGTTCAGAAGCCCAAAGTCCTTCATGAAAAGGGTAATGGCTTGAGAGCCCTTAATATGGGGGAGCTGATTGGTATTGGCTCCTGTCCAGCTGGAGGTCCAACATGAGGTTAAAGTCACCTCCCAACGAAAGGGGGATGTTAGGGAAGATGTTCTGCTAACTGTTGATGAAAAAGTCTGGATCATCATCATTCAGGGCATATATGTTTCCTATTAATATGGATCCAACAAGGTATTCAAAGGGCTATTAGCCATCTATCATGTGGATCTGTTTTCACCACCATAACTGCCCACTGGAGGATTTGTGAAGAAGAATAGCAACACCCTGCTTCTAGGTAGGGCAGAGGCAAAAGGACCTAAACCCACCCAGTCCACTTTAAGGCAAGGATGGTCCTTGTCAAGCAATTTCATTTTTTAAGAAAGACAACAGAGGTCTTAAGACACTCAATATGGAATGCAACCTGTTTCCAATTAACTGGGAGGTTCAAACCATGGACCTTCCATGTAGGGCAGATCACATCACCCATGATGCAGGAGAGGGATCTATAGCTGAGTTAATGGGGAAGATGAGAACCAGACTAGTGCAGTGTCCTGGGGTTTGGACATACCCACCCCACATTGTAGTGAGGCCTGCATGGGATCAAAAGTGTGTAGTAAGGACCTAGCACACAAGGAATAAGGCACTTGCTGAGAGCTAACACAACTGATACCTCTAACATTAACTCTAGCAATCTAACAATTCAGTATATTAAACATACATTAACAAACAATTGATTAAACCTGAGAATCTTCTCATAAGGTAGAAAGTGGTATGAACCAGTCTATTATAGCCAGCCAAGGTTCCCAAATCTTCAGGAGGCATGGAGAACAGTAGCAAACACCAATGAAGACACAAAACTATAGGCGGGTACCACAAAGGAATTGTGGACCAGACTCACAAAAGCACTAATTTGAGGCCCAAAAATAAATTACTGTGATGCCCTTCCCTTGGGGGGTATGTGGGAAATCACACCATTAGGGGTGGTTATAAAAGGTGCTCATCTGCTGGGAGGGGACCTCAAGCACATCCAGTTAACCTAGAAAGGTGAGATGACATGCAGCCCCTGCGGGTAAGGATGGCCAAGGAGTGCTGGTACCTGCTAGGACTGAGACAGGCCAGAATACAGTAATGTGTTGTCTGGTCAAGAGAGAACAGTCGATAACAAGGGGGATAGTAGGGTGAAAAAGGTCTGGTGAAAGGCAGATGGCACAGACATGTGTCATCCTCAAAATCAGACGGAAGGATGGAGAGGGTAAGAGTTTGCCACCACACACCTAAAAGTAATGATGGGGGGTGATAGGCTCTTTGCATGTAAGGAAGCAGGATGGAGAAAGTGAAATAAAACAAACAGGGATAGCTTGTGGAGAAGAGCTATGGCAGACAGGGAATGCAAGTGGCATGCACGCCTGTGTAGCCCAAATTGGCATTGTTACTCCAGCAGCGTGAGACAAACCTGAGCACCCGACTTCTGCCTGAAATGGAGTGTCTGAGCCCAGTCTTGAACCTGGTGGTAATGGAGAAGCAAACAAAAGCAGCACCCCAAACAAATAATAGAGCTAAAGAGGCATATGAGAGACAAAGAATGGGGGGGAGAGCACCCTCCTCTCTGAGATAGGAACCCGGACACCTGAAGACCATTATACAAAAGGCAAGATCATCAGTGCTATGCAATTATTAAAGGAAAGTAACATATTTCTAGCAAAATGACAGTCATAAATGGTACAATGGTAGAGGTATACAGTTTGAATGGTTGAATTTGCAGTGCAGAAACAACCAGGGCTAGTGTCTGTCACCATATAAAGTTCAAATATAGTATGCAACAGTACAAATGAGACAAAATGCCACCTGAAAAGAAAGGCATGTAGTTCACATAATCTAACTCCCTGAAGATTCCATGTAAGAGAGGAGAGCACTGCCAGTACAGATGTGTGCTTGAAATAAATTGTCATGCCGACTTCAGGAGATCCATGGTTGCAGGCCCCAGATCTTCAGTAGATTATGACCCACTGAGGATGGGAGTCTAGGGCATTAGATAGAATTACGGTACAATACCTGCAAACTGGCAGTCTGCTGAACGAATGCCATAGTGGAGCATTTGTCCATCAATGGATGGATCAAACACTGATAGTGGAGAATCAAGATTCACCACTTCAGGGCATGGAGCTGAAGTAGAAGTATGTGGCTGAATTACGGCTACTACTGGTGCCCAGGATTTGTTGTTCCACCCAGGGATATCAAAGGAATGTGATGGAAGAAGAGAGGCTGTGGTCTCACATTGGGGGGACCTCTTCAAATTGCTCTTCATGGTGCAGGGACAGTGGTGGAGGAGTGCAAATGATTCAGCTTCCAGTAAATTCTAAGGCCTCCTGAAGATCTATCAGAGTCACCGACCTTGTCTTGACTGTTGCTTCGCAATCTGTGCTGTTGGGCCTGGGAGTTCTTCGATCACTGGCAGGCCTGTTGTCTCATACACAGTCTCAGTGGCAGGGACCAGGGCCTTATCTGCCTAGGGAACATTGCTCTGGACCTAGAAGTAGAGTGGGCATCAAAACTATGCAGTTTCTGGAGGCATTGTCTTCTTCCAGGAATTCATGTCAAAATGTTTTTTCAGACAGTATTTCCCAGAAACAGACCATCAGGGAATCTGGGGTAGAAAAGTAGAGGAACCCCACTGTGTATGACCTGCATTGTAGTTGTAGCAGAGAGAAAACTGCAGTCAGAGCCAATAAATATTCTTTCTGGCTTTGCATAGGCTCATCTGCAGTCAGATAACCCTTCAAGAAGTTCATGAAAATCTGTATCATGTGCTCCTACCATTGTAGATGTCCCAGTTCTCTGGCTATCTGCAATATCACTCCTTGTGGACATGTGTTCAAATTTAGCAAGGACTGACTGTGACTTACAGACCGCTGGCACATGGATAGGAGTTTGATAAGATACTACTGGAAGCCATTGGCAAAATGGCAGAAAAGGGGAGATGCTGCTGATGGGGACTTCAATATGTTGGATGTAGTTTGGAGCATCACAGCTGTGGCTTCAGCTAGATGCAGGGACATTCTGGACTCCCTGCAAGGTGCATTCCTCAGGCAACTAGCCAATAAGCCCACTCGCGATGGTTATACTGGACAAGGTACTACTAACAGGGATAGTGCTGAAGACATAAAGGTGGGAGGCCAAAAGTGATCATCATACAGTGAAATTCAATATAAGGATAGGTGTAGAATCAAGCCACATGGGTGAGGGTTCTGGAATTCAGAAGGACAGATTTTGTAAAGGATGGGTGAATAATGAGGAATGAGCGGCATGCGGAAGAGCTTCAGGGTGAAGGCACTCTGGACCAAGTTAAAGGGACATAGTGAAAACAACAAACCACTGCATTAAACAAGTGAGCCAAAGCAAGATGGAAAACAGACATGGTTCTCATAAGAAGTGTTTGGAAAAGCAAAGGTCAAAAGGATTGCATTCAGAAGATACAAAGAGGCACCAGAGAGAAGAGGATAATGAGTCAGGAGAAGCAGGGAAAGTAGTAAGGAGAACAAAGGCACAAACTGAAGAAAGAATAGCCCAGGTGGTTTCAAAAGGGGACAAGACATTTTTTAGGTATGTTGAAACGAGGAAGACCAAGAGAGGGACTGTATGGTTAAAAAGGAAGGGAGACTGTACAGATGGAAACCAGGAAAAGCAGAGATCTTAAAAAATACTGTACTTTGTGTTCACAGAGGAAGGGGAAGGAGAGGGACCACAAAAAGTAACAGGACCCTTGAGGGGAGGTGGATACTAGTTCTTTTTCAGAGGACAGAGTCCTGAAGGCACTCGCTAATCTAAAAGTGGATAAAGCAATAGGGGCTGAGAAGGTGCATCCAAGAATGTTGAAAGAGCTCAGAGAGGTACTGGCTGCACCTCTGACAGTCATATGTAACAGATCAGTGGATACTGGAGAGGTTCTGAAGGACTGGGGAGGGCAGATGTAGTCCCACTTCACAGAAGTTGTGTCAGGGAGAAGGCTGGAAATTATAGGTCAGTCAGACTGACATCGGTGGTTAGAAAGTTAATGGAAACACTGCTACAGAAAAGATTGTAGAATATTTTGAATCCAGTGGGTTACAGGACCCATGACAACACAAATTCATGGGGGAGGTCATATCAGAGGGCTGATGTGCAAGGAAGGCACATGACCATCCTTCACTGATTCATCACCCCACCCACCACCCTCTGTACTCCACTGATCTCTAAATCCCGTGGGTACTAAGATTCCCCTGGCTTGCACCTTCCTGCTTGTTCCCCTGCATGTCACTAAGTTGTCCTAGGTAAAGCAAGGCAAATTTATTTAAAGACTCCCAATCCCTGAGGCTGTGAGAGCTGTACATAAAAACAAACCAGCAAAAGAAAACTCATCAATAAATGGCAACAATAATTAAAATACAATGATAAATAAATAAAAACTCAGTGAATAAATAGAAGGACATCAGAGACATGCAATATAAATAGTCAGAACAGGGTGATATTTGTACAACAGGGTCAGGAAAAGCCTGCATAAAAGGAAGGCCTTAAGGCACGCTTGAATGCATCCACTCGAGGGGCCTCCTTACAGAAGGAGGAGAGAATTCCACAGGATGGGGCCAGTGTCACTAAAGGCTCTGTCACCAGCCATTTTAGCCTCATCCTGGGAATCACAAGGAGGCCCACAAGGAGGAATGGAGGGAGTGGACTGAGGTAACAGGTGTAAGAAGGTCCGCCAGGTAACCCAGGCCCAGGCCCTGTAGGGTTTTAAAGGTGAGCAGGCTCACCTGAAGAGGACCCTCCACCTGACTCCTAACTCAATTCAGAGCTCCCCACAGCAGAGTCAAGTACCTGAGTCTCCTCCAGGGGTGCAAAGTAATTTGCTATCTGGATGATGTAGGGCTGGTAAACCTCCTTATGGCTACCCCTGCCTATTTTACCAAAAGAGGCATAACTAGTTGGTAAGGATAGCAAGGATATGTCCTACTGCTTTGGGATAATGGTGGAGGACTGTAGTTAAGTACACAATGTTTTACCGGGATGGTTACATTTTTAAAATAGTAAATGGTGATTGGGAGACATTTTTAGATATTAAGCATCTTAAATATTTTCATTTCACTTCATTGTATTTTATAATGATAGGCATATGAACATAACTACCCTTTCTATTTGTGACTAGTTTGCAATAAATACAGTGTGCACCACTTGTAACAGAATAGTTTTACATTCTGCAGTTTATCCATTACAAGCTGCATCCATTACATCTGTTCTGCATTTTACCTGCCACAAATGATACAGACACTACTAATAAGGCATATTGTTACAGTACTGTCCCATACTGTGATCACTTTACATGATTTCAGTTCTTTTGTGATGTTTTGCAAGGCAATCTTTCTATTGAACAATCTTTATTTGAACACAGAAAGTAAATGAACAACATAAAAAAGAAGTTAAAATCTGTGCTCTCTACTGCCCCTGTACTGTGCTGTGTTGCATTTTACTAATCTTTAGCTTTGGCTTGCAGGTAATCTTCCATAGAAGTTTGCTTCTTCGGTGCACTAGCATATCTGCTCCACACAGACTCTGTCAATGAGAGCTGCTCCCAGCAAGGTAAGATGTTTTCTATTTGTTCTACTGCTTGACAAAGTGTGACTAGTGCTTGTGCACATCTGAGGGGGTAACCATCACCTCTGGCCCTTCATCGACTTCTTCAGCTTCTTCTGGCTTTTCCATGTCAGTCTCTGACATGTTGCATGTTAGCATTATTGTAATGTGCTCTTTGGCCTTTTCAGACCTAGCGGAATTTCGAGCGAAAAGCCAGCTGCTCCATAACCAACACATCAAAAACAGACCCGCTTTTGTCTGTGTTAAAATTTTGTCTTGGTGTAATACCTAGGATTTGTGGCAGGACATCAGTTAACCATGTATCTGCAGCTGTAGTGTCTGCATTTAGCTTCTCCTGTGTATTCTGCAGAAGCGCATGTTGTGCCTCTGCTTTCATCTGCTCAACAATCCATCCACAGCTTTAAAGTCTGTCTTCCTGAGAGTGCTCAGCTAACTGATCTACATTTTTGTAAAGCAGGTGACAACTTATTAGAGCCTCCCTCCTACTAGCATTTGCAAACTAGCGAATGACGGCATCTTCAGCAGCACTATGCATGCCCTGTTGCTTTATTTTTCTGTCAGGATTCTGATTGTTATCCCAGTTATTAAGCAGTGCCTTCCTGTTTTTCTGTAGGTTGGAAATAGAGATGCACTGAATTTAAAATTCGTCCGGCAAGTGAGCAAGTGGCCACTTCGCATTAGTTGCAGGCTACGCCAAGTGGACATTGAGGAGTACTCTACTCTGCTTTCATAATGAGTTGACTTTGTGTTGTTATTCTGTGTAATCCCCTACAAATGGGGGTCCCTAGAAAACTTCCTCAGAGCTTGCCTAAATGCTCCCTGCCTAACTTGGGGGCAGCGTAATGCCGCTAGATGTGGGCAATGTGAGTGCTATGAGCCTCTAGTACCGCTTTCTTTAAGAGCTGCCTGCTCGCAGGCTCCAGTGACTTGCACAAGGGGACTGGGGTCTCCTGCTCAAATCCCACCTGAGCTGTGGTGAAATCACCCAATTTTGTGGTCGCTAGTAAAGTGCAAAGGCAGGCCTTTTGATAGATGTAACTGGCTATATTCATTTAGAGTGTTAGCGAATTACAGTTTGTCCACCTGCTTTCATTTCAGCTGGGACTTTGTGTGCTTGGCCCTCCATTTTGGACCTGGACTATTGAACTGGGCCAATGGTGATGGAGGGGTAACTAAATGGAGACCATTTGAGCCAACCAGAATCAGGACTCATTTTGGAAATGGCTGGCCATAGGGATATAGTCAGTAATTCTGGGACATGGAGTTCTGGACTTCTGCCTTTTGCACCAATGGTGGCGAAATAATGACTGGCATCTGCAGCCCATCAATGGGATCGGGTGACACCAAACTGAGAGTCCTTGCCCAAACTGCCAAGGGCAGAGTCATTGTGGTTGTGAGCGAGGAAGGAGCTCTGGACTCCTGCAGAGTTGAGCTTGCCGGAAGCGCAGGGCCAGATTTCAGCTGATTGAACGCCAGCCATTTCAGACTAAATCCACTAGGCAGTGGTCAGAGGAGGCTGTGCAAAAGTGCAGCTACCTACCAGGCCCACCCTGTAGAGGACTGGAGAATCTGCTTCAATTGCGCCGGTCTGTCAGGACAAGTGAAGCTCATAGTTTGGCCTGGTGTTTGTAGTGAAAGCGACCGGGATTATACAGCAGCTGCCTGGTATGGTACCCTCTGCTCTTCATATAAATGTGTGAGAAGTGTTTGAATTCTAGGCTCTGTCCCATGAGTGGTGTGAGAGCGATCTTTCTGCTGGAGTCGTGAGTACTAAATCAGGTAGGGCCCTGTCAGATGTTCCTAGTGAGGGAAAGATTTGTCTGACTACTTTACTGGCTACCCAAACTGAGCCTGCTGGCTCTACTTAATCTTCTTAGGAATCAGATGCTTGTTTTCATGACAGGGCCCCAAATAGCAGCATCGAGAAGGCTAGCCTTCTATTGTCTGGGTACCCAGAGACAGTGACTTATAGGTTAGGCTCTGCACAGTGCCCTAGATATATATATATATATATATATATATATATGTATGTGTGTATATATATATATATATATATATATATATATATATTAGGTGGTAAGCTAATTAACCTGATTTCCCAGTCCTTGTTATACCCCCAAATAAATCAGGTTGCAAAGGTATACTGATTGATCTGTGTGTCTATGTTGAATTACTGTACAGGTGGTCATTGTCTAATTGTATCTTACTTTACAGGGGTCCCCGAGGCGTGCTGATTGACCCACACCTGAGGGCGAGTGTATATTGCAAGGGTACTGTGATTGACCTGTGGGGCCACTAGAGGGAAGAAAGGGAGGTTGCAGTGACACAGAGGGCTGTGACCAAGTCATATCAGACTGTCGTAACCCCGACCTCTGGGTGGAGGCATCCGCCATCGGATCCAGGCCACTCAACCTGTAGCGGCAAGTCAGGCAGGGGTAGTAGCCCTTGGGATTGTGCCCCGGGGATACAGCATCTGCCTTAATGCAAGTAAGGCGGAATGACAGCAATAGGCACTTTAAGAGCCCCACACACATCACATGGCTTACAGTACTGTAAGTCACATGCTGCTTTAGCCAGCAAGGCAGGAAGTGAGTTATACCAGAAGATTCTTCACTTTTCCTTTACAGAGATAGGAGAAGGAAGGACAGTGTAGGAGAGGAGTATGTATTTGTTGTTTAACTTGCTTAAACATCATAAACCCAACAGCTTTTTAAAAGCTAATTCTTTAATTTTTGTTGTACTGTTTTGACTTCTTTTTGTGACCGATTTATTTGTTTTATAAGTTTTGTTTCGTGTAAGTGTGTGTGTGTCTGTGTCTTGGTTTTCATTCGATGGACGTGTCAGAGTGGAGGGAAGGAGAGTTATGGACCAGGGACAGTCTGTGGCCTGTGTTGGACTGAGGGAGTGCGGACACGTGAGGGTCAGCATGGGTGTCGCTGGACCACTCCAGAATATTTCATCCACCCCTGAAACAGCAGTACCACCAGTGCCACTGCCACATCCACCAAGTCTGCTGCTACTACCACCACCACCACCATCTGTACCAGCTGCAGGAGTTCCAGCACCAGCACCTCCCACCCACAGCAGTAGGTGGAGCCCCCAGGGCATGACACTGCTGCTGGCAATACATCTGTTCCTGTTGTACCTGCCCCCTGTGGAGCCCCCAGGGCATGACACTGCTGCTGGCAATATCTGCCCCTGTTGTGCCTGCCCCCAGAGCTCGATAGTCTGGCAGTTTTTCAACTGTGTTGGGGGACAGTAGCATTGGTGGTGTGCCTGCTTTGTGGTGTGCAGGTGCCGTGGCCCCCAGTGGACACATCTGGGGATCAGCCAGAGGACATACATGCTGAACCACCACAAGGTGGAGGCAGGCTGCCACAGAATGGGTCAGGCTTCCACCTGCTGGCCCTTCTGTGGCAGTGGCAGTGGGTGCTGCTCCTGTGCATTGCCAGAGCAGGAGGAGGGTCACAGCAACAGCTGCTGTCACCACTGCCACCAGCACCACCCTCACCACCACCATTACCTGCCTTCCTCCTGCAGCAGGGGAGTCTGCTACACCTGCAATGCAGTCAGAAGTAGCACTGCTGTGGGTTGTGATGGAGGAAAATAATCAGAGGATGGGTGCTGTCAAGCAGCAGATGGAGCAGATGGAGCAAGAGCAACTACAAATAGGGTTGATGTTTCATCTGCAGCTGGAACATCATGGGATCGAACATTAGGTTTTGTTTTCTGCCCCCCAGTGCAGTACTGGTTTATGTTTTGTTTGTTTCATACCAGACAGAGGAAGGCCACACAGTATTAAGTTTAAAGGAAGCCTTCAGCAACAGGGTGCCTGCATCCTGCCCCTGCAAGGCTTACCGTCCGGTTAAACCTTTTAAGTATGTTGCAGCATTTTTCTCATGCCCAACATACTTTATTATACTAATAAATGTCAGTGACCTGGTAGTATGGCAGATGCTATGGGGTTCCATTATGCATAAAGGTGCAACATCGACACACCATGCACTTCAGTACAAAACAATTTAAAGAGCATGGTGCATCTCCACTGCACCTTTCCTTTACACATAATGTGGCCCCCATAGCCTCCGCATCCTTCTGGGTCACTGACTTTTCTTTCTTAAAATAAATTATGTTAAGGCCACAAGAAAAATGCTGCAACATACTTAAAAGGCTTAACCGAGGGTAAGCTTGCACTGTGCAGGAAGCAGGAGGTGCTGTTGCTGACTGCTTCCCTTTAAATATATGCATGCACATACAGTCATACATGTTCCTTATATGGGTGACTTACCTCCAGGGTAATCTCTTTACTCCACATGTCCTTACATTCCATAGTGCAATACTTTTCTGACAAACGCTTGTAATTTCGGTAAACCGGGGCCCAGAAGACTTCCCAAGTTCCAAATTTGAAGATCCCCTAAGTTCCGCCAACTTGTTCAGAAATGTTATGACATGATGCCAGAGAGAGCATGGGCCGTGCTTTATTATAGTGAATGGCTGGCAGATTTCCAAAAGTTTCTTTATGTTATAATGGAATGTTTAGTGAAACGTAGGCACATTTCCACTAACAAGGCTCTTGTTAGTTGAAACGCGTCACGTTTCACTCAATATTGCTAACGCAGGTGGCAGAACTTGGGCATCTCTTCAGAATGGAAGTCTCCGGACCCGTTTTACCGAAATTACGAATGTTTTTGCCAGAAAACCATTGCACTATTTAAGGACATGTGGAACAAGAAAGATTCCCTGAGGTTAGGCACCAGTATATTGGGTGTAATACCATCCATAACTATGTAACTTGGTGAATCTCTTTAATGCAGTAGTGCAGCAATCTGTTGAAAATTTTGACCTATGCTTTTTATGCTATTTTACACTGCCATTTTACTTACATCTCTAACTTGTATGATACTATTCTTTCCAGTATTTGAGTCTGCTTTAGTACTTTTTTCATATGAGGTAATAAAAGGAGCACTCATTTAATACGGTGCAAACCAGTTCTTCGTCAGTATTTTGCACTGTTTTTCCATCAGTTGTTATATATTATTTCTGTTGTCAATTAACAATTATGCAGCAGGCAGTGTTTTATGACATCACAGAACAATAGTTGTTCAAAAACAGCTGCAAATGGTGCTAAGAACCTGGTCAGAACAATATTAAATGGTGTGCTCCTTTTTCATTCTCAGACATGAGAAAAGTAGTAAAGCAGACACAAATTGTGAAAGAAGGGTATCATACAAGTCATCAGGTAACTAGTGGCTGCACCGTGGCGGGCGCTAGTGGCTTATATAAAATAGCATAAAAACTATAGGTCAAAATTGTCAGACCATTGTTGCAATGCTGCTTTAATTTATAATTTAATATGACATTATGTGCTCACAATCACAACACACAAAATGCATCTGTCTTCTGTCCAGAAATTTGATACTTGCTAAGGAAGTGAAATGGTATCGCACATCACATGCAAAGTCCCCAGAATTTATTGACGAGTCACTCCTGCGCACGGTGGTGGCACAGAGTCTCCAGATTTTTCTGCATGCCCAGAATGCATCCTCCTTGTGTGCAGAAAATTGACAAGTGGTAACACAGTGAAATGAGACTGTTTCAGTACATACACAGTCCCCAGAATTAATGGCACACTCAGTCATGCAGGCAGTGGTGGCACAGAGTCCCAGATTTCTTCTGCAGGCCCAGAATGCATCCTCCTTGTGTGCAGAAAATTGTCAAGTGGTAACACAGTGAAATGAGACTATTTGAGTACATACAAAGTCCCCAGAATTAATGGTGCACTCAGTCATGCTCATAAAAGTGGCTCAGAGTCCCAGATTTTTCTGCAGGCCCAGAATGCATCCTCCTTGTGTGCAGAAAATTGACAAGTGGTAACAGAGTGAAATGAGACTGTTTCAGTACATACAAAGTCCCCAGAATTTATGGCGCACTCAGTCATGCGCTCCAGTGGTGGCACAGAGTCCCAGATTTTTATGCAGGCCCACAATGCATCCTCCATGTGTCCAGAAAATTGACAAGTGGTAACAGAGTGAAATGAGACTATTTCAGTACAGACAAAGTCCCAGAATTAATGGCGCACTCTGTCATGCGTATAAAAGTGGCACAGAGTCCCAGATTTTTTCTGCAGGCCCACAATGCATCATCCATGAGTGCAGAAAATTGACAAGTGGTAACAGAGTGAAATGAGACTGTTTCAGCACCAACAAAGTCCCCAGAATTTATGGCACACTCAGTCATGCGTGCACTGGTAGCACAGAGTCCCCAGATTTTTTCTGCAGGCCCACAATGCATCCTCCTTGTGTACAGAAAAGTGAAAAGTGATCATCTCAACTGGATTGAAAGGTGCTCTTTGGATGTACAGTAATAGTAGCCTTGGTAGATACATATATATATATATATATATATATATATATATATATATATACTGTATATATATAGATATGGTTATGCATTTTGTAGGTGATGATGAGGTGGTTGAACTTGACATGGACATGTACTCATGCTATTGTTCTGCATCACACACAGGTGACTCCATCTCTGAACAGTTGTTGTGCACCGTCCAGTGCTCAATGAGAATTTTTGCACTTAAATGGAAATGGATAACTCTCAAGCACATGAAGGTAAGTATTTCTTTTTGGGGATTCATATTTTCAGTTTTGTCTGTAATGCTTTCTTATTTTTTATTTCTTCACAGATTTTATCAGCATCCTTCTGAATCTGGTTTTAATGATGGTCATGGTCATCGAACAAACGACTTCTGCGTGTTGCATGTGTGCCCAAGTCGGGTCGAGGAGGTGTGCCTGATCATGTTGACAAACTTTTTGGATAAGGCCACTTTGACAGAACAACAAAGTATCGTGAATTTTCCTAAAAAAGAAATGAATGACTTCTTAAAAGTTACAACTTTACTGTTATGTGTCCCTCCCTGGTTCTCAAATTTCAATCCTATTGTCAACTAGGTTGCATTTCAGGGACACATCTTGTCAACTCCTAAGACAACCTGCTGTATGCAATATTTGCTGCAGTCTTTACAAAGCAATGAAACGGATGAAATAAAATCTTCATACTTATCAGAATGCATTTCACATGGACATTACATCGCTTCCTCTCTGTATGGTATAGCTACAGCATCTTTCTAAATGAGTAATATTAGCAATGGAGGCTGTTTTGTTCTCCTGTAAAAGAAACAAAAGAAGTGTAATGTATGGCCAGAAATTCAAGGGTGGTTGCATCGGCACAAGAGTGTTGAACCATGCGCAACCCACTGATGCGCCTCGGCACGATATTCAAACGGGAACTGCGCCCGCACAAATCCAGATGCACCAGAGCACATCGGTAATGTATGCAGGTGCAGATGGGGGCGTGCCCATGCATACTCTGCACAGCCCGATATTCAGCCCAGGATGTGCTGAGCCATGCATGTGCGACCTCATTGCGCCAGCACAAAGTTCAGCAAAAAAAGAGCACGGCTGCCACCCAAGTGAGTTGCTGTGTTGCAGGGTGCAACACTGCAGCTGCCACCGTGGTGGCCACTGAGCTCTGGCTGCACCCCATGGTGGTGCCCCCCATGCCCATTCACATATCTGGAATGTGTGGTAGTATGGGCTGCCGCCCATTGGCTCACGCTGTGGACCAATGCGTGCATAGCCCACTGCCTGTGTCAGTCTGTGGGTGGGCGGCAGACGGGTAGGTGCTGCCTCCCACCGCTGACTGGGGGGAGGGACAGTGGATCAGTGGGCTGGTGGGAAGGAGGTCCGCTGACCACCAGGGATATGGGATCAGTAATCTTTTAATTAAGCCCACAATTGACAGACATCGGTCCACTGGACCACCAGGGATATACGAGTTTTCATTTATTCATTACATCAGCTCGCGATCGGCAGTCAGCGGTCCACTGGACCACCTGGGATATAGGAGTTTTCATTTAATTTTACATTAGCTCACAATGGGCAGACAGCGGTCCACTGGACCACCAGGGATTTTTTTTTTAATTCATTTTACTAATGCCCGTGATCGGGCTGTGGGGCACATTGCCACGCTGCAGGGGAGTCCAGTCCATAACGCTGCTGCCTGGCATGGAGCTAGGCACAAGTCATCGGGGATCGGCACACCTGCATGCAAATGGGGCCATAATGACATGCAAATGGCCCCATTTGTGCCTTGCAAATATTATGGCCCCATTTGCATGTCGACTTTGAATATCGCGTTGTTGCACCTCAGCGCAATGGAAACTTGTGCTAGCGCAATACCATGCTCCACTTCTGGCCACTGGCACTGGCACAGTGCCACTGGCGCCGGCGCGCAGTGCGGTGACCAGGGTGTGATATTCACGATACTGAGCCATGGCGCAGTTCGCTGAATATCGCCCAGTCCACGCTTCCTGTGCAGCTGTTGAGCTGCCCAGGCTTGCGCCACAGCCTGGTGCAGTTTGAGTATCTGGGCCTTGTGTTTTGCCGCTGTGACTCTGAAAAGCTGCAGGAAAAAACAGACAACTTAAGGAAGTGAGGCAGCATAACAAACATGAGTGCAAATACTCAATTTATGGTTTAAATATTAAGAAGCTGGTGATGGTGGTGCACTGGTATACTGAGGTCCATGGTGGCAGCAGACTCAGTGGTGGTGGTCTGGGTGGGCAAACAGACTCAAGGTGGCAACAGACTTCAATAACATCAGTCCCGTGGTGGCGGTGGTGGTCCATAGGGGCAGACAGACTCATGCTGGCAGAAGACTTGGATAACATCAGTCTGGTGGTGGTGGTGGTCCGGGTTGGGCAGACAAAGTCATGGTGGCAGCACACTTGGATAACATCAGTCCCGTGGTGGAGGTGGTCCATGGGGGGCAGACAGACTTATGGTGGCAGCAGACTTGATAACTTCAGTCCCGTGGTGGTGGTCCAGGGTGGGCAGACCGCCCGTGGTGGCAGCAGAGTTCTATAACATCAGTCGGGATGGTGGAGGTCCAGGGTGGAGGGGCACATCGCTTTTAAATACTGCAGTTAAAACCTGCCAGCATTAACTACATCATCATCCTTATAAAGAAAATTGCTCTCACAGTCATCGATGTCTGAAGTCTGACCACTGAGAAAGTCTTTCACCATTGTGTCATCATCTAGCCAGTGGTGGGCGCTTCAGGCAGCCACTGCCAGTGCCACCAGGATGCTCCATTTCCACATCAGCAAGTCCACCATGACTAGTCTGGGGTATGAATACCAAGGCTGCAGTCTGTGCTGGTATGTGCCTCTCATGTGTTTTAATGAATGTTAGCAAACTAACATTTGCAGGAGACAGGTTTGTCCGACGATCCCGACTATTGCACCTACTGAGCTGAATACCTCTCAACACTTACACTGGAGGGTGGGCATGTGAGGTACTTCAGTGCCACTGCAGCTCTGTCCATTCACTGACCTTTCCACTCCAATACAAAAGAGGATCTTCAGTTATTGTCAGATGCCTCTTTTCAGACAAATATGAGTCAACCATTCTCTGTGCCGACTAAGTCCGATTGTTGATGCATCAGCCTGTTCCCCGGAATCATTGGTGTCACAAATACCCACTTGGGACAAAGCCTCCCAAAGCGGGTTGACGCCAACCACTTTGGATGACAGACCACCAGGAACTACAGTCCCTTTACCCTTGCATGATATGCTTGCTGGTCCTCCAGCTACACCTTCACCTGGATTATGCTGCTGAGGTTTGCAAACCTTGGCATGTGACTTCTGTGACCCATGAACCAAGCAAACCAGTTGACCACTGATATTTTTACCTGTTCAGGCCCTCCTCCAGTACTGATGCAATTCCACATTTGTGTCGTGGGTCCAGCATTGTTGCTACTGCAAAGTTGTCACTACGCTGAATGCTCACAATGTGATGATTCTGGTAGAATACTCAGCATGTGTTGCAGCAACATATGGCTACCACCGTCTCCAGTAACATCAAGGCTATGCTGTATATTCACCAGTGTCTGCCTCAGCACCCACAGCAGTGGAATTGATTGGCTAATGGAGGCAGACTTGCCACTCACTGCCTGTGTGGCATGTTCAAAAGGCTGCAGAATTGTATTACAGAGTCCATGAGGCACCACTGTTCAGTTGTCATAGACATGGAGGCCCTAGAACTGTCACGGCTATTGTGCATAACAAGATATTCTGTGATGGCTTTGTATTGTTCATACAACCTCTGCCATGTATAACGTGGAGTTGCATCGGGTGACAACTTCCAGCTTCAAGCAGTGCTGAGGCAGGCTGTTTTGTATCTGCAACTGCCACAGTTGGTCACGGCCTTCCAGATCTTTCCAGATATGTATACCTTGCAGGGGTTAAACTGCACTGAGAGAAAGTGGTATTTCTAACATTGGTTCCTAGTTGCATAATTGAGCAACACTAGAGAAAGGAGTGTGTGTGGCTGTAAGGAAATTCTCAGACGCTTCACCAGTGAGCCTGTAGCTTAATGGTTAGAGCTTGAACGGCATATCAGAGATCTGAGGTTCGAATCCCTGTAGGCCACACTCTTTCCTTTCTCATTTCTATCCTTGATTTAAAAATATGTATACCTTGCAGGATTAAACTGCACTGAGAGAAAGTGGTATTTAACATTGGTTCCTAGTTGCATAATCGAGCAACACTAGAGAAAAGGAGTGTGTGGCTGTAAGGAAATTCTCAGACGCTTTGACCAGTGATCCTGTAGCTTAATGGTTAGAGCGCTGGAACGGCATATCAGAGATCTGAGGTTCGAATCCTGTAGGCCACACTTTTCCTTTCTCATTTTCATCCTTGATTTAAACAGATCTTGAAAAGTGGAGCAAATATGTGTGCCATAGTCAGCATTTCCTTTATGTCAGGGTGCTGCAGAAACTCCTGAACCACAAGATTTAAACAGTGGCCATGCATGGAACACAAAAAACACCATTCGTGATGCATTTCACCACATTTGACCCATTGTCACTTGCATGAACCCAGCTCTTAGGGACAGAGGGTTTAGCCATCTGTCAATTTCAGTCGATACCATGTCCAACATGTTCTCACCAGTGTGTGAACAGGTCACACTCAGCATAGCAATTGTTGTATGCTGGCAAATCTCAGAAGATTGCTACCATGACAATCCACCTTCCTGCACTGATTATTCACACAACCAACATCACAACAACCTCCCCGGCACCTGCACCCAGTGTGTGCAGTTATACACAGATATGAGCTCCCACTGTTTTGCCACTTGTTCACATATCCATACTTAAATGGATGAATGCAGAGGAGAAATGTTGAAGGGCATGTCTTACTAAGTCTGAGATAGTGCGTAACAACTAGGGAATAGCACGGGTAGAAAAGTATGTCCTGGATGGGACTTTCCATTTTGGACCGCATGGGCAGCACACCGAACCCAGAATTCTCCACAAAGGAGAAGGGCAAAAGATCAATTGCCAGCATTTCTGCTACAGCAGCATTAAGTTCACGTGATACTGTATGATTGAGCGGGTGCTTCAGCTTATGCTCAAAAAACACTCTGTAATGTGGGCTGACTTAAACATTTTACATGGTGTGTGTTGTTGGTCACAAATGGTTATGCTCTGTGATGAATGGCATTGGCAGGGGTGGAGTGTGGACATTTGATGAAAGACGGTTGCACAGGTGATGACGACAAACCCAGAAATGATGTTATTTTTCTGGATTTGACAACCAGGATTGATGTACCACTTCACTAGACAAACTGCATTCACCACCACCACCCCTACAAAACTGCTACTCTCACCAGCACTGGACAACATTTCAAAGCCATTATGGTCCTCCACCTCATCATGCCTGTAGTAATCCTCTCGCTCTTATTACCACACTACTGCACAAGTTTAATTTCCTACTGGGCTTAACAGTCATGGGAAGGGGAAACATGCTGGCTATGGTTGTCACCGGTGATACGGGTGAACAACCAAGTCTGGTATTAGCTGCCAGCTTGTGCTGGGTCCACAGAGCCAAGTGCCTATTCTTAAGATGTGTATGCTGTCCTCCTGTCCCAAGATGCCTCCTTTACCTTGACTCAGTCACACATGGCTAATCTGGCAGATTGCAACTGAATCATCATTTGCATCTTGAACAAAAAATATCAAACAAGGGACTGTGATGCTTTGCTTTTAACACATCCATGATGATGTGGCTTATTTAAGTCTGTTATTTTAAGCAGTGAAGTTGAGGGGCATGTGATGTTTCTGGCACTGCACACCTGGACTGCAGCTGACCACCACGACTATCTAACATATTGAGTACTGGGTCATCATCATCATCCAGTAAAACTGGTAAATCACAAGTTTTTATGGGGGATTCCTGCAAACAGATTCAGATGCAGCTACTTTTAATTTCTTTTCTCTGGTCCCCAACTGGGGTCAATTAAATCATCATCATATTCATCAACGCCACTGTCACACATATCACACACATCCACATCTTTTGCTTGAAGCTAACATGTGGACTGCATGTTGCAACAGCAGCATCATCATCATCATCATCATCATCATCACATTCATCATCAGCATCTGCACCACCATCACCTGATATTTTTCACCACACTGTGAATCACTGTTGCATGGAAAATGAGTGACGTTATGCCACTGTGTATGCTATCGTTGACATAATCATCAGAATCAAGTTCGGTTAATGGGATGTTACTGGGAAGTATGACATCATATATGCTGTCACTCACTTGTACTGCTTCACACTCAATATGTTTGGCACGGTACACTGGTCGGAATTAGAACTTGACGCAACAATGCTAATACTACCTCCACCACCACTATCACTATCACCAGTAACACTAACAGCACCAGCTGGGAAAACATCATTCCTCCAACTATCAGTGAAGCTACTGATTGGACTGTAAAAACATTGCAGGAGAATACCCTCCTCACATCAGCAATGCACTTCTTCATCTGCGATTACTACCACGCCCACAGACCCTCTAACTGCCAACATTGCCATGGCCAGAAACAGCTTTACTTGCATGTCTCTTTGCAGGCATTTTGGGGATCAACCACAAATATTATTACCAAATTCAGATTTTGATACGCTCACTTTCTGACTGGAGGGTAGGCTGCTCGCTAGCTGGATGTGAAGTAAAATAAACAACTGTGGCTTCAGCAACAGATAAGGGACTACTGTATTGTGACACTGTCATGGAATTAAAACAAATTCAGTAACCAGTGGTGCTGATGGGGTCACAAAACAATCCAGTCTGGTAAAAAATACCTTTTCAATGTGGAGGTGGGGAGGCACTGAATACAGACAGTGCTGATTTTTATGGCACTATAAACAGCAACACTAAGAACAGAGAACACGATAGTGGTACAAAATCAGGCAGCTGCAGTGGATAGCAGGTTCACACTGCTGGACTTAGTTGCACTTACACTGATCTGTGTCACAAATTTCAAAAGGTGTATTATATTTGATGCACACAACACTGCACACACAACACAGAACACTTTGTGTTCAATGCTGAATGAGGAATGCGATGCAAATGCAGAAGTTCAGTGTACTCAATGCCACGAATTTGTAAATTTGTAAATTTTTAATTTAAACAACCTGATCTTATGAAATGCTGCACCACATTCACACAACAAGTAGCAAGAAAATTGTACTATCACTGACAATTTTACTGTGTACAGTAACACAGTCAGTTATATAACAAAATATTACCAAAACACAAAGAAATCACTAGTTCTCCAACTTAAATCTACCTACACACAGATACGCCCTCCCCCACACAGCACACGCCACTGTCTTTCACCACACACACTCAATGTTATAAATTTACATTCAAAATCCACACACAAACAAAAACGCTAATGATGTGAGCACAGGAGGATTTCTACAATCGATGAACTACATTTGATCCCAAAAAGCAAAAATGCTTTTCGAACAGCTTTTAAAAGATTCCTACAGACAGCTATCAGAGCATACTGTCTCCTACTCCTTCCTACTAATACTACCTCGAACTGAGGCTGTGCAGACCAGTATAGAGACCATGTGACCGAACTCCCATGAATCACTGCAAAATCCTCCTTCGGAGCTCAAAAACAAGGCGAAGTGAGGCAAAGTGAACTGCCACCAATGTTCTTCACCTTAAAAATTGAAAGATAAGGACTAGTGGAGGTGGAGTAACGTCGAAGTAGCTGTTTTCAATGCACTTTGTGTTCCTCATTATAATGCGAAGTACTGTGCTCGCGATTGTGGAGCACTCTGCAAATCACTTCACGGAACGGACTGAGCCCTCTTCGCCCACCACTAGTTGGAAATTATGGACTTGGGTCGCACATTAAGTCAAAACATTTAGTACAAAAATAAGTAGTGCATGCAGACACAACAAAACATTTGTTATCCATGGACCAGCACCTCTGATTGTACCCTCATCTCACGGACAGCAACACATATGTAGGTACACATACTAACCTTAAGGCAGAGGCATGTATCATACAAGTGTCAGGATCTGAGTTCTACTGTACTTTTCTAATGCATATCATGCTTGACTATATTTTACAATGTATTCTGTCACTGGGAGATGTTATCCATTATATTTTATTATATAATTATAAGTTAGGCAACAGTGCCATCTTCATTGCTTGTGCACAACTGTAACTGCAAGTGACCCTGGAAGCATCACATACCTTATTGTTCAGTTATCTTTTGCAAGCTAAGCAACTTTTTATGTTAGTTAGATGGTTACTCAGGCCACCTTCTACTGGCCAATTACATACTTTGCATCTTCTTTTATAGTTACCATACTGAATATCAGGTTATAAGACCCCTTGCATCAGGGAGCTTTGCTAAGACAAGAGACTGCACCTGCATAGATAAGGAAGCTGGATACTCTCCTGTGATTACACTGTTAGTTGTAAGCCTGTATCATTATTATTTGCCAGTAATAAATTACATTTATTATCTAGACATCACTTGTCTGTTGTGTCTTCCTTTTGTGCAGGTCCAACAAGAACCTGAGAATGGCATTTTATTACCAAGCTACATATGGTGACCGTGCAGGTTGGAATGTACAAGTGAAGATTCCATTCAATTAATTTTGAATGTCGATTAGTATAGTGCATTTTTGCCACTTTTTTATTTTATTTTATTTTATTTAAACAGCAGTTTGAAAACCTTTGAGCCATAGGCTCATTTACAAAGGTACCTTGTCACAGTAAGACAAACCAAAATACAAGTATAGCAGTACAACACATAAGTATAACAGTAAATTAAGACATAGATACAAACAAGCTGGTACAGGTAGGATGGATGCAAACAATACCAGAGTTATGTCGTCCTTAGCAGCTTAGTAATAAGCTTTGTCATAAGTATTGAGTACTGCTTGACTAGCTGCAGTTACAGCATCGGGTGTTAATAAGGTGGTTACTGAAGGAAGTTTTGAAGCACTATATAGTTGGAGCTTGAGATGGAGGGGCAGTGTGTTGAACCAGGAGGGAGCCCTAAAGCTGAAGGCTCTTTGGCCGTGAGAGGTCCTAGCTCTAGGATAACAAGAGAGGTTTTCCCAGAGGTCCGAGTATGAACTAGTGGGACAGAGCGCGATGGTGGTGGTCAATCCTGGTGGGGAAAGCCCAAGGAGGGTCTTTTGTAAGGGTACAGGTAAGATATTTGAGGCACTGTCGAGATCAAGTACCAGCGCTTTTAGCATACAGTAGACAGGTGTGTGTCATCCTAGGTGCTCCAGTAATTAACCTGCAGGCCTTATTCAGAGTAGTGCGAATTTTGGTAGATGCGTCTGATCAGCAGCACCATACACCGGCAGTCCATAGTCCACTAGGGACAGGATAGAGGAGGTGATCGAGTCAAAGAGCCTCGGGAGGCAGTGTTTATACCGATGTAAGATGTCCAATCGGATATTAGTGGCAGTGGCTAGGCAGCAATGTGTCCATGGAAGGAGAGGAGGGGTCAAAATGGATCCCTAGGTATTTATAGGAGCAAACTTGTTCGAGTGGGAATGAGGACCCAGACTGAATGAGGAGTTTGAAGTTGCAGGACTTGTTTTGGGGATGAGTGAAGAACATGGTTTTTGTTTTTAAGATTTATCACCAATCTATGTTCCTTGAACCAGCCCTCGGCTTCAGTGAAGGACTTCTGCAGCGAGTCCTGGATGGTAATAGGGTTACGATTTGAGGCAAAGATGACTGCATCATCAGCGCATAATAGAATGTTCCTCGAGCAAGAGTGTGGAAGGTGTTAAGGTAAAGGGAGAATAGTAAGGGGCCCAGAATGGAGCCCTGGGTAACCCCAGAAAAGATGGGACAGATGTCTGAGTAGGTCCCATTAATTTTACATGCTGTGAGCGGTCAGACAGAAAACTGGTGCACCAGGAGATAGGCCCAGCAGCAAAACCAGAGAGACTAAGGGAATCATAAGGAGGGTGGGAGACAGTGTTGAAAGCTTTTGAGAGGTCAATGAAGACAGCACCAGCCAGAGAACCAGTGTCTAAGGAGGAGTGGAGAAAGTTGGAGAACTCTAGGAGGGCTGTGTTGGTACTGTGGCCCACTCAGAAGCCATGCTGCTCAGGACAGAGGACATTGTAGGTGGAGAGGTAGTCAGAGATTTGAGAGGCCTTGAACCTACTCATGCTTACAGTGGTTGTTATTGTGCTGGACACACTCCATCTTGTTCCAGGCATGGAACACCCACACTTGACCATCTCACACTCCTTTGCGAGTGACAGCGTACCATCTTGAGCATCACCATTTGCTCATGGGGACCGGAAAGTCATTGGGTGATGGCTCCAAGGATTTTATCGAGTCTTCCAACTGCTTATTTGTTTGTTTGTTTATCCCTTGTTTGTTATGCATGAACTTTGCAGCTGACTTGAGACTTGATGTCTCGAACTACCTCACATCACATGGTGGATTGACGGATTTCACACTGGACATGAAGTCTGCTGACAATCCATTGTTGCTCATTTCAGAGCACTATCTAGAGTCCCAACAAACAACCAAAAGTACTATCTTAAAGGTCTTTGTTCTCGGCTCTACATACTGCTGTTGAGAGTCTCACAGCTAAGTGTAGCTTCTTTAAACTGCAAAATGCAGTTCTAAAAAAGAGATGGGCTTGCAGACATTGGAGTAACAGAAAAGGAACAGAAACTAGTGGAGGAGACACAGTCACTTTGTGATGCCAATAACAGACTGCTGCATTGTACTGCTCAAGACTCTGAGCGAAATTTGTATGTTGAGAGATGACTATGATAAAACGTTAGCACATTTGAACAACATTTTGAGTGATACATATGAGGGTTTGAGAGAAGAGAATGCTGAGCTGAAAAGGAGAATGAGAGAGTGAATTGTGAGTTAGACAAAGAGCTTATGGAAAACGTTGAATTGGGCACCGTGTACAGAGTGTTGCAGCATGAGGTTGAGAAGGTATTGAGCAAGGCACTGCAAGAGTTTGTCATAAGAAATGGCAAGCAAAGATGGCAAAGATGCACCATCAATGAGAGCTTCTAGCTGGCCATGTTAACGATATGAATGGGTTCCAGTATACGCCCATTGACATTACGCCTTCGGTGATGACAACTCTCACTTTGATGACAAGTCATGCCACATCACACAAAAGTCCTGCCCCATAGGGCTGTCCTTTCTACAGCCATCCCCAAGATGGTGTCTATGTGTGCACACCTCTACATTGCCATGTCTTCACAAACACGGCGGAAGCAATGTACAGCACCAAGATGGTGGCCTCCATGACACAGGCAGATGGCTTGTATTCAGTGGTGCTCCTCCTCTTGCTCCCCTCTCCAGGGATGACACAGCAGAGTCCTGTGGCCTAATTCAGAGGCCATTACTAATAGTGTTGCACTGGAGGCCAAAGGAATGCTCTCGGGATCAAATTGACAGATTGTTTGAGGATACTGTCAACCAGGATCATGCATTCAAGGCAGTTGTGGTTGCTGCGTGAAGCTGCCCTCATGGCTCCATGGAACATCTTGACTTTAATACAATTCCTTGTGCTTCCAGCCCCTTACATGTTGCTCATTCTGTCCAGAAAATTGCCCAAGTATCAGACAAATGGGCCCGACTGACAATCTCAGTTGCCATTTGGAGAAAATGCTTGCCTTTGTGAGAAGCTTTCTCCAACCCGAGTACCAGGTTCCAGTCTTGCAACAGATTACCAAACCTACCCTCTGGGCCAAGCTCCCAGAGACTGCATGCAACTATGAGACACTCACATACAATGATATCACTGTGGCCCTCATTGCCACCAACTCCCTGAGTGCTGTTGGAGCTCGCTTGGCCTGCAAGGTTAAGCAGAATGCAAAGGAAAGTCCTATGGCCTACCACCAACTGTTGTGGTTCACCTATGAAGCTGGTAAAGCCCTCACAATGAAGCTGCAGACCAAGACCAGATTGAATACAGGGATTTGTACATCTGGAACATGGCTCTGGGACTATGAGAAAAGGTTGAACTTAATGTTTGCTCAAGTACAGATACCTTTGCTAATATCCTAACTAAAACGGAGCATACCTAACAGGTATACCTCCATAATCTCACTTCTAGTAAAACCAACAAAATGCCACCATTCAAACTCTAGCAGCACAGACAGTCGCAGTGCAACCTAACCCTGATACACCTACTCTCTGTACCTGGAAGGTAACAACCAGCAGAACGATGCCCTTCTGATGACAATCAGTCACAGGGGGAGGTCAGGAACTACAAGAACAACAAGAACAGAGACAAGAGCAATTGGAAAAATCCAAATGCCCATTTTAATGGTCAGAACCGTAAAGTCCTATCTATCAGAGTCTAAGAGTCAAGGACGAGATCCTCCACAAACTACTGGAGGATAGCCATGCCAAGAGAGCCGCTAAGCCTTTACGATACTGTAGCAGCCCTTACCCCAGCCATGGGACATTTATGCGCCAGGAAATCCTTTCCTGCCCTCGCCACCAAATAATCAAGCAGCTGAGGGAAGAACTTTTATGGCATTGACTACTGGCCAGGCCAATATGACAACTAAGGAAGAGCCAACTGAGCTGGCTGCTGTCACACCTGTGACATCACAGATATATCTGTATCATGTGCAAGACATACAGGAGGCCCAAAGAGATCCTGCAGGCCTCAGATTTCAGGAACAGGATGATGATGAAGGTTCTGAAAAAGTACAGATTGACAACTACGACTCAGTTCAGATTGTGAGCAACTTGCCTTGTGTAAATGCCACTGTCTGGGCCACAACCTTACTATGCTTCTGGATACTGGAGCAGCGTGTCAGTCTTCCACGATGAGGACCCAGTCTCATCTGACTGGTCTACTGGCTGGAAGACCAGTACCTAGGGTGTAGATGGTACCCAGCTACACACCTACTGATCTATTCCTCTACCCTTGGTGGTAGGCGACCTCAGAACTGATTTTGTCTTTGACTTCATGGTATTCATCATCACCCCAGCATATTGGGAATTTATTTTCTAGCACTACACAGCATATAGTGGAACTAGCCAACAGGCTATTTCTCCAGATTAAAGGACAATGCCTTTCTGTCACCATCCCAGACTCTCACGCTCTGGCAGGCATCTCCTATGACAACAAAGATTATAATGTCATGGCTTTGTTCAAAAGTCATGACCTGTTTTTGTGTTGTTTGCTGCACAAACACCTTAATGTGTTTGCCAGCAACAGACAAGACTCTGGTAAAATGCACACTACCATTTAAATCACAGGACCTAATCCTATGAGGCAGAAGCAGTATCCATTTCCTGCTGAAGCCTTACCATCACTGAGTTAGACCATCCAATCACGGCTTCAACAAGGAGTGATTAGGACCTGTGTCTCCACTATCAACTTGTCTATTTGGCCTGTGAAAAAGCAAAGGAAGCTTGGAGACTGACAATTGATTATAGGAATCTTAATCAAGTTGTTCCCAGTTGCACCCCAACAGTAGCATCAACACCTGATGTGCTCAAGCTGTTGACACTTGATAAAAAGTGGTTCACAACTCTTGTCCTCTCTAATGTGTTTTGGACACTCCATTAACACATGAAAGCCAATATTAATTTGCTTTCACCTTTGATGGACATCAGTACACCTGGACCTGCTTTCTTCAGGGCTTTCACCACAGTCCTTCCCTCTTCCATAGAAACATAGACTTTGATGGCAGATAAGGACCGCTTGCCCATCTAGTCTTCCCATTTCCCTACCTTCAGGATAGGCCGCAGATCCTAGTTAACCAACAGCCTATTTCTTCCTAGCCCCACAAGAATTGCCTTATGTCTGTCCCATGCATTCTTGAATTTTCCCACAGTTTTAGACCCCATAACCTCCTCAGGAAGGCTGTTCTATGCATCCACTACCCTCTCTGTGAAATAATACTTCCTCACATTGCCCCGAACCACCCTTCTATCTTTAAATTGTGTCCCTCTTCTTGCACGCTCTTTTTCTGAAAGATGCTACCTCTTGGACTTTGTTGATTCCACTGAGTTACTTAAATGTTTCTATCATGTCCCCTCTCCCTTCTTTCCTCAAGGGTATAAATATTAAGCTCCTTTAGTCTTTCCTCATACAGCTTCTCTTGCAGACCCTGCACCATTTTAGTTGCCCTTCTCTGGACTGCCTCTATCCTGTCTATGTCCTTGCAGAGAAGGGGTCTCCAGAACTGGACACAGTACTCCAGATAGGGTCTCACCAACTGTCTGTACACAGGATAACAACTTCCTGTTTTCTGCTGCTGATGCCTCTCCTATGCATCCCAGTATACCCCAGCTCTCTCCTGCCTTCTCACATTGCTTGCTAACCTTAAGGTCATCTGATATCATTACCCCAGATCCCTTTCCTTTTTGTTGTTGTTATTACGCCCATTGTGTATTCTTCCCTGGGTTCTTGTTTCCCAGGTGCATTATTTTACTCTTCAGCTGAATCCTAGCTGCCATACTTCTGACCAGTCCTCCAACCATGCCAAGTCCCTTCTCATCCTTTCCACGCCCCTTGTGTATCAACCCTGTTGCAGATCTTTGTGTCATCTGCAAAAAGGCATACTTTTCCTTCCAATCCTCTGCAATGTCACTGAGGAAGACCTTAAAAGGACTGGACCCAATATTGAACCCTGCATGCACCACTAGTAACCCCTCTTTCTTCAGAGTGGACTCCATTTACAATTACCTTCTGTGTCCCTTGCTAGCAGCCAATGTTTTACCCAGGCTACCACCCTGGGACCCACTCCCAGGCTGGTTAATTGACTATTAATCTTTTGTGTGGACTGTGTCAAATGCCTTGCTAATGTCTAGGTAGGCCATGTCCACAGCCCCTCCGTGGTCAACTACTTTGGTCACCCAGTCAAAGAAATCTATTAGATCTGCCTGACATGACCTTCCCGCTGTAGAACCCATGCTGCCTTGGGTCCTGTGCCCCACTGGCCTCTAGGTACTCAACTGTTCTTTCCTTCATAAGTGACTCCATCACTTTCCCTACCACAGAGGTGAGACTGACAGGTCTGTAGTTTCCTGCCTCTGTCTTGGTCCCACTTTTGTGAAGGGAATCACATCCGCCTTCCTCCAGTCCTCGAGTACCACACCATCCTCCCATAATTTATTAAAAGAGTAGCCGGTGGTTTCACGAGTTCCTCCTTAATTCTTTTAAAATTCTGGGGTGAATTCCATCAGGACCCATTGCTTTTCCACCTTCAGTTTCAGGAGTTCTTGCAGAATCCGTTCTTCTGTGACAGGACTGGATCAACCCCTATCAAGAGTGCTTCTGTTAATTGGATTAGACTCTCCCCCTCCTCTTTTGTGAATACTGAGCAGAAATAGTCATTCAGTATCCCTGCTTTTCACTGTCCCCTCTGCCCACCCACTTATCATTCTATTCAGCCTCGCTATCCCTCCTCTGTCTTTCTACCGCCTGATGTACCTATAAAAGGTTTTATCCCCTTCTTAACTGAGTTGGCTATCTTTCCTCAGTTTGGGCCTTTGCTATTCTGACTTCCCTCCCTGCTTCCTTCTGCCTTAACTGGTACAGTTCTCTTTCCTACTTCTTCTGTGTTTCCTTATACTTCTGGAATGCTGTCTTATTCTTCCTGACTTTCACAGCCACCTCTTTTGGAGAACCATAGTGGCTTTTTCTTTCATTTGATTTGTTTATTTGCTTCACACATAGGCTTGTTGCCCTGTGATGGCAGTTTTGATGATTCCCATTGTTGCTTCACACCTCCTTCTAACCTGTTTGCTAGTGCTTTTCTGAGGCACTCTCCCATCTTGCCAAAGTCAGCCCTCCTGAAGTCCAGTACCCTCACTTTTGTATGGTTTGACTCTGTAGCTGAGTTTAACGTGAACCACACTGTTTGATGGTCACTTGTTCCCAGATGGCAACCACTTCTAGATCTGAGATCCTCTCACTGCCCCCATTTGAGAGTATGAGGTCTAAGATTGCTCCCTCATGAGTGGGTTCCAAAACTAGCTGTCTGAGGCCTGCCACCTGTAGGGCATCAAGAATGACCCTGCTCTTGGATGTGGCTGCAGCAAATGTGCTCCACTTAACATCTGGCATATTCAGGTTTCCACCAACAGTATCTCCCTTCTCTTCCATTCTAAGAATGCCTTCTATCATATCCTTCTCCACATGATGGATACCCTGCAGGGGTTCTCTACACCCCAGTGTCTCCAACAGTACATGGATGACTTGCTTCTAGCAACCACCACAAAGAAGATCATTTGGCCCTTCTAGATGAACTTCTGTCTCTCCTCAAGACATCAGGCCTCAAGTGCAACCCTCTAAAGCACAACTGTGTGAAAAGAGGTTATCTTCCTGGCCTACCTATCACAGACCAAGGTAGAATCCCACTGTCAAGAAGATTCATAGCTTGTAAGATCTGACACTTCCTAATAGCATGACAACACTCAGATGCTTCTTAGGAATGGTAAACTACTCAGAGACTTCATCCCTGCCTTTGTCTTGAAGTCCGCTCCCTTGTATGAACTTCTGAAAAAGACATCCCATGGACATGGTGCCCTACTCACACTGAAGCTGTAACACAGCTAAGCAGGCCTTAGCCCTCAGCCACAGCAGTGATCAATCCGAACTCAAACCTCCTATTCCTTTGGAAACTGCCACTTCTACATCAGAAGTGGAAGCCAAATGGAATGGGCAGTTTGATCCAAGTCTTCAGTGATGGTATTAAAGTACAATGGGTACCACAGGCCCATTGCCTTTTCATCTCAGATGCTGTCCCCAGTAGAGAGGACATACTGTTTCTGTGAAAGAACACTTTTGGCAACCTTCTGGGCTGTCAAACATTTTCTTTACATCATTAGGTATGCTCCAATTGTTCCACATACATGTCACACTTAACTACCTATAGCAGCCACAGACACTGCCAGCTATTTCCTGAAATTTATGTGATATTTCCAGATATATCTAATGCTTTCTCCATTTCTACAGTAGGGGCAGCAGTGAGAAACTCTTTAGAAATTTTGAAATATATGGAAATAGCTGGCAAAGTCTTTAGCTACTACTGTAACTTTTACTTTCAGACAAAGTAAAAGATGTTTCAGTCTTCATCACCAGACTTACCCACTGGTCTTTGCTTTTGCAGGACAGGGACATCAAAGTACTGCCTGATAAAATGCCCTCAATCTTAGCTTATGGCCTACTCCACAGGTAAGCCCCATGACTCTACACTCCAACCTCCTGACCTACCTGAGCTAGGACCATTTTTTTGGCTACACCTGATGTTTTAGAAGATACCACCATGTATTATGTCTTTACAGATGGCTCCACCTCCTATATAGATGGAGAGCAGGTAGCAGGATTTGGGATGCTCATTTTAGATAAAGATAATGATTTCAGATGTATTTCAAGGAAGTGCACTGTTATCTCCTCACAGTATGCTGAATTGGCAGCTGTGTCCTTTGTTTTGGAGGTCATGCCCCATGCTGACAAGGATGTCATCATTTTGCAGACTCTACTTGGGTCTGCTCATCCCTTACTGAGGTTTTACCATTCTGGGAGAAACATAACTTCACATCCTCTGATGGCACACCTGTCAAATACAGGGATCTATTTGTGTATATATACACCCTCACACAGCAGTTTACTCACAAACTGCACATCCAAACGGTAAAGGCTCACTGCAGATCTGACCCTTACTATGAATTTAATGATCAAGCAGACTCACTTGCCAAAGCATGTGCTCGGGGAGACATGGACAATGACACCTAATATATGTGGCAGCTATTTTCTTAGCTGCTAACACTAGGCAGAAACCAGTACCAGAACCTCCACTGGACCTTTCTGTTGCTGAGAAATCTGACCCAGAACTAAAAGATGTGTTCAAATTCCTGGACAATTGAACTGAACAACCACTACCTGTTGGTAGTCCACACAAGAGACACTCTGACAACATACACTTGTCTAGTGATCAGAAGCTCATCTGGTATCGAAAAGAGGATACAGGTGACAAACTGTGGGTTGCACCACAATTGTTGTGAACCAAGTTCTTCCATATGGTTCCTCATACCTTCACTGGTGGACACCAGGGGCAGACAACACCATCCAGATACTCCAAACTATCTTCTGGTGGCCTGGCATGGCCAAGATGTACAGCTCTATGTGGAAAACTGCATAGTGTGTGCCCAGAACAATCCAATTTGGTGAAAAGAAACACCAAATTGTTGCCACAATGGCAAACTGGACCATGGAATGTGATACAAATTGATTTCATTGGCTCCTTACCAATTCCAGTAAGAACAAGAAGTATGCAATTGTTGTCACAGATTTGTTCTCTAAATGGGTAGAAGCATTTCCACTAAGAGTAGCACAGCAAAGACAACCACCAAGATCCTGGTGTATAAACTGTTTTCGGGTGGGACCTACCCAAGGTAGACTCAGACCAAGAAACCAGTTTTACAGCTGAGCTGATGAAGCATATGCTCCAGTTACTTGGAGTAGGTCAGAAATTCCATGTCCCCTACCATCCTCATTCCTCAGGCAAGGTAGAAAGAGCAAACAGAAGAATCAAACAGATGTTGTGCATATTTATCAATGACAATCCCAAGGACTGGGATTCCTCTTGCCACTACTATTGATGGCTCAGTGCACACTTTATGAGGTTATGACTGGTAGAGCCAGGAGATTACCTGAGCACCTGTTGATTGATCTCCACACTCCTACTGCAGATACAGTATCTGTGGACAATTATGTTGAGAAGCTTCATGATGACATCATGAAGACACACCTGTTAGCTGCCACTCAAATGGGCATGGCTCAACAACAAGCTAAAGCTCATTTTGATAATCATGTCAAATAGGTTGGCTGCAAGTTGGAGACCAAGTTTGCTTCTCCAGTACAGACAACAACTCATTCATTTGCAAGCAAATGGGAAGGCCCATACCCATTGTCAATGAACACAGCCCTGCTGTCTATCAAGTCCAAGTTCAAGAGCAAGAAGACCACTGATAAGCGGCCCCATGCTAATCAGCTCAAGTTGTACAAAGGTGACTAAACTTACTTTTCCTAACCCACTTAGGGTTGAATAGTACCATACTTAACAATCCTTATCTGTTTTCTTACAGATACACTGGCAAGATGGCTATATTGCACCTCCTTATCTTGGTGGGACTACTACTACTTCCCCAACTGAATCCCAGAATAAACCCTTATTGACTCACAGACAACTTGTAGAACATTTCCTTAGCAAACATGAACATTTAACTCCGATGGGAGTTCACATTAACATGCCCAATAAAATTATTGCTACGGAAGGCTCAGATGCCTATCTTGATGCTATGGTAGATGCTCCAGACAAATCCACACTTTCCATTCAATGGGAAACTGACATTAATGGGTACAGTCCCTGTAGCTTACATCCAGAGGTACATTCCATCGATGGCCCAACACAGACATCTCCAAGAATGACACTCTTTCTGTTCAACAGACTTCCCATAGACATGCTGGTCGATATAACCTTACTGCTCTAATAGATCCTGCTTGGTGTGACTGCCTCTCCTCTGAGGAGTCATGTGCTTTCTGTCTTCATATCTTATGTGGCTACTGAAGCTCTTTTCTTTCTGTAGTCCCACCCACCAAAGAAGAAATGACTGACTGCCCTTCCCAGGAGGAAGGTCCTCCAGTGGATTGACCACCACTTCCCTTCAGGATCCTTGATTAATAATGAAATTGTATGCATGTTCCAGTTATTTTCAATCTTGCACATTGGAACATGGCTGAGATTGGTCTCTGTCACATGACCAATACCTCTAAATTTTTCAGTATGATGCTTACAGATATTGTAGTTGTGTACCAAACACGCACTAATGATCCAGTTAGTAGCCCCATACCACTGATGATGGAGGGTCTTCAGACCCACAACTAATGTTAAAGCTAGACCAAGCACTAGGTGTGATACTGCAGATGTTACTGGTGTAGCAGGCACCATTTCTGGCCTGTTTGGATCAGGCATGTCTATCTGGAATAGAGCAGATATAGCTGCTATTAAAGCTCAAACTATTAATTTTCAGCAACCTAAGAATGATATTCTACCCACTGTTACATGGTGATGGCATAAGTAAGGAAGAACATTTTACAGTCTACAATATGCAGGAAATTGCAAAAGGGTTAAATGATACCAAGAATATGATTAATGAACTGATTTTTCAAAATAATAAGGAGGCAGACATGCAATATATTTCCCATCAATTTGTATGTTCTGCTTATGGTTCTTATGTATTTGCCACTGTTAACAATCTCTTCATGGACTTGAAACAGGACACATTACAGATCTTATCCATGATACAAGAATTGGTAAATGGTATTGTCCTCATTGCAAATCCAATGGCTGCATTACTATTTGTTTAGCAAATACTGTTAACATTTCCATGTCTACAGTTAGAAACCTTGGATACTGTATGTCTCCAGATATCCAAATCAAGCACCTTGTTACTTTACTAAGACTTATTCCATCCATGATAACATGTTTATCACATTTACTGTCTCACTATCCCACTTTGATCCTGAAACATCTGTCATTTGACAAGCTGACTGCAATAAATTCCATTGGACACCTTGATAATGACCTCTATCATGAAAGAACTGATCTACCCTCATTATTTGTCTACCATGCTGTGCTCCAAGTCTGGGTGGTACCCCACATGAACTGTTGTGCAGAGAAAGGATATTACTACTTATGCCACTGTGACATTTTCAACATTGTGAAACCAGTGTGTGGCTACCCTCGAACACCTTGACTGGTCCTTTACTTTGTGAAGAATTGCAGTCCAGTCTCACTGATGTTGATGAGGATGATGAATCCAAATCTCCACAAGCTGCATCTTCTGTGCCTGACACCAAAACAACTATATTCTGAAGCTACCTTCACAGCTCACCAACCAGTCATGTTCTTGTCCTATACGTCTACAATGATGGAGGGTTCCAACTGTACGAGTGACTTACAATTCTCAGTGGGAGTATTGTGTAGTGACAAGTCACAAATCCTTTGCTTATGATCAAAATGCTGTGTTATTTCAACTCCTAACTTCTGTTTTACCCACAGCAGAAAGCAGTTATTGGTCACAATATGATCAATTCTGTTCCTCTCCGGAAACAGATGTTATTGATACCGATCTGCAATACTTGCTTGCCTTCCCTCAATATTTGCTCATGTTTAACGTGCACATTGACCCTTTGACTCTTTCTTTGAAATCTCTTTTAGCTAGGAAGGATTCACCTTTAATCTATATTAGCAACAATATTTCTAAGGCGGTGATGCACTTAATGATCTTATTCATGATGGTTATTTAAGTATTGCTCTATTCAACACTTGGTTAGAACTGACTTTTAAAGCTTTTATTATCCAAGCATTTTTGATTGTTTTTCTGATTCTAACCCTTTGCTGTCTCGACGTACTCTAAGACAACACTGAGAACAACTCGAATTTGGGCTCTTGTGTCAGGCTTGAAAACAACCTTTATCTCCATACCACTACTTTACTTAGGATTGTTGCCTTCTAAGGCAACAAGGTGATGTTATTTATGGAGCAGCACCCCTAATTGTATCCCCATCTCACAGACAGCAACACATATGAAGGTATATGTACTAACCTTAGGGCAGAGGCACATATCCTATAAGCATAAGTGTCAAGATCTCAGTTCTACTGTACTTTTCTAATGCATATTATGCTTCACTCTATTTTTTCTAATGTATTCTGCCACTAGAGATGTTATCCATTTTATTTTATTGTATAATTATAAGTTAGGCAACAGTGCCATTTTTAGTGCATGTGCACAACTGTAACTGCAAGTGGTCTTGGAAGCATCACATACCTTAATGGTCAGTTATCTTTGCAAGCTAAGCAACTTCTTATGTTAGTTAGATGGTTACTAAGGCCACCTGTTACTGGCCAATTATACACTTTTATGTATCTTCTTTATAGTTACCATAGTGATTGCTGAGTATAAAACCCTTTGCAGCACACAGCTTTACTGAGACTAGCAACTGTGCCTAAGTAGGTAAGGAAGATGGATACTCTCCCAGTGATTACACTCTTGGTTGTAAGCCTGTATCATTATTATTTGCCAGTAATAAATTACATTTATTATCTGGACACCGCTTATCTGTTGTCTCTTCCTTTTGTGCAATTCCAGCAAGAACCTGAGGAAGGTAATTTTATTACCAAGTTACACACTGAAGATAGTTAATATGATAATATGATGATGATGGGTTCAGGAAGGAACACTTTCTATCAGATTCTGTAAGGAATCCTCCTCACCTCATCAGAGAATGTTTTAAGAAGCAATATAAATGTTAAAGAACAGTACACCTTTAATAGTATCTACATACAACCTAATACTAGTCATGACAATATAACTCTTTGTCACCTGCTTGATTTGTTTTTCTGAACTTTATTAAACTGATTGCAGTTAATTTGCTATTGCATGAACTGTATGTGATTACTGTTTACTTACAGCAAAATAGAACAGAGCTGTTGTTGCCATTAATTCTTTGATGTGTCCTCTCCTGCTAACGTTTATAAGCAAATTCAAATATGCCAAAAAAATAGTGAAGAATCATTCCTGTATTTAAAATAGTTAGTGAATATGTGTTGTTCTTTTAATACCATTAAACATTTAGGGCCAGATATTCAAAGGTTAGCACAGGGCAGAATCATTGAGCTGGACTAGTGCCGAATTTGAGCCCAACTGCTATATTGAAAGGACATTTAGCACCAGAGCTAGGTGTTAGCACTGATACTAAATTATAATATATGCAAGGGAGTGACTGAAGGGAGGAGCCCTGAATGCTGGTGCACTGGCATATTCAAAAGGAACCAGAAGGGGGACAGGATCAGATCTACAGGACAGTAGCTGCTTCTTTTTGTTTTTACATTGTTTCTTGTGGATTCTACTTGTAGAAGGTTATTTCTTCCTTTCTTACTACTAAGGGGCTAGCAGGGTATTGTTTGGGGCTGTTGGAATTTTGAAATTTGTTTTGGTAGCTATAAGTGGGCTCATTTGTTTGATGATTCACTGTGTGGCAGGCTGCATTTGTAGAGCCTACTTCTTCTGTTTTAAAATATAATTGGTGTGATTTAACTGGGTCTGTTTCTTTGAACTGGAGACCTATATCTTCTAATTCCAAGCCTATTTGATGTGTTGTTGGTGAAGCTGTTTGAATTGGAGTCCTGTTTCTTTGGGTAGCAAACCTATTTTGGGGACTTAGAGTAGAACTGTGATTCATTGTTGCTGGCTTCACTAGCTGCAAAGTTTTAGTGCAGAGTGGGGAAGGGTGCTAATGGTCTGGCCAGGTCTCACTCAGTTAGGGAGGCAGAGCTGAATCAGGTGTGGTGTCAGTGCTTTGGTTTCTCAGAAGGAACTAGAGGGGGACAGGATCAGATCTACAGGACAGTAGCTGCTTCTTGTTGTTTTTACATTGTTTCTTGTGGATTCTACATGGTAGAAGGTTATTTCTTTCCTTTCTTACTACTAAGGGGCTAGCAGGGTCCTGTCTGGGGCTGTTGGAATTTTGAAATCTGTTTTGGTAGCTATAAGTGGGCTCATTTGTTTGATGATTCACGGTGTGGCAGGCTGCATTTGTAGCTTATTTCTTCTGTTTTAAAATATAAATGATGTGATTTAACTGGGTCTGTTTCTTTGATTTGGAACCTATATCTTCTAATTTCAATCCTATTCTGATGTGTTGTTGGTGAAGCTGTTTCAATTGGTGTCCTGTTTCTTTGAGTAGCAAACCTATTTTGGGGACTTTGAGTAGAATTGTGATTCATTGTTGCTGGCTTCACTAGCTGCAAAGTTTAGTGCAGAGTGGGGAAGGGTGCTAATGGTCTGACCAGAGGCTGCTACCTGATTGTTTCTGGAAGACTTGGGTTGGTCCCACCCCAAACCCCTCACCCCCAAACCCCTCACCCACCCACCCCTGGTTCATGATTTCCTTTATACCAGGGGTTCTGACATCACTTCTCAAACAGGCAAAGGATATGCACCTGTCATAGCAGAAGCAGACATTCAGGAAAGGAACAGCAGCAAATGAAGAGGTGACTGCTATCTCAGTGGAAGGAAGTAAATGCAAATCTAGGAGCTTTCATTATTGCTTCTTCACATTGATACTGCATTGGGGAAAGGAGGAGTAGGAGTTTGAAGAAGGTTGTGCAATGGCTACTTAAAGTCTCTTTTGAGCATGGATAGGAAGGATAGGAATATAAAAAGCAGTGCTCAATATATCTAAACATATACAACAAAGGAGGTAAGGAAATAAAGAAAAGAATGTTTTGCTCTGATAAAGGGGAGAAGGAAGACTTGGGAGAGTGTTTGGTATCTTGCATCTGGAAGGGTGGGGGTCATTGGTGGGAATGACAGCAATGGGTAGGGTGGTAGCTGCAACAACTGTGGTGCACCAATCTTTCTAAAATTGCCTGGAGTGTGGGAGGATGTTTAGTGTGCAACCACATAGAAAACTTCGAAAATAGATTGAGGGTCTACAGGAGGAACTAAGACAGGCAAGGCAGATTGGGGTGGGTTTAGCCCAATACTGGAAGGAGGAAGAAGGGAGATGAGGGAGGCGATTTAAGCCAACAGTGGTGAGTAGAGGGTCAGAAGAAGGAAGCAGAGACAAAGGGCCCAGGCCAGAAGAACAATTGCCAGGGAAACCAGGTCAGAGACAAAAGACAAATGGAAGGAGGAGATAGGGACATGTGAGGGGAGGCAAGAAGTGGCAAAAGTCATGGAGTGGAAAGGAGAGAACAGGTTACTATGAAGAGAGGAGGAGTAGGCATTTGTGAAGGGTCTTCAGAAAATAGTTTTGCACTGCTAGAGAGGAAGAAGGTGGAGGAGAGAATTGATGAAATTAGAGGAGTAATTGATAAATGCCTGGACCAAACTGGAGCTGGGGAAATTCTGCTGGGAGAATTGCAACAGGGGTAAAAGGGGGAAATAATGTGCAGGAGGAAGAAGAACAGCTGGAAATGAGAGGGAGATGAATGGAAGCAAGCAGAGAGTAAGAAGGGTGGAATCTTAGTGCTGGGGACTCAATACTAAGAGGAGTCATGTGGGTAGCAAGGGGAGAGGCATTGTGGCATTTGGGAGGCCATGCCAGGAATGACAAGCGGAAAGGGTGGGACAATCTGTTATGAAATATGCTAGAAGGGTAGGGACAAGCCTCATTTAATTATACATCTTGGGACAAATGACCTGGCTGACAAGACAGTAGATATAGTCCAGAGGAGGTTTGAGGAACTAGCACAATTATGTGAGGGGCAGGAAGATCAGTAACTTTTCAGAGATACTCAAGTGCCAAAGGCAAGCACAACAAGAAAGCTGAGAATAGAGGAATTTTATGGATGACTTAGAACCTGGTGTTGTGCTAAATGGTATGGGCTGTTCAGGGGTGGGAGGGACCTGGGAGGACAGTAGTCTCTATGCCAAGGACAGACTACACTTGAGTGAGGAGGGAAAGAAAGTGTTGAAACAGAGGATGGAGGAGTACATAGAGGAAGTTGGGAATTTAAACTAGGAGTGGGGTGGAAATTGGGAAGAGATATGCAGAGACCACAGGTTGGGAAACCATATGAGCTTGCCCCCATAACAGTGACAAAGGACAAATGGCAAGTACTATCGGTGATGCTAGGAAAGGGGGCAGGATGGGAGGAGGGAAAAGGTGGAAGGTGGTTGCCCTTAATGCTAGGAGCCTTGGGAGGAAAACTGCAGAGTTACAGGTGCTCATGGCAGAGGGAGAGGTGGACATTGCAGCCATCACAGAAACATGGGCCACCCAATACAATGACTGGGACTTGTCTGTACCAGGGTACAGGTTATTTCACATAGGGACAGGGTGATTGGGAAAGGAGGGGTGGCACATATGTGAAGGAAGGACTGAAGGTGTAAGGGAGGAAGGGGAGGAGGGTAGTATGGAGTCACTTTGGATACAAATCCAGGATTCCAAGAATAGGATTTTAGAATGGGAGTGGTGTACAGGCCACCATCTCAGATGGAGGAGTTAGACCGGAACTAGCGGGACAGATCAGGAGGACCTGCGAGAAGGGTAGTGTGGTGATTGTGGGGACTCAACATGCCAGGAGTGGACTGGAGTACCCAACAACCAGGAACAGAAGGGAGCAGGTACTGCTGGATGCCTTCCAGGACAGCTTCCTGCTGCAACTGTTCAGTGAACCAACCAGGTTAGGGAATACCTTGACCTTGTGCTGGCAAATGGGGACTTTGTGAGAGAACTTACAGTGGAGAAACCGCTGTCAGAGACTGACCACCACCAGTATGGCTCACATTGGATATGGGCAAGGAAGGAGGGAATCTGCACAAGAATGCTGGACTTCAGGAGGGCCAACTTTGGGAGGATTGGGGAAGTGGTAAAGGGTACCTGGCCAGAATTCAATCTAGTATGGACACTAACCAGAGGTGGGAGCTCATAAAGCTGGGGATAGTGGAGGCAACCAAACCTGCTGCAAAGCCCAGAGCAAGAAGGCTAGGGCTAAGAAACCGAGCTGGTTGAGCAAGGAGGTCATGAAAAGGTAAGGAGGAAAAGAGCTGCCTTTAGGAAGTACAAGAAAACAGGGAGGGAGGACAGGGAGGGGTACTGACAGAATCAAGGAGGTGACAAGGGCAGTAAGGGAGCCAAAGCATCTACGGAACTCAGGCTGGCAGAAGGCATTAAGAAGGGGAGAAGGACTTCTTTAAGTACATCAGGGAGAAACAGAGCTGTAAGGACCACATAATAAGGATTAGGAAGGAGGAGAGTTGGGTGGAAGCAGGGTGCGATTAGACAGAAGCACTAAATGAGTACTTCTGCTCAGTATTTACTAAAGAGAAGAGGGGTGACACCCAAGGTGGCAGAAATGGCAGAAACGGGGGGGAAGGGTGACAGATGGGAAACTCATGGAGGGCAGAGTTCGAGAGGGTTTGAAGGCACTGAGGGTGGACAAGGCGCAAGGCCCAGATGGCATCCACCCCAGGGTACTGAAGGAGCTGGCAGAGGTCCTTGCAGGACCTTTGGCAGACCTGTTTAATGCCTCACTACATTCGGGGTGTGTTCTCAGGACTGGAGGATGGCTCATGTGGTGCCCCTCCACAAGAGTGGCCCCAAGGATGAACCGGAACTACAGACCAGTGAGCCTTACATCCATTGTGGGTAAGCTAATGGAGTCTATCCTGAAGGAGAGGCTGGTGGCCTTCCTAGATGCCAAAGGACTACAGGACAGCAGACAGCATGGCTTCATACGTGCAGATCCTGCCAAACCAACCTGGTGGGGTTCTACGACTGGGTAACTGAGGCAACTGGACAGGGGCCATGCAGTGGATGTCCTGTATCTAGACTTCAGAAAGGCATTCGACTCGGTGCCGCATGGAAGGCTGGGAAGGAAGTTAGTAGGCACAGGGGTGAGTGAAAAGCTGGTGAGATTTGTAGGAAACTGGCTCAGGGAAGGCAACAGAGGGTGGTGGTGGGGAGCTCTCACACCCAAAGTCAGTGACGAGCGGTGTTCCACAGGGCTTGGTGTTGGGACCAGTGTTGTTTGGGATATTAATTGCAGACATATCATGGGACAACAAGAGCAAGATCAGTCTGTTTGCTGATGATACCAAGGTAGGTGCAGTGGTGGATGACCTAGGGGGTGGCAGGGTGCAGGATGATCTGGCAAAGCTTGAACCTGGTCAGACACCTGGAAACTGGGGTTTAATGCCAAAAGTGCACGGTGCTGCATTTTGGGATGAAAACCCAAGGAGGAGTTACCAGCTGGGGGAGTGCAGCTAGCCCAGACAGAGGAGGAGAAGGATCTGGGTGTGCTCATTACAGGGTCAATGAACAACTCTGCATGATGTGGAAGGCAGCTGCAAAGGCCAACAAAATGCTGGGTTGTATTGCAAGGGTATATCCTCGAGGAGGGAGGAGGTGATTCTGCCACTGTATTGGTCATTAGTTAGTACTGCAGTACTAACTGGAGTACTACGTGCAGTACTGGCGCCTGTATCTGAAGAGACATTAAGTTACTGGAGGGTGCAGAGGGCAACAAAGATGATCAAGGGCTGGGGAACTTATCATATGAGAGGAGGCTGAGGGAGTTGAACATGTACTCACTGGAGGAGAGGAGGGACAAGGGTGACATGATTAAAACCTTTAAATATATGAAAGGAATAAACAAGACAGGTACAGAGGGGCTGTTAAAGTAAGGAGGGAGGGCCACCAGGGCCATGATATGAGACTGGAGGAGGAAGGTTCAGGAGGAGATGAGGAGACACTTTTTACAGAGAGGTGGTGGCTGGGTGGAATGCACCTGCAGAAGTGGTATCCAGTAGAACAGTGGACTGCTTCAAAAGGGATGGGACAGGACAAGGGAAGGGTTAATGAAGGGAAGGGGCAAGGGAGGGCAGCTTCAGAATAAGGGGTGCTAGCTGCACATTTGAGCAGACTTGATAGACCTCTAGGCCTTTATCTGCTGGCAAATTTCGTATGTTCATAAAGTTTAGTGCTGCGTTACAGGCATTAGCGCAACCTGTAGCGCGGCGCTGATTGAGCCAGTAAAGGCTGGTGGTAATGTGCAGGCAGTAATGTGGTGGTGGTGCCCCTCCCAAAGCACAGTTCCCATCCCTAGTATCCACCCATGACATTTCCCTGAGTAGTCTAGTGGTCCACCCCGCACATATCCGACCCCAGTTGAAATAAAAATCCTTGTTTTAATAGTCTAGTGGTCCCTCACTCTCAGCATGTATCCTGACCCCTTTGAAATAAAATCACATTTTCCTGGTAGTCAGTGGTCCTTCATAGTAGTGACACTGACACCTCCCATTTGGAGCATCAGAACAGAGCTGGTGACTGGCTCAGCCCTCCTCTCACCACCATGGCCGCCACCAACTGATACTGCTCCTTCCTACCCTCAGTCAGCGGCTGGCTGTGGGGGTGAGAGGGGCTGAGCCAGTGGCCGGCCTCTGTTCTGAGATGCTTTTTGATGACAGGGTGTCAGTGTCACTGCCGGGTGGGGGCACCACTAGACTACCAGGGAAATGGAGTGATTTTTATTTCAACTGGGGGTCGGATACATGCTGGGGTGGGCAGACCACTAGACTACCAGAGAAATGAATGCTTGTTTATGTAAATTGGGGTTGGGATATGTGCAGGGGTGGGGGGACACTAGACTACCAGGCAAACATTTTTTATTTCAACCGGGGTCAGGATACATGCTGGGGGTGAGGGGACCACTAGACTATCAGGGAAATGAGTGATTTTTTTATTTCAACCAGGGTCGGGATACATTCTGGGAAGTGGGGAACCACTAGATTACCAGGTAAATGAATGTTTGTTTGTGTAAACCGGGGTTGAGATACATGCGTGGGGAGGACCACTAGATTACCAGGGAAATGAGTGTTTTTTATTTCAACCAAGGGTCGGGATACATGCTGGGGGACCACTCGACTACCAGGAAACTAGTGATTTTTATTTCAACTGGGGTCAGGATAGGTGCTGGGGTGGGGGGACCCCTAGACTACCAGGGAAATGAGTGATTTTTTATTTCAACTGGGGGTCAGGATATGTGATGGGTGGGGGACCACTAGTCTACCAGGGAAATGAATGCTTGTTAGTGTAAATTGGGGTTGGGATATGCTGTGGGGGTGGGGAACCACTAGACTACCAGGGAGTGGTACCAGCACACGTGGGAACAGGGACCATGACAGCTGAGAAGGGCTGCCTGGCCCAGCCTGTCTGCCCAGGTCCCTATATACTGAATGGCTGTGCTGCACAGCCCAGTGACCCCACAGCTGACATCCCCACCCACAGGTTTGCCTTATACCTTCCCCATGCAACTTGTGGTTCCACCCACACCTGCTGTGGGCTGCCCTGTTGGTGTGGGGTGGGGTATCATCCAGGGCAAGTGTGGCCACTGGTAGCGTGTGTATATTGCTATATATATATATATATTCTTGTGTCTCTGTATCTATCTATAATTATAGATCACTACAGATCTAGATATCTATCTATCTATATATATGTAGATCATTATGTACTGCTTGCAGTGCTGCATAGTATGTTGTATGCACTGCTTGTACCTGCCAGCACACAGTTCCTGCTGCTTCAAGCCTGTGCTTCTATTCTGACCAACAGGGGATGCTGTGGGCATGCCTTGGCCTGCAGCATTCAGCCTGTACTTCCATTATGACCAAAAGGGGAGCTTTGTGCTCCATACAGTAGCACCAGGCAAACTGCATGATAATGTATGCTAAGCAGCACTTAATGAGATGCAAATGTAACTGTTTGCCCACTGATTGCCTAAGTAGGCTCATTTGTATGGGAGCTTTGAATATAGCTCCTTGCCCCAGGCTAACCAGTTTGCACCGGTTACTGTGTTAGCGCTTGTGCAATCAGGGTTAGCCCCGGGCAAACCTCACTTCGGCATAGCACACTAAGCACAGTTCTGCAGTGTGTGGCTTACGTGTTGTTTGCAGTCATACTGCTCAACTGTCCCTGATTTTCAGGGATGTCCCTGAATTTACCTCAAACTTTTATTCTGTCCTTACTACAAATTGTGTTTCCATGACCAAACAGTGGGTTTGTAGGCATAACATAATGTCAGACATTAATGTTACAGATGTGCTCTTCCTTAGAAAATGCATTTTACACTACACCACTTATTCTACTAGCTTACTGAGTGGATATCACCAATTTTTAAGGTGTATCCCTGATTTTAAATCTTTGTCCATGATTGTTTTAAGCCTTGTCCCTGATTTATGAGGCAGGAGGTTGAGAGGTGTGCTTGCAGTAGCTATGAGACAGATCTGTGTAGTCACACACAATGTTCTCCACCTGCAACACTGGCTTCCTACAGAGTCTGATGAGCTGCAGTTGCAGTTTGCACTTCCCTGTTGCTATATTCAGTGCTGTCTTATTCCCAGGCTGTTTTACCCTGCACTCCCAGACCAGTTTGCCCGGCTTCTTAGACTGCTATATTCAGCAGGATTAGCAAGGGTTATTTCCTTTGAATATAGTTGCTTTGTGCTCCGGGCTAAGTTTGCCCACCTGGCAGTGCTAATTTAGCCCCAGAGCAAAGTTTGAATATCTGGCCCTTAGACTTTCTTGTTTGATGAACATTCAACAATGACATCTAAATCCAATCTTAAGTACTCTGTGGAAAACTTGGGAGCTGTCTTATAAACAACTGTAAGATATCATATTGAGTATAATTAATGTTTTAGGCTGTAGGACTTATTTCATTCTCTGTTCTATTGCACTTTACTCATATTTGCATGTAATTAAAATTATTAATATTATAGTATTTTAGCAGAAAAATAATTAAAGGTCCTACTTATGTCTACTTATGTCACTCAACTTCTTAATTTGATGGGTTTTTTTTAATCTGAGCTGCCTTATGATTCATGGTGTAGATTATGTTGTAGACATAATATGTTTACCTTATGTCACTTTAATGAGCTCCAGTTTCTGCATAGTTTTACATTTGGATGTTGACTAAGCATAGTGATATTTAGGACTCCATTTGTAAGCATATGTTCAGCAGGTAGCACACTTGCATCTGAAACTAGGAGATCAGAAGGTTGTGGGTTCTAGACCCACACCAGGCAGTTAGGTTAAATCCTAATACTGACACTGTAGTGCAGCATGAGGGGTGCTGCATTCTGAGGTGACATCTTTCAGATGAGATGTTAAACCAAGGTCCCATCTGCCTAGTCTGAAGGTAGTTCAGGTAGAATTTAAAGATCTCATGGCACTTCTAGAAAAAGTAGGAAATGTGCCCTAGCCAAATTTCCCATTCACTGAAAAATACCACCAACAGCTTAATCTGGTTCAAGGTCAGTTGACATTCATCTATATCCTCCCTGGGTCATGCCTGAAAATAGGCAGAATTTGTCTAGTGCACTTACCCAGTCAACAAAATGAAATAAAAATAATATGCACCAAGTATTAGCAGCATGTAAACTTTTATTATTATGCATCATGTAGCATCACCCACGGATAGTTCACTGTGGCATTCAATTACACCTCCTCCACACATGCATCACATGTGTACAAGCATGCACACACACAGACACACACACACACACACACACACACACATATATCATATCTTTCCCAAACCTGATCCCATTTTTTTTGGCAGAGCTAAATAAGCAGCTGGGATAAATGCTTTGGATAAGGCTGTAATCCACAGCATTTATAATGTCACTAAAATGTGGTGGCTAGCTGTGGGGGTTGGATAACAAATACCCTGTCATAAATGTTCTGCACTCCTGCTTCTATATATTCTGCTATTAAGAGATACCTATCTATTTGAAACTGGCCCATATCCTGCCAGCCTACTTGAGATGGTTGTCTGGTAGTCACTAGGTAAATGATAAGTAAACACATTTTATTCCTTCATCAAAGAAATCATTCACTGTGGTCTAGTTGCAGCCCCTATGGTTAAATAGCAGTACTGGTCATAGAAATCTATATCCTATGTTGGCATGCTGCTGTATGGAGGACATTCACATTGTGACTGGATCTGTCTTCCTTTTCTTTCCATTGAAGCACAGAGCCTGGGAGAGGTCCACCTCTATGCCACTACTCACCCATGGTTCTCTATGAATATATATTGGGTAGCCAGGGTCATAGAATGCCATCATTGCAAAATGCAGAAAGTTACATTATAGTTCACTAATGATCTTTAGGCTGGAAAGAAACCAAGAAGCACATCCAGACTGCCTCCCACTACTCAGAAGAATAATTTCAGACCACCCATTTTATTATTATGTATTTTGCTGGAAAATGGGTTTCAGATTAATATGCTTTTCCTGGCCAAAAGAAAATGTATGCAATAATCCTATATGTTCTTTTGAAGTCTGTTTACTCATGCTGGGTAGAAACAGCAAATTCCAGTTTTTAAAAAATATCTAAACATTTTCTGGTATTTTGACTTTGGCAAAATTTGAATCCTCTGAACATGTTGCTTGAATTTTGTCATCTTCTACAACATGTTGTGGCTGATTTGTGGAATAATACAATAATTGTGGAATAAAGTTCTGCAGAACTTCATTCATCAGTTTAATCCATCAATCAATAGTAGATGCAATAATTTTGCTGTGTCATAGGTAAAATCTCAATACATACAGTCATTCCACCCTTCTAAGTCAGAATTTTGAGAACATTGCCAAAATGCATTTTCAAAATTTCATGGAAGTGAAACTCTGACTCTTGAAGTGATTTTGCTGGTGGAATCTGATATCTGCACAGCAGTATTGCTCATGTTTACTGTCAACCATGTTTTGGGGCTATTACATATTCTGAATAAACTCTATGAAAAGAACATTTTCTCTTATTGGTTTTGAAATTGGATCTTTAAATTGTATTTGATGCCCTCCTGTCAAGTAATCTTCCTCCATTTTGTTTTGCATTTGAATATTTTTCTAGTGTTGCATTTCTGCTTATTTCATAAATGCAAAATAATCCCTCACTTGGTCACCAGTCCTTCATTCTTATCAGCCTCAATTCATGTAATCTAGACTCATAACTTACAGTAGGCTCTCAAGACCCCATAATATTTGTGTTGTCTCTTCTTGCACTCTTTCCAGTTTTGATTTCTTCTCTTCCAAGTGTAGTGACCCAAACTGTGATTCATAATCCATGTGCAGTTTTATAAGACTCCTAAATAATGATAAGATGACATTATTTCCTCTTGCGCTTAAATTTTACTAGCTTCATTCCCTAAGCATGTTAGTTATTTTTCCATATTGTCCTGCAGTGCTCCATATGACTTAATTTGTTACTGTAATCCCTAAATATTTTCTTCCTGTGTCTGTTGTACCATTGTATCCCCTAGATAGTATTTTATCTTCCATATTCAAAATCTGAGTGCATAACTTTACATTTATCTGTTTTAATTCTATTACATATTTAACAGGTCCTAACAGTATAACTGAAAACTTCAGAAATTATGACATCTTCTGATAGCAATACCCAGACTACCAATGATATACATAATCACATCAATAGTTACAATCAATCATTGCCAAAACAAATATATATGTATTAGGGATTCAGTAAAAAATTACTGATAGGTACTCAACCAGAGGCAATAAAGAGAACATAACCAGTTGCAGCTACATGGGGCAAAAATAAAGGATATAGCTTTCTACTGCCTGGGATATTTCAATCAATAACAATCCCAAAATTGCCTTATTACATGTGGAACAAATGACATTGGGAGACATGAGTTGGATAGTGTTATTGAAGATACTAAATTATCCAGTAAGACCCTTCAAGATCTAAATGTAGTTCTAATTATCTTTTAAATTTTACCGCATTTCCAGACCAAGTTACAAAAGACTAAAAAGTATAAAATATTACAATAACTGGTTAAGAAGATGGTGTCTGGAGAACAACATTGATTGCATTAGACTTAGAATTATTAGACAATAGACCTAACTTATATGGGTACGACTGTTTACATCTTAGTAAACAAGGTTCAAGACTCCTGGGAAGCATTTATAACAAAAAGCTACAAGACTACACAATGGTAAAAACAAAATTATAAGGAAGGGTCAAATCAAATTGTACTACAAACTCTTTTCAAACTAATAATCCAAAAATAATTAAGGTACATCAAAAGAATAATAACAAAGAATTTACGTTTTATTTATGAATGCACGTAGTTTACATCATGGTAAACTGGACGAACTAGAAATAGTATTGAATAGGGACAATATTGACATAGCAGCAATAACTGAAACATGGTAGGGGACTCATCAAATTGGAACATTAATATAAAAGGCTACAAAACATATTATAAGAACAGATCAACAAAAAAGGTGGATGGGTTGCCTTATTTATTAAAGAGTGTATTGTATCTAATCCACTATGTAATTTGGACCGATAATACCAATGAAACTATTTGGGTTGAAATTATAAATCAAAAGCATAAAAATTATAATAGGAGTATGCTACAGACCACCTGATACTGACACTGTAACCAATAAAGCAATCTTAAAGGAAATATCAGATAAAACCAATAAACATATCATTATTGTAGGAGACTTTTGTGTGCCTGGGATAAACTGGATCACTGGTACAACTATAACCAATCAAGAAAGTACTTTTCTTGATATGTTTGAGATAAACAATGTAAAGCAGTTAATATCTGAACCAACTAGAAATTCTAATATCCTAGACTTATTACTAACCATAATTCCTGATAATACCAAGAATATTAAAGTTAAAGAACCCTTATTAAATTCAGATCACAACACCATAACTTTTGATATTAACTTTAGGGTTAATACAATATCTGGGAAAACATCCTTTAAAAATTATACTTGGCCAATATTGTTCAAATTGTGGAGACACTATATACTTGGGATTGGGAGAATGGATTGAATAATCTTGAAAATCTATGGATTAAAATCAAAAATAAAATTCTAGAATTAGAAGCTAAAGTGGTCCCTGACTAGATTATTTATAACAATAAGGGAAACTACTTATTTGGCTAACCTTATTAAAAAGAAAAAGGCAAAGAGATAACTACTGTTACAACAAAAATAAGCACAAATATATTCTTAGGAAGCGTAAAACAAAATTAGATCTGAAAAATTAAATCTGAAATGAAATGATCATATTTAAATGATGGGTGTAAAAGCTTCTTTCCTATGTAAAATAAAAAAAATCCTACAAAAATCTATTGGACTCCTAATAATAGGGTCTACTGAAATTTCAACACCTCAAGACATGTGTTTTCAGTAAAACCACAACATCAACCTCAAAACCAACTGCTAACACACCTATATCTGATAAGAATAAGATAAGTAATAACTAAAACTGAAATTAAAGCACAGTTAGACAAACTTAACACCAATAAATCACCAGGACCTGACAAACTGCATCCTAGATTTATTAAAATGATTTCTAACTGGTTAATTGATCCTTACTCAAAATATTTTCATTGTCCTTATCAAGCAGAATTATCCCAACAGACTGGAAACTGCAATGATAACTCCTATTTTAAAAAGGGAGTAGTCAGTTATGTGGCAAATTATCGACCCATTAGTCTAACCAGTAATTTGGGGAAATTATTTGAAGCTATATTAAAAACAAATTAGAGGAAGATATGATAATAAAAGGATAACTGACATATCTTAACATGGTTTTAAAATGCAAGATCTTGCCTTACTAGCAATCTAACATTTTATGAAAAAGTAAGTGAACTCATTAATAATACAACACCGGTAGATATTATCTACTTAGATTTTTCAAAACCTTTGATAAGGTTCCCCATCAAACATTAATTTAAAATGAATAAACTAGGAATTAACAGCTTACTGGTGAATTAGTTAGATGAATGACTCAAAAACAGTACACAAATTGTTAACATTAGAGGTTGTCAATCTTCCATAGGAATAGTGTCTAGTGGTGTGCCACAGGGCTCTGTCCTTGGGCCAGGTGTTATTTAATGTGTTTATTATAGACATGACTTCGAATCTACATAATCTGGTCATTAAATTTGCTGATGATACCAAAATAATAGCTAAAGTTAAAAGAAAAGAAGTTATTGAGCAAATTGAACAAGACCCAATTACATTAGAGACCTGGACACATGACAGCATGGAATTTAATAACAATAAATATGTGGTAATGCACCTTGTTGAACAAAATCATTTTCACCAATACACATTAAATGGTTTAACACTAAGCACTGTTACAGAAGAAAAGGATCTTGGTGTAATCATAACCCTGACCTGAATTTTAGCAAGCACTGTGGTTACTTGGTAAAAAAAAAAAACAATCAAATAACAGGATGTATAAGAAAATCTTTTCATATCTAGAAACAGAGGCCTGATATTCAAACTGCACCAGGCAGTGGTGCAAGCCTAGTGCAGCTCAACTGTTGTGAAGGGGTGTGGCCTGGGTGATATTCAGCGAGCTGTGCTATGGTGCAGCAGCTTTGAATATCGTGCCCTGGCCACTCCCCACTGTGCATGGTGCAGTGGCACCGCCCCAGTGCAAGTGGTCAGAGGAGCATGGAGATGTGCTAGCACAAGTGCCATTGCGCCATGCACAGCACCCTGCGATATTCAAAGGAGACATGCAAATGGGGCCATAATTTATGCAAAGGCACACATGGGGCCATTTGCATTTCATTATAGCCCCATTTGCATTCCAATAACATGCAGGTGCACTGGTCCCTTGATGACTTGCACCTGGCGCCCTGCCAGGTAGCAGCCGCTGACCACACCCCTGCAGCCCGATCACAAGCATTTGTCTAAAATATAATCCCTGTCTAATATCCCTGGTGGTTCAGTGACTGCTATGTGCTCGATCATGGGTATTTGTCTACAAACACATCCTTGTCTAATATCGGCTGGTTCCAGTGACTGCTATAAATTCTGATCGCTGGGCATCGGAATAATATACCCCCCATCCAATATCCCTTGTGGTCCAGTGGCTCACTCTGCCCAATTGTGGGCATCTGTAAAACATAAAAAGTCCTATTACCCTGGTGGTCTAGTGTACCTCCTCCCCACCTGCCCACTGGGCCCCACCACCCACTCCCCCATCAGATGGCGGGACAGCAGCACCCCACCCACCTGCCACCCCACCACCCCCTGACTGGCAGCTCGGTGGGCTGCACCCCATTGGTTCACAGCGTGAGCCAATGGGCATGCAGCCCATACCATACCATACTACTCAGTCCAGATATGTGAACTTTTCCTAGTATAACATCCTAGTATAAAAGTTCATTTTATTATTTTATCTAGTTCTGTTTGTAAGTTCAGCACTTGTTCATGTGTTTCAATCACTCTTCCTAGAGCACACTTCTGACCAAGACAAGTGAGTTCTTGGTGGGTATCCTTCTTCCTAAGTATGAATCTGTCTAGTTTTGAGGCTGGGGTGTGAACTCAACAAAACCTATTGTATGAAGCCAGCTGCTCAAACCAGTTATAAAGTTCAGTTATTTATTGAATATTTATCCTGTGAGCCAGGATCCCACGTAAGGTGTAACTTCTCACCTAATTGAAGCTTCATCATGGAGAGGATGTGGAATCTGCATTAACTACTGGAGAAATGCCTCCGAAATGTGTTTATTTGTACAGTTTAAATCCATTTTATGACTTGCAAATTTTCACATAAACAAAAATTTCATACGAAAATTATTGTATGAGCGAAATATCATTGTGAAAATTTTCATTTGTATGAAAATTGTTGTATTAATGGAAATATAAAAATGTTTTCATATGAATGAACATGTCATATGAATATTTTCATATGAATGAACATATGCAAAAATTTTGTGTGATGCTTTCTCTCATACAAATTTTCTGTTATATTTTCATCAACATGAACATTTTCATGTGAAATTTCTGTTAGTAGGAACATTTTGTATGATACTTTCATACATATGAACATTTTCATATTGTTTTAAGTTCTTCTGATGTCTAGTGACAGACCTTCTCTGATCATGGTCCCTGTAATGATTTAAGGTTTCAGGACATGAAGATTCCAGTACTATAGGACACCAATGAAACTTGGACAATCACTGCAGCTGGCTGACTATTCAGTGTATAATGCAAAATAGATGATCCAACCGGAGACAGACAAGATCCCCATCACTTCAGTCAAATGCTATGGTCTTCATCGAGTAAGTTGCCTCCAGGAAACCCACCACCAATTTAAGATCCCTGTTTAAAGAGAGACAGTAATGAGCAGAACTGTTTATATAGTCTTACAACACAGCATCTCTTATTAAACCATTTCCTACATTATTTCATTAGCAAGCAATTCCCCTTAGTCTCATTTTCAAGATAATAAAGGTAGATAAACTTCTTTTAAAATTCAGTACCAAAGTAAGGAGGTGGAATGGGGGGCTGATGACCAAGGAAGGGCCCTCAGCTAACAGGAAGGGCACAAACATAGCTACATTTAGACCTAAATCACCAAAACATGTTGCTACAGTGATAAAACCATGACATTAAATATTGGAACTGATTTCATTAACAGTATGATCACTGTATGGGTGTCTCATTATTTTCTCTCAAAGCGATGGGACTCAATTAAGGACATTGTGCATTGATGCAAGACCATAAATAAAATGAAAACACTCATACATATAGAGATGGAGTGATTTTAAAATCCGCTGGTGAAGTGACGCGAAGTGGCACTAGCGATTGCCACTCCGCTATGCGGAGACATATAAGATCACTGGTGGACTGCCTCATTCAAACCAAGAGGTGGCACCGTGTTCAGGGATAAGATCCAATACATTTGTTTTTTGAAGTAAATGATTTACCCCATCCTAACTTCATTCTAAGGGGCCAATTGACTCCAGTGCTAAAAATTTTAGGCAAGTTGGATCCAAATTATGGTACCAGTCAAAATGATTACCAAGGGCACTTCTCTCACTGTTGTTAATAATTGCCCTAAGATGTCCCTGTATGCATGTTTTAAGAGGATGGATTGACCTGCCTTCATAGTGTATGAAGCAGGAATGTCATGCTATGTACACTACAAATATAGGCAAACAAGAAATAAAGTTATTAATTGCCACTTTCCTGTTATTGTGTGGGTGCACCTAGACATCCTCTTCTTTGGCATAAAGGCAGATATTGAAGTTCCACATCTGTGGCAAGCTGTTGGTATTTGAGGTAACCAGGTATATAACGTTTGGTGTCTTGTGGGCTGAAGTGACTCCAAACAAGGCATCACCTAGATTTGATGCTTTTGTAAAGATCACTCTGGATTCTCACCCACTTCCTCGTTCAAGATTGGATCTGTTTTTAAAATGTACCAATATCTGTAAACTGCATTACCTATTTTCCTGCTAGGTTATTGTATTGTGTAAAAATGTAATCATCTATTTGTTTTCCTATTTTAAATCTAGGGGTTAAAGGGTGCTTTGTTACAAACTATTGGCCTTTTCAAAAGCAGTCTTCAAAACTGCATTGCTATATCCTCTATTTTTAAATCTGGTAGTTATTTCTTCAGCCTGGATCAGGAAATCAGAATTTTGTGAGCAGTTCCACCTGATTCTCATAAACTGACTGAGGAATAGACTCCTTTACTTTTGGAGGATGTGCACTATCTAGATGTAAAATACAACTAGCAGCAGTGGATTTCAATACCCCATGATATCTGTTACATATCCTGGTTTTGATCTTAGTTCTGTATCTAGAAAAGTAATAGAGACTTTTCCAATCAAATGGGTAAATTTCAGGCAATTAATCATATTAGTGAGGTAGTCCATAAGTCCATTATTTCACCAAGTACAAGTTCAGTACCTTGCCAAATGCATAACAATTATCAATAAAGCAATACCAATGTACCACTTTATTGGCAAAGGGTTATTCTGAGTATTGTAAATGTATTGCTCCTCCCATTGGCCCATAAATAAATTGTCATATGATGGGGCCATTGAGGCACATTTGTGTCTGAAAAATGTTTTATTAAACATGACATAAGTCTCCTTAAACTGCTTGATGACTGTAGTAATCTGTGTTATAATGTTTATATGTTGTCTGTATCTTGTTTCATTATAAGTCTGTCTTTTCCAGTGACTGTTATTATATGTTTGCAGTGGTGGAAGAAGTGGGCTCAATCCACTCTGCAAAGTGATTCCGCAGACAAAAGGTGGATTCACGAATTACTCCATAATGTGACGAATTGCCGATGTTATAATAAGAGGAATGCAAAGTGCATTGGAAACAGCTTCCGCATTACTCCACCTCCACTGGTTATTTCTCTTTCAATTTCTAATCGCGAGTACATTGATGGCAGTTCACTTCGCCTCACTTCACCTTGTTTTTAAGCTCCGAAGACAGATTTTGCAGTGATTCATGGGAGTTCAGGTCACATGGCTCTATATTGACCTGCACAGCCTCAGTTCGAGATAGTATGAGTAGGAAGGAATAGGAGACAGTGTGCTCTGATAGCTGTCTGTAGGAATCTTTTAAAGCTGTTCAAAAGCATTTTTGCTTTTTGGGGGATCAACTGTAGTTTATCGATTGTTGAAAACCCTCCTGTGTTCATATCATCGAGTGTTTTTGTTTGTGTGGATTTTGAATGTAAATTTACAACATTGAGTGTGTGTGGTGAAAGACAGTGAAGCGTTCTGTGTGGGGAGGGCATATCTGTGTCTAGGTAGATTTAAGTTGGAGAACTAGTGATTTCTTTGTGTTTTGGTGTTATTTTTGTTATATAACTGACTGTGTTGCTGTACACATAGTAAAATGGTCAGTAATAGTACAAATTGTCTTGCTGCAAGTTGTGTGAATGTGGTGCAGCATTTCATAAGGTCAGGTTGTTTAAATTACAAATTTACATTACATGGCACTAAGTACTCTGAATTTTTGCATTTGCATCGCTTTCCTCATTCAGCATTGTACACAGAGTGTTCTGTGTTGTGTGTGCAGTGCTAGTGCATCAAATATAATACACCTTTTAAAATTTGTGACACAGATCAGTGTAAGTGCAACTAAGAGCAGCAGTGTGAACCTGCTATCCACTGCAGCTGCCTGATTTTGTTCTCTTGATCGTGTTCTCTGTTCTTAGTTTTGTTGCTTGTAGTGCCATAAAAATCAGCACTGTCTGTATTCAGTGCCCCCCACCCCACGTTGAAGACTGGACGGTTTTGTGACCCCATCAGCACCACTGGTTATGGAAGTTGTTTTAATTCCATGATAGTGTCACAACACAGTAGTCTCTAATCTGTTGCTGAAGCCACAATTGTTTATTTTGCTTCACAGCCAGCTAGCGAGTAGCAACCCTCAGTCATAAAGTAGAATGTATCAAAATCTGAATTTGGTAATAATATTTGTGGTTGATCCCCCAAAGTGCCAGCAAAGGCGTGCAAATAAAGATGTTTCTGGCCATGGCAATGTTGGCAGTAAGAGGGTCTGTGAGCATGGTAGTAGTATCACGGATGAAGAAGTGCACTGCTGATGTGAGGAAAGGTATTCTCCTGCAATGTTTTTGCAGCCCAATCAGTAGCTTCACTGATAGTTGGAGGAGATGATGTTTTCCCAGCAGGTGGTGTTAGTGTTACTGGTGTTAGTGATGGTTGAGGTGGTGTTAGCATTGTTGCATCAAGTTCTAATTCTGACCAGTATACCATATCCAAACATACTGAGTATGAAGCAGTGCAAGTGGTGACAGCGATTCTGATGATCATGTCAATGATAGCATACAATGTGATATTCCATCCACCGTGGCACTTAACGTCACTCATTTTCCATGCAACAGTGATTCACAGTGTGGTGAAAAAATATCAGGTGATGGTGGTGTAGATGCTGATGATGAATGTGATGATGCTGATGATGATGATGTTGCTGTTGTTGCAACATGCAATACACATGTTAGCATCAAGCAGAAGATGTGGATGTGTGTGACAGTGGCGTTGATGAATATGATGATGATTTAATTGACCCCAGTCGGAACTGGAGAAAAAGAAATTAAAAGTGGCTGTGTCTGAATCTGTTTGCAGGAATCCCCCCGCATAAAACTTGTGATTTACCGGTTTCAGTGGATGATGATGATGATGATGATGATGATGATGATGATGATGACCCAGTACTTAATATGATAGGTAGTCGTGGTGGTCAGTTGCAGTCCAGGTGTGCAGTGCCAGAAACATCACATGCCCTCCCCCAATTCTGTGCACATCATCATGGACATGTTAAAAGCAGAGCATCACAGTCCCTTGTTTGGGATTTTTGTTGAAATGCAAATGATGAATCAGTTGCAATCTGCCAGGTTGCCAAGTGCGTGTGAGTTGAGAGGTAAAAGGGAGGCATCTTGGGACAGGAGGACAGCATATGCATCTTAAGAATAGGCACTTGCTCTGTGGACCCAGCACAAGCTGGCTGCTAATACCAGACTTGGGCATTCAACCCGTATCACTGGTGGCAACCATAGTCAGCATGTTATCCCTTCCATGACTGTTAAGTCCAGTAGGAAATTAAACTTGTGCAGTAATGCAGTAACAAGAGCAGAATATTACTACAGGCATGATGAGGTGGAGGACCATGATGACTTTGAAATGTTATCCGCTGCTGGTGAGGGTAGCAGTTTTGTGGTGGTGGTGGTGGTGGTGGCGAAGGCAGTATGTCTAGTGCAAGTGGTTCATTAACCCCAGTTGGAAAATCTGAAAAATAACATAATTTCTGGGTTTGTCATCATCATCTGTGCAACCGTCTTCATCAAATGTCCACACTCTACCCTGCCAATACCATTCATCACAGAGCACAACCATTTGTGACCAACAACACACCCGTGTAAAAAAAACATTTAATTCAGCCCACGTTACAGAGTGTTTTTGCGTATAAGCTGAAGTACCCCCAATCATACGGTGTCACATGAGACTTAATGCTGCTGTAAGCGGAAATGCTGGACAATCGATCCTTTGCCCTTCTCTCTTTGTGAGAATTCTGGTTCTGGTGGTTTGCTGCCGTGCCTGTCCAAAATGGAAAGTCCTATCAAAGACATACTTTTCTACCCATGCTGTTCCTGAGTTATTCCTCACTGTCTCAGACTCAGAAAGACATGCCCTTCAACATTCCTCCTCTCCATTCATCCATTTAACTATGGATAAGTGGACAAGTGGCAAAACAGCGGGAGTTCATATCTGTGAATAACTGCACACTGGGCGCGGGTGCCAGGGTTTGTTTGTGATGCTGGTAGTGTGAATAATCAGTGCAGGAAGGTGGATTGTCACGGTAGCAATCTTCTCGGAATTCACCAGCATGCAACAATTGCTATGCACAGTGTGACCTGTTCACACACTGGTGAGCACAAGTTGGACATGGTACTGATGGAAATTGACAGATGGCTAAACCCTCTGTCCCTGAGAGCTGGGTTCATAGCAAGTGACAATGGGTCAAATGTGGTGAAATGCATCACGAATGGTGTTTTTTTGTGTTCCATGCATGGCCCACTGTTAAAATCTTGTGATTCAGGAGTTTCTGCAGCACCCTGACATAAAGGAAATGCTGACCATTGCACAACGTATCTGCTCTCACTTTTCAAGATCTGAAAAGGCCCATGACCAACTCGCGGCAGTTGCAGATACAACAGCCTGCCCCAGCACCGCTTGAGCTGGAAGTTGTCATCTGATGGAACTCCACGTTATACATGGCAGAGGTTGTATGAACAATACAAAAGCCATCACAGAATATCTTGTTATGCACACTAGCATAACAGTTCTGGGAGCCTCCATGCCTATAACGCGACTGAACAGTGGTGCCTCATGGACTCTGTAATAACAATTTTGTGGCCGTTTAACATGCCACATAGGCAGTGAGTGGTGAGCCTGAATCCATCAGCCAATCAATTCCACTGCTGTGGGTGCTGAGGCAGACATTGGTGAATGTACAGCATAGCCTTTATGTTGCGGAGATGATGGTGGCAGTATGTTGCTGCAACACATGCTGACAGTATTCAACCAGAATCATCACATTGTGAGCATTCAGTGTAGTGACAACTTTACCATGGCAACAATGCTGGACCCATGATATAATATGTGGAATTGCATCAGTACTGGAGGGAGGGACTGAACTGGTAAAAATATCAGTGGTCAACTGGTTTGCTTGGTTCTTGGGCATTTTCCTCCTCATTTAAGTGTGCAGTTTTGAATTCCATATATTTTGGCAGCTCTTATTACTTTCTTAGAGTGGGATATTCAAAGGGTTGCACATGGCTCAACACTGTTGCACCATGCACAACCCATGGAAGTGCCCTAGTGATATTCAAGGGGATGTTGAGCTGCGCAATTCCTGATGCACCATGGTGCACCAGTACTGTATCGCGGTGCAAGTCGGGAGACTTGCCATGCATATGTGGCACATCTGATATTCAGCTTGGGATGTGCGGTGCATATGCAGGCACAAACCTGCCCTGTATACACATTTCAGGATTGCAGGTGAGGAGCTGCCGCCGCCGCTGACGGGGAAGCTCAGTGTTGGTCTGAGTGGGTAGGTGGGGAGGGAGGTACTGCTGGCCCCACCAGGAATTTAGGTACAACTAAAGCCCGACGATCGAGCTGGGGATCCAGTTCACTGGACCTGCCCGTGATCAGGTGGGGATCTGGTCCACTGGACCACCAGGGAATTAATTATTCATCTGCCCATGATTGGGCTGGGGATTGAGTCCACTGGACACCAAGGAATGTAATTTCATCTAAAACCCACGATCAGGCAGCGGAGAAGGTCCACTGGACCACCAGGGTATTTACATTCCACAAAACCCACGATCGGGCAATGAGGTAGGTTCCACTGGACCACCAGGGATGTGATTATATTACACCCATGATCGGGTGATGGGGTAGGGTCCACTGGACCACCCAGGAATTTAGCTGTAACTGTAGCCAGCGATCGGACTTTGGGGCATGTTGCCCACTGAGGGGCAGGGGCATTGGTCCCGACAGCTGCAGCTTAGCAGGACACCAGGCGCAAGTCACCAGGGATAGGTGCACTGCATGCAAATGGGGCCATAATGACATTCAAATGGCCCCCTTTGTTGCCTTGCATGCATATTGGCTGATTGCATGCCCAGCACTGAATATCGTGGTTGCTGCACCTAGCACACCTGCACGCGCCGCTGGTGCATCTCCCCTACTCCTCACTTGCCACTTGCGCTGGCACAGTGCCACTGTGCTATGCATGGTGTGGTGACCTAGTACATTCAATGGTGCTGAGCCATGAAGCAGCACCATTAAATATCATATGGCCCATGCCCTGTGCATCCCAGTTGCTCTGCACCCAGGCTTGCCCTGCCTGGTGCAGTCTAAATATCTGACCTTTAGTGTTCCATAATTCTTGTCTATATTTGTAAACATTATAATTTATGTTATCCCTCCTCATAATCTGGTATGCATGTTGTTGTTTTTTGGGTTTTGTTATTTGCATCCTAACTTTATGGGTATACCAGAGTGGGATTTTATCCTGCTTATTATAAGTAATTTGTCTGGTTTAAAGGTCCTCTAGTTTCAGTAATCTGGTCTTAATCCTGGACCATAACTCCCCTACAGTTGCATTGGGATCAAACCATTCCCACCTAAGTAAGGTTCCACGTATTAAGTCAAATCCACTTTACTATAATTTTAACAATTGCATTACCGAGTATAACCATAAATCTGAAATGGTGTTATAAACAGCTGCATTATGAATACAACCAAGGAGAGGTTCATGTATCTGGGGTTTGCTGGAATCCTCAACCCTATTTGTTAGAATCAGATCCAGAATGTTGTCATTTCTTGTTGGTTCATTGACCAATTGATTCAGATCACTTGCTATGCAATAATCTAAAAACATTCTCTCCTCGTTATTGGGTGCAGTATTCTGACTCTAATTGATTCCCAGGAAATTGAAGTCTCCATTAAAATGACATTATTATTAGACACAATGGTGTTCATATTGTCTGCTGTATAGCAGCATGTGGTCCCTCAGGTTTATATCAGAGGGTCTGAATATTACACCCATTAGCAGTTTTTTCATGCCATTTATCAAAAGTTTAATCCACAGTCCATCAACTGCAGCAGTCATATTTGTTTCTACTTTGGCTTCCTGCTGGGTATACTGGTCCTGACATAAAATGCCATCCCACCACCATTTTCCCTCCATATTGTTGTAATATAATGTGTAGCCCTTAATGATATTATTAAAGACACCATCTTTCTGCCAAGTTTCTGTAATGGCTACAACATCAACATCCTCATCCATCATGAGGATTTTAAGCTCATTTTTCTAATAGTATTTAAACTCCTAGCATTTGCTTGGACCAATGTAAGATATTTTTTCCTGACCATGATTTCCTAAGTGGTGTTTATTTTTGAAGATATTCTGACACTTGAATCAAAGTGCCCTTGTAATTAAATTTTTGAGTCCATTGTAGTTTGATTAATTACATCATAAAATTGGAGTCCTAATTTTCTTGTACTTTTTTATTCAAATGTAGACCATCATAACTGTATAGTCCCCATTATCAATAAATTTCTCATTCAAGGTGATACATTTTATACCTGTCTCCAAACACCACCTACAGAGCCAATTGTTATAGGCTTTGATGTTATTTACCCTTGCAATGCCTGCTCTTGGTACTAGGAGTACCTCAGAAAAAAGCAACCTCAGAGTTACTTGCACTAATAGCTTTGTACAGGTTCTTTTTTTTTCTTTTATGTGTCATCAAAGAGCTATATCCCAGGTCATTACTGCCGACATGCAAGATCACTGTTTTGTTGTCTCTGTACCTTTAAGAATGGTTGATATCATGCTAGTATGTCCTGGATTTTAGCCCCTATAACAGTAGCTTGTGACATTCTCTTTATTCCACTTTGTTGAATACCCGTTAGTGTATTTGACCATGGAATCCCCTAAAGTAAAATTCTTCTTTAACCTATCCTGCTTATTGGATTCCTACCCTCCCTCAGTTTGTGTTGGTACCACTGTTGTGGCCCCAAATTGCATTTAATAGTTCCTTCTAGTGCATCAGTATTGGTTGAACTGGCCATATCCAATAATTTGTTTGATAGGGCCTCAGTGCTATCCATTAAATTTAATAAAGTAGCAAATCGATTCTCTTCCACTGGTATAGATCCTAATGCTCTACATCTGTATTTCTTTGACTTTGATTACTTCCAATCAATATCCAGTCATCCTGCATCTCTTCTCACTATCACTCTGCTCTGTTCCTTTTTACACGTGCTCCTTCGCTTATGACAGTTTTATTTATAATGGATCTATATGTTTCAGTTTAGATTTAAAAGCCTCAGTTTCTTTATCTTTTACATAGTAAGGCCCTAAGTTCCTACTTCAGTGCATTTTCTAAAGGTAAATTCTTCAAAACCTATGTCTGGTGCTGTACTAAACATGCCACATATAGAATATGTTATCCCAATTGCTCCACTAGCTATATTTATTATGTTAAAACAGTATCCATGTTGTGTTTACAGAGGGCAAGCTCAAGAGACTTACTACCTAATTTTAGCTCCTGTCCTTAGTCTGCTGTTCCTATCTGTCACACCTGATACATGTCATATGCACATTTCTTGGTACGTGGCAGCTGGTGCTCATCCCACTCAAAGGTAGCTCCACTCACTCTGGGTATTCAGATTTGTAGACCATGACCTGAAGTATCCCTGAGTCACATGACCTCTGCTGATGAGCATTACTGTGTAGAATACCAAATTTACTTAAAAACCCTTTAGAGTGTTTATAATCCCTTAAAGGCTAACAGTCACCCACTGCAGCTCTAACAATGTGAAACTACCACTGGAATAAGCACCCTAGTGCCAGAAAGAGGAAGCCATAGTACAAGTTATCAGCTCTGAGGACTAAAAATCCCAGATTACTTCCTGTATGCCTCCTCCTGACCCAAATAAGCACCAGTCAGCGAGAAGTACAAAATGCACAGAAATCACAAGCAGGACTTGTTGCAGACCTGTCTCACCAGACTAACCTGGTCACACAGTATGTGGACAAAAATGGGTTTCGGCTCACTCTGGGTATTAAGATTTGTAGGCGCAACTCAGAAGAATCCCCTGTCACGTGACCTCTGCTGACATGTGCTACAGTGTAGACTCCATTTTCACTTTAAAACTCCTTTAAGAGTGTTTATGAGCCCTTAAAAGGCAGACAATCACCTAATACATCTCTAACAGTGTAAAACTACTATTGGAATATGCACCCCAGTGCCAGAGAGAGGAAGCTGTAGTCCATGTTATTAGCTCTGGGGGTTACAAATCCCAGATCACTTCCTGGATGCCTCCTCCAGCCCTAAATAAGCACTAGTCAGTGAGGAAGTAACAAAAGCACAGAAATCACAAGTAGGACTTGTTGCTGGACCTGTCTCACCAGACTAACCTGGTCACACAGTATGTGGACAACAAGGGGTTTCCTGCTTCCTCTGGGCATTCGGATTTGTAGAGCATGTCCCGGAATATCCCCACGTCACATGACATATGCTGATCAGCACTACAGTGTAGACTCCAAAGTCACTTAAAACATTTTAGAGTGTTTGTAAGTCTTAAAGGCATACCATCACCCACTGCAGCTCTAACAGTGTAAAACTACTACTGAAATAATTGCCCCAGTGCCAGAGAAATCTGTAGTCCAAGTAATCAGCTCTGAGGACTACAAATCCCAAATCTCTTCCTGGATGCCTCCTCCAGCCCTAAATAAGCATTAGTCAGTGAGGAAAGTAACAAAACACAAAGAAATCACAAGCAGGACTTGTTGCCAGACCTGTTTCACCAGACTAACCTGGTCACAGTATAAAGTACCGTGTCATCTGCAAAAATGAAGGTTCGTTAGTGATGGTCTGGTTGAGGTCATTGATGTAAACAGTAAATAGCAAATGACCTAATATGGAACCTTGTAGTAGACCATTACTGATAAGCACAAAGGTTAAAATTAGACCTTCAACCTTCAGTTGTTGACATCTACGCTTGATGTAGCATCTGAACCAATTTACTACATTTGGACTTAATCTGATACTCGAAAATTTTCTCTGAAAGCTGTTGTTATCTATGGCATTGAAGTCCTTGCTCAGATTTATCAAATCAAATCAATTTTATTTATATGGCACCTTTCAGATTATCAAGGAGCCTCACAAAACAAGTAAAACAGCTGCAGGTAAAATTACATGCATTATAAATAGTATAAAATGGGGAAAATAAACAGTATTCCAGATATTCCTCAAATGCCTGTATGCATAAAAAGGTTTTAAGGCCTGTTTTAAACCCTTCACAGTCACGCACTCACATAACTGATGGGGTAAAGAATTCCAAAGAGTGGGAGCTGCATGCATAAATGTGAAGATTATAAACAAACCCTTGGAATCTCTAGCAACCCTCTTCAGTCAAGAGAAGCGATCACCCAGGGCAGTAAGGGACCAGGAGCTTTTTCAGGTAGACCATTCCCTGTCTGAGTGGGCCTTTGTAAGTCAGAAGACCGACTTTGAAGGTGATTCACCACTGTACTGGCAGCCAGTGCAGTTCTCGCCACAGCAGCGAAATATGACAGGACCAAGGATTCCTGACAATGCCAGGCTGCTGCATTCGCACCAGCTGCAAGTGGTGAATATCCACTCCCAGGAGCCCTAGTTATAGGGCGTTGCAGTAATCCAAGCACAAGGACACAAAGGCATGGACCAATGTAGGAAGGTCACCAGACGGAACAAGATGCTTAACTCTGGAGATCTTCCTCAGATGGTAGAAAGAGGATTTGATGATGGCCAACACCTGCAATGCAGTGTCAGTCCCTCATCAAAATTACCCCTGGTTTCACACCCATTTGGAGGTCAGGGTGGCAAACTCCCAAGAAGAAGTCCAGAGGGTGGTCTCATCACCGATCCCCTATCCAGCTACCCAGGTCCACTACCAGCACCTCAGTCTTTTCCAAGCTCAACCTCAGCCAGCTCAAACTCATTCAGTCCTGGATTTCATCAAGCAGCTATTAAATACTGAAGAGCTCCATCCTGGTCAGGCACAAAAGAAAGGTAGAGCTGGGTATCATCAGCATAGCAGTGAAACCTCAGCCCATATCTTCTTACAATGACTCCAAGAGGTAGCATGCACACTGCTAACAACTTGGGGAAGCACCAACCCCTGAGGAACCCCACATGGTAATGGAACTTGGTCAGAGGAATAAATCCTGACACCACCCTCTGAGTTCTTCCAGTGAGGAAAGATGAAAACCACCTGAGGACTGTATGTGACAGGACACGGATGAACCTCAAGCGGTTGAGCAGAACCCCATGGTCCACATTGTCAAAGGCTGAAGTGAGATCAAGGAGAATCAAGATGGAGTGGTTCTTCCAGTTTCTAGCCATCAGGGGATCATTGTGCACCTGAACCAGTGTTATCTCAGTACTATGCCTCTTTCAAACCGGACTGGAGAGGCTCATAGATATCATGGATGGTCAAATGGTTCTCCTGTTGCAAGGCCACTACTTTCTTGATCACCTTTCCCATAAAGGGGATGTTCAATATTGGTCTATAGTTTGCATGGCAGTCTGGGTCCAGAAAAACTTTCTTCAGGAGGTGTCACCACCACCTCCTTCTGGGAACCAGGAAACTCACCTGTTTCAAGGAGCACCAGACTATCCATGCTAGGACTGGGCCAGCAATGTCACCACAACCCAAAATCAGGGTAGTTGGTCCTGGATCCAAACTACAGTAGGTAGGGTGCATACCCTGGACAATCTGCATGACGTCTTCAAGCTCAGACTGGCTGAAGGTACTTTAGGAAAACTGAGGTGTAGTGTCCAAACACTGATCTAGAGCAATGCCCACAGAGTGTGCAGGCTGGAGTACAGCCCTGATGTCAACCACCTTAGTCACAAAGAACTGAGCAAGCTCCTCACACAAAACTTGTGAAAACACTTTTCGGACCTGTAGACAGTCTGGGTTGCACAGTCTGTCCACAGGTTGAAAAAGATGAGCAGATCGATTCTGAGAGGCCACAATCTCCCCGGACAGGAACTCTGCCTTCTTGCTGGTGATTGCAGATTGATAGGCTTGATAATGGTACATCAATCTGAGGTGACTGGCATCAAAGGTGGGTCTCTGCCAACAATGCTCTAACCTGTGTCCTAGTCACTGCATCTCTCTCAAGGAACCATCAAACCAAAGGGACCAGGGGTGAAGGGAGAGAAGATGAACACGGACAGCAACAATGACATTCAGGGCCATAGAAATGGCCATATTAGAGCCACCTCTAGGGCCTCTGGATCACTGTTTGCCAATGAAAGAACCGATAGGTCAAGCACTGCCACCAGGCCTTCAGAGCTTATATCTCATAAAGGTGGTACCTGACCATCTCCACAGCGGTGGAGGGCACAAAACTGAACCGCACAGTGTAGTGATCAGACCATCTGACTGGTTCCAACCCCAGATCTGAGGCTTTGTTTATGGGTAGTAGTAGCAACAATCTGTGTAAGGCCAGAGATGTCAACAACTGGAGGAAGTGCTGACCAAATTGCAACAGTTTGTCATCAACCTAGGCATTAAAGTCATCCAGGACAATCAGCCTGAGTGACTCAAATGCCATGTCAATCATGAAGTCTGCCACTTCCTGAATGAACCGCTTCTCATCCATGGGTGGACAGTAGATGAGGCGATTCTACAACCTACATCTGGTACCACGGTACATCCAAATGACTGGGTCTCCTCAACTGGTACACTCATGAGGCCCAGGGTCTCCTCAACTGGTACACTCGTGAGACCCAGTTCACTCTTGAAACAGACCGCAACCCCCACAACCTCCAATGTGGGGCCAGAATTCTCATCCAGCCAAGTCTTGGTGACATAAGTCAAGTCTCTTGGTCCAACAAGATCTGAAATAATTGCAGTTTTGTTTTAATGGACCTGGCATTACATAACACCCCGAGTTGCATGGACTTCCAGGGCCGTCCGAGACCTGCCCACTTAAATTGGTGGTGCCCTTAGGTAAAGAAACCAGATATGGAGAACCATGATCTGGATTCCATTTCACCCCAAGGTGCCTCCTGGATCTCATGACCCTGATGCAATAGTTCTGCTCACTCACCTCCACTGTTCTCACCCCGATTCCACCTCCCCTCGGCTATGTGCCGCTCTACAGCTGGTAGGTAATAAAAATGTAGTGAGGGGAGGTGAAGAATGGAGGGTACGAAGGCAGAGGATGAATAGTGCACAACCATGGAGAAGGCCTCCACACATTTCAATAACCCAAGTAAACTTATACAATAATAACACAAACCAAATTTCCTATGCAATAAAACTATGATCAAAATAAATAACCATAAATTAAAACAATTTATCTCAATAACAACACAGACTAATATATAACCTAAAATGTCTCAGTCATCCAATCCAAGCCTGCAGTTTTTAGATTAGTCACAATGAGGGCATACATAATGAAAAGATGTTAAGCTGTAAATAATGACTGGGAGATGCAGTGGATCAAACCCCAATGATCCACATACCACCAGAGGAATAAATTTATGAAGAAAGTCTTGGAACTCTCCCTGAACCCTAAATACTCTCACTTCAAGGGGGTTAAGATATGTCCAAACTCTTTGGTACAGGGCAGACTCTTACTGTACCGAAAAGACAAGAGAAAAGGCACTCAACTGCCTTAAACAGACTTAAATAAGCAGTAAAGATAAGTCTGACCGTAATTGTGGAGAGAAAATCCAGGATCATCCACTTGATGGTTGACTACCTGGAGCCAGAGAAAAGCTCCAATAAATCCAACTAGGCAGCCAGGCCACAGGTACATGGCTGCTGCTATCAATTCCCCACCGGACTCACTTCCAGTAAGCCCCAGGGAGACCCTAGTGGACAGTGGGCTATGCCACTGGCTACCAGCAGAATAGAACCCAGACCCCCACAGCCATTCACTGCAGCTGGCCCACCCCAGGATCAGGGCCTTAACTCCAGGCACCAAATTAGGCTGGTCTTCAAATGTCCACTACTCTTGGACACAAACCAAGTTACCACCATTCAGAGTCTCCTCTGTAGCTGATCCACAAGTCCAGCAAATTCAAAATCCAGTCTGGCAAGGTAATCCAGTTGTCTTTACCATGAAAAAAATCACAATCCCTTTCCACTCTTCCCGTCTTAATTAAAAGTTATCCCTGAAATCTTCACCACAGTCGCTCACAGTAGAAGCTGACAACATGACTCTGTACAGTCTCAGCAGTCAAAGCAACCCCCACAGGGTCTTTCAAAGTAGAGAAAGTAGCGGCCCAGCAGACTGAATCATAGGCAGTAATGGGTTAAAGCAGACCCAGTGCACACCCTGGAGCAGTCCCGTAGTCACCCCAACACTGGTTAAACCCACGGCACGAGTCACCCAACCACTCCAGCCATTCTAGATGCTGCACTCCACCTCAAATCCCCGAAAAAATCAGCACAGACAGTGGGCGCAAGCAAGCTGAGCAAGCAGGAAAACCAAGCAGGCAAACAAAAAATAACAAATTTTAAAATGCTACACGCAATAGGTGTTATGAGTAAAAAAACAAAAACAAAAAAAGACACTAAGCTGTTAACGCTAACCTGTTAACACAGCCAATAACTCGCCTAGCATGGCAGCCTGCTTCAAAGCAGGGATCTAAGAAGTGTGCTGCAATTGAATGCTTATAGTCAGGGGCTGTAAACCAATTATTTGTAACCTTTACCAAGGCAGAGGTGATACTGTATAGCCCAAAAACAGACTGCATGGGGTTGATTAGGTATTCATCTCTAGGCGATCTTTTATCTGTCCAAGGATCAGTTTTTCAAACAGTTTAGCCAGCACAGGTAGAATGGCGATAGGTCAATAATTGTGCAGCAAGGTTTTATCACTAAACTTGAAGAGTGGGATAATATGTGCAATTTTCCATAATGAGGGACCTAGCAACTTAAAATTGAAAGAATAAAGAAATGCATGATAGGTGCAGTAGGATTGGGTATCCTATTTTTAGGAAGAGTGGTTCAATATTGTCTGCCCTTGTACTATTTTTAGGGTCAAGGGTTTGCAGTAGGTGCTCCACCTCCTTATAAGTAGCCTGATGAAAACAGAAGAAATTTAAAGTATTTGGTGGTACACCCAAAGAGTTTTATGATAAAAGGTATATTGGCAGTGGCACGGGTGTCCAAAGCATTATCTGCTGAGGCAAATGGAGATTTAATTCTTCCAAAATCAGCTGTATCTATAAATAAATGGTTACCCATTTGCAGTTATTTTGTTAAGGATGTTGGAGCTGCCCCTCCCTTTGAGATTCATAGAAACATAGGAACATTTATTTATTGATTTATTTATTGAATTGTGTTGACACGGTAAGCCCACTGGGCCTAAAGTCCTTTTCTCGGGGTGACGGTGGGGGAGGGGATACAGATGGTAAGCAACTGAAACTGAACCAGATTAAGCTGTTGGTATTTTTAGTGAATATGAGAAATTTGGCCAGGACACTGGTGAAATTCCCTTCTCACCACTGGGAGAATTGTTGGCCATCTCCCAAGATGGCCACTTCTGTGAGAGCTGGAGAGGATGGTGGAGCTGCTGAGACAGGGGACCTAGCCTCACCTCTGTCTCACTATTGCAAGAGGCTGTTATGGTGACTACCATGGTTAATACTGTAGATTCTATAGAAGCTGGCACTCTAGATCAACCACTGGCTGAAAATACTGGAGTTGCTTTTCTGATACCTATCAGTCTATGTTTCCTAAAGGTTCTAACTGTGACATTTTGGAGAAGGATTCGGACTCCCAGTCTGACATGGAGGAGGTTCTGTATGGTTCTAGTACAGAACCTGGAGAAACTATTGTCTTCAGAAATTGCTTGAGCAGGAAGAATGGCAGTCTGGGGTCTGCAAATGAAATTGGATAAACAGATATGGCAGCTGACCTTTGCATGCAAACCTGGGTTGTCATTCCCGCAGCATTGTGCAGAAGTCCGAGCCTCACAGCATCCTGTCATGGCTTCTGAGTCCAGAGCGCAAACTGTTCCACTTCAGTGGATATGATTGCTCTAGTGATGGCTTACCTGTGAGTACTGTTCTTTCTTCTATGCCTGCTGCCCGTCCTGCTTTCTGAAACTGATAAGCGCTCTGATACTGCAGTCTCTGACTGGTCAGTAGAACAGGCCCTGGAAGGAGCAGGGTGAAAACACATTACCATGACTGGGGAATGGAGGTCTGGAACCTCCCGACGGTTTGCATGCCTGTTGCTACTGACTTTCCCACTTTACCATGCAACTGTGTGAAACCTATTGATAGAGTGTTCAGTGCTGTGACCCTTTAGATCTGCCTAAAGCATTAGAATTGGCACAAACCTAACCTGGAGTTTCCAACTCCCTGACTCCTGATAGGGAATGGCTGGTCCAGCTGAGGCTCCTCTGAATGCTAGGACTGAGGTTCCAAAAACCCTTTGCATCTCTTTAAACATCCTGTTTTGTGAAAAGACACAATGCCATGTGTCTTTCTATATGGTGGCTTGCCTGACCTCTGATCATTTTTATGTGGCTAGAACTTTGTTGAAAGATTCTTTAAAGTTCTTTTCACATGAGATTTATGCTCTAATTCATGTTTCAGGTGAAACAGTATTTGATGTGAGCTTCAGAACTTCTAAAAGTAGGGACAGATTCTGGTCAAAATTCAACACATTGAAAGCGTACTTTAGGCTCCCTTCTTAGCGATTCCTCTGATGAAACCCACCTACATGTTGGTGACTATCCCCTTCGTAGTGAGAGGGTACAAAAGCAGATGTCAAATATTGGCTCAAAAGCATTGTACTGTTTTGAATGGCCCTGATGGTATCTTTGATTAAGAGAACATTTGGACTGGGGGTGGAGGGTGAAGGTTTATTGCATTCACCTGATACTGGTTTACGTGCACCTTCCTAATTATTTTTTAGGTCGTGATCGTGGGGTTTTGTTTTATTTTGGACAGCCAAAAGCTTGTTACTGTTGTGGTGACACTTCCATGTTAGCAATGCATGTGACAAGCTGAAATATACTACCTGTGAGGATTTGGGGTATGGGGATCTTGTCTCAATGAAACTATGAGTAACTTGTGTGATGAAATTGGTCACACTTTCCAAAACTGTACCTGGGCTACACACAACAGAGTGGAAAATACTGGTGAAGAACAGCTTAAACTGATCACTTTAGTACAAAATCTGAAAATTAAAATAAACTGTCACCTCACCCTCCCATGCCATGAAGAAACCCTCCCCTCCTGCCAATGTGGTTCTAGAGACTCCTGCCATGCTAGATAAGGCTTCTGCTGCCTCCTATTTTAATTCCAGTAGTGTCAGCCATATCTCACCCTTTTGACATGCCCACTCTTGTGAGGCCAGCAGAGGAGAACCTATGAAGTTCTACGTACCGACAAATGTCTCTCCCGAAATCCATTAGGAAGGATAATCTTCCGATTCACAATAGGTTTGAGATCCTTACTGAGGAGCTCACGGGCTCTGATGTGAATAATTCCTCCTCTGTGGCTTCCTCACACTGCAGGTGCCACAGATTCTGAAAAACTCAAGGGGATGGGATAACAAAATGAAGGCTAAGGTTAAAATGAAAGGGAGAGCGGCATTAGGCAAAAAGAAAACTTGAGGTCTGGGAAGTTGCCTTGATTTTGTCCAATCTATTGCCTTCTCATGGGTGACTGCCTGCTTTGTTACACTCTCAATACCAATAGTATCAAAAGGGTGGAAAGGAGACAGTGGGTATTTTCTCTTTACATGACTGTGGGGAAGGTTTATTTTTCCTACAAAGTTAGCCTACATACGACTCATGAGATCTGCCAGGCACAATGGGATTAGTTGTTTGGACCTTCATTCTGGTCTATTGGCCAGGAGATATGTCTTGGGTGGAATCACTGTTTGTTTACCTGATTTTCAGGTGGTAAACTCTATGAAATTGTTCCTGGCAGACTGTTAGTATTGGATGTTATCATCTCTCACGCTCACTTCGACTGATTAACTATTATGATTCCCAGACTAAGGCTTTACGGACTGAGCTTTTGAGGCTTATCAACCCAACTTGCACACCTCTAATCGGTGATATTTGCAGGTGATTTTAACTGTGGGCTAAGTCTAAATGATAAAAGTAGTTGTTGTAAAACATCCAAATGTGACTCACTTTTATTATCTCAATTGCTTCGACTGGCGGCTGAAGGATGGTTTCTATATCAAGACTAATCTTAACTGCAGCATCAGTGGCTCAGTAGGTAGCACACTCGCCTCTGAGGCCAGGAGATCAGAGGGCTGTGGGTTCAGTTTCCACATCTGGCATGGGTTAATATCCCAGTACTGACACTGTAGTGCAGCATGAGAGGGTGCTGCACTTCTGAGGTGCCGTCTTTTGGATGAGACGTTAAACTGAGGTCCCATCTGCCTGGATTGGTGGTAGTTCAGGTGGATGTTAAAGATCCCATGGCACTTATCGAAAGAGTAGGGAATTTCCGGTGTCCTGGCCAAATTTCCTTTATTCACTAAAAAAAATACCACCAACAGCTTAATCTGGTTCAAGGTCAGTTGGCATTCATCTGTATTCCCCTCCCGGGTCGTGCCTGAAAATAGGCAGGATTTGTCTAGTGCACTTACCGGTCAACAAAACTAAATAAATAAATAAACTCTCCTACTTTTCAGAAAGGGCACTTAGCTACAAGAATTGATTTTATTTTCTTTCACAATTTCTTCCTATTCAAGTTGCACAGGTTTGGCGGTAGAATTTTGGACCATGATATGGTAGTTGTTAGGATTGGGCATTCTACCCTTTCCCCAGGACCAGGGTCATGGAAAATTAATGCTACCTAGACTTGTATTGCTGAGTTACAGGCTTATTTTTTGGCACACTAATCTGTGGTAATTAATTTTTTGTTTCACATGTTTATTAGTTGAAAGTTGACCATATACAATTCATAGCCAGCAGCTATAAATAATCCATATATCACAGCCTTATTCATTTGCCACGACACTTTGATATTATAACATTTCAGACTTCATTCCACATTACTGTCCTTTTTCTTTTATTTTAAAGTATCCCCCTTTAACCCACTAACCCAATAACCTCTAACAATTAACCATTAACTTGGCCTGTGTCCCTCTTTCCATCTCTTCCCCATCTTACATAGGGCCTCTTCTCTCAGTTAAATAATCTGCTACCTTCTAAAAGCATTTTCCCCATACTCAGAGCACTCAAATATACTCCCCAGGTTCTCTCAAACCTATCTTCTGCCCTTTTAAACACTATGTCAGCTTAGCAACTGCCAAAACTTTCACCGTAAGTCCTTTCCACTGACCCACTGTAGGCCCCAGAGCTGTAGTCCATACATTTTGTATTCCTATCCTAGCTACTGTAAGTAACACCTTATCCACCTAGGGTGAAAAACATTCCCCATTCTCTTCTCATTCTACACCTAGCAGCAGTGATTTTGGGAGATCTCAATGTGCTTTCCTGTCATGGATGTAATTTCTTTAGGTATGTCTTGCCAGTAGGACTTTATCAGTCTGAATCTCTGCAAAATATGCAGCAGATATTTCACTCAATTCAATCAAAGGCTTTTCGACATCCATTGAAAGAACACATGCCTCTCTGGGGTGTCTCTCCCCCACCAAAAGACATTCAACAACCTCCTAAGTTATGATAGGAGTGCCTTCCTTCACAAACCCAGTCTGATCTGGATTGATCAATAGGGAAGTACATCTTCTTATCGGCTTGCTAAAACTTTTGTCATGATTTTACAATCGTGGTTCAGGAGCGAGATCAGTCTAAAGAACCGTCCTCCAAGTTCCTTCTTTCTTTAGGGAGAACAGTTATCAAAGCCTGGCAGCATGTGTTGGGATCCTCCTTCTCTGGTCTGTTGTAGGATATTACACAGTGAACCCGCCACCTCTTCTTTCAGTAGTTTATAAAATTCTGCCCCAGCCCATCAGGTCCTGCTGCCTTCCCATTTTCAGCTGGCTAATGGCATTCTTTACTTCCATCACCGTTATTTTTCCCCCAGCTTTTTCCTTTGCACTTCATTTAGACTGGGTATTTTCATCTCCATAAGGAAACCATCCTTTGTCCTCCTTTCCCTTGAAACTTGGCCCAGCATAGTTCCTCAAGTACTCCTTAAATCTCTTATGAATTTCCCTTCCTCCTTAAGTATTTTTCCTCCTTGTTTTTAATTTGCACTATCCTGTGACTACTTTTCCTCCCTTCATAAGCTGAACCAATAGGTGACCCGCTTTATTATCCCATTCATACATCCTCAGTTTTGCAAAGAAAATGTTAGTATTCACCTCCTTGCCCAGGTTGACATTAAGCATCTCCCTCGCCATCCTAAGCTCTCTCTCTGTTCTCTTCTCCTCCTCCTCCCTAAGTACTTCTTTCTCCAATTCACTTATTTTGACTTCCAAATCCTTTGCTTCTGCCTTTTGCCTCTTCTTAGCTTGGCTATGTATCCAATTATAACCCCTCTTATAAATGCTTTACCAGCTTCCCAGTATATGCCCTCGCTTTCAACTGTACACTTATTTGTCTCCTCATAAAATTTCCATTGCTCTTTTACAAATTCCCAAAACTCCTCCCTCACCAACATATATGTAGAATCTCCATCGACCCCTTTGCCCACTATTCTGACCCAAGGCAATCTCCATTTCCACCATGGTATGGTCTGATAAAAATATTGGGCTATGTCCACTGCTCTTGTATGCTGATATAAGTCTCTATGAATATATAAATAGTCCAGACATGACCAGGAATGATGTGGATTGGAGAAAAAGTATTTTCCTTCACCCCAGGATTAGCTGTTCTCCATCCATCAATCAGGCCTAATTCTGCTAACCAAGTAGCCATTGTTGTATATCCCAATCTGTCCTGTCCTGTCCCTATTCCCTAGGTAATCTAATTTAGGGTCTGCCACATAATTAAAATCCCCAGTATTAGATTTGTGAATAGTTTCTTTAGGACATCCAGCACCTTCTGATAAAGCTACGATCCCCATCAGCCGGTGCATATAGGTTTCAAAAGTAATCATTTTACCCTCCAGCTCCCCTCTACAAAACATACCTCCCTTCTGTATGGTCTCTCACCACCCTCTGTGTTTTAAAAGGCAAGTGTTTATGGATTAGGATTTCCACCCCTCTTTATGCCAGTTGTAGGCTGCTGCATGGCATTCCTCCATCCATCCTCGCACAAGTTTTTGTGCTCACTATTTGATAGATCGTCTCTTGCAACATAGCCACTGACACCCCTACGTCTTTTAAGAGCCACCAACATTTTTGCCCTTTTTGCAGGAGATGTAAAACCTTTAATATTCCAGGTGACTATTTTAACCCCTGCCAAAGGCTGGGACATACCGATAGTCATTTCCCTGAATGGTTGTCCGAGATACGTCCTGGTCACAGCTCGACCTTTTGCCTCTAACAGATACCACAGTACACTGACCATTCTGAAAACAGTAAAACACAAGTGAACAACTGAACAATCACAAACTGTATGAAAGTAACCCAACTACCCCTCCTCCCTCCCGATTCAAATTCCAAACGGCCCTCTTTTATCCCTCTTTCCCTGTGTTGTCCTTCCCTCCTCCCTAACCCCAACTGCTCTCCCTCCACATATACCACAATCTTCAGTGATTCACCACTGTACTGGCAGCCAGTGCAGTTCTCGCCACAACAGCGAAATATGACAGGACCAAGGGAATCCTGACAATAGCCAGGCTGCTGCATTCTGCACCAGCTGCAAGTGATGAATATCCACTCCCAGGAGCCCTAGTTATAGGGCGTTGCAGTAATCCAAGCACAAGGACACAAAGGCATGGACCAATGTAGGAAGGTCACCAGGCGGAACAAGATGCTTAACTCTGAGATCTTCCTCAGATGGTAGAAAGAGGATTTGATGATGGCCAACACCTGCAATGCAGTGTCAGTCCTCATCAAAATTACCCCAGGTTTCACACCCATTTGGAGGTCAGGGTGGCAAACTCCCAAGAAGAAGTCAGAGGGTGGTCTCATCACCGATCCCCTATCCAGCTACCCAGGTCCACTACCAGCACCTCAGTCTTTTCCAAGCTCAACCTCAGCCAGCTCAAACTCATTCAGTCCTGGATTTCATCGAAGCAGCTATTAAATACTGAGAGAGCTCCATCCTGGTCAGGCACAAAAGAAAGGTAGAGCTGGGTATCATCAGCATAGCAGTGAAACCTCAGCCCATATCTTCTTACAATGACTCCAAGAGGTAGCATGCACTGCTAACAACTTGGGGAAGCACCAACCCTGAGGAACCCCACATGGTAATGGAACTTGGTCAGAGGAATAAATCCCTGACACCACCCTCTGAGTTCTTCCAGTGAGGAAAGATGAAAACCACCTGAGGACTGTATGTGACAGGACACGGATGAACCTCAAGCGGTTGAGCAGAACCCCATGGTCCACATTGTCAAAGGCTGAAGTGAGATCAAGGAGAATCAAGATGGAGTGGTTCTTCCAGTTTCTAGCCATCAGGGGATCATTGTGCACCTGAACCAGTGTTATCTCAGTACTATGCCTCTTTCGAAAACCGGACTGGAGAGGCTCATAGATATCATGGATGGTCAAATGGTTCTCCTGTTGCAAGGCCACTACTTTCTTGATCACCTTTCCCATAAAGGGATGTTCAATATTGGTCTATAGTTTGCATGGCAGTCTGGGTCCAGAAAAACTTTCTTCAGGAGAGGTGTCACCACCACCTCCTTCTGGGAACCAGGAAACTCACCTGTTTCCAAGGAGCACCAGACTATCCATGCTAGGACTGGGCCAGCAATGTCACCACAACCCAAAATCAGGGTAGTTGGTCCTGGATCCAAACTACAGTAGGTAGGGTGCATACCTGGACAATCTGCATGACGTCTTCAAGCTCAGACTGGCTGAAGGTACTTTAGGAAAACTGAGGTGTAGTGTCCAAACACTGATCTAGAGCAATGCCCACAGAGTGTGCAGGCTGGAGTACAGCCTGATGTCAACCACCTTAGTCACAAAGAACTGAGCAAGCTCCTCACACAAAACTTGTGAAAACACTTTTCGGACCTGTAGACAGTCTGGGTTGCACAGTCTGTCCACAGGTTGAAAAAGATGAAACAGATCGATTCTGAGAGGCCACAATCTCCCCGGACAGGAACTCTGCCTTCTTGCTGGTGATTGCAGATTGATAGGCTTGATAATGGTACATCAATCTGAGGTGACTGGCATCAAAGGTGGGTCTCTGCCAACAATGCTCTAACCTGTGTCCTAGTCACTGCATCTCTCAAGGAACCATCAAACCAAAGGGACCAGGGGTGAAGGGAGAGAAGATGAACACGGACAGCACAATGACATTCAGGGCCATAGAAATGGCCATATTATAGAGCCACCTCTAGGGCCTCTGGATCACTGTTTGCCAATGAAAGAACCGATAGGTCAAGCACTGCCACCAGGCCTTCAGAGCTTATATCTCATAAAGGTGGTACCTGACCATCTCCACAGCGGTGGAGGGCACAAAACTGAACCGCACAGTGTAGTGATCAGACCATCTGACTGGTTCCAACCCCAGATCTGAGGCTTTGTTTATGGGTAGTAGTAGCAACAATCTGTGTAAGGCCAGAGATGTCAACAACTGGAGGAAGTGCTGACCAAATTGCAACAGTTTGTCATCAACCTAGGCATTAAAGTCATCCAGGACAATCAGCCTGAGTGACTCAAATGCCATGTCAATCATGAAGTCTGCCACTTCCTGAATGAACCGCTTCTCATCCATGGGTGGACAGTAGATGAGGGCGATTCTACAACCTACATCTGGTACCACGGTACATCCAAATGACTGGGTCCCTCAACTGGTACACTCATGAGGCCCAGGGTCTCCTCAACTGGTACACTCGTGAGACCCAGTTCACTCTTGAAACAGACCGCAACCCCACAACCTCCAATGTGGGGCCAGAATTCTCATCCAGCCAAGTCTTGGTGACATAAGTCAAGTCTCTTGGTCCAACAAGATCTGAAATAATTGCAGTTTTGTTTTTAATGGACCTGGCATTACATAACACCCCGAGTTGCATGGACTTCCAGGGCCGTCCGAGCCACCTGCCCACTTAAATTGGTGGTGCCTTGGGTAAGGAAACCAGATATGGAGAACCATGATCTGGATTCCATTTCACCCCAAGGTGCCTCCTGGATCTCATGACCCTGATGCAATAGTTCTGCTCACTCACCTCCACTGTTCTCACCCCGATTCCACCTCCCCTCGGCTATGTACCCAGCGCTCTACAGCGCTGGTGGTAATAAAATGTAGTGAGGGGAGGTGAAGGGTGGAGGGTACGAAGGGCAGAGGATGAATAGTGCACAACCATGGGAGAAGGCCTCACACATTTCAATAACCCAAGTAAACTTATACAATAATAACACAAACCAAATTTCCTATGCAATAAAACTATGATCAAAATAAATAACCATAAATTAAAACACATTTATCTCAATAACAACACAGACTAATATATAACCTAAAATGTCTCAGTCATCCAATCCAAGCCTGCAGTTTTTAGATTAGTCACAATGAGGGCATACATAATGAAAAGATGTTAAGCTGTAAATAATGACTGGGAGATGCAGTGGATCAAACCCCAATGATCCACATACCACCAGAGGAATAAATTTATGAAGAAAGTCTTGGAACTCTCCCTGAACCCTAAATACTCTCACTTCAAAGGGGGTTAAGATATGTCCAAACTCTTTGGTACAGGGCAGACTCTTACTGTACCGAAAAGACAAAGAGAAAGGCACTCAACTGCCTTAAACAGACTTAAATAGAGCAGTAAAGATAAGTCTGACCGTAATTGTGGAGAGAAAATCCAGGATCATCCACTTCGATGGTTGACTACTCTGGAGCCAGAGAAAAGCTCCAATAAATCCAACTAGGCAGCCAGGCCACAGGTACATGGCTGCTGCTATCATTCCCCACCGGACTCACTTTCCAGTAAGCCCCAGGAGAGACCCTAGTGGACAGTGGGCTATGCCACTGGCTACCCAGCAGAATAGAACCCAGACCCCACACAGCCATTCACTGCAGCTGGCCCACCCCAGGATCAGGGCCTTAACTCCAGGCACCAAATTAGGCTGGTCTTCAAATGTCCACTACTCTTGGACACAAACCAAGTTACCACCATTCAGGAGTCTCCTCTGTAGCTGATCCACAAGTCCAGCAAATTCAAAATCCAGTCTGGCAAGGTAATCCAGTTGTCTTTACCATGAAAAAAATCACAATCCCTTTCCACTCTTCCCCGTCTTAATTAAAAGTTATCCCTGAAATCTTCACCACAGTCGCTCACAGTAGAAGCTGACAACATGACTCTGTACAGTCTCAGCAGTCAAGCAACCCCCACAGGGTCTTTCAAAGTAGAAATAGCGGCCCAGCAGACTGAATCATGGGCAGTAATGGGTTAAAGCAGACCCAGTGCACACCCTGGAGCAGTCCCGTAGTCACCCAACACTGGTTAAACCCACGCACGAGTCACCCAACCACTCCAGCCATTCTAGATGCTGCACTCCACCTCAAATCCCCGAAAAAATCAGCACAGACAGTGGGCGCAAGCAAGCAGGCAAGCAGAAAACCAAGCAGGCAAACAAAAATAACAAATTTTAAAATGCTACATAATAGTGTTATGAAGTAAAAAAACAAAAACAAAAAAAGACACTAAGCTGTTAACGCTAACCTGTTAACACAGCCAATAACTCGCCTAGCATTGGCAGCCTGCTTCAAAGCAGGGATCTAAGAAGTGTGCTGCAATTGAATGCTTATAGTCAGGGGCTGTAAACCAATTATTTGTAACCTTTACCAAGGCAGAGGTGATACTGTGTATAGCCCAAAAACAGACTGCATGGGGTTGATTAGGATATTCATCTCTAGGCGATCTTTTATCTGTCCAAGGATCAGTTTTCAAACAGTTTAGCCAGCACAGGTAGAATGGCGATAGGTCAATAATTGTGCAGCAAGGTTTTATCACTAAACTTGAAGAGTGGGATAATATGTGCAATTTTCCATAATGAGGGACCTAGCAACTTAAAATTGAAAGAATAAAGAAATGCATGATAGGTGCAGTAAGGATTGGGTATCCTATTTTTGGGAAGAGTGGTTCAATATTGTCTGCCCTTGTACTATTTTTAGGGTCAAGGGTTTGCAGTAGGTGCTCACCTCCTTATAAGTAGCCTGATGAAACAGAAGAAATTTAAAGTATTTGGTGGTACACCCAAAGAGTTTTATGATAAAAGGTATATTGGCAGTGCACGGGTGTCCAAAGCATTATCTGCTGAGGCAAAATGGAGATTTAATTCTTCCAAAATCAGCTGCTTATCTATAAATAAATGGTTACCCATTTGCAGTTATTTTGTTAAGGATGTTGGAGCTGCCCCTCCCTTTGAGATTCATAGAAACATAGGAACATTTATTTATTGATTTATTTATTGAATTGTGTTGACACGGTAAGCCCACTGGGCCTAGAAGTCCTTTTTCTGGGGTGACCGGTGGGGAGGGGGATACAGATGGTAAGCAACTGAAACTGAACCAGATTAAGCTGTTGGTATTTTTAGTGAATATGAGAAATTTGGCCAGGACACTGGTGAAATTCCCTTCTCACCACTGGGAGAATTGTTGGCCATCTCCCAAGATGGCCACTTCTGTGAGCTGGAGAGGATGGTGGAGCTGCTGAGACAGGGACCTAGCCTCACCCTCTGTCTCACTATTGCAAGAGAGCTGTTATGGTGACTACCATGGTTAATACTGTAGATTCTATAGAAGCTGGCACTCTAGATCAACCACTGGCTGAAAATACTGGGTTGCTTTTTCTGATACCTATCAGTCTATGTTTCCTAAAGGTTCTAACTGTGACATTTTGGAGAAGGATTCGGACTCCCAGTCTGACATGGAGGAGGTTCTGTATGGTTCTAGTACAGAACCTGGAGAAACTGTTGCTCTTCAGAAATTGCTTGAGCAGGAAGAATGGCAGTCTGGGGTCTGCAAAATGAAATTGGATAAACAGATATGGCAGCTGACCTTTGCATGCAAACCTGGGGTTGTCATTCCCCGCAGCATTGTGCAGAAGTCCGAGCCTCACAGCATCCTGTCATGGCTTCTGGAGTCAGAGCAGAAACTGTTCCACTTCAGTGGATATGATTGCTCTAGTGATGGCTTACCTGTGAGTACTGTTCTTCTTCTATGCCTGCTGCCCCGTCCTGCTTTCTGAAACTGATAAACGCTCTGATACTGCAGTCTCTGACTGGTCAGTAGAACAGGCCCTGGAAGGAGCAGGGTGAAAACACATTACCATGACTGGGGAATGGAGGTCTGGAACCTCCCGATTTGCATGCCTGTTGCTACTGACTTTCCCACTTTACCATGCAACTGTGTGAAACCTATTGATAGGAGTGTTCAGTGCTGTGACCCTTTAGATCTGCCTAAAGCATTAGAATTGGCACAAAACCTAACCTGGGTTTCCAACTCCCTGACTCCTGATAGAGTGACGGCTGGTCCAGCTGAGGCTCCTCTGAATGCTAGGACTGAGGTTCCAAAAACCCTTTGCATCTCTCTTTAAACATCCTGTTTACTAGCGAAAAGACACAATGCCATGTGTCTTTCTTATATTAGTGGCTTGCCTGACCCCTGATCATTTTATGTGGCTAGAACTTTGTTGAAAGATTCTTTAAAGTTCTTTTCACATGAGATTTATGCTCTAATTCATGTTTCAGGTGAAACAGTATTTGATGTGAGCTTCAGAACTTCTAAAAGTAGGGACAGATTCTGGTCAAAATTCAACACATTGAAACGTACTTTGGCTCCCTTCTTAGCGATTCCTCTGATGAAACCCACATCTGTTGGTGACTATCCCTTCGTAGTGAGAGGTACAAAAGCAGATGTCAAATATTGGCTCAAAAGCATTGTACTGTTTTGAATGGCCCTGATGGTATCTTTGATTAAGAGAACATTTGGACTGGGGGTGGAGGGTGAAGGTTTTATTGCATTCACCTGATACTGGTTTAGTGCACCTTCCTAATTATTTTTTAGGTCGTGATCGTGGGGTTTGTTTTATTTTGGACAACAAAAGCTTGTTACTGTTGTGGTGACACTTCCATGTTAGCAATGCATGTGACAAGCTGAAATATACTACCTGTGAGGATTTGGGGTATGGGGATCTTGTCTCAATGAAACTATGAGTAACTTGTGTGATGAAATTGGTCACACTTTCCAAAACTGTACCTGGGCTACACACAACAGAGTGGAAAATACTGGTGAAGAACAGCTTAAACTGATCACTTTAGTACAAAATCTGAAAATTAAAATAAACTGTCACCTCACCCTCCCATGCCATGAAGAAAACCCTCCCCTCCTGCCAATGTGGTTCTAGAGACTCCTGCCATGCTAGATAAGGCTTCTGCTGCGCCCTATTTTAATTCCAGTAGTGTCAGCCATATCTCACCCTTTTGACATGCCCACTCTTGTGAGGCCAGCAGGAGAACCTATGAAGTTCTACACGTACCGACAAATGTCTCTCCCGAAATCCATTAGGAAGGATAATCTTCCGATTCACAATAGGTTTGAGATCCTTACTGAGGAGCTCACGGGCTCTGATGTAGATATTGATTCCTCCTCTGTGGCTTCCTCACACACTGCAGGTGCCACAGATTCTGAAAACTCAAGGGGATGGGATAACAAAATGAAGGCTAAGGTTAAAATGAAAGGAGAGGCGGCATTAGGCAAAAAGAAAACTTGAGGTCTGGGAAGTTGCCTTGATTTTTGTCCAATCTATTGCCTTCTCATGGGTGACTGCCTGCTTTGTTACACTCTCAATACCAATAGTATCAAAAGGGTGGAAAGGAGACAGTGGGTATTTTCTCTTTACATGACTGTGGGGAAGGTTTATTTTCCTACAAGAGTTCGCCTACATCGACTCATGAGATCTGCCAGGCACAATGGGATTAGTTGTTTGGACCTTCATTCTGGTCTATTGGCCAGGAGATATGTCTTGGGGTGGGAATCACTGTTTGTTTACCTGATTTTCAGGTGGTAAACTCTATGAAATTGTTCTGGCAGACTGTTAGTATTGGATGTTATCATCTCTCACGCTCACTTCGACTGATTAACTATTATGATTCCCAGACTAAGGCTTTCGGACTGAGCTTTTGAGGCTTATCAACCCAACTTGCACACCTCTAATCGGTGATATTTGCAGGTGATTTTAACTGTAGGCTAAGTCTAAATGATAAAAGTAGTTGTTGTAAAACATCCAAATGTGACTCACTTTTATTATCTCAATTGCTTCGACTGGCAGGTGAAGGATGGTTTCTATATCAAGACTAATCTTAACTGCAGCATCAGTGGCTCAGTAGGTAGCACACTCGCCTCTGAGGCCAGGAGATCAGAGGGCTGTGGGTTCAGTTTCCACATCTGGCACTGGGTTAATATCCCAGTACTGACACTGTAGTGCAGCATGAGAGGGTGCTGCACTTCTGAGGTGCCGTCTTTTGGATGAGGCGTTAAACTGAGGTCCCATCTGCCTGGATTGGTGGTAGTTCAGGTGGATGTTAAAGATCCATGGCACTTATCGAAAGAGTAGAATTTCCCGGTGTCTGGCCAAATTTCCTTATTCACTAAAAAAAATACCACCAACAGCTTAATCTGGTTCAAGGTCAGTTGGCATTCATCTGTATTCCCCTCCCGGGTCGTGCCTGAAAATAGGCAGGATTTGTCTAGTGCACTTACCGGTCAACAAAAACTAAATAAATAAATAAACTCTCCTACTTTTCAGAAAGGGCACTTAGCTACAAGAATTGATTTTATTTTTCTTTCACAATTTCTTCCTATTCAAGTTGCACAGGTTTGGCGGTAGAATTTTTGGACCATGATATGGTAGTTGTTAGGATTGGGCATTCTGCTACCCTTTCCCCAGGACCAGGGTCATGGAAAATTAATGCTACCTAGACTTGTATTGCTGAGTTACAGGCTTATTTTTGGCACACTAATCTGTGGTAATTAATTTTTTTGTTTCACATGTTTATTAGTTGAAAGTTGACCATATACAATTCATAGCCAGCAGCTATAAATAATCCATATCACAGCCTTATTCATTTGCCACGACACTTTGATATTATAACATTTCAGACTTCATTCCACATTACTGTCCTTTTTCTTTTATTTTAAAGTATCCCCTTTAACCCACTAACCCAATAACCTCTAACAATTAACCATTAACTTGGCCTGTGTCCCTCTTTCCATCTCTTCCCCATCTTACATAGAGGCCTCTTCTCTCAGTTAAATAATCTGCTACCTTCTAAAAGCATTTTCCCCATACTCAGAGCACTCAAATATACTCCCCAGGTTCTCTCAAACCTATCTTCTGCCCCTTTTAAACACTATGTCAGCTTAGCAACTGCCAAAACTTTCACCGTAAGTCCTTTCCACTGACCCACTGTAGGCCCCAGAGCTGTAGTCCATACATTTTGTATTCCTATCCTAGCTACTGTAAGTAACACCCTTATCCACCTAGGGTAAAAAACATTCCCCATTCTCTTCTCATTCTACACCTAGCAGCAGTGATTTTTGGGAGATCTCAATGTGCTTTCCTGTCATGGATGTAATTTCTTTAGGTATGTCTTGCCAGTAGGACTTTATCAGTCTGAATCTCTGCAAAATATGCAGCAGATATTCTCACTCAATTCAATCAAAGGCTTTTCGACATCCATTGAAAGAACACATGCCTCTCTGGGGTGTCTCTCCCCCACCAAAGACATTCAACAACCTCCTTAAGTTATGATAGGGTGCCTTCCTTCACAAACCCAGTCTGATCTGGATTGATCAATAGGGAAGTACATCTTCTTATCGGCTTGCTAAAATTTTGTCATGATTTTACAATCGTGGTTCAGGAGCGAGATCAGTCTAAAGAACCGCATTCCTCAAGTTCCTTCTTTCTTTAGGGAGAACAGTTATCAAAGCCTGGCAGCATGTGTTAGGGATCCCTCCCTTCTCTGGTCTGTTGTAGGATATTACACAGTGAACCCGCCACCTCTTCTTTCAGTAGTTTATAAAATTCTGCCCCAGCCCATCAGGTCCTGCTGCCTTCCCATTTTCAGCTGGCTAATGGCATTCTTTACTTCCATCACCGTTATTTTTCCCCAGCTTTTTCCTTTGCACTTCATTTAGACTGGTATTTTCATCTCCATAAGAACCATCCTTTGTCCTCCTTTCCCTTGAAACTTGGCCCACATAGTTCCTCAAGTACTCCTTAAATCTCTTATGAATTTCCCCTTCCTCCTTAAGTATTTTTCCTCCTTGTTTTTAATTTGCACTATCCTGTGACTACTTTTCCTCCTTCATAAGCTGAACCAATAGGTGACCCGCTTTATTATCCCATTCATACATCCTCAGTTTTGCAAAGAAAATGTTAGTATTCACCTCCTTGCCCAGGTTGACATTAAGCATCTCCTCGCCATCCTAAGCTCTCTCTGTTTCTCTTCTCCTCCTCCTCCCTAAGTACTTCTTTCTCCAATTCACTTATTTTGACTTCCAAATCCCTTTGCTTCTGCCTTTTGCCTCTTCTTAGCTTGGCTATGTATCCAATTATAACCCCTCTTATAAATGCTTTACCAGCTTCCCAGTATATGCCCTCGCTTTCAACTGTACACTTATTTGTCTCCTCATAAAATTTCCATTGCTCTTTTACAAATTCCCAAAACTCCTCCCTCACCAACATATATGTAGGAAATCTCCATCGACCCCTTTGCCCACTATTCTGACCCAAGGCAATCTCCATTTCCACCATGGTATGGTCTGATAAAAATATTGGGCTATGTCCCACTGCTCTTGTATGCTGATATAAGTCTCTATGAATATATAAATAGTCCAGACATGACCAGGAATGATGTGGATTGGAGAAAAAGTATTTTCCTTCACCCCAGGATTAGCTGTTCTCCATCCATCAATCAGGCCTAATTCTGCTAACCAAGTAGCCATTGTTGTATCCCCATCTGTCCTGTCCTGTCCCTATTCCCTAGGTAATCTAATTTAGGGTCTGCCACATAATTAAATCCCCAGTATTAGATTTGTGAATAGTTTCTTTACCAGGACATCCAGCACCTTCTGATAAAGCTTCGATCCCCATCAGCCGGTGCATATAGGTTTCAAAAGTAATCATTTACCCTCCAGCTCCCCTCTACAAAACATACCTCCCTTCTGTATGGTCTCTCACCACCCTCTGTGTTTTAAAGGCAAGTGTTTATGGATTAGATTTCCACCCTCTTATGCCAGTTGTAGGCTGCTGCATGGCATTCCTCCATCCATCCTCGCACAAGTTTTTGTGCTCACTATTTGATAGATCGTCTCTTGCAACATAGCCACTGACACCTCAGTCTTTTAAGAGCCACCAATATTTTTGCCCTTTTTGCAGGAGATGTAAAACCTTTAATATTCCAGGTGACTATTTTAACCCCTGCCAAAGGCTGGGACATACCATTAGTCATTTCCCTGAATGGTTGTCCGAGATCGTCCTGGTCACAGCTCGACCTTTTGCCTCTAACAGATACCACAGTACACTGACCATTCTGAAAACAGTAAAAACACAAGTGAACAACTGAACAATCACAAACTGTATGAAAGTAACCCCAACTTTACCCCTCCCTCCCTCGATTCAAATTCCAAAGCGGCCCTCTTTATCCCTCTTTCCCTGTGTTGTCCCCTCCTCCTAACCCCAACTGCTCTCCCCTCTACATATACCACAATCTTCAGTATATAATCACTTCCCATACACACCACTCTCGTCTGCCTTTCTTAACCCATTCTTATCCACGCAGTTATATTTATATCAGTGGGCCCCTATCAGTCTATCTTATTATACCATTATTGTACTGCCCGACCCTCCTCCCGGAATCAAGCGTCTGCACAACCTCCATCCAGGCCACCCTCCCCAACTCCTCTTCAGTTGGTTGCTGTATAACCCCATTTCCTTTCTCTCTCCCTGTTATGTTTGCCCTTCATACTCTCGGCATGCATTTTGCCACACCAAACCCTACTGAGCCATATCCCAAAGGCCCATTCAGTTCATTCCTCTTAACAATCCTGGCTTTTCCTTACCCCCATATAGTCCTCACTGCCTACTTTTGCTAGGTATGACTCCTTGACCAAATGTTTTATATATATATATATATATATATATATATATATATATATATCCTACATTCTTTCACTCATTTTAGTCATGTCTTGTTGCCAGAGGAAAGAAAAGAAAAATGGGGAGCTCGCCTATGGTGCCACATGCTCATTACAGAGATAAGGCTCTATCTCTAGTCCACACTCATGAGGCCCTTAGCAGCCCTTCTACCTCCCTTGTTAAACTATCTCAAGGAAATCAACAAAGTCCAAGAGGTAGCATCTTTCAAAAAAGAGGTGTGCAAGAACAAGGGGCACAACAGGAGGTGGGGCGGCCCAGAGGTAATGTGAGGAAGTATTTTTCACAGAAATGGTTGGGATGCATGGAACAGCCTTGCAGAGGAGGTTGTGGAGTCAAAACAGTGGCTGAATTCAAACATGCATGGGACAGCCATAAGGCAAGTCTAGGGGTGGGGTAGAAACAAGTCGCTGCTGGTTAACTAGGATCTGCAGCTTATCCATTAGGTAGGAAATGGGCAGACTGGGTGGGCCAAGCGGTCCTTATCTGCCATCAAATTCTATGTTTCTATAGGCTTACCACAAAAATCGCCCCATGGTGTAATCTGTCTCTCATCCACACCAACTGAGGCCTGTAGGAATCACCTCTCGTCGCTCTTTAGTACCAAATTATAGTTCACTAGCATTCCTTCTGCACCACCTATACATCCCTAAGAGTCTCCTCTTTGCAACTCACAAGACCGAAGAGAAGGGCAACTGAAAACAAATAAAGGGGTGATCCAAACAGATTTACCAGTGCTTCCAAGCTTTTCTTTTCCTGGTGCTTCTTCCCTGGCAAGTGCAGTCACTGATCCAATTTGTCATTTACCAAGTCAACCTCCGTCGTCTCGCTGCTTTCCAGGTGCTCTGATCCTCTCAGGTTCTCCCATTCTTCCTGTCCCAGTCCTCCAGAAATGTTTTCAGCTTTTCTGCCTCCCAAAATGAATATGTAGCAACCTCAATTTTTACTTTGACTGTGGCCAGATAAACCATAAAGAAATCGAGTCCTCGTTGCCTCAGCCCATCCATCAATGTGTTAAACTGTTATCTCTTCTTCTGTATCCTTTGAGACATATCTTGGTGCAGAGTGGGCATATGGACTTCACACTAGCTCTTTCTTGTTCCTGAATGCCATCAATAAGGTCTGCCTATATGGGTAATGATGCAGCCTGAAAATCACTTGTCAAGGAGGTTGCCTGTTCTGCGGTCTCGGAGCCAAGGCCCTGTGTGCTTTCTCAATTTTAAGCTTGAGCTTAGGCAAGTCCATGTCTAGCAATTTTGGCAAAGTCTCTGAGCAAAACTTAAGTAAATTCCTGCCTCCGCTCCCTCCTGCAGGCCTCTGATGCACAGATTATTTCTCCTACTATAGCTTTCCTGATAGTCCAATACATCATTAAGCTCCTCTACCTCCTTTTCTAATTTTGTATTTTTGAGGATCTCACTACTTTGGTCCTCGAGGTCTGAGATTCTCTGTTCTACCTCCGCGATCTGCCTCGTGTGCTGCTTCAACTCTTGCACCAGCCCCTTCTGAGTGTGCATCAAGCTGTCCCATCAAGGCTTGAAGTCTGCCAGGATCTGCTCGAGACCGCCCTGCTATCGCGGTTACCTCTGCTGCCAATAACAAAACTGAGCTTGGTCCTCCGCTTGTGCCGCCATCATGGAGTGGAATTTTCTTTGTACTTTTACTCATTTGGTGAGCCGACTTTCCGAGGTAATGTATTCATCCATCTCACAGGTATACAGGCAGTTCTTTCAGTTGTACAAACTAAAAATATTCAGTTAAACACTTTTATTTTCATATAAAAGATGGAGCTCCAGAGTAGTGCGACCAGTCAGCTCAGCTGCTCATTAGCGCCCCAATTTGTTATTTTGATATCAGGCATTGGTGGGATGATACTAAATGGGGTTTGAGACAGTTATGTCAGCAATATAGTTGCTGTAGCTCCTGTCATGCATATTTATTTTATTTGTGACAAAAGAAGCAACTGCAAAATTTAATGACACAGGATTTGAGTGCTCAGATTTTACAGTTACGGATGAGTATGAAATCCTTCCATGAGCAAAAATCAAGGCAACTGTATTTCCAGCATAAATGTGGGACTCGGGCAATGCTGATGCGGTTTGACCCTTAACAAAATGGTTATAGGACTGGGAAAAGAAAATTGTTAAATTATATGGGCCAGCAGGTGAATTTTTTCAGACTAAAAGGATATTCTACATGCAGTGGGTGAATATTCCACACGACTGTTTTCTATACTTCCTGCTGATGCCTCTAAGTTTTCATCCTAGTTGGCTGATGTCACTTTTCCTACTATTTCCAATCATATTACTCAATCTATGAATCTAGATGTTACACCACAGGAGGTCCGACAAGCCATTCAATCTTTAAAACCTATACTACAACAGGCCCTGATGGCCTTTCTATTGAAGTCTATAAACTTATCGGAGACTTTTCTCTGATGAATTAGCACAACTGTGCACTAGTTTTCTCCATGCTGGAAATATTCATTTGGATTTTACAAAGGGAATTTGATTTTCTTTATAAAGCTGCTGATAAAGTGAACCTCCAGAACTGGAGACTGATCTGCATGTTGAACACAAAATTTAAATTATATGCAAACATTTTGACCAAAGACTCTTGTCATTGGCCGAACTTGTTGTGTCACCAGCACAGTGTTGCTCTGTTCCTAATAGAAAGATTGCATATCATTTGATCTTACTTCGTGAAGTGATGGAACACAATTTTCATCACCTCTGCTTGTGTCCTTTGATCAGCATAAAGCATGTGACTCGATCAACCATGAATTTCTCTTGGCAGTTTTACATTATTATGAGTATCAGACACTGTTTTGTTCGGTATCCAGTCCTTATACTGAACGGCCACTGTGGTTCCCATTGTTAATTGGTGGACAGGGCACTGGTTCCAATACATAGTGGTGTGCATCAAGGATGCCCCATAGCCCTTTACTGTATGATTTTTTCTTGATCTGCTGTTACGGAAAATGAATGCTTCTTGACAGATTTATCCTATTTCAGAAGGTTGTTTGATGGTTCCTTTTCCACTATCACATATGCAGATGACATGACTTTGCTGCTAGCTGATGAGACTTCTCTCACTCAGGTGTTTGGTCTTGTCATTGATGATGGGACTCTCTGGAGTGATTCTCAATTTATATAAATGTGCTAGTTATGCTTTGGGTACTGACATGCCTCATTTTAGACATGTTAATGACATTGCCATCTCACAGCAGCCATTTAAAATTTGGGTATTACTGATGGTACTCTTGGCATGGATGTGTTTAATTGGGAAGAAAAACTAGTCCTAGGTAGGTGATGAGTAGCTCTCTGGAATAATTGAAAATTTGGGAAAAAAAGTTTTGTTAATTAAAACGTTTTACTTTCAATTTGTTTTATATCTCAGTTCAGTGTTTGCAATCCTAAGATGGCTTGAAACCTCATTGTTTGAGGTTTTCTTCCAAGCCTTGTGATCCAGCCATTTGAACTCCATAAAAGAAACATCACCTATTTGCCTATAAAGTCAGATGGCTTAAAATGGTTAATCCTTTGTCGTTTTCAGTAGTAATTTTTTGATGGATAATGTTAGACCCTTATTGGTCAATAGGCAGAAGGGGTGAGAGCCTTGGCTACTGGCAGCATGTAGTCTCTGATTCCACCCATGGGAACACCAGAGTCCTTGTCTGATTAAAAAACTCCAGGGACCTCAGTGTATATTAAAGATATTTTTCTCGATTGAAACAATGGTGTGTAACACCACATGATTATTACTTTGACTCATAAAACTTTGTGTAACACTCTTTTGCTGGACTTACGTGATGTACAAAATCCATTTGAGAAATGCCCCACCCCATACCTCAGTTCGCTCCAGAGTTTTGTTCACAATGCCCAAATCCTGACCCATATGCGGGATGTTCATTGACAATCTTAAAAGCAAATCAGAAGCATAAGTCCATACAGGAACGTATATGTAGTCATCCTGCTTGTATTAAGTTGGAAGAAGAATCTATGGTTCATCTGTTTTTGATTGTTCTTTTATTAAACATTTTGGGTATTTCAATCTCAATTTTGGGGATGTGTCCATTGCAGTCGGTTAGCTACCAGAATTTAATGTATGGTTACCTTCCTGGGTCTTGGACTTGCTGGGATTTGAACACTTTATTAGGCCTGGGTGAAATTTAGTATTTCATTTCCATGGAATTTCCATGAAATTGGCAGTTTCAGTAGAATTTCACCTTATTTTCGCCTCCAGCAGATTTTACAATTTTAGTGGAATTTATCCTCCCAACTACAGAATTATTATTAGTACTGTGGACTTCACAATTTCGAGGCATTTCTCCCCAAACTGCAGAATTATTATTAATACTGCATAAAATCTGTAAAGAATTACGGAACTTCAGAGTTATTGACATAATCCGCATTTTGTCATGAAACTACAGAATAATATTCTGCAGGCTTTTTGTTCATGTGATTCTGTTAATTTCAGTGGGAAATGAATTATAAAAGCCATTGTTTCTACTGTGACTGTCTGTCAGTTAAATGAATTAATTTTGTGGTGTTAAGTAAGACTGCCTATTCAATATTATAGTTGTTTCCAAACCTTCTTATTTAAAAATTTTGTCACAGATATTCCACAGTTTATGCAAAAATCCACAGATCATAAAAATATTCCACAGAACAACCTTCCAAAAATCTGCAGATCCTTGATTGGCTGATTTAGGTTCCATGAGGTGGATTTTGGCTGTCAAAGGTCCATGTTACTATAACAACCACCCTCCACTCTGGGTCAAGTGACTGCTGCTCCTTGCTTTCTGTGCAGTTCTTTAGAGTTTGCTGAAGTGGAAAGTTCTGCTGCTCTGTGTGTCTGCATTTTTTGCATTCAACTATAGAAAAACCCTTTGCATCTCAATCTGATTGAAATAGCTGTAGATCATTTTGTAGTTGGATCCTCCTTCAGCAGTCTGGTATATGAAACTTGATTAACTGCCTAAATAGTAAGGCAACAGGACAAGACATTTGTGTGTGTGTGTGTGTGTGTCTGCAGTTTAAACTACTTTTAGTTGTAAACAGCAGTTTAGTATTTTGACTTGAAACTAAAAGCAATACAGTGAGAGCTGTTCTTATTGTTCCTTAACAGTATTGCATTGTATTTGACTGATCTACTGATTTAGTAATATACACTGTTGGTATAGATATTATTTGATTGATTGTTCTTGTGTGCCAGTTAAGATTTGAGTGAAAAAATGGTTGGAAAGAAGTCAGGGTAAGTTACTAGGGTAAGTGTCAGTGGCTCAGTAGGTAGCACACTCGCCTCTGAGGCCGGGAGATCAGAGGGCTGTGGGTTCAGTTCCACATCTGGCACTAGGGTTAATATCCCAGTACTGACACTGTAATGCAGCATGAGAGGGATGCTGCATTTCTGAGGTGCCGTCTTCGGATGAGATGTTAAACCGAGGTTCCCATCTGCCTGGATTGGTGGTAGTTCAGGTGGATGTTAAAGATCCCATGGCACTTATCGAAAAGAGTAGGGAATTTCCCGTGTCCTGGCCAAATTCCTCATTCACTAAAAATACCACCAACAGCTTAATCTGGTTCAAGGCAGTTGGCATTCATCTGTATCCCCTCCCGGGTCATGCCTGAAAATAGGCAGGATTTGTCTAATGCACTTACCGGTCAACAAAAGCTAAATAAAATAAATAAATAAAATAAATAAAGTGTGCATGGTGGATGTGAAAGTTCAGTGGCTCTTTTGAGTGTTAACTCCTCCTGAAGCTCAGGCTGCAATGCCTCATGAAATGGATATTGAATTTGATGGTGCTGCAGGTCCTTCTGGCAACAATAGTACTGTAGGTCCTGTGGTTAGCATTAGAGTGGGTGCAGGTAGTATCAGCAGTACTGTGGGTCCTGTGGTTGGCAGTAGAGTGGGTGCAGGTAGTGTCAGCAGTACTGTGGGTCCTGTGGTTGGCAGTAAAGTGGTTACAGGTAGTAGCAGCAGGTTAGTCAGTGGCACAAAAGTGTCCCCAGTAGGTATGTGTTCTTCTGGTAGTGCAGTAGTTAGGGTAGAATCAGAATTGATTACTTTTTCATAATGCAGACAATAGCACAAGTAGTGTGAACAACAAAATTATTAATTTTACTGAGAATACAGCAGGCAAATTCAGTATTGGGGAACTGAAAATTGCAGCTGATGTTGCTGCATTAATGCTTGATTCACAGGAGGATTCTCAGCCTGAAAATCATGATTTGCTTTCAACAGTGATGGGTTCAAATTTCACAGTGTAGCAGTTTTAAATGTGATATTGAGGATGATGATGCCATAGTAAAGGTGGTCAGTAAAAATATTGGTTGTGGTGACAGTAAATCTGCAGGTTCTATTGATAATGAAGTTTTGATGGTGGTAAATGAGAAACAGGCTGATATTGTAGCAGACATTAGTGGTGTCAATGATATTAGTAGTGTTAGTGTATGTGATTTCAGGATGTTCAAGATGACCCTGTAATAGATCCTGATTATCAACCTCCCTATTAGTGGTGGGCAAGTGGGCTCAACCTGCTCTGCAAAGCGATTCGGCGAACAAAAGCGGATTCATGGAGTGCTCCACAATGCGAAGCAGAGTACTTTGTGTTATAATGAGGAACACAAAGTCCATTGGAAGCAATGACTTTGCATTACTTCACCTCCCAGGCCAGCACTCTGCCAAATTTAAGGTGAAGTGCATTGCAGACAGTGCACTTTGCATCACTTCGCTTTGCTTTTGAGCTCCAAAGGTGAATTTGCAGTGATTCATGGGATTTCAGGTCACATGGGCTTTATATTGATCTGTACAGCCTCAGTTCAGGGTAGTATGAGTAGGAAGGAGTGGGAGACAGTGTGCTCTGATAGCTGTCTGTGATAGGAGTCTTGTAAAGCTGTTCAAAAGCATTTTTGCTTTATTTTTAAGAACCAACATTAGTTCATTGATTGTAGGAAACCCTCCTGTGCTGATATCATCAAGCATTTTGTTTTGTGTGGATTGATTTTGAATGTTAATTTATAACATTGAGTGTGTGTGGTGAAAGACAGTGAAAGTGTGCTTTGGGAGAGGGCATATCTGTGGTGTAGGTAGATATAAGTTGGAGAAATAGTGATTTTTTGTTTTTGGTTAAATTTTTGTTATATAACTGACTGTGTTAATGTACACCAGGTAATATTGTCAGTAATAGTAGACATTTTCTTGATGTTTGTTGTGTGGATGTGGTGCAGCGTTTCATAGGTTCAGGTTGGTCACATTACAAATTTACAATACGTAACATGGCATAGTACTGAACTTTTGCATTTCGATGCATTCCTTGTTCAGCATTGTACACAACTGTTCTGTGTGTGATGTGTGTGCAGTGCTGTGTGCATTAAATAATACACCTTTATTGTGCCACAGACTAGTGTAATTGCAGGTGCAGCAGTGAGAACCTGTTATCCACTGCAGCTGCCTGATTTATACTGCGATCGTGGTATCTGTTCTTAGTTTTGTTGCTCGTAGTGCAGTAAAAATCAGCACTGTCTGCATTCAGTGCTACCCCCACCCCCACATTCAAAAGGTATTTTTACCAGATTGGATTGTTTTGTGACCTCATCAGCACCACTGGTTAATGGTTATTGAAGTTGTTTTAATTCTGTGACTGTCTCAGAGTAGTCTCTTATCTGTTGCTAAAGCCACAGTTGTTTATTTGGCTTCAAATCCAGCGTCCCTCCAATCAGAGTGAACATATCAAAATCTGAATTTGGTTATAATATTTGTGATTGATCCCCAAAATGCCTGCAAAGAGATGTGCAAGCAAAGCTGTTTCTAGCCATGGCAATGATGACAGTAAGATGGTGTGTGGAGGTGGTAGTAGTACGTAACGAGAAGTGCATAGCTGATGTGAGGAAAAGTATTTCTCCTGCAATGTTTTTACAGCCCAATCAGTAGCTTCACTCATAGTTGGAGGAGGTGATGTTTTCCCAGCCAGTGGTGTTAGTGTTACTGGTGTTAGTGGTGGTGAAGGTAGTATTAGTATTGTTGCGTCAAGTTCTAATTCCGACCAGTGTACCATATCCAAAAATATTGAGTGTAAAGCAGTGCAAGTGAGTGGCAGTGTAGATGATGTCATACTTCCCAGTAACATCCCAGTAACTGAACCTGAGGTTCTGATAATCATGTCAATGATAGCATACAATGTGATATTCCATCCACCATGGCATAACGTCACGCATTTTCCATGCAGTGATTCACAGTGTGGTGAAAAATATCAGGTGATGGCGATGTAGATGCTGATGATGAATGTGATGATGATGATGTTGCTGTTGTTGCAACATGCAGTCCACATGCTAGCATCCAAGCAGAAGATGTGGATGTGTGTGACTTTGATGAATATGATGATGATGTAATTGACCCCAGTTGGGAAGCGGAGAAAAATAAATTTAAAGTGGCTGTGTCCGAGTCTGTTTGCAGTAATCCCCGTAAAATGTGTGATCTACTGGTTTTAGTTGATGATGATGATGATGACCCATTAATCAATATGATAGGTGGTCATGGTGGTCAGTTACAGTCCAGGTGTGCAGTGCCGAAACATCATGTGCCCCCACTTCAGTTCTTAAAATAACGGACTTAAATAAGCCACATCATGGACATGTTAAAGCAGAGCATCACAATCCCTTGTTTGGATTTTTTGTTCAAGATGCAAATGATGAGTCAGTTGCAATCTGCTAGGTTGCCATGTGGGTTTGAGTAGAGGTAAAAGGGGCCAAAGGGGCACAGGAGGACAGCATAAGCATCTTAAGAATAGGCACTTGGCACTGTGGACCCAGCACAAGCTGGCAGCTAATACACGTGGGGCATTCACCCGCATCACCATCAACCATAGCCAGCATGTTAACCCTTCCATGACTGTTAAGCCCAGTAGGAAATTAAACATGTGCAGTAGTGCAGAAATAAGAGCAGAGGATTACTACAGGCATGATGAGGTGGAGGACCATAATGACTTTGAAATGTTGTCCAGAGCAGGTGAGAGTAGCAGTTTTTGTGGTGGTGGTGAATGCAGTATATCTTTGCAAGTGGTACATCAACCCCAGTTGGCAAATCTGTCAAAATAACAGCACTTCTGGGTTTGTCATCATCACCTGTGCACCCGTCTTCATCAAATGTCCACACTCCACCCCTGCCAATCCTATTCATCACAGAGCACAAATATTTGTGATCAACACACCCGTGTTAGAATGTTTAGGTCAGCCCATGTTACAGAGTGTTTTTGAGCATAAGCTGAAGTACCCCCAAATCATACAGTGTCACTTGAACTCAGTGCTGCTGTAGTGGAAATGCTGGCAATTTATCTTTTGTCCTTCTCCTTTGTGGAGAATTCTGGTTCCGATGGTTTGCTGCATGTGTCTGTCAAAATGGAAAGTCCCATCCAGGACATACTTTCTACCGTGCTGTCCCCGAGTTGTTCCGCTGTGTCCAACTCAGTAAGACATGCCCTTCAACATTCCTTCTCTCCATTCATCCATTTAAGTATGGATATGTGGACAAGTGGCAAAACAGCAGGGAGTTCATATCTGTGTATAACTGCACATGGGCGCGGGTCCCAGGGGTTGTTTGTGATGTTGGTAGTGAGAATAATCAGTGCAGTAAGGTGGATTGTTGCGGTAGCAATCTTCCAGGAATTCAACAGCATGCAACGATTGCTATGTGCAGTGTGAACTGTTACACACTGGTGAGAACATGTTGGACATAGTACTAACTGAAATTGACTGATGGCTAACCCTCTGTCCCTGAGAGCTGGGTTCATAGCAAGTGACAATGGTTCAAATGTGGTGAAATGCATCATGAATGGTGGTTTTTCGTGTTCCATGCATGGCCCACTGTTTAAATCTTGTGGTTCAGGAGTTTCTGCAGCACCCTAATAAAAGGAAATGCTGACCATTGCACAACATATCTGCTCTCACTTTTCAAGATTTGGAAAGGCCCATGACCAACTGCAGCAGTTACAGATACAAAACAGCCTGCCTCAACACCGCTTGAAGCTGGAAGTTGCCACCTGATGGAACTCCACTTTATTCTTGGCAGAGAGGTTGTATGAACAATACAAAAGCCATCTCAGAATATCTTGGTATGCACACTAGCCGTGACAGTTCTGGGCTCCATGTCTGTGACGACTGAACAGTGGCACCTCATGGACTCTGTAATAACAATTTTGTGGCCTTTTGAACATGCCACAGGCAGTGAGTGGCTAGTCTGCCTCCATTAGCCAATCAATTCTACTGCTGTGGGTGTTGAGGCAGACATTGGTGAATGTGTAGCATAGCCTTGATGTTGCCGGAGACAGTGGTAGCAGTATGTTTCTGCAACACATGCTGACAGTATTTGACCAGAATCATCACGTTGAGAGCATTCAGCTTAGTGACAACTTTGCAATAGCAACAATGCTGGACCCATCATACAAACATGGAATTGCATCAGTACTGGAAGGAGGGCCTGAACAGGTAAAAATATCAGTGGTCAACTAGAGCGCTTGGTTCATGGGGCACAGAGGTCATGTGCCAAGGTCAGCAAACCTCAGCAGCATAATTTGGCTGAAGGTGTACCTGGAGGACCATCAAGCATATCCTGCAAGGGAAGGGACTGCAGTTCCACGTGGTCTGTCATCCAAAGTGGCTGGTGTCAACCCACTTTGGGAGGCTTTGTCCCAAGTGGATATTTGTGAAATAAATGATTCGGGAGAACAGGATGATGCATCAACAATTGGACTTAGTGTGGCACAGAGAATGGCTGAGTCATGTTTGTCTGAAAACAGGCATCTGACAATAACTGAAGATTTGTACTGGAGGGAAAGGTCAGTGAATGGCCAGAGCTGACTGCAGTGGCACTGAAGTACCTCACATGCCCATCCTCCAGTGTAAATGTTTCAAGGGTATTCAGCTCAGCAGGTGCAATAATCAGGATCGCCAGAAAATCTGTCTCTGCAAATGTTAGTTTGCTAACATTCATTAAAATGAATGAGAGGCACATACCAGCACAGACTGCAACCTCAGTATTCGTACCCCGGACTAGTCATGGTGGTCTTGCTGATGTGTAAATGGAGCATCCTGGTGGCACTGGCAGTGGCTGCCAGGAACGCCCACCACTGATGTAGATGACAACACAATGGAGAAAGAATTTCTCAGTGGTCAAACTTCAGACATCAATGACTGTGAGGCCAGCTTTTTATGAGGATGATGATGTGGTTAATGTTGTCAGGTTTTAACTGAAGTTTTAAAAGATGGTGTGCCCTACCGGACCACCACCACCGGACTGATGTTAGTCACTGCCACCATGAGTCTGTCTGCCCCTGACCACCACCACCACTGGGACTGATGTTAGCCACTGCCACCATGAGTCTGTCAGCTCCCAGGATCACCACCACTGGGACTGATGTTAGCCACTGCCTCCATGAGTCTGTCTCCCCCTGGTCCACCACTGGGACTGATGTTAGCCACTGCACCATGAGTCTGTCTGCTCCTGGACCACCACCACCACGGGACTGATGTTAGCCACTGCCACCATGAGTCTGTCTGCCCCTGGTCCACCACTGGGACTGATGTTAGCCACTGCACCATGAGTCTGTCTGCTCCCGGACCACCACCACCACCACTGGGACTGATGTTAGCCACTGCCACCATGACTCTGTCTGCCCCCAGACCACCACCACCGGACTGATGTTAGCTGCTGCCACCACTGTGCCTGAGTCTGTCCAGACCACCACATCCATCAGTCAGAGACACAAAGCTTCTTAATATTTAAGCCATAAAGTGAGTATGTGTACTCATGTTTGTTATGCTGCTTCACTTCCTTAAGTTGTATATTTTGTTTTCTGTAGCTTTTCAGAGCCGCAATGGTAAAACACATATGGTACACTTATTTTGTTTCTTTTGCAGGGTAACAAAAAAAGCTCCATTGCTAAAACTCGTTGGGAATGGTACTGTAGCTGTACCACAGAGAGGAAGTGATGTAATATCCATGTGAAATCCATTAGGGTAAGTATGAAGATGTTATTTAATCTGTTTCATTGTTTTGTATAGCCTGCAGCAAATATTGCACACAGGTTGAGGGGACTTTGTATCTGCTGAAACAGTCTCAATTTGCTGTGTAACCACTTGTCAATTTTCTACACAGAAGCAGGATGCATTTTGGGCTGTAGAAAAATCTGGGGACTCTGTGTCACTTTTGTGTGCATGACTGAGTGTGCCATTAATTCTGGAGGACTTGTATGTGCTAAAACAGTCTCATTTTACTGTGTAACCACTTGTCAATGTTCTGCACACAAGGAGGATGCATTTTGGCCTACAGAAAAATCTGGGGACTCTGAGCCATCACCACACGCATGACTGAGTGCGCCGTTAATTCTAGGGGACTTTTATGTGCTGAAATAGTCTCATTTCGCTGTGTAACCACTTGTCAATTTTCTGCACAGAAGCAGGATGCATTTTGGGCTGGCAGAAAAATCTGGGGACTCTGTGCCACTTTTGTGTGTTCTGTGATTGTTGCTGTGAGCTCATGATGTCATTCTGACATTTTACAATTAAAGCAGCATTCAAGAATTTTCTTATAGTCCTGAACTGTACTTTTTTATGCTATTTACATTGCCACAGCCACCACTAGTTATCTCCGAGTCGTGACTTGAATGATACGATGCTTTTCACAATTTATGTCTGCTTTACTTACTTGACTACTTTTTTTATGTATCAAAAATGAGCATGCTTCAATATTGTTCAGACCAGGTTTGCATTTATTTGCAGCTGCTTTTGAATAACTATTGTTCCGTGGTGTCATAAACACTGCCTGATGCATAACTGTTAATTAACAACAGAAGTTAACAACAGAAATGATATATAACAACTACTTGATGGAGAAAAGCAGAGGAAAACAATGACAAAGACCTGGTCAGAACCAATTTAAAAGGAATGCACCTTTCATTATTTCACACATGAAAAAGGGTAGTACAGCAGACTCAGCTAATGTAAATTCTTGTATCATTCCAGTCAGTCAAGATGTAAGTAAAGGAATTTGTAAAATAGCATTAAAAATATAGGTCAGAGTTATCAACAGATTGTTGAGCTGCTGCTTTGCAGATTCACCACATTACATAGTTATGGTGATGCACATAAACTAATATGTGGGGACATTACTCCCCCTGGAATATTTCTTGCTCCACAGAGTGCAATACATTTCTGTGAAGCCATAATTTCATTACAGTGAGTCACGTGATGGAGGAATTACTGATCAGAATAGCACCCACGTTCTGCCACCTTTTTTCAGCAACATTAGTACATGATGCCAAGGAAGCGTAGTGCACGCTCCACTATAGTGAATGTCCGCATCTATCCTATGTTTCCTTATGTTATAAGGAAGTCTTTATGTTGAAATGTGGGAATGTTTCCACTAACAAGGCTCTTCTTACTGAAATGTGCCCACACATTTCACCACAAACTGACCATTATAACATAAAGAAACATTCAGAAACCTGCCAGACGATTGGATATTCACTGTAAGGAGCAGACACATGCTCTCCCTACCATCACGTCCTAATGTTGCTGAGAAGGGAAGCAGAATGTGGGCAGATTTTCAGAATGGAATTCCTCTGTCACATGACACTGTAATGAAATTAGAAGTGGTTTTCACAAAAATGTATTGCACTATGGAAGGGAAAATGTGTATGATTAAACAACAACAAAGAAAAACACAGAAAATCAGTACAACACAGTAGTGTGGTGGGGTCAGGGTGGGATGGATGGATGGCAGAAAACAATCCCCTAACTAACTTCCCTGTCTGTGGATGCCATGATGGTCCAGCAGCAGGTGCAGCATTGAAAGTATTTTCTACTGCTGTGCTTCTACTCTGTTCACCTGCTGCTCCAAAGCACTGAACTGCCCATTATTTTCTTCAATTGCTGCCCACACCCGGCCAATGTCAGACTGTGTTGCAGGGACTGTGGCAGGGTCCACTGCAGTGGGAATTAGGCAGTGGGGCTAGTGGTGTACAGGTTGTGCTGGTGGCTGTGGTGGCGTCAGTGGTGGTGGTGGAGCAACTGCTGTTGTAGCTCTCCTCCTGCTGCAGTGGTGACTGCAAGGCACACTCCCACCCTGCAGCACCCTCGGCCACTGCCACAGTGGGGCCAGCAGGTGGACGCCTTGCTCTTTCTTTCGTGGCAGCCTGCCACTCTGCCTGTGGTGGTTCAGATATGGGTGTGCTGGCCACCGGTCCTCAAATGTGTCCCACAGGAGCCATGGTGCACCAGCACACCACACACAGCACTCCACCACTGTGCTGTCTCCCCACACAGTTAAAAACTCCCACACTGAGAGCTTCAGGGGGACCAGATACAGTCCTTGCACATTGGGCATGAGTCCCACCACCACCTACAATTTCTGGGGCCACCTCCTGTGGCTGTGGAGGTGGTAGAGGGGTGCTGCTGGAGCCCCAACAGCTTCTGCTAGTGGTAGTGGTGGTAATGATGGAGAAGGTGGCTGCACTGGCAGCCACCGGTGGCATGGTGCTGCTGCTGCTCCTCATGCTTCAATTGGGAAGCAACACCGCCAGGAGTCGGAGCGGTCCAACATGACACCACTGCCCCACCCCCATGGGTCCGCACTCCTCCCTCCTACTGCGCCTATGGGCCAGTGACTCACTTTCTCCTAGGTCCATCCTTCTGAAGTCCACGCCGCTGACACACACACACAGACAGTGGACACACACACAGTCGGTCACACACATAAAACAAAACAAAACTTACACAAAAACATTCATTAACAAAAACACATACAATACAAAAACTAAAAAGAAATAGCTTTTAAAAAGCTGTTTGTTTTGTTCTGGCACTGAAATGCAATGAAGTGGCAATAAGGCAATCAAGCAGTAACTCCTCTCCTCTCACAAATGCTTTCTCCTCTATAAATGCAAAGGAGAAAGTGAAACTGCTTCTGTGACTCACTTCCTTCCTGCCTGGCTGAAGAATGTGACTTACTGTACTATGAGCCATGTGATGTGCCTATTTTCTTCTCACTTTGCCTTCCTTTGAATTAAGGCATAATGGCAACATGAAGTAATAATATATGCAAAGTGAGCACTTTGCAGTGCCCACTTTGTGTTGTGCTCAAGGATGCGAAGTGCCCACTGTGCATCCACTTTGCCGGGCGGATTAACAATTCACTGCATCTCTACTCTATGTCCCTGTTAACAATTCACGTATCTTTCCTCAGAATGCTGTTAACAATTCACGTACCTTTCCTCAGAATGTAAATATAAAGTGTCATCACAAGCACAGAATGAAACATCAGTGACTGTTAACAATAACATACAATCTCCAATGCCTATTCATGTCACTACAAGTAATATCATGCATCAGAAGCACCTACATGTGCCTGTCATAGATGAGTTACAGCGGCAGATCACAGTCAGCAGTAAGGCCAAGAGTGTTTCCTTCTAAAAGCAGTATAGAGTTGTCAAATCTCTAGTGTGGGACTTTTGTATTGCAAGATAATGATGGCAGCACAGCTATTTGCCAAATATGACAAGTAAAGTGAGTCGTAGCAAGGCAGGTCACACTTAGGCACAAGTGGGATGCAATCCCATCTCCAAACCAAACACACCATTTGCTGGCAGCAGCATAAACATCTGGCTTCCCAGATAAAAAACAGTGACTCTGTTCTTCTACAGATATGCTTATTGGACCCCATTGACAGTGAGAGTAGTGATATTCCACCACCAATAACATCCACCCCAAAGCGTTCTGAATCTTTAGTTCTTGGTAAATCATCATCCTGTATCTCATTCTCCTCTGTATGTTCAGACTTCCCTCACCGCAGTATCATGCCACAAAGTTGACAAACTCCTTTCAGTTCCAAAGTCACCCATATGCAGCTGAAAACTTCCTAGTCAGTGGTCACTATAAGGTAACCTAATATTAAGGATGCATTTTCCAAGAATACAAAGAACCATAGGAATCATCCAGTTGCAAACACTTCAATGCAGCAGTTTCTCAAATGCTTGCAACAGATCTTTTCCATACTCTTTGGTTGAAATATCTGGTTTTGGCAGCTCATGAGTAAGACGGTACCCAAATATGAATTGACCAGCAGAACCTACTTTTTGATGAGCTGGACAACACATTATGTTGTACAGTTTCACATGCACTGTCACACTCTGTGGTCAGCACTGTGCATCTCACCACTGATATGTGGGCCATTGGTCTGGGATCCACAGTTAGCTTTATGTGTGTTACAGCCATTGGGCACACACTCTGTGTGTATGGTACTTCACCTTGTCCTGCAAGTGATTGTCATTTGCAAACAACATATGGAGGCAGTGGTGGTCTGTACCAGCAGGCAACATTAAGCATGCAAAGTATACATGGCTCTCACACAGCTGAAAGACTTCTTGAATGTCTAAATGAGACAATTTCTCATTGGCTGAAACCACATGGACTTAAAGTTAGTTTCATTTCAAGTGACAATGGAGCCAATGTAGTGAAAGCCGTAAGTGACGGTGGCTTTGAGCACATTCCTTGCTTTGCACATGATTTTAACCTGATTGTACATCAGTTCTTAAAACATGAGGCAGTGGACAGCATGATGACCATTAGTCATCGATTTGTGGACATTTCAGTCATTCATCAAAAGCTCAACTGAGCTTAATGTGTTGCAGTGCCTATACGGTGTGCCACAGCATCGCCAAGCAGGATGTTGGCACAAGGTGGAACTCAATTCTGTATATGCTGGAATGATTGTTTGAGCAGTGTAAACCTGTCAATGACTATACCATTCAGCTTTGTGAGTCCCCCACTCACCAGGCAATGACACTCAGTCCATCTCAGTGGAGAGTCATGGATAGTGTAATACAGGTTTTGTGCCCTTTTGAGCAGGCCACTCAGGCTGTTAGTGTTGAGTCAGCATGTTTGAGTCAGATTATTCAATTGCTGCGGATACCTAAGCAGGTAGTGGTCAACTTGAATGACCAATTTGAATGTGCAGCAGATGAGGTTGGTGTGAACCTGTGTAGCCACATGATGGACATCTTAGAAAATGATAATCATGTTGTTACATGTGCATAGTGATTCATACCAGATGGGCACTTTACTGGATGCCCGTACAAGCGTGGTATCGCATCACTTCTGCCAGGGAGTAACGTATAGGTTAATCATTGTTCACTTGCTGTTCGTGACAAAGTGCACAACAAAAATACTTGAAATGGATGTCAGTAAAAGAACTGAGGGAAGTACTCAGCAGCATGTGTGTTCCGGGTCCCAACTCTATGTCATCAAAGTTATCAACTTCTTAAGTATGAAACCCACCCACAATCCATTGTGGTCAATATTACAGGAGGTGGGTGTTTCTCAGCCACAGAAGGAGGAATACAGCAGCAAACAGTAGATGTCAGCAGCAAACATGGTCACTGCATATCTTGATGATCCTGAGCAGGTATCTGTTGAGGATGACCCTTTGTTAATATACTGGCAACACAGGGTGACAGTGTGGCCTGCACTGGCATCAGTTGCACTGGAACTGTTAAGTTGCCCTTGTTCCAGTGTAACATCGGAACGGGTTTTAGTGCAGCAGGGCAACTGTGTCAGACCATCAGACATGTCTGTCCGATTTAAATGTTAAGCAACTGACATACATAAAATGAACAAACATTTTATTCCACCTTAATGGTCGTTGTCTCGCGGTGGCAGTGTGTTACGCTCTAGTGGTGATGACGAAGGCATGGATGATGATGAAAATTATGTTAATCAGGTAGAGGGTATGTGTTCTGATGGTGATGATACATCAGAGGGACACATCTTTTAGTTTACATAATTTTGCAGTTTGTTTTATGACAGAAAATTGCTGAAAGCATTTATTTGTATTATTTTTAGTTACCCAATGTAAAGTCCAAAATAAGTACTTTTTTTGGTCACACAACATTTGAAAAATGTACTCCATAGTCAAGTACATACTGGTAATACAAACACACAGTGAAACAGCAGCCCGAGTAGCTGCCTCTCCCAATCTTGTCACTGACTAACCTTTTGATAATCTTACTAATAAAGTCTGACTTACATGTTACCTGTAGTGTAGATGTTATTCACTTGTAATGTTCTGTATCTGCATATGGGACAAAACAAATTCTGACTTACCCATACAAAAACCATGCCACCATGTAGACCCCCACACCCTTTTCATAATCGCTATAAGGCACTCCAGGGGTGTGTTTTATGGTTGGCTGATGGCCATTATCGGGTGGTGGAAGCAGTCGCCTATGCCTCATGCTTCAATCTACCACAAGGTAGGCCATTACCAATGTCACACCATAACACCCCACCATGCCTTATTGCTTAATTAGTGCACAATTATTATTCAACCAGCCCAGGCAGCCTTCTGTCTCTCCATAGATTATGTCATGTCAGTGTTAGGAGAAAGACTTTGTGAACATCATAACAACATAAACATGAACTACTACAGTCCCTTCCCTATGCTGCTGAAGATGATCCTTTGTCGATGTGTACATTGTCCACACACCGCATGAGCCAAGACCACTAATGCTGAGATGACAAAACAAAGTAACATAAACATGAACTACTAGACCAGAAGATGGTGCCACTTACTTACCTGCTGTTTTCAAACCTGGCTGCATCCTTGAATTTTCCAATGTACGCTGCTCTTAACCTCATGAAGAGCAAGACATAAACAGCTTCTACACATTATCTAAGGATGATGATGTAATGCCTCTACAGCTGCCTTTATGATTTATCTTTCAGATATGCTGTTCATTCTTGCACCCATGTGTCACAGTTACCACAGCCCGCAATGTCTGTTCACACCATGCTGTGCTATATCCACCAAGAAATTCTGTAATGGGAACTACTAAGCCCTGAGACAGTGCTGCTGCTGATCTGACCACCACTTCTGCTGTGCTGTCCAATCAAAGCCTGCTCATGCTCACTGACACCTCTCAAGACAGAATCAAGGAACACCATAATGAGGAACTACTTGGCCCTGAGACAGTGCTACTGTGGATCTGACCACCTCTAGTCACGTGTCCACATGAACTGCAATGGTATTTTTTTTCTGTTTTTATTCTAAAGCATTACTTTCATTTGCCAATGACAATCATGTAATCTTTTCCATAATGTACTAGTGTTATTCTTATTTTCTGTGTGTAATATAATTCTTTAATAATGTGTTATTGATATAAATTCAGCTGTGTCATTGCAGTGGCACAAACAATGTCGAGCACCAAGTTGTAGGATAGTCATTTGGTTAGGCAAGCTCAATTGGTAGTACCACTATTGTATGTAGGAACATGTGCATAAATCCTAATAACAGTGACCCTTATTGTCAAGTGAAACAGCTTGCTTTCTGTATTTACTGTCTCATTACTTTAACAGGTATGTCATTCACCACTGCTGATTTTTTGCCATAATCATACCTGAAACCAGTCACGCTACCAACTCTGTTGCCTCATGTTTTCATATATTTCGTGTCCATCCTACTCAAATGGTCAGGTAGTAATTCTTGTATGCATGTTTTTTCATATTCCACATAAGACATTATTTTCATTTTCAGGAAACAAATATAAGATGTGTTGACCACAATGGATCATTCATGCCTGGTAGGAGGTAAGTAGTATAGTTCATTATGTCATTTGTTACTCAGAAGTAGATAATCAGAAGACCTGATTGTGATTTTTACTGTGCATTATCCCCACATCAGGGGTGTTTGGTAGTGTGACCAGAACTACTGGAAAAGCATGATCAATTTAATGATATGGTTTGAATTGAGTATTAATAGATAGGCCATTGACAGAGCAAAGGCTGATGGCACATTTATAAGGTAGAAAAGAAATGGGCAGACTGGATGGATCTTGCTGTCCTTATCTGCCATCAACTTCTACGTTTTTATGTTCTATCTTTGTCAGGTTGGCGGCTATACTGTGCTAATGATGTATCATTTTTAATTTTCTCGAAGTAAAGTGCAGGTATGACAAATATGCAGATACTGCAACCAATTGATTCTCTGAAGTTTTACACATAGTATATCAATTAAGAAATCAAATAAGGCTTGACAAGGGTTTAGATTAACAGTCTGTTAATCCACCCCTGGGGTGTAATGTGGCACTAGGCACAGTTCATAGTCAGATTGCCCTTGGGGCTGATTAACTGACTGTTAATATAATTAGTAGGAGTGCTCATTACTATTACAAAAAATATTTGAAAAGAAAAGTGTTAAAAGTATACTGTTTGAATGATTTACTCATTTAGAGGAAGCATTTTAATAAAATAGTTCTTCTATCAACAGTTTTAGAAAGCTGGTTAATTGTAATGCATCATTTCTCACATTCTGCAGTATTAGAGGACGTGAAGCTGATAGGAAGAATCCATGTGACATGGTGATCAGCTGTACATTACATTATAACATGGATCAATTAATGTAAGGCGCTGAAATCCTAACAGCTAATCAGTTTGCAGCTTTATGAGAACCTTTTTATGATTAATACGTAAGTTCATCACAAGACAATGATGACAAACTTGGAATGGAAGACAGATTTCTATATTTGTTCACACAACAACTGAACAATTTCATACTTTTAACAAACAGCAAACAAACAATAACAAAGTGTCAAGAACAATAAAAGTTTAAAACAACACACTACTCTATTTGCACTAGGGTATTGGGGTAATGAAAATAACAACAAAAACTACAAGATCAACAACGTTCTTCAACACTGAATACATACTATTTGCAGCCTAATGCAAACATTGCACATTGCAAGTAAAAATTTGCCAGCAATCTTAGTGGCACTTCATATGCTTAACAGCATTGTGCTCGTGCCCATGGAGTGCGTGAGCTCCTGAAACCACACCCTCACGCCTGCACAGCAGGTGTTTGATTTTTGGGTCACCCTCTACAGTATGTTTATGTAGTGTGCCTCCAGACACCTTAATCTTTTTTATAATTTGAAGGTCCTTGTCCCTCCTTTCCTCATTTTCTGGCAGTGTGGGTGTTGGTACGTGTTGAGGGGCTTCATGGGTGGAATGGTCAGAACCTCTCAGGCCCAGTGCCTGCAACTATTACTCTGGATCCTCTTCCAAACTCTTTGGCTGCCAGCCTTGACAGTTCCTTCTATATTTTTAAGACACGGTTCTGCACAGTGTGCTTAGATTTGTATGCCAGCAACAGGTTGAGGATGGGGAAGTTCTGGTTGGGGTTCAACGCGGTCTTCAGAGCTGCTGTACAGAAAGAAAGGATGATGAGGGAGATAATGATGATTCAGTATTATATTCTCCTAAGCTTAAGAACATCTGATATTATGTGTTAATCCCTAAACAGTACTGTTACACCTTCTGGATAGCAACCACATAAATTTAACAGCAATGGGTCATAACAATGCCCCTATCCCACCAAGTCCAGGTATTGGAACCTGACTGCAGAGACACAGCCCAACTAAAGCCATAGACATTAATGGTATACCTCCTTAACACCAGCTGCTCACAAGTTAGGACAATGAGGAGTTGCACGGCCTCAGCCAGGCAATGTCCCCACCCCCACAGTTCAGGTATTGAACCTGACTGCAGAGCCACAGCCCAACTAAAGCCATAAACATCAACGGTATACCTCCTGACACCAGCTGCACACAAGTTGAGACAATGAGGAGTTGCATGTTCAGCCAGGCAATGGCCCCACCCCCACAGTTCAGGTATTGGAACCTGACTGCAGAGCCACAGCCCAACTAAAGCCATAGACATCAACAGTATACCTCCCTGACACCAGCTGCACACAAGTTAGGTCAATGAGGAGTTGTATGGCCTCAACCAGGCAATGCCCCACCCCCAGTCCAGGTATTGGAACCTGACTGCACAGACACAGCCCTACTGAAGCCATAGACATCAATGGCATACCTCCCTAACACCAGCTACACAAGTTAGGACACTGAGGAGTTGCACGGCCTCAGCCAGGCAATGCTCCAACCTCTAAGTCCAGGTATTGGAAACTGATTGCAGAGCCATAGCCCAACCAAAGCATAGACATCAATGGTATTCTCCTGATACCAGCTGCACACAAGTTAGGACACTGGGAGTCGCATGGCCTCAGCCAGGCAATGCCCCCACCCACCAAAACCAGTTGTTGATTAACATATTTACTGATTACAACAGAAGTATCTAGATATCTTACCACCAGACATGATCTCCATGGCGCTTCCCCATCAGCATCCTCCCTGATGACACTGTTATTGCTGAGGATTCCTCAGCATGTTGATTAGCAGTAGGCACAGCAACTGTTAAAAATAAGAGAGTAATATCATATTTCAGAAAAGTTGTATTAATTTTAATATTTACACTATTATTTTCATTTGTAATTTGACTCATTCGGGTCTAATTTAGGTGTAAACATTATTTTCCAAAGACTGTCAATCTGTCATACCTTGTATAATGCCACGGCTAAAACTCATCCCTTGAGGTGTCTGCAACTTACTCCTAGTACCCTTCAAGCATACCTCAATAGCTCAAAGATCCCTGTCCTACAGGGGTCCCAAGTGGATAAATGACCTACCCCGACTTCCTTGGTTGTAATAAGATCGTGAAATTCAAAGCTAGTGTCCTTGCCCATCTAACCCCATCAAGTATTGTGAGTGCCCTGCACACCCTGACCTGTCTCAGCACTCTTCAGTTTCTGAAACCTCTGACCTTGTATCTCTGTCACCTCTCTCACCTGCCCCTTCCTAATCGACTAGCTGTGGCCTTCCTTGCCCTGTACTCATCCCCTGTACATCCCCTGTATTTACATTGTCTTTCTTTCTCCCTCTTCTCTTTCTCCCCCATGCTCCTCCTAAATCCCCACATACTACCCTACCCCTCCTTATTCACTTCCTCCACCCCACACCCACCCTCCACCCCTTTCTCCTCTCCCCCACCTTCCATCTCCTCGCTTTCTACCCCCATAGCTTTCTTTCCTTTCCTTCCCACCTAATCCCTCCCTTCTCTTCCCCTGCCTCCTGACAATGCCTACCCAGACTGCTATTCTCACTCCAATCCCTAGCCCTGCTCTGGCTGCCCCTCCCCATTGTTGCTCAGGCCCATTAACCCCCCTCTGCCTGCTTGTTCAACACTGTTGCTGCCTACTTCCAGCCAGGGGCATGTACTACCTCCATTCTAGATGTAACAACACTGAAATCTCCTTGAAGAATTCTAAACTGTCTGGGAACCCAAAATTATTATCTTCCTCATAGTGATTTTTACATATGAAGTAATTAGTGTTACTCTACCTGTTACAAATTCATTGTTGTTGTTTTTACTTAATTCTGTATTACCACAGAATTATTCCTGTTGTCTAGCTTATCTATATTGTACGATGTCTGACCTGAAACCTTTGTAAATGAGCTTAGGACTCAAAGGTATTTAATCCCAAACTTAAATAAATAAATGAAGGATTATTTGTCCTGTATTAACTCCAGTAAGTACTGGTTGATTAGAAAGAATATTTCAAATAAGATACTCACTAGAATCATCAACAGTGGCATCCTGATTGTCATCCTGCACTCTAGCCCGCCTCCTACATGTGTCTCCAGTATCTCTGTCTCACTCCACTATTTCTAGTATTCCTTGGTCTTGCACTTTGCTTGTAGTCTTTAAAGTGACTGCTCCACCAAGTGACTCTAACAGCTCCCTGTCATGCTGTCAGATATCATCCCACTTGTGCCTGACTTGTCGAATGCTGCGGACACACTACCTCGCCCTGTCTGTTCACTGTGTCCTTAATGGTATTCCACACTTTCTCCCTCTTGAGAGGTAGCTTCTCTGAACCAAATAACTGGTCTACCTGTGTGGTGACCTCCTTTATGAGCAATGCACCTCCTTGTGGCTAAATGCAAGCAATGTTTTTTGCAATATTAGCACTGCTGCTGCTCCCCACTGGTGGTGGTCCGATCCCGATCCTGATGTTCCTCTTGCTGGCCTTGATCCTCCTCCTGACCGCCTGCTGCACCTGATCCAGATCCACAACATCCTGTCCTCCCAACTACCTCTTCAATGCTCCTGCTGCTCCTGCCCAAACCCACTTGATAACCAGATGACATTTTACAAAGTAATTAGTCTCCTCTACTGTAATCCACTGGTTGTTGCTCTCCTGTAGTAGAAAATGTGGAAACAGGAAGCGCAATTGTGATTGAATCCTGCCTTTATGAATGCAGGTTTTTTTTCCGCGACTTTCAGAAAAACCCAACTAAATTAAAATACTGTTTAAAACAAGCGTAATTTTGTTTTCCACATGTAATCGTAGAAAGCAAATTAATTAATGTTTGAAGCGGTACTTTGAATCCGAATTACAGAAAATTATTTCAGAATTGCAAAATATAGCAGTACTATTCTACATAACCTGCTGTTTATGGCTATTATGCACATTTTGGGTTCCGTAACTAATGATTAGACAGTTTGTCTTTTGTTTCAGTTTAGTAGTAATGTGCAACTCCTCAGTGTCCCAATTTGTGCAGCTGGTATCAGGAGGTATTTCATTGTAGTCTATGGCTTTAGTTGGGCTGTGGCTCTGCACTCAGGTTCCGATACCTTGTCTGGGGGGGGGGGCATTGCCTGGCTGAGGCCGTGTAAGTCCTCAGCATCCTAACGTGTGTGCAGCTGGTATCAGGGAGGTATACCTTGATGTGTATGGTTTTAGTTGGGCTGTGGCTCTGCACCCAGATTCCAATACCTTGTCTGGGGAGTGAGGGCATTGCCTGGCTGAGGCCGTCGACTCCTCAGTGTCCTAACTTGTATGCAGCTGGCATGAGGGAGGGTATACCATTGATGTCTATGGCTTTAGTTGGGCTGTGGCTCTGCACTTAGATTCCAATACCTTGTCTGGGTGGGTGAGGGCATTGCCTGGCAGAGGCCGTACGACTCCTCAGTTTCCTAACTTGTGTGCAGCTGGTATCAGGAAGGTATACTCTGATGTCTATGGCTTTAGTTGGGCTGTGGCTCTGCACTCAGGTTCCAATACCTTGTCTGGGGAACGGTGGCATTGCCTGTCTGAGGCTGTGTGACTCTCAGTGTCCTAACTTGTGTGTAGCTAGTATCAGGGAGGTATACCGTTGATGTCTATGGCTTTATTTGGGCTGTGGCTCTGCATTCAGGTTTCAATACCTTGTCTGGAGGGGCATTTCCTGGCTGAGGCCATGCAACTCCATACACCTTGGCTAGACAAAATGGACCTCGAGGTCCCTTCTGCAATCACATTCTATATTTAGGTAATGAATGAGTGATCCCTACTGGCAGTCTAGGTAGCGAGTGGATGCACAGAATTTTTGGTACGGCTACATGTGTATGCCCACACACCCACCAACACACACACACACACACACACCCCACATGTTTTTACTTATGTGTTGTTTCATTATTGATTCATAGTATATCTTTTAGTTTTTTTTTTCCAGGTCTGCATCTATACTGCTTGTTTTATTGGTGATAATTCCAGTCCTGCATACCTGAGTATGCCCTGCCACACATTGCAGTGCTGAGATGTTCAGTAACAGTCAACATGCGAGGTAAGTAATTTACACAAAATTTGATGCCATACAAACATGTAATCTTATTGTCATTTCAAAACTGTTTAGTTGATGGTACTGCCTACTGTGGTTCTTGCAGATACATTATGACTGAGTTGTGAATTAAAAGCATATCTATGTGCATCCATGTGTATTACAGAAGAATGCAGTGGTGCAGCCATTAACCTGCAACCGCTAAAACCACTTGTCATGATTTTAATTTATATTAGGCAAATTACAACTATAGTTTGTTCTGATTTGCTGTTACAGCTGTCTATACTCCGTGCTTCACTATTTATTTTTAAATGCTTTGTCCTCCTGAACTGCAGAGTGGTACCGGCATCTGCGAATCATAAGGCTGCTGGCACCACCCCCGGACCAGGTCTGGCCAGCAACTCACTCCACCGCTCAGTCCAGCAAGTAGATAGGATCCCTCCCCTATGGGGACCTGGGCACAGACACCTGGGTGGCACACTTCTCATGTCTGGGGCACAGAGCACTGCCATTAGCTGCCACAATTGCCCCACAATTTTCCCCATTTTCTCCCCTAGGAGCAGGATGTGCATGTGTCAGTGCACAGTCATTGGGATGGCCTCTGTTCTCCACCCCTTGTTGTGCATGCAACAGTAGTGCAGCAGGCCTTCGACAGTTGCTTCTACAGCATGATACAGTTTTCTCATTTCCCCAGAGGAAGGACAACACTCATGGAATGATCAATCCTTCCTCTACCCTATCTACTCACAGATAACTGAGTATGTCTCCGAACTCAGGTTGCCGCTATGGTACGCTGTGTGCCATCCAGCGCCTCAATCATCAGCACCACTTGGATGGCTCTGCCCCACCATTTGAACAAATGCCACATGTAATTCATGTTTTTGTAACTATACAATTTTTCTCTTGTAGGTCTGTCTCTGAAAAGGCCTCTATAAGGATTGATGGATGGAGCTGCAGCTGACTATGACCATCTCATTCTCCAGATTCCAGCTGCATCCTTGTGATTGTATGATGAAAAACAAGAGGAATCAAATGACACCACCAGTCATTGGTACAATCATATGCACATCCTTGTACCACCTTCATTTAAGCCCCTGTAGCCACCTGTATTAACACCCAGGACTGTATAATTGACCACTGCAACGAGAACTGAGACTTTATTTGCATTGTTTTTATTACTACAGACAGTAAAAGTGACAGAAAGGAACACCGTAATGAGGAACTACTTGGCCCTGAGGCAGTGCTGCTGCTGCTGATCTGATCACCACTCCTGCTGTGCTGTCCAGTCAAAGCCTGCTCATGCCCACTTCCACCACTCTCATGACAGAATCAAGGAACACCATAATGAGGAACTACTAGGCCCCGAGGCAGTGCTGATGCTGATCTGACCACCACTCATACTGACAGAAAGTATTGTTTTGTTGCCAGCATTTGACTGTCAAAAGGTGTTCGAATCAGTACTCAGCAAGTTTCTAGAATCCCTTCACCAATATCTATCCAGAACAACCTTTCTGAGTACTCCAGAAATCAACTTCAGTGAATCTTCAAAGCAGCCAGCAACAGATTCTTGAACTACCTTTTCGCAGTCGCCTCTATTGCATCATACTGTTTATTATTTTCGGCCCACTTACCAGTTTTCGCAGATGGTAAAAGCTAAAACAGTTGTTTTTTTAATAGTAAATTAAGAAAAGGAATTCAGTTCTGCTAAAAGTTTTCCACAGTTCACCATTTCATTCCACAAATACATGACAAACGTCCACAGATTAAAAGCAAAAATGTTGCAATTATATTGGAATTTTTCATGGAATGCCACGGAAGCAGAATTCGCATTTCACAATAATTCTGTGGGCAGAATTTAAATTTCGCACAGCCCTCCACTATATGGGCCAGATATTCAAAGCTTTGCATGGTCTGCAAACAGTTTGCACGGGAATAGCTCGGGATTAGCGTGGGTCTGTATATTCAAAGGCCAACTAAGTACGGACAACCAGCAGTAACACCGGGCTGAACATAATGATATGCAAGGGGCATAGTGAACATGAATAAGTTTGCTATGAGATATTCAGTGACTAGCACCATGCTAAAGGCGTTTAAGCGCGACATAGTGCGAACCATAGCATGGTACAATTTACCACCCAGGAAAAGCTGGTCTTAACTCTGGGCAAACAGCTTTACATGCTTTGCAGTGCTATCTCAGCATTAGAGGGCTTAAGTAGCCTAACATATGAGTATGACACTGAAACTGCCAGACGTGGAGGACACATGCTGCACACTGATGGCACCACCATGATGCCATCAGCTGCCACCAGTCTGAGCCAAGCACAAACAGTGAGGAGTGATCTGACCCATAGGGGACAGCATGGTAGTGTGGCCATATAGCACACACCTGCAGACCGTACGTCTGTGGTGCGTAACAGATGCCAGCACACACATGCAGCACTGTGGGCATGGTGGCCAGTGAGGGAGGGTGTATGGGTGGCCAGATGTCACCACAGCCCAGGTGTGGCCACAAGGCTGGGACACATCGCTCAGTGCACATGGGCCAGTAGTGGGATTATGCCATTACCTGTGTGTCTGTCGGATCCTATATGCCCCCAGCCACCTACCACACAACTGTACAGATGTCGCAGCACACACTGCCGGCCATGTACATGACACTGTGTGCATCCCATGCCACAGGTGCAGCATCTGTGGATCACACAACAACGTGATAGTACTGTCCAATGTCAGTAATTACCTGCAAGCTGTGCCTGTCACTGTGTACAGTGCAGTGGTCATCACTTCCCTACATACCATAGGCAGTCATGTCCCTCACACTACCAGCCCTCTTGCTACTGTAGTGTCTGCTGTGCACTGTAGCATGACCTACAGTGTGAAGGTTGCATGCAGCACTACCACCACCTGTGCCTATGCTGTGTTGTCCCCTGGGGTACGATATGCTATGCTGTGCTGTACTGTTTACATGAAGCCTGCAGATTTCATCATGCACTGCTGACTGACCTACAGGTGGAGCTGTGGTAAGACCTGGCCAGCCCTGTACCTCCAGACTGACAAACGGGTGGAGCTGTGGGACCCTGCAGTAACGCTGTGCAAACTGCATGCAAATCAGACACGTAAGAGATGCTAATGTGGCTGTTTGCCCAGAGACTCGTCTAAGTAGGCTCATTTGCTTGTCACTTTTGAATATGGCAAAGTTTAGCTACAATATATTTGCACTGGGCAAACCACTTAGCTCTAAGCGCTAAAGCTGCTAGCGTGGTGCTAACGGTTCGGGGAATATTATACAGTTTTGATCACTGTTTTTTCATTTGTGCTGCTGCCTGCAGCTGTACTGTGTCCATGCATTTGCCAGAACACACACTGGCCACATAGTTCTCTCTACATACCCTCATGTCGCTGTGCACTGTGTTGTTGTTGTGGTTTGCACTTCCTGGTTGCTATATTCAGTGCTGTCAAATTCCAGGGCTACGGTTGCCCTGCACTCCCAGCCCAGTTTGCACAGCCTCTTTCCCATGCTATATTCAGAGGCTGTTTGCCCCGGTTATTCCTTTGAATATAGCTTGCTTTGTGCTCCAGGCTAAGTTTGTACACCAGGCAGTGTTAACTTAACACAGGGCAAAGCTTTGAATATCTGGCCCTATGTCTTTATTTTCTGTTAAAAATGGAACATCTGGATGGCACACTGCTTTTTACATTGCAGCAAAAAGAAACTAGCTATTGTGAACTGGCACATAAAATAACAAAAGATATGCATTTTATTTATGTTATGGAAAAAGACTGTTCCCCAGACTCAGTTGCAGGCTCTGTGGAAAATATTGCCATGGATTCCTAATTTTGGGATTGATGTTCATTGATAGCTCCTCCTTTTTGGAGGTTTAGTTTAGTAATCTTCTTTTCTGTTTTCATATCATATTGTCATACTTGAGTTCTTTATTGTGATTTTTGATTTATTGTGTGGATTGTGCATTAATTGTCTTGCCTAATAAACATTCCCTCTTCTTTTGGTAGGGTGGGGTGGGGTATTGTGTATGACTTATTATGCCTTTGCATTTATGATTTTTCCCTTTATGTTTGTATATCCATGTTTTTGAAGTATGAATGCTTTGTTGAATTTCTGTTTTTCTTTTCTAATTTTGTATGAAGTAATGCTGATTTATCTGTTCTTTCGTGATATGAATAAAAAATTCCCTTCTCTTTTGATAAGTGCTATGGGATCTTTAGCATCCACCTAAACTACCACCAGTCCAGGCAGATGGGACCTCAGTTTAACATCTCATCCGAAGACGGCACCTCAGAGGTGTAGCACCCCCTCATGCTGCACTACAGTGTCAGTACTGGGATATTAACCCAAGTGCCAGATGTGGGAACTGAACCCACAACCCTCTGATCTCCGTCCTCAGAGGCTAGTGTGCTGCTTACTGAACCACTGACATTTCATAGGAAAGTGATGGCATAAAAGGATGTCCAGGCCCACCTAGTCTGCCTATTTACCTAGCATCCCCAGGCCTGCCCCTGATCTCCCACACTCATTTCAGTAGCCCTCTGTGTCTATCCCACTCCTCTTGAACCCCCTACTGAATTCTCATCCACCATTTCCCTAGGTAGCCTGCTCCAGGTATCTACCACCCTCTCCGTAAAGAAGTTCTTTCTGATGTTGCCCCTAAACCTACCCTCTCTAGTATGAGATTATGCCCCCTTTACTGGGACACCTGTTCAGCTGGAAGGGTTCTCAGTAGTCACCTTGTTTATCCCTTTCAGGTACTTGAAGGTCTCTATCATGTCCCCATTCTCCTCCTCAACTCCAGAGCGTACATGTCCAGAGCTCCCAGCCTCCTCATATGACAGGTGACTAAGCCCTTCACCATCTTGGTTGCCCTCCTCTGTACCGGCCCCACCCTTTCCACATCCTTCTTTGATAAGGCCTCCAGAACTGGACCCCATACTCCAGATGAGGCCTGACCAGCTGGGTGTGCAGGAATCAGGACCTCTCTTCCTGCTGGTGATCCCACCCCACAACCCAACACTCTGTTGGCATTTGCCACTGCCCTGCTGCACTGCCCAGAAAACTTCAAGTCCTGAGAGATGACGATGCCCAGATCCCTCTCCTCCATGGTAACCGCTAGCGGTTTGCCCCCTAGTCTGTATTCTGTCCTCCCATTTCTTCTGCCCAGGTGCATGACTATGGATTTTGCCATATTAAGGATAATTTCCACTTCCTGTCCCAGTTCTCTAACTTCTAGGTCCCTCTGCATCCTTCCCACTCCATCTTGTATGTCCACTCTATTACAGATTTTGAAATCATCCACAAACAGACTCACTCTGCCCTTCAGCCCTCTGCTATGTCACTTATATAGATGTTGAACAGCAGAGGTCCCAGCATCAACCCCTGGGGCACACCGCTGTGACCACCGACTCACCCGAGGGAACCCCATTTACTAACACCCTCTGTATCCTGCCTGCCAATAAGTTATGCACCCACCTATCACCACCACCTTTCCTAGTCCCAGACCTTCCATTTTGTGCACCAGCCCACCATGCAGTAGTGTATCAAAGGCCCTCCTGAAATCCAGGTAGGCTATGTCCACCCCCCTCGATCCAGCACCTCGTGATCCAGTCAAAACCCTACCAGATTTGTTTGACAAGATCTGCCTTTGGTAAAGCCATGCTACCTTGAGTCAAGCAGGCTGCTTGCCACTAAGTAGTCAGCGATTGACTCATTGAACAAATAGTTCAAGGGGCCATCAGCTCCTCACCTAGCTCTCTCAACACCCTAGGGTGAATCCCATCTGGTCCCATGGCCTTGTCCACCCTCAGGCCCTTTAGCTTTTTCAAAATCTCCTTTCCTGGAATGGTCCCACTTCCACCCCTCCCCTCTAGTCCAAAAAAATCTCCTCCCTCTTCCCTCATGAATACTCACTGAAATAACTATTCAGTAATTCTGCTTTCTCCGGTCCCCTCACCTTTCCCTGTCTCAGCCAGCAGGTCAGGTATCCTAGTCCCGTCCTTCCTCCACTCACTAATATACCTAAAAAGTCTTGTCCTCTTTCCTTACCTCCTTTGCTATACTCTCCTCCGTTCTTGCTTTCACCTTTCTGACCACCCTTCTGGCTTCCCTCTGCTTATCCTGGTATACCTCATGGTCCAGTTCACTCTGTGTAGTTTTGTACTGCCTGAATGCTCACCTATTAACTCTGATGCTGTCTCCCACCTCCCTACTGAACCACAGAGGCCTCCTTCTCCTCCTGCTCTTGCTTACCTTTTTCAAACAGTGTTTCGTGGCCCCCACTATTGCCCCTTTAAATGTGGCCCAAATATCCTCCACCCCTGTGTTCCCCACCTCCAAAGACCTTTGAGTATACTCCTCTTTCTTCCAAAATAACCCTTGTCTCAAATCCAACGCCTCATTTTGGTCTGGTGGCATGAGGCTGATGCACGATCATGAACCACATTTTGTTGTGGTCACTACTCCCTAGGCCATTACTCACCTACTCTGTCCCAATTTGTAAGCACCAGATCCAATACTGCTCCTCCCTGATTGGCTCTTTGACCAGCTGGCTCAGGTGGGCTATCTGTAGGAGTCAATAATCACCCTGATGGCCTGTAAATGACTCCGTGCACACCAACTCACCCTTCCCTATGGCCAGCAAGACCCAAAGGCCCCAGTGTCCCCCCTGCCTGCTCTTGTGTTTCTGATGCCTGGATCTCTCCATCACGAGAGCACTATGCTGCCCCTCTCCCAACCGTCCTATCCTTCCTGAATGACATATATCCTGGGATGTTCATGTCTCATTCCTGTCCATCATGGAACCAGATCTCCGTGATTCCTAACAGGTATAACTGCTTCTCTACTATAATCGCTGCAAGGTCTGGGACCTTGTTGCTCTGGCTTCTGGAGTTCATGCACATGGCCTCCAGTAAACATTTTACCTAGTCCCCACCTTCCCTGTCCTAATCGCTACTTGTTTGCATGGGAAAGCAAATCCAGCCCCAGTCAGGTAGCTCATCTTTTGTGGGTGGGGGCAGCTGTCCCCATTGCTGAATGCTCTGTTAGGTGGCACTTCCAGCTTCTCCTTCCATTGTTCTTACTGGTTTGCCAGAAACTAGAGGGATTATGTGTGTTGTTGTTCTGAGAGCCTTGTAGAAAGTTGATTTGATCATATGGATTAGTTTTGTACACCAATAACTTTTTTTCTTAAAATTTGTGCAGTCGTGTTTTGATTTGATAACTCTCACTTTAGCCCAGAGCAGGTCCCTATCCTTAAGGGTTATTTTCACTGTACATGGAGCAGTATTACTAAGTCATTCATATTGAGCTGCTTTCATAATACTTGCCCATATAGGGTGCTACCATTAGATGAGATCTAAATCAGTAGTTGAAAGCTGGAGAAGAGGATGAGAAATGAAATCAAAAACCTTTGCAAGGCCAATGAATATGACCAGAGTGATCTGCCCTTGATCCATTGCAGAGTGAATGATATCTGTTAAATGAAGAAGGAGGAGGTGGTGTAGTGAAATTTCCTAAATCCATATTGGACTGGGGAGAGTGTTGAAACAGAGAGGAAGTGTTTTATCCTTGAGAGGACAAGGATTATTGGACCTCAGGAGCAAGGGGAGAAGTGATATGGGGTAATCATTACTCAGGTGGCTTGGTCACCCCTTTATGTAGGGTGAGGACTGTAATGGACTTTTCAGGCTGAGGGATTGTAAAGGAGAGAGAGATAGATTGAGGAGGTAAGTTAGAGGATCCAAATAGAGGATGCTGAGATTTTCAGAAGTCTTGGATGAATGCCACAGGGCTGGATTTAGAAGGATTTAGGAAGCCTAGAGCTCTAAGGACTTCAGTGGGAGATCCCAGAGGCAGTTGCAAGCTGGAAGGCAGTGTGGGTGAAGGAGGTGAGGGGAGTGATCTTGTGGGATGGCACAGGTCATAAAGAAATTATTTAGGCATCTGCCAAAGAGGTGAGGTCTGAAACAAGGAACCTACCACACTAAAAGTGGATGAGTGTTGTTCACAGGAGGGAAGCAGAAGCAAGCGGAGATTGTTCCAAATGGAGGATGGTGTTGTTGGAGGTTTGTAGTTGGACTTTGAAATATTCAGATTTCACCTTATGAATTTGCATTGTACAGTCATTTTGGAGGGCTCTGTAATTTTGCAGGTCAGATGGGTTGCAGGAGGTTTGAAGCAACGCCAAGTGAGGTCATGGATTTTGCACAAGGACAGGATTTTGGAGTGATCCAAGGACTGTGGTGATGTTTTACCCTGACTGTTTTCAGTGGAGTATGGGCGCCCAGATATTCAGAAAGATTGATGTGAAATGGGTGAGAGCAGCATCAACAGAAGGAGTAGAGAGGACTGGTGGTCAATTTGTCATGGCCAAGTCAAAGAGTAATTATCTTGTGTTGAGCATTTTGAGGGGTCGATACTTGATATATTTGGGAGGGTTAGGTGGTGGACGGATCTTCCTGATGCAAAAGGTGGGCAGTGATCATTAAGCATATCAGACAGAAAACCTGCAGAGCTGATGCAGTGCAGGTGGGCTGATAACACCCAGTCAAACAGTGTATGGAACTGGAAGCGAGGGTTGGAATAAGTTGGCTTTTGATCAATCAGGTTAGGTTTAGTGATTCAATCCAGAGGCAGGAGTTTTGAGATGAAGAGGAGTGCCAGTCCAGATTAAAATCAACAAGAAGATCAACAGACATCCAGGCTACATTACTAAAATATCAGTAACAAAGCCTATCTAAACTTAGGTGATAAAACAGGAACATGCTCAATGACTTGTCAGGCAACATGTAATAAATCAAGTGAAATGACTAGTAAACAGTAGCCAGTAATAAACAGTAGAGCTCTTAAAGAAACTGGAGAGGCAGTGTGACTTCTAATACTTCAGGTGCTGGTTGTAAGGTGCAAAGAAAACAATCATTGCCATCTGCCAACACTAGAGGGGACCATGAGGTCAGTAACATCAGGATGTGGAAGTCCAAATGGCACCACATGCCAGTTATGGTGTAGTAGGCAATGCGGTACATACTGCATACCTAAGGGAAGAACGTGTGTGAAATTCCATCCATGAGCTAAGCAGGGTATGTTCTGAGCAACAATTGTCCTCAGAACCCTTCTGGTGGGTGAATGAGCACCTCTGAATGCAAGGAAAATCTGGGGAAAGAACATGGTTCAAAGTTCCATCTGTGGTCTGAGCAGAAAAGGCTTAGAGCAGCAGTTGGCCTTATGATCCTTCTGGAGGCTAAATGAGTGCCTCTGAGCGCAGGGAGTAGCTGGGTAAGAACACAGTCCAAAGTTCCATCCATGGGCTGAGCATGGAGGACTAGAGCAGCAGTTGCCCTCATGACCCTTATAGTGGTTGAATGAGTGCTCTGAATGCAAGGAGTAGCTGAGGAAATAACTTAGTTCAAAGTTACATCCATGAGCTGAGCGGGAGGGCTTTGAGTAGCAATTGCCCTCATGACCATTCTGGTGGCTGAATGAGCAACTTGAATATAAGGAGTAGCTGGGGAAGAACACTGTAGATCTGGACACCGGTATACCCCCATGAATGCTACAACACCATTACTGCAGCATAAGGTACATCTGTATATACTTACACTTGTTATTATGTGCTTAGGAACCGTTATCCAGCACGATTATTTGCTAGTGCTTGTGCACCACCTATAGCTTTTTTGCCACATAGCAATAGTCAGCACCTTTATGAATCACTGTATTGTTACCCAAGGTTAGTCATAGTCAGCTTTACTTGTAATGCAGATCAAGTAATGATATAACTGTCGGAGGTGGTTACTGCCCACAAATAGAATTGTTGTATTCTGCTTTTCTGCTCTTTTTGATAAGTCCATTACCTAGTAACGACTTTGTTATCTATAGTATAAGAATGTTATGACTGTGTTTCACTAAATTTGCATGACAACGCCATGGTGTTCAGAGGTTTCAGAACTCCTAGCAGGTATGCTGTTTTTCTTCATGTTTTGAATAAACTTCTCTGTGATATCTGGGCTTCTGTGTCATGTTTTGCCAACAGGTCTAGAATGCTGCCAGCTGAAAAAATTGGTGACCGTGGAAGGACCTGTTTGGATGGAACCTGAACCAGTACACCAAAAGGTACACAGGTGAACGAGATACAGATCATGCAGGTGTTCAAACCTCCTGCCCTCATTCAACTTGTGACATCAGTCCAGCAGCATCTCCACACCAGAACATGCATCTGTCTAGCTATTGTAGTCAATATGAACTGGTAGACCTTGGACTTTCAGTTTGTGTAGTAAAGGGTAACCTCCAACAATGGCCATTAATACTGACCTCAAATTAGACATCTTAAACTTTCTGACATCTCAAGAAGGTTGGAATGATTATCTCACTGGACGTGAAATCACAAACTAATTCAGTATAGTATGTTGGCAAACTGTACATGAGGCAAAGTCTGCAGCTAGGAAACATGATCGAAAAGTTGTTATGCTTGCTGACTTTTATGCTTTGTTCCAAGAAATAGAATTTGAAGTTCTGGCTCTGAGAAAAGAGTTAGGCTCCAAATTCAAGGAAGTGAGAAGCAACAAAAAGCTTTGGAATGAGAAATTGAAAAGCTAAAGAATGAGAATCAGAATGAACTTGAACTTGTGATACAGGAAATTGTTATGCTTCAGGAAGAGAATGAGAGGTTACAGCAGGGTAAGTTGCATGTTGCAGCTGAATGGTTTGCTTACTAATATGAATCATTCAGTGAGTAGTGAGTATGAAGAAATGAAGTAAGAGTTTGAGCAATTTCAGAATGCATTGAAAGGGAGCTTAGGAAAACCGTGATGTGAGTGCTGCGTACAGAGTTTTGCAGGATCACATTAGTAAGGGACAGATCAAAGGCAGTGTGGATAATTTGTTGTGTAGAATAAAGAAGATAACATTACATTATCAGTTGGAAATACTGAGAGGTCATGTAAAAGCTATGCCATTTTCCCTGCCTATTGCGTTGTCCTTATCAGAGGATGATGATGACAGCGACGACGATGGCGTTCCTTTGGAATCCAGAGGGTTGAAGTCTCCCTCACTGGTGGCCACATTAAAAAAAAGACAAGGAAGAGGGAGGAAAGTCTGATTCACAAGGTGATCCTCATAAGCTGGGATCTCTGACACACAGGCCAAGGTGCTGAAACAAGAAGTGATATGCTGAGGAAGAAGGTGGAGAAACAGAGGCTCTTCAGGGCATGGCTACTGCCATGACAGAGGGGTGGTTAAAACCATTGCTGAACAGGGAACAGCCTCCAGTGCCTTACAGTCCACACAATCCATCCAGAATATTGCAGACAAAGAGCTATTTGGCCCCTACCGACAACCTTAGATGCCACCTGAAATGGTGCAGCAACACTGCCAAATTCTCAACGTCTCATCTGAGTACCAAGTCCAGATTCTAAAGCAAACCACGGACTCCACATTTCTGGAAAACTTTCTGGAAGGCATACATAATGATGTCAAATCCCTCAGTTAACAGAGTTGCGACTCACCTCTTGGTGGCGGCGCAACCTTAACTCTGGTCGGCTTAATGCTAGTGACCCAGGAGAAGCAGTGTATTTAAGAAACACCAGCTCAGTATTAGGGCCTGTTGTGTCTCATGTACAGCACTAGCTAATATTTTGCCAGTGAGCATCCAGACAGTGACTCTATTGAGTACAAATGCCTGTTTCTGAAAACTTCCAGTCAACCATCCGTGAAAAGGTGGAAGTCACCATATTCCATAAACGGGATTGCCTAAGTGAAATCATGGAGTGGTGGACCATGTGTACCAGGTGCATGCAAGGACCTTGTCTGGGCTCCAAGTCCAAAGCAGTCACTATACAACTCAGCACACATTCCTCTACTCAGTATAAGGTGGCAGGAATCAAAATATCTTTAACAAGACAGATCCTTGTACCAAAGGCAAAGTGGATATAACAAACAGAAATATCAGCCAAAGTCTAGCCAATTGGATATGAAGGGAGTCATTGACAGAAACAGCGGTCCATACCTTCATACAAGGAGCTGTTAACTGAGGTACACCAATTTGGGCATACAAGTCCAAAATTGAATCTATTATGTCCCATCCTACAAAAATCGTGGCAGTCATCTCTGGAGCAGATTCTCTTCCCTACAGTACCAGATTCCAATGAGGGAGGGTAGTCAAAGTATCCATATGTCAAAGTCATATAGATGCTACAGGAGTCAGATCCAGCACTCTACGATGCCTTGAGAGATCATAAGACATCGGACTGATGGTGTCAGGCCCTGGTCTAAATATTCACTTCTCTGGTTAATGATGACTCTGGATGCCCATGTGTAGAAACACTGGTTGGGGCAGCCAGCTCGAACTACTTCTGGACACAGGTGCTGCCATTTTGGTTCTACATTAGGATGATCCCAAACAGGCTTGCTGGTTGATGGGAAAGGCCACTTCTGCCAAAAGCTTCCAGGAACCTTGGTTATGATCTACCAGTCCAGACCAATACCCCTCACCATTGGTACCTTAGAAGTGCAAAATTGCTTTGACCCATGATTTTCCATCATCGCAGATCATTCTGGTGTAGATTTTCTCTAATATGAGTACGTGGAGGATTTAGCCAATAGGCAGCTAATCCAGGTACCCAGCCTTTGCCACCTGCTCTGTATTTCTGACTTATACCTTGTAGCAGCAGTGAAGGCAAATGACACAGAATAGGACATCATCCTCATGTGCCAGTAACACCTTCTTTTGCTCGACTGAGGCCTATTTTGGAAAAGCACTGGGATACCTTTGCCAAAATAAGCACAATTGTGGCAGGATGAACACCCTCATATGGGTTACTGTTGGGGACCCACAATGCCAAAGGCAACACTCCTTTCCAGCAGAGGCAATCCCATGCTTTAGGACCACAGTAGAATCCCTTATGAATCAAGGGATCATTAGGCCCTGCATCTCCACAGTCAACTCTCCAATTTGGCATGTGAAGAAGTCCAACAACAATTGAAGGTTGACCATCAATTACAGAAAGCTCAACCAAGCAACCTCAAGTTGTGCAACTACTGTGGCATCTGCCTCAGATGTGCTCAAGCTCTTTAAACCCAAACACAAATGTTCAGCACACTGGGCATTTCCAGTGGTTTTGGTCATTGCCATTGGCCCGGAGAACCAATACAAATTCTTCACTTTTGAACTGCCTCAGTACACATGGACCTGCCTCCCCAGGGTTTTCATAACAGCCCTCCCTCTTTCACGCACATGAAAATGTGATACAAGTTTTGTCTTCCCTAACTGCCTCCTGCATGTGGATGATCTTCTTCAGGCCACTGCAGGACTGGAGAATCATCTACAGCTCCTGGTGGAGCTTCTCATACTTCTGAACCGGGCAGGCCTCAGTGCAACCCTGCAGAGGTACAGCTTTGTCTCCCAGAAGTTTCCTTTCTAGCCTGCACATTACTGTGGAAGGTGGAGTCCTGCCTTGGACAAGGTCCAAGGATTCCAGGATTTTCCTGCCTACTAGTATCTCCATCCATGGCTGCTTTCTGGGTATGGTCAGTTACCCTGGGACTTTATCTTTGATTTTGCACAGAAGACAGCAGCCTTGTGTGAGTTACTGAAAAAGGATGTTCCTTGATCATGTGGGCCAGAACATACAGCTGCTATTACTTCCCTAAAACAGGCATTGACCTCAGCTATAGCTTTATTTTATTTATTTATTACTTACAGTACTGAATTTCAGTGAACGGGTAAGTCCACTGAGACAATTACAGTCCCATTTTCAGGGCAAACCTTAGATGCAAAATGTGATGTACAATACAACTTCCAACATTAGTAAAAGACATGGAGGTACAAAGCAGATTAAGAAACAAATGTCCCACAAAACAGCATACAAAATTAGCTTTAAGCATGGTTGCAATATACAGTAATTTCATACATAGCTAAGATATTCACAGGCTTTATTAAATGTAATTCAGGTAACAGAAACAAAGGATAAAGTATAGGGAGGCTAAGTGTAGAGGATGGAGTGGGGAGCAAAGGATGGTTTAAGTAGGAGTCAGTGAAAAGAGGAACAGGTTGCTGAGGAGGAGAGAGTGGAATAAAGCTTAGATTTGAACTTGGGAAGAGAGAAGCAGGGTAGAACAGTAGGAGGGAGGGAATTCCATTCTGTCCATTTTGGTCTTTTGGACCTGTCATCAGCATTTGACACTGTAGATGATGGGGTTCTGCTTGAGCACCTGAGAATCATCTGTGGGCTTTCTGGTTTGGTCCTCAAATGGTTTACATCCTTCCTCACTGGTAGAACTCAGAGGGTAGTATCGGGAGTGTTTTCTTCTGATCCTGCCTCTCTGTCATGTGGGTGCCCCAGGGCTCACTGCTGTCTCCCATGTTGTTTGGGTGTACATGCTTCCCTTGAGACATTGTAAGACGGTATGGGCTGGAATTTCATTGTTATGCCAATGATACTCAGCTCTACCTGTATTTTGCACCTGACCAGAACAGAGCACTCTCGTGTTCAATAGCTGCCTCAGGAAATCCAAGGTTAGTGAGGTCCAGCTGGTTGAAGTTAAACCCTGGGAAAACGGAGGTGTTGGTCCTGGATCCCGTCACCGGATGGGGGTGGTATAAACCATCCCTCAGGTTTATTCCTGGGGGTATGGAGCCCCCACCTCAGAATGGGTGCGGAACCTAGGGTGATTCTTGATGATCGGCTGACACTACATGATCAAGTGTCGGCCATCGTTAAAGTTTCCTTTTACCATCTTAGGAACATTGCTAGGATTAAACACCTTGTTCCATCCGGGACCTACCTACGTTGATCACGCCTTTGTGACCTCGCATCTGGACTACTGCAACTCCCTTTACTTTGGGCTTCCTTGGGTTGATATCCACGGCAGTAGGTGCAGAATTCTGCAGCCCGGTTGTTAACTGGGACTTCTCATTTTCCCATGTTACCCCAGTGTCGGAGACTGCACTGGCTGCCAGTTCAGTGGCGGATCACCTTTAAAGTGGGTCTGTTGACCTACAAAGCCCTGCATGGTTTGGGCCCTGACTACCTGAAAGAGCTCCTGGTTCCCTATCTTCTGGAGCGATCATCTGCTGGCGGTGAGGGTTGCTGGAGATTCCGAGGTCATTTGAAATCTTTGGGTGCCCGGTCTTTTGCGTTGTAGCTCTGACCTCTGGAATTCCTACCACGTCGGATTAGAGAGGCGTGACAGTGGGGGTTCAAACAAGACTTAAAACTTTTATGGATTAAGGCCTATGGGAAGCGACTGATTGATTTGGGTTCGATTTATTATTGTTTTATGAAGTTTGTTGTAATGTATTAATTATTTTACTGTATTTTATATCAATGCTTTTATTATGTTGTGATTCATTAACCTGTGCTGCGCTTTGATTTTTGAAAAGCGCATTATAAATAAAGAACATTATTATTTTTATTATTAATTCCAGTCTGATTTCATGGCATATGAGAATGCTTTGCAGGCAGAAGCAAGACAGAGATTGGGTTTGACAAGAAGGGGAAAGTGGCTGATTTAAGGGTACAAGGAGGTAGTCTTAAGCAAATGATGTCACTGAGGCAGAGAGGGTAAACTTGTGGACCAACTTGTGCAAGAAACATAGTGAGGAATACTGCAGCTTTGATACATATGGTAGCCAGTCTAAGAAAGAGGACGTCACAGTGGTCATGATGAGCACTGACCCCAGTGAAATCTACCCACCCTATGATAGGCCTGAGTTAAGAGGGATAGGGTGGAGGTACTGGTTGATAGAAGTAAAGGAGCACCATAGGTTAGGATTGTTTGTAATGTTGCAATTTAGTAAACAAAACTTAAACCAGTAACCATACAGTGCAGGAACAGTTCGTTTAAGTGTTTACACAGCAAGAAGCACACTGCAATAAGAACAGTCTTACTTTAAGTTGTTATTCTCATTTCTCAGAGCTCTTAGAAGATGCCCTTGTACATCAAAAACATCAGCTAGTCTTTTCTGGGACTCTCCACACTCAGTGCAACTCAGCGTACTGCTCACTGGAGCTGTAGCAATGGTTGGAATGCAGCAGGCCTGAAATGAAAAACTAAACACCAAACAAGTTAGCACACCTATATACCACTCGCAACAGTAAAATATGGAATAGGCAATTGAGCCAAGAAAACTAAAGCATGAGGCATGAATGGACAACAGAAATGACAATAACAACTTAAAGTAAGACTGTTCTTACTGTGGTGTGCTTCTTGCTGTAAACACTTAAAGGAACTGTTCCTGCATTGTATCATCGCCTGTTAAAGTTTTATTTACTAAATTGCAACATTACAAACAATCGTGGTGTATGTGTGTTACTTGAGGAGAATACTGCTAAATGTTTTTACCTGTCAGGAAAAGCAACTTCTGACAAACATTTATATCTCTTTTAAATTGTCTTCAGTTTTCTAAAATAAAACACTAGTGGAAGTTTTAAGTTAATGGTGGAACAAAAGCACTTAAAATCTCTTTAATTTTCCATTAATTGTCCCTTGAATTTAAATATGCCCTTTAATATAAAATTAAGGATGCCTGAAAAATAAACATACAAAATCCAGAAGTCATTAATTATCCTTAATTACTGCAATGGAATGTACTTAAAGGAGAACTGCACTGAACCTGTAAGTTATTTTTCCCAGGAGAGGCTGGTTTGTAAGTATTAGTTCAAATTCTGTTGTTGTTCCACCTCCACAGGCCTTTTGATAATCTCTGTGGTTGTTTCTGCTATGAAGTCTGTTGGTAAGTATAATTTTAGAACTGTGTGATGTCGTTATGTCCCAAACAACTATGGAGTTCTGAAATCAATCAATCAATCAATCAGTCAAGTCTTTATTTAACCAGACGTTCATCGTTGATCAGAAGCTCATTTGCAAGATGGACCTGGGTGGAGCATGAACAATTGTATATACAGGTCCAGCACAGGTATTTACAAGGCAATACAGATAATACTCTTTACAGAGAGGAAGAAAAAGAAGTTCATATGTACCTAGAATTATACAAATATTGTACAGATTACACGGTATTTACGTACATAGAAGTGTCTATAGGAAGATAAAGCAGGTTATCTAAGGTTGCAGGAGGAAGTAACGGAAGAAAAAAATAAAAATATACACCAGGTAGAGGTGAAAGTAGGGGGAAGGGAGGGAGGTAGGGAGAGAAAGGCTAGGAGGGCACAGTGCACAGAAAGGAGTTGGTAAAATGGGATGTAGAGAAGGTGGATGGAGAAAAGGAGTATGTGTGAGCCCGAGATTGAATGCTATAAAGTATGGGGTGGTAGGATGTCACAACCCAGGGTAGTGAGCTCCTATCCGAGGTTGGGAAAGGAAGAATAAGGGATGGACGGGCCTAGTGTTGATAAGACAGGGGGATAAGAGAGAGAGAGAGAGAGAGAACAATTAGGCTGGTGAGGAGCAAGCTGGGGGTCAGTACTAAAAATTGGGTCTAGCGTATATATACCAGTGCAGACACTGGTACTGGGTCTGAGTGGGTGAAGCAGTTACATACTTCTCTGATTGTATGGAAATAAAGCATCTTGAAGGCATTTATACCAATTAGAGTGTTTAATTTGAGAGTTTTTGTAGATCGCTCCATAAGGTAGGTAACACGAAGTTTATGGCTGCCCTGCCGAAGCGGGATTTTGCTTTGGGTACTTTAAGTGTAATAGCTGAGTAACTTCTAATGCGTATTTCCCAATTATACTCAGGGAAGACAGCAGGAGAAATAGTAAGGCAGCTTATTAGAGATGGCTCCTATAGGTACAGAGAGCGATGCTCTGTGGTGCCTGAACTTTAGTGATGTCCACCCCACTGCCGTGATATAGGTGCAGTGATGCGTGTCAAGGGAGTCCCATTGTAAACCCCAGTGCTCGATGGTAGAGTGTGTCCAGTTTAGCCATGTAAGAGTTGGGGCATTGGCTGTAGAAGAAGTCAGCGAATCAACTAGTGATAGGAAAATGGATTAGACCAGTTGTTTCAGCATCTCTGGTGAGAAATTGTTTGATTCTAAAACAATCCAAGCCTTTGCCAAAGTCATTTTAGCAAGTCCTCGATATGTTCAATGAAGGAGAGTCTTTGGTCTATCCAAACTCTCAGATACTTGAATTTTGTAACAAATTCTAGTTTTTCACCTAGAACTGTGGTAATTTGGGGAACTGTCCCACTGGATACAGGGTTAGCTGTACAGATAAAGAGAAGAGAACCATCGCTTTAGTTTTTGGGCATTAAGGAGTAGCGTTTTTGGAGTAGTTGGCTTTGCAAAAGGTTGAATTCTGACTGTAGGTCATTGCAGGCAGCTTCCAGCTGTTGGCGACTCTACATAGAGAACTGTATCATCTGCAAACAGATGGATGTTGGCTTCTTTTATACAGTAGTCAATGTTATTAATGTAGATTGCAAAGGTAAGGGCCCTAATATAGAACCTTGAGGTACCCCTCTTGCAGAGTTTTATGGGGACAGGCCTTCGGCTTTAACCTGTTGAAGGCGCCCTGTAAGATAGTCAGTAAACCAATGCAGAGAGGAGGGTCCACACCTATAGTTTGAAGGGAGGAGAGGAGCAGACTATGGTCGACAGTGTCAAAAGCCTTGCTTAGATCAAGAAAAACAGCACAAATAAAGTTTTGCTCTCAAGATTACGCTGCCAGTCATTAGTAACTTTGGCGAGGGCTGAGATAGTGCTATGTTTAGCTCTGAATCCAGACTGCATAGGATTTAGCAGTTCCCTAGACTCAAGGTGAGTCCTCAGCTGTGCATTTACAATTTTCTAGGAACTTGGACAGGACCAGAAGGAGGGAAATTGGCCTGTAGTTTTGAGATCACCAGGGTCACCTGACTTGCACAGTGGTATGACATGTGCTGTCTTCCATATAGGTGGTAAGGTGCCCTGAGACAGGGATAAGTTAAAAGGTGGGTGACGGGTATTGCATAGTACGTGGTAGGCAATTTTTAGGAGTAAGGGTCAGGGTGTCAGCCCCAGCACTTTTCTAGTATCCAACTGAAGCAAGAGGTCCTCTACCACTTTCAGTGGGGCAGGATGAAGTGAGAAAGGCAGCAAAACTACTGGAGTTTCAGACAGTTGGCTGGCAGTCTGGGAGCAAGTATGTTTGCAGGGAGTTATCAAATGCCATGCCTGCAGTAGCAAAGTGGTTACTGAATTTGGCCAAGTATATCCATCTTTTCGGTTATAGTCAAGTTGCCAGAGGTAATCTTAATCGAGAGTGAATTTCCTGGGGAGTGGCCTAGCAGATCATTGATTGTGTTCCAGAGCTTGATTGGGCTCTTTGTGGCAGAGTCAAGTTCGGATTTGAAGAAGGTGGCCTTCGATTCTCTGATTGTTTTGGTACATAAATTTCGCAATCTCCTGAACTGGTTCCAATACTCTGCAGTGTTCAGTCTGCACACATTTTTCCAGAGCTTATCTCTTTCTAGAAGCAAGGACTTGATCTGAGGGGTGAACCATTTACAGGTTTTGGTCCTAGTTCGAACTTTAATCAGGGAGCATACTTATTAAGGGCCCTTGATAGAATATTGTGGAAGATATTGTAAGCTGACGTAATCATTTTGGCCAGGTAGAAATCTTGCCACTCAGGGAGTACTAGCTCGTTTAGGTAGGCATGTTCATTGAAGTTGCACCTGGATCTCTTCATAGAGAACTTGCTGATGTGTGCTGGGTTGTTGGTGGATCTTACTCCCGAATAAAACAATGGTTCGCTACGCCTGAGAAGAAGACATCAGCGTGGAGAAGAGATGAGGTTTGCTCACCATTAACACATCCAAAAGTGTACTTTTACTGGGGTTATTCATGTTTGGACATGTTGGTTCAGTAATAAGTTGCGCCAGCCCATGTTCATCACAGAATGATGCAAGGGGGCAGCTGTGTTAGTGAGCCAGTCAAAGTTGAGGTCTCCTAAAATAATAGTTTCTGGCAGCCCCTGTCCCAACTTGTCACTTAGATATGACACAAGCTGTAGGCCAGCAGACGGTGGCCTGTAGCATCCTATTCAGAGTGCAGTAGTCTGTGTAATTTCCACTTTGAGAATTAGGCATTCAAATTCACTGGTGACAGATGCTGAGGATAAGCAGAAGGCAGAAAATTTGTCTTTAACGTAGATAGCTACCCTCCTCCTCTGGCAGGCCTATCAGCTCTGAACAAGGCATAGTTGGGTATGTTTACTTCTCTATCAGTGGTGCTGGGTCTAAGCCAAGTTTCGGAAATCACAAGTATGTCAGGAGAGTATGATTTACCCAGGTTTGTATTAAGGTTATCTTTTAAGGAGGCTACATTCGTTAATATGCATGAAGCTTATTCCTTTTAAATTTGCTAGTTCTGCTGGCAGAGCAATAGCTTCTGGGGGCCAGGGTTGAGTTCACATTGCCTGAACATAGCAGGAGGATAAGTAGGATTTTTCTAAGAGCGCTAATTATAAGCTTGTAATTCCTGCCTTTCTCCCATCTAGTAGATCTGATGTTTTAGGGACTGGAAAATAGCCACCATAGAAGAGCTGATCTGTTGTAGCAAGAGCTAGTACCCCTACCACAATAGGCGGGAGGAGATAGAAGTCTGCATGGTGGGAGGTGTGCCTTGTGGTGGGGGGAGTGTTATAAGTACTACTGGTATGTGTGGTCCAAGAGCAGGGTTCGAGGTATTGGTACTTGGAATAACGGAGGCAATTAGAGGATAAGTTGCCATGTGGTATACAGCACAAGGTGCCATTGTAGACCAAACATGATGGTAGTTCAGGTGTCCAATGCTGGGCAGCTGGTATCAGCAGAAGAAGGGGCAGTATAAGGAGCCATATAGGGCCCGACATGATGGTACCTCAAAAAGGAGCCACTCAGTTAGCCCAGGGGCCAGTAGGGTTGCTGGATTAATGCAGCTTATCAGTAGCTCTCCAATCCAGGTTGACCCAAATTTGATAGCATTAAAATATTTAGTGGTAAAGGCACAGCCAAGGAGAGCCCTATGCATTTTAATAAGGTGAGGCCTGAGAGTTGGATCCCGTAGGCTGGACAGAGAAGAGGGGATCAGGAGCAAGTCTCTATTAGTGGGACACTGTGCCAGGGATGTGGACTAATATTTTGGCAGGAGGTACTGTATTTAATAATCAGCGGAGATGGGGGGGGCGGTAGAAAAAGTTGTGGCAGTTGCCATACCTTGTAGGAGCTTTGGGTCCGTGTCTGCAGTCTCGGTAGCTAGAGGGGCACCAACCGCCGATAGCCAGGAATCCCACAGCTTGGAGCTGGGAGCCTGGGCGACAGTTCCTTGGCTGAGAGAGAGAGAAGGAGAGTGAGGGTTAATAAAGGGATTCACATAAAGGGTTAGACAGAACAGCTGGGAGTCCAAAATTTGCAGAACAAAAGGACGGTATTTACTTTGGCACCCAAAAAGTGTCTAGGGCCAGTGCACGTATGCAGGGAAAGGGTTGTAGACACTAGATTTCTTTCCCAAACCACAATTCAAGTCCTTTCAATTACAGACTGGGTTAATACTGCTTTTTAACATTTGTCCCAACATAAACATTTTTAGGGTTTAAATCAAAGAGCAGAAGCCAGCTTTGCCAGGGACCAATCAGAGCGTGGTCTGAGAGGGTGCTCACAATCTGGTTGGTTGCAGCAGTTGCGTACCTTGTAGGAGCTTGGGTCCATGTCTGCAGTCTTGAGCTGGCCACAGAGGGCACCGACCGCCCGGCTGCGGAATCCCGTGGCTTAGAGCTGGGAGCCTGGGTGGCAGTTCCTCAGCTGAGGGAGAAGGAAAGCGAGGATTAATAAAGAGCATTCATACAAAGGTCAGACAGAACAGCGGGGAGTCCAAAATTTGCAGAACAAAAGGATGTGTATGGTACCAACAATGCCAAAAGAGGTAGTGAGGAGTAGTAGTAGGTGGTTGCGCCCAAGGTAGTTTGTTTGGTGTTGCTAGCCTGCTTAACTGCTAGCTGGTTTATAGTTGAAAGGGTATATAGTTGAATTAGGGTTAGGTCCCTAACAAAAGGGCAGGAAGAGCAGTAATTGAGAGGAGTTAGATGGAGTGGCTGGAGAAAAGGTTGAGAGGAAATGTGTGATCATGTGGTGGGACTGCTTTAAAAAGGGGCGTGAGAAAGTGGGTCAAGTCAGGTATTGAAGACAGGGAGGCCAATAGCATGAAAATGTGCAGCAGTGGAGTAACCAATCTGCTGCTAGGCTGAGGAAGGGGTGGAGTAAGGGTCTATTTAATACTGTGAGGAGGAGGGGGGGGTGAGCGAAAAATTCAGTTCAGAACACAGCACAGAAAGAGATTTCCCAGAGATCAGGAAGCACCAGGCGCTGGAAAATCAGCCAAGGAGTAAAGCTGCCAATCAGTGCCTGATTCCTCCACTGGGCATCCAGTCAAAACAGTGGCATTCAAAACCATGAGTTTCGGAGGTCAGGTGCGTACCTGAATCTGTCTGGGGGTCAGTCGGTGGTCTGTTAGCTGTGGCCTGCTCAGAGAGGCCAAGGCCACAGGAGCAGCTGGGAAGCCCACAGATGGGCTGTCTGAATCTGTCCAGGGTCAGTCGGTGGTCTGTTAGCTGTGCCCTGCTCAGAGAGAGCCAGGCCACAGGAGCAGCTTGGAAGCCCACAGATGGGCTGTCTGAATCTGTCCAGGGGTCAGTCAGGTGGTCTGTTAGCTGTGGCCTGCTCTGGAGAGCCAAGGCCACAGGAGCAGCTGGGAAGCCCACAGATGGGCTGTTTGAATCTGTCTGGGAGTCATTCGGTGGTCTGTTAGCTGTGGCCTGCTCAGAGACCCAAGGCCACAGGAGCAGCTTGGAGAAGCCACAGATGGGCTATCTGAATCTGTCCGGGGTCAGTCGAGTGGTCTGTTAGCTGTGGCCTGCTCGGAGAGAGCCAAGGCCACAGGAGCCACTTGGAAGCCCACAGATGGGCTGTCTGAATCTGTCCGGGGTCAGTCGGGTGGTCTGTTAGCGGTGGCCTGCTCAGAGAGAGCCAGGACCACAGGAGTAGCTGGGAAGCCCACAGATGGGCTGTCAGAATCTGTCCGGGGATCAGTCAGGTGATCTGTTAGCTGTGGCCTGCTTGGGGAGAGCCAAGGCCACAGGAGCAGCTAGGAAGCCCACAGATGGGCTGTCTGAAATAGAACCTAGGTGCATTGTGCCAACAATAGAGGAGTAGAACAGGGACATAAACTACATCATCCAGTTCTAAAATGGTTCTTACCAGCAGCACAGAAATTAGAAACAACCACTAGAATAACTAAACAGCTTGTATAGCAAGAGAAATAAAACGGTTTGAATCTCTATTTAAAAGCAGCATCTACTGTGAAAAATGACTTATAGATTCAGCACCATTCCCTTTAATTTAAATGCAGGCAAATTAATGAATTCTGATTGTGTTTAAAGTAAAATAAGCAGCATATTAATAAAAAATCTCCTGAATTAAAATGCAGAACAAAACCGAATAAAAACCTAGCCTTTCCTTAATTTTAATTAAGGACACATATTAAGAAAAATGCTTAATTCAAATCATGGAAGAATAAAAATGCATGCCTGCAAATAATGAGATACCTAAGTAACAAAGGGTTCATTTAAAATATGAATAAGATGTATAGACCCTATGCAAGAACAGTGCACAGAGATATGACAGTGCCTCGTAAAGCAGGTGTTTAACAATTGTCTTGACAGTTTAGTGGAATCACTGGGAGGATGTGGAAACCCCAAGGAATGTCCACTCAAGAGACACTCCTGGATTACTTCTAGGGCTATGGTGGATTCCCCTGAAGAACGTTTTGGAACATCCTGACGCTGGGGTGACCTTGGAGGCCTGCTGATGTTCAGATCTTCAAGAACCGACAGATAGCAGTGGAATAGGTACTGTAGGAGACAGCAGCAGTAAGTAGGAGATGTAGGACTATAAGAGAAGAGAGAGACTAGCCAGGAGGTGGAACCCATGGCCTACACCTCTGGAAAGCAACACTGGAGGGTGGGTTTCAGTGTTCACCTGGCAGTACAATCAAGTATGGAATAATCAATGCCCAGTGTGCCAAGGTGGTGTCTACAAAGAAACATAGAAACGTAGAAGTTGATGGCAGATAAGGACAGCAAGGCCCACCCAGTCTGCCATTTGTTCTACCTCATGAATGTGCCACAGGCCTTTACTCTGTCAATGGCCTGTCTATTCATACTCATCTGCATTGCTCCCTTATGCCTATCCTATGCCTGTTTGAAGCCCTGCACTGTATTTATATCCACCACTTACTGAAGTAGGCTATTCCATGCATCCACCGCCTCTTTCTGTGAAAAAGAACTTCCTCACATTTTCCCTTAATTGGCCTCCCTCTAATCTCATGCTGTGTCCTCTTGTCCTGCTATTTTTCTTACATTGAAACATGTTAGTCTCTTTCACCTTGTTAATGCCCTTAAGATGTTTGAATTTTTCATTCATATCGCCTCTCTCCTCCTTTGTGCCAAGTTATATAAATGGAGCTCCGTTAATCTGTCCTTATATGTTTTCTGATGCAGTCCCTGACCATTTTGCTTTGCCCTTCTCTGGACTGCCCCATTTTGTTTATGTCCCTGTGCAGGTGCAGCCTCCAGTACTGCATGTAGTACTCGATTGGGCCTAACCAGTGTCTTGCAAAGAGGGATTATTACCTCCCTCTTACTACTTGTGATACCCCTACTAATACACCCCAGCATAGCCCCTAGCCTTACCTACTGCTTTAGTGGTCTACTTGAATGATTTCAGATCATCTGTGATGAAGATGATGGCCAGGTCTCTTTCTTCCCTTTTGATTGCCAGCAACTACCCTCCCAACCTATAGATGGCTTCAGGGTTTCTCTTCCTATGTGCATGATCTTGCACTTCTCTTCCTTAAACCCCAGTTGCCACTCATCTGACCATTTTGACAGTTTATCCAGATCTCTTCTCATTCTGCCTGCCCCATCAGGATCATCTACTTTGTTGCAGACCTTGGTGTCGTCTGCAAACAGACAAACCTTGCCCTCCAGTCCATCTGCAATGTCACTGATGAAGATATTGAAGAGGATTGGCCCAGGACTGATCCCTGAGGTACCCACTTGTGACTTGCATCTCTTCTGACTGTACACTGTTTACCACCACTCTCTGTTTTCTGCCCACCAACCAGTTTGCCACCCAGTTGACCAACTTCTGGCCCACCCAAGCCTACCCAGCTTATTAATCAATCTGTGTGAAACAGTATCAAAAGCTTTGCTAAAGTCAAGGTAGGTGACCTCAACTGTACCCCTTGGTCCACCACTCAGTCAAAGAAATCTATGAGATTAGTTTGACAGGACCTTCCTGTAGTAAACCCATGCTGTCTTGGATCCTATGCTCCTATGGATTCCGTGATCTTGCACTATCCTTTCCTTAAATGTCAAAACAGTCAGATGAGTGGCAAGTAGTTTGGCAGAAGACACCAGGAGAAAGGACTGCTGTGTGAGTGGACTTCTCTGCTGGGACTAAAGAAGTAGAACTCTTGTACTTGGAACTTTAATTTAGGGTAAAAAAAATAACAAACAAAACAAAAATAAAGTGTGTGTTTGTCTGAGTTAACTGAACTGAATGGTTGTCTGAACAGTTATCTCATGTAAATCTCAGGTGATTGAAAGGACTTAATAGCTGTGATGTTTAAATTACTTGTAGAAAGATATAGTAAGTAGGGGAGTGGCTTAGCTAGAAGGAAGCTACATTTAAAGACTGCCTTAGAAAGATTTTGCTAGTAGTTTGGCAGAAGACACCAGGAGAAAGGACTGCTGTGTGACTGGACTTCTCTGCTGGGACTATATTGTCCTCCTTCCTCCCACCCAAAACTAGTTCTACTTTTATAGGCACAGAATTTGACTGACAACAGGAACTTCCTGTTTGGGAGCAGGAAGTGAGTGGTCACAGAGCCACAAAGATCCACCATCCTAGAAGGGCAAGAGTAGCACTCCGGCCCCTCTAGCTGCTGGAGGTCTGCCTCTGAGCAAGTAAGGGGTCTACGGAGAAATATAGGATATTCTTGTCTCAGAACAGGACAATCAGGAGCTGAAAGGGCACACAGGCAGAAAGTATGAGAGAGAGAAAAAAACAGAGGAAAGAGTAAGGATTGCAAACAGTTAAGGGCCAGAAATAAGACATGATGGGAGTGGTGCAGTGCAGTGGCTGTGGAGCAGCAGTCTTCTGGGAGACACTCTGGAGGATGCGGTGTTGTCCCATCTGCAGGCACCTCTGGGCTGAGGGAGGAGGTTGCTCATCTCCAGGCTGAGTTGGCCAGGGTTTGTGGGACCTCCTCTTCCATCCAGGGACCACCAGTGCCACTGCCATTGCCTCAGAGGTTGCCAAGAAAGAGGGCAGTTGGACCACAGTGGGCTCAGGGAGGGTGAGGTGGTGGAACAGAGGCACATCCCTCCAGATGTACCTCTCCACAATTCCTATGCCATTTTGGCAAAGTGTGGTTCCTCTATGGGCACCCGCAGTGGAGACCAAGGAGGATGCTGGGAACTTCCACAAAGGAGACCCACAGGAGGGTGGCAGGGACCCACAGGGAAGAAACAACTCCTGGTGGGGGATTCCATTGTTAGGAAGGCAGAATTGGGGAGGAAGGGAGAGGGAGGGTGCCTGCCTGGCGCCAAGGTTGGAGGGATAGGGAGCAATCCTCAGGATTGCCAGACCAGCTGCGCAGTGGAGGGAGCTGGATGTCATTGTCCACTTAGGGACAAATGACCTGGCTAAAAAGGAATAGAGAAGTGCAGGAAGAGTTTGTGGAATTGGGAGGGGCCTTAGACAAGTAGCATGCATGGTAACCTTCTCGGAGGTGCTGCCCATCTATGGCGAGGAGAGGATAGTGTCCCGCATCAAGGGATTCAATCAGTGGTTGAAAACTGGTGTGGAGCTCAGGATTTGGCTTCAATGGGGACTGGGGTCCACCTGGAGTGATGCAAGCCTATACTGGCATGATGGGCTGCATCTGTCCAGAGGGAACCAGGATCCTAGGTGATAAGGTTTAAATGCTTCATTGGAAGCTTTAAACTAGCCAAGGGAGGCACTAGAAAAAGCAGCGAAATCCTAGCCCCCAAAAAATCACGGTAGTAAGTGTGGTAAACACCAACCTAGAGGTGTCAATAGGCAGAAGGGCAGGGGTAAATGGAAAGTGACAAAGGCAAGAAGGACAGGGATGGGGCAAAAGGAGTAAGGCCATCAGGAAATGGAGGGTAATGAGTACCAATGCCCGAGTCTGGGCAACAAGTTCCCTGAGCTGGTGGCCTTGATGGAAGAGGGATGCCTGGATATCATAGCAGTCACAGAAACATGGTACACAGAGAACCATGACTGGATGTTAACATACCAGGGTACATAACCTACAGGAGAGACAGGCAGGGGAGAAGCGGGGAGGAGTAGCTCTCATGTAAAGGAAGGGATAAAAGCAACTGAACAAAAGAGTAAACAGGGAGGAGAGGCACTGTGGGTCACCGTGGAGACTGGAAAGGGCACCACAATCTGCACAGGGTTGTGTACAGACCCCACGCCAGGGTAGGGAATGGACAAGGATATGATAGAAGGCATTCTTAGAATGGAAGAGAAAGGGGAGATACTGTTGATAGGAGACCTGAACATGCCAGATGTTAACTGGAGCACATTTGCTGCAGCTACATCCAAGAGCAGGGCCATTCTTGATGCCCTACAAGTGTCAGGCCTCAGACAGCTAGTTTCAGAACCTACTCGTGAGGGAGCAATCTTAGACCTCATACTCTCAAACAGGGGCAGTGAGAGGATCTCAGATCTAGAAGTGGGTTGCCATCTGGGAACAAGTGACCATCAAACAGTGTGGTTCACATTAAACTCAGCTACAGAGTCAAGCCATACAAAAGTGAGGGTACTGGACTTCAGGAGGGCTGACTTTGGCAAGATGGGGAGTGCCTCAGAAAGCACTAGCAAACAGGCTAGAAGGAGGTGTGGAGCAACAATGGGGACTCATCAAACCTGCCATCACAGAGGCAACCAGCCTTCGTGTGAAGCAAATAAACAAATCAAAATGAAAGAAAAAGCCACTATGGTTCTCAAAAGAGGTGGCTATGAAAGTCAGGAAGAAAAGATAGCATTCCAGAAGTATAAGGAAACACAGAAGGAACAGGACAGAGAGCTGTACCAGTTAAGGCAGAAGGAAGCAGGAGGGAAGTCAGAATAGCAAAGGCCCAAACTGAGGAAGAAATAGCCAACTCGTTTAAGAAGGGGATAAAACCTTTTATAGGTACATCAGGCGTAGAAAGACAAAGGGAGGGATAGTGAGACTGAATAAAATAAACGGTGGGTGGGCAGAGGGGACAGTGAAAAGCAGGATACTGAACAAATATTTCTGCTCAGTATTCACAAAAGAGGAGGAGAAAGTGCCTAATCCAATTAACAGAAGCACTCTTGATAGGGGGTCAATCCCAGTCCTTTCACAGAAGAAAGGGTTCTGTAAGAACTCCTAAAACTGAAGGTGGACAAAGCAATGGGCCTGATGGAATTCCCCCAGAATTCTAAAAAGAATTAAGGGGGAACTAGTGAAACCACTGACTACTCTTTTAATAAATCATGGGAGGATGGGTGGTACCTGAGGACTGGAAGAAGGTGGATGTGATCCCCTTCACAAAGTGGGACCAAGACAGAGGCAGGAAACTACAGATCTGTCAGTCTCACCTCTGTGGTAGGGAAAGTGATGGAGTCACTTCTGAAGGAAAGAATAGTTGAGTACCTAGAGGCCAGTGGGGCACAGGACCTCAAGGCAGCATGGGTTCACAGCAGAAGGTCATGTCAGATGAATCTAGTAGATTTCTTTGACTGGGTGACCAAAGTAGTAGACCAGGGAGGGGCTGTGGATATGGCCTACCTAGACTTTAGCAAGGCATTTGACACAGTCCCACACAAAATATTAATAGTCAAATTAACCAGCCTGGGAGTGGGTCCCAGGGTGGTAGCCTGGGTAAAACATTGGCTGGACAACAGGACATAGAAGGTTATTGTAATGAAGTCCACTCTGAAGAAAGAGGGTTACTAGTGGGTACCACAGGGTTCAGTATTGGGTCCAGTCCTTTGTAATGTCTTCATAAGTGACATTGCAGAGGGACTAGAAGGAAAAGTATGCCTTTTGCAGATGACACAAAGATCTGCAACAGGGTTGATACACAAGGAGGCGTGGAAAGGATGAGAAGGACTTGGCAAGGTTGGAGGAATGGTCAAGAAGTATGGCAGCTAGGATTCAATGCAAAAAGTGCAAAATAATGCACCTGGGAAACAAGAACCCAGGGAAGAATACACAATGGGGGAGGTAGTAACAACAACAAAAAAGAAGGGACCTGGGGTAATCATATCAGATGACCTTAAGGTTAGCAAGCAATGTGAGAAGGCAGTAGGGAGGGCTGGGGGTACACTGGGATGCATAGGGAGAGGCATCAGCAGCAGAAAACAGGAAGTTGTTATCCTCTGTACAGACAGTTGGTGAGACCCCATCTGGAGTACTGTGTCCAGTTCTGGAGACCCCATCTTTGCAAGGACATAGACAGGATAGAGGCAGTCCAGAGGAGGGCAACTATAATGGTGCAGGGTCTGCAAGAGAAGCCATATGAGGAGAGACTAAAGGAGCTTAATATGTATACCCTTGAGGAAAGAAGAGAGGGGGACATGATAGAAACTTTAAGTACCTCAGTGGAATCAACAAAGTCCAAGAGGGTAGCATCTTTCAGAAAAAGAGACATGCAAGAACTAGGGGACACAATTTAAAGATAGAGGGGAGGCAGTTCAGGGGCAATGTGAGGAAGTATTATTTCACAGAGAGGGTAGTGGATGCATGGAACAGCCTTCCTGAGGAGGTTGTGGGGTCTAAAACTGTGGGAGAATTCAAGAATGCATGGGACAGACATAAGACAATTCTTGTGGGGGTAAGAAGAAAAGGCTGTTGGTTAACTAGGATCTACGGCCTATCCTGTAGGTAGGGAAATGGGCAGACTAGATGGGCCAAGCAGTCCTTATCTGCCTCAAAGTCTATGTTTCTTTGTTAAGGAGTGTCTCCATAATCTTGCACAATACTAAGGTAAGACTGACTGGTCTGCAGTTCTCTGAGTCCTCCTGCTACCACTGTTGTGGATCAGGATCACATGAGCCCTTATCCAGTCTTTTGAGACCTCTCCTGCACTCAGAGACTCACTAAACAGTTCTGCTAATGGCCTGGCTAGTTCCACCCTTAGCTCCTTTAGTACCCTGGGATGTACAGTATGCCATCAGGTCCCATTGTCTTGTTCAGCCTAAGCTTAGCAAACCCTTGTAGGGCCTTTCTTTTGAAGGGACTTGTGCACCCCCTGCGTCCATGGTACTGAGATGTGGGCATTCGTCCTACCTTCTCCTCAGTAAATACTGAGCAGAAGTATCTATTTAGGATTGATGCTTTTCCTTGGTGCTGCTCCACACACTCTCTCTTATCCCTTTGATCTTAGCAATACCCCTGGACTTTCTCCTTTCACTAATGTATCTGTAGAAAGTCTTGTCCCTATCTTTTACTGTTTGTGCTAATGTTTCCTTGGTTTGGGCCTTTGCCTGCCTTACTGCCTCTCCTGCTTCCTTAAGGAAGTTTGGTATGCCTCCCTATTTTCATCCTGCTGCATTCCCTTATATTACCTGAAGGTCAACCTTTTGGCTCTGACCTTTTCTGCTACTGTTTTTGAGAACCAAAGTGGTTTCTCTTTCTTTTGCGCTTGCTTTTCTCCCTAACACAGTGGCATATTGCTTCAAGTATTGCATCCTTAAAGCTTGCCCACTTGCCTCTACCCCTCACCTGTATTTCTTCTTGCCAGGCTAACTTAACTCTGTTGGTCAGCTTATCAATGTCAGCTCCTCTGAAGTCCCATATGTTTACCTTGAAATGGGATGATTTAGTTCTAGTGGCTAAATTGAACAATGCCATGTGATGGTCACTGGCCCCGTGACCTTGCACCTGGAAATATACTAGAGAAGGAAAGCTGGGGAGTTTGATGAAAGAAGTTCCAACTATGACCCTCTCCATTGGAAAACAGAACACTTTTTCTATATTATTAGGGCACCCTGTTGGCATACCAGAATAGAAGCTAACTGAAGTGCACATTGTTTTAATCTGTACCCTCATAAAGACATAAAGTATGTACCGGAAGAGAAATCAAATTAAAAAGCTCGGGGCTAGTATAGTGGACTAGAAACCCTGGGCACATGTGCATTAGCAGTGTGGAAAGGAAGTCTGTAGGCAACTTGCTATGCAAAGTGAAAAGGACAGAGTATCAGACACCATATGTAAGAGAGAAAACCAATGGGAGTGCAACAAGGTTAACATCTACTACAGCAGAAGGCTCTACATGGCAGGCATGCAGTTTGGCCCATATACTTGGGCTGAGATAGTTACTCCTGAAACACCTGTCAACCCTTTACAGTGGAGACAGTTATCTGTACTTCAGTCCCTAAAGTTTCACATACACATTGTACCCTTTTTCAATGTGTTTTTGAAATGCTCCTGTGTGAGCATGCTTTTTCACCATCTACTTCACTGATATTTTTGACGGTTTAATCTCCTTACCTTTGAGCACAGGTGCTCAGTTACAAAGGTTCCATGTCAACTATATAGTCACAATAAACAAGTACAATTAGCAGTTCCAGCAGAAATACAGTTGAGTCAGTGTCCAAGCACTTATGGCAGAACACCTACATATGGTTTTGAGAACACTGATAGAGATCACTGCATAAAATGCCAAAGATTATGTACAGTGAGAAACTGCATAAAACCGTTTAATGGTTACAATTGCATTGGACTGCAAAGGCAGACTGCAAAGATCTCCTAAACTGATTAAACTTGGGTAGGCTCAGCAGTGTGTAGGGCAATTTGTTTAAACAAATAGTGGCCTTGACAGCAAATCACTACTTTTCCAGCTGTGTAGGCCAAAAGGAGGTTTGAGGGCATTTTTGGCCATGTTTCTGGTGTTGTATTGCTTGGAAACAGTGTGGAAGCAGTTTGTTAAAAGCAGGGGGTTAGGCCCAAGAGCACCTTTCTGGCTAGCAAACAGGAATGGAGCTTATTCTGCTGGGTAATAGTAGCCAGTTAGTGAAGCATTAGTAAAGTATTACAACTGTGAGTGCAGTTATCTGCACTAGGTACAAAGCAGCATGCCTTATTACAGATCAGCGTTACTCTGTTTAGCACTGTGTTATAGGCAGCATAGACAGGAGTCCATAATCTATAAGTGACTGAATTGAGCTGGTCACAATAAGGTGCTTGATTCACAAAGGTTGTTGCAGGGCTTTCAAAAGCCCTGTGTCACATTCTGAGCTACCTGAACACATTGCTACACCATTGCGCTCAATTCACAAAGGTTGCATGCATTTGCAACAGTGCACCTTCTTTAAGGTGGCTTGCACCAGAAATATGGTGCAAACCCATAAAGGTCTATACAGTTAGACCAGCAAGTGCTGGTCTAACTGGCAACATGTGGTACTGACATTGAGAATCCTATTATGCTGGCTAGGGAATGCCACTAGCCCTGTGTACTGTATGTAACAAGCACCAGGGACTTGCAGCATTCTAATTTGTATGAGAATCAAGCCTGTGGTGCCTAGTATCCCCATTGAGCTTGTTCCTGTTAGGTACAAGGCACCAAGTCTTCTGTTGACTATGGCCACCAGATTGTTAACACAGTTTGCAAAAGATAATGTGTCATCCAGAATTACTGCAAGGTATTTAAAGGTCTCCACCTACTCAGTGTTTTGGCCTTGGCCATTTCTGGGTTTAACTTTCTTCTTCCATTGAAGGCTAGAGAAGAGTATAGTCTTTTTTTGTTTATTTATAATTAACAGCCAGTTTGTTGTTGGAGAAACAGCTTTCAAGTGACCTAAAGTTACTTTGGAGAATGGCAATTAGACTGTGAACATCAGGGTTTTGGAAAAGATTACAACTTTATTGGCATACATTGGTATGTTGACTGCCTGATAAGCATTGTGCAGTTGATTTATGAAGACTTTAAAATAAGTGAGCCCAATATGTATCTCTGGGGACACCAATGGATACTCCCCAATGTCAAACAAAGATTTATTAATCTTCACCTGCTGAAGATGACTGATGAGATAGTTGTGGAACGGTCAGCTGGGTTCTGTGTCAAACCCAGGCCAAGGAGTTGTTAAGTAGGTCTTATGGATGACAAGGTCAAAGGCTTTAGTACGGTCAATATTGCATAGCTGTGACTAGGGCCAGCATTGTCAAGGGCCTCATGAATATAGTTGATGTATTCCAACAGTGACAAGCTGGTGATGTGGAGCTTCTGGACGCCATGTTGTTGTGCACACCGGACACTAATTTTTGAGATATGTGTCAACTTGGTCTGAAACTGTTCTTTCAATGGCCTTGGATGGGGAAGAGAATAGAAATGGGTCTGTAACTGGAAAGACTAATGGTGTCTCCCTTTGAAAACTGGTGTAACCAGTACAGAGTTCCACTTCTCTGGAAAAGTGAGTAGCTCAGTGAAATGTTAAACATTCTAGAGATGTGGTGGGAAAAATTCTCATTGCAAGGGTAAGAAGTTTCATATCAGCCAAGTCACCCCACACCTAGTATTGTCAAGTACCCTGCTGATGTGTTTCAAGTGTATTTGATTGAAACAGCCTTAAAGAAGAATTCAAGGTACCTTGATTCAGAGTCAACCCTCTGAAGACTTCAATACCTGGTTCCCAGGAGGGGTCCAGGCAGGCTCTGTGGGAATTACAGATATGAGGTCAGTAAAGCTGTGTTGAAGTAATATAATGCCCAAAGCAAAGGTGCCATCATATTTGGGCTGCAATATCCCCTTGTCTTCTAGATCTGTTGCCAGAATGGAACAGTAGTGTGATGAACATATGAAGGCCCTTTTGGACAGCCAATACAGTATGGAGTGAGAGACAAAGAGACTGCATTACTTGCTTGACAGCCCCTGGACCCATCTGAAGCTTCTCTGACCCAATGAAGTTTGGAGAGTAGCTACAGAATTGAAGGGCTTTACCCATAGTTCAGAGGGGTAGCAGCCAACCATGCCACACCTCCTCATGGTTAAAGCTGCACATGTCCAAGCATCTGTTGGACACTTGAATTTTGTTTTCATCTAGATTCTCCTATCCACTCCTCCTGTACCTCTGCCACTGTATGGCTGCCTCTGGGCATCCCTCCTCTGCTGGCTGTGTGCAGCATCCTGGCACTTCCATCTATTGCTGGTGTCATTTCAGGTCTGATGCCAGCTTGTTAGTGGTCATGTTGCTCCCTCACGGCTGGCTGCTGCTGTTGCTCCCATTACTGTTGAGATTGTAGCTTCAGTTGGTCTTTTGTTTAGCTCACACTCTGCCTATGTCTATTTTAGCTCAGCTATGCTACTTTAGTGCCCTATTGATCTGCAAACACCATATCCCCTTCCTGGAGTCACTGACTCACTGCTCTGCCATGTTTGGCTCTGGCTGACTTTTGGATCCTAGTGCCCTCCAGTTCCAGTGCCAGTCACTAGCAGAGTCCCTGCTCTACTGCTTGGTCTCTTGTTTGACATTGCTTGCCATTCCAGCATTTGGCAGCAGGCTGCTCTCTCATTTCACTGTGACTAACTCAGCTCTGTGTTTTCCCTCAGTGATTCATTCAGTTTCATTTTGCCTCCATCTTCTGGCCTTTGCAAACCTTGGCCATGGCTAGCATGTATCTGCCTTTACTAGTGTTTATTGTCATATGAGATAAGCTTCAGGTAAACTCATTGCTACTATTTTCAGTCAGTCAGTCACCTTCTCATTTAGTCTCCTGATCTGTTTCCTCTGGCCATCAGGCATCATCATCACTCTCTTGTACCCAGATGTATGCCTGCCATGACCATTTTTGCTTCTAGGTTGTAAGAACATAATAGCTGTAGGCAGTGCAAAGACTTCCCTAGCTATGGGATGCTCATCTGCTTTCTTAATGTAAGCGAAATTAATTCATTCATATTAACCTTTGTCAGGTCAAACCACTTCACAATATCCTTAATACTATAAATGTAAATCGCTCTTCATGAGCAAGACCATGCATACCATGCAATATGGGAGGTAGGACGTTATATTTAATACTATCATAAACCTTTAATATATGTGCTTGAATAATGGCTGTATCAACCCTATTTCAAACAGATATGTCAGAGTCAAATAGGACTGAGGCTAAACCTATTTTTTTAATTTTAATAAAAAAAAATTCCTAGTGTGTTTGGGTAGGTTTACTGTTATAAGATGTACCACGAGAAGTCAGGATGTGAAAATCCTGTGTGAGTGTGGTGCTATCACTCCTATATAGGGGTCATTATAGAGTACCTCATATGCTGCCAAGGTATCCAACAGCATCATTAGTAAAAAAAGGGGAAATGTTTGTTGTAAAACATATAACATATCATTCCAAGTTTTAAAGGGTAAGATTTAAAATCATTGGGAAGTGCATGAACTGCACATTATTAACTAGGTACCTGGCTGGGAAGTGGTAATTAGACCACATTGGGTGGGCCAGGGTTCTGTTCTGGGCACTCAATATTAGGAGTCACAAATTATGGGGCATCATAGGGAAAACCTTAAGGTCTAATGGTTTTACTGCCATATAAATTTTCAATGCAAAAATTCCTGATGATCAATAAACAGGGGTCCAGATCAAGTCTAGTTGTTAGGATTGATCTGAAGCAATGATCATTACATTCAGTAGGGCCTCACTACCTCCTGGACGATGAACATGTCTCTTAGGACTTTAGTGTGAACATCACAGGATGCATTTAGATCATGTGGGCTTGTGAGGTACTCTGCCTCAACAAGCTGTTTAGGTTTAGGTCACTGGTTCTTATCTGCAGTACCATGTGTAATTTGGGCTTGTAAGATGACCCACACTTCTAAAAAGAAAATAAGCATAAAGTAAGCATCTCTCTCTCTCTCTCTTTCTCTCTCTCTCTTCTCTCTTTCTCACCTAAAAGGAAAGAGAAAAGAAAGCATAGTTAGAAGTGCTTGCTATTGTCTGTGCTGAGAATAACCCAGACTGTTCCTGACTTGTGCCTGCTATTGCAGCCAATGTATAGGATGATGCAAGTGTCACTGGTGGAGGGGTTCTGCAATATGCAGGCAGTGCTAGCACTATCGGGGTGCCAGCACAGTGGAGCAAAGTGGTGTGCAAGCTGCACATAGTTCTCCAGCTATGTATTGTGGTTCAGTAGCCATCAGGGGTGGAGAAAGTAGTACTGGAACAGCTGGCAGCACAGGTTCAAAGATCTAACCTTCACCCCCATTTAATCTCCTTTAAACAGTTTCATTTGATTGGCTTGTAGCCATTAATCAATGACTCTCTAATTGTGAGGCAATGACTCTCTAATTGGTAGACTGCTGGACTGAGTTGGTTGACAATGGGATAGGGCCCTCCAATTTGTTTACAAATGAATGTATAGCTGGTTCAAATCTGAGCACCAATACCTGGTCCCCAAGTTGCTAGTCTACAGGATGTATAGTCTTGTCAACGTTTCATGTCACCCTAAAGCTTTTCAAGATCTTGAAAAGTGTCAGGCAATGAAAAGTTAAAGCACAGTGGAGGGGTGTTACTTTCTTCAATAAATTACATATTTAATAGTCTTCTAGCTTTGGAGGTCTTTTCTCAATCCTGGAGGTGTAGCCAAGCTTTTATGCCTTTTGCTTGTACAACTTTTGTACTTAGCTCCTCTGTGAGGTCCTGAGCTGCTCACACCCAATTTCTCCTATTCTGTTTCATACATTTCAAAATAACAATTTGTGATGAAATAAAGATAAACAGTACATCTATATGTTTCTTTCTGTTTGCAAGTATGAACTTAAGCTGATTTCTTACTTTAAATTTCATAAATGTCTTTAGTGGCTCCATTGTGCCAGGGTTGCATAGGGCAGACAGATACAGTGACAATCAAGGTTCATGTGTAAGCCTATTATGGAATTGAGACTTGTAGGAAGGAGAGTGATGTGAGAGTCTAACAATGCTGTTAGGGATGGATGGTGACCAGAAAGGAAATTGTACAATTCACCTAGGGATGGGCGAACTGGCTTTGGTGCAGTTCTGACCCCGAACCAAGCCAGCTGGGCTCTGAGTGGGAAAACTGAGCCTTTCATGGCTTGACCTGAATTGTCAAGTTGGTCTGGTTTGGAAGTGTGGTCCAGTCTGGAATAACACTATCACCAACAGTACTGCATAGAAAAGGCAGGGCAGGGTGCACAAAGGAGCAGAAAATTTAAAAAAGTGTGTCTTTTTCCCAATTCCTGCCGGACACTCCGAAGTCCCTAGATTGTCACATGACCAGCAAAGGAAACACTTGTGATCCTGTGACACTGAAAGGTGCCAACCAATGAGGGACTCTGCTTTGTGATTGACAGATGTTCTAGCTAATTTGCTGTGTCAGCTACCACAGGACATCCCTAGGAAACTGAGTATACTGATCACATTTGGGGTTTTGCAAACAACGGAGACAGGTGTGTGTGTGTGTGTATATGTGTGTGTGTGTTTGTGTTGTGTGTAGATTTCTCACAAACCAAAACTGCAAAAATCATTTTGTTAGAGAGGAGAGATGCAAAATAGAGTCTGGGAGACCAACACATGCAACAGCCAATAACCAACAAGAGAGTGCAGACATGGTGGCAGATTGCAGAATTATCTTACTAAAAAGTTATTTTTTCATTAGAAAGAGAGAGAGTAGCTGACCAATGAATTCAACAGCAGAGTGCAGAGTAGACAGCAACAGAGTGCAGATGTTGCAGACTCCACAGTAATAAAGGAAAAAAACACATGTTTTATTAGTCAGAGGAAAGCAAGAAAGAGAGTAGAGAGAGAAGAGATCAATGAATTCAATAGCAGACAATAGCAGAAAGCATATAAAAATATATAAACAAATATTGAGGGGAGCAGAGTCAGACAGGACAGGAGGACTCTGTCTGAAGGTCATAGAGCTTCAGGAATTTTGATGGGGCTTAATGTGCTATATATGTTTTGAAGGGTTGTCACCCATGTGTTATCCTCCATGTTGCCCATCTTTGCGCTGCCCTGAAAAGTCATACTGTACAGATCTAGACTCTGTGTTGCCCATCTCTGTGCAGTCCAAGGGTCAAATTGCTACAGACACTGTGTTGCCCATCTCTGTGCCTGAACTACTACTAGGTCATAGTGCCATACAAATTGTGAAGGGGACATATCTCAGACTTTGTGTTGCCCAACTGTGTGCCTGAACTACTACTACTACTAGGTCATACTGCTGTAGCATAGACACTGTTTTGTCCAGCTCTGTGCCTAAACTACTACAAGGTCATAGTGCCATACAGATTGTGTAGGGGGTCATGTCTCAGACTCTGTCTTGCCCATCTCTGTGCCTGAACTACTGCTAGGTCATACTGCCATAGCATAGCCTTGTGTTGCCAATCTCTGTGCCTCAGCTACTACATGGTCATAGTGCCATACAGATTGTGTAGGGGAGACATCACGTCTCAGACTCTGTGTTGCCCATCTCTGTGCCTGAACTACTACTAGGTCATATAATGATGCATGCATTTTGAGAGGGGTGTCACATCTCAGACTTGATGTTGTCCATCTCATGCCTGAACTACTACTAAGTCATATCATGCCTCACATATTTTGAGAGGGGGTGTCACACCTCAGACTCTGTCTTGCCCATTTCTGTCTGAACTACTACTAGGTCATATAGTGCTTCATGTATTTTGAGACAGGAGGTCCCATCTCAGACAATGTGTTGCTCATCTCTGTGCCTGAACTACTACTTGGTCATATACAGCCTCACACATTTTGAGAGAGGGGTGTCACATCTTAGACTTTGTGTTTCCTATCTCTGATTCTGAACTAATACTGTTAAGTAAGCAATTAAATTGGACCCCAAAAATAGATTCAGAATCAGAGTCTGATATGGAAATGGAACATATGGTCAACACCAGCAGTATGGCTGAAACTGGTACACGAGTAATAAAAATATTTCATGAAAAAAATTTAGAAAAATAAGGAAATTCACTGCTGAAGATACTATTAATACAACTGATAAAAATGAAGCAGCACAATCAGAAAAGATAAAGCAACACAGTCTGAAAAGAAAAGAATGTTGGTGACTCCTTGATCAAAGTAAGCGAGCGCTGTTGGCATTGCCAGAAAAATCAGACAAAAGTAAAACAGAAACAGGTAGCCAAAATACTTAGACCTTGAAAGTCAATGATTAAGTGAAAGACTTTACCTTGTACCATTAGACATGGCACTCCATGACATGCCACTCATGCATATCAGGCTCCTTCAACAGAAAGCAGTGCCTCTGATGAAGATCAGGTTGTAAATGTACAAGAACAAGTTCATGATCACAATATATCACAGTTAAGCTCTTCCAAACGTAGTGAATTCAGAATGTGATACTGATGAGGTATAGGACGCTTCTCATTCCTCCACCCAAAAGAAAAAACATATACTGCAAGCACCACCAGTAGCTACATCTAATAGTGGAGAAACAATCAATAATCAGGGTTGTTCTTCTGGGGACATCCACAGTGTGCATGAGTCAGGGTCAGAAACAACTGCCATGAAAATTGCTGCAGTTCTTAGAATGACAACAAACATTCCCCTCAGTTGTGTGGAGCTATTTCCATATAAGTTGCAAAATGAATGTGTTGCTGTCTGGACCTTTTGTCATCAGGAAGTTAGCAGGGGAAAAATGAGGGGCAAGTTCAGGACAACATAACTAAAAGGTATTTACATAGAGCACATCCAACAATTCTTCTGGGCAGCAGTCCTGAGCAAGGGACAAATATCTATAATCCTACAGACAATAGTGGTGGAGAAGAGACTGAGAGACAAGGCAGAAAAATACATCTTTGACTTCACTGACAAAAGTATTTGGACAAGCTTCAGCTTCACCACTGCAATCCCATGGTATTTGCCCACCTGCATGAACTAAACAGCAGACCATTACTGCTATGCTTGAACAAAAACTGCCTACAGTAGACCACATCAAGTCTCATTAAAAATTAATCAGCTAATAGCTGAATTTATTGCTAAGGACCTACAGCAATTTTTGTGGTGGAGAATGATGGTTTTAGAGCCCTTTTAAAATAGTTTGCTCCATGTTACAATATTCCAAGGCATAAATATTTTGAGACTGTGGCTGTTCCCAAAATGCATGAACATATGCAAAGTAAAATAAAATTAATTCTTCGAGACAGTGAACGTGGTTCTATGCACCTAGCCAAAGATATGAGGATGTGTTCTGCAATCACTGTTTTATGTGCATCATGGCACACTGAATGTCACGATCATCTTCCAACATCACCAGAAGCAGCAGTGTACAGAAAAGTAGACAAAGAATGGCAGGTCTTTGTGTTAGCATGTTTGATAAGCATCACACCACTGACAATATTTTGGAAGAGTTGCATGACAACATTTCCGAGTGGTTAGAGCCCCTGGGGCTCACTACTGAATTGGTGATTTCAGACAATAGAAATAATTTTGTTAGTGCATTGAAACATGCTTTTCCTTACATTCTGTGCTTTGCACACTCATTAAATCGGTTAGTAAAATCTTTCCTTCCAGTGACAACAATATAGTAACACTTGTGGAAGCTGTAAAGAAAATATGTGGCCATTTAGTCACTGTGTAAAATAACATAGTATTGTGACTGACCTCAAGAAAAAATAAACATCTTCCCAATACAAAATTAAAACAAGATGTTCCAACAAGATGGAACTCAGCATTTCACATGTATGAGAAATTTCTCACACAAAAGAAGGCAGTCCATGAATATACCAAGGAGCACGACACAGCAGATGGGATTGTACTGATTTAATTCCAGTGGTGCATCATGGAGCATCTTACATTGCTCTTGACTCCCTCTCAGAAAGAAACTCGGATTAGCAAAGATAATGCTACTCTAAGTCAGGTTATTCCCATTATAAATTTAGTGAGCAAGAAACTCAGGAGGCTTGTGAGGCTTTGACCAAAAGGAGACAAATCTGGTGTATCCCTCATGGACCAACACATATAGCAATTCCAAAACTGCAGAAGACTTCACAGTATCACAACAGACAAATGTTTTTTCTTTCCACTCCTGTTGACCCTCAGTTTAAGTTACAACAGTTGCCTCCTTCAGATCTTGACGACTCTTATCTCGAATACAAAACATGCTGATTTCAGCAACTGAACAGGAAAAGACGGGGCATATTTGACAATACAAGTGAATCACGTGAAGTGGATACTGCATCTGATCTTGCAACATCTATTGGTGGTGACAACAATAATTTCCAACTAGTGCCAGCATGTACTCCTTCGTCAATAGTGTGTAGTTCTGCACAAAGTCCTCTTTCATGGCCCTCAAAAACAACATGCCATTCTGAAAAGCAGATGACTCTCACACTTTTTGATCAAAACTCATGGAAACTGATAATTAAGATCTAGTTGTCATGGAGCTGCCTTCTTTGTCTTTGTCTGCTATTGTGGATTCCTATTTATGAGAACCACTAATTAATATTACAGATGACCCTTTTGATTACTGGCTTGAAAAGAAAAACATCTGGTCTGCACTATCTGCCTTTGCTATTAAGCTTCTTAGTTGCCCTACCACTAGTGTTTACTGTGTGGGTATATTTAGCACAGCTGGAAATGTTGTATCTGATGGCCACACAAACTTACTTCTGTAAATGTACAGCACCACACCTTTCTAAAGTCAATCTCAACAAATTCCCTTAACAGTTAAGTGAATAGTGGCAAGAACAAAACAGTGATGATGATGAACAGCTGCAACTGGTGTCTGCTAGTAAGGATTTTTCCTTGGTAGTGTTTGAAAATGACATTGATGATATTATTTAATGATTTATTTCTTTGAATGCAGAGTACAGAGGTCAAAACCATAATACAAAGATCAAATAAAGAAAGTCCTTCTTGTGCAGTCACAGATCTGTGGATGTGCAACTCTCGTGCATGCACAGTTTGAATTGGAGCTGCTGCTGCATAACCTACAGTTGCAGAAAATAGTGTGCAAGGGGTCAACCGGCATGGAGGAGAGCTGCATCTTTGGAGGAAAGACAATGAGGACTGCAACACTGTGGATGACAGATCACATCACTGTAGGAGAAGACAGTGATTGTTTCTGCTTCTCTCCTATAGTGATGTGATCCCAAAAGACAGCATGGCTCCTCCCATGCAGCCATAAAAACTGGGGTGGGGGGCATGGTCAACCAGATAAAAAATAAGTTACAAAACACAAGTGATAAAAAATAATTGATCAATGAGGCAGGAGTGTGTAGGATGGTTGGGGCTCATAATGCTTACTATAACACCAAGTACAAAAGCGAAATAATTACAAATAAAAAATAAATAACATCTTAAGTCAAAAGAGCAGGAGGAATGACTGGGACCCCATCACATATCCTGCTCATGCTGCTTGTCTCCCACCAAAAAGCATGCCAGACTCAGTGAAGATCTGTCTGCACTCTGCTATCTTTCTGCAATTGAATTTGTTGGTCTCTCTCTCTCTCTCTCTCCTCTCTGTCTCTCTCACTCTCTGTCTCTTTCTGACTAGCATTTGATACACTGCCTTCTTTCACTGCAAAGCCCCAAATGATCTGCATACACTGGATTGGATTCCAAACATTTTGGGACTAAATCCCACACTGTAACATCAGTTGCAGACAGAAATTTCCTCAACTGCAGTGATTGTTATTCACATCATAGCAGCTGCAAGTATGTTCTTGACTGGTCCCATCTTCTCGCTGTTTATACAGCTGCAGGGAGTTTCCACAAACAACACTGCCTGCAAGCTGTCATAAATCATGGAGCTGGCTGGCAACTGGCTCCACTTTTAGAATTTCTGTGGTTGCAGGAGACATAGCAGTTCCACAAGTGACAACACACTTGCACTGTTTTTTTTTTCTGCAGCTGTGGGATTTTCAAGAGTTTTGTGAATCCAGCATACTGTTTCCTATGAGTGTCACATGGTGGCTGACACACAGGCTTGGCAAGAACAACAGTCAATTTATTTTATTGCTGTTGGCTGCTTACTGACTTTGAAAAATGACAGGAAAATACAGACAATTTTTTTTGAAAAGGTCATTTTTTAACAGATGAATCTATAAGAAAAATACTGATGTATTTCTCATACTCAAAAAGATTAAAATAGGGCTACAATTCATCAGAGTAAAGTCAATGCCAAATGTTTGCTTGCTGGTATTGGCATTGGTACTGCAGGAGTTAGAAAGATGCATAATAGTATTGGCAGTGAAGTGTTGAACTCACTAACCTCCACCCCACCCTGCAGAGACTGACAGGCATTGGAGTGTGCCTTTTGGTATCAGGCCATAATGCTCACTCCATTCCACCTCACCCCACCCAGCAGACACTGACAGGTGGCACGGTGTGCCTTGGTGTCTTCAGCCCTTATGCCTACCCCATTCTATAAAGAAATAAGCTGAGATGGGTACAGTATAGGAGAATGGGGTGATCATTACAGCTGAATACCCCAAGGCACATCTCAATGCCTGCCAGTGGCTGCAGGGTGGGGGTGGGTGGAATGGCATGAGCATTACGCCGATGACCCAAGCTCGCCCCCTCGATGCCTGTCAGTCTCACAGGGTGGGACACTACTGTTGGAAACCCTGACGCCTGGTGTTTGTTGGTATTTTCACTCCAAATTTTCAACATGGGCTTTTTGAACCCCACCTCATGAACAGTGGCAGTATCATTTCTTTACTCAATCCCAAAAGGAAATTTTGTACAGTGAATGTGCCATTCGAGCCACAGGTGCAAAAACACATTTTGGGCAGGATGTTAAAATGACAGCTGTACTGTTCATGAATGAGTGTGAAGAAATGGCAATGCTGGAAATCTGGAGTGAAAGTATGAAAAACTGGTGATGTTATGAGTGTGTAGAAATTGTACAATGCACACTCATACCTAGTCACTTTTAGAATGTTTTCATCAGATTTTGACATGTCCTTTTGGGACATCCCTCATGAGCAGTGGCACTGGGATTTTGTTAATCTGTCCCAAAAGTTGATTTTGCACAGCGACCATGCCATTCTGTGCCTTAGGTACAAAAATACATTTCAGGAAGGATGTGAAAAATGGCAGCTGTACTGTTCATAAGGGGTGTGCAAGAATGGCAATGCTGGAAATTTGGAGTGAAAATATTAGAAATTAATGAAGTTACAAGTGTCGTACAAACTGCATACAGCACACACTCAAAATGCATTCATTTATTTTGGAGTTTTTTCATCAAACCTGCAACAATGTTTTTGCCCTGTCATTTCATTAATCAGTCCCAAAAGGTGATTCCATGTAGCAACTGGAAAATCATGTTTTGGAAAGGAGAAATGAAATAACAGTTCTAGTTTTCATGAGGAGGGGTCCCAAGAACACCATGTTGAAATGTGGGACCAAAACTCCCAAAATGGCTGAGATATCAACCTAAGTTGAAACCCCTCATTGACTATCATTATAGGACTTACCATAATTTTCTTCAGTTTACGATCAGCTTTTGAAGAGTGCAGACATGTTCCCAGTCCACAGAAGATTGCAGCACTGGACCTCCAGAGGCAAGTATGGGTGAAGGGGGTGCAGAAAGGTGGGCTGTGCAGAGGAGGATCAGGATGGGAAGGCGGCAAGGATGATGCGGGACCATTTTCTTTTTCTTTAGGTTAGAAAAAAGACCTCATTGGACAGTTTTCTTTTTACAGGTGAAATAGTATGAAAAATTAAGTTTGTTACAGTGGAGTGCCGTCCCAGGGTGCCAGACACTAGTGGAGAGGTATGGGCACTCCAAGCCTGGTTGAAAAAAAGGGGGCATGGGGCACATCCGACACCAACAGTGGGCATCCCAGTGTTGGAAAATATAAACAATTACTTTGGCACACTGGGTGGGCCCAGTGTGCAACAATAGTGTGGTGGGAGACATGCCAACATGGGGACTGGGCACCCAATTGTCAGCAAAAGATATGTTCAGGCTTGGGGAGCATACTAACATGGGGATTGGACACCCCACTGTTGGCAAGAGATATGTACACTGGAAAACTACACTGAGCAAATGAGTTGTTATATGCAGCTATGCACATTACTGTGCACTGTAATGCACAGGCTGGAATGTGCCTGGTTGCCAGGAAAGGGGGGGCGGATCTGCCACCGCGATAACAAAACTGTCTGTGATTGGAGCGCAGATTTCTTTCAAGTATGGCGCTCGCTCTGAAACTGCCATCATCAGAAGCTTCCTGTTCATTGGTGGCTGAAGGATATACCCACTAATGCATCCCTGAATTGGCCAGAACACTGCCATGCCTCTGCAATGCTCTACTCACCTCAATATGTTTCTAGTGCACTGTGTACACAAGAAAACATAAAAATATCAGAGTTGAGTCAGAACCAGGCCACAGCCAACCCACCCATCCCTAAATACAAACATCGCACGCTTTGGATTTGTCAGGGAATAAGACTGTTTTAGTTAAAGATACCACTAGTCATCATTTCTTAAATGTAACATGAAACTACTTTACATTGTTTCATCAAGAAACACATGAAACTATGCTATATTGTTTAATTTAGCAATAAAAAGAACATTTAAAAAGGAGTTGTTATTAAATAATAAAAGTTAAAGGAGTTGCATATACTGTATACAGTATATGGAGGACAAGGAAGACAAAAAAGCATTCATGTGGAATACAGAACTTGTAATTTAGGAATTTTATTTTATCATGTATTTTATTATTTTGGCCAAATCACAGAACAGTTTCATTTCAAGCTACATTAAAATGTTAAATGTAAAATCAATGCAGAGTTATATGATCAAGTTTGAATAAATATTATGAGCCTGATTCTTGAAGAGGGCTTGCATCAGCAAAAGCTGCATCAAACAACAGCTTGTGTCAAAGCCCATTGTGCCAGTGACCCTGCACTAGATTCTGGTACAGGAGGGGTCCTGCCATTTAAGTCCTCACACATGCGGTAACACCTCCCATGTGGCAAACACATGGCACATGGGAAAGGTCTGCTGTGAGGCTCTGCATCAAATGCAAACATTCCCCCTTCCCGAGTACTGATGTAAGCCCTAATAAATCAAACACCCACTACCCTGGCAGAATAGTACCCCCAGACTCTGATCCATGTAGCAACATAAACACACATGATCCTGGTAGTCTAGTGGCCACACCTCGAACTGCCACTGTACACATCATTACTAAATTCTATATTCCTGGTAGTCTAGTGGCCCCTCCCAATCCCTGATCTGTGCATTGGTGCAACAACACCCATTACTCTACTGCCCCCCAAACCCACAGCCCTGTGGTAATACACTATATACATTTGTCCTGGTAGTCTAGTGCGCACTCCAAACCCTGATCTCCTCCAAAAATATTGCAATATCCTGGTTGGTCAGTGGACAACTCGCCCTATCCCCATAATGTGAACATTGCAAGTACCTTGTTGTCTAGTGAACTCTCACCCTGTAGTGCCCTCCTGCCCTGCAACCCTCCATCTCATGCTCTAAGCTAGCGACTAGCACGGCCCACAACTCATTCCTCGCTGCCATCTGCTGACTGAGTTCTGAATGAGTATCTACTGTATATAGTATGTGCTCAGTGAATGAAAGCAGCTGTCATTCACTGAGTGCATACTATATACAGTATGTGTTCCTTCAGAACTCATTTGGCAGCTGGTCATGGAGGTGAATGGTGGGCTGTGCTAGTCAGCCTCAGGTATGGGATGGGGTCTGTGGGTCTCACGGGTCTGTGCAGGGCGGGAGGGCACTTCAGTTTGGGGGTGTCCACTAAACCACCAGGTACTTGTAATATTCACGTTATGGGGATTGGGGCTGGAGCAGTCCACTGGACCACCAAGAATACCTTAAGCCAGTCCCTCACTTTGAAATCTATCTTCTTAGTGCACGATACAATATATAAGGGAAGTTTATTCCAAGACCAATAATGCTTTGTGTAAAGTAGTACTTCCTGAAATTTGTGTTAAATTTATGTCTAATAAATTGTAATAGATGTCGTACTTACCTTTATCATCATTGTTAAAAACTAGCTGAAATGTATTGAATAAATAGGAGTCTTCACAAATGTCCAAAATAAATAATAAATCCCTCTTGTTCTTCTAGTCTCAAAGAACATAAGGTTTAGATTTTTACATGTTCATCTGATTTAGATTTTTTATACGAGCCTCAACATATTTGTTTTGCTGTTCACAGATTACTTTGGTAGCTCATCTCTGGACAGTCTTGATCATAACAATATCCTTCTTTTAAAGTTCAACATAGATGGCATACATTATCTAATAATGGTCTAACATAAGCTCTGTATATTAACATAATTACTTCTGCTCTCCTACTTTTAAAATTCCTTTTAATGATCCAAAGATCTATATTTACCCTTGCAGCTACTAATGTGTAGGTCATTGAATTCAAATTTTCTGTCTATTATAACCACAAAGTCCTATTAATTATCAACCTGATTTAAAAAAGGTATTTGGTAGGTGTAAGTATGTGGAATTATCTATTTCCCAAAATTTATAACACAGCATTTATCTGTGCTGACGCATATACCCTTTTAAGAGCCTATCTTGATATATGATCTAAATATGCCTGTAATGATTTAATTTGTGAAATGCTACACATTGCTCTCATAGTTTGGTATCATCTGCATATTTTTGACCCAATTTTGAACATTTCTGAGGGACGTCTGATGTAAAAGTTGGAAGAGTTTGAATCAATACCAACTCCTGTAGAACTCCACTTGTGACATTATACAGGTTAAATAAATGACCATATATGGTTATGTTTTATGTTCCATTGTTTAACCAAGATATTATCCAATGTAATGTATGGAAGGATTCACAAAGGACTTGCACTCAGCACATCTCGGATACCCCAGCCCAAATGAGATGCATCTAGCACAAACAGTGGTGGTCTAGAAGATGTACCGGAGAAGCTCCAGGCACATCCCCACTGTGAATAATACAGTTGTGCCCAGCCCTGTATGTGCCAACACAACCCCCTGGCTGGGCTGGGTACACTGAGGCAGCACATCTCCCAATGTACTGCACCAAAAGCTGCTATTCACAGCCAGACATGCAAATGGGGTCATTAGGCATGCAAGGCACAATGAGCAATTGCATGCCATTATGGCCCCATTTGCATGCACCTAGCAGAGTTGTACCCAGCGGAATGCACCAAACCCTTTGTAAGGCTGTGTGCTGTACGATGCACCCACCCACGAATGCCACAGTAGACAACGGGTACCCACATTCTCCTGCTTGTGTCGCTGTAAGACTGCTTCACATTCTGATATTAGTTGCACCAGCACGGAGACCCTCTCAACCCACATACATCCTCGTTATAATGCTTTACCTTGCTGCATTAGTTGCACCAACTAGAACCCCCCAACCAGCCCATGGGTTAAGGCACTGAGCTGCAGATCTGGAGATCTGGGTTTGAATCCCACAGCCAACTAAAGTGCATACTGTGTGATCCTGATCAAGTCACTTAACTTCCTTGTGCTTCCAGCTCACATCTGGAAACAAGCTTTGGCTTAGTGTGCTATTCCTGGTTAAACAATTTCCCTTTCCTTCTATTCACATGCCACTCCCTGCACAATATTGTTGTAATGTCAGAACCCACCCTCCCACCCTGACTGCACCAGTGATGGCATTCCATATGATCCCCCAGTAGCCCAGCAGACTTCCCACCCCACACACACACACCTCAGAAACCCTGACCCAACCCACTCCTCCATCCCAGCATAGTTCACCATTGGTAGGCAGCTCAATCCACCCTCTTATCACCATGGCTGCCTGCCAACAGAGCTGTCTTTGAATGACAGCTACTGTACTACTATAAGTCCATTAGTCAACCGTGTCGACCAATGGGCTTCTGCAGTGTGTACTGTATGCTGTCATGCACAACATTGTGAATGACCTTACAGTTGTACAGTAGCTGTCATTCACAGACAACTGTGCTGCAGGCAGCTGTGGTGGTATGAGGGTGGTTGAACTGCCTACAGACTGTGGGACTATGCTGGGATGGGATGTGATGTGGATTTGGATTGCCTGAGGTTGTGAGGGGTGGGAAGTCTGCTGGGCTTCCTGGGGATCATATGGAATGCCTCCATTGGTGCAGTCTTGTCGGTGGGAGGGGTGGGCTCTGACATTACAACAATATTGCCATAGGGCAGATGGTGAACAGGGATGTGGGTGGGTTGGGGGTTCTGTGTTGTGCAATTAATGCCACAGGGTGCGCATTCTTATGGGGACATGAACGAATGGGGCATACTGACTGCCAGGGTGGGCAGGCTGATGTGCTGCTTTCTGCAGTATGGCTGCCTGCTAATGGGTAGCATTCAACATAAGTCTGCTTGTTGTAGACTTATCTTTGGGAGGCACATCTCTGGACTTGCCCTGGTGATGCACCTCCATGTTGGGCTGTGCATGGGGCTGCGCGCCATATGCATGGGCCACCCCTTCACAGCCCTCCAGATCGCCGCATATCATTATGGGTGGTATGCAGCACATCTGCACTGTGTGGGTGCATCAGGATGTGCCTGCACACCAGTCAGCTTCAGAATTGTACCATAAAGACAAGTCGAGATGCGCTTGTGCATCTCGGATGCACTGAGCTTATCCCTTTGTGAATCCTGCCCTATATGTTTATACCAGGATTATCTAATTTTCAGTAACTGCCCAGTGTGGAACAGTGTTGAAGTCTTTCACAAGATCAATAGAAATGCAATCCACTGGTATGTGCTTATCCAAACTCTCAGATACCCATTCATAAAAGCTTATGGCATTTGCCATACATGAGCTACTGGTAGTAACTCCATGTTGAACTGTGCCAATTTTGTAAGTAGTTTTAGGTTTTCCTGTTTATTATCTATTAAAATTTACCCTAATAGTTTTACGCGGTATGGAAGTTAAAGTTATAGGTCGATAATTATGAAATCAGATCTATTTTTTTTTTAATGTACTGAAATTACATTTGCTGTAGTCTAATCCAAATGCAGCTTCACACTTCACTGATGCCGGAAATAGGTTTTGAGCAGATAAGCAGTGCAATTTTTAATTGTTTCAAGTACATACAACGACATCCCATCTGGACCTGTTGAACTTTGCTGTTTGAGGCCACTGATTTTGTTTATAATATCTTCCTCAGTAGTAGCTGGTCATGGATAAATCTCAGTTTCTTTTAGTTTGTCTGTATTTATCTGGTTGTCAAGCCTAGTAAAACAGAACAAAAGTATTGGTTAAAGTTACTGGCTAATTTCACGGGATCTATGACTTCTTTGCCTTCAACTATTAGGGAGTTAATTTCATATCTGAGTTTTTAATGAATTGACATAACTGTACAACTGTTTCAGATTAGTTCTTATACAGTTTGTTGCCATTTCCAGCTCCTTCTGCTGCTTGGCACATCTTATTTTATTTTGCATTGCTTTAGTGCCTCTTTATATTTCATCCATGTGTAAGTATTTTTTTTTGTATTTACTATGTTTATTGTATATTTTAATGCATTTCTGTATTCCATTATTCAACCATTTTATTTCTATATCTTTTATGTATTTATCATACTGGGATAGTATAGTTGTTTTGATTTTCCCACGTTATTAGCGGAGCAATTCTCAAAGAAATAATCCCCTTTATTTGAGCTTAATTTTGTTCAGAATTCCTGTAACATCTTCCATTTTGGAGAAGTATATTTACTTGTAGCCTATGATTTGTTTGGTCTCTGTGTCCATGTTAAGAGGATAGTATTGTGGTCACTGTCTACAAAGGGTGCTTTAACTGTATCGTAATTTAATGTTAGTGCAATATGTAGTTAATACTATGTCAAGTACAGTATATTGTTACCTTTAGTCAGTTGGGGTATATGCTAATGTACGCTTAAAGTCATCCATGTATTTAAATTTTTACTGGCAACTGAACTAGCTTATGAAACTCAATCAATATCACCATACTTTAAGTCCCTAGAAACACCACATCTCCAAAATCAAATGCTTTTGTAATTTCTTTTATAATGTCAAATTTAATTGTGAGGAAGTTTTGGAGGCCGATAATAGAGGCCAACAATTTTGCATTTTGCTGAGTGGGTTAACAGCTTTAGACATAATGATTCTGTACCAGATGCATCACATTTTATTTTGTCAGAGACATTAACAATGGATAATTTGTAGGTGGTGTACACAGCTACAGCATGCCACTGCCTTTCTTATACTGATGATCTAGCCTAAACAGCTGATACACACTGATCTCCATACTCCATGTGTTACTGTGATTCCACTCATGTTTCAACAATAAAAATCAGACGAGATCCTTTGTAGTTTAACAATATAGTAGAGTCAGAGACATGGTCATATATTTCAGATATTTTGCAAAATTTTTCAAGAGTTTCTCTGCTGCCCTACTATGGAACTGCAGAAAGCAGGAAATTTCAGGAAATGTCTGACCATGTCTCTTGCTGTGACTGTATTAGTTAATACACTATATTTGTAGTTGTCAAGACTCCTGGGGCCTGATACTCAAAAGTTTATGCAAGCATTAATGGGTCTTTGCCCTCTCAAACCAGGGTTTGTGCTTGGGCCCCATATCCAAAAAGGCTGTTGCGTAGGCAAAGAGGGTTAGCACTGTGTAAAACATAACATATGCAGGTGGGCAAGGGAGGGCATGGCCATGAATATGCTCATTCATCCCATATTCAGCAGCATTACGCTGTGCAAAAGGGCTTAGTGTGGTCCTTTGTGCATTGCAAATACTGCTGAAAAACAGTGACTTAACCCAAGGCAACTAGCAGCAGCTGGAAGTAATGCAGCCACCAACTGGTTGGCCACTGGGGAGCACAGTCACCACTGTGGTCCCTGGCCACCCCCCCACCGATTGCCTGCCTGTTCTTAAAATATTTGTTGTTCCTGGTGCTAGTGCCCCTCCACCAATCACCTGCCCATTCTAAACATAAATATTATCCCTGGTGCTAGTGGTAAGCCCTCTGCCAAGGGCTATTCTGTTCTGTAGTAAACACCTTTCCTGGTGTTAGTAGTAACCCTCCTCCAACTGCCAGCCCTTGAGGAATAAATGTATCCCTGGTGTTAGTGGTAACACCCTCCATCCAATTGTCAGCCGTGGAGAAAATACTATCCCTCATGCTGGTGGTAACCCTCCTCTCACTGATTGCCAGCCTGAAAGTAAAACAAAAAAAACCTTCATTGTGTCCAGTGGTTCCCCACCATGGCACTGAGCATACCCCACTTATCTTTGTAGTACCCGGTAGTGCCACAGGAGCATACAGTGACTGGCACAACCTTCCTCATACTCTCCATGGCTGGCCATCAGAGATTGGAAGGGAGTGCACCTCTTATTAGGGCCAGGTGACATGCCCTGTCAAATAAATAAGAGGTGCGCCCCCTGCCTGTACATACTGAGGCCAATCAAGTAGGTGTCAGGAGGGCTGTTGCAGTCACAATATGCTCCTGCAGCACCATGGATGTTGCAAAGGTGAACGGGATATACCTGGTGTCATGGAGGGAAAGGGGAGTCACTGGACACCAGGGAGATTTTTTGTTTTACTTCCAGGCTTACAATCAGTAATGGGAGTTACCACTGGCAACTAGGATTACTTTATTTCAGCCAGGGCTGAAATTCAGTGGGAGTGGGATTGCCTCTAGCACCAGGAATAGTTTTATATTACAGAATGGGTCAGCGATCAGCGGGATAGGGTATCACTTGCACCAGGATAATATTTATTTAAGAATAGGCTGGAAGTTGGCAGGGGAACCACTAGCATCAGTGACAATATTTATTTTAAAATGGACCAGCAATCAGTGAGGAAACCACTATCACTAGGAATGTGTACACATCAGGATTGGGCAATTGGGGGTGGCACCACGCTAACCTGCTCTCTCAACCCATGCAATGAGACCATATGGGCATGCAAATGGCCTCTTAGTGCCTTTCATGCCCAATAGACTGATTTGCATGGTCCTTGAATATTGGAAATAGCACTGCTGCAATCCATTCTGGTGGCATACTCAGAAGCCCTGTTGGGCAGTGCTAAATGGCTTAGCACTGGCTGATATGACCCTATATTCAATCAAATAGCATCAGTGTGCTATTCAACTAAATATAGTATCTTCAGGCACCTGGCAATTGCAAGGTGCAGTGCAAATGTTTGTGCTGTGCCTTGTGCATGTTTGAATATCAGGCCCTGGAGTTATTCATTAGATATTTCATTGTAAGTTTTATACATGACTGATTTATTGTTTCATGTTTACTAAAACTATTGTATGACCCACCCTCTTCATGCCTAGTTTTAATGGGTAGTCATAATGGCTGAATTAAAGAGATCTCCAAGAGTTTTAGCATCTTCTCAGCTCATCCATAGCATACAGGCATTTATTTCCATTAAATCTCTCCCAAGAGTGCCTTCACTGGATATTGTCCCTTTTACACAAATTATGTAGTCTTGCATTAATTCTCATAATTGTGTATTTTTTTCCAGATAGCCTCTGTACACTGGCATAATACTAGAAATAACTGGAGTAGCACCTTTACTTTTGATTACTTTGCCTTGTTCAATAATATCCTCACACCTGTCTTTTTTCATAGTCATGACCAATATTTTAATACCAACATGGACTGCCATTGTCTGATGAGATCCGTGTTCAGTTGGCAAAATCATTAACTGTTCTTTACATCCTCAATTTTTGCTCTAGGAGGCAGGTCACAGTCTGTTTAATCTATTGTTCTTACAAATAGTGGTGCCATATTTGCTAAGTATGGAGTCATCCATAATTGGAAGGCTGGGTGTGTGTTCAATGGACAAGCAGCCAGCCACTCCCACTTCCTGACCTATATAGGCAGTTCCTCTTAGCCTCCTTCTGAAGCATTTTTCTTATCAGCCTGTGGCTCTGTCGGTCTGTTCTCTGTAGCTGGTAGGGCCTACACCCATCCCCGCCTTGCTGTGTATGCTTGTCTCTGCTAGAATTCTGTGTTTGTTCTCCTGCATCTGGTTGTATTTTGCCTCTGGCTGTATGCTTCTTTCTGTCATTTGTTCCCTGTTTTTCTGTTTGTGTTTCTTTGGTTTTGACTTGTGGGGCTTTGTTTCTAAGCTTCTAGCATATTGCTAATCCAGAGCTCATACCACTTGCTCTCAGTTACAATGCTACTGCAATCATTACCTGTGTGTTTCAACTAACTCCATATAACTGCACCCATGCTACACACTTAATTGTTTTCACCTGGTTCAGGCTCACTCTGAACCCTAGCTATGCAGCTCAATCATGCTTTCTCAGCTCATTCTACCTACCTCATTGCTGCAGTTTCATTGCACTGCCTGGTGATAGCTGCTTTCAGAGCATTGTGCCTCCCTCTATTCTATGTTTATTGAATTTTACAACTCATAGTTACTCAACAGAGATGCTGCTGTCTGTGTTTGTACACTGTTATTATACTCTGAGGTCAACTAAGCTACTGCTGATGCTGTAAACTACTTTCAATATCTGCATGAGGGTCTCAGCGCCTTACATCACTTTCTTTTTTTTTTGTATGGCGGGACTTGGAGTGTTGGGGGTGTTGTGATTCAATGTGGCTACTTACTTTATGTTCTAATTCTGCCTCTGCTGCTGAAAATCCTCAGAGTATTTGTCACCTTCATTAGTTTTCTTGAATGCCTGGCTGGCTTGCCCCATCATTCATATTGCTCCTTCTCTGACCTATGTGCAGGTCCAACTATTGCTAATCTGGTTTGCAGACCTATGTACAGGTCTGACTATTGTTACTCTGCTTACTGACCTATGTGCAGGTCCAACTATTGCTACTCTGCCTTATGGACCTATGTGCAGGTCCTCTTTGCTTGCACAACCATTGCTTTATGCTCAACCTCACTACTACCATCTGACCTACATGATGTCCCAGCAATCTATGCTTATTCAGCTCTTTCTTTAGTTTTGGGGCATGCCAACCATACCATTCTGGTGTAGGGCCTCCTGCAGCCAACAGTCTCACACTGCATTTCTAAGTCCACATCTTGAGAGTCCCTGACTTGAGGTGGGGTCCTTTCACCTGGCCCATAGCTGGGAATATCCTGCTATGGGCCTGGATTTAGCTGTTCAAGACTTGATGGCAGCTCCTGGTGTAGAATTTAAGACTAGCTGTGAAGGGTGGTTACAGTGATCTCCTTTGGCTCCAGTATTCTACTAGCAAGACACCTTCACCACATTCTCCCTATGACTGCTTCTGGTTCACCTGGTTTGTTTTTAGTGAGTAGACCATATGAGTGCCTCAGCAGTTGTTGCTCTCCTCCTCCCACCTTGGTTGCCCCCAGTGTTGGAGAGCACTCACAACTTTCCACGGTGTTCCTGTTAGAGGGATTGAATGAGAGCTGTCCTCTAAACTGGAATAGTTTCCACCTCTGTTATTGGGTTTCTAAATTGCAGCAGTAGAGCCGGCACAAAATAAACATCCCTATCCTGGAGGGAAGGTGACAAAGGCCTTGGATCCCCAGAGATTTCCTCCTCAAGGATTTTTTTTCTCCTCTGTGCCTCTGGTCATAACTGTTAGATAGCCATAGTTACTGTTCCCTAGTTCCTTTAGGTAGGTTCTGCTGTTGGATGGAGGTGAATGGTGTCCCTACTTGCCATTCCTCTCTCCTTAGGAGGCCCTCAGTCTCCTGTGCTACACATTGTGCACATGTCATTGTTAACCTGCATATCTCATTATCTTATCAAGCTGCCTGATGCCTTATCTACTAATATATCTCACAGCTACTGATTGCTAACATGCTTCATACTACTACATTTCTTTTGGGATCCTTCCTAAGATACCTTTAGCCAAGGCAATCACACAGTTGCACAAACATAACACTATACTGGCTGCATAGGGCATTGAACTGGAAGGCTGGGCCTGTGGTTTAATGGACAAGTAGCCAGCCACCCCACTTCCTGACCTATATAAGCAGTTCCTCTCAGCCTCCTTCTGAAGCACTTTTTCTTTGCCCCACCATCCTGCCCCTCCTCCAGTAGCAGCGCCTCTCTCCTCAGGATCCTTTCTAAGGTACCTTTAGCCAAGGAAACATAGAAACATAGAAACATAGAAGTTGAGGCAGATAAGGACCGCAAGGCCCATCCAGTCTGCCCATTTCTTTTCTACCTTATAAATGTGCCATCGGCCTTTGCTCTGTCAGTGACCTATCTATTCATAGTCATTTGTATTGCTCCCTTATGCCTATCCCATGCCTGTTTGAAGCCCTGCACTGTATTCATAGCCATCACTTCCTGTGGTAAGCTATTCCATGCATCTACCACCCTTTCTGTGAAAAAGAATTTCCTCACATTCCCCTTAATCGGCCTCCTCTAATCTCATGCTGTGTCCTCTTGTCCTGCTATTTTTCTTATATTTAAACATGTTAGACTCTTTCACCTTGTTTATGCCCTTAAGGTGTTTAAATGTCTCGATCATATCACCTCTCCTCCTCCTTTGCTCAAGGGTATACATATTGAGCTCCTTTAATCTGTCCTCATATGTCTTCTGATGCAGTCCCTGCACCATTTGGTTGCCTCTCTCTGGACTGCCTCAATTTGGTTAATGTCCTGTGAAGGTGTGGCTCCAATACTGCACGCAGTACTCTAGATGGGGCCTAACCAATGTCTTGTACAGAGGGATTATTACCTCCCTCTTACGACTTGTGATACCCTACTAATACACCCTAACACCCCCTAACCTTACCTACTGCTTTAGAGGTCTGTTTGATGATTTTAGGTCATCAGTGATGATGATGCCCAAGTCTCTTCTTCCTTTGTGACTGCTAGCAACTCCCTCCCAGCCTATAAGTGGCTTCAGGGTTTCTCTTCCTATGTGCATGATTTTGCACTTCTTTGCATTAAATCCCAGTTGCCACTCTTCTGACCATTTTGCTAGTTTATCCAGATCTCTTCTCATTCTGCCCACCCCATCTGGATCATCTACTCTGTTGCAGATCTTGGTGTCATCTGCAAACAGACAAGCCTTCACCTCTAGTCCATCTGCAAGGTCACTAATGAAGATGTTGAATAGGACTGGCCCCAGGACTGATCCCTGAGGTACCCCACTTGTGACTTGTATCTCTTCTGACTGTATACCATTTACCACCACTCTCTGTTTTCTGCCAGTCAACCAGTTTGCCACCCAGTTGACCAACTTCTGACCCACCCCGAGCCTACCTAGCTTATTTATCAATCTTCTATGTGGAACAGTGTCAAAAGCTTTGCTGAAGTCAAGGTAGGCGACATCAACTGCTCCCCTTGGTCCACCACTCTGGTTACCCAGTCAAAGAAATCTATGAGATTAGTTTGACAGGACCTTCCTTTGTAAACCCATGCTGTCTTGGATCCTGTGCCCTATGGATTCCAGGTGTTGCACTATCCTTTCCTTAAGGAGTGCCTCCATAATCTTGCCCACTACTGAGGTAAGACTGACTGGTCTGTAGTTCCCCACCTCTCCTGCTACCACTCTTGTGGATTGGGATCACATGAGCCCTTCTCCAGTCTTCTGGGACCTCTCCTGTGCTCAGAGACTCACTAAACAATTCTGCTAATGGCTCTGCTAGTTCCTCCTTTAGCTCCTTAAGTACCCTGGGATGTATGCCATCAGGTCCCATTGCCTTATCCACCCTGAGCTTAGCAAGCTCTTGTAGGACCCTTTCTTTGTGAAGGGAGTAGTGCTCACCTCCTCCCCTGTGTCCATGATGTTGAGCTGTGGGCCCTGCCCTACCTTCTCTTCAGTAAATACTGAGCAAAGTATCTATTTAGGATAGATGCCTTACAGGGTCCTCCTCCTCACATGCTCCTTTTCTCCATTAAGCTTAGCAATACCCTCTGGACTTTCTCCTTTCACTAATGTATCTATAGAAAGTCTTGTCACCTTCTTTTACTGTTCTGCTAGTGTTTCCTCAGTTTGGGACTTTGCCTGCCTTACTGCCTTACCTGCTTCCCTTAGGCAGTTTGGTATGCCTCCTATCTTCATCCTGCTGTGTTCCCTTATATTTCCTGAAGGCCAGCCTTTTGGCTCTGACCTTTCTGCTACTGTATTTGAGAACCAAAGTGGTTTCTTCTTCTTTGCACTTCCTTTTCTGTCTAACACAATGGGATGTTGCTTCAAGTATTGTATCCTTAATGCTTGCCCACTTTGCCTGTACCTCCTCACCTGTGTTTCTTTTGCCAGGGCTAGCTTAACTCTGTTGGCCATCTTATCAAAGTCAGCTCCTCTGAAGTCCCATATTTTGCCTTGGAATGGGATGATTTAGATGTAGTAGCCAAATTGAACCATACCATGTGATGGTCACTGGCTCCCAGGTGACCTTCTACCTGGAGATCTGTGATCCCTCTTTGTTAGTCAGTACTAGATCTAGGATAGCCCTGTCTCTTGTGGGTTGCTGTACCAGTTGTTTGAGGCCCTCCCCTGCAGGAATCCACTATGAGTCTAGTTCTGGCAGATGTTCCTGCTGATATTGACCAATCTGTATCTGGCATGTTGAAGTCTCCCATTATCAGAACCTCCCTTTAGCTGTCATGTTTTGTATATCTTCTAACAGTAATGTGTCTATGTCCTCCTCTGGTCTGGGGCCTGTAGACAACCCCAGTTCTTATGGCTGTCCCATTTCCTGTTTCCAGGGTGACCACAGTTCTTCTGGCTCCTTATGTGTATTCTGAATTTCTGTAGCTTTGATATTTTCATTAACATACAGGGCCACTCCTCCCCCTTTGCACCTCGGCTCTTCTGAACAATATATAGCCAGGTACTGAGTCTCCCAAGTGTGGTTACTGGTAAACCACGTCTCACTAATTGCTACTATGTCCAGTTTAGCCTCTGACATTATTGCCTGCAGGTCTGGGATCTTATTTCCCAGGCTGTGAGCATTTGTGTACATGATTTTCCATTGGCCAGATTTTGGTGTGTTAGTTGTTGGTGAAGTTTGGCATTACCCCTGCATCGTATGGGGAGACAAACCTTTTTCTACCTGGTGATGCAAATGAACGGCAAACACGCTGAATTCCTGTTTGACCACTAGCTGAGGGGAGGGGTGTTCTTCCCATTCGACGATGGGGTGCTGCACCCCCTCCCCATTTGCTAGTTTAAATATTCTGCAAAGACATCAAACTTCTGCCCCAATGCACTGACTCTCTTTAGTCAGATGCAGTCCATCAAATTTAAAGAACTTTCGCCTCCCAGAACTGTTGCCAGTTCCTCTACAAATCTGTGTCCTTTTTCCTGGCACCAGTCCTTGAGCCACATGTTTAGCTCCCCTATCTCCCTTCTCTGACCTTCCGTCCATGGCACCTCTAGAGTGGAACCTCTTTGAGGGTCCCTTGCCTTTGTAATTCTACAGGGTGGTAATTTCTCTGGAATAGACAGTGTTAATGGCCAAAACCTAAGTAACACAGTTGCACAAACATAACAATATACTGGCTGCAGAGGCCATTGAACTAATATTTCTTTCTGGGCTTTCTGAACATTTGGAATTTGGAGCAGAGTTATCTTGTAAACATTGCTCTGACAATTCAGTATCAGTTAACACAGAATATCTATTTGTTAGAGCAGTTGAATTACTATTTATATTAGGTTTCTTTTCCTTTTAATGTTTTTTGTGATATAAGACTTGATGCCATTCTTCATCCGATCTTCAATAATCAGTTCTGCCTCTTTTATTGTTTCTCACTCTCTGTTTATTATTGACTGTACTACTGTAAAACTACTTATTTTCATGCAAAGTAATTTTAGAACAAAGACAAATTAAGCCATGATTGCATAAATTTAATTTAGTGCCAAGACATTGTCGCCATAGTCACTATAATGGAAACAGGGTTAATAAGGCTAAGCGGACATTTATTTTAGTGCTAATTAATGCTTCAGTGACAGTAGCAAAATTATTTGACAGTGGACGTTTCTAGTTTTACTGTATCTTGCTCGCCACTCTGTCTCTTTTTAGACCCACTGTCATCATATGCCATTTGTACTTTGTCTAGTTCAGGATTTGTGTTATTTAGACTTTCCACAAAATCCTCCCTCTTGTTCCTTTCTATGGCATTTGCTAATTCATGTTTGACTACTTTCAGTTCATTAGTAAGGTCTATGTATTCGGTGCTCTTGTTACATGTAAAGTTTTCATCTTCAAGATCTAAAGCAAAAGAATTGATGGTATACATTTGACAATTTAGGCATTTCACAATGGTGCTTTCCTTACACAATAACACTAGTGTGTCCTCCGTGGTGTCCATCTCTACATTTACTATAACGGTATTAAGATTACAATACCAAATACCCAAAGGTGAGATGTAGGGTGTCTTGCCTCCTTCCCAAATGATCAGACTGATGACAACAGACCCTGCTTGCCTGTGCCATACATTGCCTCTGCTCTTTCTCAGCTCTGCTTGCTAGGGTCTGAGGTTTTATTGAGACAAGACCTGGAAGTGAAGTGCTACATGCTCATCAAACTCCTGATATTAAAAGTTTCAAATCTATAAGGAAATAATCTAAACTGGTGTGTACAGACTTGATAAGCTGCAACAAGTAGAAATTCCATTAAAAAAATGTCTTCTCAGCACTTAATAACAGTCTGTGATACAGTATGTCCATACAGTGGTTGAAGACTACAGGTCCCAAGAGTCCCTTACCTGTCACAATGGCAAAAGTCAAAACCAAGCACTTTTTACTGTTTTCCTCCCATTTTTTTTTTTTGTAAGTTTACAGAACACTTCTGCACTCGCATAATAATGAATTTGGTTAGGTATTTCATTCACTACACAACAGCAGTTTTGTTAGCTTGGTGCTGCTCACTAGGGGCTGAGCTTTTATTGATACAGGACCAGAAAGTGAAGTGCTAGAGGCTTGTCGTGCTCCCAATGCTAAGTGTCAAATCTATAAGTAAAGTGCCTAAACTGGTATGTACAGCCTTGCTGGGCTTTAACAAGTAAAAATACTCTTTATAAACTGATTTATTAACAATTAGTAACAGTTTTAGCCTCCCTGTTCAGTGGCTGGAGACTACAGGTCCCAAGATCTCTTGCCCAGTCACCACAGCAACCATTAAAACTGAGTCCCTATTTGGTGTTTTACCATTTTTAAGATTACAACAATACATCTGTACACACACAATGGGAATTTGGGGGTTAGGTATTTCAGTCACCACTCAAAACAATTTTGTTGATTGACGCTGCTCGCTAAGGGCCAAGATTTTATTGAGACAAGACCTGAAGTGAAGTGCTAGGGGTCCATCAAGCTCCCGATATTAGGTATTTCTATCACCACTCAACAGCAGTTTTGCACCATGCACATGGCTTAGACCAGGTGCGGAGGGAGCCCCATTCATCACTGTGGATGCTGCAAAGTGGCCCAGTTGTGGATATGCTATATGTAGCTGGCACTCCATGTATTTTTCTAGCACTGTGCACATATGGATAGATCCATTGGCGTAACTATGTATAAGTTCTGTATGCAGAGATGTACAAAAAAAATATTACCTTGCCTTGATCTGAGCAGTCAGCCAAATGCTACCACTGGCATTTAAAAACAAGCATTTGTCAATGCCAAATGTTGAAATAATGGAGCATTTGATCTTATGTTCAATGCTTTTGGAATTTAATTTCTTTTATGTCATTGTTCTAGAACACTTATCCGCTTCTGCACTTTTTATGAAAATTTCATATATTTTTATTGAAAGCCCTGACAATATTTTTAAACTCCATAGAAGTGAATCAAGTTTTGAACTTAACAGAGGATAGGCGGTCCACTGAATGACAATGGCTCAGGTGGTCTGTAATGGACATGGATCGTACTGTACTATTCATGTAGTCGTGGAGCCAGACCACCATCTGGCATTTCATATGGCTCACCTTGTCTGCACACTGCCATCCTGCTGCAGTGCAGCAGTATTTGGTTTAGTGGGATCAGAATGTGGTGTTTGGGTCATGGTAGTGGAGGGCTCTGTTGCTGTTGGCTGTGGCCTCAATCATTGGTCTGGCTCCTCCTGATAGCACAGGCCCAGTGGTCTGTGCTATTCTGAGGGAGCTTGACCAAGTTGCAACCACATACAATAACAGCTGACCTGGGACTTACATATAGCAACATGCCAAGATAAGGACTAGTTAGTGTAATAGCAAACCTCCTTGTTCTCTTACAACAACTCCTTGACCCACATCCCTATCCCTTCCAAATGCTTGGGGCATCTTGCTGACTGGGGAAAAGGGCAAAGTATTTTACTGTGCTGGAGGGGCTGGAGACTCTAGGGCAGAGGAAAGGATGCAACTTGCTGTGCTGGGGAGATGGCCATGGATTCTAGGGAGAGGAGCTACAATGTGGCTTGTTGAGTTTGGGGTGGGCCAAGGACCTTGCACTGGAGCAGAATGTTGGGCTATGGGGAGACTGGTTCAGGCAACATACTGTACTATAGTATGGGGACTCTTAGGAGGAGCTAAGAGCAACTTACTGGACATGGGGAATGAGGTAGCAGGATAGCAAATTCCATTTCAAAATGACCCCCAAAATGCACCAGAATGCATCAAGTTAAAACAATTAGATGGGGAGGTTCCCAGACTCCCAGTCTATAGTTCTAATTTTTGAGACCTGTGTGTACACATTTTTGAAGGTTGGTTACTCACCTGAATGGACCACTAGCTTCTATGGATTGTGAGCTGAATGTGATTCTACCTGTAAATCTGTGTTAATATGAACAAACACAGCTGAAAATGAAATTGGTTTGTAAAGCTTTTTAAAATACCTGGTAGCAATTTTTGACATGTATCATGCATGTGAAATGTGGTGTAGCATATTGTAACAAAGTGTGGCATGAACTACTGTACATATAAACTTCCTCAATGACTATACCATTAGAAAGACAATATAGACTAGATAGAGTCTGAATTCTGTGTGTCATTGTTTACCAATTATTTTATCAGCATTGTTGCTGTTTATACTTTATGCTGAGTTTTAGTACATTAAATGCTCTTGATATGGAGCAGCTTTTGTCAAGTACCCCTACACCTCTGTATATTGTGGTAATGTACTTTGGTTTTAAGATCATGTTCCTCTGATATGTTTGACTATAACTGAGTGTTCATGTGCACTTCTTTTGGCTTTGTTTTTCTATCCCTTATCCCTTTCTAAGGACACTCACCAATATTCATGAACACTACCTGTGGCGTTAATTGCACTTTACTTTGGCTTTACATGCCCAGTTCAGCAATTGCCAGTGTTGTTCAATGGCACATTAATGATTCTGTTTAGTAATGTGGTGCTTATACTGGGGTAATATATCAAACTCAGGTATTCACACACCCGTACTGGAGATGATATTCATGAATATAAGCCATTGTAACTTTAAGGCCTCAGGACAAATCAGATTGACTTTTGGCAGTCTCCACCCCTGATGTAGTAAAAACCTTGTGTATCAAAATGTAAGGGTGCTTGCCTCAAACATTTTCACTATACTTGCTGCAATAAAACATTTTCTTTGTAGACAGTGCTCTGACATTTTGGTGCTTTTCTACAATGATACAGGTGGCAGTTCAGGATTGGTGTACATATCACCCGTTCTGTTCTCTGTGTTGCTGCCTGGTTTAGCCTGGCGTGGAGGTTGCACCATAGACAGCTCTGTGCATGTATGCGTGTATGCGTGTGTGTGTGTGTGTGTGTGTGTGTGTTTGACTGATACTCAGTGCTGCCTTGCTACTGCAAGGGGTGGGGTCTCCTGCAAAATGGCATAATGCAACTAATGATCCAGATATGAGAATATACTGTTGGCTAATTACCCAGTTTACATTCCTGCATGATAACATTTAAGGATATGCCTTCTGGCCCTTTAACATATTATTTAAGCAGCACTATTTGATAAATCACAAGTTTGTAGTTAGATTTTGCCAGGTGCTGCAGAGTCAGATGAGGGTTTTATCGTCTGCCACCTGGAAGAAAGGTCTTCAGTGGCACCAGAGATAGAATCTAAGTGTTGTCAACAGGTAGGGAGATTGAAGGGGATGGCAATGCAATAATTGTACCACCAGGCATGGCCTCCAGTTGCAGTTTATTTTTACTTTTATCCAATACCAGAAAGTACTCCTGGTGTCAGAATAGGACAGAGTGAGGTTAGCTAGCCACAAGAGATTATTTCTCAGTGGCAGAGCTATTTTATAAGTATAGGGGATAGGCCAATGGACCCCAGGGAATGAAGTTCTGGTCTGTGTAAGGGAGGGGTGTACCACTGGGTGACAGGATTTATAGCCCTGAGTAGGATGAGGCATGGGGTACCACTGAATGTCTGACCTGTTGTTTTGGGAGGCTGAAAACCAAAGAAATTGGTGCACTCCAGCGTGGTGACAGTTCAAAGACAAATGTCCATAATTTTCCATTGCTGTAGTGGTTAGAATCAACTGAAGTGCGATCTTCTAGGTAATTCCATAGCTTTAGAGCATTGCTGTCACCCAGAACAACCGCAGACAAAGACCAATGAATAAAGTACAGAGGCAAACACCTGAACACTGACCACTCTGCCCCAGCACTTCGGGTTCAACAACCCATCCTAAGGAGGTGTTGTTAGCAAGATACACATCACTATTAAGTACCCTCACAGATTTAACACACCTGGTTACACACAATCTCTCCCTGATGCCAATTGATTAACTTATGCAAAGTGTGTGTGTATGTATACAAAAATGTGAAGTTCAAACAATAAAAGCAACATGCCAGCACTTCTGATTTTATAAGATATGAACACATTTTACAGTTAATAGTATATTATATAAATATCTATCATGCTCATCAAGAGCTGCAATCAAAATTCAGTAAAGCAGTAACTAAACTTAATTAATGCGTAGGGAAAGGAAGAGTTGATGCTGGGGTATGCTCGAGCAAGGAAAACCTGCACATGTTTGATGTAATAAACACACCTTTATTATGGAAAATAATGCCACAGTTTTCCTATAGAAAAGGAAGACCCAATTACTATATAAATATCTATCATGTTCATCAATGCTGCAATCAAAATTCAGTAAAGTAGTCACTAAACTTAATTAATGTGCCATAACATTAGCATCAAAGAGGCTGGTACAGAATTAAAAGAAAACTATTTGAAAACTACACCAGAAATAGGGCTACAGTTATGGTTTAAGCAGAAGTGGATTGCAAATAGAACAGAAGCAGGAAATGCAGCAATAAGGAGTAGTTAGAAGTGGGCTAGAAGGGTCAGAGTAAGGCAAGGCAAGGCAAGGCAAAATTTATTTAAAAGACGCCTAATCCCTGAGGCTCTGGGCACCGTACAATCAATTAAAACAAGCATTTAACATAATAAATATAAAAATAGACATATAAATACAAATGATTTCAAAACTAAATAATTAAATATAAATCTATATCAAAACTATAAATTAAGCTAAATTAAATGCCTTAGAAAAGAAAAAGGCCTTTAATTGAGCCTTAAAACATCCACCGATGAAGCCTCTCTGACCATAGTTGGTAAGGAGTTCCACAGAAAAGGGCCGCGGCACTAAATGCCCTATCACCGGCTGATTTCAACCTAGTTCTGGGAATGGTCAGGAGGCATTCATTTGAGGAGCGGAAGAGGGTGCATGGAGAGCAGGTGACAGAAGATCTAACAGGTAACCAGGGCCCTGTCCGTAGGGCCTTATAGGTAAGAAGACCTACCTTAAAGAGGACTCTCCACCTGACTGGCAGCCAGTGCAATTCACGCAAGACAGGTGTAATATGACAAAACTTATAGACAAAGTGGTAAATATAAAGTAGGCTCATGCAATAATTTAAACTAATTCTCTGTGATGTCTCCTCTAGTTATATCATATTGCAGTAATCTCAGCAGATCTTTTTATATGTTATACTGGAATTATGATTTAATTTAGAATAGTTATTAGTGTCACTTAATAAATCTAATACTATTTTTCCATAATGTTCTGCCTACATTAACACAATCTTTCCCCTTTATTGGCTGATTTTATTATTACAGCCTTCAAAGTTCTTTAGCTCTAACAATGCTTCATGTTCCCTGTTTTGGGAGGGCTTAAGCCTGAGGTTCAATGTGAGGAATAGCTCCTCCCTCAACCTCTACTTAAATCCTTCCCTAACACACCTTCTTTGCTTAGAGAGTGTTATTTCCTGGGCTCCTATGTGGCTCATGTGACTGTGCCTCCTTTGTGCTTTGCTGCTGCAGTCTGATTTGTTTTTCCTTGCTTATGCATCCCCTGTTCCCCCTCACTGTTGTTTCCCTGTGTTTGTGCCTACCTCTTTCTCCCATGTTCATTTGGTCTCCTCCTCGGTGGCTCTTGCCACCTCCTCCACCTCGTCCTTCGTTCCCCTCCTTTCCGGCAGTCCTTGTGTTCTCCTTCTCCATGTTTCTTTTGGACTTCTAGAGTGCCCCTCCACTCGGTGCTTCTGAGTGTCCCCAGCTACACCTTCCTTTTCCCGACTCACCTCCAGTGTCCCTCTCGCAGCATGCCCGCTTCCTGTCTGACACAGGTTAGCCATCCCTATCTCTTCCTCACTTTCCCGTGGCTAACCCATCTCCTTCCCCTCCTTCACAGGGAATCACCTCATACCTGAACTGCACCAGACATACTCCATGGACAGAAGCTTTCCACCTGAATCTGCTTGTATGCTTGCTGACCTACTGTTTCGCCCCTGCACACCATCTATTCCATGCAGCTCAATGCTCCTTCTCACCAAGTAAACACCGAATTAGTTTTATGCATGTCACAACACACAAGGCACAGAAGAAAGAAAGGATCCTGGCTGGGCTATTAAACCTGCAAAGAGATAAGGTTAAATGTTCTACACCTTTACTTTTCTTAACCTATATTTACATGCAGTGTTCCTTCCTTCAGATATGCTGTACTCTAACCTTATTTTTTATCTGCAGTATACTGATAAGCCAAATATACTTATTATGGAGGTTTACTATGGACTGCATTCTTCTCATGGACGGCAGTCTGCTCTGTACCTAAGGACTCCTCACACTGTTTATGTTATGGGCTCCTCCTCCTACAGACATTCTGCTTTACTGCTTCTGGGGGGAGGGGGTGTAAGCTGCAGAACTGATGCATGCATAATTTCTCTGCTGAATGTTTCATTTCATAACCCTTCACCAAACCCAGTTTTCATATGTCTGGCTTAAAACTTCTCTAATATCTGTGCATTACTGGACCAATATTTACGTCCACTTTTACATTGTTCCTGCCTCTTGCCTTATTCCTTCCTCAACTGCCACTCCTATTGGCAGTTTCAGAGACTACACCATTAAGTTAGGTAGCATCAGAAATTACTCAGATTGGAATCACTGTGATTTTAATGGTATCCCTCCCTCTACCTGAACATTATATTTCAAGGTTGGATCTGGCCAAAATGCTATATTGCAGATTCACAGTGTGGAAGTTACTGCCTTGCCTGCTGCCATGGATACCCACCTGGCCCAGCTTTGATTACCTCTTGCTTGCTTGGATATCATGTCAGCCTCAGTATCACTTTAGTTCAATGGATTTCCAATCCTTCCTAACTGCAGTCCTTGTCCCCTGCTACTCATGACGCAATCACCTTCCTCACATCCGTACTCTTCCCCAGTTCATCGTCTGTTTAATTGAAGGGCTTCCTCTCACTCCAAAGTTCTGCTACCAAGCCTGCCTCTCCATTCAGCATATCATTCCCATTTGTGTGCCCACCGTCCATTGTTCCTTTGTTTGTCCTACCATTTTATGTGATGTTCATTCATGCCTTCTATGCTGCAGTTTCCTCCTATACGCTCTCTGTTAAACTGCATTATGTGCTTTCTGCCAGCCCGTACCAGCAGTACTCCGGACTCCATCCCGAACTCGCACCTTCTGAGGTGCAGAGGAAGGTAGGTTTCTGTCTACCAGGAATGGATTCCATTACAACCACTACCTCCTACTTATAAATCTGACATCCTCTGTCCGTAAATCTGCATGGCAGCATCGAGTGGAGGTTAGCTCACCCCAACTACCAGAGATGGGAGTCCTGTCTACAATCTATTGAGTCTTCTCATGCCTTCTCTACCTCATATCAGTTGCTGCTTCCCTTCCAGAATGGAACATCTTTGCCCTATATGCCCTCATTATCCTACTTATGTCTGGCTGATTCAAGTCAAGATCATCCCACCTCAGATGTCATTGATAAGTGTCTGACTCCCATTCCACTACCTCAACAGTTTGCATTCTCAGCCTGCTACCTGAATACTGCTTCCTTTCAGGAACCTGATTTTGCCTGACTTTCCTTCTCCAGCTTTCCTGCTCTGCGGCCTTGATACATGGTCCTACTTCTCAAACTTACATGGCTGGGAGCCTGCTCCTTCTTAAACTGTTTCTACCCTCTGCTTCTCATAGCTGATGTGGTTGCCACTTCCCTTCAGGAACGGGTCCTTTATACCTGATTTACCTTCCACCTCTCACATTTTCCTACAGGCTTCATATGTTGGTCTTACGCTCTGACTACCTGGTTTATTTGCCTGATTCTGTGACTCCACTGGTTCTTTAACATCTCTGGCTTACACCTGGATGGCACACCCATCTGGAGCGAGATCTCATCTTCTCAGTTGCCTCCATCATCCTACCTCTATTTATTTATTTATTTATTTATTTATCAAGTCTAGGATTACAAATACCTTTGAGCCTTTGCTCTTTTACAAAGGTTCCATGTCAAAGAAATACAAATTATGAGGAACATCAAGACAGACATTACAACAATGTGGACATTGCAAACAGAGTACAGATTAATACAATTCAAGGGTAGCATTGTAACAAGGCAGCCAGTGGCATTTGTCGAGAAAATAGACAACAGATAAGAAGTGCCAGAGTCATAGGGAGAGGGAAGAGGGAGGGGGAGAAGGAATGTAGGAAGGGTGGGGAGAGGGTGAAAAGTGCAGCATTGGGTATACCAAGATGTGAGGGTAGAATCCAGTGAGGAGTGGAGGGGACAACTAGAGCAGAAAGGAAGTGGAGAACAAGGTTAAATTGGGCAGTCACAGGAGCTGTTGGTAGTGAAATAGTCCCGAGCCTAGTTTAAACATACCAATTTTTGGAGCAGAGGAGATGGCTGGGCTGAGGCCATTGAACCAGTGGCACTCGATGAGCAAAGAGCATTGTCCCTGTGAAGTGTGACAGTGGAGGACTTTCAGTAGCTGTAGCGTGGATCTCCTAAGGCACTATTTGTTAATTCGGTGTTGTAACAGAGTTGAGACCCCAGAAGGTGCAAGACCAAGGTAGATTTTTTTCACCATGGAGCAGGTGAGAAACTTTATGCGGTTTGATAGTTGGAGCCAGCCAGTCTGAGTGTACAGGTCGCATGTGTGGGTGAGATGGTGAGCACCAGTGATGAGCCGGCATGCTTTATTTAAGGCAGTTGAAAGGCATCTAAGGGTTGTGGTTGTGGCCAAGCCATAAATGTTGAGACCATAGTCTATTACAGAGATCACAGAGCTCAGGACTGCAACCTTCAAAGCTTCTGGTGTGAGGTGTGGTCTGTGTTTGTAGAGGAGACCAAGCCGTGTATTAGAGCTCTAGCTACATTATCTACATGAAGTCCACAGGAAAGATTACGGTCCAGCTGTATCCCTAAGTATTTGAAGGACCCCACCTGATCTAGAGTGTTCCCTGGGTGGTGGAGATAGCCAGGTGGTGTAGCTTGTGTGGGTTATGAGAGCTGCAGAAGAGCATAGATTTGGTTTTCTTGTCATTGAGAACCAGTTTATGATTAAGAAACCATGTCTCTACAGAACTGAAACCAAGTTGAAGGTTGTGTTGAAGAGTTGCAGGATCTTTGTGAGTGGAGAATACAACAACATCATCGGCATATAGTATGATCTGCTCAGAGCAGTGGTAGGGAGGGAGGAGTTTAAGAAAAGGGTAAAAGGAGGAGGTCCAGTATGGATCCCTGTGGGATACCAGCGAATAGGCAGGGTGTTAGAAAGAGTGTCCGCAATTTTACTCTCTGTGACCAGTTTTCTAAGTAGCTTTTAAAACAGAGAGAAGAGTCAGGTGATAGCCCGGCATTCAGTAGTTGGTGTATTAGTAGTCCATGGTGTACTGTTTGAAGGCCTTGGAGAGTCGACAAAAGCGACCCCTGTGAGAAGGCCATTGTCAAGGGATTTGTGCAAAGCTCCAGTGAACTCAAGAAGGGCTTTGGTGGTGTTGTGAACCTTTCCAGAAGCCATGTTGTTGTGGACAAGGTATATTGTATTTGTCCAAGTGGTCGTTAAGTTGATCAGCCACGATGCGCTCGAGTGCCTTAGAGAGTGGGGCAGTATGGAGATAGGGCAATAATTTGAGTGATTTGTCTTGTCCCCACTTTTATGGATCGGGTGTCACGGTGGCTGTTTTCCATAGGTCTGGGAATTTTCCACAGCTGAGAGAGAGTTTAGGATTTTGTTAATGGATGAATTACCTCATAGAGGGTGAGCAACAGAAGCTTAAGGTCCAGGGTGTTGCTACTAGATCTAGATTTCGAGATAGCTGCAGTAATATAGTGGTGAGCTTCATTCAGCCTTACCTCCTAAAGTAGAAGAGGGATGGTTAGACTGAGGGGCTGAGGTATTTGGGGAGTAGGCCCTGTTTTCAAAAAGTCATGGGGTAGAACAGCACTAAGGTCTGAAAAGCCGTGTTAAAGATGTTTGCATCACCTTGGGGTGGAGGTTGTGGATCCATCAATCATTAACATGGCCAGAGAGGTTTTGGCTGCTTCCTGTGACATCCTTGATATTGTCCCTGAAAGCACAGCCATTTCCCCATGTATTGGTGAGAGTGTCCTTGTAATAGGTGGATTTCATTAGCCGTATGGCTTTTGTGCAGGCATTTCATGCTTGTTTGTAATTTGGATATCCAGTTGTTTGCCAGTGGCCATGACAACTGCCCAGAGGTGATCCCTTAGTTTCAGCTGTGAGAGAAGAGCCACGGTGACCCATGGGTTAGAGAGAGATATTATTTTGTGCCTTTTAGCAGGGGCAAAGAGGTTGCAGGCTTTGTTGAAAATTGAGACGAAGTGATCAAGAACCAAGTTAACATCTGTTGCTTCATAGATGGATAGCTAGTTTTGTAGAAGCAGGTGTTGTTTGAGATGTGGAAGTTTTCCATGAGGAAGGACTCTGCTAACGATAATTTTGGGAAGGGGCTTAAGGAATTTGTTAGACCATGCACACATGACTGGGGAGTGGTCACTGAGAGAGTCTGGGAAAATGGTCATATGAGAAATCCTTGTGGGTGAGTGGTGAGGACCCAATCCAAGAGGGTACTGGTGCCAGTCTTGTAGTTAATCCTAGTAGGGAGTTCACCATTTGCGTGAGGCTAGCAGCTGAGATGGAGTCTTTATAGGCACTGGCGTTCAGTGCTAACCAGTTTATGTTGAAATCCCTAGTAGAATAAGTTCAACTCGGGAGGATGAGAGTTGATAAAGTTTAGGATGTCGTTGAATCCATGTTTAGGGTCCCTGGGTGGGATGTATATGGAGACAATAGTCAGGGCTTTATGGTTGGGACCTAGGACGATTTTTATTGGCAGAATCTGGGCCAAGGCAGAAAATGATGGAGTTGTTACAGGGTGCCAAGACAAGGAGTCTTTGATATAGATTGCACAACCACCACCTTTTTGATATCCGGTCCAGCCTGTGAACATTGTAGCCCTGTATTGTTACTGCTGAGTCAGGAACTTTAGGTGTCACCAAGTTTCCACCACTGCAAGGATGTCAGGGCTGAGTTGGCATATGAAGGCTTGAGTGCATCCAGCTTTGGTAGTAGGCTGCAGATATTAATAGTTGCAAGGATAAGGGCACCTGAAGTTTGTGTGTGGCCTGAGCTTTAGGGCCAGGATTGGGATGGACGCTGCCTGAGATGAGAATGAGGAGGAGAATGAGTTTTAAGGAGCAGAGTCACGGCTCTTTGAGAGATAGTTTTGATCATTGTTTCCGGAGTAGAAGTTGCCTTGTGGTATTGGATATCAGCCATGTCTCCTTGATTACCTGGACTGGAAGCTTATTTCTGCATTCGTCTTCATCAGTTTCACCTTTGGATGCTCTCTACCAGACCACCACCTGCTCCTCCCTCCTGGACTTGAACTATTTACCAAATTTGCCTCCACCATCATGCATTATCCGTGTGTCATGCCAGGTCTTCTCACCTCAACTCCCTCGCTTAGGACCCAGCTTCTGCACCTGAATGTTTATCCCTTTGCACTTTTACCTTCTGCCTGATTACATCTTTCCTCCAGATACAAGACCCTCTGCTCCATATGTCCTCCTTCCTTCCTCACCAGTGTCCATCCTGCTCTTCCATGGACCATCATTCTCTAACCCCATTTGCCTCATTTCCCTCATGATGTGGACATTGCCAGCTCATTCAGTCTCCTTCTCAATCAAGTTTGACTGCCTCATGGACTTCCTTGCTGTAGATCCCTTTTCTGCTGCTATATCAGCTTGTTTCATTTTCAGATGTGGAACCTCATCCTTCTTTGCTCCAGCACTTTCCCTCCTTTTCTCTTGTTGTTTGAAGCCTTCGTCAGATGTGGTACTCATGTATCTCAACTCATTTGCACTTGGCACTTGGCTTCACTTCTTAGCCTTCAGTGGATCATCCTCTGATACCTTGCTCAACCTTCCTGCATTCTGCTGCTGTTTGCTGAAGAGCCAACCTGCTCATGTTCCTTCCTGCACTGTATGTCATCCAATTTTGCCTAGCCAATAGCCTTCACCAGATCATTCCTTTAGTTCATCAGATTTACTTCAGACTTCCTTCATATTTGGATGGCTGCCTTTTCATTCCGTCTTGCAGACTTGGGGCTTTGTATTGTTTGCTGTGGCTCTTTAGGCCTAGTACCATATCTCTGACCAGTATTCCTACCCAGTCAACTACTCCTCTAGTTTATCCATCTCATACTCCTACTCTGGACGTTCTAACAGTACCCTTTCACTGCCCAATGGATCATGTGTTCATTACTCCTCAGAAAAACTACTGCTAGCAAACATCCATGAATAACATGCCTCATAGACTCTTACATCATCATAGAGTTTTATATACTGCCCAATCAGCTCCTCATGATCATTTCTGGAATCTCATTTGCCTTGACAATAGAAAGATGGCAAGGTAAGGCAATGCACATTTTATTTAAGAGATGCCTAATTCTGGAGGATCTGAGCACCTTACATAAAATCAACACAATGCAACATTAATAAATAATATAATCATAATCATAACATTTCAGTACTGATGCATAAGATTAAATAAATAAAAAGAAAAAGAAAATCAAAACTGGAACAGAAATATAACAAGTCAGCAGCGGGCAATATTTACACAGCTGGGTCAGGAAAAGCCTGCACAAACAGGAAGACCTTGAGGTGTGCCTTAAATACCTCCATTGAAGGAGCCTCCGTTATTGATGGAGAAGCATATTCCACAGGATGGTGCTAGTGGCAATAAAAGCTCTGTCACTGGTATTTTTAACCTTGTCCTGGGAATCTCAAGGAGGCCTCTTAAGGAGGAACAGAGAGAGTGGACTGAGGCAGCAGGTGTAAGAAGGTCAGCCAGGTAACCAGGGACCAGGGACCAGGCCATGTAGGGCCTTAAAGGTAAGCAAGCCCACCTTAAAGAGGATCCTCCTCCTGACCGGCAACAAGTGCAGTTCACATAGCACCGGGGTGATGTGGCAATACTTAGACTACCTGTCAACAACCTGGCAGCAGAGTTCTGCACTAGCTAAAGCTGGTGGAGGGAACCTCCTGGGACCCCGAGGTAGAAGCATTACAGTAATCAAGCCTCGACATCACAAAGGCAAGCAGTAAGGTAGAGAGGTCTAGGGGCAGTACCTGGGGCCTAATCCTGGTGATATTCCCCAGATGATAAAAACTGATGCCAACTATGGCCAACAAATGTGCCTTAAGTGTCAGACCACTGTCCACAACAATGCCCAGGTTATGTACCCTGGAGGAGGCCTTCAAGGCTACAGAACCCAGGACAAGTCATGTCTCTGCACCCGAGGTCATCCTATCATGCTCTCTGTTCAACTCCACTACCAGTACCTATGTCTTATCGGGGTTCAGTCGCAAGCAGCTGGAGGCCATCCAATCATTGATTTCAGCAAGGCAGCTGTTTAGTATGTTGACTGCATTGGATGTCCCCATTGCAAAGGAAAGATAAAGTTGGGTATCATCAGCATAGCAATGATAAAACCCAGACCATATTTCCTAATAGCCCTCCCAGGGGTAGTATGTACACAGCTTAACAACATTGGTGACAAGACTGAACCTTGAGGAACTCCTCAAGACAGGAGACTAGGAGAGGAGGAGAAATTCCCATCACTACCCTTGCCTCCTGTTCATGAGAAAGGACTCAAACCAACAGGTGACTGTGCCAGTGAGTCCACAAAATTCCCACAGGTGGTCAAGTAACACACAAAGGTCCACCATGCCAAAGCTGAGGAGAGATCGAGGAGAATGAGAATTGTCCCTTCCCTTGATTTCTTGCCCTGAGAAGGTCATTATGCACCTGAACTAGTGCAGTTTCATGCTGTGCCTTGCCTGAAACCCCTACTGGAGAGGCTCATAAAGATCAAAGGCCAGGAGGTGCTTCTCAAGCTGAAGCACCACAATCTTCATGACAACCTTACCTAAAATGGAAGGTGGGAGATAGGACAATAATTTGCCAGGATGTCAGGGTCCAACGATGGTTTCTTCAGAAAGGGTCTTACCAGTGCCTCCTTCAAGGCATCTGAAAAGACCCTCTGAGAGGGACACCCGGAAAATCAAGGCAAAGACTGGGCCAGTGGAATCAACACATTCCATCAATCAATACATCGGCACTGGGTCCAGTTCACAATATGTGTGCCTCAGCTTGGAAGCAAACCTCAATGACCTCAGCCATCTCCACTGATCTAAACTCACCCCAACCAGGCGGAGTGCTCTCTGGGCATCCGGTGATCACTGTAGGCCAAATGTTGACTCACTGGTGGAATACTTTGCTTGATGGTGGACACTCTGTCTGAGAAGAACCAGGCAAATGACTTACATCAAGTATTTGAAAAGGCTTTTTCATCTAAAGACAGGCTGAACTTAACAGCCTGTCTACAGTCTAAAAAAGCACAGTTGGTCAACTGTTCCTAGCAGCAATCTCCTGGATAGGAACTCTGCCTTCTTAGTGTTGCTTGCCTCCAGTACTCATCACAGTGAGCATGCAGGCCTGCTTGTCCATCTCCAGGCCCTTCCTCCACCAGCAGCGCTCCAACCTCTGACCCAACATTCATCACCTTGAGCTCTCCATCAAACTATGAAGACCTCAATGGACCAGTGTGAGGGAGTTTAGGAGCCCCAGAAAGCACCTTATTATAGGCAGTGACTGTGGTGCATGTACCCCTGTTGCATGCCATGCCCACACTAGATAGATCAGCCACTGCCAGAAGACCCTCTGGGGTCACACCCTCAAAGGGCAGTAGCTACCAGCTCTGCAGGGAGGCTCTTGGAGGAGCCCCGAACAAGAACTCCACCCTGCAATGATGGGACCAACTGACCCAATCAGTTTTGAGATTCTTAATCCCAAGCCCCAGTGAGAAGACCAGGTCCAACATGTGATCGCCCTGATGGGTCATGGAGGAAACTTCTTGTGACAGGCCTAGAGATGACATAATCTGTAGAAAGTTATACCCAAGCCTAAATATCATCCATCTCTATTGGATACACCCTCTGAATCCTGTCTATTCGATCACTGTGACTTCCATGCCTACCATGTCTCATTGGCTATCCTTCTACACAGAAAGGACTTAAATCCTTCTGTTATGCTCTGACTTTATAATCATTATCACTGCTATAGATACTGTGAATCGCAAGATAACCCATACCACTATGGATATCATCCATTTTATCTTCTGCAGCCTCTCCTATCAACACCTACTCTTTTGACCATGTTACTCGACTCCTACTTTATCAACAGCCATTGCTCATCATCATAAGACTTTCACAGTTGCCTTCCTGGAATTTTCATCTTTGGATCTCCAGTACCTAGCTGCTTTACTGATGTTATGCCATCTCAGTCTCATATACTCATCTGCATTTCTCCATCCTATTACCATCAGTCAAGTTAGCTGCCCATCCTGTGGCCCTTCTAGTCTAGCCTTCATGAATTATCTCCATTACTCCCTCCAGTGAAGACTTTCTCTGAGAACTGGCTTCTCCTATTCTCAATCCAGAAATCTACAACTGTTACAGTGAATCTGCTACCCCAGTCTTGCCTGCCTCCAAACAAATCCTCAAATTGGGAGTTGTTTAAAAAGTATGGAATAAATGTAAAATACTGATTAAAAAGCTAGGAAATGGTATCTTAAACAGAAAATTGAACAAACTGAAAATCCTGCTCATTACTGGAAGTTGATAAGACAGTTAGAAGGAAAGTCAAGTCAGGACTTGGATATAGATATGCATGACAAAGACAGGGTTGAGTTAAATGTGAGTTAGATTGAAGGACATTTAATTAATTATTTTTGCACACTTCAGATTTGGACATGCCAAATAAAGGAGATCTCTGCTCCTCCTTTAATTATTTCTGGTCATGATAATATGAAAATGCCACAGTTCTACTTTGGGAATTAAGTGTAAGGAGGTTCAAAACCAAATACATTAAGTGAATTCACAAAAAGCTGTGGGGTTGGATCAGGTGGAAATAAAAATCTTAAAGATGCTGTTAAATAGATAACTCAACTTTAACCAACTTGTTTAATTTTAGTTTGCAGCAGAAAACATACACAGATAGCTGGAAAATTATAAGATAATACCTATATTTATGTATATTATAATAGCTATATTTAAATGGGAAGACCAAGATACTTTAACAAATTATCGACCAATTGCCTACTGTCTGTAATATTGAAGATTTTTGAGGGACTGGTCTCAAATCAGATTCAAGATTTTTGGAGAAGTATGTCTTACTAACTAATAATCAGGCTGGATTCAGAGTTGGGAGGTTGATGGACTCTGCTCTCGTGGACTTCCTTGATACAGTCTCAAATGGACTGGGCGGGGAGTCTATGGCAATGGTGTTCATCGACCTCTAAAAAAGCCTGACTTGGTGGACTATAGTATCCTGATGGAGAAGCTTACTTTAGTGGGACTGTCACTATCAGTAAAAACCTGATTATTGTCATATTTGAGGAATGAACTCAGCAGGTTAGAATGGGGAACATTTATCTGAGAAGAAAGGGACGTATAGGGATGTTCCCAGGGTTCTATCCTGGGCCCCTTATGTTCCTAATTTATGTAAATCCAATCCCACAAGTTATAGTAAAATCACAAATATTTCTGTATGCCACTGATATGGTTCTGATAGCCAGAGAAAATGCTATATCAGAACTACAACGTAAGTTGCAATCTGATTTTGATTCCCTGCAATGTTGGCTGACCACCTCTAAAATGATTTTAAGTAAGAAACAAACTCAAGTAATGTTATTTCAAACAAGAAATGTTGTTAAATTATTAAGTCAGGAGATAAATATAACTACACTAGATGGAACCAGTCTGCAGGTAGTGTCTGAATATAAATATCTGGGGTACTTTTAGAGTGTAGCTTAATTTTTAGTAAGCATATAGAAAGCATAGTGAAAAAGTGAATATTAGATTGGGGGTTATCAGAAGGAAGACATAATTTTTGGCAAAGAAAATAGAAATAGAGTAGCACTGAAACTCTTAATGCTGATACTGGAATATAGTTTATTTTATTAGCATTCAACCAAGTCATCTTTGGAATGTCTAAACAAAGCATATTATAAAATATTCTGTTGGCATCCTTTGTAAACTATGTGAGAGGCCTTTCAGCACCATGCATTTTTGCTTAAAGTTGAACCTGCATAATATTCTGTGGTGATTTGCATATGCAGCCCATGATGCTTTGCATTGTGGGGGCATGTGTGATTTTGTATTTCTTTGAAACTTGGCTTCCAGGCCAAATGCCCTTTGGGGTAACCATTACTTCAGTGCTTGCACACAGAGGTTCTTTGTTTTTATATAATAAAATAGCTAGGTATGTTTTACAATGTCATAGAAATACTCATCGTTGAACTATATTACAGCATTTAGACCGGGATATGCTAGAGGTACAGAGAAAGAAAAGATTGGGGTAGAAGGTTTTCATGGCATACAGGGATGGAAATGAAATACTATATATGCCTATAATAAAGAGTAAATACTCCTTGAGGGTTATCCAAAATATAGGTCTGAAATTACCACTAGTAAAAAGCTGATATAGTCAGATGCAACACAGTTATCTACCAAAGATTTGGAATGAACTGAAATTGGATGTTAGATACTGTAGATAGATAGATAGATAGATAGATAGATAGATAGATAGATAGATAGATAGAGAGAGAGACAGACAGACAGACAGACAGACAGACAGATAGTTAGATAGATATTTTATTTATATAGCACCCATCTCTGAAGGCTCTGGGTGTTGCATGATAAAACACATAATATACAGAAACATTTTAAAATACAATAAAACAAATTTGAACAATAACAACAATATACAAGATACAGCTAGGAGCAACAGCTTAGCTAACCATCATAAAATATACTATTATTTTAAAACACCTTCAATTAAAAGCTTGATTGAACATATATGATTTGAGGGCCTTCTTAAAGGCTTTAGGAATGCAAGTAGCTAGAGTCAGTTTAGGAGAGGCTTGGCATCAATGTAGAAATTAAATTGTCAAGAATGCATGGGACAGACATAGGGCAGTCCTAGTGGGGGTAGGAGGAAGTAAGCTGTTGGTTAATTAGGATCTGCAGCTTATCTGTTAGGCAGGAAAATGGGCAGACTAGGTGGGCCAAACGGTCCTTATCTGCCATCAAATTCTATGTTTCTATGTTTCTATGTTAGTGCTTAGATTCCTAAGAAAATCAAATTGTGATTTATTGTGTTTGTTTGTTGATTATTGAATATGTTTTATTTGTTATCATAGTATGTATTGGTTTGAGTCATGCCATTGTATCAACTATGGAACCATGTCAATTTTGTACCTTGTTATCATAATCTACACAGGACAATTTTGTAAACAGGGCATAATAGTCCTAATGATTAACTCCTGTGAAAAAAATAAACATTTCTTTCTATCTATCTATCTATGTCTTAATTAAGCTTTGTAGTGTGGTTTGACCACCAATTAATTGTTTGTTATGAAGTTTGATGTGCTTATGTCAGATTTTCTCATATAGTATATAGTTTGCCATTACCTGGTTGTTACTTAGACCTTTGTATGTATAGTTTTAACATTGAAAGGAGATACATTATAATCTTTGGTTTAATTACTTAATAATTAGTCTGTTTTTCCTTTTAGATCATCTATGGCTCCTAAGCATTTTGGACCATGGTGTAGATTGACTTATGGAAAGCTTGGACTAAAGTACCAATCCACCTGGCTCTGTTATTGCATTATGCTACTCTTTTATTCACCACTTTGTCTACTCTGACCCTTCTAGTCCACTTGTGACTACTCCTTATAGCTGTATTTTCCTGCTTCTGTTCTATTTGCAATCCACCTCTGTTTAAACTATAACTGTAGTCCTGTTTCCAGTGTAATTTTTCAAATAGTTTTCTTTCATTTCTGTAGCAGCCACTCCGATGCTAATGCTATGACACATTAATTTAGTTTAGTGACTACTGTACTTTTACTAAATTTTGATTGCAGCACTTGATGAACGATATATATTTATATAATAACTGGGTCTTCCTTTTTCCATAGGAAAACTGTGGTTTATTGCGTAATAAAGCAATGTTTATTATGACAAACATGCACCAGTTTCCTCGTTCACACATGTCCCAGTGCCGCTCTTCCTTTCCTGACTGCCATACATACTGATTCACCACCAAGGCTTACAGTGCATCTTGGAATCAGCATTAAACCCATTTTAGAAAAAAACATGCACACAAATGCTGCCTAAACCTGATATTCTTTAAAACTAAAAAATAAATAAATAAAAGGTTTTCTTCAACATCCACATCTGACCACCAAACTCACTTAAACCCGGTCAGAGCATGACATGCTGCACAGATACCTCTTGTCTTCTTATTTTATATAATTGCTGTGGCAAAAGGTAGATCCAGCAAATACATAAAATAAAATATGCGGTAGTGTTTGTAAACTTCGAGTTTACACCCCCACTCAGTGTTAGGTGCTTTAATAAACCCCCAAGCTTCATACTCAGTGTTTATGTGGCATCTAACACCTTGGGGTGTAAACCTCTTTGTTACACACCACCCTATACTTTATTCTATATATAATATACTATTAAGGTAAAAAGTATTCATATCTTATGAAATCAGAAGTGCTGGCATGTTGCTTTTATCGTTTGCACTTAATTTTTGTGTGTGTATGTTCTAGTCAAAAAACTTTGTTAATGCATCAGTTAGGGTTCTTCTACAGTGAAAAAGCAAGGAAATTCAATGTTAGGGTTCCCACCCTTGCACCCCTCCACCAACAGGCATCAGGGAGTGTGTTGGGGCCTTCAACTTTCACCCCATCCCATGTGTAAAGAAGCTGAGGTGGTGCAGTGTAGAAGAATGGGGTGAGAGTTATGGCCATTACCCCAACGCACACCTCGATGCCTGTTGGTGGTGGGCTGGGGTGGCGGCAAGGGGAACCGTGAAATTGAATTTCCTCACTTTGGCTGTAGAAGAACCCTAACTGATGATTAATGATTTTATTTGCATAGAATTTCTCACTTTTTAGAAAGAATAGAAAAATAGAATGTTAAGACGTTGGTGGAGTGCATGGCCCACCAACTTGTAAGTATCGGGCCACATTAAATACCCAAGGACTAAAAAGTACATTGACAACAGCAAGGCCACCCACCAAACAAATGTTAATCTAGAAGAGCAATAGAAAATGCTGTCCACAAAATGTAAACTGCACCACACAAAATCTCCACAAAAATATATTGTCCAACACATAAACACCAATATTGACATCTACAGGACATGGCGTCAACACCCTCCAAATTTAAAGTAAAAGACCAAGCTATGTCTGAGACATAACATGTCAAAATGTGATATTTTCATTCATCAGAGTGGCACAGTTCTGTACCTGTTGACATTTAACACACACAACAACTGAAAATGACATCCATGACAGTAAGGCTAGGCACCCTATCAATTTCAAGCAACCAGCAGAATCTAAACACTGTCCACAACACGGACAGTCGTCCATAATATAACAGCAAAAATGTTATCTCACACATAAACACATAATTCACATCTGCAGGACATGCCATAAACACCCTTCAAATTTCAAGTAAAGACCAAACCATTTCGAGATATTCAGTCTTAAAGATTGGTAAAATTTCCTATCTGTTGCATTATAAAAAATCTGGCCATCTTGTCCCCTCTCATGATCAAAGATGGCGATCAAAGAATCTCACAATCAAAGAATTTGCTTGCTCATGATCAAAGAATTTGCAGGCTCATGAACAAAGAATAAAAACTGCTCTAATTTCAAAGAATTGCAGTAAACCACCACCATGGTTCATTTGAATGAGGTCCCCTGAGTAAAACCCACCTTATTTGTCTTCCTAGGACACCCCTGGGCTGAAAACATTTTTTTTATCCGACCATCTCATCCCTCACTCACGATGCATGATCATGATCAGAGAATCTTGTGATCAAAGAATTTGCAGGCTGGCGATCAAAGAAATTGCTGGCTCATGAACAAAGAGAGGACGAGATGGGCAGATTTATAATAGATTTTTCAGCCCAGGGATGTCCAGAAAATATATAAGGGTGGGTTTTGCTCAGAAACTTGATAATACCCATCTGAATAAAAAAAATAGGTTTTCAATATCCCAGGTAGTCTAGTGCCCCCACTATGTGTATTTTCATTTCTATCTCTTGTTTATATCTCTGGTAGTCTAGCCCCACCATTATAATAAAATAGATAAGCATTTGCCATTTCTGGTAGTCTAGTGGCCCCATCCAGCCGTGCCAGCCGCCCACCACCACCCACCCTTTCCCAGCTGGCCTGCTGGCACCCACCTCTCTCACCTCCACAGCCAGCTGCCAGCTGTGTGTATTATGGCGCTAATGCAAGAGACACTCTGAAATTATTTCTGAGTGCGCTTTTTGCAGTAGTGCTCTATAATACAATCGGCAGCTGGCCGTGGAGGTGAGTGAGGCTGTCCCAGCTGGGGAGAGTGAGAGAAGTGCTGGATCGCTGGCATGTGCTGGGGAAGTAGGCTAGACTAGCAGGAAATGGCAAATGCTTATCTATTTTATTATTATGGGGGCCTCTAGACTACCAGGGATATGAATAATAATAATAATTAAATTCAGATCGGAGAGTCACTAGACTACAGGGATATAAACAAGAAATATAAATGAAATACTCATTGGGGGACACTAGATTACCAGGGATAAAAAAGCAATATTAATAAAATACACATTGGGGGAGCAGCTAGACTACCAGGGATACAGAGATCATTATCTATGTTATCATGATTGGGGGCTGCTAGACTACCAGGGATATTGAAAACTTCTTTTTTTTATTCAGATGGAGCAGAACGAAGTCCCTGAGCAAAACCCACCATATAACTTTCTAGGGCACCCTGGGCTGAAAAAATCTATTTTAAAATCTGGTCATCTCGTCCCAAGCTTGCAATGCACAATCACAATCAAAGAATCTCACGATCAAAGAATTTGTAGGCTCACGATCAAAGATCATTAGTGAGCCACAAATAAAGATTTTAAAATCTCAGAACTCTATTTTTGACTGATTTAGATAAAACCAGAACCCTGAGTAAAATCCATCCAAGCTGAGATATTTGTGTTTTCCGATCAGAAAATTGAAAACAAGATGGCGGACCTTGCAATCAAATAATTTTTTAATTCTTGGGGACAAAGATTCTTGAACTGTGAGGCTGCACATTCTTTGATTGCCATGCAGGACAAGATGGTCAGAACCCCATTATTTGTTCTCAAAACATACATATAAATTTTCCTTATACTTATAATGGGAACTTAAAAGTGGCATAACTTTTCAATGTCTGAATATTTTGTTCACCAAAGAAAAGCAGCATGTTCGACGACCAAAGCTGTTTCAAACAAGTTATCTCACAGAGCAGCATGCCACACAATGGCCATGCAGGCCACGTCCAAAATTCCAAAAGCTTCCTCCAAATACGGATAATGTTGCATTTTTCACCATTTTCGTATGCAAAGCCCATAAGTCTGACCGAAATGCAATTTGGCAGATCAAGAGATCTACTATGCCCCACCATGCAGTCCCAATTTCAGGCAAATTTGTTGAATGGGTCCAAAGTTATTAACACCCAAACTTTTGACTTTAGTATGTAAGTGACCGCTGAACCCTAACTATAGTAGATCGACTCCCACTATAGTATATATATATATATATATATATATATATATATATATATATATACACACACACATGCACACATTTTGCACAAGTTAATCAATTGGCATCAGGGAGAGATTGTGTGTAACCAGGTGAGTTAAATCTGTGAGGATATTTAATAGTGACATGTAACTTGCTAACCATGCCTCCTGAGGAAAGGGTTTTGAACCCAAAGAGCTGAGACAGAGTGGCCAGGGTTCTGGTGATTGTCTCTGTGCTTTTATTTGTTGGAATAAATCATTGTTTGCATTCAGATCTTTGTCTGTTGTTGTTCTGGGTGAGATCAATGCTCTAAAGCTGTGGAAATACTGAGATGACTGCATGGCAGCTGATTCTACCACTACAGCAGTGGGTAATTATGGACATTTGTCTTTCAACTTTGTCACATGCTAGAGTGCATCAATTTATTTGGTTTTCACTGTTTGCTATCTGGAGTTGCCCCCTCCATGTTTGTGTGCACCTTCCTTTCAGTGTGTTTGCAGAGCCCCTGTTGGTTCTGTTTTGGGAGGTATGGGATACCACTGACTCTAGTGACTAATGATGTGGGCAGAGTGAGAGAGGTGGATACCACTGGATGTTAGGGACTAATGGTTCAGAGTACAGTGAATGAGATATGTACCAGTTTACTTTCTTGAATGATGGTGTAGGGCACAGTGAGGGAGTGGGGTATCATAGAATGTCAGCCAGTGATATTTGTAGAGCTAAGTGAGTGAGGAGAGGTACCATGGTGTATGTGTATGGATGACACTAGACACCAGTACTGCTTGAAATTTAAAATATTGCCATTGTCTGTGATGGGATGTGATTATGAATACAAAGTAGTGCTTTTGTGTCACTGTACTTCCTTTAAAATTGGAACTGACAAGCTGGCAAAGTGGTGTGAGCAGTGAGGTACTGGTGACTCACCTGCCACCATACCAGTGATCCCGGTTTTAGAAATAGATGAGAGTCACTCAGGGAATGGATTAAGTATGCTATGGACAGCTCTCCTTCTTTGGGGTAGGGGTAGTGCATCGCACTGCAATGATGCCATCTAAAAAGGCTAGATGGTGCCACAGGTGACCTCAAGGGAAGGGACCAGACACAGATGTCTATAATGTACACATGATTCAGAATACCACAGACTGAAAAATAGTGAATTTGTTTTTGTACCATAGCATTATATTTCCTTTTGGAGGCTTGGGTGGATTTTATTAAGTGTAATACCCTCTTTGCCTTTAAGCCAATTGTCAAAGTAGTTGCATCTGTACATTTCCTGGACACAAAGAGGTTTAGTTGCTGGCATTAATATCCTTAGCATCTAGGTGTTTTCTCCAGCACTGGGACTAAGTCAATCTTAAACTTTTGGTGCGGTGTCTAGGACTTGAGTTCTGATCATCAATCAGTTGCTGCTCTTGTTGGTTGTAATCTGTCAGAAACCATAGAACCATAGCTGATTGTTCTAAATTGACTGGTGTTTCAAAAATATCACCAACTGCCTCTAGGTGGGGATAGATACTGCAAGTGCTGCAGATTGCTAGCATCTACTGTAAGGTTTCAAATACTACCCTTTTTGTTTTAATCCTAACTGATGCCTAAAACATACATTTTGCAATAAATACATAAATACCTAGATGGCCTAAGACAGATGAGGGTCTGGCTTTTTGTACATTTATTGGGGCTTGCATCAAAATTTTGCCACATTCCTGACGTTCACACTCATACCTTAGAACACTTCAAAGGTGATATATACACAGTATATATCAGGCACATCTACCATGATATGCAGAGAAACTGAGTCTGTTTATGACTTCTGCATCAGTACTTAATGCATTCATCATCATTTTACCATGACCAACTCACAACTGCTATAAAGCAGCACAATGTTTGAAAACAGCATCCAAACATTGTACCGCATCTATCATGCCAAAGGTGCAGCCCACAATCAGAACCTGCTTCTGCAGAATCATGACTGAAAATGTTGCCCAAAGATGGGTGGGGAGGGCAATTTCCATTGTCTGTCTTCCCGATGCAGTTTTCTCTTGTTTACAAATTTAGCCATCAGTGACATTTGCATCTACGCCCAGTTTTAAAACTATGACACAGCTAAGTTTGTTTCAAAACACAAACTTAGCCATGTCATGTTTTCAAAGTTTAGATATTTTGCATCTGGACACAATTGTCAAGCCAAGTTTAAACTGATTCATCTTTACAGCTACTTTTAATAATCTGCATCCAAACGTGAATGTATTATAAACAGGTTTAAAAGTTTCAGATATTGTATGTATGACCAGTGGATGCCAAGTGATGGGGCTGAGGCTGGGTCAAACAGATGGGGTTTTCAGAGGTAGGGACATAAACAAATAAGAAATAGCTCTACTATGCTAGCCTGGTGGTGCTGAGGGCTGAGGCACTGGACACCTAACCTCATGCCACACTGGTGACCTGGGTTTGGGAACAACCTTGGGTCTTCATTGTGCCAGCATGGGGGCATAGAGGGAGATAGTGGGCAGGATCATGCAGCTGATGGCAGCTATCCCCTCTTGGGGTTGGTTATCCACCCTCCAGTAGTTCTGCTCCCATCGGATAGACATCTGATGGGAAGTGTAGGTGGGAAGGGGCAATGGCGATTGCAAAGGGTGGAGCAGAAGGGTTTGATACAGTACATTCCATGCATGTGTACCTCCACATGCAAGCATGCGTGTGTCTGCTGGGGTCCCAGGTCAAGGGAAAAAGCCACAAAAATAAATATAGAAAAAGAAATAGCTCCACTAATATAGAGGCTATTTTATGAATTCTTAAGCAACTCTTGACATTGGCATACTGTAATTCAGAGTTGTAGTAATGTATATCTTGTTAGAGCATTTTGAAAATCCTGTTTTAAAAGTCCATCCAGGCTGCCCTGTTGTTCCTATCCAGAATTACTTAATCCCTTTGGTGCTTCCAGAACCCCCCAAACAGGTTTTGTTTCTTATTACCCTGTTATAGTCATCACATTGTGATTTGAATCACAAGCTAGTACTAGCACCAATCACATTACTGTGTAGTCTGTTCACCTATCAACCCCTCCTGCTGCACATACATATTTTCTTCTGTCTCCCACCCAACTATTTGAAGATACTGTCTCTTGGTGTAATTGGTGTTACTCTTTGGTTTAAATAATGTCTTGGTATCAACACTGTTGTGTTCTTGTACATTTGTTTGTTTCCATTTTCCTCCCTGCTGTCCTCTAGTGGGTACACCTTTGGCTCTCTAGTCTTTCCTGGTAGGTCCCACTTTGTTGTCCCCAAATCATATTTGCTGCACTCCACTGAATAGTTTCTAGCCTTTCCTTATAATTTTCATGGCTATGGGCAGAGCCTACAGCCATATAGCTTTAGCTTGAAAAGGGTTTCTGATAACACATTTTTAGTAGTTTTTAATGTATCCTTCCATAACACTGCAAATCTCTATGGCAGTTAAAAATGCTCCTTCTTCATTTTTAGAATAATGGACATAGAACTCCATGTTGCTTTTCTCTAAGAGCAAATGTGCACACATTAAACAAATCTAAATAGCTTTAAAACTGTTCAAGGTGCACACAATCAACCAGCATGAAAGTTGTTCAGGGCAAAAAGACCTTTCACAGGAGGTAGTCACTAATCTGAATTCTTTACATTTTGTAAAATATGGTCTTCCAAACAACCATTTTTTTTCTCTGAGTGAACACAGTATGAGTTATGCCAAACAAATATAAATATCTGGGAAAGTATACAAGTTACCAATATACAACCAACATGAAAGTTGTTCAGGACAACATGACCTTTCAGGTGAGGGTAGTCACTAATCTGAATGCATTAGAATTTTTCAATATAGCCATCTGAAAGGTGAAAATTGTAAGAAAAAGAAAATTCAGGTAATCAGATGGCCATAGTTTAAAAAATATAATTACTGCAGCTTAGTGAATAGGCTAATTCAGAAAGGTATTTTTTCCTGAACAACTTTCATACTGATGGTTTATGTGTAACACGTATATTTTAGTGATATTTACATTTGTTTGCCATAACTCTTATGAAAATGAAAATTGAGGTAATCAGATGGTCATAATTTAAAATATATAATTAGTGTAGCTTATTGAAAAGGTTAATTTGATAGGTCTTTTGTCCTGAACAGTTTTCATACTGGTCTTTTATCTGTAACGTATAGCTTTTAGAGATATTTACATGTGTTTAGCATAACTCGATTGCAGTTCTAAACAGCCTGTTTTGCAAATTACTACTCTAGTCAAGTGAAATTCTAAACCAGACTACCTTGTTCATCTCTTATCATGCCTGATTTAAAGTGGACAGGAATTGATTACTTATGTGCAGCTGTTCAAAATGTCTCTATTTTCAAAATTACATTTATACATCAAAGGATCCCAGCACCTGAATAAAAGCTGAAGCTGTCAGTTGTGTTTTGTATTGTTTTCTTTGTATGGACAATATTCTGTGCAGTTGATTCCATGGAACCAAGAATTTGTAGTTTTGACTATGTCACTTCATGGTTTCAGAACTCTGGGCACTGTACTGATATGTACCTGTTAACATTTCTGAAACTGTGAAACCACAGAAACACATGCTGCCGTATTGGTCCTTGTAACACAAGATCCACAGAAACAGAAGATTTGATACATTTTATTGGACCAACAGAGTTTTTACAAAAGAACACAGGTGCTTTTAACTTTTGGATTACACAGAATCCTTTGTCAGAAAACACTAGCAGTTGTTTTAGAAGAAAATACTTTCTGAAAACCCAGATCATAAAAAAAAAGATAAAAAGTTGTTAAGGACTCCATTAGTTAAACTGCAGTAAAAAAAAAAACAACATACCCATATAAAGACTGCAAAAGTTCCATCAAAGGAAAGTAATTACAAGGTCAAATGATACTGACTTGAAAGTTCACTCTCTGAGAAAAGCTATAACCCAACTAAAGCTTCATTTTAAACCTTCCATGTGTGTCTGTGCTAGCATTAGTAAATGACAATGATTAAAACACGCAAGGAAAAATAAGCTTAAAAGAGCAGTTGGTAATGTCAGGAGAACTTTAACAAAACACAATATTTAGATAACATTCAGATTGTATTTCACTTTAGTTCTTTATTCCTCCTTCTCATTATTTATTGCTGAGGTCAATTGCATGAAAACAAGTTTTTGCTCCTGAAGAGTTGATCTATTTCTGTTACTGTCTCCCTACTAGAGGTCATAATGAACTACCAAAATAGAGAGCGCAAAAACCTCTTAGCACTAAACAGATATTAAAGCAATAGTGAAGACCAAAGACAAAAAATGGGAGCCGTTTTATAATAAAAAACACTCAAACTTTAATAAGGTCATCACAAATATAACACAGTAAGCAGATAGTGCTGGTGATTGCTACTAGCAGAAAAAAACCCTAGCACCTCGACTCACACCTAGTCTTCAAAGGTACTAGAACCAATCATAGACTCATTTATAAATGTTAAATTAATTAATAATTTATGAGCCAATGATTAAAATTATTTAAAGAAAAGAAGAAAAAAAGAAAAGAAGAAAAAAATGAAACCAGTCGATTCTCATAATTAAAAAAAAACCTGACAACATTTCTCAAAATTTCTTAGAAATTCTTATTCTTTTACATTCAAGAACACACATTTATAAATTTTGAAGAAGTCAGGTAAAAAGTTCAACCAGAATCCTGTTGTAAAAAAGAAAAGACAAAACGAAATTAATAATATTTCAATACAAAAGAAATTATTTTAGAACAAGGCTACTAAGGTAATAGTCAAAAATATCATTTGATATCAGGAGAGAATCATATAATTCCTTTAAACCTTAAGAAATGGTTTAATATCCCATTTTCATTAAGGCCATGTGGCCTCATGGAATTCATTTTAAAGATCCACATACACTCCCTTTTAAAAGTTTATTTGCTCTATCCTCCTGAAGGTAAACTGGCAACATGCTCAAGCCCCATAATGCACTGCTTGTGACATCACAGTTACTCTCATGGCAACAGATTCTGATGTCACAACAGAGCATTATGACTTGAAGTAGGGAGTACATTATAGAGACAGATATAATTTAAAGTAACTGTAAGACATAACAATTATGTATTCATGCACATTTCCTCAGTAATAAATAATAGGGAGGAGAAATCTAGAACATATATGGAATACAAGCAGAATTTTACCTACTTATTATGTTTTTAAAGATTTCTTTCAGGCGTCAGTAGCTCTTTTAGAAATACATAGTAAATACTGTAATGTTAAAGTCTTATACATATGAAAATATCTATATTAAGTAAAAATAGGTTTGAAGACAACCTGCCCTAGTGTAAATTAAGCATTCACCAGCTGTTTCACACAATGGCATCAATCAAATTTTACACAGTGCACTGTTCAAATACAGTTTTCTTAAACTCTGTGTACAAGAAGTCCATATTACTCATGAATAGTAAACGTATACTGTCTTAAACATGATATATCTGCAATTCTGTAACAAGTGGCTTGTGTATGTGTATATTCAAACCCAAACCTAACACTTACACCCTTGTAATTGAGATACTCTTATCCTAATATGTCCATGTATAAACATGTGTCCATATGTACCTAACCTGCTGTTGCATTAAATTACAGTTCTATAAATCTAAAACCAAAACAAAACACAACTGACAGCTTCAGCTTTTATTCAAGCACAGTTAAATAGGGATCCTTTAGAGGTATGAATATAATTTATGAAAATAAGAGACATTTCAAACACCTGCACATAAGTAATCAGTTCCTGTTTCCTTTAACTTATTCAGACCCATTGTGTGTTTAGAACATTGGAGACAGAACTCCATAATGCTTTTCATTGTGAATCTTCCTAAGGCACTGTGCAGAATTCTTACCAAATGTGCACATTCCAAACAAATCTCAATATCTTTAAAACTATTGCAGGTGCATAAAACAAGCAGCTCAAAGCTGTTCAGGACAAAATAACCTTTCAAATGAGGGTAGTCACTAATTTGAATTCTAATATTTTGGAAAATATGGTTATCTTATTATCTGTATTTCTATTTTGATTTTATAAAATTCACATTTCTGATGGCAATTAAAGAAAAAAAAAACTATAAAGAATTCAGCTTAGTGACTACCCTTAATTGAAAAGCATTTTAGTCCTAAACACAAAAATGTAAAATAATGCACATGGAGAACAGAAATCCAGGGGCAGAGTATACAATGGATGGAGTGGTATTGATAACATTTAGAAAGCACACATTCAAAAACAAAACATTTACATACAGTTTATTGCTGTTTAACAATATTATGCCACTGTACATCTGATGCAAACCCATAATCACATTCCTCATTTGAAGTGAAAAGGTGTGAGGGTGGAAGTCATAACTGACTGTTTGTTTTGTGTTACAGGGTCAGTTTTTTCAGCAAGATCAAGGAAAGAGATCATTTCTAAAATGTGCAGACAAGCATTGGGACCACTTTTTAAGAGCATGCCACCACGGCAGCTACCACTTCATGACTGCTATTACCCCACCAAATACAATTGAGGAAAACCAGAAGTAGTCTACTAGCACTGAGATCTATATGTTTAAGGCACATTTGCCAGAAATTACTGCTTTGAAAAGAATGAGAAAGTGACTGTGATGACGAGCAAATCGCAGACCAGATCTCAAGATAAATATCTCCTCCTAAGTCTGATTTTTACAGCTGTGTGAGCAAGCCACACAAATGTTATGCCATCATCAGATTTGTATAAGAACACTGTGGAAACACATAACTAGACCGCTGTCTGATGTTCTGCCACAGTGCTTTAGCATAGTAGCTGCAGTTTCTGCTTGCAGCCCTTCCCTCTGCAGGCTGCATAAACATACCCACTTCCTGGCACACTACTTTTCCTTTCCACAACTGCAGAAGTGCCGCCACCATGTGTAACATGGTGGCATTGACATAAAATATGCATGCATGAGTATCATGCATTTGTATGTAACCCCTGTGCCATCTTTGGCTAGCTGGAACCCCTTAAAAGAACTACTGCCAACTACATGACACACAATTTTCTGTTGTCAAAACTACACTCATGGTACCACCCCTAGCATTGGAGTGTATACCAGGCTTATTATCTAGAGGATGGGGTACATATTAAATGAACCTTTTTATTTACAGCTAGATGTTAGGCATATGCTAGATCTAACTGCTGAGGGACCCCAACAATGTTCACATCAGAAGCAATAAGCAGAATGCCCAAAGCAGTACGAAGATTTTACAGTATGGCTTTATTTACAGAAGTTACTTAAAGCAAGGGTGGTCCCCAAAGGTTTGTCATTGCAGTACAGGCACACTCTATTTTGCAGGACACTTGCTAGGCAGTACCGTTTTCCACAAAATAACTCTATCTCTCTTCCAAAGTTTATATCTGTGGGATGTGCCACACACTTTAAACATTTTCCACACATTTACATTTCCAAAGTGTGTATCTGTGGGATGTGCCACACACTTTAAAATCCTCCTGGTGCATGGTCTTGGCCCAGAGAACAGTGGTGCTCCTCCATGAACCACTTATCCCTGCCTGAAACTCCAGATGGTGTTCCTCCCACCCTTTGCCGCAAACAGCCTCTGCCATTCCTTCAGGGTTACAACAAATGAGTCTCCAATCCTCAATTAATTGCTAAAGACTCCCAGGTTTAACTTTAAATCTAGCACAGCTGTGGTGAAGGGGTCCTGATCGAGTGATTTAGCATTATCTAGGCCCACACACCTCAGACAACTCCCTCAGAGAACAGCCTCAAATTCTGTACTCACAGATTAGTTGTTCCCTCCTCCCAGTCATGGAAAGAACAAAAGGCACATTTCTTTCTCTAGTAGCTGTCAGATTCTACTCATTTGTCTTCCTTAAGGCAGCAGTGAACTTCTGGAATGTCAGGGATTGCCCTTGGATCCACAAGAATTGCATTCCTCTCACTCCTTCTGAAATGAAACTAAAGAGTCCTGCAGGCCAACTGAAGATTTTACTGAACTAGGGTGAGAAATACAGTATACCACACTGTCAGCGACATTTCGACAGTGCAGTCTCCTATGGCAACAACAGCACCACATTGCTGTAGGGAACCTGGTGGAACCCAACACTGTCTGTTGGGGTCCTGCACCCTCCGAATCAGCTCTGACTCAGAGTTGACAATCCTAAGTAGGGGTGTGTGGGGCCCAGTGCCCCACATGGGGAGTTCAGGGGCAATCCCACCCTGAAGAAAACACAGGTTTTAATATGAAACTGGCAGCCGACTACAAAGTGCAGTCGACCTGCCAGTTTCACTGTCTGATCATTTGACAAAAATGTTATCAATGACCAGTGACAGATACAGAAATACCAGGGCTCCCTTTGACAGACCTCCTGCCACTCTAACAGTCATACTTGAGCATACTGATGAACATTCTAAGCTCCCTGAGAGCAGCTGACTCTAAAATGGTTATGCTGCTGTGAGAGTTCTAAATTATATAATCATCCTTCTGTCACACTACTGAGTAAACAATGATGTCATCATGTAGAAGCCCCTAATGAGCTCCCCAGCAGCTTCCCTTTCCTACCTGAGACTAGTACTAATGGGATTCTAGTAACCCAAGGGACTGGGTTGTTACACATAGTTATGTGAGCACCGTCATGTTGTGCAAGGCTGACTCTGGGGCAAACTGCACATGTGCAAGTATCACACATGCGCAGTACTGTAATCACTGCAGTATTATGGCTGACTCTGGTGCAGAGAGCACCGCTTATTCTTTTCACCATTCTTGCTGCTCCTAAAAGCTCCACAGCTGTATTGTCTCTGACCAGAGTTTGTTTAAATGAAGGCCTCCAAAACTGTTCACAATACTCCTTATGTGGCTTAACCAATAACCTGTACAGTGGCAATATCACTTCTTGTTACAACTGATGAAACTACTTCTGTTTCACCCTATACTTTATTCTTTTGCTTTCCAGTACAGTTTCCCATATTGAGAAGATAACATGAAACTACTGTTTATGATAACCCATAAGTCACTTTCTTTTCTGAATATTGTACCATGACTCCATTTATGATGTACTGTATCTGTGTTTTATCTGCTAATATGCAGCAACTTGCATTTTGTGTTGAGTTTTACTATCATAGTCTAGACTACCTCTAGACTTTATTCATCTCCTTTCATGCTTTTTATCTACTCTCTGTTGTCCACACTCCCACAGAGTTCTGCACTGTTCGCCACGACTTATTTTATCATATAATCATACTCCCAATTTATATAGTAAAAATATCAGTATCAGAATCAAACATTTCTGCACTCCACTTCTGAACATCCTGATGTAATTTGATATTCAGGATAACTTTATGGGTCCTGACTATCAACCAATTGCCAACCCACCTAGTTAGATCTTTCCCTAGTCTTATTTCCCAACCTTTAGGATAAGTCATTTTCTGACACCGAATCAAAGGCTTTGCTGAAGTCTAGGTATAGAACACCAACTGCCTGGTTCCTATCCACTAGATGTGTGTAACATCTTTATAAATGCCCAGAAAGTTAAAAGGAAAATGATTGCAAGCATTAATTAAGGATTCCTACAGTATGTTGGTTTCCTTGTACTATTAAAGCTGATATGATGTTCAAGTTTAATGTAACTGCTATTTACTGACTTTAACAAATGTGTGTTAAATGTTATTCTCTTTTGTAATCAATTGTAATGATCATTTTAATAGACTGAACATAAACCATCTACCTATCCAACAGATGTGTAACTGGATAAAAGAAAACAATTGTGTTTGATAGACATGACCTTCCCTTTGTGAAGCCATTTTGATTCCTGTCTATAAAACTGTTTTCTTTCAAAACATATACTGTCTGCTCCTTGATGATTGATTCCAATAATATCCATACTAAAGATGGCAAGCTCACTAGTCTATCATTACCAGGAGTTTACCAGTTCCCACTTTTATGTAGGGAGATCACATTTGCCCTTCCAGTCCTCATACTCCTTTTCTGTAGCCAGTGATTCAATGAATAGGTCTACCAGTGGGGCTACAATTAATTGACTCAACTTCTTCTCTGTCCATAAGTGCAGCTCTTCTGGTGCTTGAGACTTGGACACATTACACTGATGCAGATCATTCAGAACATTTTTCCTATTTAGACATCCAGGGTCTGAATCTCAAAAGACGAGAATGACACAAGGTGCTTGAACCACAGAGATATGATGCAAGTGCTAACTGCGCCACCCCTTGCATAATTCCCTATTCTGAAATGGTGTCTGCAGCACTGTTGGGACCTGGTATGGAAGGCAGCCTTGCAACAGGCTTGTGACAGGCTGAAGGCAAGAGCCATGATGCAGTGGGATGTTGTGCCAATCAGTGGTTACCATATGCCCAATGATGGGATTTTGAATCCCCAGTGACCACCACTGGGCTGGTCTAATGGGCCCTGCACCATCACTGTAACAAGATAACCCTGGAAATGGATGTCTGAGTTAGTGCAGTGGGCACACAACATGCAGGCAGCCGCCCAGTATTCATAGGGTGGACATGCTTAGTATGCTGTAATTCCCTTCAGGCTTTTATGTCATGTCCGGGATCCCTTCCTGCCCCATCTCCAATGTGCCCAAACCAAACAGTGCCACATGTACTGCCCCACATGCATTCCCTCCTACCACCTCCCAATCTGGCCATGCTCCAGTGCACCCTTCCTTGGCTTGTGTCATTTATGAGTCCCCACCTCCCACAGTGGCACTCTTCCAGATGCCAGTCTCACCTGGGATGGTAGCACCACAGCAGCACTCTCTGCCCCACCACATTAGAGGTCCTGTCTGGACCTTGATAACAACCTCCTCTGACCTCAGTGGCATACAGCTGGTGAGTCACCAGCAGAAACCTTTCCCAAGCTCCTCACATGACATGTGCCACCCCTCCAGTGTGTTGTTTCTTCATCATATGAGACCTGGGGTACTTTGGCACTGGTATCTCTCCCATATGGGAATCAGGTGTGGGGTCCCTGGTGCACCAGAAATCGGCACAAGCTGCTGTTTGCTGCAGCTTGCACTGATCTAAGAAGTACTTTTATATCCAACCCCAGTCTCTATTCTGTTAGAGTCACTACCATGAAATCTATTTATGCAGTCAGGCAGTAATCTAGTACTTCCTACTGTGAACACAGACGTGAAGTAATCATTTGATATTTTGCCTTTTTGCATCCTCCTTAATACTTTTCCAACCTTCTTTATTCTATTTTTCATTGTCTGCATCTTCCCCTTGTGTATCTGTAGAAACATAGAACATAATGGCAGATAAAAGCCTAGTGGCCCATCCGGTCTGTCTGACCCTATATCATTTTGGGATAGTGCCCATGTCAGTCATCCTTACCTCCCCCATCATAATCTGTCCCTTACACACTATTTCTGTGTGTTTGTTCATTCCTTTGGAACCTTCCCACAGTTTCAGCCACTAAGACCTCCTACAGAAGTTTGTTCCAGTCCATCACAATTATTTCTGTAAAAATGTTTCTTCTGACATCTGCCTTGAAACTTCTCCCTCCCTTGAGATTCCAGGAGTTACCCCTGATACATTTGCTAGTTCATTTTGTAGACAGCTCACTGCTGCCCCATTATTTATTTTGTGGAGGACTATGAAAGTCCCCATTGTTGCTGTCCTCCAGCAGTTACATGTTTAGATACTTACGTGCTTCTCATAGGACCTACCCTGTCAATCCTTTATCATTTTGTGGTTCATCTATACACAACCTCTAACCTTTCCCCATCCTTCCTTACATGTGGCTCCAAAATTGCACACACTATTCCCAGTGAGGGAAAACCATGAAGGGATCTATACATACTGAATGATATATTACCTCTCTTCCACTTATGATCTTTTTCTCTATGAACCCCAGCATCTGATTTGCCTTGCCCATATTGCTATTACCTTGTTTTGATACCTTCATGGTCTTCTTGGTGAGTGCATGGGTTGGAGATCAAGTAGGATCTGCTTTGATACTATAGGCGGGGAAAAATTAGCAGAATAGGTGGGCCAAACGATCCTTATCTGCCGGCAAATTCCATGTTTCATTATTAAAACCCGGTCCCTTTTCTCTGATGTACTCTCCATTAACACCCCATCAACCCATTCATCCCATACTCCATTCTTGGGTTCTTGGCTCCAATGTGGATTTCCTTGAACTTGTTCCTGTTGAATTTAAGCTGCTCTACCACTTCTCCTGATTTTTCATATTTTTTGTATTGTCCTAATCCCTCCTTGGGGTCCTCACTTCCAGAGACCTTGGTGTCATTTATGAATATGTATGTCTTCCCTGCACTCCTCCTCTAGATCACAAATAGATAAGAGAACCAGTCCTGAAGATGACCTCTGGGGCACTCCACTATTGTCTTCCCTTTACTGAGGATTCTGCATTTAGGACAACCCTTAGGATCCTTCCACTTGGTCAATTTAATGCACACCCATAATCTTGACTCCCACCTGTACAGTATGTCACCCAGTGATCTGTTTTCCCATATGGGACAGAATTGAAGGCTTTGCTGAAGTCTAGGCACAAGACATCAACTCTCTAACCTGTACCCATGGCCTTTGTCACTCAGCTGAAGAATTCAATCAGTTCAATCAGGTTCATTTGACAGATCTGTTTAGATGATATTTCCATTTTACAGCTGCATGGGCAGAGCCATACAAATCATTTTGGGATCACATCACTGTAGGAGAGAAGCAGAAATGATCACTGTCTTCTCCTACAGTGATGTGTTCTCTCTCTCCAACAGCACTGCAGTCCATTGTCTTCTCCTCTGTGGTCGCAGCTCCTCCAGTAGTCAGAACCCCCATGCACTACTTTCCACAACTGCAGAAGTAACATGGTGGTTCTGACTCATATTGTATGCGTGAATCTCATGCATGCGCAGATCTGCTGGAGTAGCCATCTTGAGAATGGCAGGCAGCTCTAATGCATGGCAGCATGGCAAGCTCCGGTGTGGCAAGAGCTCTTAACTTTACTCGCTTTTGTCACACAATTGCTCTGGGCACCAGTATGGGCTCTGACCAGAACTTGTTTTTAACTGCATTACCTGTCATTAGTTCTGTGTTTTCTTTAGTCTTCTAAATTCTGCCCTTACTCATCACTAGGTTATCTTTATATACAACACTATTGGTCTCATTCTGCTAATTATTTTCTCTCTTACTGCCTCAGTTACTTGTTGGGTGAACCCAGGGGCATCCACTTATTACTGTGGCCATACGGGCACCATTAAGTATCACCAAGCTGTCCACCTTATCCATTTTTCTCCAATCTGAATCACCAGCCTGTCTAATCCTCTTTTGGATGCATCTGGGACTCCAAAATAGTAGACAATATACTGTACCAGGGCTTGAATTCTTATTAGACTATCTGTTTATTTTGCATGTTATTAGTCCTCAGTGGACAGGATCACAAAGTGAACTTTAAAACCTAGCAGATCCTTCTCCTAATTGGCAATTCACTTTGGCAGTCCTCACCTCAGCAACCTCAGCTGACATTAATGCATTAAAACAAATGTTAGGAACTCTAGTTTTACACATCACTGCAATTAAAATGACACTGCAGTATACAGCAAGATTTCAATGGGTTGGTAGGCAGAGTCCTAGAGGCAGAGAGCAGAGTAGGCCAAGTAGAAGCTGTTATCCAATAGCAGGAAGACCAGGCAACTACTCATACTAGACAACAGTTAATATTATGGGAATGGGTGGAGGTGAGAAAATTGCAACCACTGTAACAACTTGCAGTTTGTGAGACTACTGGAGAGTGAGAAAATCTGGAAATGCTGCAATATATAGAATTCTTCCTACCAAAACTACTGGACCACCCAGGAGGTCAGGCCCTGCAAATAGAAAGAGTCACTTAATCATTAAATAGAAACTAGATTAGGTAAACAGCCTTTCATCACAATTGTGATTTTTCTAAACTGACAGTTAAAGAGGACATACTCATCACGAAAGGGAAGAAGAACACATGCATGGAAAAGCAGCTACATTTCATATATCTGGACTACTCCAGGGATTTCATTGCCCGCTATGAGGCTTTCAATGGAATCTGTCAGTCACTGTAAAAGGCTGGAGAAAGCAAGTTTTGCAGTGTGTTCTGAAAGGCAGATTCAGTGCTAACCATTGGCAGCCACTCAAACACAGTAGCAAAAAACACAGTGGTAGCCTTTGAGGGTTAATTCCAGAGATTTTCAAAACTGCATATGCTATCCAATTGAAGTGTATTGCCTGCAACAGAACAAAGCAAATGTTGTCAGATGCACTGGCACTTCAACCAATACTTGGTCTTCATCAGGGATATTGTTCAGAGTTCTCTTTGTTCCTCTGCACACAGAAATGTGAGAGGCATGTACTTGGCCAGCGCAGTTCCACACCCACAGACAGGCATACACCAGCCACCATTCCAGATCGCTGCCACCTATCCATGCCCCTCCCTCCCCGGCATGCGGGATCACTGGGGGACAGATGGTTGTGGAGTGGATGACACAGGCAAGCATATAATGGTCCTAAAGTAGATCCCCTGCTCTGCATGGAACAGGGGATTGTGGGACAACATTGGTCCCAGTTTTGTGAAATGGTGTATGAGTGCCCAATGGTTGCCCAAGCCATTCCTGCCTAACCAGAGGCTAAGGCAGCATGGTAGGTGGGGTCCTGCATTTCCAGTGGCCAGCAGGTGTCTTCAGTGGAGGGCACACAGCACTTACAGCAGGGTCCCTGCTAATGTGTCCCTGTGCTCCTCTCACCCAGGACTCCATGCCTTTGTAAATAGTGTGGAGTGTGGGCATGCCTCCAACACATCTCCTGGACCATCCACGTGCATACAGTAGATGTATGACAGGCTGGGTGGATCTGGTGTGGAAAAGACATGTGTTCTTTCCATCCATGTGCACAGGGTCTGAGGGACTGTAGCGCACAGCTTTTGTGCTTAGGGATGCCTCTGTGCCTCTCCATAGGAAACCATCACCATAGTGTATAGAGCCCATTGTTAATCTTTTAAGAAGAAAGTTTGGGAGGAGTACAGGAGATGCAGAGTTCCTAAAGTGTTAACTGAGTATAAACAATACCGTAATAAATGTAAGTCAGCTTGTTGTCAAGCCAAGATTAATTTCAATAAGGATAAAGAAATGAAAACCTCTGTAACTCAAAAAGATGTGGCAGACTCTCAATCAAATGACAGCTAACTGTAGAATAAAAAAGCCTGGAAATTGTACTATAGAGCATGATGGTGAGTTGCTCAATTCACCAGAGGAAACTTCAAGACTGGTTAATGGCTTTTGGGAATTTGAATGAATATAAAAATGTTCTTGATACGGAGATGGATAGTGAACAGTTCGGTTTAGACTAATTAGTATGTTCTTTTCATTTTAAGATTTTATCCCCTCCTTGGTAGGTACAGTAAGTACATTAATAAAATGAATCCACAATTGAATATTGTTACTGATTTAACATATTTCCATGTAATAAAACTGGCTACTGTTTCAATTTCTTATCCTTTAACCTACCAATTGAATTATTTATTATGTAATAGTGTTGTACCACAAAACTGGAAACATGCTATTATTACACCCATTCATAAAGCTGATTCTATAATTTAGTCTTAAATTATCATTCCCATTTCACTTTTGCATCCACTTTTAAAGTTTTTGAATTTTTCTTGTTGATCAGGTTTATAAGCAGCTATCCAGATATAACCTTCTTACTAGGGTACACCATGGCTTTTGATCTAAGCACAGTTCAAAGATGTCCTTGATGGAGTTCATGGACTATGTAAATGGAGCCCTGGATAAAGGGCTACATGTGGCATCAGTCTTTGTGGACCTAACCAAGGCCTTTGATCTTGTTGACTATGTTCTTTTCCTTCATTCTCTGTCAGCTTTGGGCTTTTTGGGGATGCATAGTCCTGGTATAGGGGTTATCTAAAGGACAGGATATACTGCACTACTATTAATGGAGTTAATTTGGAGAATAAATTAAATATGGTGTTCCACAGGGTATCATTTTATGAATCATTTTATGTTCCTTTTAACTCTATGCCCAAAGTTTGTGCTTGCTCCATTTTTTTATGTTACACAGATAATATGGTTATTTTTAGTTCTAGTAAAAAAAAATTCCAGACTTGTGGAAGACAATACAAGCTGACTTTTGAATGTGCATGATTGGTTCTTGAAAACAAATTGCTTTGGAATTCTAAATAAAAAGAAAATGTCTTCTAACTGATTCTCAGATATTTGATCTTTCTGGGGAAGTTATAGAAAGGGTTGATGAATTGTATAATTTGATAGTCTATCTGGAGAGATCCATAAATGACTTGGAATGTTCTGCAGGATTAATCTTTGGATTGAAACATTATATTTTACACTGGACAGCCTTGTAACCACAACCATTGGTCCTCATGGTGTGATTGTCAACTGCTTTCCTGTATAAAAATATAGATTTTACTTCTACTACTAATCAAGTTCTCATTCCTGAATCACATTAACTGCTGTTAACAAACTTATTATTATTAACTGAATTGGATTATTGTTTTCTATTTTACTCTCCACTTACAGAAGTTGTTTAATAGACTGAATTTGCTGTACAACAGTATTTGTAGAGTTACTTCTGGACTACCCAGGATGGCATGCCACTGTGCTCTATATAAAGAACTGGCCTACTTTCCCTTAGAGATATTGTAGGTTCAGCCATAAGGCTTCCAATTTTTGCATAAACTCTGAATGGGGCTTGCACTATTAACTGTTCTGAGATTTTCCAAAGGCGCCATAGGCAGAATTTTCCAAGCTTTTGATCATCGCAAGCTACTGTGCTCCGATGATATCATGCAAGGTGCTTGCAGGGACCTACCTGGATTTTCTATCCTGTGTGGCAATTGCCGCAGATTGGACCAAGTTTTCTGGTCTAACTTGTGGCAGTCCTGGGGCTGTTTTACAGAGCTTGCATCAGATATTTGGTGCAAGCTGCCTAATTCATGGAAACTGTTACAACTGCAATAGAGCTTGTAAAATTGGGTGCAGTTATGGTGAAAGGTTTGGAGTGCAGCCAGAACCTCAGTGCCATGCTGCAGAACTAGACACAAGCTCTATGCCAGGCTTTGAACATCCTGCCCATAATGTTTTCTCTACAGGATACAATCAAGATTTGTCTTTGCTACTGCTTTCTTTACTGCCATCTTTGGACTAAGATCTTTCAATTCAAATCTACTAATTTTTATAATAAATTACCTGAAACTTTAGTATATAGTAACAAGCTTACTCTTTTTAAATCCTGTGTATATAAAATGCTCATGGATAACTCTGATAAAATGCTCATGAGTAAATCTGCTTGTACTTGTTTTCATAATTAATGACATGTTTGTGTATGTGGGATTTGTATTTAATGGCCCCTAACCATGAATGGGCAGGAATTACACACTGGAGGCTCATATCCCACATGCATAGGTCTGCACATGCAGCCAGGTGTGCACCTGGAGAAAGCTCAACTGATGTGCACCTCTCTGTGGCTCCGCCACTGCCAGTGCACAGGACTCCACAGAGTGGATAGGGATGGGCTGCAGTCCCAGGCAGGCATCCAATTGGATGCCCAACCTGGGCAAAATTGGATCCCTTGCAGGGAGAGGTGCGGGTCTGGGTGCATTTATGCACACTGCAGTCAATCAGACCTGTGTTCACATGCCCTGTGTCAGTCCACTGGATGGTTGCCCCATCCACCCCACTACACTGCAGGGCCACTACTAGTACTGGCAACCCTATCCCTCATGCCTCTGTCCACAGTAGCCCAACTTCATTCTGAGACCCCATCTGTTGGTGACCACAATTGCCCACGTCACTGGAAATGGCATGTTAGGCCAGCTGGTGCCCTCCTCAGAGACACTAAGCCCCCCACAGCACTGCACACCCACCCCCTTAGCCTCTGTATCAATTGTGCTTTGGTGCCACTCCCCAAAATAGCCAGTGGCACAGCCTTGCACTCTCTGCCATGGCTGCTGGCCATTTGACATATGCAGGACACACAACTGATGCATGTTCACATACGTCAGATGAATAGCAGCTATGGTTGTGAGTGGAGGGCTGTGCGCTGGCCATCTTGGGAGTGGCACTGACACACAGGTACAGGGGCTGGTGGGTGTGAGTGCAGTGCCACAGTGGGGTTGGTGGGTAAGCATAACGGCGGTGGGCATTACACTGGGCCAGTGCCACAAGTGCAGTGAGTGGTGGGGCAGCCAACAAGTGGCCAGCGAATGGCAGTGTGCTGGGGTGGGTGGCACTAGCTAGCCATCAGAGATAGCCATAATGGACCCACAGAAGGCTGCTTGGGCTTTCTACCCAGACAGGAAGACAACGATGTGTGTGCATGGGGTGCATAGGGCCATGCAGCAGGGTTCATCCTGGCATACACTGCACCCTCCTCTGAATCCCCAGGCCAGCACTACCCACCATGTGCATGGTGCATAGTGCTAGCACACCCGTAGCCTGCCCCATGCAGTGTGGTCCATAGACCAGAGGAATTGAGTGAGTTGGGGCTGCACACACCTCAGTGGTGCATTCTGTGTTGGGGTCCATTTCGTATTGCACTGGCTATGTGTTGCATTTACATGGCATGTAGCCACTCCTTGAGATCATGCATAGGGCCCAATATGTTACATATTCAATGTTATATGTTCATTGTTTGCTGTGAAAAGGGCAGTATTACTCATCTGCTTACCAGTTAAAATAAAAGTAAAATGAAATGAAATGAAATATGCACTTTAGGTGTATTTCTGGAATTAACCCTCTAGAGTGCTACCACTGTATAATGATGGTGTTAGATATTCCTTGACATTCCCAGAACAGGGAAATTTATTGTGACAGAGCAGAACATTTTTTCAGCACCCCTACAGAGGCCCTGGTGGTAATCCAAAAGTGTTGTCCTGCCATACAGATTCCAATTACATTTCTCAGGCATCCCCTTAAGGGTACAGTGAACCATCCATAGGTAGGGACTCTACACCTGCCTGCAATGCACAGTGCTACCTGCTACACATGACAACAACACACAGTCAGAGACCATCTACTACTGCATTGCTATTCTCCTAAACATCTCCTTTTCACTTGTCTCTGTCCTGTCTGCTTGAAGCATGCTACAGTCATCCCTCTCTAAAGGTGAAGACCCCTGTGTCTCTGGAAATTACTGCCCTATTTTTCTCCTCCTCATTCTTGTCAAACTGCAAGAGTGCATTGTACTCTCCCAACTTTCTCCTCACCTTGACTCCTCCTCTTTTTTCACCCCTTTCAAATAGGGCTTCCAGAAGAACCACTTCACAACCAACTCCTCCTCAGGCTCACTGACTCCTTCCTCTCTGGAATGGATCAGGGCCTCATCACATCTGCCAGTTTTGTTGACCTGGTCAAGGCCTTCAACACTGTCTCCCCAAATCCTTCCTCCTTAACAGACTAATAGCTCCAGAATTATCAGCCACTGCCATAGAAACATAGAAACATAGACTTTGACGGCAGATAGGACCGCTAGGCCCATCTAGTCTGCCCATTTCCCTACCTACAGGATAGGATGCAGATCCTAGTTAACCAACAGCCTGTATCTTCCTGCCCCCACAAGAATTGCCTTATGTCTGTCCCATGCATTCTTGAATTCTCCCACAGTTTTAGACCCACTAACTTCCTCAGGAAGGCTGTTCCATGCATCCACTACCTCTCTGTGAAATAATACTTCTCACATTGCCCCTGAACCGCCTCTCCTCTATCTTTAAATTGTGTCCCTTGTTCTTGCAAGTCTCTTTTTCTGAAAGATGCTACCTCTTGGACTTTGTTGATTCCTGAGGTACTTGAAATTTCTATCATGTCCCCCTCTCCTTCTTTCCTCAAGGGTATAAGCATATTAAGCTCCTTTAGTCTCTCCTCACGGCTTCTCTTGCAGACCCTGCACCATTTTAGTTGCCCTCCTCTGGACTGCATTTATCCTGTCTATGTCCATGGGAGATGGAGTCTCCAGAACTGGACACAGTATTCCAGATGGGGTCTCACCAACTGTCTGTACAGAGGGATAACAACTTCCTGTTTTCTGCTGCTGATGCCTCTCCCTATACATCCCAGTATACCCCTGACCCTCCCTACTGCCTTCTCACATTGCTTGCTAACCTTAAGGTCATCTGATATGATTACCCCAGGTCCCTTTTCTGTTTTGTTGTTGTTACTACCTCCCCACCCATTGTGTATTCTTCTCCTGGGTTCTTGTTTCCCAGGTGCATTATTTTGCACTTTTTGCATTGAATCCTAGCTGCTATACATCTGACCATTCCTCCAACCTTGCCAAGTCCCTTTTCATCCTTTCCACGCCTCCTTGTGTATCAACCCTGTTGCAGATCTTTGTGTCATCTGCAAAAGCATACTTTTCCTTCCAGTCCCTCTGCAATGCCACTGGATAAAGACATTAAAAAGGACTGGACCAATACTGAACCCCAAGGTACCCTAATAGTAACTGCCCTTTCTTCAGAGTGGACTCCATTTACAATTACCTTCTGTGTCCTGTTGTCCAGCCAATGTTTACCCAGGCTACCGCCCTGGGACCCACTCCCAGGCTGGTTAATTTGACTAATAATCTTTTGTGTGGGACTGTGTCAAATGCCTTGCTAAAGTCTAGGTAGGCCATGTCCACGCCCCTCCCTGGTCTACTACTTTGGTCACCCAGTCAAAGAAATCTATTAGATCTGCCTGACATGACCTTCCGCCAGTGAACCCATGCTACCTTGGATCCTGCGGCTTCACTGACCTCTAGGTACTCAACTATTCTTTCCTTCAGAAGTGACTCCATCACTTTCCTACCACAGAGGTCAGACTGACAGGTCTGTAGTTTCCTGCCTCTGTCTTGGTCCCACTTTTGTGAGGGGAATCACATCCGCCTTCCTCCAGTCCTCGGGTACCACACCATCCTCCATGATTTATTAAAAGAGTAGCCAGTGGTTTCACTAGTTCCTTCCTTAATTTTTTTAGAATTCTGGGGTGAATTCCATCAGGACCCATTGCTTTGTCCACCTTCAGTTTTAGGAGTTCTTGCAGAACCCTTTATTCTGTGAAAGGACTGGGATCGACCCCCTATCAAGAGTGCTTCTGTTAATTGGATTAGGCACTTCCCTCCTCTTTTGTGAATACTGAGCAGAAATATTCGTTCAGTATTCCTGCTTTTCACTGTCCCCTCTGCCCACCCACCATTCATTCTATTCAGCCTCACTATCCCTCCCTTTGTCTTTCTACCACCAACTGATTTAGATCCTATCAATCAGAATGAGGACTCACTTTCCTCCCTTCCCTATCAATGCTGCGGTCCCACAAGGCTCTGTCCTTGGTCCACTATTATTCTTCATTTTTCTTAATGAGCTCCCTTTGTTCGCTCATCTGCATCCATTCACATGCATGCAGATGACACTATTCTGTTCTTGTCCAGTCCCTCTGCTCCCATTGTGGCATCCAGACTTCAGCAAGACTTTGACAAAGTCCAGCTCTGGCTACCCTCTAACCAATTGTTCCTAAATGCCAAGAAGACTGTCTCCATGTCTTTTGACTCAAGGCAGAGACTCTCTAGGCACCCCTCCCTCCCATCATTTTACACCTAGATGGGACTACACTGGAAGATGTTACCTCTTTCAGGTATCTTGGGGTTTGGCTCAACATACACCTTAACTTCTCTGGCCACATGGATGCTATACACAAGAAACTGCCCCCAAACTTGAAGCCTTACACAGGAGCAGTGGTTGCATCCTCTGCTGGCCCACTGTGCAATTCTCTAGAGAATGATCCTTCCAACATTTGACTATAGAGTGTGGTCTACAGTGCCACCTCAAAAACTTCCTTAGTCAGATTGGATATTCTCTTCCAGTCTTTCTGCAGCTTTGCTCTGTACTGCCTTCCTCATACTCACCACTGCTCTCTATATCGATGTCTAGCATTCCCTTCACTAAAGGATAGACATCTGGCTCATTGCCAGCTTCCTTGGTAAATTCTGGTTTGGTGCGCCCCCACCTCTTGTGCTCCCTCTCACCCTTCTTTGCTCTTCCATCTACCTTAGGAGTAGTGATGGTTGCACCCTAATCATTCCCATCAGGTCTTCTGTTGCTGGCCACTTATCCTCCCACCGTTTTCCATGCTCTGGAATTTACTCCCTTTTCCATCCAACATGTCCCCTCCTCCACACTCTCTTGTCCCTCCGCCATAATTTTACCACCCCTACCTGCCACTGCTTCTAACATCTTTTACCTTCCCTGAATCACTCCTCTTCTATTTGATATTCTCCATGTGCAAAGTCAGTTGTGCTATCAATGTAACAAAACTCCTTGTTACTGGGAGTAAAGCTAGTATCTATTATTGTAAGCACTTGTAATTCTGAATTTGCTGTTGCCTACCTGACATGTATTGTACTATCATTGTACCTCTGAACTGTATTGTTGTCCTATTCCCTTCCCCAGGATGCATCTGGAAACGAGCAGCTTGCTCAGTAGGTGTTTCTGTTGAAACTTTTGAATAAATAAATAAATAGGCAGAGCAGTAAACATCAGTAACATCCAAGAAGGCTTGATCCCAAAGATGGAATAAGCTGAGGTCATGGCTGAACACAGACAAACAGTGCAGTAGGAGTCAGAAAACTATGGTTCAACAGAATTATCAAGTCCATTGCACTCCATAAATGGCACCAAAAAGAATAGTCTCAGTAGGACAGACTACTGGTTACAATCTCCACCCCATCAGAAGACAGTGAAGATGATCCAGGATAAGGAATGCCATAGGTGATTATCACTGTAAAGCATAGGGAACAGAGGTGCCAGCAGATATATCATATATCCAGAGGCAAAACATGCCAGCCTGCATCACATGGGAGTAGAAGAAAGTCATTTGAGGCTTTCTAACAATACACTGTGACATTTTTCAGTGAAGAGGATAATAATCCCTCACTACAACACCAAACAGGTATTTTAATGGGTATTTACTTACCTGGTAAAGGTGATTGTGTTAGTTGTATCCATGACACTCCAGACATTTCCTCTTGGGTTTCCAACCCACCTGATAGGCTAGTGATGCACATGTGACCCAGATCAAATTTTGCAGCGTACCTTGGTCCCAGGAATCCCTTTCTCCAGTTCAGTTCTTCCATAGCTGAAAAGAAACAATGTTTCTGGCCAAAAACCCTTCCTCTGATTCCCACCATGAACCATACATAAAATACCATGGTTATAAAATTCACCATATCCTTTGTTTATTTCCTGTTTATACAGTTCTAGCTTTGGTCACCTAGTGTTACCACCGTATGACATGAAACACTCAGACTGAATAAAAAGAGACTTCAAAATGTTGTTTCAAAGATCTTAAAAACTGTGATTATCCAGTGTGAAGTAGTCCTGCTGTGATCGTCATGAAGGGTGGGCCCTGGAGTGTCATGGACACAACTTAATGCAATCACCTTTACCAGGTGAGTAAACACCCATTGTGTTATGTTGTATCCATGACACTTCAGACATTACCTCTTAGGTTACTATAATAAGCAGTTACACCATCCTTTCAGGGCAGGACAGAGGCGATCCGGGGCAGCTGGTTTGGCACACTGTGGACAAAATTTTTCTGGCAAAATCCATTCTCTGTTTATATAATAACTCAAGTCTGTAATTTCTCACAAATGTATGGACAGTGGACCTGGTTGCCACTCTGCAGATATCCTCCATGGATAGCTCTTTCTGCCCAAGAAGTAGCCACTGCCCTTGTATAGTGCACCTTTATCCCTGCAGGGGTGAGGCCTTTGCTTTGTACACCTCCTGTATTGTCCAAGAGGTGATGGTGATTTTCGATGCTGCAGTTTGGATGCTGCCATTCCTTGTTTGTGGCCTTGGCTATTACGAAGAGGATCACCGATCTGTGGATTGGCTGTGTTCATGTGATGTATTTAGATATCATACTGCCCACATCTAGGGTGTTGGGTTATTGATTCCCCTGTTGTGTTTGTGCATAAAATGTGGGCAGATCCACTGGCTGGTCCCTGTGAAATGTAGACATGTTTTGGGGTGAAAAGCTGGCACCGTTTTCATGAACACCCTTGTGCAGTGAAAATAGTATAGGGCACTTTACAGGAAAGGGCTCCCAATTCACTAATTCTGCAAGCCAAGCAGATGGCCACAAGGAAGCATGTCTTGAGGCCCAACCAATAAATTGGGACTTGATGCATGTGTTCAAATGGGCTCTTCCATAAGGAGTCTAGAACCATGGTCAGATCCCAGGGAGCCACCTGTGTGTGCACCTGAGGGCGAATGTTCTCTGCAGCCCTAAGAAATCTGATGACTTCCTGGTGGGTCCCGTGCTTGTATGCCTGACCTTTCCCTATCTGCTCCCATAGCCAACAACTGCAGTCTAATGGAAGAAGTGGACAATCCTTTATCTAGGCCCTGTTGTAGACACAACAGAATGATGGACATGTCTACCTGCATGGTGTTGAGTTGCATAGGCTTGTACCAGTTTGTAAAAATATTCCACTGCCTGCCATAAGTAGTTGTGGTAGAAGGCTTCCTGGATTGCAGAATGGTTGCTATGACTGATTTATGGTAACCAGTGGTCAGCAGTATCTGCCTCTCAGAGTCAGACCAATAGCTTTAGGAAGTGGGGGGCCAGGTGGGTCATTGGGCCCTGGAACAGCATCTTTCTGGAATGGGTGCCCCATCTGTCCATTGTCATGGTTATCACTGAGGTAAACCAGGCCCCATGGCCAGTATGGTGCTATGAGGATGATCTATATCTGGGATAGTCTGATCTTTGTTAGCACCTGGGAATCAGGAGGATCAGAGGAATATGTAGGCATGATCCTGGATCCACTTTTGGGATAGAAAATCTACTCCCATGGCTTGTTTTCCCTGTACCTGGAGAAGTATGCCTTGACCTGTGTATTCGACTTGGAGGCCATTAGGTCTATTAGAATATGGCCCCACCTCTTCTTTATCAGGGTGAATAGATCTGGGTGCAGTTGCCACTCTCCCAGATGCACTGCTGTCTGCTTAGCCAGTCTGCCGTGATGTTGAGCTTGCTGGGCAGGTGAACAGCATGAATGTCTGTGAGATGAACCTGGGCCAAGTTCAGCACCTTGGCTGCTTCCCTGAGCATGGCTCAGCTACGTGTTCTGCCCTGTTGGCTATGTACACCACTGTGACCTTGTTATAGGACTTCACCAATACTGCCCGACCGATGATGCAGTCCCTGAGTGCCTTCAGGGCATGGAAGACTGCCTTCATCTCCAGGATGTTGATGGACAGTCATGCCTCTGCCAGTGTCCACCAGCTTGTGCTGTGTAATTGGCCATGCATGCCACCCAACCTGTCAGACTGGTGTTGGTCTCCAACGTCACTTCATAAGATTACTCCAGTGGGTAGCACCTTGATAGATGTGGGAGTCGTCCACCAACCCAAGGAGCTCCTGACTGTCCTGTGCAGCTAAACAATCTTGTTGCGATCATCCTCCAATGGACAGCCTGCTGCAGCATGCAGCTTTGCAAGGGCACATGTTCTATCTTGCCCAGGGTGCAAGTCAAGGCAAGATGCCATGCAGCCAAGGATCTGTGCCGCTAAGCCCATTGTCAGTTTGGGCGAGGACTGCAGTATCTGAACTACCATGACCACTGAGTCTATATGTTTCTTTGATGGCCTTTCCATCCCTTCAGCTGTGTCAATTTCTGCTCTGAGATGCTCTATGCTCTGATAGGGCCACAAGGAACTCTTGTCCCAATTGATCATCCAGCTATGCTGGAGAGTGCTGATAGAACTAGTTCTGTGTCTTTTTCAACTGGGTGCTGTTGCAGGACTGTGTCAACCAGTCACCCAGATATGGGATAATGTCCACCCCTGTTCCCTTAACTGGGCTGCTAGGATGATGGACACCTTTGTGAACTCCTTGGTGCAGATGTGAGGCCGAAGGGCAGGGCTTGATACTTGAAATGCTGGCCCAATATGTGGAACTGGAGGAAGTTCTGGTGACTGGGTCTGATTGGGATATGAGTGTAAGCATCCTTCAGATCCACTGAGGTAAGATAGTCTCCTGCCCGTATGTTCCTCAGTGTTGACCTGAGGGTCTCCATCTTGAACAGAGGAGTGGAGATAAACTTGTTCAAGAATTTTAGGTCGAGTATCGGCCTGAGGTCTCCGTTTTCTTCTGGACTGGGAAGAAAATGAAGTAGACTCCCATGCCATGCTCAGTGACAAGCACCGGCTGTATTGCATTGTTCTGTAGTAAGTGTCGGAGAACCTCCAGTACCTGGTGCGCCATTGCCCTTCTCTTTGAGATGGGGAACAGAATCACCCTGTCCCTGCAGAGCTTCTTTGAAAACTTCGATAGCATAGCCTCAAGACATGCTCTCCAGCACCCACATGTTGGATGTCGTTTGTTGCCATTGTCGATGGAACAGCATTAATCTTTGTCCCATAGGAGGCTTGGACAATAGTCGGTTTGGCAGTGAGGCAGCCTGGTAGGAGTAGTCAGAACTGCTTTTGTCTTCTTCCCCGCCTCTGCCAGCAAAATGTGAACCCTTCCTTCTGAAGGTGGAGTAGCCACCCTGTGAGAGACCTTGGAAATTGTTCTGACCTCTCCCTAGAAAGGAATTACTTGTGTAACTGCTTTCTGGTCTGTTGAAATCTGCCATTCCCTTGAAATCTATGCAGAGCCAATGGCAAGTAAGTGGTTCTCTGTTTGCCTTTGGTGAGGTCTCTTTCTTCCTATTTTGCTTTAGGAATTCTTTGAGACCTTCCCCAAAGACATTGTTCCCTTTCAGGGGCAGGCTCTGAAAAGTGCTTTTGACTCATTATCTGCTTCCCAAAGCTTTAGCAATAAGGTCCACCTGGCTCTGTTTGCCAAGGCAGAGACCCTGGCTTCCAATTTAGAGAGTCCACGCCATGTCCCTAGATATTTGGCTGTGTCCAGGGTACATTACAGGAGCTCTGCTTCCCGGGACTTGGGGTTGAACTTTTATGAGTTCCTCCAGACAGCGGATCTGCACCCTGGCAGCATAGAACCCATCACTGCAGCCTTAGCCATCATGCCTGAGAGCTCAAAAAGTTTCCTTAGCATTTCTTCTACCTTTTTGTCAGTGGGGTCCTTGAAGGAAATGGTGCAACATGGCAGCACTGTCTTCTTACTCAGTGCTGCAGTTTGAAGGTCTAGGCTTGGTGCAGTGCACCAAAACTTAGCTTTATCTTCTTATATTGGATTCATCCTATCCAAGTTTCTTTTCTCGGGCAGGCGACCAGGCTCAGTCGCTTCCCACTCTTTTGAAAAATGTTATCAATGGCACAACAGCAAGGAATGGTGTCCTTAACCTTCTGGCTCTGCTGAATCATGGGATCCAGTCTGGATTCTGGCTTGGGGGTTTCCATGTCAAACCCATTATGGTCTTCAAGGCCCTCATTAAGCCTGGAATCAGGTCCAATGAGCAAACATTTGAAGTCAGGAAGGCGACTTGGGGATGGTGTCCATGTTCTCTTCCCGACGTACCTCCTCAGCATCATCTGGAGCCTCCTTGCATCTTCGTTCCCTGGAAGGGGTGGAGACATTTCCTCCTGAGTGTCCTGCTGCAGAGGTGGGTTATATCCTGGAATAGGTGTTGAGGGTGGCAATACAGGTGACCTTGACTTTGTCAGTGACTTCAGTTTCTCCATAACCTTCAGCATGAAATTTTGCTGGCTCTCCATCATGCCACCATCGCCTGTTGGGTCTGGATAAGAAGAGCCGCTGGGTTCATCCATCTGGTTTTCCAAATCTTTGTGAGGGGATGATCCCCCTGCTTGTTCATCCTCGTGTAGGCATGCCGGGCATTGAGGGCCTGGGTTGTGGGGCATCAAGGCTGTGCTGCAGGAGATGCACTTCTTTGCCTTTACCTTCTAGGATGAAAAAGGAAGACAGTGTTAAGCTTTGTACCCAGTGGGGTATAATTGCCTGTGAAACAGGAATTTAGTAATAATTCACATTTGTCTCCGGAGGTCCACCAGAAGTAACAACTCCCCATGTGAGAAATCCTGCTCTCCTGGTGCAGCCATGCAAGACAGATCCTATGGTCTGTTGGGGGATGAGCTCTTCTCGTCCCCAAGTGCTTTTGTACTAATATTGTTATGCTCTGCATGAGAACAGCAATAAAAATGTTCTCCTCAATGTTAAGGCAGACTGTAGGCAGGAGGCAAACAGGTACTGAGGCAGCAGTAATCACGTGCAGGAATCATGATTGCAGCCTCTCTGTAAAATGGTGGATCAGCCTGCAGAAGGACAGCCATACAAAATGGTGCCCAAATCCCCAGAGACACCAGTAGAAGCTTATGAATGGCTGATGCTGAATCCCTAGCCCATTCAGATTATTTTTTAAGTTTACTTGCTTATTTGCTCTCGATCTCCCTGCATCTTTCTGAGCCCTGTAGATCTTCATGCCCTTGGTGGCTGCTTAAAAGGAGCGCCTGAGCACTCAGATGCAAGAGGCAAGTGCCCATCCCCTGCAGGCTGCTGCTATGTGGCGGCCAACATGGAGTCTCTTTGAGCTTTTGGGAGCTAGACGAGTGGCCCGAAAAAACTCTGTGACCAGACACAAGCTCCTATGAGCAGTCACTAGAAAGAGATCAGCATCTGGAGCAGATTAAGAGCTCCTGCAACCATCTGCTGTTAGGAAATGGCATGGAGACATCTGGGTACTGCACCATATGGCCCCACTTGTGGGGAAACCACACTGCCAGGAGCCAGTACCTGAAGGCGAGCTTACAGCCTGCTGCCCAAAAACAAGATGCAAATAACCACTGCAGCACCTGAATTTCTGTCTTCCTCTGCCCTGTAGGCTCCACTTGGGTGTTGAGGGAAGGGGCTGAGCATGCACATTTTAAATAGATGCAGCACATATGTGTTGCAGCCTCCCAGACATCCATCTCACTTCCTAGTAATTTACTGCATATCTCAGTGGTTCTTTTTGCATTTATATTAAACTCTGCCGCTCGTTGGAAGCCAACACCACAAGCAATCTGTACAAACTTATTGTGAGCATCCAGCTAGATCTAAAGTCGCTCTGAGCAAACGCTAGTCAGACAAGAGTTTCTAAACTCTCTACTGCTAATCAAAGTTCCAGCAGAAACAATGCAGAGAATTAAGTATACTTTCAAAATATGAGAGATAAGTTATTGCTGAACCAACAGAACTAAATTGTTAACGAAAAAAGCAACACACAACCAACCAGATAATTAGCTTACTTTAGAAGTTAATTTTCTCTTTCTCCCAACTCCTAATTACAAGATTATTTATATTGCCAACAATCATCTGTTCTTTTCCAACATCTTCAAATAGAGCATTAAATATTTAACTAACTGCTGATTTCTGAGGGTTTGGCCTACCTTGTCTTAATTAGCTGCACAAGGGACTCATGTAGTGCTGTAGCCTCTTCAGATGCAAAGGTTGAACTGGAGAAAGGGATTCCTGGGACCAAGGTATGCTGAAGTATGATCTGGGTCACATGTGCATCCCTAACCTATGAGGTGGGTTGAGAACCCAACAGGGTAATATCTGGAGTATCATGGATACAACATAACACAATCGAGTAGTACAGCAGCTGGTAGTCTGAGAAATTTTGTTAAACATTCTCTGAGCACTTATTCTGAAGAGCAAACATGGTAAGACATTATTTTTTTGGCAATCTTCTGTACATACTGTGCACCTAGCAAAGGACCAGGAGATTGCATAACATCCAAGGTAGTATCACTGTCAGTAATGACTGACTGATGAACACTTTGAAAGAGCTTTGATTTCAAGAAGCTCTTAGACACTTATTCAGTCCACCTCCTACAGAAGCTGGAAATGATTTACTCTAACTCAGGGGTATAGTAGACAACTAACCAGAATGGAGTTTTATAACCAAGAGTTTAAGGACCAAAGAGTCCATTACAACTACCCCAATTATTAGTCAAAGTGATCAGTTTTAAAAATGTTATCATTTTATGAAAATGTTAAAATTGTTTTATTGATACACCACCACATGATTACTAAGAATAAGGGCAACTCAAACATTTCTTCTAGGTAAGTCAGAGATGATTGATTAAAGAGTGTGGACAAACTTTGCAGTCTATAGGGAACAGCATCTGGGAAAACCCTCACACTGGCATTACCAACACCTTGGTATTAATATCTAAGCCACACGCTACTCAGTTTAATTATCACTCATTATGACATGATAACACCTAACTATCCTTAGGCCATGGTGGGAGCTATATTACCATATACACTATGGGTGCCCCAGAATTAAAGAATCCTACAGCTGCAGACTACTTCATCTTCAAAAAGGGAAAAATATATAACAGAAGACTCAGTGCATTTTCATTAAGAGCTCTGAAATGATCACCTCAGTATGAAAAGCTATTCACATTGCATAGCACATCATATTTTCATAGTACAGAGTGACTTGAATAGCAGCTGCCATGGAGATTTTAATAGTTGTCTTCATTCTGGTTTTAAAATGCATCAAATAAATTGAGGAGGGAACAGACGGGGGTGGAAGACCTTGGGGGCGGATAAGCTGAGTTAATGTCATCTTAGTTATGACATTTACACTTATCTTGTTTTCACTCTCTCATTATGTGTGCCTTTAAATGGTACAGTTGCATGTATCATTTTAAATGTCAGTAGAGAGTTATAGTGGATATATGTGATACAAAAACTACAGGTGTGTTCTCCTTTTCTTTATCATGCAGGGATCCTAGTCTGAAATTGGTCATCCAACCCAAGTAGAGATTACTATACAAGTAGCATACTTCACCTATGCCAAATATGAGACACATACATTGAGGTGGATGGGGCAAGTGTTTACATGTCTTTTCGCATGCTTGCACTCAAGGAGGTGAGGTAACCATTTATTTATTTAATTCTTTATTTACCGGGTTAGTGCTCTGATGTTTTTCAGGCATGACCAGAGCCTAACAAAGGTTCAGAATCAAACAGTTAAAATAACTTACAACCAATAAGAGTAGCAAATTGCAAGCTGCACAGACACAAGTCCCAACGAAAACATACATAGCATAATAAGCAATGGTTCATAGGCTAGACTGGATGGGCCAGTTTGATCCTTTTCTGCTCTCAAGCTTCTATGATTCTGTGATACAGAGAAGTAACTGAGCAATGTACAGTTGAGGCCATACGAAACAGATAACTAGCTGTACAACAATAGATTGACACAGGGTAGTGGAAAAAACAGTTACAAGCAGTAACACTAATCTGAAACAGGGTAAACAGACTGCACCACAGTAACCTAGTAGGATAAACAGTTCAACAAGCAACAATACCTAGATGGAGGTGAATAGGGAGGAAGCAGGAAGTTAGGTGTCAGAGGTGGTAAATAGAGGCACACAACAAGGGTGCTAGGAGGAGATTGAGAAAAGCAGCAAAACTAAGTGCCAGTGGTAACATGGAGGCACACACCAAGAGTTGCTATATGCACTAAGGTAAGGAGGTGGGAAAGTAGAGCTGGGGTATAAGGGTAGGAAAAATAGGGAAAATATCTAGACAGAGGAGGAGGTGAAGACACAGGAAAACAAGGTAACTAGTAGTGGTAGGGATGGGGAGAGGGAGGTTGAGATAGCTAGCATGTAATGGTGAGGGGAATGAGAAAAAGGGGGGGCAGGAGTGAGGGCCACACCGCCTGATGAAAGCATATGCTGAAGCATTGGGTATTTGGACTGAGAGCCCAAATTAAAATTGAACTTTTGAATTAATTGCCTCTTGGAGTGCTCTGTGTGTGGAATCTTGGATGTATGAGGTAGCTATCCTTCATGGAGCACCATCCCTATCGTGCTCAGAGCAGCTCGTTCTGTGGAACTGGATTCTAGAAGTAACCAGGATCTGAGTTGGGATTTAAAGGAGTGGTGCAAGGCAACCCTGTTGATAAACAGTTATGATTTCCAATTGAGAGCCAAGTGAATATGGATGCATGCAGATGAAAACCTCTCTCAGGCATTGTAAACAACAAAAAATTTGGTCCAAGCAAATGTGTATGATCCCACTATAAATGGGCCACAGTTTTACCAATTTGTCATGTTACAGCTTTGCAAACTGCAAGTGCCCTGCATTTAATAAGGGTGACTTCAGTTGTGTCCTAGACACAGTGCTAGATTGGTCATCGACTTGTAGCCCACCTCCTCCCTCACTGTCTAGGGCCGATATTTCCGGGGAGGCTAATCCTACAGAAACCTCATACAAGACTTAAAGGCAGCATGACACAGCAAACAGATAAAGACGTAGAAATTTCCCTTACCATGGCAGAAGAATCTCAGGGAAATTCTCTCATCCTCACAATTCAGACAGAGACTCTCATTTCACTCAAGATTTGAACTTCTTATTCCCTCTCATCTGGATGCCTCCTGGGTCACTGGACCAGCTGGTAACTGAATGCTGAAACTAAAGGTGCTAGTGGGAAGTCTGATTAAATTCATGGGACAATTCTCTCTCTCTCTCTCTCTCTCGCTCTCTCTTATTCTCTTGGACCCCCAAGGGTTCCAATTGCTTAAACCTTTCTTCATCTCCATGGGGCTGCAAACTATTATACCTACTGGAGATTGCAAATGGGACACAGGCTCACAATGGCATCACAAAGCTTACAGATGTTTACTTCAATGAAGCTCAGCTGATGTACCCAGTATCTCACAGATGCATGGCTCCTGAACCCTATAGCACTGGTAAGTTATACATCCATATTTTCATCCTCTGGAGCTTGAACTAAGCATCAGATCAGGAGGCATCTTCAAAGGCCTGTCAACATGACCTGTGAGACCTGCCCCTCTAAGCAGGCCCCAACATGGGTGAAAGCTCCCTGTACCCCTCAACATCCTGGGTTGCTCTACCACACTGGGTACAAGAGAGACCCTTTCACAGTCCTCTCCCTGCTCAAGCTCTGCCACAACTCCTGCAGCCATGGCAACCCAGACAAACATGATCCCAAGGCCAGGACTTCCCAGGACCCTAATGGCCCTCCTACCTATGCCCTCTCCACTCTTCCAGGGATACCCAACTCCCTAATGATGCATCCAGGTTATCTAGCCTCCTCTCTTGGAATGCTCCAAGGCCACCAGTGCCACATCACTGTGCCCACCAAGCCTGGCTACTCACTGAAGGGGTGCCTTTTAGTCTAATCCCGGACTGCCAAGCTCCTGGCCTCCTGCCTTGCCTGCTGTCTACTCACTTAACAGGGCCCCTTTCAGGCCCAAACCGGATAGCTGAACTCCTGGGCTCCTGCCTTGCCCTGCCATCTCCCTCCAACCAGCCCAGAACTTCCAAAACCATCTCCTATATAGAGGCTGTCCTATCCTACCTCCAAGTGGCGACCAACAGAAACAACCCAAAAGAATTCCCCAAGGGCCCTTACTCTAATTAAACCCTGGGTAAATAAGGGAGGGGTCCTAAGGATGAGACATAAGTTCCTGTCAAATGAGAGGGACTTCCACTAAACCAACTAATATCACCAAAGCAGCAAGAATACTCAAACAATAATTGAAATTATTAAGAATGCAACATGCAGCCAGCCCAGTGGTGCTGAGGGTCGAGGCACTGGATGCCACACCTCAATGGTGACCGGGTTGAGGGAACAGACTCAGGTCATCAGGGGTCTGCAGTGGGAGGAAAGGATCAAGCATCCAGAGGACAGTTCTCCTTTCCTGGGGAGGAGGGATCAGTCTTTGGTGTTTGGTGACCCCTAGTGGAGACTAGGGGCCATACAGCAGTTGCAGACCTAAGCGTAAGCATGGAGTAGCCATGACAGCACTTCTGCAGCGTGGGCGGGGAGTGTTCATGTGCCACACTGAAATGCATTGCACCACCGTGCCAATGGGGGTAACAAAGAGAGAAAACCCCTCCGAGCCTGATAGGTAATGGCTTCCCCCAGTGCCTGAAGCCACATGTCCAATACTGGCCACTGTCTCTGCCCCTGCCTCCATCAACCTGACCAAATGATATGGATTCTAGATAGCGCCAGTATTTGGAGGTGGCCCTACCTCAGGGGCTCAGAGCTGAGGGGACAGTTTGGATCAGGATCAGCAGAAGACAGCTACCCTACGAGGAGCAGGACGCGGTGGACAGTAGAGTGATCCAGTGAGAGGGGTAACCTGAGAAAGTTCAGGGTTGGGGTGAGAAACAAAGTATACAAAAAGAATGCAACATGCCTGGTGTTGACACATCCAAAGGGTTGGGGATATTACTTCTTCTCTACCTACAAACACACACACACACTAGGATACAATGGTAACTTCCTTCTACCTACTCATGTACCACTGCTGTATCAGTAATAAGGTGTGTGAATACTTTTCCATAGCCATCCCAGATCATTCCCTGTTAGTTAAAATCAAGGATCATGTCTGTGAAAGTGGAAAACAAAGTACCAAATACATGACAAGTGGTAGACAAGAAATACAGAAACTCAGGCATTGGCAAATATGAAATGCAGAATGAAGTTCCTCAATCTGAAGCATAGCTGTGTTAAGATACATCTATCTGTTTAGACACTAGTAGATTCAGTTACAGATATTAAGTATTTCTAGCAAAATAGCACTGTTGAACAAGTCAAATGTTGTTACGAAACCCTGATTTCAGGTCATAGGCCCAGAAACTGTCATTATGTTGCTGGTTTAAGAATTTAAATTCCAGTGTTAGTGGGATGAAGTGCATTCCTTCACTTTCATCACTGCATGACACTACATTTAAGGACTTTACCAGGGATAAAAGTAAGGATTTCCTGAATACAAATAAATGGCTCATTGGAATCTGATGTAACATTATAGGAGTCTATGAAGACCTTTTTAACGAGACATCATTTCAGTCACATCCTGGAGATGTAAGAATTATACACAGCAGCTTGAGAGGCTAGAAAATGAAATTCAGTAGGTGCAAAAACAAGATTATAATGGAGCAGTGAAACACATCAAACGTTCCTGCAGACAGTGGTGAATTATAACATGGCCAATACATATAGTGCAGAAACACTTCTAAGAACTAGACATGAATACATAGAACATGAGGAAAAGTTAAGAAAGATTCTAGCATGGAGTGTATGAAATGAGGAGGCAAACAAATATGTAACAGAGAGTTTGAGTTGCAGCAAGGTGATGCAAAACACCAGGGTATTTCCCAAAACTTTTTTCAATATTTCTCAAAGTACACAAATCTTAATTTGCAGTCACTCAGATAGATATTAAAAAAGGCTGGGTGCCTTAATTTTCCCAAAATCTCTGTGTGTCACAAAGAGAATTAGCAGCACCAGCTTCAAAGGTTGAAATTGCTTAAAGCCATAAAGAAAACTGCAAAATGGCAAAGTACCTAGAGATGATCGAAATGGAACAGAACTTTATAATGTACTGTAATGCTCCCATCCTTACTGACTCATATTTTCTAAGCATATCAGAAAATTGTTGATAATAATACCCTTTCCCAAACAATGGTATCATATGCTATCACCCTATCGAAAACCAGACAAGGACCTTCTACTTTGCAGGTCTTATAGACCAGTTACACTCCTTAGTCTGAGGCATTAGTATTAAGACTAAAGAAAACACTAGCATCGGTGCTTCTCACAGACCAAACGAGCTTCATAATCCAAAGGCAGGAGGTCGGCAACATACATCTTTTCCCTTGTTCTTGGCCTCCCATGATAGAGAAAAGGCCTTTAACAGAGTGGAATTGCCTTATCAAATGCAAATGTTAAAAGTGGCCAGATTTAGACCATGCTTTTGAAACCTAGTGGAACTGTGTATCAAAGAACAACTGCAAAATTAAAGTAAATGATTCCCTCTACTCCCACTCTTCTCCTCAGAGGGCACCAGTCAGGGCTGTCCCCACTGCTCTTCATGCTTACATAGAGCCTCTATCCATAGCCATAAGACAACACCCTGTAATACAAGGATCCATGGGGATTCGAAACACAAATCTATCCTATACATTCCTGTTGTGTCACTTATCATGAAGAAATACTCCCATATTCCATGGACATTACAGAGGCTTTTGACATGGTCACAAGGTATAACATTAGATGAACCTAAAGTGACATCTTGCAGCTAGGCCAACTAGCGAACTACAGCCTCTGAGATATCTTTCTGTTTAAATAGGGCACTATACAGAGCAGGTATTTAGGGTTAACCAGACCAGGCACACACAGACCTCTATAAACAAAATAGCCTGCCCTTCCCGCAAAACTTAAAATAAAAATGTGGGTTATTGGCATAACCTTCCCTTTTACTGATGGGAAAATCAGCATTCAAAATAAGTAAAGAAATCCCTGCATCCTGATAGGCTGAAACATGTTCCAGCCATGGATTTAAGTTGTCTTTACTTTACATACTGTTAAACGATGACAAGAAAGAATGCTGGGCTCTGATTGGTCAGTCTGAGGTAGTCCGTGATGTTATCCTAGCATACCATCATAGATCAAGTCCCAGCACATACGTGACTGCATTAAATGTTAAAACAATCCTCCACAGGCCATGCCCTAGCTGTCCGGACTTGACATGCAGTGGAGTCTGCCAGAACTTCCGATTAAAAAAAAAAAGTGAATCCCATTGTTTAACATATAAGTACACCATCTTTAGTTGCTCAAGCCAACACTTTAATTTAATCCTTGAGCACATGCCCAATTTAGAACCGAATTTAAAGGTGAAACTACAGGCGTCAGCATGCTCGTTGCCTTTACTGTCCCCCACTGCTCAATGCATGGGCATTTTGACTTTCAATTATGCTGAGCGCTGATTGCTTTGAGGGATTTAAATTCTTTTTTTTTTCATGTCGCCTATCTTGAATACCCCCACCACTATTACCTCACATCTCAATTTTGTCATTTGCCACGTTCCCACTGTCTTTTATAGCACACATCAGAAAGACATGCTCTCTGAGCCCCATTTAAATTACCCTCCACTGTTTTCTTTTTTCCACTGTCAGTCTCTCCTCATTTAACTCATAGCACTAACAAATTATTGTATGCACAGAAACCAAAGTGCTCATGGGCTCACAGCTTCATGTTGTGGCACTGTGAGACTTGCTTCTCATTCAGCTCCCTAACTGCTCACGGGATGACAGATTCACGTTATGACAGTGTCAGACCCACTTCTCATTCAGCTCCCTATGTGCTCACTGGCTCACAGCTTCAGAAGGGGATATTAGTTTACAGATCGCACCACAAGTAGCACATCAATAGTGAGGAAGGGGGATACCATGAGCCAGATTTAGTAACAACACAAAACCAGCACCACCTACTCCCAAAACAGTACATTTAGCACTACCTTTTACAATATATACATCCCCATTAAACATTAACTAAAAATCTATTCTTTAATGCATTTTAAATATTTTTTTCTTTTTATAGACAATTGTGTAATAGGAATATTGCACTCCAGGGTATGTGTCGCTCTGGGATAAAGTCACATCTTGGGTGTTGGATGCACTCTGCTTGCAAACTCATGCCCAACCACCCGAGGTGTGATGTTATCCCAGAATGACACACACCCTGTTGTGCATTATTCCTTTGTTATGAACTGATCAGAAAATTCGAGGATGCTGATTGGCCGAGAGGTCTTTGAAGCTGTGATGATAACATGCTTCATACTCACGACTTCAAAAACCTCTGGTCACCACCCTCCTCACGGCAAACAAATGCTTCCTACTGTACTCCCCCACATCCCTCAGTTCACCAGAATGCTTGCCTGGAGGGAGGAGCATGTCAGACCTAAAATTTATTTAAAATTTGATAACCGAGAAAGGCACCATGAGCAGAGCTCATTTCCAGATGTGACCGGGGATAAGGGTACAATACAGAAGATAAACAAAAAGTAAGAATAAGTTGCATGGTAATATAGTATACATACAAACAGTTGTACAAATGACAAATACATGTGATGACCCGTATACCCGATGCCACAACGACTCCCCAGAGCAAAGACCACCACAGCGACAGGAATACGACCAAAATCTGCCTGTTGCGTGATGGTCTCCAGGGAAATGCCTTGCAGGGTGTTTCGTCCCTGGTCCAACTCTGACTCAGAGTTGGAATCCTAGAGACTGAGGGGTGTTGGAGCAGAGCCCCATACATGGGGAGTTCAGGGGTCACAGCCCCCGATGAAAACAGGGGCATCTCTGATGCTGCATTGCCAACAGTTGGCAAGGCGGCTGTCACTGTCGGGAATGTCTCCAGAGCCGCTGTGGCTGCGGCATGGTAAAACCATGATGAACAGTGAGTATTTACAATTATATGCAATATAATATATCAATATACACAACAGGGGTTGTATAGGTAATCCAGCAGGTTAACAGTAGGGAATCAACTATACGGGAATATGGTCCTGTGACATCTTCATTGCAGCACCATACATCGCTCTGCCAGAAGTGGCACAACGTCGACCGAGCCATGCTCCTAAACTGGAAAAAGTAATCCCCATAAAACTGCCAGTATTATGTGACACAATTCATAGATTCATAGATTGTACAAACTTGAGGGCATGACCCATTTAGAACTCCCCATCATGATACCTAACGGCAGAGGGAACATTTTTGTCTCCCATGTACAGATCAAATCTACTTTTGAATATTTCTATATTTTCAATTGTTACAATCCCCACTGGTAATGTGTTCCATATAGGCGGAAGTCTTTGTGTTAGAAAGTTTTCTTTGTGCAGTTTACACATTTCAGTTTATATCCTCAACTTTTGTGATCTTGTGCACTCTAGAGGTGTTTGCCTAATCATACTGTTTAGGTCAAACTGAGTTTGTCTTTAAAGGCCTTGTAGGCCCAACAGAGTTCTCCTCTTAAAATTCTATAATCCAGACAGTACGGGCTATCACGTGATGAGCTGTTTCTGAATAGACGTCTTCTGTGCTGCTCCGAGGCCCCATTAAAGATAAAAGACAGAATAAAACCTTGGGACCTAACAAAGGAACTCGAAATAGTGTATTTCAGTCGGTGAGGAGCTGGAGACTTGAAGTTTAGTGGGTTTTGTGCTGGTGCAGAGCGTCGAGATGGGAAAAAGCGAGAAGTTTACACAAACAGAGTGCTCAGGGCCGTAGTAATAGGCCAAGCTACAACACCGAGATGGAAGTAGGTGTGGTGGAGCTCCCTTGCATGAGATTCGCTGCACCAAGAGACAAAGCCCCAGTCCCACTCCCCTGATCAACAGGATGAGGAGACAGAAAGCGATGGGGATGCCTGCAAAACAACTGAGGACATACAAGAAATTAAACAAATGTTGCAAGGGTTGGTGCTGGATCTTGCAACAGTGAAGCCAGCATTGAAATCGCTGGCACAGAGAATGGAGATGCAGAAGTCTGGATTTCCTCACAAGAAAGGAAAGTCTCAACAATCGAGCAGGAGTTGGTGGTTGTCAGAAAACAAGTTAAGAAACTTGATGAAAGAATGGAGGATCAAGAATCAAGAAGTCGGAGAAACAATCTGATTTTAGCAGGTTTACCAGAGAAAGCGGAAGGGTCGTTTGTGTTTCCTTCATGCAAGATCTACTGCTTAAATTGCTGGGCCCTACACCATTCGGGAGGCCCATAATCTGGAAAGAGCACACAGGGCACTAAGAGAGATGCTGCGCCAGGCACGACTCAGTAATAATCATGCGATTTCTGAATTATAAAGAAAAATCACATGTGCTGTTTACTGCTAGACAAAACAAGGCTTTACAGTGGAATGGGGCATCTTTATGGTTGTTTCAGGATCAAACTCCATCGGTCAGGGAGAAGTAGAAGGAATATGCTGAGATTAAAAAAGCTGTATCTTGCAGGAATTAAATTCGATTACAATATCCAGCAATGCTGATGGTACAACTGCAAGCTGGGGAGAAGAGGTACTTAACGTAGCGATGATGCTTTAGAAGGCCTAAGAGTGGAATTACCAGAGTTATTCAAATCGCCGGCTTGAACGAACTCGATAAGAAGGAGCTGGTTTATTTTCAAAAGTTGAGACTTTGGAGAATGGAAGGACAAAATAAGCTTTCAGTGATACATAAAAGCAAAGACTATAAGAGGTGGACCGAACAGTTTTAATAAGTTGTCTAGATATGAAGGGACATAGGAGGAGGGGAGTTGAAATATAGATCAATGGGGCTCAAGCAGGCGGCAGATAAAGGTTGGAATGGGAGGAATATGGGTCAAGAAAGTTGGAGGCAAAGGGTAGAGCTTAAGATATAAGGGCTACGTGGGGCTATTATAGCTCAGAGAATATAGAATCGACAGAGAAGGGGGATAGAAAGGAGACTGGGGGTGTTGATATACTGCTTAGTTGAAGTCATGAGGGTGGCAGACAGGTGGAAATACTTAGTGGTTGGAATTTTGAACCTGGAGATAACCGAGAAGAAGCGGGAAGGGAAGCCTAGAAAAGGTGAGAGAGTGATAGAAGGGAGGAAGGAAAGATGGGCATACAATAGAGGGTTTTAGTTTCCTTTTCTTTCCTTCCTTTTAACGTTCTTGTTAGGTTTTGGTGTTAGTTAGCTCTGGAAAGGCCCTAGGGATGCTTATTAATCGGAGAGGGCTGAGGGGAAGCACAGTAAGGATTCATCCATGATCCGATATCCTATGGGAGAACGATATAGGATCGGGGCAAGGGGTGGAGGGTGGTTAAGGGATCTGGAAAGAGAGAGTCACATCAAGGGCATGAGGGGACTTAGACCGTGAGAAAGCACAATGTAATGGTTTCAACATAATACTCTTGCTGAATGGAAAATGTCATGTGTTAAAATAATTTCGTGGAACATTAAAGGATTAAGGGTAGGCGTAGCGAATAGTAATTCTGAGACACATTGCACAAATGGGGGCTCATATTGCTGCCGTACAAGAGAATCATTTGTTAACAGATGAGCTGAGTTGTCTTAAGCGGTTATGGGTGGGGCAAGTTTATGGGGTAGGTAGAGAGAGCGAAAGGAGGGTGGCGATTTTAATCAAAACAACCTGCCCGTACAAGATAGAGAGAGTGAATTCAAGGAAGATGGTAGAGGGATTTATCTCTCTGGCACTTTATTTGGTAAGGCAATTGTTGTTGCTTCAATCTATGGACCGACACCCTCAGACCCGGACTTTTTGCCACAGTAGAAAGGGATATAGGGGCTTTGCTTCGCAATCTCTTATTTAGCAGGAGATTGGAATACATATTGTTGCAATCAAGAAGATAGGATTCCACTGTAGAGGGGCCCCTGTCTGGGGCTCAGATTGCCCGGAATAGACTATTGGAAGCTACAGCGTTAAACTGACCTGATCAAGATTTATCCTGCAGAGGGCAATAATATGACATTTTACTCGGCCCATAGAAGTAAATCTCGTATTGATTTCTTTTTAGTAAACAGGGAGGTGCTCAGAGAGGTTAGGGAGGTGGCAACAGGCGGTAGAGTATTTTCTGACCACTCCCTATTCATCTGACTTGGGAAGCAAGCCCTGTCCCCTGAGACCATATAGGTGGAGGCTAAATGATTCCTTTTGCGAGAGACTTCAGTGGGAAAAACTGGAGGAGGCCCTTGTCGAGATTAAGCAACAACAGTTACCCATGCTGCAAGATCAAAAGTTGGCATGGCCAACATGTAAAGTACTGTATTGGGGTAGTGCAGGGATTAGCAGTGCAGAGGATTAGGTTGAGAAGGGCAAAAGAAGATTTTATTTGGGGGCAATCGAATCGTTGGACGCACAGGAAGGACAATCTGGGGAGATTGATACTGAACTTAAAAGCCTAAGAGGAATGGTCGGAGATCTCGTATGGCAAGGTGGAATTTTGGTTGGGAAGATTAAAGCCAAATATTTATTACAGGGAGATGTACCGGGCGATTATTAGCAGCCAGGGTCAAGGAATGGGAAGTAAATAGAACTGTTACCTCGATGCAATATAAGGGAAAGATTATAACAGATCCCAAGAAATGACGGATGCATTTGCATTCTATTTTAAAGAAATATATCAAGCAAGAAGCATCGTAGAGAGGATGAAATTGGGGCATTCCTGGGGAATCCGCCCCTGTATTAGACCCAAGGCAAGTGATGGAGCTGGCGGCTCCCATAAGAGTGGCTGAGATAATTGAGGTGGTGCAGTCTTTGCCTGCTGATAAAACTCCGGGGCCAGACGGTCTCACAGCTAAATTTTACCAGACACATTTACATACGATACTTCCCATTCTTTTAAGATTTTTGGTACATTAATGCAGGAGGGGTGAACCATCCTCCACTCTACCAGGTGTATATTACCTTGGTTCCCAAACCAGACAAACCTAGGGATCTACCGGCAGCTATAGGCCCATAGCATTAATGAATCGAGATATTAAGATACTTACTAAAATCTTGGCTAATAGAATCTTGCGAGTTGCATCGAGTTTGATTAGTCAAGAACAGGTGGGATTCATGCCAGGAGGGGCACAGGATGCCCTTAGGAAATTACATCATATATTAAGCTATGCACCCGGATTCTCAGCTACCCTTAGCCTTGATATCAATAGACGCGAAAAGGCCTTCGATAGGGTCTCCCACCTTTCTCTTTGCAACGATGGAAAAGATGGGCTTTCCACAAGTTTTGCTCAGAGGGATGAAAAATTTATATGCAGCCCCAGCGGCTGGGGTACTATGTATTGGTTATGTTTAGCAAGAAATACGGCTGGAAAAGGGGACCCTGACAGGATGCCCTCTCTCCGATCCTGTTTAACACATACTTAGAGCCCCTGTTGAGAGCTATAAATATGGATGAACATATCAAGGGGTTAGAATAGGGGAAGGAGTTAAAACTCTCAGTTTTGCGGATGATGTACTCTTGCACTTACAGGACCGGTTACAAGCTTCGAGAGGCAGCAGAGCTAATAGAGCAATTTTCCAGAGTTTCAAATTATAAATTAAATCTGAATAAGACTCAGATCCTACCACTAACACCATATGTGTACAGGGCAGATTTTTGCACCATTGCGGTTAAAATGGAGGGCAGATAGGATCAAACATTTGGGCATTTGGATTACAGCGAATAGGGAAGTGGGGGCTGACACAAATCTGGAGGGGTGATATTAGTGATTAAAGGAGATATAAGGAGATGGAACAAACTGCCTCTGAACTTCACTGCCCGACTGGGACTTATAAAATGAACTTGTTGCCCCAGCTGTTATATGTAGTGCACCTTGTACCATATAGTATTCCTGAAATTTGGTTTGATAGAATTAGGAAGTTAATTTCAGAGTTTCTGTGGAATGCTAAACTCCTAGGAAAAAGCACATGACTTTGTGCCTACCGCCAGCAATGGGGGCATGAAACTGCTGGACCTTCAAATATACTATGTGGCGGGTCAGCTGGGTTATATGAATCGATGGGTTAGGAATTTGGATGGGAGACCTGTGTACCTACATGGCTGCAATTAGAGAGGCAACTGTTAAAGGATCTCAACCTCACTCCAGAGGCATTGTTATATGCCGATGTGAGAAAAGATCCTGGAAAATACAGGGACTCCAATGGGGAAGTCAGTAGGAGCTTGGTGGTCGCTTTCTTACCCGCACAAAGAAAGGACCAAATGAAAACTATAGACCAACCTATGCTGGGTAATCCTAATTTTGTAATTGGGGTAAGGCAATAAGTAGAAGGTGGGCTGAGCAGTTGAAGGGCCTGAGAGTGGAGGATCTTACCCAGGGCAATAGTGTAGATCTAACTAATTGTTGTGAAGGAATGCCCTTTTTGCAGACTACAGCTTAAACAAATGATGGAAGGGTACAGAAGAGGCTTGGGGTTTTACGGATAATTCCTTTACTTGGGACAAGCTAAGGGCAGTTGACTTGAAATCACACTCTCTATCTCAAATTTATAAGGTGCTCCTGGAGTATATTGGTCCGAATTCACCTGTAAATGTTTCTTACTGGGACAATAAGATGGCTCCTCAGAGCTTGGCTTGGAACAATATTTGGAAAAGCAGCAAGTATATACCTATACCTAAATACAAGTTGCAGTATTTCATTGTTTCTAATTTGTATTTTACCCAGTAAAACTATGTGATAGAAAACTTAGACAGACAGACCTGTGTTTCAGATGCAAGGAAGGAATAGGCGACCTCTTGCATGTGGTGTGGGAATGTAATAAAATATTGATTTTTGGGGTGCAATTAAATGCCATATGGACCCATTGCTAGACTACTCAGAATTATACTTCAGAAATATGTGTACTAGGGATTTTACAAAAATAGCGGTGCTATACCTAAATATCATGTTGCTTTGATGGCAGCGGTGGTTAAAGCCTTTCTGGTACAACACTGGAAGGATGATCTTGTTTACTCTTATGATAATTGGGTGAGGATATGATGGTGGCCTTGGGTAGAGTAAAGAGGCATCTGTATATGGAGGAGGAAAGGGTATATTCTAAGAGATGGGCAAAATTGGAGCGATCTATTCACTACAGGATATAATGGCCCAGGCATGAGATCTGTCTGTCAGATTGTGAGTAGCACAAGAGTGATATAATATGGCAAGAAGTAGGTAGATATGATATTAGGCTGTTTTATGGCATAACATGAATAAATGCCTGTTAGATACTGAGAGTAAACCATAAGTGGGTAGAACAACGAATAAGGTCTGTCAAGATATATTGGGGATGGGGACTCTCTCTTTCCAGGGGCTCTACAAGGACCCACCTTATAGAGGGAATGCTGTATAAAGGGAACTGATGAAAGAGGCCCAGGGCTGGATGGTGGAGGCAAGGGTAAGGAGGTTATATCAATTCGAGGGTTGTATCTGAACAAAAGGATGTCATAAAATAGTGGGTCGGAAATAAAGCAAAGGTCGGAAAATTGGTTCCAATTGAAATGTATGAATATGGGTGGGATGTAAATAGTTTCACGAGTCAGTTTGGGACTGTGTACCCTGGTTCCTGGTATACATCTGTATGTCTAATAATGAAAAAGCAATAAAAGTTACTTTAACAAAAAAAATAAAAATTCTATAATCCAGGGACTATAGCCCCATATTTTTAATTGGCCTTTGTATCCCACAATTGTTGCTTTACAACCTTTTTGGTCAAATTATATTGGACTAATTTGTGTATTTTTACCTCTAATTGATGTAGGGGAGCAAAAGGGCACAGTATTCCAAGTTGTTTTTACTAAACTGGTATAGAATGGGATTATGACATCTGGCTTATGACTTTTAATATGTTTAAAAATGCATCCAAGAATCCCATGGCATTATTTTGCAGTTTGATTTGTATGTGTACTGAATTTTAATTGTTTGTAATGGTAACCCAAGATCCCATTCTGATGTTGTAAGCTGTAAGCTGTAAGCTATAAGTAAGCTGTAATTTTATATAATTTATTGTGTAACTTGCCTGGTTATTATTTTTCTCAAAATGCATCACCTTACACTTTGTTATGTTAAAGGTCATTTTGTTTTCTACTGCCAGGTAGAAAGATTATTAAGGTTTTCCTGCAGGGTATTAATAGCTGAGATATGATTTATAATGCACCCTAACATACTATCATCTGCATATTTCTGTATGCATACTCCGTCATCAGTTTGCATACCAGAGATCATAATGTTAAACAAAGTTGAGCCAGCACAGATTCCGAGGTACTCCACTGGTCACATCTCTGTTGTAGATTGTCTTACCTTAGTCAAATTCCTGACAACTGTGTTGCCTGAGTGATGTAAAATTGAGCCACACTAGCACTATTTCCACAGCATGAAAGTGCATGACTTTCTAGTTACAAAAAAAAAACTTGAAAACCACAGTCATGGTGTCAACATGCTCTAACTGCCAACTACAAAAAGAAACAGGAAGTCAAACATCTTCACCGGTCCCAGACCAGGCAGTGGGACCAGGAGAAATGCACAAAGAACATAATTAATATGAGAGCAGTGCTAGAATCTTAGTCATGACAGTTACAACAGCACCACCTGCTGCCCAGAGCTCTCAAGAACTATTTTGGTTAAAACATACTCCTCCAACATCTCCATAGAAGCATTTTCAGAAGGTTTTAAATGTTTTTTCATTGTTTCAAGGATATCATCACTTCTCGGGTACTGGACACACTCGGCCTGCGGCTAGTGCCCATCACCAGGCGTGTATATCCTATGATATCACACCCTGTCATGCCTTGTTGTTTAATGATAATATGGCTTTTAATTAATTTACCTCACTCACTCCCTTAGCCACATCTAACAATAAATACAAAGGTACTGTATTTTGAAAATGTCCAATATTTAAAAATAGGAATATTACCTTCAGTTGGAGGCCTCACTTGCTCTACATCTCAACAAAGATGACCTCCCAGAGCAGCATACTGGCTTCAGTTCACTGAACCAATCAGCCCAGCACTCCTGATCAGGGACACTGGTTTACGGGGATTGAGAATGGGCATATTCCGTTTTGCATTGTAAAAAGCGGTATTGTCTGAGTATCTGCTAAGCCTAAATCCGGTTTACGGTGTTTGGTTTATGTACTTTATTTAACAATTTTTAACTCTGCTAACATGCATCTTAGCAATTTTGACCTCTGCTATTGCACATCCTTCCATCCTTGTACCAATTTAAAGTTATTTTAGGTACAAGATGTGATGACAACAACAACACTACAGCCCCTGTCCCTAAGGTGTGATGGAAGCAGCATTATGACCCCATCCCTCAGGTGCGATGGCGGCACCAACAGCACTATGGCCCCCATCCCTTTGGTGTGATGGCAGCAGCAACAGCACTATGACCTCCCTCCCTCAGGTGTGACAGAAACAGCAGCACTGCGGCCCCTATCCATAGGTATGATGGCAGTAGTACTACATTCCCCATCCATCAGTGGTGATGGCAGAAGTACTACAGCCCCCACCCCTTTGGTGTAATGGCAGTAGCAACAATGCAGTCCACATTCCTCTAGGATGATGGCAGTAGTGACATCACTATGATCCCTTTCTTCAACACCCACACCAGACATGCACAAGTTACAAATGACTTGGTCTCTTTGCTTTAGAACTCAGATGTGAATTAATCGGAACCATCACCGCTAAGGTGGACTACCTTTGTTTTTTCCTATCTATAATTTAACTGCCTGAATTGGATTTCTGCCTGTGACATCGCAGACCAGGTTTAGAGAAAAGACTTGGGTGTTGGAGGGCCAGCTCATGGGTGAAGGTTTGAGTGTCCAATGACCACTCACCTTCTCCTGGGAGGGAGGGTGGGTTCACAGCTCAGCATTTGAAGGCCCCTGATGGAGGCCAGAGGCATGACAACATGTCAGCCCTCACTGCAGGAGGGAGCGTGATGGACATCGGCTTGTGCCTTGACATCATGTGGCCTGTCACACTCCCAAGAAAATGGGAAAACACCTGCTGACCAACCAAAGGACAGCTGTTGGTCCCTCCATAAGCGGAAGTCTCAGACATGTGTCTTTTCTGACCCCTGCCATGCCCAGGATACACAGAAAACTCTTTAGGGCAATTCTTCTCCCTGGTAGCCTCCTACAGGGGTAGGGCCCCACTCAATGAAGGGTTACTTTGGGTTATCTGGTAGCACAGCAGTAAGAGGCAGTGGATGGTGGTTGGGACTCAGCAGCGGAGGTAGGGGGCCTTGGCAGGCCTGAAGGAGTGGATGGCCAGGGGTAGAAGGAGCAAAAAAACCTGCTTGAATTTGCTTCTTTGAAATACAGTGTCTTCACCTAAAAAATCCATACGTGATTAGTGGAGGACGTTCAAATGGATTTATGCATCTCCCAGACATGTGGATGCTTTTTTTTACTAATGTGTCCATGAAAGGGTGTCTCCCAGTTTTCATGTCTTTGTTCAGATGTGACTTGAGCATCACTCTGCCCACCAGCATCATACAGCCCTGGGTCTTACCTTCTGTATGTCATTGAACGTGCTTTCAAAATCCACCGGCCAAACATAAGTACACTTAAATACTTAACTTTTGCTTTTGTTGAAGCAGTCTATCAGAAAACTTTGTTGTCACAGAGGCTGAAACACCAGGTGGAAAAAAGGTGCAAATTATCCAATTCACCTAAATGGGGTGCTAACTGTGAAGTATTTTCATAAGTAGTAAGGCAGTTTCTTCTTTGTGAACATACTTTCATTCAGACTAGTTTTCATTCAAACAACTGAGGATTTTGGATGGCCCTGCTGATTATAAACTTGAATAAGCTAGTTGGTAACAGTGATCCTACGTTTAGCAATCTACCACCTAGATGCTTATATGCAAAAATAGAATATAAACCCGACTAAAATCTAAAACAAGCTTATAAAACACATAAAATGTATCTGAACATTTATCTTTACCTATACAAAATCATTGCAGCCCAAGTAAAACTCAGGTAAATTACATGGTTCCCTGACTACTATTATATGATGTAGTAAACATATATTGTATTTTTTTATATTCTTTGTAAAGCAGGCAAGACCCACTAGGCAGAACTGCCTGTTTTCAGGAGTGACCTAGAAGCATTTGGGATGTTAACTGACTTGCTTGGAGTCACATAGTATGCAAGTGGAGGTTGTGGGAATCAAACCCAGGTCTGGTGGATGTACCCAGTTCATTCACTGTTTGTTACTCTAACCACTAGGCATGGGTGGTTAAACTGAATGGCTGATTACAACAAAGCAGTGCTGTGATTTCCTTACTGACTCTATATGCAGCAAAGCAGAAAGAATACAAAGCACAGCAGCATTCATTTTAAGATGCTGAAATCTGGGTCAGCCAGCTGACACTACGGTAACACTATTGCTTGCAATGCCAGCGACCAGGGTCAGAAGCAAACTCGAGTTGCTGGAGGTCTGGCCAGGGAGTAGGATCGAGCACCTTGGGACTGCCCTCCTCCTCCAGGGAGGGTCAGCTGCAGGTCTGCTGCTTTACCACTACCTGTGTGACCACGGGTGGTGATGCAATGGTGCTGCAGAGTGATCAGGAGGGAGGACGCTAGCCAGGATCTGGAGCAGTGGCATGTTTCTATGTGACCTACCTCCTTGGATCTCTGTAGTGCTGGTGCCCTCAGGGACAAAGGCCAGAAAACCAGGAACAATCACCCCACATTGACTACTGGCAGAAGGGATCCCAGTGCCCCAGACTTCATAACCAGGCTCCATGAGGGACCCACTGAGCTGCCCAACACACACTAGGGAGTGTGGAGGGGTGATCTGGGTCCTTTCCTTCCACCTGGGGAGGTACAATCCAGGCAGGATGGGGCAGGACCACAGGAGCGCCTGAGCATTACCTGGGGGTGAAGCTAGGGGATACCCAGCCTAGGGATCTCTGAAAAGTGGAGACTGATGCTGAGAAGGGGACATAGAAGAGAAAATAAAAAAATTTTAAAAGATGCTGAAATCTTAGAGATTTTGTGCAGTGACATACAATTTCCGTGAGGCACCGGTACAAGAATTCAAAATCCATAAACCAAGCAGGATTCCGTGATTGTTACCGGTGTTACAGTAAAATGGAAAACCAGGGTCCCTGCTCCTGATTGCACAACACAAACCCGACTTGTTGTTCCACAGTCAACATTTCCACAGATTGCAATTCTGCTTGAACTGCTCAACTACTGAAAGCTGAAACAGAAAGTTGTCATAAGAGAGTGAAACAATTAATTTAGAGTATATCAGGCACACTAAGAAATGGCATCAAATTCTCATGCTGCTAACGCCATTCATCTGCTCCAGAGGGAAGGGAATCATTTCAACAAGTCAGGGAGAGATAAAGAGACACACAGTGATAGAGAGAGACAGCTAGAAAGACAAAGATGAAGACTGAAAGAGAGAGAGAGACCATTCAGAGAGGGAGGGGGAGAGAAAAGAGGGGGGAACAGAAGACAGAAACCTCACTTTTAACTTCAGCTGCCAAACGCAGTAATATAGCTCTCTCCAATGACATAAGACATAAATGGCATGACAGTCAAGCGGATATTTTAAACTTTTTTACTTTTACTTTTTTTTCATTTTAGAAATTCCTTAATGGTTTATTTTTAATAATTTTACCTATTTTATAAGTTCAATATGACACTCTAGGCTGTTGGTTTATTTTCCTGAACCACACTTACAGGTTGTTGAAGGCACTTGATGCAAGCACCTTGTATCCTACAAAACATCTGGGTTTTTGGTTCAGGAAAAAAAGTGTAGTGTCTTGTTGCTTAAGCTTGGTCAGATAATTCCCATTTTATTTTACAGCAGAATGTGTAAACTCAAAGCATGTTTGTTTGATTTCTATCAACTTGCTCCAACTTGTATTACCCCATGGTCCAGTGAATGTCCTAGCATTCTACAATCTCCCTCTTCTAGATTAGTAAAGGGTGTCAGATAAGTATGCTGCATTGTTCTTAAAAACTTGGCTAAGTGATCTGCTGTAAAGCCTGGTGTCTGAGGTTACTAAAGGTACATTTCTACTGCAGGACAATATGTAGTACTTCCAATAGAGTCATGTGCTGCTCTAATTTTCTTTAGAATAGATGAGATGGATTTCCAAAAGTCTTCATACAGGCATAATTCCCAAATGTGAGTCATGCCAACATTAAAAGAAATGCACCAGCACATTTTAATTTATTTTCAATTATTTTATGCACTTGCAAATATTATACCTTCATTACAGGCAAAACAAATGATGCATACATCATACATTAATGCATTCATCAATGTCATAAAAGCCAAAAGTTGCAAATTGTGGAAATTGCACAAGAAACAAAAATACTAGTTCACTTTTGTAAATCTAGCACATTGTCTTTTCCTTCGAAAAGAAGTGTGTGAAGTGCACAAAATTCACTTAAATCAAATCACAATGTTCCACCACTTTGAAAAGTTAATCCCACTCACAAAGTGTCACTTTGCAGTATAGAATCAACTTCGAAAGTTGCTTTTGAAAACTTTAGTAGTAAAGCTGACTTCCTAGGCAGTGTTGTCTGGAAAGCAGATCAAAGACAGGAAAATCCCTGCAGAAATCGCCAAGAGGTGCTCTGCTCATTATTATTTTGTTTTGTAGTTAATCATCTTTATTAAAGACATTTCCAGAACAGAAAAACAACAGCTGTAGTCATTCAAGGTAAAGTAATCATCCAGACAAAATGCAAGATAAATAGAGCATGTTTCATTATACAGAACAATACTATTATAGTGTATGGGAGAGCTTTGTTGTTTACTGAATTCAGTATAAAGACAGGGTTGTTGTACCATAAATGTGATGGAATATTGCTGCTATACCATCCTGAGTATGTCACATCGATAGTACAACAACACGAAACATCCTTGCGCATGCACATTAGGCAACGCCAGCTCCAGTGTAAACATCCACAAGGAGGACAGATCTATTTTGATCATGGGGAAGCAGCCACAGAGGTGAGATCTTTTCAAAAAGACAGCAGCGCTGATGAAGGACACAGTCTGATGTGCGGCATAGGTGGGTAGCATCATATTTAATTTAAAAGCGTTAGTCTGTGACATCAGGAGAACATGGACCGAGCAGGGCTTCTTCTTGGGGCATTGGGGGAGGCATGGGCAACAGTACAATGCTCACTAAGAGTTTGAGGTAAATACAGCCACAATCAAGAACTGTTCAGCTGATGCCCTTGCACTATATAAGACAATGGAGGGCATCAGTTGGACAACAACACTACATTCACTTCTCGAGGTTCCATGACAACTGTAAACCTCTCAGAGCTTCACTCTTGAGGTTTACTAGGTTGTCATGGCAACTCTCAAAGTGAATGCAACATTGATGTTAACTGATGCCCATCCATTATCCTCTGTGTTATAGTAATGGTAATACAGTGAACACTCAGTCATAACATTATCAGCTCTACAGTATGAAAAACCAATCTGATTGGATTACCTTACATAAACATACAACAAACCAGCAGAAATGGTTGGGAGCAGGTATGATCAATGTGGCTTTCCAAGGGGTCACAATAAATCTTTTCCTTCAGTAAGAAGAAATCTTGTGTCAATGGAGCACAAGGTGTTAATGTTTGGGGCCCAACATCGGTAGAAAGAGGGTAGTAAATGTTTAGCTACTTGAAACATACAGGACATTATTGCCAGGCAGGATATGGCTGTCCTTCACTCCACAAAGGGTACTTCAGCATTTCTTCATTAGTTGTGCAGTAAGTATTTTATTTCCTCCCATAGCTACCAGCCATAGGAGTTTGGGGTCATACCATTGGATCCTTCAGGGAGGAATAGTGAGGAGGAGTGTTTGTTGGAAAAGTTGTAAATCTGGACCCTGTACATCCTTACAATCTCATTGGACAAAGTCCATAAAATTCAACAAGGCTGGGCACAATCATAAAATCTGATATAGTGACCCCCAGGGCATTGCAATGACAGCAGCAATCACCTTACATGAGCCCAAGAGAATGTAGCTTGGTGGGTGCCCTAAACCAGGCATGAAGTATGGAGCACTTTGTTCTGAATTAAAAGACTATGGGGATCAGGAGGGCCTTGTGGGCAGTATGCGAGCAGATGTGCTATGTTTCTTGTGGAATCATAAGGTTAACAGATTGTTCCCATTGCTGACATGCTTTATTGGTTCTATCTGGTATTACTTCAATTATACTTCTGTAAATTCTGCTGGTCCTGCCTCGAATAAGCCTGATCCACCCACTTAGAGGAGGAGTACAGAAGATGAGTTTGTTGGCACTTTGTTTCAGTCTAGGTGTCAGCACACTTATTATTTGCAAATATTTCAAAAAACAGAAGCCAGGAGCAGGTATCTGGTATGCAAATTTTCAAAGGAGTCCAGATATAGAGTGCCAGTGTGAAAAGATCCTTGATGTTATGAATTGCTGTTTTGCCAGCATGACCACAAGACTGGATTTTGGTCAATTCAGACAAAAGGATTACTCCACAGGAAGTCTTTGTCCATGGAGCAATTGGAGCTTTGTCATCTTAGTAATCTGTGACCATATAACAAATTTAGGTGGTGGTGCATATAAGAGGACTGCAGCAGAGAACTCCTCACAGATGTTGTGCTCTATTTTTATGATAGGTGTTCATCGCCAAGGGCTAACTGAACCTTTACTAGTTTACCCCTTGAAGGTTGGTGATGGGCATATAACCAAGGTAAGTTTCAGTGACTCCATTTCCAGTGGAAGCATAGTTTGATGTAACTGTGGCAAAGGTGTATCCTTTCAAAGAAACTCATAAAGTTGCCAGTTTTCTTGAACCTTAGTGGAGAAATGGAGATGGGCAGGTGGGACAGACAGTGAAGCAGGTTGGGCGGTGCAACAACTTGAAACAGAAGCGTTTCCTACCAGGGACACAGTAGATTTAGTTTGCTCCAGCTTTTGCATTCTGCCAGCACTGGGTCATTGGGTTTATTGTGCATATCTGTGATAAGTCTGGAGTTAACTGGATTTGCAGATATTCAATAGAACGGAGGGACCATTTAAAACCTAAATCTGTAAAGGGAGATTGGGACTTTTATTACAGAGAGGTAAGACCTCCATTTTAATGGGGTTATTTTTAGCCCTGAAACATATCTGAACTCCAGAAAGTGTACAGCAAAGGTTGAGGCCCTAGTGAACACCTAATATTAGGACCAGAAGGTCATTTATGTACAGTTCAGTGTAGTCTTTGAAGCATCCTACTGTCATTCTAGTGATGTAGGTGTTCTGTCAGATGACTATTGCCATTGATTCAGCAGCTAATATGAAGAGTAAAGGTTACATTGGGCAGCCCTGCTGGTGTCCTTCAGTAGCTGGAAAGGAGGAAAGTGTATTATTTGTAAATACCCTGTTCGAGGGATGAAAATAAAGCATCCTGAAACATGCTCTAAAGATGGGGCTAAAACCCATCTTTTCCAGTAAAAAGTGAGATACCATTACTCCACCAACAGGCGTCAGGGGTGTGACTTGGGATCATCGGATGTAATGCTTATGCCATTCCACCCCACCCCCACCCTGCAGCCACTGACAGGCATCGTGGTGTAGCTTGCACTGTTCAGCCACAAAGTTCACCTCACATTCCTATAATGCACCCACGTCAGCGTATTTCCTTATGGAATGGGTAAGTATAATACCCAAAGCACACCCGACACTTGTCAGTGTCTATAGGGTAGGGTGGTACAATAGCATAAGTGTTATAACTGATGACCCAAAAGGCACACCCCAATGCCTGTTAAGCTCTACAGGAGAGGTGGGTTTGACATCACTTCAATACTTCTCTGCCATTCCTATTATGCGTCTCTAGCTCCAGCACTGCCAATGCCAGTGTGACAACATTCGGCATTGACAAATGCTTGTTTTTAAGAATGGGACACGACTGTGGGCTTCTATTCCCACCCACTCACTAAATAATTTGTGAGCCTCTGCAACAACCAGTTTGATCTCCTACAAGAGTAAAATCTGTGTTTTCAGCTTTTATGAAAGGGTCTAGTACTGTCTTACTGTATATTTAATAGGTGAATTTCATCCTTGGATGTTCCAGGATATATAGTGAATACCAATCATAAAGGGAAGGAAGGGGTTGAGAGTGACAGAGCATCTGATATCAAATGTGCTGCATCCAGACCTGAGGTCGAACCATCTAGTCCTCATATGGGACTATCTAAATCAGATATACATACTATTTCAAACATACATGTGGTATAGTCCCCAGTGGAATACTGATGACAAACACAATGAACAACAGTTAAACACAAAATATAAGGTGTCTTGTGGAAAAAAAAAACTTAGGACAACTGGAGAAGCTACGAGATAACTGAATATTATCCAGGTAATAGTCTATGGTAATCAAGGAGAGCCATGGGTGACTGGGAAAACCACTGCAGATGTGGAATATAGGAGTCAGGAGATGACGTATTGTGAGTACTGGCATCCAGGAATAAACTTACCGAGGATCAGTGAGATGGACAGCAGTTGAGTGCTCTCTGTCCTGGGGATTGGATACTACCAACAGCATACTTGTGTGGAGGTGATTATCTACTAATGGAAACCTGACTCAGTTGGACGGTACTCCCTTCAGGTATGCAGTAGTTATATGAAGGCACATAAGGTATAACAGCAGTGAATATTCCCAAGCCCCCCTCCCGAATGCAATCTCTCCTGAAAATACAAGCACTACAATGCTTCTTTATATTTTATAAGCTAATAACATAACAGCACTGGACATCTGCACATTACTGTGTCTTGGGGATTCAGATGGAAGACTGCATTCCATGAGCTGAACTCTTAAGTCTGAACTGTATCATTAGAAATTCCAGCTGAAGTGTGTGTTGGGGGTTAGAAGATTTATACCACAACATGCAATAGGGGTCAGAGTCATTGTCATACAAGGGTGTATGTGTTCTGCCCAACTGAGAGGGAGCAGATTAAACTGAGAACTGCTTCATCAACAGGAGAAAAGCGCAATCGACTCCTTTTCAGTGCAGTCATAAAAGTGCAGTGGGGAGATAGCAGGTGAGGAGAGGGGCATCATCAAAATAGCAGGGGCTCTGGCCACCACCCATTATGGTTAACTTGCTGTGACATCCCCTGTCCATCTGTATACCTTGCTGCCAGACCAGTACTGTCTTGGGGAGGATTCCATGCAGGGGTCTCTGAAACTTGATCATTTCTGTGTGGCTGTGGAATATACCTTTCAGAGTGACTGATTATTTGTTTCACCAAGGTCATCCAGGTGTCCAGAGGTTCCATCGATAAGATCAAAGGGTGTACACCCTTCAACCACTATAGGATGCTCCTAACCATAGATCTGGTGTCAGAATATAAATCTTTCCCCTGCACACAGTCTGACAGCCATGGGATAAGTGAGCCATCAGGTGATAAAAGTGTAAACATAGCCTCACAGAGGTCTAGCAAAGTCTAGTAGAACTTGGATGGTGGACAATCAGGACCTGAGCAGTTTTGCCAAGACCAGAGCAATGCAGTCTATTGGAGGGACAGATCCCTGATTCTCAACCTATTTCCAGGTGCTAGCATTTCACACAGTATCCATAATAGAGTGACACTGAGGAGAGACTCTGTGTGAGGGGTAATGCATGTGAGTTACAGTTTATACAGTACTCAATGTGTGGAGCTGTAACAGCCTAAACAACAACTAGCAAAACATTTAAAAAGGCCTAACTGACAGGTAAATAATATATGCATAGTAACCTACAGTTTTTAATGATGTGAAGTGGGCTTTACAGGTGACTGGTGATGTTAGCATTTGTAGCCTTATCCTGACACTGAAAGTTCAAACTCCATTAAAATCACCTAATGACATCATCAGTGCCTCTGTAGAAATGAGGTGAGGCACAGGGGCTGGTATGACTCATCCAAACAAGATCAGAAGGTGGAGAAAACAATGCCCTTGTGGACAGGCCCTATCAGTTCAAAAACAAGGAGCCAGTACAGTAGTTGCTGCAAGTACTTTCAGGCTGGGCCCTGACACATGGGATGTACCTTCTTGGGAATGTGGCATTACCTGGCCCAGATGATGATGCACAGGCTGGGGATTGTATCATGGCTGCTTCAGTTGTCCAGGACTTTGCATGATGGGTGTGTCAGATAAGGTATGCAGATTCTTGGGCTGTGAAGGGGATCTGTGTACTCAACAGTTGTTTAGGGAGCTCTTAAGACCCATAACTTTTTGGGAATGGAGGAATCCACAGGCTTGCAGATGATGTGGATGAGGATTTCAAGACTTTGTTCCTTTTGCAGGAACATTTCCAATAGTCTCGCTGGCAGGTTTGCCCTCGTAGCAGTTCAGTGTCTAACTCTCCTCCTTCTGGTAACTGACCATTCTTTGATTGGAGGAGATTGCTAAGAAGGGCCAATGGCTTTAGTGTCCCCTCCATCCCTCCATGGAAGTCTGGAGGAAGGGCTGTAATGTCCATTGGGGTTGTGCAGTGGGTCAGTGGTGCCCCAGGTCCCAGTTGGATGATGCAGCATTGGCCCTGAACCACAGTTGGTGGATAAGGGCCACTGCAGCCTCTGGGCTATGACAGTGTTGCTGGACCCTGTTAACCATGATATCGTGGGGTGGTATTTCATGGCCAATTTGAAGCCCAGTTGTACGGTATCTACAGGTGTTAGTAAATGCCTGTGCTGCTGGCAAAGTTCTGAAGAAATCTTGGAATAGGCTGATGTGATTACTTTGACAGGATAGGAGGCCAGGAAGTCTGGCAAGTCGTAATATATTTTCTTTTATATGGTAGAGCAGGAATTTTGCTGATATAAGATGAAGCCTGGCAAATGGCAGGCTTGGAGGCCCGGGATTGGCGTGCTTGTTCAATATCAATGGGAGGCAGTGCTGTGTGTAAAGCAGCTCTGGAATAGCTTTTGAAGGAAATAAGACATGTCTCAGCCTTAATCCCCCAGAGAACTGACAAAATGGATATTATTCCATGGACTTGGTATTCTAGGACAATGACTTTGCTGAGGAGATATCTTATAGTGGTTGCCTGGTCTCTGAGGGCAGCTTGAGTAGTATGTTATGCTGTTTCAACAGCCACAAGTTCAGTTTTCATGGAGGCCACCCAGGAACTGGGACCTTCAAGTCAGGCATACATTTGATAGGTTGTACATTTTAAATCTGGAGGCTGCCAGTATAGCATAGAGTTAGAGCAATGAGCTGTGAATAAGCTTGCTACATCCAGCATACCTGGGTTTGATTCCAATAACCTCCACTTGCATTTTGTGTGACTCAGAGCAAGTCAGTTAATCTTCCCAGTGCTCGTTGGTCACCCTTGAATAGCGGCATTGTTTTGTTTAGTTTATTAATTCGTTAGAGGCTCTATCTCATTGAAACTCTAGCCACTTTACAGATACGAGGATAATATAGATAGGAAATAAAATATGCATAAAATATAAACAACCATAATAAGTTAAAAGGAGAAATGCTTTATTAAATAAAAGGTCTTGGATCCCTCTCAAAGACACTAACTGAGGTGGCCTCTCTAAGTAACTGAGGCAGTGAATTCCACAGGGTAGAGCAACACAACTGAAAAACCTGAGACAGATCACTTCAAATAGACCTAGGAATCACCAGAAGGCCTCCTCAGCTGACTGTAGTGACGAAGGACAGGTGGTAGGGCTGTAGGAGGTCTTGCAGGTAACCTGGCTGACCGTCCCTAGGGCTTTATAGGTCAGCCACCCGTCCTTGAAGGTGATCCACCACCCAATAGGAAGCCGGTGCAGAGGTGCAACACAGGCATTATGTGACATGACCTCAAAAGGCCACTCAACAGCCTGGCTGCTGCATTCTGCACTAGCTGTAGGTGATGAAGATCAGCCCCAATAGCCCTAGGTAAGGGCATTGCAGCAATCAAGCCATGACATCACAAAGGCATTGACTAGTGATGGCAGATCATTCAAGGAATCAAGTGTTTAATCCTGGCTATGTTTCTAAGATGATAAAAGCTACTCTGGACCATGGTCAACACCTGAGATTCAAGTGTTAGGCTGCTATCCAGCACAATGCCAAGATGTTTCACCTTAAGAGGCATGAAGCTGGGAGTCCCCAAGACTAAGCCTGATGACTCAACCAGCCTGCACATCAACCTTTGGGTGACAGATTCCACCACCAGTACTTCCATTTCATCCATATTTAACCTCAGTGAGTTGGTACTCATCCAGTCTTGGACCTCAGCAAGGCAACAACTGAAAACTGAGACCGTATTCTGTAGTTCAGGCATGAAAGACTGGTACAGCTGAGTATCATCAGCACAGCAATAAAAACCTCAGACTGTACCATCTTATAATGTCCCTTAGCAGTAGCATATATACATAAAACAACAGGAGGGACAAATGGAACCCTGTTGCACCCCATGGCAGGGGCAGTGGTGAGGAAGAAAGCCCTAAGTCCTCCCTCTGGATCCTGCCAGTGTGAAAAGAATGGAACCAGTTGAGGACCACACCAGAGAGTCCATAACGAATGTGTAGCTGATCCAAGAGCACCCTATGGTCCACAGTGTCAAAGCAACAGAGAGATCAAGGAAAACAATAACAGAATGCTCTCTATCCCTCACCACCTGGAGATCATTAAGCACCAGAACCAAGGCAGTTTCAGTACTGTGCCTTTTTCTAAAGCCTAACTGGAGAGGGTTGTAGATGTCGTGAATTAACAAACAGGCATCCAGTTGTAAAGCCACCACCTTCTTAATAACCTTCCCTAAAAATGATAGGTTAGAGACAGGTCTGTAGTTCACCAGGCAGTCTGGGTCTAGTGATGTTTTCAAGAGGGTCTTACCACAGCCTCCTTAAGGGTCCAGGAAGACCCCCATTGCTAAGAATATTGAACTATTCTAGTGAGGACCAGGCTGATGGACTCAATGCACACTACAAGAAGGTGCGTCGGACCTGACCTGGGTCAAGCTACAGTAGGTGGTCCTCAGCTCCTGGATGAATCTAACAACATCCTCATCCACCGATCAGTCAAAGTCAGACCAGACAAATGGAGTACCCACAACAAACACTGGCTTACCATTGCAAGCCCTAATGGAGGGTGTCTACGATCCCAGATCTGATAGAGGAGATCTTATCAGCAAAAACAGAGTAAACTCATCACACTTAGATTGTGAAAAGGCTCTAAAGGATTGAAGACCAGCTCGGTTATATAGCCTATTGACAGTCTGGAAGAACTGAGCTGCTCTGTAATTGCTGCAGCAATCTCCCTGGACAGGAACTCTATTATGGGAAATTGCTGTTTGATACTCTATAAAATGAGACATCAAAATAAGTTTGTTCCCATCAGATTGGAATCTCAGTCAGCAATGCTCCAACCTTTGGCCCCTCACCTTCAGCTCCCTGAGAGCCCAGTCAAACCATGTTGATCTCTTTGCATGAGGTGAGGGGCCAATCCTGGACTTAATAGACGGAGTTGAAGGCATTGGTGAGAGCCCTATTATAGGCTGACATCAATTCCCCAGCTCCTGACAAGCTTCCATCATACCTGATAGATCCAGCACCACCGTAAGACCCTCTGGAGTCAAACCCTTCAAAGGGCAGTACTGAATCATCTCGGTAGGGAGGGTTTATTAGAGGAGCTTCAAATGAGAAAATCACAGTATTATGATCTGACCAAATGATCAGTTCCACTATGAAGTAAGTGACCTCCAATCCCAGTGAGAAGGCGAGGTCCAGAGAGTGGCCCTGTGAATGGATTGCAGAGGAGACCACCTGTGCCAGGCCCAATGATTGCATTAATCAGAGGAAGTCTTGTCCAAGCGGTGAGAGTTCATCATCAACCCAAGCACTAAGTTGCCCAGAATTGTACTTAGTAGGCTTTACCTGGTTACCAGAGAATTAAAAATAAAATCTGCTGTGCCTCAAAGAAGCAGGCTAAACATGGATGTTATTTGATGCCGTTCCAAATTGGACGTGGAGCCACTGTCATTACTGTATGTGGATATTGACTTGAGGTGTGGGAGATTTGAGAATGCTACTTTACCCAGTTCTCAATTTCACTGGATTAGCAGCTAGCCAAGCAGAACTGTGAAGACTGGCAGATTCAGCACAACTTAAGGTAGACTGAGATATAATTAAAAATATCTGAAATGCAATGTGGTACACTCATTAGGAGAGACTGCTGGGGTGAAAGCAGAGTTAGCAAGTAACTCTGCCATCTTAGCCATTCTACTCTTCTCAGCATTAATACCAGAAACAACAAACGAATGAGCAAGCATTATAGGCATGTCTTAGATTTATTTTAAATAATTTTAAGTGCAAAATAACACGGCAGCATACAAACAATAGAAACCTGCATCTGCAGAAAGCTATAAACCCCGTACATTCAGAGCTAAGTCTATTCCCTGAGTAAGAGGTGCTCGGCTCTGAATGTGCATAGGATTGAAGCTTTCATGGAGATGCAAGAGTTGCACTGTTCATACACCATGTCATTTTTGCACTTAAAACTGTTAAATAAATCTATCAAACAGCCATCCTGTGTGCTTGATCTTTGTTGCGTCTCTCAATGTTATCTGAAAGGAAACAACATACCATGCAACTGCTGATCACTAGTTACTGAAACTACATGTATGCCATATGGAGAATTGCTAATGGAGTCTTTTGACATGCAGTAAGTGTGTCCTGTGCTTGTCCAAGAAAAAATAATTCTAAATTCTTTAAAACTGATCTTTTTGACTCAGTCACTCACAACTTGATCTAGTGTGCCCTGTGAATCTAGTTTGAATTTTCTTTACTCTGGTTTTGAAGATTATTTAATTTAAAATAGTATTTTGGTCTATTGTTTAGTTAGAGATGCACTGCTTTGGGAAGGTGCAGGCAGCCTTGAAAGGTCTGTAGATTTTGAGCAGAAGATATATCTTCTTTTCTCACTCTTTCTTCTTCATTACTTTTGTCTGTAGTCCATAATTTCTCACTTTATTTAGGGACTTAAATTTAATGGATTACAGTGAAGTATTTTGTCAGTTCCTTTATGAATGTATTTCAGTTGTTTAGTTCTTAGTGTGGCAGTGCTCTGATGCTATAGAGATAATTTGTCACCTAGTCTTACTAATGTCTACCCCATCATGTTATTAGAAACATTAAAAATGTATTTTGTTTTATTTATTTGGTAAATTCCTTGTGATCTGTTTGTTTCAGACACCACTGCTGATCCCTAAGGGAGGCATTGTCTGCTGCTGATTGATTTTATTGGGCTTTCTGTAATGTTGTTATCCATTACATAGTATTGGAAAAAACATTATGTCAATAAAAATAGAAACATATAGAAACATAGACAATGATGGTGAAAAAGACCAGAGGTCCATCCAGTCTGCACAAGTTCCTATAATCCCTGGAATATACTGTTTCTCCAGATTACTAACACTCCCTGTCCTCTCTCTGCTTTCCTTCTTGGTCCTGTCACCCTCAGTAACCACTGTTCCCTTCATTATGTCCTAGCCCTGCTTGAATCCCTGACTTTTTCACACCCACCACTTGGCGATTGACTGTTCCAGGTTCCATCACCCTTTCCGTAAGTAATACTTCCTCACATCTCTCCTGAAACTGAAGGAGTAGCTCTCTATGTAAAGGAAGGGATAAAAGCAACTGAACAAAAGAGTAAACAGGGAGGAGAGGAGGCACTGTGGGTCATCTTGGAGACTGGAAAGGGCACCACAATCCACACAGGGGTTGTGTACAGACCTCATGTCAGGGAGGGAATGGACAAGGATATGATAGAAGGCATTCTTAGAATAGCAGAGAAAGGGAGATACTGTTGATGGGAGACCTGAATATGCCAGATGTTAACTGGAGCACATTTGCTGCAGCCACATCCAAAACAGGAGCCATTCTTGATGCCCTACAGGTGGCAGGCCTCAGACAGCTAGTTTGGAACCCACTCGTGAGGGAGCAATCTTAGACCTCATACTCTCAAACTGGGGCAGTGAGAGGATCTCAGATCTAGAGGTGGGTTGCCATCTGGGAACAAGTGACCATCAAACAGTGTGGTTCACTTTAAACTCAGCTACAGAGTCAAGCCATACAAAAGTGAGGGTACCCGGACTAGGGGGGCTGACTTTGGCAAGATGGAGAGAGCCTCAGAAAAGCATTAGTAAACAGGCTAGAAGGAGGTGTGGAGCAACAATGGGAATCATCAAAACTGCCATCATAGAGGCAACAAGCCTTTGTGTGAAACAAATAAACAAATCAAAATGAAAGAAAAAGCCACTATGGTTCTCAAAAGAGGTGGCTGTGAAAGTCAGGAAGAAAAGATAGCAATCTGGAAGTATAAGAAACACAGAAGGAGCAGGACAGAGAGCTGTACCAGTTAAGGCAGAAGGAAGCAGGGAGGGAAGTCAGAATAGCAAAGGTCCAAACTGAGGAAAGGATAGCCAACTCGGTTAGAAGGGGATAAAACCTTTTATAGGTACATCAGGCGTAGAATGTCAAAGGAGGGATAGTGAGGCTGAATAGAATGAGCGGTGGGTGGGCAGAGGGGAAACAGTGAAAAAGCAGGGATACTGAATGAATATTTCTGCTCAGTATTCACAAAGAGGAGGAAGTGCCTAATCCAATTAACAGAAGCACTCTTGATGGGGGGTCGATCCCAGTCCTTTCACAGAAGAAAGGGTTCTGCAAGAACTCCTAAAACTGAAGGTGGACAAAGCAATGGGTCCTGATGGAATTCACCCCAGAATTCTAAAAAATTAAGGAGAACTAGAAACCCTGCTACTCTTTTAATAAAGCATGGGAGGATGGTGTGGTACCCAAGGACTGGAAGAAGGCAGATGTGATTCCCCTTCACAAAAGTGGGACCAAGAAAAAGGCAGGAAACTACAGACCTGTCAGTCTGACCTCTATGGTAGGAAAAGCGATGGAGTCACTTCTGAAGGAAAGAATAGTTGAGTACCTAGAGGCCAGTGGGGCTAGGACCCAAGGCAGCATGGGTTCAAAGCAGGAAAGTCATGTCAGACAAATCTAATAGATTTCTTTGACTGGGTGACAAAGTAGTAGACCAGGGAGGGCTGTGGACATGGCCTACATAGACTTTAGCAAGGCATTTGACACAGTCCCACACAAAAGATTAATAGTCAAATTAACCTACCTGGGAGTGGGTTCCAGGGTGGTAGCCTGGGTAAAACATTGGCTGGACAACAGGACACAGAAAGTAATTGTAAATGGAGTCCACTCTGAAGAAGAGGGGTTACTAATGGGGTACCGCGAGGTTCAGTATTGGGTCCAATCCTTTTTAATGTCTTCATAAGTGTGACATCATAGAGGGACTGGAAGGAAAAGTATACCTCTTTGCAGATGACACAAAGATCTACAAAAGGGTTGATACACAAGGGTGTGTGGAAAGAGGATGAGAAGGGACTTGGCATGGTTGGAGGAATGGTCAGAAATATGGTAGCTAGATTCAATGCAAAGAAGTGCAAATAATGCACCTGGGAAACAAGAACCCAGGGAAAAATACACAATGGGGGTAGTAACAACAACAACAAAAAGGAAAGGGACCTGGGGATAATCATATCAGATGACCTTAAGGTTAGCAAGCAATGTGAGAAGGCAGTAGGGAGGCTGGGGGTATACTGGGATGCATAGGAGAGGCATCAGCAGCAGAAAACAGGAAGTTGTTATCCCTCTGTACAGACAGTTGGTGAGACCCCATCTGAGTACTGTGTCCAGTTCTGGAGACCCCATTCCATAGGACATAGACAGGATAGAGGCAGTCAGAGGAGGGCAACTAAAATGGTGCAGGGTCTGCAAGAGAAGTCGTATGAGGAGATACTAAGAGAGCTTATGTTTACCCTTAAGGAAAGAAGGAGAGGGGGACATGATAGAAACTTTTAAGTACCTCAGTGGAATCAACAAAGTCAAGAGGGTAGCATCTTTCAGAAAAGAGCATGCAAGAACAAGGGACACAATTTAAAGATAGAGCGGGTGGTTCAGGGCAATGTGAGGAAGTATTATTTCACAGAGAGGGTAGTGGATGTATGGAACAGCCTTCCTGAGGAAGTTGTGAGGTCTAAAACTGGGAGAATTCAAGAATGCATGGGACAGACATATGGCAATTCTTTGGGAGTAGGAAGAAATAGGCTGTTCTTTAACTAGGATCTGCGGCCTATCCTGTAGGTAGGGAAATGGGCAGACTAGATGGGCCAAGCGGTCCTTATCTGCCGTCAAAGTCTATGTTTCTATGTTTCTAACTACCTCCTGTTAATTTCCATTCCGTCCATGGGACAGCAAATTGGTATTCACTCTAAATAGATCCCCACAGTTCACTTTGTTAATTCCTTTAAGGAACTTGAATGTCTGTATCATATCTACCCTCTCTCCCTTCTTGTTTCCAGTGAGTAAATATTTAGTGCCTTGAGGTGCTCCTCATAAGATCTGCCCTGCTGGCCCTGAATCATTTTGTTACCCTGCACTGTACTGTCTCATCCTATCCTTATCCTTTCTAAGGTGAGGACTCCAGAACTGGGTGCAGTACTCTAGGTGAGACCTCAGAAGGGATCTGTAGAGAAGTATTACCTCCTTTCTTCTACTATAAATATCCTCCTGATACATCTCAGCATCCTGTTAGCCTTGCTATATGCCTTGTTGCATAACTTGATTGCTTAAGTGAGTTGCTAAAGATAATGATAAAAGACTGGGACTAGATGGTGTGATAGTGGGAGAGGTGCCAGGGAGGCATCAAAGATGTCAAAAACTGTAATGGGGCAAAATGGTGTTGCTGTACCTGCTGCAGGTAAAAACAAACTATGCACCAGATTTTCAAAGGGTGACAAAAGGCTTTCATCAAGAACTGCACCAAGCCCTTTGTTTGTATACCTGTGCAACATCTTTGCTGCAAACTGTGCCCGATTTTAGTAGGTCAGCACAGTTACGACACTTTACCAATTTAAGGCAGCTTGCTGCAAATATTTACGTGAAGCCCCTATAAAATATTATTTGGGATTCTCACAAGCTAAATCAGAAAAAGCTGGTCTAACTTGTGGTAATTGAAACACAGAATCAAAATTCTGATCACCAGCTGAGAGAATACTGCAAGCCCTGTACACCATGTGTTTGGCACACCGGGCTTATGTTATTCTCAACCCTTTGAAAATCCAGCCCTATGTCTGTAGCAGTGCCTTCAGTGGTGGTGGATAGTAGTTAAAAATAAAAAAAGTAAAACAGATTTTCTTTTTGGGGGTTTACTAGCTACTAGTTCAGTAGACTCATTTTCATCTCTTCTTTTTTAGACAAAACTGCAGATCCATTGGGTGAGGTCTTATCTGCCACTTCTTCATTTTACTGCAGTCTTTCTTTCATTTGTCATCGGTTCTATAATATTAAAATATTACACATTGTATGTAAAATCATGACTCAGAAGAAATGTTCTGCTATTAGGAGCAGTGTCAGGGCACCATCAAAGAACTCAAGAAGTTTGGTGAGACAAAACTGTATTGCTACACTTGCTGCAGTTGCCAAAATTGTGTCTCAGCAGCATCTTCCATGACTGCAGGTAGCAGCAGAGGGAGTGACTGCCGGCAGTGGTAGAATTAGTGTAATCAAATTTATTTTGCTATGTCTGTGGCCTTGATGCTGATGTGCATTGAGGGTAGAGGTGGCAAGCGAATAGTTCAACATAATGTGGCAAAATGTCAAGCTCAGTTGAGGAGGATGTTTTGGGTTTCACTGTGACTGATGCTAAGGCTGATTTTTTTTTTTTAGTTATTTAACCAGGTGAGACACACTAAGCTGAAAGTTTTTTACAGGCACAACCTGGGAGCACAGGGAAGTTAAGTGGCTTGCTCAGGGTCACACAATATGCAAGTGGAAGCTGTGGGATTCAAACCCAAGTCTGGTCTGCTGGACCAGATTTGCAGCTCAGAGCCTTAAACCACTGCGCTATACTGCCTCCCCAAGGCTGAGGAGAGTGTCCCACTCCTAATGAATGTGTGGAGCTACAGCATGAGTAACAGAAGGGGAAGTAGATCTTGAACAGGCCAAAATTACAGAACCTAAAACTGTGGGTGAGGAGAGAGAACATTAAGAAGGGATCTTAGCAACACAGCTCAGGAGGAGGACATTAATATTAGTGGCTGTGGCGATGCTAAAGATATGGATCCCTCATAGCAACTCAGAAAGAAGAAAGATGAGGGCTGGTGCTACTGAGGCAACTGGTCCAGTTTGATATCTATAATATCAAATGCAAATGCCAAGTCCCCTCTCCTCCAATGCAACACCTGGTTGTCCTCCTAGTTTTGAGCTCATTATACCCAAGTTTTTGTCGAACTTTACAAAGCATTACACAAAACACCAGCTGCTCTAATCACAATTACAGCCTCCCTTCCATGTCCCATGCCACATTCAAGGGCTCCAAATCCCTAGTTTTGGATTGTTATATTCTTGACCTTAAGAGTGTTACAGATACATTATAGCATAGTTGATAAAAGCACTGAGTAGCAAACCTGAAGATGTGGATTTAAGTACCCAACCACTACTTGTAGGCTGTGTGATCATGAGTAAATCACTTTACTTCCATGTGCTCCCAGGATGCATATGGAAACAAGCCTTGGATTAATGTGTCTTTCCTGAGTAAAAAATGTTAATTAAATTAAAAAGAAATATGGCTTGGAAACTGAGATGGGATAGCAATCAGAGTGGTAACAAAATGTGGAAAGCCATGTGTGAAAATGAAGGAAATCTAGGAAATAAGAGGTCATTAATGCACCTGCCTAAGATGGCCACCTAATAGTTTTACTCAGGGCTGCCCCACAAGATCCTTAGCCATCCACTGATATTCTGCCAAGTGGAAGACGAATCAACTCCCTTGCAGTGGAGAGCAAGAGTATGTATGAACATCACGAATGTGCCAGCAGAAACAGACCACCCTGTCTATCTGCATCTGCTCGAGTGTGCAACTAGCACCCCTAGTTTGCAGCTGCCCCTCCCTCCCCTTTGTCATCCCACTGGCACCCCACCTCCCCACCCTCACTCTCCCTGCTCCCTGTCCCATGTCTTTTAAAGCTGTTCACAGATTTGCATGATACCCCCATTCTGGTAGTGCATTCCATTTTGCTACTACCCTCTCTGTGACATAGTGTCTCCTCATTTCCCTCCAAAATCTTCGCCCCTCTATTCTTAGCCCATGCCCCTGGTGTCCCTCCCTCCTTAGCTTAAAGACCCCATCTGCCCCATACTTATTGATTCCCCTCAGATACTTGAATGTCTCTATCATGTGCCCCTGTCCCTTCTATCCTCCAGGGTGTACCTATTCAGGTCTCTCAGCCTGCTCTCATAGTTTCTCCCCTCCATTCCATGTATCATCTTTGTTGTCTTCCTCTGTACCCCCTCTGGTGGCCTGATATCACGTTTTAGATATGGCCTCAAAATTGCATAAAACACCAAGTGCGTGCCTTACCAGCACCTGTAGAGGGCAAAATCACTCTCTTCACCTTGACAAAAACCCTTCACTATGCACCCCAGCATTTTGTTCGCTTTTGCAGCCACTGTCCTGCACTGTGCAGTATTGTTCATGGTCCCTGTTACCATTACTATTAGGTCCTTCTCCTCCTCAGTGATCACCAGCCTAACCCCACCCAGCCAGCATTCTCTCCATGTCAACAAGTCGCTCCTTTTTGGACCTTCATCGACATCTGCCAAAATGAAAGGAAAGCTGAAACAGCTCTCCTCCTGCAAGCAATCTCCCAGCAGCTAAGATGGTTGCTTTGGCACTACAATACATGCCCCTCAACAAGACCAGCAAAATCTCCTCTCAGCTATCCTCCTGCAGCAGATAGCATTGAGCATTGAACTAATCAAGCAGACTATTACCAAAACTAATTTTAAAATTGACAGTTTTGCTGGAAGGGTCACACATACTGAAACCCAGCTCACGTTTCTCGCAGCTGCTCTTAAGGACTATGCCACTCACCTCCATGCCATGAATACTCAAATCATCTGGATCATGGCTGAACTAGAAAACCTGGAGGCCAAAACTAAAGGAACAACTTGAGCATTTTGGGGCAGAAGCAGGGTATAGAAGACAGCAGCCATGTACAATTCCTCACAATAACCTCTCATTGTGGCTGAAACTAGACCCTGCAGTCTATTATTTTGAGATTGACAGGCCCCACCAGATTAGATGCCTCACTAAGGCCTTGGCTTCTACAGTATCCTTTAAGAGAGTAACTCAATTTGAGTGAGACAATTTGGGTAAGTATAAAATAGCTCATGTTAAATGAGTTACCTTGTACTATAGCACATATTAAATTCAGCACTTTCATTTTCGCAGGTGGAGGTTTGCGTGTGCAGTATGTAGATGGTTGTTTGGATGGCCAGATCTTGGTTGGCCATGTAGTGTTGTGGGTAAAGTCACGCCTGTGTGGCTTGCCTGCCAGCGTTCAACACTAGCTCTGTGGTAAGTTTTTATTTCTTATTTTTTTTGTGTGTGCTGAGTGCTAATTTTTTCCAAGTGCCACCTGCCCTCCCAGCTTTGGTGCACTCCTCCAACTTGTGTTCCCCTGGGGAGTATCCCTCCATCCTGACGTTGCCCCATCCCTTACTTGCATCCCCTGGGGATAGTTTTTGTAAGGAGTGGTGGCACAGGAGGGGCACAGCCCCCAGCAGAAAACGTTACTGCAGCTTTTTGTTTTGTGGCTCAATGTAGTGCTGATTGCCATTTTGCTTTTCGCTGTTCTGTGTTCACTGTTTTGGTCCAGCTTGTTGTATCTTCACTGACATGACATGGAACTGGCTTCTACCAGGCTTCCCCATTTATCTTCAAGCTACTTCAATTCCAAGATAAGGAGCTAATTTTGAAAGCTGCCCAGGAGCTTAAGGATGTCTATGTGGATGGACAATGTATCATTTTATCCAGATTACACTCCTACTGTACTCCAAAGATGGATGGCCTTTGACAAAATCAAGCAAGGCCTACAAAACAGCAGACTGAAGTACTTTATATTGTATCCTGTGGTTCTTGCAGTTAACTTTCAGGGCCAAAGGGTTACCTTTCAAACCTCTGAGGAGATCTATTTTTCCAAGAACACCTTGGCCCTCACAGATCATCTCCTCTAGCCCCATGCCTGAACACATGAAGATACCACTGCCTCCCCCACATCAGATGGGTGATCAGACAACAGTGAGTACTATATCGGTGGAATAATGGGTCAAGAGGTTGAGGGGGCCCTGTGTAGCCACTTGCCAAAGAGCTCTGAATGGTATTTTTGATTCTGGAGTCCACTACATGTATGGGTCTTGTACTTTGTTCCTTGTAAGAGCACCACCTTTTGCTCTACACTTCTGTGTTGGGTGGTGAGTGCTTGTTGCACACTGGAATTGGCACTCCTTCACTGGACTGATGTACTGTCTGATTTTGCCTCCATTGACTTCCTTCTGGTTGCCAGACTGCACTTCCCTCTGTTACATTTATCCCCTTTGCCTTTGATCAATGAGCAACATGAAAATGGAAGCTTGTAGTTTTGGCAGGTTGCCTCAGGCTAACCTTCTGTTTTGCCAGTTTGTTATTTCGTCTGTTTGTTTCTATGTCCTACTTACTGCTATTGTTTGTGGGCTGTAGTTTTCAACATTTTGGCACTGAATTATGTGTCTTGCATGTGTGCTAAGTGTGATACTTTTCATTTTCACTCCTGCATAATGCAAACTGGCTGCCCACACACCCTTTTTCTCTCCCTATCCCTCTTCATTATTTCCCTTTCCAGCTCTCATAGCCCTTTTCCTTGACACTGAGGTCTCCACATTCCTGGGGCTTCCTGCAGTTCCTATATTTACAGTAGTGCCACCTGCCCTCCTGCTTCTTCTTCTGTCCCGCATAGCCACTATAGCAGTACACACATACAGACCAATGGCAAGCTTTCCCTGTCTCCTCCTTGTGGCTCATGCCAGGACCCTCTGGCCTATACTGTTTTTGATGCTCTCCCTTTATAGTGGGACATCCTACTCTGTGACCTGTTTCTCCCCTCCCTGCTGCTATTACCTCCCAAACAACATTGCTACCCTTCCCTCCATATTTTACCCTCAGGGTGGGATCTGGGAGCAGCCTGGGTATCCCTTGGTCATAGCCAGGTTCTGTGTAAGTGGGTACATAATTGCTTTCCTTGTCACTAATTACTAGTGACATCTGGTGTGGTTGCACCAGTCAGACTCACTTTAATATTTGGTCTTTTGTTATTTTGCCTTTACTTCAGCAAGTGGGCTATTCCTATTTTACAGTTTGGCTAACTGTACTTTTCCCCACAGGGTGGGAGAAACTGACAGTGATATCCCTGTTCACTGTTTTTTTTTCTCAATGTTATTGTTCTGTTTTATCTGGTGATGGGCTATTGGGGTGTGGGTATTGGGAATTTGTGCTGGGGTGGGGAAGCTCTAGTGCCCTTAACTCTTTGCAACCATTCTTGCCATATGATATTGCCATGGCTACCTTTGACAACTTGATAATCATTTACTGGAATACTAGGGTCTTCATTGTCCTGGTAAGAGACAAAGTTCTGCTGAAACTCTATGAAATGTAGTGTGACATTACCCTCCTTTAGAAGACTAACCTTACTGCTGAGGATGCCCGCGTTTGTTCTGTTCCTGGGTGGGTGCAGTTTACCATAATTCCTCTCTACTCAGTTCTGCGGGTGGCTATCCTCTGCAGGAAGGGACCCAATGGGTATCCTCAAGCAAATCCATGATATGGAGAGATGACTGATTCAGATTTCAGGTACTTACCAAGGGAAACTTATTACCTTGGTTAGTTTATATACCCCTAATTGTCCTGACCCTATTTTCTTTAACACAGTCCTCAGGACACTCCCTAATGGTGAAATCCAAAGTGGGAAAGCCACAATCAGAAGTAGTGGGTCAGTGCTCACCCTCTACGGCAGCCATCCCATGAAAGTTTTGTAGAAAGCAGGTCCTGGATTGTGGTGTCACCGAGTCCTTCTAAATTAAGTAGACAAATAGCAAATGCTGTGCAAAGGGAGTTTTAATTATTAGTAGCAAGGAAGGACTAACAGCATGTAAACACTCTCATCCTGACCACCTGTTGCTTCCACTCCTCACAAGTCTTCCTCAGGGGTGTCTCCCTAATGGCCCTGCCAATACTATTTTGAGTGGGGACCTAATATAGCCCTTGACCCTAACTTTGATAGGACGGGACCCAAGACTCGTATCAAAATCCAGAATGCATCCCATGTTAGCTCTAGCATTCGAGCAGCTGACCTATACAATGTTTGGAGATCTACCCATCCCACTGACCAGGATTTCTTTTATTTTTCTCAAGTCCATGATATTACAGCCACCTGGATATCATCTTTGTCTCCGCTGACCTACTTTCCTGTCACATAGCATACATCGTTGGGTAACATCCTCATTGTCGATCATGCTCCAGTGCCTTTGTCAGTTCTTTTTGGGGCCTTCAGGATTCCCAAAACAAATGGTAGTTTAACTCCACTTTACTCCAGCTCTTGGCTTTCAAGAGTGGGTGGGGCAGAAATCCATGAATATTTCCATCTCAAGGAAGACCTCAGACACCTCCACTGCTGTCTAATGGGAGGCCATGAAGGCAACTCTTAGAGCAAAACTTATTGCTTATTCCTCTAAATTATGTAAAGAAAGGACCACCTCACCAGACAATGGGAAGCCACACTGAAGAGTCTGGAAGATAATTTCTCTCCTTCCAGACAGACAGGATGCCTGCGCCTGCTGATTCTTGAAGCCAAAGCCACTATGGAAGAATCTTTCCAACACTAAACTGAGTTTGCTTTGTTTAAGTTAATAAATCCTTCTGGAAAACTGGAGAACAAGCCAGCAGACTCCTGGCCCATTGACTGCACACCAGGGAGACTAAGAGGTACATTCCTCTTATTCAGTGTTAAGATAACACCACTGATTCCCTCCCCACCCTTATTAATGAGGAGTGGTGGTTTTACAGCGCCTGTACTCCTCAGAGACAGGCTCTTTCAAGAAGCTTTTGATTGCTGTTACAGTGACATTTCTCTGCCTCATATCTCCAGACATCTCCCAACACTTTGCAGCTCCCATCTCTCCTCAGTAGGCTATCAGGCCATTTACTCCCTCTCCTTGGGGAAATCACAGAGGTCAGACAGCTTCAAAACTGACTTCTACAATGTCTTCATGGAGATCTTGTTACCTTGACTAACTCAGGTTTTCAAAAAGCTCATGAGAGAAGAGAGTAACCTCCCTCCTTCATGCAGGCCCCTATCATTCTGATACCCAAGAAAGGAAGGATAGTGTTCTATGCTCCCAATTTTGCTCCATCTCCTGATCAATGCCAGTGCTAAGGTCTTTGTGAATGTACTGGCCCATCACCTGGAACCCATCATAGGCTCCTTGGTCCATCCCGACTAAGTAGGCTTTTGTCCCTGGACACCTTGGTTTGGACCATAATAGGTGCCTTTTTGACCTTCTGTGGCAGAGATTCCTCGAGCCTGGAGCCCACTGCCACCCTGCCACTGGATACTGAAAGGACCTTTGACAGGGTGAAGTGGCCATATCTGTTTGATGCACTCCTTTGCTTTGGTCTCCCTCAACCTTTGTAGACATGGTCCATCTCATCTATGCACACCCCTCAGCCACTGTCTCTTACAAACACTGTGGCATCCCAACCCTTCCTCTTACACTGGGGAACAGGCGGGATTCACCAGGTCCCCTTTCTTTTTCTTCTGGCAGTTGAGCAATTGGTGCTCAATATTTGATCTCTCTTCAGTTTCCAGGTGTCCTGATAGCGGTGTCAGTCATAAAATTGCACTATTTGTGAAGGGCATTACACTGTATCTAACTGACATCCCCAGTTATTGAGGACTGCTCCAACTTGGCCGGGCTATAAACTTAATGAAGCCAAGTCCTAGATTCTCCCACCAATTCCTCTCTTGCACCTCAGCTTTATTCTCCTTGCTCCTTCCAGTGGTCACCAGATGGTGTCACGTGCATGGGAGAATAGCTCAAATCAACTCTTGATGCAGCTATTGCAGCTAACACCACCACTACTATCTTTAACAAACTGCTAATTGATTTACATGATTGGAAATCCATTCTTCTCTTCACCTGGGGCAGTTAACACTCTCAAATTGATTACCCTTCCTAAGATCCACTATATTTTAGGCAACCCTCCTTTTTTTTTCAAAATCATTATGTTTGAAATGTTGGTGTTTATCTGGAATGGGAAGTTGCCAAAATAAAGTTAAAAACAGTGATACATCTGAATTTTGTAACTGTTCTGTACTAAGATCCTGGGTCGCCATTTAAATGAGTTCTACTCAATGGTCTAACCCTAAATGAAATGAAATGAAAATGAGACATTGAAGAGAAGGCAGTTTGGTTTGCCTAATTTCAAAAATGACATGACTTGGTGGTGCTTTGCCAGACCCTTGTTTGTCTGAAACAAAAGCTACCACCCTATCCCCACCCCACCATGAGCTTACTCCTAGAGCTGGTACATACCAGCTTTTTCTTCTCTACTGCTCTTTCTTCCTCAATGGAAATTGCCTTGAGAGGCACCTTCCAGTGTTAAATTCACAAGGCTCAGTGCATGTGTGAGCTGTGGTTGAGGATGCCAGCCTGATAATTTTGATCTGTGCTTCCCATCCAATTTTCATTTAATAACTCATTAAATCTTGCAGCACCCTCAGCACAAGTGATCTTGTTTGACAGGAAAATTCTGGCCTAACTATATTCCAAAGCTTGAAAATTAATTCAACTTCCCATCTGAATAATTTGCTAAAAACTACCACCGGTGGGAAGATCAGGCTCTGGGTGGCAGATGGGATGGCAGCTCAGACTACCACTGTGGACGATAGGAGATCAAGAGCCTCATCCAACAAGTACTTAAAGAAATACACATCTTTAAAAACCTCTGTGGCAGTGCTGGAAGAAAAGTCCTCGAATTACAGCAAAAATCCTGTGACACCAAATTTTTCCTTTCCTACATCAATGATAAGGACTCCAGGCAGGAAGCCTGTATCTAAAAGCTCAAACAGATGGTCTCCTTATCTGGGATTGAGCTGCAGATGCTGAAAAATGGAGCTACCGAACAGTTTGAGGCAAGTCGGCTACCCAGAAGGGGCTGAAAAACAGGACCCTGTAGGATTTTTACAAAAGAATGTCCACAGCTGTTACAGCATAATTGGCACCGGCTTTGGAATTATGGGGCACACTGGTCCTGGGACCCTCTGAAGCACAGTGAATGAACATGGCTTCTTTACTGTTAAATTATTTTGTTACCCTGACATAGTATGAATACCTAACTGGCTAGGAAAGGGGACCTTGATGTGGCAGGGACACCATGTTCACATTTTTGCAGACTTTTCTATGAAACTGGCCCAAAACTGGAAAGAATATGCCCTGTTTAAAAAGGCTCTAAAGTCACAGGGCATCGGTTATAAAATGGCCTATCTTGCCTGACTTCCATTTCCTGAAACGGCATCTGCCACACATTTGATTCACCCCAGAGGCATCTGAATTTATCCAAAACACTGGACATGTGCCCTGCCCCACCACCATTGAAAAACAGGGTAACCTTTAACTTCAAATCCTGGCAGAAGTCCCATCCCCCGATGGTCCTACTTCAGATGTACTGCAGGATGTCCTGACACTGAAGCCCCGGACATGGACTAGCAAACTACTAAACCCAAATGGGCTGGACCGTCAGGAAGAAAACACTCACAGAAGCAACTTCAGACAACAATCATGAAACGAGGGACACTATTAGAGGTTCCAGGGACTCAGGGCTAGCACAACCAAAACGGGAACCGGGCCCCAAGCAGGCTGGCCTACAATTGACTTCTACCCCAAGGCACCCCTGCAAAATCTCCTCTAAACCTCTGCATCTGCCAGCCAACAGGATGACATCAGCTCCCGGCAGACATAGTTGCAAGCTTGCACTCTAAAGAACCCACTAAAAACAAGATTGAGATGCTCTGCCTTGGCCACGCATGAACTGTTCCTGCAATATGGAGTTAGCTTGCAGTTCAGCATACTGCTGGTTTGTATGACTCTGGACTGATATGAGGTGTTATTTTTGGGTTCTTCTGTTTCTAACTTTCCAGGTTTCTATAAACTGTAATATGTATCTGGACTTGGGATCGTTCTGTTCAAAGTCTGTAGTTATAATTGCAAGGCTTGCCATGGTTCAATGGGCAAAGCAACAAACCACTCCCAAAATCAGGCCTTAAAGGCGGTTCCTCCTGGCTGGTCCAGGATTGTTTTCTTTGTTACAGCTGGAGGCACCACCTTTGCTTTCTCCTCTCCCACTCCTCCCTCCTCTCAGCTTGCTATGTTTTCCTGTGCCTGCAGCCACTCACTCCTGCCTGTTGTGCTTCTTCCCTGTCCATTTTCTCCCCTCTCCTTCTTGTCATATTTTGCCCATAACCAGCTCATTTGTTGTCCTTCTGCTCCCTGTCTCCTCTTTGGCTTCTCCTTCCTGTCAGTCACCATGCCCTTCTGTCCAGGTGCTTCGGGTTTGCAGCGCCCCCTGCTGGATTACCAATCCTGCCATTGCTTCACTAATGGCTAAAGGATCCCAGCACTGATGTTTCCAGCATGCTGCTCTACCCAGTGCCGACTCCATCTCCCGATGCCATTCCATGCCTTGCCTCTTGGTCTTGCCTTCCATACTTATTCTGAACCCTGGTTTCCCAGTTCTGCATATGCCTGAGCCTTCCATGGGCTGGCCCGACTGCTCTCTTTGCGATGCTGACCCTTCCAGAACTAGAGTGCTGGGGCACTCCTGCAGTGCTTTTGAGCTTCGTGTCCCTCTTGAGAAGTTCCTCATCTGCATACCCTTAGCCTTTGTCACTGCAATGGGGTCACAGATGCTCAATCTTTGGAATCCTATGGAGCACTGCCCATCATGTCATGGAGCACGCCTTCCAGCATGGACACTCCAGTCCAGCAAACTGTGCACTATGTTAATCATTGTGTTGTCTCATTATTCATTCTCATTGATTTGCAGCTTTGCCCCTTATCTGTCCTTCCACTGTACCAGCTCCTCCACTCTGGGTCTGCCTGCCCTCTATGGTTGATTGGCTGTAATCCTTCATTTCACCTCACTCTTCGTCTTGGTGTTTTGCCTGCAGGCATTGATAATTTCTCCTACTTGCTTCATTGGCCCTACATGGCTGCTGGCATTGACTCTCTATTCCATCTTGCTTTTTTAATTCGCTGTTTGGTGTTGTGGTGCCTCATCATGGCTTCTCTGTTTTTCCCAAGACAGGGGACTGCATGGCCATGGCAGGCACCATGGCCCTGGAGCATTTCTCCATTTCATCTTGACCCTAATCCTTCCTTGCTGAATTTGTAGTTTCTCCCACCTACCGCTCTACTTAGCTTTACTCCTGTTACCTTTGTACCTCAACCGTCGGCTGAGGGGTTTGCCCAGCCGTTTCATCTCTCCTCTAGTGCAATCAATCCACTTGTACTGATGCTTCTGTCTTATCTATCCTCACATTGTGGCTCCTCCTTACATTTGCTGCTGCCTTCAGTGCTTCCAGCACCAGTGCACATTCTTGCCTTCATGGCTACCTGCAATCCCATCTTCCATCACTCCCTTGATCCTTGCCTCTTCTCCTTCTTTTGCCCTGCTTTCTTTTGGGTGGTTCCCTATCCTGCCATCATTGTTTGTATTCTCCTCTTACCCCAGTCCTATGTTTTGGACCACTCAACTTTATACCCTCCACTCCACTTCACCTCCATTGTTGCTGAACCTCATCCTTCCTATACCCTACCTGTCTTCCAACCTAGCCCTTAACTGCACTGCCTTCCAGGCATTCATTACATCTTCTTCTATCATTTGTATGTTCTCAACCCTCTTCTCTTCCCATGCTGTCTTCTCAGCTCATCGTAGGCTGTGGGCTTCCCCAGCCATCATTGTTTCTCCTCTCGCATCATCATTCCCATTCTGCAGTCCATGCCTTCCTTCAAGGCTTCCTCCATCTGCATACCTTATATATTCATCTCAAACCTCCGCTCATCCATTCCTCTCTTCATGCTCCTACCTCACTACTCCTGATACTGTTCCTCACCTGTCGGTTGCGGCTTCACCTGGCTGTTCTTATTTCTACCTTCATGCAGTTCAATCCATTCCTATTTTGCTTCCTCAATGGACCCAATTGGCATGCAATCCTATGGTTGCTACTGCAACCTGCCTCCTCTGAACCCCCAGTCAGTGTCCCCTTCACCCAATCCGACTTCTCTGTAGGTCTTCTTTGTTCACATCGACTATCCGAGCATACCCTCATCTCAGTCTCATGCTATTTCAACTCTTCCTTTCTCCACTCAGAGATGTGCCTTCTGTGGCCATTGCTCCATGGCTCAGGCTAGCCTGTAGCTGACAGTCTCACTCTACACACCTGAAGTCCATATCTAGAGCATGCGGAGCTCAGAGTGGGGTCCTTCTCCTTGGCCCATAGTGAGAATATCTTCGCTCCAGGTGGACCTTGAATCATCCCTCATTTCAGCAACACCTCTGGATATAGAATTTCTGACTTCAAGCTGCAAGGGTGGGACTTTCATCTGCAGGGCCCTTTGGCTGCCTGAGCAGGTTTGGAGGCACCCTTAAGCTATTCTCCATCTGACCACCTCTGGTTCACCTGGTCTGTTTCATCGGCTCATGTAGGCTAGCTGAGTGCCTCAGAAGTCATTTGTCTCCTTCTTTGCTTTTGGGTGTCTAGTTGCAGAGACATCACTCACAACCCTCAACAGCATTCCTGTTATAAGAACAGACTGAGAGCTTCCTCCAAATTGGAATCTTTTCCTCTTTCCTCGATCTCGACTCTAAATTGCAGTAGCTGAGCCAACACTACCCAAAATGTCCTTCAGCCTGGAAGAAAGGTGACATAGGCCTTGGATCCCTCGAGGGTTTCCTCCTCAAAGGGATTTTTCCTCTCCTCAGTACCGATGGTCATAATATTAGATAGGGTTACTACTTTCCCAGGTTCTGTAGTTAGTTCTGCTGTTGGATGGAGTCGGCTGGTGGCCCTGGCTGTTCTCCTGTCCTTAGGTAGTCCTGTCCTTCTGCGCCATGTCAGCTTCCATTCCACTAAATATTTCTTGCTGTCTCCAGTTCATCTCCTATCCTACTCATCTGCATCTATCAACCTCCATTCCCATCGTCGATATCATTCTGACTCCTAGCCTTCTTTGGTGCTCTACAGCCTTTTGGGTATTATTTTGGACTCCTTCCTAAGCTATCTTTAGCCAAAGGAATCATTCTTGCAGCACCTATGGGTGTGATCCTCCTCACGGTTCCTCGCCATCGCACTCCATATAGAGAGGCAAACAGCCACAATGTATCTAAGTCGTCATAAGCATTCATCATGCTATTACACAAACTGGGGAATATGGGTATAGGCAGGACAGTAGTGTGGTGGGTAGGTAACTGGCTGGGTGGCAGGACACAGAAGGTGGTGGTAAATGGCTGTCATTCCACAGAGGGAAGAGCGACCAGTGGGGTACCACAGAGATCAGTGCTGGGACCAGTCCTATTCAACATCTTCATCAGTGACATTACGAGGACCTAGAAGGCAGAATTTCACTATTCACTGATGACACAAAGCTCTGTAACAGAGTAGACACACCAGAGGGTGTAGACAGAATGAGAAGGACCTGCAGAAACCTGAAGAATGGTGAGGGATTTGGCACTTGAAATTCAATGCAAAGAAGTGTAAGATAATGCATATGGGGCACAAAACCCTGGCACAATATATCAGTTGGGGGTAAGGATATAGCATGCACCAAGCAGGAAAGGGATCTTGGGGTTATCATCTCTGATGACCTCAAGGTAGGGAAACTCGTGACAAGGCAGCAGGTAAAAAATAGGATGCTGGGATGCATAGGCAGGGGCATCTCCAGCAGGAAAAGGGAGGTCATAATTTCACTATACAAGACACTAGTGAGGCCCCACCTGGAGTACAGTGTACAGTTCTGGAGACCTTACCTACGTAAGGACATAGACAGGGTAGAGAAGGTTCAGAGGAGGGCAACAAAGATGGTGCATGGATTGCATCTAAAGTCCTATGAGGACAGGTTGAAGGAACTGAACATGTACTCCCTGGAGGAGAGAAGGGAGAGGGGATATGATAGAGACATACAAGTATCTTACAGGGAGGAACAGGGTGCAGGAATACACCATTTTAAGTGAAAAGATGTTCCAGGACTAGAGGGCATGGGATGAGTTGGAGGGAGGATGATTCAGAGGAAACGTGAGGAAGAATTTCTTCACAGAACCGGTGGTGGACAAGTGGAACACCCTGCCAGAGGAAGTGGTGGGGCTGAAACAATCACAGGATTTAAGAATGCATGGGATAGATATAAAGGAATTCTGGAGGTCAGGGGTAAGGGCAACAGACTTCTAGGAAAACATAAACTGAACTTACAAGCTCAAATGGGCAGACTGGGTGGGCCATAGGCCCTTATTTACCGAGACTGTTTATGTATCTATGTATCTATGCCAAGTTGCTTAAGCTCATTGAATTGCAAGGCTTGCCGTGGTTCAATGGATGGAGCAAAAACACTCCAAATCAGACTTTAAAGGCCTCCTCCTGGCTGGTCCAGGATCATTTTCTTCATTGCCCACCATCCTCCCCTCCTCCACCAGTGGCTCGTCCCTCTTTCCCATGGGCTCTTTCCTAAGCTATTTTATACCCAAGGGAATCATTCCGTGGCACCTATAGGGGTGGAAGCCTTCTCAAGGGTTTCTTGCCATCATACCCCTACAGGGTGGTATATGCCATGAACAGAGAGGCAACAGCCACAATGTACCTAAGTCACACAAGCATACATCACACCAAGTTGCGTACATTATGAAGTGAATCCATTTGTCTTACAGCCGATCCTTGCTGAGGATTTTGTTTGTAGGGAACACACTTGGGTAGGTTGGAGGGCAGTGATTTTGCAGCATCACCTCAGATGGGGCTATGTGCACATGGGGTTTACTACATGATTAGGGTTTTGTGTCTATTGATGGGAGGGTTGCAGTGGGTTATTTGTTCATAACATAAAGGTCTGAGACTGGGGCTGCACACCTTGGTCACTTGTCTGATAAGGTGTGACTGGCCACCTGAATTTTTTCAACAGGACCAACTTTCTCAGGCTCCCCCAGGCAGACTGTGTGCCCCTTTCCTTATGCATACCCCTGTTTTGTTGCAGCCCTGGGAGGAGATTTATTTATTTTTTATTTATTTAGTTTTTATTGACTGGGTAAGTGACTAGACAAATCCTGCCTATTTTCAGGCACGACCCAGGGAGGGGGATACAGATGAATGCCAACTGACCTTGAACCAGATAAAACTGTTGGTGGTATTTTAGTGAATGAGTGAAATTTGGCCAGGACACGGGAAATTCCTTACTCTTATCAGTAGCGGAGGTGCAGCACTGCATGCAGTAATGGCAGATGGTGACAGGCAAGTGGAGGAACAGGTTGTGTTGTCTCACAGCTCTGAATTCGGCTATTGTAAGTTAAATGGACAGAGAAACAGATCGATCATCTAAAGATGCACAGGAGCATTTTCACCGTGATGTGCATGCCTGAGCATGCAGCAGGGGATTCGCAACATAAGCGGTGATGGTAACCTTCTGACTGAAAATAGTGAGAGTTCTAATCCTGAAAAGCCTCTGGACTGGGTGGCTTTGCAGATTTGATACCGAGATTTCGCCTGAAGAACCGGGCCTCTGACGAGGGAGGCATCACTAACAGCTGTGCAATGGAATGAGGAAGTCGACTCGCCAGCTGAGAGTTCTGACGGTGTCGGACAGCCGATACCTGTTGCTGGAAATGAAGAACTTTGGTCTAAAGAGTCAGCGCTGGTACAGGCAGGCTGGATGCAGCAGCCTGATGGTCATTAGATCCCGGACCCAAACTAGATATCTTTTTCTTTTCCTGTGAATCTAGGAGGTCAGGTCCTCATGAGCACACAACCAGTTTTTAAGAAAGTACCTTCTTCCAAGGCCCCACCGCTAGCTTCCCTTCTCATTCACCTCATAGGGGTGATGCTAGGCATGGTCCTTATTTTTCAAATTTGTTTCAAAACAACAGATTGGAACAGGCCCCTCACCGAAATGCTGTTCATCTGAAATATAGGGGTGGGATGTCGGAACACCCTGATAGAGCCTTCATTGTAAGAACATTACCAAAAGGTTCTATGAACTTTTGGCCAGAGACATCTATGCCTTAATAACCATTTGAGGAGAGGGCACTTTGATATTAGTTTTAAACAGTTATCTGGACTAGACAAAATTTTGGTACAAGTATGAAACTTGCAAGACTTTGCTCTTATGGCTCCCTTCTGGGCTATCCCCATTACAAAACCTTTATTTAAAAAATGAATGTGATGTTCCAGAATGAGGGGTTAGTTAAAAGTGACATCCAGTATTGGTTAGACAAGAAATGTACTGTCTTGGGGCTGCCTGAGCCCATAATGGATACTGAGGGTATTTGGACTGGGGCTTAGCATTTTAAAGTTAAAGACAAAGAACTCTCTGTGCGCAAACACTGAGGCAATGATTAGCCCAAAGGCGTTTGGCTGGAAGCCAAGTTTTCAAGAAAATACAAATCACACATGCCCACTAATGCAAAGCATCATGGGCTGCATATGCAAATCATACAGAATATTATGCTGGTTCAACTTTAAGCAGGGTACATGGTGCCAAGGCCTGTCTTTACAGTTTGCAAAGGGTGCTAACGTAGCACCGCACACCAGCTTTAACTGGCTGTCTGGTCTGCTGCATGAACCAACATATGTGGCGGTATGATGCTGCGACAATGTGAGCATAATTTTGAAATTAAGTGCATGGTGAAAATAAGGTACCACATTCCCAATAGCTTTTCTTAGGGCAAAGACAGAGGGGTGTGTTTTTACCTGGACAGCCTAAAGCCTGCTACAAATGTGTCAGTAGGTGACATTTGAGTAGTGTCTGTGATGAGGTAAACGTGCATTGTGCAGAGAATTGGATCATGGCAGTGAAGTCTGTCATAATGTATTTAAATGCAACTTATGTGAAGAGGCAGGACATGCATATCTCAATGTCCTTGGGCAGGGCAGAATCGACAGGGAGGCCTGAACAAGGAGCATTTAATAAACCAGGCTCAGGCAAGATTTAGGCCTCAGGATCAGGAAAATTCAACAAGGGATAAGGATCACATGAGTCAGGATAATGATAAAACAGCTCATGAGTCTCAAACTTGCACACAGAATGAGGCAGCAGTGGTACTGAGGCCTGAGCAGGCTACCCAGGATCAGCCTGACCCACAGCCCACACCCCAGGAACAGAATACTGATCCTACACCTGGTCCTTCTCGGCTTGTGTCAGGCCCTGACACTATGCCTCCACCAGTTTCTGACTTCCAGGTTCCCAATCCAAGATGGGTAACTAGGGCTGCCAGTGAACTGAGAGGAGGCATTAGTATGTCATTCGCAGAATGCTTTCCAGGTTCTTACTGATTTGGAAGGTGATTCTGTTTCAGAGACCTCTAATAAATCAGAGGCGTTGTTGGAAATGGAGCTGGAAGAAGAGGGTGATAGGGAACTTATGGAAATGAAGGAAAAAAGGCACAAAATGGAACAGGACAAGCCCCTCACTAAATTGATTTTGGTATGGCCTGTTTAAAGATGGTATCTCTCAACTGTTGTAGTATTAAGAATTATAAAAGATGGATGGTGTGCTTAATGTACTGCAGGAGTCTGAAGGCTGATATCATCTTTCTACAGAAACAAGACTCTCTAATTTGTCTGAAGTTACACAAGTCAAAAAAGGTTGGTGGGAGGGTCCTTTCTTTTGGTCTTTGGGCCTGATGTTGTTGATGGGTGGGCATCCTTTTAACCATACAGCTGTACAAGTCACCCAAATTGTTGATTTATTGCTTGGTAGGCTTTAGTAATTGATTGTTTGTATAAGTCATTTTCCTTCGCCTGTTCGACACCTATGCTCCCCAGGTTAAAACTGCTAGGATTGATTTGTTTCAGCAGATAAAACCTTACCTCTACACCTCCAGACAAATCATCTGGGAGGGCATGAACTGTAGTTTAGATGTACTGATTAGGATAATGTACAATACAAATTATATTGTTATTCCATGCATTACAAGATACAATCGCTGTTGTAGATACAATCGCTGTTGCTAGACTAAAGGATTCATATAGGATATTACATCAGGATGGTGGATTAACTTATCAGAGGGCTTCCTTTTCTCTAGAATTGATTATGTTTTTACCTCACGCCATTTAGTGGTACAGGATTTATTTCTTTATCCTTGTGAATTTTCGGATCATATGGTACTAATTTGTCAGCTTGGGTTTAGTCAGATACCAACCAGACTTCCATCTATGCAACAAAGGTGGAAATTAAATTCTAAATTACTGGAGGATGCGACTGTTTTAAATGATTTAAAGCTTTTATTGTTTTCCTGGAAGACAGTTGCAGAGCCATATGTTGATTGGTTTTCCTGGTGGGCAGATACTAAAACAACTATAAAGGACTTTTTATTCATATTGGAAGGTGTAAAAGTAACACTGAATATTTACAATATCTAGAATACAGAAATCAGTTTTACAAACTGATGTCTCTTTTGTGTCACAAAATCTGGTATACAACAACAATTGGAGACTGTCAAACTTAAATGAGGCAGTTTCAGTATGATAGGGCTGTGTCAATGTTTGCAGAAATGCATTTTGGAACACAGCAACAACCTTTTAAGGACCCTTACATAGCTTGTAAACAGAAGTTGGAAAATAAAATTATGACAGGTTTGAAAATGAGGCAGGGCGTATTAAAACCTCTGATGCAGAAATGTTGGTGGTCATACAGAGACACTTGAAGTCTACTTTAGCACAACTTTCTGTCCCAAAGCTGAGTGGCATGATGTTTTACATTTCTCCATCCCCACTGTTCCTCTGACCACCATTGATCAATTGGATGCCCCATTTTAAATGAGGTAGTCCTTTTACCATTAATAATTTAAAACTGGGGTTTCACCTGAGAGGATGGCATCACCAATTAATTCTATTAAGCATTTAAAGAGGACCTAGTGTTATATTGACACATGTATTTAATGATCTGTTACAGTTTGGTACGGAGGCTACTACTTTAATACTGCAATACTAACTTTTTACATAAAAAGGGTGATAATGTTGATTTAGGTAATTGGATGCCAATTAGCTTACTTAATACTGACTATAAAATCCTTTCTCTATCCTTTGCAAAGGTTACAAACCATTGCACAGGTATTAATCCATCCTGCATAGACTTGCTCTATACCCCAGAGGTCAATTCAGCAAAATTTGCATTTTCTCAGGGATGTCTGTGAGTGTGGGAGACAAAAGAAACTGGTTATTTAGTGGCTTCGATCAATCCAAGGCATTTGATAGAGTTTTCATGCTTTTTATTTCAAGTTTTAAAAAATACAGCATTTCAACTCATTTCATAAACAGTATCAAATTATTATATGCCAATATGAAAATATACCCAATTGTAAATAATTTAATGGGAAGAGGGATTAGTTTAAAGCAAGGGTTCAACAGGGTGCCCCATCAGTCCTTTGTTGTATAGTTTTATATTAGATGTTATGTGGTTTGACCCCTCATTATCTATCTTGGCTCAAAAGTTATCTGTATGTGCGGATGATATTTGTTTATTGGTCCAAGATGTTTCTTCAGGCAAGGCTGCCCTCAAAAATTTGAACAGTTTTCTGACCTGAATGAACAATTTTAAATTATGAGAAATGTGTCGGTCTTGCAAGAGGTGGGACTATGCCAGAGTCTAAAATTGGACCTATTTCTGTTTCCAACACAGTTACAATATTAGACCTTCAGTTTGTGGGGTAGACATGGCTTACCAAAATTGGGAAAAGCTAATAATATTGGGAGAATAAAAGGTCCAGCAATGGAAGTCATGGGCTTTTTCCAAAAGAAAAGAGTGATAATTATAAAGACATTTTGCTTCCCATATATTTATATATTTGCTATGTTTGTCCTATTCAGGTTTCATTAGAGACCAGACTGTTCAGTTGTTTTTCTCAAATGATTTTGGAAGTAGGTTGAACCCCTTCAAATGTGTTTCTACCTATTTGAAATCTTCTCGGGGAAATTGGAATGATCACTCCTTAGTATTTTTCATTCCTTTTCATGATTTCTTCTTTTCATGTTCCTGATGCTGCTAATCAACACTCTTGGACAAGTTGGACTCAGACCTTATTTCAGAATTTTATGTAAATGGGAGGGGGCATACTGAAGTTGATATCAGCTTTAGATATCCCAGTCTTTGCAGTTCCACAGTAAAAAGTTAAGAGAATGGAAGTTAGGAAAGCTCAATTACAAGGCATTTCCTGTAAATATTTCTACAATTAAATTATTGGAAATATATTTCTAGTACAGATTGGTTTTCCACAATGTGTCCCTTCCAAAATACCACAGGCATTACGCACTCTAAATGATAAAAGAATTCCATTACATATGTGGGACATACAATGGCTTAGCTGTCATAGTAAGCTTGGGGTGAAAGGCAATTTAAAGCATAAACCCATTGCAGAATGACAGTGTCTTAGACCAGAATGTTCTGGACAGGTGGAAATGCAGGAGCATTTTTTCTTGAACTCTCCATTTGCTGTCCACTTTTGGGCAGATTTTGCATTACGATGGGAATGAGGCATTGCTAGACATATTTCATATCAGAGTTTGATTCTTGGTGATTTTTCAGGAGTTTTAGGAGATATCACTCCAGCACTTTAACTCTTGTTTTTGTTTGTATAAAATATTATCTGTGGCAAACCAGGGTCCAGATATTCAAACTCGCACCAGGCTGTGGCACAAGCCTGGGTGCAGTGCAACAGCTGTGCAGGGCGTTGACTGGGCAATATTCAACAGAGCAGTGCCATGGCACAGCATAATTGAATATCGCACCCTGGCCACCCACAGTGCACATGGCCAGTCGCACTGTGCCAGTGCAAGTGGCCAGAGTGGAGCAGGGGGATCGCTAGCTCAAGTTCTGTTGCGCCATGTGCAGCAACCATGATATTCAAAAGTGCACATGCAAATGGGGCCATAATGTATGCAAGGTGCAAATGGGGCCATTTGCATGTCATTATGGCCCCATTTTCATGCAGGTGCAATGATCCCTGGCTACTTGTTGCCTGGCACCCTGCCAGGCAGCAGCCGTCGGGGACTAGCGCCCCTGTGCAGCGTGGCAATGGCCCCACAGCCCGATCGTGGGCTTCAGTAAATATAAAATAGCATCCTATATCCCTGATGGTCAAGTGGACGCTCTCAGCCCAATCGTGGGCATGTATAAAAATAAAGAGACTCCAATATCCCTGGTGGTCCAGTGGACTGCTCTCAGCCCAATTGTGAGCATTTGTATAAAAAAGTACATCCACTATCCCTGGTGTTCCAGCGAGACCCCCCTCCTACCCGCCCACTGATCCCCACTGCCCTGCTCCTCCGGTCAGCAGCAGGTGGCAGCACCCCACCCGCCTGCTGCCCGCTGCCTGACAGCTGATGACACCGTAGGTAGGGCTGTACACCCACATTGGTCACAGCAGAGCCAATGGGTGTGTAATACCATACTACACATTCCAGATATGTGAATGGGATCCATTCACATATCTGGAATGTAGAATAGCATCGGATGCACACCCATTGGGCTCACGCTGTGGACCAATGGGCGACAGCCCTACCTACTGTGTCAGTCAGTGGCTGTGGGGCGGCAGACGGTGGGGTGCTGGCCACCACCACTGACCTGGGGGGCGGGGCGGTGGGGATCAGTGGCGGGTGGGGAGGGGCTGCACCACCAGGGATAGTGGACATACTTTATACAAATGCCCATGATCAGGCTAAGATTGGTCCACTGGACCACCAGGATATTGGATTCTTTAGTTTTGCATGTGCCATGATTGGGCTAAGAGGTCCACTGGACCACCAGGATATTAGATTTGTTTATTTTTACATATGCCTGCTGATCGGGCTGAGAGCAGTTCACTGGACCACCAGGGATATTGGACGTTATTATTTTAACAGATGCCCATGATCGGGCATGGGGGCGCTGCCACAGAGGTGCAGCCAGAGCTCGGGTGGCCACCTACAGGTGGCAGCTGCCATGTTGCACCCTGCAATCGGCAGCTCACCTGTGGGTGGCAGCCATTGTTCCTTTTTTTGGATCAACTTTGTGCACGCAGAGGGGTTGGCGCATGCATGGACTCTGCACATCCTGAGCTGAATATACTGGAAGTGCAGAGTATGCATGGGCATGCCCTCCTACTCAGCGCCATTATTATTACACTGATGCACTTGGTGCATCGGATTGTGCCAGCACAATTCCTGTTTGAATATTGCACCGGTGCATCAGTGGGTTGTGCATGGTGCAACACTGCTGCGCCAAGTGCAACCTCTTTGAATATCTGGGCCTCGGTATCAATTTTCCTTACAGCATACTGTCATTCCTAATATAGTTTTGATTAAACATATAGAAAAGCAATTGCTGCAGAAGCATTTGGAATATGATTCCATTGATAGACCACTTTTCTTAGTTATTGGAAACATGTCACATGGATAGTATGAATCATTTGTCTATTTACTTTTGTAATTTTTACATTGTTTTATTTTATTGTCTTTCTACTGCATACGGTTTCTATGTATTGTATTATGTTTTATTTGAATTTCTTTTGCTGATTTCATACTGTTTATTTCTGAGTTCATTTATTTAATGTTTTGTCTGATTTTAAATAAAATTCTCCTACTCTTTTCGATAAGCGCCATGGATCTTTAACATCCACCTGAACTATCACCAATCCAGGCAGATGGGACTTTGGTTTAACATCTCATCTGAATGATTGAACCTCAAAGTGCAGCACCCTGTCATGCAGATTTCCTGAACTGCAGCTCAAGTGGACTCAGGGTTTGCTTCATACTGATATGTGTCCCACTGGAGTCTGTTTAGTCTAACATCTACTATTAGACATTTTTACCCAAACAATTCTCCACTAAGATAAATATTCACCTTTAATAAGATAAATAACTCATTGGAACCTTATAGCCACAGTGCCCTCCTCCTTCCACCAGCCATTTAGTTTGTATGGTGACGGCCCCTCCTCCCAGGATACCTGCTCACACACTCAAACAGCGGGATTGGCAGCTGCTTTCTCTCCCATTTCTCCTGTCCCAGCTTGGTTCACCCACCACCCACCTTTGATTGTGTTGAGGGGTCTAAACCTCACTTTCAGATTCTTGGGATATTGGGAATGCAAGTAATCACAGACATGTTGCATTAGAGTAATAAACAAGTTTATTACTACCAGAGGATAAATCACAGTTGCCCTAAGCAGTTCTTACCAATATGAACAGGAGCCAGTGCTAAGCGTTCCCCTACACCTCGAGGTTTCTCTGTTGTCTCTTGGGTCTCTGGATCTCCGAGGTGAAAGGCTGATGCATTACATTATATACCTATGATAATTACTATGGTTACCAAAGATAGAAACATTTCTAGTTACAGAGATCAGCCCTATTCTAAATTAGAGGTGGCTCCATGGTCCAAGATAACATTATACAATTCTGTAAAGTCATCAGTTTAAGAGCAAAAGAGTTCTTATACAGAGTCTTACATAACTCAGTGTAGTGGTACAAATCATCAAAAGGTGGCAATGCTGTCTTACATATTATAATTACTTCAAGGACACAGGTGTCTTGGCATCTGACAAGTAAAATACACAGAAAATACATGGCAGAATATATGTATTAGCAAGCAAAGTGTATTACAACAATATGCATTCATATCCTGACATCTACTCTTGTGCAGTAGATGCCCTTAGACCTAAATATTAGTATAACCTATACCTAAGTTCTAGCTGTCTATGGTGTACCTCTGAGGGTACCAATTAGGGTGCAGGGACCTGTGTAACATTCCCCATGTTGCCTCCAAGGGCAACACAGGCAGATTTCTAGGGAAAGGACAGGAGCAGTGGTCGTTTACAAACCCGACGCCAGAGCCTTGTAAAGGAACTCAAGCTGCTCACGGTGTTGGCATAGTGTGTGCCGAGCAGCAAAGCATAATAATCAAAATGAAAATTAAAAATGCTTGTATAATAACAGAACCTTTAAAAGTAATCTCTAGCCAGGTGTTAGTTAATACGTTTTTCATATCTCCATCATTAATCAAGGCAAGAACAGCTTCATTGGCTTTTGGTCATATTATTGCTGATGTGGATGAGGTGTGTGTCCTTTCTGTCTAAAAGTGATTTCAGTGTAAGTGTGAGAGGGTCTATGTGTATATTAAAGTACAGCAAGTATTCTAAGAATGTGAGTTGATAATTTGGGTTACCATCAATAATGTCTGCACCAGAGGGGACAGGGGTTATAACAGTATGTCCAATAACAGTCTTCTGGTGGGGAACAAAACAAAGTTGGGGTAATCAATAGCACATGTAACAGATCCATATGTGTAGGATTTATAATTTGTAACCACGCAATACTTGCCATCGAATTATACTGAGAGCGCACAGCAGGCAGTCTCCACTTTTGCAACTGGACAGGGCAGGTGTAGGTCATTTTCGAAATCCGTGTTGACAGGCGATGAACCTCCTCATGATAGGATTGGTAGAGCTTATCTGGAGCCAAAGTTGAGTCGAAGGAGTTGGTGCCATTTGCAGAGATGTCATCATCCATCATGAAAGTCCAATCAATGCTGTCTGGAGTAGCCACAAACTGGTTGAATAACATCAAATACATCACATCGGCACAAGTAAATATATTGCTTTTTCGCACAGCAGTCCATGTGCAGAGCCACCCAGGCATCCAGGAAAGAATGGTAAACCAGTAGAGGTGGTAGATCCATGCATTCTCTGTAGATTTCTTCATCCAAATGCCCAATCGAGAGAACCAGTGCAAGCTTGTCGAACAAGGCTGTCGTGGGATCAAAGCGTGGTAAGGAGACAGTAAGAAAGAAACAAACATGGCATCTGTTATGGAACATTTCTTAGCTGTGAAACAAGGACCAGTATTAGGGTGTCTGGTCACAAACCCAAATTCCTAGCTGTGGAGAGAGGAATAGTCAAAGTCTGTTGCATACACATGGAAACACAGCTAGTGGTTTTACATCTTGGACAATACCATTTGGAAATCACGTCTATCATGTATAATGTCAGATATTCTTCCAGATTCCAAATCACGGAAGAGGTTATTGATGGTAGTGATAATATAGGAGCCATAAGCAGAGAGCAGTATCTCTCTAGCAATGTATTGTTTATCTGCTTCCTTGTTGTTCTGTTGTATGAGTACGTTGATCTTATCTTTAAAATCAGTGAATGCCTTAGCAATGTCGTGCATGTTGTATACAGTGTATCTTTCTTCCTGACTAAGGCCATCACACGATGCAGTAATGGAGGTAAAATTTTATTGACCAACTCAGTGGAGAACTTGGCAGAATGACTTTTGATAGCAGCAATGTCTGCTTTATTCCAGATAGACATAGCGATACCAAAAGGCCTGTGACAGTACCTGTTGCACCTGTAACATCAGAACTGTCAACTTCACGTTTGTTACATTTATGAGCTAGATTATCAGGAGAGGGCTTTCTCCTGAAGTTGCTTCTATGTTCAGTAGAAAGAACCCCAGCAATTGGGTCTTGCGTATGAATCTGGAATGCAGCTAAACTATCAAGCAATAATGTACTATAAAATGCTGATGTATTAGTATTGTGACACATACCAAACTCTTTCATATTCCAATAAGTAAGATTAAACAAAATAAGTATAAGCATAAACTGTAAGTTATTAATCAAAGAACCTGGGGGAAGTGGCTGTGAGACCACTACGAGGACCAGCGGTATGCTTTGGACATTCCAAAAGCTGCTTGTCAGTGGGTTGTAACACAGAGAGGTACATGGCTGCAGAAGCCATGTGTGTATAGCACAGAATTTGAGAGCAGAATCTTTGGACAAAGAATTACAGTAAGAAGTATCAATTAAGGCAGTAATGTTGTACAAACCAGAATGTCTTAATGCAGTTTGTAACAAGGACAGTGAACCATTTGGGGATAATTTAGCATTGGGCCTACCTTGGAAAGTTCCTTTGGAGAGTTTGGCCACAAGGAGAATTTGTCCTTGTGATGTGGTTTGCCACTCAATTTGAAGGGTAGATTTATCCGAGCAACAACCGAGGCAGTGAGGTAAGCATTGGAACCTTCCTGGACAGTGATCATACTATCTGGTATATTGATGGATACTCCCTCTGGAGGAGATGCTGGAGGATTGAGGTGTTGTAGGAGGTCCGGTACGTGCCTTGTATGGAGGGATAACTCCTGAGTAGGAAATAATGGAACAAGATAGCCATCTTGTCAATGTATCTGAAAAGGAAGATCAAAGATTAGTATGTTAATACTATTCCTCCCAGTGGGGTGAGGAAAAGTAATTTAAGCTCCTTTATACAGTTTCAGCTGGTTTGCAGGTAACCATTTGTCAGTCAACTTATTGTTATGCAGGAGTCTAACTTGATAGACTGCGGACTGAGCTTGTTGACAATAGGGTATGGGCCTTCCCACTTATTGGAGAAGGAGTGGGTGGGATGTGCAAATTGAAGTACCGTTACCTGATCTCCAATTTTCCAATCCACTTCTTGTATGCGTGTTTGTCAAATGTGTATTTTGGTTGTTGCTGGCCCTGTGTGATGTGGTATGAGGTCTTTTCTGAGTTTTCCACATATTGGTCCACAGACCGCGGTCTGTGTGGGGTATGCGGGTCAAACAACAGGTGTTCAGGTAATCTCATCTGTCTACCAGTCATCACCTCAAAGGGTGTGAGCTGGGTGGTGGCTGAGGTGTGCCCTGATTACCATAAGGAGTAACGGCAATAGGGAGTCCCAGGTTTTGGGATTGTCCTCAATGAATTTGGAAGCATTTGCTAAATCTGTCTGTTGGCTCTCTACTTGACCTGAGGATTGAGGGTGATAAGGTATGTGGAACTTCTTCTGAACTCCAAGGAGTTCAAGGATTCTTTCATCAACTCACCTGTAAAACTGGTTCCTTTGTCAGAATCTACCTTAAGAGGTGGAGCCCACCAGAAGAAAATTTGTTCCACCAGGATTTTGGCAGTAGTTTTCACTGTACATGTCTTATTGGGAAAAGCTTCTACCCACTTCGAGAAAAGGTCAGTTACCACAAGAGCATACTTGTTATTTCTGCTGGTGTTGGTCAGAGGGCCAATGAAATCAATTTGAATGGCATGCCAAGGGCCAGAATGTCATTGTGGTAAAGTTTGGCATTTAGCGCTTGGTAGGGATGAGGTTGTTTTGCACACAAACAAGACAGTTGTCTATGTATTGTTTCACATCTTTGGTGATACCAGGCCACCAGGCGGTGGCATTGAGTCATCGGAGGGTATTTTCTGTTCCCTGGTGCCCACCAGTAGGAGTGTCATGCACCTGGTGCAAAAATTCAAGTCTTAAATGTCTGGGACCACCCACAACTTAGTGGTAGAGTCATCTGGTTGGAACCAAATGAGCTTGTCATCTGGTGACAAGCGCAACTTACCTTCATGTCTCCGATAGAGGTTATGTGTGGGAAGTTTCTTTTCAGTATCTTTGTCAAGGAATCTGAACACCTCTTTGAGTTCAGTGTAAAGCTGTTGGGCTGTGGAAAAGTCCAAGGGGAAAAAGGTTCAGATTTCTTCTTGAGTGTTGCAATATGTACTAGCTGCACTAGCCTCTGGATGGTCCATCATCCAGATGTCCCCCTCGGGCCCCTTCCTTAGCAAGGGTGTGTGCTATGTCATTGAAGGCATGATAGGGGTCATGGAGAGAGTGGGCTTTAACCTTATGTACATAGAGTTTGTGGGCAAATTTTGTGCCAGTGAATGTATGTAAATTACCAATTCCTTGTACTTCACTAGACTGCCATCTGAAGAGAGAAGGAGTTCTTCTGCCAGAAGGAAGAAATTCTGTAAGGGAACAACAAACCCAATCAGAGTCTGTAAAATGATGGTATCCTCGGTTCCATGCTGGATGAACTTGAGGCGCAGGCCACAGCTGCATCTCTGCGTACTGTGATGATGCTACACTACAGCGCTTACATATTTTGACAGTGTTCCCATAAGGGTAAATCACCAAAATGCCCATGCCTGCAATTTGTTCTCCCTGATAGTAGGATGCTGAACCATCAGTAAAGACACGGCACAAAGAAGTGCTATCAAGTATGTGTGGCGTGGCAGGGAGGAAAGGACCTGGATCAGAAAGATCAGTTGACTGTAGTGTACAGTCATGGGGTTCTCCCTGGAAAAGGAGGCCATCGGCTAATATAGATGGAACTTTAGTCAGTTGTACCTGTATGTCTCTGTCCTGAGAAGAAGTGACCAGTGTGTCAGCCTGGTGTTAGAGACTGACCCATCCATCACTCTGTCTGAGAGCAGGAAGGGTTGACCAGTGCTGGGGCAGAGGTCAAGGCCTGCTTCAGTGATGTCACAGCCTGGGTGTGAATAGGGCCCCAAGTCCATGGGACATCCTTTTGAGTAATTCATACAGTGGAGCAGCTTTCTGAGCAAAGTCACAAATGAAGTCTCGAATAGTTCACCATACCTAGAAACCTTTGAAGAGCTGCCACACTGGTAGGTAATGGCAAGTCTTGCAATCCCTGTACCTTCCTCCAGGTAGGGCTTCAACCTTGGTCAGTTATTTTCAGACCCAGAAAGAGCCCTTCTTTCTGACACAACTGTGCTTTTGCTGGGTTGCATTTCAGGCCTGCTTTCTGAATGAGATTCAATAGTTCATCCAAGAGATCCAAATGTTGTTCTTGTATGGCTGTTGCTAGCAACAGGTTGTCCACATATTGTAAGAAACATTGGGGAGTAGAGAAACTCTCGAGGGCATCCATCATGTGGAGATGGAGTAGGGATGGACTGTTATGGAATCCTTGTGCCAAGCAAGTCCACATGTACTGTCTTCCTTCAAAGGTGAAGCAAACTTATATTGACTCTTAAGGGCCAATGGCAATGACCAAAACCATTGGAGATGTCCAGGGCACTGAACCATTTCAAGTCAGGGGTCAGAAGTTGTAGCACATCTAGTACTGATGCCACAGTTGGGGAACAACTGGGGTGACCTGATTCAGCTTCCAGTAGTCAATAGTAAGTCTCCAGGCACCTGTGGATTTCTTCAGGGGCCATACTGGGGAGTTGGCAGTGGAAACACAAGTTCTGATTTCTGCTTAAGGAGTGACTTGATCGTTTCTCTGAGGGAAGGCAAGGCCTCAGTTGGGAAAGGATATTGCCTTTGCCTCTCATGTGCTGGGCCTGGCACTTCAATGACGGTGTGCATTCAGCCACAGTCATGCTTGTTGACTGCAAACACTTCCAAATGTCGTTGCAGAATAGGTAGGAGCTTTGGAAAAGTTTGTGATTCTTGAACAAATCTATGACGTCATATTCTTTGTCATTGGCAGATATTATTGCCACAACATGTGAATCAGGAATCAAAATGGTATGATATTGACCTGAATCTGTATCAGTAGCATGTTAGCTAGGTCACCACACAGCCGTGCGGTGCAAGGAAGTCAATCTCCTATAATACTAGGATGGTCATGCAGTACCATTAATTGGAAAGTGTGTGAGGCCTTAAATGGCCTAGCTCTACCGGTAAGGGTAGAGAACTGTATGCAGGTAGCCTAGTACCGTCCAACTCCTGACATGTTGGTCCTCCATCCGTGACCAAGGGGATGTGTCTGGTTATTCGTCATGTAGCACAGATACAGCTGCACCTGTATCTAGTAAAACTACTAGTAGGTGGCCCCTGACCTCGGCCTCGGTGCAGGGCCTTCCATTTGTATCCAAGACTAGCTTGTTTACAATATGGACTGGGGTCTGTAATTGTCAATCCGTACTGCCGGAAGCATGCAGAGGTTGGGCCTGGCTCATGTGAATCACTTCGCCATACTGTACTGATGTTATATAGGGAGGAGCTTCTGGTTCCAGACCTGTGAGGCCCTAAGGGCCTGTTCCGCCAGTGTCCCATGGCGGTTGGGGCCTGGGTTGCGGTTCTCGCCATGAAGAGCCTGTCTGGAACAGCATCCTCCACTGAGCGCACTTGTCCCAGGAGTTCTCGGAATTTCAGATTCTCTTCAGCTATCTCCCATATGAAGGACCCGTTCTCTGTTGTGGTTTACCTCTACCCTTATGCTTCCTGTTCTTATGCCAATTCCGGTTCCCACCCACTGCTGTTGTTGATGTGGTTGCTGTTGATGGGCCTGTTGGGGATGTTGATTATCGGCTGGAGGGGCTGGCTGATGTTTGGCCTGTTGTCGTTGAGCCTGCCCTTCCACTGTGTAGTGTGTCGTGGCCTCGAGGCGGGTTCCACGGCAGCTACCTTCTTGGAACCGGGCCCAGATCATGGATAAAGGTTGATATACTCTCTTGGTTTTCTGAAGGATATCGGCAAACCTATCCATATTAGGGTAAGTGGTTGGCTCTACCTTTTCTTTGACTGCTGGAATTATGTTCCTAAGGAACAGGGTCTTATATTCAATAAGATCTACATCCACAGCTTCTTGCACTATGTGCTTTCCTGCTCGGTAGGCCATCCAGAGTCTCTGGTGGTAAGTTGCTGGACTTTCTTTTGCATTCTGCTTCAGAGGGTATGCAAGCATCACTCCTACTACACCTGGACTGTGAGCAGAAATGAGCTCAGCTGCAACCTCATCAAGGTAGCGTTCCCATCCTGGCGAACAGCATCGGGAGTTTGGCCCACAAACCAGATTCGATGGTCTGGCGCAGTATTTGGGCCTGATATTCTGCAGCGAGGCTAAGCATCCGCATTTAGAGTGCACCTTCTCCAAGCAACAGCTGAGGTTGTCGGACGGATTCATCCGACCAATGCTGTCAGCAATTTGCTGAACAGAGTAGGCCATTTGAAGGGATTAGTGGGTCGATCAGGCAAAGGTAGATTGTCTCAGAGTGCCGTCCAAGGCAACACAAGCTGCAGCTTCAGCCGCAGTTAGACAATACCTTCCTGAGTGCCAGCCTCTTGGAAAAGCTGCCTAATCTGGATTTTAAATAGCCCTTTACTCCTCTCAGGAAGAGGAATATTGCCTATCGCAGTTTCAATCACGGTTTCTATCTCCTGCCTGTCTTCCACATTAATAGCGACTACGGAAGTGCCATCAGGACCAAGCTTGGGTTTGCCCCATCATGGGGGCTACTTCATGTTGGCATCTCCTATGATGAGAATCACTATCGCCACCGACGTGTGACATGGGGAGTTGGGGGCGGGACCGACATGCTATGGATGGCTGGGTGTGGAGTCTGGGCCATAGTAGGGCGTGACTGGGCATTGTATTGCAAAATGTCATCATCAGATAACTCCCCTCTGATGATAAATGAAGGCAGGGCTACACCTCCCATTGCCTTAACATGTCCAGCCAGAACCTCTCGCTGATGGCGAGTGTCACCATCTTAGTTCGACATTCATTGTGATTCACACTTGCAACATCCATATCAACCTGATCTTGCTTTTGTTTTGCAACACTCTACTCGTGAGCTCAATTAGCGATTGTCCCTGTAAGCTACTTCTAAATCATTACATACCTGGTTAATCTCGTCCTGCAGCTCACCCATTTCATCACTCAGCTGAGCATTCACAGAACTCAGCAAATCATTCATTTGCACTGCCTGAATCTTATCCTGTCTCAAACTTTCACTCCTGCTTCAACATACATATTTCCTGTGCTCCTGCCTGAGCTGAATGATGCAATAGTGAATCCTTTTCATTCCGCAGAGTTTGGAGTTCTGACTCCAAATTCTGCTGCAGTCTAATACATTCTGTTTCATTCAAACTCATCTGTTGCTTAAGAGATGAAATCTGCAGATCAAGGGTTCAAAGCCTGCGCGGAGGCTTCAAAGCAGCGTGAGAGCCATGACCAACAACCCTTTAGCATGGCGGCTTATTGATTGATTGTCTCGTCTCTGCATACTGGGTTGAAATCCCCAGTATAGGGTTGTCGGATTGACTTGGGTCCCACGAAGTCAGCCCATCCTCCATGGGAGGCAACAGGTTCGAGACATCCAGTCTCAGTTCTGCGAGATATCTGATACTGTGGCCATTGTGTGGGAGGAACAAAAATTCAAACTGTGAAAAGACAGCATGCTGCATATTGATCCACAGCACAGTACTTTAAACAGAGCCTGGCTACAGTATTAGTTGCAGGCTTGCAATTCAAAACTGCTATGGAGTGGGTTGAGATGGCATCGATCACACCGAAAAGTCAGCCAAACTTTGCAAGTGACTCCAAACTGGTTGTAAAATGGAGAGGTGATACGGGAATGTACACCTACTGCCCCGTGGGAAAGAAAAATGTTTTAGCAACAAGTGAAAACTTACAAACACCAAATATCGCCTGCACACGGTAGCCAATTTGTTGAGAGGTCTAAATCTCACTTTCAGATTCTTGTGATATTGGAATGCAAGTAATCACAGACACGTTGCATTAGAGTAATAAACAAGTTTATTATTATCAAGGGATAAATCAGAGTTGCCCTAAGCAGTTCATACAATACGAACTGGGAGCCAGTGCTAAGCGTTCCTACACCTCGAGGGTTTCTCTGTTGTCTCTTGGGGTCTCTCAGGTCTCCGAGGTGTAAGGCTTGTGCATTACATTATATACCTATGATAATTACTATAGTTACCAAAAGATAGAAACATTTCTAGTTACAGAGATGAGCCCTATTGGCTAAATTAGAGGTGGCTCCGTGGTCCAAGATAACATTATACAATTCTGTAAAGTCATCAGTTTAAAAACAACAGAGTTCTTATACAGAGTCTTACATAACTCAGTGTAGTGGTAAAATGACCAAAAGGTGGCAATGCTATTCTTATATTATAATTACTTCAAGGACACAGGTGTCTTGGCATCTGACAAGCAAGAAATACACAGAAAATACATGGCAGAATATATGTATTAGCAAGCAAAGTGTATTACAACAATATGCATTCATATCCTGACATCTACTCTTGTACGGTAGATGCCCTTAGCCTAAACACTAGTATAACCTATACCTAAGTTCTAGCTGTCTATGGTGTACCTCTGGGGGTACCAATTGAGGTGCAGGGACCTCATGTAACAATTGCCTTTTGAGCAATAAGGACTGCCCCACCCTTTTTTTTCCTTCTTACACTCACTGAAACCTCAATTATTACTACAGCAGGATTGTCATTTCAGGATGTGGTTGCTATAAAACTTCAAAGCCCGATAGATCAGTCCCCGCCGCTGATCTCACCATTCCTTTACTTGGCAGTACATGGACTCTCAGTCCTCCTTGGCATTCCCAATGCCCTCATGTTTTTTTTTCTCAACCTCCCCATTCTGTTTTCTTCACATGATTTCCTGATTTATACAACCTCCACAGATCTCTAGTTAACAATTAGATATCTATTTCTCATGTAAACTGAAGACTGTCCTGCACCCTGCTTACAATTGGCTCCCTCCCTGCATGGTCACTTGATATAGTTGTCATGGGCATGGCTGCTACTCTAGCATTGCAGACTTCCACAGTGTTTATACACCATGTTCGGGACCACCTTAGGTGGTCAGGAATTTATATTGTTGCTTTGTGAGGTCCTCCCTCCTTTTTCATACTGGCTGCTGCCCTATCTACCTCTTTCCCTTTCACATTTCTTCTTGATCTCATGCAGACACTTTGGCTGCTCATATGTCTGCACACTGGCTATGAGGCACAAGGTGTTCTTGCTGTTTGCTCTTCCACCTATGGGCAACAATCTAGGTCCTTCCAGAGATTCCACCCCCACTGTGCGGACTTAGCTTTGATTGCCCATACAAATGCAGCTTGTATTTCTTTGGTTTTTGTTTATTTTTTATACTTTATATTTATTGGTTACATGTACTTCATATACAATACATTTATCGTCTTGGAAACAACAGTATAATTATACATTCAAGCAAGGAAAATCGCATTCCTATTTATACAGGATATCAGTATCTTCAAGTAAAATCCATACACTGGAGGGAAAAGAAATATTTTTGAAACAAACACTTTAAGTCTGAAATTCTGTGTAGCTGTAACCCAAGAGCTAGTGGATAAAACCTTTAAGTTATGCTAAACAATTCCTATAATTGCCTCTCTTTCTAAGCATTGGACCCACCATTATACCTAATGATTAATTAGTAAATTGAAAAACATCAGAGAACCATAACAGTCTACATCTACTCCCTTATTAAGTCCCTGGGAGAGCACAACTCAATTCTCAGGTGCTCAAATGCTGCATCTTTAACTTTAAAACATCTATAGGGCTCATTTTTACCTATTTAGGAGGAGATAAAAACAATATAATGTCCCTAGGGTCAAGGACCTACAATTTAAACCCTAGTTGTATAATAAACAAAATGAAACAGCCTTTATGAAACTGGATGTCTGCTGGCTAAACAACGACAACTTGTTTAATTAGAACAATTAGGTGGAAATTAAGAGTCACCAAAGTGTCCTGTTCAGGTTTCCTCCAAAGATTCCTCAACCGAATGCCTTTTAAATCAGCTTTTGTTGAGCTTCTATTAGGGTGACCCATTTCCCAGCATTGATTGGGTTGGTGAACACATATACCTTGACCTGGAATACAGTACGGAGTTTGGCCAGGAACATGCAGGCATGAGGGTATTCCTAAGTCGCAATTTTCTCCGAGTTCTATCAATTTCTTTTGACGTTGTCTGGTAGAAAAGAGATCCAGAAAGAGATGTGCTGTATGATCCTGCACACTGAGTGGGCCCAAACACTTTGCTAAGGCTAGGCTGGTATCTCTAGTGCTCGTGCTGTTGGCTATGATCATGAGGACCCAGGACCAACTCCACCTGTTTGCCTACGCGACTGTACGCGATACACCTTGAGGAATTGCCAATCTGAAAAGTCTCCTGGCCCACAAACTGTCCTAAGATCCAGTCCTTAAAGAAGAGCAGGATGGTCTCCTTCCTGTCCTGGCTGGTAGGCCAATCATTTGAATATTCATACTCCTTACTTGATTCTTTAGGAGCTCCAAATGATTTTGCATGTGCAGTGTCTCTTTAGCTGGCCAGCATTTATGGCATTACATCTTGTGGCTTGTTGTTGTAAATCTTCCACCGTGCCAGATAATTGGTCCACAGATGATTCAACCAAGTAATACACCCTCGTGCGAGACCATCCAACTTAGTATTTTATTATTGTGACTGAAGAAATCAGCATTTTAGTTTGTGGCCTAGTGATTGTAAGGTTTCCTCTCCTCGGCGTTAGAAGCGCAGCCTGTCCAGTTGATCTCATAGTCGAGGTATTAGCTGTTTCTTGAGGCGATCCTTCTGATCTTTCTTTTTTGGGTTGCCCATTGTAATCTCTGGTATCTCCTCCACTGGTAGAAGTAGATGTTTTAGGCAGATGAGACCTAAAAGTATAGTTTAATCTTATTTTAGATTTGTGTAGATGCACAGCTGCTTCTCTAGCGTCCGCCTAGCTAAGCTCCACAGCATCCCTGTCTTCTTTGGGTTTTTGTCAACTAAGTCACAATGCTTTCTGTTTTATTTGCTTTTAATCATTGCTGTTTTAAGAGACCTAGAGAGAACCATTCTCAGCTTGCATTCTATTGTTTTCAGCTGTTATCCTAAACATTTCTAAATTGATGGCATGCTGGTTCTATAGGAAGACTAATTGCAAGGGTAGGATGAAGAATTCATCTAAGGCACAATTTCTCCTTATTTCCTTTCCTTTCTTCTACAGGTGCTTCTCACTGGGCACCCTGGCATGTCATAGGTTCCATGAATTAATATTTCCCTAAGTAGACTTATTTTATATCTCTCTGTCATCAGATAACTTGATCACAGGACACATGAAATGGATTTACAGGAATGTAAAGGAGTTCACTCCCTTGTAAAAGAAGGAAGGTTCTTGACCATTATCAAAGGGAGGTGCGTATATTGCATTCCTTCAGGAAACAATCTTTTCCCAGCAGAGACAGCCAATCTCAAAATGTGTTGTAGCCCACGTTCTGACAGCTCTTGTAATTCCAGAAGCCAGGGAGTCACCATACTAATACACAAAACTGTCCCTTTGTAGTTAAAGATACCATTTGTGACCCCACAGGCTGGTATGTCATAGTCCTGGGTACCCTTAACCATCAAGATGTGACCCTGTGCAATATCTATGTCCAATTCACCTGAATCAGATTTCTTCAATCACTTAGCACAGACATTCCTCACATGCAGTAATGGTTCCATTGTAATAGGTGGTGATGCAAATGTCATCATGGATGACTTTTGGATGAAAGTACAGCCCTTCAGGTCAGAGGTCCCTCGCAGTCTAGGCTATGAGTTCTCTGGTGAGAAACCTTGGGCTCTCTGACATATGACGTATAGCAGACCCCCAAGAATGGGATTATTCCTTTTCAAACACTCATCACTCTTATTCCCACATTAACCTTTGGGTCATTCCACATGCATGGGTCCCCAATGTTTTACAAGCCTCAGTTGGCACCATTATCATTTCCGATCATGCCCTAGTTTCCTTCACTAGAATCCTTAGCCCTCAGATACACCTGCATCCAAACCCTGGTATTTAAACACCACCTTCTTATGAGACCCCAGCTTTTATACCTTCCTACAGTTGGAGATCTCCACTTTTCTGCAGGCTTATCAACCTGAGGATACTTTTGGCTGCCTCATGGTGGGATACTCTTAAAAGCCTTCACTAGGGTCAGTGTACAAGTTACTCCTCATATGTCAAAAAGCAGAAATCCCAAGTCCTGGAGGAAAACTCAACCACCTTGAGGACCTGGAGTAGAAATACAGGGACAGTACCAAACCCAACCCCCGACCTACTGGCTAAAATTATAAGCACAAAATATAAAATCAATCTTCAGTTTCATCAGAAAGCTAAATTCGCTCTGTTCTGTCATGGACAAACATCTTGGGAGTCTGGTCAGTGCCCTATCAGACTGCTGGCCTATCAGCTTCAGAAGTGACAGGAGAAGTAATCCATTCCTTGGATCATTGATACATCAGGGATGGTACAGTGTCAACAGGGTACCATTAATGCTACCTTTAAACAGTTTTATGAAACAATTCTACAGACAAGATACCACCCTAACCAAGAGGACTTGATCTCCTTTATCATACTGCTTAACCACCAAAATCTCCCTGAGCTTTGGGAGGAAATGGACTGCCCCATCTCACTCCAAGAACTAGAGATGGCCATCCATTCTGTGCCTTTTGGTAAGGCACTGGTGCTGATTGCCTTCCAGTAAAGTTCTTCCAGTGTTTTATGCTTTACTACAGTTAGCACAGGCATCTTCTTCCTTGCAGAATAGACAGACACTCAAATGGGTTTCTGTAAGGAGTGCATTCTAGATAGCGATCTTTGCAGCACAATCATGTTTTGTGGCACTTCCCTCATCTATGTACAAACCCCAATATTAGACACATGGTACAGGTTTGGAAAAAAGTTGTTAAACTCACAAAGTAGAATCCCAAAACTTCCCTCAATATGCCTCTTTGGAAGAACCCTCACCTCACTATTGGCAATTACCATGTTAGTTAGACTGTGTGGTCTTCAAAGGTATTACACTCTTTTCACTTAATAGAACCACAACGAGCTACCTAAAATCCTTTGGTCAGCTGCAAGAGGCATTTGGACTGGAGAAACATAGACACTGGCAATATCTCCAGCATTGTTCCTCCTCAGCTCGCTCCTGGGTCACAATTTCTCTGTTGATATGCCAGTGAGATTGAGAAACTACTGGCCCCAGCTGAAAACAACCCCTGAAAGCTAGCCTTATCTAAAGGCATCTTTGGCTTTCTGAAACAATGATGCTAGAGAAGCTACATAAAAATGGGAGGCTGAATTAGGGATACACTAAGGCAAACTGACTGAATCTCTTGTTGAAAAGATTTAAAGTCATCCCTTAGAGACACACATAGCCTTTCTACACAGTATAAAATAGTACATAGATGTCACAGAACCCCGCTCAACTTCATAAGTGGAGTTTGTTATCCACCGACCAGTGTTGGAGATGTCACTCTTCATCAAGCAACATTTCACAGCATTTGTACCAGGTTGTAGTATTGCTGCATAGTTTTCTGGGTTCCTACACCTCATAAGTGTGCCCAGGAAGTCTGTTTTATTGAGCAGGTATCTCCTGCATTGCCACTCTTCTGCACTTGAGTGCTACCAGGAAGTAGGGAGAAGAATCTGGTAGTTCTGCTGTTCAAAGAGAACTACCAGATTGGACTAATCAGCCCAGTTTTTTTTTTCAAATTGAATATATTTTATTCATTTGTGGGAAGAGTTAAGATATCATGTAACTCATACATTTGACGTTAGCTTGACACATACATTCAGTTTGAACAATGTTCTATGCTAGGGTCCTGTTACAATACAAAGTCTTGTAAGTATATATTATAAACATGGTCTCAGTTGTGTGAGCCCAGTTTTTTTTAAACAAGGACTGTTTAGACACTATACTCATGCAGGAGCCTCATATGAGAGGTCTTTGCATGTTTTAAATTGCTGTAGCAAAACATTTGTGTTATGTTAGTGGTGACCCCAGAGGGAGGACTTCTGATCACCCATGTACTTAAAACAAGCCCCAATGAGAGAAGGTGGAGTTCACAGCATTTTACCAGGTTGTAGTCTTGCTGCATAGTGTGTTGGATGATTACACCTAATAAGCATGCTCAGCAAGTCTGTTTTATTGAGCAGACATCTCCTGCATTGCTGCTCTTCTGCACTTGAGCCCTACCAGGAGTAGGAGGAGAATCTGGCAGTTCTACTGTTCAAAGAGAACTACCAGATTAGATTAAAACTCCATTTTTATACAAGGACTGTTTAGACACTATACTTATGCAGGAGCCTCATATGAGAGGTCTTTGCATGTTTTAAGTTGCTGTAGCAAAACATTTGTGTTATGTTAGTGGTGACCCTAGAGGAGGACTTCTGATCATCCATGTACTTAAAACAAGCCCCAATGAGATGAGGTGAGTTCACAGCATTTTTACCAGGTTGTAGCCTTGCTGCATAGTGTGTTGGATGATTACACCTAATAAATGTGCCCAGGAAGTCTGTTTTATTGAGCAGGCATCTCCTACTTGCCGCTCTTCTGCACTTGAGCCCTACCAGGAAGGAGGAGAATCTGGTAGTTCTACTGTTCAAAGAGAACTACAAGATTGGATTAAACTCCATTTTTATACAGGGGCTGTTTAGGCACTATACTTTTGCAGGAACCTTGTATGAGAGGTCTTTGCACATTTTAAATTGCTGTAGCAAAATGTTTGTGTTGTGTTAATGGTGACCCGGGGACTTCGGGTCACCCTGTACTATCAAGCCCCACTGCAAGTGGGGCAAGAAGGGCAGGTACGTATGGCTCCACGCATGGTGTGTCAAGCATGTCAGGTGGGACTAGTGGGTACAAAGGCTCCTGTAAATTGTTAAATGATATTGTTCTCTGACACAGGAAACTGATAGTGTGCATTCTGCCTAGTAGTGACTTACTCACTGGTAGTTGTAGTAACTTTTATTGGTAGAGTGTAAAAGTTCATATAATGTCTGGTCTAGCCCCTACTGGCTCAGAAATGGAGAACCACACTATACAACTAGAAGATGCACCACCTCGGGAGGTAAATTCTATTTTATCTTGGATAGGGAGCTGGGAATAAAGTGCTCTATTTTTAATATGTATCAACTAGTTTCTTCCAAACTAGCAGGTAACTGTATTTACCTGCATCAAATGCACTTCTAACATTGAACTTACTCACAAATGAAACTGCTTTTACACTAGACTTATTGAACTAGAAAACACCAATTAGCGATGGCCAAACATCTTAAAAGTCTAACCCTGATTTAGAACAGGCCAGTTCACATAAAGCATTACCAACATCTTATGATACTAATCCTGTTATCCCCACCCCTCATACGAGAGTCTACCTAGTTTAAATGAAGTTGCAACTAGGATGTGGGATAGGAGGAAGATGAAGAGTCCAAATTTGACTCAAACTGGGCTATAGTACTGACTTCAAGGGCTGGTAAAAAGGAGCAAAGCTGAATTATTTAAAATCCTTACTAGGAATAGCTTCTCCCACTTTTGATCACTGAAGACTCATCCAGTATAGAGCAAAGGCCACAGAAGTCATTACTGAGGAAAATAGGACTTGTCCAGATGTCCACCTAACTTGACTGCCCTAACGACATCCTGGGATCACCACCAAATCAGGAAAGCAGCAATATCACAGAAACACCAGGGTATCTTTTAACCAAATCAATTTAGAATTGAATCTACCTGTTAAAAAAGCCTTTCTGATAAGAAAGTTGAGAGAGCTGGCAAAGTTTCTAAAACCACAACAAGGGGCAGGACTTAAATGTAAGCCCCAGAGAAAATATGATAGCCAGTTCTTCAACTGTAACTGCTGATGTGGCTGTCCAAGACATGGACACCAGCCCAGCAACTGATGTGGAACCTAGGCAGGTATACCTGTATGTGCTGGGGTTTCTATGATTAAGCATTTAGATAGAGCAGTTTGTAATGCAGATAAGACAACAAGAATATGTTCCAGTTTTAGAGGTGCAAGAGTTAGGGATATTACCATTATGATCAAAACATACTTAAGGATGTTGGGGAACCGCTCACTTACCCGATAATACATTCGACAATTCCTCCTGACAGCTCACTCCCCACTAACTCGCTCCCTCCTTCTCACTCCATGTCGTTTCACTCTCTGCCTGCAACAAAGACCTGGCCTGGATGCTGGCCATAATCCACTGCTCATGATACATGCTGACTCCAGTGACATTAGTAATGCTGATGTTAATGAAATAAAGAAAGATTTTATGGCATTAAATAACATATTAGTGGAACTTGGATGCACTGTGTGTTTTCAGAAATTTTACCCGTCCCAAGTGCAACTTATGAAAAACACTACATAATAAGGAAATTAATGAATGGCTGAGGAAGTGGTGTGTCAGACAAAACATCACATGCATAGCTCATTGGCAGAACTTTGTGGATAGAAACTCAATGTTTTGCTGGGATGGCCTGCACTGAGCAGGAGGGACAGTGCACTCTTTGTAAACATTCGAGAAAATCATAAATAATCATTTAAAGTAGGTGACAAGGAGAAGAGGAGGAGAAATGTTCCTTCCAATCTGATTACTGGTATTCAAAGCATCACTACAAACCGATGTACTCTACTAAGGTTAAATGCTAGAGCTTGAACAATAATAAGATTTCAGAACTTGAAATTAGGACACTGATGAATAATTATGGCATACTTGCAGTCACGGAAACATGGTGGACTGATTCTACATCTTGGTCAAAAGAACTCCCCAGCTATACACTTTATCAAAAACATTGAGAGGGAGAAATGGTGTGTGAATTTGTCTTTTGTACAGAATAACATGCCATCATATGAAATAAGCTGTAACAACAACAAAAGCATCTGGGACCAAATCAATATAAAGGCCAATCAAAACTCACAGTAGGAACTGTTACAGACCTCCCTCTGCAAAATCACAGTACACAAATGCCATATAAAAGAAATTACTGAAGCTTCCTTGAAGGGAGATGTTCTCAGATTGGGGAATTCAACCTCCCTAAGGTTGATTGGCTTAACAATAAAGGAGGCAATGAACTAGAAAACATCTTTGTAGCCGAAATACATAGCCATGGTTTTGAACAATTAATCTTGAGCCCAACTAGAGGTAACAATGTAGAAATAAGACACCCCTAGGGCAATAGTGACCATAACACAGTTAATTTTGATAGTATATTGGAAAACATAGTATGCACAAATGACACTGTCAATAATAACTATCATAAAAAACTTTGGGGAAATAAATACATCTTTACAATGGATTATTGGGCATCTCATGTCACAAATCTTCCCTCTGACCAAGCATGGTTAAAACTAAAAGGTACTATTCTCAACTTGAAAAGGCATATGTACCAGACAAAAAAACAATAAAAGGGCAAGGTCCATATTTGGTTCAATCCTTCTATAAAAAAAAAAATCAAAGCAAAATAAAAATTGTTTAAAATTCTCAAGAAGAACCCTTGTGATAATAATATTGAACTGTATAAAACTAAGCAATCTAAACTAAAATGATTATACAAGTTTAAGTTTGAACATTCTCTAATAACAAGAAATCTCTGTACTCATACGTAAATGGTAAAAATGAACTAATAGTAAGGTCAGTCCACTACTGCATGAGGGAAATATACTGGAATCAGATATGGAATCAGCAAACCTTTTCAATTTTTTTTTTGTTCCATCTTTCAAAAAAAAAACAGTATCTAACCATTGTCCTTCATATGGGAAAATACAAACAACACCTATACCATCTTCCCTGAAGATGTTTTAAAGGTTTTGGGTACTATGAAAAAATACCAGTCCGGCCCAGATAATATTCATCCGATGTTTTTATTGGTTTGGCAACAACTATTTCACTTCGCTTTCTATCATATTTAATAAATCATTGGCAGAAAACAACATACCCTTAGATTGGTAATGGTCAATAATTCAATTTACAAAATGGGAGCAAAGCTTCAGTTCAAAATTATTGTCTATAAGCTTAACCTCTATCATCTGCAAAGTAATGGAGTTAATTATTGCATCATACTTGAAAAGGAAATTGTTGCATTGGGATTAATGGATTATACACAACATGGGTTTAAAAAGGTTATTCCTGTACCACTAACCTATTTTCATTTTACAACCATATGAGTAAAGGACTACATATAGGTGTACCAATGGATGTTATTCTACTCAGCTATAGTCCAGCCTTCGATAAAGTGCCACACCACATTCTAATAAAAAACTTTACAATCTTGGCTTTTCAACATGTCTGGTGAACTGCTAACCAGTGGCTATCAAGTAGATCACAGAGGATAAGAATAAATGGCATTCTGTCAGAAAGTGGGATTGTTAGCAGGGGTGTGCCACATGGATCGAGTCCTGAGTCTGCCACTGTTTGGAATTTATAAGTGACATGAAAATCAGTGGTAGCAATGTGCTATCCAAGTTTGCTGACTACACCAAGGTAGGAGGCAAAGCAGACAATGTTGTTGGAACTCATCATTTGTTTCCAATCTTAGAGAAATTGAATTATGGGCACTGAAAATGAAATGGAATTTAATATTGATAAGTGCTCAGATATGCACTTCAGGAAAAAATAAAAAAAACATGTACTATCTTTTTTGTCAACTTTAATTCTCTCCATTCACGGCCTGAGGAACCTTTCTCAGGCATCCTGCCTATATCCTGCCCACCTGAGGCTCCCTAGAACTGTATCTCCTCTCTCCCCACTCCCCACAGCCAGCACCCTTGGTTTAATCCATCCAGGGTGGGTTGCCCCTCATCTTGAGTGCTCTTCTAAGGCAGTCACTAGCTGCAGGCGAGAGCTGGCAGGACGAACTAGAATGTCAGTCTAGGTGAGCCCATCTGAGGCATGGGAACAGGTGCCGTCGCCTGTTCCTTGGAGCAGTGTTTTCCCTGTTCTTTAGTGGACCCTCTCCCTGCATAGGCATGTCTGATGCAACAGCACGTGACAACCTGCTGATGTCAGCACACTGTGTGATGTGCAGGCTGCACACAGCAGCACACCCGATCTCCACTGGAGCCGTTGATGTGCTGGGCTATCCTCACCCACCCACCAGAGAGGAGAGCTACCCATTAGGTGCTCAGTCCTCTACTGTCCCCTGCCAACCCCAGCTCCCAAACTCACTCCTGAACTTGGGTTGCTGGTGTGGAGTGAGGTGTGGCATCCAGTGCCTCAACCCTCAGCACCACTGTGTGGCCAATATGTACTATCTTAACAACTTACCTAAGGTATCCAGTTGTGAAAATGAACTAGGTATTATGGTCAATGACAAGTTAATGGCATCTGACCTCTGTATTTAAGTAACTCGTGTGACTAATGGCCTATTAAAACAAATTAACCATACTTTTGTCACCTGATCAGAACAATGTATAGTCCCTATATATGAGTATATTTAAGACCACACCTTGATTATGGCTCACCTTTTGGAGCTCATATCTTAAAAAGGACATAGAGCTTGTAGAGAGGATCCAAAGAAGAGCACGAAACTAGTGCTTAGATTCTAATATGGATTATGCTACTAGACTAATGGAAACATGCTTTTTTCACTCCAAACTGGAGGAACAGAGGTGACCTCCTCCTCACACAGTTCTCCACTCTCAGTATTTAATGGAACAATGTGGATTGGATTATTCAAATAGATGGCATGTAGCTAAACTCCACCAACAACAACTCATTGTTAAGTGGGATAATACTGTAAAAGGGATTCTTTCTTCCTATTAGAGCAGCTAAGGCCTGGAATGTTACATCATAGACTCTAATTCTTTAATATATTAAAAGCCAGATTAGATGACTGGCTGAGAAACCATTATGAATAAGTTAAGTCCCACTAGTGTGGGGGACAATCACAACTGTTGTAAGCCTACTTTTGTCCTAACATAATAAATAAACTAAGTAAACCTATCCCACATTCTTTGGTCTTGTCCCTTGCTCCATTCTTTCTGGACTGAGGTCCAAAACATTTGCAGAGCAATAACTGACTCGGATAGTACCCTCCACCCCACACTGGTTATAATAGATTTCAGCCAGTGGATGGATGAATGCCCACTTTTTCAACATCAGCTAAACGCTGGCTTACCTGTGCCTTGTTTACAGCTAAATGAGTCATACTCAGGCACTGGAGATTGGCCACCATCATTACCCATTGAATGGCTGTTGGAATTGGGGAAAATTGCCTGGTTTGAATGGGTCCATTATGCCTCCAGTGGGAAATTAGACTTATTCAATTAAGCATGGGCCCACTTTTTTATCCTCCCTACTGTTTCACACCACATGGACACCATATATTTCCCAATCCTCCTTTGATACACCACTAAGATCTAATCTGTGCCTGCTCCATTTCCCTCTTTTCTCCCCATACTATATGTTCATCCAGTGTAATGATTATACATATCCTACCACCTTTCCTCCTCCTCCTACCTTAAAATTGCTCCTTTGAGGTTAGGTATGACCAGCCTCCCTATTACAATACATAGTATTACAGTGTTTTATGGTTCTGCATTATATCAACTTTGTTAACTTTGTAGCTTACTTTGGTTATCAATATTTGTAGTTATTATAATTACTAATGCCATTTTGTCCTGGTTAGTTATAGCTTGTTATAACTCTGTTTGGTTTGAATTATCCTGAGGGATATCAAATCTCAGTTCAGGATAGAACTGTTCTGTGGAAATTATTCGTGGATCTCAATATTTTCTGTGAAATCATTGCAGAATAATTTTCCATGAAAAAATACTGTTCTGTGGAATATTATTCTGCAGATCACAGTAGGAGAATTCCACAGGTTAACAAGTGAAATTTGGGCTGAAATTCCACCAGTGGAATGGTCATTCCACACTAATTCCACCTGCTGAATTTCATATTCAGCATAGCACTAGTATCAGCCTTTCATTACAGCTGGACTTTGAAAATTGAATAGTTCTATCACAAACAACAGCTGCCAATATGGATCCCACCTTATTAAACTTCAGTAACAACCTAGGAGATTAAGAAAATGAAGAAGATATTCTAGATTTATTTATGCCACAATTATGGCAACCTTAAATATTTGTTTCTGGAAAATGAGAGATTATCATCAAGTGACCAGGACACAATATTATTAATCGTATCCCATCAGTGCAGTGACATCATTACACCACAGTGATGTTGTCACCCAAAAGGGTGAGAGTGACAGAGGTGATCTTGATTTTAAATTGCTCTGACTCATGCCATGTTCAGCATGGACACAATATCTATGCCCTTCATGGCTTGCCTGCCCCAGAGAAGGTTATATATATTTTGGGGGTCACATGATGACAGGGTGAGCGGCAACAACTCCCACAGCTCCACCCCTTCGCTTGCTAGTAGCTAATTTCATCACATATTTTTTGCAAACAGTGCGCCTTACCAACATTAATCATTCGCTGGGGACCTTAGGAAGCAGTGAAGCACTTCAGAATGGAGGTCTTCATGAAAAGCCACTGCCAAGACACTCGCCACCATCAATGCCGGAAAAGAAAAGGCCGTGAAGCCGTGCCTAAACATCAGCTGCCAAGTATGAGTAAAACTCTCTCTCTTACTGTTGCTGTCTCAGAGGAAAGATTTTTGGAGGTAATGAGGCTGCTACAGGACTGAATATTAGAGATTGCAGAGGACATGCATCAGATTAAGTCCCATACAAGCCCTGACAATGACAGTGGAGACTCAGAGGCTAAGCTTATATCTCTAGAAAAGAAACAAGACAAGAGTGAGCTGATGATTACGCAGTTTGGGAGGAGACTAAAGAGCTGGATGACAAGTTGGAAGATTTAGAAGGAGAAGCAGGAGAAATAATCTCTCATAACTGGAATGCCTGAGAAGGAGGAAGGCTCGAACCCAATATTATTTATGCAGAAGTTGTTTGAAAGGTAGCAGGCCCTTCCCTAACTGAGCCACTCAAGTTATAGAGCGGCACACGGGCTCTTAGTCCACCTCCGCCTCCTAACTCTCCGCCTCGACCCATGATATGTCAGTTGCTAAACTTCCTTGACAAGCAATATATTCTGGCTAGGTCAGAGACCTACGAGAAGTTTTATGGGATGGGCACCTGTTAAGGATAGCACAAGATTTGCCTCAGTGGTGAGGGTGAAGCAGCAAGAGATGCACCCGATAGTTTCAAAATTGATTGCAGCGGAAAGCCCTTAGAATGCGATACCTCGCAGTGCTTCAGGTTAAATATGAGGATCGATGGGTTCCTTGAAAACCAAGAAGCAAGCACTGAAAGAGCTCAGAGAGTTATTCCCTGACTGCTTTAATTGAACAGACTGATCGAGCACACCAGGGCCACAATGGATGAGATTGCTATGGCAGAGCAAGCTGTAATCTGGGGCAGTGATGGTGTTAATGATATATTTTGTTGGATCTTCTTCAGGAGAGTATAAGATAATCGGGGGCTCCCTAAGAATTATGTCACCAGGAGGAGATCACTATTAGTGATCATCTGGTGCTGAACAGAAGAAGCTGTATTGAGTCAGAATTTGGACTTAGCATGTAATATGCAGCTTGTCTGAAACTTGTTTTCTTTCTGTCTCTCTCACCCGTAAGGCATAGTGAACAAAGCACAGAAGGCCGTGCAAGCTAATCCTGCAGTGAAATAGGATTGCTGTCGTGCTACTTGTTACTCAGGGACTGATTTAAAACCTTTGTTTTTCTTTTGTGTCCTATTTGCCCTTCCTTTTGTCCCTCCTTTTAAGAAGGGTCAGTAAGGATGGATCCTGATGAAGTAAACCAGATCTCTAATTGTTAAACTAAGAGTGCTGTACCTCACCCACTATTGTTATGTTTTCTAGAGATTTAGATAATTTAAATATGTGCAGGTCTGGCTTGTTGTTCAAGCGGGGGTGGGAAGTGGGAGGGATTTTGCGCCATCGCTTCTGTGGAAAGACATCACGCACCTTATTTTGTTGGGTGTTGCAGTTTGTTGGAACTGGGGTGAAAGAAAGAGGAGGATTTTTTCTGCTTTATTTGTATAGTGATAGAAATAAAGGGATATATAGTTATAGTTGTGTTACGAGGGATGGGGAGGGTGTCAAGTGTGTAAATTTGTATACTACTACTCAGTTTTGGTTAAGACAGGTTTCAGGGATTAATCATGGACCTCAGAGACAGAAGGGAGTAGATTTACCCACAGGACAGGTATCACTGAATATAATGAGCAGTCAGTACAACCTAATAAGTTGCAATATTAGGGTGCCCAGGACAAGGGTAAAGGTAGGTGGTCCTCAGACAGCTACAGCACTTGCAGACAGGGATAGCATGCCTTCAGGAGACTCACTTGAAGTGGAGGATATCCACTTATTTGCCAAAGCATGGGTGGGACAGGTTTTCGGTGCTGGGAGATCAAATAATAGTTGGGGGTGGCAATCCTAATAAATAAGAAAGTTCCTTCATATTAGGAAAGAGATTTGTGACCCAAATGGGAGGTACATTCTCTTGCATGGAAGTATTGAAGCTCGCCAATCTTAATTGGTGCTATATATGGCCTAAATTGTGAATCCCTTGTGTTTTCACACATCTATTAAGTATAGTGGTTACCAACCCATCGGTAGTAACTATATTAGGAGGGACTGAATGTGGTTCCAAATATACATATGGATAGATCTGACTCTTGGAGACAGGGTTTCTCCTTCACAGAGGCGTTACACGATCTAATGAGTGGTGCAGACATTTGGATGTATTGAGGTGTTGCACCCTATGGAACATCAGTATCACGTTCTACTCACCCCTGCACAAATCTCTTTCCCGAATTGATTTCATTTACTAAGTTCCCACTTACCCCAAATGTTGTGAGCTCAGTTATTCATGAGAGGTCATTTCAGATCATTCGCCTGTCTCACTTCAGTTTATCTGGGGCTGGGAGCTAGAAGAGATTTTGTCTGAGGTTGAATAATCAGTTACTCCAGAAGTCTGGCACCTTGCAACAGATAAAGGACTTTCTTTCTAATTTTATAGCTATTAATAGGGGTTCGATTACAAGAATTGATGTGGTCTGGGTGGCTACAAAAGTGTGCCTTGAGAGGGAATGCCTACGGCTGGCCGCCACTAAATCTCAGTAGTATAAAGCCCAACAGGATAAGCTACTTTCTGCCATCCGCAGGTTAGACACCACCCTTAATAGTAGATCCCAGATACTAAGTGGGCAGCCCTGCATAGGCTACAGGCCCAATATTCAGCCCTGATATACCAGAGGGTGGAGTTGTCTTTGAAGCATACCAAGATTAAGTATCTGGATGTAGGGAAAAGGCAGGAAAATGTTAGCGACTAGGCTTAGGCAGACCGAGGCCTCTTGCTTTTTTCAGGTATTAAAGTGAGTAACCAAATTATAACATCACCCAGAGAGGTTGTAGATGAGTTGAGGACATATTACCTGAGGCAGTACTCAGTTGACCAGATTGATGCCTACACCCAAACTATTTTTAATTACCTTGCCTCAATAAATTGCTTCCTAAGGTGGCCCCCAGAATGTCAAGTCACTTGGCAATCTGGTCTCACAGTAGAGAGTAATACAGGCAATTCAGCAATTAATATTGGATAAATCTCCTGGGCCAGATGGTCTTTCTAATAACCTATATAAAGCGTGTACATCAGAAATTGCCCCTACTAACAGAGGTGTTTAATTTTGGTATCTGAAAGGTATGTCGGAGGATAGCTTCCAGAAAGCATTGATTACTCTTATACCCAAGCCAGGTAAGGACCCTTAATCCCGGTAGTTACCAGCCCATCTCCTTGATCAACACAGATGTAAAGATTTTAGCCAAAATTATGGCCAATAGATTAAGCCCGTGTTAGCTACCCTTGGTCGTGAGCAAATCGGTTTCATGGCAGGTAGATCATCCGTTGATCATATGCAGAAAGTTATGCATATCCTCTCAGCAGCCAGGGACTCTGACTCAGCTGCGGTGTTGGTGTCCTGGATGCCGAGAGGCTTTTGATATGGTCTCCTGGGATTTCTTATTTCTAGTGTTGGAACAATATGGCCTCCTACCGAGTTTGTTAAATGGGTCAGGATATTGTATACTTACCTGTCAGCGCAAGTCTGGTGCAATGGAATCTTGTCTGACCCTTTCAGACTCCAGAGAGGGACCAGACAGGGTTGTCCCTTATCCCCTTTTGTTTAATCTTTATTTGGAACCCCTAGTTCAGAAGCTAATTTCCTCCCCACAAATTCAAGGTATTAAAATTGGAGAATAGCGGTAAACTCTCTGTCGGCTTATCGGATAACCTGCTGATAAATATGGAGGACCCTGTAAGAGGATCCCTGCTCTTTGGAAGAGATTAGGTCCGCAGTGGTTTCCCACTATAAACTCAACATATCTAAGACCAAGGTCTTCCATGAATAATGAGACCATCCGGATGGTTATAAATAACACTAGTCTGGAGTGAAGACCTCACACCTTACTTACCTTGGAATAAAGGTTGCCAGAGATATTCCCAATATGATTAAGCTTAACCTTACAGACTTGATTAAAGTTATTAAATTAGACCTGGATAGATGGGAAAGCCTTCCACTCACACTATGGGGAAGAATAAATATTGTAAAATGAATGTTCTACCCAGGGTATTATACCCTTTAGGGATGCTTGGGTGTTTTCCCAAAAATGGTTTAGCCAGCTCCAAGCTATACTAAGTACCTTCTTGTGGAAAGAAAAAGTGTTAGGAGGTCATATAATAAGCTTACTTAGCCCAAGGCGCAGGGTGGATTAGCATTGCCCTCCTTTTTACCTATTATTGTGCCCACCATCTTAGTAGAGCGGTTTACTGGTCAAAGGCAGGATGGGAAATTGAAGGTCAGGCTTATATTCCCTGTGGCTGAATATAGAAAGGTCTCTAATATCCCAACATCAAAGTACTCTCCTCTTTGATCTATGTTAGTCCTAAGAAGCTCCCAAGAATGCTGAAGAACACTCCATTGGATGGTCGGTTAACCCTCCATCAATTACAAATTCACCTCTCATGCAATTGGCGTGTATCTCTGGAACGACCGATAGTTGGTAACCCCATTTTAAAATTGATCACAAACCCATCTTACCCACATTCTGGCCTCTTTTGACTGACAAGAAGGTTGCTGACTTATCAGAGAATGATAAGTTGATATCCTTCATTGCTTTCTGCTCACGTTTTGATGTGCCTGTCACAAACTTTTTCAAATATAAGCAGATTAAAGAGACAGTTAAAACTCATTTGGGGTGGGTGGATATAAATCAGTCGCATATGGAGTATTGAACAGGATCCTACAGGCAGCTAGAGGATCCCATGCAGTGTCTAGGGTCTACAAGGAGATGCAATCTGTTGATGCCAACTTATCCCACGGGATCTGCTATTATTGGACCCAAAATTATCAATCACAACCAAAGTGGGGTCTTGGAAAGGGCATGGAAGAATGTTTATAAATTTGTTTAGCAGGACAGATTCTGATTAATACAGTTTAATATTATGAATAATCTATACTATACACCAGTTAAATTATACAAATTGGGTCATGTCCTCTCATTCACTTGTACTCGTGTAATCAAGCCCCAGGTTCTTTATATCACATGTTGTGGGAATGCTCAGTGGTCCAGACCTTGTGGCAATCTATCAAGCAGTTGCTGGATCCATTGCTTGGGCTTGATTCCTTTTCACCTCAGAAATATGCTTACTATATTGTTTCAAGGGTATCCCAAGGGCCAGGAAGGCACATCCAGCTTTGGTTTCTGCCATAACCAAATTCATTATTATGAGACATTGGAAAGACAAAGCAAGGTCTTGAATGGTATAGGGAAGTGCTTATAGCTCTTCAATTAGAAAAACATATTTTGCACATGAATAACCATTCTTATCTAAACCAGTCTAGATGGGGTTCCTTGATGCTTTACTCACTGCATGGAAACCATAATGGTCTATGGTTCTTTGACTGCTTTTCTTTAGTGGTAGATTAATATTGCCGTTATACTGAAGGTAGTACATACACACTTGATGGGTGGGATGAGAGGAGAGAGGAAATAGAGAGGGGATAGGGGTAGAATGAGGGGAAGGGTATTAAGGGGGTAAGATATAGTTGTAGATGTAGTTAGTAATAGTTGTTATTGAGCCGATGTAACCACAAGGCACATGTCATGTTTTTGATTTATGTATGACAAATGTCTGTGCCTATAGCCGAACATGTATAATGGAAAAAAAATGAATAAAGCATATTGAATTAAAAATAAATATATTTTGGAGAGTATGGGGGTGGGGTGCTGAAACCCCCAGAAAAGCAAGCTGTTTCTTGGGATGGCGCATTGGCTTTAAATCCTGGGAGGCGTGATGTCTGGTGCTGTAATGCTAGATGGCATGTTGCCTGCAGCGTAATCAGCATTGGCAACATGCCCAGTCACTGTGGCATGGTAAACCGTTATAAATTTTCAGTATGGAAAAAGTGAATTTAATGCCATGCATAAGTCACTGTTTACCTTTAAGTCAATGTCTTTTCCAAACAGGACAAATCCAGCTATTAATACTCACAAGAAAAATGTACTGAAAAAGTTAATAACCTATTTATTCTTGAGAGCTTGCACTTTTTAAAATGTTTCTATTCCAGAACATAATGCTCTAGTAGAATTGTAGAATTTAACTGATACTGGGCCTGATTTAAGGATGCCTTACACATAGGGCAAGGCGATTAATGCCAAACCCTAAGAGCAAATCACAACTTGCATTATGCGACACGCCAGTAGCTATTCCAAGCCGTGGCAACCTATTCTGAAAGGGAGGCTGCCATAACCCAATTACGCCATTCCAGGTCCTGCAATAGAGCTGCAGGTTAGACCAGCATGGAGGTGGTCTAAGGGGTATCCGTCCTGGCAAAACGATGGATGCCCCCACAGTGTCATGAATCAAACATTGCTGTGCCACATTGCCATGCTACATGGACCCCACAGCACAGTGATGCCCCCACCCCACAGTTGACTCCCACTTGTGACACCCAGGTCCATTGTGCCATTCCTGTGGTGTAACCCTGTGGCTGCCGCAAGTCATGGGACGTAGGTGCCAGGACCCTGCCTGTCCTGAATAGGGCACAGGGTCCTTGGTAGCAGCGCATGCTGCAACTCACATATGCTAGTAGTTACATCATGCATTCTGGAATTGGGCACCCTGTGTTTAAGGAAGTGGATAAAGGGGTAATACTGTTTTGCTGACAAGGGAGTTTATAAATCTAAGGCCCTTGAACTATTGAATAATGAATGACAGGAACTATAGAAAATTGAATGCTGATCACACAAATATTTTAATGGTGAACTATTGGAACTATTTGAACAAGCTTGGTCTTGTGGTGAGATTTCTGGCAGTGTTTGATTTTCTGTAGACAGATTTTCCATCATACCAATCTTCTATATTTTATGGAAAGTCCATAATAATCTAAGTGACCCTTCCCAACCAACAACTTACATATGTTTTTATATTTCTTTTAACAAAGAGTGTAGGTTTAGCCATCCTATACCCTGATATAGGCTAATCGGGCCACGGGCTGGTAGCTGGGACACAGTCCGCTCCACAAGCAACCTCAGCCTGCTCAAGACACGGTGAGAAGATGCCTGCCCACTCTCCTCCTTGGCTCACAAGGCTGATTGGAGCCCATTGGCTGGTACCATGGACACAGTCCCTCCACAAGCAACTGGCCTGCCAAGGACAGGGCAAGAAAACTCACAAGGTAACGTCTGGTCCCTGATCCAGGACAAGGGAAAGGGATTTTGGAGCTTTCCTCCTTTTCTAATTGAATATCTAGCACCCATCACTGTGGGACCTGAATGGTTCTATATGACCCCAGAGCACTGACATTGGTTTCCTGCCGAACACTGCAGCCAGTGCTGAAATTGTTGGACTAGGGCATAAGACTGCAGAGAAACACTGACCTTACATTTCTTCTTTTAGCAGCTGTGTGGTGAAGTCCTGATCTTTTGCTTCACAGTTCATTCAGTTGCACAGTTCTGTGAGCTGTACCATGCAGATCTACAACTAGTTTGTTTTTCTTGTCAGCTGTTCAGTCCTCAGGGCTGCACAGACTGACTTGAATCTCAGCCTGAATTGTACATTTTGCTGAACTGATCAATCCTATACTGTACTGTTTTCAGCATTTGCTTAACCTGAACTAGCTTCTTAGTGATTTTCAGCCCACCCCTCCTTCCTTTATTAAATACACTACCAGAGCTGAGAGACCGCCCATCTCCTACTTGGTTACACTTACTTTCCCTCTTAAAGGGAAGCACCTAAAACTACAGCAAAACACTTAAAGGGGTAATACCTAGATCCACAATACCAGGATTTCTTTACCTCTCCATTAGAATAAACTCCATTAGCTCCTCCTTCAGACACAATACTAAGTACCTGCTTCCCTTTAACAGGTTATACAGCTCCTCCACTAGAGGTGTATACTAAGCAAGCATCTCAATTTCTACCTCCTTGCTACAGGCTATTCAGCTGGATACCTGAGGAGATTTATTATAAGCATTGCACCCCTTCCCTCAGTAGTAAAGCAACTCTGTTCAGTTACACCCTTGTTGTAGTCTACTACCTACCAAAATCCACCTCCCCCACTGCCCCTTGACTCTAAGGATGTTTCCTCCCTCAAATCCTTCTCCCTTCTACCTCCTCCCTAACCTTATTTCTTACCCTTTCCTACCCACCTCTCCTACTTGTGCCAGCCCAGGGCCCTATAATTCCTAAATCCATCCAAATCCCTGTCTCCAGGCCCCAGCTTAAATTCATGCTCTTACTCCCCCAATGTATTTTGGTCTCATTCCCTCATCTTTTCACATGCATCCTTACTAACTTTACCAAATTTCTTTGCTGTTCTCCACCTCCTGCTTCCTCACTATACCACTCCCTTCTACCTTACTCACTCAGTCTCCCAGCCCCATCACTCCAAATCCACAATGCAAGACTTCCTTATCCTAGCTCTGCTATTACTCCCTTAGGACATTCACCCCAACCCTGGTCCTGTTACTTCCTTCACTCCTGCCATCTCCCCATTGCTGCTGCCCATACCCCTACCCCAACAGCCCTCATAAATGGTTTCAAGATATTACACTTAAACATTTGTAGCCTACTTCAAAAAATAGACCTCCTGCAAGCCATAGTTGCTGCCCTGAAACCAAACATTCTAATTATAACAGAAACATGGCTAAAGGCACAGATCCGACCGCTCTGTCTCCATTCCAGTTACTCCATCCTAAGGCTAGACAGAGCAGGCAGGGGTAGTGGAGTGGCCATGTATATCCGTCCTCCCTCCAATACTTCCCAGTCTTCTCCTCCTCCAACTCAGCAACCCATGACATCTTAACCATCAATGTATCCCTCCCTTTCTCACTCCCTATCTTTGTAGTCAGTATCTGTTGCCGTCCAAATGTCCAGCCTGCTGTCTCCCTTGACCTCCTAACGCATTACTCCCTCTCTCAATCTGGTGAGATTTACATCCTTGGAGATCTCAGTTTAAATTAGTTGTCCCCAACAACATCTACCATAAGAAATTATATTAGTGCTCTTAACCTCACACAACTAATTACAGAATCCACCTGCCCTAATCACAAGACCCAAAACCAGTCCCTACTTAATTGAGCCCTAACATCCCACCCCATAGAATCATCACCTCTGGCATCCTTATGGATGCTCTCAGTGACCACAACTCAGTTTTCCTGGTCAGAAAATTCATAGCCCTAAGTCCCCACATAAAACACTACAAATGTGGACTTAAAAATCCCTAGAATTGGAACCTCTGCTGTATAGCCTTGCCCTCTCAGACTGGTCCCTCTAGCAAGCACCTCCTTGGTTGATAAGCCCTAATCTATTTAAAAGATATCTTCCTAGCAAATTTAAATGCCTTTGTACCCCAAAAACAAACAAGGGTTAGGTGTCATCACCTCTCCTGGATTACTCCTGAATTACTAGCCTGCCACGGAGCCAGAGATTGGGCCTGGAAGTAGCACAAAAAGTCCCAGCTTCCAAATGACCTTTTATTTACTGAAAGTTCTGTAATGCCTACACCTGGGTTACCAGGCTAGCCAAAACAGAGTACTTCAAATCTACCTGTGAAAAACATCAATTCCCCTCTAAGTTCTGGAGAGTGGTGCATGCCCTCTTTATCCCCTCATCCTGTCACCCACCCCTATAGAGTACTTAAGATAAATGCCACCCTCATTGCTAATCCAGTTGCAGTAGCTACTGAATTCAACTCCTATTACACCACGTGTGCTGATGATTTACTCCAATCCATTCCAAACTATGCCCTCCCTCTCCCCTTCCTATTGCCTATGAAGCGACCCCTCAGTTTCCCCTTCTCCTTTGCTACTGTCTCCCCAATGACACCCTAAATGCCTGATAGTGATCAGTCCTTCAAAGTCTCCTCCCCAGATGATCTGACCTAAACTACTATCCCTCTCAGCCCCAGTCATTGCCTACCCACTCTCTATTATCCTCAACCTCTCTTTCTCAACCACCTCAGTGTCTACCCATGGAAACATGCAGTGGTCCTTCCCTCCCCAAAAGCGGATACCCCACCTCCCTGGCAACTATCGCCCATCTCTCGTCTCCGTATCCTTGCCAAACTTCAGAAACACCTAGCACTCTCCCAGCTCACAATGCTTACCTCAATGTCTCCTCCTTCTTCACCCTTATCAATCTGGCTTCCAGGACAAATCCTCACCACCACCTCCTTCTTCAGCTCACTGATTCTATCCTATCTAGAATGGACAATGGCCAAATCACCTCAGCCATTTTGTCAATCTGGCGACAAGCCTTCAACTCAGTTTCCGCTCCCCTTCTCCTTGACACCCTATCAACAGCTGGGCTATCCCCTTAGCCACAGACTGGTTCAAGGCATTCCTCACTGGCAGAACCCAATCAGTCAAAATCTCTAACACAATTTCCCTACCCTTCGGATAGAACTGGCATCCCAGGGATCAGTGTTAGGCCCATACTATTCTCTATTTTTCTAAACAATCTCCCATCCACCTGCTCTCCATTCTCCTCCATTCACAAGTATGCTGATGATACAGTCTTGTATACATCTGGCTCCTGCCACATCGAGGTAGCATCCAACTTGCAGTACAACTTCAACAAAGTTCAGTGTTGGTTTGCAAACCACCAGCTATCTCTCAGTGCCAAAAAACAGTCTCCATAACCTTTGGCACCAGGCAGAGACTTACTAGGCTTCCCTCTTTACCCTCCTTCCACACCCTTGATGGGACTTTACTCAAGGACGCATCCTCCTTCAGGTATTTAGGTGTCTGACTGGCTAACACCTGAACTTCTCTGGTCATTGCACTGCCATTCAGAAAAAATTGCATCCCAAGCTCGGCACCTTATTCAGGAACCATGCCTGCATCCCACCCATGGCTAGGCATTGATAGACCAGAAGATGATCCTACCTATCTTCGACTACTGTGCTGTAGTCTACAGTGCTGTCCTAAGTCCTCCCTGGCCAGACTAGAAACCCTTTTCAACTCTTTTTGCCATTTTGTCCTTGACGCCTCCGCACTCATCCTTGTGATCTCTACCCTGCCTGTCGCTTCCCTGACAAACCGACGTCTCTCTCACTGCGCAAAATCCACCTCCTAGTACTGGCTGGGTGAATTTCCTCCTATATCTCCCCAACTTTACAACTGCCCCACTTCCCACTCTTTAAGATCTACCAATTCACAAACCCTGGTGGTCAAACACCACTCCACCCTTATTGGCGATTATTCTTATTGCCTCCCAAAATCTGGAATTCACTTACCCTCAAATTCGCCACTCATCCTCTTGCTACCCTTTAACTCTGCCTCAAGACTTCCTTGTCCCTTCCTGTACCTGCCATGACCCTCCTAATTCTTCCTGCCATATCCCTAGCCCATATTTTCATGCCTACTCCCCACCACTCCTATTTCCCTATGATTGTGCTCCTTCTAGTCCCCCTACTCTCCTTCCTCCTAAAGTGTGTCTCCCCTTCTTTCTCTACCTTAATCTAGCTCCTCCTGTGAGCTCAATCTCTGCCTTGTGCATACAGGATCCATAGTGCATGGTGGGCAACAACTTTATCCCCTTTCACCTATTTCTCCTTTACTGCACCCCCTCAGTCACTGCTAGATCACTACCTTGTGCAAGAAGGGTCACCCAGCACACTTGTGGTACTACCCCCACTATAGTTGACCTCTACTACCCCTTCCATAACATCCCTCCCCAACACCCCCTCTCTCGTATCATTATATATAAATAACTCTCATCACCTAAACCTGTGTCCTACCAGTAGGGCTGTCCACCGCCCTGCCCAGATAGGGATAACAGGACTCTGTTGAATTTCAACTCCCCTTCCCCACCCCTTGGATTCCCCCACCTACAATGCCTCTCTCTCTCTCATCACCCTGACACACTCTACCTTTCCTCTCCTCTCCTCTCCTCTACCCCTTCCACTTGACATAGGCTAAGACTGTCCTACCCCTCTCACTCAATTCAAGTACATAGCTCACCCTATACCACTCTTATATGCACTTTAGTCCACCCTATCTTCTCTGTTTGCCTGAAAATTGTGTCCTGCCTCTGTAAAATTCCTTTCCTTCTTCCATTCTGCCCTCTGCAATTTTCATTCCTCCTTCCATTCTTCCTCTCTTTACTCCTATCACTGTAAATATTGAATATCTATGTTACACTAATGGCTACCCATTAGTATTGTGTCACATTACCATCTAGTGCAATAGTTCTTAGACTTTGTCACAGTGAGCCTCCACAAATCCATAGAAAGATTTTGAGCCTCCACCAAAAACTGAAAAATCTTGAGCCTCCCCAAAGAAAATAACATACTGTACTTTGTGCAGTATACCATGAATAAATTGAAACCCCTTTGAGTACTTGGCTCACATTCAGTTCTTTCATTCAGTTCTTTGTCTCATACTGATCACGGAACCTTTGAAAAGAGCTCCTGTGCTCAAGGTGTTATCGAATAACAAATAAATAAAATAAATATTATTATCAGCTTGTACCCCCTCCCCCACACACACAGGCCAGCCTACTTGCTCCACTATTTTCATTCTCGAACCATTGTTACCCTTTGTTGCCTTACCTTCATTGGTCAGACTACTTTCTCTGTTTCCTCTCTAAATGAAATAACCTTCCTACATACTTTGCCTCTCCCTCCTTCCCTACTCCTAAGCAACTCTCTCTGGGATTACTTTGCTCCTTCTTGCTATTGCTCTTAGCACCTCCATGCTCAACCCTTGTATTTGGGCTGCTCTGCCATCAGTCTACAAATTGATCAATTACCACCACTCATTATTAGTTTATTGTTCTTATGTGTTTTCACTATTGTTCATTGTGTATTTCTTGATTGTTTGCAGTTATTTTTGAAATGTATTCACTACCTACCCTTCCTAGGTACACCCAAATGAGCCTTGGCTCATTCACCTTCCTTGTCACCTATTAGTAAATAAATACATAAAATTGACCTACTATTATCCTCTTTCAGTTTGCTTCATCTCTTCAGACAAAATACATAAAACTCAAAATTTAAATACAGTACTTTTTCAGACTTGCTTGAGCCTCCCTGGAACAGGTTCACGCCTCCCAGGAGGCTGGCCTCACCATTGAGAACCCTGATCTAGTGCTATATACTGTTGCCAGGTTATTATGTGTTCCAGTGTTACCAACTGTTTGCCTAATTGCTATATGTGTTTTCATATCTACTTTAGTTAACTGTTGCATTGTTAGCCAATGTTATCCATATGTAATCCCTCCTGCTCTCATTGTATGAAAGTAAGCAAATTGTATTCCAACATTGTAACATTTCTCTGTATTCTATCCCATTGTTCCCTACCCCCAGATCACACAGGAGACAAGAAACTTGTTGCTCAGCGTACTTTCCTGGTGAAACATTTCAATAAATAAATAAAATACCATGACACAATGCCTATCTAACAAAAATTACAGGATTTTCAGTGGCATGATAACTATGCATGGTCGGTGATAGACATAGAAGCACCTTACTTATCTATCTCGCACCATCTGCATTCAGATATTTTTGCTCAATGACACCCTCAAAGAAAAGTGTCCAGATGACTTCTACTTGAATGTCACAATTTTGTGTCATCAAATAATTATTTTGAGTTTAATGGTGACTTTTACTTACAATGCTTTGGAACTGCAATGGGGGCAGCCATGGCCTCTTCATTTGCAAATCTTTTCTTGACCTATGGGAGCAATCCACATTACTTGAAACATCATTAATCCCTTCCACCATCACATAGTTAAATGGAACTGATATACTGTATTGATGGCATTCTCTATGTATGTGATGGCACATGGGAGGCTGAGCAATTTATAAAACTGGCTACATTCAAATAAACTAAGTTTAGGGTTCACCAGCAATATCAGTCACTCAACGTTAGATTTCTTACATTACATTAGAAAGTGACGAAACAAATAGTAACCACCAAATGCTAGGAAACCTATGATGCACTATAGCCTTTTAATGGCTATTAGCAACCACCTGGGAACTCTGAAAATGTGATTCCTTATGGGCAATTTTTGCATCTCAAGCACAGTTGTTTTAGGGAATAAGATTTGGAATCATAAGCTAAGGAACTGTATACAGGGTTTTGAAGAACAGATATGAAACATTTGTTGTGGATACTGCACTAAGTAAAATATACAGTTCAAATCATACCTCTCAACCTCTTGCCTCATAAATCAGAGACAAGGCTTAAAAATAACAGGGACAAAATCCCAAATCAGGGACACATCTTTAAAATTGGCAATATTCTCTAAGAAAGTTGATGAAATAAGAGGATTAGTATTAAAGCACATTTTCTGAAGAAGAAGAACAAGTCTATGGGCCCGATTCTAGGATAGTTACACCTGGCATAACATCACTTGTGCCAAAAGAATGGTGCAAGTAGCAAGTTACACCAGCAGTTGCGACGTGCAGTATTCTACAAAGTGGCCTGTGACATGCTGCAGCCCACTTATGCCTAAAGTGTAATTACACCCAGTTATGCCCTAAACCCCTGCGACATGGTGCTAGGTGGTTTACAGCTGCAGTTGCGCCCTATTCCAGTAGGGCAGCAACAAAGTCCCCAATTTCAGGATTCTACAAGAACCCCAGAGAGAACTGAAAACATAAGTTACACCAGCATATAGTCTGTAGACCCGCCAGCAGCCCGGCACTCAATCCATGTGCCCTCCCCATGCCCAGAATAACCCTGTAGGTACCCCCAGGGCATCTCACAACATGGCCCCCAATACCCTGAACAGTTCATGCCCCACAGAACAGCATACACCCCTTGCCTCTGAACCCCTGAACAGTAAAAGCCTTGCAGGGCTTCCCACACATCCCATGCCCTGAACCTCTCACCACTAAAGGCCCCACAGGGTAGCGCTATCAAACCCCACCAGTGCCCAGACCCCAAGACACTGCGCAATCAGTAATAATAACTGCACAACAACCCTGGTAGTCTGGTGGCCCCCCCCAGCTGTGCCACTCCACCCTGCACTTCCACCCCAACCCCAGCTGGCAACTGGCACAGCCACCTCTCACCTGTATGGCCAGCCACCGACTGAGTTTAGTAATAGCATTTACTGTATAGATGCACTTAGAAATGAATGAGTATTCATTAATTTCTGAGCATGTCTATACAGTAAGTGCTCCTACTGAACTTAGTCAGTGGCTGGCTATAGGCGTGAGATGGGCTGTGCCAGTAACTGGCTGAGGATGGGTGGGGAGGGTTCTGAGGAGTGGTACAGCTGGATAGGGGGGCTACTAGACTACTAGGTGTTATTTTCCAATGCATTGCACACACATTGACTGCATGTACTGTACATACTGTACAGTACACCAGTCACATGGGGATCAGGATAGTTGATGGGCGACCCTTGGTGGCACGATAGTGGGTAGGGGGGCATCTAGCCCTGTGGGGCTTCACTGGGGATAGGGCATGGGGGATGGCACTTGTGCCTTGTGGGATAGTGGCTGTGGCTTGTGACATCCTTGCCAGGTCGCTTCTGTTCGGCATACCTGGCTGTATGCCGCAAGTCTCAGGATTTAGACATGGGGACTCTGCCCTTTCTAGAATAGGGTGCAGGGTCAATGTCGCAATAGTATTTGGTGCAAGTCACCTTTGGCGGTGACTTGTTCCAAGTTTCTAGAATTGGGCCCTATAACTTTAATGTTTGACATTATTTTGTGCTTACAATCCCCACTGTTCAGTCACAAAATAAAAAACATTTTATGAGGGACAGAGGAAAATTTTGAGGCAAAATTAGGGATATCTGGAACACCCCAATGCATATTATTCTATTAGACTACAGCAAGGCCTTTGACAAAGTGTCACATGCTATACTTATAAACAAACTACTCCATTTGGGATTCTCCTCAAATGTAGTTAAATGGGTAGATTGTTGGCTGAGGGTAGAACCCAAGAGTTAAGATAAATGGTATTTTGTCTGATGTTATGTACTGTCGTTTCTAGTGGTGTCCCACAGGTCTCAGTCCTGGGGCCAACATTTTCAATATCTTTATTAGCGATATGAAAATTAGTCCTAGTAATATATTAATTAAATTCACAGATGACACTAAGTTGGGAGGAAAGGTAGTTTGCTCCTCTAACATGGAGTGCACTTACATCTGACCTCGCTGCCATTGAACACTGGGCTCATATCAACAAGATGCATTTCAATACAAAAAATGTACCGTTTTGCATCTGGGGAAAAATAATCCAAAGCAGATATATATTTTAAATAACACCACTTTAAAAACATCAGACTGTGAGAAAGATTTAGGTATTGCAGTCAACAACAAGCTATCCTTAACAGATCACTGCAACAAGGTAGCAGATATTTCCAACACACTACTGAGATGTCATGACCACACATTCATCTCAAAACTGAAGAATGTATACTCTTATTATACAGTCACTTTAATAACAGTAGTCCTAAGGTTTAATTTTTATCTTTTTATTTTGTCTTACCAGTCGTTTGTGGACTTCATGGCACAAACATCCTTCGCCTCAGATATATTGGCTGCCCGACTGTGACCCTCCTCATTACTAGCATCTCCTTCGCATGATTACAATCCTGGATCCCGAACATACAGAAGCGGTACACCACTCAGCATGAAGCTATGAATGGGCTATCAATATTTAATACTGTCATCTTATTTAATTTAAAATGTAACACCTGGTACAGCTTCTGCTAAAATTATAAACACATAGTGCTGCCCTGCCACATCGGAGTCTTACTCTGCACTTCCTGGCTCAGTGACACAAGCGTCAACTAAGGTCACGCAGCTAACAGTCTGAATTTATGAGTCAAAAAAAGCACTGCTTCAAGTAAGGCACAAAACATTTTTTTTCTTCCAGTCTACTGGTAAGGAGAACTTTAAAAACAAATCTCCTATTGGTTGGGTGAAGTGGGACAAATACAACCAAATGACTCTCTGTGGGGAGGGATGCCAGCAGAAGATGGAACAACACATAAAGCAAGGAACTACTTTGTAAGCACAACAATTAAAATGTATACTTACTATATCTTTCTAATTTGTGCAACTTTTAAAAACAGTAACATACAAAAAGTGCCACAGTTAACCCATTTTCTAAAGAACAATGTGCCCTCCAGGTTGGGCAGTATAGGCAATACCAGACCTTCCAGGGCTATAAGGCCCTCCATCTGTGGCTTCAGGCCTCATTATGCCCCTAGGCGGTCTGGTATTGCCCAACTGCCCACCCTGTTGGGTATATTACTTGCTTAGAAAGGACAGGACTCACTCTTCTGAACTAAGAAGAAGCAGAGGTGACCTCCTTCTGTTGTTTAAAATCCTACAAATGCCTACATTAATGGAACACTGCGGAATAACTTATGTAGAAAGAAAAATAGTAGCTAGGCTACAATAGGCAACTTGATGTTGGCAAAGCCAGGACAAACAAAAGGCTACACTTTTATACTATTAGGGCCCCAAGAATGTGGAATAAGCTTCCACAAGAACTAGTGGACCGAACAATAATAATATATTTAAAAAACATTTAGACAACTGACTTCTATGTTACCCTGTCTAGGATTAATGACCCACAACCATGGGGGTCAATCTTGATGAGCCAAGGCCTGCTTTTGTCCTTTTACCAAGTTACCAAATTACCAAGTTATCACTGAAAATCAGGGACAGTTGAGAGGTATGGTTCAAATAGGGCTACCCTGCTTAAACCCCAATCAGTCTTGGTCTAACAATCCACAAGTATGTTTTGTAACTGAGTATAATAACATAGCTGAGTAAGTTGCAACTATTTTTTAAAATACTGGCTTATTTTGCCTTGTGACCCAACACTGACACAATACGTAAGTGAAGGACCATGAATATCATTCATTACAGCACCAGTTGTTCATGATAAACTGGTTAAGAATCAGCTCAGAAGATCCATAACACAACACCTTCTGCATGGCTACCTACTAAACCAAATGGCATGTTCCTTTGTGGTAACTGTAGTGCTTGTACACATTGACGCTAATCTGATTCATTGTTGGTTATTACCAAAAGAAATGTAGCGCATGGCAGTTTATCTCATGTGGGGCAAGCTTCATTGTTTATGCCCCTGGTGGACTTGCCCACTGTTTTACATTGGCAGAACGATACATCCAATCTGCCAAAGGATTTTTAACACATTCCTGATATCAGAAAAAGTAGCCCAGAAAGTCCAGTGGCAGAATACTTTCCCCACATCATGCCAATAACCCAGATAATCATGACATTTATGGGCATTGAATGTGTAAAAGTTGGTTTGCCAGGGGCCAATAGGCTAGAAAGGCCCAAATGTGAAAGCTTTTGGATTGTTAATCTCAGAAACCAGCATCCAAGTCATCTCAACATTAAATGCAATTTAAAACCTTTTCTATAACTACATACAACTGGATTAAATCTGCACTCATGGGCTGGCTGGTACAGAATTTGTACTTGTATCCTGTCTTACATGTTTGCTTAACTCTTTGCTTGCTTATTATTTAGAAGTCACATATTGCTATTATTTCAAGTTCAATATTGTTATATGAATGAAGTTCTAGTATTGGTTGTTTTAACTCTCTGTACCAATTCTTTTCTCACATTCTCTTTTTACAGATGGTAGGGAGGTTTGAGAGTACAGTATCCCTTCTTTTCCCCATGTCTTGGACAAGCATACTCAATTGAGCAACTCAGAGATTGGTTCCCAACTCTACTACTCATCTTCAATCATTTCCCTCTATTTCTGCAGTATTGGTGCTAATCAGCATAACCTATACAAATGAGTCACCAGTCCAGAAGTTAAGCTTTCAGTATACTCTTATCATATAGCACTTTTTATAATGAATTATTCAGACATTTAAAGAGCTCCTGACCCTGACTGCATTAGGAAACATTGAAAAAAAGTAACATTTATATTCAGCTCCTTCTCATTTTCTTTATTACTTCATATATTTTCAGTAATTAATTTATTTTCTTTACTACTGAAAACAGTTTCATGAAAACACGATTCCTATCATCTAGACTATATCTACTCTTGATGCTTCTCTACATGACATGACAATCTTCGGTTTATGATATCATAATTATAATAACAGTAACATATTTTGATGTCAAAGATAAAATTATGAGGTCAGGTGTAGACAGGCAGCAATAGCTAAAAGGCAGAGATACTGTATTCATGAAAATACCCTTAGTAATAAAGAAATGAGGGTGAGAATACAGAATAAAATATGAAATATAAGCTACATTTATGGCTAAGTGTTCCATTTTTCAAAGTTGTCTCAACTCTTTCAGAAGCTCTTTAAGCTCCATACAAATCACTCTCATGAAAGAGTTTATAAACTGAATTTTTATTTAGATTACTAAGAACTATTTTTTTTCCTTTTTACTTGGTTCATGTAAATATGTATATTTAGAAAATGGCAAAGAAGATTCCTGACAACTGAATGGCTGCCAACATCCTAGAGGGAGAATCTATTTTCAGTAGACCCCTGTTAAAAACTAATGCCAGCTGAATGCCCCAAAGACAAAAGTGGTATCCTTGTGCCACATTAAAACTCAAAACAAACTAGCTACCATTTGTTTACCACTTGCTAATGGAACAAACAACAAGTGTCCCCTGCCCCGAGAGAGAAGTCACATCTGCACACCCGAATAGCCAAACAATGAATTTAGAACAGAGATCAGGTCCTTAAAATACAATGAAAGTTTTAAGTCACAGGTTTTAAAAGGAGACAGAGGTACTCGTGGTTCCGCTCCCTCAAAACATTTCATGCAAACTGGCAAGGATTCTGCATGTCAGGGAGCAAAGTTAAGAATGTTTGCCTCTGCTTCTCAGTCCCATTGTCCTGATCCATAAATATTAAAGTAAGAGCCCTAATAACCTCAGCCCTGACTGGTACATTTCTTACCTGCAGCATCCTCTCCTTAGACCCCAAGTATTTTTCTTTTGTTTCATTTTTTAAACCACGCCCGACTCCATTGCTGCCATCAGTCCTGACCATCAATTCCCTGCCTGCTCTCATAATCACTGGTACTGGAGCAGCGAGACTCCACTCCATGTGCCTCATTTCAGATGTGTCCCATTCAAAGAATCACTTATAAATCATCTTCTCAGTCACCTAGTGTTCTCTTCCACTGGCACTCCTAACTGTAGCCTCAGATCCCTTCCCAATTTTCACATGGGACTACAAGTCCCATAAATCTACAAGGGCAGCTATGCAGCTTAGGCAACTAGCATCTACTAAACAGAAACATCCTCTACTGGCAAGGACAGCACAATAGAGGAACTACTTTACAAGATAAATGTATTTTATTTTTTAAACATTAATTGTACTTCTTTAAAACTTTTTTAATTTATTAAAAAATATAACTTATAGGCCATTTTCTAAGCACAATAATACCCTCCAGGGTAGGTGGTATTATACAATACCAGACCTTTCAGGGCTATAAGACAATCTGCCTGCAGCATTGAGCCTTATTACTCCCTGGGTGGTCCATTATTACAATACCGCCCACCCTTTCATGTATTATTGCTTACATAGCTTTCTGTATTTTCTGATCATGTAATACTATTTATAATGAATTATTTAGATGATTAAGCTTCATACACCTGTCTCACAAAAGAGTTTTAAACTGAAATTGTTTATTTAGAGTGTTAAGATTTTTTTCATTTTACTTGGTTCATGTTAATATGTATGTAGATAGATAGATAGATAGATAGATAGATAGATTGGCAGATAGACAGAAAGATAAATAGATAATACATGGATTGTACCTTTTCTGCCTAGAAAAGGCTATCATTGTTCCCTGTATACTTGTGATTAATCTATCAATTAAAAGTATCGCCTACACTAATTAAACAATTACAACTACATACATACACTAATTAAAAGCTAAATACCTTCACTAATCAAACAGTTAAAATATATACCTACACTACATTAAACCATATGGGACACAACTAATAAGACAATTAACACATCATTAGGAAGCTAGGAAAACAAACAATTTACCAACTGTAACAGAACCTGGAAAGAAAAGACTTACAACACCCTGCCAAACTTAGAAATCCCTAATCTCCTGTCTACACTCATTACACATCATTCCCTCCTTGCTTGAAAGAGACCTTTCCGGTATCATAATGTGATCAAAATTTGATCTTCATAACAGTAACCATCCTAATGTATTATATTCAACAAACCATAGATAAGGGTGGAACACTCTGAAGTATACCCATCTCTGGGACTAATTAGGGCAATAAAACCACTTGCCTTCAGGCTCCATAGCCTCAGAGCCATAATTAGCCCACTCAATGGGTATACATCCTTGTATACCACCATTACCCATTATTTATTCTATACATGTATTGCATACTCTTATACACCTAGTTTGTCATTTTGTATGCCTTTCTCAAAGCCACTTATGAGCAACTTTTACTTTCTCATTTAGCAAACAGTAGCAACCTAAAATAAGGTGTATTTATATATTTTCAGGCTTACATGCTCCTTTGTATACAAAACTGAGACACCTTCTAGCCAAGTTTATCATTCACCTTTCAAATCTATTATGTGATGAGAAACTTAGTTTAAAGGTGTCAGTTACTCAGGTACCACCCCCAATGAAGCCTTAGCTGGGAAGCACCAGGGCACCTGGGTAGCATCTCTCATCTCATATTTTGCAGTGTCTGGTATTCTGGATATGCACTACCTAATTTTTAAAGTGTAATTAAACACTTTCAGCATGCATTTACTTATTTTGACCTATTTATTGTTGCAAGTCACTGTTATTTTTAACAACCTCAGTGTGTGGCCACACCTGTTTTCCTTGTTTGAAGCTGTGATTAGCCAACCCTTGGCCAGCACCTGGGTCCTGCACAGTTGCACATGTGCCCACCTGTTTGCCAGCAGCATGGAGCAGCCTGATGTATTTTTATGGTTGTTGAAAAAATTCTGGTAGAATAGAATTTATGTATATTATATTTTTAGCACCATTTTCCATAATGAGCATTACACCAACTGTGGTGGTGGGACTGACACACAGAGCAGCACCATGTAGCAGCCTGACATATGTTCCTGTTCCTTGAGAAGAATTTTGTGAGCACAGAATTTTTGTGAGTTTTGCACCATTTCCCATAAAGTGCATTACAACAACTGTGGGGTGTGACTGACACACAACACAGTGCCATGTACCAATAACAGCAGTAGCATCACTGTTTAATAACTTATTTTGGGGAAAATTTCAAGAAGTGAAACATGTATGAATTGTACTTGTGTACTTGTGTCAGCTAAAGTACTTCACAATACAGTCTGTCTAAGAGGGTGACTTCTTAAACAGCACAGAGGTGGCTACCAGTGCTTATTAATTTCATACTCAGGAGAACATTTTGGGAAGTGAGAACAGTGAAACAAGTGGCTTTCTGGAGGTAGAAAATCAGTCCAATAGGACAACTGGGCAATTATTAATGCACAACATCAGCTGCTGGACTGAAAAAATGATCAGGCATCAGACAATTTTAATATGGCACTTTTAGATGTACTGTGCATGTAAACAACAGTGTTTTACTAGAACAACAGCAGTGCGAGAGAAGAGAATTGCATGGCATATAAACAATGCCAATAAAGAAAATATAGATGAAAAATAGATTTGTTCTCTGTTTTATAGAAGGAGAGTACTCAGAAATCAAGATGAAGAAGAATGGAATCAAAAATTAAGAATGTAAGACTGGAAAAGAGTTTAACTTGTTTGTATTTTTAAACTTTATTTTGTTTTCTCATAAACCCCCACAGCACACAGAAACAATCCCAGTGCAGCAGCTCCCAATTGCACAGCAGCCCCCAGTTTTCAGTGAAAACAGACTAAGAGGAGAGAGATGGAATATCTGATAGCTTTAGCTAAGGATGGAGTATAACAGATGGAGGATAAGTGAGGAGGAATGGAGAAGAAAGAATTAAAAAGCATTATTTAGGAATATTTTCAGAACCAGAGGAAAGAAACACACATTACCATGACCAGAGCTCGGACAGTCATTCATTAAATACTTGGAGTTTCCTCCATTGAAGAAACTCTGCATTAAAGTCCTCCATCTCTGCTTGGAGTTGTGCCAGTTCATCAGTGTTTTGCTGGTGCTGGTACTGGTGCTGTCCATAATTCTGCCCCTCACTCTGGCTACAGGTTCTGGGCCCATGTGTTCACCTTGGGCATTGTCTAACTGTGTGCTGCCCCTTGGTATCACTGAAGGACCACTGCTACCTCAACCACTCACCACCTCCTTTTCCTGGCCTCCCACTAGCTCAGGTGGTGAGTTTTCATCGGTTGTGCTGTCCATTGGTGCCTAAATGGATGCCTTTCTTTTATGATGAACAAGTGTGTTTCAGAAATAACATTTGAACATTTGCTCACAATGTCATGACTGGGACCATTGTAAAACATTTCTACAAAAAGGAAGACCTGGGCTGCTTCATTGAGGAGGGCACTGTGGAGCCAAGAGATGAGGAACAATCACATGTATCCTCATGCAGATCAGTCCAGGGGTGGTGGTGCTGGTACCACAGTGGGCACAGGTGATTCAGGATGAGGCAATGAAGCTGGGAAAACTGGGGTTTGCTGCTGCTACTGCACTGGGGTCTGCTTCTATGGAACTGGGGAACTGATGGCTGCTGTGCATCTGGGGTCACTGCTGCAATAGGATTGCTACTGCAGTGCAAAGGGAGACTGTGGGATCACCCCTGCCACTGACTCCCAATCCTGTATCTGAACCTGGCACTGTCCAACTCAGTTAGATGTCTTCTACACAAGTCTGAACATGACCTGCCCCTTGCTACACCTCTAAGCAACAAGAGAGAGAGGGAGAGAGAGAGAGAGAGAGAGAGAGAGAGCACAAAGATACAGGGAACAAAGGGAAAACAGAGATCTATAACTAAAGGTTATAACTAAACAAATATAGGCAAAATATGGCAGAAATAAAAACTAAAAGTACTTCTAGGCACTCAAAGAATGAAATCAGAATGAAAAAACAAATAATAAAAAGCAGATAAAATAATGTAAATTTTGGGATTAGATCACACAAGTTGCTTTGAAAGGTTGTCAGGCTCCTTTCTCCTCCACTAATTCACTAACACTGCAAAACCTAAAGTTGGGCAGGGTCTCTGTATAGGAGACGCATCATGTGACACACTGAAGCTCTTCCACGTGGCCTTGAAACATTTGTTTACCAGTATGTTTATAAAACTTCATCCAAATGTATCATAAAGGCAATGTCATGGACAAAGTTGCCAGGCAAAGTTGTCAAAAGTGAATTACTCACTAAACAGCAAAAATCTATAAAGTGACTTGCGAAAGTGAAGTTAACAAATGTGCATTTACTCTGCCAGCAAATTAAAACATAAAACCTCTAGTGGAAGGAACAGCCACACCCCATAAGTGACAGAAATGAGCAAAGACACCCACATGAAATTCAACCCTTGCCCAGTGGGGTAAAAATAGGCATGTACAAATGTACAGGGGCTTGATTCATTGACTTGGGCTACAAAGATGTGGTTCCTCACATATAACATTCCCCTATGTATTAAGGGATGAACAATTCTTCTTAAAGCTTGATAATCTGGAAGTCTCCCAAGCTGAGATAATCATGGTGGTCCTCACAATCCTGAGATATCTAGGCTTCTGAGTCATGCAAGAAGTAAGAAAAAGCTACATGGTTTTGATTGGCAAGATAGTGACATGCTGCTAGTACTGTACATTGTCTGTAAACTGAGCTCTGTGAGAGCTTTCCTAGTTGAAACTATCATGAGCCCTCCATGAATGTTCATGAATTATTCATAAAAACATAGGGCTGGATTCACAGAGTTTTCTTAAGGTGCAAACCTTCTCTAAGTTCCCAAAACTGCAGTAGCTATGGAAACTAAGGGAACTTGCACTGAGTGCTATTCACAAAACCCTCTGCAACTGCAGAAAATAACACTAAGGGCTGTGGAAAATGTGCAGCTGTGGAAGCCCCTGAGGAAAAAAAGGTGTGAGATAAGTAAGGCACAGCCCTGAAGGGCTATTCACAACCAGATTTTTTCCACAGCTGTGGAAAAATGTTACACACAGTGGAATAAGGTGTAACTCTCCCTCAGCAAACTGCAGTCATGCCCCAGCAATTGGAAACAATTAAGGTGGATGTGAGGCACAGGTAATAGTGTCACAGATAGTATAAAATAGCTGCTATAACAGCAACAAAGCACACACTGCCATGATGTGGCAACAGGCAGCAACCACCAGACACAGTGCAGCCCATGATGGAGTCCCACAGGCAGTAGAGCCTGGCCAGCCTGCAGTGAGTGCTACCCTGCAGGCAACAGGAACACCCAGGGAGGGAACCAGCAGTAACATTTGGCCACTGTGGAGCCATGGTATTAATGGTACCTGTGGTGCTGCAGTGGTCCCAGTTGAGGACTGGTTGCTGGTCTTATTGTGGGTGCTTATAGCTTCATTCTATGGCAGCCCTGTTACAGTCTGCTGTTTCAGCTAATTAAGTTCACCTGTTGCTATGCCTCTTAAGCTATTTCTGGGGCTGTGGACACGTAGTTACAGATTTTCAGCACATGCACAATTTCAGCAGCTGCTGAGTGCACGCACCTGTGGGGATTTTACAAAATTCCGCACCTGCTCAATTTTTCTTTGTGAATATCACGCAACTGCATTTCTGCAGTGCTGCAGGCCCTTTTCCTGTAGCTGTGGGATTTTTGGCTTTCTTTGTAAATTCTGCCAATAGACTTTGTCTGCAGAAAAGGATCACATAGCCCAGGCAGTCTGCCAAGCTGGTCCATGCCTAGTCTGTCTTGGTAGACCCTAACCGTCTCTGTGACCCCATCTCATGAACACTTCAAGACTTCTGGTCATGAACATACATTAAGTGTGCATCAAAATGTTCATAACCTTTGACGATTTGTACATGAACATTAAAAACACTCTTGTTTTCATTAACAGTTGTGAAAATAAAGGTTTATGAAGGTCAATGAAAGCTCATGAGACTCCTCCACTGAACTTTTGTGCAAAATCTACAGTATCAATATTTTTGGTCACGAGAAATACCCTGCATGGATACTAGTGTTTAGTTCATCAGGCAACACTGTTTATCCCTATTCTTAAAATATTTCCCTTGTACAAACCAGAGGCAGTCCTGTATAGCATTTAGGTGTTTTATCATACAGTGGGAGTAATACATCATCACAACTGAATGCTTTTAACAAACCTGACATTTTCTAATGAATGTCTTTTCTTATTATAGTGTTAAAATCAATAACTAAGCATACACTTACTTTTCTTCTTTTGTGTTTCTTTCAAATGGAATCACTGCCCACCTTCCTTTTATAAATAATACGATCCACTTGCAATTTATAACAGTAGAATCTGAAACTCTTCTAAAATGTGCTGAGTTTACAGTAAATTTTAACCTTTTAGGGTGTTCACATGGTTAATGGGCATGCAGAACTTATACAGTATTTTCAACCACTAAACTGAGCAAGTTCTGACTTGGTTATGCTTTAAAACTCTTATGGTGGGAAACCCTGTATTTTGATTTGCTAGTTATTTTTTAAAAATTTATTGTCTCAGTTCATCATGGTCCTTTAGTGGTTCCAGCAGCTTCATGAACTTTGTGTTGACGAAGAGTTCATAGGGTGAACTACAGTTGGTGAACTTTGATGAATGCATATGATCTACACTGTACATGCATGTTTATTAATGGTTATGAGTTGACAAACTTCATTTCACTTGGGCTATGCCATGAACATACTGATCAGAACTCTGAGATACAAGCCTATGTTTTTACTACATATGGAATGCCATCTACTGCATGTGGGGACATTCGGTTTCCATTTGGAGAAAAAGTCTGCTCTGATGATAAAGAAGCCTTTTGTGGTCTGATACTGAGTTGAATTCTGTTGAGTCTAATAGCTAAACACATGGTCTAGCATTTCAATCAGATTTTGAACAGTTTTAACAATGTAACCTTTGTCATGGTGTGTAGCATTTCTTTCCTGCAATTTTATTAATGATTTGAGTTATTCCTTCATCCATATTTCAGAATTCTGAAAACAAGTGGATCATTGGACAGAGAAACATGCTGCATATGCACAAGTACAGTATTTGTGCTGTATATAAATATTAAATGTCAGTGAGCAAACTTGCAGTTTTCAGACTTGTTGCCTCTGAATTGCTTGCATTACATACTACTACTACTTAATGTGTTGTATCATTATGTTGCTTGCGCATGTGCAAGAAACATAGTGCCATCATCGGAGACTTGGAGGTGTCACCTCCTCCTCCAATTCAGGAAGTGTCCTGGCAGGCGCGGCCCTGTAGCTAATGCATTTTGGAGCTGTCTATGACATGCTCCAAAATGAAAGGTAACGCTACAGTTGAAAGAGCTACGGCAGCAGGTGAGCAGCGATAAGCTGCTCATGGCAGCTCCTCGCGCGTGCGCCCCGCATGCACTGTATAGCCAACGGGTGCCCAATCCCGTCGGCTGAGCTAACATCATCCCCAGTAGTTGGTGTTATGCGGATCCCACCCCAGCATGGCAATCAGTCCTTTGCCGACAGGGGTGCCCAACTCTGGCCGGGCTGAATGCCCCCCAAAGTCCTTCCAGTATGCTGGGAGCCCACCCCAGCGAGGCAACGGTCCCACGATGTCTTTTTTTTTTGTACCTGTAAGACAAAACGGTCCCGCAGTGCATCTCCCGACCCCCCTCCCACAACCGCACCCACCCTCTTTTAGCCTCCCCACCCCTTCATCCCATACTTACCTCCGGACTCTGGCGCGATGATCTTCGGTGGACCGGGAACACGTCTGCACTCTTCAAAGCCGACCGCGAACTGAGGAAATGCGGTAAGCTGTATAATGGACTAGATAGGGGTTTCAACTATTGCATATCTCAGCCATTTTGGGAATATTTGCACCAAATTTTCAACATGGGGTTTTGGGACCCCTTCTCCCGAATGATGTCACTGTCATGGCGTTATTCAGGCCCGAAGGGTGATTTCACACAGTGACTGTGCAGTGACTATGAAATCACCCTTTGGGCTGGACTACTCATGACAGTGACATCATCCTCAGAAGATTAAAACTCTGAAATTGATATAAATCAAAAATGACTATTTCTGACGTGCGTTGCGCAGTTCCTATGCAGGCTCGTAAGTTCACAAAATTTCAATATTTTCACTCCAGATTTTCAACATTTGCCATTTTACCACACCTTCATATGAGTAGTATAGCTGTCATTTTCACATCTCACCCAAAATGTGTTTCCCATGTAGCGTCAGAATGGTGCAGTCGGTGTGTGAAATCAATGTACGGAACAAATTAAGAAAATCACAGTGACACTGTTCATGAGCAGATGTCTTAAAATGGCTATGTTGAAATTTGGTGAAAAATTCCTAAAATGACTGTTTCTGACGTCACGTGGCGCAGTTCCTCTTAACACACTCGTAGGTTTGTAATTTTCGATATTTCCACTCCAGATTTTCAATATTGCCATTTTACACACCTCCTTATGAGCAGTACAGCTGTCATTTTCACATCACCCAAAATGTGTTTCACCATGTAGCTTACAATGGCGCGTCATGTGCAAACTCAATGTATGGGACACATTAACAATATCACAGTGACACTGTTCATGACCAGAGGTCTTAAAATGGCTATGTTGAAAATTTGGTGAAAAATCCTAAAAATGACTGTTTTATGAGCGCAGCGTTATGCAGTTCCTACGCACTCGTAAGTTCATAAATTTTCAATATTTACACTCAATGACTTCCAAATACCTAAACAGAACATAGAAGCAAGCAACATTCAGCATTGACAAATGCTTGTTTTTGTATGAGTCACTTCAATCTCCTGTACTTTGTACTGAATCTATTTCATTGTAGTGTATGCTTTCATTTAATTCACTGTTGTCTTTACTGTAGGTGCAGCTCTTAATAATGACCATGCTCTTGTTACATCCTAATCTAATATTTTAGTTTAATCTTTTACTGTTGCTGTCTACTGTTTACTTAAGGTCCTAAGACTTCTCTATATAGTGCATATTGGATGTGGGGATTATTTTGATCAGAAAATAGATCAGGATATTAAATAAATATTTAAAACATAATACTAAACAATAAAAACTCAGCTTAAGTTGTTCTGTTGTGATTTCTTAAGGATGATTAAAAAACCTGAAATTCTGAAGGAAATATATGTTCCTTTATAGGAAAATATTCTGACAATTTTAAGAGATTTTTAAGTTTGTTTATGCTGTTCTTGTCATTTGAGTATAGAAACTGAGTACAGAATTCCACAGGAATCCATCAGTATAGCATGTGTTCTCCTTGTATGTTAATAGTAATAGGATGGAGTCATGTGATGCACACTGTCATTTAAGAAGGTTTATATGAGTCAGCTCTTCTAGACAGACAGACCTCTATTAGTGGAACCTAGTTGGGAACACAAGCATTTCCAATGCATAGCGTACCACATGTCAGGAAAATTAGTTATTATCTTTTTACCTGAAAACATCTTTGTAATTTTACTGGTACCCCAACTACTTATAGTTGCACTGTCTTCCAATGTGGCACATTTATCTTTCATAAAACATATTTTTATAAAACTCAATAAGGTCATTGGCTCAGTGTTTTATTTTTTCTAAAATAGGGGTATAGTTAGTGTGCTGAAATTTTGTTAAAATAATCTGTTTTAGGGGTAGTTTTAGATCAGCTTTTAAACTGATTATCTAAGTATCAGGCTGTAGGACCATAAGAGGAATTTTCAAAGACTATGTAGATACAACTTTCTGATGTTCACACTTTCTAATATAAGAGCAGGATTTTCAGAAGTCATATAATGGGACACAACTCTAGTAATGTCAATGTCAGGAACTGCCTTGTATATCTAAATCACATTATCAGTTGTATTATCAAAGCCCTGCAATCTCAGTGGCGGTGTGTAATTTTTAAAAGGCATCCCAGTTTGAATGCTGCACAAACTGCATCAAACAGCATTTTCAGATATAGGGATACTGCTCAGGGGATCAGTGGCACTACTCACAACATATTTACAAACTAGCAATGTTAAATAAGTTTTGTCATGTCAGTTAGTGGATTCACAGTCCTGTGTCAGACTAGTAGTTGGGGCTGCTGGGCTGGCAACTAATAACATGCTAGTGTCTGGAAATCAGAGTGCTGTACAGGCACAGTTTATGCAGCAGGTAACATAACATGACATAACATACCGTACAAGCAGCAGTCCCTGGGCAGATGCTGTAGACAGAATGGGTGAAGCAGCATACAGATTTGCAGGGTACTAAACACCTGAGTAGCCAACCAATCAATGAAACCCTCTACACTCGTCCTGCCAACATACAACAGTACTACCAGAAGGTTCCCACACTGATGCCAGCAACCCCTTTCCCCTGCAGTAGCTGGCATTATTGTTGTCTTGGGTATCCCCAGTGTGATTGCCTGTCATTTCTTTTGGCATGGAATGTAGTAACAGCAATATTCATTCATGACATTAAACACATACTGTACATATCACTGGTTTGCTGCAACATCAAATAATTTATTTCCCAATGTAATGGCTGTTATTCTCCAAAGCATGTTATATTCATCAATGTAATTTTTGTGAATTACATTCTGTGAAGACAGTTAACTGAAATGCATGCACTTATTTATGGAAATGCTGGCAGTGCACAGTAACGCACAGGTTAATTACTACTCAGCTAAGTAATACAAATACTGTGGAAAAGGAATATATCATGCAAGCTGGGTTTGCTTGTTCTAATGGGGGTGGGGGGCTTGTCCACACTAATCAATTGCCTGTCTCTTTAACCATACGTCTGAATATTATTATTGATATTATTCTTTATATCTATTAGGTGCCAACACTCATACTTTGTAGCACCTCTTGTAGTCACTCTAGCCATACAGCAGGTTATTATTATTATATCACTATTAGGTGCCAACAAACATAGTATGCAGCACCTCTTGTAGGCATGCAAAATCATGCCTACTCTTTCACATTTACTGAAGATTAATGTTACATTCTCTCTAGTGATTATGTTGCTGATATCAGTACAAAAGGCCTGCCATAGGTCTGCAGACATGCAGACAGTCAATCAGAACAGTTCCAGTTGAGGCTTTCATGTGGGTTAGAATGAAACCTGAGCAGGCACCAACTGCAGAAATCTAATTACTAAACTCCATTTCAACTGTGTGTTTGTGCATGTGTGTGTGTGTGGGGGTGCAGGAGAGCAGATCTACATAAAGTTACAGTTCATATTCGGACTGATACACAACAAAAACAAGCACTGGTCAATGCCTTAACATTTTCTTTTATGTAGTACCTTATGTATTTGTTCTTTACTGTACAACTGCAGGTTATGATTCAATGGCTAAGCAGTGGTTAATGTTGTAGCAGTAGTAGTTGTTTTATTGATCTTCCATAACAAAAATGTAATGGATATTACAACAGTTAAAAGTCTTAATAAGCTTAATCATCTTTAAAATCAAAAGAAAACATATTACAAAGGAGACAGGCTTATATAGCATTAAACATCCAATTGACTTCTTAATTTGTTCCTACTTGTACCATTTGCAATACGAGAAAAAGGGTGAGTGTTCAGACCCCCCAAGAGTCCAACGATATAAATCTGATGGATGAGTAGCAGAATTTGAGCAGTATTGCAGGAGTCTGCATTCAGTTCCCAGAAGGTCACATTATTTCTTTCTCACCTCAATTTATGTTGCCTAAAAGAAATTATAAAATGGGAAGAGGCAGTAAGGCAATGTGATTGGGTGGCAGCCATTACCAGCTATGTCTTTTTGCTTTTTACCACACTAAATAACAAGTTCCAAAATGGCAGCTAACGCCATCAATATCATTAAGCCAGCCTGCCTTCACAACTCAAAATCTACCATCTCCTTGCCCATTAGAAAAAGTTGGACTTGTCTGGGAAGATAAAAAAAAATTGGAAGCTGCTAAACTAACTAAAAACACTCACAACACTTAAAAAGTGTGGTTTCTCATTGAAATCCTCTCACTGTTCCTGCTGAGCTGCTCCTTTCCCTTTTTCAGCCCAAGTATTTTGTGTGAATGTATTCCTTTCTGACCCACAAACAGAGGGAGACTGCTGGAACTTTGTGAAAGCACTTTCACAGATGGTAGTGTGCATCTAGCAAAACATTTAAGGGAAACTCCATGTTAAAATCAGGAAAATATATGTATTACTACCAGTTTTGAGTTCTCACTTCATCCCAGTGTTTTGTTTCTGCCTAGTCTGTGACAGGAGTTTTCTAATTTTCCCAGGGTGTTTTATGATCTCTGGGTGCTGCCATTCAGATTTGTTTTATTGCATCTTCTCAAGTTAGTCTTCCCAGAGTGCCATTTGGTTTGATGTCTAATAGCCCCTACAGCAGGCCAGTGTCTTTGAGTGTCTTCTCTAGCACCAGCAGAGAAAGAACACTGCAGCCAGGATTCACACTGCTAGTATCTGTGTAAGTATCATAAGTTTCCTAAATATTGGTACCTTATCCAGCTGTGTTTTGCTTAGGGTAGAGAGAGAGAGAGTGTGTGTGCTACAGTGGATCTCAAAGTACTATTGACTCAGCTTTTGACAGATCTAAATGTATGCAGTATAATAAATTTAGTGGTGTGCATGCAAGCATTGTAGTTCAGACACACAGAAATGCAACAAAATGGTTTTGCTGTAAAGTTTGTTTAGCTGGGTGGAACCTAGAGGTTTCATTGGTGGTGTATGTTGAATTTGTAATTTTGGAGGGTTGGTAACTCAAACTGACATCTCAGCCTGTCTCATTACATTCAGTCCCCACTAATAACATCTGGATCCTGTATAATGTAAAATGCCATTGCACAATATATTACAGAAAGTTACATGTTTAAACACACACACACACACACACACACACACACACACACACACACACACACACACACACACACACACACACACACACATACACACACACACACACACACACACACACACACATACACACACACACACACACACACACACTAAGCAGAACACAGCTGAATAAGGTACCAATATTTAGGAAAAACAGCTTAATCTGGTTCAAGGTCAGTTGGCATCCATCTGTATCCGCCTCCCGGGTCGTGCCTGAAAATAGGCAAGATTTGTCTAGTCGCTTACCGGTCAACAAAAACTAAATAAATAAATAAATTATCATACTTACCCATAGTCTAGCAATGTGAATCCTGGCTGCGGTGTTCTTTCTCTGCTGTGGCTATAAGACACTGGCCTGCTGTAGGGGCTATTAGAATTCAAACCAAAGGGCACTCTGGGAAGACTAACCTGGAAAAGATGCAATAAAACAAACCTGAATGGCAGCCCCAGAGGTAATAAAAAACCAGAGAAAGCAGGGAAGTTGGAAAAACTCCTCTCACATCCTAGGCAGAAACAAAACACTGGGATGAAGAAAGAACTCAAAACTGGTAGTAATACATACAATTTCCTGTTTTTAACATGGAGTTTTCCTTTAAGAAACCATGGTCTTGCAGGTGGCCAAATGGCAATGACTCACAGCACCACAATGCTCCTAGTGGCAGCAACAAGTGAAACAGCACCCAAAGTGAAAATGGAGGAACTATTTCAAACGAATTAAGAGAATTTTTTATTTTTTATAAATATTTTAATTTATACCACCTTCCTCAACATACAGTATATCCATTTTGTTTTTCTTATACAACATAAATTGTGGTGAGAAAGAAACAACATGATCTTCTGGAAACTAAGCCCAGACCCCCAGAACACTGTCCAAATTCTCTACTGCTTGTCAGTAGACTTACGTGGCTGGAGTTGGGGTTTCTGAATACACATCTGTTTTCTGGTATTGTAAATCCTGCAAGAAGGAACAACAAAGAGGCATTTCGATGTGTAATGCTGTATAGCCACTGCTTAGCCTCTGAATCACAAACTGTTGTTGTAAAGAAAAAATAATGTACAATATGAAAGCAAATACAGTCAGTAAAGATGAGCTGGCAGACCTTGCCAGCTATGTCTTTTTTGGCTTATACCATTTAAAAAAAAGTGCCAAAAATGGCAACCAGCTTGTCAACAATACCCTTGTGCCACCCTCACTTCACACTTCAAAATATATCATCTTCTTTGGTCAATTAGAAAAAGTATAAACGACCGGAAAATCTAGTGAAATCGGAAGCTGCAAAACTAACTAAAACACTCACAACACTTAAAAATGTTGTTTCTATTTTGAGATCCTCCTGTTGTCCCTCCTAAGCTGCTACCTTCCTTTCCTTATCCACAAATATCATTGAGAGTATGAACTCCAACTGACTCACAAGTAAAAGCAGACAACCTGGACTTTTCCGAAAAGCATTACAGCAGAAGGAAGTGTTGTTACGATAAGACAGTGTGCTACTGCAGTCTTGCCAATAGCCAACAGTAGTGACCCACAGCACCAGAGTGTCCTAGTGACAGCAACAAGTGGAACAGCACCCAAAGTGAATGTGAAGGGACTATTTAAAATAAGATTTTTTTAATTTAACAATTTTTAACAAATACTACATTTTTAACATATACCTGTTTTACAAGCACAATAACACACCCTAGAGTGTGGATTATGCTCTCATTAATGCACTTCTAGGGGCAGTAAGATATGCAGCCTATAGTCTTGTGCCCCACTTCACCCTAGGCATGCATTAATCAGAGCATAACCCACCCATCATGTGTTATTGCTTATTTATGTTTAATAAGTGAAGGAGGATAACTGTAGGGAATATTGTCTTTTTCTACAATTTATTTACCAAAGGAGCTCTATGATACAACTTCTTGATTCAAGTGGAGTACTGCTTTTGCTTAACTTTTACAAGTATTTACCAATATAGCCCAGCTTAGATGTAGCATCTCATTTTCAGTTAACTTCTGAAGATCACACTGTACTTGCTGTACTGTATCAGGCATTAACCTATGATCTTCTAGTTGCCAACAGTGCTCCAACCAGCAAACCTTAGTTCATGAGGGGTCACATCAGGAAAAGCCTATTTGCTTCTAGCCATGTTTTGGCTTTGTATTTTTAAACATTTTTCCCACGATTGGCCTACTAAGATGAAACATCTCCTTTCCAGTGGGGACCTGGTTTTACTTAATTTTATAATGTCTTTACCCAGGATAGTGGAGTTGAGATCCAACATCCCATTTTCTGTAGAGTTTTGCTTCTTTGGCCCTGTCCACACTCGCCTCTATAGCGTTACAGAGTGCCCAAACCGCTACATAATGGTTTGTGTTTACACCTGTAATGTTACAGAAGGCGTTCGTAACTCATTATTTGGAAACCACATAAGGAGTGGTTTCAACAATGAATATAAAACAGTCCCTGTAGTAATGTTAAGCGGCGGTAGTGGATGGGTGTAACGGCCCCTGCAGGCCTGAAGTGCAGCGCGAGCTGCATTGTGAGATCGGGCACCACCGAACGGCCGCCTGTATCCCGGTGTGGACCGGCAGTGTCAGTCCCATAACTGACACTGCCGCTGTGTGACGCACTGCAGCTCCCCAGACATAACACATTGCATCTGTTACCGGGCAGGAGTGATGTCATGTGGATGCGGGCCATACTGTTTTGCAGCTGAGTAGACTGGAGCACTTTGAAGTTAAGTGATTTGCTTAGGATTATACAGTAAATATTTTCTCATTTCCTAACAGTGCTCTAACCATACAACAGCACTGATTCAGGGTGGGATGGGGAGGAGGTGGGCCAGGAAAGGCAAGCAATTGCTGACAATATTTATTTTATCCATTAAGCTGTACAGCCTCCACTGTCAGTGAGGCGGGGGGTGTGAAAAGAGTGGAAGTTATGACAGTATTTTTTCTTTTATTTCTTTACCAGAATAGCCCAAATGAGCTTCAGCATCTAGTTTTCAGTGTGGTTCTCACTTTATCCATTTGTACAATGTAGCCTTGATTGTTCAAATTGAGATTCAATACTTTTTATTGGGGTCCTGCTATAACACATCTTTTCAATGTATTTATCCAGACTAGTCAAACTGAGATGCCACATCTCATTTCCAGTGAGGTTCTGATGTCTTCCATTTTAGTACTGGGTGAAATGGCACATTGGGAGTTTAAGTGGGTTGCTCACTGTTACACACACTGAGCATTAAGTAATGAAGGTCTAACCCATGATAACCAAATAATGCTGTTAGTCCTTGCACATCTTTAAATTTTGTTCTTTTAATGCCGACCCAGTGGTGCTGAGAATTGAGGTGCTGGATGCTACCTCACACCATGCCAGCAGCCTGGGTTTGGGAATAAGCCGGGTTGTCGTGGGTCGGCAGGAGGGAGGTGTGGAGCTGGATTGATCTGCCATAAGGCAGCTCTCCTCTCATCCCTATCCCTGCCCTTGACTGCCACTCAGTGAAGGACCTATGGCAGTTCAGGCAACAGGAAACCCAACGATTGTCAGGGGTAGGTAGAAGTGGCCGAATCGGGCGCCAGGGTGCATGTGCACCTCCACATGCACACACTGACATGATTGCTGGGTCCTGGGCATTACTGGGAGAAAACCGGGAAAAACTGAAGATGTATATGAGAAAAAATAATTTGTCCTTTTAATGTGCAATTTAACATCAGTTAAAAAATTAAGAAAGGTCTGGGGGTATGATCTGGGGTTATGGACAGATTAAATGGACCAGTGGTCTTTTTTGCTATCGTGGTCTAGGTTTCTAGGTTTCATTTAATTCGATTCAAGAAATGGGACACATGGAAATAACAATATGAAGAGAAAGAAAAGGGCTTGTAACTCTGAAAGCAGATATGCCACCCAGACCAGATATGATACCCTCACCTGGGGTGATCAGAGAATTAGTGACAGAACTGGTTGAGACCCAGCAGGGCTTTTAATAGCGTGATATGGTCAGGGGCAGTTTTGAGATACTGGAAGATAGTGGACATGGCTCTGCTTTACAAGGCAAGGGATGAAGGTGGGCCAGGAAATTACAGGCTCATCAGTCATGGAGTAATCTGATGGAGTAGTATTCAAAGTGGACCTTGTGCTCTACCAGGAAAGCAGTCATCTTCTGGAAAGTAAGCAATACCCATCCATGGCAGTGAGGTCTTGTCATATCGACTTGATAGTATTCTTTGACTGAGTTACAAGGGAGCTGATAAAGCTCGAACAGTAGATATACTATATTTGGCTTCATCAAGTTTTTTCCTTTTTGAAGTTTAACTTTTTATTAAGATTATAAAGAAAGACAAACAACGTCACTCCAGAGAACATCAGAATGCGTACAGATGTACTATATCCCTATACAAGTAAATAAAATCATATAGCATAAAGAGTTACAGAACTCCTTGAATGTCCCAGTTAGAAACAAGTCCAGGAATAGAGTCAGAACCAAAACCCAGCAAAGATCACGAAGAGGAATGCATGGCATCAGCAGTGACAGTGTCTCAGAACCTGTACTTGGAAATGAAAAAAACAACATACTTCAACTTTTAAAGAATCAGTGCTTTAATGCAGAACTAAAGTGGTATGTGCACAGACAAAAAAACTAACTCAACTAAACTGCCACAGTGGGTGTGTTTTATATCTGTGCACATACTTCACTAATCTACATAAAAGCACTTTCCTCTGAGTACAGGTTCTGTTACACTGTTTGCTTACCTGAGAAAGCTGCCTGTTCCCTGCCCCAGCCCTGCAATGAAGGCTCGAGATCATCTCAATATGGATTTTTACATCAATGATGACAAAAGGAGATGTCAGGAAGACGGTCCTAAGACAGTGATATAGTGGGAAGCCTTCCTGGCAAAATCAGACATCCTGTCCAGTGTCTCCAAATTCCAAACTACTGACAGCCATTGCATTAGAGAAGAATTTCACCCATCCGTCAATGCTGGAAGATGATCCGCTTGGCCTCTATACAAACTATGGAAACAGCAAAGGGACAGCAGAAATAAGTTTGAATCACAGCTTCCACTTGCATACTGTGTGACCCTGAGCAAGTCACTTGACTTCCCCGTGCTCCCAGGTCGCTCCTGTAAACAAGATTTTAGCTTAGTGTGCTACTCCTGGTTACAACAAAAATCAATAAATAAGTTGGAAAAGGTAGGGGCAAGCCTTGCAAAACAAATATAGAGTCAGAGGAAATTGATATCCCAAATTGTGGGAGCTGATGACTTGGCTCAGAGACCAACAAAGGAGGATGCTAGGACATGCCAACAAAACGTGCCAGAGATCTGTCTGTGAGTAGTGGCATCTCCAGCAGCTGTCATGGGTGAGGAGTCAAAGTGCCTAAAGTTTGGCTGAAGAACAGTACCACAAATACAGCAGTTTATTTTGAAGCAACAGGCTCCTAGATTCAAGACTTGCCTTCTTTGCTAGGAGCCAAAGCTGCAACCATTGGTCGACTGTGTTGACCCTAGTGCTCTTGTCCACTGGGTTCTAGCATGGTACAAAGGATCCAGAGTCTACTGCAGGACCACCTTGAAGGAAAGACTTGTGGGTTCCTTGGGGACAGCTAGCCATGAATGAAGAAGCTTGAACTAACACTGACAGCAGTGGAGATAAACTTTTCAGGCACTTCTGAGGTTGGAAATATCTCCAAAAATCTGCAAGGAAAAGTTCAAAGGAATTTGAAGGTTCACAAATGAGTCTAACTGGGTGTTCCCAGGCTGCCAAAGTCATAGAGGTGCATAATACCCCAGGCTTCCCAAGAGGTACAGGCCATCATGTGCTTATCAGTCTGGATTAGGTTGTTCCACAATGGGGGGTGTGGGCATAGGAAGTTAAATCTTCCATATCCAGCATTCCAGGTTCTAGAGGAGCTAGAGATGGGGAAAAGTCTGAAAATTTGCTCCTCAAATTATTTCACACAATTCACAATTCACAAAATTTATACAATTCACAGAGCATGAATTGAAATTTTGCAACAAAAACACAACATTTTACCTGTGAATTTTCGCTCTGTGGCAGAGTTATGCAATTTGTGATGGAATTCAGGCAATTTGGGGTGGAATTCATGCAACTTGAGGTGGATCCAAAGTTCCCCATGTGAGGAGAAGCTTTGACAAGCTCTGTGGAGCATGACTTTGACACTTTGCTTGAAATTCATGGGCAAGATTTACTTCACAACATTTCTACCAGGAGCTAAACTAGAAGCAGCCACCATTGGATTCTGTTTATTCACCACTGTGTGGGCTACATATAAGTCCACCAAATGCACCAGGCAGGACCAAGGCACCACTCCAAAGAAACTCATAGGAAATGGTCAGCCAGCGAGGGGGATAGTGCATGGTCTGGGCACAGAAAAATGCCAGACAGTGAGCATGGAACCAAAGGAGATTCCAGCTTCCACCACACTAGTGCACTCTTAATTTAGCTTTACTATAATAAAGTGGGGCTTGCCATCCCACAAAAAGGTACTAACTAGGTTGTCAGTTTTAACAAACCAGGGCATGAGCAATGGAATTCACAGGTGGGCCAAGCAACAGATAATCTTAGCAGTCAGTGTCATCTTAAGTGCCACTGTTTTACTGGCCAGGGACAGATTAAGGGTCTTACACTGTTCACAGTCACCTTTCAGCTTCAATAGCAAAGACTGAAGGTTCTCCAAGACCATGTTGCCTAAATTTGGCAGGATGTGAATTACCAAAACTTAATGCCCCTGTGGACCATTAGAGGTCAAATTCAGACAGGTCTTGGGAGGTACATGCTGCAATCAGGGAAGACCTACATCATAGACTGATTGGTTTTGGGTCCAGAAACCTCCTGGAATACCTGCAATGTATTTCAGAGAGTGAGGATGCTGGAAGGAGTATTCTCCAGGAGCAACAGGAGATCATCAGCATAAAGCAATTTGTGAACCTGAGTTGTACCAACCATAGGATAACTGAGGCCAGGAGTATGCTGCAGAGAGATGAGCAGCTCAATTGCCAGCACAAAGGCATAGAAGAAAGGACACCCCTGCTGTGTGCTCCTATGAAGGAAAATGGGTCCTAACTGCCTCTACTCTCCCTCATTCTCTTCACAGGGGATGCTAAAGCTAACTCTGGCCCAAAGAACCCTGGTCCCATGAACACTCATGTAGATCATACGGACTGCACCTGGACCAGGCATCACAGGCTCAAAATTGCTCATATGAACATCTTCATTCTCCTCAAAGTTCACTGAACTTGAGGCATGAGGTATCCTTTATAAGCTGATAGTATTGTGTCTCTCAGAGAATTGGTTAAAAATCATACCACCCAGACTCATGCCGTACCCACTGCTGCTCTACTCCTTCCTATGCCGGGACAGGCAAGGCTGAAAGAGGGTGGGGGCATGACCCTGTATGTGCAAGAGCATATCACCACGACTACCATAATTTGCTCAACTCCCACATCCCAGAGTGTGTGGCTCCTTGTGGAGATTACCTAAGTGTGAGCAAAAGCTATACATAGGCTGTTACAACCCTCCAGCTGGTGGCATACAGGGTCTGCTGAGCTTCATAGAGGGCCTTGGAAGCACAACACCCGCAAGGGACACAGTGCTACTTGGTGATCTTAATCTAAATTGGCTGGATACTTCTGCTACAGACTATACAGGTATGCTAAAAAGCACAACCTGGAACAAGTCATCTCCACTCCCAGAAGACAAAACTCCCACCCACAAAATCACTCCCTTATTGACTGGGTCACCACACACTAGGCAGATAGGATCCTACAGGCAGGCATAATGTCCAACTCAATCAGTGATCACACCTCAACCTATGCTATACTATCCAATAAATCAAGCTGCCCCCTCCTAAACTCCTGTCTGCTAGAAACTTTAACTGCCTGATCCAGAGCCCATACTCTGCACTGCTCAAGCAATAAAGTGGATCTCACTCTACAAACTAAATATCATCTCTGATGCAGTCACCCTCTTCGCTGCCACACTTTCACACCTGCAGAGCACCTACTTCCCCATCACAACCAGAAGAGTAAGAGGATGTACCCACTGGCTGTCAGGGATCTACTGGTGCTAATGAAAGCTAGGGGCAGTAAGTGGAAAACTCACAATTCTTCAGAATCCCCCAATTCTGGAATGCCTACAGACAACTGCCCAATACCTGCAAACAGATAGCTAAATCGCTAAAATGCAAGTTCTACCTTACTCAGCACAGCAACAGTCTTGGCAAGTCATTTAAGTTCTGGGCCTCCATTGAATCCCTCCTCAACCCCAGAACCAACAGGCAAATCAGCCAGTTCTCTTCCCCTACTGGCTCCATCTCTGACCCTGCAGAGACTGTCAATGTTTTCAGTACTAAATTCACTGACTATCCTCCTACCTGAATAATCTCCATGCCCACCCTCCCCTGTCACAAACCTGCAGTCAGTAACCACCCCTCTGAGTAATAAACCCCCCTTCCCACCTTCTATTTCACAGCCGTGGGGCACTCTAACACAATCAAACTCCTGAAGTCTCTCCCAGCCACTGGAAGCCCAGGCAGTGATGGCGTATACCCTGCTTTTCTAAAACTTATCTCCCCTGCTATTATCAAATCTCTAACTTTCATTTTAACATTGCCCTTACCACTTCTGCTGTTCCAGACTCATGGAAACATGTAAATATGGTACCAATCTTTAAATCTGGTGATCCACTCCTCTGATAATTATAGGCCTATCTCCGTCCTCCCCATCTTAGTAAATTGCTTGAGAGAATTGTCTATCTCCAGCTGTCCAAGCACCTTGAACAATACAATCTCCTGTGTCCCCTTCAGTACAGCTTCCACAAGTACCAGAGTAGGTCCTCTGCGTTGGCACTTTTTCTGACCATGCTCAAAGAAACATGGACAAGGAGAAAGCTACAAGTGCAGTCATTGTAGATCTATCAAAGGCTTTTGGCCTTGTTGATCCTAACTTCTTCTGCTTGACCCTGTTTCTCTTTGGCTGCTCCATGAAACAGCCAACTGGTTCCATAGCTACCTCATGAACTGGTCTCAGTCTGTTGTCATAGGTAAATCTTCCTCTGCTGCCCTACTGGTGTACCCCAGGGCTCCATACTCGGACCACTGCTTTTCTCCATGTTTTTAATGCCATCCCAGAAAGGTCTAGATTGCAAGGCACTTTTCCATGCAGATAACCTGGTCCTCTATAATAGTGAGAAATCAATAGTGTCCATCTCCTCCTTTCTTACATAAAACTACAACTCAGCCCACCAGTGGTTCCTCTCTCAAAACTCCTTATCAATGAAAGAAGACCAAAACAATGCTCTTCAGCTCTATATCTTTCCTCGCTAAAGCTGCCAAATCTAACTCCTCACTTCTAGTTCTTACCCCAGCAGGCCCTCCCTAGAAAATGTTCTCTCCTTTAAATACTTAGGGCCACTCTTGACCCCTACCTATCCTTTACTGAACATATAAACAACACCATGCAGAGTAGCCAAAAAAGTTAGGTGCCACCTTCCTACTAAAATTTGCTATCCTTGAGGCATGCCTTGCTATCCCATGTGGTAACTTGCTGCCCCTCTCACTATTGCTCCCCAGTCTACTCCCCATATTCTCCTCCCTGCACTTACAACTAACCACTACATACAACTTAATTTGTGATTTCGATCTCCAAGCACCTCAAGCGTACCCACCTCTGCTCACTCTACCAGACACTGGGGTGGCTCCTGCTCCAAGGACACTTCGACTATGCTATGGGATGCCTAGTGGACAACTCGCTCAGAAACCAGCACCTGTCCCTATACAAAACTCCTGATGGATAGAGTGACTTTGAGGCCTCTCAGAGCATCCTCAGTCCCACCTCTGGCAGTCCCCAGTGTCTCCACCGCTATGAGGTAGAGCATTCTCAGTCTTGGCCCCATAATGTGGAACAAACTTCCTCTGTCAGTCTGGTCATCACCCACTCACCTAGCTTTCAAGTTTAACCTGAAGGACTAGCTCTTGAATAACACCCACTGTAACTGAGCCACAAAATAATATTGAAAAGGGCCTCCATTTGTCTTTTCATCTACTTTCTCATTAGGACTCTTAGACCCCCCCTTGTCAGTATCTCCTCTACCTCCTCTTCTGTCTCAGCCTCTCCCCTACCACCTCACTCCTTCACACACCCCCTCAATCTCTCAAATATCTCTTCATCAAGGAAGATAGTAATGTTTTGTCCTGATTCTATCGGCCTTCATTATGGTCCTGACCCCAGAACTGTTTCTCTTGCTCTGGACTAGTATATGTACTACTGTATGTGGATAATGGTTTAATGTAAGAGCTGTATTATATTATGTATTTTTGACATATCTGCTCTGTACCATATCGTTTCAGTACATCATGTTTTTTGTCTCATTTTTTTTAGAATCTCTAGCCTAATCTCAATGTGACTTTGTAAGAATGTCATCTATATTTTTAATTTGACTTGTATATTTGTATATTTTTATTTTCCTCACCACCGTGACCCCATGCTCAGGGTGTGTATCTTTGACAGTGTCTGTCTCTGCTTGTTTTCTCTTGTGGCCGGGTCATGCCTGAAAATGGTCCTCTGGATCAGTGCACTACCAGGTTACAAAGACAAAAAGAAGGAAGGAAGGAAGGAAGGAAGGAAGGAAGGAAGGATGGATACAGTAGAGTTCATCAGAACCTGTGCAGTGAAGGATTCAGATAGTGTCCTGATCCACTCCTGAAACTGTGGTTTTAACCCCATCTTCACCAAGATGTCATGCAGGTATCCTCACTCCACTGAATCAAAGCTTTTGCAAACTCTATAGTGACAGCTTCTGCTGGAGTGGGGGTCAAGTCAAGGGAGGCCATAAGTGACAAAACAGCTATATGATTGTCCCAGTTTAAAAAGACTTTCATGAAGCCCACCTGAGAGAGAGAGTTAAGATCTGAAGAAGCTGCTCAAGCCTGGAGGCTAAGGCCTTGGCAAGAACCTTTGCATCTACATTAATAAGTGAGATGGGTCTCTAACTGCCTGGCAGGGTGGGATCTTTCCCCACCGGAACAACCATGATGATTGCATCCTGCATCACTGGTTTTAGAAGTGAACATTAGGGAATCTTGCTACACTAACTGCAGCACCAGAATAATCAAATCTCAGCTCCCTTATAGAGATCTACCGGCATGCCATCACTGTCAGGGGCCATGTGATAAGACAAGGCCATCAAAGCCATTTGCACCTCCTGGACCATGAGGGGGTTCCCTACGCTTCCCTATCAGAGCTGGAGAGGGTTGGAAGGGGTAGATCTCTTAGAGAAACCTTTAAAGTGGGTACCTTCAGGGTGTTTAGAGGAACACTGCTCCTCATAGAAGGCATGTATGATCTAATTGACCGTGCAAGGCTTGGTGTGAAAATTGCCACCTGGGTCCCAAAGACAATGTCTAAACCAGTTGGCCTGGTCTGATGCAACCGATAGGAAAGAAGTTTACCTACCTTCCCACCCCCCTCCCAGTAATGGTGCTTCAACTACAGAATGGCAAAATTCCACCCACCTGGTCTATATGAGGATAAGTTGCATATGCAGGGATCTAATATTCCACAAAATAGAGGCTCAGATTGCGAGGAGGAAGTTCTTTAAATTGTTTCTTCTTGGAATCAAGATCTGCCATGAGCTTCTTTTGATTAGTTCACACTTACACCTGCAGGACACCACATACACAATTTTCTGCCCATAGGTACACACTAAAAGCTTTCCAGAGTATGCATTTAATCATAGCCCTATTATCATTGGATCCAAAAGCAGCTTGGCTTCTTCCGCACAACCTGGGGCTTAACTCCTCTGTCCTGAAGGAGAAGAGGATCCAGGCACCAGGATGCAAAACGATGGGCGTGAGGGACCAGGCCACCTTCAGCACTACCATTGCATGGTCAGACATGAACTTAGGTGCAATAATAGAGGAGTGCATCAGAGGAGTGCACCAGTTGGGATTCCAGCAGGGACATAAACCAGAAATCCAACCTGCAAGAGGTGTCATCACTGGTGATGAAAAGGTAAAATCAAGAGATAGGGTGCTGCAACATTCAGATATCTTGGAGTCTGCAGACAGTTATCAGCTCATAGAATGCAGTCAAAGCCCTAGCATGGTCTCGGGCTTGCTCAAGTTCCTGTCCATGCTTGCCTTTAGGGTGAGATTAAAGTTCCCACCTAGGAGGACAGGGATATAGGGACCACAGAGAGACACCAGGGCTCCAGTAAGAGCATGGAAAAGGCTGTTGTCATCCTTATTACAGCCATAAACATTTGTGAGCAGCAGCAGATCCTCTGAGTACAGAACTGGATCACTATCTACCATCAGTGTCCTGCTCTGTAAACTGCATGGTCCAATGAAGAGACTTATGAACCAGGAAGGAAACCTTGAATTTTATTATTGTTATGGAGGAACAACAGTACATCTCAGTCCCTACCCATCCCTACATAGCTTGACTGCCTCAAAATTGGAAAGACTGGTCTCTTGCATCAACTCCAGCTGCATTCCTTTCAGCCTAGTGAGGATTCTCTTACACTTTACTAGAGTTGAGCCCTCTCACATTGCAAGAAACCCAATTCATGGGTGATAAGAACACCAGGCAGGGAGGAATAGATGGCCACAAATTGAAAAGTAGGCTTCTAAGTGTTGGAGGAAAGGGATGAGAGGTGACCTTCCAAATATGCAGAGCATTCGGGAATTCTAAAGACATGAACATAAACAGTGCTACAGGAAGTTGACACACCAGGTAAGTAACAAGAACAAATCAGTAATAACTTTTAACAATTTTAACTGATTCAGAATACTGAATAAAGCAGAAACATGAAATTGTCTGACGTGGGCTTGAAACCACACCCTATCCCCACAGGCAAAGGCACTGAGATACTTCAATAACTCAGGCTAGGGAGGGGTCTCAATACCAGCAGAAATCACAAAGATCAAACAGATCAATTATATCTTAAAAGAGACCTAGTCAGAGGGCTTGTCAGACCCAGAGAACCACTGCAAAATTTCTCCAAGAAGAAAAGGCATCAGTGGTGAGACAAGGAAGGTAGAAGAGTGTTACTCTAAGCATGGTGAGATGATGTCTAGAATAGCCATGTCACAAAGGACACCTTGTCTCAGTGGGTCTACCCAGTCAACAAAATTTCAGTTTCAATTTCAATGAACACGGATTCTCAACACCCCCACTGAGAAAGGGGTACAAGGGTGGAGTGCTGGGTGAGCTATAGAGATGAATGCCCCAGAAGCAGAACCTCAGGGAGAGAGGTCATACTCACTGTCACTTTGTCACCTGCATAGTGTAAAGTTAACCAACAAACACAGGCACCAAACCATGGACAAGGCTGACTTCAGGTGGGAAGGGACTTTACAGTTGTAGCACAAAGGGCATGAACAGTATGAAAAAAAGAAGGGGGTCCAACTATCCTGACAATCCCCTGAACTACGGGAGGACCTGGGATCCAGGAGGAAATTACATCCATGCACAGAGTTACCAGGTCTATTTCACAGAACACTTTATCAAGTGCCAGCTGCTATTGCTATCAGTCCTGCCAACCAATCTGGGGATGCACCACTGCAGAACAAAAAAAAAAACAAAAGAGAGAGATAACCCCAAGCTGAAGTAATTAGGACAGGCCAACTCTGAAAGGAAGAATTGAGGGGGACAATCCAGCCACAGGTCAGATATAGTGCCCCATATGGTAGCCAGACCAGTATATTACCCTTCCCAATAAACGGAGACAACAATTTGTGCAGCCATCTTATCCCCTGAAACAGAGCAGGAACTTAGTGTAAACAACATGCCATTGCACAGTAAACTAGATGAAAAGTTGCAAAAAAAAGTCTGCCATGGGGCAGAACAAGAGTTAAGACCTGCAAGAGAAAAGGCAAAGTTAAAGTAGGCTAAGCAAAAGGATACATAACCCGTGTGGGAGGGATGAAGGCACACCAGAAAGAACAGTGCTGGGTCCATAAATCTCCCACAGTACTGAGGCAATCTGACACCACTGGGCAGCAAAGTCCACAATTCAGGTTGTTGGTAAAAGCAGCATGTAGCCCCAGGAAAGTTAACAGACACCCAGTGTAATCATGGAAGTAGCCTGTCCTTCAACCTCCAGGTCAATCCAGCAGAGGAATCCAAATGGTCAAAACACGGTCCAGTCAAACCAGGAGGGAAGGAAGCAGAGTGCAGTCGAGCTGCTTCCCCAGCAAAACATGAGAACAAAAGAGCACCAAGCAGTCAATTCAGCCAGGATGGTCAGTGAATGTTTGCTGCAGCTGGAGCTCAGGTTACAGTGCAGAAGACATTGGGTAAAGCTGAGGAGAGCCGAAGAAGTAGTGCCCTTCTCCACCTATGAACTAGTATCAGGAGGGGCAGACAGATCCAGTGGTAGTAGGGAACTGAGGCCCGGGGTAACCCTGCAAAGAGGTAATGGCTGCTAGTTGCACTGGCAGCTTAGAGGGCTGAGTGGGACAAAATTGTTACTTGTGGTGATGGAGACTTCAACAACTAGGCTGCTGGAGGTCACAGGGAGAAAGAGCCCTTACAACAGCTGCTAGAGTGTGATTTGTTCCCCCCATGAATTTGAGTCTTCTGGCATTTAGGTCCCAACCCAGTCTCTACTGGAGGCATTGGGAGTTTTTCTGAGTAGGATTGGCAGAAGCACCAGCAGAACCATCTTCTAAAGTTGGACCTTTGTCCATAGCAGCTGCTCACAGAGAGGTGAAGGTGGTGCTCAAGGGAAGCAGAATGACATAAACTTGCCATTGTCTAGTAATAAAGTCCTCAACTGCCTCCAGAGATTCAAACCGGTATGTCACCAACTAACATTGATCCTAAAGCATGCAGGGTAGTGTAGAGCACTCCTGGCACTAAAGTGATGAAGCTTACATTTCACCACATTATAGGCTTTCCTACCCTAGGAAAGCTCCATCAAAAAGTCCTGAAAGAAGAAAAGTTGATGGCCCTCCCACCAGAGCAGTCCCTTTCCCAGGTCAACCTGAGGATATCCATCTTAACAGGTTAATGGAGGAGTTTTGTCAAAATAGGCCTTGGCTGGGCCTAAGCTTGGCTCAGGAAGCTAGGGATGTATGAGCCTGCTGTATTTCAAGAGGTGATCATTTACTGTAGGGGCAGTGAGGACAGCAGAATCCAAATGCTGCAGAAATGGGGTCAAGTCTGTATTTTCCAGTCCCCAGCAGACCAAGAGGTAAAGTATATCACCTATATATATTCTCCAGGTTGTTAACTTTTGAGAGCAGATACTGGATAGAGTGATCCTGCTCTTGGAACCAGACCTGCAGTTCATCCTCCTTGAATTCAATCTGATAGAAATGCTACTCTGTGCCATCCACCTACCGCCCAAAATGAGCTCATTATTAGTCTTTGCTGTCACCTGTTTTAAATCTGTCCTGTCCTGTAAGATCCATTGGAGTAGGACCATGACTTGGTACAAGTCTTGCTGCCATTGCTGCTTCAGTCATATTGCTAAATAGGATAAAGAAGAGAAGGAGTAGTTTCACTTTCAGTGGTCCTGCTGCAATGTAGATCAAGGGTAAGAGTCTTGATGGTCCTGCTTCTAAACCACACACATAAAGTTCATCAAGTGCTCAAACAACTCCTAAGAGAGGATCTCACATTCCAGCAAAAAGTGTAGCAAATGCCTTCTGCCTTGCGTGGATGAAGAGCAGTTTCCCAGATCAAAGTGCCCTGGTACAGAATCAGCCTGCTATCTTGTCAGTGGGTAACTATGCCCCCTTCAGCAAGGCATTTGACTCAGTGTCACACAGAAGACTTTTGAGGATGTTACAGGGCCTGGAAGCAATGGAGGACCTGGTTAAATGGGTGGGAACCTGGCTAGGAGGAGACAGCAGAGGGTAGTGGTTAAAGGAGACAAATTCAGGAGAGGAGCGTCATGAGTGGGGTACTACAGGGATTAATTCTGGGACTTGTCCTTTTCAGTATGTTCATAAGCATCACAGGCAAGGCTCCTAGAATTCTGAGCAGCAATTTTGCACAGAACTTGCACACTACTGCAGAACTTCTGCAGTGCTGCAGAATTCACTGTTCTTGGTGATTCTTTATTAATATTTCCATTTATCCATAGAACCTGGTTCCCTTCTCCTCTTTTATATCCAGAACCCCTCTATGCTCAGAATGTGATATTATCAGTGCTATAACATCATACATTAGCTAATGAAATGTCTGCATTCTGCTCAGAAATGAATAGTCACTTATCTACTACAGCTCCACTGCCAGAGGCGGTGGCACAGCACATCAGACATGGTGATATTTGCTCAGCCTGCACAATAGCCTAATACAATTTTCAGTCTTATGTTATTACAATAGGGCCAATTTAAACAAAACCTTGACAATAATACAGACCTGTTAAGTCCATACTTTACTTTAGACAAACTTACTTTTTAAGGTATAGAGATGTCATCTGACATGAATAACTGGTAACATGAATTAACCTGTCATTTTAAGAAAAAAAGTCATTATACCCAGAAAAGTGGGATATAATAATCTGTAGACCTGTTGAAACAATAGACTAGTTAAATAATAACTGCACTGTACACATTTTGCCAGGGATATTGATTACATATTGTCATTGGTTAATAGAATCACCTTAAAGTTATTAAGAAATGCCATATGCTAGGTTAGCTGTTGGGTCAGGGGTAGCTTGAGTTCCAATGCCTGCAACTCATGTTCAGAGATGAGCTCTGGGAGCTGGCTGGGCAGCATAAGGATTGGGGAACACATCACTGCTCTGAGCCTGGGAAGGTATGTCATAGTGTTCTGTCACATGAGGGATATATTGTGATAGGCTGGAGAGCTTCAGCTCACAATGGGTTCACATGCATGTCGTAGTCTAATGGTATTAAGTAGTGTGTCAGAAACCACTGGCATGAAAAATGAGTTTTGCAATATCTCCTCTATATTGTTTATTAAATTTCCAAAGGGACCAATATGAATGAGAATACAATTTCATGGAAATTTTAAAAATAAATATATATATATATACATATACAGTATCTCTCATATATATACAGTATATATATATATATAAAAATATTAAATATATATATATATATATATAAAAGACATAAAAACTCTGTTTAATGCATTAGTTAGGATTATTCCACACCGACAAAAGCGAGAAATTCAAGTGTTAGGGTGAAAGCCCACTTAGCTTTACCTACACACACCCCAACCAGCATCAGAGTGCGCATTAGGGTTGTCGGCCATTACTCTCACCCCATCCACATGCCAAACAAGCAGAAGTGTAGGGAGAATGGCGTGAGGTAAGGACCGATAATTAATGCGCAACCGATGCCGGTCGGGTGTGGGCGGGGGCAAATGGAGCTTTCAACCCCAAATCAATTTCTCACTTTGTCGGGTGTGGAACAACCCAACAATGCATTAAACAGATTTTGCCTCTAATTTCCCTTCTTTTTTGAGAATGATAACGAGAAATAGTGATGTAATGTGGCGGTGGGAGCATGATGTCTTGTCACATAGTAACATTGTGCCATAAGCATAAATAGTAATGCAGATGGTGACACAAAGTAAAACAGAAGAAGAAACAGTAGTGTAGATAGAAATGTTAAAAACAGTGCAAAAGCAAGAGCAAATGAAAGCATAGAGTACTTGCAGTGGCGTGAAGGCGTGAGCTGTAAATGAAAGCGGAACAGAACTGCAAGTGAAAGCAGTACGGTAACAGTAATGTAAGTGCACAGGGTGGTTTTCCCAAAAGCTGCATAAAGAAAGACAGTGAGTACAAAGAATGTATGCATAATAATGGTTCTTGGAGCAGAAAATGAGGAGTTAGAATACTAAATTGCTTATATCTCAGGAACGTACAGCGTGAAAAAAATTTAAAGTCATATGATTTATGACTTTTCTGGCTAGTTTTGTACTTAGCCCTGATTAGGGGGCTAAGTATTTTCTGACAAAAGTCTCCGAGATACGGGCCCTGAAAGACACAGCGAACGCTGTAATGCTATCCTATGGAAACAAAGAGAAGTTTGGAGTGCCATAACTTTGGCTCCCTGTAATATTTTTCACCAAATCACAAAAGGGACATCTGTGGGATGTTGGCTGTGTTCTCTCACATTTCACCCCAAAAGACCAAACCGTTGTTTTGCAGCAGGCGCCAAAGGATTCCTGTAATGTGTCGGACGCCGTAATGTTATCTTATGGGGAAAAGTGTAAACTTTGGAGTGCCGTAACTTTGATGCAGTGTAATATTTTTTCAACAAAAGACTGAAAGCACATCTGTGAGATGTCAGCTGTGTTCCCCAAATTTCAGGCCAAAAAAACAAACCGTTCTTTTTGCAGCAGGGTGCCAAAAATTGCTATCATTTTCCCACAGCCTAGAAAAGTACTGTCGAAGTCTGCAAAAGCTTTCGCAAATTCATTTGACAGTGTCACAAGTGTGACAGTACTTTGTGAAAGCACTTTTTCCAGAAATTTGAAAAACATTTCTGGGGTGTTTTACCCAAAATAAAGATATGGCTAGCATCCTCAGGGTTCGACTAGGTGAATACAAAAGAATTAGGTTGCTAGAGGGTCCCAATTTTAAATGCCATGCATTTTCTGATCACCAACTGAAAACAAAATGGTGGATTTGCAACAGTAAAGGGCCATTTGCAAAAGTAAAACTGCATTTGCGACACTGTCAAACTTTTGTTAACTTTTCCCATTGACTTATAATGGAAACTTGTTTTCGAATAAATTTTGAACTGTTTAATATTTTCACGAAATCTTCAAAGGCACTTTTGGGAGCCCTACCGCGTTCCTGAAGATTTTGGACCAGTCGCGCAAACCGTGCAACCTGTACGCGCGACAGTAAAATTCCAGAACAGCATAAATGTGCACGCAGATCATGCTTACTAACTCTGCAGCCGATATCGACCGGTATGATACTTAGCAGATCCTAAGGCAAATGGGTCTTAATCATGTATTCAAAATTTCAGGCAAATCTGTCAAATGGTTGCAATGTTATTATTGCAAAATTTGGGGTTTAACATGTAAATGGCTCCTCAACCCTAACTGTAGTGCACTACCGTGCCATTATTATATATATATATTTATAAAACGGATAGGGAATTTGCAGCAATATCATTAGCTGACCAGCATCACATGACCGTGCGAATATCAAGCGCGACCGCACACCTACGCGCAACCCCCTCAAAACAATTTTGACATTTTATAAGATAGCTAAACCACTCTGAGGTGTGCGGTAGCACTCTGATATCCATGCGCTTTGGGCAGTTGGCCTTTTTCGGCCTTGCGGCCTCGTGCGTATATCAGAGCCCACCGCACACCTCAGAGTGATATATCTATTACTTATAAAATGGGTAAGAAAAAGAATCAATGCGATCCATAGCATTGGACACTACCATCACATGACCATATCGTATATCAGGCGACCAACACCTGCACTTTTACCCCCCAAAACAATTTTGACATTTTATAAGAATAGATATACCACTCTGAGGTGTGCGGTGCACTCTGATATCCACGCCCTTAGGCGGTTGATGCACTCGGCCTTGCGCCTGCAGTGCATACGCATATCAAGGCATGCGTATATCAGAGCACGACCTACACCCTCAGAGTGGTATATCTATTTCATATATTTATGTATATATATATAGTATATGTATATATATGTATGTATACACACACACACACACACATATATAATAGATAATACAATCTAGGGTGACGGTTGCACTATGATATACTCATGCCTAGGTATGCGTTGTGGCGCCTGAGGCTACAGGCTGAGTGCTTTCAACTCACCAAGTTATGCGTATATCAGAGCGCGACGCACACCCCAGAGTGGATTATCTATCTTACAAAATGAAATAAGTATTTTTGGGAAAAGCAAAAAGTAGTCCCTATCTGGCATGAATAAATGAGTTGTTGTCAAAAGTTTAAAGTAAGACTGACTGTCGTAAAAATAAAAAAAGAGTTTATATTTCTATTTATTTTCCTTTACTATTCTTAGAATAAAGTCATCATCTTTACAGGAGGAAAGCGAGTGGGGAGCACTTTCACTTTTATCAGTGATAAGTACCGTGACAAGCGTGGTCAATAATGGTAAATAATATGCACGCAGACACTGAAAGAATCCTCACTGTTAAAAACACAAAGTAACTGTGTATTTTACGCTATTTTATTCAGAATCCTCTAAAAGAAGAAGCCAGCTGAAGTGATTGAAGAGCTAGTAGACAGGGCTTTCACTTTTATCAGTGCCATGTAGCGTGACCGATCATGGTCAAAAGTGATAAATAATATGCAGTCAAACAGTGAAACTAAGTCACTCTCTGTACTAGAAAACCAAACAAACTGTGCACTTCATGGGACCAGGCTTTTGCAACCAATATTCTAATACCACCATGTGCTATAACTGTTTAACCCAATCAATTTCAACTGCTGCTCTTTTCCTCACAGTCATACTAGCTTCAGCAAATGAACCTTTACTGTGCTCATTCATGGAGCCAGGTCCACCAAGTGGCCTGGCATCAATTTCTATTCCTGAGACATTAATCAATAATGTACAATTTATGAATATTTCTGTTGTTTTGTACTGTACCCACTGAAACATGGCTGAAATTGGCCATTGTGCTAACACAAATGTATCTAAGTTTCATGCCACCATGTTACTAGATCTTATTGCAGCCTACAAAGCATGTGCACATGACCCTGTAGCTGGGCAACATAATATTGAACACCGAAGTGTTCTGCCCCAGATGCTCTAAATGGACTGTGGGTATAGCAGGAGTATCAGGTATGTTTGACTTTGGCATGTCAATTTGGAACAGAGCTGATTCAGCAAAATTAAACATCATATCAAATATTTTAACAGTAAACTTGGTCAAATGTGATACAGCCCATGCTAAATGGTATTACTGGTTTATCTCAAGAGGAAAGATTCATAGGGCTGGATATTCAAAGGGTTGCGCAATGCATAATAGGATTCACCTTAGCTAAGTCAGAAAATGCACCATTCTGCGATATTCAACAGGAGGCAGTTGTGCCACTGAAAACATGCTGAGAAACAGCACAATGATAATGAAAGGCATGTGCAACGAAGGAGTGGAACCATGCATAAGAGTGCGCAGTCGATGTTCAAAGACTTCGCGCAATGCGCAACAGTGGAGCAGGCGAAGTTGCAAATGCTAGCAGAAATGAGCCAAAATAAAAAGGAGCAAGGAAGAGGTGCAAGAATGCTACAGGAAGCCACATGAGGCAGGGAGAGAGAGACAGAGCAAGAGGGAGAGAAAGAGGGCAGGCCAGGAACCCACAACACAGAATAGGGGCAAGGAAGGTGTGTGAGGCCACAGAGTGCAGAGGCCAGTAGGTGTACCAGTGCAGGGAGGTGGCAGTCAGGACAGCGGGGGAACAAAGCAACAACAGCTGGGGGACACAAGCCAGGGACATGAACAGTGCCACCTTCCACATGGAAGCCGTAATGAGGGGTGAGAAGGCATGCTGCAGGGGATGTGGCCGTGGAAGGGCCCCGTCGTGATCGCCCCAACAGGCAGTACCGAGCCTGCACCAGCTTTGAGCTGTACTCAGATGTTGAGATAGTGGGCGGTACCGTCTGAACAGGGCAATACCAGGGCAGCTCTGTGACTGACAGTGATGTGATGCAGGCACCCACATGACAGAGTCGTGCTCTGTCAGTGGAGACAAGTAACAGCCTGCATGTGCTTGCTTGCCACGGGTACCTTCCAGAGACCATCAGGGGACACCACAGGCATAACACAGTCGGCCACGTCATGCATCCCACCCAATTCCTCAGTGCACTGCTGCCACATGTTGCGAGTACATCCATTTCCCCAGCACTGCGGCAGAGCGCACAGCAAACATACAAGAGTTCCACAGGGTAGCACATATAGCCTGGCATGCTAGGGGTGATAGACTGCACCCATGTGGCCGATCGCATGCCACCTGGCCCGATGGGGCCACCTATATGATCGGAAGGATATGCGCAGTGTCAACTGCCAGGTGGTGTGTGATGCCAGTGGGCACATCATCAATGTCTGTGCCATGCTCCTGGGGAGCACATGATTCTTTCATATGGTACCAGTCAGCACTGTGCCATCGATTCGAGAGTGGGGACATCCCACAGGACATCTAGTGGGTGAGTATGCATGTAGAACTGACAAATCGTGGGCAAGGGGTTAAACCACAGGTGCCATGGGTGTGGCACACAGGGTTAGTGGCAGTCTGAGCCTGAACAAGACACTAACCTCCACTATCTCCACACAGGTGACAGTGGATCCCACTCCGTCCCTGGCTGCTCACACCTACCGGTGGCCCACGACCCCATCGCAGCAATGCTTCAATGAGGCACATGCCACCACACACAACATCATTGAGCAGGTGTTTGGGATGCTGAAGGCGTGTTTCCGTTGCCTGGACACCTCCGGTGCCCTACAGTATAGCCCTCAAAGGCCTGTGCGATACTCCTGGCCTGTTGTATCCTGCACAACATGGCCAAAGACTGTAGGATAGCCATACAGGTTGAAGAGGGGACAGCGATGGGAACAACGGTGATGCTGGTGATGATGGGATGGAAGCCCCGGACAATGGGACCCCGACTGATCCGTCTGGCCCAGCTGCACTGGGACACCATCACAGAGGAGCACTTCAGCCAACACAGGTAAGTCATGGGGCCATGTGCAACCACCAGTGGCTAGGCACACACACGTACACACATGGAAACACACCAGGGGTGCATAATCGGCAAGAGAAGTGGCAGGGCACAGAAGCACACACATACAACCAGGGATGGGTGAACAGTAACACGCCACATTGACGGACACACACACGCACACACAATAGGCACACAATGCACAGGGTCAGGTGCAAAACAGAGCGAACACGGACACTAGCAACACACATGTCCACAGGCCACCACGTCCACTGACTGTGTGCATGTGTCAGATGCTGGGCACCATCGCACTTTGGTGTACAGCGCAATGCAGGCATCATCATGCACACGCACCTGTGGACAGCAGTCAGAAGGGTGTGCAGGTGGACCGTGTCTGTGTGTAGAGCTGGGCACCACGGTACACTGCCCACCAAAACACACAATGCACAAAGGGCAGCACCAGACAGGGCTGCTTGCACTGGGAGACAGGTCAGTCTTGCGGCACAGTGCCACGTCCACCTCGGATGCGTGGGCGCCCGCTGAGACCCAGCGGCACTGGCAGGCTGAGCATGGGCCTCATGGGGTGGCACCGATGGTCCACCAGGGGTTCCACTGCACGCATGTGACCTTGCCCGCACAGGTGTCTGCAGCACACTGAACAAACCTGCACCAGGAGTGCTCAGGATGCCCACAGCTGAACCCAGCATCGACAGGGTGGGTGCCGCGCACGCCGGGAACAGGGAGTGGATAGCGAACTGCGGGGTGTGAACAACACATGGGCACCTGACTGTGTGCCCATTGTGGCCATGACAGCAACCAATGCCTGTGGCAGCCTGTCAATGGCAGTGGTCACATCCTCCCCAAATGGTCAATCCGTGACAGGATCCTATCGGTGTCCCTGCTGTGTTGCTCCATGACCCACTCCAGGGCACACACAGTGCCTCCACGGACATTGCAAGCCACATCTGCTGCTGAACTGATGCCTGCAGCAGGCGGGTGTGCTCGGTAAAGAGGTCATCTGTCCCTCAGGGTATGGAAGGGCCTGATATTCACCAGGGCCAGGATGGGCAAGTCCACAGGCGGTGCACAGATGCCACCACTGAGCCCTGTACCCCAGTCCCGTGGGTGACTGCTGCTGCTGCCCCTCCACCTGCTGTGCCCAGGGATCGGCGTTCCTCCACTGTGGCCACAACAGTGCCACTGACCTGACCAGCTACCAGTGCTGCCTCACGGTGCTGACAGGCACAGCCTGGGACTGTGCTGACATGCTGGCACACACGTCGTAACCAGCCAGGTCCATGGGCATGTGCTGTCCTGCTGTGTGTCCATTCCGTGACACACACATGTCACTGCCCATAATGGTCATTGCATCATCAATGGTGCAGGTCTGTGCCACAGCCACAGCCACAGTGTGCTGGCATGCTTGGATGCCAGACCGCTGGGACACAGGAAGGGCCTCCCCACACCTGTGTCAGCGACATCAGTGTTGACAGCCAGGCGGAGCCACTGTTGCAATGCACGCCGGCTACCTGTGGAGGTGGATGGTCCTCCTCCAACTCCAGATGGCTGTCCTCAGTGGACAGACCCTCCACTGCTGACCCCTGCAGACGTGCAGGATCTGTAAAGAAAGTAAGGACATGTTAGTGCATGTGATCTACCTCCCCAGACCATGAGCGTACCATGCAGTGATGGACTACCACCTGTCTGGAAGCCACCTCCTGGGCACGCCTTCAATGGCACTTCAGTGCATGCTTGCAGCAAGCCTGTCCTCTTCTGGAGTCAGCTGCACCACCTCCGGCTGGCCCCTGCCTGTTGCAGCACGTGCTGCCCTGATGGCAGCCACCTTCTCCTTCACCCTCCTCCTGTCGGTACCCATCTTCTTCTTACACTCCTGCACACAGCACTGGTGGCTGCCGTGCGGAGTTGACAGCTATGCCACCCCTCCCATGCAGCAGCATGGGCCTGAGTGCCCCACCGTCCACTGAGCAGTGGCTCCTGATTGATGTAGGCCTTGAAGAGTGCATCCATCTCGGCCTTGGTAAAATGGGCCTCCTCTTCCGCCCACCATTGTCCTCCTCACCCAGTCCTCGCTCAGTCATTTTCAGCCTGTATGGGTGACAGTGGTGACCTGTGACTGTGCAGTACAAAACAAGTCCCTGTGACCACAGTCCAGAACACCACACAGCATGCAACTCACCTATAAACTGCAGTAACCGAATATGGCCACTGCAGAACAGTGTCGCAGTTTTATGGTGCAATCCATGCAATGTAGCTGTGGAGCAACTTTAATGAGGCGCAAATCATGCGGCTGTGCCATTGAATGGCTGATCGGATGATTTGCATATAACGGCTGAATATCGCTGTTGCACTTTGTGCAATAGGGTTGAATTGCTGAGCCAATTGCACAGTTCTGTGGCTGCGTGGTACACCACACTGCACATGCTCAGGTAGCTACACAGGCATCTGCCGCGCTGATGATGTGCTGTGCGATAGGCAATTCAGGGCATGGCCACCATTGTGCCAGTGGTGCTCGGCGAGGTCACTACATGGCGCTGTGGCACAACTGTGCAATAGTTCTCTGTGGCAATGGCACACAGGTGACCAATTCGCTGAGACGCATAGACATCTGATGGCGCTGTGCGTGGCCTTGCGCCAGAGACCCATGACCCTGTGCCCGACCTTTGCCTCCTTGGCGCTATACATCTAGCATGTCTGCAGCTCTATTGCACTGTTCGGTGACAGCGTGATAGGGAATGGCGGTGTATTCTTGTAAGCAATTCCATGTGGAGTTGCAGCTGCAGAGCACCATATTGCCTACTATAGCACTGGAGATGGCATGCAGGAGAGCCCCTCAATGGAGTGCCCTTGAGCTGGTGAGGTGAGTGCCATGACACCATGATTGCTATTGCATGCTGTGTGACAGGGTGGGGGAGCAGGGCATGGCCACCATCCATGGACGCCACTGCCATGCATGTGACATGTGACAGTCAGCATTGTCCAGTGGCACTGCATGTCTGGGAGTGTGTCAATGGTGGTTCATGTGCACTGGGCACATGGCTGTGCTTTTCACACCACCACCCCTTGTAGCCATATTACTGTACAGCATTGGTTGTGCTGTGCTGGACATGGTAGGTGTGTGTGCAGTGGTACACATGGCTGTTGCTGCCTGGTTGGGCATGTCTTGTGCACACGGTCACTGTGGGTGGGTGCACACCATCACAGGAGCAGGGCACATGGCTGTTTGCCATGCATGATGGGTGGGCTGCAGGTGGATGGACAGTCACACCCATTGACTCTGATCCCTTGTCCTAGGTGTGCAGATACTCATCAGGATAGAGCAGTCCATCCAGGATCTGGTTTGTGTGGCAGGGAATCCCTTGCCATACTATGGGACATCCATCGGCATGGGGTGAGGAGGAGAAGGTGACCCGTGAACAGCCCCAGGCAGCGGAGGACCAGACTGGACACCACTGATGAAGCTGAACCTCCCCTTTGACTGACCCTCACACCCCTTCCCTCTCCCATTTGTTCACCCTGCCCTTACCCACCCCCCACCTTGTTCCTGTCCCTCCACCACATTTATGTATATATATATGTATATAGTTGTTGTTGTTGTTATATTTTTTGAATATAGTAATTTTGATATGAATACTGTGGTGGTCTTTGATTTGCAGCTGGCTATAGGTGCTCAGTTGCAGTGGTGTGCATGGCATCTGGGGTGGTTCAGTCATGGGTATGTGTGTGTGTGTGTGTGCGGGAAGTGTCTCTGGTGTAGGAGTGGCTATCAGTCGGTATCTTGTGTGTGTGTTGTTCTCTGTGCATTGCATTACTGTGTGCAGTGGTCCATGGTGCCTGCTCTGTCCATTGTGCCCTGTCAAACTGTCCTTGGCCTGTGCAGCTGACACCCTTGCATGTCTGTGGCCTGCAAGGTCTGCTGCTTGTCAGTGGTGGCTGTCCCTGCAGGTCATCCACTGTGACCGTCACAATGCTGGGTTGCCTCCTGTCACTGGTGAGGTGCATGTTTGCCTCGGGTGACACTGTGGCCTCCACAGTTGCTGTCCCACCTCCATGCTGTGGCTTGTGTGCATTGCAGGGGCTGTGCACCACTGTCTGTGACTTGTGATCCAGGCATATGCTGGTGGCGTACAGGGCCACAGTTCATGCACAGGGTGGGTGTCACCCCTATGCCATAGTGGACTGCGCTGTGTGTGCACAGTTTACATGGGCCCACACTGGGGCTTGGTTGCCACTACTCGTCCCTGTGTTGGTGTCCCTGAGGGTATGGGTGTGTGTTTTCCCTGCACTGTGTTGCATCTGGTGTGCTGCATGCTTCCATGCAGCACAGTGGGATGTCTGTGCTGGCTGCTGTGGCTCATGGTGGGTCGCTGTGACACTTGTCTACTGTGCAGGGTGCTGTATCAATGGCGGTGGTGTCAGGCACGCCCTTTTCCCGTGGGGTACCTCTTGTGGTGACACATGTTCGGTCTCTCAGCTGTGCCTCAGGATTGTGCATGTTGGCATTGTGTCTGCCATCGTTGCATTGCCGTGTGCTGCCACCCACTGCTGGGTGCTCATGGTGGGTCTGGCTTGTATGGTTCTGTGGTACAGGGGTTGCAGTGTGACAGTGGGGGGTTTGCATGGAGATTCCTGCAGGGATGGTCACTGCTCATGGGGGTGTCTTGGGGTCATGGTGCAGGGTGTGCTGTGCATGGGGGCTGCTGTAACATGGGGTGCTCCGCCCTCCTTGTGCAGTCTCAGCTTGCCAGTGGGTGTGCTGGGGCACTATGGCCCAGCTGTACTTTTGTTTGGTTGTCCCCATGGGCCAGTGGATATTCCATCCCTCCTCCAGTTGTGCTGTGCTTGGGGTGTGGGGTGCATTTTCAGTTCTGCAGTGTGTTCCTGTGCCCATCTGTGGCATGGGTGGTGGGCCCCTACCTCCTGGTTGTGCAGTTCCATTGCTCTGCTGCTGGGGGCTCCTGCTTGTGCTGTGGCACCTCTGGGCTGCTCAGCTGGGCTGTCCTTGTTGAGCTATAGCGCATCAGTATCTGCTCAGCTTCCCTTCCTAGTTGCGCTATGGCACAAGTTGTGCAATATTCAGACGTTGGCTGTTTGCGCAATTTGGCTTGCTCCATTTTGAATATCGTGTCTATTGCGCATGGGTGCAATGGACTTGTGCTTGCTCCTGCTATTGCGCACTTTTTGGTGCAGTTTGAATATCCAGCCCATAGTGTATAACAGGCACGATACTACATTTGTTTAATGAGACCCAAAATAATAGAATTAATCTACTATAATAATCAAGAAGCCAGAGAGAAACACATAGGAAGGAAAATCATTTGTTTAACTTATGGTAGCTATGCCAACGAACACTATCGCCAGTCTCTTCTGAGATCTGGAATCAGGGTTGATCCAGGATTTGATCCATGATAAATATATGGCTAAATGATACTGCACAAATTGTAAAACCCTGACATGTACTACGAGTGCATGGCCAGGACTGTATCCTTTCATTGGCCACTGCTAGGAACTTGGGTTATGTCACACCACACCTGAATTAGTGACCTTGCTACACAATGGGTCAGTGTGCCATGAGGGACACCTATTCATCGCCCACATTGTACCTGCCACTTTTTCGGCTAAGCGATTTTTCAGTCTTTGGCAATCTGGACAAATTCCACTTCATGGGCCATCTTGAGGGCAGCATCTGTTGAGAACAGAGCAACTTGCCTCCTCTGCTGGTGTTTTATCCTCAACTGGACACCTGGGCAGCCCACATATGGACTGTTGTGCCATATGGGGTTATAGCTATTTGTGTTGATGTGACAATTTTCATGTAACTATGGACGGTGTGTGATTACTCCCCAGATTCTATATACTAGTCATATACTGTACCTTTGACGATGAACTCTTGAAAATGCTTCTGTTCCTAAAATGTCACTTCACCTCCTTTGATGGTGAATCGACACATACAGCAACCAACTGTGTAACGCCTAACCAGCCAGATGACCAATGCTTCTGTTACCTGCCCTGTCCAACTCATGAAGTGGTGCCTTCCTCAAGTTCAAGTTACCTACAACAGTGATGAACAATACTGTGTTGTGACCAACTGTGATACCTTCTCCTATGGACTTCTCATCTGTGGTGTTGATATGTCCAGCTTCTGTTTTATGTACCACATGAGCACACTATCACTGGTCATATTTTATCACCTCTGTTCCCACCCTGGAATTTAATTACATTGATAGTGACCCTGACTATGTCAGCGCTAAAAAACAGTACAGTATCTACCAGTTTTAAATGTGCATTTCTACAATCTCACAATGAATCTCAAATCCTTATTAGACAGACAGGATACTTACCTCATTCATATTAGTAGTAACAATATTACTAAAGAAGGCAATTCTTCTAATGACTTATTTCATGATGGTGATTTAAGTATTGCATTGTGCAACACTTGGCTCAAACATATGTTCAAAGGTTTTGTGGTGATTCCAGTTTTCCTGAAAATTTTTCTGATAGTTACCTCATGCTGCTTAAGTCACACCTTCAGCAACATCGGGCACAATTACAATTTCTTTATGCCACCCAATCTGCAAAACTTTAGCCTACTGTGCTACCTCTCTAGTGTTGCCTCTTTGTAAGGCAACAAGGGGAACATGTAGACTTGGATGCCTTACAGATCCTCATTCATGCTGTTACATATACTACTGCAGCATAAGCTACATTTGTATTTACTCAGGCTTACCATTACATGCTTTGGAACTGCTATCCAGCATTATTAGTTTGGGGTGTTTATGTGCCACCTCACAGCTTTTGGCCATGATGATGCAATGATCAGCATAATTTATGAATCGCTGTATTGTTACCCCAAAAGTAGCCTTTAGTCAGCATCGCTTATCAGTGTATTCATGGAAAACCAAACTATGATAGGTGTGAGCAGCCCACTGCTGACCACCAATAGAATTTCTGTATTTTGCTCTTCCGCCTTTCGGGAGAGCCCAGTACTTAGTAACATACTTTCTTATCTCTGGTATAAGACTCTCTGTATGACTGTTTTTCACTGAGTTTACATGATGACATCGCAGTATTTGAGGTCTCAAACTCCTGCAGGTAATGCTGTTTTCACATTATTTGGAAAAAACTTTCTTCTGAGATAGCTGGACTTCTGTATCATGTTGTGCCAATGGGTCTACAATCCGCCACAAACATCCTTGATGACAAGGTCAGACATAATATACTGTGGGTCATGGGCCTTCTTTGCTCGTAACAGTCTATGAGAGCTATGAGATTTTGTCAGAGTCAGTTATGCATCAGTTGTGTGGTCTGAGTAGATACACATTCTGCAAACTATAATGTTGATTGAAACTTTTCCTATTCAGTTGTACAACAGGGCATTGGCACACAAGTTCCACACACACCTGGGATACCTAAACAAGAAAGTCTTCTTCTCACTTTTAGCTGCTTGCCATGTGCTTACACTCTATTTCTCAGACATTTTGCTGCTAATGTAACATTCTGGAGTGGTTCTTTATGAACCAGGAAAATATACTGATAGCCTGGACCATGCCATATACTTTTCTGGGGGTTGAGGCATTTCAGATAACTACCAGTCAAGAGAATTACCACTCCTGGTGGCAACATTGATAAAAGCCCTCTGTGTCTAAGGCTATCCCTGCCAGTGGCAATATCAACAAGATGTCTAGGATCAGGAGATATTAGTGCATATTGCAACAGTGAAAACCCATGTGGTGCAAAAGCACTGCCACAGCAAGTTATAAAGTGCACGTTTATAAGTGTGTACGTGTGTGTGTGTGTGTGTGTGTGTGTGTGTATGTGTGTGGGTTTGTGTGGGTGTGCTTGTGCACATGCATGTGGCTATGTGAGTGTGTGAGTGTGTGTAGTACAGTAAGTATGGTGTGCATGCATGCATGCCGTGGCTATGTAGTGTGCATGTATATGTGTGTGTATGTCAGTTTGTGTGTGTGTGTTCAGGTGTGTATATGTGTCAGAGTTTGTATGCATGCATGTGTGTGTGCATATATGGAACTATTTGTGTGAGTAATGTATGGGTGCTTAAGGAGGTACTGTTGTTCATCCAAGGGTCCTAAAGGAACAGAGCTCAGTGCTGGACACCATGCAGGAAGGGCTTTTAGCACCTCAGTGGAATGGGTGACATTCTAGAGGACTGGAGGAGGGCTGATGTGGTCCCTCAGCACATAAGCAGCAACAGAAAAGATACTAACAACTACATGCCAGTCAGTCTCACATCAGTGGTGGAAATTAATGGAGACTATACTAAAGGAGAGGCTCATGGAGCCCCAGGAGGCAAAAGGCTGCAGAAACACCAGCAGCACTGTTTAATAGGTGGGAGGTAATGTCAAACTAATCTCATAGATTTCTTTGACTAAGTTATAAAGGAGGTGGATCAAGGAAGAGAAGTGGACAGTGTCTACCTGGACTTCAGTAAGACTTTGGAAACTGTGCAGCAGGAGACTACTTAAGAAATTAAGCAGCCTAAGGGTGGGGAGAAAAGTGTGAAGCTGGGCATCAAACTGGTGAAGGAAAAGAAGGCAAGGGTGGTGGTAAACAGTAGTCACGCAGACAAAGGAAACTGACTAGTGGGTGCCATAGGATTCAGTGTTGGGACTGGTCCTATTCAATGTCTTCATAAGTTTAGTTATTTAACCTGATAAGACACACAAAGCTGAAAGATTTTTACAGGCGCAACCTAGGAGCATAGGAAGTTAAGTGACTTGCTCAGGGTCACACAGTATGCAAAGTGGAAGCTGTGGATTCAAACCCAGATCTGGTCTGCTGGATGTCACCAGATTTGCAGCTCAGAGCCTTAAGGTGTGTCTCTTTATGGATGATACAAAAATCTGCAACAAGGTTGACACTCAGGAAGTGGTGGAAAGAATGCAATGGGATCTGAAGAAACTAGAGGAATGGTCTGGGGATGGCTGCTGGGTTCAATGCCAAAACATGCAAGGTCATGCACTTAGGGCTGCAAACCCAGGGTCTGTGTAAATGATGGGGTACTGGAGCTTACAGTCACCAAGCAGGAAGAGACCTACCGTATGGGTCATCATATCTGAATACTCAAGGTAGCTGTGCAGTATGACAAAGTAGTGAGAACGCTAGCAGGATGCTGAGATGCATCTGGAGAGGGATTTGTAGAAGGAAGATGGAGGTGCTGCTGCCATTGTATGATGCACTGGTGAAGCCCCAACTGTAGTACGATGTCCAGTTCTGGAGGCTGCACCTCCACAAAGACATCAAAAGGTGGAGATGGCATATAGAAGGGCAAACAAAATGTCGAGGGACAAGTATGAGAAGACATATGAGGAAAGGCTGCAGGAACTCAACATGTATTCCCTGGAAGAGAGGTGAAGTAAGAGGAGAGATGATTGAAACATACAAGTAACTCACAGAAGAGGCGGGATGCAAGTTGAAGGTCTATTTCATAGAAAGAAAGGCACTAGAACAAGGGGGCATGCAATGAATCTAAAGATGGTAGGTTTAGAAGAGATGCAGAAATATTTCTTCTCAGAAAGGACTGTGCAGGACTGGAACAACCTGCCAGATAAGTAGTGAGGCCAAAGACTGGGGAGTTTCAAGCATGAATGGGATAGGCCATGGGGCATATTTGGTAAAGGAACAGAGTGAGGCAGTGAACCCTATGACAAATTAGTTTCCTTGGTGAAGGAATATGCAGGGACAAGGAGAAACTTGATGGACCTAAAGGTCCTTTCCTGCTGGCAAATTCTATTGGCTACTCCCATTACTGTTGGCACTTTTATGATTAGATTATTGTTATGGTCTTGAAAGAAATAAGACAGACTGACATTTTTTGTAAATGTTAACTTTGTCAGCTAAAACAGCATACAGATTTCCTCTACTTGCACTTGTTTCCAGTGTCATTTTCTACATCAGGAAAATATTAAAATTTTATTTGTCTGGATATAAAATGCATATCAGTCACATTATATTGCAAACATAATGGCATTTTGAGTCTATTTAGGAAACCAAAATGTCAAACTGCATGAATTATCAATTTTTTACTCACTTGTAGGTCTCTAATTAGCCTGATTATGATAATTAGGCAACCAAATTATTGTAATCATAATGGGCTCTGTATTCACAAAAGGTCAGTGAGGCTAATGAAATGTTATGGGCTAAGGAATACAGCAAATCATCAGAAGCATGTAACAATCTAACAGCTAATGCGTGTTTGATAGTGGTGGATAAACTAATCCATGGGCAGCAGTTAGTGCTGTTTCCGTCTTTAAGGTATTCTAAGCAGCATTTTGATAGATATAAATGAGAGAACTATTCTGCTTCTAAAATATATCATGTTCAGGGTTGTCAAAGTGGGGGTATTGGGGATAGAGCCTCCCTAAATTATATTTTTTCATGGAATCATCCCCACGTTCTTGATCATTAATGACATTTACATGAGCTAAACCTCACCCTGCTCATGAGGCATAGATCCTTCTTTGTTTACATGAAATTAGCATGTATCATGGAACCAATGTACAGTAAAGTCTTTCTTGAGAAAAATGTGTTCAGTAGCAACCAGCTGAAGCAAACCAACTGCAGTAAGCAAAAAGACTGATAATTGAAGACAGAGGAGGATGGCTCAGGGCAATGTGAGGAAAATATTTTTCACAGAGAGGTGGTGGACTCATGGAACAGCCTTCCTGAGGAGGCCGTGGGGTCAAAAATAATGGGGAATTCAAGAATGCATGAGATAGACATAAGACAATTCTGGTGGAAGGTAGAAGAAGTAGGCTGTTGGTTAACTAGGATCTGCAGCTTATCCAATAAGTAGGAAATGGCAGACTAGGTGGGCCAAGTGGTCCTTATCTGCAATCAATGTCAATGTTTCTATTTTCTGTGACTGCATAAAATGTAACATCAGTACAGGACCACATGTAAGTGACTCACATTGAAGCAGATTTTTGACAGTATGCTGTTAAACTAAAATAATACACAACCTTTGTGACTGATATTTTAAAGGTGCAGGCCTAGGCAGGGCCAGTTCTGGTTTACTGTTAGTTCACACCAGCTGTATGTAAGCAACCCAGTGTTTAGAATGAGCTGCTCTGGCTCTCTCAGTGTGATCAACATTGTTTGATAGGCCCCTACACCCCAAAATCCCATACCCTGAGCACACCACACACCACACCAGTCTTGGAGGAAATGGCCGCATCCATGTATTCATTAAATTACTAATTTGATATCTATCTGATAGTCATGTACAGATAGGAGTGTCACCAAGTCAACCTCAGAAGCTCCAGACCCCTTCTTGTGAAGGCCCATACCCTTGTGTGGACTGAGGGGATGATGTACCCCACTGAGTTGGTACCCAAACCTCAAAGACTGGAGGGCCTGTTGGCCAGGTGGCAAGTAACCTACCCCTGTCTTGTGGCTCTGTCCCCACAGCAAAGCTCACTGAGGTTGTCTGTATCACCAAACTGGAAACCATTTTCTGTACCCCTGCCTATATCAACTGCAGAGAGAGTCCTTCAGAGGAATTTGACTTTCTCCCTTTTCTACTCTAAAGCCATCAACTGACTGCAAAAATAGACTACTTTATTCTCAAAACAACCCTTTGGAGGAGGGAAAAGCATGGAAAAACACTTGGAAGGAAAAAAATGGAACATTTCTCCCCAGCCCCTAGTGTTGCCCCTTGTAAATGTACAAAGTATCTCATGTATTCTAGCCAGACCATCCTGAAGCCAGCTTTATGAGGGCAGGCATGTGTGAACTCTTTGTCTGGAGACAGAGGTGGAACCCTGAGTTGCAGCTGTTTTTAACTCTCACTTTCCTCTCCTAGCTGGATGCCCCATATTGTGGGTGGCCCAAATAGTTCCTCTCCAGTGGTGGTGTCAGGCCACCTCTCTTACCATGGGTGGAACCCTACCTGCCTACAGTAGCTAGCTGGAGACCAGATTTTAGGAGAGGAGCCACAGAAAATACTTTGTCTGACACAGTGCTTGTGCAGACTGTTCACTGTCTTGATAGTCCTCAACATTCCCTACCCTGGACAAATCACACCATGCTGGTCTTGAAGGAAATGTCTGCAGTCTTGTATTTATTAAATTACCAGCATGATAGCTACTGTATATGAGTGAAATGCATAGCTAGGAATATTGTCAAGTTATTCTGGGAAGCACAGCACCTCTTCCCATGAAGGTCCATACTCTTGTGTAGATGGTGAGAAAGATGTAACTCCCTGAGTTGGAATTCAAACCTTTGAGAGTTGTGGGTTAAATTACCAGATGGCAAGAATCCTACCCTCCCTCAGATGGTGCTACACAAACAAGCAAGCTTGATGAGGTTGGCCATGACCACACAAACTGGGAACCAGATCCTGTGCCTCCCCACCTCATGCCAACCAGGAATAGAAGTCCTTCAGAGAATTCAAGTCTCTCCTTTTCCCTTGTATCATCTTCCTGAAAGATCTCAAAGCATCCACAGGATAAAACAGTCCAAAACTCCAGGGAGATGACTCTTGATGTCTCCAAGACATAGTATATTGACCCCAAAACAGAATACATTGAGTCAGTGTGAAGTCCTAAATGATGCCCATTAATTGCATTATGGCCTTAGTGTCCTGCCCTGGTCACACCATGAGATCAATGCCAGTCTAGTTGAGGGCCCTGGATGGACATCAAAGAGTACCACTATGTGGCAATCTGAGGCAACCTCCATAGATGAAATGCCACCATGCCACCTTCCTTCATCTGCAAAGCTGCAGGTCACAGCCTGTCAAATCCCTGGATGTTTTGCTCTGATGACCTGCAGAACTACCTCCGTGGCCCTCAGTCTCCTGTCTGGGAAGAATCTCAATATCATGGATCCATCATGCATGTGTTTCAAGAACACCAGGTTCTTCCTATCAGGCTACTATCCTGTTTCCCATCGCTCAGTCTGTAAAAGCACATACAGTATGCAACCATCTGCTGAACCAGAAAGACACAAGGTTAAAGATATGTGGTCACAACAACACCATTCCCTGGACCCCATTGCCCAGTTCCTAAGTCAGACTGCCCAGCAGTCTTCATGTCTCTCACTGCTGCCTTGATTCCACTGGGGCTGCAGACATCAGTGCAACTGTAACTGGTCCACTCTCTGGATCATTATCACAAGCATGACATCAGCTTGCTGCTCCCCTGCTACCAATACATAATGGAGTGTCAGACATCTCTCTGCTCATGCTCCTCAAGGGGACTGAAAGGCACAAAAACACTGTAAAACCATAACAATGTTTCTACCATATGGAAATCTGAGAGCCCCATTCTCCTCTGTGAGGGGGTCCCCATTCAACCTGCACTGTCCTTTAGGGCCATCAGTACAGGTGGGCTGCCCCTCCCAGGCAGAGCCATGGCCTTCTGCCTAGCCAGAGTCTTCTTTCTCTTGGCTTGCTAGTTGTTGACTCTCCGTGCTCATACAGGAGAGGTCATTTGAGCTGCTGCTGGATCTGTAAGACTACTGAATTCTGTAAAGTTCTCCAAATAAACTTGTGTTTTCCAAACGGGTTGCCTGACTCATGGCATCTGCCGATATAAGAATACCATCCAACCAGTCAAATGAGAGCTGACCTGTGGGAGACCCCAGCCATACACATGTTTGGCTGCGCCACTTGCCCACTTAGTCTGATCCTGGACACAGGAAGGATAATGAGGAGTCATACTCACCATCCAAATTACCCATTGTTGGACCACCTGCAGTCCTAGCCCTGACTGTGGGAAGAATCCCAGCTGAGTGACTCTCCATTGGAGAACTGATTTGGCCCAGCTTCTGGGTCCTCTGGCTGCATCCACCTCTTAAAGGCACACCATGTCTCCCCAATGTTTTACCTGCAGGCCATCTGATCTCTCAGTTACCTTACCCACAGGTGTCAGGTGCTTCTCCGATCCCAGAGTCTTAGCCAAGCAAGCTTTTATAGATGCTTGACCCTTCCTCTAATACCATTCCTGCAGCTGCTCCTCTAAGATTCCCACTGTTTTTGATCACTGGGCATCTGCTCTCCTGCTAGCCATTTCACAATATGAACAGCAGAAGCAAAAAGAAGTTGCTGTGCACAAAAGGTGCATGCTAGTAGTGATCGTGGAATGCTTTTGACCATATTCTATATTTTTTGTCCCTTCCATGCTCCTGGAGGAGGGTATTGCCATGGCAGTCTGGCTTCCCAGTAAAACACTCCACCTTGGGCTCCCTATCATTACACCTGTGTGTATATTTATTAATTTTTTGGGGTGTGTGTGGGGGGACTCTAACCTTATTATGCTTGGAGAAAACACTCTGGGTTGGTAACTGTGCCAGTGGTCACCTGATGGAAAGCAGCAGGTGTTGCGCACTCCTGCTACTACATCAAGACTGGAAGCCATCTAATGGGGCTGCCCTTCCGTAGTATAGAGCAGCAGATTCTTTTGCCCATCAGCAACAACATGAACATACCCTCAAATCCATGAGGGCTGTCCATAGGTATCATAGGTATATAGGTATCATAGGTAATCCAGAGCAAGTAGAAATAATGTCCATAAAGCACACTAGTTTTCATTTACTTTTAACCCTCTGTGTTGTTCGTAATCAGATACTTATATAGATTTGATTTAAATATTTGTATACTTCCATTAGCCACCACTTCCAGTGAAGTCCATTCCACACTGGTGCTACCTGCACGCTAAACAAATGTTTCCTCCTCTTTGTTTTACATCTTACTATTATCAACTGTAAGGGTGTGCTCTAGTCTGGTACTGCTGGTCTCTAAGTCTTCCCAACCTATTAATTTTTTTTTTGGCTTACCATCATTAAAAGCTGGTTATTTGAACATATTTTCATGGCTACGAGCTACAGTTCCTCATTTGCAAGCCTCTGACCCACCTTCTCAGTCTTAGCACTCTTTGCCTGCACACAGTTGGAACATTTCAGGCCATATTTGTTGACATCCCATGGGCTTCCTGAGCATAGGCCCAGGCCTCTGCTGGAGACCCTGTGAGGCTGAACTGCAATACCTAAGCATACCTCTCAACTGTTCCTGATTTTCAGGGACGTCCCTGATTTGCCTCAGAAATTCCTTTGTACCTCTTAAAATTGTCACGTCTGTCATTAAAGTGTATGAATTTTAAGCATAAAATAATTTCAGACTTAAGTGTTACAGTTCATTTCTTTGTCAGCAACAGTTTGTCATATTAAACACACTGCAGGAGGCTTCTTGAGCAGATAGTACCATTTTTTTAAGATGTGTCCCTGGTTTTGGTAACTTGTCCCTGATGTTTTGAAGCTCTGTCTCTGATCTGCACTGAGGAGGTTGAAGTGTGTACTTAGGCAGGCTTCTCAAACCTACCCCAGCCACAAGGGAACTGAAACATGCCTGTATAGTCTGCTGACCTAGTGACTTCATGTTTATTTACATATGTGTTTATATAATTATTAGGCATATATCTCTATAAACAGTATCGTTTTTTTTCTTATGTGCCTATCAAATTCAATTTTAATAGTGTACTCTTGTGTTCTGGGATAAGGCCAGGTATGAAAAAGGATGGAGCTTACCTTGTTCCTTGTAATCATTGCATGACCCAGTTTTTTTTATATCATCTTTTTCTGCCCTCCTGCTATGGCTCAGTGGCTGCATACCGCCTATCTGGGCCTCCATCTCCCCAATCAGAGATCACTCTGCACAGCAGTGGGGTTGGATTTTTCTAGTTGTGGAAAGTAGCTACACTGTACCATCCCCACCCCTGAGGATGCTGGCAACAGGACCAAAGTCCAAGCTGTAAGCTGTGGTCTACAGGAGGGACAGGAGGGTAAAAGAGAAGAGGAGTAGCTGTCTGTGTAAGAGAAGGGATCAAGCAAAAGAACTGAAGGGTAAACAGGGAGGTGGAGGCACTGTGAGTCACCCTGGAGACAGGAAATGGCACAACAATCAGCATGGGGTTGAATTCAGACCCCAATCTCAGAGTGAAATGGATGGGGAAATGATAGAAGGCATACTTAGAATGGCAGAAAAGGAAGATATTGCTGATGGGGACTTAAATATGCCAGATGTTAACTGGAGCACATTTGTTGCAGCCACATCCAAGAGTAAGGTCATTCTGATGCTCTACAGGGGCATACTTCAGACAGATAGTGTTGGAACTCACTTGAGAGAGTGGAAATCTTAGATCTGGTACTCTCAAATGGGACAGTGAGATGACCTCGGATTTAGAAGTGGGTAGCCATCTAGGAGACAAGCGACCACCAAACAGTGTAGTTCATGATATATACAACTTCGTGAGTCAAGCCATACAAAAGTGAGGGTACTGGACTTTAGGAGAGCTGACTTGGCAAAATGGAGAGCACCTAAGGGACTAAGGGATGCACTAGCAAAGTAGGCAGGAAGGAGTAGTGGAGGAACAATGGGAAGAATCAACAAGCCTTTGTGTGAAGCAAATAAACAAAACAAAACAAAGGAAAAAAAACATGCTAAGGTTCTTGAAAGAGGTGGCAGGGAAGGTTAGGGAGAAAAGATAGCACTCAGGAAGTATAAGGTATCACAAAGGAGTAACACAGAGAACTGTATCAGTTAAAGCAGAAAGAAGCAGAAAAGACAGTCAGAACAGCAAAGGCCCAAACTGAGGAAAAGATAGCCAACTCAGTTAAGAAGGGGTATAAAACCTTTATAAGTACATTCGTGAGAGAAGAAAGACCAAGGGAGGAGTTGAGGTTTAATAAAGGGAGGGTGGGAGGGCAGAAGGTGACGGTGAAAAGGCAGAGATACTGAACAAATACTTTTGTTCAGTATTCAAAAAGAAGAGGAGGGAGGTACCTACACCAAACAACAGAAGCAGTGTGAGTAGGGGGTTGATACCAGTCCATTCACAGAAGAAAGGGTCTTGAAAGAACTCCTAAAACTCAAGATGGACAAGGCAATGTGGCCTGATAGGATTCACCCAGAATTCTAAAGAACTAAGGGGAGAACTAGTGGCACCATTGACTACTCTATTTAACAAATCATGGGAGGATAGTGTGGTACCTGGAGGACTGGAGGAGGCAGGTGTGATTCCCTTCACAAAAGTGGGAGCAAGGCAGAGGCAGGTAAAACAGGCCTGTTAGTTTCACCTCAGTGGTAGGGAAAATGATGGAATCACTATTAAAAGAAACAATTGCTGAGTACCTAGAGGCCAGCGGGCAGAGGAAAAAGGCAGCATGGATTCATAGCGGAATGTCATGTTAGTTGAATCTAATAGATTTCTGTGACTGAGTGACCAAAGTAGTAAACCGCTGAGGTGCTGTGGACGTAGCCTACCTAGACTGTAGTAACGCATTTGACACAGTCCGCACAAATGATTAATAAACAAGCTAGCCAGCCTGGGAGTGGGTCCCAGGGTGGTGGCCTGGGTAAAAATTGACTGGACAACAGGACGCAGAGGGTAATAGTAAAATGGAGTCCACTCTGAAGAAAGGGGATTACTAGCGGGCTACTGCAGGGTTCTAGTACTGGGGCCCGTCCTCTTCAATGTCTTATAAGTGACATTGAGAGGGATTAGAAGGAAAGTATGCATTTTGCAGATGTCACAAATATCTGCAACAGGGTTGATACATGGGGTGGAAAGGATGAGAAGGGACTTGGCAAGGTTGAAGAAATGGTCAAAAGGTAAGGCAACATAGTTTCAATGCAAAGAAGTGCAAAGTAATGCACCTGAAACCATGGGGTGAGTACACTGTGGTGAGAGAGATACTAACAACAACAAAATGGAAAGGGACCTGGGGTAGTCATATCAGATGATCTTAAGGTAGGCAAGCAATGCGAAAAGGCAATAAGGAGGGCTGGGAGGATACTGGGATGCATAGGAGAGGCATCACCAGTAGAAAACAGAAAGTTTTCATCCCTCTGTACAGACAGTTGGTGAGACCCAATCTGAGTACTGTGTGCAGTTCTGGAGATCCCATCTCCACAAGGACATAGACAGGATAGAGGCAGTCCAGAGGATGGAAACTAAATGGTACAGGGTCTGCACCAGAAATCATATGAAGAGAGACTAAAGGAGCTTAACATGTATACCCTTGAGCAAAGGAGGGAGAGGGGGATATGACAGAAACTTTCAAATACCTCAAGGAATCAACAAAGTCCAAGATGGTAGCATACATAGATACATAGATAAATAGATACATAGACAGTGTCAGCAATAGAGGGCCTATGGCCCACCCAGTCTGCCCATTTGAGCTTGTAAGTTCAGTTTATGTTTTTCCTGGAAGTCTGTTGCCCTTACCCTGACCTCCAGAATTCCTTTATGTCTATCCCATGCATTCTAAATCCGTGATTGTTTCAGTCCCCACCACTTTCTCTGGCAGGGTGCTCCACTTGTCCACCACCCATTCTGTGAAGAAATTCTTCCTCATGCTTCCTCTGAATCGTCCTCCTCCAACTTCATCCCATGCCCTCTAGTCCTGGAACATCTTTTTCGCTTAAAAATAGTGTATTCATGCACCCTGTTCCTCCCTGTAAGATACTTGTATGTCTCTATCATATCCCTCTCTCCCACCTCTCCTCCAGGGAGTACATGTTCAGTTCCTTCAACCTGTCTTCATTAGGACTTGTGATGCAATCCATGCACCATCTTTGTTGCCCTCCTCTGAACCTTCTCTACCCTGTCTATGTCCTTACGTAGGTAAGGTCTCCAGAACTGTACACTGTACTCCAGGTGCGGCCTCACTAGTGTCTTGTATAGTGGAATCATGACCTCCCTTTTCCTGCTGGTGATGCCCCTGCCTATACATCCCAGCATCCTATTTGCTTTACCTGCTGCCTTGTCACACTGTTTCCTACCTTGAGGTCATCAGAAATGATAACCCCAAGATCCCTTTCCTGCTTGGTGCATGCTATATCCTCACCCCCAACTGATATATTGTGCCAGGGTTTTGTGCCCCATATGCATTATCTTGCACTTCCTTGCATTGAATTTCAACTGCCAAACCCTGACCATTCTTCAAGTTTCTGCAGGTCCCTTCTCATTCTGTCTACACCCTCTGGTGTGTCTACTCTATTACAGAGCTTTGTGTCATGAACGAATAGTGAAATTCTGCCTTCTAGGTCCTGTGCAATGTCACTGATGAAGATGTTGAATAGAACCAGTCCCAGCACTGATCCCTGTGGTACCTCACTGGTCACTCTTCCCTCTGTGGAGTGACAGCCATTTACCACCACCCTCTGTGTCCTGCCACCCAGCCAGTTACCTACCCACCACACATTGTCCTGCCCACACCCATATTCCCCAGTTTGTGTAATAGTCTTCTATGGCACAGTGTCAAAGGCCTTGCTGAAGTCCAGATAGTCCATGTCCACTGCCCTCCCCTGATCCACCACCCTAGTCACCCAGTCAAAAATTCAACGAGGTTGGTCTGACATGACCTTCCCCTGGTGAAACCATGCTGCTGGGTCCTGTAGTCCATTGACAACCAGATGTTCCACCAATCTCTCCTTCAGTAGTGCTTCCATGATCTTCCCCACTACCGAGGTGAGGCTGACTGGTCTGTAGTTCCTGCTTCCTCTTTGTTTCCCACTTTTGTATAAGGGGACTACATCTGCTGACCTCCAGTCTTTGGGTACCTCCCTGTTTCCAGTGATCGGCTAAACAGGATAGCCAGAGGTTCAGCCACCACCTCTCTTAGTTCTTTAAGGACCCTGGGGTGCACCCCATCTGGCCCCATTGCTTTATCAACTCTTATTACTTCCAGTTCCTTCAGGACCCTTTCTCATGTAAAGGGACTTGTGTCCATTTCTGCACCATTCTCTCACCTTGTACTCCCTTCAGACCCATTACCTCCTCTTCCTCAGTAAAGACTGAGCGGAAATACCTGTTCAATATGTCAGCTTTACTGTTGTCATCCTCCACGCCCCATCCTCCCCTTCAGTCTCACTATCCCTCCTTTGTCTTTCTTTTTCACTTATGTACCTGTAAAAGGTTTTGTCCCTCTACCCACTGATTTTGCAATGTGTTCTTCTGTCTGAGCTTTGGCTTCCTTACTGACCTCCCTGCCTCCTTTTGCTTCTCCTGGTACTTCTCCTATCCTTCGCATGTGTCTTTTGTATTTCCTGAATGCAATCTTTTGCTTTCACTTTCTTTTGCTACCTCTTTGGAAACCATAATGGTCTCCTCCTCCTTTTCCTCTTGCTAATCTGCTTAATGCTTAATTCTGCTGTTCTTGTAATCCCACTTTTAAATACTGCCCACTGTTCCTCAACCCTGATTCCTGTCCCATTCCCTAATGCCTCTTTCAAGTATCTCCCCATTTTCCCAAAGTCTGCCCTCCTAAAATCCAGGATACGTGTTTTTGTGTGGTTTGGTTCTGCTCTTTCTGTGATTTCAAACCACAATGACTGGTGGTCACTGTTCCCCAGGTGCTCCCACACTGTTACCTCCATCACACTGTCCCTGTTTGTGAGCACAAGGTCCAGTATTGCCTTCTGCCGAGTTGGTTCCATGACCAGCTGCTTGAGGAAGGCACCCTGAAGGAGTCAGGATAAATCTGCTCCTAGTTGATGCTGCTGCTGGGATGCTCCAGTCCACGTCTGGAATATTGAAGTCTCCAACCAGTACTACCTCACCCTTGTCTGCCATCATTTGGATGGCTAGCATCAACTCCTATCTGTTTCTTCCTCCTGGGCTGGTGGTCTATAGACCACACCTGTGCAGATGGCTGTCCCCATTTTCCTTTCCAGCTTAACCCACAGTATCTCTCCCCATTTTGTTCCTCCTGGATCTCTGTGGCCCTTATGTCATTTTTCACATACAGTGCCACTCCTCCTCCCTTCCTGCCTGCTCTGTCTCTTCTGAATATGTTGTAGCCAGGTATGACCATCTCCCAGTCATGGTTATCATTACACCAGGTTTCAGTGATGGCCACAATGTCCAGGTCTGACTGCACCATGACAGCCTCCAGATCTTCCATCTTGTTGCTAAGGCTCCTGGCATTTGCACACATGGTTTTCCATGATTTGACCTCCCTAGACTATTTCACTGTTCTACTCCAGCCCTTCCTTGGTTGTCCTTTATCCTGGTTCTCCTTGCTGTCTGCTCTTCTGCTGAATTTTGCCCCTTTTCTTCCTATCCACCTCTTGGGCACTAATCTCCATCTTTTGCACACTGCTTTGCAGAGATAGCCACTCCTCTGGTTCACTGGTTCACTGCTAGCTGTGGGAGGTGGGCAAGTAGGTACCCTCCTTGCTGGCCTGCCACCCCCGCTAGTTTAAATGCTTGCCAATGTAGCATTAAACTTATCATTGAGTGCTTGGATTCCCTCCAGGATGGATGGATGCAGGCTGTCAGGCTTGAACAAACCTCCATCCCTCTAGGTGGGTCCCCAGTCACCAATGAATCAAACCCTTCCTCACAGCACCAGTTCTTCAACCATGAGTTAAAGTTCCTGGTGCATGCACTCCTATGCTTTCCCTTGCCTCTCGAGGAAGTACTTCTGAAAGTGACAGAAGTAGCTACTGCTTGAGACCACCCCCAATTTCCTAAACTCTTCCTGAACTTCCTTTGGCTTGCCATTTGCCAGGTCATTAGTACCTAGGTGGATAATGACATCCAGCTCACCCTCCCATCTTGCCTTCCCAGTGATCCCCAGGATCTTCCTTCCATCCCTCCATGCCGTGGCACCTGGTAGGCACCTCACCTCCCTGTCCTCCCTCCTGTGTTCCTAGCTGAATCCCTCTTATGATGGAGTCCCCACAGGATTCGCTTCCTCCTCCTCCTCTGGGGTCCACTGCTTTCCTGCTGTGGTCACCTCCTTAGCTAACCTCCATATCCTTTCCTTCCAAATTCTGGGTACATCTATTTGGTTATCCTCATTTGACAGTGTGGCATATGAGTTCTTGAGTGGAATAGGATCTGGGATGTGCCTCTGCCTGACCGCTCTAACCCTCCTTGAGCCCACTGTCATCCAAGTGCTCCTCGTCTCGGCATCCTTGGAGGCAGTTGCATTGACTGGGTGGTCTCTGGATAGGGGTGATGGTACTCCTGACCCAGTTTACTTCTGCTCTGAGACTGGCTACCTCATCCCACAGTCCAGAGAGATGCATGCAGATAGGGTAGCACCTCAGTGTCCAAAGGTCTGCTTGAATATGGCTGCCCACAGCCACTGCATTGCACCACTCCCACATTATACTGCTATTCCACTACTTGTCTGCTACTGAAGCTCTCCTAGTTCCCTTTTATTAATTTACTGTCCTAAAAATCCTGCCACTGATCCTCAGATAATTTTCTTTAAAAAAAAAAAAAGAAAGAAAAGAAACCAATAAATAAATAAATGAGTCAAAACACTTGTCGTGCTGAGGGTGGGCTTCTTCCCCTTATGCCCTCCTACTTCACACCCCTTACTATACCCTGTGTTTAGCTCCTGTCAATCAGATTTAACAGGGCATATAATTAAGAGTTGGGGAAGACAACAAAGAAAGTACAGTGTCACTAAAAGCCCACAATCTAAGTTTAAAAGAAAATAGCAATTATCAGTTACTCTAAAGCACTGAATTGAATATGTTTCCTTCCTTTCCTTCCCTTCCCTTCTGGCTTCTTCTGAGAAATAAACTCACTTGCTACCTCAACTCTGACTAAGCCCCACCTCCAGTTATCATGTAGCGGAGGTCAGAGGCCAGACAATTAACACCCCTCACCCAACTACAGGGCAGTCAGACAAGCCAAGATAAAATTTGCAGCAATTAAAGACAGCACAGAATTACACCACCACCACTACGTTTTAAATTTTCAACAGCCAAAAACAATTCTAAGTAAAGACAACAAAGAAAGTACAGTGTCACTAAAAGCCCACAATCTAAGTTTAGAAGAAAATAGCAATTACCAGTTACTCTAAAGCACTGAATTGAATATGTTTCCTTCCTTCCTTCCCCTTCTGGCTTCTTCTGAGAAATAAAACACACTTGCTACCTCAACTCTGACTAAGACCCACCTCCAGTTATCACGTAGCTGAGAAAAAGACATGTGTAAGAACAAGGGGAACATTTTGAAGATAGAGGGGTGATGTCTCAGGGGCAACATGAGGAAGTATTGTTTTCACTGAGAGAGTGGTGAATACATGGAACAGCCTTCCTGAGGAGGTCATGGGGTCAAAACAGTGGGGCAATTCAAGAATGCATGGGACAGACATAAGACAATTATAGTGGAGCTTAGGAGAAAGTAGTCTGTTGGTTAACTAGGATCTGCAGCTTATCCAATAGGTAGGGAAAGGACAGACTAGGTGGGCTAAGTGGTGCTTATCTGCTGTCAAAGTCTGTTTTATGTTTCTATGTAATGAGGCATGGCTTCCACCACTCACCTAACGGCAACCTCCCTCCTGACACCATCCACTAGTTAAATGCGGTGCACAACCCACCTCAGGAGAGAAAGCTGCCAATTGGCTACTGAATCCAGCCCCCACAGCCACCCCAGCATTCCAGCACGCTCAAAACCAGAATCACCAGTATGACTCAGTTGATTTGGACAGAATCTGTGGGATTCTTAACTGATCTCAGGACTAGCCAGAACTGAATGCCAGGTCAATAATTAGCTTCCATCCCAAGCACTGTTTTGTTTTATGTATTTATACTGTATATTTTATTACAAGCTGCTGTGTAATCCTCTATGAGCAATCCATTGTTGGTGGAGGGATATTCAGTAAAAATCTTTAAATGCCACGTAGATTTCCTCCCATGTTATTAGGCTGATTTCTTATACTGCACTTAGGATGAAGGGAGGGAGAAAGAACTCTAGATAAGGCATGGTCTGTGTAATAATGTAATTTAGGGAGAAAGGGCAGACTGGATGGGCCTAGTGGTCCTTAGCAGCCGTTAAATTCTATGTTCCTATGTTTCTATTTTCATAATCCAGACTCAGTGTGGATTGCTTTTTACTCTGCACTAAGCATTGCAATGTGGGCATAATGACAGACAGTATCGACATGCATGGCTAAAGTGTGTTACCATATCACTGTTTCCCTTATCATGTCAACAGTTAAACACTCAAGTTGCTCTGATTCCCTACACTAGCATTATGGAGGGACTGCCAGTTACCAGGCCCCAGTGTAAGTGGCAATTAGAGATTCAGCGAATTTAAAATCTGCCAGTGAAGTGAATGCAAAGTGGCCACTTCACCTTGGCACTTCGCTACACGGAATGCCCCATAGAAAAGGCTCACTTCATCTTGTTATTATTACTCGCATTGTCATTCCTCTTTAAACATGAAGCAAGGTGCATTGACAACAATACTGGTAGCATCCCACCCACTCAGTCACCAGAATGAATGTGCATCCCCAAAGTGCTATTGTCTTGTGTCCAGAAAACTCCCCATTGCTGACAAGGTGAAATGAGAGTGCAACAAGAAATGCAGTCTCCCAAAATGAATGGCACATTCAGTCATTGCGCAGTGGTCAGGTCACACACAGAGTCACCAGAATTAATGTGCATCCCTAAAATGCTACTGTCTTGTGTCCAGAAAATTCCCAGTGCTGAGTTAAGTGAAATGAGAGCGTAACAAGAAATGCAATCTCCCAGAATTAATGGTGCCATGCAAATGCACAGACAGATTAAGATTGTGCTCCACACTCAAGGGATGCATATGAAAAGGCACAACACCTAACCGGTGCTTACAAGTCACAAATCCAAATCTGGAAAGGAATACATTTTGCCAGTTGGGGATTAGTCCATGGCAGTAACAATCCACTACCAGTAAAGATACCACAAAGCAGTATAAAACAATTCATGCAGGTACAGTGGATAGCAGGTTCACACTGCTGCAATTACTCTGTAACACAATAAAAGGTGTCTGATTTAATGGCGCATTGCACACACACTCACCACGCACACTCAAGTATCACTAGTAAATTGAAAACCTTTAGTAATGTAACCAAATGTTTTAAACAGACAAATTGTACACTGCTGCACCACAACAATCAGCAAAAAAATCAAGAATTACTGAAAATATTACTATGTGTACATTAACACACTTTTACAAGAAAAATATAACCAAAACAGAAAGACTGCCTTTTCTCGAGTTAATCTACCTACACCACAAATACACTCCTCCCCAAAGCACACTTCACAGTCACACAGACTGACTGTTCTAATTAACATTCAAACTCCACACATGAGAATAAACACTTGATGATATGAGCACATAAGGGTTTCCTACAATCGATGTACTAAATTTTGAGCAAAAAATATTACTCAAAAATGCATTTTAAACAACTTTTAGAAGTTTTGAATCACAGAGCTCTTAGAGCAAGCTGTCTCCAGCTACCACTGCACACACACTACCCAGGCCAGAACTGAGGCTGTGCCGAACAATCTAGATCCCATGTGACCTGCAATCCCATAAATAATTGCAGAATTTCATTTGGAGCTCAATTACAAGGCAGTAGAGGGTGAATTACATAGATTTCAATGTACTTCACCTTAAAATTGATGGAGAAGTGGTTTGGGAAGGCAGAATAAAACAAAGTCATTGGTTTCAATGGACTTGCGTTCCTCATTATGAAGCAAAGTACTCCGCTTCACATTATGGAGTTCTCCACAGTTCCACATTACTCAGTGAATCACTTCATGGAGCAAGTTGAGGCCACTTAGCCCCCACTACTTACAGTACTGAAACTCAAATGCTGTACAGGAAGGAACGCGAATGCCTATGGCTGTACTTCCCCAATGTGCTGTAGCACAAAACTCCCAGACTTAAAAATACTTATTAATGAGTACAATGGTGGAGTGGTGAAGCCTGGTGAGATACTACAAAACATGCTTACAATACATCCAAGTAACTAGTAAAAAATGAATGTTGTGATTTGTGACGTGATTATGAATCATGATTTATGACTGCATTTGTGACCGTGATGATGAAGAATGTGATTCGGTGTTGATGGTGTGAGATAACCAATATGAAAACTGTATTGGGGATGCAAATGCCTATGGTTGCTGTTCCCAGACCATGATGATAAAGAACGTGATTTGTATCACGAGTGACTCGTGATGATGTTCCTGATTTAAAAACGCATATTAATGAGTACAATGTTCATGCAGAATTATGCACCACACCTGTCCACTACTCTGAAGAAGCCAAAGAAACAACTGTGACTTAAGTTACAGATGGAGATTGGGCCCTAAGGAGATGCAAATGCCGGACAGATTAAGATTGCACTGCTAATGAAGAGATGCAGATGCAAAGGCACAACACCTAACCAGAGCTCACCATCAGAAATTCAAATCTGAAAAGAATACCTTTGCGGTTGGGGCGGGCTGCGGGGGGCAGTGTACTGCACTGCTGCAGTACAGTCACTAGTACTAGTACCAGTGAAGATACCAAAAGAAGTACAAAAATCACACAGCTGCAGTGGATAGCAGGTTCACATTGCTAAAATTATTATGCAAAGGTGTCTGATTTGATGACACACGCCACACACATACTAAGTAATGTGTAGCAAATTGAAAACTTCAGTAATATAACCACATATTTTAAACAAACTAAATGATGCACTGCTGCACCACAACAATCAGCAAAAAATGGCAAGAATTATTGAAAATATTACTGTGTGTACAGTAACATAGTTATAAAAGAAAATGTCACCAAAACAGGAAGCACTGTCTTTTCTCCAAGTTAATCCACCTACAACACAGATATGCCCCTCCCCAAAGCACACTTTCACTGTGTCTCAGTGCACAGACTGAATTTGTACAATGTTGAACATTAACATTTAAAATCCACACACAAACAATAATGCTCAATGATATGAACCCAGGAGGGTTCCTATAATCGATGAACTAAAGTTTCAGCAAAACAAATGACTCAAAAGGCTTTTTAACAGCTTTTAGAAGGTTTGAATCTGCAGAGCTCTCAGAGCAGATTGTCTCCTACAGCTTCCTACACACTACCCCAAACTGAGGCTGTGCAGGACAACCTAGAGCCCATGTGACCTGAAATCCCATGAATCACTGCAAAATTCACCTTTGGAGCTTAAAAACAAGGCGAAGTGAGGCAAAGTACTTCACTGTAAGAATTGGTGGAGTAGTGGTTTGGAAGGCAGAGTAACACAAACTCATTGTTTTCAATGGACTTTGCATTACCTTTTATAATGTGAAGTATCAGCTTCGCATTGCAGAGCACTTCATGAATTCACCTTCACTCTGCCAATCACTTTGCCGGCGGATTGGGGCCACTTCCCACCACTTGTGGTGATATACAAACTCAAGATGCCAATCCTGCTCAGTGCTTCTGTACAGGATCATAACTAAACATTTTTATTTATTTATTTATTTTGTCTCAACGCTTCAACTGAGTGTCTTAACAGAAGCACCTCTTGGGCAAAGTATGCTCATTTTCTCTTTCTTTATAGCACCTTTGATACAAACTTTGGCCAAACTGCTTTGTGTAAGATACAACCATGACTGAAATAGCAGTTCTTGAATAGCACAGGCCACCTTAAGCCTTTACCCTAACAAATGATAGGAACATATTATGCCATATTAATAAGATCTAAAGGGCTTCCTCGGCATGCATTAAGGCCTTACAGGCAATCAAGATTTGAGGCTGAATTGAAATATCCAAACAGGCTGTTCAAGCTCTCCCTGACACCTGGGATTGCCAGACCTACCGTGACCCTGTATGCCAAGTGCTTCAGCTTTGTGTTTATGTATCCAGTTTATTTGTATATCTAGTTTATTTATGTATTTAGCTATTTATTTTAATAAGTTTTATTATAACTTGAAACTATAAACAGTGCACATTGCTTGTTCTGTTGACCCATGATCGAACTAAAGATCTTGCTGGAACTGAAAAGCCCTGTGGTGAGTTTACTTCTGCCTGAGTCTGCTTGCTTTGTTTCGTCTTTTTTAAATTTATATTATAGGGGTGCAGTAGTACTCTTATAGTTAGGGTTGATTAGACTGTTTAATGTTATAATCCAATTTTTGTGCTTTAACAACTTTGGCAGTCTTTGATGAAATAGCACAAAATGTGGCATGTGCCACGCGTTGGCAGAGTCTCAAGATGTGAAAAGTTTTTGATCGCAACTTGTTCTGTTTTCAAGATATGGAACACCAAGAAATGCTAAAAAGAGATTGATTTTCCTATTCTTAAGGGTTTTTTCCCATACAGCCTAGACAGTGCAGAATTTTTCATGAAACTTTCAGGGTAGAAGTGGCCTGTACCAAGGTAGTGACATTCAAAGGTTTCATGAAAAATATTATAGGATTACAGAGTTAACAGGATTTTTTGGATAACTGTCACGCATGACTGGTAAAACAACACAGATCATAAGTACTTATTTTCATGATTTAGTTGTGTGAGATAAAAAAAGATCACGGTGACCACCATCTTTGTTTTTTAAACTGAAAATGATACTACATAAAATTGTGTAATTTCAAAAACCACTTGAATCTAGGTAAGCGGGATCTGTTTAGCTAGATTCTAGGGATTTATTTTTGGGAATTGCCTTGGAAAAAGCATTTCTGGGCAGCCGAAAATCCTGGGTACCCAGTTTAGTGACAGAAGCCATTCACCCATGTTTTCAGTATGAGAGCAGCCAGACTTTCTTAAAATGTGAAGCCACAGCTGAAGTCATGCTGCCAGCTTCTATTACAGCAGTAAGCCCGCGATCCCCTGCTCTCACTTTCTTTATATCTGTCTGTCAGTCTATCTGTCTGTCTGCCTACCTGCCTGCCTATCTGTCTGTCTGTCTGTCTGTCTGTCTATCTTCTATCTATCTATCTATCTATCTATCTATCTATCTATCTATCTATCTATCTATTTATCTGTTAACCTGGGGAAGAAGTGGTACCGGTGTTATTGTGTTTATGATCTGCAGCTTAAAGTTAATTACATGATCTGCTGAACTTATGGCTCAAATGAAACTCTCCTGTGTCTACAGTATGTATTGAAATAAGAGCAGCAGACGGGTGTCCACTCCTGGTACTGCCTATTTCTCCCCCCCCTCCTGGTTGCTAACTCCCCTTTCCCATGTTCAGTTTAAAGTTTAATAAATGGACTGGGATGCCACCCCTGAACTCTTCTCTTCACTCCCTACCTTCCCTGCTGTTTCCTCTACCAGAGCCATGCTGAAGCCAACCCATGTGGCCCTAAAGGAATCCACAAACGGTGCTGCCCAGATGTTGGTGTACTCTTTCACAGCCCACAGAACATTTTTTATTTTTTGTTTTCTAAACAAGCTGATCCAATCTATCTGATGCCTTACAATGGGCTGAATTCTGAATGCTGACTTTCTGTCTCTCACAGACTAACCAATTCTCTCCAGATATCTCAGACCAGAACCCCTTGCTGCTTGTTGTGTTTGTAGTAAAATATTGTTTTGAATTGGTGAGAAAAGTGCAGTAAAATTCAATATTCTATACACTGATACCTCTTAGACACTGCCTTGTCCCGATTCTCAATCACTTCCCAGTTTGCCCTTTACTGACAATGTATATCTCAACCACAATTACTGCTTGTATGTAGAAAACTTGTATATAGTGTGCAAGTGCATGTCCTTTATTGTGCATTAGGTACTAATGCAGGTTGCAGAACAATACTATAAACAGCAGTACCTTTCACACACCACATGGTCCCAACTTGCAATCACTTCCAAATTTGGACTTTGATGTCGCTGCTGGAGTCCCATCCCTCCACACAGACAGACTCAAGGAGCTGATGTCCCACAGTTACTCACCCTATATTGCACAGTATCTTTTATTTATGTTGTAAAATTTTTATTTTCAAAAAGGTTTAAAAGTCATATTATACATCCATAAAATCTGTATCATATATTTCACCGATCAACAGGTAGTATACAGGTGTATATTTCCAACAGGGAATAAGGAGATGAGTGGTAGGAGGAGTAGGGAAAAGGTAGGAGAAAATGAGAGGAAGAGAGAGGAGATGGAGCAGGAGGAGGATAGGAGTAAAAGAAAAAGGTGGGTGGGTAAGAACAGGCAGCAAATTAGTCTCGTGGAGGTGTACAGGTAAGTCTAACTGTTAATACACACAATCAGGAATGTCAGATAAAGGGTACAGAAATGAGTTAATATCTAATCCTTATTCCTCTTGGAATGAGTACAGGTAGAAAGCACTGGATGTTTATGAATATAAGGATATTGGCAAAAGGTATACTGCAGTGCTCACCAAGATCGTCCATGGAAATAACAAACTGCTGTACTCACCAGGGCAAAATCTCACTCCCAGTCGGCTGTCTTTGCTGGACATAAGCACACTAAGCATATTTCCTTGTATCCAGACAAGCCAATCAAGTCCCTTTCATGGCCTCAGGAGAAGAGTTGGGCAAAGTGTGTATATGCTCTGCAAAATTCATATTGAACCTAGGGTGAAACAGATACATACCAAGGCTTAAGTTCTTAACCTAAATATTTTATGTTGTAGATAGAAAGAAAATCAGTGTACAGCCAGATATACCTGAGAGTAGAGGGTGGACTTTACTAACCAAAACCTTAGCAAAGGATAGGTGTGAATTGCTTCTCTCGAAACAGTAAGCCATCTGCTGACTGTCCACTTTCAAACCTCATTTTATCCAGCAAGGTATGTGAAGTATTCATCCTACCCGTCTGAGGTTGTCGTAGTTAAGGTAAGGTGCCCAACAAAGTCTGAATGTAGGGATTTGAGATGTCTGAAGATGGGAAATTCTGTCTAGTTTGGCCAAGGTCGAGAGGGACGTCAATATCTTTAGTGTTGTGGGGACCAGGGAGGATCTCTATTTGCAGAGAATGGCTCTCTTAGTTTGCAGAGTCAGCAAAGCAAGCTACCTGTACACCTGTGGTGACATCTGAGGGATCACTACGTATTCCCAAGAGATAGAAAAGAGGGTTAAGGTGGCTTTATTGTTGTGTTACTTTAGAGGCTAGAGTCTGTATTTCTCTTCATAGGGGTTGAATCTTTGGACAGGACCATAGTATGTGTAACAGATCCCTCCTGGTTTCTGGCATCTCCAACAGCAGTCAGACTCCAGTAATTTGGTTTTATACAGGATTGCAGGAGTTCTATACCAAGAGTGGGCAATTTTATTTTGAGTCAGTCTGGATATGGCATCTGTAAACCAGCTATGTGTTTCTTTCCAGGCCTGGTCCCAAGCCCCAGGTGAGATGTGGAGTTGCAGCATCTTCTCCCATTTACGTCTTGCCTCCTCAGATTGAGAAGGAAGAGTATCCTAAGTTTGGTGTATATCAGGCCTGCTAGCCACTGAGGGTGTTGTAGCCAAATGTTAAGGCCAGAGGGTTTACCATGGGTGAAGGTAGGGATGAAAGATGTTGAGTTGCATCTCTAAGTTGGAGATATTTCCAGAAATCCATTTGCGGAATTCCCCATATCTGTCAGAGGGACTGGAATGTATGGAGAGCTTTGAGGTTTGGGACCATTATATCCTCCATTTTGGAAATGCCCGACTTCACCCATTGTTGCCATAATACTACAGATCCTCCTATAGTAATGGAGGATTTTGCCAAAGAGGAACATAGGAGAGTGGAAGAGGGTCCATTTTCATCTTCAGATGAGTTTTAAACCAGTTAGCTAGGGATATTTCCACCGTAGGTGGCTATGATCTGTGTCAGGTCTACAGAATAGTCCAACTTTGGGACAGGCTTCTGTTATGACAAGTGAGGAAGGGTGAGCAGTTCCCATAATGTCCAGTTCGAGTTGTATCCATTGTGGGAAAGGAGAAAAGGGAGGAAGGGGCACATCCACTTAACTGTTTGGGCCAGCAGAACAGCCCGGCCGTATCCCTCTAGCATAGAAGATTCCAACCACCTTGCTCCCGGTGAGACCTAAGTTTGGAATGGCTGTATCTGGGTTTAGATCTTTCCCAGAGAAAGTCCCCAACTAACTTATCAATGGCCCTATGCCAGTGCTTAGGAGAGGAACAGGCAAGTGCATAAGGAGGTAGAAGAGTATGGGGCAGATATCATTTTGACAGCCACAATTTTCCTGCTAGGGTAAGTTTGAGGAGTTTCCATCTGTCAAATTCTGTCTTGATGGAGAGGAGGGGTTGTATGTTAGTCTGCCATATTGTCTCCAAAGACGGGTTAAGACAATTCCCAATTAAGTTATTTCATTAGAAGCCCATAGGACGTCGGCTGCATCTACCATCTGTTGTGTACAGTGGGTGTTAAGGGAAGTACTTCAGTCTTATTCTGGTTCAGTCATTGGCCTGAATATCTAGAAAAGGCATCCAGAAGACTGAGCAGGGAGGATGGTGCGATGGGCGTCTGCTAAGAGAAGCAAAGGTCATCGGCATACATTAGAGTTGTGTAACTTATGCTTCCCAATGTCAGGCTGTTTATATCAGGGTGGTTTCATATTGCTGTACAAGGGTTCAGTTGCCAAGATGAATAGGAGGGAACGGGGGGCAACCCTGCCTTGTGCCTCTTTCTAGTGGGAATATAGGGGAAAGTGTATAATTTGTATTAACTTTGGTCAAGGGGCCAGCATATATAGCTTGTATCCTAGAGACAAATTTATCTCCTATCCCAAAATGCACAAGAACCATATAAAGATAGTCCCATTCTATTGAATCAAATGCCTTTTGAAGTCCACTGCAATGGCAGCAGCTGGTGTTGGAAGTGACTTGGAAAAAGGCATCAGATTCATGAGGATCTCAAGTGGTCTGAGCTATGATGACCGGTATAAACCCACCTGTGAGGAGTGTATAAGTCGGGGAGAGGGCACTAGTCTAGTTGCCTGGATTTTGGCGCACAGTTTGCTATCCAAATTAATGAGAGAAATCGGATGGTAACTTCCAGAGTTAGTAGGATCCTTGCCCTTTTTAGGTATGACTACAATAGTTGCCTCCCATGGAGGAAGGAAGGTACCCTTAAGCTCTATCTCCTGGAAGACTAGGGTTAGAGGGGAGATAATCGAGGCTAATGCCTGGTAAAATCTGCCATGTAGCTGTCACTACTTGGAGATTTCCCTTTTCAGGCCATGAATGGCTACAGATACTTCTTCTCTGATAATGGGAAGGTCCAGGAGCTGTGCTGCTGCAGCTGCAATCTAGGCAGGTGCAAGGTGTCCAAAATGGTTGGGTCTCTATTTGGTTCTGTGTGTGTGGAGGAATAAAGTAATCTATAGAAAGAAGACATGGTGCTATTAATGTCCTCTGGGAAGTGCCCAGTACCTTGCTTGTTCTTCAACCCCAAAATATATCTATTGGCCTGCTGTTTTCGTAGTTGGTATGCAAGTATTTTGCCCCTTGTCACCCCTTCCCAGAAGGTATACCTTAGGCTAAGAATGGCTGCTTTGGCCTTCCTGCTAAGAAGCTGGTTAATTTCAAAGTGCAGACCTAGAATGATTCTGCCTGTAGGGGAGTGAATGGAGGGAAGGCATAGACTTAAAGATGTCTTCAGCTGCGCTAGCTTCTGTTCTAACATAGCCAATTGATGTTCCCTTCTCTCTGTTTAGCCACTGCAAACCCCATGATACTACCCCCGCATCATGGCCTTAAAAGCTTCCCATGTGGTGCCAGCTGAGGTGTCTGTTATGGGATTTTCAGCTAGAAAGAGAGGAGGCTTAATTCCTGGCCCATGGGATAAAATCCAGGTCTCTCGAAAGGAGAGTGCCTAATCTCCAATGTCTGGGTGAGGGAGCTACAGGGTCCCACTGTATAAGAGCTGAACCGGGTATGGTCGGAGATAGTTCTAGGAAGGATTGTGACAGCGAGGTCTTAGATGTTATGGTGGGTGACCCAGCCAGAAATCCAGCCTACTATATGAAGCATTGACTTCTGAGTGGAAGGTGTAATCCTTGTTCTGGGAGAAAGAGTCTCCATAATTCTGTAAGCCCTGATCTGAGATCATTTGAAGGACAGCTTTCCCACTTTTGAGGTGTGCTTCTTTGCCTCTATTGTTCCTATCTAGGTGAGGTACCAAAGTCAGGTTAAAGTCCCCACCTATGAGGAGGGGACAATCTGGGGCATTAAACTCCAGGATCACCTCCGAAGATTGTGAAAAACTGGGAGTGTCTTCACTGGTGGCATAGAGATTGCATAATGTAGTGGACCCATGGGACCCATGGGAGTATGGTATGTAGCTATCACTCATCTGCCATCCTGATCTGAAAGTGTCTGCATTAGTGTCAAGAGGAGAGAATTATGCAAGAGAATTAGGACACCATGCTTCCTGGTAGGGGCATTAGAATGAACCTGCTGGCCCACCCATTCCTTAGTCATACACGATGGTCGTCCCCTGACAGTTTGGTTTCTTGTAGAATGACAACTTTGGAGTGTAAACGTTTCAAATGTGTCAAGACTTTCTGTGTTTCACTGGGAATTCAGTCCTCTAACATTCCAGATGTGAAACACAACATCCGTCATTTTGGTCTAGTGATTACCCGGGAGGAGTAGGAAAGCTCAGTGATGTGTACAGGGAACCACCCCTCCTTTATTGAAATAAGAAACAGAAGTATACACCAAGTGAGCAGGTGTTACTATACTCCACCTTCGGGTGAGTAGGAGCCCTGTATCTACGTATATGTCTACTAATCTAAACTACTTAACTTATCAAAAAAACATACTAAAAGGCACAAAGGGACTTAACCAGCTGGTGCCCCAGCCAATGGTATGCCCAATCGTGTTGTGGGACATGGAGCGAATAGAGTACCAGTGAGAGAAGACTACCCCTACACTAAAAGTAAGTACTAAATTTATCCAGTACAGTACTGTCAATATAAACAAGTGGAAACTATTGGGAAGCCATTACCAGAGCCTTTCTAGGGTATACAGATATATGCCAGCCTGTAACCCCACTGGGAGTTAAGAGAGCCCGATAGGTGATCCTTGATTTTATATCTGACTGGTTGGCTGGCAGAGAGCCCTGGCAACATGGTGAGATACAGGATCCATATTCCGGGGTGTAATGGCCTGTCTACTAGGGTCCTGCTGGTGAAGGAGATATTCAATCATCCTTCTTAGGTACAACTAGTACCTTTACAGAGCTCATCCATCTTTGAGACTCAGGGTGGATGGGTGGGGAGGAGGAGGAGTTCTAAAAGGAATCTAATGGGAAGGGTCTGAGGGAGTAATCATACTGTCTATTAAGCCCCAAAGATTAGGAGGACAACCTTTAACAAAGAACATATTATAGCTAACATTAAAATACATTGTCTATGATGTAAATGTACTATAGGTGGCCTGGGGTAGTCCAACTAACAGCATTATCTTCAAGCCAAAATTATTAGGTAGTGAACCTTTAACAATACTAAACATCTTACACTAATATCAATATACAGAATCTGTAATATAGAATACATACCTCAAGTAGAGATGTCTGAAATTGGTAATAAACCTGGTCTGCCGGCTCAGCTTTTTACAGTGGAGGTTACAAGACAGAGGAGAGGGGCTCATTGAAGCCCAAGACACCATACTGCCATGTCTGTAACTGTCTCCCACCCTTCTCTCCTACCCCCAGTAAACAGTATCTGACTATCAGACACAGTATAGAGTTTGACCATGCTTAGCCCTCAACCTGGGTGCGAGGGTTCAATTCAACAGGGCGTTTCTGTACGCCCCATGCTAGCAGGGACTAAAAGCCTGCATGCGGATATGGATCTGCTGAGGATACAGTATGCATGCTATCACATCCATTTAGTACCCATACAGTTCTTCCCCAGCACAATAGGCTTGTGGAATATAAAAATTAAAAAGGGGGGCAGTTTAAAATGGTCCGCTGTAACCGGGGAGAAATATAACAGCATTTACACCCATTTCTGAGCATTTAAACAGCACACTTTGTAAACTTTACTATATAATTAGCCTAAGGCAACTGCCAACCTAACATTAAATTATAACCCATTGTTATGCCTCTGGGTGTGGCGTCTAGGGGTAAAAATGGGGCCTGTTCTAAGTCAGCAATGGTGATGTACTGAGTGACTTAAACTCTTAATTCCATGCCGTACCAGCCCCAATTTGAAGGAAATACCCTTGAACAAGTGTCAACATTTAAATAGCTTGGAATCACCTTTGATCAAAGTCTTACCTTACCCACATTGATAACACAGTGAAAACGGTGAACCAGCGCATTGGTATCCTGTTCCAAACCGCACCCTTACCCAAGCTGCACTGAGAATTGCTATCCAAAGCTCTGTCATCTCAATCATAGACTATGGCTTAATTATTTATGGTTCTGCCACTACCACCGCACTAAGGTGCATCATAACCACCCTAAACAAGGCCTGTCAGCTGCTCACTGGAGCACAAAGACACACTCATACATGAGCTTTACACTGAAACAGGATGGTTGCAACTCTCAAATCGCATAAGGTACCTCACATGCTTGATGGCAAAAAAATCCATCTTGGCGCCTCCGCCGTGTATCCAAGACCTGCTTTGCCGAATACCAGCATCCATCCCACCAGAAGATCGAACACCAGCCTCTCCAGGTCCCCAGATGCTGGACCACACAGGGCCAAAGATCTTTTGCCTGTCGTGCCCCCGCTGGTACAATGCCCTGAGCTCGCTCATTACATCCTCCACGTCACTAGGAGCTTGAAATCTATGCTTTACTCTCACCTCTCAGCCTCTAGCTCCTGTGACTGCCTTGACTAATGATTCTTCCCTCATGGCTGTTTTACTGTTTTCATCCTCCTCCTCTGCTCCTTTCTTGACAAAGGCATCTGAGTACCTCAATTCTCTAAGTCTGCTCCCTCCCCATATCTCCTCCTACCCTTCCCACCTTGACCATTCCTCCAATGTTTTGTTTTTTCCTGTGATGTACTGTATTATACTGGCTTATTGAAACCTTTATAATTTGCTGACCATTCTATGTACCTCAGGACTGGAGGATGGCTCATGTGGTGCCCCTCCACAAGAGTGGCCCCGAGATGAACCGGGAAACTACAGACCAGTGAGCCTCACATCCATCGTGGGTAAGCTAATGGAGACTATCCTGAAGGAGAGGCTGGTGCCCTCCTAGAGGCCAAAGGACTACAGGACAGCAGACAGCATGGTTTACACGTGGCAGATCCTGCCAAACCAACCTGGTCGGTTCTATGACTGCTAACCAGGCAACTGGACAGGGCCATGCAGTGGATGTCCTGTATCTGGACTTCAGTAGGCATTCGACCCAGTGCCACATGGAAGTTTGGGAAAAGTTGGTGAGGCACAGGGGCAGGTGCAAAGCTGGTGAGATGGGTAGGAAACTGGCTGCAGGGAAGGCAACAGAGGGTGGTGGTGGGTCCGAGCTCTCACACCCAATGGTAGTGGGATGAGTTGTGTTCCACAGGCTTAGTGTTGGGACCAGTGTTGTTTGGGATATTCATTGCAGACATATCATGGGACATCAAGAGCAAGATCAGTCTGTTTGCTGATGATACCAAGGTAGGCGCGGTGGTGGATGACCTAGGGGATGGCAGGGATTGCAGGATGATCTGGCAAAGCCTGAAACCTGGTCAGACACCTGGCAACTGGGCTTTAATGCCAAAAAGTGCAAGGTGCTGCATTTTAGGATGAAGAACCCAAGGAGGAGTTACCAGCTAGGGAGTGCAGCTAGCCCAGACAGAGGAGGAGAAGGATCTGGGTGTGCTCATTACAGGGTCAATGAACAACTCGGCACAATGTAAGAAGGCAGCTGCAAGGCCAACAAAATGCTGGTTGTATTGAAGGGTATATCCTCGAGGAGAGGGAGGTGATTCTGCCCTGTATAGGTCATTAGTTAGACCACACCTGGAGTACTGCGTGCAGTACTGGCGTCTGTATCTGAACAGGGACATTAAGTTACTGGAGGGGTGCAGCGCAGAGTGACAAAGATGATCAAGGGGCTGGGGACTTATCATATGAGAGGAGGTTGAAGAGTTGAACATGTACTCAGGAGGAGGGAGAGACAGGGTGACATGATTGAAACCTTTAAATACATGAAAGGAATAAACAAGATGGGTACAGAGGGGCTGTTCAAAGTAAGGGAGGAGGGCCACCAGGGGCCATGATATGAGACTGGAGCGAGGAAGGTTCAGGAGGGAGATGAGGAGACACTTTTTACAGAGAGGGTGGTGGCTGGGTGGAATCGTTACCTGCTGAAGTGGTATGCAGTAGAACAGTGGACTGCTTCAAATGAGGATGGGACAGGACAAGGGGAGGGTTAATGAAGGGAAGGATGGAAGGAGGCAGCTGCAGGATAAGGGGTGCTAGCTGCACATTCGAGCAGACTTGATAGACCTCTAGGCCTTTATCTGCTGGCAAATTTCATATGTTTGTAACATGTCTTGTTTGTTTGTACATTGATGACGTGGAACCTTTGTAAAAGAGCCATTGGCTCAAAGGTAATAATTCCTAGAACAATAAACTAAACTAAACTAAACTAAATTTGTTCCTGCTATCCCTCCCTTCTAATCTTCAAATCCCTGAGACACCTGCCCCTCGGTACTTATCTGATTTTCAGCCGTTATGAAGGGTTGGTTAACCAGGCGTTCACCCTGTGTGCAATTGTTGTGGTCCTGCAGGACTAAGTTCAGTGCTACGGCTTGGTGGAGAGCTTGAGCCAATGATCGCTTTCTAATTCCTGTAAGGCAGAGCAGCCTCTATAGCAGAGGCCCATGTATTGTGTTCATCCCGGGGTAGCTTATATCAGGGCTGTGCAGTTGATATCCATCTCCTCCCTTGGTCAGCATCTGGCAGGTCTATAATGGGAAAAGTGATTTTGTGCAAAATATGGGCTGACATATTCTGTTTTGGCCATGTTGGCTGTGAAGAGATTCTGGTCCTGTTGGTCCAAGGAGTGTATCCTGTCCTGTGGATGGTCACGTTTAAAGGGAGGCAATTTTGGGCCTTTTCCTACTTTTTAGAGTTACGGGTTCCAGAACCATGTACGGGGTTGTGGGGAGTATCACCATTGTGGCTTCTATCCTTCCTTCTGTCTGGGTGTGAGAAGAGGTGCCCGAGCTGCCGCCACCTATCTGTAATAAAGGCAATGGCAGCATCCGGGAGGCAAATTGATGTATGTGCCGTTAACCAAAATCTGTAGGTTGGCAGGGTAGCACTGGGTAAAGGGGACTTGTAGAGCATGCAGCTTACGACGGACTTAGGTGAAGGCTTTCCATTTAACGGCTAACTCCTTAGAGTAGTCTTAAAAATCATGATCGAGTGATCCTTCCAGTGGAGTTGCCCCAGTTCTCTGGCTCTAGCTTGGATAGCTTCTTTTCAGCATGGTTTAGAATACGCAGTATAAACGGTCTAGGTCTGTCCTCTTGCATAGGTTTGGGCTGCAGTGAGCGATGCACCCATTCAATCATGACTCTGTGCCCTAGGAAGTTGGAGAATCTCTGGAGCACTTGCTGCAGAAAGGATAATGCTTTCCACCTTCAGAGCCCTCCGGAAAACCAAGAAGCCGCAGATTGTTGTGGCGGTTCCTATTTTCCATATCCTCAAGTTTGTCATGAAGAAAATGGATTTGGGCCATCTGGTCATGCATAGTAGCACAGTGCTCTTGCAGTATGTCATTGTGGGCTGTTGTTTTTGTTCCACTCAGTCCACTCTTGCATCTAATTGTTGCACTGATACTGCGGTGGTATTACGCTAAGGTTAAAGCATCGATACTGGTCATGATAGAGGTGAACATGTCTCTGACTGAGGGTTCTTCCCTCCCGAGGCCGAGTCGCCATGTGGCCTAGCCGTGCGAGTGGCTTCAGAGCAGACTAGCTATTATTGTATTAGTCCTGTGTCGGATTTTCCCGTGTTCAGCCTGCAGTTAACAGATGGTTTCAGATCACAGCTAGACTAGATATTTCCCATCGGAGCTCACAAAGACTGTGTTTAGGTGGGTTCTAGGCTCTTAGGCAGATGGAGCTATACGATCAGGTTGCCATCTTGGTTGGTGGTTGGCTATGCCCCAAAAGAGAGTATCTTTTATTTAGAAAAATAAGACTGGCAGGAATTAACCTTGAGTGTTTCATCCTCATAACTGGATGCTACTGTAAGATCCAGCTGATGTGTGAGCACAAATATTTTAATTTGCTCTACGGTGCTGAACAGGATCTTAGCTCACAATTTATTTTGCACAGAAATAAGTAGTTTCACAGTAACTCCACAGTACTATTATTTATTTAGCAGTTGCCTTCCAATCACCAGGCCAAAAACTTTGCGGCCAGAAAAGGTTAGTTCATCTTGTTCCATTTAGCCTGGAGCTCAACAGAACTGCAACAGACATATGAGACCTTAGTAGTACTGTACCATATGCAGTGATGTTGTTCCTTTGTGCAAACCAGAAACCTAGCACTAGATTACAACAACATGTATTATTTTGGGTATCTCAGCTGCATTGGTCTGCTCAGTCCCTCCCCCTTGCCAGTTTCCTTATTGATATCAGCAGCTGCTCTTCCCTTTTTCTGATCATTTTCAACATTTTTCTTTTGGAAAAATTGAAATCCACTTGTCCATTTCAGAAGAACTGTAGGGCAGAGGGTAGTGGGAGTTGTAAGGCAGTATTTGAAAAGGAAAGGTCAAATGCTGTTACAGTAGGTGCACTTGTATTCGGCAAAGTTGGATGACATTTTACCAGCACTGCAGGGTGTGTCTCATCTTGTCGAAACTGTTTGAAATTAACAAATTCATTGATACAACCTAGAGGATTTGCAGGACAGTGAGGATGTCTGAAGGCACTCTTCAGTGTGGGAAGTCAGAATGTGGGAATGAGGGAGTGAGGAGAATGACGACCCTAGCAAAGCACAAGAGAGTTTATTAATTATTGTTTTAGGTGCTTGGGCTGCATCAGATCACTCAGTTCAAGCCCCTCCATTTAATTTCCTATTCAGTTTCAGCAATTGATTATCCCTTTTAATATTTTTTTACAGTTATTTATTTTGCCACCACTGACTGACAAATAAAGGTCTGTGCCCAGGAAAAGATGAGCTTAGCTTGTTCTGAGAACCACAGGTTCATACTAAGTTTACAACAAACCAAACTACAAGCAGAGAAAGCACATGCCCCTTCAAATGTTTCTTTCCATATATTTAATATGTATAAAAAATATGTTTGCTCTATGTTCATGAGGAAGTAGGAGGTCTGCTACCTCTGTGGACTGTAGGGATGGGGATGAAGGGGGTGACTGATTAAGTGATTCAAAAGCAGGGTATTGGAAGGCCTGTAAGCACTTAGGAGTGGATAAAGCACCAGGTCCTGATGGCATTCACTCTAGGATGTTGAGGTAGATGGCAGAGGTACTAGCTGGGCCACTGACTAACCTGTTCAACACCTTCCTGGCCATGGGATGTGTACTGCAGGTCAGGAGGTTGGCTCATGTGGTGCCTATTCACAAGAGAGGTACAAAGGGTGAGTCAGGCAACCACAGACCTGTAAGTCTCACTTCCATAATGAGTAAGCTAATGGAATCAATCTTGAAGGAGAGACTGGTAACCTTCCTGGAGCTCAATGATCTCCAGGATGGGCAGCAGCATGGGTTTGTCTCAGGAGATCATGCCAGACCAACCTGATTATTGCTGCATGATAGTGCAGCTATAGTTAGGGTTAGAGTGAGCATTTAATGTTAAAGGCAATTTTGCAGGTTAATATCTTAGTGCAGGTTCAACAGATCTGCTTGAATTTTTTATTTTTGCAATTAAGTTTATTTTCATATTTCAACCATATAACAACAATCAATGACAAGAAACAATGTTATCATATGGACCCCGACATGGGGAACCATAACCTACAACTTTCATACAAAAGGACCAATAACTAAAATACAAGGAAAATAAAACCCAGCCTCCCCAACCCCCACCACACAATCAGAAAATCAAAAGAAATCCCTCACAAGCACAAACTCCCATTAACCATGCTAAGTGAATCAGGGATAAGTCCTCCTTCCTTATCATTTGACAGCCCTCTACAGCTCACTTTTCAATGCACATTCATGACCATAACCGGGTAGGTGTAGAAAGGATAATGTTAATATTCACATTTGTTTTTAACTCATTAAAAATGGCCTCAAAATATTTTGGAATCGAGCCCAGAATTAGTGGCACTGCCACATTTCTTTATCGTTTAGGGCAATTAAAAATTCTGACCACCATTCTGGAATAGATGAGACCCAGGGATCCTTCCAATGTCTTAAAATTACTAGTTTGGTGACCATGGATACCATAGCTATCTGTACTTTCAAAGTAACTGAGGAACCTTTGAGTAATGCTCTAACAAGCAGATTTCTTCTGTAAAAGTAAGCAGATATGGGTAAATATTCCAAAATGTGCATTTTAACTGAGTTCCAGAGCTGTGACTCTTAGGACAGGACCATAACTTGTGGCGAACCGAGGCTGAGTGGGCACTGCAGTCAGAGCATCCTGGGAAGGAAGTTTGCCCATTCTGTGTAGTTTGTAGGGCAAGTAGTATAAGTTAAGAAGACCATTAAATTGCAGTTCCTTAATCTATCCTGCTTAATCAGCTTAAAATTGTCCAACTAAATAGACTGCAACTGAGAATCGAAAATGGGGTGTCTAAATTATTTTCCAGTAATAAGCAATTGGAGTATATTTCTGCCAACTACTGCTTTGTACAGTTTGAGACAGGCTAAGCTCTTTTAGCTAAATCCAAGAGGCGGAATAAAAGGGAATCTAATCGGTCTTCCCAAGGTGGTTTCCTAAGAAGCTTCTAAGGCAATGATGAACTTGTGCAAGTTAAAACAAGTGTTTTGAAGGAGATTCCATCTTCTCTGCAGCTGAGATAGGGTGGGCAAGAGGTTCCTGCAAAACCTTTTCAAACTAATCAATAATTGTTTTGGCAATGCCTTATGGTTGATGGTATTATTGCCAGTTTTAGATTGAGTTGTTAAAGAGTAGTTGAGAGATATCCTTCCTTATACAAAGTTGGTTACAGTTACAAAATTGGTGGAAGGCCCTGATGCTCCAACCAATGGGTGAACCTTGAAGCTGTGTGGGGACTGCTTTCAAGGACAGTATAAAAGGCCTTGTAAGGATATCCATTCCTTCTTAGCCTGTTTCAGATCTAATTGCAGCCAGAAGGGCTTAAGTGGAAAATTCAGTTGAGAAGGAAACTAGTGCAAGAACCTATTTGCTTGTATGGCTAAGTAACAGAGAAAAAATCAGGTAGTTGCAGCCTTCCCTTCTGTCTTGGACCTGTGAGCTTCCAATAGGCTCTACATGGGAGTTTACCATTCCATATAAAATCAGAACAGAGCCTATGAATCATTATAAAAATAGTTTGTGGGGAGACAGATGGCCAGGTTATTTAGGGTAAAATAACCTAGGTAGGATTGTGATATTTAAGACATCAGTCCTACCCAAGAAGGATTGAGGAATTTGTTCCATGGTGCTAGGTCTTCCTTGATATCTCTTAGGAGGGGTCTAAATTGAGGTCTTTAACTTATCCAGCTCTTTGGTCAACTTTAAACCTAAGAAAGTTATAGAATTCTTCTCCCATTGAAGGCCTGGGTCTTCAATCTGCCTCTTATTCACCAAGACAGACAAGAGATAGACCACGTTTGTTTTGTTCAATTTGTAACGAATATTTCCCAAAATCAGAAATGGTTTGTAAAGCTGAGGATAGAGAGTCCACCCCATTTGCTAAATGCAGCAGCATATCGTCCATGAAAAGTGAAAGTTTACACTCATGAGAACCCACTCTAAGCCTCTCAATCACTCTCTCTGCTTGATTACCCTTACAAGAGGTTTGATTTATAAATTAAACAAATAAGGGAACAAGGGGCAACCTTGTCTAGTTCTATTTTGAGTTGGAAAACGTCTGACAACTGGTTATTACAAAAGATCCTCGCCGATGGACACTGATAAAGGTGTACTGATTCTATTGATAAGCTTTCTGGGAGGCCATAATGTTGAAGCAGTTGCAAAGAGATAGGGCCAGGCCACCCTATCAAAAGTTTTTCTACATCCAGGGACTCCAACACCACTTGAAGTTGAGGGTCCCTGGACACAGAAATCAGATGCCCCAAGTTCTGGAAGTGGTCAGACAATATCCGTCAGAGACAAATCCAGCATGTTCCACTCCGATCAACAGGGTCCAAACCTTGCCTAATCTAGTGGCTAAGATTTTGCATGGATTTTGATATCTACATTTGTAAGAAATTAATCTATACTTAAGTATCTGTATGGGTCTTTCCCTGGTTTGGGGAGCAACACAATCCTGGCTTCAAATAAAGAGGGTCGTTCACTGGATGTGAGTCCCAGTAGGTGAACAACTGATGGAGTAAAGGAACTAACAGGCTTTAAAAATTTTATAAAGGATGCTGTGTAACCATCAGGACCAGGGGCTTTATCTGGTTTCAGCAAGTCTATAGCTGCATCAATTTCCTCCTGCATTATGGGTTCAGCTAAGAACGATTGGGCCTCACTTGGCAATCTAGGAAGTTGTGCCTTGAGAAGAAAGGAAGCGGTCAACTGGGATTGGGAATTGGAAGCTTGAAGTTGGGAATAGAGATGTTGATAGAAATCCCTGCACTGTGAAAGCATCTCCTGAGGATCAGAGACAAAGGAGCCTGCATGGGGGTTTTAATGGCAGATATGCATTTTGCAGCTGAGCGCTGCTTTAACTGCCATGCAAGATATTTACCAGCTTTGCTGCCTTAGCCTATGGCTAACTACATGGAAGCTACCTTCTCTACTTTCTAAAGAGTACTAGCATACTGGGCTCTTAGGTGGGCTAAGTCAAGGGTTTTATCAGTAGGAAGTTTATCTGTCCTTTGGATTCCAGAATATGGATCTTTGGCAAGCACTGATTAAGGTGAAATGGTTTCCTTTTTTTCCTATAGTGGCTATTCAGATAAGCTCGACATGCCATGTAGCTTTAAGAGCAGCCCATACCTTATCTACTGCAGAAATGGAGTTGAGATTTTCTCAGATCGTATTAGAAAGATATGAGCAAAAACAGGTGATTTGGTTGTCTCTTAATAAAGTATCATTTAAGGACCAAGAGTGAAGTCTGAATAAAGGGCCTGGGATATTTATATAGGCTTATATCAGTGCATGGTCAAGGATTACCCTGGCGTGGATTTGGGAGTCCACAATTCCTGAACTTAAATGTTGACTAATAAGGAAAAATATATGTGAGATAACTTTTCTGCATAGGTGAGAAAGAAGGTGAAGTTTGTAGCTGAGGCATATAAAAGTCTCAAGGGTCTATTAGACCTGGGAGGGACTTAAACTCTTGCAAAGCCTGCTGGGCTGGGAGGAGCCATAACCTGTACGATGGGTTTTATCCAAGTAATTTGCCTGGACAAGGTTCCAATCACCCCCAGAATAACTGGCAAGTGGCATAAGAAGCCAAATGGATGCTAACTTAGTAAAGAAAGAGGGAGAGTCCTGATTGGGGCCATATATCGACCCCAACAGGACTTCTAGGTTACCTAATTTCCCCAGTACCAGAACATATCTGCCTTCAGGTCACTATTTACCTATATAGCCATAAAGGGAACCCTTTCGCAATCAAAATAGCCACTTCCCTTTGCGGAGTTAAAGCCTGTCTAATGCCTGGCTCACCCGATTCTTTCAAGTGTTTCGTGTAATCCAATGGCAGGTGTGTCTCTTTGTAGAAATACATTTGAGGGGTTATACCTACTGAAATGGTTGAGAATAACATATTTCTTTGAATCATTCCTACCCCTTTGATATTCCAGGAAAATAGTTTAATTAAATTAGCCAGAACTGTGAATAAGACTAATCAGTGAATACAGAGGACTATTACCATGAAGTGCTTGCTTGCAATCCTCCCTCCCCTCAAAAAACTGAACAATACCCCATCAATAACCTGACCCTAACTATGGAGCTGCCAAAGCAACTAACTTTATACATCACACTCACCCTGGCCCTAAGCTTGCTATGGTCCACAATGCCCCGAGGAGGAGGTAAGCAGTGGGCCATCCACCATGAAAGAAAGGACTAATGTTACTGAATCCCAGCCAAAATGGTGATAAATAGGACAAAGGGGATGCAGAGAAACCCTTTTAAAACCTGTCAAAAAAGGAGGATAAATAACATCATATATCTCCATTAGCAAAAAAAGAAGGAAACAACCATCATCCTCCGTGGAGAACGAACATTACTCAAATTTGCAAACATGGTTTAACTTTTCAAAAAATGTAACTAACTTGTTATAGCAGGCCAGATCTTATGGTTATGCTAATAAAAGTTACTGACCCTAAAATATTGTCAGAAACCCTGAATGGTGCCTAAAAGGAGGCAGTATAGCGCAGTGGTCTAAGGCTCTGAGCTGCAAATCTGCTGACATCCAGCAGACCAGACCTGGGTTTGAATCCCACAGCTTCCACTTGCATACTGTGTGACCCGGAGCAAGTCACTTAACCTCCTTGTGCTCCCAGGTCGCTCCTGTAAAAAGCTTTCATGCTACCCTTTGAGTGCCCCAATTACTTTAGGGGAAATACAGGAGGCCATCCAGCAGTTACCCTTAGACACGTCCCCCGGTCCAGACGGGTTACCCAGTAACTTTACAAAGCCTATCAAAATATAATAGCACCTGTACTAAAGGATCTCTTTAGCTATTGGTTTAATAATGTCAGAGTCCAGTTTTTGGAGGCTGTGATATCCCTAATCTTAAAACCTGGAAAGGATCCTCAAAATCTCAGTAGTTACCGACCCATTTCATTGTTAAATACAGACATAAAGTTTGGCCAAAGTATTGGCAAACAGACTTACCAAAACTATAGATAAACTAATAGGGCACGAGCAGGTTGGATTCATGGCTGGAAGGTCATCCCAAGATCATATGAGAAAATTGCTGCATTTCATTGTGGCGGCTAGAGATTCTGATGTTCCTATGGTGGTGATTTCACCGATGTCGAAAAGGCATTTGACAGAGTCTCCTGGGATTTTCTTGCCACTTTAACATCTTTTGGTTTCCAGGAGACTTTGTCAAATGGGTCAAAGTATTGTATTCTATCCCTCGGCCAGAGTAAATGCAATGGATTATTGTCTGCTCCGTTTAAATTGGCTCGGGGCACTAGGCGAGAGGTGTCCTCTATCCCGCTACTATTCAACATATACCTAGAACCTTGCTTCTTAGATTAGCTGCTAATGTCAAAATTACGGGAATTTGGGTGAGACGTTAGATATGCATTTTCAGTTTACGATGATGTTTTATTACATTTAGAGAACCCAAAACCTCAATCTCCGCTGTTTTAGAAGAAATTGAGGAGTATTCTAAAATATCCTACTATAAACTTAATTGGGAGAAAACGATGGTGATCCCCTGAATCACAAAGTTAATAAAGTGAATTGGCCCCCTAGGCCTTACATGGGAAACAAAGTCTATAGTTTACCTAGGAATAAAGATTTTAGGATTCCAGTACCATTTGGAGAAACAATATAGACAACCTCATTAAAATAATATCCAAAGACCTTGAGAGATGGCGATTACTTCCTATTTCACTATAGGGTAGATTAAATATAATTAAATGAATCTTTTGCCTAGAATATTATACCCCTTAGGAATGCTGGGTGTGTACCTCCCCAAAATATGGTTTTCTAAGCTGCGAGGTATGCTAAGTTCCTTTCTGTGGAACAAAAAGAAGGTTCAGTAGGTCTTACCTCAAATTAACAGCGTCAAAAGAGAGGGAGGCCTGGCAGCCCCTCTTTCTTCTTATATTACATTGCACAACATTTAAGTAAGCTATTTTATTGGCAGAAAGAAGCGGACCATACAACATACTCTCCTTTGTGGCTACCTATTGAAGAACACTTGGCATCTAGGAAAGATGCTCGTTGTGTGCCTTGCTATATGCCTCTCCGTCACATATCCCTAAGTCCCTTAGAAACAACCCTATGGGCTGGTCATTGAAAGCCTCTCATCAGGTCCAAGCATACTTGGCAGTTATGGAGCCAGTCCTCTGACCAACCAATTGTTGATAACCTGCATTTCAAAATTGGTGGTGTACCGATACCTGATGCCTTCTGGCCTTGGTTGAGACAATGTAAAGTCTCAGAGATATGGAGGGATGGAAGAATTATGTGGCTCTGCTGGTGCTGTGAGTAAGGAATCCTTTAAATATTTCCAGGTCAGCAAGACCCTATCCACATTCTCCAGGCTCTCCACTAATAGATATACAGGAAAAAGATCCTGTGCACTTCTCCAGGTTGCTTCCCAGCCGCATAAAGTTTCAAATCTGTACAGAGCTCTGCAGGACTGGGACAATAGACTACCCTCGAGCTTTGCTTTTATTGGGTAAGGAATTAGGCCTCCTGAGGATATTAATGTGTGGAAGAAACTTTGGATATCATTGTACAAGTTTATTAAGCAAGACAGGCTTAGGTTAGTGCACTACAATATTATGCATAATATGTATTTGACACCAACCAAACTCTGTAGATTTGGATCCTTGCAAACCAACATGTAACAGATGCAAGGTAGATATAGGGTCCCTTTATCACATGTTATGGTTGTGTCCATGTATTAAGACATTTTGGCAGTCTATCAACAACTCTTTAGACCCTATCCTTGGTTTGAGGAGTTGTTTACTCCTGAAGTTGCCTAATAAATTGTTCCCCTATGGATACTCCAAAAAAGTAGGAAGCGCATATGACTCTGGTGGCAGCAACTGCCAAGTTAACAATAATGAGGCATTGGATGGATGAGAATCCACCTCTAATATTGGAATGGTTCAGGGAATGTGTTTGGCTCTACAGTTGGAAAGACATATAGCACTCAATACGAAATAGAGGCAAAACTTTTACCTCACTGTGGGAAGCTTAGAGGCTATCCTGATGATATGGAAATCATAACGTAAATGGGACGCAGTATATAATTGCAGTTATAATGGTAGTGATAGTCGTAGTCTGTGGGGGTGGGATGGGGGTAGGTGGGTTTTTCTCTTTTTTTTTTTTCTTTTAATGTAAAATATGCGCCTGATGTCCTCAGATGTATGTGCTTACTTGATATTGTCTACCTGGTGCTGAAATATTAATAAAGAGTTTAAATAATAAAAAAAGCTTTCAGCTTAGTGTGCTATACCTGGTTAAACAACTAAATAAAAAAATAAAAAAGTCCCAAATAGACAAAAAAGGGTAGCATTGATAATCCACAAACTCTTAGCGTGCTATCTTAATGCCCAGTTAAAGGTGACATCTAGTGTCAAAATGCAGCAATAACAATTAGGCCAGCCATTCAAAAAAAGAAACAAAGAAAGAAGAAATGTTCAGGGCCTTTAATAATCTAGCTACCTATCACTCTGCAGCTGTAATGTAATAGTAATCAAACTTAGCAACTAAATGCACCATACCATTCATACTATTCACAGAATCCTACTGTGTTCCATCAGGAAACACACTACATAAAATGCTTTACTTAGTAGAAAAGAAGCAGAAGATTTAAAAGAAATAGGAGCGTGGGATATTCTTAATGGTGCATTTTAAAATGTAGTAAAGACAGTTAATGCTGCACAACGAAACAACTAAAGGTCCCGACTGACCAAGTATTATATTAGTCCATGATCGAGTCCAGCTTGCAGAAATGTTCAAACAACAGTACTGCCAGTAAAGTGAATTTTAACCTGAAAAACTAAGAACCATGCAGATTTCACTTCAGGAATAAGTCAGGAGAGCTTTCATTATAGCTTTCAATGCCTCTTGGATGAATCAAATCTTTTAGCACCCTCCGTTAGAGTGACTTCTAATCTGGCCGGATAGAGTAGTCGATGGTGGATCCCCATGACCCATAACCTCGAGGTGATTGGACGAAAGGCGGCAATCATCTGCCTAGTATTGAAAGTCAAGTCTTGCATGATCCTCAATTTTGTCCTCCCATAAGATTGCAGCAAGCTTTCTGGCTTCCTTCAAGATAAATTCTCTATCGAGGAACTTTAAGAGCTTGAATATGATCGGCCACGGAGGGTCAGGGAGGAGGGAGGCTTGGGCCTGAGTGACCATGTGCCTTTTCAATTATGTATTCCGCCCATTAGGGATTGCCCAATAGTTTTCTGGAAGAATGGCTGGAGGAAGTGAATGGTGTTCTGTCCTTCCTCGCCTTCTTGGAGGCCCAGCAAAACGAAATTGTTCCAATGGTTCTGGCCTCTAAGTCATCTATTCAATCTTCCAATTTGGAAACTGTACCATTGAGTGCCACCATCTCAGGCTGCATCTTCTCCTGGGCCAGTTCTAGTGAGCTGACCTGTACTTCTGTGTTGGCCACTCTGAGGGAAAGTTGTGTGATTGCCAGCTTAATATCAGCCACCTCTTCTGTCAGTTTTATGCAGGGCCTCCTTAATTGTTGAAAGCTCTGCACAGCTATGCGTGGAGGCCAGTTCGAGTGAATCAGGCTGTGGGTTTGAACTGCGGTGCGGTCACTTGCCTCCGACCTGTGGTGGATCCGTGCATCCTGCAGTTTGGTGCTTTGAGGAGTTAAGGCAGCATCCATTTTCAAACAGACGCAATCCACAAGCTCTGCAAAATGTCTACTTCTGTAACCTAGTAGGTTTAAAGTTTTCAATGTAGGAGCTGGAATTTTTGGTGAAATTACTGTGGAAAGACAGAGCTTACCAAATCGTATCCTACCCCTCTCTGAGCATCACATGACTCACCATCTGCTTGAAATTTTGCAGGCATCATCGGAAGGAGAGGTCTATTGATATACCAAACACGGTTTGAATCTCTTTTGTAGTTTCTGAGATACAGAGTGTTGAAAATAAGAGATTTTGATGTGGGTTTTTTAGCTGTTTATTTGTCAACCTGTGTCTCAAAAATAGCAGTAGCTACAGGGCTGAAATTTTCAGGGTAGAAAACTGTTGCCTCACAGATGTGCATTTTAAAGGTTTGGTGAAAATATTAATCCATTTCAAAGTTATGAAATGTTCTTTTACCATTATTTCCTAAGGGGAAAAATACTGTATATACTCACATACTGTATAAGCTGAAATTTTGCACCAAGTCAGCATTTCAATTTAGGGGTCTCAGCCTCATGAGTTAGTTATTACAGCACAGTAATATTAAGAGTCGTGTGCAATGAGTGCAGCATAGCCAGCTTGGGAGAGGAGTCTCTTTAAAGAAAGAAACAGGAAATGGAACAGATGCCAGGTGGAATGGATGCCAGGCAGACCGTGGCAGTGAATGGCAGTGCAGAGGCCCCAAAGACAGAGCTCATCAAAAAGAGAGAGAGAAGGAATGGAAATGGAATGAAAGGGATTAGGCATACAGGGTAACAAATTGCTCTGCAGAAGTAAATAACATAGTGGGGCAGTAGTTGGGGCATTGCTGGTGCCTGCGGCATTACAAACCATGAGGAGCTTTGGCATTTGATATCACCAGTGCCACTTGGATGAAGGAAGCACAGTGGACAGGGGAAATGGGGCTGAAAGGGAGGGGTTGGTGAAAAGGAACAGGGTTGGTGGGTTGTTGAGTTACTGGTGGTAAACAAAACAAAAAATTAGCTGAGACACCACACTTACTGAAACAACACTCTCTTGCCTGAGCTTGATGTATATATTCAGTTGGACAACTTGACATCTGCTTATACAAGAGTTACTGCATTTTTGTGAAATCAATGCAGCATTTTAGAGGGTTGGTTTATAATTGGGTCGCTTATACGTGAGTATATACAGTAGATGTCCCTGGTAGTATAGGATTCTAGTTCAATGCAAAATCCTGCATCGGCATAGGACTCTAGTTCAATGCAGAATCCTATGATGAACTGCCATGTTAGATTCAGAATGATGATGGTTATTTTGCTCTTATATCATCTCTTGAATGTAATATTGTCTCTTGAATTGTCTTGCCAGCTATTATTGTACACTGTATGCTGTATGTATTTTCCCATACCCCTACCCTCATGATGCATGTGGAATTGAGCAGCAGTCTGCTCAGCATGACATCATGGTAAAACTCTTGAATAAACAAACAAACAAACAAATAATAAATAAAAATCCTGCATCAGGCATTTTACGATGCATAATCCTGCATCGAACTGTCATTTTCCAGGTGTACTCCTTTGTAATTACTGGTTCCCAACATCAGGGTGCCCAATCCACTTGTCAGCATTTCTTTAACCTCCATTACTGTGGCACACGAGAGACCACCCCAGTGCACCAAAAGCATTAACTTTCTGATAACTTTCTGTTGTTTCTAACACTGAGATGCTCACCCGGTGTCAGATGACCCCCATACACCATTTTTATTCTTTGCTGACATCAGGTGCCCAATCCCCATGTCAGGATTGATTTCTCCCTCTATTACTGTGGCACACTGGGAGCCCACCACCAGTGTGCCAGAAACCTTTACTTTTTAGTGTTGTTTCTGACACTGGGAAGCCCACACCCAGTGTCGAATGCCCTCCCGCTCTAATAATAATAGTGTTCACTGACATCAGAATGCCCAATCCCGTGTTGGCATTATGACCCCTCCAGAACTATGGGACACTGGGGATCCCACTCCCAGTGTCCAAAAATAAAGTTACCCTGCCGTAACAAAGAGAAGAAAACTGACCCCAATGTCTTTTTATTCTACTATGTGAATCTCCTTTCTGGACCAATTAACAAAATGACAGTGCCAGTGTTTATGAGGGAGGTCCAAAAAGCTTGTGCTGAAAATGTGGTGCAAAATTCCATAAATGACTGTGTTACAGTGTGTGTTGTTCAGTTTCTATGCATATTTGTAACTTCATCAATGTTTAATGTTTACACTCTAGATTTTCAACTTTGAGATATTTTCACACCTCCTCATGAACAGTGCAGCTGTCAATTTTACATCCTTCCCAAATGTGTTTTCACAGCTGTGGTACAGTCACTGTGTGAAATCAACTTTTGGGATGTACTAATGAAATCACAGTGCCACTGTTCATTGGCAGGGTCCCAAAAGGCCATGTTGAAAAATGTGGTGCAATAATTCCTGAAATGACTGTGTTATGTGTGCACTGTGCAGTTTCTACAGATATTCGTAATCTCACCAATTTTTCATATTTTCGCTACAGATTTTCAACATCAGGATTTTTTTCACACCACCTCATGAAAATACACCTATCATTTCTCACATCCTGCCCAAATTGTGTTTACACAGCAGTGGCATGAAACAGCACAGTTGCTGCTCAAAATCACCTCTTGGGACTGAGTAACGAATGAAAGTGTCAGTGTGTTCATGAGGTGGGGTCCCAAAAAGAGCCATGTTGAAAATGTGAAGCAAAAATAACCAAAAACTCCACAAAACTGGGATACTATTATATTATTTGAAAAGTAAGGAAATGAATTAACAAAACTTTGTTTAAAACAATGTTAGGGTTTTAGACATAGGTCTTCAACCAAAGTGATACAGGTCAGGAAATTGGATGTTAGGGTTTACAGATATGCACCCTAGTCTGCTTGAATTAAGAAATTACACACGAGAAGGGGTCAGACAACCTGGAGGGAGGGTGGGAGAAAAGAAGCAAAACCTGTGGTGGCACCTAATCCACTTAAAGATGTTAAACCATGTATAGCTATATAGATGGATAGATAGATAGATAGATAGATAGATAGATAGATAGATAGATAGATAGATTCACAGACATACAGGCAGACAGCTAGATAGACAGATAGACAGATGGTCCCAAACATTTCTTTAATGAGATTACATGAAAGAACAAAGGTTCTTTCATTTAAGCTCATGAAAGAACTGTGAAAAAAAATCTAAATCCACCTCTTCTTTCATTACCTGACCATCTTCTTTCAAAAGTGTAAAGACCTCACAAAAGCAAGAAGCTTGAAAGAACTCACAAAAAGAAGAATCTCAGCTCAGGGTTCATTCTTTTGTGATTTATTTCATGACTCATTAAAGAAGAACGCCAACTCATGACAGAACTTTAAGAAAAACTAACTCCTACCATCTTTTTCCATAAGCAGGAGTCCTCTTTCAAAAGACAGAAATCTTCTTTGTGAGGCTGAAGAAACATCAAATTTTGCTCAGGAAAGAAGCCTTAGTAAGGATTTTAGAATGTCCAAAAGCCATATTTGGGGTATGTTTTTCAAAAAATGAACTCCACAATCTAGCTAAAAGGGTCCCATTTAATTAGCTTCAAGTGCTTGTTTTTTTCCAGGAATCATTTGTATGGGTTTCAATTTTTTTGTGAAAAAGGAAACAGAAGCAATGTGTCTGCCATATGAAATAAGATTTTTCATCACAAGAGAAACATTTCGGATATCAGTAGAAGGTACTACTTTCATTCTTGTTTCATGAGTTCATTATGACTCATGAAAGAAGATGGGCAGGTCAAGAAAGAAGAGGGTGGTACTTAGATTTTTCACAGTTCTTTCAAGAGTTCAGCTCAATAAATTTGTCTGTGAGCTGCACACTCAAACAGACTTGATAGACCAAAGCAACCTGTTTCTGTTGGCATTTTGTATGTTTGTATGATCGTATGAGCAGGAAATTCTTGTTTAGTATCAAACATCTATCTAAAAGACCCTACCGAGAATGCTCAGAACCAAAATTTCAAATCCTGATACTGTAACTCTGGAATGGATTTTATGTTCACCAAACCAATGGAATTTCATTCTAAGGCAAGCCATTTCTTCCCTGAACATTTCAGAACAAAATTCCAAACCCTCTTGGCTGTACCTGAGAGCAAAGAAAGAGCAAAAACACATGATTTTTCCTCTTTTTGCACTATACTGATCTTGGAATCTGCACTTCCAACTGGAGCATAAATAGCCATATCAAGAGAGCTGTCCCCACACATTCCATGCAATTCAACTGAATGGCAGGATGCTATTAAAGTACAAAGTTAGGAAGTTAACATTAAACATCATACTCAGCACTAACTATAGGAGTCTCTGTTACATACATTACAGTGGCAAGATAATACCACTATAGTTAGGAGTGAGTAGGTTGTTGAATGTTAAACTCTAACTTTGCATCTTAATCCTTTCAACAGAATTGCACAAAGTTTGCTTGCATAGTCTCGGGGCCAAGGTCTCTCCACTTGACAAGTTTCATTCTAGTTGAATATGCAGATTCTGAGATCCCTTTGCTGTGTTTTTTTGTTTGTTTGTTTCTTTTGACATTGCTTATAACCCAGAGGATTTAGAATTTAGGTCTGAAATTTTCAGGGTGGAAAGGTTTTGCCACTGAATGGTGTCATTCTTGGTTTGGAGAAAATATTAATCTGTTCACAAGTTGTGAGGATTTGAAATTTAGGTTCTGAGCATGCTTGATAGGGTCTCTGGATTGATGTTTGATACTTCACTGATAATGCTCAGAACCAAAATAATTTCAAATCCTTGTATCTTGGGAACAGATTAATACTTTTCACCAAACCAATGAAAGGCATCATTTTGGGCAAGCCCTCTCCACCCTGAATATTTCAGACCAAAATTCCAAACTGTCTGTGCTGCAAGTAAGAGAAAAGAAAACATCAAAAAAATGATTTACCTAAAACACTATCTGGATCTGAAACTGCACATCTGACTGGAATGAAGCTTGACAAATCAATACACCTTGCCAGCCACACTGTGCATGCAAAACATTGTGCAAATCCATTGAATAGGTGTAAAGCTATTAATATATTTATATGCAGTACATACTGTATATCTACATACACTATTATAGTGGTGCATTAGTGCCACAGTAGTTAGGATTGAATAGGCTGCTTAATGTTAAGCCCCTATCTTTGCACCTTAGTAGCTTTTCCCCCATCCAAAGGAATTGCATAAAATTTTCACATGTGGTTTGGGCAAGATCTCTTGATTTGCCAAGTTTGGCTCCAGTCAGATGTGCAGATTCCTAGATCCGTTAGTGCATTTTAGGAAATAAGCGTAGGTTTCTTTTTGCTTTATATTTGTCATTGCCTACAGCTCAGACAATTTGGAATTTTAAAAGATCTTGCTCCAGAATGATGCCTTTTATTGGTTCAGTGAAAAGTATTTATCCATTGCCACGTTCTAAGGATTTGATAGATGTTTGATAATTCCTACTGAGCAAGCTCATAACTGAAATTACAATTAATAAAATTTAACAGAAATATTCCGGTAGGTGGCCTACAATAAGGACACTAAATAATAAATCTTCATTTTGCTAATAATTTCAAGATGTTTGTCATGTCATAACATGCTGAAAATATTGAGTATGCACAATCTGTGTAACAGCGGCAATCACAATTATAATACAGTAACTAGAAATTTGCAACCTCACACACACACACAGACTGTATTTACACACTGGCACTCATTTGAGATAGTAAGTTTCTCATATACAATGTACAATTTCTTAAGGCTAATTTTATTGGAAAAGACTATATAAAGTGAAATGAGAGTATGGTTACAAATAAATAAAAATAAAACATGCTGCATTCTGCCATTATTCATCAGAAGTAGAACATACTTTGTAAACCAGTTGTATGAACCTCAATTGCATAACTACCCTGTCACTAAAACTAAACTGATGAAAGCAGCATCAATATGCCTTGAGTGAAAATAGAAACATTGATTAAAATAATATAAATATAACATTACTGTGACTGATCATAGTTTGAAGAAATCAGGAAGATAACTCACAGTTTAACATTTACTTCATTACAGTGTTTACTGTGCCACTTGCAACTTTGAATAAGAGGCTGTGCTTGTATGAATAACACTCGGATAGTGAAATAAATAAAATGAAATTGTGTTTCACACTTTTGGAAATTATGAATGGAACAGTATTAATAGCTTACTGCATTTCTTAATTACTGTATTTCACAGCAGGTCAAGATGCATCATTCACTATGCCACATGGAACTGAAATGAACGTTGACAGCACACTGTGTCCATAGTTCTAAACTCAAAAAAAATAGGGTTAAAATTGTGGTACTGTTAGTAGTAGTCACATACACTATTCTTCTTAGCTGCAAGCACATAGGTCCCCTGAAATCAAAGCAGTTTTCCTTTAAGTGGATTGGGTGCCCACCCCAGTACTGCTTCATTCTCCCCTCCACTCTGGGAAGCCCACCTAGCAATTGTTGGCCAATATACTATGCATGCTACTTGTCATGTTTATAAGAGCAGTCATAAGATGACTATCTTGAAAATTTTGAGTTAAAATTAAGTAAAAAATAAAAATATAGAGTGAATGTATGAAAAGTGAATGTGTGAAGACTTGCTATATAAAGAGTAAATGTGTAAAAGTGATGTTCCAGGCCCCACATTCTGAAGGTGGACAAAGTCTTCCCATGGCACAGGGCCAAAAGGTTCCACACATCTGTACCTGTTCACATATGTCCTAAAGGGACCAGCATGAATGAGGATACAATTCCACTATCTCATAAAGAATGGACATTCTTTGCAAAATACTTTGTTGATTCACCAGTTAGGGTAACAATACCACAAAAGTAGGGAATTGTGGTGTTAGGGTATCTACCCTACCCCTTCCCCTCCCCACAACAAAGGTAAAAACATTTGGGTTTTGGGTCTCAGGAGTTTTGGCAAATCAGTGGTGGGATCTTCCTTTGGGTTCTCACTCAAATGCTTACCCTTCCACCCAGCCAGTAGCCTCTAGTCTGAAGCACAAGATACAGCTCCAAGCTAGTTCCTTGAGATTGTCAACCTAATGCTCATCCCATTCCTTGAGTAAAGGTCATTAAAAACACTGTAAAAAAAACTGTCCATCAGTGATCTGACCCCAAGACCCCATCTATCATACCTGGCTCTCACTCAGTACCCACCACCCCCATACACATACACATACACAGCCTCAGTCTCCTGAACATTCCCGTGAAGTAGATCTACTGTATGACTGAAGACACATTTTGCTACTGGAATCATCTACTGCAATATAAGACAATCAGGTGAGTCCAGTTTAATGGATTTCAATGGGTTTTGAATTTTCATTCATAACTTTGCCATTTTTAATATATTTACACCACATTTTCAAAATGGCCTTTTGGGACCCCACATTTTGTGAAAGGGTGGAACATTATTCAAATCTGTCCTGAAAGAGATTTTGTGGTTGCTGTGCAAAAATAACCTTTCAGGAAGGATTTGAAAGTTTTCTCCACTGTTGTGCATTAGTTGGGGTCATAAGAAGGCTATGTTGAAAATGTGCAGCAAAATATTAAAAAGCAACAAAGTTATGAGTGTACATTAAAATTTTGCAATGCACACAAATATATTTGGTACATTTCAATATTTTAACCCACATCATTTTCAACATATCCATTTTCACACCACCTCATGAATGTGACAGCTGCCATTTTTCAAATCCTGGCTGAAATGTGTTTTCCCACTTCTGGAGCAAAATGAAGCTTCTGTCAGGATTTGAGAATTTTCACCTACCAGGGTCATAAGGTGGGATCATAAGAAGGCTATATTAAAAACATGAGGTCAAAATATTAAAAACAATAAAGTTATGAGCATTCATTGAAATTTTCTACGTTAGCTAATAAGTTTAGTAATTTTTAACATTCTTTCCCCATTTTCAACGTAGTCATGCTTTTACAACACCTCATGATCATGCCAGCTGTCATTTTGAAATCCTGGCCAAAGTCTGCAAGGAATATTATGTTTTGGCAGGATTTAAAACTGCATTAAGGGACACTTTCAACCCCTTTGGCCTCAAAGTGTCCCTAGTTTGAAAAACACATTTTATGATTGTTCTCATTCTATAGAGACTGCTGATATAGCTGGTTGTTTGATTCAGACTCATGTTTCCTTTCAAAAGTAAAACAGGAGTGTCAACCATAATGGTGTTATCATATCAAAACATGTTTGTTTACATTTCTTGACCAACTACAACTGCATCTTTCCTGGACTCAGGAACACCCCCAATACTATCTAGTTACTGATTATGCAATGGGAGTAGATGAGACTATAGTATCATGAGTGGCATCACTGTTTGAGGGTGTCCCTATGTTCAAGAAGTATGCAGTAAGCTTAGGTTAACAATTTGAAGCAAACAAAGGCTGTGTATAACTATACATTCCCATGCATTTCAGTTCTAATAAGCAAGGAGACCAATTAAACAACCAACAATATCAATGACTTTTAGAAGGCAAGCAGTCATAAAATGTGGGTTTTACCTACAAATAATATGATGCAAAAAGGCTGACAGTGTCTCTCTAATGTACCAGTTAGGGTAGAATTTAAAGCAACAAAAGTAGAGAAATGTGACTTTATGGTTTCCAACTCTAACCCCCACCCCAAGCAGCAAAAGTACAAGCACATACAAGCAACCACAGCCAGCTATCGTCAGGTAAGATAAACAACATACAACTGTTTCCAGATGATGCAAATGCAATAGCACTGATGTGCTACAATCATGGATTCCCATCTGTGGCATGCACACTGCAATGCATACACATTGTAAAATGTACACACTCAATTATAGCTGCAGATACAAGTCCAGGATATTCAAATCTCAACATTGCTTCCAAATGTCACATTTACCTACTTTTCTTTTTAAGTTGAACCTTAATAGGTGCATTATTGCAGTTTTGCAGTGAATATATAATACATACCCATACCCCATTCTCCTGGTAGAGGTGAAGGTATCCCATACCTCTGCATGAATTAATGCTATTCAACAGTGTATACCTTGGCCCAGGGAGGGATGTCTACACTGATGCAATAAGCCTTTAATGAGCATTCTGAGGAAATCTCGACTGTGCCTGCGTTAATTCCTCTCCTCCCAAATATTTTTTATCTTTGAGGTGCTAGCCACTTGGTCTGCCAATGAAGCTGGTCCAACAATTTGAAACAGGAGAACGTTTGAGGTACACTGAGCCAGCTGCCAGCCTGACTGTGCTTACCTCAAGGTCACTGAAGCCAGCCTTAACAGCTGTTCAACAAACTATTGGCTTAGCCTAAGGAGCCACAACACCACATAACCTGATGATCTAATGCTGTAGCTTGACTAAGACAAACAACCCAAATCACTGGGCAGAGAAAATCACATTTTTTGTAAAAAATGGCTTGATGGCCAACTCAGTGTTTGTCCTTAATAAATCACTGGCAATGGGTGTTATATCTTGGGTATTATATCTTGTGTCTAAAGCAATGACTATAATCCACATTTATTTATTTCTTTTATTCATTTATTTGTCAACCAAGTAGGTACACTGGTCTGAGGGACCATTTTTAGAATGAATCAGGCAATCTAGATGGCATACCCAATATGAGCAGTTAACATACAGTACGTATGTAAATACAATACACTTACAAGATATGTAATAAATGAGGTTAAACATACAATAGCTAGGTGACTACAATACACTCAGAGGCAATACTTGAAATTAGGTGATTCAGAGACAAGATCATACATAAAACATTAAGTGGAGCAACATACAAAGGACAGTAATGGGTCCTTACCAATAATACTGATTAAAATACCAGGACATGTGTCTTGAACAGAAAATCTTTATACATTCATCAGACACTAACAAAAGGTTAATATCAAAGAATTAATCATTTGTGACACCCCATTTGTGATTTATGCACTATGGCACACCTGCAAGTTGCTTTACATAGGTTGCAACCACTAGACCATTAAAAGAGGATTCAGGAGCATGTCAGGAACATCACAAATGGTAGGAAGATACACCAGTGGGAATTCATCTCGAAAAAAAAATAACTGCAACTCGAAAGAAATGACATACATGGGAACTGAACATGTGGCACCAATGCCGAAAGGGCGATAGGCCTAATAAACTGCTCCAATGCTAAGGGTTTTGGATTTTCTCTTTAGATAGCATTAAACTGACAGGACTTAACAATAGTTGGGATATAAAACCTTACCTGAAAAGCATTACATGAAATCTATCATGTAATGATCATCAGGAAAATGTGAAATAAAATCCACAAAGTCCAGATGAGAGATCATGTATAAGACACATTAAAACACGAAAACAAAAAATTGTTTTGTTAGATTTCAGTTTTTGTTTGCAATTATGAGAAAAGATAAAATTTTTGTGATTATCACCACTATCTGTGTACAATGAAGGGTCTCTTATGAGAAGGCAGTATAAGCGCCAGATGTGTAAGGCTCTGAGCTGCAAATCTGGAGACCTGGGTTTGAATCCCACAGCCCCCTTTTGCATACTATGTGACCCTGAGCAAGTCACTTAACTTCCTTGTGCTCCCAGGTCGCACCTGAAACAAGCTTTGGCTTAGTGTGCCTTTCCTGGTTAAACAATTTCCTCTTTCCCTTTCCTCTTTTGTGGTTACCTTGAATTTTCAGGTCCCCAGGTCCCCTCTGTTTATACATGTAGTTAATTGAGAAATACAAAGGACATTACAAATGAGAGAGCCTTTGTGAATATCATTGCTCTCTGAATAGAATGAGGGCCCTAGTTAGTCACTCTGAATTTCTGGGTCCCAAGACCCACTATATCTGTATATTTATATTTATGATTTGATTTCTTTGAAGTATTTATGCATTGTTTTAGTGAAGTAGACAGAAAGTAACTTGCATTATGCCCTATGAGATGTTTCACAAATAGTGATTACATAAAATGTATTGAATTCATAGAATAGAATGACTATTGTGTTAGACAGCATCATATTTAACTGATTAATGTGATTAAAGTGCATATAGGTAGGAGCAAAATTGTAACTGTTATACTTCTTGTCTCTCTGTACAGAAACTTTCCTTTGCTGCCATATTCGAACTGTTACTGCTGATTTATACATAGAAGCCTTGTCAGATGTATTCAGCCCTTCAATGATTCTTTTTGGTTTTGCTGCATGTGAGAAGGATTTAGCTTGAAAAAATCTTGCAAGTAAACCAATGTGACTTTTCTTCGTATGGCTTTCAATAAGCTAATTGGACTATTCATGCTACCGATAAGCATAATTGCTCTGATATAATAATAATAAATGGAGTTTAATTGACCCATCTTGTAATATAAATAAGATGAAACATTTATGATTGAATATAGGAGGAATAACATAGAATTCCTTAGCTAAAAACACAGTTTTGATTGATTTTTACAAGAAGTCTTGATTTTGTATATTCATTGTATGTCACTTAATATTAAAGAGCACCTATACTTAAACAACACATGTCTCCAACTTAGCCACACATCCCCTGAGGAAGGGTTTAGAGACTAGGGCAAGTTGTTGGTGTCTGTGTCCAACAACGTATTTCTGGAATTACTTGGAATTAATGTCATTTTAAAAGCATTTAATATTGAATTAAACAGAAGTATGTGATTTATTTTCTACTGAGTGCAGGACAACTCAAGAACTGAGTGATTAAAATAAGGGCTACGATGGGGCAAGTGGACTGGCTAACCTAACCAAAGTAGAGATTAAGGAGAAAAAGTGACCACTCCCATACCCTAAATCAAGAAGGGCACTTGCAAGCCAAGGTGGATAGGAGGTAATTTTACAATATAATTTGAAAAGCTAGGAAGGGTTAGAGTGTGTAGCACAGCTGTTAAACCATTCCAGAGCCTAGGGCTGCAATGCAGAAGGCTCTCTGATACACATCTGTTGCAGGTCAGTAGTCAAGGAGACACAGAGTGGAGAACCTCAGTTCACATGAGCTAGGTTTAATGCTAAATAGACTAGCTAGAGGAGCCAGGCCCATCCCAAATTGACTTACTGATAATAATACCCATGAGGTAGTCAACGAGTGCCTTGGGTGACATCCAACCAAGCATCATGTATAAGGAGTAGTGATGAGTGTGGAATGGGGCAAGTGTGATTAACCAGCAAATGTTGTTGAAGGCAGTATTAAGTCATGTCAGGAGCCAGTTTGAGGTCTAGGAGAAGATAGGGGTGAAGTAATCCAGGAGGGGCAGCAGCAGCATACTTTGGGCAATAGCCAGATGCACCTCTGGAGTAATGAGGTGCTTTAAGTGGTAACAGACATCCAGTTTCTAGTTCACACATTTGATTATTTGCTCAATGTGCTCCCCAAAGGTGAGGGAGGGATCAATGGAACTTCCAGGTATTTGAAAAAGTGATTTGTTCCAGGGTGGCTCCATCTGGGCCTAGCATGCTTATGGAGTTATTTTGCCTTGGGCATTTGGCAAGTCTGAATTTGAAACCCGTAGAATTGTTTTTATTTTTCCCTAGCATTCATGAGTAATCTGTTAGATTCAAACCCCTTCTGGACAGTCCCAAAATCCCCAAGAGGAGATGGATAAATTCTGGGAGCGCATTTTGCTCCTGTGCAATACAAGATCATTTGCATGCATAATCATGCATCAGATTGTGCTGATTCCAAGGAGGTGGTTGACAAAGAGGAAGAACAGAAAATCTGGCAATTCAGATAAAGATTTTTGAAAAGGAAAGCAAAAGCATGAGCGCAGAATAGACAATTTGAACCAGAGCTCATTATCTGAGACTGAGAATAAGTTGATATCCCCATGAAATCCAAGCACTGAGTGACTTAACATATAGTTTTAGAAACTGCAAACATGAGGAAACCAGCTTTCCAAACAAAAATAGGAATGTTACAAGGCTGGACCTAGGAGACATATGTTCTCTCTCTCTCTCTCTCTCTGTCTCTCTCTCTCTCTATCGCTACATTATAGGCGCAGTAGCACCCCTATAGTTAGGGTTGTACCATGACTTAATGTTAAATTCCAATTTTTGCACCTAAACAACTTTGGCATTCTTTGCTGAATTAGCTCAGATTTTGGCATGTGCAGTCATTCTGCCAGTGCCTCAAAATGTGGAAGGGTTCATAATGGCATCTAGTATGGTTTTTGAGATATGCAGTTTTAAAAATTGTAAACTGCCACTTTTTCCTATACTTAACATGGTATTTTTGTCGTCCTCTACAGCCCAGACAAAATTATTTTTTTTCCTGAAATTTTCAGGGATGATGGGGTCTGTGCTAAGGGTGTGCTTTGGATAGTTTGTGAAAAGATATCTCACTATTTCTAAATATTAACAGTTTTTATGATAGCAGTTAGACAGGCAGGTTATAGAAAATCATTGGAACTGTTAATAGTTAAGGTCTGCTAAAAGAAATACTGTTCAGGTTGTCCACTATCTTGTTTATTTTTCCAATTTTAAATGTTGATTTATAAGGAAATAGCTTTTGTTAAGGAATTAAAAAGACTTGTATTTAGGTCTTGCTCACATGTTTAGTGCCATTTTGGTATCATTATTTAACAATTTTCAGTGCAAATATGATTTTGGGGTGAGAATCATATCGCCCATCACTCATTAGGTAAGGATCGCTCGATCCAAAATAACCATTCGAACAGTAAACTGTAGTTCAAACTTACTGTTTGAATGGTTATTTTTGGATTGAATGATCTCACATGCCAGTGACTGGCAATATCATTATCACCCCAAAAACATAATTGCCCTGAAAACTATATTTCATAATTCTCCCTGGTGTCTAGTGGCATCCCCACCTTCCAATTGTGATTCCCTAAGTTTTTCATTTATATTTCCCTAGTGTCTAGTGGCAACCCCACCCTCCAGTTGTGATTTCCCTTATTTTTATTAATTTATATATACCTGGGTCCAGATATTCAAAAGGGTCGCGCCTACGCTCAATAGGGTTGCACCTGCACAAGTCCGAACTTGCGCCGCTCCACGATATTCAGCAGGAGGCAGTTGGCGCCACTGAAAACAGGCTGAGCAACAGTGCAATGCAAATGAATGCATGCTGAACTGAAGGGAGGAACCATGCATAAACTGCACAGCCCGATATTCAGCTGGGCACAATGCAGAGTTGTCTGAAGCACAACCCCAACCTCGCCTACCACTTTGAGCAAAAAGCTTAAGTCGAGGGCCACCCACAGGTGAGCTGCTGCATTGCAGGGCACAACACAGCAGCTGCCACCTGTGGCTGGCCCCAACCCACTCTTTGCCTCCTCTGCAGCCGATCATGGGCAAACAGTGTAAATCCCACCACCCCCACTGGCCCGATCACGGGCAGCAATGTATCTCCCCACACATCCCTGGTGGTCCAGTGACCGTAAATCCGTCGCAGGATGGAGTGAAGGAAATACTCGAGATATCTCGGTGTTAGCAGCCACCTTACTGGCTCACGACTCAAGGCCCCAGCAGCCCGCCCGCCGCGCCTGTCGCCGCCGACATCGCTCAGCACAGATGTCATTGCGTAGAGAAGATTATCGGGCGCAGAGTTTATTATCAGAAGGTGATAGTTCAGTTTTGAATGAATGTATTCATTCACAAACTGGACTGTTCCAGGACGGTATGGGCTGCACGCCCATTGGCTCTTGCTCTGCACCAATGGGCGGCAGCCCTACTGGGCAGTCAGTCGGGGCGCAGGCAGCAGGCGGGTGGATGTGGTTCTCGCCGCCGGGGAACGGGGCAGGAGGCTTCATGGGTGGGTGGGGGGACACCAGGTACCAGGGATGTGTTCGGGGTGTATTTTCACCCATCCCGCGATCGGGATTTATGGTACACTGGACCACCAGGGATGTGTTGGGAGGATTTCTTTACCCATCCCGCGATCAGGATTTGCGGTCCACTGACCACCAGGGATGTGTTGGGGAGACACATTGCTGCCCGTGATCGGGCTGGTTGTGGGGATTAAACTATGCCCACAATCGGGCCAGTGGGGTGGTGGTGGGATTTATGCTGTTTTGCCCGCAATCGGGCTGCAGGGGCGTTGTCCCGGGGCTGCTGCCTGGCAGGGCGCCAGGCACAAGTCCTCAGGGATCGGTGCACCTGCATGTTAATGGCATGCAATGAAGATAATCAGATGCAAATGGCGCCCCTGTGCCTTGTATGAATTATGGCCCCATTTGCATGTCACCTTTGAATATCGGGATTTGGCGATGGCTCAATGATACTGGCGCCAACGCAAGTTGAATGCTCCACCTGACCACTTGCGTGGTGCAAGTTCCACTGCGCTTACATAGTGGCTGTGGTTGGGTGATATTCAAAGGAGTTGCTCAATAGCGCAACTCCTTTGAATATCGTCGCCACATCCCCGCGCAACTATTCTGTGCAGCGCAAGGCTTGCACCACAAAAATAGCGCAGTTTGAATATCCAGCCCCTGGTGTCTAGTGGCACCCTTCCGAATCCCTGTCTACATCATCTTGTTTCCTAGTGTCTATTTTTTTATTTATTTTATTTATTTTCAAAATGTTTCACCAGGAAAGACAACATGAGCTAACAAACAGCTTGTTTTCAGAAACATCCTGGGGAGGTGGGTCAATGGTTGAGTGAGGCAAGCATAAAGCAAAATCAGTCAGTACCAGAGCAAATTATTAACACGACAGAGCAGCTGACTACAATACAATAACACAATGGCCTGAGGTTAAGGGAGTAGTAACAATTAGTTGGAGAACTTATATAGTGCACCTGGGCATAAAGACCAGGAGGACAAGGGGTGAAGAAAACAAAGAATTGAGAAGTGCATAGAGCTGGGAGCCAGGCTTTGGTAAGTGCTAGTGAAAGAACAGAGGATAGGGTGGGAAGGGAGGGAGGGGAAGGGAGAAGGAAAGGTTGCCAGGACCAGAACCTCTTCAGGATGCCAGGAAACCCTGCAAGGAGAGTGGTATCAGACAGTAAAATGTAGGAGGGAGAGAAGTAGAGGGGAGGGAGAGATGGGGAGGGGAGACCAGGGGTAGCTAACTAAGTAAAGGAGAGTGAAGAACTGGAAGAGGGCAGAAGGGGCAGAGATTACAGTTCTGACAGGGCTGGCCCAGTGGCAATGAGGGTTGAGGCACTGGGCACCACACATCATGCCACACCAGCGATCCGGGGTTGGGGTAACTTTGGGTGCTGGGGTTCAGCAGGGAGGGAGGAGGATTGAGCATCCCAGGGACTGCTCTCTTCTGGGAGGGTGGGAAGGGATGACCACAGACATGCTGGCTCCTGGCAGTGGCTGGGGCTGGTACAAGTTGTGGTCCACTGTGGGTAGACGTAGGCTGACGCCAGATGTGCCAGGCATGGACGTGCTCATGGAACATCCTTGGCATCTTTGCACACCTGCACCACTGGGGGGCATAAGAAGAAAGCCTCCCTGTGCATGTGATGGTGGTCCACTAGTATCACAGCAGACTCACCAAAGTTAGCCCTTGGTGCTCAACTGGCCTTCCACTGTGAGCTGGGTAAGTCCCCATCATGAAGTGGCTGGGGAGGGAGGGCATAGGTGTTGAGCTCTGCTGCAGCTGGGGTGGGTCAAGAGTGACTACTGAATGGGGACCATATATACAACCCTCCCAAGCCACAAAGAAACAAAAATATAAGTTAAAAAACAGTTCTGACTGGGTGGCTAGAAGTGATAGGCGATTTAAGATAAGCAATAGTGCTGCGAGTATACATTTGAGAGGTGTGATAAGCAAATGGCTTAGCACCTGAACTGGGGTTGAAGTGCTGTATGAGGGTACTGGGGAGGGAACTTGGACTAGAGAGAAGCAAATGTTTAGGGATGGATAGAAGGATGGGCAGAATGAGCAGGGATTTGATGAGGGATACAAAGTGTAAGGGTAGTAGTTAATGGTGGGTGAAGGTGGAGCTAGGAGCAGATGAGTGACAGAGAGAAGAGGGTGCTTAGGGCTAGGGAGAGGAAAGAAGAGGTTGAGGACTGAAAGAAGGAAGGATATGTGGAGAGAGGGGGCAAAGGGGTTGCAAAGGGGGCTAGGAGCAGTTGCAGTTAGGGAGAGAAGCTGTGAGGGCTAGGCAGAGGGATGATGGGGAAGAAGAGAGTCAGTTTGGAGGAGGAGGAGGAAGTAAGATCCAGAGTTTAGGAAATGGAAGGAAAGCTTCCTGACCTATGGAGGTGTGGTGGCGGGGATGGCAAGAGAGTGGAGTCAGAGGACCTTAGAGGGTGGGAGGATGGAGGGGAGCAGAGAGGAGGAGGAGAGGTAAGAGAGAGGGACCTAGACCAGAATATGGAAGTGAACTTAGCTCAGTACAAGAAGCGCCTGCACCACAGGGAAGGCAGTGCTAGAGAGTGAATAGGATGTAGTGATGAATACGGGGAGGGGAGTCAAGGGCAAAGCGACAAAGCATTGAAGAGGGAATCCAGTCTGGAAAGGGAAGACTTGGGAGCAGCACTGCAGACATTGTGAACATAGTCAGTTATGGGGACTATCATTTTCTGAACAAGCTCATGCCTAACCGGTAGTGGTAATGAACTGCAATTTTGTAAAGGGTGCCGAGCTTGGGTGCAATTTTGCAGAATAGCATCAATATGATCAGAAAAGTTAAGATGTTGGGCAAGCTAGACACCCAAATATTCAAAAGAGGTAGAGACCTCTAAAGTTGTCCTGACAAGGGTGTGGAAGGAGGAGAGGGGGAGGGCAGCCAGAGAGTCTCTGCCTAGTGCCAAAGGTCATGGAGACTGGTCTTTGGCATTGAGAAAGAGTTAATGAGAACTTAGCCAGCACTGAAAATTACTGAAGTCAAGTTGAAGTCTGGTAGTTACCTCAGACGTTGACTAGCGGGAGGTGAACAAGCCTGTGTCAGCCAGCATAAATATGGAAGAGGGATGAGGAACAGGCTGATGTTAGGTCATTTAGGAAAATAGAGAATAGGAGGGCCAAGAATGGAGCCTTGAGGCACACCAGTAGAGATTTGTAATGGAGGAGATGTAGATACAGCAGTTCTGACAGGTCTATGTGATAACTGCAGGCGCCTAAAGCGATCACCGTTGTCGCTCAGTCAGAGTGCTGAACACATTTTCAGCACTCTGACAACCCTGGTGCACCAGCACAACAGCACCAGGACATATTTTTACTACTTTCTGCTGGGGCCAGCACCCACTACCCCTCATGGAGGGGTTTCACCCCGCACCCCTACTTAAGGATTCTCAACTCCAGGGGTGCATGTCGGGTGGGGTGAAAATATTAAAAATAAAAGGTTCAGGCCGAGCACAGTAAAAATCGCAACAGTGCCCGGACCAACCCAGTACCTCAGCCACCCCAGCCATTGCTCAATCCCCGATGCCACACCGCAGCTCAACCGATGACTGCAGCACCACCCCCTACAGCCTCCACCCCCAGCCCACGCCACCATGCTCGCTCCCACCCCCATGTGAGTACATATAGTGACACCTGTCAACTAGTTCGCCACCCTCATCTGGTTGCCCTACCTGTTGGTCGCTGTGAGTGGATTGCATGAGGAAGATGTCGCTGTAACAGATGGCTTCTTCCTCATGCACCCACTTCATGGGTTACCAGTTCTGACAGATTGAGTTCTACCTACCAGGTAGGATCTGGGCCAAACACAAGCAGGCTAAGACAGGCCAGCTGATGAAAGGGTTTTGAGTAGGAGGGCATTGGAGACAGTGTTGAAAGCTATAGCAAGGTCGACAAAGATGATAAACGTGGATGTGGCCTTTATCCATGGCAAAATGGATAGAGTCTGTGAGTCTGAGTTGGGAGGTGGTTGTGGAGTATTTCTTCCAGAACTCAGACTGGCAGGGAGTGAGGAAGGAGAAGTCATCAGGAAAGGAAGATAACTGGGAGGAACAAGGTGTTCCTATAATTTTCCCAGAGTGGGTAGTAGCGAGATTGGCGGAGTTTCTGGAGAGGAGAGATCACCACCTTTAGGAAGAGGAAGGACAGTTGCATGTTTCCAGACAGAAGGGATAGTTGAAGGCAGAAAGACAGATTAAGTAGGTCAGCCAGCAGGTGGGAAATAGCATGAGCAGATAAGTAGAGCAGCGCTGGGTCAAGGCCATCGAAGAGGTTCCCTTAGTGAGGTAGAGAGAGAGGAGAGCCTTTAAGCAAACAAGAGCAAAACTTTTTAATATTAGGCACCCTTCCAAGGCTCAGGGCACCTTTACAAACATACACACAATATCCAGCTTAAAATTCATATTCCAATAACTTTAAACAATAATATAATCAATTACAATTACTAAAATCCAATGTCAGTTTTAAGTGCAGCAGCATAATCAGATTCCCATTGACCCATCAATCAGATTCCCATTGACCCATCAAATGCCTGCAAAAATAAATGGGTCTTAAAGAATTTTTAAACCTCTATGATCAGACTATCTCATATCCAATGAGATAGAGACTTCCACTGGTAGGAGCCTTGAAGGCATAAGATCTACCTCCAGATGTTTTCAGACGTACTCCTGGCAATCTCTAGCAATCCTTTGTCGGAGGATCGGAGTGAACCAGAATGGTAGTAGGGAAACAGCAGATCTTTCAGGTAATGAGGTCCCTGGTCATGTAGAACTTTATAGTTCAGCAAAGTGATCTTAAGGTGATCCACCATTGTACCAGCAACCAGTGCAGTTCAGCAGCACAGGCATTATCTGGCTGGATCTGGTAGTTCAAGCTAACAGCCTTGCCATCGTGCCCTGCACTAGCTTCAATCAATGGCTATCCACCCCAGTAGCCTTAGGTAGAGGGCATTGCAGTAATCAAGATTAGTGGTGACAAAGGTGTGGACCAGAGTGGATGGATCTTCAGATGGAACCAGGTGCTTTACCCTGGTGATATTCCTTAGATGGTAAAAGATGACTGACTACAGTCAACAACTGAGCCTTCAGGATCAGGCCTTCATCAAATATCACCCCTAGCTTCTGCACCTGGCCTGAGGCATTAGCGGGACCCTCCAAGATGTAAACCCAAGGGGTTTCTTCCTACCATGTCCCAGCCATCCTCTGATCAGGGTTCACAACCAGTACCTCCGCTTTTCCCAGATTCAACCTCAGCCATCTCACAGTCATCCAGTCCTATATCTCCTGGAGGCAGTTGTTAAACACTGAGATAGTATCAAACTCCTGGTCAGGTGCAAAAGACACATAGAGTTGAGAATCATCTGCATAGCAGTGAAAACTTAATCCATACCATCTTATAATGTCTCCCAATGGCTGCATGTACACTGTAAAAGGTGTCGCTTGAAATGATTGGTAAAAAGATAAAGCTCAAAGGTAATTGGTGGTGTTGGGAGCAGATGATGGTGGGTAGAAGGGAGGGCTGGGGGAGGCTAGCAGGATGGAGGTGCAAGAAATGAAGTAAGAGTTTAATTCAGCAGATTTCAATGGATGATTGGCTGTGAGATGGTTGTTAATTTTAAGCAAAAGGAGGAGGGGTTTAGATTAAAGCGAGAAAAGTGAATGGACTACTTTCCAAAATTTTGATGGGTTATTTATATTAGTGTTAAAAGTGGACCAGAAGTATTTGATTTGGCCTGCCAGATGGCTTTTGTGCAGGTATTTCTGAGGGTATGGTAGTTTGATAGGTTGCAAGGGAGTTTCGTGGATTTGAGAGTTTTCCAAGCTAGATCACGTTCTACTGCAAGGCCAGGAGCTCAGGGATGACCCAAGGAAGGTGATTTCCATGATCTCTGACTTGCTTAACGGGAGCATGGTTGATCCAGATAGAGAGAAAGTTGTCTCTGAAATAAGCAAGAGCAAGATCAATAGATTTAGTGGAGATTAAGGGCCCAGTCAATGATGGTTGGGTACTGATGTAGTGTGGCAGGGTCAAAGGTTTGTAGGATTGGATAGTTAGCAGTTTGGAAGGGACCTTAGGTCGGTGGATTTTGCTGACTAAATAGATAATATGATGATCACTAAGATCATCAAGCAGCAGGCTGGACTGGATTACCCTGTGTGTGGGTGAGTGAGGGCCCAGTGTAGGAGAGTGTGGTTTGGGATTTATGGATTTGGCTAGTGGGTTCATTAGTTGTGACAGGTTAAGGGCAGATAAGTCAGTGTGAGCTTTATATAGCAAGGGAGACAACCAATCTAGATTAAGGTCACCTAGGAGGTAGAGCTCACTTGAGGAAGCAAGGACCAGATGGAGGTGATTAGTTCAGTGGCAATGGTGTAGTGCAGACCAGGGCAGCAATACACACCTGCAATGAATATTGGGTCTGAAAAGGGTAGAGAAAGCCTTAGGATGAGGGCTTCATAGGTCATGGGAACTGTAGTTGATAGGATAGTTGTGGTTTGGAGAGAGGTTGAGGAGTAGATAGTAACTCCCCACCCCTGCTAGTTCAGTCCCGCAGTTGACAGCATAACCAAGGATTTAGAGGAATGCATCAGGGACCTAATTTGTAAGCCAGGTCTCGGTTACTATAAGTATATCTGGGTGTACAGCTTCTACAAGAGAGTGCAGTAGGTCATGTTTGCAAAGTAGACACTGAATGTTAAGATGGAGGATCTTTAGCACCTGGGGAGGATATTCAGCATGGGGAGAAAGGCAGGAGGAGGAGGGGTGGAAGGGAAGGAGTTTTAATGAGTGAGGGACCAGGGTTTGGGTTTATATCACCTGCAGAGAGCAATAAGAGAGAGATTATGATGAAGTGGAACTTGATGCTCTTAAACCAGGATTGACTAGACAATTTGGGGAGCTGGGGTGTAGCAGAAGGCAGAAAGCTGGAATTTGAAGAGACACAGAAAAGTGTGAAAGTAGCGAGCTGATATGAGTGGGATGGAGGGCCGAGTTGGGCACTGTGTCCAGGCATGAGAATATGGTGTAGGAGTTATTGTTAAGTTGCAGTAAGGCAAGGCGAAGGCAAGGCAAAATTTATTTAAAAGACGCCCAATCCTGGAGGCTCTGGGCACCGTGACAAACTTTTAAAACAAATATTTGAACATAATAAATATATAACTTATACACAATAAATACAAATCTGACAAGAACCAAAACCTTAACTATAGATGTCCATCTAGACATTAAATGCTTTAGAAAAAGAAAAGCAGTAGGGAGTAAGTGGGGTAGTGAAGGATGCAAAGGGGGCAGAGCAGGGTTTGAAGTGGTTTAGCAGGTGGGGACAGTAGGAGAGGAGGATAAGAGATACACTTAAAAGGGACAGGCAAGTGGCATGGGCAGAAAACATTATTGCAGGAAGGGTTGTACAGCAAATAGAGAAAGCAGGGCAAGGTTTGCTGTCTGAAGCACAATAGTAGATTGAGAAAGTAAGAGGGCACAGCAGGTTGAGGAAGGGGTTAAGATATCTTATGACTGGCTTGAGGTAAGAGTGGCCAACAGCAGAGCAAGTGGAAGAGTACAGGGCAGAGTTTATGCACATTTAATAGTGGTCAGGCCAGGGAGGGTGGGCGGATGAACATTGCAATGCCAAGAAGCTAAAAGCCTAAAAATAGCAATAAGGGTAGCAGGAGCTTTAGAAGAACATAATTATTAGTGCTCAGAGTCCGGGGCTTAAGGGGACACCTATCAGTGAGCTTCAGCATGGGAAGGCAGCCAATCAGGAAGAAGCAGCATTGAGAGTGCTGAAATATGAAAATGCTGTCTCAGAATTGGACCATACCTGCTTGGGAAGTCCTGCAGCCGAGAGATGGTTAGGTGGGCAGTGGATCAAAATGGCTACACCACCAGCGAGTGTGTATGCCCAGTCAGGGGCTGCTGAGATGTGGGAACAGAAGAAAAAATTGAGGTTAGATAATGGGGTAGGATAGCGGCATGGGGAGGCAGCAGTGAAAGGAATTAAGGGGTGGGAACAGTCCTAGCTGACAACCGCAAGTCAGTGGGGGTTGGAGCCAGCTAGAGAAGATAATGAAAGAAGATAAATGGGGACAGGGACACAAGGAACAAGGTGGGACAGCTGAGGAGGAAATTTGGACTCACAACAGGATCAGGTTGAAGGGTGCCACCCCATCCCCGATCTGTCAATCCCCAAAAATCAAATTGTCCTCAATGTGATTTTTAAGCTAAAAAATTGTCCCTTGCTGATCTGACATCCTCCTCACCCCCACCTCCCACTCAGCATCAACCACCACACACCCACCAGTACACCCCATACACCCTTACACACCTGAACAGGTTCCAGGTTTGAGATCAACTCTCTGATCAAGACACGCCTTGCTGCTGGAACCAGTAACTGCAATATGAGAAAGTAAGGTACTGTAAATGTAATTCAATGTATTTTAATGGGGGTTTCAAAGTGATGCATAACTTTGGCATTTGTTGACATTCTGACCACAGATTTTCAACATGGCCTTTTGTGACCTGGCTCTAGTGAATAATATGATTGAGATTATGCAACTCCATCCCAAGAGGTGATTTTGTAGTTGCTTGGCAAATTCACCTTTCTAGCAGGATTTGTATAATGACAGTCATATTGTTCATGAGATGGAGTCATAAGAAGGTTATGTTTAAAATGTATGGTCAAAATATGTACAAATGGCAGAGTTATGACCATTCATTGCAGTTTTGCTACACACACTCGTAATTTTGAACATTTTAATTATTTTGACCCCAAATTTTCAACATAGACTTCTTACTAAAAAATGGCTGAACAACAGAATGCAGTGAGTAATAGTAAACAGAGTCCACTCCAAGGAAAGGGGTTTAATAGTGGAGTACCACAGAGTTCAGTACTGGGACTTGTCCTTTAATATCTTTATAGGTGACATTGCAGAGGGACTGAAGAAAACGTATGCCTCTTTGCAGATGGCACAAAGATCTGTATCATGGTTGATACACAAGGAGGGTGGAAATTATGAGAAGGACTTGACAAGGTTGGAGAAATGGTCAAAAGTATGGCATCTTAGATTCAGTGCAAAGAAGTGCAAGTAATGCATCTGGGAAACAAAAATCCAGGAGAAGAGTACATAATGGGGGGTGGGGTGGGTACTAACAACTACAAAATGGAATGGGACCTGGGATTGTCATATCAGATGAGTCTAAAGGTAGGTAAGCAATGTGAAGGCAGTAAGGAGGGCTGGGGCATACTGGAATGCATAGGGAGAGATGTCACCAGTAGAAAATAGGAAGTTGTTATCTCTTTGTCCAGATAGTTGGTGAGACCTATCTGGAGTACTGTGCAGTTCTGAGATCCCATTTCCGCAAGGACACAGAGAGGATGGAGGCAGTCCAGAGGAGGGTAACCAAAATGGTGTGGGGTCTGCACCAGCCATATGAAAAGAGACTAAAGGAGCTTAATATGTATACCCTCAAAGAAAGGAGCGAGAAGGGGACATGATGGAAACATTCAAGTACCACAAGAGAATCAACAAATTCAAAAGGGTATAATCTTTCAGAAAAGAGATGTGCAAGAACAAGGGGTACAATTTGAATATAGAGGTGGGATGGCTCAAGGAAATGTAAGGAAGCATTTTTTTCACAGAAAGGGTGGCAGATGCATGGCAGATATAGTGGAGAATTCAAAAATGCATGGGACAGACATAAGGCCATTCTAGTGGGGGATAGAAGGAAGCAGGCTGTTGGATAACTAGGATCTGCAGCTTATGCAAAGGTAAGCAAACAGGCATGCTGGTGGGCAAGAGGTCCTTAGCTGCTGTCAAAGTCTATGGTTCTATGTTTATTACTCCACCTCATGTATGTCACAACTGACATTATTTAAATCCTGTCCAAATGTGTTTTGGCACTTGTGGTGCACAATGACATTGCAGTTGTGTGGAATTACTTTTGGCTGGTATTTGAAAATTTTCTGTGCCAGGCACATGAAGTTGGATAATAAGATTGGTATGCTGACAATTTGTTCGCCGGTCCTATAAATGGAGGAGCAGAGTTCTTCTACAGTGACATACATATATGCATCTATGGATGGCAAATAAGGTACAATTACTGTATCTCAAAAAATATACATGGGTGAGGGCACAGGGCAAATAAGGCTCTGATTAGACTATCTTAAAAAGTAAGGACATTTATTGCAAAATGTGTTAATGTATCAGGCTTCAGGATAAAGCACAAAAGGTGGGGAAAATGATGTTAGGGTTTTCAACTCTAACATTCCCTCTCCACCTGAGAGCAACAAATCAGGCATTCCATGGGGCTGTCAAACCTAACGCTCACCCCATTTTCATTCAGTTTACACATCTGCACTTATTTAGTGATGTAATGTGGTGAACATTATGTTTGACAACCCCACGGCATGCCTGATTTGCTGCCCAAGGTGGGGTATGGTGTTAGGATTGCACTTCATCCTGAACCCTGACTGATGCATCAATTCAGCTTTTGCAATGAATGTATATATAATACCGCACAGTAGCACCACTAAATTAGGGTTGAGTGCAAACTCTATGTTAAACCCAAAACTTTGAGCCTTAATAACTTTTAGAATTGCGAAATGGATTTGTACAAAATCTGGCATGCATAGTCTCCAGGTGGAGGTCCCTTGTAGTGAAGAATTTCATGTGAATCTGTTATGTGGTTTGTGAGATAGAATCTGTCAAAACATCCTAAATTTAGCAGTTTGTCACGTTCCTTTGTCCACCTGTATCTCAGAAATGTCTTTATGTTGTGGTCTGAAATTTGCAAGGTAGGAAGCCTTTGGGTCACAGATGTGTCTTTTGATGTTTTGGTGAAAAATATTAATCCTTTTCAAAGTTATTACATTTTCAACTTCCCATTATTTCCTATGGAACAATTTATATGTATAATGAAAGTGAAAGTACTTTCCCACACAGTCATCCAGTTTTGCATATTTTGTACCTTAATAACTTTGTAACCATTCAATGGATTTGCATGAAATTTGGCAAGCATAAGCTGTGGAGGTAGTCTCTTGATGTAGTTAATTTTATGTGAATCCATTGTGCATTTTCTGAGATACTTTGTCTCAAAGATCCTTAAATTCAGATGTTTTATTCACAGTTCTCAGTCTTCCAGTTTCAGCATATTTGCACCATAACTTCAGAACCCTCTCAGTGGATATGTCTGTATACATGGTAAATTTCATTTGAGCCTCTGTGTGATTTGTGAGATATTGTGTCTTAAACATCATTAAACTTACATGTTTTTTTTTCCATTTTACTAACAGTCTTCCAGTTTTGCATAATTTGTACTTTAAATAACTCTGAGGCCTTACAACATACGTGCAGCATATTTGGCATGCATCATTTCATAGGGTTGGTCTGTTGATGTCTTTAATTCCATTTGAATCACATATGTGGGTTTGAAGCTACTGTGTCTCAAAATATCCTTACTTTTGCATGTTTTTCCCATTTTTGCTAACAGTCATCTAGTTTTGCATAATGTGCACTTTAATAACATTGCAACCATTCAATGAATATGCATGAAAGTTTGCAAGTATAACTTCATGGGGTAGATCTGTTATTGTTGCTAATTTCATTTCAATTGCTTTTTGGTTTCTGAGATATTGTGTTATTGAACATCTCTAAATTTAAATTTCTTTTACATTTTGGCAGTCTTCCAGTTTTGCATATTTTTCATCTTAATAAGTCAGCAACCCTTCAATGGATGTGCATGAAATGTTGCATGCTTAATCTTGTAGGGTTGTTCTGTTGATGTGGCTAACTTAGTTTGAACTGCTTAATTGTGACATTGTTTGCCAAGAGAACTAGGGTACTGCCACGGTTTATGCTTACACTACTTTTCCAAATAAATTGTTTGTTACTTTGGAATTTCATAACTAAAAAATGGTTTGGGCTTTTGGGCTGAAATTTTCAGGGTACAAAGGACGTGCCCAAAGATATGCCTTTTATCTGGTTTGTGGAAAAGTTTTACTGGGCAACAGATTTATAACATTTTGAAGTTTTGGAATTTCCCTTAGGGTAACATTGTGATGACGGGGTACTTTTCAGATGCTCAGTCTCAAAAGCACTTCAAGATACAGCTCCAGCTATGGTAGTTTAGTACACCTTGTGTACTAAGTTGTTTTGCATGATACAAGGCCCTGTTTCCAATTGTTGATGAACTATAATGAATAGGGTACATATGGCCTGTATTGTGGCATGCATTATCAACATGGCAGCAGTACTGCTTTGCAGGGCACAGTGGTATCACAACACACTATGCACTGATGGGAGACCCACATGCATATGAGAGAAATTACAAACAGTAGGCATGAATGGGAGCACGGGGCCTGAAGAGCCCTGTGTCCCCACAGTTCACTATGGACTGATGGGACTGCAGGGCCCAGATTATGCGTCAAAGACTTTCCTTCTTTTCATATAGTATAATTGTATCCTCATTTTACATCATTGAAATAATACATCACTGTCCATAAGTCATGGTGGGAGTGTAGGGTCCTTGAGACACTGCTCTCCCATCCTCACAATCCAAATAGTAGAACAGTGTGCATATGTCACGGTGGGGGCAGGGTCCTTGGACACTGCTCTCCCATCCCTCCATCCAGATAGTACAACAGTGTCCATATTCATGGTGTGAGTGAAATAGTATGACAATACCCATATGTCTTGGTGGGAGCACAGTGTCCAATGAGCACAGGGTCCATTGAAATAGTACAACAGTATCCATATGTTACAGTGGGAGGCAGGGTCTTTCGGACCCTATGATCCCATACCTCCATCCAGATAGTAATGGAAACATTGGCAAAGTTACAAGCATGCATAGAAACTGCTCAATGTACAATCATAACACACTCATTTTATGGAAATTTTCACCACATTTTCAACATCAGCATTATGGGATCTCCCATCATGAACAGTACAACTGTAAATTTGTTAATCCATCCCAAAAGTTGATTTCGATGGCGACCATGCTTATCTGCAAAACAGGGCAAAATCATATTCTGGACAGGATGTGCAAATGACAACTATTCTGTTCATAAGGTGGTGTGAAATAATGGTAATGTTGAAAACCTGAAGTGAAAATATGAAAAATTGACAAAGTTACAGTGTGCATAGAAAGTAACTTAGTCATTTTAGGAATTTTTCACAACATTTTCAACATGGGCTTTATGGGTCCTCCCCTCATGAACAGTGACACTATACTTTTGTCAATCCATTCCAAAAGTTGATTTTGTGCAGTGACCATGCCATTCTGGACTACAGGTGCTAAAACACATTTTGAGCAGTATGTGAAAATTACAGCTGTACTGTTCATAAACAGGTGTTACAAAATGCCAATGTTGCAAATCTGGAGTGAAAATATTAAAACTGGCAAGTTATGAGTGTGCACAACACACACTCATACCACAGTCATTTTGGGGAATATTTTCACCAAAATTGCAACATGGGCTTTTTGGGACCCCGCCTCATGAACAGTGGCACTGCCATTTCTTGAATCCATCCCAAAAGATGATTCCATGCAGCAACCTCAAAATCACGCTTCAGGACGACAAGGCCTGGCTAGTAATTGCCCTCTTGCACAGGCAAACAAAATTAAGCTTAAAAAGTGATTCTGGTAATTTTAAATCATCTTCCAAGAGAATACTTTAATCCAATAAAGATATATCTCTCAGATCAGTCACTATTGAAAATAACAGATGGCTGTTTAGTTAAAACTAAAGGATTGGTGGGTACCACCTACAGAGGCACTCCTAGATAGGGATCAATTGCATACTTGACCAATGTTAGTCCCCACAGACATCCAACTCATCTGAGGCTGAGCCTAATGAGGATGAAGACAGTGATCAGGCACAAGGTGTACCAAGAGGATAGAGGGGTGACATTGCAAATGAGGAAGATATGGAACAGATGTTTCCATGGTGGAGGAGTATGATGAGCTAGAAGAAAGGAATAAAGCACAAGAACAGGCCCAAGAAAAATCCAATTAAAAGAAAAGAAACTCTTGAAAAGTAGATTGAGATACAGTGCCTTTGTTTGATGATACTTTTGGTTAGTGCTTTTAACAAGTTGGTGGCAATGCACTTTATTTGTAAGCAAGCAATCAGTAGGGGTAAAAATCAATGAGCATTGGGAACTTCAGCTCTGAAAAGGTAACTAGACTGATGTCATAACATTGATGAGAAACCATTTTGAGACTAGAAGAGAAAGTGACAATGATGATACTAGCTCACTATACTCAGAGGTATCTCAAGACATGATAGCAGTGGCAGCCCCCACAGCAATACTGAAACACCTCATGAACTTCCTTCCATTCAAATGACTCCTAAATGTTACTAATACTGATACTGGCCATATGTTCAGAAAAACTCCATCAAAGAAACAGCTTACCATCTCAAAACATGCTAATGTAAAGCCAAATATCTCTCAATACACTGTGTTTGTGTTACAATAATGAAGAATATTTCAGAAATGACAGCTGTTGACTTGCTGTCATATAAAGTTGTAGAACTTACAGGTTCAGGTGACTGCCAGAGTCCTTTGAGCCTTCATATAATATACCACTGAGAATTTATTTTTTCCTCAGTAGGGATTCATGAGCTCAACAATATCATATGTAAGAAAAGTCAGACAAGTTTTGTTCAGTGCTGTTGGGAAGTGTGCATCTCGCAAAGATTTCTGGACAAGCAGTAAGCCTGAACCCTTCATGTCTGTCAGTCACTGTACATTGGACATATTTTGCTGATAATTCTGTCGGGGGCAGTGAACTGCATTTTGCTACTGTTTTTTTTCCATTTGAACACAACTCATGGGTTCCATGTCATAACAGTGAATATTTATGGGTGACTTGCACATAAAATAGCGAGTAAACCCTGCTGAAAACCAGTTCAGCATATCAGAATAAATGCTGAACACCAAGTCAGTGCACAAGTAAAATAATGTTTAATGTGTGGGCTATGCCCCCGCACCCCCTTTGTGGGTGAGCCCTGCACCCATACTAATATAATGATTTTCAGGGGTCAGACATTGAAGGAAAGAAGAGGGCTGATGTTGGCAATAAGTTAAAAAACACCTGCAAAGGAAAAAGAATACCTGTATGCAGTCCTGAATCCAGGACTACCAGCACTGCAGACGGTGTCCCTACCCACTACACTAGGTGGGTAGCTTGGTGGTGTCACTCTTCACATCCCCATTTAGCCCATCGCTCTTTTCCCCTTCCATCACTATTCCCTCTCCTCACTATTTTTCCCATCCTCCTCTCATTCCCTCCCCTCCTCGCTATCCATTCCTCATTTCCAATCCTGAAAGCTACCAAACTGAAGTACTCATTTCTGAGTCACTCAATTTGGTTCACTATATTGACCTGCTACCCAACTCATACAACATCAATGAGGAGCTCAAACAGCTAATACAGCAGTGGCTCACATCCCAGAAACTCTTTTTGTATTATAGTTGCAGATAATGAGTCAAAATAAGGAAGGCCTTGGAGGAGTTGGGCTTTTTATCCAATGCTTTATATCTTTGATTTTAATAGTTCTCAGTTTTCTGGATGAGGATGGGGACATGAGGGATCTTGTTAGCACTGCTAAAAGAATCTGAACTAATTTTAATCAGTCAAACAAAGCCTGTCACTTGTTTGAAAAATACAGGAGGAGCACAACTGCCTTTGCACAGACTGATGCAGGACATTTCTGCTAGGTGGAATTTGACCTTTCTTATGTTCCAAAGACCACTGAATCAAAAGATAAGATATCAGACAGTATACTTTGGAAAATTACATCACTTCACCACAGTGGCCCAGACTGGAGTTTGTAATGTTACTTCTCCAGCCATTGAGCAAATTACCAGAGAAGTGAATGCAAACACAGCAACTCTAGGCCAGGTAATACCCTTAGCAAAAAATGTTAAAATAGTACTTGAATCTGATTAAGGACATTTTAGAGAATACTGGCAATCCCATCCTAAATGCTGCCATCACTGCTGATATAAATAGGTTGCCAACCAGAACAGAAAAGATCTGACCAAACATATGATCAGCAAAGTTGATGAAGATGAAACACTAGGTTAAATGCTTCAGACTGACCAATGTATTAAAGCAAGTCCTGGACGCACAATACAAATTAAAGCAACTGCCGATTCATTTCTTTATTGAGAATTTTGGAGAGTACCTTTGAGAGCAAGTGCTTATTTGCAAAGGTTACACTTCAATGTCAGAATTACAAGGAAACAACAAATATACTTCCAGGCATATTCCAGGGAATGTAGTCAAAACAAACAAAATACATGCAAACAATCTCAAATACATACAGTTGTACAGTCAGACAAATAACCATGTAAAACACTCACAAAATACATTCATCTCAGTTTTACTATAGCGCTTCAACAGCGCTCACGCTGACATCCCCAACAGCGACAGACACTATTCCCAGTGTCAGCACTGAACCATTAGGGATGTCACCACCCCCACACCCCATGGTCTCTAAACATCTAACTCTGAGTCGGAGCTGGACTTGGAGGGTGCAACACCAAGACTGCACTGCTGGTGTCTGCAGTTTTCTAGCACAGCAACTCACCACATCCAGGTGAAATCTGTCGCTGTGCTGGACGCCGACATTGTGGTGTCAACCTTGTGTCGGTACACGCTCATCGCAACAGAGCCAAATAACAGATACAGGTCAGTGTGTTCAGTGGAAGGGGAGAGACATAATTTTGGAAGATTAATGGTTACAGTGTCATTGTACTGCTACAGTGGAGTGCAGCGATCTCTGAACTTATCAAACTTGGGTAGGTTTTGCAGGGTTTCCTGCAATTCATTAAACCAGCCAGTAGCCCTGACAGCAAAAGATCCCTTGCCCAGTTGAGACTGATGGAAAGGCAGTTTAAGGGCATTCCTAGTCATGCTCCTTGTGTTGTATTGATCAGCAAAGGGTGGAAAAAGTTTGTTAAAGCAGAAGAGGTTAGGCCGGTAGCTCCTTTTTGGCTAATGGACTTATGGAACTTTATACTGCCAGGCAGTGTGTTGATTTGTTATAGTGTGAAGGTTGTATTATGGGTGCACTTGTCAACCCAAGCACAAATGACAAGCCTTATTGCAGGTCAGCTTTAATCTGCTTAGCATCATATACCAGACATCTGCATAGACAGGGATGTGATAGTCAACTAGTGGCAGGACTGAGCTTGCCACTATGAGAGGTCTTGTATCTGCAGTGAGATTGAACCAGTTATGGAACAGGACTTCAGATTTCTGTCTACCATGGACACTAGGTTGTCAGCATGTGGAGCAAATAATAAGGTGTCATCCAGAACCACCCCTAGGGAGTTAAATGTTTCCACTTGTTTAACATTTTGTTTCTGGCCATTTAAAATGAAAAGGGATGGTATCCTCTTCAGTTGTGGGCTGTGAAGACCATGGTCTTAGTTTTTTTTTTTATAACTTCTTTATTGTCATTTTCATTTTAGTGGTCATTACACAAACATACATAAATACTCAGGTATCACCCGAGCCCACACCCCAAAACTGAGTGCAGCTACTATATACAGAAAATAACTACATACATACACAGCTGCATTGAACACCCTCAGCCACACTCTCATAGCTATACTAGCTTATGCTATATAGGACATCCTATGTTTAGGTAGCTACTTTACATTTCAGATTCAGTATCCAAAGATGTCCCTCATACAATTAAAACAAAGTTTTACAGGGTAGTAATACCTTGGGGTAATACCCTGCAACTGCAGCCCTAGGGAAAGAGATAGTCTCCCCCACCCACGATCGCTTGGCAGATTTTTGACTCCATTAATGGATCTAAATAATATTCAAAAAGAATGTATATAACCTCCTGCAGCTAGAAATAATTAGGTAGAGCCCACTGATATTATATCGTCTACTCCCTGTCCATAGATCCTAAACTACATACAATCAGACAGAAAGACCCACGTTTGGGAGATTTTAGACTGTATTCAATAAACTGCCTCTATGATCCTCCATCTCTTGTCATAGATTTCTTTTGGTCCATTTTGGAGCATTTGCCTTCTAAGCCTGGTAAACGTTGTCAACAAATCTCCACCCACTGATCATATGTATAGATAAGATCATTTTTCCAGTGCCTCAAAACAAATGCTTTTACTAAGGAGGACATTAAAGATATATGACATTTAGTAAGTGTACTAGGAACGCAAGTCATATCTCCCAAACCACAGATCTCCGGAACAATAAAATCCAGATAGTTCACCATAGGGTCCATATTATGTTTAATTTGATCCCAGACGGGTGGATTTTGGAACAGTACCACATTACATGCAATAAATCTCTGGGTTCATACCACACCTAAAACATAGGTCTGTCTGTCTAAGGCCCCGAGCAAATAGTTTGGCAGGGGTATAATATATATTAGAAACTACAAAAACTGCATGATCCTGTACTTAGGTATAGGAATATACCTACTACTCTTCCAAATTTCCTTCCAATCAGGCCCCTGGGGATAATGTCCTCTTTCTTTCCAATATGAAACCTTTACAGAAACGTCTCCACCTAAGAAATCTAATAGCACCTTATATATGCTGAAAGGTTTTTTTCTGAATAGCTAATTTCCTTAAAGCTATCCCAAGTAAATGGGTATCCTGAGCTCTACCCTTCCTCTCTCCATTTTTGCACCAGATTAGTAACCTGTATTTTCTTAAAGAAATTCATATTCTTGCACTGGGATGGGGAGACCACCTTATTTCCTATTATAAAATCTGCCCAATTTAAGTTAAGCAGTTGAGGAGCCCATTGCCTTCTAAGTATTTGACCCCAATGATCATATTGGGATTACCCAATATAGGCTCTTCTCTAAACCCTTTTGGGCTTTTTTGACTCGGGACAAGAGAGTCCACCAGGCCAATATTGACTTATAGATTGGGGTTTGCTTTCCCCCATCTGGTAGATCCTCTGGGTTAAAAAGTACTGCTTCTGGGGAAATGCCCATGTCTCTAAGAATTTGCCTCTCAACCTGAAGCCAAGTTGGTATATATCCTCCTTCTCCAACGGTTCATACCATCGACCCATTATCCCTAGTTGTCCAGCTACATAATATAAGTGTAAATCTGGAATTTTGAGACCTCCCATATTATAGGGTAGCTGTAAGATGTTATACTCTCTCCTAGGGGTTTAGCGTTTCATAAAAATTTTAATTAGCTTTTGCACTTTAATGAACCAACACTTTGGGACATTGTACGGGGATAAATGTATTGGGTACAAAGTCTAGGCAATAGATTCATTTAATCAGCCTAGTCTCACTGTCAAGTTTAGGGGAGTTTATTCCATCTTATCATATCTGTTCTGACTACCGATAGCACCTCGCCTATATTTGTTTCCAGCCCTTCATCCTTATTAGTTGTAATCCAAATGCCAAGATACTTAATCTTTTGGAGACCACTTCAATTGTAGAGGTTCAAAATCCGCTTTATAAGTGTATACAGTAAGAGGGAGAACCTGTGTTTACTCAAATTTAACTTATAGTTCGAAACCTAGAGAATCTCTTAACTATTTCCAATACCCTTTTGAAGCTCTTTGCTGGTTCCTGTAGATGCAGCAGAATGTCATCTCTGAGCGAAATTTTCATTTCCTTACCTCCGACAACAATCCCAGTATCGCTGAGTCCATCTGGATCACCCTTAATAGGGGCTCCAGATTTATATTAAACAGAATTGGTGATAGGGGCATCCCTGTCTGGTCCCATTATCAAGGCAAATTTCTTTCGACAAATAGCCATTATTTAGAACCCTAGCCATAGGCTGTATATAAATTTTTTAATGCCTCTAAGAAGACCCTCTGGGAAACCCATACTTCTCATAGCTGCAAATAGAAAATCATGGGAGACCCTGTTGAAGGCCTTCTCGGTATCTAATGCAATTAGTGCCATAGGTAACCTAGAGGTAGAGGCCTTATGTAATATACTAAAGGAGCTTCCAAAGGGCATCATGGGCCCCTCTACCTGGCATAAACCCTACTTGCTCTTGGCTAATTAGAATAGGGGCAATTTTAAAATTCTATTGGCCAGTATCTTCGTCAGCAATTTCAAATCCTGATTCATCAGGGCAATAGGTCTATAGTTCCCAGGGAGTCTTGGGTTTATCCGGTTTTGGGATAAGTGTGATGTAGGCCAGATATAATGGCAGATGTGGGACCCCTTCCTTCATAATGCTTGAGAATAATTCTTTCAATAGGGCAAAATAGTTGCAGTGTGGGATTTATAGAATTGGGCTGTTAAACCATCTGGTCCCAGTTTCTTACCATTCGGAGTGAATTGATCCCTCTACTATTTCAGATTCAAAATAGGGGCCAACCCTGAGCTTGTTCTTGATCCAATTTAGGTAGAGGTATACTCCAAAAACCCCAAAATATCCACCTCCTTAGCAGGAACACCCTTGATAAATCTCTGCAAAATAAGCCGCAAAGGCATCAGCCATTTTCTGGGGCTCTGTTATTATTTCCCTGAAAGCTTATCAACGGAATTGCACAGCCGCCTCCCATTCTTTAATTCTATTTGCAAGAAGCTTACGCGTACATCCCTTGCATCAGATAGTTTGCATGAATCTTTTCAGACCACCAATCTAGTTTACCATAAAGAATGCTTGCCATCTCATCTCTTAGTTCCTTAAGCTCAGTGTCTACCCCCTCGGAAGAGCCTTCTAGGGAGCCAGCGAATTAATAGCACCCAGTATAAACTCTTCCTCACTTTTCTCATACTATTTCTCTTAGCTGTATACCTCTGAGCTATACCAGAGTATAAGACTTTACAAGTGGGCCACGTTAATCTCTTGTCCGAAAGTGTTGGGATTTGGGTCTGGATAACTTCCACCAATCTGGATAACTTCCACTAATCTGGCTAGCATATTGTCATCTACTAATAAAGAGTCATCTAACCTCCATCTATATGGATTCATTTGGAGAGATTCCATCATCCAGGCCAACTGGACTGGAGAATGGTCAGATAAAATTGTAGTGTGGGTGATCAACTCCCTCGCTCCCTGCATAGCTTCTTTATTAACCAAAAAGTCAATTCTTGAATGGGTTTTGTGCGCTCTGAATAGAAGGTCATAGTATGGCCCCTTTGTTACAAGCCATGATTGGGTCATCCATCGCTGTTACCTCAAGGAATTTAGCACAGCTGCCTGTGCTGTAGAAGGCAGCCGCTTCGATGGGGGCTTTTATCTATCAGATTATAAAGGCACAGGTTCCAATCCCTGCTAAAATTAGAGGATGAGATGAGAAGAAGGCTATATCCATTTCCACTGAAGCAAAAAAATCAGGGTTAGATGGTGTAGGAGCATATACAGAAGCAATCGATAATAATTTACCCATAACAGTACCCATTACATAGATCCCTCTGTAGTCTTCTCTAGTTTTAATTTGCAGAGCTGTAAACGGACAATCTCTCCCAATCAAAATCGCTACCTCCAAGCTTTGGCTTTTCCTCTCCCAAAACCTGTCCTACCCACAATTTCTTTAAGAGACCCAGCTCCTCTTTAATAGATGGGTCTCCTGCAGGGCTGCGATTTGAGCCCCAGCTGGTGGATATGTTTTAATATCGCCATTCTTTTCTTTCTCCTCTGAGGCCTTTAATGTTCCAAGTAATAATTTTGATATTGATCATGCTATCTTATTTACACCCCTGCTTCCTGCTCCAACAGGATCTGCCCTTGCATATGTACACATCGAGACTCTCTTTTCCCTCTCCCAGTAATCCCCCAACCTGATCCCGATCCTTTGATGTTGTCCTCCTAGCACAAATGGATACGTAGATGAGCCATCCCTGAGCGTACCCCAGACCCTCCAAATCCTTATTATAACATCCGGATCTTCCTAGTTCCCCATAGCCAGCACATCCCCCTATTGCCCCATTGATATTCACTCATAACCTTAAGTATACTATATCATATTATGCAGAAAAGAATAGTAATAGTAACATGGACTGAAGTATATACCACAGACCCGACGAGCCAGAGACAAATAAAACTACACATTATGAGACATCAAATTTTGTCATTCTGAGGCCCCAAATTAAGATCTAACTCTTTAGATCCAAAGTTGAGTCAGTGTACATATTTTTAGGCCTACGCTTATGCCTGAAACACCTAACAAATCAAATTTAGCCATCTTTAGTGAGTCCTCGGTTACAATAAGATTAATCGGTCCCTCTGCATATTCCTGGCCCAAAATAAAGAGAGTAGAAGAGAAAAGAAAAGAGAACAGCCCCAACACCCCCAGTCCCTGGGAGGAAATGTAGAGAGAGAGAAAAGAGAAAGAAAAAATTATTTTCCCTTTCTTCTTTTCTTCCTTTTATTCCTTTTCCTTTCTTCTTTCTTCCTTTTCCTACTTCCCCCTCTCTTACACATTCTTTGGGGCATTTCTTCCTTGTTATCCAGCTTGAATTAATATGTACACATCCCTAGAAAGTACTGAGTCTGGTCGAGCCCTTCTCCCACAGGCTATTTTCAGGTCACAGACTTGAACAAGTCCGGGAGCTCCAGTTGCAATCCTCTGCCACATCCTTCACCGCTAAATATCTCCAATCCCCGGACTGGAAGTTTCACCACCAAGTAGCAGGATGCTGAATTCTAAACTTCTCTTCAGCCAAATAAAGCTTTTTTTATATCCACATACTCCTTCTGCTTCTCTCGAATCGCTGCATTTGATCTTGGAATACCCACAAGGATGCTCCGCTCCACTGCAGATTTTAAGTACTCTGGCTTTGTTTAAAATGTGTGACTTCTCCTTGAAGTTTAAGAACTGCATGATGATGACTCACGGTCTGGCCCCAGTGGAGGTACTTCTGTGAGCAAACGATGAGCTCTCTCCAGATTATATGAATCCCCATTTGGAGTTGGGCCCAGGAGTTTCATTAGTAGGTCCTGTATAAACGTAATACAATCAGATCCTTCTGATTGCTCCAGAAGACCCACCAGAATCAAATTATTCCTCTGGCTTGAGAATCCTGGTCCTAACTTGATCCTCTAGCTTTCGCACTTGTTTTCGTAGGATCACCAATTCCTGCTCATGTGTTAAAGCTTTGCATTCCTGAGGACGCCATACGCGCTCCACATCCCCCTATTCTCTGGGCCAGTGATCAACCATTGGTTTAACTGCTGAGAAATCAGCCACTAGCCCCTGAAGTAGGGTTTTAATTTCAGTAATGTACTCGGGGATGCTGTCCTCCTCTGCGTCTCCGATCTAGGCCCTTGATCTTCTGGCACAGGCGGCGAGGGTTTCCGGGCGCCGTTGCCAGTTCTCGTGCATCCAAGCTCTCAGGAGTTTCATACCCATCTCGGCTTTGCAATCGCCCCACGAGCCTCCGCAGTACAGTGAATAAAGACCCGTAATTTGAGCAAAGAGGTTCTCAGAAGAATACTGCAATCTCTAGCAGGTTAACCACTCTCTTTCCACCACCACACAGGAATCAAAATAGCTTAATAATGTAGTAGATTCAGCAGGGCCTGGAAGCTACACTCAGTACATCCTTCCTCGATCAGCTCATCACGTGATCTCCTCTTAGTTTTTTTTTTTTTTAATTTAAGACAAGTTTGCCATAGAAGAACCAGTTTTTTAAGGGCAACAAAGTTGCACTGAAGTATTGAGATGAGGCTGCCTAGGTTAGGATTCTTGGTATAGATAACAGCATCATCAGTGTATAGAAGTAAATTTCCTGACTAACAGACAACCATCAAGTAGTTTATGAATAGGCCAAATAAGATGGAGCCCAAAATGAAATTCTGGAGTTACACCGATAGATATTTTGTAATGTCATACAATGAGCCCTCAAATTTGTACAAAATGCTGTGAAGTACTTTAATTGCCCATCTACTAACATTTATTCAGAACCATTGTTTAGTTCAGCTGGTAATTATATTACTGGATACAAGATCCTGTTTATCACCAGAAAACTCCATTTCTGAAAGTCAGCTTCCTCACCTAAATTTCAAATATGATACCTGAATTAAACATATTGACTCTGAGGAGGCCCTCCATGAAGCAGTTTCTCTCTTTGTGTCTGTGGTAAAATAATTTGTGAATATTGTTTACTCATTAATACATGAGGCACACATGAGGTAGTGGCAACAAGTCATGTCAGAAAAGGCCAGGACAGGTCGGGATTACATGAATGAACACAATGAGCACAGAGAAATGAAAACAAATCCAGATTCCACATAAAATAGCAAATGCATTCCATATCCCAAACATTCTAGGTAGTACTACAAATCTGATCTGGATAGTAGGGTATTGCCTACCAGCACTACTAGTACTACTATCACCTGTCAGCAGCTGCATACAGTATTATTTTACCACTGGTACAGTACTGTAGTGTGATGTTAATAATGTAGTTACTGAATTTTTATTTGTTTGTTTTTTACAACAGATGGCTGAGCTGAAGCCTGCATGCTGTTCTTTGGATAATATGTTTTTCTCATCCCTCCAAAACAATATTTAGCTGCAATTACTTTTCAGAGAAAAGTGTTACTATTCAGTCATTCATCTATTCAGGAACACAGGCACACATGAGATAGTGGCAACCTCTAACCTCTGGCAGTATAACATAGAGGTTAGAGGAATGAGGTGGAACGAGCTTGATACATCTAGCAGACCAGACCTGAGTTTGATCCTCACAACCTCCACTTGCATACTGTGTGACTCTGAGCAAGTCACTTAACAGCCCAGTGCTCCCAGGTCACCACTGAAAACAGGCAGTTGTGCCTAGTGGGCCTTACCCAGTTACCAATGACTAAAATAAAAATAAATAAAATAAAATAAAAATATCTGGCTGGCAGGTATTATATTTTGTTCTATTATATATATATATATATATATATATTTATAAAATGGCACAAAATTCAAAATCCTGATTGGCTAATCAGCAGTCTTACCTGTGTCCTTATACAGCGATATCATGCCAACCTGCACTACATACCAACTGATAGCCCTGCCACACCTAGAATCACTGAGCCCACACTGCCCAAACCACTTTGCTGAACATTCGAACTATCGCAAAGTGGCAGTTACAACCTTAGCGTTTCAAAGCTACCAATACCTCAGAAAATACCACAACGAAATCAGCAGATGCGTGCTGCACAAATGCATCCTCAAACTGAATCCAAAGACTTGTTCTTCCACAGACTGTTTCACCTGCCAGTAAGTGACATTTAAAAACCTATGGACAAACTTTCATTACTACAGCAATGAGCACAGTGTGGCGACAATTTTCAAACAAGTATAAGCAGGCTGGCAAGGACCGCTTCGCTCTTAATGAGCAACCGCTGGTTCTCAAAGCGGCTTCTCTGTCCACCCGAGGCACCCTTCAGGAAATGGCCATGTGGTTGCAATAATTCTAAATGTACTGGCCATCAAAATCAGACACTGGCTGTCAAAACGGGCACATTCTTAAGCACCATAGAAACCCTATTATGACAGACAAAATCAAATGACGATGTGGAAGACAACCTCAGCAGTTTCCGTGTGTGTGTGTGTGTGTGTGTATGTGTGTGTGTGTTTCTGTGTGTTTCTGTATGTGTAAGGGGAAAACACCACCCTAAACGCCCTATAGTGCCTATCAAATAATTCAGAGATTACCTCAATACTGGGACTATTTTACTCCTTCAGACATTAAACCCTCAAGTTTGAAAAATATTTTGCATTTTTTATTACTTTTTTTCTTAAATACTACCTTAATAGGGCCCATTTATAAGCGAGAATAAAGACACTCTGAGGTGTGGTTTATGGCCTGATAAAGCACTTCCAGGTGCTGAGGCACTCAGCGCAAGCGCCTCATGCCTCATTACACACCAGGGACGTGCTCTTATCAGGCCATAAACCACACCTCTGTCATGTCTTATTCCTTACACACACACACACACATATATATATTGGCAGCAATTCTTTCTTGGAACTAGGCAGGTATGTGTGTCATCAGGTGTCCACAGCAGTGACACACTGTTTATTTTATTATTGAGTGCACATGACTGATGGGACTGCCTGAGTGTTGCTCATTAAGACATCTTTCATTTCTTGTTAAAAGATGTTAAAAAACTAATAATAAAACTTTATTTTTATGATGCCTTTCCAAAACCAAGGTGCCTCACAGATTTAAAACACACCAAATCAACATACAATTTAAAAACAACAATGAACATTTAAAATAAAGCAAACACATCAGTCACCAAAAGCATGATACCAAAGATACGTTTTAGACCTTTTTACATCTCTCCACAGTTGCACACACTCATAGCTGGCAGGGTAGAGAATTCCAAAGAGATGGGGCTGCAAACAACAAAAGCCAAGGCACCAGATGATTTTAGACAAACTGTAGGAATTCTAGCAACCCTCACCAGCTGAGCAAAGCGATTGCCCAGGTGGTAGGGAACCAGAAGCTCTTTCAGGTAGCCAGGGTCCTGTCCATGTAGGGCTTTGTAAGTCAGAAGACTGACTTTAAAGGTGATCCACCATTGAACCGGCAGCCAGTGCAGAGCGCGCAGCACCAGAGAAATACGGCAGGACTGAGAAGATCATGTCAAAGCTCACTGCAGCTTTCTGCACTAGCTGCAAATGGCAGATTTCCACCCCAGAAAGCCCTAGGTAAAGGGAGTTGCAATAATCCAAGTGTGAGGACACAAAGGTGTAGATCAATGTAAGAAGGTCATTGGACAGAACAAAGTGCTTACGCCAAGATATTCCTAAGATGGAAAAAGGAAGTTTTGATGATGGCCAACAGCTGAGCATGCAGCGTCAGCCTTCATCAAAGATTACTACCAGGTCTCACACCTGTTCAGAGGCTAAGAGATAGACCCCGAGAAAAATACCGGAGGGTGGACCCTACCCTGACCCCCTATCAGGTGACTTGGGTCCACAAACAACACTTCAGTCTTTCCTGAGTTCAACTTCAACCAACTCAAATCCATCCACTGCTAGATTTCTATGAGGCAGTTATTAAAGACTGAGAGCTCCATCCTGGTCGGTGCAAAAGAAAGGTATAGATGGGTATCATCAGCATAGCAATGAAACCTCAGCCCATACCTCCTTACAATGTCTCTGAAGAGCAGCATGTAGACTGCAAACAACATAGGGGACAACACCAATCCCTGAGGAACCTACATAACAGAGGATTGGGTCCGAGGATTAAAACCGACACCACCTCTGAGTCCTTCCAGTGAGGTGAGATGTAAACCACATGAGGAGTGTATCCGACAGGCCACAGATGAACCTCAGATGATTGAGAAGAACCCCATGGTCCATAGTGTCAAATGCTGAGGAAGATCAAGAAAAACAAGATAGAATGTTTTTCCAATATCTTGCCATCAAGGAAATCATTAGCACCAGACCAGCACTGTCTCAGTGCTATGCCTCTTTAGAAAACCTAGACTAGAGAGTTCAGAGATGTCATGGGTGGTAAAATGGTTCTCCAACTGAGCAGCTACCATCTTCTCAACCACCTTCCTAAAAAGGAAGGTTAGAGATTGGTCTGTAGTTTACATGACAATTTGGGTCCAAGGAAGCTTTCTTCAGGAGAGGTGTTACCACCACTTCCTTCAGGATCTAGGAAAATCACCTGTTTCCAAGGAGCACCAAACTATCCGTGCAAGGACCAGACTGATGGAATAAACACAACCCAAAATGAGGAATTTGGTCCTGGGTCCAAGCTACAGCATGAGGAATGCATACTCTGGACAATCCTCATGACATCCAAGAACTCTGAGCGGTCAAAGGTACTCCAGAAAACTGAAGGCCAGTGACCAAGAGCGGATCAGAAACAATGCCCATAGAGAGGCCGGTCTGATAGATGCTTTTCTATCAGCCACCTTAGTTGCAAAGACTCAGAAAGTTCATTGCACTCTATTTGCAAAAACACTTTCTGGACTTGCAGACAGGCTGGGTTGCACAGTCTGTCCACAGTGTGGAAGAGCTGAGCTGGTCGATTCTGAGTGGCAGTAATCTCCTCTGACAGGAACTCTGCTTTCTACGTGGTGATCGTACTCTCAACCTCTTGCCTCATGAATCAGGGACAAGGCTTAAAAATCACAGACAAAGACCCCAAATAAGGGACACATCTTAAAATTTTGTACTATTCACTCAGAAAGCTGATAGAATGAAAGGATTTGTGTTAAGATGCATTTTCTGAAGAAAACAAAGTCTGTAACTTTAATGATTGACATTATTTTGTGCATTTAATCACCACTGTTCTGTTACAAAAACACAAATTTTACGAGGACAGAGCAAAATTCTGAGGCAAAATCAGGGACATCCCTGAAAATCAGGGACAGTTGAGAGGTATACGGTGATTGCGGATTGATAGGTTTGATAATGATCCATCAATCTAAGGTGGTCGGCATCAAGGGCAGATTCCACCAGCAATGCTCTAACATTTGTCCCACTCCGATTTCTCAAAGTGCCATCAAACCATGGGGACCAAGGGTGAAGGGAGAGAGAATGAACTTAGACATGAGCAATGACATCAGGGCCATTGAGATGGCCATATTATAGAACCACCATGAGATCCTCTAGGTCACTGTTTGCTACTGGAATAATAGATGGGTCCAGGTACCACCATTAGACCTTCAGAGCTAACATCTCGTAAAGGGCAGTAATTGACCATCTCCAAAGGGGTCAGCCTACAAGGTGGGGCACCAAAATTGAACCTCATGGTATAATGATCGGACCATCTGACTGGTTCCACCCCCAGATCTGAGGCTTTGATACCCAGGAGAAAGACTAAGTCAAGAGAATGACCATGTTTATGGGTAGCAGTGGTAACTATCTGTGTAAGGCCAGAGATGACATTAACTAGAGGAAGTGTTGTCAAATTATGAGAGTTCATTGTGACGACCATGTGTTGCTGAGTAGAAGAAGTAAAACACAGTACAGACTGTTGGACCACATAGTGTTCCATACCATAGTATACTGGGACATACAATTCAGCTGCAGCACATGAGTAGGTGGGTAGGTTTACTGGTGCACATTTGATCATTAGCTATTTTTATGGCTTGGTCTCCTCTGGAACAACTAGCAAAAGAATATACCCAACCTTAATACAAAACAACTTACCTGCTTGGTATTGGTAGGTAGGTACTTGCAGCTCTCTCTTTACCTTTCTCTCCCAGCACTGCCAGATATCTAAGCAGCTATGCCACCAATGGAGGCCATGAAAGAGCTAGTGATTGTTTTGTTTCAGCAGTTTTACTTCATTTTCACACAAATACCAAATTAAATCATTCCCTGTGGGTCTTTGTATGTGGCCCCTTTTATGCATTTTATCACATTTATTCAAATATTTATAAATATTCAGAACTAATCATGACTAATCGAACCTTCTTGTGTTCCATTTCTTATCTAGTAAGGGTTAGAACTACAATGAGTTCTGCTAGCCCTAGCATTTATAGGATACTCCATAGTAAAAGTACAGTGGTTCCCAACATCAGGCACCTCTCATGTCAGTATCTTGAGCTTAGATACATAAAGACTAGTCAAATTACAGGTTTATTCCAGGAATACCAATAGAGCTAAAAGAATACACATTTTGCAAACATTTTCACAGAATTTACAAATATATAGATTGTGAAATTATGAATTTGGTAACATACAGATTTACTCAGCCAACTCTTTCTATAGTTAGACTTTTCTAAGCTCCTTCCAGGTAGGTTAATCATGGACATGATCAGGAATCTACATTTAAATGTGGCTGAATTTTGTCAGAATCTGAGCCTCTATAACTTCAAACTACATATTCAAATGTCATACAATTTGGTGTTCATTTAAACCTCCCTGCTGTAGCCCAGCATGACGATTATCAGGTTCTAACTGCATGAATGGCTGTGTTATGACCATATGAAGAACTTTACAAAGTTTCAAAAGTTATTTGAATTATTGTGAAATTCACCAAATTTTGCTAAAGTTTGACAACAGCAGAAATTGTTAACTTTGCTCAGTCCTATTACAGCACACTATTTCATGTAAATCCTTCATTTCAGTGGTTACCGTACAAAAGTTGATATTTATATCACTACATTTGTCTTTACCATTTTGTACACCATCTTTACCTCTCTCACATGTGAGATTTGAGGTCTTGTCCCAAAATGACTTTATTCCATCCCATTTGTTGCGTTCTCTATATGAAGCAACGTACTGACCTTATCCTGATACTGTAGTAACATCTATATGTTTTTTCTTAATTTTTTCACATAATTTCTGATATTTTGCTGTTAATTTTATTGAAGTCTGTCATATTTTATATTGTTATTGCTGTTTTAAAATGTGAGGCGCCTTGGCTATAGATAAGGCACCCATATAAATAAATTTATTATTATTATTATTATTTATAGGAAATTTGGCACATTACCTTGAAAACATTTGTTTTTTGCCAGCCTCTTGAATGAGGTAGATACATGGTTTATCTGTTGATGTTTTTGAAAACTGCCTAGTAACTGAATTCACCATCATAGTCATGAATATGTGCCCTTTAAAAGTATGCCATAAGTATCTGTTGTACCTTTAAAATCACTGACTGCATATGATGACTTGAGCAACCGATCACTGCCTCTTTAATAGGTACAGTGATGCTCAATGTCAAGCTCCTTCTTGTCTAATCATGCCAATCAGCATAGTCAGACACAAACTGGAAAGAATGGAAAGAACATTTGAGGGAGTAGGTAACAGATTTCCTTCTCTCTAGGTTGCTTAGTAATAAGTTAAATCAGAAGAATCTTCCTCTGATAGTGCTATCAGAACTATGATTTGTGAGAATGAGGAAAACTCAAACTCCTTACATATTTTTGACAATGTTTATTGGTTATAGTGCATTTATCACCTAAATACCACAAGGCCAATCTATCATGGCCTAGTGTGCCACTTCTAAGGGCTTGCGGTATTCAATCACTTCAGCACCGGGTGAGTAGTGAGCAGGTTGTCACATGCACAGCAAAACTGTATTATCTTCACAGTGCTGCTGTAAACCACAGCAGCACCAATAAGGATGATGCATCCAAGCTTGAATGATACTGTTACTGTCTGAGCAAGTCCAAAATAACGGAGTCCCTCTGCAGAAGTAAGCTGATTTATAGCTGCAGTCATTGACCATAATGGTCCTCTGACACTGAAGAAGTGGCCACTTGGCCACAAAATGTAGGCCTTGTGTATTTAGCTGATTAAGCACACTTTGTATAACCAATAAACATAGTTAAAAATATTTAAGGAATTTGAGTCTTCTTCATCTGCACAAAGCAATGAATGGGCAAAGCCTTCATTGCTAGTTGCTGAATTGCTATATGTTTCCAATTATTATGTCTATTCATCATGGATTCTGATAATAGTGTCACAATATGACTAAACAAGATGGAAGATGACACTGAGCACCACTGTACTTGGATCACCACCTAATCTACTGGCTTGTGTGATCTACAGACAGACTGAAGGAGGTGATCAGTTACAACCCAACAATCTGATAACCAAATTGGATCACTGAAAATTGGAGATTAGAAAAGGAATGTAAATTAGTCAAAATTAAATCCAACACCTCCTCATCACTAGTAGGGGACTTATCCATTTGTTTTAATGATGGAAATATGTGTGAATAAATAGGTAGTTTATAAAATTCACCTGTGATATCAACACATCCTACAAGCAGCTAGCTGCCAGAATCAAGTTCCCTTCTCCACTGCCAGCCATATAATTAACAGCATAATCTGTGTTACATGGTACTCTCATCTTTTCTTGGGTTTACGCAGTAGTCTGGGATAACTCTAGGAGTGTGCTCTAAATTTAGAAGTCCTTGTAGCCACAGTTCCCAAAATGTCACCTGGTCATCTCCTCAGTGTTCTCTGGGAGGCCCAGCACTCAAAGATTAGCATATCTGGTGTAATTTTCCAAATTTTCTACCTGCTATCTCAGAGCTTTATTTTTTAGTGGGAATTCTGAAGTACTAGCAACTCACAAGGCAGACAGGTTGGCTCTCTTGGCTTAAGTAACTGCTGCCTGGGCTTAACTTACCTTCAGTCTAGCACTAAAATCATCAACCTTCTTGTCAACAGCAGCAACTCCAGCAGTCTAGAGCTTGGGTAGCTCTTAGAACATCTTGAAACGCACTGTCTGGATGCTGCTTTCTTCTTGTGGGCCTGCTATTTTATCCTTCACACTTGGGCCACTTTCACAGTCTGGCCTTTATGCAAGCCACCTTCATTTTATGCACATCATCCTCATTTGTGCCAGTCTCTAGTGTTGTTTCTGTTGGTTCCTAATGTCAGAGAGCTGTAAATTTAATCAATGCTGTTAGGAAGTTATCCAGCACCAATATCACTGATTTGACCAGTCAAAAAAATTCAGAATTAAGTGTTAAAAATAAAATGTCTCAAAAGGAACACAAGCAGAAAACATTCAGCCTGGAGGCTGCAGACTGCACCTCACTGAGTATATGTTTATTGATGTGGACCAGATTTCTCATGCTTATTTGAAACCATTTACAGTACATATGGAGCCAGACATGCAATAAACTGTATTTATTTCACATACATTGTTATCTCTTGTTACAAACAAAAGCTTTTGAAAATCTTAATAAAAAATGTTCATGAAAAGAAAACACAGATGTCAACTAGTTCTCCTAAACACAAAACATTCATTACCACAAATCATGTTGTCTGGTAAAATAAGTAAAAAATTACATAAACATTAATGAAAAGTTTATATCGATACAAAGGTTTATGCAAAGGTGTCTAAGAGCCAGTAGACACTAGCCCATAATATTTCATTCTGTCATTCTAATAATAACTTATACATCCACTCAGTGAAATATTTTAATCTAACTTGGTTTTATACTCATTTTTATTGCTGCAGTGGGCATAGCCTTGCAGATGTCTTGCAAGCACAGTAGAGTAAAAGAAGCTTACCGGATACCAGGTGGACTTGTAAATTATAGAGGTGAATTGCAATCATTGCACCTTCAATGCACTATTTTGTCTGCTGGTCACTGGTGGAACATGACACTGGCCATCAAGTGCAAGATGATGGTTGAGCCCAGTGTGCATGTGGTAGGCAGCTTTCTGGACATGGCGGCCTGCACCATGTTTTTGGGTCTGAATTTTACCAAGTTCCTTGTGCCATTGGTATTTACAACATCTGTGCAGTACATGCAGCTCATCCTCTGGCAGGGGATTAACATTTTCTGTAGTTTAAACTTGCAGCTGGGGGCAGTGAGCATTATATAGTCCTCATGACACAAATACATACCTGACCAATTACCACATCCCTGTTTACCCTCATTTTACCACTGTCTTCCTTCTGCCCCAGTGAAAATGTGCTGTTAGCTCACATAGACATGTAAAACACCTCCTACTGCCATCTTCACCCTTGTCCTTTCACACCACTGCAACATGAAAGGCACTAAAAGCAGCTGCTGTGGCACTCCACCTCCTGCCTCCCACTGTACCATTATGCCATCGTCAACAATGGGGCAATCAATCATAATGACATTAGGATTACAGCCTTCCAGGGTGGGCCTTACAGTGAAAGTTACTACTCCATCATTCAGCGGTTGCTAGGTGATGTTTGTCTTGCCTGTCAATCACTGCTGTGAGCACTCTTCGGCAACTAAGTGAATGGTGATCATTTTTGCAGAAATCTAGTTCTGCTCTGCTGTTACATATAAACAGTTCCTTTATTTTCTCCACTATTTGTTTTACACCATACTTTGCTTTATGGTCAGCCACCCTGTGCAGTTGTGCAAATGGCAACATTGAAGACCTCTTACTGCAAAGCAGAGAATGGCATAAATAAAATCTAGGCAAATAGCCCCTTAGTGATACAGTCAGCACCACATAATATGGACATGGTTAACATGGATAATCGCTTTCAAGGACAACATCTTGCTTCTAAATCCAAAACATGCCATTGTAGTGTTATTTGTTCCTGGTAATGGACCTCAGCGCTGCCTACCACAGACAGTAAATTGCCAGAAACTGTAAGAAATTGAACACTGATTCACACACTGTTGTGTCAATTGAGTTAATTAATCAATGCCGTAGGTATTAATTAGTTTTCTTTATAAATAGCCATGTCCATCAATCCCCATTAACACCCTGCTTTACCTTACAATGGCTTCCTGTTGATGACCTGGTATCTCACTGGCTCATAATGTTGAGCTGCTCCGTCAGATAGAGACATTACCCAAGTGTAGCATGTGAGACATTGCCCAGTGCATTGAATCCCTAAATCAACTGTTTCAGATCTGCTGAAACAGAAGGAAAGCATTCTACAGCAGTGGCATTCAAACCAGAACCCGAAACAAAATGGAAATGAGATGGCAAGGACCATGAGATCGAGGAAGCTTTGTTAGTCTGGTTCATGGATGTCAAGCTATGGACACCATGGTCAGTGGTCAGTTTGCTAATGGAGAAAGCAAGCAGCTTACAGTTGCCTTAGGAAACTGGAATTTACCCCAACAGATGGCTGACTCCAAAGATGGAAGACCAGCACACATCTGCTTTCGCTATGCACTTGACGAAAAGTAAAATGCAGATGACATTGGAGCCAGCAGCTGGTTAGAGATGTGTTGCCTGGTTTGCTTTCAGGCTATGGTCTATCCAACATTTATAATGTGGATGAGGCTGGCCTGTTTTTCAGAATTATGTGGGCCAAGGGACAATGTCATTTAGAGACACAGCGTACTATGGGTCAAAAAGGCAAAAGAGCATGTATCTGTGATGGTCTTCGCCACATGGCAGGAATGGACAAATGCAACTGCTGATGGTTGGTAAGTCAGCTCAGCCACATTGTTTTTGGTGGGTAGCTCACTAACCAGTCATTTATAAAAATAACAGAACCTCATGGATGTTTGGTGAGATCTTTACAGAGTGGGTTAGGGGTATAAACAAGAAATCGGAATGAGTTGCACGGTGTACAGCGTGATTGTCATTGTTAGTTTTTCATCCACCAGCAACAATGGACATTGCTTAATGCAGACAATTGATGTTTACACTGAACAGTCCATGCTAAGCAGTGCACACTGTAGTATGTTTTCCTGATATCAGTGTGAAATTAGTAACATAGCCATTAGCTATTTGTTACCTTTCATGTTTAGACAAAGCTGCAAACATATTTTCCTACTCTGCAAATGCCAAGGCTTTACTGAAATGTTTGGACTGTGTAACCTTGCATCTTCCATGAGCATGCTATAGCTCAGAAGTAGACCTCAGAACATTTGTAAGCAATTAATACTGTAGCAAAACCTTAGGACTGTGGATTTCCATGTTTTAATCACAATTTAAAATACTTTTATAGGAGTCCAGTATTACAGTCTGTCTTTTTCTCTGATCTTGAATGAACATACTCAGTTCCCAAATCAAAAATAACTTACAACTAGTGAGAAAAAATGACAGCCTGAATTTGGTCTGTAATAGGGCTGGGCAAATGTAAATGACAACAGTGAAATTCTAATGAAATGTAACCTTTGCTTCCATGGAATGTTATGTAAAATGAAAGAAGATTTCATGAAATTCTGCCATAAATTGTGGAATGTTGCATGCATTATGGAATAAAGTGGTGAACTGTAGAAAATATATCTGGAACTGACTCTTTTGTTTTTTCATCTAGTAAGTAGAACTGTTGTAGCTGGGACTGTAATTGTGAAGTGTAACTGTGAAAGTACAGGATGCACTGACACAGCTGGGAGAAGACATTAACATAAACAAAGAGAAACAATCTTAGAGTAGACACAGCTCTAATTGGGAGACACTGATGAAACTGTGAGGAGTCCCAATTTAACTGGACTAGTGAGATACAAAGTCATGAAATTACAAAATACTTTGCATGGTTTTTACAACTTTGCATAGCACCAAGTGTCACTATGTATAGTATTTTGTCTGGCAAAGTAGGGACTTCAGTGCTGCTATACTGTGTGAATTTTTATAAAACATTTATAAAAGGTTGTAAAATTATAAATACCAACCACATTGTCACATTTCCATCCTCCTCCTCCATCTCCACAATTTAAAAGTGTTGCCCCCACCCAGCCATTATCTAACAACTTTGCCTCACTCCTGTTCAGGTGAAGTTAATGTTGAACAACCTGGTCAGAGCTAATATGGTTTGCAGAGCTTTTTGACTTCCATTGAGTATGCTATCTACAAGATGGTGGTGATGGCAGAACAACACATGTGGGTGTATTGCACATGTGCAGTCTGAGTCAGCAGCCATCTTGTGCAGCACACGCCTGTCACTTCCGAGTTGTGGAAGAAAAAGTGCCCCGTGAAGTGGGTGTTTTATGTGGCAGGCAGAGGAAGGGCCACATAAACACAACCACTGGATACTGTGCAAGAGCACTGTGAAAGGACACCAGACAGCGGTCTGGTCATGTGCTTTAACAGTGCTATTCTGAGATGATGATGATCATGTAATGTTCATGAGCTCTGCCCATACAACTATAAAATCAGTTGTCATGCATTCCCTACCCTTCTCCCACCCAGTGTCTGTGGTTCTATAAAATAACCCACCCTCCTCCTTCACCTACCCACCTTCCAATAGTATTAGTGATAGACTCCATTCTACCACCTTCTGGACCACCCATCACCCACCTTCTACCCATGCATCCCCAAAATGGATGCAAAACAAATCCCACACTGCAGTAACTGGCACAGCCCTGCCTCCACCTTGTTGCAGACATCTGAATGAAACTGGGATTCTGTTCTATAATAGTCACTTAATTAAATTCTCATTTGGCCACTCAGGTTACTACTATCTTCACAGGTTCAAACATTTTTATTCAATGAGCTTTAAGCTTTTATGATAAAATAAACAAAAATATGTTTCATATACATTAATTTCCATTAAATAATACATATTATGAGTTGGTTTCGAAAATCGAGGAAGCTGATAGGTTGAGAGGTCCTTGAAGCTGTGATTATGTCTTACTACAATCCCATGGCTTCAAAAAGCCTCTTGCCATCAGCATCCTTCCCCCCAGAAATTCATCTGATGGCAATGTCAGCTCTAATCTCTCACCAGAAATGGTTAGCCTCATGTTTTGACACTTGCACTCCCCGCCCTCAGTTCCAACCAGAACAACAACCAATTGCTGCTCATGGGAAAATTTAAATGTACATGGCATAAATCCACCAATTCAAAAGTTCATCAAAGCCACACCACAACAAGAAACCCTCAGCAGCTCGGTGGCAACCAGTACCTCCCTCTTGCTGTTGGATGAACCACGACTCATGCTACAGACAGCATGTACTACAGCCTTTGAACACAGCCCTGATTAGACCATGACACTGATCTCTGCCAAACAAATGCCGCTGACCATGGGTCACCATTACCCCTCATTCCACAAATAAAACATTGCCAATCTCACCTTCTCCCTTCAAAAGCCAGCCTGATACTTTTCTTGTTTTTCCTCAGTTCCAGCATAACAACACAGCACCTGGGGTACAGCACAGGCAATTAAAGATCATGTTTCTCAGCAGATTACACTTTGTGGGAAAAATCCACACATCTTCACCTGTCCCAGAGCAGGCAGCAGGACCAGATCAAATACAGGGCAAACACAGTTCAAATCCAGGAGTATTGCTGAGAGTGACACAGAGTTCACAACTGCACCTCTGTGAACTCCACTAACAACAACACCACCTATTGCCCAAAGCACTCCAGAAACTATTTTCTTGAAAGATACTTTCTAATGCCCCAAAAGGCATATTTAAAATGTTTTAAAGAGGACAGAAAATCATTTCTAATTGGCAGGTGCTTATAAAGTTCTTATTCTTAGACAGTATATGCATTCCCTAATTATTTAAGTAATAAAGATGACCAAGGGTTATTTGTGGTCTGTTAATCACCTTCTAGGGGTACTGTGGCACGAGGTGTAGCCTAGTGCCACACGCCTGTAGAGGGTGATTAACTGACCATTAACATAATCCCTGGGACTGCCTTATTGCTATTATAATAAAAATGTTTTAAACATTGTTAAACCTTGTTCAGCATATGGTTAAACTCTACATGTATGTTAATAAAATATTAACATAAGGCTCTTAGAATGTTTGTAGCCAATCAGAAATCTTCATTTCTCAGACCCTTTTATAATCACATTTAACTTTACCTGAATAAAAGTGGTATGAAAAACTGTATTATGCATTGTTTTGTTTTTATGGGCAGCATTCTGTTTGAAGTTCTCTTATGGAACCAGTAACTTGGAGGTTTAACCATGTCACAGTTTGTGTAAATAACTCGAAGCACTGATAGGTTAACATTTCATAATTAGCATTCTGTGCACAAACTGTGACATACAGTAGTAAAAACTCTGGAGTTGTTGGTTCCATGAAGAGAACTGTAATGGAATGATGTCCATAAAAACAAAATAATGCAAAATATTTTTTTCTTATCACTTTTCATTCAGGTATAATTAAATGTGGATAATTTAGGGTAGTGTATATCATTTCTGAGAATATGAACTTTATAAACAGCTGCCAATTAGCACAACATTCCTGTCTCCTTTAGAAGTTTTTTTTTTTTTTTTTTTTTTTACTGATAAACCTTTTTGCCAGTTCAATAACAAACATGCACTCCAGGGTGTGGTATATCATGGAATATTGTCACTTTTTAACATTATGTTTATTTTTTCATAAAAAGTTAGACAAAGTCAGCATAGAAGGAATGATTTGACAGATTTTAAATACAGTATACATTGAGGTCACCACTCCTTCTAATATAAGCATTCACCACTCCTCCTAATATACTCAATGGATCCATCAACTGCTTTGAGATACTTCCTTGAGGAGTAATCCTTTAAGATAAAATCCAAAGCACAGTATGTCAATGCCAGACAGCTGTAATATGAGCCCATGTGGGCATGGTATAGTCCTACAAAGTCTTTATATATACAGGTTTCAGTATATTCTCTTCCTTAGATGAGAAAAGGAGAAACGTGACATGCATTAAACAAAGAAATATGCACAAGTCCAATTTCATTTTAGATAGTATTTCTGTAATGTCTAAACAACTCCAACTTTTGTGGCATTAAGGTACTGATTGTTGCACTAAACAAAAAGGTTTTTAAAGCAGAACAGACTTAAAGCTGCTAGCATCATTACAAAACTGGAAACATTAGCTAAAGCATTGCACTTATAACAACAATCATTACTTAAATTTTTAAGTGCTGCTGACGCTTTAAAGAAAACTTCTTTGAAAACATAATATTTAGGTACAATTCAGCTTGCATTCCATGTGTATTTAATAGATAAGCCACCATTACTTATTGCTGAGAATTTAGAATGGAAACATGATCTATACCTTTTAGAGTTCATCTGTCTTTTGCTTACTCCCACTTCATGTCATAGTCTCTGTTGTGACATCACAATCTGTTGCCATTGGAGTAATTGTGATATCACATGTAGAGCATGATGGCCTCTGGTATGGAGAAAGCAATAGGAATAGATGAATTCTTCAGGAGCAAAGATCCTATTTTCATGCAAAATGGCCCTCAGTAATAAATAATGGGATGGAAATACAGAACTAATGTGAAGTACAAGCTGAACTGGGTCTAAATAACACTTTTAAAGTTGTCCTAATGGCGCTAGCTGCTCTTTAAAGTCTCAGTCAGAAAAAAGGTCAACACGACCACTGAGATAAGAAAGATTCAATTTGGGTGGATAGATTATTGCCCCAAACTTTCAGAGTCAAGAAAATATATATAATCTTACCTATGGGTTACTAGTAGCCAGGGTTCGACAAATCCAATAGCCTGACATCCCAGGCTATCACTGTGCAGTCAGGGACAAGCATTTGCACAGAGCTAGTTGTCCACAGACAAGTACTGTAGTGCATTAAAAAAACACTTTCTTTGCATTTCTTGGATCCTCAGCTGGACCGCCTAGAGTGCTTGCTTCTGACACCCCTAGTCCAACTGGTCCTGGTGGCCATGTGACTGCCTGGAGCACCAGGGACCTAAGTCACATGAGGACTCTGAGCCCAGGAATGAGACAGGCGGCGTTGCTGTGGTGTGGAGGCGAGCATGGAATAGAGGGCGGAAAGCAGCTGGGTAATGAGGGAGGAGCCAGAGAGTCATCAGAGGCGGCGGGGGGAGCTAGGGTAAGAAAATCTACTGGCCGTGGCAATGATTTTGGGGTTTAAAAGTAAGATTGAAGGTACATTCAAATTCTGACTTGAGAGGAAAAGAAGTAGCTCAGTCCCAACAGACCATGGGGAATGTACGAACACTGTGTGTCTGGTTGTTTGTGAAGATTTCTGCAAGTGTCACTGACTACAATAACTTATTGAAATTTGAAAGAAAAGATGAGAGAACTGAAAGGGAATGTGACTGTCTGATGGTGGTGAGCTTGGGGGTGGGGATGCACCAGCAAGATCGGATCTGCATGCCTTCATACTTCCAGTGTGATTGAAATCTGACCCAAAAATGGAACAAAAAGGAAAGTATAAAAGTATAAAAGAACTAAAATAAAAGAAAAGTGTGTTGGGCTGCAGGGTCAGGTACTAGAGAGTGGAGGAGCAAAGGTAATGTGTTACTGCTTGGCCACATGGATTTATGCTAGCTGCAAAATGACTGCATGTAGCATAGTGGCAATTGAGCAAAATAAAATTCAGTTTGGAAATAAAATTTTAAAAATTAAGAATTGGATACTTGAGAACAGAGGGCAAAGGTAACCTGTTACTATTGGGCCATCATGATTTATGTGCTAACAAAAGGCTCCAAAGGAGGAAGAGTGAGGGTTGGGCTTTGAGTTGCCCTGGGAAAACCAGAATTGATCTTAAGGCAAAAGCTGCCTAAGGACAATAAAAATGTGTGTGTTGTGGTCTGTGGAGTGGTAGGAAGGAAACTGTCTGTCAAGCATGTTGGGTGAGAGTGTGGCTGGTATGGGACAAACTGCAGTGTAAAAATAAAAGTAAGCATCAAAGCCACATGGTCTTGTAAATCCTTCTAGACATTGCTATATCTTCCCAAATCCCATCCCAATCATATTCCACTGCCTTTCTGTTACTCCCTGACTGCCCACCTTGCTTAATCTAAGCAGCGGCATCTGCAAATTAAGCATTACTTTTATTAATGTCTGTGTGTCCTCCCACTGCAGTTTACCACCAGTAAAAGACACCACACAGTGAGTGTAACAAAATAAGATTTATTAGCATCACAAAAGAAACACATCTGTGCTCGATGAGCAGGTGGAAGAGACAAGAAAAGAAATATGACTCTGACTTTAACATGTATTAATAATTTAACAGAAAATCATTTTCCTGTTTTCCAATAGCCTATATCTACAAAGTATTAATAATACAACCCTCCCAGACCACATACTTTGTTGCTACATAGTTATTTTAAAATGTTCCTTAAAATATAGCCTTCTGACAACGGACTATCACTGCAACACTTGGACTACCATTTTGGCTAGACCAGTTGCCCTGACTAGCATTAAATTTGAAATTTGTCGATCCCTGAGTAGCCACCATATAACATAAAATATAGACTAAGCCATCCATCTTCAGTACTGTTCATCTTTGGATGATGATTCTTTTCTGTCTCCTGTTCATGATCTCTGTGGATCTTGTTTCTGAGCCCATTTCATAGCATCCATAGCATCCATCGGGTCATAGAAGATGATAACTTTCCCCTAGAAGGCAATTTGAAATTGCTCCAGAAAGATCATGCCATGAGATATCCCTGCTTCCCTATGCAGGGCTCTGGCTCCATCAAATGTCTTCCTTTCTGTCTAGTTATGAAACTGACATCAGATTCAATAGGACTTCCTGTCCATCCTGCAGAATTATTCCCAATTGCCTTGCTGAGGCCTGCCTCAGAGTGTGATCTGGTATGCTTTTGGAAGTGCTCAGCTCAAGGGCAACATACTGTCCTAATTGTTGTGTCAGCCAGTCTTGAAGAAAAACAGCAGATGATCACCTTTGCAGCCCTCTGGGGAACCAAGAACTGTAAGATTCAGAGCCTTGCCTGGTTTTCTAAAGATTCCAGTCATGTTTTCAGGTGTGCATTTTCCTTTATAATAGTGGTTTCAGTTCTCATAGCTGCGTCAGCCCACTTTGTAGCTTCCACTGTCACCACTGACACTGATTCTATAATGGTCTCTATGTTGGCCATGTGGTTAGTGAGACCATCCAATTTATCAGAGATCCCTGCAACAGAGGTGATCAGTATATTTATTTTTAAGCCAAGAGATTGAAGAGTTTCTTTCTCCAGAGCTCTCTGTGGCATCCTCCTGATTGTTCTGTGTAGACCGCATGGCTGGAGCATCACTCAGATTCTTGGCTTTAGCTCCATCTATCTATTGTTATTCTTTTGTGGATTTACCATCTTATGCTTCTGTTTATCCCACACAGGTTCTTACTATTTTGAGTCACAAATGCTTTAAAATGCCCAGTTTAAGCACTTTATAAGTCCCTAGGAATTGCTGAGAAGTATCTAGTAGCAGCCATCTTGCTCAGGCTCCACAGTGCCCCCCCTGGATATCGTCACTTCTTGGGTGTTGGATGTACTTGGTTGACAGTCTCATGCCCAACCACCCAAGTCATGACAATATCCCATGATTTACCATACCCTGTCCTGCATGATTGCTTAATTATAACATAAGTGTAAACAAAATCCAGAAGTGGGTTGCCATCTGGGAACAAGTGACCATCAAACAGTGTGGTTCATGATAAATTCAGCTCCAGAGTCAAGCCATACAAAAGTGAGGGTACTGGACTTCAGGAGAGCTGACTTTGGCAAGATGGAAGAGTGCCTTAGAAAAGCACTAGCAAACAGGCTAGAAGGAGGGTGGAGCAACAATGGGAAGACATCAAACTGCCATTGCCTGAAGCAAATAAACATATCAAAATGAAAGAAAAAGCCATTATGGTTCTCAAAGAGGTGGTGGAAAGTTAGGGAGAAAAAGATAGTATCTCGGGAAATATAAGGAAACACAGAAGGAGCAGGACAGAGAGCTGTATCAGTTAAGGCAGAAATAAGCAGGAGGAAGTCAGAATAGCAAAGGCCCAAACTGAGGAAAAGATAACCAACTTGGTTAAGAAGGGGATAAAACCTTTATAGGTACATCAGGGAGTGTAGAAAACAAAGGGAGAGATAGTGAGGCTGAATAGAATGGACGGTGGGGGCGAGAGGACAGTGAAAAAGCAGAGATACTGAATGAATACTTCTGCTAAGTGTTCACAAAAGAGGAGGAGGGAGGTGCTAATCCAATTAACAGAAACACTTTGATAAGGGGGTCGATCCCAGTGTTTTATAGAAGAAAGGGTTCTGAAAGAACTCCTAAAACTGAAGATGGACAAAGCAATGGGGCCTGATGGAATTCACCCCAGAATTCTAAAAAGAATTAAGAGGAGAACTAGTGAAACCACTGGCTACCCTTTTAACAAATCATGGGAGGGTGGTGTGGTGTCTGAGGACTGGAGGAAGGCAGATGTGATTTCCCTTCACAAAAGTGGGACCAAGACAGAGGCAGGAAACTACTGACATGTCCGTTTGCCCTTTGTGGTAGGGAAAGTGATGGAATCACTTCTGAAGGAAAGAATTGTTGAGTACCTAGAGGCCAGTGGGGCACAGGACCCAAGGCAGCATGGGTTCTAGGGACAGGTCATGTCAGATGAATCTAATTGATTTCTTTGACTGGGTGACCAAAGTAGTAGACCAGGGAGGGCTGTGGACATGGCCTACCTAGACTTTAGCAAGGCATTTGACACAGTCCCACACAAAGATTAATTGTTAAATTAACCAGCCTGGGAGTGGGTCCCAGGGTGGTAGCCTGGGTAAAACATTGGCTGGATAGCAGGACACAGAAGATAATTAAATGGAGTCCACTCTGAAGAAAGAGGGGTTACTAGTAGGGTACTGCAGGGCTCAGTACTGGGTCCAGTCCTTTTAATGTCTTTATAAGTGACATTGCAGAGAGTCTGCAGGAAAAGTATGCCTCTTTGCAGATGACACAAAGGTCTGCAACAGGTTTGATACACAAGGAGGCGTGTAAAGGATGAGAAGGACTTGGCAAGTTTGGAGGAAAGGTCAGAAGCATGGCAGCTTGATTAATGCAAAGAAGTGCAAAATAATGCACTTGGGAAACAAAACCAGGGAAGATAACACAATGGGTGGAGGAGGTAGTCACAACAACAAAATGGAAAGGGACCTGAGGATAATCATATCAGATGACCTTAAGGTTAGCAAGCAATGTGAGAAGTCAGTAGGGAGGGTTGGGGTATACTGGGATGTATAGGGAAAGGCATCACCAGCAGAAAACAGGAAGTTGTTATCCTTCTGTACAGACAGTTGGTGAGACACCATCTGGAGTACTGTGTCCAGTTCTGAGATCCCATCTCTGCAAGGACATAGACAGGATAGAGGCAGTCCAGAGGAGGGCAACTAAATGGTGCAGGGTCTGCAAGAGAAGCCATACGAGGAGAGACTAAAGGAGTTAATATGTACACCCTTGAGGAAAGGGAGGGGGACATGATAGAAACTTTAAGTACCTCAATGGAATCAACAAAGTCCAAGAGGAAGCATCTTTCAGAAAAAGATGTGCAATAACAAGGGATACAATTTTAAGGATAGAGAGGGCAGGGCAATGTGAGGAAGTACTTTTTTCACAGATTGGATGTATGGAACAGCCTTCCTGAGGAGGTTTTGGGGTCTAAAATTGTGGAGAATTCAAGAATACACGGACAGGCATAAGGAAATTCTTGTGGAGGGTAGGAAGAAATAGCTATTGGTTAACTAGGATCTGAAGCTTATCCTGTAGGTAGGGAAATGGGCAGACTAGGTGGGCCAGTGGTCCTTATCTGCTGTCAAAGTCTATGTTTCTATGTTTCTAAAATACCTGAGTGCAGCGAACTGTGCTGGTTGCTGCACCATGGAACCTGATTTTGGGGATTAGTGGTGGGAAGGAGATGGGTGATCTGAGGGTTGTCTGGATGGCAGGGAAGGATTCATCTCTTACTACTGGTTCATAAATCCATTCAATTTGTTGGCAGAAAATTAGCACTTGGCCAACCTTGTCTGCCTAGATGTTCCTGTCTAATCTTTCTCTGTAAACCTTAACTAGTCTCTCCCCCGCTGTTTTCTTATATACCCCTATGTTTCCAGTTCAATTCAATTCAATTTTATTTTTACAAGGATGCCACCATTGAGGTACTCATTTGCAAGGTGGTCCTGGATGGACAACACAAGGTATAATAAGGAAACACAGGTACAATTCAAAATTAATACAATATCAAAGCCAGCACAACAGATACACAGTATAAAAGGCCATAACATGAGTGCAATATTATTGTCTGAGAAATTTAGCTGATAGAAGAGAAGATAAGGAAGATAGAAAAGTTTAATGGTGGGGGAAAGTATGGGAAAGTGGGGTCTTGAGTACTGTGATGGGGTACTATGACAGAGAGAGGGAAGGTGGGTGCTCATGGGCTAGAGGATGTAGGGAGGGTGATCAAAGGCTAGAGGGTGTACAGTAGGGAGAGCCAGAGGTTGTTGAGAGGGATAGGGGATAAGTAATGAGAGAGGAGACAGGGAGCCAGAGGCAAACTAAGAAGGTGTAAGTGCCATACAGGACCTCATAGGGGAGGGGTTAGGAGTAGCATTGGCAAGTCTCCTTTAGCAGGGTTTTAAAGGGGATTTGATGGAGGATAGTCTGGCAAGGTAAGTCAACTTTAAGATCCTTTGGAGTGAGGTCCACATGGTGGGTAGGAATGACTGATGGAGGAGGAGACAAACTGGTGTTCTAATCTAGGATACATCAAGCAGTATGAACGCAGATTTCTGAGAGGGTACTTACATGGCATAAATTTAAGGATATTTGAGATGTACTAGGAAGATTCTTAGTGAGGCATTGAAGGTCCAGATAGAGGATTTGTGCCACTTTCTGGTAGCTAAGGAGGTCCAGCCTAACTTGGCATGAGAGCAAACAGTGCTGAGTTTTATACTGGGAGTCAGTTACAAATTTTAAGGACCTATGGTACAGTAAATTCAGTTTAGCAAGTACTGTGTTGGGACAGTTGCTATGTAGGAAATCAGCATAATCTAAGAGGTAGGAACGTAGATTGTACTAGCCTTAATTTTATGTGAATCAGTGAGCAATTGCTTAATGCAGAAAAATAATCTCAGTCTTTATTTTAGTTGTTTAGAAAGCTCATCCACATGAGGGATAAACGACAGATTGAAATCCAACCAAAAATTTAAGCACTTACATTTTGCTACTATATCCAGGGTTTCACAGAACATAGTTGTAATTCCAAGGTGGGCAGTAGGATCTTAAACTGAAGTAGCCTTTGATGAAGGTGAGATAAACATTATTTTGGTTTTCTTAGCATTGAGGAGCAGTTTCATATGAAGCAGGGTTTGCTGTAATGTGTTGAATTCTTGTTGGAGAACAGCACATGCAGACTCAGGAGTCAGATGGTCAACATAAAGGACAGTATCATTCACAAATAGATGAACACTGGCAGAGCTGATGTTATGGGCTATGTTGTCGATATATATTTGAATAGCCAAGAGCCTAGGATTGAACCTTGGGGACCCTCTGAGGGGGTTTACTTGGAGAGGTCACCTGTGATTTCACCAGTTGCAGTCTACCAACAAGATAGGAGAAAACCAATGTAAGGCAGTGTCATCTAGCCCAATGTTTTTCAATAAGGTCAGTGATAGATCATGGTCCACCACACCAAACACTTTACTTAGGTCAAGGAAAAGCACAACTATGTGATTGTTGGTGTTCAGCAAGATTTGTCAATCATTGGTGACCTTGGCTAGTGAAGTGACCGTACTGTCGGTTTGGCCTAAAACCTGATTGAAGGGATTTAAAGATTATGGCATTCTAAGAAATTCTTATCTGGGGATTTACTAGTTTTTCAAGAAGTTTTGACAGAATGGGTAGTAAGCAGATAGGTCTGTAGTTGTTTAAGTCACACAGGTTGCCTGATTTAAACAGGGGGATAACATGGGCTGTTTTCCATACTGTGGTAATAGTCCCTTGACAAAGGACATATTGAAAAGGTGGGTAATTGGAGGTGCTAGATGGTAGTACCCATTTTCGGTAGGGTGGGATCTATTTGGTCAGCCCCTGCACCTTTCTTAATGCTAAGGTGCTTAGCAGATCTTCGATCTCCTTGAGTGAAACAGAAGAGAAGCTAAATTTAGCAGGACTGATGGGGGTGGTGGTGAGGGGCCATGAGTAGTATTATCTAAATACTGGTTAAGCTTGCTTAAGGGAGGAATCACAAGGAAGGCCTGCTGTGGTGAAGTGGTCACTGAAGGCTTCTAAGATGCCCATTTTATTAGTGTGAGTAAAGTCCTCTAGGGTGATTTTGAGGTAATGAGTAAGAAGAATTATATCCTTCTACTTCATTCAGAATCTGCCAGCATTTGGCACTGTTATTCATGAACTACTTAAGGGCACTTTGAAAGAATTTAGTTTTATGATCTGGTAAATTTAGTGCAATGATTTCTAGACTTTCTGAATGCTGCCCAGTCAGAATCTGACTTTGTTTTCTAGCCTTTTCCATAAGGCATCCCTGTTGCATAAAGCTATTTTTAAGGTGCTGTTGAAACATGGGCAGGATTTTTCTAGCCCTGCTTTTAACAAAGGGTGCATGGGAGTTGATTACATTCAGAACTAGTGCTTGGGAAATTGCATAGGCTTCAGAGACAGTAGGGTGAGGTAGAAATCCTGTCATCTAATCCTATTAAGATCAGCCAGGAAGACAGGAGGGATAAATTTGTGGTAGTTGTTTTTATATGTGTACCCTGGAGCAGAGGCAGTTTCTGGAGTGAACCTTACATAGGCAATTGCCCTGTGGTCACTGACATCGTTTGTAAAACTCCTACATGTGAGATTCTATGAGGTTTGTTAATGAGGATTAAGTCCAGAAGTGTGCTGTGTGCAGGGTTTTTGAAACTGGGATGGGTCACATCAGAGATTTGCTGATGTAGACCAAGTGCATCACAGAAGTCCCTCAGTGGTGAGGAACAAGCAAATTAAGGCCACCCAGAATAATTGTTTCATTGTCAGAGGGATCTAGCAGGCTACACAGGTGATGTAGCAACTTAAGGCCACCGAAAGGGGTCTGTAGCAGCCTATAACATTGATGGAGTCAATTAACAATATGGAGATTTTTAGGCTGAGACATTCGTATTCCTTGGTCATACAGAAGGAGTCGATCATTGTAGCAAAGAATTTGTCTTAACATATATTGCAATCCCATCTCCCTAGTTGGTCTATCAGCTCTGAAAATGTTATAAGAGGGATGTTGATGGATTGATCTGGGTGGAGCATTTCAGCCATGTTTCTGAAATAACAGTACATGCATGCAACTCCAGCCCTGTACCAGGTCGATCTTTTCAATACACTGCATGCGTTGATGTGCAGGAGGCTGATGCCTTTAGCTTGGGTAGGTTGGCAGGGGCAGCGACAGGAGAAAAGGGCACTGGTTTTAACTCCACATTACCAGAGCAGAGTAGCAGCAAGAGAGTAGCTTTAAAAATCTGGTATTAGCACTTTGTATAAGAGTTGTCTTGAGCGCTTGCAAGGGCATTGTTAGGCATTGTTGCCTTGATGGCAGAGTGATAAGGATAAAGGGATAGGGCATACAGACAACATGTACCGTATGTATAAAGGAATGGAGCTTCATGGTTGTGGTCTCAAGTTCGAGCAAGGTCAATAACCTTGCAGAGATAGTTCCAGCATAGTGGAACTGAAAGATAATGCTCTTCTTAGACAAATGTGTCTGAGTGTAAAGTACATTGTGGGAGTTATTTCTGATGGTGTTAGATTTTGGGATGAGGTGAACTGTTGAGTAATGGGTGCAGAATTGGGCTAGGAAGAGGAGAAGACTGAGCTGCATGTGAATGGGATAGATTTTAGGTTGTTGCACCCTATATTGAGGTTAAATAATAAAAAAATAAAAGGCACTATTTTCACTACTCACAGAGCACTTGCCCTTTAAGGGATACGTGTAAGCTTGAATGGAAAGGGGCAGGACCAAGGTGTATTTAATAAAGGACAGGGGCAGGAGGGTGTGAGGGCCAACAAATCACACTGAAGCAGCTTGCAGGCTCTACAGGTCTTGCAGGAGCAAGTAATTTAAAGTTGAGGGCTGTGGGCTATAGGCTGGGCTTACTAAATTTAATTGTAAAGGTTCCTGTGATCAAGCTGCTGCCCAGAGTTAAGCTGAGGGATGTAGGGCTGGCTAACTATAAATTAAAGGTTCCTATAGTTGAGCAGTTTATCCAGTGCATACTTGAAACCCATGACTGTTTTTGTCTACACCACTTCTGCTGGCAGTCTGTTCTTGCATCTACCACCCTATCAGTTAAATAATTATTTCCTTACATCTCTCTCTTAATCTCTCCCCTCCAGTTTCCTAGCCTGCCACCTAGCCCTGGTGCTCTTAAACCTTTGAAAGATATTCAGTTACTACTCCTGTTCACCCATGTGGGTACTTACAGGTCTTAGTCATGAAACTTCTTCCTTTCCTTTTCCAGGGTGTACATGTTGCTATTCAATCACTCCTCATTCAGCTTCTTATGCAACCTCTGCATAATTTTTGTTGCCCTCTTCTGGACTGCCTCCCCTGTCTATGTTCTTTTGGAGGTCTGACCTCAAAAACTGTACACAATATTCCAGGTTGTATCACTAGCAACCGCATAAGTGGCAACACTCACCTCTTTCTCCTGCTGGAGATGCCCCTCCTATGTACCCTTTGCATCCCAATAGCCTTACCCGCCACTTTGTCATGCCGCCTGTTACTTTGAAGTCATCAGATATGATAACACTAAGGTCCCTTTCCTTTTACAGGTGCAGTCATATTGGCTTTTGCTAGAGGTTGTTGTTTTAACTAATACTAATTTCTGTTGGGAGATTATTCCACAGATCACCAACTCTATTAGAAAAGAAGAACTTGCACTTGGTAGAGTTAAATTTTCATCCTGGTAGTTATATAACAATTATCATATTTCTATTTATTATTTAATGCAAGAAACATAACAGATAGAATAAAGGATGAGGTAGAGTGTGGTATGAGAATTTCCGCACACCTAAGGTGTGGGTTGCTACATAAACCGAGGAAGAAGCCCCACGGGGTTTATTAAAGCATCCCATACTGAGGCTGTCGCGTTAAATTCTCATATGCACTTCCCATCTTTTATTTCATATAATTTCTGGTGAGCATTTTTTCCAGCCTGATCCTGTGTCACAAACAGAGGCACACACACAATACACACACACTTTCTCTTTCCTCTCACTGCCTCTTCAGTTCAGCCTTTGTTTTTGTTTTTGCTTGTTTTTTACGTACAGTTTCCAATGACAATCACCCTTCAGTAGCACTGTAAGCAGTCAATCATGGTCCCATTCCTGCTTGATGTGTTTGTCCCAGTCGATGAACAGCAGGATCAACTAGATATAATGTTTTATACCTTCAAATAAAATGCAGGAGATAAACAGTGAAAAAAGTGTTTTAGTGGAACCAAGGACAAGGAGTGTTTCTCAGTCCTCACTGAGAGAGATATAGAAGCCACCATGTTAAAGAACGGTAAAGCCCCCCCCCACACACACACACAGAAGGCAAGAGCCAATGATGGAGCACTCAGTTTTGACTGACAGTGCATGTGTTTGCTATAATAACTGGCTGGTTCGAACAGCAAATATCAAGTGGCTAAGCTCATTGAAAAAATTACTCACCATTAATTATATAAAATAAAATGCATGAAACAAATAATACTACACAGAATAATAATATCATTAAAATAGCTTTTCAAAATCTATGGCATGGCAAAGGAGAAAATCATAACTGACAAGGAAAATTAAAGAATCAAAGACTATAGAGGAGAATACACTTTGAGAACAGCAATGAAATGTAACTTTTACTGCAGCTCATACTGGATATGGCAGTGTTAGTGAGTTTTGCAGGCTCTGTCACACACCACAAAAAGTAATGCACCAACAATGCTTGCCAACAGCACCTGCCAAAAGTAAGATACAGTTAATTCATATTCATTGAGACCTCAAGGCTCATTCCATTTGCAGTCTGTTTTACTTTATGCAAATACCAGCTATAGGAACCAAACTGGTTTTGCTGAATAAGTAAAACAAAACTTTTTTCAGGCTCCAACTTGAACACAAACCTAAGTTAGCTCTTGTACATTTCTCTCAGTCTTATGTCAAACCCCTTTAAGGGTTCAATATAGATCAGACTTCACAAATCTTCTTTCTTGCAGACCACCTCAAACTCCTATGCAGTTCTTGGTACCAGCTGTTATATCCACCAGAATGCACTGAGTCAAGGCTACATCCTGCCTTAACAGATCCAGCAATACCATCTGGGATAAATTAGTGCATTCGCTCAGCTTGCCTTATCATACTTGTGTACCACTGTATATGTGGGACAGAGCAGGTGTGGAGAACTGTCTTAAGACATCAGCAGGAATCTGCAGATAGTCCACAGGAGATTTTGCCGGGGACACCAGTCAAGGCATTCTTTCTTATCTGGAAATCTATCTAGCATGGGTTAATCCACTGTACATTCAGTATTTCAACTACTTCTGTAGTAAAATGCTTAGATACCCTGTGTGGGGAAGACAGAGTCACATTAATTCATAGCTGACCCAGGTTGATAATTGGTAAATATGCTGAATTTGCTTGGATTGTACCATAGTCTCTCCCTGTACAGTAGGTAAAACATACATAGCTAACCTGTATGTTAGGTGCTCTTGTTAAGTTCACTGCACTGTACCAAAGCCTTATCTAATCTAGCTACTCCTTCATAGCTAGTCTGTGTTCTTAAGTGTGCTTGTTAGGTTTGCTTGTGTTGTACCATACCCTAAGCCTATATAGGTGACCCCTATAAAGCTAACCTTTATTGTTAGTGTATTTATTAAGTTTGTTTGTGTGACACCATAGCCTCACCCAATCTAAGTGACCCTAATTAAGTTAGCCCATGCTGTTAGTAAGTGTGCCAGGTCTACTTCAACAATTACTCTATCTGAGTGACTATATATAGGTAGGCCAGCCTAAATGTATCATAAGGGTACTAGAGAGGTAGGAGAAAACTACTTAGTATCAGACGTCCTCACGGTTATCATTAGGATCTGTATAGGGAAGAGGTTTGAGGGAGCAAGTCAGTTGTAAGGACAGTGTTTTTTTTCTCCAGGATTATGCTTTGGAGAAGGAGGCACTGCCCTTCTGCAGAACTTTGCAGAGCTGAATTCTCATCTGATAGCAGCAAACCCATAGCCCCCACCCCTAGTCTCCCAGAGGCCTGTTAGTTCAAGCTGTGAAGAGTAGTGAGAAGGGGAGGGAAGGGTGGCAGGGCAACCACAAGCAGATCACCCAACCTCACATCATCCCAAAGGTAATTTGCTTTGCACCTCACAACTTAGTGGTCTTTGTTAGAGGTGTTCCCAAACTTGGTGGCAATAACTGCTTCATCCATGAAAGGACCTTTGTACATTTTAGTGTGCAAGTATATCTCTCAAAATTGGCAGCCATTAAATGGCAGCCTTTTTATCTGGCGCTCACTTCAGCCAGCCCATTATTACTTCATAAAACAAGTCTCTGGATAAACTATTGTTCAACCACTTTGAAAATCAAAATGCTTATTGCAACATCAGAAATCAACATTACAATACATACATACCATATTAAATTATACAATTAAAATTGCATCCAAGGATTCAAAATTTTAAATTGCATACACATATTAAAACAACAGCAAAAAAGAAAATGAAAATACAAAGACACCTAAAAGGTTCCAATCTTAAAACAATACATCATTTTAGGTTACATTGCACTGAGTAAGTCTTACTTATTATAGTGACTACTTTTGCTTTGTACTCATTCTAAATTTCAGCTTCTTCTGTTTGACTACTGCTGCCAAGAACTTTGCAGATCTGTCTATTTCATTTGGGTACTTGGATGTAGCAGCATCAATACAGGATCATAATTTGCTTGAGCATATTTGTTCAAAAATACGAACAGGTATTAATTTCTTGCTTGAGTACAATGGACAGATGGAAATAACATGAGATATGGTTTCAACAAATCATCTATTACAAGGACATAAATTATTTGGTTTATTATGATCTTTCCATAAGTGCATCGAAGGAGAAATCAGCCATGCCGTCACTACCAAAACAGCTACTAATTGGCACCAAGCTAATATCAGACAAACCTTCAGTTTTAGAGGAATTGAACTTGCATTTTGCCTCAGCCAAGAATGTTTTTCAAAATATCTGCCTCTGCAGTGCCACCCATCTCAACCCCAACTTATTGAACCCACCTCCAGCCATCCTACATCTTTTTAACTTTCAGCAGGTCACTTATAAAGAGGTGGAACACTTATTCCTCAAACTAGATCATAAAAAAGTGCAGGTGCAGATAACCTAGAACAACTCTTCCTAAAATTAGGATATCCTGCACTCAGAATCTATTATGCACCTCTTTAATCTCTCCATCACAAATTCTGAGGTTCCCTCTATCTGGAAGACAGCTCACAATATTCCCTTACACAAATTAGGAGACAGGAGATTACATCATAACTACAGACCTATATCTATCCTCCCTGTGTTAGCCAAAGTATTAGAAAAGCTGATCCACAACCAACTAAAAGACTACAGTATTTGGAGCCACACTCCCTTATCAGACCTTTACAGGCAGGCTTCTGTGCATGGCACAGCACCATTTTCACACTGGACAAAGTCACTAATGACTGGCTCTCTGCCCTAGACCTCAGAGAAACTACTATTGCCCTCTTTTAGACCTCAATAAGGCATTCAGTACTGTTGACCATAGTATCCTGCTTGTCAAACTTGCTAAAATTGGACTCAGCCTTAATGTGGTCCAAAGGTTTCACTCTTACCTCACTGATAGGCACCAGCAAATAAAGGTAGCGGCCTTACCTCCACCTGTGCCTCTATCCATCAGATGTACCACACGGCTCCATATTGGTAGAGATGTAGCAAAATTACATTTAGCCGTTGAAATTCCCACAAAATTGGCAATTTCACGGTGAAATATTTTGCTAAAATCTGCCATTACACAAAATAGTTTGCAGATTCAGGTTGCAAAATTTCACCTGCAAAATGTGAAATTGCACCCAAAATGGTGACATTTCGCCCACAAGTGGTAAATGTTGTCATTTCACGGATGAAACATTGCCATTTTGGGTGTAATTTCACATTCCGCTGGTGAAATATTGCATTATTACCTACAAAATATTTCACAAATGCATGAATTTTGTGAAATATTTTGAGTAACAAAATTATTCAATTTCACCGATCTCTATATATTGGGCCTTCTACTGTTCATCATTTACGATAGTCAATTAGGTCAACATATCATAAATGACAAATTACGTTATTATGCAAATGATATGGTGCTTTTACCCTAAATCCAGACCCTACTACAGCCATGACATCCCTCCAGGATAACTTCAACCTACTCCAACATGACCTCATCAAAGCTAAATTACTACTAAATGCATCCAAAACTAAATACATGATATTTTTACTAAACTCATGTCCCAAACCTCCAACATCCCCTACATACTCTTAACAATGAGTATATTCAGGTTGTACATACTTTTAAATACCTAGGATGTTCCTGGATAACAAACTCACTTTCATGCTCATATAGATGCTCTGTCTAAAAACTAAGGCAAGAACTGGGCTTCTTCCTCTTAAATAGGTTCTGCCTAAACCAGAAAGATAATAAACTCTTGATGCAAGCCACTTTTCTGCCTCTACTGGACTATGGTGATGTTGTATATAGAGGTGCCTCAACCACACTATTAGGTAACCTTGGCGTACTTCATAACAGAGCCCTCAGGTTCATTAGCAATGCCCCCCTTACAATCATTGTCTGCTGTTCAAGGCAGTAGGTGGGACATCATTAAGTTTCAGAAGACTAAGACACCTAAATACTTGGACATTTAAGGCATTACATGGCTCCCTGCCTAGCTATATCTCCTCGCATGTCTGTATTGTACAAGGCCCTTACACTCTTAGAATGTACAAAGCAATCATGCTGAAGATCCCACGGCACTTCTCTATGTATGGGAAAATGGTGGCAGAATTGTGGAGAACCCGGACAGATCAGAATATATTTTGGGGCTGCCAAATGCTACTCCCTTTTGGCATGCGGTGGAGAGGGTCCTGCAAGTAATTCTTTTGAGAATTTGCTTTTCTGATAACTTGGTCTTACTTCAGGTATTTCCTTATTTTACAATCTTTCAAGGTGTCGAGCCTGCCTTCTATTATTATTGATATTATGTGCAAAAATGCTCTATCTAAGCTTTGGTTATAAGACAAGATACCAACAGTGGAAGGGTGGTATCAGGTTTTTCATTTGTATATGAGCTGAGAAATGTCATTATAAGTGTCTTGATAGGCAGACAGTTTGTAGTGATTATTGGAAACCTTGGATAAATTATCAGCTAGAGGTTGATCCTGGTTTTGTGCCATAAATAGTTGGGTATGGCATTGCTGGCATGGAGTGCCCTCATCTTTAAATATAAGTTCTGTAATTTTCTATTTATGTAACTGGTATCTTTGAACTTTTTAAATGTTTGTCTTTACTTACAATTCTTCTAGGCCTTATTGGAAAGTCTTAGAGTGCTTCCTGTTAGATACTGGTCGTAGGGTTGCATTGATTTGTTTTCTAAAACTCTTATTGTATGTGTACTGTATTTTGAACTGTTCAAATTCTGGGTTTGATGCTCCCTTTGGATGTTTTTTTATGTGTTTATTATAAAGAATATTTCAAATTCTAATAAATTATTATTACAAAAAAAATACTGGAAAATGGTGTTTAGTTGGGCCACTGCAGCAGCATGGAATACCTTCCAGAAGCAAGCCAACAATCCACTCTCATTTGCCCTCTTTCTTTCACTCCCTCTAAAACAACACTGCGTTGACAAATGTGATTGTACCTAACACTTTGCACTTCAACCTGACATATTTTTTACTGCCATCCCTTTGACCCAGCTGTGCTTATATACAGTAGTAAGGCTAGTTCAACCCTAGAACTTCCTGTTATATTCACATTTTGACTATGTCCTACAGTACTATGTGACCATCACTGTATACAGTGCACAGTGGTATTCCCAGGATGAACCCCACTTTTAAAGCACTCTGCAGTATCCTGCAGCAGATCTACTGAATAAAACAATGTAATTTCAATGACAATTAGTCCCTTTTGTCATGCAGGAAGCAGAGGCATTCACTTCATCCTGGCAGTGTCACATTTTCCTGAATGACAAAAGGACTAATTGCCATTGAAATTACAATGCTTTATTCAGTAGGTCTGCTATGCATTCTGCACAGTTCTGCAAAATGCTGCAGAACTGTTTTCATCCTGGGGATGCCACTGTATGCATCTCCTTTTGAACTAATTTTAGGTACTATTGTAACTATTTGTATCTTCTTCTGGCTGTGTGTATGTACTCCTACTTGAACACTGGATTTTATGTATTTTCACAGTTGTTATTTTTGTCCTACCCAGGACCTCCTTGTAAATGAGCTTGCTCAGTGGAGCCTTTCCTGGCAAAACAAAATGAAATGAAATGACAAATGACAGCTTTCACCTGACATGAGAGGGGTCCATCATGGTGGGGCAGACATTTAACATCTACATTAGACAGTTAAACTGACTGCAGAGGGCACTGAGACTAGGGGAAGCATGGTACAGGGAGTGAGGGAGGAGAACCTAGCTAGTGCTCCCTCTATACTGGGGAATGGTAACAGTAAGGAGGATAAGAATAAGGCTGAGCTTCAAAAGGAGTAGTGGAAGGGGCAAAGGGTGGAAGGCTCTCAGAGTCTGTGTGCAATAGGAAAAATAAGAAAGTAAGGTGAATGAGAAGGCATGATCATTTAGGATTGCAAAACAGCAAAAGAGGATCCAGAGCAAGTTTAACGGAGGTCTGTATTAATATCAGGAGTCTGGTAATAAAACAGTGAGCCCCAGACATTGGTGGCAGACACTGAGATGGACCTCATAGCTATCACAGAAACTTGGGTTTGAGAGAATAATGACTGGGACTTATCAGTCCCAGATTACAGAATTAAGACAGGATAGAAGGAAAGGCAAATGTGGGTGTGGCCCTATATGTCACGGAGGGCATAGAAGCTGTGGAGGATTGACACATCAGGGAAGCCGAGGAAACAGAGTAACTGTGGGTTCACCTCACAGCACCCTCAGGCAAAAAATACAGTTGAAGGTGAAATATCAACTACCAGAACGAGGGTAGCAGAGAGACAGAGAGCTCAGAGAAGAGCTGGCAAGGTGAGTGAAGAAGGGAGATGTGGTGGGATTGTGGTGGTTGGAGATCTGAACCAGTCAGCTATTGACTGGGATGTTCTAGCAACCAGGTGCACCAGAAGTCAGGCTCTGTAGGATATATTGAAGGAATGCCTGCTTTGTGCAGTTAGTTAAGGAACCCACTAGACAGGTGACCATTCTTAATGTTGCCCTCACTAACTCAGAGACTGTGGGTGGAGTGATGGTAAGTGGGGCACTGGGGTCCAGCAATCATAACTCCATTTGGTTAAGGCTCACTCTTAATATCACAATGCCCTATTAAAAACTGTAAACCTAGATTTCAGAAGAGCAGATGTCAACTGGATCAGGAAGCTGGTCCAAGACAAACTGACCAGGCTGGGCAGCACCAATGATGTAGAGGAATGATGTAGGGTAATCAAGGGAACCATTCTTGAGGCAACAAGATCATGAACAAGAGTTTCTACAAAGATCAACATAGTTCTCAGAAAGGGTCAGAAGCAGCAAGAGCTAACAAAAAGGCTTTCACCAGGTACAAGGTGAAGCACTGGGAGGAATGTGAGAGTACCAAATAAAACTAGACAAGCAAGGGGAAGGTCAGGGGCAAAGACAGAAGCACAGCAGTATATTGCTAGTGTTTGGAAAAATAATTTTCAAATATATTCAGGAAAAAGGAAGGGAGGGATATTGTTAGGCTACAAGTGTGGGGGTACTAGAGAATGATGAACAAAAGCAGCCATCTTTAACGATTGAGTCTGCTCTGTCTTCACAAGGAAGACAGTGATTGCTGCCTGGCAGTGGCATTAAGGTGGCTGTCAGGTGCATTCCTGAAATGAGGCAGTGTGTAATTACCAGAGAAAGGTTCCAAAAGGGGTTTGAAGCCTTAATGGTAGATAAAGCCCCAGGGCCGGATGGGATGCACCAAAGGATGTTCAAGAAATTGGCTGCAAACTGGCTGAACTTCTAGTAGGGTTATATTTAATAGCACAGTTCACACAGGGGTAATTCCAAAAGAATGGAGGGTAGCAGATGCAGTCCTGCTATGCAGCAGAGAAGGGGACATGGAGTAACCAGAGAATTACAGACCTGTCAGCTTTACCTCTGTAGTGGGTAAACTGATGGAGTCATTGATCCAAGAGGATCTTGAGGAATACATGATACTTTCTAGGTAGTTCAAAGGAGGACCTTTTGGACTATCTAGAAAGCATCAGTTTTCTGTACTGTAAACAGGATGGGTATGTGGCAGGAGGTCTTGTCAGACCAGCCTGATTGTTTATTTGACTGAGTAACAAATTTATTTCATGAGCGGCACACTTTGGATTTACTCTATTTCCATTTCAGCAAGGCTTTGACTTATACCACACATAAGATTACTGAAAAGTTGGAGAATCTGGGCATGACTAGGGACATAGTTAGATGAGTAGGAAACTGGTGGAAGGAGAGACAGTAGGGTGGTGGTGGTAGATGGAATCAAATTAGAAGACAGAAATCACAAGTGGTGTGCTGCAGGGATCTGTTCTGGTTGTGTTCTCTTCAATATGGTCATCAGTGACATTAGAAAGGGCATCTGGGGCAAGTTGTGTCTCTTTGCAGATGACATGAAGCCCTGCTTCAGGTATAGTAACAAAGGGATCAGGGAGATGCAGGAGGATCTACTAAGGCTAAATATATATTCTAAAGTCTGGCAGTTGAAATTCAATGCCATAAAATGCAAGACTATGAACCTGGGGAAAAAACAGGACAGAGTACTGTAGGGAAGGTTAAACTGAACACCACAGAAGAGGAAAGGGACCTGGGAGTCATCATTAGTGACTCCTTTAAACAATTAAGCCAGCGTTACAAGGTCTACAGTACGGCAAATAGGATGCTGGGGTGTATAAATGTTGTATTGACAGCAAGAAAAAGGAGGAACTACTACCTCTATATAGGTCACTGGTTAGGCCATACCTGGAATACTGAGTCCGTTTTGGAGTCTTCAACTAAGTAAGATCAGGTTCATACACTTCAGGAGAAAACAAACAGTGCACAGAAAACAGGAGCACAGACAAAGAGTGACACCAAGATCCACAACAGGGAATTGAGTGCACCCACCCCCACACAGTGCATACCACCTGTAGAGATTACACCCTCCGGTGTCACCGTAATTTCCTGCAGGGGCCTCCACCACTGCATTTCCCATCTTGGGGCTCCCAAACCACACTCATATATAGCTCTCTTATATAAATATATATATACCCACTACCCAGCACAAATTGAGGGGAAGAAAGAGCACAGCTCCAGAACCCCCCATGCTCAGTGTTGGTGAAGGCCAAAAAATCCCAGTTGTCCACATCACGTTTGCCTTAATCCTGATTCCCAAATTGCAGAGTCCTCTTCACTGCATCCTATTGACAGGATACTGGAAGAACAGAGACAAGATGGACACAATGCAATGCAGGGTGACCAGATGATTCAGGACTAACAGGACAGATCTCATGAAGATCATCTCAAGGCACCTAACAAGTACTCGATCAGGACCTGGTGGGGAGATCATATAGAGACCTTCAAGTTTCTTAAGGAATAAAGCAGGTGAACTTCAAGGAACTATGAAGCAGGAGTACAGAGTCAAGAACTTGAGATCATAAGTGGAACTGGAGGAGGAAGGTTTAAGAGGATATATGAAGGAGTATTTAAAGGAAAGGATGGTGGAACCATGGAACAATATGACAGCCGAGGTGGTTGGCACCAAGAGCATAAATAGTTTCATACATGGCTGGGACAGAGTGAAGAGTTGGTGGTTGCTCAGGTTGTCTGAAGATGGATATCAGCATGGGGTGTAGACATGGTGAGATAAAGCCCATCTGCATAATAGGTGCTGGGGCTGATAGGGAACTCCAGGAGGAAACTAGATGGACCTTGGCCTTTTTGCAATCATTATCTGTTTTTCACGCATCATAACTGATTCCAATTGACTCCATTCATTGAGCTGCTGTTTAAAAGAATGAAGCAAAACAGAGGAAGGATTTAGAATGGAAGACAAAAAGATGAGTGCAGCTTATCACTGCAGAAACCAAGGTGTTATTTTGGTTTTGCATTATATACTGTAGCTGCCATGTGGGGTCGAAATGCAAGATATGTTATTATGTATTGCACTATGACTTTTCAGATTAGCGTGATCAGTTTTAAAAATAATTGTGTAACTAAGAAATGTCACCAAGCAGCACTATTTCAACTAATTTTATAAAAGCTGCTGAATAATTATAAACAAGATAATAGCATAGTACTGCTGTGATGCCAAAAAATGATAGGAATGATTCATTTATTGTGAAGGGCTTATTGCAGAACTGAGATGAAATACTGTTTTTATAGTTACAGATCTGATTATTTCTGTGCAATTGATATGCAATCTCTAATTGCATGCTTCTATTTTCAGATTCAACAAATGGGCATTTAATTATTTCTCTCTAGCTGTACTTCACTGCATTATACATTTTAAAGACAATTTAGAAGCAATGAGATAAAAAGTTACAGTGACAATGACATTTCCTCATATGTTGAGGCACATTTTGCCTCTTATCAGCATGAGGAAAATATTGTTTTGACAAAATGACATTATGCTGTCATTTGTGGAATCCTATTGTTTAATATGAATGTTGTCCAATATGAACAGCTATCTTCTGTGGAATCCTGTCATTCAATATGAAAAGGAAAAAATGACAGATATAGAGTCAGTGGCTCATTTCACAATATTAGTTTAAAATAATTTTATAACAGTACATATTAAAAATGGAAATAGGCTAAGTAAATGTTTCTGTATGCTGCCCTATCTCTTTCCAAGGTGCTGTGAGAAAATCATTTCCTATACAATGCTGAAAGCAGTTGAGTAGGAAAACATATATCTAAACCTTTGTCTTATAGCCCTCTAAAGGTTGTTGTGGTTGTAGGACACTTGGGCCAAGGTTCACATCCTGAGCCTGGACAACTAGGGCTGGGTGGAAAGGAAACAGCATCCTTATTGGATATTCTCCTTCTCTGGAGAGAAGAAATGAACACTGATCCACCAATGCCTGTAGCCATATCACCTTGGAAGCAAGGAAAGACCATAGCACTCAGGCTTAAATTATCATCTTGGATCCTAATATTGTCAGATTACAGAAGCTAAGAAGGCTTGCACCTGCTCAATAGTCAGATCGGGAGATAAAGGAATAATGTCAGGCAGGTTTTATGCTTGAGAACATCCCGCTAGGGTTGTTGGGTCTGAGAACGCAGGCAGAGGGCATCCAACACCCTAGAAGGATGACATCCCAGCATAACACCCACCTTGGAGGGCATTATTCCTATTATACAATGGCTTGTTGTTATATAAAGAACAAAAAAATAATTTTAAAGAATGTTTTGTTAGTCTGGAAAACATCTTTGTTTCTTAAGAGAAGATGAAAACGATGGAAATGCAAAGCTAGAAACAATCAGCAGGGATGTTATGCCAGGATAACATCCCTGCTGTGGTGACCAACTGACCAATCAGAAGCAAGGATTCTTTCTTGCCATTGTATAATCTCTAATTAACACCAGTGATATGGGAAGTAGTGCTGGTAGCTCTGCAGGAGGCACTCTTCCCTTGCTTATTAGCAACCATATCACAGTAAAGGGTTTTGGCTGGGGGCTATGCTTTTGTGAGGTGTTGTCTTTTGGATAAGACTTTAAATCAGTATTCAATCTGTTTTTTCTGGTGAGTGCTTAAATGGAGACTAAAGATTTCCAAGACACTTCTCAAAAAGAATAGGGGTCTGTTTCATTGACATAATCAAAACTTAAACATAACAAGTCATTTTGTACATAGCATACATTCAGACAAGAAAACTATAATCAAATACCAACACCAAAGAACCATAGTGAAATAAAGCACAGCAGGTTTGCTTAAAGAAAATCTCAAGTTACCCTGCCTCTCTCATTCCACAGAAAGTTCATTCTCACCTTTCAGATCCAAGCAGGCTCTGAAAAATACAACCTGCATTTCCAACAGTTTTCTCTTAACCTGGGAAAAGTCAAAGGTTCCTGTTGTAAAGAAACAGGCACCTTGTTTGCCCAATGCACAGTTTGAAACAGGCAAGATTACCTGAAAAGTCAATGAATCCCAGGTCTCCCATTCTGCTCCACCCAAACCAAAAATTAACATATTATATATTATTGAATGGAAGGGGGTTATAGCCAGTTACTGCTACCAAATTCCAAGAATGGACCATATAGGGTTAAATGATGTCAACAAAGCTATGGACTCAGGTCAGTTTACTGGGGCCATCTTTGTTGACTCTCTAAGGCTTTCAACATGGTTGACCACAAAATCTTATTATCTAGGCTTGCAGAAGTAGGGCTAATAGAGAACCCTGAAATGGTTTTGTTCACATGTCCAACAATGGAACCAAAAAGTGTCATAAATGATGCAGAGTTATCACCATACCAGTAGTTAAAGGAGTACCACAGAGAATGGTCCTCAGACCATTACCGCTTCGATCTATTCAAAGGGTTTGGGAGATAGTGTTTCAGACATGACATACTATTTATATGTGGATGACACAATATTGTACACCTCTGCTGCATCTTTAATGGAAGTAAAATGTATGTTGCAGAATAGCTTTGATGGACTTCAGGTTTATTTCAGGTACTCTAACTTAAATTTAACTGAAAAGGCCAAGTGTATGTGGCTTGGAACAACAATGAAGATTACGGCTTGTGAGGGTCTCTCTATTATGGATGATGAAGGGTCTGACTGGAGCAGGCCAACTCCTACAAATATTTAGGGTATTGGTTAGACTTATCAGGTACAGGCAATGAACAGGTGGATAAACTTATTTCACAGATTAGTAAAAGGTGGGGTCTGCATTGTAATCAAAACTGTTTAGATAGTAGTACTCTATAAAGAATAACTGAAGTGCAGGTTTTTCCATTATTTGACTAGAGAAATGTCCTTATGATGATTCTACTAAAGACAGACTACAAATATTAGACACATTATACAACTGACTAGTTAGGTTAATTCTGATGTGCCAAAAAGATACACATCACTGTATCATGTATAGGCAGTTGGGGATAGAGCTCCTTGCAGGCAGACATCACCTGCATAAATTTGTTTTAGCATACAAAAGTGTTCTGGGAAAGGTCCCTGATTACTTCAAGGCTAAACTACATGAGAGAGGAAAAATAATCTTTAAGAAACTCTGTTTACCAGGAATTAACAGTACCCATAACAAATACCAAAAGATCAATTCAATTTTACAGTCAAATGGTTCTTTTTATTGGAATCAATTATCACACAAATTTCAACTTCTTGACTCTAAACCTCTCTCAACTAAGGCAGTAAATCAATGTTTATTGGATTCTAATTTAGCACAGAAAAATGTTGTTGTGGGTAATCCTATGACTAACTTCTTGGTTTTCTCAGTATTTATGATTGTATTTACTATGAAATAGTAAAATTTTTGTCCAATTGTTTGTATGTTGTGCATGAAGGATCACCATTTCAAATTAGCCCTGCTCAATGGTTATAACCCTAATGAAAATGAAATGAAGTATACATGTAGGAACAATGAAAAATAAAGGAGACATAATTCCACCTGGCCTTGGCAGTCAGGTCTAGGGCAATATCGATCTTTCAGACTTTTCCCTTTTATATTTAGGTTTTATTTGCTGCAGGCCTACATGGTGTCCCACATTTTGTAGGAATCATAGGTTCTGCAGAGCACTTGTCAAAATACTGATCGGTATCAATTGAGTGCAAGGATAAACAGGACTGCGACAGAAAAAGGAAATCATCACAAGTGCATACAATTCCTTTCTACTGTAGAGGGACAAACAAAAAGTGTAGACACAGCTTCCACTGTCTAATCTTTAAAATACCTTACCCTACATAATCAGTTAAATTAGGAAAACAGAAAGAAAGGAGGTGTAATTGTTAGGCTATCTGAGGGAGGTAGGGTGACAGAGGGACATGCAAAAGGCTGCTATCTTTAATGATTAGTTTTGCTCTGTCTTCACTGAGAGGAGCATGGGTGCTTACTAGAAAGTGGCATCAGATCAGCACAATGGTTGTCCCAGAGATAAGGCAGCCAATATTTACAAGCAAAAAGGTCAAAAGTAGCTGGCAGCCCTAAAGACAAATAAGGCCCCATGACTGGATGGGATGCATCTGAGGGTACTCGCAAACTTGCAGCAGAACTGGATGAACCCTACTATGACTACGCAAGCACATTACAGACGGTGAGGGGGTAGTTCTGAAGAACTACAGGGTGGTGGTTATAGCCTGGTCCATAATGGGGGCAAGGAACAAGCAGAGAACTGCAGAGCTGTCAGTTTACTCTGTTGCAGGGTAGCTAAGGGAGGTAATGGTCAAAGAAGACTGTCTGGACTACAAGGAGACAAGTGGTCCCATGATATTAAACAGCATGAGCTAATGGCAGGCAGGTCTTATCAGATGCTTGTTGAAGAAGACGGAGGATCAGGGTGCAGCTAGGGACAAGGTAAGATGGATAGCTAACTAGGTAAAATGGAGGCAGGAGTATTTGTGGTTAATGGGGTCAAACCAGAAGAAAGGATGGTCATAGGCAGGGTACCACAGGGATCTGTCCTGGGCTCAATCCTCTTCACTACATTCATCATTGACATTGGCGAAGGAATCTGAAGCAAGTTGTTTCTCTTTAGTTGACACTAAGCTCTGTGGGAGGGTGGATAGCTATGAGGGAATCAGGGAAATGTAGAGTGACCTGCAAATGCCAGAGGAATGATCTAAGGTTTGGCAGTTTAAATTCAACTCAAAAGGTGCAAAGTGAAGAACCTAGGGAACAAGAACCACATGACAGATTACTGGATGGATGAGGTAAGACCACAGGTGCCTGATTGGGCCAGTGGGAATCATTGCTGGCTGAACACCAGGGCCAGAGTCACAAAACTTTGCCCGGTGCAAACAGTGTTTTCACAGGGCAAACTGGGTTTTGCCCTGAGGTGGTATTCACAAAGTCCAGTTTGCATCTGGGCAATGCAATGAGGAGGTCCGTAATGCAAATGAGGGAGGGATCTGCATAGACCCACAATTCCACTCACAAAATGTGAAATTCGACCAAAAGGCCATTGCGATGTCCTTTGTGTGGAAAAAAACAGCAGGCAAAATCCTGGTGATAATACATGTATCCCTAGTAGTTTGTGGTGGTACTGTGGCCCCTCAATCCCCGATCTCTCACCTGAAAGTGAAAATGTTTCCATTAGTATTGTCCTCCTGTTCCCGAACCCCACCTAAAATTAAAAACATCTTTGGATTTATGGAAAAGGGATTTTCCATATCAGGTGGGAGATCGGGGACCAGGAAGGGACACTATACCATGGAAAAGGATAGTTCAGTATTGAGTAGGAAATCAGGGACTGAGGAGAGACACTACACTGTGGAAAAAGGGGTTTCTATTTCAGGTGGGAGATCATGGACCATGTAGGGACACTACAATATGGAAACTTTATTGAACATGTCAGGTTGGTGATCAGGGTGGGGTGGACACCACTAGACTACAGGGAATGTGGGCATGGTGCTTGGGCTGGTGGTAAGGTGCACAACACTACTTAATGCCATGCAAATGAGACAATAATGAGCATGCTCATGGCCACTAGCACCTTGTATGCCCAATGGGCTCATTTGCATAGCTACTTTTGTGAATAGCATTTAGCACATGAGCACTACTGGCTGCTGGGTCATTTTCCTAGCTGGCTGTAGGGGCAGCACCACTGAGTATCCCACTGCTTTTCCTGGGTTAGTGCTGCCCCTGCCGGTCACTATTCACAGTCAGATAGCACATCATGCTTTCCGACTGTGAATAGCATGATTGCTGTTCAGCGCAACCACGAGGTGCAGCTCAGACATCTTGCCACAGCTATCATCATTAGGCATGGGACTGTAGGCAAAGCTTTTGTACCTCCTACCTTGGTGAGGTGCAGTGGGGCCACTGGCTGTTACTAATGATATTAGTGATTGCAATTCCTTTAATAGCACAGTGGGGATGGGCTCCATCAATGCATGGGTTAAAAGCACAGGCAGACAGAAAACAAGATAGAAAAATAAAGGGGAGTAGGTTAAGGAAATATGACAGGAGAATGCTACAAGCATCCTTCCTTTGTATGTTTTGTGGAATGCAAGGAGACTAGATGTCCCAGTGTTCCATAAGTCCAAGACGTAGTGACTGTTTGCATCAAGTTAATCTTGTATCCCTGTTTATTTGTTTTACCAAGAAAAAATCGTTGAGCAGTGCTCATTTACAAGGAGTTCCTGGTTAAGACACACAAAAACAACAGATGTACAGAGTATATTACGGAGTACAGAAGCAGCAAAATGCAAAAATACATTGTATATCTGAGTATAGAAAATACATGAAGAACTACATGACAGTAAAGAAATAGCTACGGAACTAATAAAAAAAGCTATTGGTAGAAGAGAAACCATGATGGTAGTGCAACATAACAGTATTGACTTCAGAGCAAAATGTTTAAGCAAGGTACATCCGTCCCATGCAATGATTACTCAGCAACATAAGAATATATCTGAGCTCAGTATCTGTAATGAAAGCACATTCATACAGTGTTTGTTCAGTAACATTCTGATGTCACTGGGGCTGATCAGTGTTCATTTTAAGGGGGCTTGTACTTTGTTTCAGTCTTTGGGGGAGCCAGCTGAACACCATTTTGCCATAGTTTGATAGATGTCTGTGAATCTCTAGGTTCATTATATCGCTCATCCTTAGGCTGTACTAACTTGAGAGCTTGTGGAAGAAATACATGATATAATGGTAGAAGGGAGTTAGGAAATGCCTTGTACAACCAGTAGTATAAATGTTTTAGATGTCTGGTAGTTAGTGATGGCCAGACAATTGATTTGTATTGTGAGCAGTGATAAGTTCTTGGGAAGGCCAGTGATGAATCTGAGCACTTTGTGATACAGGGCATCAAGTGTGCTTAGAGAATAAATGTGTCACTTATAGATACATAGCCAAGTGATGGCAGGAATGTGACTTGGAGTAGTCTCTTTCTAGACTTCTCAGAGAAGCAACAGTTGTCTCTATAGTAGAAATCTAACCTTGCTCACCAGTTTTTACAAAGATTATCAACATAGGTGCTGAAAGAGAACTTATAGTCAAGCCAGAGACCTTGCTATTTAATGGAGCCTACCTTCTAATATATCACCCATCTGGATGGAGATGGAGGGGAGAAGCATTTGGAGGTTGTTTTCCATTTGGAGTGAATACCATAACTTTGTTTTTGGTTGCATTGAGGAGAAGCTTGGAAGTGATCAGATTGAACTGAAGTGCACCAAATGCAAATTGAGGTTATTTTAAGCAGCACATAAGGTAGGCTGGATTTCATATAGAACCATGTCGTCCACTATAGCAGTGTAGACTGGTGTCACCTATGCTGTCCCTAGGTCATTTGTATAAATAGAAAAAGAGGGGCCAGTTGTGAACCCTTGAGGAACTCCTTGCACAGTGAACAGCAGGTGGATGAGAAGCTTCAAGTTTTAGCTGCTGTTGCTATCCTATTAGGACAGTAGGAACCATGACATTTTAAGGGGGTGCCAGTTCCATTTCTGGAAGCTTGTGCAGTCACATCAAGGAAGGAGTGGAGTGCTGTGTGGGTGGATGTTTGTGTTTGTCTGTGTCTGTAGGTTAGTTTTGTGTGGATTTACATGTTTTTCTGCTTGGAGTAACCCCATTCTTACACTCAACATCTGTGAATGTCTCCTGGACTGAATTTCTGCAAAATATCTTCACCAGGTATCAGCATTTCATTTTAAATCAACTTTTTGGAAGCCACCCCAAGGAAAAATAACTCTAGCAACCAAGTCTGACAAACTCGGTGAAGCTGGGCCCTGCATTGAATCAACATTTTCGTCTGACCTGCTCCAAAAGGAATTTTACTTGGGCTATTCAGCAACCATTTTTAAGAACAAAGGAAACATACAGACAAAAGGATTTCACATCCTGCATATGCCCAGGCGCAGTTTATCACCTTTAGGAATTTTAAACATTCTGTGACCCTTGGTTTCAGCAGTTCATCGTTTCCACTGGATGAAATTTACTACCAGGTAACAGCATTTTCATTTTAAATCAACTTTAAATGTACTTGTCTCTAAAGGGCTGCTCTACAACAATCTTTGAAAACAAAGAAACAGACAGACAAAGGTTTTCACATCCTGCATATGCCCAGGCCAAAGTTCATCACATTGAAGGAATTTAACACTTTCTGTGACTCTGGTCCTCTTCAGTTCATCATTTCCACTGGATCTATCTTTTATTTCATTTGCTGCTTTCTCCTTGAGGATCCCTGAGCGGCGTTCCGTTGCACATACAAGCCCTCCAAGCTCCCTCCTAACTGTGCCTCTGCCAGCAGCCCATGTGGCACCTCCAAAACCGAGACCACAAAAGCCTGCAAGCAACCACAGCCCTCCAAGACCTTTTAGCGGGCGAGCAGCACCTTCAAAGCCACCACCCACGCCACCCTCTGCAGCCAGCAACAATGACAGGTACGGTAACTTTTGACTAGCCGGAAAGCAGTGCTTTCTTACTTGCAACCTGATTGGTTGGTCTCCTGACTGTGTGCTCCTATTGGCCAGTTTCTTTTGAAATGCCGTGGCTCTACAGTACGAACTTCTCTCATTCAAAATTCTACTGCTTAATTCTGAAAATCTTAATATTAGCAAATAAGATTGTTCATAACTGTTTTAAAGCATTAAAGCATTAATTGCCATTTAGTTTTCAGTGTGTGTATATAAGCAGGCCACCTCAGCACTCTCAAAATGTCATTACTAAAGCTTTTGTTAAATAATTTATTCTGTTATTGACTGTTAAGCAGTATCCTGAAACTATTAAATTCATGCCACCCGCCATGCAGAGCACAGGAGGGGCTGGCAGGAACGTTGGAATTAAATATTCGTCAGCATCGTAGTTTTAATATTACGCTTTGGAAGTCGACAATTACACAAATCATGCTGAAGTTTAACTTTAGGTTAGGTCATTTACGTGATCAGGGTATTCAGATAGCAACATAGTTTCTTCTGTGAAACTGGCCACTTCAGATGTGGTGCTGCACCCCAGTCTCCCCTAATGAACCCTCCTCTCACCTCTAAAACTTCACCACTTATACTCCTGTCTCTCCTGTTATGTCTAAACTGGCTAACAACTTGTACATCTCTTGCTACTTATCCTGCACTAACCATGATAGTGACTTCAGGTTTTCTAACATCCTGCTGTACTATTACTCGAATTCTACCCCTGCTCACTCTATCCTCATCAAAAGGCTGTATCTATCTGTCTATCCACTCTATCTCTTGAACTATAATGACCCAAATGCCAGCTAGGCACTCTCTCTGCCAACCTACTTTCTCACCTTGCCCAGTGGCTCCTTATGCTTGCCGGAGATATTGAACAATCAGGGCTACGGTTTCGCTTCACCCCGGAAGCGGCTGCAACAAAAAGGGTCTGGTTATAGCCCACATGAATATCCGGAGTCTCACGAGTCACCTGGCTGAGCTCGAAGCCTGGGCTAAACTGATTAACCCTGACATTTTATGCCTATCAGAGACTTGGCTGAAGCCTTGGGTGCCTGATGCCACTTGTCTTGTGCCTGGTTATAGCATTCTAAGGAAAGACCGTATTGGGTCAAGGGGGTTGCGTTATGTACAAAATCATCTATCCCTGAACATCCTACCCTGCACTGATTCCTAACACCTTGTGAAACTCTGCACGCTACCCTGGCACTGGGTTCAAAACTGCTGCACATCATTTGTGTTCTACAATCCACCTACAAAGGGATGAGTGGTCTCCAGAATTTGCTAAAATATGTCTCCCAGAATGTAAAATCAAATGAGGCTCTACTCCTTGGGACCTGAACCTTAACTGGCTGGGTCCACAGCACAGCATCCTTGAATCTCTAATACAGAAGCACAATCTACACCAAACTATCACAGGCTTTACCAGAACTACTACTCAGCACTCTGGGTCCCTACTTGATTGGATCCTCACCACCAGACCTGATCATGTACTAGATGCCACAGTGCTTGCTGACTCAATCACTGATCATTCCCCACACTTTGTCGATGGCGATCCTGTCCACCTCCTCCTCCTCCACCACGTCTGATTAGGTTTTCAAACTATGCTGCCCTGGACAAAAAGCCTTCCTATTTGACCTCTCTTGTGTTGACTGGTCTAACATTTATACCGTAACCAATGTTGATACTGCCCTCAATTCATTTCTGACTGAATTTGGCAACATCCAAAAGAAGCACCTCCTACAGTCAAAAGGAGGGTAAGGGCCAGCATTCGAGGTGGCTGAAAAGACCTGCTTCAAAAGTTAAAAGTTAGAGACAATCAATGGAAAAAGTACAAACAAACTGGACTGCAGTCAGATCTCATTCTGTATAAACAATACAGAAATGACTGTAAAGATGCATCAGGCAGGCCAAAAGTAAATACTGCCAAAACCTGCTGATTAATTCTTCCAATGACCTCGCAAGTTTTGGGGTCACATTAAGTCCTTCTTGGGTTCTGCTAAAGATGTCACTCCCTCAGATATGGTCCTACATGGTGTACACTGTAATGATTCTACTACCATTGCAAATGCTTTTAACCAACAATTTTCTGACTTATCTGCCTACACAGCTTCCTCCCATCACAATCCTCTGCTTCACAGTTTAACCCCACAGCATCTAAAGGACCCCCAAACTTAACTAACCCCTTCTATTTCAGGGAAGTGTCTAGGCATCAGGTCCTAAAGCTGCTCAGGTCACTCTCTGAAAACACCAGTACTGGCTCAGATGGCCTAGAACCAAGACTACTAAAATGGCTTCTTACTACATCTCTGGCCCCTGGCACACATCTTCACCCTATCTCTCTCCAATGGCATTGTCCCTGAAGTCTGGAAGGCAGCCAGAGTCACTCCTGTATTAAGAAAGGCAGTAAAATGACATATCAAATTACCGGCCTATTGCTATTTTGTCTGTTCTGAATAAAATCCTGGAAAAAGTAGTATCCATGCAAATCACTGAATACCTTGAGAAATTCAATTTAATAAGCTCAGCACAACACGGTTTTAGAAAGCATCACAGCACCATGACAGCACTTGCAAAATTCACTTCAGATATCGTTACCAATATGGATAGAGGAAAGTTAACAGGGCAGTCTTCATTGACTTAACAAAGCTTTCAATCTGGTTGACCATTCTCTGCTACTATCCACCCTCAGTACCTTGGGCTTCTCTCCCCAGTCACTACCTGGTTCAAAAGCTACCTCTCCAACAGAACACAAGCTGTTAAGTTTAATTCATCCATGTCAGACAGTGCTGTTATCAGCATTGGAGTCCCTCAGGGTCTATACTTGGCCATCTTCTATTCTCATTATTCGTCAATAAACTTCCTGAGTTGGTCACCACAGGTCACTCACTTCTTTATGCGGATGACCTGGTAATTTATTATCACTCTGATAAGGTCCTGGATCTAAATGCTCCCTCACTGCAGATTTTCGTGCTGTACAACACTGGTTGAACTCTCAACGCCTGGTTTTAAATACAAATAAAACAAAAGTTATGATGTTTGGCTCCAATCACAAGCTTAGATCCTGTCCTCTGACCATCTCTGTCTCTGATATCGATGGGGACCCTATAGAAACTGTCACTTCCTTTCGTTACCTTGGCATCCACCTGGATCAAACCTTGGACCTGAAAGCACATATACAGGAAACCTGCAAGTCAATTAACTGCAAATTGGGGGTTGCCTATAGAACCAAATACCTGCTCACCCCTGCTGCTAAATTGGTGATAGCCAGAGGCATTCTATTGCCAACCCTTACATATGGGTGTCCCATCCTGTCCTTGGCCACCAAATCTTCACTGCAACTATGGGATACTACCTTCAATAATGTGTGCAGGTATGCAACCAAAGCACCTCGGCTGCAGCATCATTGTCTCTTATATCAGGACCTTGGTTGGCTCTCTCCTTCCTCTACCAGGCAGTACTACTTGTACAATTTAGTTGATTCCATCCTAAGGACGTCCAAGCCTGCTATCCTGTCTGATCTCCTCAGGCCGGCCATTCCCACAAGGAATCTTAGATCGGCTGATCAGACCTTACTATCCATCCCTTTGTCGGACTAAAAGGGCATGGGCTCCTTCCATCATGCTGCCCCCCACCTATGGAACCTACTACCTCAGGATCTAAGAGATGTCTCCACTCATGTGACTTTTAAGAGCAAACTCAGGACTTTCCTCACTACTATGGACAAATGTGTTTGCTTTGACACTACCTGATCCGCTGCATTTGTACTGTTTCCTCATTGCTAGCACTTTTGCCTGTCCAAATGGGTGTTCTATACTGTGCTTTGTAATTAATGTTTTATTTTGTGCCTTGTAATTAATGTTGCCTTAACCTGTTTCTTTGTAAGCCTAATGTTAGCTGTTGACAATTGTAAGTCGCTATTCTACTCCATGACATTCTTATCTTCACTTCAGCCTCTCCTCACTTAACCCCACTGCCTTCTTCCTTCTTCTGTTATATCCTCTTCCCTTTGCCACTCCCATCAAACTCACCTTTACCTGTTCCTACCTCATCCATGCCCCTCCTTAGTCCCCACCCTCCTGGCTGTGCTTAGTCACCTCTCTCCACCTACTACCACTTCTCCCACCGTCTACCGGCCCCCCTTCCCTGCCCTACCATCTCTTGGTTCTACTGGCTCGGTTTGACTTTGACACTTTTGCCGCTATTGCCGTGACTCCTCCGCCTATCCCCTCTCACCGGCATCCTCACTCTCGCCTCTGCCGCTCATCGGTTCCACCAGACTGGCTGTATTTTCCTACCTCCTACCACTGTTGCTGTCTGCACGCTCCCCCCACCACCCTCTCTTGCCTGCAGCCTTTCGGCTCCATAGGCCCAACCGCAGAGTTGGTACCTCCCAGCTGTTGCCGTATCTGGCGGCACCTCCTTTCCACTTAATCTCTCCCTCCGTCCTTTTGCCAGTTTTCCTTCCTTGTGTCTTTTCTACTGATGCCTATCCTCTCTTATTTTCTGCCTTCTACTATTCACATTTTTGAGTATGTTCCATGATCAAGTGCTAAAGTATATTTTGTTTACTAATGTATGTTACATTGCCATATGTATTTCTCTCTGCATTTTTGTACTCGTTGTCTTAATAATCTGGCTGTACTCTTTGTGTATTGTAATTGTACCTCCCGGTCGTGCCTGAAAACAGTCACTTGCTGACTAAGCATTACCGGTTAACAAAACTAAATAAATAAAAGATAGAGTGATGAACTGTGTCAAAGGCTTTGCTGAGGTCTAAGGAGATGGCAATGATTGTGAGTTTTTTGTCCATGGTAGAGAAACAGTCATTGGTGACTTTGACTAGGGCTGATGAGGTCCTGTGCATCATTTTGAAACCAGACTGTAATGTGGCTATTAAGTTGAACTAGTCCAGCTGCACACATACTGTAGCTCCACATTCATCACTTTTTAAAGAGCTTGGACAGGGTGGAAGGACAGATGTCGGCCTGTAATTATTCAGTCCATTTGTCTGCTGATTTGAAAATGGAGGTTATGTTTGTTATTTTCAAAGAAAACAGTACTTGAATTTTGTTACTGGACAGTGAAAGATTAAAGAAGTGGGTTAATGGGACAGTCAAGGCAAAACAATTTGCTTTTAGGAAGAATAGTTCAGTGTTGTCAGCCCAAGCACCCTCCTTAGTGTTTAAATCTATGAGGAGTTTTCCACCTGTCCATAGGAAATTGGTTGGAATTGGAAGGGGGTGCATGGCAGTTACTTGACTTAGTACAGAAACATAGACAATGTCAATAGAAAATACTGATGGTCCAGCTAGTCTGACCATTATTGCCTACCAATCCCTGGGTTCTAATTCTCATCCATGGCACTAGCCCTTCTTTTCCTCCCTCAAGTCTCCACCCTGCTACTATCACCCTAAGTAACTACAATAGTTTACATTCTGTCCCAATTGTGCCTGATATTTGTTGTTTTGGCTCTAACGGCCTCAGCAGCAGACTGTTCTAAGGTTCCACCACCTTCTCAGTAAAATAATACTTCAAATCCCTTTTAAACCTTCTCCCTTTCAGTTTCCTCTCATGACCCCATGATCTGAATTTGAGCTTATGCTAAATAACTCCTGGCAGTTCACTTTATTTATTTCTTTTAGGAATTCAAGGTCTCCATCATGTCATACTTCTTCTGTCTGGTCTCAAGCAGTACATGTTTAGTGTCTTTAGCTGCTGTTTGAAAGCTCTGCTCTGCTGCCCTGTATCATCCTGGTCACCCTCCTTTGCACCACCCCTAGCCTGTCCTTATCTTTTCTGAAGTACTGGTAAGCAAGGGGTCTTCCAGGGGTGGAGGCAGGACAGGAGGTCAGTGGGTGGTGTTCAGTGCAACACTTAAACACAGCTGTGCTAGTCCATGTATCAGCCAGCTGCCATCAGTATCACCTGTGGCTAACGGAACAGCCGTTTCCCATCCAGGACTGCTTTTTACATCTAGCCTGCAAGCCGCTCTTCATACAACAACCAGACTGCAAGTAGAGACTGTGAAACCTGCCCACTAGTAGTCAGACACCCAGTCCACTATTGCTTATGTTGCCCACCTGGTCCAAGTAGGCAGGGTGGCTATCTGGGTGGAGGCAATTTTGAGATATCAGTCTGGGCAGGTGCCCAGTACACTTAAGTGCAGCTGCATTAAAAGCTGCCTGTGGAGAGCAGCACATGTGAGTGACTCATGCAGGAGTGGCATTAGTCACCCTGTGTGAATCACCTGGAGGAGGCTGCAGGAGGCCATAAAATCCTCTTCTTTGTTATTTCTGTTTTCATTTAGTTTGTTATTGGGCTCTGATAGGTATCATGGGATGGAGAAGGATCATGTTTGAACTTGTTGATGCTTGTATGGATTTTTCAGCTTTTGTATTGTATGCCTGTCGTCTACTGGGTCAGTCTGCCATATAGAGAATGGTGCATGCCAAAATGTACATCAGAGACAGTGCAGGTGGGAATAGCGACACGGTGCAAAACTGTTAAAGGATCTATGTGTAATTGTGCACCCTGTCTCTTTTTCTCTTGCAGAGGATAAATCCTCTGCTAGGAGAAAAGTCCACCAAGCAGCTGCCGTAGCTCAATGGGATGAGCCATGTGGAGCAATGGAGGGCGTGTGTCTGGGGACTGGGTATCGAATTCCAGGACACATATAATTTTTCTTTTATTCACATTTTATGTGAATTAAGTGTCCAACCCCTTGGATTTGATTATTTTAGTTGTGGGGGTTCAGAGGATGCAGCCCCTCATATTGGGTGCGGGGCACAGCCCCCTGCAAAACAAAGACATATGCTGCCGGCAATATATCACGCTGGTTTGGAAGCGTGGTATATTGCTTCAGCATAATATCTTTGACATTATGACCCCGTGCCTGCCTGCAGTACTGCAAAGTGAAATGTCTTGGGGCAAGATATGGGTCCCTGGGAATTTAAGAGGCCTTAATTGTCTCTATTTCACCTTATTTTTATGCCATCTCCCAAAATAGAAACTTAATTAAATTAGTAACCATTCAACACAGCAGAATAGGATCTTCCTGGTCAGAGCAAATATAAAAGTAGTGTAAGTGTAAAGAACATATTCTCAAACTTATTACAAAAATCAAAACTGAAGAAAAAATACACTTAAAATCACTTATAACATGGTTTCCATTGCTATGTGGGATGTACTGAAACCCAGATCCAATTAACACAAATTTTTAAATATGGATGTTTTGAAAGGCAGAGGGTTTAAAATAGTTCATTTAATGTTAGAAGTTTAATGAATAAGATGGATGTTTAAAGGGAATGAGTTTTGGAATAGGAACATAAGAGCATGATGGCAGATGGGGACCGCATGATCCATCTAGTCTGCTCATTATTTGATCTACGCCCCCAAGTATATTCCCTTATTTCAGTACAAGCCATATGTCCTCATACTTACTGAAACCTGACTGAATGCTAAGATATTGAAAATGCATATTAGTACACCAGGCTATCATACGTGGAAGAAAGATATGAATAAGAAGAGGTATGCTAATTTATGGGAAACAACAAAGGTCAATGAATTTGATCCAGATACCAGATTTGAACCAATTGAAATCTTACCACTTGAGATAAAATTCCTTTTTCTCAATCAGTATTGCTGCTGAGGATTTATAGACCCCCTTAGACCAAATGACATTGTTTTAACTCATTGCATGATTTATTGGCACATTATAAAATGATCCACAAGTTAATGCTGGTGAAAGATTTTAATGTAAATTGGAAGCAAATCCATTTAGAGCACAAATTATATGATTTAAGCAATAGTTTGAGCTTAACCCAGTTAATCGGTGGTTATACTAGATTAATCCTGAAGGATTTGTTTGCCTCATCAACATTAGATTTAATTTTTACTTCTAAAAGTGAGAACTATAAATTAGTTGCATTTTAGCTGACAGCTTCAGTGATCAGCAGAGTATAGTTTGTATGAGGAGTAGGGACAGAAGTATAGGGATGAGCAGTATAAATATTGGAGGATATTTAAAGAATGTAATTATATTTCCTACATGCAAGATCTTGAAGCTACTAACTGGGAGACAAACAGACTTATTCCCACTGCAATGTAGCCTGGATTTATTTGAAAACAGTATTTTTAAATGTGTGTAATTATCGTGCTCCAATAAAGGAACAATATGTCGAGGACCACGTGATGCAAGCTACCAGATAGTCGCCCTCTGTATAGCTCCAGCCTCCCATCTCCATATTTTCATTTTCTGGTATACTTTCTCAATCTTTAAACTGGTAATTTCGAGTTATTCTGGTTCCCTACAACTTTGTGCTCTTGCAGGGTGATTTTGAGAGAATGGACGTTTACATGAAAAACAACAGCATAAACACACCCCACCAGTTACCAGAGAAGGCCTCAAAAATTCCAGGCCTCAAGTGGAACAGAAAAGGAAGACCTTCTGAATCTAGGGGCGGATCAGGAGCCACTCACATTGTCCAGATTTTTGAGGAATTTAAACCTTTCAGAGATGAGATCAAGGAGATGGCATCAGAAATGAAATTGCTCACAAGAAAATAGAAGAAATTACCCTTGCTACCTCAGACAACACAATTAGGATCTTCTTTCTAGAGAAGCTAGTCGAGAGGTTCGAGCCTGAGATGGCAGCAATGCATCAGAAACTGTCTAGATTTGAGGTCAAGATTGAAGACCTTGAAGGTCGTAGCCGAAAAATAATGTTGTGATCCTCGGGTTACCAGAGGGAGAAGAGGGCCAGAATACCATAGCTTTTATCCAAGTTGGTCAAGAAGATTGCAGGCCCTTCCCCATTTGGGGCTAAATATATTATTGAGGACCTACAGGTCATTAAGACTGAAGCCCACTCCCAGAGCAACGCCCCAACCTATAATCTGTCGTTTCTTAAATTTTTAGAGCGACAACATTTCCTGTACAAAGTGAGAAAACTCCAAGAAGTCTGATGGGATAGTTAAGCTTAGAATAGTGCAAGATATCCCAGGTTCAGTCCGTTTGAAGTGAGCGGCTTTTCATCCTGTTGTTTCAATAATTATTACGGCTGGACTTAAGTTTCGTATGGGATACCCGCCAGGCTACAGGTACTGGTGGCTGGTTCCTGGGCTACCTCACGAAGATCCAGAGGCAGCGTTTGCTGGTTTAAAATTAGCACTGCCAGATCTCCTCAGGGACACATGAAAGGAATAAGGGCTCTCTCAACAAGATGAGAATCACTTTGAGAAGGCTGGGTACTCATGTAAAGGGATCTTCTGAAGCAACGGTTACACATTCTTGGACTCTCACTTCAGCCCGAATATGGGCAGAAAGGACTTTCTTTTTCTTTTTACAGTGATCTAGTTGTGGATGCATGCTTTCTTGCCTTGTCTGGGTCTGGGGTTTCAGGCCCTTTGGTTTTCTAAGTGTTCCAATCATGAAAGCATATTCCTGCTTGTTTTGTCTGGGTCTGGGGCCTCAAGTATTCAAGCAATTTCTCACTAGTTTTCGTATTGGCAGAAAACAATGCCTATTTAGCAACATCTGGTCTCCCTCTCCTGTGGGAGTTTAGTAAGGAAGGGTTTGGTGGAAAGCTTTAGCCTTTTGGGAAATCCAATTACAAGGGCTGAGATGTCCCTTCCTTTGTAAGGCATCAGGTGCTGTTACACACTCATAACATAGGAGGGAGCTTATGCTCCATGCGTGTTAAGTGCCAAGGGCTCCTAAAGTAGGAGATAAGCTGGAATTTACTGGGACAAAGGCGCAGCAACTGAAGGAGAGGATCGGGGCTTGTCCCTATAGGGCTGGAGAGCCTGCTGAGATGAAGGCCACTCAATGCATGTTATGTTTGGCTGAGGCTGACTTCCCGGATCTTGCGCCACAGGCGCTCTAATCACACTCAACAAGCCATATGCCCTTGTAAGCCATGATGTTACTGGGGACGATGTTTTATTTATATTGGCTTACTCCTAATGGCTCTCATTAGGGACAGGTGGTAGATACAAGGGCTTGTATAGTAGGATGTTGCATTCTCTCTTTCATTTATTACTAGCATTTCAAAAAGGGAATGTATTATAAAGAATACAGGGTTTGGGGATGGCTTTTCGGGAGGCTGGGGAGGAGTAGAACGGAGCATTGCTGATCATTGTTAGCGATAAGAGGGGTTTGGGTGGATGGTTTTGGATTATGTTTTGAGATATGGATGATGTGGATTGTTTGAGGGGTAATCAGGGGTGGGAGGACAGGAGTTCAATGGGGGTGGGAGACTGGCACAGCAGATTCAGGGAATAGAATCACCTGTTACATGTCAGCAGGATGTGTTAGATATTTTATCTGGATTATACCTGATATAATAGATGGCTCAGAATATTAATATTGCTACTTGGAATGTGAAGGGATCAGGAAAAAACTGAAACAATAACAGGTACTTAAACACCTGAGTTTGTTATGTGCCAGATATCATTCATACAAGAATCTCATTTAGTGGATTCTAGTACTGTATTACAACTTGAAGACAACAGATAGGTCAGGTTTTCATGCTTCCGGAAACCAATAGTTGTGGGGTTATGATACTGATTAACAGAAATATCCCATTTGTCCCTTCTCAGGTATTTAAATATTTGGAAGGTAGATATGTCTTAGTGCAGGGCACTACTTGGCCATTGCATTGGTTTTAGGTAGAATATACGGTTCAAACACAGATGATCCTTCTTTTTTTATGAAATTGATTTCCACAATTCTTCCTATACTCCCTATTCCAATTATATTAGGGGAGATTTTAATTTAGTTTCAGATCTGAATCTGGATAGATCAAGCACTTGGTTGAGAGGACCGACACCTTGATACAGGGCCTTTAAGGACATGATGGATCAGTGCAGATTGTGCGATGTCTGGAGGGTCACACATCCTAATATTAGGGAATATACTTATTGCTTGCCAGTTCATGGCACGCAATCTCGCGATGGATTACCTATTAGTGTCTCATGAGCTCCTGCCAGGGTTCTATCCACCTCGATCCAACCGGCTCTAATATCGGATCATTCTTTAGTCTTGGGTAATTTGGCTTTTCTTAATATCCCCAACAGAGAGACCAGATGGAAATTAAATGAACAATTACTAAAAGATGAAAAGTATAGAAGAGAGGTTAAAGAGCAGATAGAGTTTTCTTTTCCACCAACCCAATAGATAGTGCAAGACCGGATATTTTATAGGGAGCTTTTAAGGCTTATATAAGAGGTATTCTCATTAGTCTAGCTACAAGGAGGAAGAGGGCACAGGAAACTGAGTTCCTCTTTATTGTCCCAGATACAGGTATTAGAAAGTATACACCCAGATATAATTTCTCAAGAGGAGTCACAGAAGTTATTAATATATAAAGATAAGTATCTGGGAATGTTAAGAAAAGGTTGAGTTGGCAATAATCTGTACAAAGGCCAGTTTTACAGATCAAGGAGAAAAGCGGGCACCTGTTCGCCTACTGCTTAAATCCAAAGAATCAGCAAGATTTATACCCCATAAGGTCTCAGTCTGATGGGACTCTGAAGGTATCCCTCAGGGATAGTCCAGGAATTTGCTACTTCTTACGTAACAATTATATAGGGACATGGATAGTCCTCAGCCCATTCAAAACTGGATAATATCTCAAGGAAGCTCATCTTCCGTTACTATCTGACTCTCAAAAGAAATTCATATCGTCCCCTTTATCACAGGAGGAGATAGCAATTGTTATAAAGGACTTACCTATGGGTAAAGTCCTGAGTCAGATGGTTTTCAGCCTTATTTTATAAAGCTTTTATGGAGCAACTATTCCCGTGTTGCATCTGCTCTATTTGCATATCTTGTCTAGAGAGGTGGCAGATGCACATCTGTTTGAGGCATTGATAGTTTTGTTACCTAAACGGGACAAAGACCCAGAAATGGTTCAGAGCTGTAGGCCAATACCTTTGCTGAATCAAGATGTCAAAATTCTCTCAAGATAATGGCAGATAGACTAACCCTGGTTCTTCCGGATCTTATGAGTATGTCTCAAGTGGGATTTATGAAAGGACGTACATCTTTCAGATTACCTGCGTACTTCTCCCATGTCTTCTGAGCCCAGGAAGCCATATATCCTATGGGTTGGTCTCCTGGATGCCGAGAAAGCATTTGATTGGGTTAACTGGACTTTTTGTTTTCAAGCCCTCAAGGCATTTGGATTCCCATCCATGTTCATAGATTGGATCAGGGCACTTACGGTCTCCTACAGTGAGGATTTCAGGAATGGAACCTTCTGCAAGTCTTTTACACTGCGGTCAAGAATGAGGCAGGGATGCTCTCTCTCTCTATTACTTTTCAATCTTTTACCTGGAACCCTTTATTCAACATATTCGCAACTACGAAGGGATACAAGGTATTCCCATTAGGAATGAGGTAGTGAAAGTAACAAGCGTGCGCTGATGACCGTCTCCACATTTGGCTAATCAGTTAATATCTATCCCAAATATGCTAAGGGAGGTTGATAGATTTAGTAGTTTCTCGAATTATAAGTTAAATCCCAATAAGACATTCTTTTCCTCTTAACCATAAAGTCTTTAAGACCGACATTATTTCTCTGGGACTATGCTGGTCACCCTGGCTATTAAATATTTAGGCATAAAATGAACACGTAATCCCTCCTTGTGGTTTAAGGAGAACCTGGACCCCTTCTGCAGGGATCACTTAAGATTTAGAGATGGGATAAATTCGTTATCCTTATGGGGTCGTATTAATATTATAAAGATGAATGTGTTTCGTTTATTTTATCCTTTGTCGCATCTTAATTCATTCATCCCTTAAGTTGGTTTCAGAAAACACGAAACTCTTTACCAAGTTTATTTGGTCGAATAAGACCTCCAGGCTGGCATACCACAAGTTAGCTGCACCTAGGAATGAGGAGGCGTTGTGGATTCCTTACTTGCCCATCTACTACTGGGCTAGTGATTTGGCTAAACACCTGAGATGGGTAAGACCGGCCCAGATAACATGAACCCGTTTGGCTTAAGACTGAATTAGATTTTTCCAATCTATAAACATGGACCCCTGACTATACTCTATCTAAAAATTTCTCAGATGAAAGATATTAATAAATATCCACTATCATGACCTCACTAAGAGCATATTCGCATTGTGCTCTTTCTTGCTTATAATCAAAGTAATGATCTCACTCAATCTATTTGGAATTCCCGGCTTTCACTGTAAACAAACAGAATATTTCCGTTCATGATTCCCTCACTTGGAGAGGGATAGTAACTTCATTTCTGGATGAAGTTGGTCAGTGGCTCTCATTTTCTCAGTTCATACACAAATTCAAAATACCTGAGTCTCAGACTTTTAAGTGTTTCAACAGAGACACTTATTAACCATGGTCTTTGAGGGCTACTCCACCCTGTCCACTGACCTTGCATTGGTATATGAACTTTCCTTTACTAGTCTCTTCTGGTGTGATTTCTAAGATTTATCAAGTCTTGTTCTGATGGAGGTTTGGACATGGTGGTGGCCCCACTAACTTCTGGGTTTCATTTTTCCCCACTATACTTTTAAGTGGCCTGTCCTCTGGATGTACTGTCATAAATATGTATCCCAAGATAGATTACATCTCATGCAGTTCCATATCTTGCGTAATTTATACTATACCCCAACTAAACTGGTGAAATGGGGGCTTTTTGATACCGATAGGTGTAATAAGTGTTCCTAGGATGCAGGATCACTTTTCCATTTTTTCTGGTCGTGCCTCCGGATAGCAACATTATGGGAGCAAGTAAAACCAATTAGGATCCTTTACTGGGTCTACAGGATATTTTACACCAGATATTTGCCTGTTGGGGATTCTCCTCCATAAAGGTTAAAATCCAGAGATTTCACATATCTATGGTGGTGCTCTCGGTTAAAAATTTCATTCTCAGGCGTTGGAATGAAAGGACCGCCCAACATATCAGGAGTGGCTCCATGAGATCTTTGCAATATATATAGAGAGAAGGCTATTGCTAGCCTTCAAAACAGACTACATAGGTATAAGGATATCTGGGATCCCTTCATACTTTAATTACAGTGGCTATGAAGTAGTGTGGCTGTGGTTACCATCTTAATTACTCTTGGTATAGGTAGTTAGCAGGTGACAACAGTGCTAGAACAAACTGCTGTGCCGGGAGGGGAGGGAAGGGTTGGGCAGTATGATTTGATGCATTTTATGAATCCTATGTCAAGTGCTCATTACTGCCTCCTGTAATGTGGAACAATGTGGTGAATAAACTTCAATTATAAAAAAAAAAGAAACAATACGTCAAAACAATAATGCACCAAGGCACAAATGAAGGCTGCATAAAATAAAAAAGACAAAATAAATTGTGGAAGAAGGCTTAACAAATCAATTTGCAAAGGGACTAGACATTATACAGGGAACATAGAAATAGATACTTGAAAGAAGTTAGAAATGCAAAACTCTGTACTTTAGAGCAGTATTCAAAATTACAAAGATACTGAAACCTAGAAACTTCTGGATGTTCAAACATACATTATATAAACCCTGGTGTGAACAAATTTCCTAAAAGCCTTAGGATGGGATGGGGGGTGGGATTTAGATCCTGGATATAAAATAGAGATAGTTTAAAATATTTTTTATGTGAGGCTGAATCCTGAGGGTCAATGTGGAGAATAGCTCCCCATATTCACCATAAAATCAGCCTACTCTGTGCAGTCTACTCTTAGTGTGTTTCATCACCCTGAGCTCCTTCGTGGTCTAATCGGCTATGCCTCCTCTTTTTCCTGCTGTTTGCTTGCTGTTTTTTGTCCTGCTTTCTCCTGGATTGTTTGTTTTGCCCAATGCCTATCTCTCCCATTCAATTCTTTTGGTGCACCCCATTTGTTCTCTGCTGCCATTTGTTTTCACCCTTCCCTGGTGCCTGCCTTCTTTGGTTGTCTATCCCCACCCCCACCCCCATACTTTTGTTTCATACTTGCTGCTGGCACTGCACTGGTTATGTGTAAAAAGTTTCAAAGCTCCAAAACACACTAAACACACTAAAAGAAGTACAGTAGTATAACTCCATCCTGAAGCATGTAAGCATGTCCCTTACACTTTGAAACTGCGACTGCCCTCATAAATGAAGTGTCTTGTTTGAAATAAATGTTTCACCTTGTTTCACCTAGAAAAAAAACACGCATTCATCAAACTCCCTCTGTCATATGTCACAAATTACCTTCTCTGGCATATTATTTCCTCCAAGGAGCCACAATTCCATTCCCTACTCAGCGCTTCCAGGTTTGGCATGCCACATCACCCAGCTAGAGGTTACACTCCCATTTCACCACATAACTGCAGCTCTGCAGTTCCAGAAACTGGCTTTTCATTAATTCAGAGCCATAGCCAGATATGTAGCATGTCTTCATTGCTTGCCAATGTGACTCAGTTAATGGGACTATTATTTTTGTTACTGTATGTTTCTAAGAAGTCAATGTACTGCAATCATAGTCTCTGTGTTCAGTAATAGCCTCACATGATGTGCAATGTTGGTTTTACATTGAGTGTACCAAACATAGCATCATCCCATAATCATACCAGTTCAGAGGTATGTTCCCGATTCCCTCTCTTCATGCTTCTCCAACCTGCAGTGTTTTGTTCTGTGTAGTCCAGCGCCTTCAACCCTGCTGTGTCCAATCTCTCCACTGTTTGCTCAATTCCACTCCTTCCTCTAAATCCATTTCTGCTGCTGCTCCAGCCTGCTTCTATTCAACAGTCTGCTACTCTTTCCTTGCCAGACCTCACTAGCAGTAACAGCAGTTTTCCAGTCTGTATCTCTAATTCATACCTCTGGGTACTTGAGTGCAGGTAGGTTGTCCTGTCTACCAGAGATGGCAGTCTGATGCTACTTATTTGCTCATCTTCTAGCAGCAGTTCTCTGCTGTTTTCCATTCTCTGTCTCTGACCATACCTTCTGAGGTCCTAGAGTGCATGTGGGCTCGCCTGGTCCACCAAAGATGGGAGTTCTGCCTCTAATCATTCAACCACTCTGCATATACCACAATACCAACTTCTGCATTTGCTGCAATATGCAGCTGATATTGGTGTTGTGGCATCGGTCGCTCTATTAACTTTCTACATCTACCACAATGTGCATCCGCATATTGGCATTTTGGCATCAGCCAAGCTACCAAATCTCTGCATCTACCACTACATGCAGTTACATATTGCCATTTTGGCATCAGCCAAGCTACCACTCTCTGCATGTACTGCAATTGCATGCGTGTATTGGCATTTTGGCATCAGCTACACTGCCACTCTTTGCATCTACCACACTACGTTGAGTCTTTGGCATTGGGGCCACTGCTACACAACCACTCTCTCATCTACCTCAATATGCAGCTGCTTATTGACACCATGGCATCGTGTCACATGCTGACCTCTGCATTAAATTTCCAAAACTGGTCCACTAAGGTTTCCTCAGACTTCATCCTGCTCTCTAATCCGTAATGTATTTTGCTCCATGCCATCTTCTTCACCATCTGATTAGCCTGCAGAACTCAGAAGTCCTGCAAGGTCCTTGGACTTCTTCCCAGAGCTACCAACACTCTGCATCTACTGCAATATTCTTTCATGCATTGCCATTTTGGCATTATCCAAGCTGCCAACTCTCTGCATCTAATTCAATATGCATCCACGTATTGGCATTTAGGAATCAACGCCTACTTATACTCTGCATCTACCACACTACACATCCATGTATTGGCATTTTTGGCATCTTCTTCAATAGTATAATTCAAAAGAACTGGACTGGTCAGTTTCTTCAAAATCAGATAGTTTTCTTCACTTGATTTATAATTCTTCATTCTTTCACTTGCCACTAAATAATTATTGGCAATAAGTTTCAAGACTCAGAATTGGTCTCTTCATCAAGGATTGTGGCTCAATTATAAAGTTTCCATAGAAGCTTGTTTCTTCATTGCAATTGTAATATTCTTTTGGCTTACACAGTAACCCATTGCTATAACAAACCTCACTATAGTGAATTTTTGGCTATAGAGAATGGTTCATGTACTTGTCTGTCCATGGTTAACACTTGTGAATGCAGTGAACAAAACAATATGAAAAAAAGTTTCACCAAGCACAAAAGCACACTAACTCCCTCCACAAAAAGTATAGCATGGCTCCTTCCTGAAGCATACAGCCCCTGCCCTCCTCTCCCAATCACTTTGAGCCCACAACTGCCCCATAAATGAAGTGGCTTGTATGTAAAAAGTTTCAAAGCACAAAAATACACTAAACACACCAAAAAAGGACAGAAGTATAACTCCATCACTGAAGCATTTATGTATGTCCTGTACAGTTTGAAACCATGATTACCCTCACAAATTAAGTGTCTTGTTTGAAAGAAAAAGTTTCACCAAGCAAAAACACGTTCATCAAACTCCCCTGTGCCATATGTCCCAAATTACCTTCCCAAATCTCATATTATGTCCTGAAAGCAACTCAACAACCTTCCACTTGTAACCATTATTAGTGACCACACATAACTGCGCATCACTGTTACTACAAAATGAGAAGCTATAACGACCAGTCAATGGGTCTCCATGGCACTCTTTATAGCGAGGTTACTGTATTCTTCTTTCAACTGCTGCATACTGAACTTTTGCATTTTACTAAATAAGTATCTCATGTGACCCTGAATTTGCTCATCACACTGGGGCTTCATAAGATGTCTAAATGCTGAACTTTAGCATCTCCATGAGGTGCTCTCGCCATTAAGTAAGGTGTCTTGAAACATTGGCTACCAATAATTGTTTAGTGACTTGAAATGCAGACCACCTATAATTGTTTAGTATTTTGAAACATTGGCTACCAATATTTGTTTAGTAACTTCAAATGCTGATGATCAATATTTGTTTAGTGACAAGTGAAAGAAAGAAGAAATTTGGCTATCAGATGTGGGTCATGAATGGACTCCTTCTAGAACACCGTCAACATCTGTAGCCTTCAAGAAAAGCTTGATGTCCTTCAGGGCTGGATGGCACAGAGACCTGAATTGATCCTGATACCCCATACTCAGCTGTCCATATTTCTGGGTACTGTATCCTCAGAACTGACAGGCTAGCTAAGAGACGTGGGGCTGTACACTTTACTATAGAGATTCCTTCTGGCCTCGCTAGTCTCTGGTGCTCCCACTCCATCCCATGGTGCACAGTTTCTCACTGTGAAACTGCAACCCTGACATGTCTGGCAAAAGCCCTACACATAGTCACAGTTTATAGTCCGCCCCCAGCATGAAAGGCCAATGTTTGACTAGGTAATGAACTGTCTAGCCCACCTGCCCACCTCCTGTGAAATTATTACCCTGGGTGATTATAACATTAACTAGCTAGAGACATCCTCTTCCCCTACAAGGATGTTGCCACATCACTTGACCTCACCCAAGTCATCCAGTCCCCAGTGAAGCTAAACCATACAACTGGCACCTACACACTCATTGGACCTCATATTCATGAACCGGCCCACCAGCATATCTGAGGTCTCAGCATTCGGATGCACTGAGTGACCACTCACCAGTCTTCTGTAGATGGTCCTCATTAAAACCCCAAACCAGCCATGCAAATATACCTTTATACGTCGCCTAAAAGGGATCTCTCTCTTGCACATCAAACAACACCTACTATAATGTGGCTGGACCCTCATCAGCACTGCACAGTCTACTGACAGTGCCCTGGATTACTTTATCTCCATGTTTAACTCCACTTTTGACTGTTATGCTCAGTCTCCAAACAGAAAGTCAAATGTCAGGACACCCCTGGATCTCCCACACCTTATCTGACCTCTTGAAGTAATATGACAATCAATGGCATAAAGCTAAAGACTTGGGCAAACCACATGACTGGCAACTCTATTGAGAACTTAGGAACAAATGTACCTGAAAATTCTGAAAGCCAAAGCTACTCAATGCCAGGAGCTCTGGGACTTTTGGTGCAAATTCTGGAACAACATTAAAGAACTGAATGGAAAATCTGTTGTCACCCCCCAGAGCTGTTAGTAAATGTCTCACTCTCCCAGGACCCCTATTGATTGCTGATACAATACCCTCAACACTGCATTTTCTGATCTTAGTGGTGTCCTTCCCTCAACCTCTTTGACCCGGCCCCACACTTGCCCACCAGCCCACCCCTTAAAGCATCCACCATTGCTTTCAGGCTCTGAAAAATCACCCCTAGAGGCAAGACAATATTTAACCAAAGCCCTTGGAAAACGTGTTTTATTAGCTACTCTGTAGGAGTTGTGTTATTGTACTTAAATTATCAATTACAAATGAGACAAACGGAGACAAGACTGATGGCAGAAGAATTTAATGATTATAATAATAATCCCAGCGAGAGATTACAAGTGGTACATTCTTCATTCTTCAAAATAGCAGTGTATGCTGGCTTGCTTATATAGTGGAAAACAGCATCATCATTTCCTACAGCTGTCTATGATTGGTTCAAAACAAGCACAAACATCAACTTAAAAGGCAATTCTCCTTTTGGTATATGTATGAGCTCATCCTCGGTCAGCACAAATGTACAGATAGTGTACATTCTATTATTATATATGGCTAGTAACAACTGTCACTATCAGTTACCAAGGTCTAGGAGGAAAAAATAGGTTTGGACTTAGGAATGTGCATACAAGCATTTTGGCCTGTCCTGATAATAATAAACACTAAAGATAGTCAGAAGGGATAATTGAACACTATCCTGCATCTCTGCTTTGCAATCACATAAGACACCTGTTTGCTATTACTCACATGGTCAGCACAAATATCAAAGGCACTTTAATATTGCAACTTGTAGCTTAGTTTGTCTTGTGGCTTTACAAGTTTTATATGATCCAGCTTCATAGGTCAATATTTGTTACACAGATACATTATGTTTTAGACCAAAATGAGGTTTGCCTGAAATATAGGGACACACTTCTTTATCCCTTGTTACAAGCCTCCTTGGCCCTATATTTCCTAATTATTATTTGTGCAACAATGCAGCTCCTCGAGCATGTACATCTCATTACGCACTTTACTTATAGTAAGTCTAAGTGACACAGGCCTATAATTACCAAGAACACTAAGACCACTTGCAACACAAGTAAAACTTTAAAGACAGGACTCTAAGGGTCCCCTGCATAGCTATAAATCAAGTGCTCATTATCACTCTCACTGAGCAATTCATTTACAACTGTTTGTGCCTTATGGGTAGTATTTTGATTTGTGCCAAATGAGTATCTTTTTCAATGTAAAATGTCTGCACGTTAAGAGACAGGAGAGGTATCATAGCTCCAAATGATGGCATTTAGCATGTCAATCAACATACTGGCATAAAACTTTGACACACCAGTGTATGCACAACTACTGTTAACATTTATATTCCAACCAGAGAAATCTAGATTTATATGCACTGTACTGTACTTTACATTATTCACAAGCATTTGATCAATAGGTGTTGATGTAAGTCCACTCTCTGGCCCTGTTGTCACATTTGGGCATTTGGTTGGTTTTACAGTTAAGTGTATGGCATCTGAGACTGCAAAACGTAATGAGTTGTTTACACTAGCATAGTTACAAACACTATTATCACCCCAAAGACAGTAGGACAGAGTTAACACATAAACACCATTGTCCTTTGGTGTGGCTCTGTTTATAACAAGAGACCCATTTTCTGTTCCCAGTCATGTAGCTTTGCTGTGATCCAGTCTTGAGCTCTGATGCACAGCTAGATCAGCTGTTAAGTATGTCCACACACCAATTTGTAGAAAAGTCAGTGTTTATATTGCTGGCTGCTGGATGGCTGATTAACAGACACACTGGCCAGGGGTGCATTAGATTGTGCATTGAGTCCTTTTAATGGAGCAGCCACAAACACTGGCATGGCATTTGTGTTGTGGTAGTTGATTACACCCTGGCACACAGATTAACAGTCCATAAAAAGTAATAGTTTACAATAAACCATTAAAACACAGTCCATAGTAAAGCAATAGGTTGTCATAAAGTACCAGCCATGTTTGGAACAAACAGCAGTGAAGAAAATGGATGTCTTGCTTGAAGATCAATTGAAGAAGAATCTTCTTGCTGAAGTTAGGGATTGCCCCTACCCCAGACTTAACTTTATAGTAAGTAAACAATAAGCTTGATTGCAGAGTTTAAACTGACTGGACCTTTTCAGTTGATTTAAAGTTTTACAAACAGATGTAACTTTGCTAAAACATTACACTTGCAGAGGTAATGACTTGATTTATGCAATAGTCCTTATGTGGAACCAATTAAACACAAAGATAGTGATGACATCAAAACTGTGGCAGTTGTTTTCTTTTTAGGAAAAGATGAAGGTCTTGGCAACCTAGATGAAAGTATTACTGTGGTTGAACATGGAGAGTTTATGTGTGTCACACCGTGAAACCTGCAAACTTGCAAAGTGTTAGAAACTGAATTACCAATGACTTTTTGTTTTGTAAAGAGTGGTGTGACAGAGCCTAAGTTTTGGCAAATGAAAGAGAAAAATAAAAATGGGATGTCAACCGCACACCTGGGGGTGCAGGTCGAGGTTTAATATACCATTTGACCATCTGTAAATCCATGACAATGTTATGATTATACCTTGCTTTTAAATCACAGAAGCGCTAGAGAATGATGAACATAATTTTTTAACTGAGACCCGAGTAATAAAATCTTGTAATGTTACAATAATACGCTTTAAACATATAGTTTATAGCAATATGCCTGTTACACTATGTAATAGTGGGACAACATATATTGTTGGCCTATGCCAACTTAATAATAGTGCCTATTGCACCTGTGACAAATGAAAGGATTTATTATGGAATCTTGAAGCACAGGTTTTTAAGAAGAATCTAAATTTTGCATATTATAATTGTTAAGATTTAAAATGACAAAACCTGCATAGAGTGCACTTATTTTTCAGGGGCACCTGTGAGTAACAAGACAAATGGAGCATTAATTTGTCTGGGGTTTTGCTTTGGAATCTATTGTAGGGGTGGGTCAGCAATGCTGGCCCCAGTATTTAGGTTTGGTTCTAAGCATTAAAACATTTATACATGTGGAGCACTTTTTGAATCACACATGATATAGTGTAGCAAGATGTATATCAAAACATTATAACATAAATGTGAAAAATAAACATTTTTGCAATAGAACAATTTCAGTATTGAGCATAATGCATAAAATACATTTTAAACATGAAACAAATATAGCTTGTAAATGATACAAAACCGTGTACTGGATAAAAGGTAATGGGGTGGCTCCATTGCAGTCCCCACCTACTACACTTTAAATTATAGCAAGATAATATTACAATTAGTTTAGTAAGTTTCATACCTTACTATAAAGATGGGAACTTCTTTTTCTCTAGAAGAAAGAGAAGAAACAGATAGACAAACAATAAAACCAACATACAAGTCTAAAAATAAACAAGATTATTTCCATAGGATAAAAGAAGCTAAGCGTCCCTGGGTTCCTTATCCTAAGCATGACAAAATGTCAGCTGAGTTTATAAAAGATCCGGATTGATGGTAATACCGTGACGTACATATTTTTAGAATGCATTTAAAAAAATGATTACACCATGGTCACACATAAAAACAAAAGCCATTGTTTTTAATTGTAGATGGTAAACTCTCAAAAACAGCTGTAATAGTCCTTTTTTTTTAAGTGTACTGTATAAATATATAAAAAGTAAAAAGTATGGGAAGGTGATGAATAATTCTCCCGTCCAGCTGGACTGCCTTGCATAGTATAGGAATCACGTGATATTATTCAGAAACAAAGAAGTTTTGCTTACAGTTAAATGTTGATTGACTGTGTTGGCTGCAAGCCAGAAGAAAGGAGAAAAGAGGGAAAAAAAAGTTTGTTCCTTTTTACTTAGAATGCTAGTTATGTAAAAAAAGTTAAATTGCATGGTTCACTCTTGGTGTGCTTTCATAAAACACACATTTTGTGAAAAATTGTGCTTTAGGTATGGAATACATATCAAGTCTGAACTGGTAGTTGAAACACAAGAAGGTCAAATAAAATGCAAAGGTCACACAGTGTGCATGCAAGGGTCGCTCAAACCCAGTTATTTTTGTAGTGTCCTTGAACACTACTGATATTAAAATATCTTTAAATAATAGTAGAGCACGAAATGAAACTGCTGGCCAAGACAGTACCACACATATACATACACAACAAGAGATACTTAACATAAAATAAGACTGACATTATTTGACACCAATTTGCTGAGGTAATGCCCATAGTGTTATTAGAAAACTGTACGTGTTTTAGCTATATGATGCTGAAAATATTACAGCCACGGGCATTTAGAATCAGGGTTGTCTCCTCCCCATCAAATGTAAAGTGGGTTTTTCACCGAATGTTGTTGTATGGTAGCAACATTGTTTTAATGTTGCAGCTTAAGGTATTAATGCACTGCATAGAAAGGCAGTATGTTTAGACTTCTTGGCTGATGTTACATTGCACAGGAAATTAAAACAACTTTTATGTAATTAACTTAAACATTTTTTATCCAAGGACACTTGAATACCATATTTAAAGTATGCCAACATCATTTTTAATGAGAATCTTTTGTCCTTCAGAAACGCTAGTGTTACTGATAACATTATTAATCATGCCAAACAACTTTGGGTGGTTTGTTTGGTTATGGTAGCAATCACAGAAGAACAAGTGGCTAGCCTTTGCTCTAGTCCACCCACAGCATACTGAGAGTATTTAGAATCAAACTCTTTAACATTAGAAGAGGCAAGGTCTTTGGGCATTAAAGTTAGTATGCCTTGCCAATACCTCTGGCTGACGGCGCAAGTTTGCCATATCTGACTTTTACTCCTACATTTTAACTGCTCGGATACAGGAGTTAGCACGCTGTAAAGTGCTTGTTTTAGATTTTAAGACATTTACATCTTACAAATGTGCTATTTATTAACAGAAGCTGTGTTATAGTTTATATTGCAATCAATAAAAGAGAATTATCCCTATCTAAAAGACAAAGGTCTCCTGTACCTTTACTAACTGTAACTTTAGTTGTTGGTTTTTTCTTGCAGGGATTTTGGCTCTTGACTTATTTGCATTTCTAAACTATCTATTTTTGACTGTAGCTGGATTATTACATCTTGCTGCTCATGCAGCTTTCTTTCTTTTTTTAAGTCTCATGTGTTAACGAATTACCACCTGGCTATATTATCACAGACTTTGTACAGTATTTGCTAGTTTCTCTTTTTTATTTTTAATTAAAATACTGCTGTGCCTGTTGATCATGGTTTGTATGTTCCTCTTTAGGTGTTTCCCTAAGAAACAACCTATTAATGTTTTATACTCATTTTTCATCTTTGTGCCTGCCTAGCCTTCACTGCCAGGTCCACCAGTGCACTGGTGCCCCAGTCCATCCGGCTATGTCTTACGGCTCCCCTGTGAGGTCCGGCCTGCAAGTCCCAGCACCTTCACTTACCTACTCTTCCCGTGAGTTCCTACAGAGTTAAGCATTACTTTTATTTAAAGAAATTGGAAAGCATACATCACCGGATTAGCAAGTGGCTAAAACTGTCTGTGTGCACCTTTTTCTCGCTTTAAGCCAACAGCACTGCGCTCTGAGCCATCACCCTGCTATGGGGGCTCCAGAGCATACAGCACCAGTGATCCGAAACACGGCACCAAATGTAGACATTGTGTTATTGTACTTAAATTATCAATTACAATGAGACGAACGGAGACTAGACTGATGGAGGAAGAATTTAATGATTATAATAATAATCACAGTGAGAGATTACAAGTGGTACATTCTTCATTCTTCAAATAACAGTGTATGCTGGCTTGCTTATATAGTGGAAGACAGCATCATCATTTCCTATGGTTGTCTATGATTGGTTCAAACAAGCACAAACATCAACTTAAAAGGCAATTCTCCTTTTGGTATCTGTATGAGCTCATCCTTGGTCAGCACAAATGTATAGATAGTGTACATTCTATTATTATATATGACTAGTAACAACTGTCACTATCAGTTACCAAGGTCTAGGAGGAAAAAATAGGTTTGGACTTAGGAGCGTGCATACAAGCATTTTGGCCTGTGCTGATAATAATAAACACTAAAGATAGTCAGAAGGGATAATTTGAACAATATCCTGTATCTCAGCTTTGCAATCACATAAGACAGCTGTTTGCTATTACTCACATGGTCAGCACAAATATCAAAAGGTACTTTAATATTGCAACTTGTAGCTAGTTTGTCTTGTGGCTTTACAAGTTTTATATGATCCAGCTTCATAGGTCAATATTTGTTACACAGATGCAGTATGTTTTAGACCAAAATGAGGTTTGCCTGAAATATAGGGACACACTTCTTTATCCCTTGTTACAGACTCACTGGACCTAGAACTAGTCCTCTGCACCTTAGACTTCATTATCTCCCCACTCACTGACATTCTAAACTGCTCCTCTATCAAGGACAATTCACCTCATGCCAGAAAGCAGCTGTCATCACCGCAATATTAAAACGCGGGAACAGCACTGCCCTAGGCAACTACTGCTCCATCTCCATTCTCTCCCCACTCCCTGGTGCTAGAAAAATAGTGAGAGATCAACTCTCTGACTATCTCACTTAATATGACCTTCTGCCATGAAAACAGCATGGTTTCAGGAAAAGCCAGTACCACAACTGTCCTTGAATACACAACTTTTATAAGCAAAGCCCTTGGTAGAGGGTGCCTAGTTGGATCTGCCTATATTGACTCAACCAAGATGTTTGACTCTGTCAGCCACACACTCCTAATCCAGTCCTTGCATTGCATGGGCCTGTCCATGGACACTACTTTCAGGAGTCTCCCAAGATTCAGTACTGGGTCCCTCCTCTTTAGCATGTACATGAATACTCTCCCAAAGGCCTGCTCAGGACAAATGCTTCTGAACACCGATAATGTAGTTATATTTGACAGCCACTCAGACCCCCACTCCTTCAACCATCCCTGCAAACCTTCCTTTCTGAAGCTGAGGCCTGGTTCTCAGATCACCGCCTTGTCCTGAATTACAAAAAGATCAAGGCCATGCTTTTCACCCACAGACTAAATAAGTTTAAAAATGTTCCCCCAACATCATTATTGTCCAGGCCCCCTGACCTTGTGCCCACCTTTAAATACCTGGGCATCACCATTGACTCCTCTCTCATGTACCGCGATCACATCAATCTGCTCAGCTCAACTATCAATTCCAGACTAGGTCTCCTATTTAGGCACAGGGGTGTCTGCCTCCTGACACCGTAGGTCTTGCCATGACATAATTGGTGCTCTCCTTATTGACTATAGGATTGTTATCTATGGCATGGCTGACTCCACTGCCCTGCATCAAATCATGATCTCCTTAAATAAATCCTGTTGGTTAGTCACTGATGCAACCATTGGACACACACCTGTGAGCTCCATAGATGCACTAACTTGCTTAACTTTGAAGGCAGACTCAGGTATCAGACCTGTCTTCTTGCTAGGAAGCTCTCCTAAACACCCTTCCCCAGGTCTCTGCCACCTTGTTCAGCCCTCAGCTTTCCCATGGTTTACAAGGAGCTCCTTGCTAGCCCCTCTCTCTACCCTACTTTGGGACTTCTCAGGTCCACTGCTCCCTTTACTACAGGGCCCCTCTCCGCCATCACCCAGGAACAGTGACTAGGCACATTTAAAGCACTAATCCAGGCTGAAATCTCTCCCAGTCAAACTGTGACTGTGCTTAGTCCTTCTCCCCTTGTCTGTGACTATAACCTTTGATATCTGTATATTGTTATTGTACATGCTGCACTTATAATAATTTGACAAAGGTTGGTCCTTTCCACAGTTAAACTATAACTTGCCCTCACTATATGCCTCTTATTGTATAGACTGTCTCTCAACTTGCAATTTATGTATTCTGGTGTGTTCTCTGTATATTTATTATTGTATATCTTGTCATTTCTTGTAATGTATGTATATCATGTATGTAATGTATATATGATGTGGAGCCTTGCAAAGAGTCATTTACTCAAAGGTTGTAATTTTGATTCATACTAACATACTATTTGCCAGCAGATTAGGCCTTATGGTCATCAAGTCTGCTCAAACCTCAGATCCCTAGTTGGGTGCCGAGGCCCTCCCCTTGTGTTCCAAAATCCTTATCATCCATCCCCACCCCCGGACAGGCCATCATCTGATACATCCACTTTCTGTGTCTTTCCCACCTCTCTTGATGCCCTCCACTGTGGATCTCTGATCCAGCTCACCAGGCAGTGCATTCCAAGGGTCCACCACCCTCTCAGTGAAAACCTCCTCCTTTACCCCTCACCCTTCCACCTTCCAACTTCAAACCATGCCTCTGGTGTTACCCCTGCTTTAGTCTAAAGATCCCTCCATGTTTACACTATTTATTCCCTTGAGGTACTTGAAGACCTCAATCATGTCCCCCTGTCTCTCCTCTCTCCAATGAAAACAGGCAGAGCTCCTCAAGTCTGTCCTCATACGTCAAATCCCTAGCCCTCGTATCATCTTAGTTGCCCTCCTCTGTACCCTCTCCAGGAGCTATATGTCCATCTTCAAGTGTGGTCTCCAGTACCATACACAGTACTCAAGGTGTGGTCTAACCAGTCCATTGTACAGCGGCAGAATTACTTCCTTGCTCCTAGAGGTGATCCTTATGATGCATCCCAACATCCTGTTTGACTTGCTAGCCGCCTCCTGCACTGCTCAGAGTTATTCATACATGCATCCACCATGACCCCAGGTCTTTTTCCCTATTGAGGCCTCCAGTGCCTCCCTCCCAGGGTGTACCTGTGTTTAGGTTTCCTGCCCAAGATGCAACACCTTGCACTTGGTAATATTGATATTTAATTTCCATGGGTGGTGCCAGCTTCCAGGGTGTCCAGGTCCCCTTGCAGGGTCAACCTCCCCTTCTCCCTCAACTACTGCTCCCATCTTGGAGTCATCAGCAAAGAGACTCCATTTCACACCCTATACCCTCTCTGATGTCTGATATGTATGCATTAAACAGGATCGACCCAGGACTGAGCTCTGGGTGCACTCACTACTAACCTCTCTAGGGTTCAGGAGCTCCCACAGACCACTACTCTGGGTGTATCCAGCTAGCCAGTTTTCAATCCATCTGACCATCAAAGGGCCTACTCCTAACCCCATCAGTTTCTCCACCAGACCATTGTGGGGACAGAGTAAAATGCCTTGCTGAAGTCCAAGAATAATACATCCACAGGCTTTCTCCTGTCCAGTTCTGATGTTACCCATTCAGTAGAACTCCACAAGATTGGTTTGGCATGATCTACCTGGCACAAACCCATTTTATGCACTATCCAGACCTCCTACCTCCTCCAAGTACACCCCAATCGTTCCTTTAGTATACTCTCCATTAATTTTTCCACCACTAAGGTCAAACTGATGGGTCTATAGTTACCTGGCACTTCCTCGACCCCTTTAAGGATTGGCACCACATGTGCCTCTTGCCAATCCCTAGGCACCCTCCTGTCTCAAGTGACCTGTTGAAGAGCTCCGCCAGGTGCAGCCAGTATGTCCGCCAATTCCATAATACTCTCAGATGAATGCCATCTGGCACAGGAGATTTGTCTTTCTTTAGGACCTTAAGGCTAACTACACCCTGTTGGTGGAGATAGCATCATCCATCCTCCACCTTACTGGCCTTTTATCCTTATCCAGATGTGACACCCCTCGGTAACTCTCCCTCCCTCTTGCTCCATTTCTGTATCTCCCTGATCCCACTCACTGCCACTTCTATCCCATCGTGCCTTGCTTTGTAGATATACCATCCCCTCTCTAGTGAACACAGAGGCAAAGTACTTGTTAATACTCTGCCTGGTCCCTCGCCTCTTCCACCCACCCTCCTTCTGATCGCAATCTGCTGAGATGGCCCTTAGTTTTTCTCCACTCCCAATGCACCGAAGAACCCTTTTCCTCCATGTATCCCCTCAGCCAGCCATTGCTCTTTACTGGACTTTGCTCCTCACCATCCGGGTGACTTTTCTAGACGCAAGATGGTACATTTCCTATCGCTATCCTCTGTTGTTTTATATTTTTGTAGGCCACCTTCTTTTTCTGACCACTACCTGTACCTCACTGGACCACCAGCATGGTTTATGTGACCTTGCTCCTTACGCTTCAACTTAGCGCAGATCCTGACTGCCTCATGAAGTCCCTGTTTTATGACCTCCATCTCCTTTCCACACTTGCCATTGATGTAATCCTCTCAAGTGATCCTTGAGAATATTTCCCATGCCCACAAAGTCTCGCCCCTGAAGTCCACTGCCAGTGTCCTAGATCTCATCCCCTCCCCATGCTTATTTGAAACCAGACAGTATTGTGGTTGTCCCAGTCAGGGGTCCTCTACAACCAGGTCCCTTACCAGATCCCCATCTACCAGAACCACATCCAGGACATTATCCTCCCTTGTGGGCTCCATCACATGCTGTGTTAAGAACACATCCTGGAAGCCGCCCAGCAGCCTCTACTCCTTGGCCATCTTAGAGGACATGGTTCCCCAGTTTGTACGTGGCATATTAAGGTCCCCATCAACACCACTCCTTCCCCTTTTGGTCCACACTGGGCAATGATGTTGTCCAACAAACCATCCTCTAGAACATCACTCATCCCGGGGCCTATATACTACACCCAGCTTGACCTTATCTCCTGCTGGGGATCATAAGGTGACCCATAAGGCCTCCATGTTTCCTCTGCCTCTTCTACCTAGTAATTTCTATGTCATCTCTAATGAACATAGCCACTTCACCCCTCTGCCCTCCTTTCTATCCTTCCTAAGCATAGTGTACCCCACACGATTAGGTCCCAGTCATGGTTTTTGTTGGCCCACTGCCCGTGATCACCGCCACATCCACCCCCAACAGCATGGCTTGAACTCTGGAAACTTGTTTCCCAAGCTCCTGGCATTTACTAACACCAACCCCACCCTTATCCTGATCCCTTTGTCGAACCCCACCCAGGTTCCTTATACTCCATCCTTCCTCTGCTCCTCTTGAAACCTCCACCCCCAGTCTGTTTCCTCCCTCCTTGGGTTTGAAGGCTACTCCTCATCTGGAGGAGAGGGCTTGGTCAGCCTTCCTTATCCCTTCCCCTCACAAGTTTAAACCCCACCTTTCATGAATGTAGTCAGCCATCGCCTGTTTAAGGACTTCCTTCCTAATGGAGCAAGATGAAGCCTGTCCTTGGCATACAGTCCCTTATCCTCCCAAACTCCTTTCCAGTTTCCTAACACCCCAACCCACTCTCTCTCACCCCACTTCCTGAGCCAGTCATTAACCTCTGTGATCTTTTTTTTTCTCCACTGAGGCCTTTGGTACTGGCTATATCTCCAAAAAGGAAATGTTGCATCCATTATGACAGACTCTAGCAAGCTCTTGAACCTTTCTTGGATTTCCAAACCTATTTCTTCTAGATCGTTAGTTCCCAAATGCCAGGAAATCCGGTTTCCTCCACAATCCCTAACCAGATCATACACCATAACTTTGCTCTGTGCACTGTCAGCCCAGAGATACTTACTACCTTCACCTGGCTATGGCATCCACCCCCTGTCCCTCCCACTGGATACCCCTAATCATCGAGTCTCCCAATAACAGAATCTAACACCGCCATCATCCTTATGGTTACCCATTATGCCCTCTCAGCCCCCATCCCCCTTTATTCCGTGATCTCAATTCCATGGGAGTCTTCCTGCCTTATTAGAGACCCCTTGTCACCCTCCCCTTCTGCCTCCCTCGTTATTTTGCCCACCTAACTCAGACCCCTCTGAATAGGTGTCTCCTTTAACCTTCTTATCTGAACCATTTATCCTGGCCCTGATCATCTCCCTTCCACCACACCACCATCCTCCCCTTGTAATAGTACCCCTACCTCCAGAGGCTCTCTGTGGGTCCCTTTAGCTAGGGCACCATCCTTGTACTGACCCCCTGCTGAAGGGGGCCCTCCCACCTCCTTGTCTCCCAGTTTCTCCAGTCATGCTCTTCTCCTCATGTCTGCAATATGTTGCATCTCCCCATCTGCTTAACATTTATGTTTCCCTTCTCCTCTGGGACTATTTCTATCCTTTCCATTGCCGGTCTGTGATGCCCTATGGGTATCCAACTCCCTCCAGGCCTCTGTATCAGTTTCCTCATTTCCACCAACCCCTTCCTCCCCTCTAGGTTGCTTAGTAGCTCAAATTTATTGTGACACTCTATGTCAGCCTCCATCAAGTAACCGAGTTTCCCTGACTGCACCTCTAAACTGCCCTCTTCTTCCTCTCTTGCTCTGTTCTCCTTAGGAGCTCCCTTCCCACAGTCTGCTGTTTTAGGCTTCCCACAACAGCCCCTCCTTCTTAATGTCTGCTCTACTAGGCTTCCCACAACAGCCCCTTCTGACTCTTCCCTCCACTCTCTTTGTATTTGGAAAGTTCACCTGACACTTTCCCCATAGCGTCAACATCCTATCTAAGGGTCCTCTGTCCCTAAAACTCCCTCCTGCTTGCTGTAACATAACATACTATAATTTCAGAGCGTTGCCCCAGCCTCCTCTCAGCCCCACTCTTCTGCTGCCCATATCACACCCTTATCCTTGGACACCCCCAGCTCCCCAGCTTACTCCTTAACCAATATACCTCACTCCTGATACAAGATAGCTGTCTACAGAGTGGGTAGCCTCCCTCCAGGCCCAATTGAGAATTATTGCCATCCCACAGCCTGTGCAGCCTACAACCCTTCCGAAGATGCCTGCCATGGTGGAATATGGCCACCTTGTTTGTCCCTCTGTTTTAATGGCACACACCCTTTCTCAGTCCCTTCCTGGAATACATTTTCTCTATACTGACTGCAGTTATTTACAAACCCAATTTCAACCCCACCAATAAAGTTCCCAAGTCTCACAAACACATACAGTCCAGTGTGTGTCCAGTCCCACTAACAGTGTATGTATGCAGACATCAGGTACCGATGATGTCACAGGCCCACCAGTTCCTGTTGCCTCAAATTTCAGTCCCAAACAGAACTAGACAGCCCAGCAATCCCAGCCCCAGTGGCTTTTCAGTATTTAAGATAGCCTACAAAACAGGGTGGGTGGGAGGACTCTACCAACACCAAGCAAATTTCACTCTAATTATCACTGCAAACAAGTGTTCCCAAGCCTCAAAAGTTACAATATCAAGCCCAAGTAACAGTTCTAACTCAAAGTAGTAATTGTTAACACATAGAACTAATTTCACGTACAAAACTATTCAAGTATTTCAGTTAAAACAGAATATAAACCCAGACCTCTGTCCTTACCAGCCTCCTGCTTATGTTTATTGGTGGGGTTGAAATTGGGTTTGTAAATAACTGCACTGATTAATTCAATAAATAAATAAATAACATAAATAAAGCAAGCTACTGTTTCATTTGTTCCCAATTCAGACCTTCATCACCTCGATTCATCAGAAAACTCTGTCATAACTTCTCCCTTTGTGTTCAGTGATATCATAGCTCAGAATATTATCTCCTGCAAGCAAATGCCATCAGGTTCTGCAATACTAACTCAAACCACCTGAGCTACTTATTCTCACTGCATGAAGAGTATTCTTTATTCTGAGCTCTATAATTCTCCTAAGTACTTTTGCCCATGTTTAAACAGTATCTTACATTCCTAAACTGTTATCATCAAGCCTTGCAATTATCACCAGAGAACACTGCATCAGTTTGGCTTAGTCCTTATTCCTTTCCAGTACATTCTATTCAAATTGGAGCAGCTTCTTCAGCCTCAAAGAATATCAGCTGCATACATCAAGAGATTTGGAAGATGGATTTCATCTGTTATCCAGAAGCAGAAATCATACATGCATTTAAGATCATCTCCTCTTAGGTTGTCCAGAGGATTGGCAGGTCAGTAGCCATGGGTCTTCAGAGGTCTCCTCTACAGGTCTTTTTCCTCTCATGCATGCTACTGATCACACTCTCCATGAATGAGGAGTTACTATTTTTCCCTACACACTGCCTGGATTCCCTAGCCAAGGGTGGGAATAGAAAAAAGCAAAAGCTTAAAATATTGTACACAGGCACAATCATTATTTACAACAACATTGAACTGGGAGGGCTGAATTTCATGTTCAATGGGGAATAGCCTCCACATTCAGCAAAAAAAGTAGTCTACTCTGCAATCTACACTTAGCATGTTTTGTATCATTCACTATCTTCCACAACCTCCTCCTGCACTCTACTCACCCTTGGTGCTAGGCCTTCTATTTCCACATGCTGCCCAGTTTCCCAACAAAGGGTGTGAATAGAGAAAGACCAAAAACTTAAACAGTGTACACAAGCACAAGGGCTATTCACAACAACACTGAAATAAATATGAGTACCGACATCAGTAAAACTGCTATTTCATCCAACCAGTCTTACACAGTTCCTTCTTGTATAATCCGAGATAGTCCAAAAAGGTTTTTAAGTTTCATGATGTAACAGAAAGAGAAGTAATGGTGCAATTGTTAAAAATTAATGAAACTAAAGCAATAGTATTGGACAACATACCCAGTAAGTTATTAAAATATGCATCACCAGTCATAGCTAATGTAGTCTCAGTCAACTTAATTTTCTTTAAAAATTAATTTCGCTGAATGGAAACATGCAAAGGTGATCCTATTTTTAAATTTGGGGCTAAAAATTATATTTCCAACTACAGCTCTATCTCTTTGCTTCCAGTGATTTCAAAGATAGATGAAAGATTGGTCTCACAGAGCTGAAAGCCTTTCTAAATAAAAACATCTGAATTAACCCAAAATAATCAGGTGTTAGGACAAGCACAGTACTCAAACAGTCTAATTAAAAGTAATTGAAGATATAGAGCAAGCTTTGAAAACAGATTAAGGGCATGTGCAATATTTATCAATTTATCAAAGGCATTTGATACACTAGATCACAAAATACTATGACAAAAATGGTCTGTTACAGGTATTTCAGAAGAGGTTGTAAATTGGTTCCAGAGTTATTTAATAGGATGCATGCAAAAGCTGGTCTTGGGTTGTTATCAATTTGAACTAAGGAAATAATATCTGGAGTTCTACAGGGATCCATATTGAATCTGTGTCTGCTCAATCTTTATATGAATGATCTCACTGTTAGAAACCTGATTTAAAGATACATCTATATGCAGATGATACAGTAATTTACACCAGTGGAATGTCTATTCAACATATAAAGACTTCACTTAGGATGCTTTTGATGCTTTGCAGCTCTTATTTTAAAATAACAAGTTGGTTCTAAACACTTGAATCAAAAGATGTTGCTTTAGCAGAAGAATGATGAACTTATCTATGCACACTCTCTGAACATAGTTTCAATGGATGCACCCAATTCACAACAGGTAGACAGGTATAAATACTTAAGAATCTGGGTTGATAACTAATACAAATGGAACATTCACATACATTTTCTAACAAAACAAAAAAGACAGGAACTGGGAATGCTATACAAAATAAAGAAGAACTGTCACTACATTCAGGATTAAAAGTGGTTAATCACATGATTGTTCCTGTCATAGAATATGGAGATGTTGTGTCACAGGGGCCCTAGGGAAAGGACATTGCAAGGATAGATGTAATACTTAATCACCTTGCTAGGTTTGTGCTCGATGCCCATTGACTTATGCATCATTGTAATTTATACAGGGAACTAAAATGGTTATATTTAGATGAAAGAAGACAATTACACACAGTGGGCCTGATTCTCAAAGTTCCTAATGGCTGAGTGGCATGTGCCACAAGGAATTGTGCAAGTTGTGGCTTGTCCCAAAGGTGTACCAAGAGCAATTCCGCTTGTGCCAAAGAGGACTTCTGCCATTTTGTGGCTGAACATGGGCTGTGGTGGCACTAGGGTATTGCAGCAGATGCAGACTGCCATATCCCTAATTCAGGATTAATTACAAAAGATTGTAGCCCAAGTAGGGGTTCAGCCAGTTCTGCTGCCAGTTCTCTGAGCAACCTGAAGTATCCTGTCTGGTCACCAGACCTTATCTATCTTAAGGGCTGTTAACCCTTTCAAGTCCCTTCCACTGGTGAATACTTGCTGCCTCATCTCTGTGATCCCTTTGCAGCCACATCGATGCCACTCTCTGATAGGGGCCTGCTGTCCTCCCTGTTGAAGACAGAGCAACAGTATTCATTTGGCAGATGCCTTGAACCCATCCTCCTTTATTACCCTACCTCTCACCACTAGCCTAACAATTCCCTTCTTCCTTTCTCCACAGTATAGCACACGAATTTCTTCTCACCACTCTTAAATTCTTCAACAACATGCAGCTCAGTGTTTACCTTATCTTTGTTTACTGTCCTCCTATCTTCCCTAATTCTTAGTTGGTATTCTCCCTATTCTTTTCCCTTGATTCTCTTGGTACTTTATGAAGGTCTTTTGGGGCCACACTGCTACTTTGACCTTTCTGTGAGTCACATTGGTCACTTGTGCCTATTCCTTGGTTGCTGTCTTCAGGCATATCTTTGATGCCTCAAGAATGGTCCCTCTATTGCCTCCCATCACTCCTCCACTTCTTCTATGCATTCTACCCTGTCTAACTTGTCCTGAACCAACTCCCTCATCCAGTTGAAGTCTGCCTTCTGAAAGTGATAACCTTAGCTTTCAACTAGGGTTCATGAGTCCCCACGGCTAGCTCAAACAGATAGAGTTATGGTCATTGTTCCCTAGTGGTTGCTCTACCCAGGCAACTCCCACCACAGTGAGGATGGCAGCCTGCCTGGTGGATTATCTTACTAGCTGTATTATCAGACAGTTCTGGACTGTATTCAGCAGAATCTGACTTCTGGTGCTCCTGACAATTGGAACCTCTCAATTGATGTACAGCAGGGTCAGGTCACCCACCACCACCTCGCCTTTTGCCACTCCCTGACTAGTTCTTCTCCAAGTTTCCCTATCCCCCTCCTTTGCCCACACTGATTGTCTAAAGATCCTCCCCTCAGATGTTCTTGCTCGAGGCTGCTGTGAGCTGCACTAACAGTGACTCTGTCTCCCCTTTAGTTCCCCTAATGTCCATTCTCCACTTCCTAATGCCATAAAGGGCTACACCTCCCCATTAATCTTTTCTCTGTCCTTCCTAAACATGTTTTAGACTGGGATTGTCAGGTCCCAGATGCTATTTTTCAATGCCCAAGTCTCAGAGATCGCTATAAGGTCCATCTCAGTGCCTGTTATTATTGCCTGGAGTGCACTGATTTTTTACCCACACTTCCGGAGTTGAAGTTAACCCTTCCAGCTAAACCTTGACCTCCTTTGACTATTTCCTTATCCTTGCCTTTTTCCTTCCTTATCCCTTCCCTTCTTGTTGTTTGCAGTCTATTTGATCCCTTCCCCCAGCTCATTTTGTACCTCAATCGCATTTTGCTTGCTGAGTCTCTGTAAGCCCCAAGATTTAAGGGAATACCAGATAGGTTAACCTTTCTCTCTTACCACTTTTTCCTCTAGACTCAGTCTCCCCACCATAAGTACAACTATGTGATACAGAAGTCAAACTTCTGCCTCAGTGCTCTAGCTCCCTCCTTAGTCAGGTGAGAGGCCATCACCCATGAAAAGCCTTCTGTTCCAGAAGTCTTCCATTCCCCAAAAAGTGGTACCCTTTTCTGACACCAGCCATACAGCCACACATTAAACTCCTGTCACCTCCTTCCTTACTCCTTCACTACTCCTCCTCTACCCCATACTGGGAGAATCCCTCAGAGAAGGCCAGAGAGGCCATGTGTTTCATTAATATGTCCAGAAGACTGCACATGTCCTTCCCACTCTGCACCACACTTCAAACCCTAGATTAGTGGGCTCTGGAGGAGTGGATGGTGTGCCTCCTGTAGTCGAGCTGTTGATGCAACAGAGATATCTTATTTGCCGATGCTTCCAGCTAAGATTGGAGTGCCACAAAAGTGCTGTAGATGTGGCAGTGCCTCTCCTTCATAGCATGCCCTTGGCGAAGAGTGCCCAAGAAGCCACAACTAGCTATCTCCTCATTGTACCCCATCTCTATACCAACCAGTAATTTTAACTTGATACTCAGCTATGTCGGAACAATATCTGTTGTTTATTATGACTACTCAGCTAGAGTTCAGACCTGCTTACTGGGTCATGCAAACTGTGGAAAGTGGCTCAGGTGTTCCTTCTCATCCTACTGCAAATGACATATTCTTATAATTTATAAATGAACATGGCATGTTGCTACCTCAGAGTTATATAAAAATAGATTTTATTACTCCTGCAAATATAAACTAATAAAGTAATAAAAATATTGCATAGATATATCAAGTATTGTAAACATTGAAAAGACAGGCAAAATATGATGTAATAAACTCAAAACAATAAACAAAATAAACAGACACAATATGCAGTCTTACAAAACTTTTGAAAACAACAACCTTATTCTTACCTAGATATTTTAAATGGTTTCTTAGCATAGGTATTTTGCATTGTTCCTTTGGGTATTATGCATTACAAGGAGACTGTGATTGAGCACTTTCAAAAGGATGGCTCAGTCATGGCACCTGTGTACAGGGCTATCTGTCAGGGTAGTGACTGGATATGGGGTGTTTAGCAGCCATGGATGTCGCTGTATTTACACATGCATGGGGGGCCACATAGTTCGGACGGCAGATGGGGAGGAAGGGTATGGGGTGTATTATGGAGGTCATCTACAGAGCTTGCCATGTGACATGGTGGTAGGTGGCGGGCTGAGGTGTGTGGGTGTCGGATCAATTCTGGGCTGATAGTTTTTGCATCTGGTTGTTTTTATTTTTTTTAGTTTTACATCCCCAAAATGTACCCCCTGGAGTTGAGAATCCTAATTTGGGGGTGTGGGGGCAAAGCATCCTGCATAACATAGAAAACCAGTTGCCTGTTTTTAAGCTGCTGTAAGTGTACGCTCATAATTCATTTTCGTGATGTACATTCTTCAGACAGCGATCGCTATTGCATGATCTCCATTATGACATAAAACCATTTCTTTCACACTATTATCTAATATAGGTTCAAATATCTCCTTAGGTAACCACCCTTTAATGAGATATGCTAAAATATATGAAAATATTAAAGTGATACTCAGACACTTGGAGTTGGCACAGAATGTGGTTTTTCTTCATGATGCAAAAGCAATGGAGAATTATTCTTCCTCCACTGTTGATTGGCATGCTGGTTTTGCTGGCTCTTGCTTCACTTCACACACTCTGGCATGGATCCTCCTCTGACACACAAAGGAACAGATTTGGCTCCTGACAGGAAGGCTTATCAGCTGGAAGGTAACAATCTTAACAGACATAAATCTTCACTGCAGTTGATTTGAAGACGTTCTTGTGAATTTTCAAAATGTCAGGTTCATAAGTCAGTCATATTATGACATCATTATGACATCACATATTCCAATTTCCCAATTCTGATTGAATCTTGTAATGAGAGGGGAAATAGCAAATCTATTTCCTTTGTACCACCCTGCCTTCCATAGTACTTATTTTTAAAAGAAATTAAAGATCAACATTATTTTCCATTCTTGTGCCTAGAGACTACCAGATAAATATGTCACTCAAAAGTCCTTATATTCAGCTCATTATCTGAAACATAGAAACATAGACTTTGATGGCAGATAAGGACTGCTTGACCCATCCAGTTTACTAATTTCCCTACCTATTGGATAAAGCTGCAGACCCTAGTTAACCAATAGTCTACTTCATCCTAACCCCCACCAGAGTTGCCTTACGTCTGCCCCATGCATTCTTGAATTTCCCTACTGTTTTGACCCCACGACTTCCTTAGGAAGGCCATTTCATGTGTCCACCACCTCTTTATGAGAAAATACTTCCTCACTTGCCCTGAGCCATCCCCCTCTATCTTCAGATAGTGCCCCTTATTCTTGCACATCTCTTTTTCTGAAAGATGCTGCACTCTTGTACTCTGTTGATTCCTTGAAGCTCTTAAAGTTTCTATCATGTACCTCTCTCCTCCTTTCCTTGAGGATATACATATTATAGCTCCTTAAGTCTCTTCACTTATGCCTTCTGGTGTAGACCCTGCACCATTTTAGTTGTCCTCCTGAACTGCCTCCATCCTGTCTATGTCCTTGCAGGCACAGTTTGGTGTGAGTTTCATGTCTCTCAGGTTCATAGTTCACAAGATAGTACATAAACATTGTTTCCAATCAAATATTTTATAAGAATTATACTTCCTGGATCCTCACTTCTGGAGCTTTAAAATGAGGTATCTTCACTACAAATAAACCTTTAAAAAGTTGGTTAAAAGACCTAAAATCTCTTCTGAGTAAAGCTTTCTTTGACTGTAGCTTTTCATGCATGGTAGGTCATAAATCTTAGTTGTCAGTTGACTTTTAAAATAGCCATGTAGACTTTGAAGCAATATAACTTGTTTCTGCAACCATTCAGACACATAAAGTCATATATTTGAATGCTTCATTCTGTGGGCATTCAGAATAGTCCAAACAGGAGTAATTAAACTTTTAAACTGTTAGCATATGACATATTTGGAAATAACTTCAGTTTCATGAAGAAATTCCATGTGAACGTTGAGTCTTCAACAGATAGAAATACCAGAAATCAAGTTATGAAACATAGAAACATAGAATTTGATGGCAGATAAGGACCGCTTGGCCCACCAGTCTGCCCATTTCCCTACCTAATGGATAAGCAGCAGATCCTAGTTAACCAGCAGCCTACTTCTTCCTACCCCCACCCACTAGAATTGCCTTATGACTGTCCCATGCATGCTGAATTCCACCACTGTTTTGACTCCACAACCTCCTCCGGAAGACCCTTCCATGCATGCACAACCCTCTGTGAAAAATACTTCCTTAAATTACCTTTGAGCCGCCCCTCCTCTATCTTCAAATTGTGCCCCTTGTTCTTGCACACCTCTTTTTGAAAGATGCTACCTCTTGGACTTTGTTTCTTCCTTGAGGTACTTCAAAGTTTCTATCATGTCCCCTCTCCTCCTTTCCTTGAGGCTATACATATTAAGCTCTCAAGTCTCTCTTCATATCTCTTCCAGTGTAGACCCTGCACCATTTTAGTTGCCCTCCTAGGGACAGCTTCCATCCTGTCTATGTCTTTGAGGAGATTGGGTCTCCAGAACTGCACCCAGTACTCCAGATGGGGTCTCACCAGCTGTCTGTACAGAGGGATAATAACTTCCTGTTTTCTACTGGTGATGCCGCCCCTATGCATCCCAGTATGATATTTGTATGCTTTCATTACTTTTAGTTTCAGACAAAACAAAAAAATATGTCCAGTATTAAAATATTGAGCCCACTTTGTTTTAAGTAGTAAGTGTTCAGATGTAACTGAATCTTCTCAGTGGTCAGCAGTTGAAAGCAAGTTGTAATGGAAATATCTCCAGTTCTCTGCCTTAGAGTCACACCTCTGAACTTGTTATCGGTTTATGGTTAGCTTCATGGGGCCTCTCTTTCTGTTAAGAGGATAGCTACTCAGCTTGTCCTCATGCCTTACCTTTTCTGTCCATTTAGATAAATAGGATTATTTGGAATTCTAAGCAAACCACCAATGTCTTAGTATCACATGACCCACAATTAACCAAATGTTATAATCAAATATTACATTTTTTTATTTATCATTTGTTCCTACATCTTTTAACAGAATCAATAGGACACAATTTGGCAACACACTTGGTAAGCTTCAAAATGATTAGTTAGATACTAAATTGAATTACAGTTATACCTACAGTGGTAGCTACTGGGTTACCTTAACATGTAGCAGAAAACAGTTATCACAGCAGCCTTTAAAGGGAAGCGGTTACTTTGTACATAAGTTATTGTAAGCAATTTGCTAGACTCAAAAATTCAGGTAGGAAGTCTTACCACAGGAGGAAAACTCTACAGTCTTGGTAGCAAGACTTCTTGTCAACATTTGACACTGTAGATCATGGGATCTTAATGGATCAGTTGAGTGACTTGGTGGAGCTCAAGGAGGTTGTGTTGAGGTGATTAGAGTCATTTCTCTCAGTAGGGTGCAGCAGGGTGTATGAAGGAATTTTCTCTTCGATCTGCTGCCCTGACCTGTGGAGTACCTCAAGGTTTGATTCTGTTTCCCATGTTATTTGTAGTATACATGTTGCCACTTGGAGAAATAATACAAAAATACAGTTTGCAGTTTTATTGTTTTGTTGATGACACTCTGCTTTACCTTTCATTTGCCCCTTGTGAGAAAAATGCAGTGGGCATACTATATATCTCCTTTCATTATGAATGAATGGATGTCCTCCTGCTGGATCAGATTAAATCCAGATAAGACTGAAGTGCTACTGGTGGACCTGGGTATCGGGGGTAACTGGCTTAAGTATTTGTAGCTTATTTACATTTGTGGCCTATTCAGCTTACAGGCAAAGATGGGGTGAAGAATATGGGTGTCATTAGAGACAACAAGCTGACCAGGGAGCATCAAGAGTCTGCTGTGGTCCATAGTGGTTTCTTTTGCCTGAGGAACATCACCTGGATCGGGCCCTTTCTTAGCCCTAATGACATGAAATTCCTGTTGCATACTAGGCTAGACAATTGTAATGCTCTTTTACTCAGGCTATCTGAAGGTTTGAAGCATTGTTACAGCTGGTGCAGAACACCACAGCCAGATTTATTGTTGGAGTTTCACCTGAGCATGTCTCTCGGCTGCGGATGTTGCACTGGCTTTCCTGTGAGGTGGCCCATGTCCATCAAGATAAGTTTGTTAACATGCAAAGCCCTAGATGATCCAGGTCCAGGCTACATAAAGCTCCTGCATCTGCATGCTCCTGACCCTCTCCTCTCTTAAGATGAGGGCACCCTGGAGATCTGCAGATCATGTTTAAAGTTGTCTGTGGTCACACCTCATTGTAGCTGTTCCACTCTTTTGGAACCAGCTCACACAAAAGCTTAGGAAAGTCCCTTTGATGGGAGCTTTAAAAGAAGATTGAAGCATTTTTTAATTATTAGAGCTTATCCTATAATCATCCAAGTGGTTTCTGTATTTGTGTAATTTATATATTATATTCTGCTGTTTATTATTTTTGTATATAAGGCACTCAGAGCCTGAGGGATCGAGTGGCTAAGAAATAAATATACTAGTTTTCCTGGCAGTCTTTTACTTGGTACCAGGCAGCAAGGACAAACAGACTATATAGGTAGTATACCAAATCTAAACACACAAATGTGCAGGAAAAGATTGGAAAACTGAGGGCCTGATTTTCAAATGATTGTGTACCACACTGGACATGCGGTTGCAAGTTTAACACAAGTGCTGACTTGTGTTAAATCGAGCCACAGGTGCAATTTGGAAAATATCATGCTACAAACCCCAGTCACAAGTCTGTAGTGGCGTGCTGACTGAGTACATCAACTCCCCGTGGGGAGCCGTTGATGGGGCTTGCACCACATAGTTGAGGGTAGTGTCACAACCTGTGTCAAGGGTACTAAAATAGGGTGCAAGTCACAGCATACACTTGGACGGAGGGTACGGCAAACTTTGCAGGGTCGCAGGAATTGTCACATGCCCAGTGTCCCTGTTTGAAAATTGGACCCTGAAAGTTCAGCAGTAAACCACTCAAGCCAAACCAGATTACTTCAGAAGCCATACCAGAGGGTTCTACAATGAAAACTGAAACTAGATTTACCCGACACACTGCTGCCCAAGCCTGGAATACTGAACCACAAAAGTCCAGCAGTGGGATTTTGCATGTTTGCTGTGTTTCTGGGGCTTAAGTTCACACACCCCCCAGATTTAATATAACAAACTCTGAGGGGAGCAAAATCCCACTGTCAGGATTTTGTCTTTGCATTCGGCTTGGGTAACAATGTGTCAGAGGAATGAGCTTCGGTTTTTGTAGTGATCACATACCAGAGTAATCTGATGAGCTTGGTTTATTTTAGAAGTTGTTACAGTGTTAATCAAGCTTCAACAAGATAAAATGTCATCAGAAATGTTAGGACAAATAGCCTGATGACAGCATGGTGATTTTAGGATGATTTAAATAATATCAAGTAACTATTATAAGCACATCCCAGAAATTATCTGTCATCATGAGTTCTGATGGCAGGAACAGGAACTCACATAATTTGCTGCTTACTGTTTCCTCTTTAACTAACAAAAGAAATATTTAAAAAATGTTTTGTTAGTTGTAATTTGCTTTAATTTTTTTATGGGGAGGAGAGGGGACATAATAGAAACTTTCAAGTACCTCAAGGAATCAACAAAGTCCAAGAGGTTAGCATTTTCAGAAAAGAGATGTGCAAGAACAAGGGGCACAATTTGAAAATGGGCGGATGGCTCAGGGCAATGTGAGGAAGTATTTTTCATGAAGAGGGTGGTGGACACATGGAACAGGGTTCCTGAGGAGGTTGTGGGGTCAAAAACATTGGGGAATTCAAGAATGCATGGGACACACATAAGGCAATTATAGTGGCAGGTGAGAGGAAGTAGGCTGCAGGTTAACTAGGATCTGCAGCTTATCCAGTAGGTATGAAATGGACAGACTGTAATGGGCTAAGCAGTCCTTGTCTGCATTCAAAGTCTATGTTTCTGTGGCTAGTGTTGTATGTTCCTAGAGATTATAGCTACTTAAATCTGAGATATAACTTAAACTTTGACAAGGTATGAAGTAGTCCATACCCTGTGATGAGAGAGCTACAAAAGTTGTACATTCATTATGTCTTTATGAAAATACTGTATGTGATGACAGCATTATAGTGACATAATTAGATGTGATGTATTTAGTTGTAATGTTTTATGGAAAATTTAATAAACAGATGTAAACAAACAGTTGCTGCAGAGATCGCTGCAGAGAGAAGCAGCATGAAAGATTCAGGCATGGTTGCTAGAGATATTTTAAATCTAGTAAGAGATAGGGCAACTTACAAGAGTAGAACATTTAGGGCTTGTTAAAGTTGTGAATTCCACTGTAGCAGAATTTTCATAAAATTTTGCAACTTTTGTGGAATTTTCCAAACTTTTCTTTTGGTGAAATTGAGATCTTTTAAAAGTGTTTGGTGAATTTTCACCCTGTTCCATGGAATTTTCTAGCCAAACTGCAGAATAAAACACATGAAATGCAGAACTAATACATTAATCAGCAATTCATGTGATTATTCATCTGTTCAGTGATCAGTTCTGCACCATCTGCATTGGAAAAAAAACTTACCTGCTGTCCAGAGGCACACCTACCTTCTGATTGCTCACCCATATTTATGTTTCCTGGAGTCTAGTGGAATCCCCACACTCTTATCACTCACCCCATTTATGTTGCCCTAGTGTCTAGTGGCACCCCCATCCTCTGATCACTTGCCCGTCACTGAGTATTTATGTTTCCCTGGTGTCTAATGGGACCACCAGATCCTCCAATCAGCTCACCCATTTATGTTTCCCTGGTATCTACTGGCACCCCACACTGTGATCACTTGCACATCGCTCTGTATTTATGTTAACTGGTGTCTAGTGGCACTCTCCCACCCTCTAATCACTCGCTGTCATTTAAGTTGTGCTGTGACCTGTTTAAGCCTCTGGCATCCAGTGCTCCCCACATTGATCTCACTGGGTTGGGTACATCAACCTGCCACTCCCCTTCCATAGTCATTAGTGGTCAGGAGGTCAGTGCTGTGAGGAGCCATGTGGTGACTGGGACAGCCTCCTTTCCCCTACCTTGGCTGGATGCCATGTGTAATGACAGGAGTGCAGGTTGAGCCATGCAGTGACCAGCACAGCTCTCACCACCTTGGCTGGTGCTGTATATAATGACAGGAAGTGTGACCTGCACGCTCCTGTCATTGCATATGGTGGCCGGCTGAGGTGGTAAGAGGAATGACTTGTCACTGTATGGCTCAACCTTCAAGGTCCCTGTCGTTATGTACAGTGGCCGGCCAAGGTGGTGAGAGGACTGCTATGCCAGTCGCTGTAATGTCTTGACTTGTACACTCCCTGCCATTATGTATGGCAGCCTGATGAGGTGGTGAGTGGAGGGCTCTGCCAGTTGCCATATGGGCTCCCTACAGCACCAACCCACTGACCACTAATAACAATGGAAGTGGGGTCGCAGGTTACTGTACCCAACCTGATGTGGGTGGTGTCTGGGGGCCACCAGACAGCAGGGACTAAAATGGGTTTTGTTGGACTTAAATGGTGGTGAGCAATCAGAGGGTGGAGGATTCCACTAGTCACTAAGAAACATACGTATGTGTGGGCAAGCAATTGTAGGGTGGGGTACCACTAGACATGAGGAAACATAAATGAGGTATGGGAAGAGCGATTGTATGGTGAAGTGTGCCAGTAAACACTGGGGAAACATAAATATGGGTGGGGCAAGTGATCAGAGGGTGGGGTGCCACTTGGACACCAGGAAAACAATCAACTTAATATGAGGGTCAGCGATACATAGTTCATGCTTTCATTATGCAGTTCAGTGACTCATTGAAGTGCTAAATGAATTTATGAATTGCAGAGTAATGTATTATTTAAACTGCTGAAAGAAGTTCTGCAGAACTGACCTCTGACAGTGATCAGGTCTGAGGAATTTTTTCTGCAATTGAACACATTAATCTGCTATTCATATATTTATTCTGCCATTCTGGGTTGGAATTTCCTCAAATGATGCCAAATGATTTCCAAACTTTCGCAGAAGTGAAAGTCTGACTTCTGCACAAATTCCACTGGCAGAGGTTTTTTCGTATAGCTCTAGGGACATTGACTAGAATATTAAAATGTGTGACAAGGGATGCCAGTATTTACAAAAGAGCATTTTAAATGTAGTTGAAAACCATTGTTTGATAACCTCTGTTTGCTGAGTACAGTATATGACCATGTGGTTCAATGTCTCACTCCCTAAATGTAGAGCAGAGAAGGTATATACTTGACTGCAGTTCTCTGGCTTAGTTGTTTTTGTTTTCCAGTTTATGCTAGCTGACTTTTATTAAACTTTATAATGGCAAGTTTCAGTTATAATATTCCAAGTCTGCTATTTGTATGCTAGAAGAAGAGGCATTTTTAAATTGTTTTTGGAAATCTTTCATTCTTTAGGATTACCACTGACAGCTTGTAACAATTAGATGAAGAGTCAAGTGTCATAGTGTGAGTGTTTGTTATATTTTGATCTTTTACCGAGAAGTTATTTTTGTAATTATATACAATAAATTAAATGCTTTTAAAAGTGCAAGTCAGGGCTGGCAGGGTGGTGCTGCCCGATGATGTGCTATGCAAGAGACTCACGACTGGGTCTTGATTGCAACTCCTATGCTGCAGTATGTGGGTTAGTGCTGTTCACTTCATGGTGCTCTAGACTGTGAGGAACTGAGTGACCATACAAAGTTAGTTCCTCCACCACAGGCCAGTGCAAAAGTGGCACAGACCTGGTTTGTCATGAGGTTGAGAAAGGACCTACATAGGGAGGAAAGCCCTGCCATTAGACTTATACTAGCACCCACTGGGGCCCTGCCCCCATTCTTGAATGCATAATTACCTCTTCAGGTGATCCACAACCCATTGTCCAAGCCATAGCAAAGGAATAGTTTTCAGGACTTCACAGCTGTTAGAGTGTCTGAGTTTGAATGCTGCATGCTGGATGCAGACCTCTGACAAAATGTGATGGTAAGAGGACCTGAAAAAGCTGGCACATGGCAAGCACCAAGCTGGGGAAATTAGCAAATCTAAAATGGAAGTGCAGGCCAGCTTCATGGCCTCAAGTGGTATACGACTACTCTGACACACTAGCAACCTAGGTTGTGCCCTGATTGGAACAGAAGACATGGAGGCTGGCAGGAGCACAAAGAGAATTTAGAAAGATGTTTCTCAGTTTAGTGAGTAAACTGCTCTGATGGCAACTTCTGGCAGTAGTATGGTGGCAGTACACTAAGCAGCATAGGAGACTATGCTGCCAAGCACCCTCTCACCACCTACCCCAACCCCTACCCAAATATATTGTGGCAGGTTTGCTCATGATCTCATCAGTTGATACTGCTACCTATTGGACAAGCAAGCAACATACTGTAACTTTTTTTTCTTTTTAAACCTCTCCCTCTCCAGCCATCACACTCTTTTGGGCACAATAATCCATACTACCACAGGACACACTTGCCACTAACAATCTCCAGCTTCCCAGTTTCCTGGTTCCTCTGATGGCTCCCAGCTTTGGGTTACCAGTTACTGAAAGGATTGTCATCTTGTAGTCAGAGGAGGATCGGAACTTCAATAGTCTGGGATTTGTAATGGTAAACTGGGGAGACTGGTGGTGTGGGGGCATGAGAACATCATCTAGCATACCAGTCAGATACCATTTTCCCTGTTCCTGTCCCTTCCTCTCCTATCACCCATGACAGCATATATGTGTCAGTGTGCTAAAGAGTACTGGACAGTGACACATTGCACCAACACCATTCAGCTGGAGCAGCTCATGGTGTGATGAAACATGGTTGGAGAATGGTATCAATTCACTAGTATATGCTCGAATATTTTGTATTGGGCTTGTAAAATGTTCCATTGCCTAGCACTGCTGGCTTCAATTGGAGGAGGTAACATTTCAGTTTGCGCACCAGTTGGGCCTATGAAATGTGAATGTAGTCTGTGGCTTGAGGCTGTAAAACTTAATTTCAGTTAACATTGCTCAGAATCTGCCTTATGAAACTGGACACCTTTGATTCCAAGCATTTTTCCTTTTTTAATTTGGAATTTCAGTATTCAAGGCCTAAAATAGCAATTTGAAAAACCTTTGATGCTAAATTGAATCTGATTTTGATTCCACATCTCAGTATAACTGAATGCCCATTTTCCTCTTTTGGGCCCTTACCTGCTGCCACTGTGACCTGACTGTCTGGAGGAGTCCTGTTGAATTTGCCTAGGGGCCCCAAGGTCTAGGTATATACAGGTTTAGTTATATAAAATTGCTGATAGCCACCTCTATATATACAGTTGACAGTGGCAAGGTGCAAAAGGCTTGCAGAAAATACAAATCGCCAACAGATGACTGAAAGAGGCTCACATACAAGTTAATATGGCTAGCTAGCCAATAACTGCTAGTAGCTAAGCAAATGAATAATACCACCATATTAATGCATGTATGTGGAGGCTTTAAATGGTTAATGGTTAAACTGAAGAAAATAAAATAAAGCATAGTCAGGGTCTAATTTAGAATTGTCTTATTCAGCAATGCTGTATACCAAAACATGTATTTTTAAAAGGTACAGCTGAGATAAGAATGCAGCTGCTAGTAACTACAACTGACCTTGAATATTAAGTTCCCAGTTTAGCCACTGTCTGGTTTCATCTGTAGGCCAATTATTTTTGAAACAGTCACATCCTCGACATGTTTTCTATATCCTAAAGTAAGTATTTTTAACAAATTAAAATCCCTGATTACTTGTTTTGCCATTTAAGAATGACTGCATGTCTTGGCAAAGCATCAAAAAGTATCTTGTGACTGATGTATCTAATGGCCAGTGTATTTTGAACCCGATTCTTATGACTTGTTGAATGACATATTGTCTGTGTTTAAAACTGATGAGGTAGTTTTGGGAAATTCCAGCCTTGTGTTTTTTTCTAAGCTTGCTACACATAAATATGGGACCTATGGTTATGTCCAACATCCCTTTGAGAAGATGTAGTCTTGGACAAGATGCAGTCTGAGACTATCCATAGATTGCTTTGGGGATCCAGAGACATATGATTACATGTGTCTCTGAAATGCTGTAGCCCTGTAATAAAAATATTACTAGCTGTCTAGATTGCATGTTAGAAACACCTATTGGGATTGCCCTTTGGCTCTTTTACAACTAAATTGTAACAGGAACACCTAGGTAGTGGTATGCTACCTGATGTTTAAAAATAATTTTAACATGTATTCCTTTTGTAAACTAGCACAATAGGATTTTTCTGGCTAATCTTATTAATACTATCATAATAAAGTATCGCTAATTTGGCAAAGAAATAGTTTGTTGGCTTTATTGAATTACTGAGAATTACCAACCAGGAACCTGTATAAACTGTATAATTGGATCCAATTAACAAAATGGCGAGCTTTAGCCTTGGAGCTGGTTTGGTTGTAATTTGATAATTTGTAAAGTTTTTGTAATCTAGACAGAGTCCACACAGGCAAGGGTCATAACATAACTGTGGGGCTGGGAAAAGACTCTAAGGGACTCTTGAGTGTTCGAGTGTACTTGAACCTACAGCAAAAGGTCTATGGACAGCTATAAGCTGGGTAAGGGTAATGTATATTTATATGGGGGTCTGAGGACCCCAGGTTTAAGGATATTTATGTGGGGTTTGAGGACCCCAGGTTTAAGAATATGTGAAGAGATGTATTAAGGAAAGTCTTCAAATGAAGCAAGGGCAACTGCCCTTGTAATTTGTGCTTTCTAGAAGTATATTGTTAGAGCCGCTGATGGCTTTCACAGTTCAGGGTGCTTTTAGTAGAAGAGCAGTGGCTGATTAAGTAACATCAGATAAGCAACATTTAGAGAAAGAAAATAAACTACTGTGATGTATGCACAGTAGGTGTGACTACAGACTGGATGATTTAAAAATCCTCCCCATGTTCCCTATCTGTGTAGTTTCAAGTTTTTTGTAGCAATTTCAAGTTCCTTGCCTCCTATAGAGGCTGAAACATTTGATCTTAAACCCAGGTACTGGGGATCTCCACCAGTTGGATCTCAACCTAGTACCTAGTACTGCTACATATTTTATTTTTTTTAAACTGCAAGCCAGAGCTCTGGGAAAAGACTTGGTTTGGCAGGTTACTGAAATGGCCAAAAGAAAACCTTTGAAAGAGTTAATAGCTGCAGCATTTGAAATTATCATGAAGGTCCTGCAGTCGATTTTCTCAATCGGACCAGTGTGTCAGAAAAGAAGAAGGAAAATACCTTGGCACCGGTAAGTCTGAATTTTTTTTATTTAAAGTTCTTTTTTTGTCTGCCTGTTTCATTTCTGTGATACATAATACTAAACAAGGTGATGCTCAGTATCTTTCTCACATGTTTCCCAGCGTATATCTGTGTTCTGTAATTATGTTCTGTTGTCAAAGTTGCATGATAGCATTGACTGCCTTTGGTGCACAACATGTTAGAGTAAAAAAAGAAGAAACTTCTTTGCCTCATATCTGACTGTTTTAATTGGTTTTATTTTTAATGAAACATTTGTGCTGCCTAGATAGGGTCAGTGAAGAACTTTTTGTATGTAGTTGTTGGTTGGAGCAGGTAGTGTTGATGGTGAAGAGATATGACATCATAGATTGCAACGTGCAGAAAGATTTGTAGTTTGCAAGCAACATGCAGCCATTACTAGGTAAAAATGTAATGTGTTAACAGCTATGAATGGCTTTATCATACTTCTAGTTAAAACCAGAACTTTTGGCAAAATGGCAGAGTGCCATATTTTGGCTATGTGCCAAAAGGTGTAACCATGTTATACTAGCTGTGTCCACTTGCAGATGGTATGTTGTGCTGTATTTAAAAGGAGTTGGAAGTTGTTTAAAAAATGTTTTGTTCTGAAAAGATTTGGCATGGAGATATGTATAAATTTGTTGGTTTAAAAGGTTGTCAGTGTTACGAGACAGGCAGGAGGCAGCACATATATCTAAAACACTTACAGTTTTCTAATGAAACTATGGGCATTACCTCAGCAAATTGGTGTGAAATAATATCAGTCTTATTTTGTGTTAAGTATTTCTTTTGTGTATGTGTATGTGTGTGTACTGTCTTGGCCAGAGTTTTATTTTGTGCTCTATTATTATTTAAAGATATTTAATATCAGTAGTGTTCAAGGACACTACAAAAACAGCTGGGTTTGAGCGACCCCTGCATGCACACTGTGTGACCTTTTGTATGTTATTTGACCTTCTTGTGTTTCAACATTTTATGTTACTACCAGTTCAAACTTGATGTGTAGTCCCTACCTAAAGCACAACTTTCTACACAAAATGTATGTTTTCATGAAAGCACACCAAGAGTGAACCATGCAATTTAACTTTTATTACATAACTGGCATTCTAAGTAAAAAGGAACAAACTTTTTTTTTCTTTCCTCCTTCTTCGGCTTGCAGCCAACATAGGCAATGAACATTTGGTTGTTAGCATAATGTCTTAGTTCCTGAATAATATCACATGATTCCCATACAAAGCAAGGCACTCCAGCTGGAAGGAGAGAATTATTTATCACCTCCCATACTTTTTTACTTTTTTATATATATAGAGTACACTTTTGAAAATGGACTATTACAGCTGTTTTTGAGAGTTTACCATCTACAGTTAGAAAAACAAACAATGGCTTTTGTTTTATGTGTGAACCATGGTGTAATCATTTTTTTCTTTTTAAAATGCATTCTAAGAAATACGTACGTATGGTATTACCATCAATCAGGATCTTTTATAAACTCAGCTGACATTTTGTCATGCTTAGGATAAGGAACACAGGATGCTTGGTTTCTTTTATCCTATGAAAATAATCTTGTTTTTATTTTAGACTTGTGTGTTTGTTTTGTTGTTTGTCTGTGTGTTTCTTCTTTCTTCTATAGAAAAGAAGTTCCCCATCTTTATAGTAAGTTATGAAACTTACTAAACTAGTGTAATATTACCTTGTTATTCAACTAAAGCTGATGTAGTTGAAAAGCCTTCTAAATCCTGACTGAAATGTTGTTAGTAAATCATATCTTTCCAAATATTCTCCCATTTGCTGGTTTACTAGTAAATGGGAGAATATTTGGAAAGATATGATTAACAACAAAATTTCAGTCAGGATTTAGGAAGGGCTTTTCATCTACATCGGCTTTTAGTTGAATTCAATGATCTGATATGTACATCCCTGGACAAAGGAAATGATACAGCAGCAATATATATTGATTTGTCAAAAGCATTTGACTTGGTGAACCACTCCATTTTATCCAAAGGTTAGCTGATTTGGGTTTCTCTGGGGACCCACTTAAGTGGTTGATATCATATTTGACTGATCAATCTCAAAGAGTGCAGTTACAAAACCACCTTTCAAACCCCCAAGTCATCAGAAAGGGGTCCCACAGGGTCCATTTTGGGACCCTTGTTATTTCTGATCTTTAACAATGGTTTACCATCAGTATTTCAGCATAAAACATAAGGATGTATGCAGATGACACAGTTTTACTGGCCTCTGAAACAAACTGGTGGATCTCCAGAGAAACGTATAGGCTGACTTTAATAGGGTACAGGAGTGGTTCACCAAGTCAAAACTGATAATGAATGTAAATAAAACCAAAGTTATGTATTTTGGTACTAGTAGACTACAGGAGTTCACGGATGTACAGATCACATCATTGAATCAAACAGTAATAGAACACGTTTTTGAATACAGTTATTTGGGAATAAACATTGATTCTTCATTAACTTTTAAGAAAATATAGAATCTACTATCATTAAAACACATAAAAGTTAGGAGCTTTAAAGAGAATATCAAGGTGTTTTAGGTTGCAAGACAGGAAATTAATTGCAGAACAGCTCATACTTCCAGTGATCATATGGAGAGATTATTTATAGGACTACTACTAAACAACTTTTGAACAAATTAGACAAATTACAGTATAGGGTGGCAAGATATGTTTTATGTTGTAGTTTTAGAACTCATCACTGTGATTTATTAACGAGGTTAAATTGGTTATCTCTTGATTTGGAATATAGAAAGAGTTGGTCCTTATTTATTCATAAATATAGGACAATTCATTTAACCCATAATATTGCTAAATTATTAGCAGATATGGATTCTGCACTTAGGAAACATTCAGTAAGGGAACTGTATAAAATAGAACTGATCCTGATAAACATAAAAATAAATTTGGGGATAGAACATTAGTATCTCAAGCATCAGTAATTTGGAATACTCTCCTCCTTTATTGCGATCGGAGAAAATTGCAAAACTTTTGAAAGGGTTAAAAGTGTATTATGTTTATTCATGTGTCTGTGTTTGATATTGATTTCTATTGTCCTTGTTAAATGTTTTTAAAATTTGTAATTTGTGTATTTGTATATTTTGTAATATATTGTTTATTATCAATGTGAATATGTGGAACTTGGATTACTTGCACAGGACTGTCTTGAAAACTGGATTGTATTATTCAAATGACATGTAGTATTCCTGTATAAAAATACATTTTTACTTACCTGTTATAATTCAAAGTGTGGTAGGTGGGCACTGCAATGGGGCCACCCCATTACTATTTATCTAGTGCACACCATTTTAAGGTGCTGCACGACTGGCTACTAATGTTGCCAGACCATTTCTGCATTAATATCCATGTCACCATCCACAGCTAACCTTTTTATTGCTACAGTATTCGAGCTGTCTCTTTCACCAGTAGGAGCTGGGGCATACTACCCTTTCTTCCAGTGTAATGCCCACAAAGGTTGCAAGGTACATTACTGTCTCCCCATAGGGGTAAATACCAGAAAATGTGTATTTGCTAATAATTGTTTCTTATTTACAGGTTTTAAAAGACCCAATGTATTTTAACAGTATCACCCAGCCCAAGTCCTTCTGCTTTTCTAGTGCAAACAGTTAAACCTCACACCTATTATTAGTACAAGGGCTTCTGCCCTCAACAAGTAATCAGTTAAGCTGGAGGAGGAATTGGTACGTATTTCCACACATATTCATGTCCTTTGATTGTCTTTTCAGCTTTCTTATCCTATCAAAACAAATGTAAAACAACTTCTCATAGTCTTACAGCAATGGATGCAATTGTCTGCTTTCTATAAGTGCAAACAAAGTTTTTATAATTTCAAAGTTCTAAGCATCGCAGACCCTGAAAAAGTCTCACAAGATAGCAAAACAGAGTGGTGGATTGCTCCAATAATATTTTTCAACCAAAACTAAATATTTTTATCAAGGACTGCAACTTATTCCATGGTTATGTTCAACAAGTAAAGTCACAATGCTCTAAGATTCTGTACTTTTGACTTAAATTTGCAGTCTATATTTGTTGTTTAAAATGTATTTTATGCATTATGCTTAATACTGAAATTGTTCTATTGCAAAAATGCTTGTTTCATGTTTATGTTATAATGTTTTGATATACATCTTGCTACACTGTAGCATGTGTATTCAGAAAAGTGCTCCACATGTATAAGTGTTTTAATGCTCATAACCAAACCTAAATACTGGGCCAGCATTGCTGACCCACCCTACAATATGTTCCAAAGCAAAACCCCAGACAAATTAATGCTCTGTTTGTCTTATTAATCACAGGTACCCCTGAATAAGTGCACTCATGCAGGTATTGTCATTTTAAATCTCAATAATTATAATATGCAGAATTTAGATTTTGCTCAAAGAACCTATGCTTCAAGATTCCATAGTAGACCCTTTCGCTTGTCACAGGTGCAATAGACACTGTTATTAAATTGGCATAGTCCAACAATATATGTATGTGTCCCACTATTGCATAGTGTAACAGGCATATTGCTATGAACTATGTGTTTGAAGCATGTTATTGTAACATTACAAGATTTTATAACTCAGGTCTCAGTTAGGCCTGCTAGCAACAAACAGAAAATCATATTCATCACTGTCGATTTAAATGCAGGGTGTAACCATAATATTGTCATGCATTTACAGATGGTCAAATGGTATAATTGGACCTGGCCTGCACCCCCAGGTGTGCGGTTGAAGTACCATTTTATTTTTCTCTTTCCAATTGCCAGAATTTAGGCTCTGTCACACCACTCTTTACAAAACAAAAGTCATTGGTTTAAAAGATTGTTATTTATTTGTTCTTAACTCAGTTTCTAAAACACTTTGCAAGTTTGCAGGTTTCCACGGTATGGCACATATAAGATCTCCACGTTCAACAGCAGTAATACTTTTCATCTCAGTTGCCAAGACCTTCATCTTTATCCTAAAAGAACACAACTGCCACAGCTTTGTTGTCATCACTATCTTTGTTCCTGATTGGTTCCATATAAGAACTATTACATGAATCAAGTTATTATTATTCTGCAAGTGTAATGTTTTCAGCAAAATTACATCTATTTGTAGAACTTAAATTACCTAAAAAGGTCCAGTCAGTTCAGATTCTGCAATCAAGCTTATTGTTTCTGCTTACTAAGAACTTAAGTCTGGGGTGGGCAATCCCTAACTTCAGCAAGAAGATTTTTCTTCAGTTGATCTTCAAGCAAGACATCCATTTTCTTCACTGCTGCTTGTTCCAAACATGACTGGTGCTTTCTACAAACCTATTGCTCTATTGTGGACTGTGTTTTTAATGGTTTATTGTAAACTGTTACCTTTTATGAACTGTTAATCTTTGTGCCGGGTGTAATCAACTACCACAACACAAATGCCATGCCAGTGTGTGTGTGTGGCTACTCCATTAAAAGGACTCAATGCACAAACTATTGCACCCATGGCAGTGTATCTGCCAATCAACCATCCAGCAGCCAGCAACATGAACACTGACTTTTTACTATGCTGGTGTTTTGTTTTTAAATTACTGTCTGCATTGCCCCATGTGCCTTGTGGGGTTACCACCATTCTGCAAATAACATTTCACCTGTACTGTAACTGCACCAACCTGTGGTTACTTATATGACTTTATGGATTGTTAATTTCATGGACTGTTACTAAACTGGTCATCTACATCTTATAATGACCTATCTAACAAGAGACATTATCAACAGATTCTTCAATCAAGCTCCAAGGGTGTGTCACACCTCAACATAAGGTAGCATCTACCTTATCCCCCTCAAAGTGAATTCCATGAACTCTTCTTCATCAACAGATATTGTTATGTCATATTGTGTTATATGTGGTATCACAAGTTAACATATTTTCACATATTTCAAAGGTGGTGTTAACATCCTGAGTTCTGCACTATGTTTTACAAACTCACCATTTGTATTCCATCTGTAACCACCCCATACCAGCTCCAGAACAGGATGCTTTTATAAATGCCTAGACTATCTATATGCTGGCAACCAGTTTTAAATTATATACCTATTCATCTACAATAACAGCTTAAGAGTAAAATGTTTATTTAGTTCTTTTAACCTTCAGTTAATAACTAATCTTTACATTTATGTTAAACTTTTGCAAGGTTGAGTCCCTCAGGGGCCTCTTTACCTTCAAGGTGGGGACTGTTGAATTTGCCCGGGGGCCTCAAGGCCTAGGTATGTACAGGTTCAGTTAAATAAAATTGCTGATAGTTACCACTTATATATACAGTTAACTATGGCAAGGTGTAAAAGGCTTGCAGAAAATACAAATTGCCAATTAGATGACTAAATGAGGCTCACATAAGTTATTATGGTAGCTAGCCAATGACTACTAGTGGCTAATCAAACAAATAATACCACCATATCAATGCATGTATGAGGAGGCTTTAAATGCTTAATGGTTAAACTGAAGAAAATAAAATAAAATAAAGCATAGTCAGGGTCTAATTTAGAATTGTCTTATTCAGCAATGCTGTATACCAAAACATGTCTTTTAAAAGGTTACAGCCGAGATAAGAGTGCAGCAGCTAGTAACCACAACTGACCTTGAAGATTAAGTTACCCAATTTGGCCACTGTCTGATTTCATCTGTAGGCCAATTATTTTTGAAACAGTCACATCCCTCGCATGCTTTCTGTATCCTAAAGTAAGTATTTTAACAAATAAAAACCCTGATTACTTATTTTCCATTTAAGAGTGACTGCATGTCTCAGCAAAGTATCAAAAAGTATCTTGTGGCCGAGGTATCTAATGGCCAGTGTATTTTGAACCCGAGTCTTATGACTTGTTGAAAGACATGTTGTCTGTGTTTAAAACTGCTGAGGTAGTTTTTGGGAAATTCCAGCCTTGCATTTTTTCTAAGCTTGCTACACATAAATATGGGACCTATGGTTATGTCCAGCATCCCTTCAAGAAGACACAGTCTCGGACAAGATGCAGTCTGAAACTATTCATAGATTGCTCAGGGGATCCAGAGACATATGGTTACATGAGTCTCTGAAATGCTGTAGCCCTGTAATGCAAATATTACTAGCTGTCTAGATTGCATGTTAGAAACACCCCATTGGGATTGCCCTTTGGCTGTTTTACAACTAAATTGTAACAGAAACACCTAGGTAGTGGTATGCTACCTGATGTTTAAAATAATGTTAACATGTGTTCCCTTTGTAAACTAGCACAATAGGATTTTTCTGGCTAATCTTATTAATACTATCATAATAAAATACCACTAATTTGGCAAAGAAATAGCACATTGGCTTTATTGAATTGCTGAGAATTACCAACAGGAACCTGTATAAACTGTATAACTGGATCCAATTTACTCGTCCTGGTTCATGAGGTCGTAGTGGAGGCAGCATTTACATACAAACGTATGAAATTGCCAGCAGATAAAGGCCTTATTGTCTATCAAGTTTGCTTGATTCTGCAGCTAGCAGCCCTTATACTACAGCTACCCTCCTTCCCTTCCCTCCAGTGACCTTCCCCTTACCCTTTCCCATCCCCTTTGAAGCATCCCACTGTTCTACAGCATACCACCTCATCTGACAATGCTTTCTACCCAGACACCACCCTTTCCTGAAAAATGTCTCTCCTCTTTTCCCTCCTAAACTTACACATTGAGCCTGGGGCTCCTAGGTGCTATGTCAGAGTTGGATTTAGAACTTTCAATTCCATCCCTGATTCCATTTCTCGTACCTCATCTGGAGGGTGATTGGAATCAAACTGAAATGGAATTCTAAATTCCAACTTGTGCCATCAAATAAGATCCACTATAGCTTAGCACCCCAGTTTCAATGCATATTTAGTGCCAACACCCAACCCTAGATGGAGAGCATCCCCTGGGATGCTTTGTTTCCTTCCTGTTGACCTTTGTTCCTGTCATTCTGCACTCAGGGCATGACTCAAGATCAAATGTGATGGTTTAATTCTTTCATTTGTAGGTGACCTAGCTACTAAGGCAGTACAAACATTATTTCTGTTTCCAAATTCAAGAAATAATAGGTTGTTCATTGTTTAAGATTGAATAAAGACTGATTTACTCTATATTAGTATGCAAGTAATGAATACTATTTTTGAATAACACAATATTGTATTGCTTAGATCCTAGTGCTCAGTATTTTCCCCATTTATATGTATACAGGGAAAAATATTCAGGATGGTTAAAAGAATTAAAAACAATATCCCTCAAGTACCAATGGCCACCAACTCAAACTCCAGATTTCACACCCTCCACTCCACTTCCTCATTTTCATAGAGAGAGAGAGAGAGAGATGGCAAGAGAGAGGCATTTTATCAAACAATTGTTATTTGAATGCCTTCCTACTCATTAGCTTAATCCTCCAAATCCCCAAAATGTGGTTATTTTAATTATGAGCCCTCCTGACTTTTCAGACCTTGATTTGGTGGTCAGTAATGAGAAATCACAGCCTGCTCAGTCCCCTCAACCTGCAGCACATAATCCCTTTCAATCTGCGGCAATCACTGATACAATACAATGATAATTTATGTGCATCCTGGAAGGACAGCAGAGCTGTGTGCATCTTCAGTAATGCACACCACTCACTCCCTCCCACATATTTTGCACATTCTTGTGATGTATCAGTGATGAACAGCAACTGAAAGGATGACACATGGCATGAGGGAGGATGACTGGGTAAGCCAGGCATTCTTACTTTTTGGTACCCACCCAGTCATGGACTGGGCTAGGTAAGGATCTAGTATTGAAATAATGTCTTTCAAATGATGGTATTGTCTGCTCAGTGGAGTAGGAGGACTCTGTGTCATTATGTGGCATCTGGGAGGTTGGGCCCTCCTTCATCATTATTTGTCAAGCTGGTGGTTTTCTACCTGGTTTTCTTGCTTGCCCTTCACACCTGGTTTCATCCAATGGTACCATGCAGCCCTACCAATCTGATGGGTACTAGCCGACTCAGTGGTGTCACCCACTGCATCAAAGCCTGCACAGTTTCTCACCAGAGAGGGCTCTAATAGAGCAGGCCACTTACCATCTTTGTCCCAAGGGTCAGCATGCAATGTCCCTGCCTTGCATCCCACACACACACACCAGTCTGAGTTGGAGGAGATGAGATCAGGCCTTAAACCCAGGTCTTCCACATGGTGGCAGTGCAGTGCACTGTCAGAAAGAGCCACTGGGATGGATGGAGCTGTCATGCCTTGATAACTCTCTCTCTCTCTGGGAAGATGAAGACAGGAAGAAAGTGGGGATGGGCATCCCTAAAGAGCAAAGCAGTGCTGCAGCCTGTCTGCTGGAAAGCTATCCCATGTAGGAGAAGCATAGGGCACCTGCTGCATGGCAATATATAGTCCGAGACTGGTCCAGCTGAATTGCTGGGATTACAAAAATGGCAGGGTGATGAGATGTGGTGAGAGTGCCAGTCTGATGTACAATCAGAGGTAAAAGTACAACCTGAAGTATGGGCACCATCCTGGTGTGCCAGGAGTAAACCCTCTAGTGAAAATCCAACCAGAAAGAGCGTTGTTGGATGACATGCAATTACCATAACAATGGCTTGTGAAGGTGTGGATAAAGAGTCCCCAGGTGCTGAGATGCTCATCACAGGGAAAGGACAAGGACAGCCCAGAAACTATGTTGAGGTACAAGCCATAGGGAGTAGGAGAGGACATTTACTGTCATGGTGGTGTTGCTCATGACAAGATTTTTGAAGTACTATAGTATAATGAAGTGAATAGAGGATGAATGATTGCAATCCTTGGGCCAAAAACAGTGCAGTGTACCCATGAAATTGGCCAATCTCCTAATAAAGGGAGTTAAATGCATGAAGTTCAGTTTGTGTGTTCTCTTCACCCATGAAAAGCCACCACTTCCAGCAACTCCAACAGCAGGATTAGTAAATCCATAAACACTGAGCTCAAGAGTCTTCCACTGAGCGTAACTATACACCTAGACATAGAAAACCCTCGCGCTATGACTAACCTTATCTTTGGCAGAAACGCAGGTTGATCACCATACTGTATGAAGAAGGAGTTGCATAACAATGGTCCAAGGTGCCAAATAAGGCCCATAATTTGTGTAGTGTCACTGGGGATCAATCTTGATACCATCCTGAATCACCCTGAGATCATCCTTGAATCATCCTGACATTATCCTAGAATAGTCATTGGGATTACTTCCAAAGTAATTGCTAGAGTCATCTAATTTAAATATTTTGGACTCCATGCATACTCTAGGATGGCATCAGCCATATATGGAAGGTGATTATAAGATTACATCAAGATGGGCTCAGGATAAAATTGTCTGATGACCCTAGGATGATTTTAGGAAGATTTTCCATTTTGACCTGGGCAACTCTGTCATATAAGGGGCATCACAGTACTCACATTGTTGTTTGGGTAAATCCCAGCAACATGACTTGCCCTAGTTCCACTTGTTCTGGGCTGACTCTGAGCAGACTCCTTTGATGTTCTTTACACTATGGCTCTTAGCATGAAAGGACTGCAGTGCAGAAGTACACAAAGGACTGCAGCTTTTCTAGAGATCCAGAAAACAGGATAAGGTTCAGTGTATGACTTGTGATTGGTTGCCCCACTCTAGGAAGGTATGGCTTCTGGCAGGAAGAAGCAGGGATTGGCTGCTGGTTAAGTCTTTGCAGAGAGCTCAAGAATGGCTTCCATACCCCGATGGCAGCTCTTGAAGTCAGTGACAGATAGCAGGAATAGGCTTGCTGAGGCAACAGGTGAGTCCTCTCAACCCAGGGAACTGAAACAGCAGCAGCATTCAAAAGAGATGTCAGGAGTGAATTACAACTCTTTCTTAAATTCCAAGGGGAACAATGCTGACACTGCAGGGTTCCAGTGGATGGCTTGTGTTTGATGGCCCAACTGTGAGGAGATTGGCCTAAAGCAGGAACAAGCAGGGATAGGCTGCTGGGTCAGTCTTTGCAGGAAGCTTGAGGATGGCTTCTCATCCCCAGCAGCAGATCCAGAAGTCAGTGGCAGAATGAAGGAGTAAGCACACTCAGGCAGGTGAGCCTCTCACCCCAGAAGACTGAAACAGCAACAGTGTTCAAAGATAACTGGGTTGCACTGGGTAAATTAGGTGCAGTTGCAACAGCCAACTTGTTAAAAGCCATAGCTGCAGAGCCTAAGTAGGTATGAAGTGCTCCCACAGTTACCTACTTATTTGTGATGGGTTACCATCACCACTGAGCTGTTTGGGCATGGGAAAGGGTACTGGCCCTTCTTCCAAGGATTTCACCAATTTCCAGAAGTTGGAGGAGTCATTTCTGTTTCCTTCCAGTAGTCTCAGACAAAAATTAGCTTTGTTTGACCTGTATCGATTTTGTACATAGGTTCCTCATTTGCCTATAGATGGGTCAGTCACATGGTGCTGTGGTGTGCTGAGTTATGCCCTACTGTAAATAGGATCTCTTTTATTATAGATGCTTTCAGCTTCTGGGAAACCATAGTCAACTTTTTTTCTTGCAGTTTGCTTTAAAAGAGGAACATGCATATTTACAGGTGCAAGCAGATTTTAAGTAAATATGTCTGCAGCCACATGCACGGAAGTGTTAGATTAAACTCCTGTCAATTAATTGTTCCAACAACTCAAAGGAAGTTGAGCTCATAAAATGTGAGTGACGTGTTTTATAGATAAATGTTCACTGTTTACTTTCCTCATAACACAAACACAGACCACTGTATGATTATCACTGCAATCATTGTCAAATACAGCAGTGTGGATGATTTTTATGCTCTGTTGGTGAGTATAACATCCAGAATAGAGGAATTCAGTGGAGTTTTGGCATTTGGTCTAGTAGGTTTTGTGACCAGCTGTATAAGCCTGAGCTCATCACAGCTAACATCACCAGTGATCATTGATTCATTGGAATGGGTGCTGCCAAATGCAGTTACATGGTTAAGTATTTCTAAGCCACCTGCAGGGGTCTGTAGCAACCACCTACAGTATATTTACTGTTTTGATGACAGAGCAGGCAATGGAAATTGCAAGGCATTCAAATTCCGTGGAATAGAGAGAGCTGGTAAGAGTAGAGAATAGTTTAGCTTTGACATATATGCAATTCCACCTATTCCAGTAGCTCTCTAAAGCCAAAATAGATCACAGTCAGGAAGAGAAATTTCTAGGCCAGTGCTACCATTGAGTTATGTTTAAGTAAGTAATAATATGTCAGGATTGGACTGGTTGATCCATAATTTTATGTTGGGCAATTTTTTTATCAGGTTGCAAACGCTGATGGTCATGATTTTAAGCCCAGGAGGTTGGAAACATTTGAGGGGTAAGTCCTAGGGTGGCTAGTCATAAGATAAGCAATGTTAAACTGTGACTTTCAAACTAGTGGTATAAAGCACCTCTCACGTGAAAAACAGAGCCGCCAGAATGCATGTAGCTTTGTTTTAATGAAGCCAGAGATGAGCCTTTCCGGTTCAGCTCCTATCTGAACTTGTTTCATTTTTTCATTCTTCAGCCTTCCAGCCTACATGCCTTTCATGAGACAGGATTAAGAGGCTCTGGAGACATGAAAGTCATTTTGGTTTTGCCAATAGTATATTAAGAAGTTATACTCATAATCAAGGAGATGCACCCTGTGTGTCATTCAGCAGGTCAAATAGGGTAACCAATGTACAAATAAATAAACTCTGTAGCATGCCTGAATGCATGGAAACACAGTGTCAAAATAACTTATCTTGCTCACTCCATGAGCTGATGCAGTGTTATGACTTCATCATCCCTGTGATCTCATCAAAATCTTGACCTCTTGTTGGATGCTCTGCCTACCTCAACTCAGTCTATCCTAATTGTACAGGTCCACTGATTGCTATGTAAGTGTGCATGTGTGAGTGTGTGTGTGTGTGTGTGTGTGGAGGGGTGCTGGAAAAGAATTAAAACCTATTCAGTGCAGAGACTCCACAGAGTTTGGACTGCAGGATGCCACACTGGACTACAGCATTTTGATGGTGAGTTTAAATTCTGTTATACTGCTGGCCAAAATATTAATAGTGAACTTCAGTATGTATCAGAAATACATTGTAAGGCAGAATTTTAATTGTCGTTGATACCAGACAAAAAGACAGGTTTGAGGTGCCAAACTAAGAAAAACACTAAACATCTTTAGGCAAAGGTGCTCTCTTTCCTTGTTGTAGAGCAGTGTACAGTATACATTATACAATGCCGTGCCAGACATTCACATAAAGGAAATGAGAACCACATGGTTTGATATGCAGAATTACAGCTCTTCTTTTAACCCACAATAATAATTAAAGAATCCTCAAAGAGGCACAGCCTTTAGTATGAGCTCAAGAATGGGTTAACATAATTAAAAAATGTATATATACAACTTTTAAATATGATTTGCACTATGAAAACTCCATGCCACAAGCATTTTTTTATTTGATCCTGATTTATGTTTTTCATTTAACATAAGAATGTTATTATTTTATTCCACATGGGAATGTTATTATTCAGTACCAGTGACAGAGAAAGACTAAAATTAATAAATGAAAATGCTGTGCAAGTATGGGCAAGGTTATAATTAGTACATTAATTTAAGAAGTGGTATAATAGTAATAGTAATAGTAATAGCTTTAGTGTGCCAAGGGCATTTTCCTGTATGAGAATATACCATTAAAATAATATATGGGCAACAATACACAACAAGGCTGTGTGTTCATTGAGGTATTCCAATGACATCATAGGAAGCTTGAGAGCCAAACTTGAGAGGTCCCTGATTTCATCCAGAACCCTAAAATGAAAACACAGCTGAGCTCTACATGCGTGTTCATGTATTATTTTGTATAGTATGTAGTTTTAAACATGGAATAGAAAATGCAGCTTTTTCCTCTAATTAAATCTTACTGTTATTTTTATTATTAAAAATTAAAAAACAGAAATCTACCCTCCTCAACTGCTGAAAACCCACCCATGTGGTTTCTGTTTTTCATTCTTTAACTGTAATTGAAAACACTTTTGTACCACGGAAAGCTACAAAAGTATTCTATGACATTGAACTGTGAGACAGCAGCTTTTACTTAGAAAGAAATTCATGCATAGCAAATGGTAACCTATATTCTATATGTAAAGCAGGGACTTACAAACATGTACTGTTTATGTGTATTGTGGAATTTGATGGAATATAGTATATTTATTTTTCTATAAGTTTTTGTTTATAAACCGAGTAACTGAATACCGTGAGGAAGACGCTTGTCTTTACAATGTTGGCTAGAGCACTGCAGTACTGAAACCCTGATTTGAGGCTTTACAATAAATTTAAACTATGCTATCATAGCCATGAGTGCATCATTTTTCCAGTATCTGAGGATGGCTTGTAGATAGGCTGCATTGGAAAAGACTTTTGTTCCCACATTTTTTTCTATACCTATTGGCAGTCACATTGAATAGACTGCAAATGCTAGACCACATTATAAGGATTATATATATATATATATATATATATATATTTATAATTCCTTGCAAAAAATAAGCTTTATTACTGTACCTGTTAGGATAATAACATCACAAAGTAGGGAAATGTGGTGTTAGGGTTTCCAACCCTAACCCTCCTACCCCACCCCACATGCAGCAAAAAGGAAAAAACATTATGGTTTTGTGTCTCTGAAGTTTTGATGAAACAGTGATGAGTTCTTCTGTGTGGTTGTCAGCCTAATGATCACACCATTCCATAAGCAAACAACATCACAAGTGATCTCCTGCAGGCACTGCATGAAGAAAACTACAACAAATTGTATGGGCAACATGTGGTGAGACATACTTCACCTTTAAAGAGTGTATCACTATGAGGCAGTGGCTTGGAGCTGCACCTTGTGCTTTGGATTGGAGGCTATGGACTGGGGAAGGAGTGAGCATTAATGTTGACAGCCCAAGAAGTCCCCACCTCTGATTGGCCAAGACTCTGGAGACCTGAAACCCTAATGTGTTTCCTTTGCTGCTTGGAAAGTAGGGTGAGGAGTTTAGGTTGGAAAACCTTAATGCCACATCTCCTACTTTTATGGCATTAAGTTTCCTTAAATGGTGAATTAACAAAGTTTCTTGTAAAGAATTTCCTTTGTTTTTAAGATAGTGGAATTGTATTCTGAAAGGGACCTGGAACACATACAGATGTGCATGGCCATCTGAGCTGTTAGACAAGGGAAGACTATCCACCTACAGCATTAGTTTTCAGTCTTTGTCATATTGAGCCTCCTTCAAGCCATGGAAAAGATTTTAAACCTCCCAAACACAGAAATAATCTTGGCCTCCTCAGTAAAATATTATACTTTGCACAGTATAACAAGAATAAATGAAACCCCTTTGAGTAGCTAGATATCATATTCATCAGCTTATTCTAACTCCTTCACAGGCCGCCTACTTCGTCCACTATTTTAACAATCGCCTTAAACCATTGTTACCCTTGTTGCAGTACTGTCATGAGTCAGACTGCTTCTGTCTCCTCTATGTGGAATAACCTTCCTACATACCTTGCCTCTCCCCTTACCTCTGCTCTTAAGCAACTTATCAGGGATAATTTTGCCCTCCTGCTATTGCTCCTGGTACCCGCCTGCTTAACTCCTTGTATATGCGCTGTTCTGACAGCAGTCTAGAAATTGATCAATTGTTATCTCTGATTATTAGTTTAGTGTTTTTGTTTGCATTATTGTTTATTTTGTATAGCTTGACTATTTTGCAGTTACCTTTTGAATTGTATTCGTTCCCTACCCTTTCCCAGGTACACGTGAAATGAGCCTTGTTAAATGTACCATCACTGGTCACTAATTTGTAAATACATAAATCTACCTACTATTATCCTCATTCAGTTTGTTTCATTCCTTCATACAAAATATCTAAAACTCAAAATTTAAACACAATATGTTTTCAGACTTGCTTGAGCCCACCCAGGAACAGGTTGGGCTTCACCATTTGAGAACTCCTGTCCTACAGAAATGCAGGGCTCTGCTGACCCTGCCCTTCTATACAGTGTTAGGGTAAAAAGTACCAAAGTTATAAACATGCATAGGAAAAAGTCAACATACCTTCATAACTGTGTTTTATTGTATTTATTTTTACACCAAATTTTCAACATAGCCTTGATACTAACCCACCCTCAAGAAGCTAGTTGGTGAAAACTTTCAAATCTTAGCTGAAATATCATTCTGTGGCACAGGTGCAAAAATACATTTCTACCAGGTTTTGAAAATGGCAGTTGTTCTCATGAAGTGATGTGAAAATTGGCTATGTTTAAAATTTGGGATGAAAATATTTAAAATTACCAAAGTTACAAGTGTGTATTGCAGAATTTAAATGTAACGCCTTATAAGTTTGTTGTCTTGCAGTATTTTACCTCAAATGTTCAGTGAAGCTTGTTTATGACCCCACCTTATGAATAAAGTGGAGAAAATTTTCAAAACCCAACTGAAGTGCTGTCAGAAGTACGGCAGCTAGGATTCAATTAAAAGAAGTGCAAAATAATGCACCTAGGAAACAAGAACCCAGGGAATAATATACAATGAGGGGGAGGTAGTAACAACAACAAAAAGGAAAGGGACCTGGGGTAATCATATCAGATGACCTTAAGGTTAGCAAGCAAGTAAGAAGGCAGTAGGGAGGGCTGGGGTATACTGGGATGCATATGGAGAGGCATCAGCAGCAGAAAACAGGAAGTGGTTATTCCTCTGTACAGACAGTTGGTGAGAACCCATCTGGAGTACTGTGTCCAGTTCTGGAGACCCCATCTTCGCAAGGACATAGACAGGATAGAGGCAGTCCAGAGGAGGGCAACTGAAATGGTGCAGGGTCTACAAGAGAAGCCATATGAGGAGTGACTAAAGGAGCTTAATATGTATACCCTTGAGGAAATAAGGGAGGGGGACATGATAGAAACTTTTAAGTATCTCAGTGGAATCAACAAAGTCCAAGAGGGTAGCATCTTTCAGAAAAAGAGACGTGCAGAACAAGGGGACACAATTTAAAGATAGAGGTGCGGTTCAGGGGCAATGTGAGGAAGTATTATTTCACAGAGATGGTAGTGGATGCATGGAACAGCCTTCCTGAGGAGGATGGGGTCTAAACTGTGGATAATTCAAGAATGCATGGGACAGACATAAGGCAATTCTTGTGGGGATAGGAAGAAATATGCTGTTGGTTAACCAGGATCTGTGGCCTGTCCTGTGGTAGGAAATGGGCAGACTAGATGGGCTAAATGGTCCTTATCTGCCATCAAAGCCTTTGAAGCATCATTTTGCAAAGCACCAATGTCATTTCACAGCACAGGTGCAGAAACACATTTTGACCAGGGATTTGAAAAATGACAGCTGTCACATTCATGAGGTGGTGAGAAAAATGGGTAAGTTGAAAATTTGGAGTCAAAATATTTAAATTACAGCCAACCTGGTAGTGCTGAGGGTTGAGGCAGTGCCTACTGGGTCAAAGTTTCTCATGATCTGCAGCACATGACATGACCTCGAGATAGGAACAGCTTGGTAGGTAAGAGCGAGAGGGTGCAAAACCGTGAAAGGAAGAATGCTCGGTGTTGCACCCTTTCACTTTTCCCAGTGCAGAATAAGAATCCTGTTGGGACAGGGGTCCAGCGGGCAGCTGCCATGGCTTGATGGGATGAGTCACTGGCAGCAAGGGAGGCAAGCAGTGTGTTTAGAGCCAGGTTTCGATTCCTTGTCCCAGACACATGGATTTTTTCTTTTTGCACTTTGTATGATATTAAGTGTTAACCCCACGGAGTTAGTTATATTAGTTTGGGGATTCAGGAGCACAGCCCCCATAACAAGGGGTGCTGGGGAGGAGCCCTCCCATAAAAACAAGAATTATGCCCTTTGAAATATATTGCACTGTATTGGCAGCACAGTATATCTACAGAATAATGTCTTGCAACATTATGATCCTGTGTGAGGCATTGGATGCCACACCTTGCACCATGTGATGACCCAGGCTCGGAAGCAAGCTTGGGTTGCAGGGAGTTGGCAGGGAGGAGAGGATCATGTGTCTGATGGACTGCTCTTCTGTTCTGGGGAAAGAGGAAAGGTCATCCCACTCCCTGGCTGCCTCCTGATGGAGGTCAGGGTGCACTGGAGTTATAGAGGCACATGTGATGTATGCATGCCTCCACACATGCATGTTTAACCCCCTTGTTCCCAGGGGTTACTAGAATCCCAGTTAGAACCAGTGGCAAGCAGGGAAAAGCAGCTAGAGAAATGCCAGTTAAATGGGCTTCACACTGTCTTGCTCTGGTTTCAGTCTCAGCTGAACTGAAGGATGATGTAATCTTAGAACTCTCATAGCAGCATAAGCAACACTCTTTGCCAGCTTGAGGGAGATAGCTTTTAGAATGTTTCATTAGAGTATAGTCAGTCCTGAGTAGAAGTTCCTGGAGGAGGCTGCAGCTTTGTTGTGCAGCTCCTCACCTAGCTCTGACAGAGAGCTACCTCTTTGTTTTGGGTAGTTTGTTCTCACCCTAGAAGAAGAACATTGAAGACAGTGACTGAAGTGGTGGAGACCTTTCAAGTGGGTTTTCCTTTGCCCCATCCCAGGAGGGTGCTCTTCAGGTTCAGAGGCAAACCCCTCAATCCAGTCTGTCTGGTGAAGCTGCCTTTCTACAACTTCAGAACTGTGAGTACTACTTTGTGTAAGCCCAGGAGGGGCACTTGCAATTCCTGTGGTGAATTTCTATGACAAAGGGACCCTGTCACCTAGACTGTTTCTGTTTTAAAAGTGTCTGCCTATGTTTGGAGTCTAGTGAGACACTGTCCAAGCACAGAACTTTCTGACATCTTAAAGGTGTGTCATGTAGTATGTTAAGTGTGAAAACATTTCAAGATAGCATTAACAAGTTTCTGTGAGGGTGTTATTAACCAGATGAATGGCTGAGTATAAACTTGAAGCAAAACGTGGAAGACCCCCCATCTGGAGTAACATTTACCTCTCTGGGTTCAGTTTGGGCACAAGTCAAATTTTCAGTCAGTGCATTTGGCCAGTGCCTGATGGAAATAGTTACCCAGACATGGGCTTTTGGATTCTCTTTTCAAGTTCACCTCAGTATGGTGGGTACTGGAAGATTTTGAGCCTTTATGTGCTCTTTGGTGGTCATGTACCAGCTTCATTCCTCATGAGATATGGGAAAGAGTCCAAGTACTAGCCATGTGTGCATAGTCAACAGGAAATGTACCAATAACTGGCCGTGTGTGCCAAGCTCCATTTTCAGAATCAGAGTGTTCACTGTTTTGTGTCTTTACCCTATTCTAAATGGGAATGTCAGGAATTTCTTTACTCTGAAGAATCTGCAATACCAGTATGTGTAGCCCTGTTGGGGTCCATCTTTGCTTTGTGATTATTCCTATTCTCTTACATGAATAAAAGCCTCACTCTAGAATCCCAACCTGGTTTGGACATTATTGTAATTGCTTCCATTGTGTCTGGATTTACTTGGCTGCCCTGACCAGAGTGCAAACCTAGCACAATTATGAGCAAATGTTTTCTCCCAGGGACCTGTGTTGCTGGCCATGGTAAATGGTCCCACCAGGTGTGTGCCAGGTAGTTGCCACACTTGGTTGCCTGTTTGTATAGCAGGTTTAGAAAAGAAATGTATGTACTTGTTATGTAAACCACCATCTCTCTTTTGTCCCTGGATCTATGTGGTGAGAGGTGCGGCCCTGCTAGTTAAACAAGGGGCCTTGGGGCTGACCACAGGCTAAGTGATGTCCTTCATGCTGACTGGCATCCCGCTCTGCTCCTTGAGCACCAGTAGCCCCAATCTGGATTATGAGCCCTGGGTGAGGGAGGATGGATCACCACTCTTGGCCCCACAACAGGGGAATCCATGGTGACATGGCATTTGGTGGTACTAGGGAGAGCAGTGGATGGACATAGATGGCAGAGCAAGGGTGGAAGAACCTGCCTGTGGTCACCCAGAATGTGAGAAAATACCAGTGAAAAATATGAATTTTAAATTACCAAAATTATGAGCACATGTTGCAGAATTCCAACGTATGCTCATAACTTCACCATATTTAAATATTTTGACCCCAAGTTATCAACATTAGCTTCTTACATCCCTCATCATGAACAAGAGTGGTGACAATTAAGCCAGCCCTTTGTTGCAGTGGTTGATTTCCACTTGTGATGCCGGCAACCTGGGTTCAGGAATGGATCCAGGTCGCTGGAGGGCCAGTCAGAGGGAAAGGATGGAATGTCCTTTGGACAGCTCTCCTTCTCCAGGGGAGGATGGGGATCTTGTTCAGAACTTGACAAACCCTGGAAGAAGCCAGGAGTGCCACAGCTACCAGCAAGCAACAGCAATAAGGGGCAAGGCAGATGCAGGATGTCATTGCACATCCCACCCTTGGTATATGGGAAGAACATTTTCTGCAGTCTGCCACCTCAATGAAACCTTCCTTTGGCTTCAATTAGCCTACTGTCCTGCTCTTCCGTTAGTCACAAGGATCATGGCAGCTGGCCAGTGCCACGACTCAGCCTCTCTGGAGTCAGGGTTTCGGAGGATGAGCATGGGGAAAGGTGGAAGCCTGATGAAGGCACCATGACCAGGCAGATAATTGGTGGCAAGATGGTGGGGCAAAAATATAAAAATAAATAAAAAAGAGTGGTGATAAGTTTCAGATCCTGCCAGAAAGGTTGTTTCACCAAACAAATGCAAAAATGCCTTTCCAGCCAATTTTGCATAACTTCACCACCATTTTACATGAAGTGGGATCTCAAAAGGCCATGTTGAAAATCTGTACTCAAAATATACAAAATGGTTAAGTTATGCACCAAAGTTGAGAACTCCATTGAAATACATTGGACTGCACTTACCTTAGTTTTCATATTGCAGATGCAGTTCTAGCAGCACGACGTGTCTTTGATTGAAGAGCTGATCTTCAAGTGAGTGAGGGTGTGGGGGGTGTAGGGGTGTCAGGTGGTGAATGCTAAGTGGGAGGGCTGGGTGGAGATCTGATCAGTGAGTGACTGTTTTCTTTTTGTGGGTAAAACAAATTACTAATGGATGTTTTTTTATTTCAGGCTACACTATGCTACTGGGATTGGACACTCCAGTGCAAGAGCACTAAAGAGAAATGGGGCTGGGCAACCTGGAAGTGAGGGGAATACAAAGAAGTGGTACAGGGAATGGGCACCACTTTCTGCTTACCTATATTATATAAAAAATATATAACATTAATATTAGGAAGGGTGGGTTTAGCACCTGGTGGAGAGTGGGGAGAAAGAAGTGGTACTGAAGATTGGCACACTGGCTCACTAAATAAAATAAATAAACAGATTGATGGATAGAGGATTGATAGATAGATAGACAGACAGACAGATTTGACAGATGGAGACAAACAGAATGGGAGATCAGTGGCTCACTCTTCTCACGCCAGCCCACAGCAGGACTGCAGCTGTGGATGCAGAAGTCAACAAAGTCCTACTGTTCTCATGCATAGAACATGCCGAACAGCTCCTTTTGCTAGGCTGCACACCCTGGATTTTGGGGTGCCAGAAAAGGTATTTCTAGCAATCTTTTAAAGAAACACCAGGATCTAGGTAAATAGATCCCTTTAGCTAGGTTCAAGTGTTTGTATTTTAAACTTACAGCATTTTATGTATTGTCCATGTTATTATTTCTAGGGAAAAGAAACAATATGGCAATTCTCATGACACAAAAAATGCTTCATACTGTAAGAAGCAAGGGTGAGAAACCAAAAACAGTCTTGTAACACAGAATATTTGTTGTCATAGGAGAACTTTAACCTAAGAACCCTGCTGAGCATGCTGAGAACAGAAAATACAAAATGTAAAAGCCTTATATAACACTGGAATCATTTATTATTTTTTCACAAAACCTTTCAAAGTCACTGTGTTAGGATATTATGCCTGCACCTTTAAAGTCTGGTGAAACAAGCTCATTCCATGTAGGCTGTAGGTGAGAGGAAAAAAAATCCCATGTTAAGTATAAGACAAAAATGGACATCTAAAAGCTGCCATCACAAAACCTTCCACAGATTAAGATCTTGTCTCCTGGACAACACATGCAAAATTCCAGATGATTTCATCAGATGGGGTCAAACCTATTAAGATACAACATTTTGAGTTTATCATTGAACACCCTACTGAACCCTAACTATAGGTGCTGCTGCTCCCCTATAATCCACTAAGCAATGGTAAGGAAGAGGTCATACTATACCTAAAACAAAAACAGGCATCACAGCTTACATGAAGTATGCAACAAACAGCAGCAGACTATACCCCCCATTGTAAATCCTGCTCCACCGGACTGTTACAGATGGCCCACACTGTATGTACCCACAGCATCCATGTTAGTCCCACAGCTTACACACAGTAACTGTTGTGCCAAGATGAGTCAGGTCATAAAGAGGGAACTAAGTTTTCTTCAAAGGCACAAGTGACACATCAAGCCATTGTTGTGGTGAGGGACACTATAGGTTACTATGCGGAAGATGAAGGCACCTGGCAATGAGAGGCAGGAATCACCCTAAGAGGTCCAATAAGGACTTTATTCAGCAGAAAGGATGGCAGTGGTCACAAAGACAGACATTCAACAACAACAATAAGGATATGCAAGACAATAAATATCTATACAATCAATAGATGAATAGATAATCAATAAACAAGCTAACAGATGCACCTTTACTGGAGTTAACTACCATACTCTATTTCAGCTGCATTTACCTATGATATTGTACTACCTGGCTAAACAGTGCAAGCCTATGCTTTCACATTTAAACACTTGTTACTTTCAATGCATTGATTCAGAACAGGAAGTCACGCCACTTTGAAGTCTGTGAAGGATGTTGAGAGGAATTTTGCAGAGAACTGAGGCTTGAATAGGGCACCTGGACAAAGACAGGAGAACTGGTTGCAACAGAAAAGCTGGTACTTCAATGAGGACCCTCAATTTGGCCACTGGGACTTAGGTGAGGTGTGGAAACAGTCCATAGGTTCATCAGCAAAGCCCCTCTTTAAACTGTTAGGGCAAGAGAAACAAGTTACAACTGGGGAAAGACTGTTTGGCACAAACTCTCCCTTGGGCTCCTGGGACAAGACAAATGGAAGATGTGCAACTTGGAACAGATTCTTCAGCACAATCCCTCCTTGGGCTGCCAGGACAAGAAGAACAGAAGCGTGGAACTTGAAACAGATTCTTTGGCACAAACCCTCCCTTGGGCTGCCAGAATAAGATGAACTTTCATAGAAAGGAGAAGCTGATTTTCAGGTGATGGTCCAGGTTGCTGATCTTTTGATAATGGATTCAGACACATGTCTTCAGATGGTGGCACTGAATGCAGGTCCTGAAAGAGAAAATTCCACCCTACTGTGTGATGGAGGCAATCTTTAGTGAGCCAAGGTGACTTCTAAGCTTCCTTACTTCAGACTAGGTGGGCCAAGCTGTCCTTATCTGCCATCAAATTCTATTTTTCTATGTTTCTATGTTTCTAATGGGTAAAGATGTAGCTTTTCAGAGTAACGAATGAGGCCTGTCCTGACTATTACGCTAATGCTAGCAAGGTCAGCTTCTATAATGTTATTGTCCAAGGTGGTGGTGTCATAGACAGGATGCAGTCTTTGGTCGAGCTAACGCCTAGGCAGTCTGTAGGTAGTTGAAGACAGTACTAAACAACATTACAGGTGAGGCAGGATTACCAGGCAATGAGTTGATTCAGTGCAGGGCAGTATGAGAGGCTTAGCAGACTCTCAAAAGGAAACCACAGATTTAAGGTAATTACTCCAGGGTACCACCAGTTTAAGACAGTAACTTCAAGGGTACCACAGGTTTATGGCAGTTTGTACAGCAAACAATGTACTACACCAGTTCAATAGTTCACCAGGGCAAATGGGGTAATACACCAGTTCAAAAGGCAGTTTGATAGGCAAACAGGGTAATACACCAGTTCAGGCTAAGACACCAGTTCAAAGGCAGTTTGTTAGGTAAACAGGGCAATACACCAGATCAGGTAGTTTGTTAGGGCATATGGAGTAATATACCATTTCAAGTCCAACAGCTTAATCTGGTTCAAAGTCATGTGGCATTCATCTTATCCCTCCCTGGGTCGTGCCTGAAAACAGGCAGAATTTGTCTAGTGCACTTACCGGTCAACAAAAACTAAATAAAAAATAAAAGATGGTTTGTTAGGCAAACGGGACAATATACCAGTTGAGGTATTGCTTTAGGGCAAATGGGGTAATTTACCAGTTCAAAAGGCAGTTTGTTAGGGAGACAGGGTGATATACCAGTTCAAAAGACAGTTCCATTAATACAGCACTGTACCTATAAATATAGTTCAAGAGGCAGTCTTTAGATAAGGTACACTGTCACTTTAAATGCAGTTCACTTGGCAGATCATGAACTTGTGACAGTCATCACATTAATTAACCCTAACCCGTCTGGATGTGTGCCCTAGTGAGCAGCATTTGTGATGCCACTTGGGTGCTCTGGGTTTCAGTGTCAGTGGCTCAGTTAGTAGCACACTCACCTCTGAGGCCAGGAGATCAGAGGGCTGTGGGTTCAGTTGCCATATCTGGCACTTGGTTAATGTCCCAGTACTGACACGATAGTGCAGCATGAGTGGGTGCTGCACTTCTGAGGTGCCATCTTTGGATGAGATTTTAAACCAAGGTCCCATCTGCCTGGATTGGTGGTAGTTTAGGTGGATGTTAAAGATCCCATGGCACTTATCGAAAAGAGTAGGGAAATTATTTTATTAACAGAAACTTCAACACAAAACAAAAGAAAAGAAAACAGTGTTAAATCACACAAGAAAAAAAAAGAAGAAATAACAAGCAAAGTAAACAATAAATGGAAAAAATAACAAAGGCTGATGATCATCATTGGATTCAATAACCATAGAAAACATAACTAATAAAATAGGAAAAAAAGAAATTAAGTAACAGGAGCATTGTTATCCATAATCCAAGGCAAGTTTCTCTATTTCAGCAATAAAAGACTATGAACGCATTGTCTTGCTTCAAACTGAAAATATAATGAAGTTCTACTATGACTTTTGGGAGAAGTTCAGTGTGAGAAACAACTTTTGTTTTAATGTAAAAGACATCAACAATTCCAGATAAACCATTTAAAGACTGCAAAATAAAGTTTTAAAGTACTGGTATCCCACTTTGACCAATTTGAAGTATAGGAGGCATATATCAAAGCATCATAAGAAACAGAAAGGCAGGCTCCTGCCAGACATAGGCAGCATGTGACCAAAATAAGGAAATATAGGAACAAGAGAAATATAAACGATGCATAGATTCAAGCTGTTTGGGAACATCCAGGGTGAGAACAGTTACATTCATCCGATTGTTTATGGTATTTATTACTGTTAACATTGAGCTTCTTGTGACAACATAGCCATGTAACATCACGGAGTTTAGGGAAAATCATTTTCTCTACCAAAAGATTCTGTAATGCTGACAGGTGCGGGTAGGACATTTTGGAAAGGTTACAGTTTCCATTAAATAGGAATCTATCACAGTTTGATAAACTAGTTTCTTAGGATTGAAATAATCCAATCAATGGTAACTCACCATTCTCTTAATTTGACAAACACGTCATGGAGATAAGGAGCTACCAGGGGTTAGATTTAAGGCACCTATTTTGGTTAGCAGTCCACTCTTGAAACCATTGCCCAGTAGACTGACAAAAAGACCCTTCCATAAGTTAGGAATATGCTTCAATAAGGGTAGAAATTTAGTATAAAAATTGACAACAAAAAAAATAAAAGGGATTCACCATACAAAGGCCACCCCTAGAGACTTGCAAAGTACAAAATGTTGTACTTAAGATTAAGGTAGTACCCATATGGCTTGAAAAAATATTAAAAAGAAGAGCGTCTCACTGTTTAGAAGGAGGAAAATATTACTTAAAAACAAAAAGGGGCAATAAGAATGTTCAATCATATACATGCGTTTGGGTTTACTTAGCTGCCATTTATTCCAATCCTGGACCATAAGTCTACCTTTATCAAGGAATGTCCCAATTATATAATGCAGGGGTCAAAGTCCCCACAAAAACCCAAAATCTGAATAGGTTCCACAGAGAATCAGATACCAGAAATAGAGGCATATGTAGGAGGGCAACTCCCAATTCATGCCCTACACATTCAAGTTTATTTAAGGAGGTACCAGAAAGTACTCCATAAGATTCACCCAAAGAGATTGAAATCTGAACAGAAAAATGTAGAAGTGCATATGCAATATCATCTGCATATGCCAAGGTAGAAAAAGGAAGCAAAACTCCAGGAACAGTGATGGGAGGGATCACAAATACAGTGAGCTTAATAGAGGATCCATACTGAAGACATACAACAAAGGGCTAATCAGACAACCTTGTTTCACCTCCCATTTAACAGGGAGGAGTGGCTCAAGATGTCCATTAACCAGAGGGAATACTGTAACATGTTTATACATGTTTTGTAGCCAATGTTAAATATAGGGGTATACCATCATGCTGAAGGGTAAGTCATAAGAAATCATGGCTCACAGAATCAAAGTCTTCTTCTGGGCTAAGGACAAAACAAACTCAGAGTGACCCATAACATGTGTCCTGTCAAAAATGTCCCTTAAAAATAACAGTTGGTCAGTAATGGTTCATCCTGGTGTAGTGCAAGACTGCGCTGGTGAGATAAGGAACTGGGCTACCAGTAATAGATGGGCATTGATTTTCATTAACATTTTCAAATCTACATTCAGTAGACTGATCAGCCTCCAATTCTAAAGTTCTGTCTTATCACCTTTTATACAAAAAATTAGGATACCACCCACCATATCCAGAGGAAAATCAGAAAATGATAATAAATCATTAAAGACATCAACAAGCTCTTGGGAGAAATCAACGCATCAGTTTATGAAGCTCTGAGGTCAGACCATCCTTTCCAGGAGCCTTGTGGTTGTAGAGAGGTTATTGTAGTGATCACTCTTGTGGGCAAATTGGATCTATTAAGTATAAAAGAGTGGAAGGAGGACAACAGGGAACATTAATACGTTTCAAGAAAGCCTGAGCTGCTACTGAATCAACAGGGTGTGCCTGAACAAGAGAGTGTGTGTAGTATGTTATTTCAGACATCATACCAGACTGGGAAACTTTCAGCTGACCATCCCGCACTGTAACACCCTCAAATAAAATTTCCGTATCCTGTCCCTACAACTGAGAAAAGGACAGATCGTAGCAAAATTCCCTGTGTGCCATATTGCTGTTGGATTTCAAAGTATATATACTTATATGTATATGTATAAGTATACCATATTATCTTTAAGGATTTAATTTGAGCAGAAAAATCATGTTTAGTAGTTTGGGCCAAAGACATCACTTGTTGCAGCTGCTGTCGATACTGTAGATCAGAGAAGTAATCTTGCTCGACATGTTCTCCCCATGGATTTTAGAAGACAGATAAGATCCCTCTTTGTGTCAATCCACCAATGTAAAAGGTCCTCATACATGTCATAAAGGGATTTACGGGCTGAAAAATAGCGCTAATGTTGCAGAATCTCCTGGTGAGCTAGGAGAGCAGAATTCAGCCTCCAAATGCCCCTCCCAATGGTTAATGGCATCTGGGCCAACTGTAATACTTAAGGCACAATGATCTTAAAATTCCACAGGGTTACCAAAGCTTAAACTAATAGGCAAAGACTTATTAATGAAAAAAAATCAACTTGTGTGGCCAAAGTACTTTTGTGGAAAGTTGGAACCGTATTCCCATGGAGCCAAGCATATACATCACTTAGGCCTGCAGTTTGTACAACTGTGGCTAAACAGTACATATCATAGAAAAACTTTGTAGTTGTAGTATCCCTCACTCTATCTTTATAAGTTAATCCACAATTAAAATCACCACTCCAAACATGATGCGAGTATGGAGATAAGGTTGCATAGCATGAAATAAATCTACTCTGGCAGCTTTTGTCTGAGGAGCATAAACATTTAGCAGTCGAAAATTAGTACCCTGAAATAACACATCCATGATCAAAACACGACCAGGAACTAAATCAATTAACTTCAAAACCTTAACATCAGTGTCATGAAATAGAATGGCCACACCAGTACACGGTTCCAGACTTAAAGACACATTATGAAACAGGTATGCCACTACTTGCAGCATATCTAAGCTCAATCATAGTATGTAACCAAGTATCCTGCAAAAGAAAACATTGCAAACAGTAGATCTCAAAATGAAAAAGTGGCTGCCTGCCATATCTTATTCTTGATGCTGTTCACATTAAGTGAACAAAAGGCTAATGGTGGAGACATACTGAAAATATGGCAAAAGACCTTCAAGGAGGTTTTCTTTTCTTTTTACCTTTCTTTGCTCCAGGGCAGTGGATTTGGTAAGAGGGAGTTGCCCTTCTTTAGAGTCCACGTCTGATAGTCCACCAGGGCCTCTACCCCTAATTGGGAAGATTCTGACTCAGCATCAGAAACATCTTGGGTGAGCAGGAGAGCATGAAATCGATTAGTGGTAGGAGTACTAGACAGTTTAGGGACCTTGAAGCAGTCTGGGGATTATACTGCCTTCATCTAGTCATTCAGGACTGAAAGGGCAACCCTGAGGAGGTTGCAGAGGGGAATGGATAAAGCAACAGGCAAGGTCAGGGAAGGAGGGGTAATATCTGGGAATTACTGGAAACTACAACAACATGTTCCATAACAGTCTCAGACTCAGAAAGGGGGAAGGGGTATAGTTAAAACCACAGGGGCACAGTACCAATGGTGTGGGTAAGAAGAGGAGGGGGCAGTGGTGTTTGAGTCAGATCAGGTAGAAAGGACCTCTGAGCAATAGCCACCATCAATCATTATTCCTCAGAATCATGAGGGTCTGGCTGCCTATGGGCAGTTTGGGACAGATGGCATAGGAGCGGCTGAGAACCCCACATAGAGCACAAACCACGATATTCTTACATTGTCCACTAGTATGACCAAAAGAGTTACAAAGTATGCAGCCAAGACAGTCACAAACACTACTAATGTGACTAGAATTGCCATACCTATAGCATGTCTTAGGCTGACCGGCATAGAAAAGAATACCCCATTCCTACCCAAAACACACAATTAGGGAGATGTTGCAACCCATCTTCAGAGGAGTGTAGAATTACCCTAATTTTCCAACCCTGTCCAAATGTCCTGGGTATCAAAATTGCCTCTGTATGCCCCAATACTGCACACCATTGTTTTAACTAAAAATGAAGTCAGTGACACTCACTCCCTCATTCCTAAAGAGTGCTGTAACTGTTTTGTGAGCTGGCTTAGTTAAGGGAAGCACTGTAAAGGTGACCATAAAGACATTTTCCTAACTTTATGATAAGCACACCAAAATTTTCTAAACCACTACTCAATTTAAAACCAACATCAAACGTCTTTTCCACAGAAACATGAATCAATGCATACATTTCAGCTGCTAAAAATGCAAACTCTCTTTCAATAAAGTCTTAGGAATGAAATTTCAATCAAGAAAGATCTCCATGCCCCTTTATAGATAAACCGAATAGCATTATTCCGTTTAGATGAAAAGTTGAAGTTTGGAAAAAGAAGGCATAAGAATGGAGTTTATTATGTGGGTGGTCAGAAGAAGGGCCTGCTGGTGGGCCTTCAGGTTCATCTGTAGGCAGGTGATCATCTAAATGTTCCATGGAGGAAGATGGCGATATCCTAGAAGAGGAATTGTCATTGGCTGGATGAAGAGAGTCAGAAATGTCAGTGTCCAACCTGAGAATAGGGTTCTGAGTTCAAATTAAATCAGAGGGCGTGCAAATGGGGAATCCTGTGGCACAACATCCAAGGGTAAAGTCAAACCAGTACAGGCCGTATTAGAGGAATAGGAAGTAAAATTACAGTTGAAGCAGTAGCAATAGGGGTAAAGGGGAAACAGGCATATTTCACCAGTTATACGACCCTGGTATAGTTATGGGGAGAATCCAGAAATCCAGTGACTAGAATCGGGAGCTGCGCCAGACAGCTGACCTTAAAGTTTTATCAACAGACTAGGAGGCATCTGCTCTTCAACCTGATCATCCCAGGAAGGGGTCTGTTTTAAAGATGGTTTTGAGGCGCTCTTCATAGAGAGCTGTTCCTTTCCTGCTGCAAAGGAGAAAACAGTAGCCTGGCGATGATCAGAAAAACTAGTAGTGTAAACTGTACTCATCACCGTGGTCAGAATATTCATGTCAGAATGATGTGGAGCAGGACCTCAGATCGTGGTGATCAGAGGAGGTAAATGAGCAGATGTAGACCTGGCAGCCTCGGTTTCACGGACAGCACAGCTGCCACTAGAGCCACCTAGAGTTTCTCTTTTTTCTTAAAGAACCTCACGTCTTCAGAAGCTAATAGGAATTGCAAAGCCTCAGTATCTCATGAAAGCAATATCCATAGGATGGTCTTTTACAATTGGTGCAAGAATTGAGCCCTGTAAATTCCATTTAGTTTCCTCTGAAGAAACAGGCGAGATAACAATTTCATCAGTTTGTTTGTCTAGCAGAAGCTCATCAGATTCCATAAAAGCTTCCAGTTTAGCAGGAGCTTCAAAGAAGATCTCTGGTTCCATAGAGTTTGAAACAAGAGGAGAAGGCAACTCTTCAGCCTGCAGCACAACCTGTTGCTTCACAGCCTGCTCACTAACTGAGCAAGCCATCCTGACAATCAGAGGTTCTCTCTACTGATGAGTAAGGAATTTCCCGGTCTCCTGGACAAATTTCCCTCATTCACTAAAAATACTACCAACAGCTTAATCTGGTTCAAGGTCAGTTGGCATTCGTCTGTAACCCCTCCCCGGTCATGCCTGAAAATAGGCAGGATTTGTCTAGTGCACTTACCCGTCAACAAAACTGAAAAAAAAAACACTCCTGGCATGTATATAGTATACTCAGAGATCAGGAATATGGATTTGCTATGATGCAATAAAGGATTAGTTTCCAGTTGGAGAATGGTTTGTTATATCTCTGAGTTTGTTTCAATATGGCTGTTTCTGCAATCAGAAATGGTGATGCATGAGGTTTGGCATTGTATGCTGCTTCCTGCATCTGTCGAGTTTAGCTCATGTGTTTGTCCATGATCTGTCCAGCTTCTCATATTTTGCAGTGGTGTTCTTGTTCCCAGTCAATGGTTGGTGTCTTAGCTGAGGTTTCTTCTTGGTGAATGTCTGAAACCAAGTCCAAAGGGAGTCTGCCATGATGGGCGAACTTGAGGTAATATGGAGTGTAGCCAATGGGACAGTGAACTGTGCCATTATAGAAGTACATGATTCTGAAAGAATGATGGTCCAATGCAGATGATGGTGCTCCAGAAGAGCTTGTAACATTCCAGTCAGGGTCTGGTTTACTCTTTCACAAAGTCAGTTTGTCTGTGCATTGTATGTAGTTGTTTGTACTTTCTTGCTTCCATACAGGGTGCAACATTCTGGGAACAACTGGGACTCAAAAGAGGGTCCTTGGTCTGTCAGGATGTTGGCAGGATACTCATGATCACACAAAGTGATGCAGGAAGAATTCTGCTGTAGTTCAGGCAGTGAGGCCTTTGATGGGTACTGCTACTATGAACATGGAGTAGTGATCTGTTATTGATAGTACATATGTTGTGTCTTTCATGCTGGGTTCCAGCTTAAGGTGACTGAGAGCAACTAGTTCCAGTGGCACACTGCTACTGATAGGATGAAGTGGGGCTTTTGGTTAAATTTAACACCGCAGTTGAGAATGCAAAGTGGGGCATTCCTCACATCTCTTCTATACATCTTTTCACATACAAATTCCAATAGAAATATCTTCAGATATCAGCCTTTCTTTTCTTGTGCTCAAAATGTCCAGGCTGGTCGTGATAAGCCTCAAGGATGACTTGTACACTATACTGAGGAACAACCTGAATTACTTCACAATGGATGTTTGGATCCTGGCTGTTATGAATCAGTCTGTGGTGCTAAATTGCCAGGTGCTTTATATGTCTTAACAACATGACATGCTTGGAGTCAGCCCTTTTAATGCCTCTGGGGCAAGATTCCATTCTTCATCTAGCTGGTCTTTTACTTGAGAAGTTATGGGACTCTGATCCTGCATCTGTACCTCGTAGGTCACGTTGTTCTGCTAGACTGGTTGAGAATTGTCATTCTGGTTCAGGAAGTGTTTCTGGTTGGTCAGGCAACAGGCATGCATGATTTCAGTGGAACTTGGAAAAAGTATCTCCAAATTCTCCTGGAAGTATCATTAGTTTCGACTTCAGTCTGAGTAAATAATCTGGATAAGGCATCAGCATTTGCATTTGACTTTCTGGATCTGTACTTAATGGTGAAATTGTTGTTCACCAACCTTGATGCCCACCTCTGTTCTAAGGCTTCGAGTCTGGCAGTATTCAGATGAGCTAAACGGTTGTTATCTGTAAAACTATGACTGGAGTGGCAACCAGGAAATTGTGAAATGCATCTGTTACAGCCCACACATGTGCCAGGAACTCCAATGTAAAAGAACTGTACATCCTGTCATTGTACTCTTAATGTCCCAAGCCACAGCTTACATAAGTAATCATACATTTGTCATCATCTTGCTCTTGAGCCAACACTGCTCATAGGCCCTGATTTTCATGGCTGTGAGCAGAGCCTACAGCCAGTTTGCTATCTATAGCTTAAATATGGAGTTTCGTGGAACACATGTTTTGGACATTTGAATGTATCCTTCCATGCCAACTGAAATAAAATATTCCTTCTTTCTGTTAAGAATGTTGGAGACATAACTCTAAGATGCTTATCAGATGCCGTTAGGAAACTGAAACAGCTTGTTAAATATTTGTTAAATATTGTTTGCCTATGAAACTGGAGATTTGCACATTTAAATACTAAGCATTTAAACAGCTTCTTGATACTAACTTAACTTGGGAATGTATTGTCTTTCAAGAAAGAGTCATACCTCATAAATGTCACACTTACTCCAGCAAATCTATGATTTACTGTTTTTTAACCTCTGGAGCATATGACCCTCTTGCTATTGTAGCTGAAAATGGAGTATCCTGGAACACATGTTTCAAACTTTTCAGTGTATTGTTCCAGCCAACTGAAATACGATATTCTCTTCTTTCTGTTAAGAATGTTGGAGCATAACTCCAGGCTGCTTATCAAATGCCATTAGAAAATTGAATATTTGTTAAATATTGGTTGCTGGCCTGGTGGTGCTGAAGATTGAGGCGCTGGATGCTACACTACACCACACCAGCAACCTGGGTTGTAAGTGAGCTCAGGTCACTGGGGACTGGCAGGGGAGGAGAGGATTGAGCGTCCAAGGACTGCTCTTCCTCCAGGGAGGGGGTCCATGACAGTCAATACCTAACTGCCACCTGGCAGAGGCTGGGAGGTGGAGGCACACACCGTACTTAGGGTTGGAGTCGGGCAGATGCCTGGATGTGGGCACGTGCGGACGGGTGCATGCTCCTGACCGCTAGCGTCATTGCACACCCACCAACTCAGGGAATCCTGGAACAGGGAAAATAGTGGTGCCTCCACGGCTTGATGGCCATCCGTGAGTGTTCGTCCGGGACGCTGCACCCTGAGCTGGATCCGTCTGGGTTGGGAGTTGGGGACTCCCTGCCTCCCACTGTGGGGGCAGCCACAGGGCCATAGGGGTGCCAGCGCTCCGGGTGAGATGGACGGCAGCCAGATCCCAGCTGAAGGGCTGTGAGAAGTACAGCTGGGGTGTAGAGAGGCCACAGGAGGATAAATAATAATATAAAAAATATTGGTTGCCTATGAAACTGGAGATTAGCTCATTTAAATATTAAGCATTTAAACAGCTTCTTGATACTAGTTTAACTTGGGAATGTATTGTATTTCAAGAAAGATTCATACCTCATAAATGTCACCCTTTCCCCAGCAAATATATGATTTACACTGTTTTTTAACCTCTACAGACACTGTCTGATGAGAAGTCTCAGACATGTGCCAGGTCTTCAGTGAATTGCTTAGACTAAATATGTATCAATAAGATGCCATTTTTATTAACTTTTGGGACAAAGTATATTAAGCTACAGTAACACACACACACACACACACACACACACACACACACACACTCTGTCTCTCTCTCTCCGCACCATCCTCATGGCCACAACATTCAAAATAAATATTGCATTCTAATATGTTATAAAAAAACTGTTTATGTCAGTGAACACAGTGAAGCTCAGTTTAGAGTAGATTTCCTCTAAATATTTATTGTCTTATATTTTGTACATACACACATGCACAAACACACACACACACACATACACTACACAGCATCCACATGGTCACAATACTGCCAGGCAGCCTGGGATCAAGTCCCAGTTGAGGCACATATTCCATATTGTTTCTCACCTCTCTGTATCCTATAAAATATGCACACCAGACTTCTGTGTAACTGTTACAATAAAGGAACAGTTTGTTTATGTCAGTTACCACAGTGAAGTTCAGTTTAGAGTAGATTTCCTTTAAATATTTCTTATCCTATATTTTGTATCCTGGATAGCGCAGGGGACATGCTTCATCTCATTGTCATAGGGATCTTCATTTACACATTTCTTCAGTGAATTTACTCAGGCTGTCCCAGATTAGAAGCAATATCTTGTTTTTAGTGGGTCATGATTTTTCCATTTGATAATGTATTTTTCAGGGTAGCCTAGTCCAGGGCCCCATATTCAAAAAGATGAGCAGCAAATCCCAGAGGAAATGTGAGATGTTAGCAACTCCAACAATGCACCACAGCATTGCTGGAGTAAGCAGCAGTTCAGTTTAAACTAATAAAAGGTGTTTGCTGACATATTGTTTTCTGGTAAAAACGAAAGGTTTATATTTACTTATATTCAGGGTAGATGATAAACTATACCTGACCTTTCAAAATCTCCTCACTGTGGAGAGAAAACACCTGTGGCCAAGAAATGTTTTGAATGGACCAGCTCAGCAGCAGCCTTCTCATCAACTGCATGTTTTTCCCAGACTGCAGGACCCATCTGGAAACAAATGTCCTTGATCAAAACCAAAGACTGGAGGATTCCTGTATAATTAACAGGCAGGTGATGCTACTCATATCTTAATGGCGATCTTTTGAATATAATTTAGTGGCTGCTGTCTCTTTGTCCATGCCAAGCAAACACTGACCCTTTAGAAATGGGTTTTTTATTTCTGGCATCTGATTGGCTAGTACTTGCCGGGGGTACATTAACTTTCAATAGATGCCCAGGAAACAAAAGTACCAGTCTTCAGTGCCCCTTTACCTACTAAGTATTATAGTGCACACCCTGCTTCCTAATTGGCTGCAACACCTCATTTCAATGTTAAAATGCGCCATTTTGTTCTGTCGCTAACGAGAGACCCCGACCACCATCACTCCTCCCAGTACACTGCTTCCTCACTTTAATAGCTGCCTGCTAATTGCATTTGTTTTTTAGTTCAGTTTCTCTAACTCTGCAATACCCATCTTGTCCCATGCCCTCGATTCCCGCCAGCGTTAGTGCCGAAGTGTCAGTGACTCTCGCTCAGCTGGCGACACTCTCGCTCCTCCCTCCTCCAGCCGGTAGCCCGCTCTGTTCTAAAAGTACCGCAACTGTATGAAAACAGGTACCGCTCCTGATGTAAAAATAAAACGGCAAAGCGAGTTGGAGGTTAACGTCATTTTCCCATCGCGGTTTTATTCTTCACACAAAGAAAACGGAAAGACAGTTACAACGCCACCTCTACTACCGCAACTGTATGAAAAACAGGTACCGCTTATGTAAAAATAAAATGGCACAGTACCTAATTTCCCGCTGTTTGTAAGCAGTAATGTGTATGTGTCATCCAGCTTACAAGGTTCAACTGCAGTGTTTCACGGGGAGAAAACAAAATGAGCATTAAACAGCTGTCACATCGTACCACCGTTGCTTTGACTATCCGCTCTGTTGTAAAAGTACCGCAACTGTATGAAAACGGGTACCGCTCCTGATGTAAAAATAAAGTGGCACAGTACCTAATTTCCCGCAGTTTGTAAGCACTAATGTGTATGTGTCATCCAGCTTACAAGGTTCAACTGCAGTGTTTCACGGAAAAAAAAAAGAGCATTAAACAGCTGTCACATCGCACCACCATTGCTTTGACTATCCCTACTCTGAAATCTTTCCAGGTCGGATGCTACAGCCACTGTTATGCAGGTGGAGGAACTATTTCATTAAAAAATGCTTCTAAACTATTTTTCATTTACCTTATTTTATTAAACTTATTTTCTTTGACAATGCCCATTTCTAAAGAGCAATAATACCCTCCAGGGTGGGCGGTGATTAGGCAATACGGACCTTCCAGGGGCTATAAGGCCCTCCACCTGCGGTGTCGGGCCCCATTACGCCCTGGGCGGTCCGGTATTGCCCAATACCACCCACCCTCTCAGGTATTATTGCTTGCATAATTACTAGGAGGTTTAACATTATTTACAATAATGTATATCTAAGAAACATCTCAACTGAAAAAATGCCCAGCATTTCAATTCTCAGTGTTTGCTGAGTAAAACAATACATGGTCCACTGGTTTCTTCTGGGTCATGTAAAAGTCATTTCTGGGCTTTTAGAACAATGTATTTATGTATTTGTGGTGTTTCTAAAATATAATGGCCCAGTTATTCAAACTGCACCCAAACAGTGCCCAACAGCAGGAGCAAGTGCAAGTCCACTGCGCCCATGTGCAAGAAATGCGATATCCAAAACTGCGTGAGGCCAAGATGCCCCTACAGCAGACAACTGAATATTGCACCACCTGCGCATAGCACAACCAGGGATGTGAAGTTGTGCATATCTGATGCGCCATAGCACAACAGGTGCTCAGCGGAGCAGTCCAGATGCACCACAGTGCAACCAGGGACACCTCCTGGAGCAGGGCAGTAATGCAACAGCACAACCAGGGATGCCGGGCCCACCACCCATGCCACAGATGGGCAGAGGAGCACACAGCAGAACAGACATCAACCCCACACCCCATGCACTGCACAACTGGGGAGAGCTGGAATAACCACTGGCCCATGGATACCAGCAACCAACCCACGGTTGGGCCATGGTGCCCCAGCACACCTCCTGGCAAGCTGTGACTGGCACACAAGGAGGGCCGACCACCCCGTGCAAACCATCCCACCAATGCAAAGCACACCCTGCACCACAATCACCATACATTGTTCCCAGGAGTAGTGCCCAACAGTGCAGGATACCCTATGCATGCCACCACCCCCACCGTGACAATGCAACCCTGTGCACCTCAGAGCCATGCAATGCAGCCCCACCACACGCACCCTGCTGTGGGTGGCAGCAGCAGCAATGCAACAACAGCATACACAGTGCCACCCTGCATGTCCCCCAAGGTACAGCTGAGAGGACCATGGTCACCACACGAGGTACCCCACATTACAGGGCATGCCCCGACCCCACCACCAGCGGTACAGCACCCTGCACACCTCCCAAGGACAGATCCCATCCTAGCACAGGCCACAACAGCCAGCACAGACACGCACAGTGTTGCATGGAAGCATGCACCACACAGGATGCAACACAGTGCATGGACAAACACCCACCCATACCCAAGGGCACACCAACACAGGGACACAGTAGCAGGTCAACCAAGCCACTAGCATGTGGCCACAGCTGAAGTGTACACACGGTCAGCACCATACATTGCACAGGTGTGCCAGCCATCCCCGCAGGCACCATAAAGCTGTATGCCACCAGCACGCCTGCCAGATCACAAGTGACAGACTCTGGAGCATATCCTGTGCAACAGACACAAGTGACAGCATGGAGGGGACAACAACAGCGGAGGCCACAGTGCCACCAGAGGCAGACGTGCACCATACTGGTGATGGAAGGCAACCTGGCATTGTGCTGGGTACAGTTGTTATCCAGCATGGACAGCCACCACTGACAAGCCAGCAGACTATGCATATCACAGACATGCAAGGGTGTCAGCGGCACAGGCCATGGATGGTCTGACAGGGGTGACATGCACACAGTGCAGGCACCATGGACTACTGCACACAGGCATCCAGTACACAGAGTACAACACACAAACCACAGACAGATTGATCCCCTGCCCACACCATAGGCGGTTCACCCTGCACACACACACACACACACGCCCCTTGCAAGCACCCCTGACACCATGCACACCACTGCAGCTGAGCAGCTGTAGCTTGCTGCAAATCAGAGACCACTACAGTTGTCATAACAAAACAAATGTATTTAAAACCAGAAATATAAAAACTATATACAACTATATACAATGGGGAAGGGCCACATACCAGGTGGAGGTGGGTAAGGACAGGGGTGAACATATAGGAGAGGGAAGAAGGGGTGTGAGGGTGGGTCCAGGGGGAAGGTGTAATTAGGAGCATGGAGTGATCAGCATCTTCCCCAGTCCTCCTCCACGTGGCGCTGATGTCATCTCCTCCTCCTCACCCCATGGTGGTCCATTCTTAGCAGGAGCTCCAGGGTTGCCCTCGCCACCTGTAGCAGCTCCTGCAGTCCCTGCTCCAGTGCCTGAAGTTGCTGTCCACCTAGGATGAGGAGCAGAGTCAATAAGTGTGACTGTCCAGCCCCTGAAGCCCACCCATTGTGCATGGCATACAGCCTTGTGCCATGCCCCTGTGATGGTGTGCAACCACCCACAGTGACTGTGTCCACAAGACCTGCCTACCCAGGCAGCCACAGCCATGTGGACCACTGCACACACCACCACCCATGTCCTGCACAGCACCACTGTGGCTGTACAGTGACTTGGCTATGCGGTGAAGGCAGTGACACAGCCATGTGCCCGGTGCATGCATGGATCACCATTGATGCACTCCCAGACATGCAGTGCCACTGGACAGTGCTGACTGTAACAAGTTGCATGCATGGCAGTGGTGTCAATGGATGGTGGCCATGCCCGCTGCCTGCTCAGTTATACAGCATACAATAGTAATCATTGATGTAAGGCACCGCCATCATCAGGCTGGTCCCTGCGCCACTACAGACCTTCAGCCCTCCTGTCCTGCTGGTCCTCCAGGCTATGCCTCCACTCCTCACCTGCCTGCACTCTTCTGGGCCTAAGGTGCAAACATGGAGAGAGGAACATCAGTAAAATCTGGTAGCAAAGTCCCCGCCCCATGTGTGTCAATCCCACACAGCCATACCCATCCACCCCACATTCCGATACCACCACCACAGCCAACACTGGATGGCCCCTGATGTGCCGGACACATGCAACTGTGATACCCGTATGGGCGATAACAGTGTATGGATGGGGCACCTATCTGGCCATGGCACCATGCCCCTCCTGGCATGTGCCCGCAGGTGGGCAAGCAGGTCCGGGTCCCTGCGCCTGAGGTCTCTGTAATTGTGGCAACACTGCTCTGCCATGTACCTCATACCAGTGGCCTCCTCCAGAGCATCAGCCACCTCCTGCCAAACTGCACTCCTGGCCCTGTCCAGCGTGCATCACCATATAGAGCCCCAGCATGGGGCTCTACAGTGCCATCAGGTTGGCAAGCTCCACCTGGCTCCACATCACTGCCCTTCTCCGCGCCATCTCAGCAAAGTGGTGGATTCAAAATGGTGCTCGGCAGTGCGGTCCTGCCGTGCAGATGCAGGCGTGGTACAGCGCTGCCATTCCCTATCCCGCTGTGAGCCGAACAGCGCGATAATGAATGCACCCATGTCGACACATGGTGCCTAGGGGCAGGTTGGGCACAGGGTCAGGGTCTCTCACGCACAGTCACAGCATGATTGGAACCCAATGCATGTAGCGCAATTGGTGCCTGTGTGCCACCTCCTGTAGCTGCCTACAGCTGCTGCCCCAGTGCACCTACAGTGCCCCAGTGCCACAGCACCATATATGTGAACAGCACAGTAGTGCCACTGGCACAATGGTGGCCGTGCCCTGCATTACCTCCCACACACAGCATATCAGCAGCATGGTAGGCACCTGCATGGTCAACCCGGGCATGCGCAGTTAGGTGTGTACTGCGATGTCACAGAACTGCGCCCTTGGCTCAGCATGTTCAACACAATTGTGCAAAACGCAACAGTGCGATATTCAGCCAGCATATGCAAATCAGCTAATCAACCATTCAATGGAGCAGTCACTGCATTTGCATCCACTTAAAATGCGCCTCACCTCATTTGCATGCATTGCGCTATAAAAATGCGACATTGAGCTGTACTGGCCATAGTCGGTTACTGCAGTCTATTGAGGTGAGTTGCATGCTGTTTGGGAGTGTGGACTGTGGTATTTGGGACATGCATGGAACTGCACCATCACAGGTACCACCTGTCATTCTCACAGGAGGAATAATGACTGATCGTGAGGTGGAGGAAGAGGAACAGAGATGTGGGAGGAAGAGGAGGATGAACTTCACCAGGCAGAAACAGATGCCCTGTTTGAGGTCTACCTCGACCAGGAGCCGCTGCTCAGCAGACACCAGGAATACCACAGGCCCTTGCTGCTGCATGGGAAGAGGTGACACATGCTGTCAACCTGCATGGCAGCAACCAGCGCCCGTGCAAGAGTGCAAAAGAAGATGGGCACGGACAGGCGGAGAATTAAGGAAAGGTGGCTGCCATCAGGGCAGCATGGTTTTGCGACCAGTGGGGAAAGCCGGAGGTGCAACACCTGACCACACAAGAAGAGCGGGTTGCTGGCAGCATGCAGCATTGCACCCTCAAGGTGTTCGGGTAGTGGATTCCAGATGGGTGGTAGCCCGTCCCTGCATGGTAGGTCCTGGTCTGTCAATGGGGGACAGGGTAGGTCACATACATTAATGCTACTGTTTTTCCCTTACAGCACCTGAGCATCTACATGGGTCAGCGGTGGTGTGCTTCTCCACTGAGGGCATTAGCATGGAGATGGAGGAGAGCCCATCCACCTCCACAGGCATATGGAGGTCAGGGCAAGTGAGCCTGCCTGGATGTCCAGACTGACGTTGGTGGAGCAGGTGTGGAGGAGGCCCTGCCTGTGTCCCAGTGTGCCAGCGTCCATGGATGCCAGCATGTTGAGACTCAGACTGGTGCCAGATCTGTCACCGATGATGATGGCGCTAACGTCATGGGCAGTGAGACATGTGGGCCACAGGATGGCCACGCAGCAGGTGACATAAAGGGCTTGACTGTGGGTGGTGCCATCATGGAGGCCTGCATGACATCACAGTCCCAGCCTGTGCCTGTCTGCACCAGTGGGGCAGCACTAGTGTTTGTCCAAGACAGTGGGCGGTTGTGGCCACTGTGGCGACACCATTGAGCCCTGGAGAGCAGCAGCCAGAGGGCAGTATCAGCAGTCAGCCAATGGCCATGGGGTACAGTGTCAGGGGGTGACATCAGTGCACCGCCTGTGGAAATTCCCAGGCCTGGCCCTGGTTTGCAGCACCACCTCAAGGAGTGCTGACCATCAGGGCCGTGAACACCATGAGGGACAGCATGCCGATCAGGCAGATGACCTCTTAGATGAGCACACCCGCATACTCAAAGCATCAGTCAATCAGCAGATGCAGCTTGTGATGGTGGTGGATGCACTCAGTGCAGCTCTGTGCCAGGCAGAGGAGCAGCACAGCAGAGACACTGCTCTGCTCCTGGCAGGGATGGACCGTTGTGGGAGGATGTGACTGCTGCCATTGACAGGCAGACACAGGCAATCACAGCTGTCATGGCCACAATAGGCACACAGTTATTTGCCCATGCGTCAACAGACACCACACAGTGCAATGTCCATCCCCATTCCCGCATCATGAAACACCTCCTTGCCGACACGGGTTCAGCTGTGGGCATCCCGAGCACGCCTGGCACAGGCATGATCGGTGTGCTGCAGACCCCTGCATGAGCACGGTCGCGTTACACAGTGGAACCCCTGGGGACCATCGGTGCCACCCATGAGGGCCATTGGTCAGCCTGTCACTGCTGATGGGTCTTGGTGGGGCTGCCCATGCATCTGTGGTGGCCGTGGCACTGTGACGCATGACTGACTTGTCTCCAGCATGGCTACTGTCTGATGCTGCCCTGTGTGCATTGTGTTGTTCAGCATGCAGTGCATGGGTGGGGTACCGGCCCTGCACGCACACACATCTCCATCTGCACACCCTCCCGGTGCTGTCCACTGTGGCGTGTGCATGATGATGCTCTGCATTGCACTGTCCACCATTGTGCAATGGTGCCCAGTGTCTGACACACGACAATGACAGGCAGTGGGCGTGGTGGTCTATGGGCGTGTGTGTGGCTAAAGGTAGTCGTGGGGTCAGCATGCCTTCTACCCTTTGTGCATGTCTTGTGAGGTGTGTGAGTGTGTGTTTGTGACCGCTGCCATGTTAGACCTTGCCTATCCCTGGCAGTGTGTGGTTCCATGCTCAGCCAATTCCCTTGACAGCATGCACCCTGGTGTTTGTCCATGCATGTTTGTGGGTTGTGCCTTTGCCACTGGTGGTTGCACATGGCCCCGTGACTTACCTGGGTTGGCTGAAGTGCTCCTCTGTGATGGTGTCCCGGTGCAGCTGTGCCAGCCGGATCAGTCGGAGGTCCCGTCGCCCAAGGGGCTGCCCATCACCATCTTCACCAGTATCCTCATCATCCCCATTGCTGTTCCCCTTCAACCTGTACAGCTGTCCCACAGTCATTGGCCTTGTTGTGCAGGATGCAACAGGCCAGGAATAGCCGCAGGCCTTTGAGGGCTGTACTGTAGGGCACCACCAGATGTGTCCAGGCAACAGAAATGTGCATTGAGCATCCCGACCACCCACTGATGTCATTGTGTGTGGTGGCATGTGCCTCATTGTAGCATTGCTGCAATGGGGTTGCGGCCACCGGTATGGTGTGATCAGCCAGGGATGGAGTGGGTATCCATTGTCACCTGTGTAGAGGGTGGAGGTTAGTTTGTTGATCAGCGCACCCTGCCTTGGGCCATCTAGACCAATACCTTGTCACCTCTGACTATGCCCCTCCCAAGCTCTATGTCTTTCTGCGTGGTTTGCATACTCACCCACTAAGTGGCCAGTGGGGATGTCCCCACTCTCAAATCTGTGGCACAGTGCTGACTGGTGCCAGATGAAGGCATCATGTGCTCCCCAGGTTGCGTGGCACAGACATTGATTATGCGCCTCTGGCATTGCACACCACCTGGCAGTTGATGCTTACATACCCCTTCCAATTAATGTATGTGGCCCTTTGGGGTCTGGTGGTGTGTGGATGGCCACATGGGTGCAGTGTATTGCCCCTAGCATGCCAGGCATACGTGCTACCCTGTGGAACTCCTGTATGTTTGCTGTGCAATCCACGGTGTGCTGGGAAATGGAAGTACTCCACAGCATGTGGCAGCAGTGTGCTGAGGAAATGGGTGAGGTGGCATGATGCGCCCACTGGGTTATGCCTGTGGTGTCCCTGTTGGTCTCTGGAAGGTACCCATGGTGAGCAGGCACATGCAAGCTGTCACTTTGTCTCCACTGACAGAGCATGGCTCCGTCATGTGGGTGCCTGCATCACATCACTGCACAGCTCACAGAGCTGCCTCAGAATTGCCTGGTTCAGGTGGTACCAGCCCACGATCTTTATATCGGTGTACAGCTCAAAGCTGGTGCGGGCTCGGTACTGTCTGTTGGGGCATACCACCGATGGGCCCTTCCACGGCCACACCCCCTGCTGCCTGCCTTCTCACCCCTCATAACTGCCTCTATCTGGATGGTGGCACTGGCCATGTCCCTGACTTGTGTCCCCGCAGCTGTTTTACTGTTTCCCACTGTCCTGGCTGCTACTTCCCTTCACCGGGAACACCTTCCTCTGGTGGCCTCAGTGCTGTGTGGCACTTCCCTCTGTACTTCACTTGTGGCTGTGGCTCCCCACACCTTCCATGTGCCTGTGGGTTCCAGGTGCACTGTCTCTGTCCTGTCCCGTGTGTGTGTGTGTGTTGCCTTTGTGGCTGGCTGTGGTTCAGCAACATGTGCCTTTCCTGTAGTGTTCTTGTGCCTCTCTTGTTCCTTTTATTTTGGCTCATTTCCACTATAACGCAACTTCCGATTGCTCCCCATTGTGCATGGCGCATGTTGTTGAATATCGCACTGCGCCTTTTATGCATGGTTCCTCCCTTCAGTTGTGCATGCATTCATTATCATTGTCCTCTCTGCGCAGTGTGATTTAGGGCAATATCTGCCTCGCTGAATATCGTAGAATGATGCATTTTCGGACTTGCGCTTGAGCAACCCTATTGCGCATGGCGCAACCTTTTGAATATCTGGGCCAATATATTTAGTATTGGTTTCGCTACCCTGGTTTGTCTTGTGTAAATATGCTTTTCTTGTAAATGCAATGTCTTTTAGTAAATAAATGTAAGCCCTGTATAAGTGTAGGGCTATATCTATTTATGTTGCTAAATTGTTTAACTGCAGCAAATTCTTGGTACTCAGTACAAATAAATGCAAATGCTCTCAAATGACTCACATTTCTTGTACTTTAAATACTGTAGATACTTATTCTAAATTGTCTGTTCTCAATTCCACTGAAAAGCTAAAACTGTATATCTGTCAATGTTATTTAACCAATGTGTAAATGTTTTGTACAAACTGTGATCATGCCTGTATGCTTTGTGTGTGTGTGTGTGTGTGTGTGTGTGTGTGTGTGTATATATATATATATATATATATATATATATATATGTATGTATTAACATGGATTACTCAAATGAAAATGTATGTTTGGCTTGTGTAGGATAAGGATTGTATATAAGGATTGTATGTTTCAGTAAGCCAAACCATACTGTGTCAAAACAAGACACTAGCTATTATTGTAACTGGAGCGCTGCTGCCATCTAATGGCCAGTGTAATCAGTCACCAATAATGGAGGCTATAATCCCTTATCTAGGACATACAGTAACTATGCAGTAATTAGCTGCAACCAATCAGAATTGGCCAGCAGTTCTCAAAGTTTAAGGCACATGCCAAATTTGGTAAAAACCTTATACTAACATTGTGATTGGTCCAAGGATCTAGTGGTCACTCAAAGTAAGGTCAGCTAACATATAAAAGCCGCACATTTGTGCTGGGTTAGCGAGGAGAGAGGAGGAGAGGAGAAGAGATTTGAAGAGAAGAGAGGAAGAGAGGAGGAGAAGAAGGACTAAGTTTAAAAAGCCATAACTTGTATGTCATAGCCTGCATATGGTGAGTGATCAACACCTGTGTCAGGTAAATTAGGACTGCTTTTAATTCTATGCTTGCATAGGAAGTCTATGCTTGTTACAGGATTATAAAATAAAACTTGTCCCATAACCTTTGAATTTGACTCTTAGTTTAATTTAACCTCTATCTTAAAGGACCTAGGGAATCAAGTGCTTTTGCCAGGAACTCAGATTCAACAGCATGATATTCAAATGTATGGGATGCACCTGCCACAAGGAAATGGCCAGTGTGCACACAGATAGTATGCTGTGAAAGTCGAGGTGTGTTCCTATGAATATGCCATGCTGTGGCATGCTCAGAGGGAAATTTGTCCTCACAGCCCAGATCAGTGCAGCCCACAGCTAGGCCATGCCATGACTAGCTGGCTATGCCAGCCAGCCACCCACAGGTGGACTGTGGAAGTGCATCCACATGCACTGCAGCCTGGCAGCCCTGGTGGACTAAAGGTACCCTCCAATCCATGAACAATCCAACTCCATCCCCAAAGAGTTCCATAGTGTAGGCAACCCTGAACCCAATCACACCAGAGGAAACCATAGTCCACATCTGTAGCATAGAGGACTCCACCCACTGCCTTGGTCCATAGACAACCCTACTCCCCATATCCTAGCTGTTGCAGAGACTGGCACTGCCTCCATGTCATGCCACAGCCAGTCACTGACTGTATTGGACCAGGGCTGGGGACCTTCACTCCAGAATGATGCAAGTGGCTATACCATACACTGGGACTCTACACAAGCTGCAGACCCACTAGTGAATGTAGCTATGTGTATGCCCCTGGCAAACTGTAAGAAGGAACTGACATACCTCCATTGCATGCCTTGTCTATGCTGTATCTTCCTGTTGTCATATACTCTTCCCTGTTACTCCTGTGTAACATGCCACCCTCCAGACTGCTAGGTATCCTGGGTGCCATGGGATGCGGTGTCCTGCAATGGCATTTGTAGTGTACACTCCAGGCTATGGATAGTGCATTTGTGGTTCACCAATTGTATAAATAAATGAGAGGTTAGCTGTAACGCGCCTGTTCTGGGACCTGTGCAAAGAGAACAGCATTGGCTTTCACCCACACTGAGTAATGCAACAGTACTGGGATGATGAATTCATATGTGAGTGCCGAGGAGTATGGTCACTGGGCATTATCACCTGCCACATCTTGTACCTATGTATGACACATTCCAACATCCTACTGCTATTAGCTTCACCACCCGAAAATAAGATTCCATTTCTTCTGTGAACTATCCAGGCTAACCATATAGCAATCAGGGAGGCATATTTTAGGAAAATACATTGTAAAATGTGTAAAAGGAAGACCACATTGAAACTGCCTTTCAGCAGATCTGCATTGTGCAAATTCATTAGAAATAAAGGGTAAAGCATCCAAAAGCTCTCCACAGCCATATCAGCTCTGACTAGAGTTTGTTGGCATCTGTGTATACTTGAAAGGGTTTCTTATAATCTGGATAGGCTAGGACTGGTGTGTCCATGCATATCATCTTTAACTTGTCAAAGGCCTCTTGCTCAGCCATGTCCATCATACAGTGTTGTTCTTTGAGTGCACCCATTTGTCAACCCTCTGAGTAACTCAAGAAGATGTGAAGCAAGCTTAGCAAAGTTCTCTATAAATCATTGATAATATCCCATAACACCTAGGAATTTCTGGACATCTCTAATAGTTACTGGGACAGGTCACTCTGCTATAACTTTAATCTTTTCTGGATCAGGAGACACTCCATTTGTAGCTACAATACAGGTAGTTCACTAGTGGTTTCATCAAATGACATTAGGAGCTTAATTTTAAGACAATGCTTGTTAACTGTCTAAAAACATCATCCAGATACTGTAGATGTTTTTGGTGGGTTTTAGTAGATGATATTATTGTCAAGGTACAGCAGTAAGATATCAAAATTCTGTACTGAGACAATGTTCCACTATTTTTTGAACATGTGGGTGTTGCAAAGTCCAAAAGGCATTCTTGTGAATTCAGAAAGGTCCACAGGAGTGATGAATGCTGTTTTCATTGGTCATTTGTTGCAGTCAGGACCTACTAGTACCCACTGATTAGATCAAAAGTCAAGAAGAGAGAAGAAGACATGAGGGCAGTTAGAGGATCTTCAGTTCATAAAGAGAATAGGCACCTTCATGCATAATGTTGCTCAGTTTTCTATAGTCGATACGGAACATTATCTTGCCATCCTTTTTCTTGCCAAGTACTATGGGTGCAGCCCATCAACTGTGGCTTTCTCCAATTACCTGCGCTTCCTTCATTTCATATAACATGTCTTTTACAGGTTGTTACATACCAGGAGGAAATGGATGAAATCACTTTCTGATTGGAGGATGCTGTCCTGTAGGAATGTAATGCTGTACAGAGATGGCTTGTCCAAAATCTAGTGGTTGCTGACTGAAGGCATTCTTTGTGTTTTCAACCACTTGCAGAACATCTTGTTTCTGCTTTACTGATGTCTTGGGAATACCCAGATCAACCTTATCCATCCAGCTCTCATCAGTAATCTTTCTGGGGTAGCAGTCAACCCTTGTTCACACTCTGTTGGACTACTAGCTGGCAGCTCTGCTTCATCACCGGCCCCACAATGTCTTAGAAATCTACTTTCAGAAGTTCTGAAATTGTCTGATTCTGGTGTAGTTATACATGGTCATTGCAATAATTCAGGAAGTGAACATGGAGCTGGCCTTTGGTCATTGTCACCACACTCTGAGCCACTATAACTGGGCCCTCTTTCCCATTCTGATGTGGTACTACTGGTATGTCATAGTCTTGCCCTCAGTGTCCAACTTTTGCCTTGCATCACAGGGTTACTTCTGCTTCTGGCTTCTGGATTACAGGTTTGACATATGTTACCTGGACTTTTGGTCTCCCCATCTGGACCTGCAAAACTGTGGTGGCATTGCAGCAAGTTAATGGTTTGTGGCAGCACATTCTTGTCAGGTTGGGGTAGTTGTCTGGCTTTATCCTCAATACTTTCACAAGATCATCACAGCAATACTGGAGAAAGTTCTGTCTGTGGTGACCTTCCAGAATATGGACATTGCCAATTAAACTCTCTTGCTTCAGGCATATCAGGGTACATCCAGGTCATGCTGTACCTGGGTTCACCATAAGTTGTTGGTATACTGCCATTACCTCCTGGTCTTCTGATTCCAGCACCTTAATGGCCTTCTCTTTAAAGTCTAGGAAACTGGTATCTAGATCTTGCAGGTATAGCATCTGCAGTTCCTGTCTCAAAGCTTCACTGCACACCCTTCAATGTAATTGTCCATTAGATCATAGTCTAGATACTGAACTTCTCTCAGGTCTACTCTCTTGATGGTCTGAAATGTCTCCTGAAACTTAGTGCAAGTTCCTCACTATTTCCCCTTGGGCCTTGGGCACAGGAAAAGAACTTCATCTTTAATTCAAAGACTGTTCGGTGTTGAAAGTATGCTGTAACTGACATAGAATCTGATCTGCAGTGACCTTTTTCTCTCCAGCCAGGAAATGATCTCTCAGTAGGCTGCTCTGCCTAGCTGCCTAATCAATATCTCCACATTATGGTGCTTTGGGATGTAGTACAGTCAGAACATCACCTAAATCTTCACATACAATTCTTCAATGCTGCTGGTTCTGCAATCAGTCACCTCTCAGTGTACTGAGGGAGCCAGGGTGCTCTGAAGTATAGGACATTGTCAATGGTGAAGGTGCAGGTAACCCAGATCTCCTTCCCTTGCTCCTCTAGATAATTCACTGCTGTTATTCAGTCCAAGTGCCATTTTGTTCTGTGTCTTCACTGGCTTTAGACTCCTTGACTTGTTAAAGCCCTGCTCACTGAGTAAATTTTTCATCTGTTGCACCCATGTGGTGGGGTCATGAAGTGAACTATGTCTTCTTAGCAGGCATGTGTGCCACCTCAAGCAGGTTTGTGTTGATGGGACCCTGTAGATTCCACTGTTGGTGGATGGAGGCACCCAGCAAAGAGAAGCAGGAGTGATATTTAGAGGTCCAGTGACTCAAGGACTTTATTCAGAAGGAAGGATGGCAGTGGGCACAGAGGCAGATATTCAACAGCAGCAACAGTAATGATAAGCAAATCAGTAAATAGCTATACAACCAGTAGATGATTGGATAATCAATAAATAATATAAAAGATGCACCTTTACTGGAGTTAACTGCCATTACCCCACTGCAGCCTGCGACACTATGGTGCCATACTACCTGGTCAACCAGTGCTAGGCTATGTTGTTACATGTAAACCCTTGTTACTTTCAATGCATTGATTCAGAATAGGAAGTCAAGTCACTTTGAAATCTATTCTAGGATGTCGAGGGAATTTTTTAAAGAACTGATACTGGAATGAGGCACTTGGACCAAGAAAGGGCACTGGTTGCAGCACAGAAACTGATACTTTGCTAAGAAGTCTCAATTACACCACTGTCACTTATGAGAGGTTTGGTAAACAGATCATGCTTTCATTGACAAAGCCCCCACACACACATGCACTTTCCAGGGCTGCATGGACAAGAGAAACAAGGCTGAAACAGGGGACATACTCATCAGCACAAATCCTCCTGTGAGTTGCCAGGACAAGAAGAACAGAAGACATGGAACTCAAAACAGATTCTTCAGTGCAAACTGTCCCTTGTGTTGCTGGGACATGACAAACATTCATAGAAAGGAGGAAGCTGGTTTTAGATGATGGTCCAGGTTGCAGATCTTCGGATGATGATTCCAGACACAGGTCTTTGGATGATGGCACTGGATGCTGGTCCTGGAAAATAAAACCGCTCTGCACTGCATGATGGAGACCCTCTCTAGTAAGCCAGAATGACTCCTAATCTTCCTTACTTCTAATGGGGTAGGGACATAGCTTTGGCAGAGTAATAAGTGGAGCCTGTCCTGACCATCGCCCTAATGCTAGCTGGGTGGATTGCCCCATATTGTTTTCAAGGAGGTGGTGTCATAGGCAGGATGCAGTCTTTGGTCAAGGTGAGACTTATGCAATCTGTGCACAGTCGAAAGAGTACTAAATATCAGTACAGCAGAAGCAGGATTGCTAGACAATGAGTTGATTCAATGCAGGGTAGTAAGAAAGGCTAAGCAGGCGTCTTGAAATGGGTATCACAAGTTTAAAGAAATTACTTCATGGGTACCACTAGTTTAAGATAGCTACTTCAAGGTTACCACAGGTTTGTGGAAGTCTGTACTGCAAACAGGGTACTACACCCAATCAGGCAGTTTGTTAGGGTAAATGGGGCAGTTTCAAAAGCAGTTTGTTAGGAAAACAGGCAATACACCAGTTCAGGTAGCTCATTGGGTCAAATGGGGAAATACATCAGTTCAAAAAGCAGTTCCAGTAACGTAGTGCTGTATGCTTAAATACAGTTCAGTAGGCAGTCTTTATGCAAGGTACACTATCACTTTAAATACAGTTCACTTGGTAGATCATAAGCATTGCCCCAACCCCTCTTTACATGTTCCTAATGAGTGGTATTTGTGGTACCCTGTGGGTGCTCTGGGGATCCCTGAACTCTCTGCTGGCTCCCATGGAGCTTTACTAGTCCAAACAATTGTGGTCCCTTTACTGGGGCCTGACTGGCCTGATCTGGCTCTCTGCTGCCTCTATGGGTGGTCCAGAGGTGGGAAATACCTCCAACCTACACAGCTTCTGTGGCTTCTCTTAGTGTTCTTGGTGTGATTTTATTAACTAATAAAAAGTAGTTTCACTATATGGGTCTGTTCCTCCCTTGCCCTGCCCTTCAGAGATTCTTTTAAATAAAATAACTGCTCCACTCTCTTGGAAATTCTATTTAATTAAAATAACTGCTTCACCCTCTTGGCAGTTCTACAAGGGAACCTGGTTGGCTCCTCACAACCTCAGCAGCTTCTCCCTTGAGCTGTCTGGCACCTTCAGTAAATATATTTGTTTTATTAATAAATTATCCTAGTGGTCTGCTTCTGGTTAGTGGTTCTGCCTCAGAATCATCAGCCTGGTCTGGGGTGAAGTGGTCTGTGATGGAGGTTAGCTAGAGGGCTAGCTCTGCTGCTGGTTATGGGAAGGTATGAGGTTTCTATGTTGGTGGACTGGGATGCGAGACCTGCTACTAAGCCTGATGCTATGCTGGGTCACTGCTGCCCCACTCCTCCCTAGATGCTCTCACCCTGGCTACTGGTCCTTGAAAAGCCGCAGCTATGGTACGACTCACAACAACACCAATGAGGTACCATCTTAACTTTTAAATTAAATAGAAAAATAAAAAAAGGATGAACAGATCCCACACCATGCAGCCACTGATTCTTGCTGCTGCTCTGACCAGAGTGCTCCTGACAGGGCTTTAATCACTGCTGCCTTGCAAGAAAAAAAAGAAAAGGAAAAGAAAACTGCCACCAACTCTCTTCCTCAGTGCTGACCAGAGGGGAGGACCCGTGGCAGCCAACACACCCGCTTCAGCCAAATAAAGGTAAGCATTAAGTAGCCTTTGTTCCTCACATCCTCTTCCCTTATCTGGTCACATGCACTCTTCATTCCCACAGTGATCACACCACTGTTCTTTCTTGAGGGCTTGGGTATCCATAGTCAATCCACGGTGGGAGCCACAAATGGCACCACATTTAAAAAAAATTCCCACACACTGTGCAGGAACAGTAATCTCTGCACGTGGCTTGGCTTTTCCTCACACTGTCTGTTGGATAGGAGGGCTGGAATTCTGCAAAACAGCAGGTAGCAGAAACAGAGAAAAGAACATAGCTAGAGATGGGCAAAGTCCACAAAATTTGCTTCATGAATTTCACTGAATTCACATAGTGTGAATTTGTGAAATCTGTGAAATTCACAGACCTCAAGTGTGGAAATTCACCATGAAGTATAGAATTTCACCCACAATTCCACACTTTGTGGGTGAAATTATGCACTTCACAGCAAAAACTTCATGATTTGGGCAAAGTCAGTTTCCCAGGTGTGGGAAGGTTCTTGAAGCTCCATGAAGTGTGACATGTTAGCATTTTGCCAGAACTTCACCCACAAAGTTTTACTTCGCTACATCTTTAAACATAGCCCAAGCTTGGTCTGCACTGGAAATACTGGTCTTTGATGGGAACTGGGATGGACACTACTGGATGACTGGCAGGGGCACACACTGGCTACTGGGGATGCTGCGGGGTGATTACAGGGGAATAGTGCCCAACATTAACACTTTCTTCCCTAACCAAGGTCCATTGAGATAGCCACTTTTGGCTAAACCAGGTCAGGTCACACACCTGCCAGGAATTTGTGTTGCACAATTGTACTGCGCAGCTCATCCAGCCAGGTATTTATTATACTCTGTCAATAAAATGTTTTTTCACTGCAGTTCTGATGCCATGCTCTTTGCTACAAACTTCCCTAACCATTCCTAATGTCTCTGAGGTGCAGAGCACTTATCATGCTCCATTTGTATTCCCAGGTGGGTTTCTGACTGTTTCTGTAGGGTCCCAGCTCTGCAGGGCACTACATGACAAGGACTAGCACAAAGTGTATCACTGCCAAGCAACCAGCTGAGATGATGTTTAGCTGATGCTGGTGTCACCAAAGATGTCACTGTGACCATGGGGATGGGTGGGTAAAAGAGGGAAAGCCTTTCAACATGTCTACCAAATTCCCTAGGAGACTTTGAATGCAGTGGAGAATGTAGCAGTGAACCTGCATTGTTACAATATCAAAACTGACAATGTCATTTTCAAACAAGAATGTATAATCTCCTCAGAACACAATGAACAGGGCATAGCTCCAAAATGTATATTGCCAGAATTGTTTATGATAGTGCCTTACAGTGTGTTCAGAAATACAAAATAACATACAGTAGAAATGTAATGGTGCTTTAATAAGCTGCATTAGTGCAGTGCTGCCAGCAGTTTTTTGTTTATATGCATTCTTAACTAACAAAGGAGGAGCACAGAATCAAAATGCAAGTTACACTGCTTAACCACAGTACCTCATAATGCACTTGGACCAAGTGAAGGGTAAGATAGCAGAAATGAAAGAAAGCCAGATTTAGGTTTGTGCTGACATGACCCCTAGCATCACTGTGAAGATAAGGGAGTGACAGGTTCAAAAGAAGTGCTTCCCTCCCTTTATCACTATCAAGTTCCCCAGAAAGGCTTCTGAATGCCACACAGCAAGTGAATGCACATTAGTGTTGTTACATTTGAAAAACTGTAACTGGATTTCTAAATTGAAGCTTAGCCTCCTTTGGTCACATAACACATACGGTATTTGGTGGTATTTAAAACTATCATAGGCGGAAGTGTTGAATGGAAAGGCTCATTGTAGCATAGTTGTTGAGAGAATTACCATGCACTTATCACTGGAGATCGGACCAAACAAGCATACATCAGTTAAAAACTTTGCATTGCACTGTGACCAGTACTACAGCGGGCATCCAAAATGCAGGTATAGTCTAATGGCATGACAAATGAGGGAGAAACTCTGCTAAAAATGTATTTGGAAAGTTGTATATGCCTCAGTTCTTCATATTATGCTTATCACTAAGAAATGGCTAACAGAAGTACAAATCAAATTGATCAGAAGCATTACTCTGAACCGTATGACCAACTATGGCACACTGGGCACTCAAAGACAGCATCATTTTTAGCATTCTTATGCCAGGAGCAAAAGTATGATAGAATGTGCAATTCAATATGGTTTAACCCCACTAAGCAGCAGGAGAGTAAACCTTGCACGTCATCATCAAACAAGAAGCAGAAAGGCACTATAAAGACAGGCAGCCTAATAAAACAGACAAATGATGTCATCTGGATCAACTGAAATGTCTATAGAATACATTTACAACCACCTCAAATACACAAAGTAAGTTAGACGACTAAAGAGTATTAGTAAAATGACATGAAATGCAGCAAACTCAATAACAGTCCAGTCATGTAAACTTATGGACTAAATTATCAATCTTTATAATTAATCCAGGTAGTCACTGGGGATGGTCAGGTACTAAAATACCTGACCCCAAGACTACCCTCAGGTACCCAAAGGTACCCTAATAATACCAAGAAGAAAACTGTGTAGCGGATTTGGTTGGGTAGTTACTACCTGACCTATTCTACTACCCGATTACCCAACCTGACCATAACAAAATCTCATGAAAGACTTTATTTTTGTACTATTAGACCATGTGTTAGGTGCCCTGAGCCATTATACCCATGGGGGTATTGGTGTGCAGTACGAGAGGTGCAGCTGCCCTTAGCAAGCCTGTTGTTGTTTCAAAAATTATACCGATAGGGGGCTTTAAGGAGGTAGTTACAAGAGCAGTAGCTGCGAGGAGCCTGCTGCTGTTTCCAAAAGTTATACCTAAGAGCAATGGTGCCTTTTGTACCTGCCTCATCAATGCCTGCAATGGGTATAACTTTTTCCTTGGTTGCCTGATGCAACTGTTAGATGAGCAACCACCCTTGTTTTGAACAAGAACATGAAAGTATGGTGTAGAACAACAGCACTGTAAATTATGATTTTTATTATTTTAAAGTTTAACAGGCTGTCATGGTCAGAAACTATACTGTCTCCTCCCTGCTGTGATTGATCTGTTATCTCCCCCATATATGGGACACAGAGATTAAATCTGGATAGGGAAATCAGGAACAGAGCTGAGAAGAGGCAACTTTCTCATTGTTGCCCCCACCCCTTTTTCCATTTGCTGAGATCACTCCATTATCTTCCCACCCCACCCCCATTGTGTATAGCATGGGGAATGGAGTTAAGAAGAGGTAACCTTCTTTAAAAAAGTTGAAGCCAGTTTGCTTTTCCTTTTCTTAAGTCAGTTTCTAGGTCTTTGAAAGCAGGGAAGAGCAAGGCCAATGCAGTAAAAAGTTTTTTTTTTTTCACAAAACGGGGCAACAAACTGCTGGTATGAGTATTTACAAACAAGTCCATCTCTTCTTCCATATGGGGGCAGTTAAAGACAATTGTTCTGAGGCGGCAACAGGGGATGGAACAGAAGAAGATGAAAAGTAGTCTCAGCACTCACCACATGTGAACAAATTAGAGTCCAGAGGCTGATGTAGACATGAATAAGCCTTTACTAAAGTGGCAGCAACACATACAAAGTTACAGACACAGTTAATCTTTTCACATTTCATGCAGTCATGGTCTTTTCATATTTAGATCATTCTATAAGCATTGCAAAAGGTTATTCATGCTAATTATCACAAGTCTAGTACCAAAGGTGCCGAGGTATATGGAGATGAAATTTGTTCACAAAATTTCCCAAAAAATAAAATGCCAGATTTTGAGTACTTTTAATTTTGAGATGATGCATCATATTGTCATGAAGTCTGGACATTGTTAGAACACATATCATGTAGGAATCTTGCCAAATTTAAGATCTCTGACCTAATAGATGGCTAAGGTATATGCAGACAAAATTGTTCATGAAATTTCACACAAAAATTAAATGACAGACTTTGAGCATCTATAATTGACTTGTCATTTGTACTATACACTTACACCCTGCACTGTATTTACTCTGTATAGTGTTGCAACCTTGCTGTAATATTGCTTGTATCTGTTATCTCATCTGTCTTATTGTATGCCTCATGTTGTATGGTGTATTTGTCCCCAGGACACATCTGGAATCGAGAGATATCCACCTCAGAATGCCTTCCTGGTAAAATTCTTAAATAAATATGTAAATAAAGTCATGATATTTGGCACATTATTGACCCATCACTGAAAGAGAGCACAAGCTGGATTTCAGAGCTGAAGCTTAAACAATTACTGAGTTATGACCAAATTACTAAATTGCCTCCTTGTCCTTGCATGCTGCTCAGCAGCTTTGAGTGTCTAGCACATGTGGCAAAAAGTTTAGTACCTCTGCAAGTAACTCCTGTTAGTTCTTTCTGAAACTCTACTATCATTGCATTGCTAGCATGGCTTTTTGGTTAAGGAAGACAGTTAGTGTCAGTCCTGGTGATGCTGTTACTGTAGCTATGTTCTTCATTAGTGCTAGGATCCTTATCATCCACATCCTTTTAGTTGCACGTGCTGCAACACTGTGTTTCCTTTAGCAGATTTAGACTGGGAAATACAAGATGTAGAAGACACTGCCATGGCTTTGTTATGCCACAGAGAGCCATCACACACAGTATATCTATGACAGGGCACAGTGCATCTAACTGGCTAAGAGACAGGATAATACAGCCTAAATGGCTTTAAACATGCTGCAAAGAGATGTCACACACAGTGTATCTATGACAGGCCTCAGTGCATCTAACTGGCTAAAAGACAGTGTAATACAGCCTTAATGGCTTTCACTATACTGCAGAGAGATGCACAGTATCTATATCACAGACAGCAACTGAGGCACATAACAGACACTGTGTAATACAGGTTAAATTTCTTTCACTGTACTGCAGAGAAACAAACACAGTGTAGCTAATGTCACACAGACAGGGCTTGGGGCACCAACAGACCGTGTAATATAGCCTAATTGGCCTTTAATTTACTGCAGAGAGATGTCACACACAGTGTAGCTAAGACAGGGCTCAGGGTGCTAAACAGGGTCTCAGACAGTGTAATACAGCCTAAATGGCTTTTACTATGTAGCAGAGAGACACATAGTAGCCAAGTCACTGACAGGGCCCAGGGCATCTAACAGACAGTGTGAAAAACAGCTTAAATGGCTTTCACTATACTGCAGAGAAACACAGAGTAACTATGTCATCTATATTATGGACAGGGCTCAGAACACCTAATGGACACTGTGTAATACAGCATAGATGGCTTTCTACCATACTGCAGAGAGACACAGATTAGCTATGTCATAGACAGGGCTCAGGGCACCTAACAGACAATGTGGACTACAGCCTAAATGGCTTTCACTATACTGCAGAAAGACACAGAGAAACTATATCACAGACAGGGCTTGGGGCACCTAACAGACAGTGTGTAATGCAGCCTAAATGGATTTCACTATTCTGCAGAGACACACAGACTAGCTATGTTGATGTCGCCTACCTTGACTTCAGCAAAGCTTTTGACACTGTTCCACATAGAAGATTAATAAATAAGCTGGGTAGGCTCGGGGTGGGTCAGTTGGTCATCTGGGTGGCAAACTGGTTGACGGGCAGAAAACAGAGAGTGTGGTAAATGGTATACAGTCAGAAGAGATGCAAGTCACAAGTGGGGTACCCCAGGGATCAGTCCTGGGGCCAGTTCTCTTCAACATCTTCATTAGTGACCTTGCAGATGGACTAGAGGGTAAGGCTTGTCTGTTTGCAGATGACATCAAGATCTGCAACAGAGTAGATGATCCAGATGGGGTGGGCAGAATGAGAAGAGATCTGGATAAACTAGCAAAATGGTCAGAAGAGTGGCAACTGAGATTTAATGCAAAGAAGTGCAAAATCATGCACATAGGGAAGAGAAACCCTGAAGCCACCTATAGGCTGGGAGGGAGTTAGCAGTCACAAAGGAAGAAAGAGACTTGGGCATCATCATCACTGATGACCTGAAATCATCCAAGCAGACCCCAAAGGCAGTAGGTAAGGCTAGGGTGGTGTTAGGGTGTATTAGTAGGGGTACCACAAGTCATAAGAGGGAGGTAATAACCTCTTTACAAGACACTGGTTAGGCCCCATCTGAGTACTGTGCAGTATTGGAGGCCACACCTTCACAAGGACATTAACCAAATTGAGGCAGTCAAGAGAAGGGCAACCACAATGGTGCAGGGACTGCATCTGCAGACATATGAGGACAGATTAACAGAGCTCAATATGTATACCCTTGAGCAAAGGAGGAGAGAGGTGATATGATCGAGGCATTCAAACACCTTAAGGGCATTAACAAGGTGAAAGAGTCTAACATGTTTAAATATAAGAAAAATAGCAGGACAAGAGGACACAGCATGAGATTAGAGGAGGTCCGATTAAGAGGAATGTGAGGAAATTCTTTTTACAGAAAGGGTGGTGGATGCATGGAATGACATACTACAAGAAGTGGTGGCTATGAATACAGTGCAGGGCTTCAAACAGGCATGGGATAGGCATAAGGAGCAATACAAATGACTATGAATAGATAGACCACTGACAGAGCAAAGGCTGATGGCACATTTATAAGCTAGAAAAGAAATGGGCAGACTGGATGGGCCTTAGTGTCCTTATCTGCCATCAACTTCTATGTTTCTATGTTATGTCACAGACAGGGTGAGCCACATCATGCCAGTGAAAACAAAACAGTGAGGGTAAAACAGTGACTGAAAAACAGCAAACACACTTAGTAGTGCTTAGACAAAACAGCAAACCAAGCACCGAGAAAACATAGACAAACTCTGATCAGAGCCAATATGGCTGTGGAGAGCTTTTAGGATCAGCAAGAGCGGTGAAAAGAATATGCAGTGCTTTTGCTGCACCAAAATCAGCCATAATACTGCAGCAAATACAGTACTGCGCATGCGTTGAAACTCGTATACATGTGCAGTTTGCCCTGGAGTCAGTTTGGAGCAACATGGGGGTGCTGACATAACTACGTAACAACTCAGTCTCCTCAGTTGCTAGAATCCCATTAGTACTAGTCTTAGGCAGGTAGGAAAAGGCAGCTGGTGGCAAACTCATTAGGACTGCTACATAAATGACATCATTGTTTACTCAACCTGCCTAAGGGAAGGATAATTATGTCATTTAGAACTCTCACAACAGCATAACCATTTTAGAGTCAGCTGCTCTCAGGGAGCTTAGAATGTACATCAGTAAGTTCATGTGTTGCAGTCACAGTGGCAGGAGATCTGCCATAGGGGATCTGTCAAAGGAGCCCTGGTATTTCTCACCCTAGCTTGCTAAAATCTTCAGTTTGCCTGCAGGACTCTTTAGTTTCACTCCAGGGAGAGTAAGAGGTGAAGAAATTGTTGTGGATCCAAGGGAAATCCCTGAAGTTCCTGAAGTTCACAGATGCCTTAAGGAAAACAATGAGTAGAATCTGACAGCTACCAGAGAAAGAATGGTAGCTTTTGTTAATTCCATGACTAGGAGGAAGGAACAACTAATCTGTGAGTATGGAATTTGAGACTGTTTTCTGAGGGAGTTGTCTAAGGTGTGTATGCCCAAGATAAGGCTAGATCATACTGGTCAGGACCCTTTCACCACAACTGTGCTGAATTTAAACTTAAAGTTGGGAGACTTCAGCAATTCATTTGGGATTGAGATTCATTTGGCATAACCCTCAAAAATGGCAGAGGCTGTTTTGGGCAAAGAGTGGGAGGAATGCCACCTGGAGTTTCAGGCAGGGCTAAGTGGTTTGTGAATGGGCCCCACTGTTCCCTAGGCAAAGACTATGCACCAGGAGGATTTTTAAAGTGTGTGACACTTCCCACAGATATACACTTTGGAAATGGAAATGTGTGGAAATGATTGAAGTGTGTGGCACATGCAACAGATATACACTTTGAGGAGAGATAGAGATGTTTTGTGGAAAACAGTACTGCTTATAGCAAAGTGTCCTGCAAAAGAGAGTGTGCATGGATTGCAATGACAAACCTTTGGAGGACCACCCTTGCTTTAAGTAACATCTGTAAATAATGCCTTACTGCAAAATCCCAGTTACTTCTTTGACATTCTGTTTGTTGCTTCTAGTGTGAACATTATTGGGGTCCCCAGCAATAAGGTCTAGTATATGCCTGGCATCCTCTCCTGGACCTGGTTGTAAAACAAAGTGTCATTTTAGCATGTACACCCACCCTTGTCCTCGCTGATAATGAGCTCTGGTATACACTCCAATGCTAGGAGTGGTACCATGAGTTCAGTTCTGCCAAAGAAAATTGCATGCCATGTAGTTGGCAATAGTTTTTTTAAGGGGGGAAGCTAGCCAAAAGTGGTGTGGGGGTTGTAGTATGCATGATACTTGTGAATTCAAACTTCAAGTCAGCAACACCATGTTGCACATGGCGACCATCATTTCCACAGTTGCAGAAAGAAAAGTAGTGCTCCAGGAAGTGAATATGTTTATTTGGCCCACAGAGGGAAAGGCTGCATAAACAAAAACACTGGAAACTATGCTGGAGCACTGTGGCAGAACATCAGACAGTGGTCCAGTTATGTGCTTCCACAGTGCTCTTATACAAATCTGATGATGGCATAACATCTGTGGAGCTTGGCCCACAGAGCAGTAAAAATCATACTCAGGAGGAGACTATTAACAAATTAGAGATCTGGGCCCTGATTCTAGAAGGGTGGCGTGTCACCGCCAAAGGCAACTTGCACCACCCACAATTGTGACATTGACCATGTGCCCTATTCTAGAAGGGGCAGGGTCATCACAGCTAAGTCCTTCAACTTGCAGCATATGGCCAGGTACACTGAACTGTGGGAGCAGCTGGTGAGCATGTCACAAGCCACAACAGCAGGGCGCATGGTCAACCCCACCCATGCCCTGAGTTGCCTGCTGCAAATGTGGCATACACCCAGGTAACCCTGGTAGTCTAGTGCCCCCATAACTGTTAAATTAATAAACATCTCCCCATTTCCTGGTAGTCTAGTCCCCTCCCATCACTGTTAAATTAATAAACATCTACCCAGTTTCCTGGTAGTCTAGTGGCCCCTCCGAACAGTGTACTAAACATAAACATCTTCTATTCCCTGGTAGTCTAGTGGCACCCATCAACATATAACAAATAATGATCCCCAAATCCCTGGTAGTCCTGGGCCACCCTGAGCAGTATAAAATAAATAACATTTTCCTATTCCATGGTAGTCTAGTGGCCCCACCGAACAGTATGAATTAAATAAAGAACTCATATTTCCTAGTAGTCCAGTGGGCCCCCACCCAGTCATGCCAGTCCATCCAACAGCCCCCACCCATCCCCAGCCAGCAACTGGCACAGCCCACCTCTCACCTCCATGGCCAGCTGCCTACTGAGTGCCTTAAGAGCGCATTGTAAAGACATGCTCAGAAATTAATTCACTACCACTCCACCCATTTTATACTCTGCCCTGGATTTCTGTGCCCCATATAATATTTAACATTTTTATGTTCAGGACAAAACACCTTTTCAAATGAGGGCTTTCATTAATTTAAATTCTTGATAGTTTTTATTGCATCAGAAATGTGAATTTTGTAAAATAAAATGGAAATACAGGCAATAAGATGTCCATATTTTACAAAATATATGGCAGTCAGATTAGTGACTACACTCATTTGGAAGGTCTTTTGTCCTGAGCACCTTTCAGACTGGTTGTTTTTGTGCACCTGGAATAGTTTTAAAGATATTTAGATTTGTTGGAAAATGCACATTTGCTAAAATTATGTATAGTGCCTTAGGAAGATTCTCAGCAAATTGCAGTTTGGAGTTATGCTCCAACATTCTAAACATACAATGGATCTGAGTAAGTTAAACGGGCAGGAATTGATTACTTATGTGCTGGTGTTTGAAATGTCTCTATTCTCATAAATTATATTCATACATCTAAAAGATCCCTATTTAACTGTGCCTGAATAAAAGCTGAAGCTGTTAGTTGTGTTTGTTTTGGTTTTAGACTCATAGAATTGTTATTTAATACAACAGCATTAAGTACATATGGCACATGTTGATACATGGACATATTAGAATAACAGTATCTCAATTGCAAGGGCAGCTGTGTTAGGATTGGGTTTGAATTACACACACAATAATCACTTGTTAATAATTGTAGATATATCATGTTTAAGACAGTATAAGTTTGACTATTCATGAGTAATATGGCCTTTTTGTACACAGAGTTTAAGAAAATGTATCTGAACAGTACACTGTGTAAAATTTGATTGACACCACTGAGTGAAACAGCTGGTAAATGCTTAATTTACACTAGGGCACATTGTCTTCTAACCTATTTTTTACTAAACACATAGGTATTTTATACATATAAGGCTTTTAACATTATTTGCTATGTATTGTTGAAAGAGCTGCTGACACCTGAAAGAAAACTTTGAAAACATAATAAGTAGGTGAAATTCTGCCTGTGTTCCATATAAATACATTCTAGATTCCTCCTCCCCATTATTTATGACTGAGACAATGTGCATGAATGCATGATTTTATCCCCACAGTTACTTTAATCTTAATCTGCCTGTATAGCTTGCTCCTACTCCAAGTCATAGTGCTCTGTTATGACATCACAATCTGTTGCCATGAGAATAACTGTGATGTAACAAGCAGTGCATTATGACCTCAGGTAGGAGACAGCAATAGAAATAGATGAACTCTTCAGAAGCAAAGTCCTCTTTTCATGCAAATGACCTCAGCATTAAATAATGGGTAGGAGGAATAAAGAACTAATGGATAGAAATGCTTTAGGTAAAGATACTCTTAAAAAAATGATCTAATATAAACCTAGGGTTGGTCTATAGACCCCTTCAATTTCAACACAGGAGGATCATCTATTAATAAATTATATATAAAATTGGATACAGCCAAGGAAAATATTCAAGTGGGTGACTTCAATTTACCAGGAATAAACTGGGTTATTTATTTATTTATATTATTTATTTAAAATTTTGGTGACCGAGTAGGCCCACTGAGCCCAGAAGGTCCCTTTTGAAGCACCTGGCCTCTAGGCAGGATAACCTAGAGGGTAGAGGAATGAGGTATGAACGAACGTGATACATCCAGCAGACCAGACCTGAGTTTGATTCTCACAACCTCCACTTGCATACTGTTGACTCTGAGCAAGTCACTTAACGCCCAGTGCTCCCAGGTCACCCCTGAAAACAGGCACTTGTGCCTAGTGGGCCTGCCCAGTTACAAAGACTAAAATAAAAAAAATAAATAACAATACATATTTCATACAGAGAAAGGGTTACAGAGTAGTTTCAGGTGTGTGAGCAGGTTAAGCATAACAGTTCCACTACTATTGAAAGACATATTTTAAAGTTATAGATGAAGCAGGTCTAGAACAAAAAGTTACCCAAGGCACTAGAAGTGGTAATATACTGGCTCTTATCATGACCAATAGTGAAAAAGTAAAAAAGTGGAAGTTCCATATCCCCTTGGAAACAGTAATCATCAGATGGTCCTATTTCAAATAAAGGAAGATTCCACAAACAAACTGCACTTTGGGAGGGCAGATTTTCAATCTTTAAACAACAATGGATAGGTGGTACTGGCAAAAACACTTCAACAACAAATCAGTGGAAGACATGTGGGAGATATTATGAACAAAATTAAGGACAGAAACAACTAGATATATACCAAGCAGTAGTAAATATAAGGGCAATAAAAATATGTAACAGGATGGTTCAACACAAAATTAAGAAATTAATAAAAGAAAAACACAATGAACAGGACATTTTTAAATCTAATGATCCTAAGGATATGATGAAATACAAGGTCTTAGTAAAGAAGTAAGAAAAACTGTAAAGTGAGCTAAAGCCAACTATGAAATGGAACTTGCCTGTAAAATGAAGGACAGTTATAAAATATTCTACACTTTTAGTAATAGTAACAAAAAGCTACACATACACAGTAATTGGCCCAGATATAAATTCTGAGGAATTAAAACCAATGATAAAGAAACAGCGGACATCCAGAATTATTATTTCTGTTCAGTATTTAACAAAAAAACACCATGATTGATACTCCCACAGCCAGTTTAGAAGCTAAGCCAGGTAAAATAAAAATTGAGGTGGAAGATGTAAAGAACAGGTTAAAAAAATTCAATATAAACAAATCCCCGGACCAGACAATGTTCACCTTAGAATTTTAGTGGAGCTCTCAGAAAATTTAGCAGCTCCGATAACACATATTTTCAGAAATCTAATGACTCAGGAGTAGTAGCACAAGGGTGGAGGGATGCTGTGGTTGTACCAATCTGGAAAAAAGGCCCAAGGACCAAAGAGAAATGTTCACCTGATTAGCCTGAAATCAGCAATATGTAAAATGTTGGAGGGTATAATAAAAGACATTATACTGGTACACCTGGGGTAACTAACCAACTAGACCCAACCAACATGGATTTATGAAATCTCGTTCATGTCAGACAAATATGTAAATAAAGCTCTTGATGAAGGTAATGCTGTGGATGCGGCTTTTCTAGACTATTCAAAGGCGTTCGATAAACTGCCCCATATAGAAATGGTGTGTGCCCTTGAGCGAACAGGATTCAATCCCAGTTCAGTTATTTGGATTGCCTCATGGCTGGGAGGAGGAGACAGAGGTGACTGTGAATGGAGCCCTGTCTGATTGAGCCAGTGTGATATGTGGAGTACAGCAGGGATCTGTCTTAGGTCCATGTATCTTTAATGTATACATATATTCTTTGAGATGCAAACACATCAATATTTGGCTAACCAAGTTTGCAGATGACTGTAGAGTAGGGGCTATAGTTAACACCAAGGAGGAGGAAACATTATGGAGGATGCCCTACAAGATTTAACAACCTGGACTAATAAGAATAAATTAGAATTAAATGTAAATAAATACATAGTTCTGCACCAGGGAAGCAGAACCCAAATATAACCTTAAGATCATGGATACAGTCCTACCTACTACAACAGAGGAAGAGATCTTGGGATAACAATATCCTCAGATTTACAATTTACCGCACACTGCACCAAGGTTACAAAAACTGCAAACCAAAGACTTAACTGTATTCTCCGCCACATAAAAAGTAAAGATAGGATGGTTATCATTCTCCTTTATTAGGCATTGGCTCAGCTGCACCTAGAGTATGGAGTCAAGTGTGGGCTCCATACAAGAGGTGATATTTAAAGCTAGAGTGGATCCAACAAAAGAGCCACAAAGGCTGTAGCAGGAAATAAAGATCTGACATACCATGAAAGACTGAAATGATTGGACATCTACACACTACAGTATAGGAGAATGAGGGGATTTGTGTATGCTCTACAGGGCACTTCATGATAATGTTCTATGAAAAATATGGTCTTAATATTAAAGAATGTATACTGTATATAAAAACTAGGGAACCATCTTCAGTTAGCAATACTCCAATGGAATCTGATGAAAAGGAAACATTGGTTTAGCCAACGGGTAACAACTATTTGGAACAGTTTACCTGGTGAAGTGGTATCAAACACTTCATTAGAAATATTGAAAACAAGATTAGATGGTTTCTTTGTAAATAAATATGAAATGGTATAATTGGCAAGCAAATAAAGGATGAAAGTCTACTCTGCTTGGAAATCTTCTGAAACTTATGAAACTTATAATGTAAAATACAAGCTGATCTTTATCTAAATATTACATTTTGTTAAAGTTCTCCTGAAGGTGTCAGCTGCTCTTTAAACTTATTTTTCCGTGGCATTTAATCATGGTCATTTACTAATGCTAGCACAGAACACACAGAGGGTTTTAAAACAAAGCTTCATTTGATTTATAGCTTTTCTCAGGGACTGAACTTTCAAGTCAGTGTCATTTGACATTGGAATAGCTTTCTTTTGATTGAACTTTTGTTGTCTTTATATGGATATGTTGTTTTTGAATGCTGTTTTAACCAGTGGGGACTTAACAACTTTTATCTTTTTTTGTATGATCTGGGTTTTGAGAAAGTATGTTCTTCTAAAACAGCTACCAGTGTTTTCTGACAGATAATTCTGTGTAATCTAAAAGCACCTGTGTTCTTTTGTAACAACTCTGTTGGTCTAATAAAATGTATCAAGCCTAGTGTTTATGTGGATCTTGTGTTACCAGGACCAACACAGCTACAAGTTTTCGGTGGCTTCACAGTTTCATAAATGTTAGCAGGAACTTAGTACAGTACCCATGGTTCTAAACCATGAAGTGACATAGTCAAAACTCAAATTCTTCATTCCACGAAGGAACTGCACAGAATGTTGTCCATACAAAGAAAACAATACAAAACATAATTGACAGCTTCAGCTTTTATTCAGGCACAGGGATCCTTTAGAGGTATAAATGTAATTTATGAAAATAGAGACATTTCAAACAGCTGCACGTAAGTAATCAGTTCCTGTCCACTTTAAATTAGGCATGACAAAGAGATGAACAAGGTGGTCTGGTTTAGAATTTCACTTAACTGGCATAGTAATTTGCAAAACTGAGGCTGTTTGGAAGTGCAATAGGAGTTATGCTAAACAAATGTAAATATCTCTAAATGTTTGCAAGTTACAGATAAAAAAATGTATGAAATTATTCAGGATAAAAATACATTTCCAATGAGCCTATTCATTAACCTGCACTAACTATATTTTTAAACTATGGTAATCTGATTACCTGTATTTTTTTTTTCTTCACAATTTTCACCTTTCAGATGGCTATAAAAATCAAATGAATTTAGATTAGAGACTACCCTCATTTGAAAGGTCATTTTGTCTTATGCCACTTTCCTTTTGTTTGTATATTGGTGACTTGTATACTTTCTGAGATATTTGCATTCATTTGGCATTACTCCTGCTGTGTGCACTCAGAGAGAAAAATGAAGTTGTTTAGAAGACCATATTTTACAAAATATAAAGAATTGAGATTAGTGAAGTGACTACCCTCATGTGAAATGTATTTTTGCCCTGAACAACTTTTGCACTGGTTGTTTTTGTGCACCTTGAATAGTTTTAAGATATTTAGATTTGTTTGGAAGGTGTACAAATTTGTTGTCAGAGAAAAGCAACTGGAGTTCTGTGTCCATCATTCTAAAAAGAAAGAAGGAGTATTCTTTAACTGCCATAGAGATTTGCAGTGTTATGGAAGGATGTACTAAAAACTACAAAAATGTATTCCATGGAACCCTTTTCAAGCTAAAGTGATATGGCTGTAGAGTCCATCCACAGCCATAAAAAAGCACAAATGGGTATAACAGAGGAATGGCATTAATGAACAGGAACAAAATTAGGTAGGGGCATCCCAATTCATCTTTCTGCCACAGTATTTTATGGGGACGCTTCACCCCTACACCCCTTCACCCCCACACCCCCATAAAAATATGTAATAATCACGGGGGTTCTAGAGACAGGAGAGGAACACTGGATTGGGCAGATAGATTTTCCCACTTGTTGGGTGGGGTGCAACTCTGGAGGGGATCATGTAAAATTTATCAAGTTGGAGGGGAAGAAGGTGGCTCCACACTTTACAAAAACATCTCACTGCTGGAATTGAACCTGTTTCTGCTGGATACAGCAGCAGACATGAACAGCAACAGAAACCTCTGTGCTACACTACCAGCACAGCTCAAGACTCCACAACCATGCTTCTTCTAATCCTAACTAATAACTTTACTCTTCCTCCATTAGTGATTGGGTGTAATGACCATTTTGCTCACATTATTGGCGCTTCAAACACACAGACACAAATATTCCTTTCGCCCTTTTCATTCGCTCTTTTTGATTTGCCTGAAATCAGTCTCTCAAATTACAGGATACTGACAGGGCTCGAGGTACCTAGCAGGTAGTGTGTAATACAGCCTATGTGGATTTCACTATACTACACAGAGACACAGAGTAGTTATGTCACACACAGGGTCTGGGGCACCTAACAGACAGTGTGTAATATAAGCTAAATGGCTTTCACTATACTTCAGAGAGATACAGAGTAGCTACAGTATGTCACAGACTGGACTTTGTGCCACCTAACAGACAGTACCAGGTCAATATGCCACTTCAAGAACAGCACGGTAAAGTACCACGCTGCTGTAAAGAGTGAAAGCATTTAGAGTGATGAGTATAATAGTGGTAGTGGATGCAAGCTCTTCCTGCCGCTGTGCACTGAAGCTATGTAAGGATCAGAAGTTGCCATTGGTGTGGTGTGTGGTTGAGACTGTCATATGGTAGAGTGGCTAAGGCACCTGCACATGGCAGGCTGCAGACCTGGGATCATGTTTCAGTTCCCCACATCTTCTGATGTTGCAACTTTTAAAAAGAATTTTCCCCATCCGAGTTTCTCCCCATCTCCAAAATCCATACCCTTGGAGTTGATTATTTTAAGTTCAGGGGTGGGGATAAGCCCCAAATTGGGGTGTGTGGGGAGGATCCCCCACAAAGACAAAAGTCCCATTCTTCCCTATTGTTTGTGCTGTTTTTATATGGTCAGTGTATTGCCTGACCTTATTTTAGTGGATGGAATTTTGCTTGAAGCATTTATTGCTGCTCTGTTTTTGTTTGCAGCAATATAACCGTAATGCCTAACAGACAGTGTGTAACAAAGCCTCAATGTCTTTCACTATTCTGCAGCGAGACACAGAGTAGCTATGTCACGAGACAGGGCCTGGATAATCTAACAGACAGTGTGTAATAAAGCCTAAATGGCTTTCACCATACTGTAGTGAGGGATCTACGATGCCATTCAACTACAGTTTTGTCAAACAATGTTACAGCTACAGTTTTATGTTGACCACAACTGTGTTCGGCATAAAGTCTTCCAGTGAAAGTTTGTTGGCGTTGATTCGGGGAAGGTTGCAAGACCTGGAGAAAGCAGGGCGAGGGTCCCACATGTACATTTCAGCAGCAACATTAAATAGCAGCTGTAATGTTGTTCATTGTCGATATGTCACTGTTTGATAGGCATATCCTACACACAGTAGAGTAACTTTGTCACAGACAAGGCTTGAGGTACCTAACAAGCAGTGTGTAATACAGCCTAGATGGCTTTACTACACTGCAGAGAGACACAGAGTAATAGCTATGTCACAGACAGGGCTTGGGGCACCTAACAGACAGTATGTAATACAACCTAATTGGCTTTCACTATACTGCAGAGAGACACCGGTAATAACTTGACACAGGCAGGGCTTGTGGCACCTAACAGAAAACATGTAATACAGCCTAAATGGCTTTCACTATGCTGCAGAGAGACACAGAATAGCTATGCCACAGACAGGGCTTGGGGCACCTAACTGAAGGTGTGTAATATAGCGTGAATGGCTTTCACTATACTGCAGAGAGACACAGAGTAGACAGGGCTCAGGACAAGTAATGGATGGTTGTAATGCAGCCTAAATGCCTTTCACTATACTACAGAGACACACAGAGTAGCTATGTCACAGACAGGGCTCAGTTCATTTAATAGACAGTCTGTAAAACAGCCTAAATTGCTTTCACAGCTGCTGTCAGCAACAAGTACTCCCCATTCTTCTTGTCTCCCAGACCTGAGCACTGCACTGGGTGATCTTCAGATTATTTCCCTTGAATCCCCAACCCCTTGCTCCTTCGTTGATTAAGCTATGTGCATTTTTTAAAGTTTTAAAGCTTTTTCCCTCATTTGTTTTGCTGCTTCTGCATAGCAAGTGCTAATTCCACCCTCTACCAACAAATTCTGCTTCTATCTACATGTTCACAGCAGGCACGGGCCCAGACACCAGCACTGACCAATTAGATTGTCAGGTTGGTGTCATATGCTCCTTTCTACTGTGAGGATCCCATAGGCTGCCCTTTCATGCCTGATTGCAACTTCAGAAGAGTCCCAGGACTCCACAGGCTGCCTGTAATGCCAATTAAAAAACCCTATAATTTAACCATGTTAACAGTACCCCACCTTGGAAGTGCACTGTTATGTCAAGTAGGGTAGTAAATTACCTGAAGAACCCTACCCAGCAATAAAACACTGATTTCCTGAACTAACCACTCCAGTTACCTGACGGGTAGCCTATCCTTAGTAGTCACAACTAACAGTGACCCAAGAGAATAATACACTTAAGCACATATAATGTAATGTAATATGATTGCTGGACCCAACAGTATAAAACTTGAGTATACTTGTAATCACACATTAAGCAATCCCTGTGTTATTATGAATATGTCATCCATGGTAATCTGTATGGTGGTGGAGGCTGACTTTTGACAAGGCATATAGTGTGTCTATTTCGTCAATGATTACCCTGCTCTTCAAACTCATCTTGTGACACCATCCCAACCATCATGGCTTGTACTATTTCCAGATTTTATGTGGGTTTGTTACTCCCTACCAGAGTTTTTACCTGTCTGGCAGCATAAAATCTTTGCTGCCTCTCTGAAAAAGATTAAAGCCCACTCAACAACCAGTCCCTTTAGCAATGTCAAAGCCCAAGCTCATGGGGAGAAGCAAGGACCTTCTCCACTCCCCACTTCCACAACCTGTGGCAAGCTTCACAGGAAAACAAACCAAGCCCTTTACCTGAGAAGCTTACAGAAGCAAGACCGTAACTAACTACCTTGCAGCAGCAGTTGATTCCTTTAGGCTTACTGTTAAAAAGTATAAAAGAAATTGCAATTGTCACCCAGAGACTGAATTTCTGATGTATGGAGGTCCCGGAATTGATTTTGTCAATACCTGATGCGCCCATGGGTGGCCATCAGGGCAGACAAAACCATTTGAAAATGCAGACAGTTCTATGATGGTCAGATATGATAATAAAGACATAAACAGATACTGTGAAAATTACATTGCATGTGTTCAAGTTGCCCCTCAACATACAAGGTCTGGTGGCCACTGACAAGTGGTTTCATGAAAATCATTTCACACTGTTTAGAGATCAGAGGTAACTTACCAATGAAAAAGGGTGAAGCCCTCCCCTTTAAATTTTTTCAGAAACTGACAGCAATATTCCTGACACCATAGTTTTAGAGCATACTACTAGGGCGCATATATCCATATTACAACAATGCATATTTGCCAGTTAATGCAGTGCACCATTCCAATATAGACATCTATTAACTGATTGTTAAACAAGCATATGATGTAGAACCATGCCATCAGGTGGAGGCCCGTATCTTATTGAGGGTTCTTAGATAGCCACTACTAGACTCCCTACATTAAGCCATCATCTGTGCATTTGCAACATTTTCACACTTACGGCAGAATGCAGAAATATTTGGCGCAAGCCCCATAATATAAAACCTCCAGCTTTCTGCAAGTTAGACCATAAAAGCTGATCTAACTTGTCACAACTGGTTTACAGTACTGAGAATCCCAGTTGCTGGTTGGAGCTTGCTGCAAGCCCTGTGCACAAGACATTTGAGCATCCAGGGCTTGAGGAATTCCTGAAATGTTTATGAATCGATTATGTTTTTTTAATTTGTGAATTTGTTATCACATTGCAACATGATGGAATATGGGCCATATGTGAGAACAAATGCATCACTGTTTTATACTTCTTGGATTTTAGATGTACTTGCCACTCATAGGGCAAAAGCTTAAAATCCCATAGCTGGCCAAGAAACTGCCTGACAGAATGGCGCCTTCCATTCCAGATGGCTGCAGAGGCAAGATGGAATGATAGGATCTGTCTTGGATTGTTTGGGTTCTGCATGTTGGTCTGGAAACAAGTAGACCTGGAGATCATCAAGAGACATGTCAGTTATTCTTAACACCAATCTGCTGAGTTTGTTTTGAAACCTGCACTGCAGGGACTTCAGAGCTTGGACAGTGAGGGAAAACACACTGACTACAGTGTGAATGACATAGCACAATTGTTTACTCAGACACAAGTTAAGATCTATAAGTTAGTTGCAGCTAATAAAGTAAAGGCCCAAAGAACACATTCAGTAGGTGAGAAGTGTTTTGCATGGCCTATGGGATTATGTTCTCACAATGATTTGTAATTTGCTCAGAGATGTGGAAAGAGGGTGCTTCCTGCCCTCATTTCAGATGACTACTTGACCAAATGGTATTGCCCAGCCTTTGTTATCAGTACCAGGACATTCATTCAGGATGACTGAAAGCTTGTCAAATGTTTTCATTTGTAACAGTCAAGATCTTAGGGTGTGTTGCCTTGTACCCTAACCACAGCAAGAGTTACATAAGTGGATTCTGTTCTATCCAGGATACCTTGTACATGTTATTTACTTTTTCCCCTATAGGTGACCCATTTGAAGCAGTTTTTGACAAACTGGCCACGGTCCAATCAATAAGCTTCTAGAGGAGATATTTATTAGGTTAGGGTGCACACACCTTCCCTACTGGTATATAACCCACAAGCAAATATGTGGTCTGGTGAAGGGATATAGCTATGTATGTCTCTGTAAGTTTTACTATAACATTAATGAACAGTTATATGATTTTTTTTTATGAAAACATTTTCTTTTTATAAGATTTTCAGACCTAACCAGAAGTCTACAAAGGCTAAGGGCAACTTACACGTGCCCACACAATGAGTGCTGCTTATGACTGCATGTTCCAAGTGTCATTTGAATGCTGGTCTTCTTTGCAGCAGCTCTCCTGTCATGCTTAACCCATCTCCTTGTCCTGGTATCCCATCCTTGTGGGTTGCCTCTCTTGTTTGCTATGAAGGCTCTGACCTTCCATTCTGCAGCTAATATTCATCTAATCAGACTATTCAATTGTCTCTTCTGTTTTGGATTTTCCTGCTGTATAGCTTTTTTACTTCCTTGGCTTCTGTTCTTCTGCTAATTCCTGGGATCTGTCCTCTCCACCATCACTGCCGTTGCCTAGAGATGCAATGAATTTTAACTTTACTTGCAAAGTTCTTACAAAGTTGGAAAATTTGTACTTTGCAAATTTTCTCAAAGCTTTCTCCTCCAGCACAACCTGTTTGATGAACTACATGGTGAATTGGGTGCAATACAGCAGCAGACTATAAATACATGTGAATAGATTACTTCAAACTCATTTTCATCTGTTCTGCTGGGCAGTATCAAGGCAGCAGACATGGTGGAGGAGATGTCAAGGAGTAGAAATGGAGGAGGAGACCCATTATTTTGTTTGAATGCAATGGTGTAGTTGTATCTTTTTCTTTCATGCAGCTGCACCCATGGCAGTACCTGAAAGAGGTGACAGCAGCATCAGTAGGGGAGGAGATCCATAGGTGTGTGTGTGAATACAGTGGTGGAGCTGTATCTTCTCTTCTGGGCAGGTACCTCTATGGAGAAATGCAGAGAAGTAGCACTCACATGCCAAAACTGCTCTGTCCAGCAACCACAAGGCAAGTTACAATGTAAAGAAAGAAAAGGAAGCAACTCATGAGTAGAGGCTTATGGCAAAAGAACATTTATTGCACCCTACGGCAATCCCAGCACTTCAAAGAACAGTTTCTCTTCATCGGGGTGGGGGGTCATACTTCAAACAGTGCACATAAATATCATCAATACATGATGTTTCTCAAATGTATAAAAAACTAAACAAACACAGTATATGTTTCTATGTCTAGTAAGGTTTTTAAAGGGTCAGTATTTATTTATCATTGATGGCATCTTATAAACTTTTCATATTAGGAAAGTCCTTTTTCTATTACTATGAAATATTAGGTAATTTAGAAAGAGTGAGACCATGTTGACTTCTTTATGATTATTTAAGTAAAACAAACTATTGTTAGCTGTATGAAGTTTTACTAGGTAGGTAAAATTTATTTTTATACAGGTAATACATGTCATTTGGACATAATCCAGTTTACAAGACAGACCTGTGTAAAATTCTAACTAGTTACATACAAATAAGTTCCATGTTAAATACATATAAATACAAACACCACAATATACAAACAACACGGTATACCTAAAAGACTTACAATAGCTGGATTATAAAATCTCAAAATCCCAAGGAACCTTACAGAAAAAAAACACATTTAATACTCACAAATGTGAGCATATAACTCCTTTATAGTGTGAGTAAACAATGAATAATTTGGAATTTCTCTTACCTCATCAGGAAGAGAATTCCAAAAACTAACAACCTGATATAGCAAAGACCTGTCCCAATATTTATTATAATGTTTACCCACAACTATCTTATTTAAGTGAACTGGTCTTGTCAATATCCGCTTTTGATAGTTATTCACTGTAAATAACATTAAAGAACTTGGATGATTTACAGATGAATATTTCATTTTGTTATTAAAGATAACCAATGACACTTATGATTTATGTCTAAAGGTGACCAGTTCACTTTCTTCAACAATAAACAATGATGAATCGATAGTTTCCTTGTAATACATATCTTGCTATGCGATAATAAGTTCTATCTATTCTAGACAATAGGGTTTTATTTGCATTTCTATATATTAATTCTCCATATCTTAGCACTGGAATAATTAACTGATCTGCCAGTTTTTTCTATCTAAAAGATAAACAATCAGTACTTCTTCTTAACGCCCTACCCTTCTATTTATTTTTTAATCAATGCAATAATATGATTTGAAAAGGACAGATGTTCATCAAATATAATCCCTAAATAACTATATTCTTTAACTTGTTCTAACTTAGTTTGATTTCCTGTATAAATGGATAAATCATAAACAAGTTCACCACTTTTTCAATGGGAAATTCATACACTTTGTTTTTCATCTTTTTTTTACTATTGCTATTTTGCATTGATATAGGGTCAGTATCTGTCTAACTATATAAGGAACCTTATCTATCTGATTTGTCAACATTGGTCATCTGTTAAGATAATTGTTAATTGATACTTGCTAGGGTGAATTAAATTTGTCATCTTTCTCTTTTAACTTGCACTAAGCGTTTTAGTACACATTTATTTCACTGAAAAGTTTGACCAATTGAAATGCTGCATTTATCTGAATTTGAAAAACGTCCTGTTTTGATGGCATTTAAGTGTACTGTTTAAAGTATGACTCAATCCCCAATGAAGAGGATTGTTCCTCAAGTACGGGATTGCCTTAAGGGCACAAGAAATGTTCTTTTAACCATCGCCTCTGCCCATGAGTTGCTGTCTTTTCATTCTTTACACCTATGGAGAAGGCCAAAAGATGGCTTACTGGGAGTGGGAGAATACCTTATTTTGAATATTTTGCCAATAATTCATATTCAGAAACCCAAATCTCCAGTACTCAAGTATTCAGCAAGGGGCTGTCGGAAAGGCTTCCTCGCTTCCATGTGGCCAGGGATAGTCTCCTTGCCACTCGTTCACCTGATTCCAAACTTTTATCACCCACCTTCTTCTTCCCTGGAGTCAAATACAGGTAATAAAAGTGAAAGCTGATCCATGACACCTTGCCAGGAGTTAAAAGTGTCTTTACATCACCTCCTGGCCCCTCCTAGCCTAAACTACCCTGCACCACTGACAAAATTACATTAGTTGTTGACTGTTAAACTTCACGATGGTCTGCATCTGTCCAGGGGGTCCAGGATCCTAGGTGATAGGTTTAAATGCTTCATTGGCAAGCATTTAAACTAGCTGGGGGCACTGAAAGGAGCATCCTCCCCCACAACAAAACACAGTAGTTAGAGATGCAAACACCTAGGTAGAGAAGTCAGTAGGGAGCAGGACTGAGGTAAATGCAGAAAAAGGCAGCAAGGACAGGGATGGGGCTAAAAGGTAGGTCATAAAGAAATGGAGGGTGATATGTACAATTCCCACAGTCTGTGTAACAAGCTCCCTGAACTAGTGGCCTTGATGGAAGAGAGATGCCTGGATATTGTGGCAGTCACTGAAACATGGTAGCACAAAGAACCATGACAGGGATGTCAACATACCAGGATACACAATCTGCAGAAGGGACAGGGTGGGTAAAAGGAGGAGGAGGAGTAGCTCTCTATGAGGAAGAGATTAAACAACAGAACAAAAGAGTAAACAGGAAGTTGATGAATCACTATGGGTCACCCTAGAGACAGGAAATGGCACCACAATCACATGGGGTTTGTGTACAGACCCCCATTTCAGAGGTAGAAATGGACAATAAAATGATGAGGCATCCTTAAAATTGCAGAAAAAGAGGGATATATTGTTGATAGGGGGACCTGAATATGCCAGATGTTAACTAGAGGGACCTTTGCTGCGGGCGCATCCAAAAGCAAGGTCATTATTGATGCCCTACAGAGGATATGCCTCAGACAGCTAGTGTTGGAACCTACTCAGAAGGGATCAGTCTTAGACCTGGTACTCTCAAATGGGGAAGGAGAAAGGATCTCGGATCTGAAGTGGGTAGCCATCTGAGAACAAGTGACCACCAAACAGTGTGGTTCTAATAAACACAGTCATAGTCAAGCCATACCAAAACAAGAGTTTTGAACTTTAGGAGGGCTGACTTTGGGAAAATGAGACAGTGCCTCAGAAAAGTACTAGCAAATGAGCAAGAAGGAGAGTGGAGGAACAATGGGAAATAATCAAAACAGCCATCACAGAGGCAACAAGCCTTTGTGTGAAACAAATCAACAAAACAAAACAAAAGGAAAAAATGCTATGGTTCTCAAAAGGGTGGAAGGAAGGTTAAGGAGAAAAGGACAGCATTCAGGAAATATAAAGGAAACACAGAAGGTGCAGTATAGAGAACTTTATCAGTTAAAGTAGTAGGAGGCAGGAAGGCAGTCAGAATAGCAAAAGCACAAACTGAAGAAGAGATAGCCAACTTGTTAGAAAGTGGATAAAACCTTTTATAGGTACATTAGGGAGTGGAAAAAATACAAGGGAGAATACAGAGACTTAATGAAGGGGCAGGTAATGTGGGCAGAGGTGACAGTGAAAAGGCAGGGATACCAAATGAATATTTCTGCTCAGTATTCACAACAGAAGAGGAGGAGGTACCCTAAACCAAACAAGAGAAACACTGTGTGGATGGGGGCTCAATACAAGTCCATTCACAGAAGAAAGGGTTTGAAATAACACTTGAAACTGAGAATTGGACAAAGCAATGGGGCCTGATGGGATTCACCCAGAATTCTAAAAAGAACTAAGGTAGAATTAAGCCAACATCACTGACTACTGTCTTTAACAAATCATGGGATGATGGGGTGGTACCTGAGGACTGGAGGAGGGCAGATGTGATTTCACATCCTTAAAAGTGAGAACAAGAGAGGCAGGAAACTACATGCCAGTTAGTTTGACCTCAGTGGTATGGAAAATAATTGAATCACTTCTGAAGGTAAAATTGTTGAGTTCTAGAGGTCAGTGGAGCACAGGACCAAAGGCAGCATAGTTTCACAGCAGAAGTTCATGTTAGACAAACCTAATAGATTTCTTTGACTGGGTGCCAAAGTAGTAGACCAGGAGGGGCTGTGGATATGGCCTACAAAGATTTTACAAGGCATTTGACACAGTCTCACAAAAAAGATTAATATAGCCAGCCTTGGAGTGGGTCCCAAGGTGATAGCCTGGATAAAAACTGGCTGGACAGCAGGATTCAAAGGGTAATAGTAAACAGAGTCCACAGTGAAGAAAGGAGGGTAACTAGGGTACTGCAGGGTTTGGTACTAGGAATGGTCCTCTTTGATGTCTTTATAAGTGACATTGGAGAGCGCCTGGATGGAAAAGCATGTCTCTTGCAGATGACATAAAGATCTGCAACAGGTTGATACACAAGTTGGGTGGAAAGGATGAAAGGACTTGGCAAGGTTGGAGGAATGATCAAACATATAGCAGCTCAGATTCAATGCAAAGAGGTGCAAGGTAATGCATCTGGGAAACAAAACCTGGGAAGAGTACACAATGGGGAGTGAGATAATAACAGCAACAAAAATGAAAGAGACCTAGGACTAATTATATTAGATGACCTAAAGATGGGCAAACAATGTGAGAGAAGGCAGTAAGGAGAGCTGGGGGATACTGGGATGCATATGGAGGCATCAACAGTAGAAAACAGGAAGTTGTTATCCTCTGTACAGACAGTTGGTGAGACCTCATCTGAGTACTGTGTGCTATTCTGGAGACCCCATATTTGCAAAGACATAGACAAAGTGGAGGCTGTTCAGAGGAGGCAACAAAATGGTGGGGGTCTGCACCAGAAGAGATGATGAGAGAGAGACTAAAGCAGCTTAATATATACCCTTGAGGAAAGAATGGAAGTGAGGACATGATAGAAACTTTCAAGCATCTTAAACGAATTAACAAAAGCACAACAAGGGTAGCATCTTTGCAAAAAGAGATGTACAAGAACAAGGGCACAATTTGAAGATAGAGGGAGGACAGCTCAGAGGTAATTTTAGAAAGTATTTTTTCACAGAGAGGGTTGTGGATGCATGGAACAGCCTTTCTAAGGAGGTTGTGGAGTCAGGAACAGTGGAAGAATTCAAGAACACATGGGACAGACATAAAGGCAATTCTAGTGGTGGGGTAGGAGGAAGTAAACTGTTGATTTACTAGAATCTGCAGCTTAACCATTAGGTAGGGACATAGGCAGACTAGATGGGACAAACGGTCCTTATCTGATGTCAAATATCATGTTTCTATGTTTCATCACTCCAGACAACGTGGTCCTCAGGCTCCCTGAGCCCAATCATTGATTGAGAGATGAGTAGTGCCAAATATCCAAGATAGTAAATCAGCCCTACCTCTTTCTGCTGTACTCACCAATCAGTTCTGGCTTACTAAATCAGCTGATCAGTATATAGTATGTAGAACAAGTGTGAGTGCGGCTGGGCATGAATGATCATCAATCAATCAATAACTTTATTTTACCAGGCATCAACATCATTGAGCAAGCTCATTTAAAATTGGTCCTGGACAAGAAACAAGAACATTACATACAGTACAATAAGTACATAAGTATACAGTAATTTTACAGGTTGAATACAGTAATTTTACAGGATGTACACAAAGTGGTCAGCAACAGCTAACCTGTCAATATTCCAAGATATGCAATTAAAGTATATGAACATGTGGAAAGATACTAAGTCTCAACTACCCCTCTGTTAGTCTGTTAGTAGACAGGATAGGAGAAGTAAAGCAGCTGTGGAGGGATGGAGGAGAGAGAAAGAAAAGAGCCAAGGTAGGTACAAGAGCATACTGGTTTCAGATTAATAGGGGAAAAAAGTATGGAGGGTCATCTTTGTCTGAAACCATTGCAGTTTCACTCAGGAAGGTAGTAACTAGCTTTTGAATGTGCTAGGCCTGAAGTGATGGCAGTTTTAATGTGCTACGCATGGAGTTCCATAGGGATGGAAGAGAGAAGTTGATTGCTGCCAAGTCATAGTTTGTATTCCCTCTAGGAATCTGAAAGCAAGCATAGAAGTGTCTTAGTCCATAAAACCCTTGGTGCACACAGTAAGCTAGATATGTATGAAGGGTACTTGTTTGAGAGTGCTCTGTGAAGCCAAAGAAGAGCATATCTTTTCCTCCTAACTGATAGAGACGGCCAACCCGATTTCTGGTTTAGTAGACAATGATGAGTATGTAAGGGTAGATTGTGAATAAATCTAAGGGTCCAGTGGTATAAGGTGTCAAGTTTACTGAGCAACGTTAGTGGACAATTAGAATACATGAAGTCAGCATAATCCAAAATTGGTAAGAAAGTAGATTGTACTAGCCTCTTTCTAGCATCTAGTGTTAGGAGATGTTTAAGCCTATAAAAATAGGCCCAACCGCTGCCTTAGTTTCTTTGAGATTTCATTTAGGTGGCATTAGAAGTTCAGTTTGTTGTCCAACCAGAATGCTAGGTATTTAAAGGTTTTGAGTAATTCTAGAGGTTCATCTAGGAGTGTTAGAATCCGAAAAAGTGGATGTCAATCCAAGGCCCAGCTTTTGTGCGAGAACCATAACTTTTGTTTTTGGCATTGAGAGTTTGTGTTTAATAAGATTATGCTGAAGCATAATAAAGTCATGTTGCAGCTTCTCCTGCGCCACATCTAAAGAGGGTTTACGGTATATAGTACAGTATCATCCATGAATAAGTGTATATTAGCTGCTTGCAGGTTAATGATATAAATTACCAAATAAGATAAGGTCTAATATGGAGCCTTGAGGAATGCCTTACAGAACGTTTTTGAGATGACAGGTCACCTGCAGCTTTGACTTGTTGTTGTAGTCTATTAGTGAGTAGTTAGTGAACCATTTGATTGCAAGTGTCAAGTCCAAAGCTGCTCAGAGCCGTAAGTACTATGTTGTGCTCCTCAGTATTGAAAGCTTTGCTAGGTCTAGGAAGAGAGCAACCACATATTTCTTAGTATCTGGTGCATTTGCCAATCTGTGGTTACTTTCACAAGTATTGATATTATACTGTGTTTAGCTCTACAGCCAGATTGTGCGGGTTTAATAAGTTATGTATATCCAAGTGTTCTTAATTGGGCATTAACAATTTTTCGAATAGTTTCCGACAGTGCAGGCAGTATAGATATAGGTTAATAATTGTTCAGATCGCATGGGTCTGCCGACTTGAATAGAGGTAGGTGATGAGAAGTTTTTCACAGCTGGGGAAGTTCTCTATCGATTAGTGACAAATTAAATAGATGTGTAATGGTATTCAAGTTTAAGAAAGTATGGCTCTAAGCTGTCTGCACCTGCGCTTTTTTAGTATCCAGTGTCAGTAGTAAGTCCTCAACCTGTTTAAAAGTGACTGTATTGAAGGTAAATACAGGAGAATACGGCATGTTAAGATTAGTAATGTTACTAAGGTCGACAGCAGGGTCACCCTGAGAGTAAGTTTACTAATGGGTGAGGTATCAATAGAAGTCCTGCACTGGCAAAGTGATCATTTAGCTCTCCAAGAATTTTGTCTCTGTCAGTAAGGGTATGCCCATTGGACAATATTTTGGCTGGCAGGGATGATTCTGTCGGGTTTCCTTCAACTTCTCTAAGTATGTTCCAGAATTTGGCAGCATTGTTTTTACTGGCTTCTAGATCAGCTTGGAAGTACCTGTTTTTTCTGACCTAGCTAATTTAGTGCAGGCATTTTTAGACATACGGAATGCTAACCAGTCTCAGTCAATTGTGATTTCCTCGCTCTCTTCCCCAGTAATCTTTGTCTCTAAGTGCCTTCATCAAAATAGAAGAGAACCACCCTGGGGATCTTTTCTTAGATCTAATCTGCTTTAGTGAGGCTTGTTTATTGATTAGTTTAGTTAGGAGGCTATGAAAGATATTGAATGCCTCACTAATAGGGAGGCTAGATAGAAGCTCTGTCATCTGATCCTGCTTTGGTCTTCCAGAAATTTGTTCTGTGAGAACTTGTTCATGCTTCTTCTCAGTATAAATTTTGTGGACTTGTTTAATTGCAGTGGGTGCCTAATACAGGCACTGGCATAGTGGTCACTGATATCGTTGAGAACACACCTGTATGTGAAATGTTGTGGAGCTTACTTACAAGCATAAGGTCCAGTAAAGAACTACGTTCTGGGAATTTTCTATTCAGTCTATTGTTTGTAAGAGTCATTTGTGCCAATCTCCAGAGGTGCAAAGGTCCATCAGGCTTTTAGAACTGTCATAATTCCAGTTCATGTTAAGGTCCCCTAGAAGGATACAATCTGTATCAGCAGAGGCAGCAATGTTTTAAGATGAGGAAGAAGGGCCATACCACCAGACAGAGGATGGTAGCAGGCTACAATAAGAAGCAATTTCTCCTTAGTAAGGGATAGTTTAAGGTCAGGCATTCAAATTCTTTGGGCTTTGTAGTAACATCTATGACCCCAGTACAAATTTGCTCTTAGCATTTATTAAGATCCCGTCCCCTCTAGTCTGTCTATCACAACGGTATGTATTGTAGCCCAGAATGTTATGGATTTATCTGGTAGTGATGGTTTTAGCAGGATTCCAAGATCATGAGGAAGTCAGGGGCTGCATGTATAACCCAGGTCTGTATCTGGTCCAGCCTTTTTCAGCAAGCTACTCACATTGATGTGTAGGAAGCTAATACCTTTATATCGGGGAGATTTGCAGAAGTTTCAAGGAGCAACTGGTCCTGGGTTTAGCCTCAACATTTCCTGAGCAGAGTAGAAGTAGTAGTAATTTTTTGAGGTATTGGCTTAGCCAGTTAAGAAATCTTTTGTAATGTCTTGTATTTGTATTTTGTACTTCAGTAAAAGGCTTTTAAATGGGTATTGTCGTAGGTAGGTAAAGATAATGCTTATGTAATACAGCCAATGAGGACAAAGGCTTTTGTAAGGTTTCTTGGTACTGTTTGGTTTAAGTGAGTAAAATCAAGAGGTAGACATCCCCATTCTTGATTGCCTTAGTGAACTAGAGGAAGTAGGTCCTTGTAATTATCCCTGCAGTTGTGTTTTGGGTTTTGATTAGTTTAGGAATTGGCAATATAAACAGTGCAAGAATTAGTACTGTATGGTAGCTTCATTGGGCATTAATGGAGTGAGGCATTTTTGGGGGTAAATGTCACAAATAGCAAGAATATACATTAGGGCATCAAGCCTCTAAGCACTCTCCTTTAATACAACTAAGCTCCAGGTACAATGGGCAAAACAATAGGTGTGGCTGGTCACAGAGCATCCAATCAGCCAGTAGTGGTAGGCTGGCTCAGTAAGGAAAGAGCATTTAATAGAGGCCAGGGTTGGGGCAGGTGGTCTGGGAAGAAAATTCACATCAGGTATAAGTGTGGGTGGCTGTGGCACAGAATCAAGCTGAAAGGAGTGATGAGTCTGTGGGGCCAATGGCAGGAAAAGCTCAAGGCAGCAGCCAATCGCTAGTGATCCCAGGAGTCCTTCTCCAATCAGGGCCTCACTATGATCCAGAGTTACTGATTAGGCTTATCCAGCACAGGAGGCTCCCTTGTGGGCAGGCGAGGCATGCTGCCGGCTGGTTACTCCAGCCATTGCCGGTTCAGGGCAGACAGTGGCCTGATCAAGGGCTCAGGAGCTGAAGAGAAAAACAGATTGGGGAGGTTTAGATATAAGGAAATGGGACAAAGGGACAGAAAAATTAAGTTAAGTCAATACAATCTGGAGGCAGGGGTGTGAAAGCAGCTTCTGCAAGTAAAACAATCATGATGGAAGGGTCAGGGCAGTAGCACCAGTAATAGGGACACTAGCAGTCTAAATGATCATATTGCTTAGCAATCACTACTACTGATGATATTGCTTTTCCCACTCATTCATGACCATTCATTCCTGGCCCCACTCATACTTGCTCTATGTAGTACATACTGATCAGTTGATTTGGTGAGTAGAGTAGGCTGGGAGCATGACAGAAGGAGGGAGGGCCAACTGACTATCATGGATATTTTGCACCATCCACCCCAGTCAATATTAAGCATGATAGGAGTGGACCCAAAAGGAGTGAGGAGTGAAAACAGTTATAACAATTAACAACTAAGGCACTTCTATCAATTGTGGTAGGGTAGTCAAACTAGGGAGGGATTAGGGTGTGACATAAAGATGATGTTGACTCTTACAGTACCAAAGTGTTAAGAGCTTGGTATCACTGGATGACTAAGCTGCTTTCATGAAGATTCACTGAACTTCCCAATAATGTTTTAACTTCTCAACTTTGCAAAGTTGCCAGTACTGCAAAATTCAACTTTTGACAGAAGGAGATGACAAGCAATCCATGTGTATAGTGGAGCAGCATGTTGGAGGTTCAGAATCCTTTGAGTTAATATGTAATTGATCATTTATAAGAGAAGTTATGTCTGGAGGCATGGAGACCAAATACCTAAGGTCATAGATCCCCAGAGACTTCCTCTGCAGTTTTTTTCTTTCCTATATGACAAAGGCCATGAAATAATAAAAACTGTGCACCATAAGATGGTCTGGATGATGGCACTTAGTGCCATTCCCTCTTAGGGAAATTATATGTCTTGCCTTCAGTTCTGAGCTAAAGTACAGTACAATGCACATTAAACTGTTTCCACCAAGCAGTTGCTTTTGCATTTCTGACTGAGTTGTGCAAGTGTTGCTGGATTCTGTATAAAGTCTTGCACAAACTGTTTCTAGAGAGTTGTAACTGTTTTGCCTTTGCATTGTGACTGGGCTTCAGGTACTTTCAAACTGAGTTGCAAAAACATTTTATAAACATTGCACCTGAGCTGGTTAAGCTGGTTAACTGTTGAATAACAATGCAATGCATTGCCAATTGTAAAACAATGCCAAACCAACTCATTGGTGTGACAGTTTAATACAACTTGAACTATATCTTTAGCCTAAGGGGACTTCATTCATCCAGCACTTCTAAAGGTGTAACCCTCCTTAAGAGAGTTCCTTGTCTTTATAGTGCCCCAAAAGGGCTGTATTCCTGTGAGGGGACCAACATCATGATCGGTCATATCATACTGTACATTTCATACACATTTTAATAATCTAGAGATCAAGCTAAACCTACAACAGTACTAAGCATTCTATTAAAACCAAGCATATGCTTACAAACCAACCTTCAACCCTAAATTCAGACCTACTAATGTCAGTTTGGACTTACCAATCATTCAATCATTAGGGTGGACACTGCTGAGGAAAATGTACAGAGACAGGGAAATCTAGAGGAGTGGTCAAGGGTATGGCAATTGGGCCTTAATGCAAAACTACAAAATCATGTACCTAGGGCACAGAAACCCAGAGGCAGAATAGCATGGGGGATAGGTATTGATGGTTACTAAACAGGAAGCAGACTTGGAAGTAATCATATCTGATGAGCTCAAGGTGTCAAGGCAATAGTAAGATCCATTGGGATGCTGGCATGCATAGAGGGAATAACAGCAGCAGAAGGGGAGGTGGTGTTGCCACTGTATAAGTCAGTGATGAGACCCCACCTGGAATACAGTTTCCAGTTTTGGGGACCACATGTCAAGAAGGACATAGACAGGGCAGAGTTTGTCCAGAGGAGGGTAACTAAAATGGTAAAGGAGCTGCATCAGAAGCCCTATAAGTAGAAACTAAGGAATCTCAAAATGTACACATTGGAAGAGAGGAAATAGGTGGGGATAAGATTAGAGACCTATAAATACCTCACAGAGTTTAGCCAGGTAGAGAATGGGAATATTTTTCAGAGGGAAGGTGCATAATAACAAGGTAGCTTGCAATGGAGCTGGAAGGAAGGAAAAATCAGGAGGGTGCAAGGAAGTACTTCCTCACTGAAAGAGTGGTGGATGGTTGGAACAGTCTTCCATAGGAAGTTGTAAGGGTGAAAATGGTGTTTGGCCTCAAGCATGCATTGGATAAAGACAGGAGAATTTTAGTCAGAAAATGGTGGGGGGCAACTAGAGGTCAAGCAGGGTCTACGGTGAAAGTATTGGCAGGAAAAGAGGCAGACTAGGTGGGCCAAGCTATCCTTATCTGTCTAAATATTCTATATTTTTATGTTTCTAGGATGTATAGTGTACATCCAGGGGCAATTAAGGGCCTTCATGGTGCCTTGAAAGTGTGGTAGTCTGTGAAATGTGGACAGACAGCATGAACCACTACATCCTATTTCGTAAGCATTCAAACTACTTACAGCTAATTCTCAACCTTCCAAAAGTGCCACACATTCTATTGTAAACCAAGCAGTCCATTACAAACCATCCTTTAGCACAAAGCTTGTATTTATTAAGATAAACATGTAGGTATCAATTATTCAATCTGTGTGCATTGCACAAACATCTCATATTCAGTCTCCCACAGAACCAGTGAACTGAAGGTTTCTGCCCTCAATGCACACACACATCCTTTTAAGTCATGAAAGAGCAGGGAATGTCATCAAGATCTGCCAGCATGAGGAAAATGATCTTCAGCATCATTGATCAGCTCCTGTAGATCAAGTGGTCTGTACAAGCTCAGTGTGTGATCCCTGTAAGAAACTGCTACATCATGTTATTGAAGTGCCAAACAGCCAAAGGAAGCCATGAATTGTCAGACGCCTCCTTTCTGGAGTGCTGTATTTCTGTTGGTTCATACGACTCTTCTTGGCATAGGCTCAACTCTTGTATAGGTTCTAACAAACCTGAAAATAAGTTTCAAATCATTGCCATTTTTTTATTGATTTGGAGAGGAAAGAAAGCATAATCATTTGCATATTTGTAAATTTTTTTCAACATACTATAACATGAACACTTGCTCACAGAATTTTACTAAAAGTACAAATTGGGAAGGGCCTGCCACAAATGGTACAGTATGCACACCAATTTCCAAGTCCCTGGGTGAAATAATGACTGAGCTATTGTAAAAGTAGCTGAAAATGGGGTTTAAAATGGAGTTTAAAATAAATATGCTTACTCAACACTAACTATAATGGGGCACAGGGTCACAATCAGGGTCACAATCCTCAAACAAAAAGTGTGGCATACAATGCTGCAAGCAAAATATCGAAAAAAATAGAAGGTGAGTGAAAATGCTCACCAGCACAAAATTCCGTAATGCCATACACACTAACAGGGCAACATAAGGACCCCACACCCCCGGACTTATTATAATCAACTCTGAGGGAGTGTGGACCTCGGGGATAGGGAGAAACTAAGGAGGGTGAAATTTCTTTAAATAAAAAAGAGGTCCAATACCAGGGCATGGGGAAACCAAACCCTGGTCCCCAGGTCTCCTTTACTCCAGGTGCTAGTGCCTTAGCCACTCCAGCACAGGATTGGCTTGACCAGGCACCACACTTGCAGCTACTTCAACCCTTTCCATCTGTGCAATAAGTGACAGGGGTAGTGGTAATTCCATAATGCTATAATACTCCTGTCACTGTACATGGTTTCATGATTTCTGCAGCATGGTTTTGCCGTACTCTTCTTGCAGTGACATCTTGACCTGGTACCTATAGTGGTGCTACCTACAGTAACCACTATGATGTATCACCATTCTGGCACATATCCCTTAGACCACAGTTCAGTACTGAACAGTCAAAGCCAATGTCATTGTGCTCACATTATCCTTCTAACTTTTTATACTGTAGGTTCTCCAGATCATGGCTTCATTGCTGGTTATTGCTCTTGTAACTATTTAGTCATGGTTATAAATTTTAGTAGAGCTGGACAGCTGGTCATGTGCATGGTTAAGACAGGTGAGTTAAGACTCAAACTTCTCCTTCCTGTATTTCAATTTGCTTTTGCTTTATAAACTTTTTGGTTTTACACCTAATGGACTCATACATGAAGGCCTCAGTATGTGAAATGGAGGTGTATACTGATTCACACAATATGCACCATGCCCCAACTGGACACACAGGGTCAGATTCTTTATCCACAGCTGTCCCTGAGTGCTGCTGCATAGTTCCGTGCAAGAGGTGAGGACAGCCAGAGAGACGGACCTGTAAGGACTACAGAGCTTCCATTTGTAAGTCTTGGTGAGTCCAAGTAGATCCTCTGCTCAGTGAGACCATAGGATCATGGGAAATATCTGTCTGTAGAAAGACTACTACATTTGCTAGTGCAGCTATGACATTTTACTATTTGTGATGATTGTGCCCTGCAGTCATCATCCTCTCCCCAGTCCTGTGAGGCATGGTGGAGTGATGTGGTTCATAGTTGCGGGGTAATGGCTACTTAGGATGCCTGTCAGGGGATGCAGACCATTCTGGCAGCCCTCTGGCTGTGTACAAAAAACCTTAACACTTGCCTGGTGGAACACAAAGGGAATTATGTGTGCTGCATTCTGCTGGCCCATTGCTGGCACACCCACTCACACGCCACGTCCTATCCTGACCCACTACACTTTACCTTGTCGAATCTTGCTCTCAGCTTCATCTTCATTTCCATTTGAAGCTGGTCTCTGAGCAGATATTTTGTTAAATTCTGGACTCAGTTCAGATTATTTTCTAGAGTTCACCCTAACTACTGAATCCTGTGTGTAGGGTTTTATAATCCTATTGTCTGAGCATAGGACTGTTGATACTCTTTCAAAACATACACTGTGGGTCACAAACTCTACAACACTCCCATACCTTACCTCATGGGTACTTTTTGACATGATAGGCTGAAGATTCACAGATTTGAAATCTGACCCCTAGCCACAGATCTTCTCAGGTATCTCCAGTTCTCTATGTGCATCAACTAAGCTACAGCACTCAATCCTAGCTCAAGATACATCTGCAAAATTACAATGTTTTCTGTACAATTCTTCTCTCAGGTAAGGAATAATTTGATGCCCTTTTCATAAATTGCTTCTCCATGCCATTCTTTGGCACTACTTTGGGCCTTTTACCTAATTTCCTAGTTCAACCTCTAAGCATTGCCTTACCCAGCTTCAGTTTCTGCTAACTGGGCCACTCTGTTTCCCTCTGAGAACAGGACTGCATTTGGGCATCATGGTTCCTATCACTACCTCTCAGAGCAACTTTCAAAATCATGTTATCAGAGTATAGAGCATAAGTGATGGTACAGTTCAAATTTTCTGTGCTAGTCCATTGTTTCTGCTTCCACAGCAGACCCCCTGCACAGCAGGAATGGTGTATAGTACAGCCTGAGTGTTCCTGCTGACACAATATAGCAGGATAGCATGGTGAGTCCTGTAATCATGATCCTTTGTTCAGTGGATCTTGGTTTGCCTTCTGACTCATGTTACAGCTCCCTAGAGTCCCTACTATAGAGACTGCATGCCTCAGTGTATGGCACCCCCATTTAATTCTCAGTTACCTACAAGGGTGGCCATGAATATTGGTGGCAATGGGCTAACTTACTCCCTTCTCTGGGCTTAATTTTAATTTATTTTATTTAGTTTTTGTTCACCGGTAAGTGCACTAGACAAATCCTATTTTCAGGCATGACCGGGGGAGGGGATATAGATGAATGCCAACTGACTTTGAAGCAGATTAAGCTGTTGGTGGTGTTTTTAGTGAATTACAAACAGCATACCTGGTTTTACTTAGCTGGCACCACCTTCCTGACCCAAATTGTGCTTAATGTGTATCAATAATGACTCGTTATTTGCACGCCCTCTTTGTGACATGGCTTTTCTTTTCATTGGTTTTCCAAACTCGGGATCTGTTCCTTGACCAGTCACTGCTATGACACCATGGCCAAGTGCACCAACACCCAGTTGTCATTTCTTGTTGTTCTGGGAGTTTTATGCAGCCAGATACGGAGATCCTTTTCTTTTCCAGCCACTATTTGACAGGGGTACTGTGGGGTAGTACATACCACCTTCATTCCTTCCTTAGCAGCCAGACATCTTTTATGATGTAAAGGCAGACCACCATATTGGCAGAATATTTTAATGCTATGGTCCCTCTGGAGTGGTGTTCTGTACCATGTGACCAAAAGTGTCTCATTATCAACTTCTGGTGACCATTTTGTCACACGCACGCACGGTCACTGACCACCGTATTGCTCTAAGACTGCCTCTATACAAGCTCATTTAGGATTAAAACAACATGCTTATCTGGCAGGCTATTAACTTGTTTGTAGCAAGCACCACCCCAGTATACACATCTGCTAAGGAGGGATAAATCATTTAAACCATTATGTTTATATCTACTAATCTCACTGTCCTTAATTCTAATATATATATATATACATTTTAGCAGAGTGACACCAGACATAAGTCTTATTCTCAAATAGCCCATCCCTCTTTGCTCTGTCACATGCAGGTGGCCATGGCTAAGATGAAATAGTGCAGAGTTGCAACATTCCCTCCTGCTGAGCCAGGAGGTGCCACTCTGCCCCTGTCTATGACCCAGATGGGCCTGGTCCTCCTCTCTGGAGACCCACATGGAACAGGAGAGAATGGAGGTAGATCCTGTAGAAAAGGAAAAGGAAAAGACACAGAACCCTGATCACACAAACATGCAGGCCAAGCATAATTTCTTCTTACATATGATGGAGAGAAAGGAGGTATGGCCAAAGCCATGCCCAACCCTCACATCCTGGCACCCATCAATCCACAAATGCAGAGGGCTCCCTGCCTAATACCTCCTAATCCCAACAACAAGGACAATCTAGGCAACTTGGATGAAGAACCCAACAACTCGGGAGTGATGGCAAAACTCCGGTCAGGGAGGCTATTCCCAGGAAGACTGTCAATTTATGATGACCAAACACTGCTCATATGATACAATACCTCACCTAGTGAGATTCATCAAGTTGACAGTGAGCTCTGAGCCTCCACCCCACCTCAAGAAGAAAAATAATACTCATACTTCAATCTGCAACAAAGTCCAACAACCACTTCCTCAAATGCAAGGCCATACAGGAGGTAATTGTGAAAGAATGGAAGCCTACGACCCAGCCAGAAACCCTGAAAGTTCATGGGAAATATCTACCCAATTCAGGACGATAAGTTAAAACTCAGGCGCACTGCCACCACTGTTAATCCACAAATAATGTTGCTACATAAATGGAGGATCTACCTGAGAGGCTACAGCCCTGCTGGAAGACCCAACTAGCAGGAAGTTGGATGACAAGTTAAAGAAAGTTTTGTACTGGCAAGGCTCCGCAGCAAGGGTAGCTACTACAGCGATACACAACAACCAGGGCCCAAATGACCTTATTTATTTATTTTATTTTATTTATGAATTTATTTACTGGGTAAGTGCACTGATCCATGGACCATTTTAGGGCATGACCTGGGCCTAAGGCACGAGTGAAGAAAATTACAATGAGTAAGTGGTACATACAATCAACAGACAGTGATATAAATAAATACATTTTGCAAGTAACTAATACAGAGGAATTTCACAACCAGTGAACAACGAGCAACACCAAAGAACCCCATTCAACACCCCCGTATAGTTGATATCATGCCTAACCAGTCAGGTAACATAAAGAGTACGTTAAAGGAGGAAGGATCAGGTCATTGCAGGAGGAGGGTGGTTGTGCTACCTAGTCAGGCAGTTACAATTGTCATGGGAGAGGAGCAGGATTTGAGGTTAAGTTTGAAGGAGAGGTGCATAGTTGAGGATTGAATGTTGATGGAAGCCCATTCCAGAGGGAAGGAAAGCTTCCAATAGAGCATTGCCACCCATCTTAGCAGACCTGGCTAGAGAACTAAACAAATCACTAAAGCCAAAACCCTGCAGACAGAACTAGCCCAACAGTCCTTACAACAATATAGAGATGATGACTGATACCCTAAAATTCAACTCTAGAATGGCAGCAGTAGCAAACATTGCTCCCATGGCCCTTGGGTTAAGGCTATGGGAGGCATGCACCGACTCTAATGCCTTTCTATTAAAACTCCCATTTTAAGGGTATCATTGTTTTGGCAATGCCTCAACCAGTTCTTGAAGGTGAAGGGAGAAGGAAAACTTCTGACAATGACAAGCCCCACAGTTCCTCTTACCTAAAATCAGTAAGAACAGAGGATTCAGAAGAAACTGGGCCAGTTTTCATGACCACGGGGAGAAAAAACTATGGCACTTACAACAGGGTCTTACTCAAACAATATGTCACCAAACCATTAACAGATACAGAGGCAGAGGCAGAGGCCAGTCTAGCTAGGGTAGATACAACTCTTTCTGAGGATGTAAACAGTCTTCCCAGTGACTACCATTTAAACACAGACAAGCCAGTGATATCCCCTTTCCCCATAGGGAATGATTACAGGACTCTCATACAGTGGAAAAGAATAACAAAAGATAAATTAGTGCTGGAGATCATAACCAGTGCTTACTCAATAGAATTTTCAGAATGACCAAGAAAAAACAGGCTAATCATCTCTGCTCTATCAAAGAAGAAAGTCGCCCAATAACAAGCACAACATGCTTTGCAACTACTATTACTACTACTACTACTACACAATAAGGACTCATATACAACCTAAATTACCCTCATAAGGTCAGACAATATATTGTCAGTGTCACGCCTCAAACAAGGAGGTATGAGGAGCAATTGGATACAAAAGGAAGCCTCCAAGGTGTTCAAAATTAACCAAAAAGAATTTATTATGCATATCAGCCATACACTTTACAGGAAAACTGAACACAATGGCTGATTGGCTAAATCAACAAGTCTATCCCAGGGAATGGCAACTGCATCCACAGACATTCCAAGAATTCTGCATCCAGTGGGGTATAGTCAAATGGACCTCATGGCTACAGCAACCAACACTAACTGGAGTACACTGTGCAGTTCTGGAGACCTTACCTATGTAAGGACATAGACAGGGTAGAGAAGGTTCAGAGGAGGCAACAAAGATGGTGCATGGATTGCATCACAAGTCCTATGAGGACAGGTTGAAGGCACTGAACATGTACTCCCTGGAGGAGAGGAGGGAGAGGGATATGATAGAGACATACAAGTATCTTACAGGGAGGAACAGGGTGCAGGAATGCACTATTTTTAAGCGAAAAGATGTTCCAGGACTAGAGGGCATGGGATGAAGTTGGAGGAGGAAGATTCAGAGAAAGCGTGAGGAAGAATTTCTTCACAGAAGGGGTGGTGGACAAGTGGAACACCCTGCCAGAGGAAGTGGTGGGGCTGAAACAATCATGGGATTTAGAATGCATGGGATAGACATAAAGGAATTCTGGAGGTCAGGGTAAGGGCAACAGACTTCCTGGAAAACATAAACTGAACTTACAAACTTAAATGGCAGACTGGTGGGCCATAGGCCCTTATCTGCCGACACTGTCTATGTATCTATGTATCAACATCTGAAGTTCTTTTCCACTGAGGGCAAACAATCATGCAGGACTGATGCAGTAACAGTGCCATAAAATTTCAGTAGGCAGATATTTTTCCACCTGTTGTGCTCATCCTGCAGGCTCTGTCCAAGATCAGAACAATAAGGTCAGCAGTGGTACTGATCATGTCATGCTGACCCCGGCATCCATGGTTCATGGCAGTCTTAGCAATGGCCATGGGCCAGTGGACACTACTCAGCAGCAAAAGTCCCACACAGAAACAGCAGCACTTCAATAAAAGCCAGAAGGGGTAAACAGCAGGAACTGCAGGCTTTAAAGGGCTTACTGGAGACACTGAGATCATTATTAAACCTGCAGACAAAGGAAGAAACATTGTCATTATGAACAGGGAGCATTATTGAAGGTGACAATGAAATTGCTAAATGACGTTAATAACTATAAAATTGCCAAGCAATCCAATAGCAACATTTATAGAAGAAATGTGTTTGTTACAGGAAGGTCTACAGCTAGGACAGATCACAGAAGATACATTTCAATTTTATGGTGTGACACACCCATTATCCTCACTTTTACATACAAGCCAAAATCCACAAGAATTTAAATGACCCACCAGGCAGGCTAATAGTTTCAGGGATTCTGTCACTTATAGATCACTTGTGTTCTTTTCTGACTTCCTTAAACAATGTGTTCATTTTTGCCATCATACCTACAGGATATTCATGATCTCCTGAGAAAACTTAAGGATTTTAATGGCAAAGGGTTTTCTAGAATGACAGTGGTCATGGAATCCTCTACACATCCATGTCATAAACATGACATTGAGGCGTCGGCCCACCGGTGAAGCAGTTGATTTCTGCTCTCAGCGCCCGGCAACCCTGGTTCAGGAATGGACCTGGGTCATCAGCCGGAGCCAGCTGAGGGAGAAGGATCGAGCATCCTTAGACTGCTCTCCTTCTCCGGTTCTCGGGGAGGTAGGTGTGTGTGATCAGTGTCGAGCCACACTCAGTGGAGGCTGGGTTGCCGCATGCACACCGACGCCTGCATCTCTTAGGGGTGGGCAGATGCTGCACATCATTGCACATCCCTGCCTCTGCTCACGGGACTAAAAAAAATAGGGCAGGCACATCTCTTGATGCCCTGCCCGGACCTCTCTTTGCTTCGATGTCAGCCCCTCAGACTAAATACTAGATTTGCAGCATTAGGCTGGTGCTACAACCCCGCTTTCTGGGGGTAAGCCAGGAGTAACAGGGGAGCACAGGTCATCATCAGGGGTGGAGGTCTGTGGGGTCCTCAGATCGGATAGTTCTGACAGCTAAGGAACCACCAAAAGCATAATAAATAAAAAAAAAAAAAAAGTGACATTGAGGCTTCCCTTGTTTCTCAGACAAATCCCCACTGCATGATAACATTCCCAGGATTTTATCAAAATGGCCCTGGAGTTTGTCTTGAGCCATAACATGTTTCAGTTTGATAAATAATACTATCTCCAGCTGTGTGGCACTGCCATGGGGCCTCATGGCCTCATCATATGCTAGCTTAACCTTCCTACTACCTGCCTTATACAGACTGTCCGCCAGAGGCCACGTGTAACCCTGAACAACCACATGCAAAGTACTACCAATTGCTTTACATGTCATGATGATAACCATACCTGTACCCATGCCTGCATCCACTGCTTTTCTTTACCATGCCTGTAACCATGTCTGTATCCACTATTTTTCTTTACTGAAACCACCTCATGGTGTGACTCACAATGCCTCAAATGTTCCTTATGTCCTTGTTCATTCTTATAACTTGTAATGTTATCCCGGTCATCCCTGAAAAAGGGACCTTCGGGCTCAGTGGGCCTACCCGTCACCAAAATTTAATAAATAAATAATTGAAAGGCTTTAGCCTGTTGTTCAATGGGGGGTAGCTCTCCCACATCCCCCTACTTAATCATTAGGCCTCCTCTCGCATTGCTCTAGCATTTCGTGGCGTATGCATGGCTGGCCAGCTGTGGGCTTCCTCCCTTCTTTCTCACCTTCTGTCTGTTTCCTCATATCTATTTCTCCATCCCCCCTCCATGTTTCTTCCCTCATTCTGCTCTCCTTCATTTCCTCTTCCCGGCCTTTTCTTCCCTGCACCATCTCTTTCCTCCTGTTTTCTTTTGGGGTCTTCTCCCAGGTAGGCCACCATGCTGCCTAGCTCGCCCCTTGCTTGCTCTTTCATTGTCCAGTTCTTCCACCACGTCTGCATTTCTGGATTTGTCTCTCCTCTACAGGTATCTTCCAGTCACTGCTCCCTGTTCCTTCTGTTTGGATCATCCAGCCACCCAACCTTACAGTCTGGCACTCAGTCCACTGCTCTCAATGTTTCCATTTCCTCTTGTGCTACCTTGTTCCAATGCACGCTATTGCATTACTTTCCTAGCTCACTACCCTAGACTGTCGGCCCACCTGCATCATGCCTGAACTGACAGCCTTCAGTCTCTGCTTTGTTCCCCACAATCTACTGTGAGCACCCCCACCTGCTCCTCCATATACTGGTCCATTACTGTTCATAACCCATCTCCAAGAAGCACAGAAACCAACTGTTTGAAACAGTCATTGGAAACCAGCATCCTGAACTATTTTGGCTCACTGATATACGTAACAGCCCCTTTTGCCCAGGTCGAGTGAGATAGTCCAAGCAATGTACAGCAGCAGAAAGGGGAAGACAGAGGTTCTTAAATGATGTAACTCACTAGCATATCTGAAAGCAGCATATGTATGATAATCTATTCAATGACCGAGTGCTTTGTAGCACTTATCACACAGAAAGGGTGGTGGATGCATGGAAAGGCCTACCTCAGGAAGTTGTGGTTATGAATACAGTGCTGGGCTTCAAACAGGCATGGGATAGGCATAAAGGAGCAATACAGATGAGTATGAATAGATAGGCCACTGACAGAGCAAAGGCCGATGGCACATTTATAAGGCAGAAAAAGTAATGGGCAGACTGGATGGGCCTTTGGTCCTTATCTGCCATCAACGTCAACTTCTATCACTGCTCCAGCTAATTAGAATCATCATATTATGTTCACCAGGAAGACATTTTATAATACTCAGTGCTTGACACAGTATCTGGAATCACTTATCTCATGCATCCTCACTTCCTGCCCCTGCAACAGCATTTGTCTGGAAAATTATGTGGCTTATAATATGCCCCTCCATTTCTTCAATTTGTCAATGCCCTCTATCTCATTTTTCACGTGAACTTGTCCTCACGTGGATTGTGTTTATTACCTCAATAGAAGTCCACAGGGCTGTAGTTCTGAATAAACATAGAAACATAGATTTTGACGCAGATAAGGACCGCTTGGCCCACCCAGTCTGCCCATTTCCTACCTAATGGATAAGCTGCAGATCCTAGTTAACCAGCAGCCTACTTCTTCCTACCCCACCCCTAGAATTGCCTTATGACTGTCCCATGCATGCTTGAATTCCACCACTGTTTTTGAGTTGCACAACCTCTCGAAGGCGTCTCCATGCATCCACAACCCTCCGTGAAAAATACTTCCTTAAATTACCTCTGAGCCGCCCCCTTTTATCTTCAAATTGTGCCCCTTGTTCTAATCACACCTCTATTTTTGAAAGATGCTACTCTTGGACTTTGTTGATTTCCTTGAGGTACTTGAAAGTTTCTATCATGTTCCCCTCTCCCTCCTTTCCTCGAGGCTATACATATTAAGCTCCTTAAGTTTCTCTTCATATGTCTTCCTGTGGACCCTGCACCATTTTAGTTGCCCTCCTCTGGACAGCTTCCATCCTGTCTATGTCTTTGTGGAGATTGGGTCTCAGAACTGCATGCAGTACTCAGATGGGGTCTCACCAACTGTCTGTACAGAGGGATAATAACTTCCTGTTTTCTATTGGTGATGCCTCTACCTATGCATCCCGGTATCCCCAGCCCTCCTTGCTGCCCTCTCACATTGCTTGCCCACCTTTAGGTCATCTGATATGACTACCCCAGGTCCCTTTCCATTTTGTTGTTGTTAGTATCTCACCCCCATTGTATACTCTTCCCTGGGTTTTGTTTCCCAGGTGTTACCTTGCACTTCTTAGCATTGAATCTAAGCTGCCATACATATTATTCCATGCCATAATATTTCTTCCATACACCATAGTGATGCTGGACTTCATGAGGTCCACAACTCGAACATTCTTTACTCTATACCATGATGATTGCTGACCATGTGGGGTTCTGTCATCTCAGATATACCTACTCTTTACAATGGCAAGGTGAACCACGTGGGGTCTCACCTTCCCAGTCCTGCATTTCTCAGCGGTACATCAATGGTGGACCACATTGGGTCCTGCCATCTCTGTCCGCATTACTCAATGGAAATCATTGCACTGCCCAGATATGGCAATGGTGGACCACGTGGGGTCCCGTCACCCCTATCATGCACTATTGCTTTCCATGGTGGAGGTGAACCATGTGGGTCTCGCCTTCCCAGTCTTGCACTCTCAGTGATTCAGCAATGGCAGATCATGTGGGGTCTTGTGATCTCTATCATGCACTACTCGATGGAAGTCATTGTATTGCTCAGATACAGTGATGGCAGACACATGGGGTCCCACCATCCCTATCATGCTGTATTCCTCACCATGGTGAAAGCAAACCACGTGGGGTCTCACCTTCCCATTACCCACTGCTCAGTGGGACAATGGAGTACCACCTATTCTTTCATGACAACTCCTGCAATGGCGATGCTCGACCATGGAGCATCCCATCATTCCACTCAACATCTAGTCAAAGAGATTCAACTCATTACTCCATCTAATCCCCTTTACTGCAGATTGGCTTACTGGTCTCGGCCCTTCTTACTTGGGAATATGCTAATACTATGACAACAGATTGCAGGGTTCCTGCATCCGTATCTTATTCAGGCTATTCTACAGCAATGGCAGACCACATGGCATCCCTCATTCCGCTCATACTCTACTCCATACCACTGGGATGGCGAACCACGTGGGGTCTTGCCATCCCAATCATATCCTACTCAGTGGTAAGGCGATGGCGGGCCATGTGAGTCCCTTCATCTCAAACATAGATGCCATATTAAAGGTCCCTTCCATAACTCAAAAGATTTTCCTAATCACTTCAGGAATATATACGTGGGGGTAACACCTTCTTTACTTGGACTGCAAGCGACTCCGCTCACGATGGTACCCCCTTAACATGGGGATCTTTTTATTCTATAGTGATGGATGACCACATGTGGTCCTGCATCCCTCTTCTACATCCGCTTCAAAAGCCTTCCTTGTATTCCTTGTTTTCCAGTCCAACTTCCGTGACCCTCGCTTTATTTGAACTATGCAGTAGGACAGCCATTGTGGACTTATTTTGAATTGTTTCATTCAGCGATTCAGGACATGCAGGTACATCCCGCTACCCTTCTCAATGCACCTTTGTGGGGCCCTCCTTTCTCAACTGCATTCATCATATTACAGTGTTCAGTGGACTTTTCCCCTCACCTCAGAGTCATCATTCTCTGACAATAGTGAATCCATGTTGGGGTCACACCATCCCAACAGGTCATATTGCCCCTCAAAGAAGGGGCTATCCTCTATACAAACTTACTTCTAAGAGCCAACTATCATCATCAATTCATTAATTTCTTCTGTTACAATCTACCATCTTCCATTCCAGTTCCAGTGACTAACAGCTCGTGACAATGGCAGACCATGTGGGGTCCCGCCATCCCATTAACGCATGCCCCACAGTGGGCTTTACTGGTACTTTCATGTCATTCAGTCAGCCTCATTGTGACTCTCATCCTTCACAACTTGCATTATTCTATACTTCTTCAATAATGGACCATGTGGGTCCCGCCATCCCAGCAAAGGTTATCTCCTTTCTGTCTTGGATTATGTCATAATACAGTGATGGCAAACCTGCAACAGGTTCCAGCCATCCCAACAAACAGATCCACTACAGAGCACTATCTATTACTCAAAGGCTGTGTTATGGAAGTACAACAGTCATCCAACTCAGACTCGAATAATCATTGTCACAGCATCTGGACATCATTCCAAGTTGGATATTCCATCGCTCAAACCTTCATCTGCAACGTCGACTTCCTGCTCATCTCAGTCATGAACAGGACTCCTCGACCAGCAACATCAGTCTGAACTCCTGGACATTAACCATACCTAAACTTAAGTGCCATTTAGGATTATTCTCCTCTTAGTATGCCCAGAAGATGGGCAGGTCAGTAGCCATGGGTTCTTGGAGGTTCCCCTAAAGGTGTTCCCTCTCCTGTTTGCTACTGAACACACTCTCCAGAGTTGGAAGAGATAGTCACTTTGCTATTTCTATTTGGGCCTTAAGTGTACACCTACCCACTATCCTACAGGGTGGGATGTGGAGATGTGCCAAAGCTCATGTCTCACACCAAGCATATATCAGTGAACTCATACATATACACAAGCACCAAGCTATGTGCTGCATATTGAATTGAAGGCTTTTAGCCTGCTGTTCAATTGGGGAGTAGCTCCTCCATCTTCCCTACTTAATCAGCAGGCAGCCTCTCGCTCTGCTTCGAGTGTTTCGGTGGTGCCTCCATCCTCCCCTGCCTCCTCCTTCTCCTGCACTCCTGTCTCACCCTCTCCACTGGGCCCTAAATCTACACCTACCCACTGTCCTACAGAGGGTAGGATGCAGAGAAGTGCCAAAGCTCATGTCCTAAACACCAAGCATATACCAGCAGTTCATACATGTACACAAGCACCAAGCTATGTACCACACATTGAATCTATTTTGGGGTATTGAGATGAAATACTTATTCGTAATCAAGACATAAACCCCTCTTTTCAGGAATTTGAGATACTGGCATAGGTTTACTGATGATTGTGTCAGTATATGGAAGGTCACAGAAAATGAAGTACAGAAATTCATTAAATTGCTGAATGTAAATGATGTAAACCTTAGATTTGCAGCCAATATAGATCCTGTCACAGTTTATTTCTTAGACATCAAACTAATTGGTGACACTGAGAGAGGTCAAATTGACACAAAAGGATACAGAAATGAGACTGCAACAAATAGTTTACAGAGGTTTGATAGCTCACACCCAATTATCTTGAAAAAAATTCCTGTAGTCAGATCCTCTGTATTTGGAGAAACTGCTCAAATATGAATGCTAAAGAACAGTCAGAAGAACTCAAATCATGATTCTGAAAAGAGGTTATGAGGGGAATCTAGACAGCATTCATGGTAAGGTTAGACATTTAGAGGATTCCCTAAACAACCAGAAAGAACCACATGTGAATCGATTAACAATGGGGCTCCCATCACCTTCTCCACAGAGTACAATGCACTATCTTGACAGATTGGAAATATTGTCTGGTGAAATTGGCACATCCTTCATAGTGATGAATTGGTGGGGTCAATGTGGGAGTGACTTCAGAGTTACTTTCAAAAAGCTCAAGTATAAAGGAGTAATTGGTACACAGTCAATTTTCCATTAGTGGAGGGACTAGAACTTGCTGGCTTTCAAAACAACTTAAGGGATTTTTCAGTGCAAAGAATGCAATAATTGTAAACATTAGGTACATGGTAAGAATTTTGGAACAACAATGCCACTTTTGAGATGATTATTACAGACTTCATAACATGTACAACCAATCATGTGACATATGTGCTCTGGTGCCCTTTGGCATCTGTTATGTGGGATGACTGTCATGATGTGAAAAGATACAATCCAGGAACCAGTAAGATCAACTGTAAACAAAAATGTTGATAGGTAGGCACTTTGTAAAAACACAACAGGAATCCAGGTTTAGTCAAATTCATGGGTCTGGAGTATGTCAGGACTCCAAGGAGAGTAGGTATCAGATTTAATCTACTCAGAAGGGAGAGATATTGAATAAATAAACTACAAGTGTTGAATCAAAAGTACTTAATGAATATTGGGATTTAAAACTGTTAGTGGATTTGTGAGACTACTGGCAACTCAATGTTTCCTTGATTTTCAACATCTGTTTGCCTCTCTTCCTCAAAATCCTCCACAACCATTCCCCCAAACCTCCTTTTCTCTTGTCTTTCACATCTCCCACTTTACCTCATTTGTTTCTCACAAAACCCATCCCCTCTGTAACACTTTTCATTCCTTAGTTTTTGTTAAATGCATAACAATGTGCAGTTCTTCTTTACTGAATATATGTTCAGATGTTGGGTGGTTGATGACATTATTGCACCTATATGGCTTAAATTATCTTTTCATGATTTTGATTTTTTTTTATATTCACAGGTCCATTTACCAGCCTCCAATTTCAAGAAGTGTCCGTCATGAAAACCTTAATGACAAGCAATTGAATTCTGCAGATCACCAGAGAATTGGATGTGGTTACTCAGTGGTCGATCACAAGGCATTAGCTTTCATTTTGTCTGTGGTATTGACTATACTTTTGGTACTCTAAATAAATTATGCTGTATTGTACATATAACCCTGTGCATAAAATGAACTAACTGGCTTGCTTGTTGTAAGAAATTATTTGTTTGTGTTACAATTATGTTCATCACTGGTGTCAGGTTTATTCATGAATTAATGCGTGCACTTGTTTTAAATGTTTATTTGCAGTAATTGATTATTTGACAAGGTGGCCATTAAAAGTGTTGGATAATGTGGTAGTCTCCACCTCCTGACAAAGCCATTCTGGTGAAGTGCTGGGGTAGAGTGATCCTTTTGTGTGTTTGTCAGTACTTGTCCATTTTAATGTTCATGCAATAAAGTGATCAAGTACATGTCCTGCTTGACAGTGCTTTTATGCAAGGAGTGCATTAGCTTTGGATAGACACTACCCACTAGACCACCAGAATAGACCTACTGAAACACGGTCCAATATTCCACCTCAACCTACACAGCCTCCATCTAACAGCCTGGCTCCTGGAAGGGAGGGACTGTTAAAATGAGGTTACCACCCCTCCATGATACTGTACAATCCAGAGAGGTATCCACCAGTTGCACATATAGAAGACATTGGTACTTCTTGGGAGGTCACGTATGTGCCACTAGAGTGAGCAGCTCCTCCAGCAGCTCTGATCCTCATCTCTCCAATTCATTTATTTTATATATATTTTCTGGCTTTACTTTGTTTTTTTTTTTAAGTTTGTTTGAGTTTCTAATTGCTATAGTAGAAAGTATGTACTTCTATTTTTGTATTTATGGAAGCAGATATGAAGCAGGGGAATGTGCATCATTCCCCACCGTCCACTCCAGAATGGGAGAAGGCAACAAAGCATAGCAATCCACAGAACTGGCCACTGATGGTACGGCTGAACCCTCCTTAGCTCTAACAGAGGCCTGATTTTTGCAGGAATTTACTCTGCTGAAGGAAGCCCTGCAGAGTATTTCTTCGAGCTAAAAAATATGAAGTCCACAATGGCTACACTGACTACACGGGTAGGGGATGTTGAATCCCATGTCAGCTCTCTGGATGACTGGTAGGCACAGATGGAGCCAGAGACTGCACGCCTCAGGCAGCATCTCCACAAGATGTAAGAGAAGTTTGAAGATCTTGAGAGACGAGTTGCCAGAATAACCTAGTAATTACTGGGCTTCCTGAAGGTTCCAAACCTAGTTGACTGTTTTGTTCATTCAAAATTTCTGGAGAAAGCGGTGGTCCCATCACCAAATGGTCAACAGTTCATAGTAGAATGTGCCCAATGTGTCCATCATGCCCTAAGGCCAGTTCATCCTCCGTCCTCATTGCCTTGTCCCTTATAATTAAGCTGCTGAACTTCTTCGATAAGACCCATATCCTTTCTGAGATGAAGAACTCAACAAGCATTACTTGGGATGGTCATAAAATCCATATCATCCAGGATTTACTTAAATTGGTCCGGCTTAAAAAGGCAGCTTATGGCCCTGCAATATCCAAGTTGATTGCTACCCAAGTACGCTTTAAAATTATCCTCCTACACACAATAGGCTGCTTAATTTATCCCACAGTTTCCCATGGCTCTGATCCTCCAGATTTGACTGAAGATCCGATATTGAAGGATAATCCTGCTCCACCAATCGACCAAAGATCCCACTTCGAATTTTACTTCTGCTTGTGTTTACATCTGCAGCTGCTCTTTTTGATTCAGTAGAGGTTTCTGTGTCAATGGTCCAGCCTGCTTTGACTTGATGCCAACTCTACATTTTACTTGTGGACTATTGCAGCCAGAGCTTTGTATGTTTCTTACCTTTTTTTACTTTATATGGGACATTATACCAGTTAATTGCCCTAGTTTCTCCAGTGGTACAGTGTTAGTTTGATTCGATAGATTTTTATCGAAGTTCTCTGCATTTTGGCTTACTTCTATTTGGATTCAGTTGTTCCAGTTAATCTGATCAATATGTCAGCTGTTTACAGTAAGGGCTATGTTTATAGTATTTATAACTATTTTATTCTTTGATTAATGTTATGTGGGATAATAGTCTCAGCTATTCCTGGACTCATTTCCTACATTGCTGTTGATAGATTTGCCTCCTAATATCTTCTGCAGATGTGCTTATTTTTTCAACTTTTGACACATTTGTTTTTCTTACCTTTTGTTATTATTATTATAGTACATGGCAGAATGCGATTGTATATGGAAATCCATACACATGAAAAAGTTATTCTGCTGCAGTAGTGATGTATACTAATGCAGAATGACTTTCATTCTGCATTAGTAGGCAGGTCACAATACAACTGCCCTGAACAGCGCTGTTCATTAGATAGGGGCGGTCAATGAGCTGGGTTGCTTGAGCCGACTCCACGGTGGCAAAATGAGAAAAAATAGTCCTGTGGCAAGGACTTATTTTGGTGAAAAACTAAAATAAGCATACTTCATTTTGGGGCCATACACTATATGGAAAAGTGTATGGGTGCCCTATCATGCAACCCGCTATTCTAATACCTTGTGATTTCCATAGCGATAGGGACCCTCTCGAGCTTCACTCTTGAGGTCCTCATTGTCAGTAGAAACCACACGATATTAGAATAATGGTTGTGTATGGCTTCACACACTATCATATATATTATTAGGAGCTGGAAGGAAAAGTATGCTCTTTGCAGATGACACAAAGATCTGCAACAGGACTGATACACAAGGGGGTGCAAATAATAATAATCATTTTAGTTATAAAGCGCCTTTCAACGTATCAAGGTGCTGAACTTATTAAAACCATAATTTCAGATACAAATCAATAATACATATAAATAAAATCATACCATAATAACATAAAATATTAAAATCAAATAATAAGCTATAATATAGAATCTTAGCACAATGAAAATTAACTTAATCATCCAGGAAGGACATTTGCCACAAGTAAGTTTTCAGATTCTTCTTAAATACCTCCATGGAGGTGCACTCCATAACCGGCATGGTAGAGAATTCCAAAGAGTGGGTGCAGCATGAGAAAATGCTCTGCTGCCAGAAGATTTTAAACTCACCCTTGGAATCTCTAACAACCCCTCATCAAGCCGAGTGGATAAATCAGCCAGGGCAGTAAGACACCAGAAGTTCTTTTAGATAGGTCAGACCCTGATTGTGAAGGGCTTTGAAAGTCAGTAAAATGACTTAAAGGTTATCCGCCACCATATAGGAAGCCAGTGCAGTTGTGCAGCACCAGGGTAATATGACAGGACCCACTTGTCCCAGTCAGAACCCGGCTGCAGCATTCTGCACCAGCTGTAGGCAATGGATTTCAACCCCCAGAAAGCCCAAACTATACGGCATTGCAGTAGTCCTAGTGCGAGGACACAAAGGCGTGGCCAGCGCTGGCAAAGAGTCAGACGAACAAGGTGCCTAACCCTGGCAATATTCCAAAGATGGTAAAAGGAAGTCCTGACAATGGCCGACACTTGAGATTGTAGGGTCAGCCTGTTGTCTGGGACAATCCCAAGGCTATGCACCCATTCAAAGGTTGGAAGTGACACGCCACCAAGAAAAATTTCAGAGGTGTGCCATCATGCTGAGAGATCAAGGAGAACCAGAACAGAATGTCTGTTCTGATCCCTCACCCTCAGAAGATCATGAAGCACCGAACATGCGACCTCTCTATCTGACCACCCGGTCCACAACCAAAACCTCTGTCTTCTCTAAGTTCAACTTTAAGCAACTAGAATCCATCCAACCTTGAATTTCTTCCAGACAGCTGTTAAACACCACGAGAGCTCCATCCTGGTCAGGTGTAAAGACAGGTATAGCTGGGTATCATCTGCATAGCAGTGAAATCTCAGCCCATACCATCTTATAATGTCTCTGAGGGGCAGCATGTACACTGCAAATAACATGGGTGACAGCACAGAACCCTGAGGCACTACATAACAAAGAAGTTGGGCCAGAGAAAAAACCTCCGACACAACTCTTTGTGATCTCCCAGTGAGGAATGAGGGAACCATTGTAAAACAGTTCCCGGCATTCCACAAATTCACCTCAGGTGTGCTATCAACACCAGGTGATCAACAGTGTCAAAAGCTGATAAGAGATCAAGGCGAAACCAGAACGGAACGCCTCTTCTGATCCCTCGCCTCAGAAGATCAATAAGACACCGAACCAGCACAGTCTCTGTGCTATGTCTTTACTTAAAACCAGATTAGAAGGATTTGTAGATATTATGGGTGGTTAAATGGTCTTCTAATTGGTTGCCACTATCTTCTCAATAACCTTCCCAATAAAGGGAAGGTTAGAGATAGGTCTGTAGTTTAAGAAACAGTCTGGGTCCAAGGTAGTTTTTCAAGAGAGGTGTCACCACCGCCTCTTTCAGGGAGCTAGCAAATTCACCTGACTCCAAGGAGCACCAGACTATTTGTACCAGGACTGGACTGATAATATCTGAACAACCCAAAATTAGGGAGTCGGTCCAGGGTCCAAACTACAGCTTGTGGGATGCATACTATGGATAATCCTCATAATATCCACAAACTCAGGTTGACAAAAGGAACTCCAAGAGAACTGAGGTACTGTGAGCTCACACTGTTCTCGACGTCACCTTTAGAGATTGCTGGGCACAAGTCCGCCTGCTGTCAGCCACTTTAGTTGCAAAGTAACAAGCTAGCTCCTCACACCTCTAATTGCGCAAAGTCTTTTTGAACTTGCAGACAGGCTGGGTTGTACAGTCTGTGTACAGTCTGAAACAGCTGAGCCAGTCAATTCTGAGCAACTGCAATCTCCTGGACAGGAATTTTGCCTTCTTATAGGACGGCAGATTGATAGAATAATATTCCATCAATCTAAAGCGGTCGGCTTCAAGGGTGGACTTGTGCCAACAACACTCTAACCTTCGCCCCTGTCTCCTCATCTCCCTCAGTGTCCCATCAAACCAAGGGGACCAGGGGTGAAGGATAGGGGGCACTCATGAACAGGAGCAATAAGATCCAGGGCAGCCATAATGGCCACATTATAGGCCGACACCAGCGTCTCTGGTTACTGCTTGCCAACACAGGGATGATAGGTCAAGACTGCCGCAAGACCTTGTGAAGTACTATTTCATAATGGCATGTACCTGACCATCTCCACAGGGAAGGCCTTTCAGGGGGTGCAAAAATGCAAAGGATGAGAAGGGACTTGGTAAGGTTGAAGAAATGGTCAAAAGCATGGCAGCTTAGATTCAATGCAAGGAAGTGCAAAGTAATGCACCTGGGAAACAAAAGCCCGGGAAGAGTACACAATTGGGAGGGGAATTAACAACAACAAAATGGAAAGGGACTTGGGGTAGTCATATCAGATGACCTAAAGGTAAGCAAGCAATGCGAAAGGCAGTAAAGATGGCAGGGGGATACTAGGATGTAGAGGAAGAGGCATCACCAGAAGAAAACAAGAAGTTGTTATCCTCTTTACAGACAGCTGGTGAGACATCATCTAGAGTACTGCATCCAGGTATTGAGCTATCTCCACAAGGACATAGGCAGGATGGAGGCAGTCCAAAGGAGGGCAACTAAAATAGTGCAGGGTCTGCAACAGAAACCTTATGGAGAGACTAAAGAAGCTTAATACGTATACCCTTAAGTAAAGGAGGGAGAGGGGAAAATGATAGAAACTTTAAAGTACCTCAAGGAATCAACAAAGTCCAAGAGGGTAGCATCTTTCAGAAAAGTGATGTGCAAGAATAAGGGACACAATTTGAAGATGGAGGGGGATGGCTCAAAGGCAATGTGAGGAAGTATTTTTCACAGAGAGGGTGGTGGATGCATGGAATGGCCTTCCTGAGGAGGACATGGGCCAAACCGTGGGGAATTCAAGAATGCATGGGACAGACATAAGGCTGTTCTGGTTTGGGGTAGGAAGAAGAAGGATGTTGGTTAACTAGGCTCTGCAGCTTATCCAATGGGTAGGAAAATGGGCAGACTGGGTGAGCCAAGCGGTCCTTATCTGCCATCATAGTCTATGTTTCTATTACCCTTTAGGGAGGACTTCATTATGGGAGGGCAAGGTCCCTTGTAATTTTTCTCCTTTAATTACACAGCTGGCCTGACATAGGCTCCCATCCATAATTCTGTGGATCCTTTACTGCAATCCCTTAATACTTTTCCTGGAATTATGGTCACCTTGCTGCAGACATGTGGGGTCTTTCTTCAAGAGCAGGGCTTAAGAGCTCAAGTGCTATTGAGTTTTCTGGATTATGCCTCCCCGCTACTTGCCACGCAGGGAATTTTGGGAATGTAGTCCTCTGGGCATCAAAATGCTAGGCTTTATTTGCTATAAGGCAATTCTAGGGGTGGGGTAGAAGAAGTAGGCTGTTGGTTAACTGGGATCTGCAGCTTATCCATTAGGTAGTAAATGGGCAGTCTGGGTGGGCAAAGCAGTCCTTATATGCCGTCAAATTCTATGTTCCTATGTTTCTATGTTATTGGTTTCAGATGTGGTCCAGTTGAATAGAATGTCATTTTTGTAATTGCATGTGGGACTGACCAATCTTTGGGTCTCGTAATGCCTTACAGGTGCAGGATTATAGTTATGGTCCTGTAGCTCCCCTTGGACAGAACTGTCTTTAGATATTGGTCTATATGGTCTCTCCCATGCTCCTTAATCACCTAGGACTCAGAATCAGTATGGGAGTCCCAAGTACAGGTTCTCCTCTGAGGTAGTCTAGAAGTTAATTTACCTTTAGAGACTTGGTCCGACAACCTGCATCCTGACAGCTTAGACATGGTGGACCTAGGTCTGGTCTTTGTACCTCATTTTCCAGCTTTGGAACCTGGATGGAATCTGGCCTAGTCATTTGCCATGTCTTGTTTTTAAGGTCTGGAGATGGGGGTTCTCACCCTAGGGGTTAATGGGCAAGGGTTTAAGAGGCAAGTCCTCAAGATGCTAGTCAATTCTCTTAAAGTTACTGGGCTACTCTAGTGCTGGCATTGTGCCACTGTATTTCTGGGCTATACATTTAATTTGATATATGAGCAGGGTCTTTATATAATTATATATATATATATATATATATATATATATATATATATATATATATATGTGTGTGTGTGTATTAGAGGCAAGAAACTCCATTTAATGCATCAGTTAGGGTTGTTCCACTGTGACAAAAGTGAGGAAATTCGGTGTTAGGGGTAAGCCCCTCTTGGACCCTCCAGCCCAGCCCCCAACCAGCATCAGGGCGCTGTTGGGGTCATCAGCCCTAACTTCACCCCATCACATGTGTAAGGAAGCTGAGGAATAGGAGAATGGGGTGAGAGTTAGGGACCAAAAACCCAACGCGCACCCCAATGCCAGTTGGGGGGTGGGCTGGAGGGTTCCAAGAGGGGGCTTTAGCCATAACACTGAATTTCCTCACTTTGTCACTGTGGAACAACCCTAACTGATGCATTAAACAGAGTTTTTGCCTCTAACTCCTTCTTTTGAGAATGATGATGACAAATAGTGAAAGTAATGCTCCCACCATGTGATGTCTTGTGACATAGTAACAGAAACAGCAACGCAAATAGAAGCACCAACAGGGTGCACATGGTAACATAAATGTAAATGGAAAGGAACATTAATAGAAACATAGTGCAAAGTTACTAGTGAACAGTGATGCAAACGGACATTGAAGCGTATCGAAAACACATTAGGTAATACTTAACAGTGATGGTAGCAGTATTTTAAATGGAAATAATAAGAGTCACAGCAAAACAGCGCAAAGGGAACAGAAACAGAAATGCGAACGAGACGCACTCGTAAATGCAAACTGTAACATGCATGGCATGGTACCGTAATTGTAAATGCAAATGGTAAAGTTAACATGAAGAATAACACCAAAGGAAACAGAAATGGAAATCGGAACAGAAGCGTATGGAAATGCGAACCAAAACACTCCGGGCACAATACCACAATTGTAAATGAAAATGGTAACAGTAACAGCAAAAGTAACAGCAAAGGAAACACAAGCATATGGAAACACAAACCGTAATGCACACATGCACAGTAATGCAATTGCAAATGCAAATGGTAACAGTAACAGCAAATGAAAGGGCTGCCAGAAATGCAAACAATACGACGGTGAGCGCAATCAAAAATGCAAATAGAAACAGTAGTGGAACGCAAATGGTAATAGTAACAAAACGCAAGCTCAAATGACAACGCAAAGGGTAATGCACACGGTGGCATACACGGGAACGGTAACGCAAAACAGGAGATAAACACAAGTGGAAACAGTAACTGTATCAGTATCAGTATCAGAAGTGTATGCCCTATTTTTGCCAAACAGGTGCGTAGAGAAACACAGAGTGTACAAAGAATGTATGCATTGTAATGGGCATCAAGCTTAAAATGAGCATTGAAGTACTTAATTGCTAATATCTCAGCAACCACACGACATAGAAAAATGTAAATTTCACAAAAATCATTATTTTCCTGGCTAGGTTTTGTTATCGCATAGCGATTCACAAAATAAAATCTGTATCTTACATTGTTTTTGAGATACGAGCCCCAAAAGGTGCGGATTATGCCACCATGTTAGTCTATGGGGAAAATGCCAACTTCAGAGTATCATAACTTTGTAGCCATGCAATATTGTTTCACCAAACCACCAAAGGCACATCTGTGAGATGTTGGCTGCATCCCCTCAAATTTCGACTCAAAAAACCAAGCCGTTCTTTTGCAGCTGGGTGGCAAATAACTGCTGTCATTTTAGCCATAGTCTGAAAAAGTAATTAATAGTGATTTGCGACAGCTTTTAAATAACATTCACCCGAAAGTGTGAAGTGATCTAACTACTACTGCGACACTACTTTTTCCAGAAATTTGAAAACATATTTCTGGGGTGTTTAACCCCAAAATAAAGAGTGGTTAGCATCCTGAGGGTCCGACTAGGTAAACAAAAAAGAATTATGTCCCTAGATGGTCCCAATTTTAAATGCCAAGCATTTTCTGATCACCAACTGAAAACAAAATGGAGGATTTGCAACACTACTAGGGCCATTTGCAACACTAAAAGTGCATTTGCGACTCTGTCAAACTTTTGTTAATTTTTCCCTTGACTTATAATGGGAACTTGTTTTTGAATAACTTTTGAACCATTTAATATTTTTCACGTATTCTTCAAAAAGCACATTGGGGACCTGTGCACGCGTTTCTGAAGTTTTCAGACTGGTCGCTCAAACCATGAGACCTGTAGAGTGCGAGCAAAGAATTCAACAGAAACCATAAATGTGCATGCAGATCACATTAATAACTCTGCAGATATATATTGGACCAGCACGAAAGTGGCAGATCCCAAGATATATGGTCATTGATCATGCATTCAAAATTTCAGGCAAATCCATTGAACGCTGGTAAAGTTATAAAGGTGCAAAGTTTGACCCTTTAACCTTAAAAGTGCTACTCAACCTTAACTATAGTAGCACTACGCAGTTACTATAATATATGTATATATATATATATATATACACACACACACACACAGTATATACTCAGTTTCATTTAGAGGTACTGGGGAGGGACTATTTCTTTGGTGGCTGCCATGTTCTGATTTTGTATCTAGTTTTCTGGTCAAGTTGAGAATGCCTCTGAAGGGTCAGAATTCCAGTAGCTCAATACCTGGAATAAAGGTACAGGCTTCACCCTTTCTTTTACTTTGGGGTATTTTAACCAGACCATTAACAGCTGGGTCTGTATTTGATTTGTTGACAGTTGTATATATCCTCTACTTAACTATCTACTTCTCTTGGGAGATGGGAGGTGGGGCATGGGGGTATTCTCTGGTGGTGTTTGGGTAGGCATCTGGACTGGATGTATTGTTTCATTAGGAGTATGTCGGTCTGTGGACCAGTGTTGATTAGGGATGTGCTGTGCTGGGGGGTTATATTTTTACTTTGGTTCTGCCAAGTTTCATTTTGTTATTCTGGCTATTGGGAGAAGTGGAACATAGTTTTTGAGGCGTGGGTGGTTTATTTTCTCAGTGGGAATATGTTATTTTATTGTTATTTATTTTGCTCCATAGTTTTGTGACTTTTGTAAGGTTTCTGTACCAGTTACCTATGTTATCTTTATGAAGCATTTTACTTGTAATATTAAAGATACCTGCTTGAAGGTGAAACGCTATCAAACTATCAAGCATCTGAAACTGACACGATATTCGATTGCATTTTACAGAAGACACACCTCCTGGCCTTGGAGGGGTCCCCTTCTTGCAGGCAACATGTGAGACAAGTGTTTGCAGCAGGTAGCAGTACCTCTAGAGCTGTAGTGGCCACTTTAATTAACAGAACAGTAAGGTTTCAGTTGTTACAAAGTGTTGTAGAATCGCAAGGTAGATATATATTGCTTAAGAGTGTTCTAGATCATTCTGAAGTACTACTAGGATAAGTATAGGCAAGACAAGGCAAATTTTATTTAAGAGATGGCCATCCCAGAGGCTCAGGGTGCCGAACATATTAAAACTCCATACAACAAATCATAATAAATACAAAACAACATACTATTAAGCATTAATATACAATATTCCGGCAATTAAAAACAAGATTTAGCATAAATACTACCCTCAACAGCAACAACTGAACACAAAATAGCCAAAGGCTAACTAAGCATAAAATTCTAAAAACAGGTAGGGACTATAAAATACAGTCGGGAAGGCCTGATTATACAAAGCGGCCTTGAGGTGGGCTTTAAATACCTCCACAGAAGGGCCTCCTGACAGCTGAAGAAAGCAAATCCTCAGGATGGGGTGGCAACACTAAATGCTCTGTCGCTGTAGCAGTTTTTAACCTGCCCTGGAATTGTAAGGAGGCCCCTAGTGGAGTGGGCTGAGACAGCAGGTGTAAGAAGGCCCTTCAGGTATACAGCCCTAACTCCGATTATTCAGAATTCTTCTCTTACCTTTCCACACTTTTAGCTCCTTTTCTTTCTCTTCTGGTTATCGTGGAAGATGACTGCAATTTGACCCTCACTCAGGACCTGGATAGATCTGGAAGGAGATATCCAGGTTTTTCTCACACAGTGCGTTGCATGAGCTGATTGACATAATCAGACTTTGTAATCCTTGTAGAATTTTCAATCCTCATGTCTGGGAATATACCTTTTATTTTGCACCACATGAGACATATTCACAGTTACAAGACATGTCTTGTCAGCAGTCTAAGTTAGTGGGACAGGCCCATGGGTTTTGTTGGACCACTAGCTAGTGTCGCTTGATTGTATTTTATCACCTAACCTACACAAAGATACCCTCTGGAAACTCAATACTCAATTGTTAAAAGATTCTCATGTCGTTACATGAATAAAATAGCTTATAGCCTTGTTTGTGGAGCAAAATAAGGGCTCTATACCACACATAGACAAATAATGGGTGGCACTTAAATGTTATCTGTGAGGGAGCTTATTAGACTTTCTACCTTGAAGAAACACAGACAAGAAGCCAAAATGCATTCCCTGTTAAATAATATTGCTGAGATACAGAAGGATTTGACATTGGACTCTCCTGAGGAGTTGTGTAAAACTCTACTTCTACTTTGGAACAAATATGCAGATTGTTTGAAGAAAAAGCAGAGTATGCCTTATTGAAAACTCATTTGTGTGTGTCAATCAGGAAAGAAAGCAAGTTGCCTCCTTGCTATGCGGCAATGACAAAGGAGCATATTGCTTAGTTCTCTATTGCCTCCTTAACTGATAATTCCTTGAAAACCTCTCCTAAAGATATAACCAGTGAATTTGAGTCATATTATCGTGCTCTAAGCCAACTTGCAGTTGAATCACCTTCCTCCATTGAAATACAGGAATACTTAAATGATTTACCTTTCCTGGGGTTAACATCAGCTCAACAACTGTTTCTTAACAGCCCTGTTACCTATCAGGTGATCACAGATGTTACTAATTCTATATCTTCAGACAAAGCTCGGGACCAGAGGACTTCTGTCTAACTTTACAAAACTTTTGGGGTAGATCTAGTTCTGATTCTCCATTGTCTTTTTCTTTCTCTGCACATCTGGTCTCACAGATAGTTCCATTATTAGAAAAGATTATTATTGTTCTTCCCAAACCAGGTAATCTCCTGGACAGTGTTGCCAGCTACAGACCCATCTAGCTTATAAGCTATGATGTGAAGATCTTGCAAAAGTTTTGGCCACTAGAAATTTATAAGTTAGGGAGGATCTGTTTACTCCCGAACAAGTGGGTTTTATGCCTGGACATTCCTCAGCAGATCACTTGTGCAAGGTTGTTGACATATTTTCCGTGTCCAGTGAGTCCAAGCAGTCTGTGGCTCTTGTGTCCCTGGATGCGGATAAAGCTTTACAGAGCTGACTGGAGGTTTAAGTTTTCTGTCCTACATAAGTTTGGCTTTCCTACTTGATTTATTAATTAGATTTAGGTTTTATATGCATCTCCCTCAGTGCAGATCTATTGCAATGGAGTTCTTTGCTCTTCATTTCTGCTTTGTTCTGGTTCTGAACAGGGTTGCCAATTGTCTCCATTGTTATTTAATCTATATCTGTGGTTTTATCCTTACCTATTGTGATTTAATGTCTGATGTCAATGTGTTAAAATTTTATTTATGGCTATTATTGGATTTTATATTTGATGTTACTGTTTTAAATGTGTTCAGCACCTTGGAATAATGAAAGGTGCTTTATAAATAAATGTATTATTATTATTATTATTATTATTATTATTATTATTATATCTAGAGCATCTCTTACTTAAGCTTAAAAATCCTCCAAATAATGTATTTCAGTTGGTTTGTTTGACCTTAAACTTTCTTCTTATGCTGATGACATTTTGTTACACGGCTCTAATCCCATCACCTCAATTTCCTCAGTACTGGAAATTTTACTGATTTTAGTAGACATTTGAACTATTAATTAAATGTTGATAAAACAGTTGTTATTCCTTTACCATCCAATGTCTGTATATCAGACATTACATTTCTAGGACTTACCTGGTCCACCCATCTTAAGTATTTGGGGATTGTAGTAACTCAAGGGGTCTCTCAAATGAAGAAATTAAATCTGGATGACTTAATCATCCTTATTCAACATGACTTGACTAGATGGAATTCACTTCCACTGTCTTTATTGGTAAGAATTAATGTCATTAATGAATGTGTTACCCTGCTTTCTACCCCCTTAATTCTCTAAATTTCTTCCTTCCATTGGGTTGGTTCCAAAATGTTAGCAAATGATTTCCACCTTCATTTGAAGGGAAAACTACTGCCCAGACCTGCCTATAGCCATATCTCAGCTCTGAAAAGCATGGGTGTACTAAGGTGCCTAACTTCTTTTCTACTATCTGGCCAGCCATATCACTAAATATGCAAGATTGTCCACCATGGTATCACTAGATGGGGCGTTCCTATACCCCAATCTGCCTACAGTTAGAAAGGGCCATGATTAGGGAGGCTGACTTATCTCTGGAGAGTCATTTTATGTATCTTCTAAGTTACTTCAAAATGCCTTCAAAACTCATTCATTCATACATCCCTTCGAGTTCATGCTCAGCTTTGTCACCTCTTGTGATATAACCCAAGTGCAGACATTTCTCAGCCACTATATGTCAATTCATCTTTAAAATTGAAGGTGTCATGCTCTATCCTGCCTGGATTACCCATTTAGGAACAAAGAAAGTATATGATTTTATGAAAATGCACAACTTTGACTTAAATATGTTAGGTTTTCCTTCATCTTTAAGATCTACCTACTATGCAGTCTTTTGATTCAATGATGCAATAAAAGGGAGGAATTTTGGTGATCACTGATGGATTACGTGAATTGCTTACCTCTGTTTCTTGCACCTACTCTTTCCCATTTTGGGAATTATTACCAGAGACATCTGGCCACTCCTCCTACTGGGATACTTTCTTTCCATCTAATACCTTTAATTGTGATCAGTTCTGGAAAGATCTCTATGTCTACCCTTTCAATGTTAAACTTTGACTCACTCAGTTTTATATTCTCCATATCTATTTCATGCCAGCCAAATTATTTAAGATGGATAAGCTAGTGCCACCTTTATGTTTGAGATGTGGGTGGATGGAAGGAACCTTAATGCATATTTTCTGAAAGTGTCCTAAAATTGTCCCACTTTGGGACTCTATTAAAACCAGAGCAGACATCCTCTTAGGACTTAGCAATAATTTTATGCCATACATCTAAATTTTGGGGATTATTTGAGAGTCCCAGTTAAAGAACAAAGATGCCATCTAGCTATGATCTCCCTCTTAGTGAAGTGGGTGGTTTTACATCACTGGAAAGATCAACTTGATATTTCTTTTAACAGTGGCTGCAGGAACTTTTGAATAATCTTCACTTAGAAAAATGGTCCCTAGTTCTCAATATAATATGACTGGTTCTACCAAGAAATGAGGGAGGTTACATGCTTTATACTCCCTTGATTTTCCTTCAAGTGGCACTGGGAGTTATTCTACAGCATCATTTATAGGAACCTATGGTTATCTTTTTGGTCTTTGTATTCTTGTTTCTTAGGTCTGCCGACCCACTTTTTTTTTACTTGATAAGATACCATTGTTTTATTTAGGTTAGATTGTTCTGAGGGTGGTATTAGGTTTTCTGTTTTCTTATTTTGACTATTTCTAGTTTATTTTCTGTATCTCTTCTAGGAGATAGGGAGGAGGGTGGGTTTCAGGGTGGTTGTGTTATCTAGTGCTATAGTTGTATACTTTGATATAGTTTCAACTCACCATGTTATATTGTATTTGTTACTGTATTCTTCATTTTGGGCTTCAGTGGTATTTGAAAGATGATTTAATAAAGTTTATTGAATTTAAAAGACATTGGTCCAGCTTTGGCTGGTGGTGCACAGTGCAGGGAATCAGGGCAGAACAAGCTTCTATCTCACAAATGCTGCTTTTTCTCTAAGATAGCTTAGACAATAGCCTATTACCTTCTTCTCTAAGACTGCACCAATAGGTTATCAGGCCAGCAAAGGCCAAATCAACACACCACAAGAGCCTCACACAGACATGACATGCTTCTTGAAAGCTAGCATCATCAGACCAAAGACAAGACAAATGATGTATCCTCTGAACTTATACCTGGCACTAAAAACAATTACACAGTCCCCATTAGAACCAATGGTCACAACAGACCTATGGTGAGCCACTCTTAAAGCAGTTTTCCTTGTGGTCATACAGTATGTTCCACAAGAGGATCAATAAATCAATGTCCTTCAGATTCTTCAAGACAGGATCATGCTCAGAACCATTTCATCCTTCATTACCATAGGTAGCATCATCATTTCACCTCAACCAACTACTGAACTGCTCAGCTATCAAGCCAGATACACTTAAGCTGGAGGACATGAGCATGGCATACAGTACCCAGACATACCAACAATAATAAAGGCATATTTAAGCAGGACAAAAGATAAAAGACAATCTGATCACCTGTTTCTCTTAACAAAGGGACTAAAAATGAGCATGGCAGCATCAAAGTCCACAATAGTGTTGTGGACTAAGAGGACTAATATCGAGGTGTACAAGACACAACACACTGCCACCACACAAGACATCAAGGCTCACTTCACCAGGGTAATTTCTACATTGTGGGTGGAGAAAAATGCATCAGCCATCAAACACATCTGTTCAGCAACTACCTGGTCTTCAGCCAACGCATTCATGAAACACTACAGACTGGACATTGATTGCACATCTATGGCCAGTTTTGGCCAGGTGGTTTTACTTGTGGCTAAATCTACCTGATCCCATAACAATCACTCTCTATCCCACCTGGTACCAGATCACTGCTTTTAAAATCCTTGAGGTAAAGTATAGGACTGCCAAAAGACTACAACCCAAAACTGAAGATTACTCACCTGGTAAAGGTGATTGCGGAACATATCTCTACAACACTCCTGGAGCCATCCAGTCGAGAGATTGACATCTTTTTCAAGACCAGGATGCAGAATTTTTGAATAGAGTTCTGTATTATTTTAGTAGATAGTGCTTACAAATCAATAGCCTGAGATGAATAAAGAACTCAAGAACAGAAGTCTATTCTGCCAAGAGTATTGCTTTACCTGGTTTGCCTTTCTATCTCTGGTTTTACAACTTATGGAATCTAGAATTATTTGACTGACACATTGATTCACAGCTATGGACACCATCAAACTGGAGATACCTGAGAGTATCTGTGGCTAGGGTTTGAATTTCAAATCTGTCATGTGTGCATCTTCATCCTTTCAGGTTTACATGAGAATCTATGAGGTATGGTATGGGACTGTTGTGAGCTATACTCCCATAATCATCTTTACCAGGTGATAAAACTTCAATTTTTTCAGTGAACCAGTTCATCAGCCATGCAAGCTTTTCCAAATGCTCTAGCCATGTTAAATTACAAACAATCTCCAAATTAAAAGACACAACCCAAAATATCAGTTATCTGTCATGTAAAACATTTTAGTGCCCAAATCCGAAATCAAAAGCAAGATAAAATAAAGTTTTGCCCAGCTAGAGACTGTTAAATACCTCCTGATGGTAAATAAGGTACAGGAGGAAGTATTTTACATTCAAAAGGTGCTCAAGAACAGGGGAATATGCTATGAAGCTGGAGGTAGATTCAGGAGAGACAGGAGGAAGTAGTTCTTCACAGAAAGATTGGTGGATTCCTGGAACAGCCTTCCAGATGAAGGTGGTGGGGGTGAATGCAGTGGTGGGTTAAAGAATGCATGAGCTAAGTGCAAGAGAGTCATAGTGTAAAGGAAGGGGTGGAAGAAGAAAGACCTGAGGATTGGGTGCAGTCTGCAATAATAGTGTAGGTAGGGAGAAATGGGCAGACTGGATGGGCCAAGCAGTCCTTATCTGATGTAAAATTCTGTTTCTATGTTTCTTTGTATTTTACACATTAAAATCTTCCTGAGTCTGGATTCAGTTTAATTTAATCTGCTAATTTTAGCTGCCAACAGCATAACTGTAAGTGCCTGATGTGGTCATGAATATTCTTTTAATCAAGTTCAAAGGTACATTCAGTTTGAGTGATTTGGCTTCATAATGTCACTGATGATGTCTGTGATAGTGCTTTTAGCTCACATTGCAGGGTTTCAGAGATACACAAGCCAGAGTTATATCCTCAATGTGAAACAATCTTATCTTCCTTAATACAATTTATGTACTTGTGAGATTGTTAGCTGTCACAGATGATGATACTGATATACATTCAACAACTTTGCAGTTCTATATTGTTGATAACTTTAAAAGTTCCAGCTCAGATTTTGACACTGCATCAGAAAGACAAACTGTCAATTTTGAAATCCCACTCCAGATGTATAGGGGTGTCTGTACTGACTGCTGGATATCCTTTCCCTCAGTATGATTTTCCTGTTTAGGATACTTAGTAAAGTGGAAGAGCTGCAGGCTGAAAAACAGTTGTGAGCAGGAGGTATGGGTTTGATCCCCAGAGTGTAACTTTTTTCTTCCTACAATTCGTGTAGTATGAGAGATATTATTAGATGTCATTGTTGATGTTAGTGATAGACTTTCAGCAAGGTTTGCCATTCTATATTGCTGATAACTTGACATATTCCAGCTCAGACTTTGAAATTTAAATGTACCTTGGAAACATTGTTTCATATAGACGGACTGTTCCAAATGAACATTTACTACAACTGTAGGGAGGGTGTTCACTCAGTGCTGAATGTCTTTTGACACATCATTCATCTCCTGTTTAGGAAGCTTAGTGCAATATCACAGCAATAGGCTATCAAGCAGTCCAAAGTGACAGTCCTGGGTTTAATCCCAAGAGGGAACATTTTTTATTTCTCACTACAGTTCATAGATGCTGTGTCTCAACCCCTTCCCAACCACTTCCTTTTCATTGCCAGGGAAAGCCTGTCAGCCTTTTTCTGGCTACATAAAGAAGGTCTGTATCAAATACAGTTGAAGCCAAGGACATGGTCAGATATTTCCTGAAAATTCTGTTGTATTTCTATAGAAATTCCCTGCCTTCCTCTAGTACCACTAAAGGCCCAACATAGAGAATATCTTTAGAAATATCAGAAACATCTGAAAAATATCTGACCAAATCATTGGCTGAAAGTGTATTTGATACAGACCTTCTTGTTGACTTTAATGCCATTGGTACTTTGATTACTGTAGTTATGCTATTAAGAACGTAAATCAAGTGCAGTTTAGGAATTTGTTAGGGTTGAAGCATAAAGTGGTGAAATCCAATGTTTGGTATAAATGTCCCCAAATCTTTCAGTTCTGAGTTGGTGTTCAGATTGCTAGAAGAAGCATTGATATTAGTAGTAGCACTGAATTAGTCAAAGGATTTTTAGTTTAAAAAATCCTATTAAGAACTATGAAACCTTTAGTTAGGGATTTTGTTTTGTTTGTTAGTGTGTTCACTGCTACACAGAGAGGTGGTCTCATCTGATAGTGTAGTTGAAAATCTGCCATATGGCACTTAAGTACTATTATAGCAACTGGTCTCTTTCTGTAGGTATAACAAAAAGTATTTTAAGGATTTTTTCCCTAAATTTTGTGAAGGATAAATAAGGAATCTCACAAAATTGCTTGACAAATCAGTGCTACTACTTAAGAGTATCTTCAACCCAATCTTTCTAAGCACATAAATTTATTCACAGTGCTTGTTGGGCATTGCAGGAATCTTTGTGGGAGGGGTCCAAACATATGTAGTAAGGTTCAGAAGCATTACATAGAAATACAGAAGGTGCCCGGCAGATAAGGGCCTATTTGCCCACCTAGTCTGCCCTAGTTACTCTATCCTCTCCCTATCTACTATCTACTCTATCACATTGACCCAGTCTGCCACTGCCCCTTTCTTCTAAGATCCCACTGTGTCTATCCAATGCCTTCTTGAATCCTGTGTTTGTTTCGGAACCCATCATCTCCATTGGAAGGCTATTCCACTCATCCACCACTTTCTCCATGAAGAAATGTATTCTCATATTTCCTCTGAACCTCTCCCTTCTAATGTCATAGTGTGCCTCCTTGCTCTTGAGTATCTTTTCCTTTGGAAAATGTTACCTTCCTGTACCTTGTTCTTCACTGTGATGTATTTACATGTTTCTATCATATACTCCTACCTTCTCTGTCCTCCAATGAATATATGTTGAGTTCCTCAAGCCTTTCCTCATAGTTTTTGTTGATGCATGCCCTGAACCTTCTTGGTTTCCCTTCTCTGAACTGCCTCCATCCTAGCTATGTCCTTTTGAAGATAAGTCCTCCAGAACTGCCAAAACTGAACACAGTATTTGAGGTGTGGCCTCACTAGTAATCTATCTGGGGTACTATTACATCCCGCCTTCTGCCAGTGATGCTCCTGCCTCCATCCCAGGTTCTGCTAGCCTTTCCACCGCCTTATCACACAGTTTTCAACCTTTAGACTGTCTGCAATAATTGCTCCCAGCTTCCTTTCCCACTCTGTGATTGTCAGTGCTGCCTCCCAAACTTGTTTGCTGCCCTCAGGGTTTTTGTGCTCCATATGCACTATTTTGCATTATTTTAGTGTTGAAACCTAGTTTTCAATTCGTTGACCATTCTTCTAGCTTTTTACAACACCTTATTCTATCACCCCTCTTCAGTGTGTCACTCTGGTACAGAGTTTTATGTCATCCACAAAGAGGCATATCCTTAATTCTAGTCCTACAGTAATGTCACAAAAGACATTGAAGAGGACCAGGCCCATGACTGACTCCTGTGGCACCCCTCTGGTCAATTTGCCCACTCTAGAGTGGGTTCTTTCCTCACCACCCTCTGAGTTCTACTGCTCAGCCAACTCTATACTCATTTAACAACCTTGGTACCTACTCCTAGCATCCACAGTTTGTTTATCAGTCTTCTACTGTATGTGGATGGTGTCAAAGGTCATGTCCACCACCCTTTCCTCATCCACTTCCCTGGTTAGCCAATCAAAGAAGTCAATCAAATTGGTCTGGCACAGCCACCCCTGTGAAACCATGTTGCCTTGGATCCAGAAGACCACTGGCAACAAGGTATTCTCAATCCTCTCTTTTAGCAGTGATTCAATTACCTTGCCAACCATAGATGTTAAGCTGACAGGCATATAGTTTCCTGTTTCTTCCCTATGGACACTTTTGTAGAAAGGGTTACATCTGTCCTCCTAAAGTTACCTGGTACTATCCTGTTTCCAATGACAGGTTGAACAGGGATGTCAGAGGTGCTGCCAACTCCTCTTTGAGTTCCTGCAGTATTCTGGGGTGAACCCCATCTGGCTTTATTGCCTTGTCTACTTTTAGTGTCTTTAGTTCCCTAAGGACCCTTTCCACTGTAAAAGGGCTTGTATCCACTTCCCAGCCCCTAATGCCATGGTCCTTTATTCTTGGCCCATCACCGCTTCCTCTTCTGTAAACACTGAACAGAAGTATTTCTTTAATGTTTGGCTTTTGGTGGTCCACTGGTTACCCCTGGAAATGTTTGAAAATCTCTGGTTAAATTGTCATTTTGGGGCATTTTAGGCCCTCACTGTTTGATCACAAAATGTCCCAAAATCAACATTATCAGCCTCATCCTTCTCAGTTCCTTCAGGTCAGTGACTTGAACTCAAGATTCCATTTTATCCTTTTACATTACCATCTTCTCCTTTTTGAAGCCACATTATTTCTTTCTCTTGATCACTTTCCAGGTCAGTTGTTAATAAACCTATGATTTTTAATGTTTTTGGTTTAGAGAAGGCTGACCTGATATTTCATGGGGACCTGGTTGGATGGTAATGTTGTTCTTGTTTTGTCATATCTGGCTCTGCCAGTTTGCTCCACGATTTATTGCTCTCACATCAGAAGTAGGTAGGGGGTGGAATGGCGGTCATATCAGAACCACCACACACAAAATGAGTCAGGTTTCCTATGTAGTCATGTGGCTTGTTTAAAGTGATGGCTTTCACTTGGTTTGGGGCTGTAGATTGCAGATTTTGGTTGGCTTACTGTCCACCAGGAGAGTATAGTTACTTTCATGAGAATTCTCTAAGTTGGTGTCATCCCTGGTCTTGGGGTCTCTGAAGCTTATTATCTTTGGGACTTTAATATCTGGATGGACTCCTCCTGATCTGCATTTGCAAGAGATTTCCTAAGTGTAATGGAATTGATGGAGTAACATCAGAATGTAATGCCTGCTGCTGGCTACATTCTTAATTAAATTTTACTTCTGGCAATGAATTGTCTTGTGTCCTCTGACATCTATGAGCCATTTCAGTCAGGTTTCCAGGCCAGACATAGCACAGAAATAGCTCTAGTGAGGATGCATAATGATCTGCTCAGGGCTAGAGATAGAGGACACAGGTCAGTTCCTTGTGCTCCTCAGTCTCTCTTCAACTTTGAACACCGTGGACCACATCATGCTACCTGATTGGCTCTGTGAGTTTTGTGGACTTGCCAGTACTGTCAACAAGTGGTTTGAGTCCTATCTCTTGGACAGGTGCAGCGGCGCTGATGGGGAATTTTCCTCCTCTCCAATGCCTCTGTCCTGTGGAGTACCACAGGGCTCAATCTTCTCACCAATGCTGTTTGCAGTGTATATACTGCCCTGGGTGAGATCATTAAGATGCAGATGTTACCCAGATGTATTTGTCTTTTGCCCCAGAACATCCAGAGCAGTTGACATACTTAACAACTGTTTGACCAAAATCAATGATTGGATGGGTTCCAGCTTGCTCAAGCTAAACCCAGCCAAGACAGAAATACTGGTGATTAGTCTGGTCACAGACATGATGGATTGCCACTGGGAGAGGACACAGGTCTTGTTCTGGGGTCTGCTCCATTGGTGGCATCCTCAAGGGTGCAAAATCTTGCTGTGATCCTGGATAACAGATTGACCTTGAAGACCAGGTGTCATCTGTGGTCAAAAGTGTTTTTACCACTTACAGAACATTGCCAGGATTAAACTCCTCCTTCCACCTGAGGATCTGATGACACTAGTGCATGCTTTTGTTACCTCTAGGCTCGACTACTGCAACTCTCTGTACTTTGTGGTCATGGGAGGGACCCTTCACAGACTGCAGCTGGAGCAGAATGCAACAGCCATGCTGCTGACCAACTGGGTCAATATGTTGTTTGCTTAATAGCGTACTACAAAACCCCAAAACAGAAACACCGAGTATAGAATAGCAAGAGGGTGCAATACTGCAAATGGGTCTGTGCACAGTACTGCACCTCTCACTGTCCCAGACAGAGAATAAGGCATCTGCTGGGATGGGGATTTGCAGAGCTGCTGCCATGGCTCAATGGGATGAGCCACTGGCAGCAAGGGTCAGGCAGTGTATTTGGGACTGTGTTCAATTCACAGTCCCAGATTCATGGAATTTTCATGTTTTCATTTAATTTTAACCCCCAGAGTTAGTTATTTTTGTTGGGGGTTCAGGGTATAGCCCCATAACAGGGGTTGCGGGAGGCAGATCCCCATGCAAAAACAAGACTTATGCAGCATGCAATATATTGCACTGTATTGGAAGCATGGTATATTGCTGCAGCATAATGTGTTGCAACATTATGACCCGTGCCAGTTGCTGATGGGCCTTTTGAGATCCAGTCATATAACGTGGGCCTGTATGCCCTGCACTGGCTGCCAGTCAGGTGGAGGGTCTTTTCAAAGTAGGTTTACTCACCTTTAAGGTCCTATATGGTCTGGGTCCTGGTTACCTGTCAGAGCTCCTGTCACGGGTGACCTTTGCTCCTCCTCTGCTCCTATTCAAGAGATTCCTGGACATTCCCAGGGTTTGGCTCAGGACCTCGAGACCATGCTTTTAGTTTTCTGGGCCAACCTTTTGGAACTCACTTCCCTGCTGTCTTGGAGGCCCCTTGATTAAGGTGTTTAAGCGTATACTGAATGACCACCTTTCAGTCTAGTATCTGTAGATTGCTGAATTAAATCTGTTATGTGCAGTCTGCTTTTGGCAAACTGAAGCTTTTAAAGTCATTGAATTACTATTATAGTGTGTATTTATGGGAATGTTATAGTGTTTTAATGTGTTTCTTTTTTATTGAGTATTATTAAGGTGCTCAGATTCTCTGGGAATGAGTGCCCTACAAATAAAATTGCTTTGCCATGCCTAAAGTATCTGCTGAACCATTTGTCTGTTCTAATCATGTCATGTTGCAGTTTGAGGTGATGGGTGATACTGCAATTTGAGATGATGGGCAATGTTATCAAGATCCCCAAACTAAAATGGTCCATGTAAAGGAAGGGATCAAAGTAGCAAAACTAAAGGGTACACAGGGACTAGAGGAGATGCTGTGGGTCACCCTGGAGACTGGAAATGGCACCACAATCTGCACAGGGGTTGTATACAGATCCCCACCTCAGGGAGGAAACAGACAAGGAAATGATAGAAGGCATCCTTAGGATGGCAGAGAAAGGAGATATTGCTGATGGGGACCTAAATATACCAGATCTAAACTAGAGCACCATAGCTGCAACCACATCCAAGAGCAGGGCCATTTCAATGCCCTAGGGGCATGTCTCAGATATCTAGTGCTGGAACCCACTCAGGAGGGAGCAATCTTAGACCTGGTACTCTCAAATGGGTACAGAGAGGATTTCAGATCTAGAAGTGGGTAGCCATCAAGAACAAATGACCACCAAACAGTGTGGTTCATGATAAACTCAGCTATAGAGTCAAGCCATACAAAGTGAAGGTACTGGACTTCAGGAGGGCTGATTTTGTCAAAATGGGAGAGTGCCTCATAAAAGCACTAGCAAACAGACAAGAAGGAGGGTGGAGCAACAATAGGGAAACATCAAAACTGCCATCACAGAGGCACCAACCCTTTGCATGAAGCAAATAAACAAATCGAATGAAAGAAAAAACAGCATGGTTCTCAAAAGAGGTGGTGGGGAATGTTAGGGAGAAAAGACAGCATTCAGGAAATATAAGGAAACACAGAAGGAGCAGGGCAGAGAACTGTACCAGTTAAAGCAGAAGGAAGCAGGGAAGGCAGTCAGAATAGCAAAGGCCCAAACTGAGGAAAAGATAGCCAACTCGGTTAAGAAGGGGATATAACCTTTATAGGTACATTAGAGAACAAAGAATGACAAAGAGAGGATACTGAGGCTAAATAAAGAGGAGGGTGGGTGGGCAGAGAGGACAGTGAAAAAGCAGGGATACTGAATGAATACTTCTGCTCAGTATTCACAAAGGAAGAGGAGGAGGTACCTAATCCAGTCAATAGAAGCACTCTGTATTGGGGATCAATATCAGTCCTTTCACAGAAGAAAGAGTTATGAAAGAACTCCTAAAACGGAAGGTGGACAAAGCAATGGGGCCTGATGGGATTCACACCAGAATTCTAAAAGAACTAAGGGAGAACTAGTAACAACACTGACATCCCTTTTAACAAATCATGGGAGTATCGTGTGGTACCTGAAGAATGGAGGAGGCGGATGTGATTCCCTTCACAAAAGTGGGAGCAAGACAGAGGCAGGAATATACAGACCTGTTAGTTTGACCTCAGTGGTAGGAAAATGATAGAATCACTTCTGAAGGAAAAATTGTTGAGTAGACGCTGAGGCAAAGGACCCAAAGCAGCATGGATTCACAGCAAGAAGGTCATATCAGATGAATCTAATCAATTCCTTTGACTGGGTGACCAAAGTAGTAGACCAGGGAGGGTCTGTGGACATGGCCTACCTAGACTTTAGCAATGCATTTGACACAGTCCCACACAAAGATTAATAAACAAATTAGCCTGCCTGGGAGTGGGTCCCAGGGTGGTAGCCTGGGTAAAACATTAACTGGACAACAGGATGCACAGGGTAATATTCAACGGAATCCACAGTGAAGAAAGGGGGTTACTAGTGGGGAATCACAGGGGTTCAGTACTGGGAAGGGACTTTTAATGTCTTTACAAGTGACATTGCAGAGGGACTGGAAGGAAAAGTATGCCTCTTTGCAGATGACACAAAGATCTGCAACAGGGTTGATACACAAGGTGGGGTGGAAAGGATGAGAGGGACTTGGCAAGGTTGAAGGAATGGTCAAATGTATTGCAGCTTAGATTCAATGCAAAGAAGTGCAAACTAATGCACCTGGGAAACAAAAACCAAAGGAAAGCGTACACAATGGGGGTGAGATACTGACAACAACAAAAATGGAAAGAGACCTGGTGGTAGTTATACCAGGTGACCTAAAGGTGGGCAAGCAATGTGAGAAGGCAGTAAGCAGGGCTGGAAGGATACTGGGAAGCATGGGAGAGGCATCACCAGTAGAAAACAGGAAGTTATTATCCCTCTGTGCAGACAGTTGGTGAGACCCCATCTGGAGTATTGTGTGCAGTTCTGGAGACCCCATCTCCACAAAGACATAGACAGGCTGGAGGCTGTCCAGAGGAGGAAATCAAAATGGTGCAGGGTCTGCACCAGAAGCCATACAAAGAGAGGACTAAAGGAGCTTAATATGAATACCCTCGAAAAAAGGAGGGAGAAGGGGGACATGATAGAAACTTTCAAGTACCTCAACTGAAACAACAAAGTGCAAGAGGGTAGCGTCTTTCAGAAAAGAGATGTGCAAAACAAGGGGACACAATTTGAAGATAGCTGGGGATGGCTCAGAGGTAATGTGAGAAGTATTTTTTCATGGAGAGGCTTGTGGATGCATGGAACAGCCTTTCTGAGGTGGTTGTGAAGTCAAAAACAGTGGGGAATTCAAGAATGCATGGGACAGACATAAGGCAATTCTAGTTGAGGGTAGGAGGAAGTAGGCCGTTGGTTAACTAGGATCTGCAGCTTATCCATTAGGTAGAGAAATGGGCAGACTATGTGGGTCAAGTGGTCCTTATCTGCCGTCAAATTCCTATGTTTCTGTGTTTTGGTCATGCCTGGAGGAGTGTTGAACCTGATAACGTTTTAGGCTCATGTGGACATTTCAGAGATATTGGCCAGCTCCTCCAGGAGGTGAAGTGCAGTGATTGAGGTTTATAATGCAGTGATCCTTCCTGCAGCTGACTCGCTATGCCAGTCAACCTCAAACTACATGTCAGATGTCAAAGCTCTCCATGGTTTAATACGGAGATGAGGGAACTGAAAAGATATGGACAGAGCTTGAGAGGCATTAAAGGAGATCTATCCTGGTCTCTGACAAACTTGTCATGACCTCCCATTATCAGTGTTATCAGAAGTCTTTGGCTGGTGTCAGTAATGTCTTTTACCTCCTTCATTGCTGCGGGAGGAACAGACCTGCAACTGTCTTCAAACTGATTGATACAATTCTAAATCCAGACTGTCTTGGGCCAGCAGCCAATTGGATCCACCACACCTCCTTCCTAAACAGCAGCCAACTGAAGAGCTGTTGTTTGGGAATAAGGAAGAAGAGAGACAGAAAGGGCTTTAAATAACTCAGTCAGAACATTGGGAGTGGCACAAATGGTTTTGGAGGGCCGAGGATAGAAATTGCCCTCCACTTCAAATTGCCATCCCACAGGAGATGAACCAGCTAAAAAGCTGCTGGGGCTGAGAAACAGGCTTGGGGCAACAGCCAATCAGAGCACATCTGCACATCCTCCCTAAATGGCAGCCAATTAGAGGGCAGCAGTGTGGGAATCAGGAAGTACAGGGACTATTTAGGAATAGGCCATCAAGCAGCCCCTGCACTGTGGTCCCACGATAGGACCCATGCGACAGGAATTGAGGAGTCTGCCCAATGGAGTCAGTCCAAGGAGACAGCTGACAGCCAGGAACCCTCCCTGTTGGAACAAAGGTAAATCTGTATTGTCTCTGGGGACACTGTACTGATGGTTTGGGGTTTCTCCAAAATATCTTTGGGAAAACTGTGTGAGTGTGAGAGGTTTTTAAGTACTGTGCTAAGGGTGCTGTGTACTGTGCTGTATTTGGGGCTTGATTTAGAGTCACTGGGGCTTTTGAGATTGTGACTGAGAAATATTGTACTTAAAATTGTTGTGTGGCTTTTGTGGGAATGACTTTGGTACTGTGCCCTCAAAATTGTTTGAGAGCTTTTGTGATAGTGACTGTGGGGTATTGTGCTAAGGGTACTCTGTACTGTGTTGGGTATTGTGCTGTGTACTGTGCTGAAAGTGGGGCATGCTATTGGTACTGTGTATGGTGCTGTATACTGGGGGCTTATAAAGGGTACTGTGTACAATACTGAAAGTGGGGGCTTGCTAAGGGTACTGTGTATGGTTCTGTATTTGGAAGATGCAAAGAGCACTATAATATAGCAGAGAGAACAGGAAGTATAGGATGATTGGTGTGGTGCAGTGCAGTGGTTGAGGGGTGACAGTCTTCATGGAGACCTTCTGGTGGCTCATTGCTACCCCATCTACATGCACCTCTCTGGCCTGAGGAGGAGGTTGCCAGATTCAAGAACAAGTTGGCTTGAACTCGGGAGGAACTTCTTCTCCACCCAGGGGCCATCTAGTCCACCACCGTCACCTCAAAGATTGCCCAGAAGGAGGAATGATTGGACTACAGAGGGCTAAGGGAAGGTTATGATAGTGAACCATAGGCACATCCCAATCTAGCTCAACTGCAAAACTCCTATGGCATCCTGGTGGAGCAGGAATGTCCTCGAGACACATGTGGTAGTGACCATGGAGGATGGTGGAGTCCTCCACAGCAGAAACCCAAGGGAGATAGAGGACCCCAGAGGATGAGGAAAGAAATCATGCAGGGTACTTCATTGTTAAGTGGATAGAGCTGGGAGCAAATAGAGAAGAGGAGAGGAGGTGCAGTGTATTCCCAGTGCCATGGCAGGCAAGGATGTAAAGAAGATCAAAAGGATTACTGGAAGCAGGAAGGGAAGGAGAGCTAGATGTCATTATCCATCTGTACACTAATGACGTGCTAGGTATGAGCCAGCCATAGTGCAGGAAGGATTCATGCAGTTGTGGAGAGCACTAAGGCAAGTGGCATGATCTGTTGATCTTCTCAGAAGAGCTACCTGTCTAGGAAAAGGGGAAGACAGGATGCTCTGTACCAGGCACTTCCACACATGGTTGAAGAACTGAGCAGAGAAGATGGCTTCAGTTTCACCAGTGACTGAGGTCCCACCTGGAGGATAATGGCTCATACTGAGGTGATGGCCTGCATCCATTCAGTAGGGGCCATAACCTTAGTGAACGATTTAAATACCACATTGGCAAGCATTTAAACTAGCCAAGAAGCGGTGGAATGAGGCAGGAGACATAAACTGCCCCCACAAGTTTAAGTTCACAAGGTCAACAATGGGAATCCTGGAGGAATGAAACCCAGAAAGAACCAAATAATAATGAAGTCCAGGGGTAGATGAAAAAAAAGTAAATATGAAAATTGTGGGCAATAGGGCAATATACAGCCCGAGCTGATGAGACACAGTTTTATAGCTCCTAAACTTTGTTCCTAAAATTCCTTAAATTCTGTCATTTGTACTGCTTTAATCGCTATGTTGAGCATTCTAGTGGAAAGAGGAACTCACATTTTCCTAGATGGGTAATCCAAGTGAGACAAGACTTCTGGTGGCACTGAAAAATGCAAAGGAGCTGGGGGGCACAGACCTGCCAGTTCGATATGGAGCCTCAGACCGTGACTAAACCGGCTTCAGCTGAAGCTTTAACTTCACTTAGTCTAAAGCTCCAGAAATAAATCCTTTTAGTGTTGGATCTCTCCCAAATGGTCAATGGCTTTAATAGCCATGTTTTGGTTACTGAGACCACTGACGATGGACTGAAGGGTGAGCTGGCTGAGTTTCGCAAACAGGCTGATGCTGCAACTGGAGCTACTGCGCTTATAGCAAATGAGTCATAGCATTGGTGAGCCAGACTAGAAAGACTTGAAAATCAGGCTCGCTCAGCTAATATTCATCTGCTTGGTCTGCCAGAGGGGTGTGAGGAGATCACCCTGTGTGTTTGTTTCTAAATGGTTCACTGAGAAGTTGGTGCCCATGAAGATAGACGCAGTTTCTGGTGTGCAAAAGTGTACCACATTACTCCCAATAGACAGCAGTGTTCAGAAGAACCCTGAACCATCTTGGTGGCGATGGAGGAGTTGGTGTCTTGCATTACATCTTACAATTTGCAGGCCTCATCATGCAGGACAATAAGCAAATATATGTTTTCCTGATATCAGCTAAAAAATGAGGCAACACTGGAAGAAATTCAGTGGGGGCACTGTACGCTGACAGATGTTGGGGTTCCACATTCAGTGATTTATATGGCTCAAGGGTCAACTTTAACATTCATTTACTAGCCCAGGTACTGGTGCAGATTGTCGGGGCTAGTGCAGAATCTCTGTTACTTGCCTGGCTGGGCTAGTGCAATTCCTCCCTTGAAAGCTGCAGTTTCATTCTCAACCGGGTATCAAAATAATAAACAAATAAATACATAAATATAACTGTTATATAATTTAAAAATATAACTGTTATTTAATTAAAAGTCAGGCCCTTTTCATGGAGATTTAACTATGTGTTGCCTTAGCATTGGTGAGACAAAAAAAAAAAAAAGATGTCTGTGTTTAGTGCATTTACAAACTGTTTCATTTTATACTAACTACTGCTTTTATTTTTGTTGGAAAAGATCCTTTTCCATTGCTTGTTTACCTCAGTACTCATGGGAGGCAGATTTGTGATTCTTCAGTGGCAGCACAGTTCTAGGGTTGCCACCTGTCAGTTATAGACCAGATAATCTGGTTTTCAGGGTCCTTATCTGGTCATCCGATTTTGATTAAATATAGTCCAGTTTTGGGCCATTTCGAGTGCTCAGATAGTATTAAAACTGATTATATCAAATCATTCATTGTTCGTGCATGTCTAGGTTACAAAAAAGTTCTGATGTCACTAGTCACAGGCCTTTGTTTGTAAAACCAATCTGTCTAGGTGGTGTAAAGTTTGGCCAATAAGACCATTAGCAGAAAATCAACCTAATCTTTTCAACTCTGAATTTTAAGTATGGTCATTCCTGCTATGATAGAAAACAGTTTTTACACCTTTATATGCTGTAACTGTTTCCTTTTTGTTTTCCTATATTCTCATACATTTTAGACCCACTTTTCAAATTAGTTTTCACATTTTTATTGCCTTTGTCTCTATGTTGATTACTTTCTCCTAAGTCCTCAGGGTTGCTGTTCTCATTTATTATGCTACCAACCTGAACATTCCATGATATTAGCTACACCTTTACAAGCCACTGGAATAAATAGCATGGAATGGTGCGTCTGAAAATTGTGGAATGTGATGTCTTAGACATTTGAAAAGAAGCAGCAGTAGCTGATGAGGTAAAAGGAACATAATGTAGTATTGAGGTTACCACAAGTACTAATAGTTCAATTATCAAAAGGTGATTAAATGCATACCTGAATACATGGCTGTCATGGAAAGGAAAACTGGAAGTGTTAAACAGAGAGAGCAACAGGTTGTGAATTTGATTTGTACATCCAGCAGATTTGGGTTTAAATTCCACAGCCTCCACTTGCATACTGTGTGACCCTAAGCAAGTCACTTAACCTTCCTGTGTCCTAGGCCACCCCTGAAAATGGATCTTGTGCCCAATGGAGTTACCTGGTTGCCAAAGAATAAAATGAATAAATAACAGTATGGATGGATGCTGTTGAATTTATCCTTACTTTTTTGGTGAACATTTTTAATAGAACTGGGACAAGTAAGCACTTCTGGGATCTGTGGCCAGGAGGGAAAAGGAAGGAAAAAGGAAGAAAAGACACATACACTTTTCATGACACAACTTTATTAACTACAAATCTGAAAATGTAAAGAAGTCAGTAACCCAGCTGACATTAATAGGAAGCAAGCTGATGAAGACAAAAAATAAAAGACGGGGTCCAGATATCCAGACTGTGTCTGGCAGTGGCGCAAGCTGGGTGCAAGCGCAACTGGGCTGCACTGGGGCAGGACCAGGTGTTATTCAACAGTGATGCACCATGGCATAGCACAGTTGAATATGGCATGGTCAGCACACATACTGCACATGGTGCAGTAGCACTCTGCCAGCACAAGCCACAGATAGGAGAATGGAGATCGCCAGGCGCAAGTGCAGTTGCACTAGGTGCATCACCTGCAATATTCAGCTGGGGGCATGCAAATGAGGCCATAATATATGCAAGGTGCAAATGGGACCATTTGCATGTCATTATGGCCCCATTAGCATGCCTTACAGGGCAGCTCAGCAACGCACCTGGCGCCCTGCACAAAGTGACATGTGCAGTGGGATCTAGGGAATCCTGCCCGTAGCTGTGATTATGGTAAAGGTAACATAAGACAACCCCTGGTAATCCAGTGCCCCTCACTCATTGCTGTGATCACAGTAACTGTATATTATAATGATCCCTGGTAGTCTAGTGGAATCCTTCCCACCTGAATCCCAGGTTGTGGTAATTCCTGTTGAAGAAAGCCTGGTGGACTAGTGGTACACTCCACCCATTGCTGCATTCGTGGTACAGCACCAGATCAGACATTCTTGGTGATCAGTGGCACCCCACCCCATAGATCTCACTTGCCCATCCCTCCCCCCATCATCAGCAGGCAGCTGCAACCTCGCCCACATACTGCCTGGCGCCGTTGAATGACAGGTACAGTATGGCGGGTTTTTATGGGCATGAAAATAGATAGCCCCAACATGTGAATTAATAATTACATATTTGTGACTGTCTAGTACAGTATGCTCTTCAGAGCCCATTGGTCCACACTGTGGACCAACGGCTTACAACCCATACCACCTGTTTATGTGGCCGGGCGGTATGTTGGCATGCTGCACCCGCCCGCTGAAGATGGAGGAGGAACAGGGTGGGTAAGGGGATCTCTGTTGGTGGAGGGGTGGGGTGCCTCTGGATCACCAGGAATGTCTGATCTAATGCTGTACCATGGTCGTGGCAATGGGCGGGGGGGCTGCCCACTAGTCCACCAGGGCTTTCTGCAATAGGGAATTACCAATGCATCGGGATTTGGGAGAGAGGGGTGACCACTAGTTCACCAGGTATGGGATCATATACATTTACAGTGATCATGGCAATGGGGGCCACTAGACTACCAAGAAGCCATGTGTGCTTGTGAGCGGTGTTTAGACTAGGTGGTGGCCACCCATGTCTGGCTGCTGCTGTGTTGCACCCTGCAATACAGCAGCCCACCTGTGGGTGGCCTGCAGTTGCTCCTACTCTTCACGGGCTCATCTTTAACCCCCAAGCAGCACACTGCAGTGTTGCACCAGCATATCGCCACACATCCCAGGCTAAATGTTGGGATGTACCGCATATGCATGGGCACATGTGCCCTGCATCTATGCCACATATCATTACATTGCCCCAGTGCATAGGGATTTCTGCTGTGCCTGGCAGCCCTTTCCAATATCCTACAGGGGTGCAATGTGGGGTTGTGTCAGTGCAACTCTGTTGCACCATGCGCAACCTTTCAACATCCCAGCCCATGAGTACAAAAGGCAAAGTGAAGCAGTCAGTTCTAGCAGTGTTGACTAGAACAATATGACTGGTTGGGGTATGATGGTGCAAAAGATCTGATGTTCTGCCATTTGTGTATCAAACATGAAATACAGCTGGGTAAGGTGGGCAATAACAATAATTTTCATTTGGTACAGATAACTTCTGTCTTGACTCTGTCTTGTCTAATAATATCAGTGAAGCTCATGCTAGAGTAACAGAAAAGGAGGATGCCAGCACTACTACTCCAGGGACAAGTAATGAGGAGGGAATGCTGAATAATATGAATGAAGCAATGCTTAACTGTCTGGATAAATTGTTTTCACACATACCATGCAATTGCTAAGAAATGAGGTCCTTTCAAAGACTTTGTGGGATGTGCAGCCTTGATGATATGAAAGGGCTAGATATTAGTTCATCAACTTTATCCTCTATGTAGCTGAGGTCAAACACATGGTGCTATGAGAAAACATTATGGGAACAAAGTTAATTTCAGTGACAGAAACACTGACTCTTCAGTCACAGAAGCTGAGATAGTGTATGTACGGTTTGCAGTTAAAGGCACATTGCAAAATCAGTTGAGTACGTGTCCAGACTGTTGGCAGAACAAGTGCAATTTTGTTTGCCTTTTGTTTAACAAATCACTGTTAATCATATTGACTCGCGCCTACTGCAGATTTCTGGGGGCTAATGTAATCTCTGGTTCACTAGTCCAGCTGTCTAGTACAAAAACAGTTAAGGTTGACCACTAATATGGCTCAACTCCGAATTGTTTTGAAGAAATGGCGACCATCTTCTCAGGCCCTGTGGAGGCTGTTAAATGGGCCATTCAACTAGCTGCAGCACAGTGGGACAGATTGGAGGAAGACAGTCCCAGTGAGACTGTTGAGGAAACTCGAACAGGGCTTTACTTTTCAAATCTTATCTTTTTTGGACTCACAGTTTAATCTGTAGGCCTGTTACTATTTGTCTTATAAAATTTACTAAAGTTTACCAGTTTCCACCATGCTTATTATACTTGTTATTAGTTTCTGTTTCTACTGGAGTGTCTCATTTAACTAACTTCTAATTTAATTTGAGGTTATTCAGCCCATGAACTCATGATCTGAGATGGAATTATGGACTTGGGAGGTGTGCTTTGTTTTGTTTTTGTATCCTTTGCAACTGTATGCTGCTTCACTGTGTTATCAAAACCTTGTTAACTTTAGGTTCCATACATGGAGCCATTAGTCCCAGTTGGGATATGCTTTTCATAGGGACTTGCTGGACAGTGATTCAAATTTCAAGATAGTCATGTAGCTCTTGGACTCAGTAACACAACCTAGAATGTATTACACTTTGGGGGGTTATTTTATAGAGGATTCCTCCCATATGGTATCACTGTATAGTGAATGCATATTTCCTCCAATTAAGGGACTTTAGTCCTGAATATTTGTATTAATGACCAGTCAACTGTATGTACTAACCATTGTCTTGTATATGGAAAATTATAAAACTAAAGTAAAAAAATATGTTTGCGAAACAAGGAGGGCAAATGGGAGAAAGGAGATGTGGTGACAACAAAACATGGAGACCATGTGTGCAAATGCTCAAAGTCTGGACAGCTAAGTTGCAAACCTAGAGGCCATCATGTGGAAGCAGACCTGTACTAGTTGCCATTCAGAGACCTGGTGCAATGAAAACCAGAACTGGGATGTGGCCATACCAATTATAATCTGTTCCGGAAGGGCAGGATGAGTAAAAAATGGAGAAGAGTGGCTCTTTATGTAGAGACAACATAAAAGCTATGGAAATACAGGGGAGCAGGGAGGAGTGGAGGTACTGTGATTCACCCTGGAGAAAACATGAAAGGGCCGCCTATTCACACAGGAGTGATCTTCAGACCTCCAACGTGGGGCAGAGTTGGATAACGAATGACGGAAGCAATCCAAAGGAAGGCTTGCAAGGGTGAGGTGTTATTAGTAGGAGACTTCAGACTACCAGATGTGGATTGCAGCCTCCTTGCTGCAGCAACAGCCAGGACTAGGGGCATCCTGGACTGCCGGCAGGAGCATTCCTGCAGGCAACTATATAAGGAACCCACTCAAGAGGGGTAGTACTGGACCTGGTACTGACCAACAGGGACAGTGTTGTTGACATCACAGTGGGGACCACTTGGGACCAGTGATCACCATATGGTTTGCTTTAATATAGGAATTGGTTCATAATTGAACCTGACAAGGACAAGGGTCCTGGACTTTAGGAGGGCGATTTAAGCAAATGGAAGAATGCCTGAAGGATGCCCTAGCAGGAATAGGAAACTGGGGAAGTCAAGGAACAGTTGGCAAAAATTAAAGAGGCATGAAAAAGGCACATATCTCTGTATCAGGCAGGTTAGCAAGGGTAAGAGAAAAGAGGATACCACTATAGTTCTCTAAAGAGGTAGAAGAAAAGTAAGAGCAAAAGGCTAGCATTTAAAAAGTACAAAAACTCAGAAGGATGATGACAAAGAGTGTTATCAAGAGAAACAAAAGGAAGCAGGGAAGGCAGTTAGGAGTGCAAAAACTGCTTAACAACTGTCTGTCAGAGATCAATGATTGCTGTCCTCCAACTGGTTGTGACTGAACACAGATAAGACAGAGGAACCAGTGATTGTGCTAGGTCAGGTGTGATGGGAGTGCCTCAGGAGCGGCCCCAGGATTGGTTCAAGGGACTTCTCCATTGATGGCTTCCCTTGGGTGAGAAGTCTTAGTCATCCTGGATGACAGATTGACTCTTGATGCTCAGGTGTCATCTGTCATCCAAAGTGGTTTTACCACTAAGGAATGTTACCAGGATTAAACCTCTAGTTCCACCCAACGATCTGCCATCACTGGTTCATGCCTTTGTTATGTCTAAGCTTGATTACTGCAATGTTTTGTACTTCAGGGTTAGTGGAGGGACCTTCTGCCAGCTGCAGCTGGTGCAGAATGCAATGGCCAGATTACTGACGGGCCTGTCAAGGTCTAGTCATGTGACTCCAGTCCTGTGAGCTCTGCACTAGCTGACTGTCAGATGGAAGATCATCTTGAAATTGGGCTTGCTCACTTTAAGGCCTCTACAGACTGGGCCCTGACTACCTGGTTGTTCTCCTAACACCTGCCTCCTCAGTCCACTCCCTCCATTCCTCCACCAGAGGCCTCCTGGCAGTTCTGAGGGCCAGGTTAAAACTTCTGGTGACTGAGCCTCGAAGTCACTGGTCTGGCTGTCTGAAACACATTTCCCATCTTGGTCAGGGAGGCCCCAGTGGTGTAGGATTTTAAAAGGGTCTAAAGACTCACCTCTTTCCTTGGCCTTTCCAGACTGATTAGAGCTGTTACATTAAATAATGTTTTAAGACTGTGCTTATTGATTTTAATATGAGTATGTATGTACAGAAAATATTGTGTGTATTTTATCCTACTTGCATTTCCTCCCTGTTTGATTTTATGTAAGATGCCCTCCATAGAAATAAACTTGCCTTTCCTTGCCACGCAAAAGTGCAAACAGAGGAGAATATTGCCAAATAATTAAAAATAGGGATAAAAATGTTTTCGTGACATAAGCAAAAAGAAAGACCAATGGTGGGATAGTAAGGCTAAAAGGGAAGGAAGGATTTGTATGGAAGAGGGACACCAGAAAGCAGACATCTTGAACAAAAAGCTTCTGTTCAGCATTTACAGAGGAAGGGTGGTAACAGACCATTGATAAATTACAAGGAATTAAGGACGGGAGGTGGACACTGGTCCTATTACAAAGGAAAGAGTTCTAAATGAACTAACACAGTAAAAGGTAGACAAGGCAGTGGGACCAGATGGGTGCACCCCTGATTACTGAGGGAACTCAAGGAGGAGCTGGCTACATCTCTGGCAGGCCTGTTCAACCTGTTACTAGAAACAGGGGAAGCACTGGGGACTGGAGATAGCGGATGTGGCCCAACTCCACAAAAGTGGTAATAGGTAGGAGGCAGGAAACATAGGCCTGTCAGCCTCACTGCAGTATGTGAAAAGTAATGGAATCACTACTGAAGGAAAGGATTGTGGAATACCACATTAACAGTGATCTACCGGATCTGAAGGCTATATGGTTTCATAGGGTGGAGCACTTGCCAGACAACCTGATCAAGTTCTTTGACTGGGTGACCAAGGAAGTGGATCAGGAGGAGCAGTAGCTGTGGCCTACTGAGATTTCAGCAAGGCCTTTGACACTGTTCTGTATAGAAGACTGGTGAGCAAGCTGGGTAGCCTATGAGTAAGTCCTAAGATAGCAAAACTGGTAGAGAGTTGGCTAAGCAATAGAGTCAGGCGTGGTGTTAATGGCATCCACTTTGGAGGGGTAAATTGACCATAGAGTGCCCTGAGGTCATTAATAAGCCCAGTCCTCTTCAATGTCTTTATTAGTGACATTGCAGAAGGGCTGAAAGGAAAGTATGCCTGTTAGCGCATGAGCAAAGATCTGCAACAGAGTAGACACACCGGGAGGTGTGAAAAGAATGAAGAATGATCTACAAAGCTAGATGAATGGTCACAGGATTGGCAGCTGGGTTTCAATGCAAAAGTGCTAAATCATGCACTTGAGGCACAGAAACCTGGGTGCAATGTACCAACTGGGAGGAGAGGTATTAGCAGTTACCAAAAGAATGGATAGGAAAGGGAAAATTATTTAACCAGGAAAGGCACACTAAGCCAAAGATTGATTCCAGGTGTGAACTGGGAGGCGCAAGGAAGTTAATTGACATGTTCATGGTCACACAGTATGCAAGTAGGGCCTACTGGGATTCAACCAGGTCTCCAGATTTGCAGCTCAGTGCCCTTAACCACAATGCTATACCGCCTCCTAATAAAACAGGAAAAGGACCTGGGGATAATCATTTCTGATGACCTGAAGGTAACCAAACAAAGTGACAAGGCAGTGGGAAGCCTAACCGGATGCAAGGATGCATAGGAAGGCGTATCAGTAGCAGAAAGAGTGAGGAATAATACCCAGAATAGATCACTGGTGAGATCCTTCCTCGAGTACTGTGTACAGTTCTGAAGGCCCCATCTCTGAAAGGACATAGAAAGGGTGGAGGTGGTACAAGGAGGGACACCAAAATGGTGCAGGGCCTGCATCAAATGCCCTATGAAGAAAGGCTTGGTGAATTAAATATGTACAGTACCTCTAGAGGAAAGAAAGGGAAGGGGATATGATAGAAACATTCAAATACTCGGAAGTAAAAACAAGGTACAGGAAGATTGCATTTCCAAAGAAAAGATGCTTGAGGACAAGGGGTCACAATATAAAGTTGGGGGGGACTTAGAGGAAATGTGAGGAGTACTTCACAGAGAGGGTTGTGGACACATGGAAGAACATCCCAGTGGAGGTGGTGGGGGCTAAAACAGTACAGGATTCAAGTATGCATGAGATAGACACAAGGGATATTGGAAGTAAGGTGCGGGGTAAAACCTGAAGACCGACTAGGTCTCGATGGCATTGTAGGTAGGAAAATTGGGCAGACTAGGTGGACCAAAAGGTCCTTATTTGCCAACGTCTATGTTTCTATGTTTCTATTTCTTGGCTCTTTGTGACAGCCATGGTCAGTGGAGTGATGTAAGTGTTTTTCTGCTTTCTTTGCATTCAAATTGCAGCGATGAGGCATGATATCTCCTCCACTGATGCTGGTCACCAGGGCAGTGTTCTTGGAGTTGAGTTAACTGAATTTCAGGTGCTGTGGTTAGTTTTCCAGCCTGCTAATTATGTAGAAATCTGCCAGGTGCTCTCAATGATGCAGCAATTTACTTGCGTCTTAGACTGTGACCCATCCCATTTGGTAAAGGCAGGCCAGCAGATGCTAGTGTCTGTGTTTGTGAAGATTATGAACTCTTATTTGAGAGAGGTGTCTTCAAGACCCTTTTATAGGGGTCATTTGAAACCCTCCTGAAAACAAGTTTAGATTCAAATGCTCTCACAAACTACAGGCCTATCTCTAATCTGCCATTTATAGAAAAGGTTATAAAGACAGTGTTGGCAGAAGCCTCTCCAATCTGGTTTCTGATCTCACCACAGCACGGGACTGCCTTAGTACTGGTCATGAATGATTCTGCTTCTAGTGCAGGATCTGTGAGAGCAATGTGTTTGATTCTCCTTGATCTGTCATCAGCATTTGATACAGTGGATCATGGGAGTTCAATGAGAACCTGAAGAGTTTTATGTGGCTTATCTGGCACAGTGTTAAACTCATTCAGATCTTTCCTGGAAAATTGCCACCAGACAACAGTCCTGAATAATTTTTTCATCTGTTCCTCCCTGGCCATGTATGGCATCCCTCAGGGCTCTATACTAGCCTTTGTCAGTCACAGTTGATATGCTTCTTCTGGGAAACTTGATCCAAAGGTATGGCTTAAATTTCTACTGCTATGCAGATGGTAGGTCTGGGCGGACTGTTCTGTGGGAGATCCGGAGCCCAGATTGAACCCGTAATCCATGGACCCAAATAAATCAGGCTTCACCGTAGAAGTCCAGATTTTGGGTCTGTGGAGATGCCATTCCTGGATTTTGTTTTGTTGCCACAAGGATGCGTCAGCACATAGAGATGGCTGTCAGCATCCAATCAGGCAACAGAAGATCACGAGATGCACTCACGGTATATAACCATGCTGTGTGCGCCATGCTGCCCAGAAGAGTGAAGAGGACTAGAGAAGAGCAGGAACAAGAGCTGTGCTCAGCAGCAGAGAAGAAAAGGACTAGCTTCAGTCACCAAACCCCCAAAAAGTTTAAAACCACCAGAAATCAATTGAGCCAGAGAAGAGGAAAAACAGAAGAAATTAAGGAGGAGAGAAACTGATCATTGGAGGTGGGTGAAGGTGGGTTAGGACTCGACAGTTGGGACTGGGGAGATGTTGTAGTTGGGGAAGCAAACACAAACTACTGTACTGTGTGACTGTGTACGAACAAGGGCAGGCTGGCAAAATCTTTGACTTGTGCCATTCCATCCAGATTCCAGATCCAGAGGAGAGAGGAAGAGACTACTGGGGCCAGAGAGATTACAGTTACAGAACATCCCAAATGATTTTTTCCTTTTCTTGACCTCAGACAGTGTAGCTGTGTGTACATGAGAAAGGACAGGCTAGCTAAATCTTTGACTTGTGCCATTCCAGATTCAGAGGTGAGAGATGGAGAGGCTACTAGGAGCTCAAGAGAGATTACAGTTACAGAAAATCCCAAACAAAAGTTTTTTTTTTTCTTTCTGACCTCAGACAGTGTAGCCGTGTGTATGTGAGAATGGGCAGACTGGAAAAATCTTTGACTTGTCCTATTCCTGATCCAGAGGAGAGAGGGAGACTACTGGGTCCCAGAAAAATATTACAGTTACATAAAATCCCAATTTTTTTCCCTGACTTCAGTGTGGCTGTGTGTACAGGGCAAGGGCAGCAGGGTGGCAAAATAAATCTTTGACTGTGACATATGGAGGGAGAGAGAGAGAGACTGCAGGGTGACCTACAATAAATGTAACAGTCCCAGAAATCCCATATATTTTTGCTGGCTTCAGTGCGGTTGTGTGTACAGAACAGGGGCAGCAGGATGGCAAAATAAATCTTTGACTGTGACATCCAGAGGGGAGAGAGAGAATGCAAGGTGGCCCACAATAAATGTAACAGTCCCAGAATTCCCCAAAATTTATTTTCATGGCTTCAGTGTGGCTGTGTGTACAGGGCAAGGGAAGCAGGGTGGCAAAATAAATCTTTGACTATAGCATAGAGGAGAGAGAAAACTGCAGGGTGGCCCTCAATAAATGAAACAGTCCCAAAATCCCAAATATTTTTTTGCTGGCTTCAGTGCGGCAGTGTGTACAGTGCAAGAGCAGCAGGGTGGCAAAATAAATCTTTGACTTGAATCATCCAATCACCAATTATGATCACTTACGTTCATTCACGATTTCATGTATTAAAAAAATACACTGTTAGGACAAACAACATACAAGTTTATCGCCTTCCTGTGCTGCGGATGTGAGTGGCCAGGGGATAATCTGACTTTATGACTTGTAGCAGGCTTTTACAGTACAACACAAGTAAAGTACAAGTACTACATACGTCATCGTCATCACTCATTACCCATTATTCTTTATTATCATTAGTTTTATAGTGCATCGCATTACATTAAGTATGAGCATTAATCAACCCTCAGTGTGGGACTGTGCTGCATGCGGCTAATGCACCAGATGTCTACATCTCTAATTCAAATTCTGAGGCAGACTTACCAGTTGCTGAATTTGGTCACTTAACAGTAACTGTATTGTAGAAGCCAGTCCAACAATCTTGGAAGAAGTGGTGGTGTACTGCTGTGATGTCAGTGTGCTGTACACACTGTACAACCATAAGTCACGACAACAAATTTGTCCTGACCTGTAAGTGGGAGTCATAGAAACATAGAAACATAGAATTTGACAGCAGATAAAGACCCATAGGCCCATCCAGTCTACCCATTGTTTCAGCCTCATGAATGTGCCATATGCCTTTACTCTGTCAATGATCTATTTATTCATACTCATCTGTATTGCTCCCTTATGCCTATCCCATGCCTGTCTGAAGCCCTGCACTGTATTCATATCCACCACTTCCTGAGGTAGGCGTTCCATGCATCCACCACCTTTTCTGTGAAAAGAACTTCCTCACATTACCCTTAAGCAGCCTCCCTCTAATCTCATGTTGTGTCCTCTTGCCCTATTTTTCTTATATTGAAACATGTTAGACTTTTCACCTTGTTAATACCCTTAAGCAATTTGAATGTTTTGATCATATCACCTCTCCCTTCTTTGCGCTAGGTTATACATATTGAGCTCCATTAATTTGTCCTCATATGTTTCCTGATGCAGTTCCTGCACCATTTTGGTTGCCCTTTTCTGGACTGCCTCCATTTTGTTAATGTCCTGGTGCAGGTGTGGTCTCCAGTACTGCACGTAGTGCTCAGATGAGGCCTAACCAGTGTCTTTTAAAAGAGATTATTACTACCTCTTACAACTGTGATACCCTCCTAAAACACACCAACATCCCTCTAACCATACTACTGCTATTGTGGTCTGCTTGGATGATTTCAGTTCATCTGTGATGATGATGATGCCCAAGTCTTTTTCTTCCCTTGTGATTGCCATCAACTCCCTCAAACCTATAGGTAGCTTTGGGGTTTCTCTTCCCTGTGTGCATGATCTTGGATTTCTTTGTGTTAAACCCCAGTTGCCTCCCTTCAGACCATTTTGCCAGTTTTTTCAGATCTACATTCTTCCCACCCAATCTGGATCATCTACGCTGTTGCAGATTTTGATGTCATCTGCAAACAGGCAAACTTACCCTTCAGTCCATCTGTAATATCACTGATGAAGACATTGAAGAGGACTAGCTTCAGGAGTGATCCCTGAGGTACCCCACTTGTGACTTGCATCTCTTCTGACTGTATACTGTTTACTACCACTCTATGTTTTCTGCCCACCAACCAGTTTGCCACCCAGTGGAACAGTGTCAAAGCTTTGCTGAAATTAAGGTAGCTGACATCAACTGCACCACCTTGGTCCACCACTGTGGTTACCCAGTGAAAGAAATCTATGAGATTAGTTTGACAGGACCTTCTTGTTGTAAACCCATGCTGTCTTGAATGTTGTGCTCCTACGGATTCCAGGTGTTGCACTATCCTTTCATAGAGTGCCTCCATAATCTTGCCCACTACTGAGGTAAGATGGACTGGTCTGTAGTTCCCTGTATCCTTTCTGCTGCCACTCTTGTGGAGAAGGATCACATGAGCCTTCTCCAGTCTTCTGGGACCTTCCTTGTGCTCAAAGACTCACTAAACAGTTCTGATAATGGCTCTGCTAGTTCCCTCTTAGCTCCTTAAGTACCCTGGGATATATGCCATCAGGTCCCATTGCCTTGTCCACCATGAGTTTAGCAAGTTCTTGTAGGACCCTTTATTTTGTGAAGGAGCTTGTGTACACCCCTCCCCATGTGTCCATGGTGCTGAGCTGTGGACCCTGCCCTACCTTCTCCTCAGTAAATACTGAGCATAAATATCTTTTAGGATAGATGCTTTTCTTTAGTCCTTCTCCACACTCCCCTTATCCTCTTTGATCTTAGCAATACCCCTCTGGACTTTCTCCTTTCACTAATGTACTGTATCTGTAGAAAGTCTTGTCCCTTCTTTTACTGTTTGTGCTAGTGTTTCCTCATTTTGGGCCTTTGCCTACATTACTGCCTCTCTGCTTCCCTTAGGAAAGTTTGGTATGCCTCCCTATCTTTGTCATACTGTGTTCCCTTATATTACCTGAAGGCCAGCCTTTTGGCTCTGACCTTTTCTGCTACTGTTTTGAGAACCAAAGTGGTTTCCTCCTTGTTTGCTCTTACTCTTCTCCTAACACAATGGGATGTTGCTTCAAGTATTGCATCCGTGTTGCTCGCCCTTGCCTGTACCCCCTCACCTGTATTTTTTCTTGCCAGGGCTAGCATAACTCTGTTGGCCATCCTATCAAAGTAATCAGAAGGACATCACATTAGAGGGATCTTTTGTTACAAAATGGATCAAAGTGTTGATGAGGCACATTCTGTTTCTCAGGTAGGCAGTGGCACTGCAACGACAGCAATCAGCCTGAAAAGGGAAAACAAAATCAAACCCTAAAAGTGATTGTTTCACATCTAAGTTCCATTTTCAAGCAAATGCTTGAATCCAAAAAGGTTAATGTCTCAGATCATCATCAGTCCCAAGTAAAAAAAGTTACATAGTTAAAAACTTGAGGCATGGTGAGAACCAACGGCAGAGGCACCCAATGGTATTGAACAATTGCATACTATGCTACTGCCAGTCCCTCATCCGATTCTTCTGAGGTTGAACCCAATGAGTGTAATACTATTAATAAAGCTGATGTGAATAATCAGGCATCACACGGTTTACTGGAGGGATGGAAATTGCAGATAATGAAGAAACAGGCAGTAATATTTTGGTTGTGGAAGGGGCAGTAGGAATAAACCACAAGTGGAACAGGGCCAAGAAAAATATGAGGGTGGGTACCTTGAAAAGGTGACCAAGGTGTCATGCCTTCCTGGAAAAAAAACCTAAAAAATATCATCTTTTGTTTAGTCATACTTCTCCATTAGTGGCTTCCAATGAGTTGATAGCAACATGCACTATTTATAAATGACCAATCAGCAGGGTAAAAGAAAGAGCATTGGGAACTTCAGCACTTAAAATGCACCTAGACATAAGCCATAACATTACTGAGAAGTGCAGTTGTGAGTCTCAAAGAAAGTGACAGTGATAGCTCATTACACTCACGGGTAACGCCCATAGATGAAAGTCAAAGCAGTGGCAGCCCCCAGCACTACTGAAACACCTTCACTACCACTTGCTGCCATATGAAGGACTCTGTTACTGAAAGTGACCATGTGTTCAAAGCCCTCTTCCTTCAATGAGACAGCTTACCATTTCAGAAATATATGAGCATAAAGCCAAATATGCCTTGACTCACCCTGCTGCTGTTACAATAACCAAAATAAATGTCAGAAATGATAACTTTTGATTTACTACCATATAACATGGTTGAACATATTGGAATTAGATGACTGCTTGAGTACCTTGAACATCGATATAGTATACCATTGTGGAATACTTCTCCACAACAGGGATTCAGATCTATCGATGTTGTATGTAAAAATTAAGACGTGTCTTGGACAGTGCTTTTGGGAGGGTGGTGCTTCTCACAACAGATACCTGGACAAGCTGTCAACATGAACCCTTCATGTCTGTCATGACACATTGGTCATGTTTTGATAATTCACGTGCGACTGGGGACAGTGAAGCATCGCAGTTTGCTGTTCTAAGAATGTTTTATTTTCCATCAGATCATACCTCATACAACATCAATGAAGAACTCCAAAAACCAATAAAGTGATGGCTCACTTCATGGACTGTCAATTGGCTTAATAGTTGCAGATAATGGGTCCAACATAAGGAAAGCCTTGAAGGAGGGGACAACAGGAGATTAAGGCTCTCGTTAACACTGGTAAAGAATATGCACTCATTTCAGTCATGCAAGCAAAGCCTGTCACTTATTTGAAACAATATAGCAGAAGCACTGTTTACCTTTGCATAGACTGATTCAAGACATTTCTACTCAAAGATTCAACCTTTTGTATGCTCCAAAGGCTGCTGGAACAAAAAGCTGTCAGGCAGCACACCTTAGAAAATAAAATAGGTGATGCAGATGTCTATATTACTCCACCACAGTAGGCCATGCTGGAGTTTCTAATTTTCCTTCTCCAGCCATTTGAGGAAATTACCAGGAGGTTAGTGCAAACACAACAACTCTCAGTCAGGTGATATCCTAATAAAAATTTAAAATTCAGATTGAATATGATTAGGGGAAAAGTTAAAGAAGTAAGACAGTTCCTTGATCACACAGGCTGCCAGAGGTGCTGCTGACACATGCAGGTTGCCCCAGAATACAAAGATCTAATGAGATGTATGATCAAAAAGTTGAAGAAGATGGCAAACTATGTAAAATGCTTCATTCTGAGTACTACATTAAAGTAACAATCTTGGACCCACGATACAAATCGAAGCAACTATTGAGTGTTGATGATGATACTTGTTTGGAGATTGAAAAACAAGAAATAATTGTTGAGGTGTGTGCTGTCATGGAATAAGTACAACAGCAGCACCACATTCAGAATCTTCTGCACAACACAGCGCAGCATCATGTGGCCCATCCTCTACTATTGACACATTTTCCCTCTTCCTCCTCAGCAACTGCAGCCGAATCTTCTTCTTCATCACCAGCCAAGCATAGCAGTGTCCCACAGTCACTTGGTTCAGCTTCATGTCTCTGGAATCACTTAGAAGATGTAATTGTAACATCTTCTTCATCTGCCTCTTGTAACACAGCCTCAGCACAGACCATTGTTGAAATGTACCAGGCAGAGGCCAGTATCAGTTGGAATATTGATCCTTTGAAATACTGGAAATCCAAACAAAATATGTGGCCTGCTTTAGTAAACATTGCAATGAAGTACATGAATTGCCCTCCAACTAGTGTCTGTTCAGAATGATTGCTTAGTTCAGCTGGTAACGTCATTCGACACACGATCCTGTTTGACATCAGAAAATGCTGAGCACCTCACATTTCTCAAAGTCAACATTCCTCACTTTAATTTCAAATATAATACCTGAATAAAAAATACACTGACTGCAGGTCAGCCCACTGGGACAGCAGAAAGATTTATCACTGCCACAGAAGACCCAGGTTCATAGCGGACTCAGGCCTCTTGAGGGCTGGCCAAGGTGAATTGAGTGGCCATTGCATGCTCTTAACCTCTACAGGGTGGAGAGGGTTGACTGTCTCCAGTTCTGTGCTCCTGGGTGACCACGGGACATGCAGCGCCAAAAGCATCTGTGAGCATTACCCTTGGGGTGCATCAGAATACACGGTGCAATCATGCTGTGGAGGTCAATGTGATGCACCCCATTCCTTAAAGAAAAACAATCCTCTGGTGTGCAGCATGATGTCCTTCCAGCTGTGGCAGATGTGAGGTGGTCCCAGCACACCACTGTAGAGCACCATCAGTGCTGCAAGGAGGTTCAATGACTCCAACCTGGGGGTAATCCAGGGGCACTATGTCAAGATGGCCCCTGGTTTGGTAGTGGCAGTGGGGCTGCTGATGGGCAAGCAACTAGAAGTATAAAGCATAGTAACTAAAAAATAAAAAATACACTGACTGCTCTGAGCAGGCCTTATCCACAAAACACTTTCAAGAATTTGTGCCTGTGGTGAAAATCTTTTGTGAATAGGGTCTATTTCATGAGATAGCAATGAATTGCAACAGGTCAGAATGAACTAGGTCAGACCACTATTATTTGAATGATCACATAGGTAGCACAGAATAAAAAAAAAATAACATCAGAGGGTTAAGAATCTAAATACAGCAAGCAACTGCATTTTATGTCACAAACTTACTTGGTGGTACCTCATACCACTATCTGGTAGGGTTCTGCTGTCTACTACTTCTACTACTACTATAACTTTTGTCCTCACAAGTCACAACTACTAATTATCACTTTTGTCCTTCTTACTACCACTACTTGTCACTTGTTTTGCCCTCAGCAACTGGTCCTGGCTGTACTGTTTTAATTTCCATGTAGTGCATTGCTTAGCAGATGCCTGAAACCCAAAAGTGAATACTCTTTGTCCGAGATATTCAGAGCACTTGGCATGGGGCAATTGAGATACACGGTGCAAGTCGGAAGATGCTCCACTGAGCAATATTCAAAGGAAGCCATGGTGCAGCACAAATCCCATTGTGCCAATGCACAACCATAGTGTATGCAGCTCAAGTGCAGTGGGCATTCCCATGTATAAGTGGCGCAATGGCATATTCAACCATAGAGCATGCGCAAGTGTGGAGCAAACCCAAGGTTGAGCCAGGCAGATCTGAACCAATAAAAATAGGCTCAAACACATAGACAGCAGATGTGCAACATTGAGCACAGTGAGGTAGGGAGTGAGAGGAATAAGAGAAACAGAGTGAGAGAGACAAGAGGAGAGAAACAGACAGAGAGGAAGAGTGACACAGACCAACAGGTGGCTGGACAGAGCATGAATGGCACCCAGGGAGACACCCAGTGCCTGAGTATGGACAGTGGCCCATTCCTGAAGGGGCCATAATGAAGGGTGTGGGAGGCAGGAGGAAAAAGTGGTGGCCGACAAAGTGCCTGGTGGCGGTATGCCTGACACAGGTGGAACAATATCATCGAGCGTGTCTTTGTCATGCTAAAGATGTGATTCCGTTACCTAGACAGATCAGATGATGCCTTAAAATACAGCCCATCATAAGCCTGTGGCATATTCCTGGCCTGCTGCATCCTGCACAACATGGCCATTGACCTTGGAACAGTAGTTGAGGCTGATGAGGCGACAGTAGCAGGGACAATGGTGGTGATGGTCAGGAGGGTGGTGGGATCTAGCCCACTGGTGCTGAGGGTTGAGGCACTGGATGCCACACCTTGTGCCACACCGCGACCAGGTTTGGGAGTGAGCCCAGGATGTCAGGGGTTGGTGGGGAGGGAAGAGATTGAGTGTCCGGTGGACTGCTCTCTCTTCCTGGAGAGTTCGGGCACTTTGCTCACTTGAGGAGCGACCCCTGGTGGCAGTTGGGGTAGCCAAAGCTGTGGCATGGTTCAGTACCTGGGGTGGAGCCATGGCAGTATGTTGCCGTGATGGGCCAGGCTCCACAGGGGACTTAAGTACAGAAACTTCCCTCCCGCCCCAAAATAGGTGGGGGCCTCCCTCCCTCCTCAGTCCACACTCTTGGGATCAGACTCAGCCCCTTGGCTTTTCCTCCCAGCCTGGTGGCTCAACACTACAGATAGAGCACACTGGGTGGGGGTGACTCTTTCCTGGAGGCAGACCCGGGGGATGTTAGGTGCTGGAGGGAGCTGGAGGAATGCGAGTCACGTAAGAAAGGTAGAGACTGGGATGAAGGTCGCCAGAGAGAGTTTGGAGGATCCAGTAAGGGAGAAAAAGTAGAATTTGAAAAAAAAGGAGGGTGGGGCAGGCACCCCTTGGCAGGAGGATCTCAGAATGGTGCAGGAGGCATGATGGCACCGTGACAGATCCTAGGGAGCATTACAGACAATTCGGGTAAGTACTCAGACACACAGACATGGCCCACACAGCCCAGCACACACCTCAGGGGACAGGATGTGCACAGTAGTATGCATGCAGGGACAGGGGCATACAACAGACAGGGCAGAGCCACTCACATACACACACACACATGGTGAGGGACATGGCATAGATCAGGCAACATTGGTGCTGGGCTGCCATCATCACATCCATGCACATGCCCCAGAATCATGGTCCATACACATAGGGGCATACAGTACAACACACTTTCATGCCACCACATGCATGCTGCACCACCACCACCCATGTGTGCGTGTGGTGACAGCAATGGAAGGCAGGTTGGGACAGTGGACACGTCACTCTAATTCAAGTCCCACGACCACCACGGCCATGGAGCGCCTTTCAAGGGACGAATGGCAGATGCCTGCTGCGCATTGGTCATGGGGCTGCATGTCAGATGCCTACCAGGGGTTGATGTGCGTGACTGCGACCGAGTCTGTGCAGGGGTGTCATGGTGGCCAAAAGGCCTGCCCTAGGGTGTCTGGGATGCTGATATCTGATCATGGCATCAGCTGTGCCGGTGTACCCAGACACTGGGACCAAAGGGCGGACAGTGCACTATGGGGGTCATCTGCATATGGTCAAGCCCAGTGGCCACCACCGGCGAAACCAGCTGCAATGGTACTGGCCATGTGGTCCTTTGATGCCACAATGGCACCAGTCATGCAGTTCAGTGCTAAAGTCATGGCCTCCTGCATCTGGGTGAGTCTGTCCATAAGCCTCGCCCGTCCAGTCCGCTGCTCGGCCATCTAGCACACCACTGCCCACAGTGCACTCACCTCACTAGCAAATGATGCCTTGTTATTACAGAGGCCTGCAGTAACTGGGTGTGCTCCCACAGCCTCTCAGCCTCCGGTCCTCCTGGTCTGGCTGCCAGACTGGGGAGGGTCACGGCATGCTGCTTTATAGCCTCCCGCTCAGATGGACGCCAGCGGTAGGCTGTACAGGGAGCACAGTGTTGCCTGTTGCACCAGCGGTGGGCACTGTGGTACACTGTCAGTCATCTGCATCCTCTTCTGCCACCTGACTGTCTGCTGGGCAGTGCCCGTGCCTCCCGCTGCATCCACAGCACCATTGCCGCCAACACCAGACACAGCTGTGATGCCACACAGCTGCACCGGTGGGGATGGGGGCAGCTGTGGGCTAGAGCACAGCACTGGGATCTGCCAGTGCCTGTAGTGGGAGGCAGGAGTGTGTCGGGCACCACCTCCCTATGCTCTCCAGTACCAGTGTAAGGTCATCATCAGTGTCAGACAACACACGCTGGATCTCTGCACACAGCACCTCCAGGCTGTCATTGTGCAGGAACCTAGCCAAGGATCATTCGACTCCATGTCAGGAATGGTGCGCCACCCAACAATGCCAAGACATGGCCTGTCCTGGCTGTGGATGACCGTCGAGGTTGAGGGTCGGGCATCTGTGTCCACGCCACCCCGCCCTAGTCTTCTACATTGAGGTGTGCTGATGCTGCAAAACAAGAACAGTGTGTCAGTGAAGTAGCATGCACCCCATGGCCCCCCATCACCCACCCCACCCCCACCCTACCTCAACCCCCCAAACATCCCTGCCCCACCTCCACCCCCAACTCTCACCCTTCATGCCACTGTTGCCACTCACCACCATGCACCAGTGTGTGTCCACATCCATGCACGCACGTGGCGGTGGGCATGGCTTCCGACACACCTGCATGTCGTGCCCATAACAGGCATTCCCTGGCGGCTGGTCATACTCACCATGCAGTGAGTGGCTGCCACCTGTATGAAAACCCACCACCAGGCATGCCTCCACCACCATGCAGCTAATAGTGGTTCCACAAGCTCCTCCATGGCAGTCAGCAGTGTCACGGTCACTGGCCACCGCCGGTCACCTACTTGGGATGCCTGGATGGCTGCAACCTTGTCCTTTATATGCCTTATGTCAGTGCCAACCTTCTTCTTGCACTCCTGGGGGTGCAATGGCGGCACCATGGGTGTTGGCGTGCTGGGCCACCTCCACCCAGCCAGCTGCATGCCTGTGGCACGCTGGAGTAGGCCCCCGATCCATATAGGCCTCATAGAGGGGCAGTGCTCGCAGCTGCAAAGTTGGTGCCTGCCTTGTGAGCAGGCCCCTGGCTCTGCTCCTTCATCTTCTGACATTCTTCTACCTGTGACCATGAACAGCAGTGAGGGTCAGTGACAGCACACTGCATTACAGCACCCTGTTCAGTGGTGACAAGGCCTCAGTCCCTCCATGTTGCCAGTTACATAACTGATTGGTTTGCAATACCGGTCTGTGGCCTGTGCTGACTCTGCGATACTTTTTATACTTGAGGTATGCAAATTAGCCTATGCACAACTGTAATGATATGCTAATGCTCCCAGTGCTCCATGCATGGGCTCATGAGGTGATTTGCATGCCACATTTGAATATATTGCGTAGTTGCACCGTGCGCAATAGGGTTCCGCCGGAGCATCTCCTTGACACAATACCCATGCATGTGCGGTGCACGTGTTGAAGTGTGCATGTGCACAGCATGTCCACACTGCTATTGCACATCATGCACAGTATGCTTGATGCCATGTCATGGCACATGCAGTGTCAGTATCCATCATGCATGCATTCATTGTCTCTATCATGCACCTGTGCACTGCGGCGTGAGAGGTGATGACCTCTGACCCACAGGTCATGTCATGACCCCATGCCCCACTAGGCCCCCAGCATGTTGTGCATGCCTATGACTGTGCTATGACCCTGCACTGTGCAGTGGCCATGCAGCCATGTGCTGCGCAATTGCGGCCTTGTGTTCTCTTTGCGCATCTTGCACATGTGGCAAACAGGTGTGCTGTTCCACAGCCATTTTCCTGTTGAACTTGGCTGATCACCATGGCACAGAGACAGAGCAGGAGGGCAGGCAACTGGTCAGAGGTTGAGCTAATCAGTCTGATGGCAGTAGTTCAGCCTTTTGAGAGGAAGCTGATGGCCAGGTGACACTACAGCAGGCCAGGGTGGAGGTGTGGCACCGTGTTGCAGAGCTCTTGAGCAGAGGACTGGTTTTGGGTGCTCACCGAGGCAGTGCAGGCACCATTATGGGGACCTGCAGCAGAGGACATCAGACCACCTGCAGCATCTGCAGGCCCAGGTCCTGTGAGATCAGTGCCATAGCCAGGTAGGTGTGCTCACGTTGCTGTTATGCCCAGTCATTATACTGTGTTGTTGGCTTGGCTGTGTGTCATGGCCTGCAGTGGGGTACTTCATCGGCCTGGGGTTACCATGCATTGGGCTTGGCTGCTGTGCAGGTGGCAGCCATTCTGGAGTGTAGGCCTCAGAACTGACAGGGACACACCTTGCATGCGGGCTGCATGTTGGTGGGAGTCTCCTCATGCATGACTGTGTACTGATGTCCACCTCTTTCATTCCCTCCACAGGGCCAGAAGACCATAGATGGGCCAGGCAGCTGCAGCGGTGGCCAGGGTGGTGCAGCCCAGTGGGCAGCAGGTGGCACCAGCTGCACAGCAAGGGAAGGTATGCATTGTCACATTCCTTCTTAGTGTCACAGTGGGATAGTGGTGGGGATCAGGCACAGTCATGGCCGTGTCTGCCATGCACCAACACAGCTGTGTGTGTTGCATGGTCCGTTAATGCGATGCCACTGCATGTCATCCTTAATCCATGTACGGCTGTTGGTGGGGTGGGCATGCGCACGAATGCCACCAGTTGTGCTGCGGTGCTGCTGTTGCTATGCACCATGTGACTGTCACAGTGCAGTCCTGTGGCTGCTGCACAGCGACATCCACCTCTCTGCACCACCATAGTGTGCTGTGTTGTTGGCTGGCATTGCTTCCCATGGGGGTTCATTCCAGGCTCTCCAGGGTGTGTGGTCCTGCTGTCCATTGCATGCTGTGGGTGGGCATACATCCTTGCCATATGCACTGATTGCCTGTCTTGTCCCATGCCATAGGTATCGGATGGCCTACTACCCGTAGGCCTTGGCAATTGCAAGCCAGGCTCCTGTGCCAGATTCTGGTGGTTGTATGGGGGGTGCTGGATGTTGTGGTCTCGATGCAGTGGATGACAGCAGCCAACTGAGAGAGCAGAGGCGTGGTGTGGTGGCAGGACATGGACGCTGTTGAGGAGCCCTGTACATAGTCATCCTTTCCTTGCTGTTCCTGTTCCCCTACAGCCCCCCATCCCATTGAACAGCCCCTGTTACCCGCCCTTCATTGTACTTCCTGTCCCTGCCCATTACATTGTTTTGTACTGAATTTTTGCACCTTATAAAGCATTTTACTGCTACCTGCTACCTGCCTGTCTCCATGTCTGCATTGCAGGTGACGTGTGGAACCATGCTTCCATGGTTAGGTGTTGGTCCACGTGTTTGCACAGGGGTGGGGTGGCTGTGAGGTGCTCCTGTCATTCACAACTGTGTACAGTGGTGTGCCACGCTGTGGTGGGACCATCACCCATTTTGGTGGGTCTGCTCTCTGCCTGCAGGGTCACCATGGGGCTGCCGTCAGGGGTTGGGCAGCAGGTGTTTGCATGGTGGTGGCACACAGTCAGGGTCATCCTTCTGTACATGTCTGCATGCTGGGATGGACTCATCTGTATCCCCTGTTGGGCACCCAGTCCCATGGGGTCTGGCCCTCTGCCTGGGTCCTGGCTCAGTTACTGCCCGGCATGTGGGCTGCTGGTGCGCATGTGGGGTATGGTGTGTTGGCACCAGGGACATGAGGAGAGACACCCATTGCAGTGTGGCAGTGGCCATGGATGGCTGGCTGGTGGGCACAGTTGGTGAACCTGTGTTGACCAGTGTCCCCTCCGGTCACCTGCTGGCCATGCCGTCATTGTGATCTGGGGTAAAATTCTGGGGCATGCTCCTGTCCAACCCTGGTGAACTGGCTCAGGTTGCTGTGGTGCATGGGATGCCTATTGGTGGCTGTGCTCCATCACAGTTGGGCATTCTTCCTCCTGTTCTGTGCCTGTGTGTGCACTGGTGTGCCCCTGTTGGTGGGGTCCTGTGCCCATTGTCACTGTGTTTCCCGGCTGTGTCCCTGGGCATCTTGTCTGTGCACGCACCCTGTGTTTGAGTGCTGGTGTGCTCCACGCTTCCCTGGTTGCTCCATGGCACTTCTCTGGTTGCACCATGGTGCTACTGTGCCATATTCAGCTGACTTGCGCTGGCGCGGTTCAGCTAGCCCAGCTTCTGAATGTGTCACCAGTTTGCCATGGTGCATCTATCTTGCACTGTTCTGGGCTTGCACCAGCCTTTGGCGTATTCTGCATATCTTGGCCTTTGTATATTTCTTACATCCACATATTTGGCTATGAATACTTCACGGCAAAATGCTACTTAATTGAAAATTCATATAATTTCTTTACTGTTTGCATGTGCATGGTATGCTAGCCTGGTTACATCTCACAGTAACTGGACTGAGATTATTACTATATTTTATTTTGATTATTTAAATTACTTAGCAGTGGCTGGCAGCAATTGTGAAACTAGGAAGGATGTAACTGTATTAGTTGTGTGTCATTAGGTCTTCAGGTGGCAGTGGCAAACTTTTATGACTGCACGGCACTTGACCAATGTGATGTGTGATTTGCTGCCTTCCTGGCTGGTTATCACTGTCTTTCATTTTATTTCTTTAAGGATTAAGCATGTTGATCAGATTCAGTAGAAGTAGTCATAGTACTAGTAAACATTACCACCTCTTGGACCAGGTAGTGTACCATATACCACAGTACATCGGGGCATGCAGAGCAGTTTTATCCACATGGTTAGGGTAGGCTGTCTTAGTGCTGCACAATTGAGCATTCATATCCATTTCTTTGGCCTGTTCGGCTCTGACTGGAATGAACATTCATCAAAATAATATCCACATTTCTCCTTTGAGGAGAGGCTGCTCTCCTGCACAAAGGGCCCTCAGGAATCCATAGAACACTATGATCTGTGTGACGTTTGGAGGGTCTTGTACCCTCAGAGAAGGAATTCACTTTCTTATCGCCAGTCCATAAAACAGCTACACGTATTGATTATATTTTTCTTTTTCAAACGTTTCTTCCTGGAGTAACAGAAGCCTCTATACAGTTGGGTCCACCTTCCGACCATTCACTGGTAACTTATCTTGCCCTTTCATTTCTTCCCAAGAAAACCTCCGGGGAAGATCAATAATCAAATGTTAAAGGATCCCCACATAGTTAAAACTATTAATAAACATATAGAGCAATTTATAGAAACTAACCTTCAGTCTATCTCCAGACCAGATTTTAAATGGGGTGCTTTCAAAGCTTTCACTAGGGGACCTGAACAGGTGGGATTCATGAAAGAGCGTTGTTCGATGGATCACTTTCCAACCCTGTCGCACATCCTTTCAGCATCCAGGGATGCCTCATTTCCAGCTGTTTTGGTTTCCTGGATCGGTAGGTGTTCGGTTGGGGTAGACTGAATTTTTATTTCGGCCCTTAATACCTATAAGTTCCTTTGCTTTTTCAAAACTGGGTTAAAGCTCTTTATAACACTCCCTCAGCTCAGTGGTGACTAATGGTGTCATATCCGAAAGTTTTATGTTACACTCAGGAACCAGACAAGGCTGCCCATTATCCTTTTACTTTTTAATTTATATTTAGAGCCCCTTATTCGCTGACTTAAATCTTCCTCAATGATTCAAGAAATTACTATTCAGGGATACGAGTTAAAGTGTCTCATCATGCCGACGATCTATTATCACAACTATCGCACCCTGACAAATCAATACCTGCCATGTTATCTATCATGAAGAATACACCAATTTTCAAATTACAAATTAAACATTGAAAATCTCTTGTCTCCCCGCTTAACTATAAAGTGATTACATCTATTATTATAGAGACAGGTATGTCTTGGGCGCTGAAATCTTTAAGATACTTGGGCATTCAAATTACCAGGAACCCAGCATCACTTCAAAAGCTGAATTTGGATGCACTAGTAAATATTATAGGTGCAGACCTAGACAGGTGGGCTAAACTATCTATCTCACTCTGGGGCCGAGTGAACCTAATTAAAATGAATGTTTTCCTAGGATTTTTGTCCTTTGTATTTGCTTAATAACTGGATACCTTTAACCTGGTTCCATAAAATCAATAGCCTGATTACAAAATTTATTTGGGCTAATAGACAACCTAGGATTGCATTCTACAAGTTAAGACCCCTAAGGACAAAGGGGTCTCCGTCTTCCACATTTGACTTTTATTATTGGGTTAAATATGGTTGAATACATGAGGTGGTTGGAACAGACGAGAGAAGTCAGTCCTTCTGTTTTTATTCCTATTTGGCTCAAAATTGAGTTGTCTCTGATTAAAGAGCGTGGTCTCTCACCGGCGTCGCTGTTTCGTATCAGGCGGTGCCCTTCCCTTAACTTTGAAATCAACCCCCATTGCGACATCGGTCAGAGTACACTCCCAGATATGTCTCTTTATGAAATATAATCACACCTTAGACTTAGCTCAACCTATCGGGGTAATCCAAATTTAAAAATAGATAATAAGCCAATCACGCCTAGGTGGCTTCCTCAATTGGAAGGTGCTAAGCTCTCTCAGCTTGTTACCCTGGACAATTCATAGCTTTCAACTATTGAAATACTAAATAATTTCAACATTCCTAGTAAACTAGTGTTTAAAGTTTTCAGTTAAAACATCTAATAATAAAAGTGTTTGGCTGAACCGCTTCCCAAAAAGTACGAAAACTTTCCTGGATGAACTCTTCCTTATGGTATGGCCTACTCTGTTTCCAACGTGTATAAAATTTTATACAATTATAAGTACCCAACTAATTTTGCACCTGAGAGGTAATGGGCTTCATGTTTTCCTGATCTGAGATAGATTGGACAACTTTGGTCGAATTGCCATAAATACATTACTCAGGATAGATACTGGCTTACACAATTTCATATTTTACATAATATAATACCCCAAAAATTATATAAATATGAGGCTTATTGATTCACCCACCTGCTCCCGTTGTCAGCAGGCAGAGGGCTCACTGTTTCACATATTTGGGCATGTCCTAAGGCCTCCACTCTCTGGAAGGACATCCAACGGAAGATGGACTCCTTGTTGGGTCTTTGGATATTTTCACTCCTGAGGTATGCCTCTTAGGTAACTATACCTTGATTCCAGTAATTGCTATGTGATATTATATAGCATTGATCTCCTATTGGTAAAAAGGTTATTCTCCATCATTGGAAGATGATGGAGATATTTCTTATTCAGAATGGCTTAAAGAATTGTTAGCCAGTCTCAGGATGGAAAAATGGTAGCAAGTCTTAGTAACAGAATGAATAGGTATAAGAAAATGTGGGAACCTTTCACGAGCTGCTTACCATTTAGCATATTGCATGCTACTGTCAAATTTAGAATTTGATAATTCACCTAATAAGTTTGAGCTGTGCTGAATGGGAGGGGGTTAGTATGGGGGTGGGGAATAGGCTTGGTGGTGACAGCTCTGGTGTATGCAGTGATGTACTGTTTCTGGTTTCATTTACAATTCAGATTATTATGACTGGATCTGTTTTTGTTCTAAAAATGATAAACTTTGATTTAAAAAAAATATCCACACAGCACCATTAATAAAAAATAATCTCAGCTGCCTGCCAGTGCCTGCAGTGATTGGTGGTGCTATGATACAGGTATTTGCATCTGTATGTCTTTCTCTCACCATCTCTTCCAGCACACTCTGTGTCACGGGCCCAAGTAGGATATAGCACCATTACAGGCTAGGCCAATGAAGGCTAGTAGTGACTGATTTCTTTTTATTTGGCAGCTTTACTTTAATTTTTATACAAATAACCCATTAAATTATTTCCTTTGGGTCTCTGTGTCAAATGTGAGTGACTTTGGCACTTTTATGCATTTATTCACATTTTTCCAATTATTCTTCAATAAATCAGAACTAATCAGAATACATTAGAACTTTACAGTGTTCCAGTACTTATTTAATAAGGGTCAGAACTTTACTGCATTCTCCAAGTCCTAGCAGATGGCACTTAGTCTTACCTTTTAGACCTGGACAGGAATATCCTATGCATTTGATTGAGAAGGCTATCGTAGAGATCAACAAGCATTTGTCAATGCTGAATGTTGTCTTGCTGGCATTGGCATTAGTAGTGCAGGAGTTAGAGAGATACATAATAGGAATGGCAGTGAAGTATGGAACTGATGCCAACCCCACCCCACTCTGCAGAGACTGACAGTCATTGAGATGTGCCTTTGGGTCACACAATATAACACTCATGTAATTTTACTCACCTCTACCCTGCATACACCAACAATTGTTATGTGGTGTACTTTGGAGTCTTGGCCTTACACTCACCCCATTCCATAAGGAAATATGCACCATTTGATGCCACAGGTGTGAAAACACATTTTGGGAAGGATGAAAATGACAACTGTACTGTTCGTGAGGAGGTGTAAAAATGGCAAAGTTAAAAATGGAGTGAAAATATGAAAATTGGTGAAGTAATGAAGGCGTAGAAACTGTGCAATGCATGCCCGTAACACAATTGTTTGGGGGATTTTTAACAAGATTTTCAACATAAGTATTTTACGACCTCCTCTCATGAACAGTATCTCTGTGATTTGTTACTGTGTCCCGAACATTGAATTCCCACAGTGACTGCGCCATTATTGTGCCACATGTGTGAAAACACATTTCAGGCAGGATGTGAAAATGACAGTTGAACTGTTCATAATGATGAAAAATGGCAAAGTTGAAAATCTAGAGTGAAAATATAAAAATTAGTGAAGTCACAAGCATGTGTAGAAACTGCATAGCGTACACCCATAATGCAATTATTTGGGGATTTTTTAACCTAATTTTCAAGACAGGCATTCTGGGACTTCCTCTCATGAACAGTGTCACTGTGATTTTATTACTCTGTCTCGAACATTGATTTCCCAGCAACCTGCACCATTGTGTGTCACATGTGTAAAAGCACATTTTGGGCCAGATGTGAAATATGACAGGTGTACTGTTCATAAGGAGATGTGAAAAATGCAATGCTGAAATTCTGGAGTGAAAATATTAAAATCTGCCAAAGTTATGAGTGTGTGTGGAAACTGCGCAACACATGCTCATAGCACAGTCATTTTTGGAATTTTTCACCAAATTTAGACATAGGGGTTTTTGGGAGCCCACCTTATGACCAGCTGCACTGTTGTTTCATTAATCAGTCCCAAAAGGTGATTCCATGCAGTGGCCACAAAATGACCTTTCAGGAATTAATAACGAAATGACAGTGACTGTGTTCATGAGGTGGGATCCCAAGAAGCCTATGATGAAAATTTGGGACCAAAACTCCCAAATATAGCTGAGATATCCACCTATATTGAAACCCCCTATTGATTGCCATTATAGGACTTACTATTATTTCTTCAATTTGCGGTCGGCATTTGAAGAGTGCAGACTTGGTCCCAGTCCACAGAAGATCACTGCTCTGACTTTTGCAGGTATGGGTGAGGGGGGCAGGGTGGGGTGCACAGGAGGGTGCAGGTTGGGGAAAGGCCACTGGTAACAATGAGGACTGTTTTCTTGTTTTCAGGTTAAACTTAAAAAAAGACATTGTGGTTCCTTTTTCTTTCACAGGAATCCTGGATTTCAGCACATGGGGTGGGCTCCCAGTGTGCCACACTACTGGCGGATCAATGCCAACCTGGGGATTGGGCACCCTGAGGTCAGAAGATATGTGGGGGGTGCATTCGACACGGGATTGAGTATCCTGGTGTTGGAAACACAACAAGCAGGTTTGGATCACTGGGGTGGGCTCCCAGTGTGCCACGATAAAGTATGTTTGGGGTGTCATTAAGCACCTTGATGATGCCAGGTGGGGCATCCACCAGCATGATCGGGATCATGCATACAGTACAAGTGACTTCAGGCACTTAATAGTCCCAGTCCGTATGGAGCTTCAAGCTGTGGCCTGCTCTGTAGGGCTGGGAGAACTTACAATCTGGACACAGCGGAATGTGGAGGAGGCATGTGAGGAAGTGAGTCCTCCCACCATTCAGGCAGGGACTGCTGTGGTGGTGAGGCAGAGAGGTTTGAAGGTTTACTTTCCTGCCACCACCGTCATGCTGATTCAAATGTTTCACCAAGAAAGGCACATAGGGGTGGCATGTCATCTGAGCCCTGCCTGACTAGCTTGTCTCTGATTGCAGCAGCAAATTTGTTTCAAGTTGGTGGCACTGTATTAAGCTTGTGTCATGGCTAGCATACTCACTAATTGGGGAATGAGAGACGCAACTTCTAAAGTATGCCTTATGTTCACCAAAACTGACACACCTCTGCATTTCTCCTACTACCATCTCCTATCTCCACAAAATGTTGCTTGTACATGTGCAAGACAACATAAAAACTGGATGAGTGTGAGCTGGCTGATACCGAATTGCTTCTGGTAGGCTCAGATTCTTGCTTTCTGCAGTAAAAGAAAATCTTCTCCCAGTCGTGATGGGGCAATACTGTAGATTAGGGAGGAAGTTAGCAGTCTGGAGTAATTTTTGACAGGCAATTAGCTTTCACATCACAGATCTCTGCTGTCATTAGAAGGGCTTTTGCCATCACCCTTATATTCTTCCCCACCTAAGACGTCATTTGTAGCCATACTGTTTTGTACACTTCTCATATCTTCCCTTGTGACCTTAATCCCTTCACTAATATAGATTGCCAACCCCTCCCTTTGTTCTGTCCTTCCTATAAAGGCTGTATCTAGGAGTAGACAGATCTCAGTCATAGTTTGAGATAGCCCAGCTCTCACTGACTGTCACAAAATAGCCTCATCTCTGCATCATCATGGCATGGAGGTTGTCTATTTTGTTCCCCAGACTCCTGAAATTTCTTGATATCACTCTCACATCCCATGTCTCCTGCCTCTCACTGCCTTCCCAGTCACCCCTCCTTCCTTTGGCCAACCCACCTGCTTCCCTTCCTATCATCCCCCGTTCTTTCTTCCAACCACCTTACTGCTTTCTCTGTATCCTTTACCGCTGCACCTAACCTCAGTTTGCTTACTGTGCCCATGGCTTGGGAGGCCTACTTGCTCCTTTTTACTGTCAAACATGGGTCTTGTGCCCCAAAGTAATCCCCTATTCAGTTTAAATTTATGTATCTATATATATATATGGAATGATATGGCTTGACTGAAGATATCATATTTATCTTCACGAGAGACCAATAATATCCTGATATCTCATGATTGGTGAAACCACGAGTGAGATATCTTGATGTCATTGGCCTCAAGTGAAGATTAATATGATATCTTCAGTCAGACCATGTCATGTTCTGTTTATACAGTGTATGTTTTGGGCCCCAGTCAACACAATCCCCAAATGTGCCCTTGATATAATCCCTCACATAGAAGTAATGGATATTCTATCTGAATTGTGCATATCTGTTGTAACACAACAGATGGCATATGTTATTTAAAAAATATGATTGGTTGATTCTGTCACTTTAAAATTAAAAACAGAAGTGTCTTCTGGATTGTGGTTAATCCCACTGTGGCTATCCCAACACAAATCTTCATACCCCCAAAAACACAACAGATTAGATATATTAGATGTAAAACAATATCTGTTCTTGCCACTTGAAATTATTTAATAAACCATATCTGGTTGATTATACCTGTATCTTTCATGAAATGATTATTAAAAAATATATCTGATTGATCCTGCGACTTCTGTTTATCTGCTTCCTCCTAGAATGTAGCATGACCGATCAATAGCCAAAGAAATGCAGCATGGCTAGTGAATATCAGGATGAGGCACTGTGTCATATTTAGATGAGGGTATTATTTCCACACTTAGAAAAGAGTATTTGTTTTCATTTTAGCACTAGTTTGTTAAAAGAAGCTGCCAACAAGACTGAGAGGACAGCCAGCAAGTGGGCAGCTTCACGAAGACAAGGCTTGATGGTAGAGCATACTTTGCATAGCAACACATGCTCATGCTTTTGTCTGGTGCTAAATAGTGCTAAAATGAAAACAAATACACTATTCTAAATGTGGAAATAATGGCCCTCATCCCAAATATGACACAGTGTCTCAGGTTCTGATATTTATAGCGCTTGACATGCTACATTTCTGGGGATAGCAGCTCAGTCACGCCACATTCTAGGAGGAAGTAGATAAAAGAAAGTTACAGTATCAACCAGATATTTTTAAATAGTTCTATGTTAAAATAAAAGCAGATATAAGAGATGCATGGTGGGGGTTCCTGCTTGTAAAGAGAAAGCCACATTGGGGGTCCTGCTCATACAGAGAAAGCAGCTAGATAGAATGTGAAAACTTTCACTTTCATTATGATGATATACAGGAGCATGAAAATATCACTGATATCTCCTGACCTGGCTGAGATACTAGTTTTATACTGACATTTATCCCAAAACATACTATTTATATATATAAATATATATGTATATGTGTGTGTGTGTGTGTATATATGTGTGTGTATATATATATACACATACATATATATATATATATATATATATAATTTTATTGTTTGACAAATAATATTGTTGTTAAAAAAGTATACAATCAATTCAAATATCTCAAATAGATACACATAACACAATAAATAGATTTCGAAGCCTCGTACATCTCTATCTATATGGTTTAAAACCTAGACACAAAACATTGTTATACACATTCTATGGCACTTCTTATTGCACTTTTTGTTGATCTGTTTTACTTTATGTTTTGCTTATATCATCATATTTTCTGTATATGTAGCTTCATTGATGCAATGTTTCTGCAAAATCTTGAAACTCTATGTAAATGAAACCTCTTACATGTTTTTAATAGTTAAATTGGTATATGGGTTCCATATTTAATTTCATCAGGATTTCTCCCAAATAAAATTTATTTGATATTTGTACAATGTACACAGTAATAGGATATGTTTATTGGTGTCTTCTGATCCACAAGCACACATCTTTGTATTAACAATGCCAAACTTTTGTTTCAAGGTATTACTGTCCACATATCCAAACCTAAATTTGCAGTAAACCTTTTATTACTAACCTTTCCTATTATGCTTAAATATTGGTGCATACCAAATTGTATCCTAGAATTTGAGGCCTACCATGAACTTAATTTAGAATTTTAGTGAATTCCATTTCCTTTGTATGTGGATGTCTCTGATCCTTGTGTTTATAATTTCATTAATCTCTCTAATTGGAGTCCTTGTGCTCTCAGTCAAATGTTCCAGTAAACCATAAGGCCTTATTAATGTTTCTAATGCATGTGTGCTGGGATAAGTGAAACCATCCTTTCTTGAAATAACATTTCTTCAATGCACATTCTTGGTAGTCTGTGTTCATGAATATTATATACCTGAGTCCAATATGTCACTAATCTTTGCTCTAAGCTGCATCTGATTGGGATTGTCCTAATTCCAGTCTGACAAACAAGAAGATGCCCATTTGGTAGACCAATATACATTTATAAAATGAATTCATTGTGGTTTCTAATCCATCTGAATTCTCCATCCTCCAGATCTCGGCCCCATATAGTATCTGTGAGAGTACTTTTGCATTTAATACCTTTAGAGGTCCTTGACTGACTTCCCTCGATATTTATAATTAAATCTCTCTATTTTTGTGTTATTGTAGTTATATGTTCTTTCCATTTGAGATTATATGTGTATGTAACACCCAAGTAACAAAATGTTGTTACATATTCAATTTTATGATTATTACATTTCAAAGAATGCATCCTGCCAGATCTAATTGGGTTCTTATTGAATATAATATATTTAGTTTTGCTATAATTAATCTTTAAAGAGAGTTCCACACTCAAGTTGAAACTTGTCCAGACTTTTCTTAATTCATAAATAGCTGGTTGAAATTAGTAAACATCATCCATGTACTGTATGCCAGGTAGGGGCACCTCATGAAGCCCAGCCTGGGCATGTGCAGTTCCAGATCCCCAATCCTAAAGTACCCTATTCAAAAAATGTTAAATAAAATAGGAGAGGACATCTCTATCTAAGGCCAACATTAGTTAGAAATTTGGTTGTGCAATCTCCTTCAGTATTGTATCTGATTGATGTATAATTGTCCTCATATAGATTTTTATTAGATTTAACATAGATGTTTCTAGACCATAACTACGAGAACTTCCCATAGTTCTTTTCTGTTTACTCTGTCGAACGCTGCCCTTAAATCAACAAAAACACAATATAATTTTTTTTTGTTATTTTAATATATTTATTTTATTAGGTGTGTCAGTATGAAGCACTGGTTCAAATTGAATGGCCTGGCATTAAGTCAGCTTGTGCTTCATTGAGTTTCCTTTCTTTGCAAGCCACACCATAATTCTATTGAATATAATTTTGTGAACAACTTTTGGGAATTGTCTAGCAAACTAATTGTCCTGTAATTGCTTGGGTCTGAACGATAACTTTTTGTATATGGGAACAATTACATTCTCCTCCAAGTCAAGGTATTCTTTCAGTTTGGATTATGATATTAAATAAATCCACAAGCACTGGAATCCATAAATGTGGATCATCTACTATGATATCCATTGGTTTTCCATCTGGGCCTGGTGCCTTGAGTCTTTTGCCAATTGTATTGTTATTATTACTTCTGCTTCCATGATTTTCTGGGTATAAGTGTCCATTCATCTTTCATTTTTGTCTGAATTAATTTTGATTGTAGAATAATGTCCTAAAGTAATTTTTCCATGTTGATGGATCTATATGACTTTGATATTCTCATGTATCTCATCCCATCCTTTAGATACCATTTGTCAAATTTTATTATTATTATTCTCTCTTGTAACCGTTTCAAACTGATCCACATCTTTATTCTACACCTACTCCTTTTTTCCCCATTCATTCTTATATTATTTCCTCTGTTTATTCAACCTTATATTTTTCTTTGTTGGCCATCTGTGGCTAAATCTAGCACATATATTAAGTTCCTTTTTATAGTTTTACATTGCCATTGAACCATTTGCTCCCTTTCTTTTCTTACTTATAGTGACTTTTAATAAACTGAAGAAATAATTCTCATAACATCTGCAAATTTTGAAACATATTTCTCTTCTGTTTTCTGTTGTTCTATATTAATTATTTCTTCCTTATTCCATAATGAAGCAGTAATTGGACAGATATGAAATTCTGTATAATTTCCAATTTAATCCCTTTTTGACCCTGATTATCTCTTCTTTTTTTATACCTTTTTTGGTAATGGCCATAGGTCTATTTTTATTTCTAATGGGCTGTGTTCGCTGTCAGTTCTTGGACTTATTCTAAAGTTATCCAGTTTTATTATTAAATTTACTGATATCCAACAAAGGTCAATTGTTGAAACCCTCTAATTCCCAAGTAAGTGTATGCCTCTTTGTCATCACCCTTAGTTAAATCATTAATTTATATCATTTAAATTTTCTTCAATTCTTCAGCTAGTTTAAGCCTTCTTTCATTTCCTTATATATATATATATATATATACATTTAATGATTTTTTCTTATTTACAACCATTTGAACTGGCAGGATGTGTTCTGAGTCCAGCAGCAATTCTGTATGCTCTGCTTTGTTCATTATATTACACCATGTGACAAGTTCTCCCAACAGCCTGCCATATATTTAAAATGTTTTGATGTTATTTGAAATCCATTGTAACCATTTAATTTTAATTTCTTTCTACTCAAGTTTCCTGGTGACAGATATTATTGTATTGCAATATATAATCAATAAATGTAGGGTCTCCCAATTTATCCTTTATCCCTCGATGTTCCAGGATATCATATTCTATACATAGAAACATAGAAACATAGAAACATAGAATTTGACAGCAGATAAGGACCGCTTGGCCCACCCAGTCTGCCCATTTCCCTACCTACTGGATAAGCTGCAGATCCTAATTAACCAGCAGCCTACTTCTTCCTACCCACCCCAGAATTCCATGCATGTGAATTCCCCACTGATTTGACTCCACAACCTTCCTCGAAGCTGTTCCATGCATCCACAACCCTCTCTGTGAAAAATACTTCCTTAAAATTACCTCTGAGCGCCCCCCATTATCTTCAAATTGTGCCCTCTTGTTCTTGACACCTCTTTTTTTGAAAGATACTACCCTCTTGGACTTTGTTGATTCCTTGAGGTACTTGAAAGTTTCTATCATGTCCCCTCTCCCTCCTTTCCTCGAGGCTATACATATTAAGCTCCTTAAGTATCTCTTCATATGACGTCTGGTGCGGACCCTGCACCATTTTTAGTTGCCCTCTCTGGACAGCTTCCATCCTGTCTATGTCTTTGTGGAGATTGGGTCTCCAGACCTGCACACAGTACTCCAGAGGGGTCTCACCAGCTGTCTGTACAGAGGGATAATAACTTCCTGTTTTCTACTGGTGATGCCTCTCCCTATGCATCCCAGTATCCCCCAGCCCTCCTTGCTGCCCTCTCACATTGCTTGCCCATCTTTAGGTCATCGGATATGACTACCCACAGGTCCCTTTCCATTCTTGTTGTTGTTAGTATCTCACCCCCATTGTGTACTCTTCCCTGGGTTTTGTTTCCCAGTGCATTACCTTGCACTTCTTAGCATTGAATCTAAGCTGCCATACATTTGACCATTCCTCTAACCTTGCCAAGTCCCTTCTCATCCTTTCCACCCCACCCTGTGCATCAACTCTGTTGCAGATCTTAGTGTCATCTGCAAAGAGACATATTTTCCTTCCAGTCCTTCTGCAATGTCGCTATAAAGACATTGAAGGGACAGTCCTAATACTGAACCCTGCGGTGCCCCACTAGTAACCCTCCTTTCTTCTGAGTGGACTCCATTTACTATAACTCTCTGTGTCCTTTTCTCCAGCCAATTCTTTAACCAGGCTGTCATCTTGGGACCCACTCCCAGGCTGGCTACTTGTATATTAATCTTTTGTGTGGGACTGTGTCAAATGCCTTGCTAAAGTCTAGGTAGGCCATGTCCACAGCCCCTCCCTGATCTACTACTTTGGTCACCCAGTCAAAGAAATCTATCAGATTCATCTGGCATGACCTTCCCGCTGTGAATCCATGCTGCCTAGGGTCCGTGCCTCTGGCCTCTAGATACTCTACAATTCTTTCCTTTAGAAGTGATTCCATCATTTTCCTATCACTGAGGTTAAACTAACAGGTCTATAGTTTCCTGCTTCTGCCTTGCTCCCACTTTTGTGAAGGGAATCACATCTGCCCTCCTCCAGTCCTCAGGTACCACCCATCCTCCCATGATTTGTTAAAAGGGTAGTCAGTGGTGTCACTAGTTCTACCCTTAGTTCTTTAGAATTCTGGGATGAATCCATCAAGCCCCTTGCTTTGTCCACCTTCAGTTTTAAGAGTTCTTTCAGAACCCTTTCTTCTGTAAATGGGCCTGTATCAACTTCTGTATCCAGGTGTTACTACTGTTTGTTTTATGTATCTCCTCTTCCTTCGTAAATACTGAGCAGAAATATTTGTTTAGTATCTCTGCCTTTTCACAGTCTCCCTCTGCCCACCCTCCCTCCCCTTTATTAAGCCTCACTATCCCTCCCTTGGTCTTCCTTCACTCCCTGATGTACCTATAGAAGGTGTTATCCCCTTCTTAACTGGTTGGCTATCTTTTCCTCGGTTTGGGCCTTTGCTGTTCTGACTGCCTTCCAGCCTCCTTTTGCTTTAACTGATACAGTTCTCTGTCCTGCTCCTTCTGTGATTCCTTGTAGCTTCCTGAATGCTTTCTTTTCTCTTGAACCTTCACTGCCACTTCCTTTGAGAACCATAGTGGTTTCTTACATCGTCTTGTTTTGTTTATTTGCTTCACACAAAGGCTTGTTACCTCTGTGATGGCAGTTTTATTATTCCCCATTGTTCTTCCACCCTTCCTTCCTGCCCATTTGCTAGTGCATTCCTTAGGCACTCACCCATTTTGGCAAGTCAGCCCTCCTAAAGTCCAGTACTTTTGTCTTTGTATGGCTTGACTCTATTACTGTGTTTATTGTGAACCATACTGTTCGATGGTCGCTAGTTCCCCAGATGGCTACCCACTTCTACATCTGTGATCCCTCTCCATCTCCATTTGAGGAGTATCAAGTCTAATATTGCTCCCTCTCAAAGTGGGCTCCAGTACTAGTTGTCTAAGGCTTGCCCCTGTAGGGTATCTAGAATAACTGCACTCTTCGAAGTGGCAGCTGCAACTGCACTCCAGTTAACATCTGGCATATTCAGATCACCCATCAGCAGTATCTCCTTTTTCTGCCATTCTAAGTATACTTTCTATCATTTCCTTGTCCATTTCCTCCCCTGAGAAGGTCTGTATCTAACCCTGTGAGGATTGTGGTGCTATTGCCTGTCTCAAATTTACCCACAGTGCTTCTTCTCCTCCCTGTTTACCCTTTTGTTCTGTTGCTTTTTATTCCTTCCTTTATGTAAAGAACTACTCCCCTCCTCTTTACCCTCCTGTCCCTCCTGTAGATAGTGTATCCTGGTATGTTTATGTCCCAGTCATGGTTTTGTGTGTACCATGTTTCTGTGACTGCCGATATCCAGATGTTCCTCCTCCATCAAGGCCACTAATTCAGGAAGCTTGTTACCTAGACTACGGGCATTGGTACTCATTGCTCTCCATTTTTGATGGCTTTACCTTCTGTTGCAGCATGCCCCACTGACCGTTCTACCTTAGTCTTTTTCTCATTTAGTACCCTGTTTTGTAGGAAGAGGCTGGGATTTTTCTGCTGCTTGTCAGTGCCTCCCCTTTGACTAGTTTAAAAGCTTGCCAATGAAGCATTTAAACCGATTGCTCAAAGACTTGTTCCCTTCCTGGACAGATGCAGACCATCCTGCCAGTATATGCTGTTATCCCTCAGGTGGAACCCCAGTCCCCAATGAAGCCAGCCCTGTGCTCTGCACCATTGTTTCAACCATTCTTTAAACTGCATGGTGCCCATTACCCTCGCCTCACCCATGCCTTTGACAGGCAGCACCTCTGAGAAGGATACTGTGTGTGCTGCTTGTCTTAGGCCCCTCCCAACTCTGCAATGTCCTCCTGCACTGCTCTAACCTCATGATGAGCCAAGTCATTTGTCCCTAGGTGGACAATTACGTCAGCTCAGAATCCCTTGCAGCTGTTGTCGTGATCCTGAGGGATCGCTTCCTGTCCCTCCAAGCCATGGCGCCAGGCAGGCACCTTACTTCAGTTTTCCCAGCTCCTCCCAGTTCTATCCCCTAATAATTGGGTCCCCACAGGAGCTGCTTCCTTTCCTTGTGGTGTCTTCTGCCTCCCTTCCTGTGGGCCTCCCTTGTGACAGCTGTCCTCAGCCTCCTTAGTCTCCTCTGTGGGTGCATCCATAGGGGAGCTATGCTCCCCAGAATGGTGTATGGATTGTGGAGTGGAACAACTGACTGGGTGTCCTCCTTTCCACCATTCTCACCCTTCCTGAGCCCACTGTGGTCCAACTGCTGTGTTTTTCTTTGCAATCTCTGAGGTAGTGGTGGTGGCTGTGGTGCTCCTGGATGGGGAGGTTCCCTTCCTACTGTCCAGTGTGGTCTGGGGAAGGTCCCTGTACTCACTGTCCAGTGTGGCCTGAGGCAGGCAACTTCCTCCCTCAGGGCAGAGAGTTGTCATCTACAAATAGGGCAGCATCTCAGCCTCCAGAAAGACTCCCCAGAGACTGCTGCCCCACAGCCATTACATTTGCACTACTCCCCACATTTTTTGTGTGTGTATGTGATTGGTTTGTAATATAGAAATATATATTTATAATATACAATGCGTATGCTTATATTGTCAGTGCAGTGTGCTAGAGAGGATATGACAGTGACATGACCTTGCACTCTTGAGAAATGATATCAGAACCCCAGGTATAAAGGAACTATTTCCAGGGGTGGGTGGGGTGAGGGTGGAAGGGGTTGGGCCTAAACTGTGCCCTCGCAAAACAATCAGCTAAAAGCTCTGACCCACTGCTGCAATGAGTGCCTTCCTGTCAGCAAGATGCCTCACACAACAGTTTGATAGAAATACCCTGCTAATCAAACAGAGAAAAATCCACACATCCAAGTCAGACACAGGTAAACCTTCCCAGCCCCAAAACAGGCCTGGTGGTTTGTGCTCCGAGCTGTCAGCCCCAAAATAAGTCAGCTGTGCTTTAAACTCTTTCTGCACTGAAAATCTTAAGAATTGTACAAACAAACGTAAACCTAGATCCACCACCCTCTGTTGCTTGAAAGACTGTATTTTCCTGTTTCACACTGCAGGTTTTCTGTGACCACTCCTTAACCCCAGTAACTCTGTTAAAAGAGTTTAACTATCACAAACTCCTACGCACCAGTAAGTTATTTAAAATAGTTTCTGTCCCAAAATCCTAGTAGTCAATCCAGCTACCCCAAGGGACAACCAGAATGCAGTATTCAAACACTTATGAGGTTACTTCCAAGATAAGCAGAGTTTGCAAGTTTCTTTTCAACTCCTCAGCCAACTGTAATTCATTTAAAAATAGTTTAACTGTCAGCAAATCCTAGTAGACAATCTAGCTACCTCCAAGGACCTACCCAAATGCAGTATTTAAATCCTTCTGAAGTTACTAACACGATAAACAGAGTTTACATGCCCCTTCTTGGTTAAACACTAAATAAATGTGAATAAAAAGCAATTACCAAGGGTGGTTAGTTTCACCTCCCACAGAATTAAGCAAAAGTGCGTTTTTGCAGATATCAAGTGCAATACAGGAATTTCTCACAGCTCACAGTTGAAGAAAGTTGTGTCCTTCCAGCTCCAGAAAAAGACAATCATGTCTTCTTTTTCCCTAAGGCTGTATTTTGACCTAATACATGTCAGTCTTCCATGTTCTGTAATGTATGGAATCTGTTTGCTGTTTTGATTAAGTTTAACCAGTGTTGTTGTTCTGGACTTTGTATTTTCTTTCTACCTCATCTGTCTCTCCTTTAGGTATATTTCAACCCTATCCAATATTTCTATTTTTGCCAAGATGTGTTTATAGTCCCTTTCATTTTTACCCATACTGCAATTTGACCATTGCTTTCCCATCTTTTTAATTTCTTTACCATTCTATTTAAACTATTATCCTTGTCAGATTCTGTAGCATTTCTATAACCTTAATCTGGATGTTTCGATTTGATTCAGATATAAAATTATTCAAACCAAAATTGAAACTACAAATTCATTCCCTACAAGTACTTGATCAGCACTATTTCTATAGAACTCTGGGAAATCTGTTTTATTCCTTCAACACTGTCTATTTCAATTCCTAGCGCTCTCATTTTTTTTGTTTGATTCTCCATGGCTTTTAGTATATAGTATTGGTTTGAGAGCAGAAGGACCAGTTCTGTATCTATTAATGGTCTGATTTACAAAATTTTGCCATTAAGTTATTGCAGATTTTGTTAATTTGTAAAACTGAACCTATAAATTGCTTGAGGTTATCATTCAATTGTATCTTGGTTTCTTCTGGCATTATTGGAACTTTGAATAATGGCATGACAAAATTGGTCTCAGAGTTCTATTTAGAAGATCTCTTAAATCATTTTACAGTTCCTTTTCCATTTGTGTTTCTTTCTTATTAATCTCCTTCCTAGTTTCCTGTTCTTTATTATGTGGGTTTTCGTGTCCTTCTCCACTTCATCATCCTTTAATTTTTCGTCTTTCTTTTCTTGTCTCATTTTACTATTCTCTCTTTTTTTTTTTTTTTTTTGGTTTCTCATGTTTACCCTTATCTGTTTTGGTATTCTTCCCTAGATTCCTAGGTCATTTTTCTGTTTGGTTTCATTTTGTTACCTATAATATTTGATCTCTTTTCCTCCTCTTTATTGCTTGCCCTTGGATCTCCCACATTTACTTGTTTGGATATCGTCCAAAGGTGTATCTTGAACCCACTTCTTTTCAGAGAATTTTTTGTTTTCTTGTGTATTTACATAGAAATATAGAAACATAGAAACATAGAATTTGACACCAGATAAGGACAGCTTGGCCCACCTAGTCTGCCCATTTTCCTACCTAACGGATAATCTGCAGATCCTAGTTAACCAACAGCCTACTTCCTCCTACCTCCCACTAGAATTGCCTTATGTCTCATCCCATGCATTCTTGAATTCCCCACTGTTTTGACTCTACAACCTCCTCAGGAAGGCTGTTCCATGTATCCACTAACCCTCTCTGTTAAGAAATACTTCCTCCACATTACCTCTGAGCCACCCCTCTATCTTCAAATTGTGCCCCTCATTTTTGCACATCTGTTTTCTGAAAGATGCTATTCTCTTAGACTTTGTTGATTCCTTGAGGTATTTGAAAGTTTCTATCATGTCCTCCCTCTCCTCCTTTTCTTGAGGCTATACATTTTAGTTCTTTATTCTTTCTTCATATGTCTTCTGATGCAGACCCTGCATTATTTTGGTTGCCTGCCTCTGGACAGCCTCCACCCTGCCTATGTCTTTGTGGAGATGGGGTCTCCAGAACTGAACACAGTACTCAGATGTGGTCTTACCAACTGTCTGTACAGAGAGCCAACAACTTCCTGTTTTGTACTGGCAATGCCTCTCCTATGCATCCCAGTATCCCCAAGCCCTCCTTACTGCCTTCTCACATTTCTGGCCCACCTTTAGGTCATGTGATATGACTAGCCCAGGTCCCTTTCCATTTTGATGTTGTCAGTATCTCACCTCCCATTGTGTACTCTTCCTCTGGGTTTTGTTTCCCAGGTGCATTACTTTGCACTTCTTTGCATTGAATCCAAGCTGCCATACATTTAGCCATTCCTCCAACCTTGTCAAGTCCCTTTTCATCCTTTCCATCCCACCTTGTGTATATAAACCGTGTTGCAGATCTTTGTGTCGTCTGCAAAGAGACATACTTTCCCTTCCAGTCCATCTGCAATGTCACTTATAAAGACATTAGAAAGGACCAGCCCCAGTACTGAACCCCTGCTACCCACTAGTAACCCTCCTTTCTTCACTGTGGACTTCATTTACTATTACCCGCTGTGTCCTGTTGTCCAACCAGTGTTTTTCCAGGCTGGCTAATGTGTTTATTACTCTTTAATGCAGGACTGTGTCAAATGCCTTGCATAAAGTCTTGGTAGGCCATCACAGCCCCTTTCTGGTCTACTGCTTTGGTCACCCAGTCAAAGAAATCAATTAGATTTGTCTGACATGACCTTTCTGCTGTGAATCCATGCTGCCTTGGTCCTGTCCCCACTGGCCTCTAGGTACTCAACAATTCTTTCCTTCAGAAGTGATTCCATCATTTTCCCTACCACTGAGGTCAAGCTGACAGGTCTGTAGTTTCCTGCCTCTGTCTTGCTCCCACTTTTCTGAAGGGAATCACATCCACCCTCTCCAGTCCTCAGGTACCACCCCATCCTCCCATGATTTATTAAAAAGTTAGTCAGTGGTGCTACTAGTTCTTCCGTTAGTTCTTTTAGAATGTCCAACATATTCCTGTTATTACTTCATTCATTCCTGGTGGAGTATTCACTTCCTTTTTGTATGTCCCTTTATTTCATTATCCTTATCTTTATTTCTATTTGTCTTTTGGACACCTTCCTTGTGTCTTTTTTCTTGTTCTAATCCCTTTTCCCACAACTCAGGGTTCCTAGATCTTAATTCCTATATTAAACTATTGTGTAAATCATGTCCACTAGGCAACATGACCAATTTAGATTTGTGTTCAGTATTGTTTCCATATTTAGTTATCCTAGAGTTTAAATTTATGTTTTTTTTTGATTTTGAATTAACACTTTTGAGAACTAGTTCATTTCATAGGTTCCACATCAGAGGTTATACAAAGTGATAACAAGGAAAAAATAAAGTTGCATAAGTACATCACAGTCATTAAATAAGCAGCTTAGAGAAAACTATGATACACAGAGGAATATCATTGTATGAGTAGGAGCCAGTCCAAAAGTAGTAGGCAGCTGGTAATCAACCAGTGCAGAGAAACACATAGTTTATAGCACTTAGGAAATTTAGTGTGAGCAGGAGCCAGAAGTCTGAACAAGGGTGAAAAATATCAGCCCAGGAGGAATCGACAGTAGTGCAGGAGAAAGAAGTAGGGAGAGAGAGGTTAGGTGTGTAGGGCATGAGGGGAACACTGAATGAAGATGTTGGTGATAGAGAAGGTAACAAGAAGGGGTGGGTGATCAGGGACAGTGGAGCTAAAGGAAGTGGTAGGTGAACGCTGTGTGTAGGCAGGGTCTGGAGGTGGGGTAAGTGTAATAGATGGAAATAAGTGTTAAGTCATCAAGGAGATATGTTACAGGAAGCAGTCACAGCTGGAGTTATTAACAAGATGGAGTGTCAGTTTTATTTTGAATGGACCTAAATAGGAAGTTGAGGAGATGTCAGTGGGGAGTGAGTTCAGCCAACATGGTGCTTGATATACAGAGGATTTCTGACCTATGGAAGTCCTACAGTGTGGAATTTTGAAGATTTGGCTATCTGAGCTGCATGTGGCATGTGTGTTGTCGCATGGGAAGAAGAGATTCTGTATACTTGTGTGCATCAAGCCAAGGCTAACTTTTCTTGTGAGGAGGCGGATTGGAGCATAAGTCTGTTTGAGAACTATAGCCAGTTAGCTTGTACATAGAGGTTACAAGTGTGAGTCAACCTTAGGGTTGAGTAACAAGCCAACAGGCTTTGTTAATAGCAACTTTTATTCATTGAAGGGTGGTGTCAGAGGCTGACCCATTAATCACTAGACCATAGTCAATGACAGATACCTAGGAACTATGAACCACTAGCTTGAGTGCCTCTGGGGTCAAGCTATGCTTGTGTTGTGCAACAGCCCAATGCACATATTGATGAGTCTTAGCAACATTGTCAATATGTTGGGTAAATGACAAGGTGCTGCCCACCATAATCCCCAGGTATTTGAAGTGAGGCACAAGCTCCAGAGGAGTACCTGCCTCATTGGTGATGAGGAGAGGGTGAGATTTGTGCCAATTGTGTGTGGTGGAGAACAGCAACATTTTTGTTTTTTTAGTTCATCACTAGTTTGTACTCTTTGAACCAGCTTTCAACAGCTGTAAAATTGCACTGCAGCTTGGTTTGCAGGGCAGTGGGATCAGTGTCATTGGTAAACAGGACAACATCATCAGTGTATAGTAGAAGATGACATTAGCATGAGAGTGGGAGCTTATTTAGAAAAATGTTAAAAAGAAGCAGGCCCAGAATGGGACCTTGTGGAACTCCAGAGGGACAAGTTGGTATTCTGACAGGGTATTACCAATTTTGACTTTCTGAGACCAGTTCATTAAGTAGCTGGTGAACCATATGACAGTATCTGTTGAGAGACCAAGCTTGGTAAGCTGATTGACCAGTAGAGCATGGCTGACCATGTCAAATGCTTTGGACAAGTTGATGTAGGCTGTGTTGACTATGAGGCCTTGGTTAAGAGATTTCTGGATGTATCCTGTGAATTCTACCAATGCTGTAGTGGTGCTGTGACCATTCCTAAGCCAGTGCTGTTCAGGGCATTGTAGCTGGTACTTTTCCATTTTGTCAACCAGCTGATCAGCAACAGTCCACTCCAATGCTTTCAAAGAGGAGGAAGAATAGAAATTGGGTGGTATTTCCCACAGATTTGTCTGATTGCCACTTTTGAAGATAGGTGTCACTGAGGTCACTTTCCACTTGTCTGGGAATTGTGAGAACCTAAGGGATGTGCTAATGATGTGAGTGAGAAGAGCTATTGTAAGATCAACAAGTTTTAGGTCTAGGGTATCACCACTGTACCTTGACTTGCCTAAGACCTTCTGGGCATATTATTTAGCTTCCTTGGTATTAAGAGCTTTGAAGTGGAATGTAGGGTGGGAGAGGATTGATTCCCTCTTCTTGTTGGTGCCTCTTGGGTAGGATGACTGAAAAAGTCCAGGGAGAGTACTCCAGATTGTCCCTGAGGTACACCCCTATCCTGTTACACTGCCCCACCACAGCTGAGATGTAGCTAGTCTGATGACTACCGAGATTTATATCTCAGACTCTTCCCAGTCTCCCACACAATCAAAGTCCTCTTCCTGTGTTGGTCCCTCAGTCACTAGTTGAACTCTGTGATCCTAATCTTCCTAGCTGAACTGGCTCTGGGTGGGTAACAGTACCATCTTCAAAAATGCTACCGACCTTGACATCTCCCTAACTTTTTCCCAGGTCTGTAAACCTATTTTTGACCTTACCTATTTCATACCTGGCAAGTCATTTGTGCCCTGGTGGAGGATCACACCTGGTTCCCTCCCCAACCAGTACTAGCATGTACGCCATTGCTATGATCCACTCAGCTATTATATATATGTCATAGGCATCACAGCCAGGAAGGATGGGAAGCATATTCTAAGGATAGCTAGGGCAGCAGGAGTGAATGGGATCTGGATGTCATTGTCCAGCTGGGTACAAATGACCTGTCTGGGGATGAGACAACAACAGTGCACGAGGACTTGAAAGAGCTGGGAAAGAGTCTTAAACAGGTAGCATACTTTGTAACTTTTGCAGAGGAGCTATGTTATACAATAGGGAAGAAGAGGGAACTCCACAAAGGCTTTCAACTCATGATTGAAAGCCTGGTGCTGAGAAGAGGGTATGACTACACTGAGCCTGGGAATCCACCTGGGTGAATAAAAGACTATATAGAGACAATGATCTGCATCAATCTGGAAGGTGCACCACAGTTCTCAGTAGAAGATTTAAACTTTTTTTTGATGAATGTTTAAACTAACTAGAGGAGGAGGTGGACTAACAAGGGAAGCAGAAACTGCTCTCAAAAGGCAGATATGGAGTGTCTAGAGGTTCTGGGAAAGATAGTTCCACATTGGATAAAGTAAATCAAATAATGAGAGGGTTGGAAAAGGATTAAGAGGGAAACTAAGCAGACTGATGAAAAGTGGGAGTAAGAGGGGACAGAAGGAAAAATGGGAAGCGGCTAGCTAGGAGCAAATAAATTATGGAAGGCCATGTGTGCAAATGCTAGGAGTCTGTGAAATAAGATCCTAGACCTAGCAGCCATTATGGCAGAGGCTGACATGGATATCATGGCAGAAAAGTGGGAGATGTTACTGGTAGGGGACTACAATCTGCTGGATGTAGATTGGGCCTCCCTGCTGCAATATCAGGTAGAAGCAAGGACATCCTAGCTTCCCTGCAGGATGCTTTCCTTAGGCAGTTAGTCAGAAATCTACTCATGATTGCACAGTACTAGACCTCATGCTAACAATGACAGTGTCGCAGACATCAGGGTGGGAAGCCATCCAGGGACAAGTAATCATCATACAGTGTGATTTAACATTAGAACAGATGCAGTCTTCAACCATCTAAATGTGAGGGTACTGGATTTCAGAAGGGCTGATTTTACTAAGATGTGAGAATGCTTCATGAATCAACTGACAGGTGGGTCCTTAATGAGAGATAATGGAAGAAAAGTGGGCCAGACTAACGGAAAGTAAACTGAAGGCAGCAAACCTCTGTGTTAAGCAAGGAAGCAAAAGTAAAAGAAAGAGGGTACCATTATAGTTTAAAAGAGATAGCAGAACAAATTAGAACTAAAATGTCAGCATTCAGAAGGTACAAGGAGACTCAGAGAAATGAGGATAAGAAGTGTATCAGGGAAAACAGAGAGACAAACAAAGCAGTAAGGAGAACAAAAGTGCAAACTAAAGAAAGAATAACTCAGGGAGTATCAAAGGGCATAAGGCATTTTTTAGGCACTGTATGTCAGAAAAAAGAAAAATAGAGGAACTGTATGATTAAAACTAAGATAACAAGTGAGTGAAATAAGGAAAGCAAAGGAAAGAACGAGGTGGGTTGGCAGCACATTCTGAAATGGGTGCAAATGCTCGTAGTCTGGCCAACAAGGTTGCTGGCCTAGAGGCCACCATGGTGGAAGTGGACCTGGATATAGTCACAATTACAGACACCTGCAGTGGAAACCAGGACGTGATATGGCAACACCAGCATATGTTCTGTTCAGAAGGGACAGGGTAGGTAGAAAGGAAGGAGTAGCTCTTTATGTAATATAAAGGCTACAGAAATACAAGGAGAGCTGGGGAGATATTGTGGGTCAACCTGGGAAAAAGGGAACAGGGAAGTTATTCACGCAGGAGTGATCTACAGACCAACAGCACGGGTTGAAGAAGTAGATGGAAGAATTATGGACTCAATCCATAGGATGGCTCACAAGTTAAAAGGTACTACTAGTAAAGGACTTCAATCTATCAGACATAGATCTGAGTGTCCAACTGTGGCAACAGTCAGCAGTAGGGACATCCTGGACTTGTTGCTGGGGCATTCCTCAGACAACTTGTAATGGAACCAACCTGTGAATGGGTGGTGCTGGATCTGGTACTTACAAATGGGGAGAGTATTGTAGATGTCACAGTGGGAGACCACCTGGGTACCAGTGACCATCATATGGTGTGGTTTAATATTGGAACCAGGGAAAATTGGACCTGCTCAGGATGAGGGTCATAGACTTCAGGAGGTTGATTTTCACAAAATGGGAGAATGCCTCAGAGACACCCTGGCAGGTATATGGAAACAATGGACAAGAATAAAAGAGAGCATTGAAAAAGCTACAAATCTCTATGTAATGCTGGTTAGCAAGGAAAAAGAGAAAATAAACCAATGTGTTTCTCTGGGAAGTAGTGAAAAAGTATGTGCAAAACAACTGGCATTTAGAAAGTATAAAAACAGAAGGTGGAGGATAGGAGACTTATCAGGAGAAACAAAGGGAAGCAGGTATGGCAGTCAGGAGTGCTATTATCCATGGACCAGCACCCTGATTGTGCCCTCACCTCATGGACAGCAACACATATGTAGGTATATGTACTAATCTTAGATATAGACACTTATCATATAAGCATAACTGTCAGGATCTGAGTTCTACTGTACTTTTGCAATGCATATTATGCTTCACTGTATTTTCACAATATAATGTACCACTGGGAGATGTTTTCTATTATATTTTTATTTTATAATTATTAGTTAGGCATCAGTTCCATCTTTAGAGCTTGTGCAAATTGTAACTGCAAGTGTCCTTGTTAGAATACAGACCCCATTGTTCATCTTATCTTCTGCCAAGCTAAGCAACTTTCTCATGCTTGTTAGGACAGTTAGTGTGGCCACCTGTTTTTGGCTAATTATATGTATGTTCATGTATCTTCTTTAGCTGTAACCATAGTAATTATCAGAGTATAAGGCACTTTGCAGTATGTATTTTTTCTGAGAAGAGATGAGACTAGACTGCAACCTAATTAAGTAAGGAAACTGATATATTCTCCTGGTGATAATAATACTGTTGGTTGTAATCCTGCATTATTCTTATTTGCCAATAATAAACTACATTTATTATCTGGACACCACTTGTCTGTTGTCTCTTCCTTTGTGCAGTTCCAACAAGAACCTGAGAAAGGTAATTTTATTACCCTGTTACATTTGACGACTGTATGCAGGTTGGAATGTACAAAGTGAGGATTCCATTCAATTAATTTTGAATGTCGTGTAGTGTAGTGCATTTTTTTGCTTACTTGGATCTACTCATGCTTACAGTGGTTGTTCTGTGATGGACTCTCTCTGTCTTGGTCTCAAGTGTGGCACTTTCACCCCAGACCATGATACACTCCCTCTGCAAGTGGCAGCATACTGCCTTGGTACCACCGTTGCCTACAGGGGACCAGAAAGTAATTGGGTGATGGTGCAAAGAGATTTTATCCAGTTTTCCAACTACTTCTTTGTTTGTTTGTTTACCCTTGTTTGTCATGCCTGAACCTTGCACAGAACTGAAACTGGATGTCTTATACTACCTACATCCCATGGAGGATGAACAGATTTTGAGCTGGATGTGAATTCTGCAGAAAGCCCATTGCTGCTAATTTCAGAGCACTACCCCAAGTCCAAACTAACAGCCAAGAATACAACCTTAAATGTCTCTTGGTTGTGGCTCTCCATACCACTGTTGAGTCTCACAGCGAAGTGTGCCTGCCTTGAATTGCAAAATGCATCTCTAAAAAGAGATAGGCTTGCAGGCATCGGAGTTACAGAAAAGAGAAAAGAAACTAGCAGAGGCGACCCAGTCACTCCATGATGCCAATAACAGACTGTTGCACTGTACTGCTCAAGACTCTGAGCATGATATTTGCCTGTTGAGAGATGATTGTGAAAGACTGAAATGTGATAAGAAACAGTTGACTTATCTAAATGATATTTTGAGCAATATGAATGAGGGTTTGAGAGAAGAGAATGCTTCATTGAAAAGGAGAATGAGAGAGGAATTGAGAGCTCAATAAGGAACTCAGAGAGAACGTCAAATTGGGCACATGCATACACACACAGTATTGCAGCATGAGGTTGAAATGGGTATTGAGCAGGGCACTTCAAGAGTTTGTCACAAAAGGTGTAGAGCAAAGATGGCAAAATGCGCCATTAGCAAGAGGTTCTCTGACATGTTATAGCTATGAATGGGTTTCAGTTTATGCACATTGACAGTGTGCCATCCATTGATGATGACTCTGATTTTGATGATGAGGCTTGCCACATCACTGCCAAGTCCACACCCCATAGGGCTGTCATATTTTCCAGCCATCCACAAGATGGTGACTACGTACGACACCCTCTACATTGCCATGTCTCGCAAACATTGCAGAAGCAATGTCATTCACCAAGATGGTTGCCTCATGATACTGGTAGTAAGCCTATACTTCATGGTGCCACCACTTGCCCCCATCAACAGGGAGGACAATGTAAAGTGCACATTTTAATCCATGAGGCCCTTACCAATATGATTGCACCAGATGAGCGAAGAAGAACCATCCAGGAGCAAATTGACAGAATGCTTGAAGACACTGTCATTCAGGACCATGCATTCAAAGCAGTTGCTGATGTGGCAGTGGAAGCTGCACTCCATGGTTCTATGCAACATATCGATGCAAGCTTAGTTCCCGTGTGTTCAACCCCTTACAAGTCACTCATTCTGTCCAGCAAATTGCTCAAAGCATTGGACAAATGGGTCCAACTGACAAGCTCAGTTGCCATTTGGAGAAGGTGGTGCCCCTCTGTGAGAAGCTTTCTCTCAACCCGAGTACCAGGTTCAAGTCTTGAGACAGACGATCAAATCTACCCTCTGGGCCAAACTCTCAGAAACCATCCAGCTGCGGAGACACCTGCCTACAATGATATCACTCAGGCATTCCTTGCTGCCAATGCTACAGATATTGTTGGAAGCCACTTGGCCTACAAGGTTAAGTAAAATGTGAAGGAAAGCCCTGCGGCTTACCATCAACAGCTGTGGCTCTCCCACGAGGTCGGTAAAGGCCTATCTGGCAAGATTGCACACAAAGACCAAATTGAGTAAAATGATTTGTACATTAGGAACATGACCCGGCCTGGAAAAGGGTTAAACTCAACACTTACCCAGAGACTGACACCTTTGCAGATATCCTTACCAAGACAGAGCGTGCCTTTCAGGTATACCTTCGTAACCTTGCTTCTTTAAAAACAACAAAGCTGCTGCTGCTGCCATTCAAACCCTGGCAGCCCAGGTGCCTGCAGCCCAAGTCACTGCAGTGCAGACTACCTCTGACCTGCCTACACACTATACTGTGAAAGTAACAACCAGAAGTCAGACACCCTTCTGATGACAAGCAGTAGCACAAGGGGCAGGAACTATAAGAATAATAGAAACAGAGATCGTAGCAATTGAAAACCCCAATACTTAATCTGATAGCATGTACCATAATGGGCCCAGCTTTTGGATTCTCAAAGATGAGAATGAGACTCTCTACAAACTCTGGAGGTCTGTGCCTTAATGGAGGCTAAGTCTAATCATGCCGTAGCAGCCCTCGCCCTGGCCGCTGGACATGGAAATCTGTTCCTCCTTTAGCTACCAAGCAATCAAATAGCCGAGGAAAGAATCCTTTGTAGCATCAACTACTGGCCATGTTAATTCAATGACCAAGGAGGAAGCAACTTGAACATGCTGTCGTGCCTGTGATGTCACAGGTAGAACATCTCGTATCTATACAAGAAATACTGGTGGCCCAGAAAGATCTTGCAGGCCTCAGATTTCAGGAACAGAATGATGACAATGATTCTAAAATGCAACTTGACAGTTACAGGCCTCAGTCTGGATTGTGAGCAGTAACTGCATGTTGACACATGTTGCCTTGTGTAAAGGCCACGGTCAGGGTCAACAAATGAGCATTCTTCAGAATACAGGAGCAGCAATGTCTGTTTTCCGTGATGAGAATCCAGTCATGTCTGACTGGTCTACTGGCTGGAAGACCAGTGCACAGGGTGTAGATGGTACTCAGCTACACACCTACTGATCTGTGTCTTTGACAGTAGTGGTAGGCCACCTCAGGACTGATTTTGCCTTTAACCTCTTGGTATTACGTCATCACTCCAGTATATTAAGAATTGACTTTCTTGCACTCACGGCTGTGTAGTGGACCTTGCCAACTGGCTACTCCTTCAGATCAAAGGACAATGTTATGCTGTCACCATTCCAGACTCACACCTGGTGGCAGCCATCTTCCATAACAACAAGGAGTATGACATTGTGGTTTTGTCCAAAGTCATGACCTGTATTCTGAACTTCATCTTTGCTGCAAAAACACTGTGATGTGTTTGCTGCCAACAAGCATGATTGTGGTAGGATGCACACCACCATTGAAATTCCAGGACATAACCCTGTGACGCAAAGCAGTATCCATTTCCTGCTGAAGCCTTGCCATCACTGAGGGAGACCATCCAATCATTGCACAAAAAGAAGTAATTAGGACTTGAGTCTCTACTGTCAATTTCACCTATCTGGCCTGTGAAAAGCCAAATGGAGCTCAGAGACTCACAACTGATTACAGGAAACTTAATCATGTTACTCCCAGTTGTGCCCAACAGTAGCATCAGCACCTGATGTACTCAAGTTGTTGACTCCTGACAAAAAGTGGTTCTCAGCTCTTGACATCTCTAATGGGTTTTGGTCACTCCCATTAGCACAGGTAAGTCAATACAAATTTGTCTTCACCTTTGATGGGCGCAGCACACCTGGACCTGTCTTCCCAGGGTTTCACAATAGCATTTCCTCTTCCATCTCCACATAATGGATGCTCTGCAGGGTTCTCCACTCCCAGTGTCTCCTGCAGTATGTGGACGATTTGCTTCTAGCCACCACAAATGAAGATCATTTGGCCCTCCTAGATGTACTTTTGTTCTCAAGAGAGCAGGGCTCAGTGCAACCCTCTAAGGTACAATTGTGTGAAAAGAGTTTGTCTTCCTTTGCCTACATATTACAGACCAAGGCAGAAGTCCAGCTGTCAAAAGATCCAGGGCTTGCAAGATCTGCCAGTTCCTATGAGTGAGGCAACACTCAGATTCTTCCTAGGAATGCTAACCTATTCTAGGATTTTATCCCTGACTTTGCCTTGAAGGCTGTCCCATGGTATGAACTTCTGAAAAAGGACATCCCATGGACATGGGGCCCTACTCACACTGAAGCTGTGACACAGCTTAAGCAGGCCTAGCCTCAGCCTCAGCACTGATTAACCCCAACCCAAGCCTTTCCTTCCATTTGGAAACTGCCACTCAGATGAGGCCATGTCCACAGTGCTGGATATAAAATTACAGTGGGTACCACAGACCCACTGTCTATGCATCTCAGATGTTATCCTCAGTACATAAAAAATATAGCCTCTGTGAAAGAACACTTTGGAAACCTTCTGGGTATGTTCCCATTGTTCTGCTTACCTGTCACATCCCAAATAATTTTTGCTGTCAGACAAAGTAAAAGATGGGTCAGTCCCAATACTAGACTCACCCACTGGTCTTTGCTTTTGCAGGACAGGGACATTAAAGTGCTGCCTGCTACAATGCCTTCCTTCTTGACTCATGGTCTATTCTCACAGGTACACCCCATGACTGTGCACTCCAGCCTCTAATTTACCTGAGCCAGGACCATTCTTACAGGCTACACCAGATGTTTTGGAAGATACCAGCATGTACCATATCTTTACAGAACTCTCTGCCTCCTATGTGGATGGAGAACAGGTGGCAGGATTTGGAGTGCTCATTCTAGACAAAGGAGGAATTTCAGGTGCATTTCCAGGAAATGCACTGTTATCTCCTCATAGTATGCTGAATTGGCAGCTGTGGCCTGTGCTTTGGAGGTGCCTCAATGGTAACAAGGATGTCATCATCTTTGCAGACTCCAACTGGGTCTACTCATCCCTTACAGAGTTTTTGTGATTCTGGAGAAAACAACTTTACATCCCTGATGGCACACCTGTCAAATACAGGGATCTGTTTGTGCATATACACTCCATGGCATAGCAGTTTAATCCATAACTGTACATCCACAAAGTAAAGGCTCACTGTAAATCTTACCCTTACCATGAGTTCAATGATCAAGCAGACTCACTTGCCAAAGCAGGTGCTCGGGGGAGACAAGGACAATGACTCACCCAATAGCTATAGCACCTATAGTGGCTGCCAACACTAGGCAGAAACCAGTACCAGAACTTCCACTGGACCCTTCTGCTGCACAGAAATCAGACCCAGAGCTAAAAGATGTGTTCAAATTCCTAGACAAAGGAACTGAACAACCACTACCTGTTGGTAGTCCATACAAGAGACATTCAGACAACATACACTTGTCCAGTGATCAGATGCTCATCTGGTATCGAAAACAGGATACAGGTGACAAATTGTGGGTTGCACCACAATCCCTACAAACTGAATTCATCCATATGGTTCATGATACCCACTGGTGGACACCAGGGACAGACAATACCCTCTGGAGACTTAAAACTGACATCTGGTGGCCTGGCATGGCCAAAGATGTAGAGCACTATGGACAACTGCATAGTGTGCACCAGAACAATCCAATTTCAGAGGAAAGAAACACCAAATTGTTGCTGCAAAGCAAACTGGACCATGCAATGCAATACAAATAGGTATTATTGGCCCCTTATCAACTCCAGCAAGAACAACAAGGGTGGAAGAATTTCCCACTAAGAGTAACACGGCAAAGACAACTGCCAAGATCCTGGTGGATCAATCGTTTTCCAGGTGGGGCCTGCCTCTAAAGATAGACTCAGACCAGGGACCTAGTTTTACAGATGAGCTGATGAAGCAGACTCTCCTACTACTTGGAGTAGATCAGAAATTCCACATTCCTACCATCCTTAATCCTCAGGCCAGGTAGAAAGATCCAGCAGAAGAATCAAACAGATGTTATGCAATTCATCAGTGACAATCCCAAGGATTGGTATTCTCTTTCCTCTACTCCTGATGACAATTAGGTACCCCTGCAGCCACTACTCAGTGCACACCTTACGAGGTTTTGACTAAGAGAGACATGAGATTACCTGAGCACCTGTTGATTGCTCTCCACACCCTACTGCAGATCAAGTATCTGAAGACAGTGAAAGCTTCATGATGATATCATGAAGACACACCTGTTCACTGTCAATCAAATGAGCAAGGCTCAACAATAAGCTGAAGCTCATTTTGATAAGCATGTCAAAGAAGTTGACTGGCAAGTTGAAGACCAATTACGCTTCTCCAGTACAGACAACCTACTCATTCTTTTGCCGGCAAATGGAAGGCCCTCACCTGTTTGTCAACAAACTCAGTCCTGCTGTCTATTAGGTCCAAGTTCACAAGAAAGGAAGACCACCGGCAAGTGGTTCCAGGTTAATCAGCTCAAGTTCTACAAAGGTGACTAAACTTACTTTTCCTAACCCACTTATGGTGGAATAGTGCCCCACACTTAAAATTTATTTTCTGTTTTCTTACAGATATACCTGCACAATGGCTTTGCACCTCCTCATCTTTGTGGGACTACTACTATGACTTCCCTGACAGAATCCCAGAATAAACCCCTGTCAACACACAAAGAATGCATCCAGCATTTGCTTAGCAAACTTGAACATACAGCCCCAACAGGAGTTCACATTAATGTACCCAACAAATGATTACTGTTAAAGAAGGCTCAGATGCCTAACTTGATGCAATGGTAGTTGCCCCAGACAAAACTACACTTTCCATTGAGTGGGAAACTGATGCAATGGGCTACACACTCCTGTAGCTTGCCAATCCAAAGATACAGTCCATGGGTGGCTTAACTCTGACATTTCCAAGAATGGTACTCTTCTATTCAATAGACTTCTTCTAGATATTCTGTAGGTACAATGTTACTGTCTCATTGATCCAGCTTGGTGAGACCGCCTCCTCTGAGGAGTCACGCTTTCTGTCTTCATAACTATGTAGCTGCTGAAGCTCTTTTTTCTTCTGTGGTCCCACCAGCTTAAGAAGAAATGACTAACTGCCCTCCACAGGAGGAAGGTCCTCCTAGTGATTTGACTGCCACTTCCTACCAGGAGCCCTGAATAATAATGTACAGTTTATGCACATTCCAGTTATTTTCAATTTCACACATTGGATCATGGCTGAGATTGGTTTATGTCACACAACTAATACTTCTAGATTTTATGGTATGATGCTTACAGATATTGTATATGCTTATCAAACATGCACTAATGATCCCATCAGTGGGCCACACACCACTGATCATGTAGGAGTCTTTAGACCTGCACCTAATGCTAGAGCTAGATCAGGCAGAAGGTGTGATGCTGCAGATGTGACTGGTGCAGCAGGCCCGTTTCTGGCCCTTTGGGACAGACATGTCTATTTGGAATAGAGCAGACATAGCTGCTATTAAAGTACAAACCCTTAAGTTTCAGCAAGCTGTTAAGAATGATATTTTACCCCATTATTACTTGGTGTAGATGGCTTAAGCAAAGAAGAATGCTTTACCATTTACAACATGCAGGAGATTGCCAAAGGGTTCAATGATACTAAAAATAAGATTAATAAACTGCTTTTTCAGAACAATAGGAAGCAGACAAGCAATATACTGGTAGTGAACTCTTTTTCCACCTATGGATCTAATGTAATTTCCACTGTTAACAATCCTTTCTAGGGATTTCAAACAGGCAGAATTTCAGATATCATCCACGACAGAATACTGGGTTGATGGTACTGCCCTCATTGCAGATCTAATGGCTGTATTACTGTTTGCTTAGCAAATAGTGTTAACATATCTATGTGCACAGCTAGAAATATTGATATGTCTCCAGATATCCCAACCAAGCACCTTACATTTTTACAAAACATGCTCCATTCATGACAACATGTTTGTCACATTTACTGTGTCTTTACCACACTTTGATCCCAAACAGTTATATTTGATAAACTTGCAACTAATAATTCCATTGGACACATGGATGACAACATCTATAGAGAAAGAACTGACTTACCTGCCATGTGTGTGTATCACTCTGTTCTCCAAGCCTGGGTGGCATCCCATACACACTGTTGTACCAAGAAGCAATTCTACTTTCTGCGCTACTGTGACATTTTTGACATTGTATAACCTGTATGTGGATACACTCCTGAACACCTTGACTGGGCCTTATCATTGGGTGATGAATTGCGACCAACCATACTGATGTTGGAATCCAAGTCTCAAGCTGCATCTTCTGTGCCAAATGCCAAAACAGCTGCCTACTAAAGCTACCAGGAAGAGGTGCATCGCTCACTTCTCGGCTCACCAACCAGTCGCTCACCTGTCCAATATGTCTACAGTGATGGAAAGTGCCAAGTGTCCATGTCACTTACAACTCTGATGGTCAATATTGTGTGGTAACTAACCATAAAAAGCTTTTCCTATGGTTTAAAAACTTATGATGTTTCTCAACCTAACTTTTGTTTTACTCCACAGTAGAAACAGTTATTGGTTACACAGTGATTCCTTGTTCCTCCCTGAACCAGATGTTATGAATACTGATCCACAATACTTGCTTGCCTTGTCTCAAAATTTTCCTGTTTAATGTGCACATTGACCCTTTGACTCTTTCTTTGAAATTACTTCAATAGAAGGATTCACATTTAATCTATATTAGCAATAATATTTCTAAAGCTGGCAATGTTCTTAATGATTTTATTCATGGTGGTGATTTAAGCACTGCTCTAGGAAATACTTGGCTATAACTCACTTTTAAAATTGTTGTTGTTATTCAAGCATTTTTAATTTTTTTCTGATATTAACCCTTTGCTGTCTGTGATGTACTCTAAGACAACACCAAGAACAACTTGAATTCTTTTACAAGGCTCATGCATCAGGCCTGTAAATGACTTTTTATCTCCATCCTACTACTTACCTGGGATTGTTGCCTTTTGAGGCAACAAGAGGGGCAATGTTATCCATGAACCAGCACCCCTGATTGTACCCCCACCTCACAGACAGCAACACATATGTAGGTATATGTACAAATCTTAGGGATAGACACTTATCATATAAGCATAAGTGTCAGATTTGAGTTCTACTGTACTTTGGCAATGCATATTATGCTTCAATTTATTCCTCACACAATATATTGTACCACTGGGAGATGTTTTCCATTGTTTTTATTGTATAATTATTCATTAGGCAACAGTGCCATCTTTAGAGCTTGTGCAAACTGTAACTGCAAGTGTACTTGTCAGAATACAGACCCCATTGTTCATCTTATCTTCTGCCAAACTAAGCAACTTTCTCATGCTTATTAGGACAGTTAGTCTGGCCACCTGTTTTGGCCAATTATATGTATTTTATGTATCTTCTTTAGCTGTAACCATAGTAATTATTGGAGTATAAGACACTTTGCATTATGTATTTTCTCTGAGAAGAGATGAGACTAGACTACAGCCTAATTAGGGAAGGAAACTGGATGCATTCTCCTGATGATAATAACACTGTTGATTGTAAGCCTGCATTACTCTTATTTCCCAATAATAAATTACATTTATTATCTGGACTCCTCTTGTCTGTTGTCTCTTCCTTTGTGCAGTTCCAACAAGAACCTCAGAAAGGTAATTTGACTGCCCTGTTACAGCAAAAGCACAAACAGAAGAGCATATTGCAAAATCAGTAAAAATGGGACAAGACTTTTTTAAGATGCATAAGTGAAAGGAGGGAGCTTGTGGAAGAGGACCACAAAAGCAGACATATTGAACAAATACTTCTGTTCATTATTTACAGAGGAAAGAGGAGGTAGTGGGCCAATGATAAGACAAGGGCATTAAGGGAATGAAGTGGACACTGTCCCTTTTACAGTGGAAAGGGTCCAAAGGGAACTGTTGCAATTAAAGAGACCAGGCAATAGGGTCAGATGGGTACCCCTCACATATAATGAGGGAGCTCAAGGAGGAATTTGTGATAGTTCTGACAACCCTGTTCAACCTGTCACTAGAAATATGAGCTGTCCTGGGAGACTGGAGGAGGGTTGATGTATTCCCACTCAAGTGGAAGCAGAGAGGAGGCTGGAAATTACAGGCCTGTTGGTCTGACTTCAGTACTAGGCAAAGTAATGGAATCACTACAGAAGGAAAGAATTTGGGAATACCTTATTTCAGTGGTCTCCAGGATCACAGGCAGCACAGATTCACAGTGGGTAGGTCTTGCCAGACAAGGCTGAAGGTGGTAGATCAGAAAGAAGTGGCTGATGTAGCCTACTGGGACTTCAGTAAGGCCTTCAACACCATTCCACATAGAAGGCTAGTGAACAAGCTGAGAAGACTTGGGTGGGCCATAAAAGTAAGATGAATTGAGAGTTTGCTGGGCAGTAGAAATCAGAGGGTGGTGGTAAATGGCATCCACTCTGGAGTAGGCAAAGTGACCAGTGGGGTGCCACAGAGATCAGGACTTGGCCTGGTCCTCTTTATGTCTCTATAAACAACATTGCAAAAGGACTTGCAAGGGAAGGTATGCCTCTTTGCAGATGACAAAAAAATCTGCAACGGAGTAGGCACACTGGGGTGGGGAGGGATGGAAACAATAAGAGATCTAAAAAGCTGAAAGAATGGTCACAGGTTTGGCAGCTGGGCTTCAATGCCTAGAAGTGGGAAGTCATGCACTTAGTGTGCAGAAACCTGGGGCAATGTATCAAGTGGGAGGACAAGTACTAGCAGTCACAAAACAGGAAAGGGACCTGGGGTAATCTTTCTGATGACCTGAAGAGTGGCTGAACAGTGTGAGAAGGCAGTGGCAAATGCTATCAGGATGCTCAGATGCATAGGCAAGGGTGTAACTAGCAGAAGAGAGTGGTAATAATACCCCTGGATTGATCACTAGTGAGACCTCACCTCAAGTACTGTGTCCAGTTCTGGAGGCCCACCTCCAAGGACATAGATAGAACAGAGGCAGTTCAAGGAGTTCAACCAAGATGGTGAAGGGCCTACATCAAAGCCCCTACGAGGAAAGGGTAAGGAATTAAATATGTATTCCTGGAAGAAACAGTGGAAAGGGGATATAACAGAAACATTCAAACACCTCACAGGTATAAACAAGGTACAGGAAGGGAGTATTTTCCAGAACAAAATATGCTCAAGGACAAGGGGGACTATGACGCTGGGGGGTCTGAGAGGAAACATGATGAAGCATTTCTTCATGGAAATGGTGGTGGATACTTGGAACAGTCTTCAAGTAGAGGTGGTGGAAGCTAAAATGGTTATAGGAGTCAAGAATGCTTGGGATAGGCACAAGAGGATCCTACAGGTAAGGGGGTGGTAAAACCAAAGACTGACTAAGATCTGTGGTGGCACTGTTGGTAGGGAAATTAGAACAGACTGGGTGAACCAATAGGTCCTTATCTGCCACAACTTCTATACTTCTATGTATGTTTAAATAGGAAAGGGAGACTGAATGGAGGAGGATCTAGAAAATGCAAACATATTGAACAAATACTTCTGTTCAGTTTGCAGAGTAGAAAAATGGATGGGACCACAAGAGGCATCAGAAACATAGAGTTCAGAGAAATAGTCAGTAATCCATTTTCAGTGTGATCCCAGCAAGCATTTGATAACCTAAAAAGTATACAAACCTGTGGGGCCAGGCGAGGTGCATCCGAGGATACTGATGGAACTTAGGGGCGGTAAGTTTCCAAGTGAAGAGGTTTGCACAGGTTGGGGTGCACGGATAAAGATAATTCATTAAAGAATCTGCACTCACCACCCATATAATGAAAGGGACATCACACAATTGTAGTTGGTGCTTCATTTTATTGTAAGAGTGCCATGTGCAAGTCAGACATGTTTAACATAAAATCATAGACTTAGACGGCAAATAAGGACTGCTTGGCCCACCTAGTCTGACCATCTCTCTACCTACAGGGTAAGCTGCAGATTCTAGTTAACCAACATCCTATTTCTTCCCGTTCAATGAGAAAGGAACAACTACATTCTGAAACACGTTTGGACACTATTAGAATAAAATGAAGCAACAAATAAGATTGTGAGTCATCCCTTATATGGGTGGTGAGTGCAGGATTTTGCTGTGGATTTAACATAGGAGGTACTTGCTGCACCTCTGACAGATCTTTTAACAGATCACTGGAGACTGGTGAGGTACCAGAGGACTGGAGAAGCACTCATGTAGTCCCTCTTCACAAAAGTGATGCAATTATAGGCCTGTCAGTCTAACATTGGTGGTCTATAAATTGATGTAAACCTTATTGAATGAAAGAATTGTGGAATATCTTCTTTCCAACAGACTGCAGGACCTAAGGCAGCTTGGTTTTAAAAGGGAAGGTCATGCCAAACAAATCTGATACTTCTTTGACTGGATGGCCAAGGAGCTAGACCAGGGAGGTGCAGTGGATGTGGCCTACCTGGATTTTCACAAGGCTTTCAACACAGTTACACAAATGAGACAGGTGGGCAAGATGGGTAACTCAGGGTTAGATAATACAGTGTTAACCTAGATAAGAAACTGGTTGATGGATAGGATACAGAGAGTAGTGGTAAATGAAGTGTGCTCAAAGGAGGAGAAGGTGACCAGTGGGGTTCCTGGGGATCAGTATTAGGGCCAGTCCTATTCAATATATTTATAAGTGACACAGCAGACAAGCTAGAAGGAAAGGTTTGCCTCTTTGCAGATGACACCAAAATCTGTAACAGGATGGGCACATATGGGGGTAGATAGAATGTGCAGTGATCTAAATAGATTGGAAGAATGATCAAGGGTATGGGAGACAGGTAAGCATGTGCTCATGGAATGGGTGGGTGCTGAACCAACACAACAACAATAACTAGAAGAACCACAAGCAGCACTCAAAGGAGCAATATAAATGCAAAAATAACACAACTCAAGCCATCCTGTGCAACTAGAACTGTACCTCAGCATTTACCCCAGCATTTCATGACCAAGGTGTAATGCTTCATCAGAGGGCCCCTGACTTGTAAGTAACTTTATGCATCTATACTGCTCCTTTGAGTGTTGCCTGTGGTTCTTGGAGTCAAGGAATGGCAGCTAGGTTTTAATGAAAAAGTTGCCAAACAATGCATTTAGCCATAGCAGCCCAGAAGCGGAGTACAAGATGAGCTGAGTGATACTGACACAGACTAAGCAAGAAAGAGACCTAAGAGTAATCATACTGATAAACATAGAAAAATAGAATGCGCAGATAAGGACCGCTTGGCCCACCTAGTCTGCCCATTTTTCCACCTAAGAGATAAGCTGCAGATCCTAGTTAACCAATAGCTTACTTCCTCCTACCCCCCCACTAGGACTGCCTTATGTCTGTCCCATGAATTCTTGAATTCCCCACTGTTCTTGACTCCATGACCTCCTCAGGAGGCTGCTCCATCATCCACAACCCTCTCTGTGAAAAATACTTCCCACATTACTTCTGAGCCGTCCCCCTCTATCTTCAAATTGTACCCCTTGTTCTTGCACATCTCTTTTCTGAAAGATGCTACCCTCTTGGACTTTGTTGATTCCCTTGAGGTACTTGAAAGTTTCCATCATGTCCCTCTCCTTTCTTTTCCTCAAGAGTATACATATTAAGCTCCGTTACTCTTTCTTCATATGTCTTCTGGTGCAGACACTGCACCATTTTGTTGTCCTCCTCTGGACAGCCTCCACTCTGTCTATGTCTTTGCAGAGATGGGGTCTCTAGAACTGCACACAGTATTCCAGATGGGGTCTCACCAACTGTCTGTACAGAGGTATAACAACTTCCTGTTTTCAAGTATTGATGCCTCTCCGTATACAACCCAGTATCCCCAATCTTCCTTACTGCCTTCTCACATTGCTTGCCCACATTTAGGTCATCTGATATAATTACCCCAGGTCCCTTTCCATTTGTACTGTTGTCAGTATCTCACCCCATTATGTACTCTTCCCTTGGGTTTTGTTTCCAGGTGCATTACCTTGCACTTCTTTGCACTGAATCTGAGCTGCCATACATCTGACCATTCTTGCAAATTGCCAAGTCCCTTCTCATCCTCCACTCCATCTTGTGTATCAACCCTGTTGCAGATCTTTGTGTCACCTGCAAAGAGACCTACTTTTCCTTCCAGTTCTTCTGCAATGTCACTTATAAAGACATTAAAAGGACAGGTACTAGTACTGAACCCTCACGGTGCCCACTAGTAACCCTCCTTTCTTCACTGTGGACTCCATTTACTACTACCCTTTGCATCCTGTTGTCTAGCCAATTTTTTATCCAGGCTACCACCTTGGGACCTACTCCAAGGATGGCTAACTGTATATTAATCTTTTGTGTGGGACTGTATCAAATACCTTGCTAAAATCTAGGTGGGCCATGTCCACAGCCCCTCCCTGGTCTACTACTTTGGTCACCCAATCAAAGAAATCGATTAGATTCATCTGACATGACCTTCCATTATGAATCCATACTGCCTTGGGTCCTGTGCCATACTGGCCTCTAGGTACTCAACAATTCTTTCCTTCAAGTGATTCCATTATTTTGCCTACCTCTGAGGTCAAACTAACTGGTCTGTAGTTTCCTGCCTCTGTCCTGCTCCCACTTTTGTGAAGAGGAATCACATCTGCCCTCCTCCAGTCCTCAGGTAACACCCCTCCTCCCATGATTTGTTAAAGAGGGTAGTCAGCAGTGTCAATAGTTCTACCCTTAGTTCTTTTAGAATTATTAGGTGAATCCCATCAGGCCCCATCGCTTTGTCAACCTTCATTTTTTAGTTCTTTCAGAACCCTTTCTTCTGCAAATGGACTGGTATAGACCCCCATCTTCAGAGTGTTTCTCTTGTTTGGTTTAGGTACCTCCCCTCCTCTTCTTTGTGAATACTGAGCAGAAATATTCGTTCAGTATCCTGCTTTCACTGTCACCTCTCACATTCCCTCCCTTTATTAAGCCTCAGTATCCCTCCTTTGGTCTTTCTTCGCTCCCTAATGTACCATATAAAGGTCCTATCCCCTTCTTAACAGAGTTGGCTATCCTTTCCTCAGTTTGGGCCTTTGCTATTCTGACTGCCTTCCAGCCTCTTTCTGCTTAAACTGATAAAGTTCTCTGTCCTGCTCCTTCTGTGTTTCCTTATATTTTCTGAATGCTGTCCTTTTCTCCTTAACCTTCCTGCCACCTCTTTTGAGAACCATAGTGTTTTCCTTTGTTGTGTTTGTTAATTTGCTTACACAAAGGCTTGTTGCCTCTGTGATGGCTGTTTTGATTACTCCCCATTGTTCCTCTACCTCTCTTTTTGCCTGTTTGTTAGTGCTTTCAGAGGCACTCTCTCATTTCCCAAAGTTAGCCCTCCTAAAGTCCAATACTCTTGCTTTTGTATGGCTTGATTGTATGGCTGTGTTTATCGTGAACCAAGTTCAAGTTCATGTTTATTGCAGGAAAGACTCCGTTGAGTAAGCTCATTCATAAGGAGGCCCTGAGGCACATACACATACAGTTCAGCAATTACCTAGACAGAGATATAAAATATAGAACAACAAAGAAAAAATATATAATACAAGAGGTATACACAATAGAAGTACTTATGCTTAAGTTTGGTGGTTGCTTGTTCTCAGATTGCTACCCACTTTTAAATCTGAGATTCTTTCTCCATCCTCATTTGAGAGTACCAGGTTTAAGATTGCTCCCTCCGAGTGGATTCCAATACTAGCTGTCTGAGGAATACCCCTGTAGGGCATCAAGAATGACCATGCTCTTGGATGTGCCTGCAGCAAAGATGCTCAGTTAACATCTGGCATATTCAGGTCCCCATCAACAATATCTCACCTTTTTCTGCCATTCTAAGGAAGCCTTCTATCATTTCCTTGTCCATTCCCTCCCCTGAGATGGGGGTTTGTATGCAACCCCATGCAGATTAAGTGCCTGTTCCTGTCTCCGGGGTGACCCAAGTGTCTCGTCTGCTCCCTGTTTACTCTTTAGTTCTGTTGCTTTGATCACTTCCTTTACATAGTGAGCTACTCCTCCTCCTCTTTTACCCTCCCTGTCTCTCCTGTAGATTGTGTATCCTGGTATGTTGACATCCCAGTCATGGTTCTCTGTGTACCATGTTTCTGTGACTACACAATATCCAGGCAATCCCTTCCATCAAGACCACTAGTTCAGGGAGCTTGTTACACAGACTACGGGCATTGGTACTCATCACCCTCCACTTTTGATGGTCTTATCCTTTTAGCCCCAGTTCTGTCCTTACTGCCTTTGCCTTTTTACATTTACCTCTGTCCTTCTCCCTAATGACTTCTGTACCTTGGTGTTTACCTCACTAATTACTGTGTTTTGTGGGGATGACCTGAAGATGGTAAGGCAGTGTGATAAGGCAATTGGGAGGACTAGTGGGATGCTGAGGGTGCATAGGTAGGGGTATCTCCAGCAGGAAAAGAAATGTGACTCTACACCTATTTAAATCACTTGTAAGACCCTGACCTCAAATATTGTGCAGTTTGGAGACTACATCTCAGAAAGTCATAGTTAGAGTGGAGGTGATCCAGAAGAGGGCTACCAAAATGGTGCACAGTCTGGATCAAATGTCCTATGACGAAAGACTTAAAGAGCTAAATATGTACACCCTGGAGGAAGGGAGGTAGAGGAGGATATGATGGAAACCTTAAATGCCTTACAGGGATTAAGAAGGTACAGGGAAGAGTATCCATTTAGAGAAAAGATGCTCTAAACAAAGAGGGCATAATATGAAGCTGAAGGTGGGTAAATTCAGGAGGGATGTGAGGAAGTACTTTTTCACAAAAAGTGGTGGATATCTGAAATAGTCTTCTGGAGGAGGCGGTAGGGGCATAATCAGTAAATAGATCCAAAATTCCTGGGATAGGGCACAAGGAAATATTTTCTGGATACCCCATCTCCACAAGGACATAGACAGGATGGAAGCAGAGGAGGGCAACTAAAATGGTGCAGGGTCTGCACCAAAACATACAAAAAGAGACTAAAGGAGCTTAAGTGTACATGCTTGAGGAAAGGGGGGACATGATAGAAACATTTAAGTACCTCAAGGGAATCAACAAAGTCCAAGATGGTAGCATCTTTCAGAAAAGAGATGTGCAAAAACAAGCGGGCACAATTTTAAGATAGAGGGAATGGCTCAGGGGCAATGTGAAGAAGTATTTTTCATGGAGAAGGTGGTGGATGCATGGAGAGGTCTTCCTGAGTTTGTCATGGGGACAAAACTGTGGAAGAATTCAAAAATGCATGGGACAGACATAAAGCAATTCTAGCGGGGTAGGAGGAAGTAGGCTGTTGGCTTACTAGGATCTGCAGCTAATCTAATTGTTAGGAAATGGGAAGACTGGGTGGGCCAAGCAGTCCTTATCTGTCATCAAAGTTTGTGTTTCTATGTGGGGGTTGGGTAGTGATAATAATATAATACTAAATAAACATAAAATGAAAAAACATTTGGCCAGACTAGGTGGGCCCATCGGCCCTTATCTGCTGTCACATTCTATGTATCTATGTATCTATTACTGGCAGGCACACTATGTTCCTTCCATTTAGTCCCACATGCCCCTGTGGCCATCTAACTCCAGTTACAACTGAGTCCACCATCCCCAGAACTAGAGCTGTTTTCCTTGGCTTCTTTACACCCCCTCTGTATACCCTCTTCTTTCTATTCTTTCCCTAATCTGTTCCTATTACTGTACTTCCTCCTGAACTACAATTTCCTCTTCATCTCCACCCTTACTCCAGGCCATGCCCTGCTGTTCCCTGCTCCATGTACTAACTCTCCTGTGCTCAGTTGCCCCTCATGTTGTCCTCACTTTAATAGCCAGGATTTCTTTCTGATGGCTTCTCCCTTATTACACCCCTTGAGCCTCTTCCTGATAAAGCACCTAAGCTTTCATGTGCAACATTTACTGGCTCACTTTAGGCCTTGCCTCATGTTCTCCCCAATGCCTGCACTGACTCTTCTTCTTCTGCCTGTCTCTTTCCCCTTCCCATACATTCCCACCCATTACATGCATTATCATAAATGTTACTCTTTTCTGCCAAAATGAGAGCTGAATAGATGAGTAGTTAGCTTACCAATCAGACTGTCCACTGTCTAGTCAGGACCCATTTTCAAAGTGGCCATTGCCACCCCAAGTAATGAATGACAGCATGGGAACTGTATGCAATTTATGCTATCCAGAGCTGCTAGCTGCCAGAAATGATGTTTTGGAAAGCAGGCAGCACAGCAGGTTAGCAGCAGTTGGTAAAGTTTCATGGCTGCAACAAACAGATCTCAAGAGACTGGCAGCTGCTTAACATGCAATGGGGCTGTTGGATGCCACAATCAGCATTTGCAAGGCAGCCTCAACACTGGTGGGTCCACTGGTTAAGGTTGCCACTGTCCAATAAACTGAAGGATCCTACCTGATGACAACTCTGACCTCAGTGCAAAATGTGTGTGCCTTGTAGTGACTTCGCATTCCAGTCATCACATGACAGGCAGGGACATGTCTTTTTTTTGTAACCATTTTTACAGAACAACTGGACTGAACAGAAAGGACGTTTGATACAACATAGATAAACAATAAAGGATGTTACAGGTGAACAAAGTTAATCCAGATTTTATATTTGTTACAGGTAAGCTCAGTCAGTTCATAACACCAAGCAAGATCAATCTTTACCGTGGAAGAAGAGTCAAGGAGATGTAACTCCACCTCATTGTTCTCAGGGAACAAAAGATGAGTTTGTGCCCACTTAGTGTGGGAACCAGCATCCCCAGAATTTCCAAAGGCCCTGTTATCGTTTTCATTTAGAAGTCAACTGTTTGCTACTATAAGTATTATATAGCAGACATTACATTCCACATTGCCACTGTCAGAATGGTGGTCATTAACCACAGCCTTGTTACAGTTTTCTTAGCTGCAGCAACTATGGATCAATAAAAGCTTTAATGCCGTCTGTGTTGTTTTGTTGGTATATTCATTGACACCAAAGAGGACAGGCCAGCTCCGAATACCTTATATGATTTCAGTTTCTCCTTTACTGTCCCCAATACATGCTGTTGAGTGGACACCCTCAAAGACATAGGCCTGGTCTGCATATACTATCCCACAAGCTCTCCAGCAAGTCTTTATCTCTTCCCAGGTATTTTGCCTGAATTACTGGGGTGAAAACAAAACCACAAATAGCACATTTATGAGAACTTCCTCAAACTGGGTGCTGAAGTTTCATTAAATGACAATAATGCAGACTTCAGCCATATCTCGTGAGGTGTGCCCAGTCTTCAGCTCAGCATTCCATTTGTCCAAAATCTGTACTGTCATTTCCATATTTAATTCAATTAAACCCCTATAAAGCAGCCCAATAAGATGATGCCATCTCCCTTTCTGGAACCCTAGAAAGTCAGTGGAACCAAGGTTGTGACACTGGCAGTTTTGTTACTTCAGGTCCCAGGGTCTGATGACAGGAGCAGAGCTGTAGGTAGCAATAATGGTCTGTTCAAGGCAGCTATAGACCTGCAACTCAAGAAATGTGATTAATTCTCCTGTAAGTCAACATTTGGTGCATATAAGAGCGGCATAATCTGATCCATGCCAAAGAAAGCTATCCTGTTTAGTGAGGGGCAATCTTGGTCATAAGGCATTGCTGTAATGCATACCCAGAGAGCATCATGATCCTCCAGCATATTAAAGTAGTAGCCACAGACATGGCAAGATATTCCCAGATACTTCAAGAAATTTCTAAGGAGTTTCTCTGCTGCCCTAACTGTCTAAATGGAGAAAACAATAGATTTGTCTAGAAATATCACAGAAATTTCAGGAAATATCTGGCTATGTCTTTGGCTGGTGCGGTATCTGATACCAACATTTCAAGGCAACACAGAATATGTTGTAAAATCAGAATACTGTGTGTGGCCTTTCCTTGACCTGAACAAATATGTGTCTATTTGATATAGGCCATTCAATGCAAATTTATACTTTTCCAATGAGCTACATAGGATCCAGCAGTTCAATAACAAATTACAGTAGGTGTAGTTGGGCAAAGAGGACCTAATAGGTTAGATTAGGCAAACTGACTCTCCCCCGCCCGAGCATGGATGTTATTCATGAGATTTGGAGGTGTACAGGACCCAGGCAATGAGTCAAGGGGTCGCAGTTCAAGCAGCATTCCAGACCCTTGATCCTCCTGCAACCCCTATTCAAACTTCCCAGAGCTCACTTAGCCTCATGTAAGCATGCCTTCTCCTACATTGACCTCCCTCTGAGCTGATCCTGTTAGTGAGTTGTCAAATCCCCATTTGTGAGATGATGACCAGATGGCCCTATCTCACGAACAGGCATCAGCTCGCAAACAGGGATTTGACACCTCACAAATGGGGGACCTCACTTGTTAACAGGAATTTTGACAGCTCACAAAAAGGATTTTAAAAATGTTGCCAGCTAAGAAACGGTTAGGATTTTTGGCTTGAAATGTACATGGTTCAAAGGGGTGTCCCACAGTTGAGATGTATGTTGGTCTGGTGTAAAAAGTGCATTGGTTCCATATTTATGCCATTATAAAGTTGAGAAATTTCAAATAGGATAACATGTGGCTAACACGGTGTCTTTCAGTGCCTATATTCGAAAATGCTTCAAGATACAGATTTTTCGCTAAACATATTCATGCAGGTTACCAGGTCCGTGATTACAACTGCAGTGGAATTGTTTCCAAGGTTGCTATGGTTACTGAGATACTGCACCATTTGCAGCACGTGGTTACTTGGAATGTGACTAGGCCTGCGCTGCGTCTCCCCACATGTGGATAACATTATGCAGTAATGGGACTGCTGGGCCATCACTTATGCAATAATGGGAATGCAGGGCCCAGACTATATAAGGATAAGATCACACTTTCTCAAAAAGTAAGGAAATTCATTGCAAAAAACTTTTAATGCATCATTTAAGACTGATGTGACAAAAGTAGGAAATGAGGCATTAGGGTTGAGACCTAAGCCTCACAGTACCACCCTCCCCACCCTCCATAGACCAACAGGGCATTGGGTGTTCCTTTGGGTCATCAGGCATAACTCTCACTCCATTCTTCTGTACTGTACCATGTCAGCTTTCTTGCACATGGAATAGGGTGAGAGTTAGCCTGATGACCCAAGGCACACCCATACCCTATTGGTCTGTGGAGGATGGGGTGGTGGTAGGTTGGGAGGTTATGATATCAACCCTAATGCCTCATTTCCTACTTTTGTCACTTCAACCTTAACTGATGCATTACCAATGTTTTGCAATAAATGTGTGTGTGGTATATATATATATATATATATATATATATATATATATGCAAAAATGATGTTAATGCATCAGTTAGGGTTATTAATGCATCAAAAGCTGGGAAATTCAATGCTAGGGTTACCAACATTACCATCCACTACCACCCTCCACACAAACAGGCATTGGGTGTATCTTTGATTATTCCCTAACTCTCACCCCATTCCATGTGTAGACAAGCTGAGATGGTACAGTATAGGAGAATGGGATGAGAGTTAGGCTTGATGATCCCAAGGTACACCCTGACACCTGTTGGTGTGTAGAGAGTGGGGTTGGGGTGGTAGGGTTGGTAACTTTAACATCAAATTTCCCAGCTTTTGATGCTTTAATAAAACCCTGACACATTAATGTATATTTTTGAAATAATTTCCTTACTTTTTGAGACAGCATAATAGTATCTTTATTTTATTGTGGGACCGTGGGGTCCCGCCCCTCCAGAGATGCATATATGTATTGTTGTGGTAATGGAGGGACCTCCAGCCCCTGTGCTTCCAAGCACAAAGTTAGAGCAGGCATAGTGAAATTTCAAGAAATAGTTATAATTGTGGAATCTTTTTTTTACTTTTTATCATAGAATTTTATGTTATCACAGATGTCTGCATTACGAAATACATAAAGAGTAGACCCTTCAATAGAATGTACAGGATTTCTTATATTACATTATATCTGAGTATCTATAAGTCCAAACTATCAGAGAGCTGCAAGGCACTAGATCAAAGCAGTAAAGTGTGTTCCAATTATATCGGAGAGCAATTACACTCTCCATGCATTTTATACATTATACATCTTTAACACCAATATAAAGAGCTCTTGCAGAATTTGAGCCGGGGGGTGCACATCTATTAGTGAAAGTAGATAAAACTTTTGAAGAAATCCTGGGCTTAATTAAGTTTTGAGATTACCCACAACTTATGCCAAGTCAAGGCTGCCTGTCCTATGAGTTCACAGTAAATATCTATGGATATGAAATCCATTCACAATCTGAAATGGTGCGAGTAAGCACCGACACTTAAACATCACAACTGTGCTAATAATTCTTTTAAAATATGTAATGGAGCAACAAACGCATCCCTAAACAACCAACATTACTATAATCCGTAACCACTTCATTCTTGCAGTGTGACCTTCTCCTTGGGGCCTCACACATAAACTAGGGCTATTAACTGGAATGCAATTAGCATTAAGGCAGAAATGCAAGGTATGCCAGAGAGTAGTCCCAAAATGAACAAATACTGGAAGGGTACTTAGCCAGTCCATTAATGCTTCACGCTTCATCTTCATCTGATGCCATTTCCTGGGTAATCAAATGGCCAAAATCTACTCTCAGGCAGGTGCAGTACTGGATCAGCAAAGATATTGGCCTTCAAGTCATGGTGCACTTGCAGGTGAATGGTGTGAGTAAGCTGTGCTTCAATGCTATTTGAAGTATCTCCTTTTTGTAGCTCTTTTTCCTCAATTGAGTTTGGGCAGCCACATCTGGAAGGAGGGCAATTCTGTTACCCTCTCACTCAATGTCCCATCTAGTGCAGGCAGCTTGCAACAGGGGTTTCCTCATGTTAGGGGAGACAAGGTCATGATTGCTGTCATCAGCCACTGTGTAGGATTCCTTTAGCCCTCACCCATTGTGATATTGCAAAGGTCTTGGTAACCCAGATGGTGGAGTCCTCTGGCAGCAATTTAAGATCAGTGAACACCAGTCTCTTTACAGCTGGTAATAGTTTAGTTTGGGAGGCAAATCAGGGCAGAAATCCACAGTCCTAATGTTGACCTAGTGCTGGACATTTCCAGGCTTTCCAGTTTGTTTTTAAGAAAGTCAAGTCCCGCGGTTGAGAGCAGTGCACTCCATTTGTCAGCCATTTGCTGCCTGGCTTCCAGTATAGCAACAATGTTTTCGGAGATTTTATTGTCCAAAACAGCAAGTTTTTGCCAAGATCGGATAACCACTTGTTTGTTTAGTCTCCAGTGGCCTGTTTCTTGGTTAGCATAGCCAGTATTTGGGCCATTGGGAGCTCAGGTGCAGTCATGCTGGAGGTTGCCACTGGCCCTGAAGCTTTCAAAGAGATAGAGGAGGAAAGGTACATCCAGGTTTTGCATCCCATGATTGGAGTCCTTTTCAGGCTCATTGTATTCCTGGATCTTTCCAATGTCCTTTGGTGGGTTCAGGATTCAAAGGTGGTTTAATCACTTTAGAGCCAGTTGTAAGTTATGTCAGACAGAGCTATTTTAAAGTCCAGCCACCAAGTTGCTGCTCCACAGCACCCACATACTGCAATTGTGCAATCTTAAATAATTTTCACCTCAGGTATTCAACTTAACCTTCTTATCACCTCACCATGTGTACTCAGTACAGAAAATTTTAAAATCCCCATCAAAACTTAATTATGTGCAGCTGCAATGCCATTGTACCCCACAAGTCGCGAAATAACATTTTGGCAAGGATCTGATAATAATGTGGGATACTAAAGACTATATTGAAAATATGGGTGAAAATATTATTAATTACAAACGTTATAAGCCTGCATCATGAAATTGCTATGAATGACCATAACACAGGCATTTTGTGGAATTTTGACTCAACTTTTCAACATCCCCTTTGGGACCCCGTCATGGACACTGGTACTGTCATTTCATTACTTTGTCCCAAAAGGTGATATTGCATGCAACTGTGCCATTCTGTGCCACAGGTGCAAAACATGTTTTGGGCAGGATGTCTGAAATGACAGCTATACTGTTCATGAGGTGGTGTGAAAAATGGTTATGTTGAAAATCTGGAGTGAATATAGCAAAAATTGACTATGTTATGAGAATGTGTAGAAACTGTGCAATGCACACTTGTAACATGGTCATTTCATGGATTTTTCACTAGATTTTCAATGTTGGCTTTCTGGAACCTCCCTCATGAACACTAGCATTGTCATTTCATTAATCAGCCTCAAAAGTGATTCAACACACATAAAAATCACCTTATGGGTCAGATTAACAAGATGTTAGTGACAGTGTTCAGGAGGTGGGGTCCCAAAAAGCCCATGTTGAAAATTTAGTTTAAAAATGTTGGAAAATGGGTGCAATATCAACATAAGTTCAAAACACCATAGACAGCCATTATACATCACTTACCTTGATTCTTCAGTTCACAGATCGGCTTTGAAGAGTGCAGACATGTCTTAGTCCAGAGAAAATCACAGCCGCAGACCTCCTGAGGTAAGTAAGGTAAGTGGGGTAAGGAGGTGGGTGCACAGAGGAAGGTGGGAATGGGGAGGGCAGGGGAGACAATGTGGGACCGTTTTCTTCTTTCAGGTTTAATAGAAAATAAAAGATGTCAGGGGCTATTTTCTATTTTTCAGGTGCATACATTTTACATTTGGGACACTGGGAGTGGGCTCCCCCAGTGTCTCAAATTACTGGGCTGATGGACACAGCTGAGGACACTTGGAGTGGGCTACCAGTGCCCTACACTATTGGGGAGGGGCTGCTGACAACATGGGGATTGGGCACCTTGCTATCAGCAAACTGAATGGGAAGTGGGCACACTGCTGGGGAGAACATACCAGGGACACTGGAGTGGCCTCCCCAGTATCCCACAACGCTGGACTAGTGGACACAACTGGGGATACTGAGGTGGGCTACCCACTGTCCCACACTGTCAGGGAGGTAGGGCTATTGCTGATGCAGGGATTGAGCACCCCGATGTCGGGGTAGACATTTCAATATTTAATTGTAATATTCCTCGGCCCCTTCCTTAAAATATCTAAAGGGAAAAAACAGCATTTATTAGGTAAATACCAAGGTGTTTACCTACTCGAAACCATGAAATCCAATTCTGGGGTCTGTTTGCACTTAAAAATGAGCAGAGTCAATTTTACAGAAACCCACCCCCAACATACTGTAAGGTGCAAAAGGTTGTATCAGGATTCCACCGCAATTTGCAGCAGACACCACCCAAAAAACATATTTCAGGAACCCAACCAGACAAATTAATGCCAGAATCATGTTCCTCTGGCCCCAATTAGGTAAACACAACTGTTAGTGTTTACCTAGAGGCAGTCTTCATAAAATATTCAACTTTGCCACCTCGCTAACTGAAAACAAAATGACGGACTCTGAACTGAAAAGTGAAAACTGTGAACAGTGAAGTGCCAATGGTAAATGGTTATTTACTGTTCAAACAGTAAAGTTTGAATGGTAAAGTTTGAACAGTAAATGCCATTTACTGTTTGCACTTCTGTTCAAACAGTAAATATTATTTACTGTTTGAGCAGCCTGTTCTGCATCTATCACAAAAATCATTTTAATTCAAAACTGGTAATATATTTTTATACCAAACCATCTAAAGGCACACTCTTGGCATACATTTGGCATCCTTTAAAATGTTAGAAAAACTTCATTCTGTGTGTTGTAGAAGATGGCAAAAATCTCATGTAATCCTACAGGGGAAAACATACATGTTTGGCTTTTAACCACTTCATCTCTCAAAAACCATAAATGCTGCCATCATGAAACTGTCTACATCTTGTGACACTGGCAACATGACAGCACATACCAATATTTTGGCAATTTTGTTGAAAATGGCAAAATTATTAAATAAAAAGAAACTGACATTTAACATTCACTTATTGTGGATATAGGATTCAAACAAATTATAAGCGAACCAACTCATGGTGAGAACATTTTAGATTTAGTTATTACTAATATAGGGAATTCCATTACAAATATTCAAGTGGGTGCCCCTTGGGTTCTAGCGACCATTATTCTATTTCTTTTCATTGCTATTTTTCAGCAAAACTTGAAGTTTTCAGAATTTAAAAATTATAATAATGCTAAATTTGACATTATTAATGAACAACTAAATTCCATTTCTGGGATGAAATATTATCTTCTCTCTCTCCTTGAGAAATCTTGGGAATAATTGAAATCTTCAATCTATTATTTGGAAGAATTATTTGTCCCTAAAAAAAAAAAAAGTATAATAAAGGGAAGATTCATTTGTGGTTCAATAAAACTACTAAAAATTTAATTAAACATAAACAAAGGTTTTTTCTCTTGTAAAAAATAGTGAGGAGATACTAAAGAATTACTACTTTCCAAATATAGGAAAACCTTAAAACTTTTAAAACAAGCTATTATACAATCCAAAAGAAACTGGAGTTTCGTCTGACACACTCTAAAGATAGCTATAAATCATTATTTTCATATCTTACTAATAAGAAATTGAATAATAGATATATGGTCCCCATTTGTAAATAACTCCATTATTTCTACTGACAGTGATTTTCTGATACATTTAATGATCAGTGTTGTTCAGTCTTTACTGAAAAAGAAATCCCTAAACTATTTAGGCACTCAGTTAGCAGTAATTTCCCCACACTATCACTGAAGATGATACCCTAGAGCCATTTATTCTCTAAAACAGACTTCTAGCCCAGGACCAGATAATATTAATCCTAGATTTCAACTAGAAACAGCTGAAGCCATATTTAAACCATTGACCCTAATTTTTAATAAATCACTATTTGTAGATGTTATTCCTCATGACTGGGCAATTGCCACAGTTATTCCAATTTTAAGAAAGGTAATCACTCCAAACCCGAAAACTACCAACCTACAAGTTTAACTTCAGTTATAAGTAAATTAATGGAAAATTATTTAAAAATGTTGGAAAAGGAATCTATTATAAATAATGTAATTGATTATACTCAACATGGATTTAGACAAGGGTAGTCTTGTACCACTAATCTTTTAGCTTTTATAACTACATTAGTATGGGACTTGATAGAGGTATCCCCATGGATGTTGTCCTCCTTGACTATAGCAGAGCTTTGAAAAAGTTCTTCATGACATATTGCTTGATAAAATGTTGAATTTGGGATTTTCACAGTTTATAATTAATTGGGTATCAGGTTGGTTAAATAATAGACAACAACAAGTTAGAATAAATGCTCTCTCTCTCCCAAGTTTGGAATGTGACCAGTCGGATTCTGCAGGGTTTGGTTCTTGGACCAACTCTATTTAATATTTTATTAGTGATCTACAGGTTAGTTCTGATCATTTTCTTTCAAAATTTTCTGATGACACCAAGCTAGGAAGGTCTATAAATTTATCATTAAACAGGAATTTATTACTAATAACTTAAACATGATTGAAGATTGAGCAGAATCTAATAGGATGATACTTAATCCAGAAAAGTGTCATGTATTACATTTTGGAAGAAATAATCCCAAACAAACATATTTTTAAATAATATTCCCTTCTTGTGTCACTAGTAGAGCGTGATCTTGGAATTCTTAACAACAAATTGTCCTCAGCTGATCATTGTACAAGAATAGCCAAAATATCCAATGCAATGCTACTCGTGTTCAACGATCTTTTGTGTCAAGGACTCAGGAATGTTTTATTCCCTTATTTAGAGCCTATGTAAGGCCACATTCTGATTACGGGTCTCCTTTTGGAGTCCTTATTTAAGGCAGGACAGGGATAAAATAGAAAAATCCAGAGAACAGCTACCAAAATGGTTCCTTACTTGTCCAAACTGGATTACTGTGACAGACTTCAGGAAACTAGGTTGCCTCACTTCAATCAAGATGTACTAGAGGCGACCTGCTATTATTATATAAATTTCAGAATTCTCAGAACCTTATGCATGAATGTGGTCTAACTTTTCTAGTAGAAGAATTAGCCCTCGGTTCCATAATAAACAAATTGATGTTGCAAAATCTGAAACTAACAAAAGGTTAAATTATTTTACAGTAAGAACACCTAGAGTCTGGAATTTATTACCACAAGATCTGGTGGAAAGTAATTACATTTTATCCTTTAAAAGGGACTGGATCTTTGGATGGAGTCTAACTATTGTGGGGTATCATTTTCCCACCATGTTGATGGGGACAATCTCGATGGGCAATAGCCTCCTTTTGTCCTTATAGAACCAAGTAAACCAAGTAAACATTGAAAGGCTGTACCAACCCTAACTATGTATATATATCTATATCTATTAGAGGTTAAAAACTCCGTTTAATGCATTAGTTAGGGTTGTTCCTCAGCGACAAAGTGAGAAATTTGATGTTAGGTTGAAACCCCTTCCACCCTTTGAGCCAACCCCAACTGGAATTGCGCGACAACACGGGCCCCATGTGTCACCCCATCACATGTGGAAAGAAGCTGAGAAATAAGAGAATGGGTGACAGTTAGGACCGACGACCCCAAATGCACACCCTGATTCCAGTTGGGAGTGGGCTCACAAGGGTGGAAAAGACTTCAATAACATCAAATTTCGCTTTGTCACTGTGGAACAACCCTAACTTATGCATTAAATGGAGTTTTTGCTTCTAATTCCTTCTTTTGAGAATGATAATGAGAAATAGTGAATGTAATGCTGCGGCGCGGGAGCGTGGGGATGATGTCTTGTCGTGTTGTAAAATTGTGCCTGCAAACACAAATCGTAATGCACATGATGACGCAAAGCAAGACTGAAAGAGGAACAGTACTGTAGACAGAAATGCTAAAAACAATGGAAGGCATAACTGCAAGTAAGCATAAAGGAGTAGCAGCACATGGTGGCGTAACGTGAATGGTAAGTGAAACGGTAGGAACCGCAAGCAGAAACGGTAATGGTAAGAGTAATGTCAGTGCACAGGCTGGTTTTCCCAAAAGCTGTATAGAGAAAGACAGTGTGTAGAAAGAATGTATGCAAAATAATGACTCTCAGAACACAAAAAATCAGTAGTTGTAATAGTAAATTGCTTATATCTCAGTAACCGTCGACATACAAAAAAATGTAAAAGTCATATATTATCACTTTCCTGGCTCATTTTATATGTTGGGGCTACAATTTTTTGACAAAACTCAGTATCTCACACCGTTTTCGAGATAAGGGCCCTCAAAACCGCAGCGGTAACAACGTAATGTTATCCTAAGGGAAAAAACAGAAGTTCGGACTGCTATAACTTTTAAACAGTTTAATATTTTTCACGAAATCTTTGAAAGGCACATTGGGACCCCTGACTCACATTCCTTGAGAATTTGTGCGGTCGTGCAAACTGTGCGACCTGTAGGCACGACCGTGGGAATTCCAGAAAAGCGTAAACGCAGCGCAGATCATGCTTAATAACTCCACAGCTGTGTATCCGACTGATACAAAACTTGGTAGATCCCAAGGCCTATGGATCTTGATAGTGTATTCAAATTTCAGGCAAATCTGTCAAACGGTTACAAAGTTATTAAGGTGCAACTTTTTGGGTTTAACATGTAAATGGCTCCTCAACCTAATGATGGTAGCACTACCGTGCTACCATAATAGATATATATATATATATATATATATATGCACAGTAGTGCTACCATAATTAGGGGTTGAGTAGCTACTTTGAATTAAAGGGTCATATTTTGCACCTTAATAACTTTGCCACCATTTAACGGTTGCCTGAAATTAAGTATGCATGATTAGCATGATAGATCTTGGGATCTGCAAGTTTGCACCAGTCAGATATACAGCTGCAGAGTTATTAAGCAACAATGAACTGTGCAATTATGCTTTTTGTGATTTCTTTGCTCTCACCTACAGGTCATACGGTTTGTGCAACTGGTCCAAAAACTTCAGGGAACGTGCAACTGGGGTGCCCGATGTGCCTTTTGAAGATTTTGTGAAAAAATATTAAACGGTTCAAAAGTTAGTCAAAAACAAATTCCCATTATAAGTCAATGGGAAAAGTTAACAAAAAGTTCAAAGTGTCGCAAATGCAGTTTTACTTTCACAAATGGCCCTTTTACTTTTGCAAATATGCCATTTTGTTTTAGTTGGTGATCAGAAAAATGCTTGGCATTTAAATTTGGGACCCTCTAGCAATCTAATTATTTTTGTATTCACCTCGTTGGACCCTGAGGGTGCTAGGCATGTCTTTATTTTGGGGTAAAACACCCCAGAAATATGTTTTCAAATTTCTGGAAAAAGTACTTTCACAAAGTACTTCGCACTTGCATCACTGTCGAGATAATTTGCAAAAGCTTTTGCAAGTTCAACAATACTTTTCCAGGCTATGGCAAAATGATAGCAATTCTTTGCCACTCTGCTGCAAAAGAACAGTTTGGTCTTTTGGGCTGAAATTTGGAGGTAATGCAGCCAATATCTCACAGATGTGACTTTCACTATTGGTGAAAAAATAGTACAGGGCAGCAAAGTTACAGCACTCCAAAGTTGACACTTTTCCCATAGGATAAAATTACGGCGTCTGCCGCATTACAGGAATCCTTTGCCACCCTGCTGCAAAATAACGGTTTGGTCTTTTGGGCTGAAATTTGGGAAGAAAGCCAACATCCACTGATGTTCCTTTTGGTAGTTTAGTGCAAAAATATTGCAGGGCAGCACAGGGACAGCACTCCAAAATTGACACTTTTCCCATTGGATAACATTACGAGTCCGTTGTTCATTTGGGGCCCGTATCTCGAAATGGTGCGAGATACAGACATTTGGTCAAAAATGCTTAGCCCCTAAATGGGAGCCAAGTGAAAAACTAGCCAGGGAAGTCTTAATTGATATGAAATTTACATTTTTTTACGTTCTACGGTTCCTGAGATATATAAGCAATTTAATATTCAAGTCCTCATTTCTACTCGAGGCCCATTGTTATGTATACATTCTTTGTTTTCACTGTGTTTTCCAATGCATTTTTGTGAAAAGAAGAAGGTGTGCTATTGTTACTGTGCCAGTTAGCTTTTCCAGTTGAGTTTCCATTACCCGTTTGCAGCACCGTTACGTCTCGCCACTGTGTGCATTATGGTTTCTGCGTTTCGCTTGTGCTTGCTTTTGCATTTCTGTGTCATTTGGCATTATTATTGCTGTTACCATTACCTGTTTCATTTTGCAATTGCAGTACTGTACACATGCGGTAGGGTTTGCATTTCCATATCGCTTGCATTTCTGTTTCATTTCTGTTACCTTTGGCATTATTTTTTGCTGTTACTGTTACCATTTGTGTTTGCAGTTGTGGTACCACAACCATGCCGTAATAGTTTGTGTTTCTGTACTCGCTTGCATTTCCATTTCTCTTTCCTTTGGTGTTATTGTTGCTGTTACCATTACCATTACCATTGCGTTATAATTGTGGTACTGTGCCCGTCGCCTTCGGTTTGTGTTCCATATGCACTTCTGTTCCTGTTTCTGTTTCTCTTTCCTTTGGCATTATTCTTCATGTTAACTTTACCATTTGCATTTACAATTGTGGTACCATGCCTGTGCACGTTACGGTTTGTGTTTACGTGTGCTCTTGCATTACCATTTCTTTTCTGTTCCTTTCACGTTCTTTTGCTGTGACACTTAACATTTCCATTTAAATACCACTGCCATCACTGTTCATGTTACCAGTTGCATTTTGTACATGCTTCAATGTCCATTTGCATCACTGTTCGCTTTGGTGTCACTTTGCACTTGAGTTTCTATTAATGTTTCCTTTACCATTTACGTTTCCATTACCATGTGCACCACTGTTGGCACTTCTGTTTGCATTGCTATTCCTATTAAGTTACCACATAGGAGTTACATGCATTACCTACCAATGCCCCATGCCCTGACACACCAGTTATTGCACCCTGAGTGGAGAGCCATGGCTACACTAAGGCCATGCACATCTATGGTATAGCTCCTTGACTGCAGGTACAAACAATTTTACATGGTTACAAATTGGAGGACCTCTGCCGAGCAATGCCACCCCCAGAACAAGTACTGCATACTGAGTGGAGAGCACAGCAACAATTAGGCCATACATCAACAGTGCACCTCCCTGATTGCAGGTGCACAAAAGTTACCAAACTTAGGAGTTGCACAGCGTCAACCAGGCAATGCGCCCCAGACCACTATACTGCATCCTGATCGAGAGCCACTGCAAAACTGCAGCTATGGACATCAGTGCTACACCTCATTGATTGCAAGCAAGGCCTCAGACAGGCAATGCCTTCCCATTACAAGGTACTGTATCCTGAGTGCTGAGGTACAGCAAAACTGAGGCTATGGACATCAGTGGTACACCTCCTAATTGCAGGTACACTCCACTTACCACAGTTAGGAGTTGTATGGCCTCAGCCAGACAATGCCCCCAAACACACACCAGTACTGCATCCTGAGTGTACAGCCACAGCAAAACTAACTCCACACACATCAGTGGTACACCTCCATCACTGAAGGTGCACAGAACTTTGCACCATTATCAGTTGCACCTCCTTGACCAGACAATAGCCCTCCACACCCCACACCAGGTACTCCATCCTGATTGGAAGGCCACAGCAAAACTACAGCCATACACATCAACTGTTCATGCTACAGTTGTTGGCTTATCATCATGGATATGTTTTGTACTACATTTACACAATTGTATTTTATTTCTGTCACCTGCTGCTGGTTGTCTGTGATTTGTCATGTTGCCTTGGTCCTTTTCCTCACTTTTGTCGCCGCTGTGGAACAACCTAACTGATGCTTTAAATGGGTTTTTAGCCACTAAATATATATATATATATATATATATATATATATATATGTGTGTGTGTGTGTGTATATATATATATATATATATATATATATATATATATATATATATATATATATATATATATATAGTTATAGTTGAGGACCCTTTTAGGTTAAGGGTCAAACTTTGCACCTTAATAACTTTGGCACCGTTTAATGGATTTGTCTGAAATTAGGAATGGATGATAAAGAATCATATATCTTGGGATCTCCAAGTTTTGTACCAGTTGGATATACAGCTGTAGAGTTATTAAGCATGATCTGCACACATTTATGCTAATTGGTGAATTCTTTGCTCGTGCCTACAGGTCACACGTTTTTTGCATAAGTGGTACAAAACTTCAGGGAATGTGTGACTTGGATCCCCAATGTGTCTTTTGAAGATTTCGTGAAAAATATTAAACAGTTCAAAAGTTATTAAAAACAAATTTCCATTATAAGTCAAAGGAAAAGTTAAAAGTTCGACACTTTCACAAATGCACTTTTACTGTTGCAAATGCCCACTACTTTCATAAATCCACCATTTTGTTTTCAGTTAGTGATCAGAAAAATGCTTGGCATTTGAAATTGGGACCATCTAGGGACACAATGTTTTGTGTGTTCACCTAGTCCGAACCTGGGTATACTAGCCATGTCTCTATTTTGGGGTTAAACACCCCAAGTATGTTTTAAAATTTCTGGAAAAGGTACTTTTGCAAAGTGCTGTCAAGCGCACGATACTTTACAAATCTGTGCAAAAGCTTTCTCAAATCACGAAAGTACTTTGCAACACTACTGGCCAAAATGACAGGAGTTCTTTGCCACCTTGCTGCAAAAGAACGGTTACGTCTTTGGCCTGTAATTTGGAGGAAGGCAGCCAACATGTCACAGATGAGCCTTGTGGTAGTTTAGTGAAAACATATTGTACGGCTCCAAAGTTGATGCACTATTTCCCATAGACTAACATGGTGGCGTATGCCGGGCCTTTCAAGGCTCATATCTCAAAACAGTACAAGATACAGATTTTTCATTGAGAGTTACATAGCCTGTAGACAAAATGGTAGTGAGAAAATAATGATTTTTGTGACATTTAAATTTTTTTCTACGTTGTGTGGTTGCTGAGATATTAGCAATTAAGTGCTTCCAATGCTGTTAAGCTTCCATCGCCATTACAATGCATACATTCTTTGTACGCTGTGTTTCTCTATGCAGTTGTCCAGTAAAAACAGGGTACATGCTTCTGTTACTGTTACAGTTACTGTTTCCACTTCGTTTATGTACCTGTTTGCGTTACCATTCCGTGCGTTACCGCTTGCGTTCTCATTTGTGATTGCATTGCGTTACTGTTAACATTTATGTTTTCACTGCTGTTTTGTGTTTGCGTTTTGGTTTACATCACCGAGTGTATTGCCATTTGCAATTCCAGCAGGCCTTTTATTTAAATTATTGCTGCCATCACTGTGTGTTACCAGTTGTGTTTTCGTATGCGCTTCAATGTTTGTTTGAGTCACTCCTAGCTCCATCGTCACTTTCTGCTGGCGTTTCTATCAATGTTTGCTCAACCATTTATGTTTGCATTATCATGTATGCCACTGCTGGTGCTTGTGTTTGCGTTGCTGTTCCTCTTGCTATTTCACAAGACATCATTTGGCTGGGCGTGGGCCGCTGCCAATGCATTGCATTCACAATTTCTCATCCTCATTCTGTAAAAGAAGGGAAATTAGTAGAAAAACACTCTGTTTAATGCATCACTTAGGGTTGTTCCACAGTGACAAAAACAAGAAATTATGTGTTGGGTTGAAAGTCCCCTTGTACCCCTCTAGCCTATCCCCACCAACCGGCACTGGAGTTTTCATTGGGGTTGTTGGTCTTAAGTCTCATCCTATTCTCTATAGGGCTAGAAGGGACTGCATCACCACCACTGTGTCTATATATCATGCAGTGGGACAGCAGGCCCAAGGGCCCATGCTCCCAACACTGCATCCATGTATGTTATGATCTTGTGGGAGTGCAGGGTTGAGAGCTGCCTGCTGTTCCATTTAAAACTACTCTATTACAGAAGTACAGACTATCTGTGAAAAACTTAAACAAATCTATTAAATTGGCAAAAATAAGATAGAATTTAAACTAGCTTACACAAAAGACTGTCACAAATCTCTTTCTCCTATATAAATAGTAAAAAAGATGTATCAAGGACCATTGGTCCAATTATAAACAAGGGCTCTTCTCTATCTGATATAGAAACCTTGAATCTCTTTAATAAATACTTTTGTTCTGTCTTTTCTCAAAAATCACCTATTAGTACATTTAAAGTTCACCACATAGATTATCATAGGTTCTATCCAATTGACATTATACAGGCTATCAAAAACTAAAAAATACTAGTCCGGGCCCAGGCGGTATTCATCCATGGTTTCTGATCGAAACCTCTATAAATATTTCTATACCTTTGTCAATTATCTTCAACAAATCCTTACAAGAATGCATTGTACCAAATGATTGGTGTTCAGCATAGTTACTCCCATATTTAAAAAGGCAATAGAGGTTCAGTGCAAAATTATCATCCAATTAGCCTGACCTCAGTGGATGGTAAATTAATGGAGCGAATAATGAAGTCTCTACTAGATCAAGATTGTAAAAATTAGGAATTTATGATTCAAATCAGCATGGGTTTACTCCCAAGTATTTCTGCACCACCAATCTGATATCTTTTTACAGTAATATAAGTACTGTACTAGATGTGGGTATCCCTACTGATGTAATTCTTTTGGACTTTAGTAGAGCTTTCAATAAAGTCTCATGAAAAACTCATTACTAAAGTGCACAATCTAGGTTTGTCACCTGATATTGTCAACTGGACTTTAAACTGGTTGACAAATCGTTCTCAGAGAGTCAGAATTAATGATATCTTGTCTGATACGGGTAGTGTGACAAGTGGTGTACCACAGGGTCGGTCTTGTGACCAACATTGTTTAATCTCTTTATCAGTGATTTACAAACAGGGCCAAATAACTTCATGTTTAAATTTGCAGACATACTAAATTGGGGGCAAGGTTAATAATCAAGAAAATATTTTTGCATTAAAGAAGGATTTGGAAAAATTAACACTTTGGGCAAATGAAAATCATATGTAGTTTAATCAAGACAAATGTTTAGTAGTGGATTTTGGTATAAATAATAAAAACGATATATTATACAAACAGACTACCACTTCACTCATCAAATTGTGAAAAGATTTAGGGATATATGTTAATAATAAACTTACATCAGATGATCAATGTTTAGAACTGCTTGCATGACCAACAGACTTTTGAGGCAAATAAAACACACTTTCATTAATTGCACTGAACAATGCCTTATTCACTGTATTGGGCATACATTAGACCGTGTCTGGAGTATGGCTCCCTTTCTGGATTCCAAACCAAAAAGACATAGCAATTCTTGAACAGGTTCAAAGGAGAGTAACTAGAATGATTCCAAGATTAACAAACTTGGATTATCAGAACAGAAAAAGTTACTGGTCTCTTCTCTCTTCAAACTAGAAGATTCAGAGGTAATATGCTTATGGTTTTAATTTAATAAATTCCCCAGATCTAATGGAAAATGTGGTCTAACACTCTCCAAAGGAGACATGTTCCGAGACTGCATAATAAACAGCTTGAGTAAAACTTATAAAACCAGCAAAAGGGAAACTTTTCCAATAAGAGCATCCATTGTATGGAACACCTTGCCACAAGAATTGGTAGAGACAACTAGTGCCACTGTCTTTAAAACAAATTAGATGTTTGGTTGAGGGATAATAGATCAATAATGTCCCACATAGTGGGAACAGTCTCAATGGGCTCTGGCTTCTTCTGTTCCACCAAGTAAGTAATACTTAAACAGTATCGAGAGCACTGGGGCCGAAGGCTCGTTGCTCCCCTAACATGCATTTATATATCACGGTGGGAGCACATATTGTGAAGAGACTGTGCTTCTACCACTGTGTGCATACATGATGCTTTGGGAGCACAGGTTCTGAATGACTTGCCTCCTACCACTGCACACATATATCATCCAGTGAGTGCAGTGCTTGAAGGAGTGTGTTCCACTTGTGCATACATATTTCATGTTTTGGGATGACAGGTCCTGACCACCACTGTGTCCATATATCATGCAGTGGGAGTGCAACCCTGCATCCATGTATGTTATGATCTGCTTGCATTTCTATCAATGTTTGCTTAACCATTTACATTTGTGTTACCATGTACACCACTGTTGGCACTTGTGTTTGTGTTGCTGTTCCTCTTGCTATTTCACAAGACATCACATGGCTGGAGTGCTCCTGCCAATGCATTACATTCACAATTTCTCATCCTCATTCTGTAAAGAAGGAAATTAGATGCAAAACACTCCATTTAATGCATCACTGGGGTTGTTCCACAGCAACAAAAGCAAGGAAATGTGTTGTTAGGGTTGAAAGTCCCCTTGTACCCCTCAGCCTATCCCCACCAACCGGCATTGGGGTTTGCATTGGGGTTGTTGCTCTTAAGTCTCACCCATTCTCTGTGGGGCTAGAAGGACTGTGTCACCACCACTGCATCCATATCATGCAGTGGAAGCACAGGACCTGAAGGGCCTACACTTCCAACACTGTATCCATGTAGGTTCCAATGACTTGCCTCCTACCACTGCATACATATATCATGCAGTGGGAGCACATGTTCTGAAGGGACTCTGTTCTACCACTATGTGAACACATGATGCATTGGGAGTGCCGGTCCAAATTGCTTGCATTCCTACCACTGCATACATATATCGTCCAGTCAGAGTGCAGTGCTTGAAGGGTAGTGTGGTGCCCCTTATGCATAGATATTTCATGTTTTGGGACAACAGGTCCTGGATGGCCTGTTGTTCTATCAATGAGCATACATATGTCATGTGAGTGAACGCATGAGTCCTGAAGGCCGCACTACCACTGCCAATCAATTGCTTCAGCACTTCAACAATGTATCATGCAGTGGGAGCACAGGATGAAGGGCCTGTGCATCCACCACTTCATGCATGCATCATGTATTGGCAGTGAAGGATTTGGATGGCTTTGTGCTAGCACCTCTGCATCCATATTTTGTCCATTGGGATTGCCAAAGGGCCTGCATTCCCACTACTTCAGAATCAAAAGACCTTGTTAGAGTGCCTTTTTCTATGCATACCCCATTTTATTAGTGGAATAAGACACTCCAGGGTGGTGGTTGTTATGTGATAACTACACACCTAGATGCAGAAAGGTAGTCAATCTTCATCCTCATGAATCACCATGCATCTAGGTGTGTGGTTATCACATTTCTATAAACACCCTGTGGTGTCTTATTGCTTATATTGTGCAGTGTGACTGTAGTGCTTTATGGTAGTGTGGTAGTACCTGTGCATGCATATATCATATTATGGGAGGCAGTTTCTGAAGGGTTAGTGGTTTGTAAGACTGCATACATAGATCATGCAGTGGTAGTGCAGGGCCTGAAATACTAAGAGTACATCAACATGTAGATTCTTGTTACTGCTTTTCTTTGTAATGCACTTACATTTGTTATGCAGTATGCCAAATATTTCTGTACTTCTTACTGCTTTGCTTTAGTTGTAGTTGTCATTCATGTTTTAGACATTTTGGTGAGTGTGCTCATAAAGATGTGTTCTGTCGAGATGTGATTCATGTGTAATTGGGAGTCTGCTGATATGTACACACTTGCTAGTGATTTCACTTATGTTGAAGTTTATATTCTTATCTGTGGTACAATTTATTACAGTTGATTTGCATGCTTATAAACAACAAGAGTTATATTCAAACATTCTGATTTCATGGTAAAGACTCAACATAGGTGGCCAAGTTTTAAAAGATTTATTTCCAATTGGAAAAAGTGAGAAAGGACCAATAAAGATTCAAATTCTTGCACAAAATCAGTCTCACAGTACAATCATTTTAAATGTGTGATCTTTGTTTGGAATATATTTAAATGTGTGTCATCCATAGTAGATAGATGATATGTCTTGGAATAAGTACCTGCATTCATGAAGGTTTGCCAGGAGCCTGAAAGCAGTGATCGTACACATGGAACAGTTATGATTTCTCGTTATTGTGTGACTGATAATGTATGTGTTCCTGAGTGGGCAAAAAATAACAAATGCTGAGTGTTTAAGTAATATCAATATATAGATATCATGGTTTCAGTGACATAGATAACTGGTATACCCAGTTAAATATTTAACTATATATCACTGAGTAGGTTCATGTGGAAAATTCCTACCTGACCCCTCAATAGAGCTGATTATAAGCAAAGTCAGAACAGGTTTGACATGAGTTGTAATCAGCAGAAGTGTCAGACTTACAATTCTGAATGTTATTAACATACATTACATTTACTTGTATGCAAAGTACAACACGTTTCATACCATAACAGGTACAATATACATTTCTTCCAATGCTTATATTAGCTACTACATGAGGTGTGAATCAGTAAAGAAAAGATGTATGTTGCATGTTTTTGAATCAAACATGAAGTTCACAGAATTTTATTACTATTGTATTCTATTATATGTCAAGGACAAAATCTTAGTTGACTATTGCAGTAACACTTTTCTACACCAATTAAAATAATCACCAAAGATGGCGAGATGAAATAACACTGAATATATAATTAAATGTGTCATCACATAGCTAATCAATTATTGATGAGTTATTGGAATACTGAAATAGAAACAGTGTTTGCACATTAATATTCATTTTGCTTCTCTACAAATATACACATTTGACAATAAGTTGCAACATTTCAGTATTTACACTTGCTTTATTATGTAAAAGAGTTATATTTAAATATGTACAGTTTTACAGTAACAAAAATATCTGGTATAGTACAACACTGTTGCATGGTGAAAAAATAATAATGTAGCCAAGATGTTAGAAGTAAGAGACAAAAAGCTGGTGATATGAAACTTGTGACAGAGTGTTCTCTATGGTGAATGAGACATGTGTTAGACACTTATTGAAAATGATAAGGGACAAGTTTTGTGTCTCTGTAGAGGCAAAAGATAGCAACTGCTTCTTGTTATGTATGGATATAGCAATACCTACAAGAAAATATACGTACAGAACAGGGAGCCAGAAAGGACTCTCTTTGACATGTACAATCTTTGTTAGACATGTAAGCAGGGTTACTCTAGTGACTGTGAAGACAGTTGGTGCCAACTGAAGACCGTTACAATAATATCCACATTGTCACTGATACACACAACATCTTATATGTCACAGTGCATAAAATGTCCTTGGGCAGCATATAATTTTTTAGGGATGTAACCATTTATCGACAGTCATAGATTAGAAACAGTCCTAGTATCTTCGACTTACTCTCTCACAAGGTAGACAGCAAGGAATGCCACATGGTGTGTGATATTCTTCTGAGATCGAAGGTCATCATAATTCTCCAATATCAGAAGATTTGCATTTCCTAAATGTCATGGCAGTCTCTGTTTGAAACTGCTTGCAGAGTCATCACACTCTACCCATCCACTTCTGTACCTTAACAAACAGGTGTAATGCTCAGAATGCATAGATTGACCATGGTGGTAGACCACACTGTGAGTGTCAAACACTGATTGGTTAAAAGCTATTCTACCAGCTGTGTAATCTGCGATGGAGTGTCAACTCTGAACCCATTGAGTCAAATCTGTGCAATATAAGAAACATATATCGAGATGAAGTCCTGAGATGTATGGACTGAGTCCATGTGCCTCCACACCTTTCACAGGAGTGGCCACATTGAGCATTGGTAAACAGCTGTTGAAATTTGACACTGTTGGCTGAGGGACAAACAGAGTAATCCACAGCATGTCTTCTGTGGTATGACGCTCTGAATAGCCACATGATACACATACATATTTGGTAACATATGACAGTGAAGTACTGACGCATTGGGATGCCCTCTTCATCCAAGGTGTTTATGATTGCCATCATAAACTCACTGGCATCTTGCTGTATGTTTGCAGCAAATGTTCTGTACCTGTCATATGTACCTAACACCTGGCGTAGAGGTGTTAGTGACTGCTCACTGTTAATGTTATTAGAAGCCATGTTCACAATCTGCTTCAACTCCTTCGATAGGAGTGTTTTGTAAAGCAGATATTGCCTACCTAAAGTGTGGCATAGGCAGAAAAACTTGCATAGTTGAATTAGCATAGCAGTTCACTCTAGTGCTGTTGTCAAAAATTGGCACAGCAGCTACACTAACTGATCTCTGACCAACAGCTGGTTCTGAATGTGTAGTTGAGATTATGATCTTTGTTGAACTCTTTAGAGTTGAATCACTTTGGTAGCTCATGCCTGTTTGCTGACAGTTGTGGATTTCACTGAACAAAGTGAGACAGCCAGACATGTGGGCAGTGATATTAAAGACATGTGTGGCTGATACAGGTCACGTAACCTGTTGTACTCAATGATACATTGCTTGTCAGTGCATATCTTCTGAGGTGCAAGAGTTATGTGCAACCCAGAAACACTGTGGACACGTGAAAGTGCCACATAGCTCATGCCATCTTTGAAAATGTCTGTATCTATGTCCACCATTGCTGAATCCAAACTCGAGCCCTGAGATTTGTGACTAGAAACAGCTAATGCAACACAAAATGGGAACTGTTTCTGTTTATGTAGATATCTTTGAATACCTGAAATTTTATGCAGGTACGTTCTATCTGGACAGGCTGTTCCATGTTGTCAATGTAAACTACAAGTGTCTCGATAAATGTCTTTTGGACATTGTAAACAAAGTCAGTGATGTTACCCATGAGGAAAGAAGGAGAGAGGGACATGATAGAAACTTTCAAGTACCTCAGAGAATCAACAAAGTCCAAGAGGTAGCATCTTCCAGAAAAGAGATGTGCAAGAACAGGGGCACAATGTGAAGATAGAGGGGACACCTCAGAGGTAATGTGAGGAAATATTTTCACAGAGAGGTTATGGATGCATGTAACAGCCTCCCTGAGGAGGTCATGGAGTCAAGAACAGTGGGGAATTCAAGAATGCATGGGACAGGCATAAGGCAGTCTAGTGGGGGTAGGAGGAAGCAGCTGTTGGTTAACTCGGATCTGCAGCTTATCTGTTAGAGTAGGAAAATGGGCAGACTAGGTGGGCCAAGCGTCCTTATCTGCCATCAAATTCTATGTTTCTATGTTTCTATGACACCATTTAATATGCCATGCTCAACATCGAGATTACGCCACAGCATGACCGTGCATTCTTACAAAGTGTAAGAATAGCTTCTAGCCAGCTGTGCTGTGAAACATCTGACTTCAGTTAAGTGAGTCATTCAGTCATCTTTGCTACCAGCTTATGACTGAGAATAACACCATCAACTGTGTCAACAGCATGCAGAATAAGAATGTCTTGGTTTCTCTATGCAACATTACACTGTTGAACTCATTGCATTTCTTCAGTTGTGGCATAAGACACATGATGTGTGCCTGTGGAGTACACATCGCTGAAAACATTACATGCTGTTTCTATGGATGTAGTATCTATCCTGATTCTCCGATCATTCAACATAGCAACATGTTCTGGTGATAGAGAACTTGTATGAGCATCATCTAAAAGTGATTTGTAAGCCAGATCACCACTTTGTCGGATGTTCTCATACAACTCAACATAGGTGAATAACTCCCAAAGGTTACAACCTCCAATGCAGCCTACTGTGTTCTTAGCCTGCTTGGCAGTCACAGTTGCAAAGACATGTTCTGCATTAAGTGGTGCAAGCTTGAAAGGTCTCCCAATACAACAATACTTTTGCCACAAGTGGTACTCCATAGTAGGTACCCAAGTTCTCCTGTAGACGTGGTGTATACAAGCCAGCATTACATTGGAGACCATGGTGATTTCATTGATGATGAGTAACTTCATCTTTGTGAACAAGGAATGGAGCTGAGATAGAAACATAGAAACATAGACTTTGATGGCAGATAAGGACCGCTTTGCCCACCTAGTCTGCCCATTTCCTACCTAGAGGATAAGCTGCAGATCCTATTTAACCAACAGCCTACTTCTTCCTACCTTCCACAAAATTGCTTTATGTCTGTCCCATGCATTCTTGAATTCTCCCACAATTTTAGACCCCACAACCTCCTCAGGAAGGCTGTTCCATCGTCCACCAACCTCTCTGTGAAAAATACTTCCTCACATTGCCTCTGAGCTGTCCCCCTCTATCCTCAAATTCTGTCTCCTTGTTCTTGAACATCTCTTTTCTGAAAGATGCTACCCTCTTGGACTTTGTTGATTCCACTGAGATATCATGTCCCCCCTCTCCTTCTTTCCTCAAGGGTATACATATTAGCCTCCTTTAGCCTCTTCTTGTATAGCTTCTCTTGCTGACCCTGCACCATTTTAGTTGCCCTCCTTTGAACTGCCTCCATCCTGTCTATGTCCTTGTGGAGATGGGGTCTCCAGAACTGGATGCAGTACTCCAGATGGGGTCTCACCAACTGGCTGTACAGGGGATAACAACTTCCTGTTTTCTGCTTGTGATGCCTCTCCCTATACATCCCAGTTTCCCCAGCCCTCCCTACCACCTTCTTACATTGCTTGCCAACCTTAAGGTCATCTGATATGATTACCACCAGGTCCTTTTCCATTTTTGTTGTTACTAACCCCATTGTGTAATCTTCCCTGGGTTTTTGTTTTCCAGGTGCATTACTTTGCACTTCTTTGCATTGAATCGAAGCTGCCATACTTCGACCATTCCTCCAACCTTGCAAAGTCCTTTTCATCCTTTCCACATCTCCTTGTGTATCAACCCAGTTGCAGATCTTTGTGTCATCTGCAAACAGGCATACTTTCCTTCCAGTCCCTGTGCAATGTCACTTATAAAGACATTAAAAGGACTGGACCCAGTACTGAACCCTGTGTAAACCCCACTAGTAACCCCTCTTTCTTCAGAGTGGACTCCATTTACAATTACCTTCTATGTTCTGTTGTTCAGCCAATGTTTTACCCAGGCTATCACCCTGGGATCCTCCAAGGCTGGTTAGTTTAACGACTAATCTTTGTGTGGGACTGTGTCAAATGCCTTGCTAAAGTCAAGGTAGGCTATGACCACAGCCCCTCAGGTCTACTACTTTGGTCATCCAGTCAAAGAAATCAATTAGATTCATCTGACATGACCTTCCACTGTGAACCTATGCTGCCTTGGGTCCTGTGCCCCACTGGCCTCTAGGTACTCAACAATTCTTTCCTTCAGAAGTGATTTCACCACTTTCCCTACCACAGAGGTCAAACTGACAGGTCTGTAGTTTCCTGCCTCTGTCTTGCTTCCACTTTGTGAAGGGAATCACATCAGCCTTCTTCCAGTCCTCAGGTACCACACCATCCTCCCATGATTTGTTATAAAAGGTAGTCAGTGGTGTTACTATTTCTCTGCTTAATTCTTTTTAGAATTCTGGGGTGAATTCCATCAGGCCCCATTGCTTTGTCCACCTTCAGTTTTGGGTTCTTTCAGAACCCTTTCTTCTGTGAAAGGACTGGGATCGACCCCCTCTCCAGAGTGCTTCTGTTATTTGGATTAGGCACCTCCCCACTTCCTATTTTGTGAATACTGAACAGAAGTATTCATTCAGTATCCTTGCTTTTTCACTGTCCCTCTCTGCCCACCCACCATCCCTTCTATTCAGCCTCACTATCCCTCCCTTTGACTTTCTATGCTCCTGATGTACCTATAAAAGGTTTTATCCCCCTTCTTAACCAAGTTGCCTATCTTTTCCTCAGTTTGTGCATTTGCTATTCTGACTACCCTCCTGCTTCCTTCTGGATTAACTGGTACAGTTCTCTGTCCTACTCCTTCTGTGTTTCCTTATACTTCCTAAAAGCTATCTTTTCTCCCTAACCTTCACCACCACTTCTTTTGAGAATCACAGTGGCTTTTTCTTTCATTTGATTTTTGTATTTGCTTCACACAAAGGCTTGTTGCCTCTGTGAGGGCAGTTTTGATACTTCCTCATTGTTGCTCCACCCTCCTTCTAGCCTGTTTGCTATTGCTTTCTGAGGCACTCTCCCATTTTGCCAAAGTCTGCCCTCCTGAAGTCCAGAACCCTCACTTTTGTATGGCTTGACTCTGCAGCTGAGTTTATCATGAACCAGACTGTTTGGTGGTCACTTGTTCCCAAATGGCTACCACTTCTAGATCTGAGATCCTCTCACTATCCCCATTTGAGAGTATGAGGTCTAAGATTGCTCCCTCATGGGTAGATTCAAAACTAGCTGTCTGAGACATGCTACCTGAAGGACATCAAGAATGGCCCTGCTTTTGGATATGGCTGCAGCAATGGTGCTCCAGTTAACATCTGGCATATTAAGGTCCTCCATCAACAGTATCTCCCCTTTCTCTGCCATTCTAAGTATGCCTTCTGTCATATCCGTGTCCATTCCTCCCCTGACCTGGGGTCTGTATACAACCCCTGTGCAGATTGTGGTGCCATTTCCAGTCTCTAAGGTGACCCACAGTGCCTCCGCTCCTCACTGTTTACTCTTTTGTTCAGTTGCTTTTATCCCTTCCCTTACATGAGAGCTACTCTCCCTCTTCTGCCCTCCCTGTCTCTCCTGTAAGTTGTGTACCCTGGTATGTTAACATCCCAGTCATGGTTCTCTGTCTACCATGTTCCTGTGACTGCTACGATATCCAGGCATCCCTCTTCCATCAAGGCCACCAGTTCAGGGACTTATTGCCCTGGCTATGGACACTGGTACTCATTACCGTCCATTTCTTGATGGCCTTACTCCTTTTGCCCCATCCCTGTCCTTATTGCATTTGTCATTTTCTTCATTTACTCCTGCGCTTCTCCCTATTGACATCTCTGTGTTGGTGTCTAACTCACTTAGTACCCTGATTTTGGGGGCTGGATTTCCCTGCTCCTTTCCAATACCTCCCCTTGGCTAGTTTAAATGCTTGCCAATGAAGTATTTAAACCTATCATCTACGATCCTGGTTCCCCTCCTGAACAGATGCAGTTCATCACACCAGTATAGGCCTGCATCCATCCAGGTGGACCCCAGTCCCAGTGAAGCTAAATCTCTGAGCTCTGCACCAGTTTCTCAACCACTGATTGAATCCCATGGTGTGGAGCACCCTAGCCTCATCCATGCCATAGACAGGCAGCACCTCCGAGAAAGTTACCATGTGCTATTTGTCTAAGGCCCTCCCCATCTCCACAAACACTTCTTGCACTGCTCTGATCCCTTTCTTAGCTAGGTCATTTGTTCCTAGGTGGACAATGACATCCAGCTCCCTCCCTGTTCAGGTGCTCCTGTGATCCTGGGATTCCTCCCTGTCCCTCAAGCCATGGTGCCAGGCAGGCACCCACTCCCTCTCCCTTCCTCTCCAAGTTCTACCTTCCTAACAATGGAGTCCCCCACCAGAGTTGTTTCCTTCCCTGTGGGGTCCCATGCCACCCTCCTCTGGGTCTCCTTTGTGGAAGTTCCCAGCATCCTTCTTGGTCTTCACTGTGGGTGCCTCCAAGAGGAACCACACTTTTCCAGAATGGCATAGAAATTGTGGAGGTACAACTGGAGGTTCGCATCTGTTCCACCATCCTCACCCTCCCTGAGCCACTGTGGTCCAACCGCTCCTCTTTCTTAGCAACCTCTGAGGCACAGCAGTGACCCTGGTGGACCCTGGGTGGGAGGGAAGTCCCACAAATCCTGGCCAACTCAGCCTGGAGATGAGCAACCTCCTCCCTCATCCCAGAGAGGTGTCTGCAGAAGGACAACACTGCATCCTTCAGAATGTCTCCCGGAAAACTGCTCTCCACAGCCTGCACCACTCCTACCAGTCTCTCTTTTTCTGACCCCCTAACTGTTGTTTCCTCTGTTTGTTTATTTTTCTTTTTCTTCCCTACTTACTTACTGCGCTGTGCCCTTTTAGTTCCTGATCTTCCTGTTCTGAGACAAGAAGTTCCTATATTTCTCAGTAGTCTCCTTACTTGCTCAGAGTCAGACCTCAAGCAGCTGTGGGGACGGACAGCTACTCTTGCCCTCTAGAATGGTGATTCTTTGGTGGCTCTGTGATCACTCACTTCCTGCTCCCAAACAGGAAGTTCTTGTTGTCAGTTAAATCCTGTGCCTATAAAAGTAGAACTGGTTTAGAGTGGGAGGGTGGAGGGAGGAAGGAGAGCAATATAGGCCCAGTAGAAGTTTTAGTCATACCAGTAGCTCATTCCTCCTGGTGTTTTGTCTGTTCTTTGGCCAACACTTTCTAGGGCAGTGCTTAAATCTGGTTTTAATATAGCTCCTTCTAGCTAAGCCCTCCCCTACTTTGCAAATCTTTCTACACTAGTTAATTTTACAAATAACAATTCCTTCTGACACCTGTGACTATCACCTAGATAAGTACACAGATAACACATATATCAGATAATAATTTACTTCAACTACCTCTGACAAACACACTAACTCTTCTTTTTACCCTAAACTGAAGGTTCCAGTACAAGAGTTCTAGTTCTCAGTCCCAGTAGAGAAGTTTTAGTTATACCAGTTAACTCCTTCCTCCTGGTGTTCTGTCTGTTCTCTTGCAACCTCAAATGACAGTTTATGATATTCTCCTGTTTTGCCATGTTCCACTAGCAACATAAACAGACAGTGTAATGTTACTCTGCCAATCCTGTATGCAGCTAGTCCCATAGGAGCAGTAACAGCATCAGACATTGTTGACTCTGTCAGGCTCTGTATTTCAGCAGTGATGGCTTCAATAAGGAAACTCTTTGCTGTACCAGCTGAACCACTAACAAAGATCAGTAGTGGTTTATAGTCAAGACAGTCACATTTTTTGCTTCATGTAATAGTCCATGTCGAACAGCATCAGTGACTTGAGAGTGAACCATATGCTGCTGCTGATTTAGTCTTTCTCTCAAGTCAGCTGTGTTGATACTGCAGTCGTTCCATGTTCCATGGCACTGTCAACTTCTGAGAATAACACTTCTGGGGCATTTAAAGGCAGAGGCTCACCGAAAACACCTTGTCCTTCTGGATCAAGATTGTCTTGTGATCTGACAGGAGTGTCCTCTTGAAGTTGTTTCTCTGCCTTCTCGAGCTGTTCTTTTCAGCTTCCAGTCTCTGTATGTATGTCTCTGAGTATTCAGTTCTGAAACTCTCTTAACTGAGATTGAAATCCTCCTCAGATGTATCACAGTTACCTTTTAATTCAGACTCATTCTTCCAGGGCCTAAATAGGAATAAGAGAGCAAAGTAGTAATGCTGTCTGCTCTCTGATGTGCCTAGATACAATTTACAGTGGTCTATGAGCCACGGTTTGTGTCTCTTTGAGACAGCTATCCACTCCTTTCACCTTGTAAATGTGCCGTGTTGAGTCAAGTGATATAACTGCCTTGTAGTCATACCACTTAGCCACCTGAAATAGACACATATCCATGTCATCATGCTGACGGGGTAGTATGTGTCAATCATATTTTCTTCAAGACATGTTTTGAGGAAGGTCTATTGAGCAAGTTCCTCAGTTTTAGAGAGAGAATAAGTACATGTTTATGTTTCTCTTTGTAGTTCACATTGAGAAGGAGGACAGCATCAGACTTCCCGTACAGATGTGTACCCATTAATCAGTCACTAGCTTCATAGGCACCACATTCTCTGTGTGAGAGGGTCTTCAAGCCCAGTGACCACAGCTAAGATGTCAGACTTTTTCCTGAACTGGCAATATCCTTCCAAAGATCTTGCAAGCTTGTCTGCTCATGCTTGCTAATGTACAAGTGACATACCGCACCAGGGCCAATGAGTTATCAGTCACAAACTGAACATCTATGTTTACTTGCCACATTAGGAGAAAAGTCTGGTTGTAGTCATTGAAATGAACCTCTTTTCATCTCTGGGTAACTCATATACCCTCTTGGTTGATTTTGCCTTCAAGTGGTGTTGCATTGCTGAAAAAGTTCATTCATGGAACCATCCTGACAAACTCATCTAGGGAATCCAAAGCGACATAGTGTGTACCAATCAGTATTTTGCACAAATATGCCACTGGAACTTTTGTACCAACTTCCATAGTGTGGGGCTGTCATACTTGTCCAGAATGTGGCAAGTGATGTATTGTTGATAAATGCTAGTACTTGTGCTGCTTCATGCTCACCTATGCATGGCACATCCTTGATCCACAATAGCATGTGAATATGCGTGCACCCCATGCTTGATATTCTGTCCTCCAAAAGTAATGTTCCACATTACCAAATGGTGGATTGTTCTTTGACACATGAAAGTCAGAATGTCATGGAACCGCTTGAAAATGTATTATGACAGACACAGGGTCAAGTGAGCACATTTCTCTGACAGCCATTGAGAAATGCAATCAACATCAAATTTGCCCACTTTAACAGTTCAATGACTTCATCCCAGGCATATTCAGCACATCTCAGTGAGACAAACCATGTGGCTGGACCATACCCTGGCGGTATTGTCATCACCTCAGAGTGTCTACGATACCAATATTCTTTGGTTCCATGTAGACTTGAGAGAATGGAAGACAGATTCACTTGCACATTTTCATCTTTCTGCTTTAATTTCTCTAGAAATTGAGCAGCTGTTATTCCTTCTAGTGGAGTTGTGAGATGAATAGTATGTGCAATAGCGCAGACAGAATATTAAGTTCGCTCTCCCAGAGGAGATGAAATAGGTATTGTTTCTTACACCTGAATTTTCTATCCTTACTTAAGAAACATCTAATCGGAACTCAGCACCCTGTACACACACTTCTCTTTCATCTAGGCATCCACCTGACCCTGTTGAGAATAAGTCTGGGAAACAGCATGCTTCTAGTGTTGCCTCCCATATGTTGAGGGTTCACCTTCCACCTGTTTCATTTGATACAGATCAATGTTGTCACCTACTGGATCTCTTCTATGCAGTGGGTGAATTGTGTACAGTTCATACACATTATCATTTGTCTGTACATTGACCTTCTCAATCATTGGTTTTGTCATCTCCAACACATTATGTTGAACTGATAAACTACTCATGTGATCAATATCAAGGTCTGCATAAAGGGATTGTTGCTCTTCAAATAACTAAGAGCAAGCTTCACCTTCTCTACATTGACAACATTTTGCCAGATGATCTTGGACTTTGTTGGGACACCATTTACAAGAATCACCAAACTATTTTCTGTGGAGATTGCCTCCACATTTTCCTGTAGAGGAAGTGGGAGATACATGACAGAACCCTTGAGAGATCTAATGAGTTCTTTCTGTGGAATGTTCCATGTCTTTGTGTTCAGATGTAGAATGGCCTGAAATGTTTCATTGTCTGAATTAGAATGCACTCAAACAAATCTCAGTTGGTGTGGCATGTGCCTCCTATTATTCAACACTGACCTTGGTGGCAGAATGTTGCACTTTTGTTTGGAGAATCAGTGTTTGCACAGCACAGTCATGAGCTGTAACTGAAAGTCAGATTTCAACAGCAAAAATGCTGAGAGTCGGAACCACATGTCATTGTATGGTGACACAGTCTCAAGGTCTATTGTGATTGTTTGTTTGCTGTAGCACAATCACATGACACACATACAGAGTCAAACTTGGAGCCTTTGCCAGTTCAAATTTCGCAATTTCTTTTCCAGAGTGTTTCAGAATGTCACTTTCTACCACTGAAACAGATGTTTCATCAGAAGTTGTTGACTGATCAATGCTCGTATCTGGTACAGAAGTTACACGTTGCAGTTGTTTGAAAATGTGATGGCACCCTGCATCACCAGACTGCAATAAGTCATTTAAGCAAGTGTACTGATTGACAACTCATCAAATTTCATATACCCTGTATACAAAGTTCTGCATGCCTATTTGATGCACTCCCAGCATTCTCATGTTGTAAAATACACTGTCAAAACACTGCTATCCAGGCATTCTAGTAGGTGTCTCGTAAGTCCAGTATGTGGAGGGACCTCACAAAGGTCAATCTTGTTAAACAGTTTATATCTGTCTCTCTGATCTGTTATCACAAATAGGTTAACAAACTGCTCAACTCTGTCAAATGATGATTGCCTTCTGTTGCAAGTTTCATCACATGGCCATGAGAGGCAGTGACATTTATAAGTCCCAGTTTTTGCCTCATACTCATCATCTGACTCCATTGCTGTGTCATCAGAGAAACTGAGCATTGACCAGCTTACTGGACTCATCAATTGTGAACTTGCTGTCTTTTTCTGTGAATAATAAGATTCTTCCAGAAATGTGCCTCTGAGTGCTGTGTGTGCATCCAGTGATCTGTAGAAACAACACAGAAATTGTGGACAGTCAAGACAGGATACTGTTGTAGCCTTTTCTTGATGTCTTACACAACTTTCCTGAATATTTCAAGCATGAGGCATCTTACGCCATAAGCGCTGAAGAACAAATAATGCTCTGTTCACAGATGTACATACTTTGAGATGCAGTTTCATCAAAGACAGGTGACTCTTTGTCTTTTTCACTCATGTCTCATTACAGCAGCAATAAGCCTGTTGATCTTAGCTTTAGATGCTAGTGATCGAAAATACTTTTGCTTTCTGAGATGAAAATCACCAGGTGTAACATTCCAACACTGTTTACTTACTGACTTTGCCTTCTTCACCAGTGTCCCTAAACCTAAACCCTATCTCCTCTATTTCAAAGCCATTACTAGCTCTCAGGTTCTGAACCTTCTAAAAAAATAGCGGAATACACCAGTCCTGGCTCTGACCAACTCGAACCTCGCCTGCTAAAACTAGCTGCGCCTTTATCTCCAAACCACTAGCAAGAATTTTCACCTTGTCCCTTACCAGTGGCATAGTTCCAGAACTATGGAAAATGGCCAGAATCTTACCTATCTTCAAAAGGAACAAAATGACATCTCTAATTACAGGCCTATTGCTATACTATCCCCTCTCAGCAAAATCCTTGAAAAACTGGTTGCCACACAGATCCAGGAATTCCTCGATACTACTAAGCAGCTCAATGATGCACAGCATGGGTTCAGAAAAACACAGTACAACGTGGCTCTAGCTAAGTTCACCACCGACATCCTCGCTGGCATGGATCAGGAAAGCTCACAGGGGCTGTATTTATAGACCTAACTAAGGCATTTGACCTTGTGGACCACCCCTGCTTCTATCCTCCTATGGAAAATTGGCTGCTCCTCCCTGTACTTGACTGGTTTAGGAGCTACTGACAAACAGGTCCCAGGCTGTTAAGTTCAACTCAGCCATCTCCTCCACAGTGGTAACGAACATCAGAGTACCCCAATGCTCTATTCTGGGTCCTCTTCTATTCACTCTATTTATCAATAACCTCCCAGATGAAATACCTGCCTGTTCCTCGCTCTCTCGCAGATGACTTGGTTATCTATGCCAGCTCACACAATGTAGAGCACATTAACACATCACTAAATAAAGCCTATTCCAGCATCCAGAAATGGTTAAACTCACCGCCTTATCCTAAACTCCTCCAAAACTAATGCCATGCTACTTGGCACCACTCAAAAGCTCCATATGTACTACTCCCTGAACATCCTTGAGATAAATGGAAATCCTCTGCAGGTGGTTACCTCCTTTCATTACCTGGGCATCCTACTAGATCAATCGCTTGCTTTAAACCTTCACATCCAATCCAATGCAAAAACATTAACTGCAAGTTGGGTGCAGCCTACAGAATGAGCTATATGCTTACCTCCTCTGCAAAGCTTGCCATAGCCAGGGGGATCCTACTACTGACGCTAACTACTGTGCGCCTATACTCACCTCTGCCCACAAATCTGCACTGCACAAATGGGATGTTACATACAATAACATATGTCGTATCACTGCACAATCCCCATGACTTCAACATCACTGCCAGCTATATACTGACCTTGGGTGGCTCTCCCTCGGCCGTCAGGAGCTACTTCTTGGCCTATCTAAATGACTCTATCCTTAGACAAAATCAGCCTGCTGCACTTGAAGCTCCTTCTTCCTTTGATTCCAAACTGCCGCTTAGATCTGCTGACAAAGACCTGCTGGATATTCCCGCTGCTGCACCAACAAAGGTACCGGCTCCTTCCAATATGCAGCCCCTAAGTTGTGGAACCAGCTCCTCTGGACCTCAGACATGCACCCTCGCATCCTTCTTTCAAGCGTGGGCTGAGACTACACCTGGCCACCTTAGATCAATGCACCTGCTTTGACCCCACCTGATTCCCTGAATCTCCGTCTCTACTCCCTACTCCCTGCTACTGGTCTCCATACTTCCCTTTGTTTCTCTCCCCATATTCCTACCCTCCCTGCAAGCACACCTATCTTTATCTTCAAATTTAATTTTAATGTATGAATATGTTTTTGTGAATGTTTGCATTACTTACTGCTACTTGTGTTATTTTTCCTTATTATTTATTGATTCTATCCTCTGCGCTACCTGGGCACTGCCTAAACTAACTACAGATGGATGTTGGTACAGTTAGGCCTCACTCCTCCCCTTGCCTACCTTTACCACAGAATGTCCATGGCCAGGGACTGCCACTGGCTTTTATGCCCAGCCTTGGAACCATGAGCTCGGCTGCACACCCTCCTCCTACCCCTAAAGCCGTATTTCAAGCTGCTTTTCCTCCCATCCACCCTCCCAGTTTCCTCATCCCTGACAGTGGGGCCATGAACTTGGGTCCCCTAGCCTGCCGCTGAGATGTCTCTGGCATCTTCCTCACTTTCCTTGGGCAGCCTGCTGCTGCTCGGGCTGGACAGCACGGCCAGGTTACGGCTTCTTCCTACCCCTTCCTGCCACATCTATTTTCGGCTGGGTGCTTTAACTGTCTCTCCAATATGACCCACCTCCTCCCTCCTGACATGCACTGGCCGACTACCTCCGCACGATTCTTGTTGCCTACACCCTTCCCTGCCACTCCACATCATCCTGCCCGGTCGGGGAACCACAAGCCTGGCTAACTCCATCTGCTTTCCTGTAAAGCCGTAAGTTTCCGAGTGGCTCTAAACCCCTTTCTTTACCCGTTACCTGTACCAACACTCCCCTGTAACACCTCCCTGCTCTTGGCCTGCTGCTCATTGCCCAGTATAGCCTATATCATGTTAGACTAGCTGGAACTGCCTCTGTATATGTTTGGAATGTACTCTGTATGTTTTTGCCTCAATCTGTAATGTTGCTTCCTTGTGTTATCCTGTTTTGTACTCTCCCGGGTCGTGCCTGAAAATAGTCACCTGCTGGCTAGCGCACCTACCCGGTAAACAAAAACTAAATAAATAAATACAGTAATGCTTGCTGTGGCAATAGCAGTGTTGAGTCTGACAGACCTGAACAACTGCTGTTCAGGTGAACATTTTCTCCTTGCTGATGAGCACGTTTGTAGCTTTGTTGTGGAGTTAGTTGATGTCGATCTCACTATTCCAGTAGAAGTCTGAATTGTTTTATTTCTTGAACTGACATCACTGGTCTTTTATCACTCTTAAGCAACAGTGAAGTACTACGATACCTGCTTCATCTTTCTATTGCTGTATGTCTGTATTTATTTTGCATCTTAGCAACATGTAACTTCACAGTAGCAGTCACCAATCCACAGAAGTATCTGACACCTGTATAATAGACACAGAAAAAGAAAATATTAGTATCCGTTTGTGTTGTTCAATTCTAATGTTCTATGTTGATGCACATTATTTATGTATTACACATTATAAAAGATTTCAGAAATGCTGTGATCAGATTGGCTGTTACAGTTGCAGTAGCGTTATATCGATCAATGTTATGATGTTTTGTATAGTATTATCACAATGGCAACTTCTCATGCTCTATGGCCACTAAATGACTCAATGATGCCTTCTGATTTTGACTTAGGACTCTTAAACTATTGCTGGAAGGACTATTTTATTAACAATATGTGTATTGATGATAACACATTAAGAAAACATAGTTTTAAGACTTTATTTCTAAATGTATATTTTCATGATAGCAATACTGCATTCACAGGAGTAACACTGACAGTCAATAAGTAATGTGTTTGGGGCAATATTGCAGTTTGCTGCACCATGTTCAACATTTCGGGCTTGAGGAGTGTGATTAAGATACTGTTAAGGTTAGCGCTGGTGATGCGTTATTGTGTAAGGAATTTTCTCAATAATGTAAGCAATAATACCTGACAGGGTAGGCATTATTGGGAAATACCAGCATGACCAGGGTGTAATGAGGCCCAATGCCTCAGGCAGAGGCCTTACACCCCTGGAAGGTCCACTATTTCCCAACAATGCCCACCCTGGAGAGCATTTTTGTGCTTAGAAAATAGCCCTTTGGAGAATGTTAGTCTGTGAATAGGTACTTGAAATGTCTCTTATTTTCAGCTGGTCATCTATTGAAAATTAAATGCCCATCTTGGAGCCTGTGTCAGCCAATCAAGTTTGACAATTCATTGTAGCCATTTTCAAATCTGTATGAATGACTAAACTGGTCAGTGCTTAAGTAACTGAATGCAATCAAATCAGAAAATGATGCTGTAGAAATAAGATAATTATTTAGTCAACTGAATATTTCACAATAACAATCAAGAATTGTTTGCACTTTTGTATTTGTGCATAATGTAGGAAGCAGGACACTTCTCCTTCAGGAATCATAATTTTTGGGAAAAAAACACATGAAATAATTTTGTGCATTCGAAGTGTTGTAAAAAATAGTATCGATTGCATGAAAGTGTTGCAAAATATAGTGTTGTGCATTCAAAATATCAAAAGTAATGTCGAAGAAGTAGTGTCGAATGTGTGAAAGTGTCGGAAAAGTAGTTTCAAACCTCAAAACTATCACAAAAGTAATGTTACACATTCAAAAATATCACAACAATAGTGTTGTTCATTCGATAGTGTCGCAAAAGTAGTGTTGTGCATTTGAAAGTATCACAAATTTGAACTTGTAGGGTGTAACTGTGTGCATTAGCAAATGATATCTTGATTGCTATTTGACTGGCAGGTAGTTCTGCCAGTGTTGTGCTAGATTTATTGGCCATGTAAGACAATTAATCAGAGATGGAGAAGACTGGAGAAGAAGGACCCAGCAGCCATCTAAGAGTATACTGAGATACAGCACATTTTTCACTGTAAGTACATCACATTTTATAAACATTTTTTCTACTATGATAAAAAGTGTTAGAAACAGGTAAATAGTATTAATCAAAACATTTTTACTGCTCTGTTTGACTATGTTGATAGAAGTAACCTATGATGTTGCATTATTTGGTTAGAACTGTTTAAAGTCAGACAGTTATTTGGTACTTACTTGCACAGATACAGCTGCAAATGGAAGGAGAAAGCAAGGAGCATATGTACCATAACAGAAGAGGGAACCAATCAGACATGTATCTGCACTGTAATTGTTTGAAACTGCCTATCTAAAGGATGCATTTTGGCCACCTTGACATGTTTCTACTTTTTCACTGGAGCAGAACTGCAGTGATAGTCAGTGCACACACTACATTGGTTAAGGAAGGCAGATTTTAGCCAATGATTTGTTTTATTTGTGTGTCATGTATCAGCCCACTAAAGCAGTGTTGAACTTGGGATGGAAATTGCAGTTTTACCTTCACTACTTCTTAGGTACTGCAGGGTGAACACTGACTTTTTGGTAGCTCTCTGACCACTTCTAAGTTGAAAAGCTGAGAATGGCAGAAAACAGAAAAAGGACTTTGTGGATTGTTGACAACAGTACAGTGAGGTGAGGATCTGAGTATGCTCAGAACAGTGATTTTGGAAAAACCTGCAGCTCTCAAATTACTGTGTGAATTGGTATGGTGGGGTGAAATGAGGTGGGAGCACCTCCTGCCAACAATGCACAGACTTCTGAGTACTCAAGCTTACCCAGACATACTGGTGATACATCTTGAGGGAATGATTTGGGCACCAAACATTGGGTAGATTTAGTGGCAGAAGCAAAATTGGACCTTGCTTCTATTATCAGTATGTTACCTGCCTATAAAATATTTTTTCGGATATTACAGAGCGTGAGGGTCTGGCAAGCAGAACACCACATGTACTTGCTTGACAGAGCACTCAGAAAGGTGAAAATACAAATATCTGCATATCTATGCATGTCTGGAATGCACACCATACGTCACCCTGAAATTAAGTATTGTTATGATTGGTTATACCTACCAGACAGTGTGCACTTCTCACATGCTGGCAATTGCCTTATTCTGGGAGACCTTCAAGATGGAATACTCAAAGTCCTCTAAGAATGTCAGACTGTTTGCTACAGATATTGATTGAACTGTAAAGAAAGGTTCTTTTCAGAACCAAAATGTTGGTCAAAAATAGAATTGTTATATACATCACTCACACAGGAGTAACACATACTTAGGGATATTAACAGTGGGATGCAAGCCTGGTAACAGTTGAGCTTGGATGCACTAGGGTGTTGTCAGGGTGATATTTAATGGTACCACGCCATGCCTCAGCTGTGTTGAATATGTCACTGTGACCCTACATTCTGCATGGTTCTGTGTCATTGTGCCACTGCAAGTGCCCACAGAGGAACAACAGCATGCAACAGCATGACTGTGGTTGTGCTACCTGTGACTGCTGTGGTGTTCAGTTGTGGATATGCAAATGGGTGCAAAGACATTGTGGCACTGTCATTGTTTTGACAGGTGCTTTAGCATGCTGGGTGGGCTCCCAGCATGCCGCGTGTGTGTGCATGTGGATGGGTGCTTTAGATGACAGAGTTGGGCACCTGTTGTCAAACCAGGAAGGGGGAGCGAGGAGCCATGGGGATTGACCACCCCTCAGCAAGCAAAAAAGGTGGGGGTTACATGATGTCAACGGGGATTGGGCACCCCATCGGCACACAATAACGCAGGGTGTTAACAGGCAACAGCGGCAGTCACTGCCACCATGTTGGCTACATGGAGAGGCATGTTGCGGTCATGCTGCATGAGAGCTTTGCTCTCTTGCAGCAGACCTTTCTCTGATGTTGTCACCTAATTAGCTAGGCAGGTGTGGGACCCTGATGCTGGCTGATTGAGAAATGCAAGACGCACCTACTGGTGCATACCTGCATTCGCCCAACAGTGACCACACCTCCAAATCTGCAGTACCACAAAATGTTGGCTGCGCAAGTGTGCCAACATAAAAATGACAATGCTTGCTCTTCAAGAGACAGCAAGATACACTATTGATGTACCTGTATTCAACCTGTGGTATGTCTTATTAGTGGAACATAGCATGGTACAACACAGAGTTGTGTATGTTATGAATGTATTGCAATACAACAATTGCCATGCCTGAATGGTAATATTTGTGATAATAAGAACTGAGTTTTCAAAATACTGTTCTTGCCACGTTCTAAGCAGAATAGTTCATAGAATACATAGAAATTAATAGGTTCTGAGACATGAGATAATGGAATGTTTATGTTTTTACTGCTGAATGCAAGCTTGAAGAATGAGACAGTGGAGCCTGTAGAAGTTTGTTTGCTGCTTGAGACAGTCCAGGTGAGAGGTAATGCTCACATTTTAATAAGGAGCACTAACCGGAAGTTGGACACAATGTGGAGGTGTATTAATAGCTTTGTGCACATGGTCCTGAAAGTTAAAACAAGACCATGCTGCAGCTAAAGAAGAAGTGGAAGCTGTTGGCCAGCATTTCCACATACTCAAGTGCAGAGGAGATACCAGAGAATGACAAATGCTGGTACTACCTCACATACGGACTATATGAGGCAGCAGGCTAGCCAGTTGCGAGGAATGCCTCACTCAAAGTAAGTTATTCAAAAGAATTCCACTTATACAATGATGTAATCATACTGGTACAGAAGTGAAAAAAGTCTTTCTGTGTTTGATCCTTTGTTTGTGTATTTGTTATCACACCATGATGCCACAAGTCAAGTTTGCTCAACAAAAGCTAAAATAAAAAAATAAAAAGTCTCAGCAGTGCGAACCAACTAAATATTGCCTAGGTCACGAGGGACATCGTTTGTGTCTTTGTTTTGTTTTTGTCCTAAGCAGAAAAGTTTTTCAAGTGTTATTAAATAATGATTTACATCCATCTTTATATATATATATATATATATATATATATATATATATCATAGGTATCATAGGTATATTCAAGCCTGAAAATAAATTCTACCCTATAAGGCTTGCCATCCATATTTTAAAATGATTTTTTGTTTCCAAAATGATTGTCGATCCCATTCTTGAACTCATTCATTGGTGGTACTGTTTACGAGTTCCGTTGGTAAGGTGTTCCAAACTCCAACTACTCTACAACTATTCCATTGTTTACGAAAATTATGATCCCATGCTTGTTGGTAAAGTTGTTTCTTATGCTTTCTTGTTCTAATTCTACCAAGGTTTTGCATAAGTCCCATTTCCTCCATTAAATCCACATCATTAATGTTTTTATAGGAAGCACAGATCACCCCTTAGTCTGGGATAATATAAAGAATAAAGATTAAGGCTGACTAGTCTATTGTGATAACTTTTATTCTTTAATCCTTTTATTTGTTTTGTTAACTTTCTCTGAACCCCTTCTATTGATATGATGTCTTCCCTATTTTGAGGTGACCAAACTTGAACACAATATTCCAGGTGAGGCCTCACCAATGCACTATAAAGAGGAATCAACACTTTCCTATCCCTACTTGCTGTGTGTTTGAGTATACAGTTTAGATTTTGGATTGCCTTCTTGAGTTGAATCCTGCAATGTGATCTAAATTTTAAGTCGTTCATAACTGTAATCCCCAGATCCCTTTCCTCTTTACTACCCCGAGGGTGGTATTAGCCAATAGGTATATTTCTTCCTTATTGTTCTTACCTAGATGCATAACCTTGCATTTAGTTTTTGTTTAATACTAATTTATTTGAGTTGATCCATTCATATATTGTTTCAGGGCATTTTGTAGGGTAGCTTTTTGTTCAACATCGTTAACACTAGGCCCAGCCTACATCATCTGCAAATTTATACATCCCGATATTATTATTTCAAATTTTTAATGAAGCAATGTATATATTGAATAAACTAGGGCCCAACACTGAGCTCTGAGGGACTCCACTGGTAATAGGAGCCCAAGCAAAGTATCCCCATTGATGACCACTCTCTGACTTCTATCTTGGAGCCAATTTGAGACCCATTTATAGATATTACTAGACAAGTTTATGCCTTCCAGTACTGAGAATAATTCCTTATGAGGCAATTTATTGAATGCTTTAGTGAAATCAAGGAAAATTACATCCACAGAATTTCCCACATCCATCTCCCTATTCCCTTTTTCGTAGAAAGCCAGTAGATTAGTCTGGCACAATCTATTTTTGTGAATCCGTGTTGTGAGGATCAATTAAATCCTGTCTTTCCAGATGTTCTATTAGGATTTCTTTAATTAATCCCTCCATTATCTTTCCTATTGTTGAAGTCAGGCTAATGGGTCTAAAGTTTTAGGTAAAATTCTGGGCCCTTTTTTTAGAACAGGCACAATGTTAGCTAATTTCGAACCTTAGGGACCAATCCCATGTTAATAGATGCTTGGAAGATATAAGTTATTGGTAGTACCAACTCTTCTGCCAATTCCTTCAGAATCTTAGGGTGCATTCCATCCAGATTGGGATTTGTTAACATCAAGATCAGCTAGTTGTTTATATATAGTATTAGGGTTTAATAATATTGTACCAGGTACAGAAGATCTACTAATATTGCATGAATCTGCACCATTAGTATTATATACTGAACAAAATATTTGTTCTGAATATTAGCCATTTGTTGGTTAGTAGAAGCAAGTCCTGCCCCAGTGGTAAAAGGCCTTATACTACTTGGGACCTTCCTTTGACTGTTAATGTACGAAAAGAAAGTTTTTATTATTCTGTACCCTATCAGCAAGGTTTACCTCACATTGACCTTCGCTTTCCTAATATTCACCTTTACTTTCTTGAGGCACTATTTATATTCTGTATATGTTTTTGCTGATTTGGATATTTTTAATTTCTTATATAATATATATATATATTTATATATCTATATCTATATCTATATATCTATATATATATATATATATATATATATATATATATATATATATACATACAAATTTCATCATGACAATTATGTAACGAATGGTGTGTTGACTGATGACATGCTGTGACCTTAGCTTTAACTGTGTTTGGATATGTTTGGTGTGGGGGGCAAAATGGTGTAACATAGAATTCACATTCTTTAATGTGTTCTCAAGAGTTCAAGTGTTATTATGTACTTCTACTATTATATATGTATTGCTGTTGTGACATAATAGTGGGAATTACTAGGCAGCATCAATTTCATTCAAGCAGAGTTGTATTTCATATCTCATACTATATAATTATTAAGTATTGCATACTAGTCAGTTTCTACCTTCTATTTATCAAATATTTATTTGGACTAATTCTTATTTAGTATGCATCTGCAATGACTGTGCAATAGCTGAGTAAGGAGAATGTCAGGCACCTGAAACATGTTGATTGCTTAGAGAAAGTGCTGTAAAATGAGTGAACATTGAAATAAAATAATTAGTAAATCTACTTATCATCTTTTTCACAGATCAGTGCAGGCAACCCCATGCCCACCTGAGGTAGTACCAGCACAGGCAGAGGCTGTGGAGGCTGACAACTCTTATGATGACAGTATCATTATTGTCGAGTCAGATGGTAAGATGGTGATAGATACAATAACATTGTTTTATTTGGGTGGTATCAGGGCTCCAGATAATGTGTGTACTGGCCTATTTAACTCACCTCATTTTAGAAATGCTGTACATAAATTTTTTCGTGAGTACATAATAGTAGCAAATACTATACATGCCAAGGAATAGTACTTCATGACATAAACAGTGATTCAAAAGAAACAGTTTGTATTGACAGATTCACAGCACTTCACGCATCCCACTTTGTATTTACTCACTATGTTCTAAAACTGGTGAATAAATTTCTAACTGGCAACATTACTTGGAACATTGTTGGCATATGAAATTCTTAACTAAAAACTACATTTTTAAATAAATATGCTCCTTCCACTGTAAGAAGACCTTTGTACACATCTGAATTCCGTTTTTCATCTCACTTTAAAATGAGGAGTACAGGTACTCATCCCAATATATCTTATCTAGAGCCTTGGGTGGTATATTTAAAGAATTTTTCATGTTGATATAGTGTCCAGGTATGTGAGACCTACTGATGTGACCAGACACAATGTACTAAAGAGAATGTTCTGCTGTTCAAATAATGATGTGAGAGGGGCAGAATAGTAATATATACTACTCAAGTGGGGGCAACCCATGAATATCTAGCAGAGTGTGATATTCAGCCTGTCATACACTGAACATATGTTGCCAGAATCTCAACATCAACTGTATACTGCTGCAACTCTTTCACAAAAAATGAAATTAAATGAATGGATGCCAACTCAGAGTAGAGCAACTGTATTTCAGAACGTTGAGAGATAGGCATGACCTGTGAGTGCCAAGAAAGCTGTGTTCTGATGCTGTGTGTGTCGTACCCCAGCATCTGTTTTTGGTTTTGTTACAGTAAATATATCATTAATGCTCAATGAAGTTGCTCCATCATTGATTGTGTGCATTGTAACAATAATTGTATTTGAGGTGGCCCACTGGGACAAATGCAACACAATAATGGTGTTTCGAAGTATTCTGTATTTCTGGTTCTGTACTGTAGCTGCTTGTAGACCTTATTGTGTGTTTTGTTAACTTAGCAGTTGCTTATGGCACTGTGGTACACCCTTCACTAACCGTCACTCAGTTATACCAATGTAATCCTTCTACCTGTTTAGCGGAGTGTGCCAGGTCTTATCTTGTATGACACTTGCCCACCGATTCACTGATAACATACAGCAGTAGGCCAGCACAGTTATTGGTACCAAGTGTGAGGCAATTGGTGCACAGTACATTCTCTCAACACAGTGGTGATATCTGAAAGACTTACATTCAGACACTGGAAGTGCATACTACAGTACAGACTGCACAGCCATTTTGGCTTCTATGCTATGTAGCAATCAGTGCAGCCATACTGTGTTTTGTCAGTTGGTGGCTGGCCAGGCAGCATCTCAGTTGGGAGCTTCCATCTATCTATGATTGACGGTGGAAGAATAAGGTGGTGGGAGTGAATGGATGAGTATAGAGGTGGTACTCCTACAGCGCCAAGGATCGAATAATTTAGAAACAATGCAATCAGCCTTGGCAACAGATTAAATGGAGTATGAGGCAGCGATTAGATTTTTCAACATCCATCTTTGATCATTGTGGTTCTGATGCCAAACCACAATAGGTGTCACTAGCAATGTCTGCATGTTGGTAGGGCGTTTCACGTAAGTTGCTGTTAATAGTGTACATGTATGAACATGGAGTGACAGAAAAACTTAAATGGCTGTATTTGCAGTTTAAATGTATAACTACCCCATTTGGATAAGGCGTGTTTAATACCACAGGCACTATAGTAGTGCAATTATAATTGTAATTGTGAATTACTGTGGTCCTCATTTCAGACTTGTGCAGCCACAGTGCCACTACATGACATATGGTGCAGGTGCAACTGTTCCTTGTGTGACACTGCTGTCCATGTTGCAGCACCATTGAATCTCAAAGAGGATATGCCCTAGCACATGTGTCTTGCACTGTGGTCAGGCCTCTGCTACAGCCTGTCACAGTCTAAATATCGCACATAGCACACCACCTCTTTATTCACTGTAGAGTACTTATATTGTGTAAGGAGCCTCTTTTGTCGTATTGGTGGCTTCTATAGACTTTTAGTATAACTCTGACAATGAAGCCATTGTCTCATATGACATACAGTGGAGTGACTGTGGGGGGTAATAATGATAATGGTGTTATCAGCTCTAGTGGTTGTAGGGTGACATGGCAAGCCTTGAGAAGTGGAGGTCTATGATGTCATTGTCATGGTAACAACCATGATAAATAGTTTTCAGAAGGTTTGCAGCTGATCACAAGCATAAAGTTTTGTTCTGTATAGTTGTTTAACAGATAGTTGCATTATAACTTTGAGGAGTATGAAACTATAGTGCATTCCTTAGTTCCAATGTTACTGCTTCAAGTTCTGAAGACTGGAATTACTGAGGTGTGTGAGTGGTGGTAATGGAACTCAATACTTGAAGCTAGTTATTTTTTCACTGTGATTGCTATGTGTACAATGTCCATCAGTGCACACTGCATTAACTTACTGTGCTTGCTGAGCGATAAGAACCTTAACATACTGCTAAGTAGTCCAGGCTAAAGTTGATGACAAGTTACCTTATTGAGATATTGTTTTACAAGATAGTTCTGAAGTCCAAAAGGACACAGTATTAAGGAAAAACAATGTTGAAAATGTTATCATGGTTCATTTTTGCTCTTTTATCTCTGGTCTATGGTTATTGTATTGAAGCATAGAACAACAGTATTATTACTGTGTATTTACTTATGCTAGCATAACGATATGCCAGTTTATGCTACAGGACATTAACAGTGTTGTCAATTTAAATGGCATTTCTTTACACTTGTAGTGTGCAACCACATTAAGGACTGTTGTACATGAGGCGGCCCTGTGGCACTGAGGGTTGAGGTGCTGTCGCCACACCTTGCTGCGTTGGAGAATCGGGTTTTGTAACAATCCTGGGCTGTCAGGGGTTTGCAGCAGTGGACTAGGAAACTGTAGTCCATGGTTGAATAACACCATGAAACAATACAAAATATGTTTTCCAATAAAAGCTTTGTTATAGATTTACATATTGAGGTATTTGGTATAATATTATTTACTTATATATTTTACAGTGACCAGGAGGCAGTGTCGGTACCAGCTGTGCAGGTGAAGTAGGAGCCTGGCACCAGTGGTGAGCATAAATATCATAATAGAAGATATTCACACAAGATGTAATGGCACAACCGCCTCCCACCCCACAACCTCCCTTCAGCAATATGCAGGTCCTTGTGACCCCTAGGCCACAAATCAACTGCTGATTGCTAGCTAGCGTGACAGCTGTGTGGCTATTTCTGAAAGGAATGAGTAAATGGGCATGCAAACAGTACTGCAGTACACAGTCTCAGTATGTGGATGAAACATTTATATATGAAATTCTGTTAGACAATATGTTATGCATGTTCAAGTGCCCATTCTGCATTAAATATGCATATAGTTGTACTGTATGGTCTCAGTTAAGTGGATGGTGGGAAGGTGTCTCGTTGTAGAGTATGACCTATTACTGATGATGCCATGGTGAGGATTGCATTGTTGATTATCACTTGGTGGGTGGTAAAGGTGGTACTACTGCACAAAAGGAGAATCTATGATTAACAAAGACCAGCATCACCCATGACAGCAGGTCTACTAGACCAACTCTGACTAGCTTAATTATCCCAATGGCTGCTGAAGGGTGATAGACTGTAGTGGACTGCTGCGGCATGCATGTATGGCATCTGACTGTAATTGTATGAGGGGTGGAGTGTACAAGACCAAGAACTGTATTATATATAGAAAGTTTGTGATAAATAAATAAACAATGTGTTAAGCCCACTGGACCACTGTGGCTAGTCAACAAATTCAAAATGAGTTATCAGTTCAATGGGTAGAGCCCAGTGTGCCAATAGAGCTAGTTACCATATAGTAAGACTGTGATCAATTGTGGTGAGGGGTACAATGGTTATGTAACATGGTCAACTTGACATCCACAGATGACGGTGCAGTGTTAGCTCCGCAATGTGTAGTCACCTGTAATTGGCTACATATTGTGGCTGTTTTCTTATGGTGGATGTTCACACCCTCTCCACCCCACACATACACATAGTGGAAGGTGAGTGTGCAGCTGTATATCTGACATAGATCACAGAGTGAATAATGGAAAGTCATGAAAATGCATCTTCACTTGCCACTTATTTTGGTGCATAGATTACTGCTGCAGCCTGCTTCATTAAGAAAAACACAGGCCAGTTGTCATTTTGAATATCACATTGGTATGCATCATTGGCCTTTGCATAACGTAGACTGTTATAACATGTGCAAGTCATTACCATTCTCCAATGTAAGTGTCCAAAGATAAATTCAAAGCTGCTGAATTGGTGATAGTGAGGAGGGACAAATGTTAAACTATGCTGACTCTATACATTAATGTTCCCATGGTTTAAGCAGAATTAAGTAATAAGTCATGAGCAAGGTAATTTCATGGTCTGTTAATCATTGTCTATGGGTGTAATGTGCTACAACATGTAGCTGAGTGCTACGATGCCACTAAAGGGTGATTAGCTGGCTATTTACATAAGTCCTGAGTGTGCCTTATTGCTATTATGATAATAATGTTTTATAGAAGTGTTAAACCTTCTTCAGCATATGATGAAGCTCTACATGTATGTTTATGGTCATTTTAGATAGGCAAGTTAGAATGTTCACAGGCAATCAAAAAGCTGTATTTCTCAGAACTATTATATAATGTGCAATATTGAGATAAAAAAATTGTTATGTAATTAAAACACATCCATGTGATAGTAACTATTCATTATTTATTTATTTATTTATTTAAGAATCAGTTTACAACCTTTAGACCCAGAGGCTCGTTTCAAATTGCCGTCACATAAGGAACATACATTAACGTTTGATTTACATGCAAAGATTTGCAAAAATCAATAGGCATTCACCAGAGGTGCCACGCCACATAGTGGTCAGACAAATACAATTGGGTACAGGGTACATGTAATTGATAACAGGTATTACACAAGTCGGTATCAAGTGAGCATTCTGGTAGATAAACATTGAAAACAGCTGGCACTGGCCAGGTTAAACCTAGGCATGGTGTACAGGAAGTGGTGGAGGGATGGTAGGGTGGAGAGCTGCCGGGGGCATTGTCAAGAGAGGTGGAGGCTATGTTCAGAGACAGGAGCAGTTATGAGTGCTGAAGATGTGGTTCGAGTGCGGTTTTGAATGTGGAGATGGTGATGGCATTGGTGATGGTGGCAGGAGAGAGTTAAACCAGGTTGGGGCTCTATGGCTGAAGGACCTCTAGCCCGCAGCTGGTTCTCGTTCTGGGGACCTTTAAGTGGTCTTGTAGGAAGACCCGGTTGCAATGGTGGGAGGGCTCTGGTGGATGGATGCCGTTACCCCAGGGAGGAGCCTGAGTGAGGGTTTTGGTGAGGAGACAGGTCTGGTATCGGAGCCGTTCATCCAGGAGTAAGCAGGTTAGCATGCGACATATAGCTGACAGGTGTGTGTGAGCCTGGGGGCACCAGTAATCAATCTGCAGCTTTATTCAGGGTTGGGTGAATTTTGGTGAGTGCAGTGGTGTGGCAACACCGTATACTGGTAGACCATAGTCTACAAGGAACAGAGAGCGGATGATGTAACAGCTGGCGGAGATCATTTGGTGGAAGGCAGGTTTATGGCGGAATAGGATGCCAACCGTGTGTTGGTGGCGGATGTTAGAGGCGTCGATGTGGTTGTGAAATGTGAGGGCTGAGTCGAAGGTAACCCCAAGGTATTTGTAGGAGCAGACTTGTTCCAGTGGTTGGTTGGTGCTTGGAAGGATATAGAGTGGGTGGTTGCTAGCTTTGTTTTGGGCATTCTGTTTCTTTACATGATGTGTGGAGATAATATTAAAATAAGTAGTTGTTGATACAAATCACATGTTGGTTTCTAAATGGTAAACATTATTTCAAACAGTCATGTAACAATGACAAACATGCTTCACTTTCTCAAAAATGCACACAAAATGAAAGAGTATATGAAATGTGTGTGTCTTTTCAGCAATTATTGAAAAGAAGATTATCTGAAGCACATGATTGAAATAGTAGTGTTGGCCTACAGGACACACTATTACTGTCATGCACATGGGAACAAATAATCTAGATGTGGATGTGCCGCTTCATTTGTTCTTAGACAATTGAACAACTACTATTACTGTATACATCATTGTGTTGCTGATAATAACAAAACATTTATTTTGTGAGGACTGTCAAACACTAACTGATATACAACACCAGTGTAGGACTTGTACCATTGTTATAGATCCACCAAACTTATCTTCAAACAATATAGCACAGTAGAAAACCATAATAGCAGGACTGACAAGGGAGGAGTTCTCATTAGCATCACATTCCTGTGTGGTCTTGACAGTAGCCAGCAACATGCATGTAAAATTATTAATAGGATAAAAATCTGTTGAGATTCAAGATAGGCAGACAACCAGCTTTCTGAGGGTCATATATAAATACATGTTTCTTGTCTCTTTACAGGACAACACGCTGGCCACTGCCACTATTACCTCAGGCTTGAGCGCAAGGTTGATGGTCTAATAAAGACAACGTTGTGCTGCATGAGGGCCTGAGAAATTACTGTCTCTCATGGCGGCGCGCAAGCAACTTTCAGCCTTGTGCTTGAGCCTGTGAGGACAGCAGCAAGTGACACTGTGGCCAGTACCACTGATTCACCTGCACCAGTGATATCAAGCCTCCTGACCCACAATGAACAGCCTCCACAGCTGCTCCGGTGTCTCCTTTCTGAGGCTCAACAGCTTCCACTTCTACTGCACCTCCAGATTGTGTCCAGCTTCGGGATGGGCTGCCTCAAGCAACAACACACCTCTCTTGCAGAGCTGTGTATATTTTGTACATAGTTTTTTTTTGTTTGTTAGTTTTTTCACTGCTTTAGTACAATGGTTTTATTTATCTAAATTTATTTTTATTAAAGAGATATATGTTTCTATGTAGCATTTAGTTTCATAAATGAATCATTCAGTACCAATCAATATGTTTTATATTCTTTTTTTCTTTTAATCAAGTAATCCTTTTATTCATGTTACACATTTTGTCAGCACTGACTTGTTTTAATTTGAGATTTTATTACTATTTTGTGAAATTTTGTATTTCTACAGAAAAATATTTTTGGTAAAGAACACTTTGTCTTGCAGTATTCTTTACTTGTGGGGATACTAGTTATCAATACATATGGCACAATACAGCACCCTTTTACTTTTTGGGATAAGAAAGGGATTGTGCGTGCAGTTTCAGGTTTAAAGGTATAACACGTCACCATTGTTGATGTGTTACATACTTTGCAGCACTATCACAAAATTTTTAGAGGTACATAAAATGAATGCAGTCATGTTCATAATTTGTGTCTAGTTAAAACACAGAAGAAGAGCATGCAAAATATGTAGATATTTTAGAGTGGTACTGAGAAACACAGTGCCGCATTTTTATTCCTACAAGAATAGTAGCATTGACTGCAAAATTATATTATGTGAAACAACACACCTACATAAATTAGTATGTGGTATGCCAATGTTAAGCACAAAAAATTAATAAATATTAAGAGGTATATATATGTTGGTACTATCAGTAGATGCACATGAATAATGTGTTCTGAACGGTACTCTTACAAGTGTGTAGCACTGACAGACCTGTTCCTCTGTGACATTCCTATGATAAGTGAAAGAGGAACAGAAACAATAACAGCTGTGTACTTTGTGACATATTATTAAATGCAGATTGCAGAGGTGGTGAAAGTTTGATATTTGTAGAACCATACTCCCATAACATGATTCAATGTTTCACACAATAGCATGGTAAATGTGATGTAATAGTTACATAAACAGTTACCCACAGGTTGATAGTGTGTCAACGCAATACATGATCTGGTATGAGTACAAGTGTGTCACAGCCACAGTTGTACCACATGCTTTCTTGTGTTTCATGGAAATCTTTAATGTAACAAAATTTGACATTAAACATGAATGTACAAGTTCATACAGATCCAAATGTATATGTATCACCTTTTTGACCACTGGCCCTTTCTGTACTGATTTCTGACAAATAATTGTCTGTTCACAATATCAATGCTAACTGCACCACAACAAAAAGCAGTCATACTTATGTAGACGTTTTCACAGTGTGACAGATAAATATTATGTTTTCACAGCGCATGATGACTGTATACCTAATAGAACAAAATTTTTGTGTATGTCATAGCAATTGCTATTGCAAGATAACTCACTGCAGTAATCAGTTTGCACAGCTTCATACCATTTTTGATACATGTCAGTGAAACAAGGCAACATACTGTTAAACTGTTAAGTTGGAATGTTAGTACTGTTTCTCTTAAACACTATGACAAAACTACATAGTTATCCATTGAGTCTGTTTAACTCTGTCTGTCTACTAATCTACAGAAAAGACCATGAAAGGTATATACAGTCACATTTGTATATTTTCAGAAACACATTGCCAGATTTCAATATTATACCACTATGGTAACAGCATGTCCAGCATAATACTTTTATGAGTAGAACCAGGTTATAATGTGTCATGTGGCATAAGCATGGTAAATCTAGCACAACAAAAAGCAGTAACACATTTTATGTAAATAGAATGTTGACCGTGCATGATACTGTTGCTCACGGTGTGTTCAGTTTCATCGTGTCCTGTCAGGAGATGATTTGTACATGAAGATACAACTTCTCACTACTACAAAACTAACTCACAGTTCATATCAACAGTTATTGAAAAATCAAATGCATATACTTGAGGTGGATTTCATCTCACTATTCATAACAGGAGTTCTGTAGATGACTTTCTGTGTTCTTGCACATGTGTGTATTTGGCTATGTGTGTCTGGTGCTGCCACTACAACATTGCAGGTACTATTACTACTTCCCATTCTAAGCAAGAAAGGAAATTCATGGCAAAAATCCATGTAATGCATCAGTTAGGGTTGTTCCACAGCGACAAAAGCGATGAAATTCAATGTTAGGGTTGAAAACCCTAACTCTGCATTCACCCCCAGCACCACACACACACACACACACACACACACACACAGACATATGCAAGCAGGGGAGGACCAAGGCAACATGACCAATCACAGACAACCAGCAGCAGGTGACAGAAATAAAATACAACTGTCTAAATGTAGTACAACACATCCCCACCCACCTGAACAGGTACTGCATGCTCAGTGGAGATCCACAGTAAAACTGAGGCCATGCACACCAAAGTACACATCCCTGATTGAGGGTGCACACAACGTACCACATTTACAAGTTTCATGGCCTTACCTAGCATGCAGTACAGGCCAACAGACATTATACTGCACCATGACTCGACATTAAAAGTATAACTCTCTGATTGCAGCTGTGTACAAGTTTGTTTACTTAGAAGTATACAAAAGCAAACTCAAGTATGTAAATGTGGTAAAGACACATTCACTATCAAGAAACAATACATGTTGTGTTTCTGTTTTTGACGTCCATAGTAGTAGGTTTCTGTGTCTCTTTACTCAAGATACATTAGTTGATCTGGAAGTATGGAGACAGCTAAACCTAGTACAAGGTTGTACAACTCCCAATGGTGGTGAAAGATATACACTTTCTGTGATATAGGTGTACTCTCAATGTCCATGGAGTAACTGTGACGGTATTTCTGTACTCAAAATGTAGTGACTGGTGTGTCTGTCATGGTGTGTAATTATGTGGGTGATGTAAAACTACTTATTTAAATGTAAAATGAGTGTTCCCATGGCTCTCACTAGGGCACAGTAGCTGGTGAGAAAGATAAAATAGCCTGTGTGATGTCACATAAATCCAAATAGTGATAAGTTGAATATCTTACCAATGAGTGAGGTGCACCATTTAACTGCATACCATCTCTTTTGCTGTTAGTCTGCACTCAGGATGTATTATGTGGTTTGGGGTTTGGCGGTCCATAACGTGGCTAGTGCCATATTTATGATAACTGTGCTAACTGGACAACACCAGCAATCAGGGAGCTGAACTGTACGCATAAATAGAGTTTTTCTTCATATAGCTTTGCATTCACAATGAGCCGAGGCCTCTAGCTACAGAAGGAGGTCACTTTCTTCCTCTAAATGTCTCACTCATCAGTGTGCAAACGTATCCAAGTGTGCAATCACAAAGCAACAGTGTACTGTATATAGATATGGGATAATTTTGATTGACTTACTTCAGTAGGCATGGACTAATTGTTCTCAGTAGGTGGGGTATACTATTGCAAAGTGCCTCAATTGAATAACAGTGACAAGTTCTGTATTTCTGAAAACAAACAATACATACCATTCATGTCCAAGTCCTTAGTTTTTCTGTGGCTCTATACTTGGGGAACACAGGTTCATGTCTGTTGCGGTGCTGTGCATCACTAGGTAAGGCCATGCAACTCATAAGTGTGGTACATTGAGTGCACCCACAATCAGGGTTGTGTACTTTTGGTGTACCTGGCCTCAGTTTTGCTCTGGATCACCACTGAGCATGCAGTACCTGGTCAGGTGGGTGGAGATGTGTTGTACTACATTTAGACAGTTGTATTTTATTTCTGTCACCTGCTGCTGGTTGTCTGTGATTGGTCATGTTGTCTTGGTCCTCCCCTACTTGCATATGTGTGTGTGTGTGTGTGTGTGTGTGTGGTGCTGGGGGGTGAATGCAGAGTAGGGTTTTCAACTCTAACACGGAATTTCCTCACTTTTGTTGCTGTGGAGCAACCCTAACTGATGCATTAAATGGATTTTTTGCCATGAAAATAAATATATATATATATATATATATATATATATATATATGTTGCAAAAAACTTTGATTATTGCTCACTTAGGGCTAAAGCAACAAAGCTGGGAAATAGGGTGTAGGGTTTCCAACCTAACACTTCACCCAAACCAGGGAGGAGAGCAGGTGTGGGGTGTGCCTGGGCTTCTCAAGCCTAATACTCCCCATTCCATCTGTAAATAAGGTCAAATGTGTAGACTTTTGAGAATGGGGTGATCATTAGGCTTGAAAAATCCCAAGGCAACCTCACACCTGCTCTCCTTACTCTGGTTAGAGGGTGGAGTGTTAGAGTTGGAACCCCTAAAACCTGATTTCCATATTTTGTCACTTTGGCCCTAACTGGAGCATTAACAATATTTTTGCAATTTATTTTCTTACTTTTTGAGATAGTACAATAGTATCCTTATTGTACTGTGGGAGTCTAGGGTCCTTGGGCTCTGCTCCCCATCCTTTCATAGATGCGTATATGTATATAGCTATGGAAGGGCACCAAATTGTCAGAATAGCTATCTTATTACCCCATCTCATTATCCGGTACAAACAATTTTCAAATCCCACAAAATGTAATTCTACACAACTGCAGTGCCATTCTGTGCCACAGGTGCGAAAATACAATTTGGCCAGGATAAAAAAACGACAACTGTGACATACCTGAGGTGGGGTAATAAGAAAGTTATGTTGAAAATCTTGGATCAAAATATATTTAAAATTCTAAAGTTACAAGCGTGCATATTGAAATTGTACGCACAGTCATAACTTTGGCATGTTTTCCTATATTAGCCCCAAATTTTCAACATAGCCTTCTTATGATCCAATCTATGAACAAGGTCAGAAGAAATTTCCAAATCCCACCAAAATTGAATTCACCAAGCAATGGTGAAAGCACATTTGAGCAGGAGTTGTGTAATGAGTCATATTGTTCATGAGGTGAGGCCATATTGAAAATGTGGGGTCAAAATCTCAAAAAACAGCTGAGTTATGAATATAAGTTGAACCCCCCACACTGAAATTCATTGAACCGCATTTACTTTAGTTTCTCATATTGCAGTCATCGGTTCCAGCAGCAAGGCGTGTCTTCCATCAGGCAGCAGGTCTCGAGCCTGGGACCTGTTCAGGTGAGTGAGGGTGTGTGAGGGTGAGGGTGTACTGCGGGGTGTGTGGTGGTGGGTGCTCGGTGAGAGGTGGGGTGGGGCTGATCAGCGATGGACCATTTAGTTTTGAACAGGTTTGAAAAAAATCATTGATGGACCATTTTTTATTTCTGCACTTACACCTGCAATGGGAGGGTAGGGGTGTCACTACACCAGGAAATAAAAGCATTAAGGGATGGTGATTGGCATGTGGGGATGCCAGAAGACACCAGGAAATAAAAAGCATTAATGGGAAAGTGATTGGTGGGTGGGGTTGCCACTGGACACCAGAGAATAAAAAAATAATGATGATGGTGATCAGCGGGTGGGGTGCCACTAGACACCAGGAAAAAAATGCATTAATGGGACAGAGATCATCAGGTGGGGGTGCCACTAGACACCAGAGAAAGCTTGAATGGTGATAGGAGGTGGGTGGAGGGACCACCACACTCTGAGTACATTATGGCAGCATGGGGAGGGCAATCAGAGAACAGGGAGGAGGTAAGGACCATTAAACTTCAAGGGGACATAAGGGCAGTACGGGAGGGTAATCTGAGAATAGGTAGTGGGAGGGACCACTAGACTACCAGGGGCATAAGAGCTGCACTAGGATAAAAAAAAAATCTTTTGCCGCAAATTGTAGAAAAGAAGCCTCTTTCGCAATAGAACAGCATCTTCCTTCACAATTTGCAGCACAGGATCCTTCTTTCATCAAAGAGACTGCCCACAATTTGCGGCAAAAGAATTCCTAAGATAAAATAAGAATATTTCTGTACTTTTATGTGAAAAACTGCCCCTGAATCTGTTTCCTCATGTCCTAATTAGGTAAATGCAACTCTTGGTGTTTACCAAAACTCAGTATTTTTACAAATATTTCATTTTTGCATCACTAACTAAAAACAAGATGGTGGCAGCACAAACGAGCCTTTCCATTTGAGAAAGAGAATGACACTTTTATGTATCATGAAACACACTTTGCACAGTAGATCCAACTTTTCCATAGGAAATAATGGAAAACTTTCAAATTTAATAACTTTTGAACAAATTAATATTTTTCACCAAACCTTCAGACCTTTCAGACCTAAGTCTGATATACCCAAAAATATAGACTAAACCCCAAGCCATTTCTGAGAAATGGCATGACAAAGAATTTACATAAATAGTAAATTTCACATTTTTGACACCCTGCATCTCCACAGCCACACATCCAACCAGGACAAAGCTTCCCATATCAAGAGATCTTAATTTCACGAGAACTGGTCAAGTAGTAGCAAAGTTATTAAAGTGCAAGGTTTGGGTTTACATAGAAGTGACCATAGAACCCTAACTATAGGAACACTATCACACCCATGTGTGTGTGTGTGTGTGTGTGTGTGTGTGTGTGTGTGTGTGTTATATATATATATATATATATATATATATATATATTTATAAAATGGGTAGGAAAAATCATGTCTGCTGATTGGTTAAAACACAACATACGAGCATGCATATAACAGAGCATGACTGCACACGCACCTTCACCCCTCCAGAACAATTCTGCCATTTTTAAGATAGACAACTCACTCTAGGTGTGCTGTCGCACTCTGATATACGCTGCTCTTTGGTGGTTGATGCATCTGCCTGCTGCCTCATGCGTAATAATGCACACCAAGGTGTGTGTATATCAGAGCATGACCACACACCTTAAATTGGTTATCTATTATATATATATATATATATATATATATACACACACACACACACACACACATACACACACACACATACTACAAAAGAACCTCAGAGCAAATGCACTGGGGAATATGTTATCCTGGAGGATATCCTCTGGGATAACACATGCCACTATGCATTTGCTCAGGGTTCTTTGTAGTTCTCTCTCTCTACTTGATCTACCTATTACCCAAACAAATAAGATCCCCTATAGGGTGGCTGGCTCCCACTCCTGAGCTGAGACACAGATATGGCAAACTGATGAGTCCTAATGAGGATGAAACATGTGTCTGTGTCTGCTGTTCTCAGCCTTTGCTGATTGTATTGTGAGGCCTTCTGGCACCATGCAATTTTGTTTAAGGCTGAGCCAGTCCAAATGAAGTCATGGGCATTGGCATATGCTTCCCATGATGTGTTGCATTAGTGCAGTATGTGCAATTTGTGTTTATGTATACATACATGTACATATATATATAGTAGCTATATTTACAGGTCCTCCATAATATGCATTCTAATTACACCCTGCTATGAATCTGCCTTAAATATCTGACTAACTTAAACCTCTATACACACAGTAATCAGTTTCCTGATACTGTATATGGAATATTCAATCCAAATACACCATACCAAAAACAGTGTAAAGAAAAGCAAAATCATGTTTCTTTCTCACTTATTTAATATTCAACACTTTAACACATGCAATGTTTTCCCTAACAATGTCATCTACAGTGTTTCCCTTTACATTTCAGTCATTGCTGCTTCTCCCTATCAATTCCATTCTCTTGTTTGGATTTTCTGCTGTTCTACTTCTCATCATTCTGCCACTCCTTTCTCCTACAACCTGCTTCACATCCTAACAACTCAGACCTCCATATTCCTCTCTCTGCCTCTATGTTAACTTCTAAAGCTGCTGGTCTTCTGCCTTTCTGTCTTTCTCAGCCCTCGCCAGCAGCCCATCCAGACTCTGTCTCCCTAACTCTTACCTTCAGGTGGTCTATGAGTGTGTTGTTCAACTGCTCTGAGATTCAGGGCTCAACATCATCGACCAAAGGTGTGATTCTGCATCCTACAAAGCCTAAAGTGAATGCAAGCCCACTGGAGCTGTTCTGTCCATGTCAGTGTCCAGTAACCAGCTCTAGCTGCCTGGGGTTCATTTTCCTTCTGGGCCACCAGTGGTAATGCTTTCCCATGAACTTTTGAGAGAGTACATTGTTTCCTTTTCCTCCAAGGTTAGTAAAGGCTTGCATTCCTCCACCTGGGGTTCATTCCATTGAAGTGCAATACAAAGTGGTGTACTGGCACTATGGTCTCTACCACTCCTACTGGCTCTCCATCTTCAGATCTTGAAGAAGTTCCTAGGGTTTCATTTTCATTTAATATATTCTTTGGTAACCAGGTAAAGGCTCTGGACTGAAGGTCCCTTTCAGGCCGACCCAGACAGAAAAACATGCAAAAATACACAAATACAATCAACAGCAATACAAAACCAAAATACAAATTACAAATTACAGTTACAAACAGATTTATGTAATAAATAACTTTTTAACCTTTGTTTAAAAGTTAAAACAGAAGAGCAATCCTAAAGTCAAGTGGAGTGAATTCCAATACAATAGTGCTGCTACTGAAAAGTTCTAGTGCTTAATCTAAGCCAAGACCTGGGGACAAAATATAGGGTCCATCAGCTGACCTCTGGCTGGGAAGCAATTATTTAATTACAACAAGATCAGGAAGAGGGAAAAGGAGCCAAAGTAAAAACATTTATACATCAGACAGACAATAAAATATTCTATTTTGCAACTAGGGAAAGCCACCCCAACCGAGAATAAAGATTACACCGATGTGTCCTATTAGGGCTCCTAAAACAAATCTACAAATATTATTATATCACAATTGATGCTTCCATTTCTTTTGAACCTATGTCACAATATAAACAAGAACTGTAATCAAAATATGGAAGATGAGAACCAATAGCAATTGCTAAAGTAGTTGCTTGTGAGAAGAATGACTTGAATTTCTATACCACCCCTAGTCTTTGATTTACTTTCTTAACCATTGACTGAATCTGAAGTGAAATGATCAAACTGGGATACAATAGTGTGCCCAAATACTTAAATCGAAGCACTTGTTCAAGCAGACCACCCCAAAAATCAGATATCCTCAGTTCCAGGGTGTCTACCAACATAAATTGTGTGCCAAATAACATAACTTTTGTTTTAGCGAGTTCAAAACCATAGCATTTAAAGTAAACCAAGAACAAACAGTACCAAAATCCTTTTCTAGGTAACAAGAAAGATCGGACACAGAATTTGACTGAGCACAAATTACAAGATCATCTGCATAAAGCAATGATTCACTAAACCTACAAACTCCAGGAAGCTGATTAATAAAAATAGAAAATAGCAGGAGTCCTAAATGGACCCCTGAGGCACACCACAACTAATTGGAAAACTATCAGAAACCACAGAACCTGCCTTAACAAACTGACACCTGTCACTCAGATAATCACAGAACCAAGATACAGCGACATCAGAAAAATCCAGATCTTTCAATTTTGTGTAGGCCAAATCGTGATCAATCAAATCAAAATCCTTAGTCAGGTCCATGAACACTGCCCTGGTTATCAAACTCTTCTCAAACCCATGTAGGAAGGTATTCATGAACCCAACCAGGCCATACCAATACCAAAGTGCTTACGGAGCCCATGTTCCCCTCAGATTTCTTCAGACATGCACCCATCCTACCAAGACTTTCACATCCACACTTCATGAAGCCTCTAGCACTCCTACTGGTTCTTTTAATCCAATCTGAACTGGGCCATCTTTTATAATGAGCAGGTTAGTCATCACCGTGCTGGGTAGCAAGCATACTCCTGCTCATTGAGTGACTTCTTTGCTCATTTAACTTCTCTTCTCTTCATTCACTGACACCTTTAGATGTTTAGATGTTTCACTATCTATTATTTTGGTTAAGAGAAATAGATAAGCTATGTCCATTTCCTCATCAAGGCTGATCTGCATGATTGCTTTTCCTAATGCCTCATTCTGCCCCAACTACGATACAAGAGGCAAACGTATTAAATTGCAGAAAGCAAACTTATTTGCAATAACTTTAATGACAAATGCTGTCTGAGCTCTGGCTTCCATTTTGTTATATCTGCAATTTGTGGTGATGCACACGCTCAATTTATTGGGCATAAAGTTTCCTGTCCCAGATGATGATGAGCACTCTATGTCAACCTGCCTACTGAAACAGATATTTTATGTTTCAGAAGAACCTTCTCTGAACTTCCTGTAATATATACTGTACTAAAATGTCTCTATCTCCTGGACATAGTGCTGTTTTGAGCATTTCTATATTACTGCTCCCAGGCCTGATGTATCTATCCTTTGAGACTTTAACAACTTCTCCTCTACCAAATCCTCCATACGGAAACCTCTGCAGTGTATGGGAACATCTTCAGTCTGCGACCATAATAATTTTTCAAACAATTACCCAACAGTGGACATAATTATAAGGGCAGATCTTCTCATTTTCCATCACATTGTTTATGCATAGGCTGAATTGGTTGTCTTCATAACACAAGTTGCTCTGAAATGCTTTCATATTCCTGTCTGCATGGATGAAGCAGCTGATTCTTATGTTAATGTCAATTCCTGGACTTTCGTCACCTCTATCCCTCCACAGTCTTGATCATGACTTCTCCTCCTTGAGTTGCTGATATCATCATGAGATTCATGACATAGCCCATAATTGTCAGCAAAATGAATCTTCATGGTCTACCTTATTGCCTGCTCTAAGCAACTCATATCACTGCTTTGAAGATGTTTTCCTCATTTTGTGCCATTCAGTCAATCCATAGGAGTTCCTCCTCTGTTGATCATATACTTGCATTCATAACCACTGCTATCAAACCTCGAAGCAAGCTTGAAGCTTTCATATGATCCACTTTAGCTCCTGCTCTTAAGCAAGTCATATTACCACTTGAAAGAAGATTTCCTCATTGTGTGCCATCCAAACAATCCTTAGGAGTTCCCTTGTATTGATCCCATCTTTGCATTCATAACCTACTGCCATCAAACCTCAAAATTATCGCTTGGAACCATAAGCAGCATTTCTCCAGATGTCATGTCTGCTTATCTTAGTGAAATGCATCCTCTCTGTCATTAACCTCCTCCTGCTTGGAATCCATAGAACATCATGTGCAAAAGTTCCTAAATAATTCCCTATTTATGCACTTATATTCCAAAATGTGTAGGACTTGCTGTGTACTGTTTCAGTTGTCCCTTTTCAAACATTGGTCTCACTAGCCATTTGTCTTGTTTTCTGCATCTGGGGCATTGACTATTGCATTAGCCTCTTCTGTTAAAAACTCATAGTTGTCACTTTAAGAAGTGAGCAGATCATTATATAATGTTATCTCCATTTACAAAGACTGACAGACTTCAGTAAGGAGTTCAGATCACATATTCCTGATTCATAAGAACTGGTGTCCAGCAGCTCTTTTGATCAGTTCATGCATTCCAGGGTTGCTCTGAATCTTCTAAACCTTTTCTAAATTCTGAAAGTCATGCAGCAATGACTACCACATAGTTCTTGGAGCATTTGAGTACACTTCCACAATGTCTCAGACTGAGTTCTTATGCCTTCTCTCGCATTTCTTGGACTGAAGCTGCAGCGTCAGTAGCCATAAACAATACTCATGTCATCAAGATTCTTGGAAGATGGACCTCTTCCTGCCTAGAATCATACATCTCCAATCTGGAAGAATAAATCAGAGAAGCATTTAGGATCATCTCCTCTTAGTATGTCCAGAGGATGGGCAGTTCAGTAGCCATGGTCCTAACAGGTTTCCTCCATGGGAGTGGGCGGTGGGGGGCTCTAGCTTGCTACTGTTTACGCTCTCCATGAGTTGGATGAGGAATCTTCTTTTGGGCCTTTTATTTCTCTAATGTTGCCTAGCTCTGAACCAAAGGTAGAAATAGAGAAAAGCCAAAGTTAAGTATACAAGCAGTAAACATTATTCACCAGGCATTGAATGGGAGGGCTTTACCTGAGATTCAATTTGGAGGAATAAACTCCTCCCAAAATCCAAATAAAGACCAGCCTCTCCCAGCAACCAATGCTCAGAGTGTTTCAAGAACCCACCATCCTCCCCACCTCCTCATCCTCTGACACTCTTCTCATCCTTAATGCTGGACCTTGTATTTCCTTATTCAGGTAGGAATAGAGAAAGGACAAAGGTAAGTCCACAAAGCACTATAGATTATTCATGAAACACTGAATTTATATTTGGAATGCCATTACTTGTCCATGCTCTGTCCCATAACAAGATATCCTTTGTATCCAGTGGATCCTCCTCATTTTCCTGACACCTATATTTAATGTTTCAAAATCTGACAACACCAGGAATGAGCAATCAGTTTCAGGAATAAATATAAGAAAGTCTGACAACATGGATTGTGTTTCTAGTACCTCCCTGTCAGTGCTAATGTGAACATGATGTGGTCTCAAAGGTGTTCTCTTGCTCATATACAACAGTGACACTTGAAAACACTTGAAAACTACATTTAAAACCATACTGTTTATTTGCAGTCAGCAATCGAAAACTCAATAAAATCTCTTTTTAAAATATTTTGCTCAAAGAAAGAAACACACGAATGAAACACCTTTGTGATTGGATGTAATGAAAAATAAAGTTCAGTATTTTGAGTCTTTTTTGTTTTTTCATATTTTACTTCCCATGCATGTCATTCTAATGTTGATATTTGTGGATTATTTATGACAATTTAATTTTAAATCTACATGACCAACTTTCAATAGATTTGTAGTGTGTGTTGAGACTGTCATGAAGAATATGAATTCCATTTTGAAGGCCCTCAGCCATAAGACAGTTGAGTTCTAAATAGCCAAAACAGGGTTTACATGGAGTGCAACCTAGCTTTAACTTTAAGAATGCAGTAACTCTTCTGAAAAAAATCTTTTAACTGTGGTTCAGGTTACCAGGGCTGGACAAATTGCAAAAAGTTCTTATTACATGAAGAAATTATTTTATGGCATTCAGCAATTTATAGATCAGGCACACTTTCCAAGTCTTTTATCAAGGATTTTCTCTCTCTTTGCTTACATGTCTCACCCTTTAGGTCCCCTGCAACTGCTCAACTTCATCACCCACTAACTCCATCGATGCAGTCCCCTATGGCTTGACCTCCATGACAGAACTCTGGGAGGGGGCTATCCTCTTCGGACATTATCAGGATCCATGTTGGCAGTGGGGTTCCATTTAGTGGGCCCAAGTATACGAGGTTCGCCACTGAAACAGTGGACAGGGTTTTTCCATGTTGTGTCTTCACTACCATCTTCCACCCATTGGATGGCTCTGCAGAGACCAGTGTTGGCCACAGTTGCCACAGCATGCATCATGGGGAGCAATCCCAGGGCCTGCCACAGGGGATTGTTTGATGCCAAAATATAGCACCTTTCTCTCCCAGCTGTAAGGCACTGCTGTCAGCAGCCCAATTTCTCAGTCCAGGTCATCCAACCTTTATGCTTGAGTCTGTTTCCAAACTTGCCACAGATATGGCAGCCCAACAGGCATCTCTATTTTCAATTCATACTGTTCAGTGTAAGTGATATGCACAGGCCTAAGAAAAATAAGACCGACATTTTATGAGTGGCTCATGAGCCCTTAGCATTGTGAATGGTGAAGCAATGATAGATGTGACAGGGGTCATGATCACAAATAAGACAGCAAGGATATCTTTGGGACTCATGATATTTTTATTCTATACAATGGCATTGATTTGAATGGTAAATTGATTGATATGCTGCTGGCTCAAGGAATAACAGTTTAAGTTCTATAAATAGATTTGTTAGTGTAATCATAAAGTGAAATTATGCCAGTCCTTTATTGAGAAGGACCTACAATGAGAATAGGTCCAATTACATTTTTTATGGTGGTTTACAAATACTTCTTACAGTATGTTGCTTTGCATTGTTGGGCCATTTGTGAGTTTGTATTTGTTTGAAAACTGTTTTTGCCAATGTCCTTCCTGGGTTACTCTTGCCTCAAGGCTTTTATGCTAAGGTTTTTTGTGTTTTAGACTGGTTTCTAATTTCATGCTCCCATGACCCAAACCCATTTGATCATCAATGGGCTGGTTTTCCCTTTTTCTGGGTTAAGATACATATATGAACACTGATGAATGTACAGAAGGACAAAACACATATTTGCGTCTTCTGATGTCAGAATTTGCAGATCGTGTGTGAGGTCAGTTGACACAGAAGACTGCTGCTCAAAGAACCGGTCTAAATTCTGTCATGGTATTTGCATATTCATTCTATGATGGTTTGTGTTATTGAGGCATGTGTGACTTTCTATTTCTTTGAAACCTGGGTTTACTGAAAATGCCCTTCACTGGTAATCCTTGCCTCTGTGATTTTGTTCTGAAGTTATTTCTCTTTAGATTGCTTTCCCATTTTGTGATCACCATAACACAAACCCATATAACCATCATTGGGCCTGTTTGCTCATTCTTTTGGGTTTTACCATGGATGGGCACACTGATGAGTCTTGAGAAGGATGAAACACATCTCTGTGTTTTCTGTTCTTAAACTTTACAGGTTAGCGTAACAGGCCATTTGGGCATGGCCTTTCAGTGCAGCGGTACCATTTCCACCAGTGACACTGGCAACCCAGGTTTGGGAATGAGCCTGGACTATCTGGGGGGCTGGAGAGATGAGGGCTGAGCATTCCATGGAATGCGCTCCTCCTGACAGGGAGGGCTGTCACATTGCCCTATTACCACTGCCTGCAGATGCACAGGTGGTACACAGGACTCACAGTGTGGGAGGGAGGATGCCTTTAGGCACTTGACTGAGATGTGCACCAGCACTTCTACAGCCTGGACTTACATCCTTTGTGCCAGTGTCCTCATGGGCCAGGTTTTGGGACCAAGCAACCTAAGAAACAAAACAAATGATAACCAGATTCCACTGCCACATAGCATGATCCCAACAGCTGTAGGGGGACAGAGCATGGATGGTTGGTATAGCCACTACTGAACCCTGCCGACAGTGGAGAAAAATATGTTAAACTGCTTGTGCATGTATAAACAACCATGTATAATTCATTTGTTATTTAATGTGTGTAACTAACTCCAGGTCACCCGAGAAAAAGGGATATCTCATCTCAGGGGCTTATCCAGTCACAAAATTCATATAAATAAAAAATAATTGGTGCATAGTGATTTGCTATATACTTTCCATAATGCTTTGCATTATTTGGTCATGTCAGTTTTAGTATAGCAAGAATATGCACTTTATCATCCATGTAGAGGAGAGTATAATGAACATGTCTCTGTAAGTGCCAGGCACAAGTAAATAACCTTGATATTTGTAATGTTATTTACACTGCTATTGTATAAATAACGCCCTATGCAAACATGCAATAAATTGAAAACGGAATATTCCTCAAGTAATTCAGTCTTAATTAAATGCTGCATTGCAGGTGCTACAAAAATTATTTATTTATAACACCATTTGTTAAGATGCAGAAAGTGTTAATTGCCTTTTGACCGCGTAACTAAAATGCATGTTGTTTTGATAATATATAACTAGCAATGTGTTCTTGCATATCTTCTTTTTCTGTAAATAGGAGAACTGCATATGGTTACATGCAGCTGCTAAGGTTTCATAAATATTATTGCCTTGCACATGATGGCACTCTTGTTACGTTGAAGTATGTGTGTACCTATGTATCATCAGTATAAATTGAAAGCAAATATTTGTACGTTAGCAGATTTTTGTGTAACGCTGTAAAGACAGCTGTTTTGTGTTGTCCATAAGAGTTAAAATAATTATATTGAATATGGGGACATAAGTTGTCTGTCAATTTCAACATCACTGAGTAAAAGTAAGAAAAATATGTCATATCCCTTGCTAGAATCCTCAGGTATTGTAGTGAACATAGTAAAGATGCATAAGATGTAGTAGCTGAAGCCAGAGAACTGTAAAGTTCCACAGTCCCTTGCTAGGAAATCTTTCTCCTGAGAATCTTAGAAGTTCACAAAGTAAGAGAAGCAGGAGAATTCCAAACCCTCAGAAGCATTTTGAGTTGCACAAAGGCACCAGCTAATGAGCTACCTACCTAAAGCTAAGCTACACAGCAAAGAAATTGGAACTTGCTCATAGCGAGTGAATAAAAACATGTCCCAATATGTTAGCTACCTACAGATGACTATCTTTGTACTGGCTTTCAAAGGTGAAAAGCACCTGCTATGTTGTTTCTTTTAGAAGAGCAGACAACTGTGCCACAGCTGAAAGATGTTGCAGATAAATTTCTGACTGAAAATACTTAAGTGCAGAGTGAAAACTAAGGAAGGTGGAAATGGAAGATATGTTGGAAGCAATGAGTTCTTGATTTAAGTGACAAAGAAGAATATGATGTAAATTAGTATAACATATTCTGCAATTTTCAAGCAACTGTACAGCATGGACAGTTGTAGCCTGAGTTAAAACTTATCAGTATTCTGTACATGTACCAGAAAGAACAATAAAATACAACTCTATATTAAAATGATGATATACTCTAGCCTATCATGAAGGTACAAACAATGAAAATGAAAAAGAAACTGGCAGACCAAATATGCATTGTCTTATTAGGTCATATTATCCATCCCCACCTGAACAGACTGAGACATGTACCATGCTTTGGTAAAATGACCACAGCCATGAGTTTATTAAACCATGTGTAACAACAGTTACAGTCACATGTGGGACAAGGTGAGTCATAGCAAGTCATTCAATATATCAAATCATAATAGTTCAGCCATCTTCTGACCCAAAGGGATTCAACACAATGGGCACAAACCTTTCAAGTTACAACAACCTCCAAGGCATGAGGGATGACTCTGGGCCAGGTGACAATGCACCCACCCCATCAGAAGGCACTGCATTGATGGGCCATGCTTGAAGAGGCTATCCCTCCAACTGTCCTACCATATGGGAACTTCATCCATCTGAACCATCACCTTTTCCAGCCTCAGGGTGAACCACTTGCAAAGATGCATGATTCTCTGTTACCCCTCTGTAGAGACCTTGCAAGACTATTGTGTCGCCACATATTACATGACTGTGACATCCTGCCGCTAACCTACCCTAAAACAAAAACTCTGTTTATTTCACTAAACAAGGAGAAAACAAGAAACTACTTGTAGAATAAAGTGAAAAAAATTGCTTCTTGACCCCACCAAGGGATCACCCATACAGAAAAGTGAGTTCCCTACACCTTGTTGCTGCACTCCCTGCTATTATGATGGTGTGATTGGTGGGATTATGGCCAGAGTGGAGGAGTAAATAGGAAGCTGCCTTATGTGCTTGCCACTTTAAAGACCTTTGCTTCTCCCTTCCAACTAGAAGCTCCTCACCCCAGGGAACTTGTACCTGTCTGCCTAACCCCATCCTTAGTGGGTGTTTACCTTCCTTAGGCTACTCATGGCTCAAGTGTCAGGAGGGCAGTGACCTTAGACAAAACTACACCTGCTGCATTTTTGCAGGCCATCTAAATTGTCTTATTTTGTTGTATTACCCTCCCTGAACAGACAGAGACATTGGGCTCAATTCTCCAAAGATACAGAATGCATAAGCTCCAGATGAGTTGAACACATGGCGCATAGGACTTGTGCATTCCCCGGCTGGCAATCCAATTTCGATCCCATCGCCACTTGATCCAAGTTAGGCCAGCCTTTTCTGGTCTAACTTTGTTGAATTTGCTGACTTTATGAGGTTTGCACCAAATATTTGGTGCAAACCACCGTAAAAGATTAATATGTCACAAATGCTGCAACTTATTAGAATCAGCCATTAGTTCTACCAATTTGTCTAGCACTAGTGAGGGTTTGATGCAGGGTTTGTGCAAGCCCTGCATCAACCTTTGAAAATTAAATGCATGCACTGTGCTTTGAAGAAAACTGGACATAGCCAAGCGTTTATGCAACCACGTGTAATGACAGTTACAGTAAATTAGCATAATTGTATAGCAAGATATTCATAGCAAGTTATTCAATATATCAAATCATGTTTCACCATCCCTTTAAACCAAGGAGATCTGACAGAATGGGTACAAACCTTATGAGGTAAACCAGCCTTCAAGGCAAGAGGGATGGCTCTGGGTTGGATGCCAATGCCGATGCACAATCCTCCATCAGGGTGTGCTGCACTTGGGGCCATGCCCAAAGAGGTTATTCTTCCATTTGTCCCCCATAGAAGGAACTCAAGCCATCTTGGTCCTCACCTCTTGTATAGACCTTGTGAGAGTACTGTGCTGCCATTGGATGAGCATTGCCCTGTTGCTCATCCTTGCACAAAGTGCTTCATGACAGTAGTTTCTCCACAGTACCTTGCAGGTTGGATAAAACCAGTCATAACCTAAGTCAGACAAATGCACCTTTCCAGACATAAAACTGGGGTACTGTAATAGGACAGCACCCCCAATAGAATCTATAAAACTCCACATGGCTATGTTAGTCAATCTGTTGGATCTCTCAATTGCAATGTGATCCCATGCATGGCACCAATGCCTCAGCTGGATGATCAGCTACCAGATCATGTGCACCCTTGCCAGACTCAAGAAAGAGCATGTCCTCCTTTGTCTGGTGCAACAGTTCAACAACTTCATCACCCCAAGGTCACTGCCTCCCTAATGTATGACCAAGATGCCGGGTGGCCCTTACTGTCAAGCTCTGGTCATGATCCACTGGAGCAGGTCACCCTATTTCATTCCACGATCTCCCATCCAATTTACTTGGGTCTGACAGAATCAAGATGAAAGGTTTACACCCCAGTAGAATTGCCTCACTCTAAAGGCTGCCAAGTTTATGAAGGAGTGCCCACAGGTCCACAATTGTGTTTTTTTGGTAAATGCCACCTGACAGAAAACAAAACTGAGGTTAAAACAAATAGTCACCCTTATTTTACAAAAGTCTGTGACCTCCATCATTCCAGGGTCTTAATCTGGCCATCTGTAAACCCTTCTGTCATAGCATACATGGCTGCAACAGTGTGGAAAGAATGGGTGCTGAACTCCTTTGAGTCCATACCCATACCCTACGTGGCCTTCTAAGATGTGGTGGAACGTCTGGCATGCATTTGGGATTAGGAGCATGTGCCAGAGACTGGTGCTGTCTTTTGACTCTGGACAGTAAGATAGAATACTTACCTTGATTTTGTTGATTAACTGTTTGTTTTTTAGTACCAGGAGAGAGGGTCATACTTCAGGGAATGGCTCTGATGTGGAATTAACTAAGGGACAGCAGGACAAATCTGGTGACAGGAGCTGTACATTTAGCAATTGTGGAAGCCTATGGCTTGTGTGCATTTGGGGTTAGTAGTAAGTGCAAGAAACCAAGGCAGTATTTCTACTTCAGGCAGTAAGCCAGGGTACGTACTTTGCTGTTTTTGCTCATGATTTTTCAGGCCTGAAGTGAGTGGGGGAGAATGAGGGAATGGTACTGGTCTGGGCAGGACTAAGCAGTAGCAGGACCAATCTGGCTAGCAGGAAGCCCGATGTAGATATAAAATCACATCCACTTAATGTGTCCCACACATGTTCGTGTACCAGCATGTGAGTGCAACAACACAAGAGTGGAGAAGGTGTAAGACTGGCATCTTAAGCATCAGCAGGCATCTGCAGGAGTAAGCAGAGAAGCAGGATGCTCTGCCGTTGATTAAGGTAATATACCTGTTCACTCCTGTTGTAGCATTCACTGCAGGGATGGTGGAGATCAAAGATAGGTCATAACTGGGAATAGTACTAACTGGCGAAGCATCAGCCACACAGTCTCTGTCCATCAGTTATCTAGGAAAAGTAACCACTAGTAGGGTTCCAGTTGAAAAAACTTCCTTTAATTGGAAGGAAAAACTAAAAGTAGTAACCCAGAGATCCAAACAATAGTGAGGTAGTGACTATTCCTTCCATGGAAGATCCAGTTGATCTTCCATGGAAGGGTGTCCTTACACCTCACTGTTATTTTGGAACTTGTGGATTACTACTTTGGATTTTACCTCTTCCAAATAAAGGAAACTTTTTCCAACTGGAAAACCTGAACGTACTTTATCCTAGATCGCTGATGGACAGAGACAGAGTGGCTGAGACTCTCTACCTGAAAGTACTTTCTCCTTTTTGCCTTGGCCCAGCCCTTTCCTGCTGTGCGTAGCCACCTCCATGTTCATTGTTTTATAACTGGAATAGATGCAACACCCTATCATGGGTAGGATTACAAAGCATTTAAGGGAAAGAAGGGAACAACTAAACACACCTGACCTATGGTAAGAGTACAAAAGTGATTAAAGGAGGAGTATGGGAATGCTAAAACACCTACCTAGAATAAGAGTATGAAGGAGGATTTACTATAGCATTGTTAGAGTGCTATCACCGACATCCCACACAGCGATGGACACAAACTCTGAGTCGCAGTTGGACCAGGGGCTCAACACTGGGAAACGACTGCCCATGTTTCCTTCTCGCACCAGCACAGTGACTCGCCACAGACAGCTGATTTCTGTTGCTGTGCTGGTGTTTGCAGTGCTTGTGTTGACCTTGTGTCAGCACACCCAAAGGAGAAAGCTATAAAAGTCTAAATAAAAGACTCAAGAGGAAAGAAAATTAGTAAGCTACCTAGGATAGAACAACACGGAGTAGTCAAAAGAGAAAAGAGAAATCAGGAAGGACCCTATCTAGGGTAGGGTATAACTTTTATCTCACATTAGAAAGGGACTATCTTTGGAAATGTTGGGAGTGGTGCAGTGCAGTATATGTAGAGAGGCAGTCTTTAAGGGAGACCTTCTGGAGACTGAGTGCAGTCCATCTGTGTGATCCTCTCTGGGATGAGGGGGAGGTCTCTAGACTCCAGGCTGAGTTGACTTGAATAAAGGGACCTCTTCTCCAACCCAGGGACCACCAAGTCCACCACCATTGCCCAAGAGAGTGCCTGGAACGAAAGGCTGGCTGGACTGTGATGGGCTGCAGGAGGGCAGGGGGGGTAAGAAAGCACATTCTCTGCCAATGCCACTACTGAACTCTTTTACCACCCTGGTGGAATTGGACTGCCAGGATGAGCCACCCATGGTAGTGGCAGGGAGGATGTGGGTGTCCTTCAGAACAGAGGATCCAAGGTGGGAGGAAGAGGACCTCAGCAGAAGATGAAGCAACATCTGGTGGAGGGACTCAGTTGTTGGGGGTAGTATTGTGAACACCACAGGAGGGAAGGATGGAGGTGAGTTGCCTAGCTGCTACCTTGGCATGGAGGGATGGGGAGCGGATCCTAGGATTGTTAGGGAATAGAAAGAGAGGAAGTTGATGTCATTTTCCTTCTTGGGACAAATGACCTGTCAGGAATAAAGGTGGAGTTGTGCAGGATAGGTTTAGGGAGCTGGAGAGGAGCATGAAACAGATAGTATGCAAAGTGGCCTTCACTGAGGTGCTACTTGAGCAAGGCTGGGGAAAAGAAGAAGAACTGCATTATAGTCTTCAACAACTGGTTGAAGAAATGGTGCAGGGAGGAGGAGTTTGGTTACATTGGGAACTGGGTTTCACCTGAACTGATAAAGTCCTGTGTGATTGGGATTGCCTCCTCCATCCAGGTGAGGAATAGCAGTTCTGCATGGAAGGTCTAAATACAACTTTGATGGGCATTTAAACAAATCATGGAGGGAGGCAGAGGAAATGAGTAAGGCAGTGAATGCCACTGTAGACAATGGGGCAGCAGGAAGAAAAGCCATGGGGAAGTAAATTTCACAAACTAGTGGGGGAGAAGGAGTAGGGAATAATTGGGGTTGAGAGGTGTAACAAAGGCTGACAACAAAACTAAGGAGGTGTGCAGACAGAGGATCAAAGAGGAAAGACAGTATCAGTAAAAGAGATGGGTGAAGGAAGGAATGACATGGGAAAGGAGGGCAAAGTAGGGCATAGAGGAAAGAAAGATGTATAGAGCCATGTGCACCAATGCAAGGAACAGAGGGAACAAAATTCTACACCTTAAGGCTACCATTGAGGATCCGGACCTGGATCTGTTGGCTATAAAGAATCATGGTGCACCAACAATCACAGCTGGGAGGTGGCCATCCTGGGATACAACATGTTAGGGTCAGGAAAGAAATGGGGTGGTTTTATATGTAGGAAGGTATAAAGGCCATGGAAATGCAATGACTCAGTGAGTAAAAGGGGAAGGCAAGAGCTTGTTTGGGTTGGATTACAGATGGGTCCAGGGCCATTATATGAGTGGGGGTTGTGTACAGGCCATCATTTATTTATTTAATTTTGTAACACAGATGGAGGAGTTGGATACGATTTTAGGGAGGACATAGGCAAAGTGGCAAGAAAGGGAATTAGTAAACATGGGTGACATTAATATGTCGTATGTGGTCTGGAACATCTTGGCTATGCTACAACTAGGAGCAGAGTCATCCTAGGCTCCTTGCAAATGGATTTGTAGGCAGCTGGTTACAGATCCCACTAGGAATGGGGCAGTGCTGGATCTGGTACTTATGAACAGGGCATCATTGCAGACATCGCAGTGTGTAGCCCCTGTGTACTAGCAATCATCGTTGAGAGTGGTTTGGCCTATGGATTGGGCAAGAATAAAACTACACTAAAACAAGGGTCTTGGACTTCAGGAGAATAGATTTTAAAGAAATGGGAGATTGAATCAGTAAATACCTTGGGAGGAGCCGCCTGGTGGCACTGAGGGTTGAGGCACTGTACTCACACCTTGCACCACACTGGCACCGGGTTCGGGAGTGAGCCTGGCCACCAGGGTCAGCAGGGGAAAGAAAGGATCAAGCATCCAGAGGACATCTCCTTCCTTGGGGATTCCATGACTATGCCTGGCACAGCAGTGACATTCGGTGGAGACTGGAGGTACTGCAATGCTTCAGGGCTCATCTAGATGGCTGCAGTGCCAGAACAGGATGTTCCCTGGTGTCATTGCATGTCGTGGCACCACCTGGGGTGGGGTGAGATGGAAGAAGAAAACACAGAAAACCCATCCACCTCCTCATACGTGACAGAGGGTCATTAGGTCAGTCCACCATGCCCAGTGTCGGGTCTTCCTCTAGTTCCTGTGTGCTTCCACCACCTTGATCCACCAGACTAGATTATAAGATAGAGTGCCAGGAGGAGTTTATCTGGTGGTCCTGCCTCGGAACCAGGCCCTGAGCATCCACTCCTGAAAAGATTAAAAAAATACCTTGGGAGGATAGCCAGGGGATGGAAGTACAATGAACAGCATTAAGGCCCAAAAGATAACTTATGTAATGGCAAGCTGTTTGAAGTAATTAAGAACGAGAAAGAGGTTAGTACGGTTCTAAAAGGAGGAGACTATGGTGGAAAGGGAGAAAAATAATGCTTTTCAAGAAGTATAAGGAAACTCAGACAGAGGTGGATAGGAAGGTATGTCTACAGAAACAAAGTGAGACAGGAAGGAGGCTAAGGACAGCAAAGGCTCAAACTGAGGAAAGAATCACCCAGGAGGTCAAAGGGCAAGACTTTCTTCAGGTACATGAATGAAAAGAGGAAGGCAAGGGTGGTATCATGAAAATCAGTAGACTAGAAGGGCAGTACTGTGCAGAGTAGGATAGAGAAAATTTAAAAATATTAATATTTCTGCTTGGTCTTCATGGTTTATGGGAGGTGACAGACTGACATGCATTAGCAGACACGGGAGGGGGAAGTAGACACAAGTCCATTGTTGGAAGAGACAGTCCACCGGCATTGAAAGCCCTGAAGGAAAACAAAGTGATGGAAACAAGCAGGATCCACCCAAGGATACCAAGAGAACTGAGCACAGTGCTAGTCGCCTTGTGGTAACAATATTTAGCACCTCATTGGAGACAGGTGTAATTCCAGAGGACTGAAGGAGGAACAATGTGGTCCCTCAACACAAAAACAGATGCAGGAGGAGGCTAGCAATGAGAGTTGTCAGTCTCACATCAGTGGTGGTTAAATTAATGGAGACCCTACTGAAGGAGAGACTAGTGGAGTACCTGGAGGAAAATGGACTACAAGTCCACAAGCAGCATTGCTTCACAGGGAGAGGTCATGTCAGACAAATGTCATAGATTTTTGAGTAACTTGAGAGATGGATCAGGGGAGGGCAGTGGATGACTTATCTGTACTTTGGTAAGCTTTTGACACCATGCCACACAGGAGGCTGATAATTATACTTGGCAGCCTAGGCATGGAGGTGAAGTTGGTGAACTGGGTAGCAAACTGCTTGAAAAATAGGAGTCATAGGGTGGAGTAAATGGCAGTCACTCAGAAGATGGGAGTGTGATCAGTCAAACACCACAGAGATTGATACTGGCCTTGTCCTCTTCAATGTCTTCCATACTGACATTGCTAAGAAATTGGGAGGAAGGTGTATCTTTGCAGATGACACAACAATCTGCAACAGTGTGAACACCATGATGGGGTGGAGAGAGATTGCAAAGGGATCTTATGAAACTAAAGAAATGGTCTAGGGAGTGGCAGCTTGGGTTCAGTTCCAAAAGTGTAATTTCATGCATCAGAGGAGGGAACCCAGGGGCTGAAAGTAAGATGGGAGGGAGACACTTGCAGTTATAAGGCAAGAGAGTGACCTTGGGGTGATCATATCTGATGATCTCAAGGTGGCAGGGCAGTGCAACAGAGCAGTAGGCAAGGAGATCATGATGCTGTGATGCAGGCTCTCTATTTTTTTTGTTTAACTGGCATTTTGCTGGTTTTCAGATTCTACCCCAACATTTCTACTGGGAGGAAAGCACATTGGAAAAGAATACATACTTCAGGTAGAATTCACAGAAACATGGATCTTCTCAGCAGAAAAGGACCTTTAGGTCAATACAGTCTGTCCCTTGCCCTGCCTAGTCCATTACCACTGACACTAATTTGTCATAGGTGTCACTCCTTTCCTGTTCCTCTAACTAATATGGCCATGTGCCTATGCCATGCTACGAAGCTCCCTACAGTCTTTGCTCCCACTACCTCATCTAGCAGGCTGTTTCAGTCATCCACCATCCTTTCTATGGAGAAGTATTTCGCATATTCTCCTAATGTCCCTCCTTTGGTGTCATTGCATAACCCCTTCTTCTAGTGCCTTCCTTTCTCTGTAATAAACCTCCCACTTGCATCTTGATCACTCTTATTAGATAGTTATAGATCTCAAACATTTCCCTCTCACTCTCCTCTTACAGGAGAATGGGCTAAGTTTCTGCACCTGTTCCTTGTATGGCTTCTTGTAAAATCCTAACTATTTTGGTTGCTCTCCTCTGTACCGCCTCTACCTTTCAGTGCCCTCGCAGTGGTTGATTGATTGACTGAATGATTGATTGAACAATATTGCAACCATACAGAGAGTGCAAGTTGAAGTTTACATACAATTCCAAAAACACATTATACATAAAATCACAAGAAGTTATTCATACATTAATTTAATAACATTACAATTCAAAATAATAAACAATATATCTACAACATTTTATAAAATCACAATATTATAGGGTGCAGCCCTATAGTTAGGGTTGAGTAAGCAGTTTAATGTTAATCCCCAAATTTTGCACTTTAATAACTTTGCAACCTTTCAATGGATTTGCAAGAAATTTGATAATCACTGTCCCGTGGTAGCTCTCTGGACATTACAAGTTTTGTTTTGATTGGATTTGCAGTTTTGCATAGCCCACAGTGAAAAAAGTGTGTTTTTAGCTTTTATTTGCCCATTTCTTGCTGATTTTTGCCCATCGCACTGCAGCCACACAGTTTGGAATTTTGGTCTGAAATTTTCAGGGTAGAAAGATTTGCCCCAAAGAACAATTCAAGTAAGGGAAACAAGCCTACCCATACAAATGGACATGTACAACAAAAGTTTTAATAAGAGACCATTTTTAATGTCTTTACAGTTTGTTTGCAAGAAGGAAGGATACTTGCATAAGAAGCATAAAGGAATATGGCACCAAAAAGAGCAAGCCATCTAAAGAAGATGCTTATTGGGCCATTGTGAGTTGGTGGAGAAGGCCAACAGAATGTGGCAGATGGTGGAAGGGAGGAACCAGGGAGAACTGGGAAAGCGGAAAGCTGGAAAAGGAAAGGAGGCGTAGGGAAGCGACTGGTGGGGAGGCCCTCGCAGCCCTACCAGGGGACAACCACCATTGGTGGTACCTCTCAGAGCAGCCAGCCCAGTACCACCACAGCCTGATGACCCTGTACCACCAGTACCTCCTCAAGAGAAGATAAGGGTTCCCTGAGGTAGAATCTAGGCCGGATCCTCAGAACTCAATGGTGCCTCTGCAGACATTATCCCCAGATCGTGCCATACAGGAGGACAGCAGACCTCAAGGAGCTGACAATGCTGCAGGTAATGTACCCGGTTCAGTAGGGAAAGCATCAAAGACTATATCAGCCAAATTATTTCAGCACTCGGGTCAGGGGTTGGGCCAAATAGAATCAGCACTGGTGGAGATTAGGTCAGATAAAGAGATAATGAAAGAAGGAGAGAATGGGATAGAGAGTGTGGAAAGAGGAACCAGAGAGATAGGAACGCCAGGGATGAGGATAGGGAAACACGCATCGCTAGGCACAAAAGAGAAAATATGGAAAGGGAATATGTGGATGTTTTGCTTTGGTAGCTTGAGAAGTGGTAGCAAAATAGAGGAGACAGAGAATATAGGGAAGAGTGAGATGGCAGCAGCGTAGTTTTATTGGGTAAGAAAGAGGAGGGCAAATTTACTAAGGGGAAGACCTGGGATAGAAACATAGAACATAGAATTTGACGGCAGATAATGACCGCTTGACCCACCCAGTCTGCCCATTTCCTACCTAATGGATAAGCTGCAGATTCTAGTTAACCAGCAGCCTACTTCTTTCTAACCCCACCCCTTGAATTGCCTTATGACTGTCCCATGCATGCTTGAATTCAACCACTGTTTTGACTCACAGCCTCCTCCAGAAGGCTGTTCCATGCATCCACAACCCTCTCTGTGAAAAATACTTCCTTACATTACGTCTGAGCCCCTCTCAATCTTCAAATTGTGCCCCTTTTTTGCACATCTCTTTTTGGAAAGATGCTACCCTCTTGGACTTTGTTGATTCCTTGAGGTACTTGAATGTTTCTATCATGTCCCCGCTCTCCCTCCTTTCTTCAAGGCTATACATATTAAGCTCCTTTAGTCTCTCTTCATATGTCTTCTGGTGCAGACCCTGCACCATTTTAGTTGCCCTCCTCTGGACAGCTTCCATCCTGTCTATGTCCTTGCAGAGTTTGGGTCTCCAGAACTGCACACAGTACTCAGATGGGGTCTCACCAGCTGTCTGTACAGAGGGATAACAACTTCCTGATTCTACTGGTGATGCCTCTCCCTATGCATCCCAGTATCCCCCAGCCTCCTTACTACCCTCTTCACATTGCTTGTCCACCTTTAAGTCATCTGATATGACTTTCCCAGGTTCCTTTCCATTTTTGTTGTTGTTAGTGTCTCACCCCATTGTGTACTCTTCCCTGGTTTTTGTTCCTCAGGTGCATTACCTTGCACTTCTTAGCATTGAATCTAAGCTACCATTTATTTGACCAGTCCTCTAACCTTGCCAAGTCCCTCTCATCCTTTCCACCCCACCTTGTGCATTAACTCTGTTTCAGATCTTTGTGTCATCTGCAAAGAGACATACTTTTCCTTCCAGTCCCTCTGCAATGTCACTTTTAAAGACATTGAGGAGGACCGGTCCTAACACTGAACCCTGCAGTACCCCACTAGTAACCCCTCTCTCTTGAGTGGACTCCTTTACTATTAACCCTTTGTGTCCTATTCTCCAGCCAAATCTTTACCCAGGCTATCATCTTGGGACCCACTCTCAGGCTGGCTAACTTGTATATTAATCTTTTGTGTGGGACTGTGTCAAATGCCTTGCTAAAGTCTAGGTAGGCCATGTCCACAGCCCCTCACTGATCTACTACTTTGGTCACCCAGTCAAAGAAATCTATTAGATTTGTCTGGCATGACCTACTGCTGTGAATCCATGCTGCCTTGGGTCCTGTGCCCCTCTGGCATCTAGGTACTCGACAATTCTTTCCTTCAGAAAGTGATTCCATCATTTTCCCTATCACTGAGGTTAAACTAACAGGTCTGTAGTTTCATGTTTCTGCCCTGCTCCAATTTTGTGAAGGGAATCACATCTGCCCTCCAGTCCTCAGGTACCGTCCCATCCTCCCATGATTTGTTAAAGAGGGTAGTCAGTGGTGTCACTAGTTCTACCCTTAGTTCTTTTAGAATTCTGGAATGAATCCCATCAGGCCCCATTGCTTTGTCCACCTTCATTTTTAAGAGTTCTTTCAGAACCCTTTCTTCTGTAAATGAGCTGGTATCAACTTCTGTATCCAGAGTGTTTCTATTGTTTGTTTTAGGTACCTTCCCTCTTCATTTGTAAATCCTGAGCAAAATATTTGTTTAGTATCGCTGCCTTTTCACTGTCACCTCTGCCCACCCTCCCTTTATTAAGCCTCACTATCCCTCCTTGGTCTTCCTTCGCTCCCTGATGTACCTAAAAAGGTTTTATCCCCTTCTTAACTGAGTTGGCTATCTTTTCTCAGTTAAGGCCTTTGCTGTTCTGACTGCCTTCCCAACTTCCTTTGCTTTAACTGATACAATTCTCTGTCCTGCTCTTCTGTGATTCCTTGTACCTTCTGAATGCTTTCTTTCTCTTGAACCTTCACTGCCACCTCCTTTGAGAACCATAGAGGTTTCTTACATTGTTTGTTTTGTTTATTTGCTTCACACAAAGGCTTATTACCTCTGTGATGGCAGTTTTTATTATTCCCCATTCTTCTTCCACCCCTCCTTTCTGCCCATTTGCTAGTGCATTCCTTAGGCACTCACCCATTTGGCAAACTCAGCCCTCCTGAAGTCCAGTACTTTTGCCTTTGTATGGCTTGACTCTGTTGCTGTGTTTATTGTGAACATACTGTTCGATGATCGTTAGTTCCCAGATGGCTACCCACTTCTACATCTGTGATCATCTCTCCATCTCCATTTGAGAGAACCAGGTCTAAGATTGCTCCTCTTGAGTCGGTTCCAATACTAGTTGTCTAAGGCATGTCTCCTGTAGGGCATCTAGAATAGCCCCACTCTTAGAAATGGCTGCTGCAACTGCACTCCAGTTACCATCTGGCATATTCATATCACCCATCAGCAATATCTCCCCTTTTCTGCCATTCTAAGTATACTTTCTATCATTTCCTTGTCCATTTCCTCCCGAGGTGTCTGTATACAACCTCTGTGCAGATTGTGGTGCCATTGCCTGTCTCCAAATTGACCCACAGTGCTTCTTCTCCTCCCTGTTTACCCTTTGTTCTGTTGCTTTGATTCCTTCCCTTATATAGAGAGCTACTCCTCCTCCTCTTTTACCTTCCCTGTCTCTCCTGTAGATAGTGTATCCTGGTGTGTTTACATTCCAGTCATGGTTCTGTGTTACCATGTTTCTGTGACTGTCATGACATCCAGATGTTCCTCCTCCATCAAGGCCATTAATTCAGGAAGCTTGTTACCAGAGTATGAGCATTGGTACTCATTGCTCTCCACTTTTTGATGGCTTTACCTTCTGTAGCAGCATCCCCACTGACCTTTCTACCTTGGTCTTTTCCCATTTAGTACCTTGTTTTGTAGGGGAGGCTGGGATTTTCCTGCTGCTTATCAGTGCCTCCCCTTGACTAGTTTAAAAGCTTGCCAATGATGCATTTAAACCGATTGCCCAAAAGACTTGTTCCCTTTCTGGACAGATGTAGACCATCCTGCCAGTATAGGCTGGTGTCCCTCCAGGTGGAACCCCAGTCCCCAATGAAGCCAAACTCCAGTGCTCCACACAATTTTTCAACCATCATTAAACTGCATGGTGCAAAGTACCTCGCCTCACCCATGTCTCTGACAGGCAGCACCTCTGAGAAGGATACTGTGTGTGCTACTTGTCTTAGACCCCTCCCTAACTCTACAAAGTCCTTCTGCACTGCTCTAATCTCATGATGAGCCAAGTCATTTGTCCCTAGGTGGACAATGATGTCCAGCCCAGACCCCATGCAACTGTTCCTTGATCCTAAGGATGCGCTTCCTGTCCCGCCAAGCCATGGCACCAGGCAGGCACCTTACTTCAGTTTTCCTGTCCCCCAGTTCTATCCCCTAATAACTGAGTCCCCCACCAGGAGCTGCTTCCTTTCCCTGCGGTGTCCTCTGCCTCCTTCCTGAAGGCCTCCCTTGTGACAGTTGTCTGCAACCTCCTTAGTTCTCCTCTGCGGGTGAATCCATAGGGGAACTATGCTCCCCAGAATGGTGTATGGATTGTGGAGTGGAACAACTGACTGGATGTGCCTCTGTCCCACCACCCTTACCTCCTTGAGCCCACTGTGGTCCAACTGCTGTGCTTTCTTCACAACCTCTAAGGTAGCTGTGGTGGCTCTGGTGCTTCCTGGATGGAGGAGGTTCCCTTACTACTGTCCAGTGCAGCCTGAAGACAGGCATCTTCCTCCCTTAGGGCAGGGAGTTGTCTGAAAACAGGGCAGCATCTCAGCCTCCAGAAAGACTCCTGGAAGACTGCTGACCCACAGCCATTACATTGCACTACTCCCACATATCTGTCTACCTTGTTTATTTATTTAGTTTTTGTGTGTGTGTGTGTGTGTGTGTGTGTGTGATTGGTTTGTTATATAGAAATATATATATTATATAATGTGTGCTTATATTGTCAGTGCAGTGTGCTAGAGAGGATATGACAGTGATATGCACCTTGCCCTTGAGAAAATGATGTCAGAACCCCAGGTATAAAGGAACTATTTCCAGGAGTGGGTGGGTGAGGGTGGGAAGGTTTGGGCCTAAACTGTGCCCTCACGAAACAATCAGCTAAAAGCTCTGACCTACCACTACGATGAATGCCTTCCTGTCAGCAAGATGCCCTACATGACAATTTGACAGAGAAAATACCCCTAATTAAACAGAGAAAATCCAAACATCCAAGTCAGACACAGGTAAACCTCCGCAGACCCAAAACAGCCTGGTGACTTGTGCTCTGAAATCAGTCAGCCCCAAAACATGTCAGCTGTGCACAAGGACAGACACAGTAAACAGTATTCAGTCCCTGTGGGTTTATACTCTTCCTGCACTGAAAATTTTAACAATTGTAACAAAAGTAAGCAAGATCCACCTCCTCTATTGATTGAAAGAGTGCCTTTTCTGATAATTCTAAGATCCTTATTTCACCTTTCAGTTAAGAAGTATCCTCCTCCTGAAGAATATTAACTTTCCTAAGGAATCTGCTTCAAACCAAAGACAATTGTAAATTGTAAGGTACACTTCCTCTGTTGTGAGCACAACTCACTTTCTTGCAAATCATAAGTGCAGTGTTGCAGCTTCCAGCCAGAGGTAGCTTCACCTGAAGAATATTAGGTTATCTGATGAGCCTGCTAAAGTCCACTTGCATATAGTACTGTTGTTATCAGGTCTGTAAGACTCTTCCAAAGCTATTGGCTGATAAGTAGCTGTGATGTAAGCACTTCCTGACACAGTCTGGCCTGGCCTTTTAAGGCACACAGAGATAAACAAAAGTAAAACCAGTTTCCACCCCTGGGGCAATTCCTGGTCAAATACACAGCCTGTAACCTGCTCTCAATTCAGGACTTATGACAAATTCTTAGCCCAGTGAATAACCCACAGTATTACAAATATTGCAATGCAAACAGTCAAGCACTAACTCCAATCAAGTCAGCTCTGCAGAAGGACAGACATAGTAATCAGTATTCAGTCCCTGTGGGTTTACTCTTCCTACACTGAAAATCTTGACAATTGTAACAAAAGTAAAGCAAGGTCCACCTCCCTCTGTTGATTGAAGGACTGCCTGTTCTGATAATTCTAAGTTCCTTATTTCACCTTTCAGTCAAGAGTATCCTCTACCTGAACAATATTAACTTTCCTAAGGAATCTGCTTCAAACCAAAGACAATTGTAATTATAAGGTTCACCTCCTCTGTTGTGAGCACAACTGGCTTTCTTACAAATCCTAAGTCCAGTGTTGCAGCTTCCAGCCAGAGGTAGCTTCACCTGAAGAATATTAGGTCATCCTTATATTAAGGATGGATGGTTTGTAGGGTTTGCCACATATTCAGCAACGGTACTGGAGAAGAAGCTGGAGTTGGGCATTCCACTCATCACATACTCCTGATAATAAGGAAGTCAAAGGCAAGGGAGGGTGGGGTGATATATTATGACAAATTCTTCAGACAAATGATGGCAACATACGGGGATGTAAGATGGGACACAAAACAATTAAATTTGTGGACTGACTATGTAACCCACCAGTCCACACTGAAAGGAGAGATGGGGAGAGGGGCTACGCTCCAGAGGTGTTGTTGGGCTTATAATAGGCTGTTTGTACCTGTCCACAATGTTGATTTTGGCATGCATGCTCTAAATGTGGAGGAACACACCTGGCAGCAGATGCAGAACGACATGGGCAAACGGGACCCAAGCGGCAGGGGGGCAAGGAACAACTCATCAGTTTTTCCCGAGAAGGGCAAAGATTTAGAGGGCAGGCATGGAACAGAGTGGGAGAGGCAGCGGCATAGAGGTGGGGGGCAGACTTACTGACTGGGGGGCCAAGACAAAGGCAGGGTTGAGCGCATGACAGAAAGCTAAAGCAGGGGCAGGGGATCTATTCTGGGAAGCAAGAACGCCCATCAAGATAGATGCATGGGAGGACTGGTTAGATGGATACCAGATAAAAAGGTGGCAGGGATGTTCAGGACAGGTTTTCGGACAGGTTTTTCACTATAGTATGAACGCCAGAGGCAAGGGAGAGAGGCAAACATCCTGGGCTCAGTAAAAGGGAAGGAAGAAATCTTATGACAGAAAATAGAGAAAGAAAGGGCAGCTGGTAGGGTGGAAGGTCATGCACACCCCTATTTCAGAATATGAGAATTTCCTCGCTGGGTTGGTTCCCAAATAACAGCAAGGAGTATACAGGGTGAATCACCACCTATCATTTCCGGAAGGGACTCTGTGAATGACTTCATAAGTGAAGAACATAGTAAAGTGACTTATGCCACACTAGAGGGAGTGTCCAGATCATCTGAGCAACTTCAGATGCTTGGATGGCAAAACGGACATACAGTCTGCTTTCAGATTGCCCTCGGTTAGAAGGGAAGACGGGACCTGTTGGGATTTAAAATTGGGAGACAGTATTATCTTGACAAAGCAATACCCATGGGATGTTTCATAGCATGTGTGATGTTTGAGGCATTCAGCACCTGTTTACGGTGGATATTTCAAGAAAAATGGGGTACAAAACAGTTATTCACTATCTGGGTGATTTCCTTTTAATAGGAAGTGGAAGAGAGAGACAGAAATGATGCTGTCCACCTTCCAAGGTTTATGCAGGAATTAGGGGTACCATTGGCACCTGAGAAAACAGAAGGACCCAGTAAGGTTTTAGAATTCTGGGGTATTGAAATAGACTCCTGAGAGAGGTCTTTAGGTTGCCAGACAAAAAAGTATTGAAGCTGAGGGAGCTGATCCACTTACACACAAGTAGAAGAGTGCAATTGAAGCAGATACAACAAGTCCTGGATACCTAAACTTTGCACGAGGGCAATTGAGCCAGGAGGGCTTTCACTAAATGGCTTTGAAGGGCTACAGCGGAGTCACCAGACCACATCACTGGGTAGACATGACAAAAGGAGTTTATGAACACTTCAGGCTTTGGGAGGAATTCCTCAGCACATATAATGGCTGTACCTTTTGGCAAGAGGAGTGGGTCTATAACACGGACCTCGATCTCCACACAGATGTAGCAGGGGCTTAGGCATGGGGGGCTATCTGAGGGGAAAATGGTTCATGAACCATGGCCTGCAGCTTGGGTGAGGGAAGGAAAGTGAAACACATCATGATGTTGGAGATCATGCCCATATGGGCCTGCACCCTGGTGTGGGGGAAGAGTTGTGGAATCAGAAGGTGACATTCTTGGTGCAACAACAAGGCAGTGGTAGAGGTTTTGAACAACAGAGGAGCCAGGTCAAAACGGCCATGGGGGTGTGAAACAGTTAGTGTTAAGGGACTTAAAATTGAACATGTCATTCAGGCAAAACACATAGAGGGTACACAATATCCTGGCTGAAAGCCTTTCCGTCTGCAGCTGGATCATTTTTGGGGCTGGCACCACGGCAGAGGAGTGAAAGACACCATACCAACCAACATCTAGGATGTTGGCAAGAGGGAGAAAACTGTAGTGTCACAGCTCATGAGCACCATGGACTCTGAGGGGCTCACGAGGGGGCCTGGCAGGTGTTTCACACATTCAGAGCAACACACCATGTGGAGGTAAGTAGACCACTTATGGAGGAACAGTTAGGAAAATTCACAGTAGAGCAATGACAGAAAGGAATGGCCCATACCACGATGGGGTCTATTTGGCAGGGATCAGTTTGGTTTGCAGCCTCTAAGGGTTGGAGGGACCCAACAAAGCCTACAGTTGATTCGAAGGATGATGCAGGGCTGGGGTAGGTTGAAACAGAGAGCTATGGATAGTAGAAGACCAATGAGGGAGGAATGGCTTGCAAAACTACAAAGGGTTTTACCAGCAATCTGCAGATCAAAAACCGAGGCCCAGCTATTTCACATGATTTATGTGGTAATGTTTGCAGGGGCTTTGAGAGTGAGCGATTGTGGGACAAGGTAGCAAGGATGAAGAAGGGGGTTAGACTTGGAAGATCTAAACTGGGTGATGAAAGAGATAAAAATCATGATTAAGAAGTCAAAAATGGATCAAGGGGCAGGGTTCTATGGTAACCCTGAAGAGTCGTGAAGATGACACAGTGTGCCCAGTAAAGGTTCTGTGGGCTTCATACAGAGCGTGGGAATATGACAGGGAGATTATTTGTACATGGAGATGGGAAGAAGGTTACAAGTTATCAAGTCACGACCATGCTCAAAAAGATGCAATTTCTGGGAGAGGATCCAGGTAATTACTCATTCCACTCACTCACGGATAGGGACTGCCTCACAGTGGGCAGCAGCAGGTGAGATGGTAGCTAGTATGCTGGAAAAGGGTCGCTGGTGGTCTGCCAGTTACTAAAAATACACTCGCGCATTACAGTATGGAGACTAATATATCACCTGTGTTTTGTTTTGCAGATGCAGAACTACCTGGGGGGCATAGTGGTGTGATATAAAACAGGGAGCTAAGAATAAGATATAAGATGTTTATTATGCTTAAACCCTATAGGTAGATGGAGGATCACTGAAGTATGGATCTGCAGTCACTGTTACATTTATTGGAAGGATAAGAGAGCTAAGAGAAAGACTGGGGAAAACAGCTGTACCAGGATGTGAGAAAATGTAGGTTGGTTTGGTGTGGCATCTGTGGGATGAGATGGGCACAGCAGCTCATACCCTGAAAAGAAAACGAAGGAGCGTGACCTGTTCCAGACCTAATTATTATACACCTAGGGGTAACAACACTGGGGTAAGCCATGGGTGGACACATATAAGCAGGTGAAGAGGGACTTAGAAAAATACAGCAGTGGTGGCTGGGGTTAGCCTTGCCTGGTCAGATATGATCCCAAGTAGGGTTTGGAGAGATGAACACAGTCATAGAGGGGTGGATAGGGCCAGGAGGAAGATGAATAGAAGGGTAGGAATGCTGATAAGAGAAAATGGGAGGGCATGTAACACTGCATGGTGTGGAAGAATGGGTAGAGGATTTCAAGTCAGATGGCATGTGCCTGTCAGATCTAGCCATGGATATGTTTAATATGGAAACAATGGGTTTTATAAAAGCATGGAGAAGACATTCAAAAATTGAAATAAAAAAATAAACAGGAGAGGAGGAAAGAGAAGAGGTCCCTAAGTGGTGGGGAACAAGACCCTAAATTGAGGGAAAGCCAGTCATCCAACGTAAGCTGGAGACTGGGCTAATAGGTAAAAGGGGAAGGAGGGAGCGGGGAAAGAACAAGATGAAAAGAAGAAGAAGAAGTTGAAGGAGGAAAAGCAGTCTCGGTTCTCACCGTTACCTAACAGGAAAAGAGAAGAAGAAGGCATCCAGATTTTCACCTGGGGATCAAGAAGAGGAAGAAAGAAGGATGAGCAGAGATTGATATATGGATGAAATGAAATGCAATTATAAAAGATGTAATAATAAGAGATGATGAGATGGAAATGGAACTATGATATATAATAAATTAATTGCAATCTGAGCACAACAACATACAATAATCTCTGTCTTTTGTGAGAGAAATGTGGGGCATGCAGGACAATGGGGTTGAGAGGTATAACAAAGGCTGACAAAATACTAGGGAGGGTGCAGGCAGAGGATCAAAGATGGAAGGACAGTATCAGTGAAAGAGATGGGTGAAGGAATTAATAACATGGGAAAGGAGGCAAAGTAAGGCCATAGAGGAACAAAAGATGTACAGAGCCATGTGCACCAATGCAAGGAACAAAGGAACAAAATTCTACACCTTAAGGCTACCATTGTGGAACCAGACCTGGATCTGTTGGCTATAAAGAATCATGGTGCACCAACAATCACAGCTGGGAGGTGGCCATCCTGGATACAACATGTTAGGGCAGGAAAGAAATGGGGTGGTTTATATGTGAGGAAGGTATAAAGGCCATGGAAATGCAATGACTCAGTGAGTAAAATGAGGGGCTAGAGCTTGTTTGGGTTGAATTACAGATGGGTCCAGGGCCATTATATGAGTGGGGGTTATGTACAGGCCATCATTTATTTATTTATTTAATTTTGTAACACAGTTGGAGGAGTTGGATAAGATTTTAGGGAGGACATAGGCAAAGTGGCAAGAAAAGGGAATTAGTAGTCATGGGTGACATTAATATGTCGGATGTGGACTGGAACATCTTGGCTGAGGCTTCAACTAGGAGCAGAGTCATCCTTGGCTCCTTGCAAATGGCATTTGTAGGGCAGCTGGTTACAGATCCCACTAGGAATGGGGCAGTGCTGGATTTGGTACTTATGAACAGGACATCATTACAGACATCACAGTGGGTAGCCCCTGTGTACTAGCAATCATCATTCAGAGTGGTTTGGCACATGGATTGGGCAGGAATAAAACTATCCTAAAACAAGGGTCTTTGACTTCAGGAGAACAGATTTTAAAGAAATGGGAGATTGCATCAGTAAATACCTTGGGAGAAGCTGCCGGTGGCACTGAGGGATGAGGTGCTGAACACCACACCTCACACCACACTGGTGGCCCGGGTTCAGAAGTGAGCCTGGGCTACCGGGGTCGGCAGGGGAAAGAAAGGATCAAGCATCCAGAGGACATCTCCTTCCTTGGGGATTCATGACCATGCCTGGCACAGCAGTGACATTCGTGGAGACTGGAGGTACTGCAATGCTTCAGGGCTCATCTAGATGGCTGCAGTGCCAGAACAGGATGTTCCTGGTGTCATTGCATGTCGGCACCACCTGGGGTGGGGTGAGATGGAAGAAGAAAACACAGAAAACCCATCCACCTCCTCACATGTGACAGAGGGTCATTAGGTCAGTCCACCATGCCCAGTGTTGGGCCTTCCTCTAGTTCCTGTGTGCTCTCCACTACCTCACTCCACCAGACTAGATTATAAGACAGAGCACCAGGAGGAGTTTATCTGGTGGTCCTGCCTCGGGAGACCAGGCCCTGAGCATCCACTCCTGAAAAGATTAAAAAATACCTTGGGAGGATAGCCAGGGGATGGAAGTACAATGGAACAGCATTAAGGCCCAAAAGATAACTTATGTAATGGCAAGCTGTTTGAAGTAATTAAGAACGAGAAAGAGGCTAGTGTGGTTCTCAAGGAGGAGACTATGGCGTGTAAGGGAGAAAAATAATGCTTTTCAGGAAGTATAGGAGACTCAGACAGAGGTGGATAGGAAGGTATGTCTACAGAAACAAAGTGAGACAGGAAGGAGGCTAAGGACAGCAAAGGCTCAAACTGAGGAAAGAATCACCCAGGAGGTCAAAGGGCAAGACTTCCTGCAGGTACATGAAGCGAAAAGAGGAAGGCAGGGTGGTACCATGAAAATCAGGAGACTAGAAGGGCAGTACTGTGCAGAGTAGGATAGAGAAAATTTAAAATATTTATATTTCTGCTTGGTCTTCATGGTTTAGGGGAGGTGACAGACTGACATGCATTAGCAGGCATGGGGGAGGGGAAGTAGACACAAGTCCATTGTTGGAAGAGACAGTCCACTGGGCATTGAAAGCCCTGAAGGAAAACAAAGTGATGGAAACAAGCAGGATCCGCCCAAGGTACTAAGAGAACTGAGCACAGTGCTAGTCACTCCTGTGGCAACAATATTTAGCACCTCATTGGAGACAGGTGTAATTCCAGAGGACTGAAGGAGGAACAATGTGGTCCTCAACACAAAAACTGATGCAGGGAGGAGGCTAGCACAGAGGCTTGTCAGTCTCACATCAGCGGTGGTTAAATTAATGGAGACCCTACTGAAGGAGAGACTAATGGAGTACCTGGAGGCAAATGGACTACAAGTCCACAGGCAGCATTGCATCACAGGGGAGGTCATGTCAGACAAATGTTATAGATTTCTTTGAGTAACTTGAGAGATGGATCAGGGGAGGGCAGTGGATGTGACTTATCTGTACTTTGGTAAGCCCTTTGACACCATGCCACAGGAGGCTGATAATTATACTTGGCAGCCTAGGCATGGAGGTGAGGTGGTGAACTGGGTAGCAAACTGCTTGAAAAATAGGAGTCATAGGGTGGAGTAAATGGCAGTCACTCAGAAGATGGGAGTGTGATCAGTCAAACACCACAGAGATTGATACTGGGCCCTGTCCTCTTCAATGTCTTCCATACTGACATTGCTAAGAAATTGGGAGGAAAGTGTATCTTTGCAGATGACACAATAATCTGCAACAGTGTGAACACCCAGTATGGGGAGGAGTGATTGCAAAGGGATCTGATGAAATTAAAGAAATGGTCTAGGGAGTGGCAGCTTGGGTTCAGTTCCAAAAGTGTAATTTCATGCATGGGGTAGGGAACCCAGGGGCTGAAAGTAAGATGGGAGGGAGACACTTGCAGTTACTAGGCAAGAGAGTGACTTTGGGGTGATTATATCTGATGATCTCAAGGTGGCAGGGCAGTGCAACAGAGCAGTAGGCAGGAGAGCATGATGTTGTGATGCAGGCTCTCTAGGAATCATTTTTTTTGTTTAACTGGCATTTTGCTGGTTTTCAGGATTCTACCCCAACATTTCTACTGGGAGGAAAGCACATTGGAAAAGAATATATTCTTCAGGTAGAATTCACAGAAACATGGATCTTCTCAACAGAAAGGACCTTTAGCCAATCCAGTCTGTCCCTTGTCCCTGCCTATTCCATTACCACCAACACTAATTTGTCATAGGTGTCACACTTTCCCCTGTTCCTCTACCTGATATGGCTGTGCCTATGCCACTGCACATGAAGTTCCTACAGTCTTTGCCCCCACTAGCTCATCTAGCAGGCTGTTTCAGTCATCTGCCATCCTTTCTATAAAGAAATATTTCTGCATATCTCTCCTAAATGTCCTCCTTTAGTGTCATTGCATAACCCCTTCTTCTAGTGCCTTTCTTTCTCTGTAATAAACCTCCCACTTGCATCTTGATCACTCCTCTTAGATATTATAGATCTCAGTCATTTCCTCTCAGTCTCTCTCTTACAGGAGAATGGGCTAAGTTTCTGCACCTGTTCCTTGTATGGCTTCTTGTAAAATCCCTAACTATTTTGATTGTTCTCCTCTGCACCGCTCTACCTTTCAGTGCCCTCGCAGTGGTTGATTGATTGATATATTGATTGAATAATATTGCAACCATACACAGAAGTGCAAGTTGAAGTTTACATACAATTCAAAAACACATTATACATAAAATCACAAGAAGTCATTTATACATTAATACTAACATACTAACATACTAAAATGCCAGCAGAATAGGTCTAGCGGTCTTTAAGTGTCTGCTCATTTGGTCAGTCCTCAACCTGGGAGCTGACCTTGCTGTCCCCTCGCCTTCTCTGGCTTCTCCTTCCCAGTTCCGGATATTCTTGCTGCATTGGATTTTGCTTCCAGAACCCTTCCCTGTACCTGTCCCACCACCTCTTGAACCCTCCACTGTCTCTGCCTCCACCAGCCCCTAGGCAATGCATTCCATGGCTCCACCCCCTCTCAGTGAAGTAGCACCTCCTCCTTTCTCCCTGAATCTTCCCCTCCAGCTTCCAGCCATGCTCTCTAGTGGCCCTTCTCTCCTCCCTTGAAGCACCCGACTGTTCCTCCCAATTTACCCTCTTCATGTACCTAAAGACCTCTATCATGTCCCCCGTCCTTCTCTCTTCCAATGTGTACATATTTAGCTCTTCGAGCCTCTCCTCATAGGTCCTGTCCCCAAACCCCAAATCATTTTGGTTGCCCTCCTCTGGACCCTCTCCAGGAGGTTAATGTCCGCTTTAAGTGTGGCCTCCAAAACTGCACGCAGTACTCAAGGTGCGGCCTCACCAAGCAGTTATACAGAGGGAGTATCACTTCCTCCTTCTGGAGGTGATCCCCTACAATGCATCCCAGCATCCTGTTGGCCTTGGCTGCTGCCCTCCTACAAGTCTCCGAGTTGTTCATCTTGACATCCACCACCACCCCAGGTCCCTCTCAGCCATCGAGACTTGTAGCATTCCCCCCAGGGTGTACACTTGACCTGGGTTTCTGGCCCCAGGTGGAGTACCTTGCATTTCCCTGCATTGAACCTCAGCTTCCACTTTCTAGACCATCTTTCCAGAGCCTCCAGGTCCCCTGTAGGGCCACCGTCCCTCCTCCCCATCCACCACCGCCCCAGTTTCGAGTCATCTGCAAGAGACTTATCTCCTCCTGATTCCTGTCCTATGTCAGATACATAGGCGTTGAACAGAAGGGGCCCATGGACTGATCCCTGTGGGACCCCACTAATGACCCTCCTTGGGGATGAGACTATCCCACCAACTATGACCCTTTGGGTCCGGTCCTGGAGCCAATTGCCTAACCATCTGATCATCTGGTTCCCCACCCCATTTCTCCCAGCTTATCCAACAGGCCCACGTGAGGAACAGAGTCAAATGCCTTGCTGAAGTCCAGAAAGAGGACATCCACTGGTCTACCCAGGTCCAAGGCTCTTGTCACCCAGTCATAGAACTCCACCAGGTTTGTCTGACACGATTTCCTAGGATGAATCCATGCTGTCTATCGTCCAGGCACCTGACTTATCCAGGTCCCCCAGCCTCTCCTTGACAATGCCCTCCATCACCTTGCCCACCACCGAGGTCAGGCTGACAGGCCTGTAGTTCTCTGCCACCTCCCTTGATCCCCCTTGTGGATAGGCACTATGCGCCACCTTCCAGTCTTGGGGCACCCACCCTGTCCTCAGAGAGATGGTGAAAAGCTCTGCCAGGGTTTTGCCAGGACATCTGCAAGTTCCTTCAGCACTCTGGGATGTAATTTATCCAGCCCGGTGCTTTCTCCATCTTAAGGAGCTGAGGCTTCCCTCCCTCTCCAGCTGTGATTTCCACTTCCGGTGCCCTTTTCCTGCTTAGCCCTCCCCCACCTGCCAGTGATGCCTCCCCTCTCCCCAGACCTGCCCGATCGGTGAGGGTCCCCTCCTCAGTATCTCTGTCTCCTCCCATGTATGATGCAGCACCCCATTTTCCTAGTGAAACTGGGGTGAAGTACTCATTTAGTACCTCAGCCTGCTCCCCGGGTCTTGTGCCCATCCCTCCCCTGATTTAATCCTGCTAATCTGCCCCTTCACCCTTCGTTTTTCCCCAATGTATCTAAAGAACCCTTGTTCCCTCTCCTAATTTCCCTGGCCAGGTTCTGCTCCTTCCTTGCCTTAGCCGCCCTCACCACTCTAGTGGCCCTTCTAGCCATCCAGCTCGTACTCCCCTCGATCCCTTTATCGCTTGAGCCCTTGAATTTATAGGCTGCTTTCTTTCCCTGCACCACCTCCTGGACCTCCTGGTCCACCAACAGGGTTTTGGGCCCTCACCGCATTTTCGTCTTATTCTTGCACAGGTGCTGGTAGCATCCTGCACCCCTCTCCTGATGATTTCCCACCTACTATCAGCGTCCATGTCTGACCCAATCCATCAAATGCTCATAAGGATCCTTCCCATTTCCTTAAATCCACCCCTGAAGTGGGTTACTTCCGTCTTTGTGCAGCCTTCTACCCCTCCTAGGTCCAGGCAGAACCAGACCGTGGCATGGTCACTCCCACCAATGGGTCCCTAGCCTCCAGGCCCCAAATCTGGTCACTCTCTGCCAGGACCACATCCAGTACCGTGCCTCCCTGGTCGGTTCCCTCACCTGCTGAGTTAGGAGCAGCGTCTTGAAAGACATCCAACAGCCTCTGTTCCTGGTCACAGAGGATGTCATAGTCTCAGTCTGTTCCTGGCATGTTTAAGTCCCCAACACCACCACGTTCCTCTGCCCAGTCTGCAGTGTCTCTAACATCTGCCACCAGACTGTCCTCCAGCTCCTCCGCCAGGGCAGGGTCTATACACCACTCCTATTTTACTCTCTTGCCCCCCTTGTTATCAAGGTGACCCAAATTGCCTCCACGGTTCCTCCGCCTCCTCTACTCCCCTATGCCAATGCAGTTTTGACTATCATTGCTACCCTCCTCCCTTCCCTCCCCACTGTCCTTCCTGAACATAGTGTATCCCTCCAGGTTCAGGTCCCAGTCATGTCTTGCAATGGCCCAAGTCTCAGTGACCGCTGCCACATCCACTGCTCCCTCAGTTAGCATCGCCTGGAGCTCAGGCATTTTATTGCCCAAGCTCCTGGCATTTATGAGACTACCTTCCACCCTTTCCCTATAGTTCCATTTTCCTGCTCATGTTCCCTTGGGGATTCTGTTTCCCTGGTCTGCACTTTGCCAGTTAGCCTTTGCTGCAATCCTCTTGGTCCCCAGGGGGTGGAGACAGAGTCCCACCTTTATTGGCACCTTGACAGCCTTTCTCCCATCCCACCCCTTCACAGGTTTAAACCCCACTTTTCACCAATGAACCCCTCTATTTTCAACTTAAGGATTCCCTCCTCCAAATTGAGATGTAGTCTATCTCTAGCATACAGCTCCTTATCCTCCAGGTCTCTCCCAATCCCCCATCAACCCATACCCTCTGGCCTCACACTCCCTGAGCCACTGGTTTATCTCCTAATTTTCCTTTTTGTGTTCTCACTAGCCCTTGGCACTGGCAGGATTTCTGACATTAATAACATTATAATTTAAAAATAATAAACAATATATCTACAATGTTTTATAAAATCACAATATTAAAGGGGTGTAGCCCTATAGTTAGGGTCGGTAAGCAGTTTAATGTTAATCCCAATTTTGCACTTTAATAACTTTTGCAACCTTTCAATGGATTTGCAAGAAATTTGTTATGCACTGTCCCGTGGGTAGCTCTCTGAACATTCCAAGTTTTGTTTTGATCGGATTTGCAGTTTTGCACAGCCCATAGTGAAAAAGTGTGTTTTAGCTTTTATTTGCCCATTTCTTGCTGATTTTTGCCCATCGCACTGCAGCCACACAGTTTGGAATTTTGATCTGAAATGTTCAGGGTAGAAAGATTTTGCCCAAAGAACAATCCAATGTTTGTTTGGTGAAAAAATACTAATCCATTCCAAAGTTATTTAATTTTGAATTTTCGGTTCTGAGCATGCTCAGTTCAGTCTTTGGAACAGGTGTATGTTTTGCGAAGAGGATTTGCCTCATGATCAAGGATTTTTTCACTACATAAACAGGGATTTATAAAACCCTGTTCATGAGGAAAAATCCCTTTCAGGAGCTGCCATCTTGTTTTAATTTTTGCTACAAAGAAACGTAACTTGCCCTCAAGTGTGGTCTATGGTAATGAAGTATGGGTTTTGTTCAGGTGCTGGCCTGTACAAACCCATGGCTTTAGTTCTCTCAGTTTTGTGAAAACTGGCTGTTTTTATTTTAAACATCCTTGTTTGTCACTAGCTTCAATCCTTGTTTTGTGAGGTGACAAAATCCTTGTTAAATGAGACAATCCTTGTTCCACGACTGTCACACTCCTTGTTTGTGATTTCTGAACAGATGGCCCTATCTCACTATTAGGGATTGGTTCACAAACAGGGATTTTTGTCAGCTTATGAAAAGGGATCGGTTTGTGAAAGGGATTTTGACAGCTTGTGAAAAGGGATTGGTTTTTAAACCACTTTTGTGAACTGTCAAATTCCTTTTCATGAGCTGTCAAAACTTCTTTTTTCAAGTCGATCCTTGTTCATGAGCTGTCAACATCCTTGTTCATAATTTCTGGACCAGATGCCCTATCTCACCAACAAGGATTGGCTCACAAACTTGTTATTTCACAAAAATGGATTGGTTTTGAAATGGAGTTTTGACAGCTCATGAAATGGGATTGTTTTTAAAATCCCATTTTATGAGCAGTCAAAACTCCTTTTTATGAGCTATCACAATCTCTTTTTGCAAGCTAATCCTTTTTGTGAGCTGTCAAAATCCTTGTTCTTGAGATCAGGACCAGATGGTCAAAATCTCACGAACAAGGATTTCTCACAAATGGAATTTTGACAGCTCAGGAACAGGATTCGTATCATGAACAGGGATGTTGACATCTCACGAACAAGGAATTTAAAACTTTACCATTGTACTGCCAAGAAATGGTTTGTCTTTTGGCTTGAAATTTGAAGGGTATATGGGGGTTGTCTTCAGATGTGAGTTATGCTGTTAGAAATATAGACTTTGATGGCAGATAAGAACCGCTAGCCCACCCAGTCTGCCCATTCCCCTACCTATTGGATAAGTTGCAGATTTTAGTTAACCAACATCCTACTTCCTCCTAACCCCACTATAATTGCCTTACATCTGTCCCATGCATGTTTTAATTCCCCCACTGTTTTAGACCCCATTACCTCCCAGGAGGTATAAAAATGTCCCATAGGATAACATTGTGGCAAACATGGTGCCTTTCTGTGTCTATATCTTGAAAACACTTTGAGATATGGATTTTTGCTAAACTCAGCTTAGTACACCTTTAGGTGTATTAATGATGTGGTGCAGTTTACCAGTCCATGATTACAACTGCAGTAGAATTTTTCAAAGGTTGCTATGGTTACTGAGATATTGTACCATTTGCAGCACAGGGGTTACTTGAAATGTGTCTAGGCTTGCACTATGCCTCTATAATAAATAGATGGTGGGGTCATGTGCTCCCACATAAGGTTAACCTTATGTAGTAATGGGACTGCTGGGACATCTGGGCCCTGTGCTCCCATGGAGATGACAGCTCATTATAATATATCTGCACTTATGGGCTCCCAAAACTATATAAGGGTAAGATTACACTTTCTCAAATAGTAATGAAATTAATTGAAAAAGCGTTATTAATACATCAGTTATGGTTGAAGCGACAAAGTGGGGAAATGAGGCATTGACCTGACACCCTAACACCCCCTAGCTTACATCCATCCTACAGACCAACAGGTGACGTACTGTGCCTTGGGGTCATTCAACCTAACTGGTACCCCATTCTCCCTATACTGTATCTTGTTATCTTTGTTTCACATGGAATGGGGTGAGATTCTGACCCAATGACCCCAAGGCACTCCCGTCACCTGCTGGTCTGTGATGGGTGGGGATGAGTTGGAGTGGTAGGGTCTGGGGGTGTTAGGGTGTCAACCCCAATTCCTCAGTTCCCTTCTTTGTTGCTTCAACCTAACTGATGCATTAACAAGGTTGTTTGCAATGAATATGTATGTACTGTACTTAAGACACTCATTAAGTCATATCTAAATAACACACAAACAGAGATTTGTTGTAAATTTGAGTTCTCACTAATGGTATTTCTTACCTTGTTTATGCAGATTTTATCCTATAATATCCCATGGTAAAAGTAAACATTGAAGTTTATGAGTTAAATCACATACTTTTTGAAAATGTTGCTTTCCATCTTTTCCTGTGTTACATCCAACCTTTCAAGCCCACACAAGTAATGCCTCCTATATCTCATTTCACATCATAACATTATTCTGAGTGATCTTTTCTGTAATCTTTCTAATTCTCTGTTTCATTTTTGTAAGCCTTCCATTCTAAACAACTACCTCATAGTCCATCGCAGTCCTGACTGCCACAAAATAATAATACATTAAATCAGATAAATTTAGTCCAGCCCTTTTCAAGACAATTAAAAATATAACATACTATTTGCCTTTTAACCATGGTTGAAACTTGCTCTGTCCAGATGAAGTCCTTGAAAAATAATACCCAAATATGTTACTGTATTTACCACTTCCACTGCCCCCAATTTAATGGATTTACTCCTCCCATTTTCTCTGTTTCCTAAATAGTATCTCTTTAGTTTTTCTTGTATTTATTTGCATAAAATTATTTTAAGACCATTTTCCTACTGTATATAGTTCATATCACTTTGAAAATTACTGTGTTCAACATGTTCCCTGATATCTAGGAATCTGCTATCATCCACATATTTTATACAAGGGCTCTTGGTAAGTACAATAAATCATTTATCACCATCAAAACAGTAATGGCCCCATCTGTTGCCCTGGGGTACTCCTCCACAGACCAAAGCCACTTCAGACATCATACCTTCAAACTCAATCCATTGAGACCTCCCATACAAAAAAATTGTATAGCCAATTTCTAATGCATTCAAGAATCTTCAAGCTTTACAATTTCTTGAGTACTGTCTCATAATCAGTAAGATCAAAAGCTTTTTATAATCCACCAATATAGCTCTAACATCCATTCATTTATCCCAAGCTCTAATACTTAATTCTGAGAATTTCAAGGCAGCATCAGTCATTGAACTTTCCCGAGGGACCACACTATTTCTCAAATAGAAAACTCTACAAACTCCATAATCCATTGAGAAATGAAAAAATCACACACTTTAGATATAGTACATGTTAAAGCTATTGGTCTAAAATCTGTCAACATGTTGCTTGGTGTCAAGACCTTTGGAAGGGGTACAGTCTTTGTTTCCACAGTAAAGGGATTTTTCTGCTATAACTGAACTATTAAGAATATGACACACCATGGTGCAAATCTGCCCTTCTTTCCATATCCAATTTTGAATAGCATCAGGACCAACAGCTTTATTCAGATTATTTGTTTTCAATTCCTTTGACTTTTCTTCATCTGTTACCAAAAATCTGTCTGGAACAAATACCTCTAATCCATCCATCTTTTCTAGGGGCATAACTCTTATTCACTTCACACAACACTTTATTTCATTTTCATTTATGTATTTGTATACGGACGGTATGTGAGTAAAATGCCTATTTTCACAAATGTCCAGTGTTTGATATAACTGGTACAAGAATTATAAAATTCAAGGTACATGAATTGCAAAGTCAAAGGGGTACATTGTACAAGAGTACAGCGACTGGGGTCACAAATTTTATTTAGTTTATTCACTTATTTTAGTCTTTGGTAACCAGGTAAGGCCCACTAGACACAAATGCCTGTTTTCAGGGGTGACCTGGGTGCACTGGGCGATTAAGTGACTTGTTCAAAGTCACACAGTATGCAAGTGGAGGTTGTGAGAATCAGACTCAGGTTTGGTCTACTGGATGTACCAAGCTCATTTACACCTCGTTCCTTTAACCTCTAGGCTATACTGCCAGCTAATTAAATATAATTATAAAACTAAATAAGGAGTACAAGACATATACATCATAGTTAGAGCAAAATGTAAGCTACATACAAATGAACATACTATACATACAGTATATACAGGAGGTGGAGTGTAGAGGAAATTGGAAGGCTGAAGAGGATATACAAGAAAACCAAGTGGGCAGGCAATAGAGAGTGAGGGAGAGGGATTCTGTGAGGAGCATGTGGTAGAAAATGCTAAGGTGAATAAGTGCCAGAGACACAGTGTGCAAACCACAGGATTCAATGAGTGGGTCTAGAGAGGAGACTTGTCATGCAGTGGTAGGTAGGTGATAAGAGGATGTGCTCTTTGAGGAGGTGTTGAAGGAGTATAAGGTTCCATGGGCCTGAATTTCTAGGGCAGTATTTAATGCTGTTGAAAAGGGACATCTCCATCTAAATCACAATACCCACAAGTTTGTTTCAATTTATCAATTTGATTTATTTGTTTAGCTTTACCCAGAAAATCTTGTTTCTTCCACCTCTTTCATTGCTCTGATTTCCTTAATCCTTCTACTTTTATTTTCCTAATAACATCTTCTTAATCACTTTCCTTATGGTTCACTTGATTTGGTATTCTATTGTAATCTACCATATCATTTTGCTTAATGTTCTTAATGTTGCTTGCCTCTCTGGAATAAATTTGTTTAATTCATCAGTGACCTATGGCTTATCTCCTCCTATCCTTATTACTTCCCTCATGGCATAACCTGATCTAAAGATTTATTAATTGTCATTGTTACCATATTTCACATTTTATCCACATCCGATTCCCCACAACTACATTTCTTCTCCTGTAGTTTTTACGCTATTGTATCTAAAGTTCTACTCTTGCTTACCTCATTTACTTTCCTACAACTAAATTTGCATTCATTTCCTCTCAACTTCCACAACCTTCCAGGTTATTTGTTATCAATAAACTACCTTATGATCTGAGGACCCAATAGGGAGAATAACCTTTGGTTTACCATATACATCACTTAAACTGATCACAATAATATCTAAAATATTTTCTCCCCTCGTAGTGTCTTTTACTATTTGTCTTAATCCTTTTTCCACTAATATTTTTCCAAGTGGCAATCTATTTGTATTGCCATATTAGTATTCCACACCTATCATATTGCTTACTAATTCTATCCAGACACTAAATTAAATGATTTATCATGTGTTGTTTATTGCCTGTTTGGGGGTGAAAAACCACCAACAATCAATGGTCAGCACTGCCTAGGAAGATTTAAATTTTTTAATTCCACCCACATCATTTCAAAACTGTCTGCTTCTAATTCCAACAATATTTTATATGGAAAACTTTCATTATTGTACATTGCAGTTCCTCCCTATTATATTCCTGTCTATCTTTCCTTTCTGTCTGATAATTCCTACCTGCAACAACCTGAGTAGGCATATTAGGGCTGCACCATGTTACCATCAGTCCCACCTGAATCTCATTTGTTTCATTACCACAGCAAGTTCATCAACCTTCATCGTCAATGCCCCTATATTGATATTTAATAATGTCGGTGCCCATCTAGTCTCAGTTTGGATGGGTATTAAATTATTCTGATTACATTTCTTTTTTTCTTTTTTTGCAGTTAATCTTTTAGCAGAACTGTACATTTATCTATACAATTACAGCAACAATACAGTGGTTGTGTGCAGAGACATATGCTACTTTCCATTATCTTAAAAGGAAAAGGTATTCTGTAGGACAATCTGATGCGTTACTACAAACTAAATACACATTTACAGCTGAATGTCCAAAACATAAGTAGCTTATAAAGTCATTTGGAATGTGATTCTTGGTAGGGGTAGAGGAGGAAAAGAGGGAGGAGACAGCTACAACTCCATTACCACTGTAACTATTCCTTGAACAGTATGTGACTGATGAAGAGAGTCATGGGGGCCTATAGTCATTCTATTATTTTGGGTGTGGGCAGTGTTTAGATGCCTCACCCATTCTGCTTCCTTTACAGCCACATTCTGATTTGGGTCATAACCCCTTACCTCTGCTGTTCTCTATCAGCCCCCACCCCACCCCCTACCCTCCAAATGAAACCCAGACTCCTGGCCCTCCTCCACAGGGTCAACCACTGCCGTCAGTCCACCTTTTCATACCATTGCCCCAAGCTGTGGAATGCCCTCCCCCATCCATCCAAAATGCAAACTTCCCTCAGCCTTCTCCTCCATCCAATTAACTTCCCTCCCCTACCTGTTCCTGCCACTAACTCTAATTACATTTTAATTTACAGGGCCTTCTTATTCCTCAAGCATCCTATTACTTTGCACTCATCACTCAGCAACTCTGTCTTCAACTCCCGTTCGGTTGCTTGCTCCTTCCAGCTTCCTCTGCTTACATGCTGCCTTCTCCCAAGACAGCAATCCCTCATACCCTTCTTCTCCTTCTACCCAAGACATCAATTCACTTCTTACCCCTCAACTCCTTCTACCCTCACTTCTTCTTAATCTATTACATGCCATACCCTCTGACCCTTCCCTCTACACCTACTCTAACCTGTCATGCTCTGCTGTCCCTGATGTAACTGGCCATTGTCTAACACTATCACCGCTCTCTGTTAAATATTACAGGTCCCTACACCTCAGATTGGTTTCATTTAATTTGTGACAGGTGATATCTAAATCAAGCACTCACTTATGTTGTTAACTGCTTGTTTACTGACCCTTAATCCTGCTCTGTTTGCGTACCTACATGTACTTCTTTTGTTATTGTACTAACTATATATATTATAAATATATATATTAATCTATTGTAACAACTGGGGACTTTTTCTCAAAGGAGCTGGTTATTATTTGCCATTAAAACCGAGGATTATAAAGGCAAACATGTGCCAGCTTCTTCCCAGTCCTACTCACATTGATTGACTCAGTCATTGCTCACCTATAACTGCCATCAAAATGGCACAGATACAATTCAGCGGAACTTCACACTCACTAAAATGAGATGGCAAAGGAAAGCCAACAAATTAAAATAAGACCCTCACTAACCTTTGAGAGCAGTATCAGGCTGCAGACAATTTAGGATCTCTCTCACACACACACACACACACACACACACACACACACACACAGGTTCTGCTCTGCCCTGCTCACACTCAGCCTCAGTCAGCCATGCTGATCTTACAAAACAAGCAGTCCATAAGATCCATTTGCTACACTTGGAGAACATAAAATACACATAAAAAACACAGCCCTGAAGTGTCCTTATATTAAACTTCTTAAGGTGTTTCCCAGGTCCGGTTCTTCATAGTCACGGTGATATGCAAATGAGCTACAGCACTAAACCTCATTTGCATATCACTGTGACAGCAACTACTGAAACCTTAACAAAATCTTCCACATATGAACTAAAACACTTCATAGCAGTTTTAAACTTATTTCTATCAATATTTTAAATCCCATGACAACAACTAAGTATTTTCTGTTGTTGCACAAATAAAAGAAAGCAAAAAGTAGACACAAGATTTTACTGGAAAACAGCATTTATTTCAAAAAATCTGGCTGGAAAAAAGGCCCTGGGCAATTACATAAAATGATGTATGGGGTGAGTGTATAAATGAGAATTTAATGCTCACCCTTGGTGTCAGGATGCTTTACTAAACCCCTCCGGCCGCCCTCAGGGTTTGTAGCATCCCACACCTTAGATGGCAATGAATTCTCATTATACACTGACCCCCATACATTATTGTATATGTGATATGTGTTCCTAGACTGTAAATGTTGAAATTCTGTAAATACTGATGTGTGTAACTGATACCTGCTATTCTGTGATAACAAATGCTTTGCTAATGTAAACTGCTATTCCCCTTCCACCTCCCCTCAGGGCATATCTGGAAATGAGCAATTTTCTCAGTATGCCATCCTGGAGCAACATTTTAATGCAAAATTAAAATCTGTCAGGTAACACTTCCATAGCTCTTAAATGTACTGGTGTTTGATACCACTGATACAGTATTTTGTTCTGTATCAGTAAGCTATGCAGATCCAAACAAGTGCAATGGAAAAGTCCTCTGCATTTGTCCACACACCATTCAACATTGGTGTGTTTAATGATTTTGACATTTGTCTATGGCCTGGTTGGTGGGGTCAGAGGCTGTGTCTCTCAATTTCCTTTGTATAATATCTGCCAACCCTCTTGGTGTTGCCAGCTACTTCTGAATAGGTAGTGCACTGCCCCATCCAGCGAAGGACTTGCTAAAGGTGGGTATGAGCACTTCATTGTAGCCCACTGTGCATACAGATTCCTAAGCTGGAGCTACCTCTAGAAGTCTGACTTTGGAAGGGGTATCTAGTTTTCAGTCCTTGGATGGATTCTATGATTTGCTAGGTCTGGGGTTAACAAATCAACTATCCTATAACTTTATTTCCCCAGTCTTTCCATGATATAGGGCTCTGGTCTATACACAGAGGGGTTGTGCCACATGTAGGAGTATATCCTCAGTCTTAAACAGGACTTAGTGATAAACTTACTTTTCTCAGGCAATGTGCACTGCTTTATTGGTTAGCCATTTACCATTTTTCTGGGGAGCAATTGCCCAAGGTATGGAGATAAATGAGCCCCCGAGCACTGCTGACTTGATTTCCAGCCATGCCAGTGGATCTGGCCTATGCCATAGGAACACTTGACATGTTTTTCTGTTAAAATGCATAAGAATAGTGTAAGAAGTGTGGGATATTCATCTCTCCTTTCCAATGAGCCCTCAACTTAGTCCTGCTATATCTGGTTCCACTAAGCCACGGCAACAGGGATGATGGTGACCTCCCCATGCACACATGGTTGCTGACATCCCTGACACTGCTGATCTGGACTACCCACCGGAAACCACACTAACGCCTGATCAGTGTATATCTGCCCTGCAGGTGTGTTGATGTTGATGTCATTGTAACAGCATTGCTGTGAAAGCATTGCTTTGTTACAATAATATACCATACACTATATCTTGGGGAGAGGTGTCCCATCAAATCCAACTTCTAAAACAATTTCCTCAGGATCTCAACTGGTAAATGAGCCAATAGGTTGAAAACTGTGGAGGCAAGCATAATTTTAATTCATGTAATTTAAGGAACTATAGATAGATTTAGATGTTTCCATCACTCCACATCTGCCTAATTTTGTCTAACAAATGGTTTAAATTCATGGGCACCAGGTAATGCAACTCCTGTGTGATCCTAACTCCAAAATATTTGATTCCTGTAAGGGTCTAGGCAAACCCTTGATTTTTATCACATTTGGCATAGTTATCTTATTTAGTGGAAAATATTCAGATTTTCTTTTATTCATGTGTAGGCCAGATAGTTGTCCAAGGGTGTCTAGAGTGGCCAAAATATGGGGAGCACTAAACTGAATCTCACTGGTAAGAATGAGAAAATTGTCTGTACAGAGATTGGTGTGGAAATGGGATTGCCCACTCAGTTCCAGCTGTCTGAATATTAGCACTTATGTAGGGTATCACAAGTCGTAAGAGGGAGGTAATAATCCCTCTTTACAAGACACTGGTTAGGCCCCACTTGGAGTACTGCATGCAGTATTGGAGGCCACACCTTCACAAGGACATTAACCAAACTGAGGCAGTCCAGAGAAGGGCAACCACAATGGTGCAGGGACTGCATCAGAAGACTTATGAGGACAGATTAACAGAGCTCAATATGTATACCCTGGAGCAAAGGAGGGAGAGAGGTGATATGATTGAGGCATTCAAACACCTTAAGGGCATTAACAAGGTGAAAGAGTCTAACATGTTTAAATATAAGAAAATAGCAGGACAAGAGGACACAGCATGAGATTAGAGGGGGCGATTAAGGTGGAATGTGAGGAAATTATTTTCACAGAAAGGGTGGTGGATGCATGGAATGGCTTACCACAAGAAGTGGTGGCTATGAATACAGTGCAGGGCTTCAAACAGGCATGGGATAGGCATAAGGGTACAATACAAATGACTATGAATAGATAGGCCACTGACAGAGCAAAGGCCAATGGCACATTTATAAGGTAGAAAAGAAATGGGCAGACTGGATGGGCTTTGCAGTCCTTATCTGCCGTCAAATTTCTATGTTTCTATGTTATGTAGTGGAAGGTGTTGGGAGAGGGTCTTGTTAGTTAGGACTCCAGTTGACGGTTTCTATATAACATCTTAATCCATGACCTGAATATAGCACCAACATTCAGATGTTGCAGGACTGCATGTAAGCATTCCCACTCTGCTGAATGAAATGTTTCCTCAAAATCTGTAGTGATACTGTAGCTGTAGCAGTAGTGGGGATATTTGCGCTGCCTGATATAAAGTTAAAAAGGGCCCTCAAGTGGTCAGAATTTATTCTGCTATGGATAAATCCAGCCTGTGAGGGGTAAATGATGGTTGGAAGTATCTTCTCCAGGAGAGAAGGTAAAATTTGGCTAGAATTTTGCATCAGCATTTATTAGCTTAGGATTGGCCTGTAGAGATGGTGGCTTGAGGGATCCTAGCCCTCCTTTGGGAGGACCATTATGATGACCTCATTGAGGGATCCTGGGAGGGTGTTTCATGTTTGCACATCCTGCAACACATGGAGTATCGAGTTAGAGGTTTGCTGTTTCAATAGCTGATAGCAATCCACTGAATAGTCATCACTACCTGGAGACTTATTTGGTGCCATGTGTTGTATGGCCTGTACAAGTTCCGTTTCCATTATTGTGGCATCTAAATCTACTTCCTGGACATCCTGATAATTTAAGAAGGGTACTGTGGATATAAAAGAGTTAAAATTGCCTCTGTCAAATGTTTTGTGGTACCAGTATAGCTCCTTATAAAAATCTGACAGGGTTTTGCTAATGGAGTCAGGAGTAATACTAAGGAACCCACCAGGATTCCTTAGTTCAGCAATGTATCTTTCTGCCTGCTGCTTTTGCAGTCCAGAGTGAGTAACTTACTGGCTTTCTCCCATGGGTCTATTCTTTGTGTTTGAGTCTGAGAATCTGTAATTTTCCCTTTCTGGCAGCCAATGCATTAAGCTGGATTCATAGTGCTGTTGTATAGTATACAAGATTTTGGGTATCCATGAATATAGCAAGTCAATTTCAGTAAATCTTGTTGGGTGACATACAAATAGTGAATGTAAATTCAGCTATGTGCTCTTAATAGCACATTGCAACTTCAACACTTTTATTTTCAAAGGAGTATTATTTTGTAGAGTATAAAGGGCTTTGTTCATCAAGCCAGCTCCAAGCTGGCTATCTGGGATATTGGGTACAGTCACCACCTTTTGTCTAGTGAACCATGGTTTGGGACTGGTAGCTTTTTTTGTTATTTAATGTCTTTTTCCATGATGAATTCCTGTTTCCCCACCCTCACGATGTTGTTCCACCTCCCTCACAGTTTGCCTGCCAGCCCCCTTCCTGAGCTTTCCCCTGTACCCCATTATCATCCCCCTCTGGTGATGATTATATTAGAAATGGAGATGGTGTGGGGCATAGCCCCCACATAACAAGTGCCTTCTCATCACCCCCTTACAGAGAATGTAGCACCAGTCACTGTTTGTTGCAGGCGCTGTAGTGCTCATTGCCATTTCCGCTTTCAGCGATGTGCATTTGCTATTTTTGGTCGGTGCCATTTCTAGGCACTATTATCACATAGAACTGATTTAGATTCTTTAAAAGATGGAGGTCCTTCTTATACAGGAATTATTTAAGTTTAAGCTGTGTTTTTAATTGTTTAGCTTCTTTGTCCCTTTGGTGGGGTGGTCAAGCATACCTAATAATTTGGCCCGTGTAGGTGGCCTTAAAGGCCTTCAAATCATGGTCAGAAGGGCTGACTCAGGGGTTATTTCAAAATAAATTTGTGACTTCTTTTAAGCCATAGTGGAACTCTGTATCTTGCAACAACAGAGGGTCCAGGCACCATGTGGCACATTTTGAATTAGGAAAGTCTAGGTATGTACTTAGAACCAGAGGAGCGTGGTCAGAGATATATAAGGGTGCAATAGTAACATCAGTTACTCGTAGAGTGAGCCTTGCAGATGTAAATCAGTAAGCTAGTTTACTAGGCATTGCATGGGCCTCAGAGTAATATGTGTAATCCCTACTTGATGGGTAAGAAACCCTCAAACATTGGTCAGCTGGTGCAATGGTAATAGTTCCTGAACAGTGCACAAGGCTTTGACATGCAGCTCAAGGTTGGCATTTGATCAATCCATAAAGTGATCGACAGCCAAATTCGAAGTCAATTGAAGTCACCCCTAATAGGAAATCTGGATTGTCATATGCCATGTCCATCAATTTTGTGAGAAAAGATTAAAGAACTCTAGCTTGTCCTCATTAGGGGCATAAATATTCCCTAATATCACTGGGCCTTTGGAGTAGAGTTTATCTAACACTCATCTGCCTTCAGAGTCTCGTTCTTGCTCTATAATCTTCTATTTAACCTTTCCAGGGCTGTGGACTGATATCAGTCCAAAATTCATATATGTTCTAATTCTGTTAGCAGTCTAAGGGTTAATAGTTTTGTTAAAGAGAATAGAAACCCCATACTGATGTACTATGCACCTCCCACCTACCCAGTCCCATATAAATTTTAATGCTTTAATTTGGTTAAGCTTTGCTTTCTAGAGAAAGCAATTTGGGATATTAGATGCTTCAGTCTAGCAAGGACCATAATCCTTTTTTTAACTCTATTTTGCACCTCCTTCAGCCAGGGCATCCTTCAGGGTGCTCACTGACTGGAGTCTCTACTCCCTGTTTGAACCCTACTTTCTTGTCTGGATTATCCCAGCCACACAGGTGGGCCTAGCCCCCAGATCACCCTCCCAGGGTGGGCCAGTCCTCCCTGATGGCCAGTCTGAGATTAGAGAGGCCATACCTGGTGCCGGGTCAAGTGTGGAGTCCCCAGAGGCATCGGGTTGACTTTTGGGTTGTGGGCTGTCTGGAGCCCCCTTCATCTCCACGTGAGCTGAAGAGGGGATTTACTTTTATGTTGTTGTTGTATGTCCCTCGTCCCACTCCCCCAAGAGTTCGGTCATGTAATGGCATCTTGAGATGCCTGCTGCAACTCTGCCCCTCTACTTTGTGCCAGATGTGTGCACATCCCTCCGGCTTCCACGGGGGCTGCTGTTGCACTGGGCACTCCCCAGAGAGAGAGGAGAGCAGTCTACAGATGCTTGATACTCCCTCTCCCCTGCTGACTCCCGATGACATGGGCTTGTTCCCAGACCTGGGTCACTGGCGTGGAGTGAGGTGTTTTGTCCAGTGCCTCAACCCTCAGAGCCACTGGGCCGGCCTGACCATAATCCTTTTAATCGGTGAATTTAGTCCAAGAAAGGAAAGTTATCAGTAGGGGTGTACCATGATGATCTTCTTAGTAAACGATATTGGGAACCAGAGTTCTGTTACCTCTAAGGTAGTGGGGCAGCTAAGGGCGTGCCTCTTATCACCTTGGTAATTCATGCTGTTCACTGGCCCCACCTCCACTAAAGAGCCAAGATATAGGCGTGATTATCTCTGCAACAGCTGCAACATACAATATGTGTAACCATAGTTCTCTAACTTTCTCTTTTCTTGATCTAATAACCATTTCTGTAAGGCAGTGATATAACCCTGCAGAACAGAGAAAACAAAACGAGGGGCCCTTATGCACAAAGTGTGGAAGTTATGCATAAATGCATCACAACCACTACACTGCTCTGGCGGCTGTGTACAGTATTCACCCTACATGGAATCTACAAATACAGGAATGTGGTGCACCAACCCAAGTGGTGGGACATCAGGGGACATGCACTGCAGTGTGCAGGATGCTGAGGCGGGCTCTGCAAATGCATCCCAGCCCCTGACCCTGCCATAAAGGGCATTCCTAATGCACCCATCTGCTATGGAAGTGAATGCAGTGCAAGAACCTGCAATGTACACCATGACAGAGACAGGAGTGAATGCAGAGGGGCAGCCCTGCACAACAGTGAGGATGAATGGCCCTAGGATGCAGAGGAGAATGGACATGCCAGGGGCCGGACAAGGGGTGGTGCATGTCCACTGGTGCCAAACTTCACCGGCAGCCAGGTAGTGCCATGGTGCATGACATCAGGCAGCACTATAACTGCCTCTATGGTGCCCTCCCACTGTCTACCCCACCAGAGGTAAAGACCCACATCTGTTTGGACATATGGGCCACCATGAATGCAGTAGGACCAGAGGCCCACATGCTGAGTGCCATAAAGCACAAGAGGCATGACATGTGGGCTCAGTCAAGAAGAAGGTGGCGGTGGCCATGATGGCCAGCCAGTCCAGTTCTGGTGGGGCCAGTGGATGAACAACACTCATGCCACTGGAGAGGACAGTGGTGGAGACATTGATGGATGCTGGTGTCCGGGGTGTGGAAGAGGGCATGGACATGATGGGAGGTAGGCCCATCATGTAAGGTGCTGTTGCAACAGTGGACACAGGTGAGTACATGTCTAACAGCCATGCCTATTAACCACATATGCAGCACCCTTGGAGCATGTGGGGTCTCAGACACCACCCATGGAGAGGGATATACCACAGCTGTGGGAACAGTGTAAGTGGACAGCGATGGAGGAGGAGGAGACAGGTAAGTGCCACAGGTAATGGGAATCAGAGCATGGTCATCCCACAGATGTGTAACCACTGTGCATCCCCAACAGAAATGGACCATGACGCAGAAACCCAGGCAGACATGGAGATGGATGCAGAGTCTATGGCAGCACTGCAGAAGGACAGGACCAGCACAGGTGGTCAGATGACTGAAGGATGCAGCGGAGGGCATCCGGCATGGACACTGTGCCACCCAGTGTGCAACTCCTGACAGCACAGACCTGACCCTCCCCACCCACATGACTGCGGTGCCCATGCAGGGTGCACACCAGGCACTGCCACATGCACACACAGCCCAGAGGATAGCAGCTGAATAGGGTCCCCACACAATGGACATCCACACAAGGCTGGCCCTGGCCAGGCCTCACATGGATGCCCACTATAGGAACTCCGCAGCTGGAGCTGGACAGGCTGACTGCTCAGAGAGAGCCTTTGCTGATGCAGTGAAGGCACTGACCACAGAGGTCAGAGGCATCCTTCAAGGGCTTGACAGGCTGACAAACACCCATGCCACCCTCGTTGAGCACCTGTGGGCACATGTCATGTAGCCCCATCCATGTTCCAGATCCCTCCACTGACCACAGCCACTGTGTGCACCCAGGTGTCACTGCATGTAATGGGCACAGGGTGGCCCTCTGGCCCTCACCGTGCACATCCTCTGGTGGCAGTGGACAGCTGTTGCCAGTTTTGGACAGTCATCAGGGCACCATGCCACCACACACAGCCACAATCCTCGCATGAATGTACAGTAGCAGAGCGGGGTGCCACTGATGCCACCATCAGAGTCCTGTGGTGCCCCACACACACCCCAGAAGAAGCCATGCAGGGCTTTAAAGGTCAGAAGACTGATCTTGAAGGTGATCCACAACTGAACAGGCAGCCAGTGCAGTTCGCAGTACAGGTGGTATGGCTCAATGGAGGAGCCCCATCAGCAACCACGCCACCATGGTTCAACACTAGCTGCAAGCAGTGGATATCAACCCCAGAAGCCAGACATGTCAGGAGGGGCATGTGGCAAATAGCCACAGGTGGGGACACATCGGACCAGCCACACACCATGTAGTGCCTGCCACAACACGCCATGCCCCATTCCCTGTGTAGTCATGGCACCCACCTACCTGTGGTCGTCAGAACGCCACCTGTGTGGCTACCAGCTGGGACAGAAGCATGGTGCAGTCCCACCCCCACCACAGGTGCATTTATGCTTGTGATCATCATCATGCACCCAAGCGGTGGTGGCATGGTGGGCCTACAGACACATGGCTACTTGGAGGTGGCCATATCGCATGTGGGTGGCTCACAGGGGCAGGTGTGAAATTACCCTGTCACCAGGGTGGCGCAAGAGGCATCACCTCCATGGACACAACCTCCCACCATGGTGGTGGGCCATGGTCATCGTCATCTGGTTGTGGTGCCAGTGGTGGATGGGGTGACATTGGTATGTTTCCATGCAGAGCCATGTTGTGCAGCATGGCACAGATGATGAAAATATGGCAGGCACAGCCTGGAGACAGCATAATGGTGCCATCGGTGTGCTCCAGGCAATGGAACCTCATCTTCATCATACCAATGGCATGCTCCATGACATTCCATGTGCTCCAGTGTGCTAGTTATAGGCCTCCTCAGTGGCAGTTTGTGGTGTGGGTATTGGGGTCAGAGGTAGTGCCTCAGAGGTATCCACAGTCACCTGTGGTGACAGGAGAGGACAGTGTGTTATTCGCCCTGCTGTGCCTTGCGCATGCCACAATCCAGATAGTAAAGGGCTGCATACTTGCCCAGAAGCCACCCATTCATACTCCTGGCATGCAGGTGTGCCCTGAAGCCAGATGCATCCAGGATGTAGGCATCATGCATGGACCCGGGAACTTGGCACAGTTGTTGGTGAATATCCCTACTACATCGTAGATCACCTAGCAGTTCATGCTGTGAAGCACTTTCTGTTCTGGTATGCCTCCTCTTCCACAGTAGGTGACAGCACCGGCATGAGCATTCCATTGATGGCACCACACACATGGGTATGCCATGCATGGCGTGGAATGCCCATTTTGTAGCCATATGCTAGCTGTGTCTGTGGAGATTGTTATGTGTTCCTGCCAGTGGTTGACCAGTGCATTGGTCACCTGCTGCACAGCCCATTAAATGGACAATTGGCACACACTCACCACATCACCTGTGACTCTGGAATAACCCTGTGGCATACTATGATAGTGCACACAACATCGTTGTCTCCACAGACTTGGCCCTGGACCTCTGTTTCCATGACACCATGTAGTCTGACACCATGTTGCACAGATCTCTCACCATACCCTTTGCACCCAAAACCATCTGATGCAGTAGGTGTCACGCGGTGTGGCAGCATCAAGCTGGTCGAGCAATACCCGTGGTCGTGGGCCCACGGTGCTGACTCCGCATCTCCTCTGCATCCATGAGGTAGATGTACATTAGCAGTCCAGGATACATCCTGCATTCTTTCCCAGTGTTCAGGGCTGCAGTCTATGCCCTGTGCAGTTCCTCTTATCCTTCCATCACCATTGGAGGGCTGTGCACCTTAGGGGCAGGACCATCGGCATGCTGCCGCTGCTCTCACATATGTGCGCTACATATGCATGGCACTGTTCGCATGTGACAGTGCCCTGTGCCACACTTCACTGCATACCTTGCATTGGTACCGGTGATGATGGCAGCTCACTGTGTCATGGCCTACCAAGGCACCTGTACATGTGTGGCAAAGGACACCTACACAGACCACCACAGGGGCGGTGCCACCGTGGTTGGATGGAGGGGTTCGAGCGGGTGAGTGCCATGGCCATTTGCCTGTGTCCACTGTGTTGAGTGTGATAGTGCTGTGCAGAACCCTAACGTGCTCTCCTTGTCTTCCCCATAGGACTACAGGGGATATCCCCATAGGCTGGTGTTCAACAGGGTGAAGCAGCCAAATGGTGTACCATGCATTGTGGTGTCTGCCAGGCGGAGCTGGGGTCCCAGGCACTGGAGTGTGAAGGGCCTGAGTACCTGTCCAGGAGGATCATTGCGGCATGGTCAACTTCCTTATAGACCTCATGGAGGTGTGGAAGGTGGTTGTGCTGTCATAGACAGATCTCTGTGTACATGTGTGTCTGCACAAGTGTGTGGTAGTGTTTGTGTGTATCCAGGTGGGCATGCATGTGGGTGCTGTTGTGTGTCAGATGGTGGCCATGGGTGAATGGGCTACAAGGCAAGGCTGTAGTCACCTTGTCTGGTCACACTCCATTTGTGGTTTCCATGGTGTAGCAACTCACATTTCCCATTTTTTGCAGAGATAATGGGTACCTGTGGGCACTGTACTAGCCATTGTTGATGTGCTGTCCATGGAGGAGGAGGACTGACCACATGGCCTTTCCATCGTGCTTCTGTTCACCATGTATTAGACACAGGGAAATGGACTATGGGTGGGCCACTGTGACCTTTGTGGGCTCCATCAGGGATGCCACTGGGTTTCCGGGCTGTTGTGCAATATGGGTGGTGGTGGGTTGCTTGCTGCTGGGGTGTTGACCATGGAGTGCTTACTGGCAGGTGTGTGCCAGTGTCGCCCATGCCACCAGTGTCTGTGTGTGGGACAGGGTGGCACTGCTGTCTGCAAAGCCATGTTAAGCGTTCCCTGGCCACCACTGCTGCTGTGCCATGTTGGTGCTCACGCTGCACACAGGGAGGGGTTGCTTTTTTGCACTGTGGGCACTCCGCATGCAGTCAGCCCAATGTGGATCACCCACTTTGGCCATTGATGTTGGGCCTGCCATGCATGAATGCGCAGGACAGCCAGGCATTGGCTGCTGTCTTTGCCATCATGCCACTGCATGGTGCACTACAGCAGCCCTTACCCTGCCGTAGTTTTCCAAGTCAGCGGTGACATCTGTGCATCACAACTTGCTTCATGCATGCATATGGTGCACCCCTAAGCATCCCTCTATGCAGCCATGCCCAGCCGTGTGCATGCTGTGCTTGGGCCTGTAGCAGTCTGGATAGGGTTGCAGATGCTACATGCAGTTTGTGCATGTCGTCTGGTCTGGTTTGTGTCTGTTCTGTGATATTGTTCTCTTGGCCAGACTACAAGCACCTGCACAGCCAGCGATGTTTTGTGCAATGGACCCTACAGTATGTCTGTAAAATTGAAGACTGGGAATAAACCACTGCTGTCTCTAACAGTAACACCAATAATAACCATATATATCCGCTTGACATATAGATTGTATGTTTAACCATTTTCCAAAACTGTTATAGTGTGATCTTTCAATATGACCCATAGAATTGTGAGATGCACAGCTTTAAAGGGTCTGGGATAAACCCTCTGGGGTGGAAAAATGGCAGTTTAGGGATCAGTCTGTCGAGCCACTGAGGGAGTGTTTTATAAAGCTCCCTTCCGAAGAAAGTTTAATTATTTCCTGGTCCATTAACCCCCAACCAGGTGAGGGGATGAGGGGCCTACAGGAGGGGAGAAGTGATATGGTACTTCCTCTGCTAGGAAACCCAGAGAAAGAAATACTTACAAAGAGATGGGGAAGCAAAGAGGCATTTCCTAGCCACCCACGTAAGAGGGGATTGAAGTGTTCAAGAATGTGTGTGCCCCTGGGGCGGGGAGTAGTCCCACAAAGACTGCTTGCATTGTCTTGTCCATCAGGAGGCACAATCAGACCCACAAGGAAGCCTATGTGTCCTCAGGTCTTAAGCATAATGTAAAAAGGAAGTGCCACCTATTAGGGAGCAGTGTTCAGTTGGCGTACATACAGTATAGAAGATCAGATACTTGTCCATGTTGAGGATTGCAACTGTGCATTCTAAGAACCCTCCACAAAAGCTCAGATAGCCCAATCAGAAGACCAGGGACCAGGGTGAAAAATTATCATCTTTTACACTTTTACACTTCATAACCTCGCTTATTGATTAAGGAAAAACTTGAAAGAATGGTAAGACAAGCAAACTAACCAGTAATAACACTGAACTCAAATTGTTGGAGCAGCATAGCTGACCAGATAACATGTACTGTCCCTTTAAGGCTGTACACACCCGGGGTGGGAGGTGATCCATTAAACCAAAGAGGAGCTGCTATACCATTGATGTATTATGTATGTATTTATACATCCCTCGCAGCACTATTGCTGAAAATGAGTGGTTTCACGCTTTTCAGCAGGAGTGAAAACAGCAAAATGAATCTGAGCTGTTCTGACTCCAGCTGAAGGCAGTGAACCACCTATTTTCAGCAATGAGTGGCAATGGGGGATGTATTAATATATCATTTATCGAGAGTGATCAATAATATGTTTTAAAAAAATAAACTTCCCAGAATGTGTCCATTTCAGGGCATCTGCACGTGAGACGCTCTTCATGGAAATAAGAGTGCCTCACACGCAGAAGAAAGGAGGACTCAATTGGTCAGGGTGTGCCTCAATCTAATAATAAAATTTATAACAGTTCACAGCTCTTTAGATTTACCCCACCCCCGTTAAGGGCAAACCAGCTCAGATTATCCAACAGGGAATCTTTGAACAGTGGGAGAGCAGCTCCACATGAATCAGGTGGGATTACCCTGAGGAAACCGACAAATTTCAGATGCAGCTGTCACAGTCATATCAATTTCACAGAGAAAATGATGCTTTGTGGCAGCTGCTAGTACAATGAATGAAGCTGAAACAGGAATACACAGTCAGTGCTGATGCCCAAGAACCCTAACAATACAAATGTTGGCTTTTTTTTTTATTTTATTTTAGAGAGCAACTGACTGAAACAGGTCTTGGTTAAAAGGTCAAGTTGGATTATCAGAAGGCTGTTTCTTCTCTGACTCTCATGGGGTGGGTACTTGCTCGATCTTCTCAGCTGATTCACCCACACAGTCCCTCATTCCTTGCACAGAGGGGCCCAATCTGTATACTGCAGACACTGAGAGCCCTGTGCATGACTCAGTACCTTCGACCCACCCAATAAGTCTAAGGCAGTGGGACTGAATTCTCTAAGGGCAGCTTACCTGTTGGTTGTCTTGATCGAGATGTCGCCAGGCCCGGCAGCTGCTAACAGGAGTGGACTTGTAAGTCATTGGTGGCTCTGTGATCTCTCTTCCTGGCTGGTGTGGTTGGTGGTACTACCTGCTTGTTTTGCTTCTTTTGTCTATCCTTGATACCTGTTGCCTAAGTCTGTGAGTAATTAGTGTCCTCTACAGAACTCTCCATTTGTGAGATTCATCAGCAGGGGTTGGTTCCATTATCATTCTCTCCACACCTCATGATTCAGATGGTGGCTGCATTGACAAATTCTGGTTGTCTTTATAATTCACCAGGAATAGTTCCGCTTCACCAGGATAGTTAAAGTAAGAAATTCTTCATAAAGCTGTATCCGGTTGCATAGCTGGGTATTGTATTGAGGTGAGAATGTTAAGTTTTTAAAATTGGTGTTTCATCTAGCATACACTCTTTGACACTTCGAGAGCTCTTGAGAAAAGTCCTGGTACATCTGTATGCTATAGCCATTTCAGCTTAAGTTAGCCCTTTTCCTGGCAGTCTTGAGATACAGTTCATTCATCAGGTATCTCAGAAATTTACACAGCACTGGATGGTGTTTCTTCCGGGTTCTGGTCAGGGGCCAGTGACCAGTGTGCCTACTCAATATCTGGCAGGGGTTGTTGTTTAGTTGGAGGATGTCCGATAAAATTGACTTCAGGAAGGTCATCGTATCTTGGCCTTCCACACCCTCTGGCAACCCAACAGTCCTGATATTCTTTCTTTCCATCTATTTTCCAAGACAACCACTTTTGAAGGAGATATTGGAGCTGGCTGTGGTGTGCTATTAAAATGCCCTGATCTCTCATTACCACAGAAGCTTGAGCTTTCACAAACTGCTCAGTGATTGATACCCTTGTGGCGAGGGCAGTGAGGTCCTGCTTGATTTTAATTACAGAGGTTTTCAGTTCTGCTGCATCATTTTGGATCCTGTCGAGTTTGCTAGTGAGACTGGTGATTTCAGTAGAAGGGTTGCAGCTGGGTGAGCCATGTTGTTCAGAAACTTGCCAGTCAGTGCTCTAATTAAGACTGAAATGTTTTTCTTGGACTGCGATGCAGGCAGGATCCCAGGCCCTTATCTCTGTCTCTATGGTGTGGTGCTGTCAGACTGAAGATTTCGGAGCTTGATAGTTTGCCTGGTATCAACAAACCAGACCAAAAGGTATAACTTTGAAGCCCAGTGAGTGTGATATCCTTTAGGCAGGTTGAATTCCTCAGAGTTGGAGTTCTGTAGGTCATAGAATCCCCCTCAGTGGTGTTCCCTCTGCAAATTATGCTGCCACTATACAAGCTGGCAAGCTCCACCCCTTTGCATTTCTGCTAAAAACTCTTTGATTCCCTTCCTTTTCATAAACCTAATTGCAATATTATACTCATTTCTTTCCCTTTCACTCAGTGTTTTAATTTGAAACAATTTTCCTGTGTTAAAGAATTTCTTTCTTATTTGTACCTTTCATTCTCTACTTACTATAGCTGGAATATTGTGTTCATCTATCTCCCACTTTCCTTTAAAGTCATGTATACCCATTTCATGCCTCATTACCTTATAGACTCTATCATCACAAACTATAAATACACATATACTAATTCAAAATATCTGCTGCATTATAGTCCACTTAAACATAGAAACCAAGAAAAAAAAGAGGTGACAGCAGAAGGGATCGTTCAGTCCATCAAGTCTGCCCGTTTCAAAGTAATGACCCCACCTCCCTACTGACTGCTGAGTGCTATAATGCCTTTGTATTTATCCCATGTATGTTTGAAACTTCTGACTGTCCTGACCCCTACCACCTACTGGGGGAGACCGTTCCATGGGTCCACCACTTTGTCCATGAAGAACTTCCTCGGTTGCTCCATATCTTCCCTCCATCAATCTTCATATTATGCCCTCTGGTTTTGTGTAATCCCTACCACTGAACAGGTCTTGTGCCTGAGTTTTGTTGATACCTTTTAGGTATTTGAAGGTCTCTATCATGTTCCCCCTATCCCTTCTCTGTTCTAGAGAATACATGTTGAGTTCCCTCAATTTATCTTTATCTTCATATGGTGTCTTGTGCAGCCCTTATGTTATTTTTGTTGCCCTACGTTGAACCCTCTCCAACCTATCTATGTCCTTTCTGAAATGTGGCCATTGTACACAGTATGCCAGTTGTGGCCTCACTAGAGATCTGTAGAGCGGGAGCAGCACCACCTTTTCCTGCATGTGATTCACCTACCTATGCAACCCAGCATCCCATTTCTCTAAGTACAAACTTTTCACACTGTTTGCTTGTTTTAGGTCATCCATAATGATCACCCATAAGTCCCTCTGCTGCTTCATGACCTCCAGTCTCGTTCCCCCATGAAGTACTCCTCACCCAGGTTACCCTTCCTCAAATGAATGGCCTTGCACTCTTCACATTGGAATTGAGAATGGCAGGTCTCGGACCACTGTTCCAGACACTTTTAGGTCAGATTTCATCCTTTGCACTCTCCCCAGGAGTGTCTACCCTGTTACTGATCTCTGTGTCATCTGTGAACAGACACACATTTCCCTCTGACCCTTCAGCTATGTCAGTAATGAAGATGTTAAATAGGATAGGGCCTAATACTGACCCATTGAGCACCCAACTGGTCACCTCCCTTTCTGCCAATAGTGTTCCATTTACTATTCCTCTGGGTTCTTCCACTTAGCCAGTTTTAATCTCAGTTTACTACTTTCAAACCAACTCTTAAGTTGGCTTGCTTGTTTAAACCTTCTGTGTGGAACGGAGTCAATGCTTTACTGAAATCAAGATAGATTATGTCCACTGCTCTGCCCTGGTCCACTATCTTGGACACTGGAGTTAAAGATGTCTATCAAATTTGTTTGGCATGATCTCCCTGTGTGAACCCATGTTGTCTAGGATCTAATGTTGCACTCTCCTCCAGACAGGACCTGATTCTTTCTTTTGATGAGTGTTTCCATAATCTTGCCCATGATCAATGTGATGCTTACTGGCCTATAGTAACTTCGGCTTCCCTACTACCACTCTTATGAAGAGGGCCACAGTGCTATTCTCCAATCCTCAGAAACAACTCCCTGTTCCAATGATAGGTTGAAGAGTTCTGCCAGGGGTTCTGCCAGCTCTTCCCCAGCTCCTTGTGTATCCTGGAGTGTATTTCATCAGGTCCATTGCTTTGTTTACCTTGAGTTTCTCTAGTTCTTCTAGGACTCTGTCCCTTGTGAATGGTCCTGAGTCCACCTCCTTACCAGAGGTACTGCTCCTGCTTAGCTTGGGTCTGCTACTGTCTCTTTCCTTGGTAGAAAATGAGCAAAAGTAGCCATTCAGTATCTCTGCTTTTTCTTGTTACCCTCTGTGGGACCCCTGTTTCCCTTGCTATTATGACTATACCCCTCCTTTCTTACTTCTCTCACTTATGTATCTAAAGAAGGCTTTCTCACCCTTCTTAACCCCATTAGCTATTTTTTCTTCTGTTGATGCTTTTGTGAGTCTTATTGTTCTCCCTGCTTCCCTTAACTTCTCCTTGTATGCATTCCTGTGTTTTTTATACTTTATTTTTATCCCACCTGCCCTTGCCCCTTTCCTTTAGGCTTGACCATTCCCAGTGATCCTCCCATGGGGTCCACCCTAGAGTGTCAGGCATACTCCTATATCCCCTTCCTTCCCTCTGAGTGCCTGCACATTGGGGTCTGCCTGTGGTAGGTGATCTGGGAGATTAGGGTCAGTCATCATCTAGGTGGCTATCGGGGTGTTTTCATGTTTTATTCCCTTTCTTAAGTTCCACTACCCCGATGACATTGGCACGCCAGGACTGGCGCCAAGGCAGATGGCGTGCTAATGCATGATTGTTCCAAGTGCCCACAAAGTCCTCCCTCCCAGTTCTGAAGAACCGCCTGTGCCCCGATGCCCGTACTTTCACAGACGCAGTGCGCCGGGTGCTCAGGGCACCCCAGGAACCTACACCTGGCGGAGGAGCATCCGTTGGAAGGCTGGTCCTCCTCCATCCCTCCAACCCCCAGCAGCCAGAGTCCATTTCCAACTCGGGTCGCTGGTGTGTGTGCAGTGCGGTGTCCCAGCACCTCAGCCCTTAACACCACCGGCCGGCCATATGCATTTCTGTTTTGATCAGTTTTAGTGCCTTTGTACCTTCTAAAAGCTTCCTTTTTTCTTAGATTTCTGTATCCACTTCCAGGAAACCCAAAGTGGTTTTCTCCTTCTTTTTGCTTTACTTACTCTTTTTATGCATTGATTTGAGGTGTTGGTTATAAAGCTGTCGATTTTTAAGTAGTTTGCCTTGTCTGATTTTTAGCCAGGAACCTGAGGGACAAATAACTAAGAACGAATGAAGTAAAAGATTGAGAAAGAAAATCTGAGTATATAATAAAAGCGAAGATGTGTTTTACATCTGGGAATACAGGTATACCAAAGCACTGGATTTTTAGTATGCTTTATGTCCTGTGAATATTTCACTTTGTATGGTGTTTGATGTTGGGTTATACTTTTATCATATGAGTTTTTGATGAAATGGTGGAAATTGGTGAAAAAGTGTCAAATTGTTTATTTTTTCAGAATTACCAATATAGAGAATTGAGATGCTGAATAAAGGAGTTTTAAATCTTTGTGAATAATGTAATGTGAGTAGCACCAGTGGATGTTTGGGATTAATTAAATTTTTTGTTGCAATCTTCAGTTGGTTTTGGACAGTATTTTGACTTTGTATATCTATTTATTTATTTAGAAAGACATCTCTTGAAAAAGCCTACATCGTAGGTGAAATGTTGAGGTGTTGGCCATATTTAAAATAAAAGACAAAATTTGGAACTGGACATGACTGTCTGCAGTAGTATCTATTCAGTGCCCCCACCCCTGCTCTGACTCATGACTATTCGACATTCACCATCTGCCAGTCAGGAATTTACATCCCTTGTACCTGGCGCCCTAGTTAGACCACAAATTCATGGTCTTGTGCATCCTCCAGGGGTCAATGTACTGGTGCAGAAAGCAGGGAAACTGTGGCAACTACACACAGTAATGGAAAATTGAGTGCAGTTGAAGCAAAGGGGATTGATGCACAGCTGAAATCAAAGTCCCATGGCACAGGGCTGAATGCATGCCCTGCCCCACCATCCGAAAATCCTGCTCTAGGACTTTAATTCTGGAGTGGTTTGTTTCCCACTTGTATTCAACTGGAACCACACCATGTAGTGGTCATTAGTTCCAAGATGACTACTGACTGTTACTTCTGAGATGTTTTAGCTATTTGTGAACAGCAGGTCAAGGACCGCTTCCTCTAGTGAGTTCCTTGACTAGCTGCCTTAATCCTGATCCCACTAGAGCATCAGGAAAGCTTTTGCTCTTTGATGAGCTTGTTGAGTGGGAACTCCAGTTAATGTCTGGCAAGTTGAAGTCTCCCATTAGTATTACTTTTCCCATGTCTGTCATCTTGTGCATGGATTCTATGAGCTCATTGTCACCTTCCAGTCCCTGCGTTGGAGGTCTGTAGATTACACCGACCCTAGTCGCCACATCGGGCCATGTCTCAAGTATGATCCAGAGTGCCTCAGACTCATTCTGACTATTTTGTATCATTGTGGGATTGATTCCCTCCCTCACATACAATGCCAGTCCTCCCCCATTTTACCCACCCTGTCCTTCCAGCAGAGGTTGAAACCTGGGATAGTTGTTTCCCAGTTGTGGTGTTCATAGTATCAAGTCTCAGTGATTGCAGCCCAGTCTAGAGTTGCCTCCACAATGATTGCTGAGAGATCTGCTACCTTGTTGGTAAGGCTCCAGTGTTAGTGAACATAGCCTTCCATACCTTTGTATCTTGTTTTTATTGCTTGGCTTTCTGTTTGATACTGTGTTTTCTGTCCCATTTGCCCCGACCTTTGTTGCATTTTCCTTGGTTTACTTGTTTTTGTCCTTAAGGATCATATTTGTTTCTTTGGGGGAGTGGTAACAGGACCCTGTGGTGCTGTCTCCATCTCCCCATAATCTAGTTTAAACACCCAACGAAGACATCCAGTTTTTGCCCTAGGGCACTTATGTCTTTGTTTGTTAGATGCAGTCCATCATGCCTAAGTAGTCTCCTGTCCCAAAAGTTTTGCCAGTCTCCTATATAATGATGCCCCTTCTCAAGACACTTTCCTTTAAGCCAATTATTAAGTTCCTTGATTTCTGTCTCCCTGATTTTATGCCTTCCACCTCCTTTCCCCACACTGGGAGAACTTCCAAAAATGTTATGATGGATGCTGTGGAGATTAACAGTTCACCTAATTGTGATATATGTTCTTGGCTTCATCCACCTTTTGGTGCACAGATTGTTTGTATCCATGTGGACAAACATGCTTGCACAGTCCCCTTCGGTTTGTGCAATCTAGGTGATGCAGTCAGTGTCCCTTCTTGTGGAAGTTTGGGAAGGCACCTGATCACCACCTTAGTATCTCCGTCCTGACAAAGCTACACTTGACTCCCCCATATGGAGTCGCCTATGATCATTCTACTTTTGCCCCCTGAAGCTAGGTGTTTTGGAGTTTTTCTCCTTGTTGTTTTCTTTGGGCAATCAGACTGGCTTGTTTCTTCCAGAAACAATCAGCCCTATTTCTGTCTTGGATAGGCATCATTCTGAAAGCTCCTGTCGCCGGAAGAAAGGACTGTGCCCAACACTCCTAATGACACCTGTTGCCGCAGCGAGGAGGCAGAGAAGTTGCAAGGAGGGAGAGGGATGCTAGTCTGTCTACCCCACATTTGCTTTCTAGATGCTGCAGAAGTAAACAGAGTCCTTCCTGTGGCTAGCAGTAGAAGCCTTCCCGAGTTCCTCCTGCCTTCGTTGAGTGGTTGAATGGACCATGGTCAATTGAGTGAGTTGTGGGATATTTATATCCCTTTTCACAGTTGAAAAAGGTGCCTTTTCCTAACCGCTCTTTGATTTTTCCTGCCAGGTGTGATGTCACACCCTGCCTATTTACTGCTGTGCGAGTTACTGCAGGAGTAAGGCAAAATAGCATACTTAGGCACAAAGTGTATTAGGTATTTTAGGATTTTACTCCATGAACGAGCCTCAATTTTGCACAACAAAGCTAGCCAGCAATATTTCCAACAGTATCCCCATCACACCAGCAGTATCCTGTAGCACAATTTTAGGTTACACAGTGTCTACTATGGTAAAACACTTTAGTTCAACAAGGTGCTAAATTAATAAAGTTTGTCAGCAATGTTTCCAGCAGTATCTGGAATCACAGTAGATATGCTACCCCTCGTCTTGGGTTAGGGAGAAAGATAAAACAATTTGTTAATGTATCAGCAATAATACCAGTAGTAACCCCTCTCACAGTATGACCTCCACACAAGTTGCAGTATGTTTCTACAAGTTATAACACCCACAGAATGCTCCCTTGTAACAATACGTTCCTGCCAAACCGCACCCTGTAATAATAGTTGTAAGGAGAACACTTACAGTAGTTAGAGACCATACCTTTTTAAACTGTAGTTGAGTATAGCATTCTAGCAGATCCCCACCAGATGATCACTTCCAGAACACAGGTCACAAGTCTGGTGTGGGAGCTCTGAGCTCTGAATTGCATGCAAGGGATACTGGATGACGATTGAGGTGGTAGGAGTGGCTAGTCCTTCTTTTCTCCAAGAAACAATCAGCCCTTTTTCTGGCTTGGATCGGCAGCACTCTGAAAGCTCCTGCTGCGGAAGAAAAGACTTCACGTGACACTCCTAATGGCACCTGTCGCCACAGCGAGGAGGCAGAGAAGTTGTGAGGAGGCAGAGGATGCTAGTCTGCCTACCCCACGTTTGCTCTCTAGATGTGACGAATGGTAACAGCATCCCTTCCTGTGGCTAGCAGTGGTAACCTTCCTGAGTTCCTCCTGCCTTGTGCTTTGAACTTCAAAACAAAAACAACCAAATACAGTAACTAAACATAGGGTGAAGGAAGTAAAACCTTCTTAATAAAAAGTAAAACCAAACAAAACAAATATGTAAGGTATAAGGTATAAAACAAAAATTATACATAGGCTTGATTCCCCACAGCTTCTACTGTATGATAAACCAAACACATAATAATAAATGGTATACCAATATATATATATACTAATTAAGCAATAAGGCACAACAGGGGTGTAGGTTATTGGCAATTCTTGTGTGGTGTGTGTCGAGGGCACAGCCGAGTGACTTAACCACACAAGAAGTGGGTAATCACCCAATAACTCACACCCTGGAGTGCTCTTATTGCAATTATATAATGGACCCACATGTAAAATAAATTTAAAATGTGTTTAATTGTGTTTTTTATGAATGCCATTCCTCAGCTGTGGGTTATGCAGGATTTACCTAACGGTCATGTGACATGTTTTGACCAATGAGGTTACAGGATTTTCACACACCATTGTATAAGCTAAACTAACATACAGTTACCACTTCTCTCAACCCTAATTCCTGGTCTCAGTCTTCTCTAACCCTGGCATAGTACTCAGCAGGAGAATACAGTGAGAGGATTGAAGCTGCTGTGTAGAAGATGCTGCCACCCCTGCTTCTTCACTCATTACGGGCCCAGACACATCAGCAAAGTAGCACTTTGGATAAGTGATTTGGTTGTACAGAATACCAGCACTTACACCCCCATCTGGTTTATTTATTGGAATTGTGGATAACACCTTTCAGCTAAAAGCTTGTTTACAAAGGTCCTACATTGTAAGGCAAAAGACAAGGTACATAGACATTACAAAACAGATAGGGGTATATGCAGCAGACAAGTACATTATGGTACATACAGATATAGATTCAAGCAAGTACAGTTAAAATACATCAGGTAGGAGAGGTCAGATTTATTGCAACAGTACTAAGAGCATACCTAAGGTGGGCAAGCAATTTATAGTGGTAGCTGAGCTTTATATACATATGAAGAAGCCAGCAGAGGAAGGCCATTTGGTCTATCAAGTCTGCTCTTATTGCAGGGTCCACAGCTTGAGCTAATATCCCTGCCGTCCCTCCCCACTCCTCCCATCCTCCCTACCCATGATTCTAAACTTCCCCATGCCTATCCCAGCCTCTCTTAGAGCTGCCCACTGTCTTCAATGAGATGACCTCTTCCAGCAGAGCATTCCAAGTGTCCACCACCTTCTCTATGAAGAAGTGCTTCCTGACCTCCCTCCTAAACCTCCCACCTCCAGCTTAAGACCATGCCCTCTTGTGATATGGTTGCCACTCAGCTTAAAGAGACTCTCCTTATCAACCTTATTTATCCCTTTCAAGTACTTGAATGTCCCAATCATGTCCCCTCTCTCTCTCTGTCTTGCAGGGAGTACATGTTCAGTGCCCTCAGCCTCTCCTCGTATGCCTTGCCCTGCTGACCGGCTATCATCTTTAGCCCTCCTCTGTACCTTTTCCAGCAGGTTAATGTCCTTTTTGAGGTGTGGGCACCAGTACTGAGCTCCATGCTCTAGATGTGGCCTTACCAGTGGCCTGTACAAGGGCAGTATAACCTCTCTCTCCTACTAATAATCCCCCAGTTATGCATCCCAGCATCTTGTTTTACATTTGCTGCTGCTTTCTTGCACTGCATGGAGTGCTTCAGGTCACTAGTGATCATCAATCCCAGGTCCTTCTCCTCCTCTGACACAGATACTCGAGTCCACCCATGTAATACTCTGTCCTGGGATTCTTGGCTCCAATATGCATAACTGCATTTCTTAGCATTGAAGCCAAGTTGCCTGATCCTGGACCACCTCCACAGCTTTTCCAGATCTTCCTGTAGGTCACTTATCCCTTCAACTGTGTCCACTCTCCCACAGAGCTTGGTGTCATCTGTGAATAGGCACATTTTGCCTTTAATGCCATCTCCAATGTCACTGATGAAGACATTGAACAACACCAGCGCAGCACAGAGCCCTGTGGGACCCACACTGGTTACCTCTCTGGAGCCAGATAACTCTCCGCCCACCACCACCTTCTGGGTTCTGTCCTTCAGCCAGTTTCCACCCATCTGACCATCATTTCCCCAACTCCAAGATTCACCAACTTCCTGATCAACCTTTGTGGGGCACAGAGTCAAAGGCCTTGCTGAAATCAAGATAGAGGATGTCTGCCACTTGGCCCCTGTCTACTGTCTTAGTGACACAGTCAAAGAGCGTGCAGGTAAGTTATGGACGGTCAGAGTGGTGGTGACCAAGGAGGGAGGACAGAATAGATGAGAGCAGGGTGAGGGTGGGGGCAGAGACAAAGGGGTGACAGAATAAGGGGGTTGAGTAGTTAAAGGGGTGGGATTGGATACAAATCAACCCAGGAGACTCGTAAGTAGGTGATAGGGCAGGAGCTGGCTGATGGGTGGGGAGGAGGGATAAGGAAGGGTTTTAAAGTGGGAGGTGAGGGTGAGGTGAAAGGTGAAACTGTGGGGGTGAAAATTGGGGATTAATATTTGTTAAGAGAAAGCAGGAAGGCAGGGGGATAAAGAGGAACTGGGGGTAAGTGCTCAGTGGGGTCACACCAGGCAGAGAAGGAAGGAAGTAGGGTGGGACTGGTGCTATGCAGGACAGATAAGCTATCAACAACAGTAGGATTATGCACAGGTGATGCAGTCTGAGTTACTAAGAAATTAGAAATTGAAAGGGCCCTAGCGAATAAGTCACATAGCTCCCTACCTTCCATTTTGTATCTGTTTCCTCTCATCTTCCACGGCCCTGGAGAATATATTAAATAATCTTCATTTCCAGATCGGTCGCCATACTGTCCCAGTCTCCTTTGGCCCCAGCTGAAAAATTGTACCCATGCTACCTTTGTCCAAGGTGATGACCTAGTCTCCTTTCCCACCCTCCAACTCCAGTTTCAGCTTGGCAATAAGGACATATTCAAATTCTTGAAGATGAAAATGCTATACTTTCCTTTTGGGACCCAAGCCCTGGACCCCCCACCTCAGGAGGACTTACCCTCTGTACTTCAGGTGGATAATCAGCCACACACCATTTCCAGAGTTTATAAACACCTATAAACCCTAGATCCCTCTCCCCTCTGGAATTTGCTATTATTGTGTACAGGTACTGTCTCTCCCAGCAGAGGTTACCTTCTGGAGGAAAGCCTGGAGTGCTATAAATAAATTCATTAAACAAGATAGATTCCACTTGATCCAGTTTAACAGTATGCATAAGCTCAACTACACTCCTATTAAACTACACAAAATAGGCAAACTTATATCCCTCCTATGTTCCCTCTGTGAAGATGCTCCTGGGTCACTATACCAGTTGCTCTGGAATTGCCCAAAGTCCCAACTTTTCTGGAACTCCATAAACAGGCCCTAGATCCTCTTTTGGGTCTGGAGCCATTATTCACCCCAGAGTGCTGCCTTTAACCTTGTGACCTCCTGGAACGCACCGGAATCAGGAAAGCTCACCTTGCCCTGGTGGCTGCCAAGTCAAAATGAGTAATGTTAAGGCACTGAAAGAGGATTCTTCCTCTGAATTAGAATAGTATCGAGAAACCCTGTTATCAATTCAGCTGGAGAAGAATATAACCAATATGCAACATAAACTCCCTTCTTTCAGTCTACATGGGGAGCCATTTTGACCCTGCTCTCTCTTTGGAGGCCATAAGCTGATGGCCCTAGTTTTACTAGACCCCTACAACTCCCCTTTTTGTTTCTTTGTCTGATGCACAGACTTTTGGGAGGGGGTTTGAGGGTGGGGCTTGTGATTTGTTTTTGTCTTTTGTTTTCTGTGTCTGTTTTGTTTTATTGATTGTCTTTGCAGCTCCCTGTTGTACCTTTGTAGTACCCTGTAATGTTTGCTGCATAAAACCCAATAAAGTATATTGAATTAAAAAGAAGACACTGTCACATCCTAGGGGCTTTTGTTTAAATAGCTCAAATAAGCCCACCCTCAGCCACCCTGCCACCACAGCTGATTGTTGGATAGCTGCCACAAGAGGCAAAATTCAAAGCCCCAGGTGTAAGGAGTAATGAGGGACAGTTGCTGGGCTCCAGCAGTGGTGTAACTTCTAGAACTGGACACAATACTCCAGGTGGGTCCTCATCAGTGAGCGATACAACAGCAGCACCACCTACCTATTCCTGCTAGAAATTCCTCTACCAGTGTACCCAACAATCCTTCTAGCCTTTCTCACTGCTTTGCCATGTTGCCCAGCTACCTTAAAGTAATCAGATATGATCACTAGGTCTATTTCTTGTTTGATGACTGTAAGCTCCACTCCCCCATCATATACTCAGCCCTGGGTTCCACAGCCCTAAGTGCATGTCCTTGCACTTTTGGAATTGAAACCCAGCTGCCACCCCTAAACCATTCTTCTAGTTACCACAGACCCCTTTGCATTCTCTACACCCCTTCCTGAGTATCAACTGTGTTGCAGATTTTGGTATCATCCACAAAGAGACACACCTTTCTGTCAAGGTTCGATGTAATGCCACTTATGAAGTCATTGAAGTGGACCGTACCAGCACTGAACCCTGTGGCACCCCACTAGTCACTCTCCTATTGTCTGAATAACTACCATTTACCTCCACCCTTTTTCCTTCTATCCCTTAACCACTTTAATACTCAGCTTATCACCTTCTCCCCACCCCCAGGCTGCTTAGTTTCTTGACTAGCCTCCAGTGTTGAAAGGCTTACTGAAGTCCAGATAGACCATGTCCACTGCTTAATCTTGATCCACCTCCCCTGGCAACCCAGTCAAAGAAATCTACTTGATTAGTTTAACATGTCCTCCACTCTGTGAAACCATGCTGTCGGTGGTCCACCAGAACTTTTGCCTCATGGTGCTCTATGAGACCCACCTTCAGTAGTGTCTCCATTAACATCCACACCACTGATGTGAGACTGACTGACCTGTAGTTGCTAGCATCCTCTCTACTGCTGCATTTATGTAGAGGGACCACATCATCCCTCTTCCAGTCCTCTGGAACTTCCCTGTCTCCCATGATGTGCTAAAAGTGCTGCTAGAGTAGGTCCAGAACCATGCTCAGTTCCTTTAGGACCCTTAGATGACTCCTTGTTGCCCCATCACCTTATTCTCCTTTAAGCCCTACAATCCCTTGTGGATCCTCTCCCCGAGAATGGACTTGTGTTCTCTCCCCTTCCCCATTGCTTACTGCAGCATGCTGGTTCATCCTCCTTATACCGTGAAGACTGAGCAGAAGAAATTGTTTAGTATTTCTACTTTCTCTTGATCTTCCTCTGTGCATCCCCTTTCCTTATTCTCACTATCCCTCCCCTTGTCTTTCTCTTCTTCCCCACATAGCTGACGAAGGTCTTGTCCCCATTTTGACCTCCTTAGCTAGCCTTTCCTTTGCTGGTGCTCTACCTGCCCTCACCCTCTTTCTTGCCTCTCTTTGTTTTGCCAGACACATCTCCATGTCTTCATCCTTCTGGGTCTCTTTCTACTTTCTATATAATAGAATTATAGTACTATAATATATTCATTGCAAAAACGTTGTTAATGGACCAGTTAGGGTTAAAGTGACAAAGCATGGAAATGTGGTATTAGAGTTTCCAACCCTAACACTCCACTCCACCTTGCAGGCAGGAACAGAAACAAACATTATGGTTTGACCTCTCAGCATCCACAGTGTTCTTAGCTTGTACCTTCACATTTGAGGATGTGTCCTCATTGTGCCTCATTCTGAGTGTCCATGTCCCTCATATCAGTGACAAAAGTTGAGAGGTATGCACACTATGCTAATGCAAAGTAACACAGAAAAGTGTGCTCTGCATTAAAATAATCATTGGAGAGCAGTAAAATCAGAAGTCCAAAGACTATTGGTCCTGTGACACAGTCTATCATAGCAAGGGTGGATGTACCTTGAAACAAGAAAAACACAGTATTCACAACAGGCAGGATGTCCTGAGATGAAACCTTTATAATCATGTCAGGCTGAAAGACAAGTCAAGGGTTCCTTGCAAAGATTGGGAATAGCTCACAAACATCCTTTTTGATCCCCATGGACTGGGCTTTTGGGCTGATGGAGTCCGGGGTGTCGAGTAGGCATATGCACTGTACGCAACAGAGTACAGTAAATAAAAACAGGCAGGAGCACACACATCAGACAGGGCAACAAAAGAGGAAAGCAAGGACATTCTGAGTCACATTGTGTTTGAGTCATGCTGAACCCTTTTGCCTTTGTTGTTTGCTTAAAGCACTGATGCCACCAGCCAAATAGTCAAACAAGAACAACTTACCAGGCAGGCAGAAAAGCAAAGGAAGGGGGATTATAGGAGGAAACTGATTACTTAAACTCAGACATGGCTAGTAGAAGAGGGGGCCACAAGGTGGTGTGGTGTGTAGCGCATATTTTGGCTTATGTTTACATAACGGGGCAACAGTGCATCAGTTTTGAGTACAAGTTTGAAATTCCTGGCTACACCCCTGGATGGAGTCACCCTCTGGAACACTGGTGTGGGGATCCTCATCAAGCTGGCACTTGGGAATGCTGTGGTAAGGCTACTTCAATCCCTCTGGAATTTAGGTTCATGATGGCATCTGTGAAGAATGGGTATAACACTGCTCCTTACGACACAAAACACCAGCCACCATTTTAGTTATTTAGTACAAAGTGCTGCGAGGACTTGACCATGTGCTTTACGTTGCTCCATGTTGTTGGGGAATAATCATGATCAGCATAAACTCATACTCCTTTATAGAAATCCTCCCTAATTTTCAAATGACCAAGAAGTACCCTCTGCTTGGTGGAGAAACTCAAACTGCAGTTCTATAGATAAAGGTCTCTGCTGGTTGTTCATGGGGTGGGGGATAAGATCCAGTATGCCCTTTCAATGCAAAATTGAAGTCAGATGAGATTTCCCAGTGGGTGCAAAGAAGGTTTCAAGAAAAGCCATCATATCACCCTATTCTGTCTTCTCTCTAATGACATACAGTTTACAATTTTTACATCAAGATCTCTCCTCTGACTTATCACATTTAGCCTCCAAGGTTTCAAGTTTGTGCAGTGTTTCAACCAGAATGTGGTCTGTGTGGTCAACACTGTGATCAAGGCCGAGAATGCATGTTCATTGTCACAGGTCATTTGTTTAAGGCATCCACTTTAGCATGTAATTTATTAAAGTCTGTTTTAGACTATGACTTGAAGGCTCAAGTTCATCCAGAACTACATCGATTTTCTGCACTTTGCCTAAGAAGCTGAAGTGGAGCATTTCATTCTGGGACAGGACACCGTATAGCACAGAGAAAGACCTCACTCACCAAGTCATCTGTGTTCCATCTGGCAGCATCCATCAAGGAGGGATTTAGTGGAAGCTGCAATAATTTCCCATTCACAGTGTGCAGCCCTGGATATAGAGATGTTCAGGTAGTTTTCAGAATGGCGTAGTTTTAGAGCTGTTTGTTAAAGGGAGAGCAGAACTCAGAATTAGCATTGCATCCTGGATAGTGACATCATGGGAAGTCCTCCAAGCATTCCTATTTTCCACAAATGCATTGGATATCCCATGTCTTTTTTTATGGCAATCATTCCACAAATAGATAATTAGACTGGTACCTTTAGACAGATTATAATTTTTTTTTGTTTGCAGAAAGCAAACATTTAAGCAACACAAACAGAAAACAAACAAACAAAAAAACAACAACAGACTACTTAATGGCTATGGTATTCCAGGAGCAGTCAACAACCCCAAAAGGCAAACCTGGCACTTTAAAGGGATAGCTATCCAGGATACAGGGAGAAGAGGGGGATGGGTGATTATGGGGTAGATCATATCTTCCCATCCTCAAGGGTACCACAGGTCAGAGATACATAGAAAATAGGACAGGTAAGCCTCCTAAATGTGATATAAGAAAGTGGCATGTCCTTAGCCTCATAAGACATCATCACAAGGATGGCCAGGTCATTCACTGCAAATTGCTATTCATGCAGGCTGGTATGTTCTGCATTCTCCACTTAAGGAGAAACAGTCTCTTGGCCACCAGACTGACTGCTGCTAGCCAGGTTATCAAAGTATATGATCAGTGTTTGCTGGGGAGTAGACACAGCAGCAGAAGTTATAGAGAGAGGGGTCAGGATAGCCCAACCACTGTGGAACACTATCACTGTATCATGTATAGCCATCCAGAAGATCAGTAATGCAGGGCAAGACCACAATATGTGGTGAAGGTCATAAACTACCTGTCCACAATTCCAGCAGTAGTCATTATTTAAAAGATCAAGATTTTAAGTTTTCATGTGGTCTGGTAGAAGTGGTATAATACTGTGCTCTGAATAAAGAGGCTATATGTATATTAACACAGGCCACACAGGCTACAGACCTGCACTTCCCAAGACTGACCATATACAGTATCTGTAGATTTAGAGCTCTCCCCAAGGATATAAATGGAGCACTCTCCAGCATAAGTGCAATTTAGACCAATAAATGAACTAGGCTGAGAGTACAAAATGCTTTCTAATGTGTTCACTGCAATGCAATATGCTATGAAGTACTGATATTCATGCAAACGATTACAAGGCAAAGTCATGTATGTCCCAAAAACTGTATCAAAAAGCACATCAATACTCAGTCCATTTAAAATCAGTTTATAACTGCAAAATTGAAGAATCTCAAAAGGTCCAAATGCACAATTCATAGATAAAGAGAAATTCAAATATCAAATATTAGTGGGAATCCAGCAGACATGCTGCCTTGATGCATTGTTTCACAAGAGCTTTCTCTAGGGTCTCAGTAGCTTCACCTGGTAACTTTGCCTGTCTCTTCACCTTTAAGGAGCATTTTGGTGAAGTGCTACAAAGTGCCTGAACTGTGACTATAACTCTGTGATCTCTATACAGGAGTTTGGGGGTCTTTCTGTTCTGATGTCCCCTGCACCATTTAGTTAAGGCCTATTCTGTCATTGGGGAAAGTGATGAGGTAGGTGGATATCAGTAGTGTTTGACCAGAAGGCCCAATCTAGAGTGAGAGTTTCATGAAGGGATCCATCATCACAGGCCATATGCTAGGCCTGGGGTCTGATGATGTCTGAGTGGTGTCACCCTGGTAGTGTAGCATGAAGGCCTCCATCACCTCTGAGGAGTGTAGGTCATGCATCACTTCACTGTGAGTAACCATGAGCTAGACTAGATAGTGCAGGGAGAATCTGATCCCTAGCTGATGCACTTGATTGTGGGCTGAGGCAAAGGTATATGGTGCTGAGACAGTTTCACCAAAAATCCTGGTGAAAACTGATCAAGTAGCCCCACTGCAGCAGGTGGGTCTCTCTCTCATCAGGAAGTCTTTTTCTTCTATATAGGTGTCTATGTCCCTTGCTACAGGGTCCCATTCAGCACTCAACTGACCCCTCAGTCGTGACACCCTAGATCACCAAGGGTTTTCTGTACTAGTAAAATTAAAGGATTTGACTCCAGTGAGGTGAAGGTGAAGGTGACCAGCAAAGTGCCTCATGGTTGGTGCTGGGATTGGCATTGTTTAACATTTATGTTAGTGGCCTGCAGATGATGGGCGAGGATTGGACTTCCAAGTTCATGGATAATGCAGAAACTGGTTACATTGTGGAAAAACAAAGAGATAGTAGCAGAGCTTCAGGAGGAAACAGATGGACTATACTCATGGTTTATTACTAACAAGATGAGATTTGGTCAGGAAAAGTGTGTGGTCTTGCATTTTGTTACTAATAACTAAAGATTTAAATACAGCATGGGACAAGTTGAACTGAGGGAATCTTGTAGTAAGATGGACCTCAGGGTTTGGGTGACAATCTGAAACACTCAGGTCAGTGTGATAAGGCTGTCACAAAATGTAAAAATTATATCCTGTATTTGAAAAAATGTTACCATTAAGGATGAGGAGGTGATTGTCCCGATTTATTGAGCATTGCTGAGATCCCACATTAAGTACTGTGTGCAGATTTGGCCACCTTAAACCAGAAATTACATATTAGGAGTTGATGGGATTCAAAGATCCAGAAGCAAATGGTTTGATACCTGTTATTGGACCAACTATTTGTAATTATTTATCTATTTGTTAGTCCAATGAAAGGTATCAAACCATTTGCTTCTGATTTGTTCTTACACGGACCATTACTGCAACTAATCTATTTCTGTATGGGATTCAAAAGAGAATTATTAAGATGATAAAGAGTTAAAAAAGTGAAGGTGAAGGTGACCAGCAAAGTGCCTCATGGTTGGTGCTGGGATTGGCATTGTTTAACATTTATGTTAGTGGCCTGCAGATGATGGGCGAGGATTGGACTTCCAAGTTCATGGATAATGCAGAAACTGGTTACATTGTGGAAAAACAAAGAGATAGTAGCAGAGCTTCAGGAGGAATCAGATAGACTATACTCATGGTTTATTACTAACAAGATGAGATTTGGTCAGGAAAAGTGTGTGGTCTTGCATTTTGTTACTAATAACTAAAGATTTAAATACAGCATGGGACAAGTTGAACTGAGGGAATCTTGTAGTAAGATGGACCTCAGGGTTTGGGTGACAATCTGAAACACTCGAGTCAGTGTGATAAGGCTGTCACAAAATGTAAAAGAATTATATCCTGTATTTGAAAAAATGTTACCATTAAGGATGAGGAGGTGATTGTCCCGATTTATTGAGCATTGCTGAGATCCCACATTAAGTACTGTGTGCAGATTTGGCCACCTTAAACCAGAAATTACATATTAGGAGTTGATGGGATTCAAAAGATCCAGAAGCAAATGGTTTGATACCTGTTATTGGACCAACTATTTGTAATTATTTATCTATTTGTTAGTCAATGAAAGGTATCAAACCATTTGCTTCTGGATTTGTTCTTACACGGACCATTACTGCAACTAATCTATTTCTGTATGGGATTCAAAAGAGAATTATTAAGATGATAAAGAGTTAAAAAAAGTTTAATGGTCAACTTTGTTGTGGTTAGCAATCAGTTATTACATTATAAATAGAGAAAAAAGAGATACACAGATACACAAGTATAAAATTGCAACATTATTTTATTTATTTATTTAACATTTAGAATTACAACCTTTGAGTCATGACTCCTTTACAAAAGCTCCACATCAGGGCAAACAGACAATAACAACAATAGCTAAATAATAGTGTACATAGGTGATTACATGAAGACAGAAGACATAATTCCATGGATTGGTAGTTACATTTTGGGATTGCTATTGCAGCCCAGGTCAGTTATACAGTGCACCATTTAAGAACGTGAGTACTATCCTGAAGTGTGGTTCACTTTGCAATCAAAGGACCTTATCTCAGGTTGGATGGACAACCCAGCATCTAAGAGGCGTAATGTGTTCAGGTGCAGCAACAGGTCTCGGTTGCAACAGGTGCATCTTGATGCTGGGTTTGAACTGTCTAATGCTTGGGGCATGTGCTATGGATGGGGGAGTTCATTGAGCCAGGTGGGTGCCCGATAAGCAAAAGACCTTTGGCCTAGCATTGTCCTTCTTAGGGGACTAAGGTATGTGTATTGCTGGGTGTCTTGGGCGATCCTGTGAGTGTTTAGTTTTATTAGTGGGTCTAGTCCAATGGGTGTAAAACCCATTTGGATTTTTGGCCTGGAGGCAGGTGTGGTATTTTAACCTGCCTGAGAAAGTCAGCCAGTTAGCTTTTTGTAGAGATCGCAGGTATGGGTTAGCTTGTCACTATCTGAAACCAGCCGGCTAGCTTTGTTAAGGCCAGATTAATTTGTTTTAGTGCTGTGGGGTCAGCTGCTCCATAAATTGTTATTCCATAGTCTACCAGAGATAGGACCGCTGCTTACTGCCAGCCGTAGGGCATGGGGTGGGAGGCATTGTCTGTGCCTGAAAAGGGTCCCTAATCTGGCATTTACTGAGGCTGAGAGTTGGTCTATGTGCATGTGATAGGTCAGTGATGAGTCTAGTGTGATGCCCAAATATTTGAATTGTGTTATTTGATCAATAATGGTGCCCTGGTGGTTGCTTATGTTTAGTTGGGAGCCATAGTAAGGGATTTGTCTATGCGTAAAGATCAAGTATTTTGTTTTGCTGAGATTTAGTACCAACCTTTGTTTCATGAACCAGTGTTCTATTTCCTGGAAATTAGTCTGGAGAGTTTGCTGAAGAGCATTCAGGGTGGAGTCTTTCCAAAAGATTACTGCATCATCTGCATATAGTAGGAGCTTACAGTTGCAGGTGCTAGGGATGGCATTCAGGAATAGGGTGAATAGGAGCAGGCCTAGAATTGATCCTTGAGGCCCGATTTAACTCGAGTTTGAGGATAGAGTGGAATTTATTTTACTTCTTGTGTCCGGTCTCGAGGTGGTTCTTGAACCAGAGTAGGCCTCTGGGCCTAGGTTGAGTGAGGAGTTGGTGTAAAAGTAAATCATGATTAACTGCGTCAAAAGCTTTTAGTCAGCTCTATGAAAATTGCTCCTGCTAGGTCGCCCGCATCGAGAGCTTCATGTATATATAGACGTCAGCGAGAGGAGAGCCGTGGTGGTGCTATGACCTGCTCTGAAGCCATGTTGTTCTTGGCAGAGTAGGAGTGATTTGTCAGGTATTCAGTGAGTTGGTCTGAAACTATTCTTTCGAGGGCTTTTGAGGATTATACAAAACACAGCTTGCAACATGCAGAATAAGTATTCATTTTCATCTTTAAAGTGCTTTATTAATTACATTTTCCCTGGGCCTAAAAACAGTTTGTATAAAGACAGAAATTCCATAAGGTTCAACTGTAACAAGTTCATGCCGACGTTAAGCTATATCCCTGTAGATTGAGTATACTTTTCTTTATCTTAACAACTGACAAAAAATTATGATGCCATCAAAGCATCTGCAACACTTCTTGGGTTTAGTAATATGAATACAGGTTCATAATCCGTTTTTCATAACAGCTCAGAAAGTTTGTAAGCAAACTATTTCTAGGACTAGAGTATTGAGGACAAAACTTAATTATATGGTTTAAAGATTCACTTTGGCCCAGTGAGCATCTACATTGAATAGATGTACCAATAGGGCCCTTATTAATAGAGACCTTTATTGAAATACACATATCTGGAATTTATCAATTCCACTCGAGGCCCAGGTAATTAGTTTTCTGTCCGAGAATGATAAAGGAGTCTTCAAGGCAGTAATCATTTTATTATCTCTAAACCATTCAGTAAGCCTTAATCCTCTAACTTTTAACATTTCTTGTTGTTTTATATAATCAAATAATTTATATTTTATCAATTTTTAAAGGGACGTAGAGATATTTATGTTTTTTTTGTAACTACTCAGTAAAGTCGTCATATTCAATCGAGCCATATGCATCTCTAAGGCCTTCAACCAGTTAGAAGTGTGTCCTTCCTTAGACCATTCAATTTTTCTTTCATACATGTATGGGGCAGAGTGTTATATTTATTATTTATTAATCTTAACCGTTACACCAGTAATTTTAAGATGGCTATAGTACTAGCTGGGATTTTCCTAATTCAGATCTAGCTATCACATTAGATGTAGAATTATGGACTCCTAAAAGGCTTTATAATAATATGAAGAGCTTTATCAGTTTATTTTGTTATATCAAGCCCCAAACTTCAGCACAATATGTTGTCACTGAATTAATCTTTGCATCACCTGCAGTAAGAGTGGGGAGAATGGTATTTCCCCATACATCATATTAAATTTTAGCAGACCTTTGGCAATCACTTTGCTTTTAAATAATGTTCTTTTGATGGGAAGCCAAGATAAATGTATTAGTCAATTTGACCCCTGGGTATTAATAATTATCCACAATTTCAATTTTACTATTACTGAGAATGAATTTAAGTTTAGTGTTTCTCCTCCCAGAATAATTAAACATCATTCTATTAGTTTTGTTCAGGTTTACGGAGAGTTCCAAATTCACACATTTTGTTGGAAAATATCCATTTTTAAGGGGAACCATTTATTTGGGTGAATCAATTTTTTTATTTTGAAAATGAGTAACTCATTTACATATATATTAATGTATATTAAAAGTAATGGTCAAGTGAACAACCTTGTTTGACCCTTTCTAGGTCATAAAATATTCTGATGAGTTACCCTTATTGTCATATCTGACTGAAGAAACTGTACCAGAATGGAGGAGATAAATCATTATTAATAATGTATTGTTCAGTTTTAAAGAGTAAAAATTAATCATAGTTTATGTCTATTTAGAGAGTCAAAGGCAGAGGAGAAATCAATAAAATTGCATAAAGATAACATTTTCTCCATTTGACATACTTCTCAATTAAATGTGCGAATACAAATAAATTGTCATTTATAGAAAAGCCCTATGAAAACCAGCCTGAGATGGAGAAATAATAGAATTAATCTCAACCCATTCAATTAATCTATCCAGTAATAATCAGGAGAATATTTAGTAAATTATGTTAAACAGACTTATTGGCGGTAATTAAAAGGCTCATAGACTGAGCCTTTTTTATGATGGTACAATGATAGTTTTAACCCAGAATATAGGGACATATTTATGTTCTAAACATAAATTAAAGTGATAAGTCAGCAAGGGTATCAAAATGACTTATATTCTTTATACACTTCAACTGGAATACCGTCCCTCACCCACGCTCTATTATTTTTACGATTTAAAATGGCCTGCTCGACTTCTAACTCATTAAAAGTAATAGAGTTGCATGTGGATGACCATAACCCCTTACAAATTGACAGTCCATATTATCTGTTCCAGAAAAAATTTGCTTAAAATCATAATCCAGATATTCTCGGGATATAAGTTGATAGTGTAGGTTTATATTCCTTAACACCTTGTGCTATAACGTCCAAATTGAATGCATATAATTTTTGAATCACATGATACATTTCTGTCCACAATTGTTGTTGGTACAATTTTTTTTTGCTTTAACCATTTGTTATAGTGTTTCCTCATTTATTTAAACACTGAAATTTGATTTAGTAAGTCTTATTTTGATCCATTTAATAAGTTTATTAAGCTTAGCTTTTACTTTCTGGCATTCATTAGCAAGCCAGTTTTGATTAACTTAGTTGTTACATGTAGTATCACTGTAAATAACTACTCTAATGTCTTGATTTAATTGACTTAACCTATTATAGATTTTATCCGGGACTCAGACTCTATACAAAGTGATTCAAAGTCAGATATAGCATTTTGGATAATTTCACCCAATTGCTTATTTGTTATTTTATCTCTCCTCAATACCTTTTACCAACCTGACATAAATCCTCTATAGGACTGAGACCTACCCTTTCTTGTGAGGCATCATTTAGAAGGATCATCAAACAAATTAGTGTGTGGTCACTTTCTGGCCTCAATACAGTATTCATATGTACAATTGATTTTACCAGTTCTAAATCGCTCAGGGCATCATCAATTGTGCTTTGTCCACAAGAAGAAAAATAAGTAGTTTTCCCTCTAGATCACCAGTAATCCTATCGTTTAATAGGAAGAGCTCATTTCTTCTATAAATTTAATAAAATCTTTACTCCTCAGAGCTTGACTTTTCTAGGGACAATTACTTCAGTCATAACCATTTCAAATATAGAATTTCTCTGTTCATATCTGTAAAGCAATTCTGGCATTAAAATCTCCTCGACCAGTAGATGATTAACTGAGAATCTAACAAGAATCTCCTCCATCATTATTGTTAAATGTTCCCACAGATGTACATCATTTCTTCTAACCAATCTAGGGGAACATAGACATTAAACAAAGTAATAGGAATTGAGTGCCAAACAATGTTTTGAATAATAAAATACTGGTCTATTTTTAGAGTGTCCATGATCATAATTTCCTTCTTAATTTTAATATATATAGCCAATCCAGCCATAGCTCTACTATGTTTCATATCCCTACTAGCAGGAGAATGTATAAGATAGAAGCCATTTAAATTCAACTTTAAACACGCCCAGGTTTCTTGGAAAAATATTACATTTACTTATTATAAATTGACCCAGTCTGGATCCACTAAATTGGAAAACAATCCTGCAATATTCAAGATACAAAGTTTGCACTAAAATCCTTGTTTCTTTATTTATAGAGAATGCAGTCTTGTTTTTCAGTATTCCTTTTCAGTCAATTGATTTGAATAGATAACATTTCTAATTTGTTTGAAACAGACACATTATAATCATACTGCAAATTAACAGTAGGGAAAGTGGAACTATGCCCATTTAAGATGTGAGGAGTACTACCAGCTTCTTCTATTTCAATATAGGAATCTTGTTCCATGAAAATAAGCATACAGAGTCTAAAATAGATGTATTTTCTATTAGTTTATCATATAGACTACTGAACTTAATTATTACTTTTATTTTGTTCACAGTCAGGGGTCATTACCTAACCTGGTGACTCAAAAGCATCCAAAGCATCAATTGAAATATGTAGACACTGTTCTAATAAATTAAGTACTGTCCACTTAAGTTTTTGGGGTTTTAATTTCTAGTTCTGCTCAGCCCAAACAAGTTCAGAATTTTACTCCTTTCTAAACTGTCAAAGATTACCTTAATTGTTTGTTACCCTTTATAGGGTGAGCAAGTATCTCACTTTCAAGTATATGGACACCTACTGGATCTAGAAGTGAAGCTCTCCCCAAGATTTCATTTACAGTATCATCACCTTGTATTAGTACATCCACCTGACCAGACTTGGTTGTATAGTTTCACCTATAGATCTTTTTTATTTTAATTTCTTCTAGTGGTATTTTTAAAACATGTGTGCAAAGATTAAGGAAAGCATTATGCAATTTCCAGTTGTTTTCTTTGGGTATTCCACTAGACCAAATACACTAAGGTACCTTAGATTATCATCAGTTATTAAATTTAGTTGTTATCTGCAGTATATAACAAAATCAGCATGACACCCTCTTTTTTTAACAGTCTATTGTTAAGCAAATTTGATTTGCAATCCTGATAGCAGAGCAGAAAACAAAAGTGCAATCCCAACCATCTTCATCTTTGTCATTCCACATTTGTATAATATCAGTTTCCAGCAAATCAGCACTGGTGGTGTATCTTAGGATATTACCAACTTTTCTATATTACAACCAGATTGGCCATAATTAACCCCCTCAAGTCCATAAAAAGACCAAATTGCAAATTCTGAAGTATCATGTAACACCTTAACTGAAGATTCATTAACTGACTTTCATGCATCATTTTGAGTGCCTTTAAAACCCGTTTCCTCACTAATCATGTCATCTTTATTATTTCTACTCCAACCCTGCAAGTCATTCTTGAAGGCTTCCAGCTCTGTCTTAAACTCAGATAGTTGAGAGGCAATTAACTGCATGAATGACTTAATTAAAATTAATTTTCTTCCCTCCTTCAGTTTCATTGCCCTAGCCAAATGCTGATTAAATATTTTTTTTCCTTACTTGCTGTTATATCAAATACACTAGAGAGGAAAAGTACAAACTTCTGGATTAGTGCCAGTTAAGCTGGCTGGCATAATACCTCCACGAAAAGTTTATTTCTCATGTCCATCTTTAACATCTTTCTTTCTAGTTGTTCTACTTTTTTTTTTTTTTTTTGGGGGGCATGGGCACAGGTTTTAACTAAGGTTTTGGGAATATGGATGGAAGGAAAGTCTGGTCTGGCTAGAGGAGCACCCATCCTATATGAAGAGGCTTCATCCAGAATTATTTCAGAGGTCAGTTTTGCTATTCTAGCTAATATGTTGTCAAGACAAAACCCGCTCAAAGCAACAATCCCTTTAAGTTTTCAGTCTCTTTATGAGCATCAACTAATTGCTCCCTTATCAATATATGAGCTGTATCATGGGTCTCTCATAAAGATTTTAGATCTTCATCTAACACAAATGGATATGAAGAAACAGGGTCATCAATTTTACATTTATTACTCAGGTGTACCTTTCTACTGATATTAAACAAAGTATCTTGAAGATCCATTGTAATAGATTTTAACTCCTGGATCAGATTGGTTTCAAGAGGTCCAGGAAAAGTCCGTACTATCAGAAAATGTCTCATGATATAAATCAATAAAGACTTCATTACCCTTTCTACTATTAGAGTTTCTAATTACCTCATCCATGTTGCTAAACTTACTTAGGTTACTAACAGTGTCCTCTTTGTTAAGTATAGCACTTTTAACAGTGTCAATAGAGCCTTCAGAATAAAATGTAGGTATAAATTATCATTTACTGAGAGAGAGTATTACCTTTTGAGAACATTTTAGGTGTAGATGAAAGTCTGGAACAATCTTGTTGAAGATCAATTAAATCAATTACTGGCTCAGAGCTGTTCTTTCTTATTACTTTTGAGTTAATGGTGTTACTAAAGATGCAAGGATACTTGATCAAACTCCAATTTCAGCTACTTTAGCAACATTTGCTTTTACAAAGTGATCATTAATGTTAGATTGTAATGGCTTTTTCAGTTTGTAAATTTGCCTTTCTAACAGTTTTCTATCAAATTGTGTGTTTGTTTTGTTTCTTGCTCTTTTAGCATGCTTAGATTTGGGTCTATATTTAGCTTTTGTCTTATTTTGATTAAGTGGCATTTCCTGAGAAATTATTTCAGATTGTTTTTCAGTCTGAGAAGGATCAGAACCCAGTTGTGTTCCTTGTAAAGACCAGAACCAGAATGAATTAAAATAGGGCAACCCTCCAAATTAGTCATAACAGTTTTACTTCTAGATTTCACCATCTTAAAAACCCTTAAAAGACTAGTCCTGCACTGTGCGCTGTTGAGGGGACATGCTGAGCCATGGTTTGGGCTGCACTGGGTGTTGCTGTGTCCTGCACTGTGTACTGTTGGGGGGCATGCTGAGGCATGGTCTGGGCTGCAGAGGTGTTGCTGTGTCCTGACCTGTGTACTGTTGGGGGCATGCTGAGCCATGGTCTGGGCTGCACTGGGTGTTGCTGTGTCCTGCACTGTGTACTGTTGAGGGACATGCTGAGCCATGGTCTGGGCTGCACTGGGTGTTGCTGTGTCCTGCACTGTGTACTGTTGAGGGACATGCTGAGCCATGGTCTGGGCTGCACTGGGTGTTGCTGTGTCCTGCACTGTGTACTGTTGGGGGGCATGCTGAGGCATGGTCTGGGCTGCAGAGGTGTTGCTGTGTCCTGCACTATGTACTGTTGGGGGGCATGCTGAGGGATGGTCTGGGCTGCACCGGGGATGACTGTGACATGCATTGTGTGCTGGGGGCATGCACAGGCATGGGTAGGGCTGTAGGGAGGCAGCATGGGTCACTGTTCCAGTGTCTGCAGAGTGTGGGTGAGGGCTGTAGGGGTTGTGCATGGATGGCAGGGACAATGTAGTCACCCAGTGGTACAGGCCCATGCAGCCCAGTAGTGCCCATGGGCGTGGATGTGCATGGTGCCACTGTGCAGTGGGGAGCCACATAGGGCAGCCATGTGACAGCTGGAGTTGCTGAACCAAACTGGATGGAACTGCAGGGGCAGCAATGGTGGGGTGTCCATGTCATCAGTGCAGGATGCATTTACAGAGATGTTATACACCAGGTGGGACAGCACAGCAGTGTGGTGGGTTCAATGCCATAGTGCAATGCTGAAGCAGACCTGTGAGGGCAACACTAATCAGGCAGGTGAGGGCACACTGTAATGTGGAGACACACTAACATGTTTCCCATCCAACAAGTGCCATGGCAGCTGGTGCAGGTGGCCCCAGTGGAGCCAGATGGTAAAGCAGCAGCAGGGCCAGGATGGTGCCGGCATGGCCTGGCCACTGGTATGGTGTTGGACCATGTCAGAAGTCCTATGGATGCTGGAGGTAGCCCTGCTGCTGGGACACCTGTGGCTGCAACACGGAGCTGAAGTCAGAGCCTGATGGGAGTAGGTGGTGGTGACAGCCCCATGGTTGAGAAGGCAGTGGACAGCAGTGAGGAGGAAGCAGCTGGACCACCATGGGAGCAGCAGGGGACCACTGAGGACACCGCCAGCAGTGCCGCCACATCTGTGGAGGCAGTGCAGCCACCTGTGGTCAAGCAGGAGGCGTCAGACTAAGAACAGCCAGTGGCCAAGGACACTGCCATAGGGTTGCTGAGCCCACTGAGTGCCCGTGGACTGGAGAACCAGTTGGATGAGGCCATCTGTGAGTTGCAGGACCAGCTGTCCCCACCAGCCTACATTGGGGACTACTGGCAGTCGGTGCTGGCCAGCCAGGGGTTGCCAGGCAGGAGCTGGGAACATACAGCAGGGCAGGCAGGAGCACCACTCCTGCATGGAGCTGCAGCTATCCAGCATTGCTGGCTGGCTGCAGGCATTCACCAAGGACTCATTGGCATGCATGGCTGGCCTGGGGATGCCATGTGAGCATCTGGCACTGTGCTGAACGCCAGATGGTCATCATGGACTGCCTCAGCACAGGCCTGGAGAACATGCTGGCACACTAGCAGTGCCAGGATACAGCCATGGCCATGGTCATGCAGGCCATAGCTTGTGCACTGCAGCTGCTGCACCACCTGCCAATCCTGGCCCAGCAGATGGCACCCCGACCACCGCTCATTCCAGCACCCATGTGGCACTGGTGTGTGCCTTGGCCTCACATCACAGATGCCATGACACACATCGCTATTGCATATTGCAATTGCTGCCATGCACACCGCATATATGTGATAGGTGATAAAAGCGACATACATGCACGTGCCACTTGCATGTGCAGCATGTGTGGTTGTGAGTCACTAGGCCCAAGCACAGTGTAGTGGTGCAGGAACTGCAGACCTGGGTGTAGGAGAGAGCTGGGACACTACAGTGCCAACCTGACAAGGACAGGGACAGTCATTCAGCAGACTGGTGAGTACTGGGCCACAGCAGGCCCCTACATACCCCTACACCATCTGTTACTGCCCTGAGGGACAGGGCCAGGCATGCATACCTCTCAACCTTTGTCCCCAAATGTGGAACAGTGGCTGTCATAATGGGCAACATGTGGAACACTTAAACAAATCATTACCTTGAAGCTCAGAACACTGTTAAAGTGTTGCATTTATGTTCAGAATGTCTGTTATTAATTGAATGATACAGTGAATTGCATCATGTACAGTGGAGTGTTGCTCTAGTATGTTGACTTTGAATGTGGAACAGGTCCTCACAATGTGGAACAGGGAGCTTCTGTGAAGACAATGAGAGCGTTCCTCGTGACTGAGGTACAGTTGAGAGGTATGCAGGCATTGACCCTCAGGGATTCTGATACGTTATGTGCAATGGCTGTGAACAGTAACCAGGGGCTGTTCTGTGGCAAGGTTTCCAGGGATATGGGGGCATGGTACAGCCACACACCACTGTGGTGCATGGGTCCCTTTGGGAAGCCCCAGCTGAGTGCAGTGCAGCCAGCATAGCTGGTGAGGGGTGCTCCCTGGCCAGGGTGACCACAGAATGGTGTACCATCCTGTGGGTGGACCAAGGTCAGGGTGCCACCATGCATGTAGGCATGTGCATGGCAGTGTCAGTTGGCCCTGTTGATGTCCGCTGTTATACACTGTTCACCATGGTCATGCCCCACATCCACCAGTCCCCAGGCATGAAATGTTGCCTATCACACTGTGTGCCTGCAGCTCCACATGGGGTACAACTGCATCCATCAATGCCTAGGGGCAAGGCACAATGTCATGCTGTGTGCAAGTCTGTTCCATTGCCTAGGTATGCCATGCATATGCAGGCAGAGTCCCCATCTACTGTTGACATGTGCAATCCAATGTTGATACAGTGCTGCCTGTGTGCCAGGGCCACCCGTCGTGGCATAGGTTGCCATTGTGCTGTCAGCTGTGGATGGTACCTAGTACCAAGGCTCATTTATGCAGTCTGCACATGCCACCGGCTGTGGCCACCCCCATGCATGGCTGCCCATGGTAGCACTGATGTGCACACCTGCCCAATACTGCGGCCAGGTGCTTTATGACTGACTGGCCCATGGGGTGTGGGGATAGCGCCAGCCACCTATGACCATGTTGTCTACCACAGGGCAGAGTCATATGGGGGCATGTGGCATTGGTGTTTGCCTTGGCCAATGGGTGTGCACCTGCACCTGTGTGCCACCCACCCCAGGCCAGAGGTACCCCAGGGTGTCCATGGACTATGGCCACACACATCCTTTCCCGGGGGTACCTGGCCTTGTGTGACATGAGCACCACTGGGACAGTACAGGTACCCACACTGTGCCACTGTCATGTGCACCGCACATGGCTGGGGCCATGGATCTGTCACACTGTCACCGTGTCCCTGTGACAGGGATGCATGTCTGTGTGGTGGGATGTGTCACTGCAGTGGTGGGCTGCCCCACATGCCAGGCTGTGTGTCATATCCAGTGATGATGCCATGTCTGCCCATGTAGCACTAACCATCCTGTGTGCAGCACATGGTGGCCCATGTCCCGGCCATCCAGCGTAGCTCTGGTCAGGTGCCAAAGACATCACCTCAGACTGTGTGTGGGGAACTACACAAGCTATTGCCTGTGCCAGACACACAGGTGCAAGGCTGCCTGCCTGGCTGGCTGTGTACCACTGTCCCTGTACCACACCCTACATGTCATGCCCATTGGGTATGCACTGGCCACATCCACCCTATGCAGGGTCAGTCACAGCAGGGTGTCCTGAGAGCCATCCTAGGCCATGTGCGGGGCCATGCCTGAGGGATGGATACAGTGGGGGTTGCAGCACCCACAGGCAGCTGCCCACAGTGGTACTTATGGCTGTGTACTAACCCTTATCCATTCCCTCCCTAGCTCCACAGTGGACACATACGGGCCTTCGGTAAGTATATAACATTGCTCAATGCACATTACCGATGCCTGTTCATCACTGTGTAACTGAAAATATTGCTGTCTGTCCCCTGTGTAGGAATCAGCACCACCACACAGGACCAGGTAGGTACACACTGCCACACCACAGCTGCTCTGGGGGTCACCGACTATGCCACAGGCTTATGTTGCCCTGCTCTTTCTCCATCCAGGTGTGCTCCAAATCCATCAGCATCACCCACTTCAGACACCATGGTGCACAGTACAGGTAAGTCACTGTCATTCCCTATGTCGGTGCCCACGGTTGGCTTTGGGCCTGCCCCATGGGGCACTTAGTGGTTGTGGCTGCATGCAGCTTTGCATAGGGGTGGTGGTGCAGAGATGTGGCAGGCCTGCATATGGTGCTCCATGCCAACACTGTGCAGAGTTGGGCTGCAACTGCCTCTGCAGGGGACAGGTGCTGTGTTGGTGCACTGTGGTCACTGTGTGCAGCACTTGTGCCTGGCCCTCGCATGGCACAGCTCAGCCTTTACACACCTCATGCTGTGCTTGTCATTGGTGTGAGGGAACCACCTGAAGTGGTGACCCACATTTGCAGACCTGTGGCTCCTGCTCCTGACCCATGTCCCATGGCCCTAGTACAGTGTTGTGCATGGTGGGTGGGGTGGACTGCACAGCCATGGTGACATTGTGTAGTGATGCTTGTGCCATTCCTTCCTCTGTTACAGGTGTCACGAGATGACCGGCCAATATGTTCTTGGGGTCATCCCTTAGCCTCAGCAGGCATGCCCCTAATTTCACCCACATGAGACAGCACTGCTGGTGAACTATGTTCAGCAGTGGTGTAGAATGCTGCTGCCTTCTGGGAGCCAGAGGAGCAGTGCCGTGGAATGGGAGTGGGTGTGGATGGCCATCTGTGCACATGGCAGAGACGATGGGGACACACTGGACCATTCAGTCAGCTGAAACACCGCTGGCAGGACCTGTCATAGAGGCAAGCTGGGATCCTGCAGTGGATGCTTAGCATGGGACGGTGCAGAGATGCAGACTTACAGTCTGGGCAGGTCCCAGATGTTGGTATGTATACCTACAGTTGTTCGCTTGTTGCAACAGTGCTGGTGGTGGCCATGGCACGTGGTGCCTCCCACACACTCACCTGTCCCTTCTCCCCACAGGTTCCACTGGTGTGACCCACAGAATGCAGCAGAGCCACATCATCAGGCAGAAGGTGCTTCACTGGAGGTCAGGTAGTACATACTTTAGTTCCCTTGTGCCTTGGCCATGGCTGGCAGCCACATTGTGGCTGGTGCTGTACCCTCATAGATTGCCTATGTGTGTGTACCCTCTGTCTGGGCCCAGCACTGACCATATCCTTTAAATCACTACAGGTGTCCATAGCAGACAGCCACAGTGGCAGAGGACCCTGCTGAGGGCTATGGCTGATGTGAAGGCCTGCGATGCAGTAGAGTAAATGCTGCACACCCAGCGCAGGCAGCAGAGGGCCAGGGGCTGCCACCGACCTCCTCCTCCTTCTCCTTTACCTCCTTCACAGTGGTGGCATCTGAAGGGGACCCGGCCATGACTGACACACAGCCAGATCAGGGAGACCCCACTGATGGTGGGCAACAGGGCCGAACAGCCACAGCCACACAGCCTGGCCGCAGGGTGCATAGTGGCAGCTGACGGGACGGCCATGGCTGCACCACCTGCCAGGCCCACAGATGAGGATGTTGCAGCATGGGCTGGCGAGGTTGCCCCACCACCTGACACTGCACCATGTACTGCTGTTCCTGCAGCAGGGGATACTGGACCATGGCAGAAGGCAGCCATGCCAGGGTTGCAGCAGGGGAGGTGTTGCCTGTTGCAGCTGAGGGACCCGCTGCTGATCCTGTGCTAGGTGGGAGTCTGGACCAGGAGCCCCTTGTGGTACTGGTGTCTGCCATTTCACAAGACATTGGGCACCTCCATGGGTCGGTGGACACCCTCCTCAATGAACTACAGTGGACCTAGGTCCCATGGGTCCACCACAGCTGGATGTGGGGTGGGCTGTGTGTGGGTGGGCTTGTATAGGGGTGGATGGTATTGGTGGGTGGGACTGTACATATGGGTGTTGTGGGTTGCCACCGGTGGGTGGGGCTGCTTATTGCTGTTGTTTTTGTGGGTGGGATTGTGTTGTGTTGTTTGTGGGTGTGGATGTTCGGGGTTGTTGTGGGTGGCTGTTTGGGTTTGGGTTTACTGTTTTGTTACTGTTTGTTGCTGTTGTCTGTTATTCATCCCATCCCCTTCCATTGTTACCCTGTATCCCTGTACCCATTTTGTACAGTAAACCTTTGCCATACACACTGTGCCTCTGTGTCTGTTCCAGGTGTGCATGGCTGTGTGTGTGTGTGTTCTGTCTGTCTGTCGCCATACAGGGGTGCACACTGGTGGTGGTGCCTGCTTGGGGTACCATTGTTCCCTGCAGGTGGCACCATTGGCATGGACATTGGTGTGTCTCACCACCATTTGTCCATTGGTCTGTGCCACCTGGGGCTGTGTCCCTGTTGTGGTTACAATATTTACATGTATCAGTGGCATGGCAGGGTGTTGTGCCTGATGGCACCATCATCCCAGCATTTTGCCTGTGGCCTCTGTGCACCCTTTGTACCCTGTGCCACACTGTCCCTGTGTGCCTGCCTTCCTCGGACACTCTCTGTCTTATCTCCTATGGTATGCTGCTGTGTGTCCAGCCTGTCTGTCCCTGCTCCTTTCTATGTTGTGTGTTACACCTGCTCCCACCTGGTTTATGTTACTCCAGCTGGTCTTGGTGTGTTGTGACACTGCTGTTTCTAGAATCCGCCCTGGCATTTCTACCGCTTTCTTGCATATGTTCAGTTGCTCATTGGCGACTTGCAGGTTTGTCGCGAACTGCAGCGTAAGTCACCACTGGCATACCGCGTTGTTTCAATGCACATCTCACAATGTAGAATTGTGTTTGGCTCATTTGCTGGATGTATTTGTGACTTGCGCCATCCCCATTGGCGCATCTGCATTGCGCATTGGCATAGCTTTCTAGAATTGGGCTCCTAGAATGCAGAACTCAAAAGGCCTTTGTCAAAGTTATTTGTTCTATACACGGTTCTAAGTCATATCCAGTCTGTATTGACAGAGCTTTCTTTGACACAGCTTTGAAATAAATACTTCACAAAGGAAAAGCTTTGGGAAATTCTTGGTGCAGCCATGCGTCACCAGTTCATGGCCACATTTAACAGAAGGCTTCACTGAAGTCACTGAAGTCAAAAAAACAAATAACAAAAATGAAGCTTAGAATCAAAGCATCTCAGAAAATCAGTAGTATGGTAATACATTTAAAGTGTAAAATAAGGGAAACTAAAAGTCACTGGAACAACTTAAAAATCATAGACCCAAGGGAATAGTTAAAAGCAAACATTAAAAAGAGGTGGAACATTAACAACAGCAGTTCTAATAACCAGCAAACTAGCACCATAATTTTTTTAAAAACACTCACTAGTTAGTTGTAAACAAAGAAGCACTTCTCACGAAGGCGTAAATTAAGGTAAAAGATTCATCAAAGGTAGTATCTGGCGGGTCAGGCTGACAAAAGAAACTCTCCCAATATGTTTTCATAAAAAGAAAGTTAAGGGCTTAGGACAATAGCAATTACTTAGATAAATACTTGCCCTGTAATTGTCAAAACTTACTGAAAGGAAGTATCAGGGCAACAGCAAAATGCCAAAAATATTCACATGGGCTGTTGGTCAGATAAGAACACTACCATGGCCTGAGCAGTTCAGTGCACTCACAGAAACCAGCAGGTAGGAATGCTGAAGCCTACTGAGCTTAATGAGCGTGCTGATGTATATACCAGAAATATCATGTGGGCTAATTACCAAATGGTACTAAATGTAAAATTACAAAACTGCTCAAATAGAAAAAATATATAAAAACAAAATATTTAGTAAAGCAATTTTAAACCCCAAGGCAAGCATTTATTTTAAAAGAGAAACACAAAATGCCCTCTAAGAGACAAACTTCAGCAAGCTGAAAACTTCAACACAAAAAAAAAAAGTATTTAAAATAACATGCTTTTAATTCAAGATCCAATCTTCTTAAGTTGGGAATAATATAATATAGCCTAAAGATGTTAGATCTGGAACTGGAACTGGAAATGGAACTTCAAAACAGCAGCCTTCCACAGTTCACAAGTTCTCTGGCCATTCTGAGAGACATTCCCTGCACACCATCGTTCGGTCTCCTGGCAGGGACAACCCTGCACCACCATAGGGATGCTTTCCTTCTGCGTATGGAAGACAGAGAAAACACCGGGACTACCGCTGGACAAAGATGCACAATAACATTTTCTGAAACTGGATAAGCAGTTAAAGAGGCAACAATGGTATACCTTTCAATATATTTTGTGTAGCATTATCCCCTGCTCACAGCCCTACTCCACAAAGTCAGGAGCGTGTAGTAGCATGTCCATCTCTCACCAGTTCCAAATCCAGTGTCTAGAATAACCAGATTGCAGAGCGAAAAATGCTGAAAACAATAAACGAGTTGGAAGGTATGTCATAAGAAAAGCTTAAAAGAGCTAGGGTTGTACGTCCTGGAGATGAGAATACAAAGAGGAAACATAATAACATAGAAACACAGATATTGATGGTATGCTGTATGTTCATCTCAAGTATGTAATTAAAATGCCAGATAAATCAGAGGTGCTCATTTCTGTTTTTCTGATTTAACTAGCTGTACTTGCTGCACTGTGCTTGAGGTTAGACTATGTGAACGGATCTATACTCATTAAAGTATTCACTAATAGAGAGATAAAACAGGGCTCCAGTACACTTTATTTTACGTTAAATGTTTTCTGTCTAGGTGGACCAGATTTCTGGAGTTCTCGCTAACAGATATTTGTTACCAGAGTGACAGGGATCTGTGGACACACTCCAATAGAAGCCATCAGACTATATACATACACAACTGAGGCTTTGGTGGTATTTCATTTTCATTTTGCAGTCCGTTAAGTGTGAAAAATATGTTTAATATTTGCTCATTAGAGTTACAATACCATTGATATTCTCAAGTGTTGTTTGCACATATTACAAGAAAATGAAGGACAGCAGTTCAGGCCATGTACTGTATGTGAGATCAGGCATCGTGCAGTCTTGCACAGTTGAACATTTTTAAGCAAGGGAAAGGAATAGGTGACTCTGGGCATCTGGTCTATCCACTGCAGTGTCCTTAGTGTTTCATAGAAACAGTTAATCTATCTTAATTTAGACATCAATAATGATTACAGTATGTTAATATAGAAATTTAGGGTGTATGATATTTCCTAATTTCTGGTGTAGGGATTTATGTCACTGATATGCCTATTTTCCCTATTCACCTGGAAGCTAGCCTTGGGTCTGTGTGAATTTATCAGGCAGCAGTTTATAAATCAGTCAATCAAGACACAAGTGAGCATAAATGGAGGGAGAGAAATCTGTGTAGGTTTCATTCATGTTGAGGTTCCTCAAGTTACCATATTGAGTCCTCTTTGTTTGATGATGAGTGATCTACGAAACATTTGACAATGGCTTAAATTTTAGGTAAAATGGTTCCAGATGTCTTTGGCAAGGAAAGTGGCAGTTGAATGGAAAGAGACAATGATTATTAAAATGATCAGAAAGAACTATACTATATGTGGCTCAATTCAGACAATGAAAGAAATTTGATTTGTTAAATCAAATAAGTGCCCATTAGTGCCGTAAAAGTTTGATGGGTTAGCTCTGTCTGAACTGAGCTATTAAATAGCTATACCTGAGGTTCAGCTAGTTTTGATGCCAGTTCTTGAGCATCCTCAGAAGCATCCCATCCAGCCTTTGGACCATATGTATTTTTTGGCTATAGCCATTTTGGACCATTTGCTTAGCCAAACACACGTTGCCTCATCTCTGGGATCCACCTTGCTGATGCCAGTCTCTAGTAGAGGCCTGATGTTCTCCCTTGTTAGCACAGAGCAAAATCAGTCATTAAGAAAAGTTGCTTCTTCCTCATCCTTCTCTATTTCCCTGCCTTTGTTGCAATAATCCCTCTCCCAGCTTTCTTTTTCCTTAATATACTGGAAGAACAGTTTTTGCCCACTCTAGACTCCTTCCACAATATGCAGCTCTATGTCTATTTTTACATCCCTGACAGCTCTGTTGGCTTCCTTAGTTCTCACTTGCTACTCAGGTCAAGTCAAATAATAATTTATTGTGCGTCCATAAAAAGAAATGGACATTACAACATATATAATATAAAAAGAATAATATAAAGCTTCCACACACATGGTGGAAACACTGTACACAGTAAAATTACATATACAATAATCACACTAACTGTTTGTATACCACATGCATTATTTGCATGGCAATTCTCTGTGGATTAGAAGCATGGGAATGTTTCCTTTTAATCTTTATCATTTTGTGAAAAAATTTGCAGCCATTTCTGCATCCTTCATAGTAAGAGGATTTAGAAGAACAAATAATGGATCACAATCTAGACTTGCATATCTCTGAAGAAAATTGTTTAATAATGTCTTTCGAGAAGATTTATATAAAGGGCATTGTATCATAATATGAAAAAATATTTTTAGAAAACCCTTGTTACATCTGCAATTTGCTGGATAAAGGCTGTCCAATTGCAGTCTCTTGAAATAGGCATATTTAGAGCATATACATTCAAATCTTGCTCAAGTAATAAACTTTTATATTTGGGAGACCAAGGAAGAGTTATATAAGTCTATATTAGGAAATCAATTTTGTTACTTCCAAACCACATAGCTTGTCTCTGACTCTTTACCCAATCCATTTGTTTTAATTATGGCATTGCAAGTGATTTCTTTTTGAAAATATCCTTGAACAAGGGAGAGATTGAGATACCATTTCCGAATCTGACCATAGAAGTTCCATGGAGGTTTTGGTTATGATTGCCTTAGTGGTTTTAACCATGCAGAGGTAAAATTTTGTTCAGACCAGCTATTTTTGTTTTTAAGGCAAAATAATGGAAGAATGTTGTTGTATTATTAATGATTTTCAACCAATAACTAGCCATATGGACTTCAACTAACATTGTAATGGGTACTCTGCCTAATTCAGCCCTAAAATAACATTCAAAGTTAATAAATCAACCTGTAATAATGATTTATAATTCAAAGATAATGGGACTTTCAGTAAAGGTAAACTTGAAGCCCCCAAGCTTTGGCACCTATAATAGGATGAGGTTAGTTTTGACCATCAATGAAAGAGCTGGGCAACCGTGATACCCACTGTATTTGGAGCTAAAGTGCAGCAGGGCTTTAGCTGCCAATTTTGCCTTCACAGTTTGTTCCTCCCAATGAAATGATCAAAGTCCATTAGAAGTGAATTTGACATCTAAGTATACCTAAGAAAAATGACTTCTATCAGTTCCCCATTTAAAAATGCCCTAGGGGTGAACTATTAGGGTTTTTTTCACCAAATACCATCATTTTTGTTTTCTGAAGATTCATTTTCAGTTCTAACTTTTCACATTTATTTTGAGTTGATTTATTTTGTTTTGAAGTCCCTGTCTAGACAATGCCAAAAGTACTAAGTCATCTGCATATGCTAAAACGTGAATAAAAGATTGTTAATTTTAGGAGTGTCTAAACTGGCATAAACATCATAATACAAAAGAGAATTGATATGTGTATATATATATATATATATATATATATATATGTATATATACACTAAGTAGGATGGGTGCCTAAAGACATCCCTGCTTAACCTCCACTGTAGTTCTAAAGTACTCTGAGATATTATCACAGTTATCATACTTGATGGATGTTGTAGTATTTAGGTGTAAAAGGTAAATAGGAACAATAGGTTTAATGGAAGCCTCTGTATATCAGTATTTCCCAAAGTTTTCTCTTATAACTGAATCAAAAGTGGCTATGAAATCAACAAATAAAACATATAACTTCATTTTCTGGTATGAGTTTTATTTTCCACCAAATGGGCCAAGGTGAAAATATTATCAATAGCTGAAAAAGTATGTCAGAAACCTGCTTGAAATATAGATAAAGGGAGACTGTTTCTGTCCAATTCTAAAGTTTTGTAGCAATATTCTTGCAAATATTTTGCCACTAATATCCATTAAGCTATTTAGATGATAGTTGGAAGATGATATTGCCTTTCTTGTGAATTGGTACAATTATATGTTTTGTCCAAGAGGGTGGAACAAATCTCTCCTTCAGAGAAACATAAAAAAATAATTATAAAAAATTACAAAGTAATTTAAGTGTGCTTTTATAAATTTCTCCTGAATAGAATCAGGCCTGGAGCTTTCTTATTTGAAAGTTTTGTTATCGCTAACTCAATATCAGTGAATGTAAATACCAGGAATATATTCTTTCTTACAAAGTTTTAAAAGGAGAGATTCTTAGATTGAATCATAGGCACTTTGTAAAATATTGATCTATAGCAGGATATCCATGTTTCCTTAGGAATATATGTATGAAGTGATGAAACATAACATTTAGCCCATTTTGCAACTAATGCCCCAAATGATTTTATACCCTTAGAATTTATACCCTGATGCATAGTGTCCCATTATTTAATGGTAAAGTTTAACTTTTCTGCACAATAAATTTTTATACTGTTTTCGGCCTTATTTAACTGTGTCAGGCCCATTTTTGAAGTAGAGATTTATTTGTCTAATTAACCATCCAAGCTTTATTTTTCATTATTACATTGTGCATCAAACCAGGAGAATGCCGTGGAAGACTTAGTTGTGTTTGAATAAATTTCTTTACTTATTTGTTGATAACATAAGTCCATCTGCTGACTAACATTATTTATATTGGTGTCATCAAAGGCACTTACAAAAATGATGCAAAAGAAGGGAATAAATTAGCTGAGTTACACTGCTCAAAGTTTTTTAATTTAAAATCAGCCTAGATTTATCATGTATTGCCAATGGGGCCAGTGTATTGTTTGGCTGGCCTAGCTTTGATATCTGTATCATAAAAGACAATAAGATTGTTGCATGATCACTTTCAGGTCTCATAATGACCTTCAGTGTTGTAAATTGATCATAGCTGTTTGGGTAACAGAGAACAAAATCAATAACACTCTTCCTATAGAGGAAAAGAAAATCATGTTCTCCAGCATAACCTACTTCAAGTCTCCCATTTAATAGTAGTACATTGTTATTTATGATAAAGCTTTGAAAACACTTCCTGAATCATTCAACATTTTGTCAGATGTATTTCTGGGTTTGAGGTCCTCTAAATAGAATTGTTCCTGCAGAGTGGTGAGATTATCAAAATTTACTATTCTAGAATGAAAATCACCTGCTGAGATAGTAGTAGCCACCTTATATAATTGTGAAAATATATCCTTTTCCTAGTTAACTTTGGCTATATATCATATGCTGGATGAGAATGAAGACTTGGTGAAATATAGACTTTAATTATCTTACCATAACTGTGTCCCATGAAACAAGTGTAAGGAGAATTTCAGGAGTAGGAGAATAACTTGCAAGTGCCAGAAGACCCTCCCTTATCTTAATCATGGTAACAAGACAATCCTTACATCTTCCATGAGCCTTTAATTTTGGTTTCAGGGACAAAAAGATTCAAAACTATTTACATAAGGCTGTATCACAGCCCAGGTTTCTGAAAAACTATAGCCTCAAATCCAAAGATAAAACATAACTATTGAGGATCCATAAATGTGTTACTTATCCCCACAATATTCCATATGAGAATATTATGCTGATTTAAAGGCAGAGGTATAAAAGAAGAAATATAAGGTAAATCTCCTTCTGAACTACAGATTATCGATAGTCACAAGGATTAGGTGAAACTCCATATACATACTCCCAGTCTTCAGATGAAACCAAACAAATGTTTAACTCATCCAACATACTACTCTTTTCTAATAAGACAAAAATAATTCTGCTGAGTACATACAAGAATCTATCTGGGATCCTCCATTCCCTGAAAGGACCCTTTAGCTTGACCCAGTTCATGTGCAGGTATCTGCATTTTTGTAATAGTCGACAGGGTCACCTGCATGTGAGATGCAAGATTATCCATCTTTGACCTTCAGAAATGTATATCCCAAATATAGACAAAGTATAGAATTTAGGATCTGCTCCAAAATTCCAATTAAGTTGGGTTAGTGTAGAAAAAAATGTGTCATATGACAGAATCCTACCTGGTTTAACTCCCGGAAGGTATGTTTCCAGATGGTAACCCTGTGTGATGAGTGATACGATTAAAAGTCCCAGAGAGTGTGATTTGTTGTTTTGCCCAAATGGATTTAGTAATTTCATGTTAGATGTCATTATATATAATGGATGACAAGAGTTAGAGCTATCTCTAAAACAAAATTTACAGAGTTAGCTGTTGTGAAGTCCCAACTCTGCTTTAAATAGATAGAATGTTGAGTCCATCAAAGATTTATTGGTCTCGTGTGACTTAGTAAACATATTATCTATTTTAAAGACAACTACCTGACCAGTAATAATTAATCATTATATAGTACTATCCTCTTTATCAGTCAACTGGGTCTCCTCCAGCAATAAATATGGTTCTGTATTAGAAGAAGGTGCAACTTTTGTTGGGGTTAGGATATTCACCTGATTAGTCTCAGCAGTAGTACATTTACAGCAAATATTATTGAAGATAGGTTTCAAAATGTATGGTTTGTCTCTGTGCTGTTACTGAGGGGTAGCGCACCATTAGATTTCTTCTTCTCAGTTCCAAGGTTTTAGCATTATTAAAGAGAAGTCGCTCAAGGGGCAATACCAAAGAGGTGTCTAAATTTTGTGGGGCTTTCCGAAGGGGGTATTGTTGTGAGAGAAGATTGTTACTTTGTTATCTTTTTTCCTCATTCCCTGAGGCTTTGTTTCTACCGTAAGTTTTTATTATGTAGTTTCCATTTTCTTACTTTTGGGTGTGAGAATTATTACAGTGGGAAATAAAAGAGTTTTCTTGTTCTTGATTTCTTCACTTTTCAAGGCTAGTTCTGCTTTTCTTTGCTTGAGTGAAGCAAACGTCTGTACACGCAGCATGGATAGTTTCTCCAAGGCAGTTTGAATTCCATTATAAGCTTCTAATAAGATGATATTTGATATTACAGGGTAGGCTAAGGCCTTGATAGTATATTTAGACATTGTGTCAGGACACAGAGCAAAGAAATCTTGGTACAGCTGAATGTTCTCAACTGCTTTATCAAGCCTTTCAAACACCTCTCCTGGGGAACCAACAAGGGTTTCTTCCATATCCTCCTTCCTGACTGACCTAGTGCTATTTGAACCACTCAGTTAAGTCCAAAGGACTAAACAGGGCCAATCTGATGGACAAAGGAAATATCGCCCCTTACAAGTCCGATCTCCCAGTGGTAAGCATGGATGACTTTGGTTGTGACTTAATGCCCTCATAGGTCAACCTGAAGTGATATAGTCCCAGGGGTATTAATTCCCTGTGACATTTTTGATAAACAAAATAATTAATAATTTTGAGCTGATTAGGCTGTTGTCTCTGGTTGGGACTTCTTTTATTATGACTTACAACAGGTGATTGTAGTAATTTGATTTGTTCTTAATAGAATTGTTTTGCATCTCCACATCTAAATTAAATAAGGGAAATCCTTCACACCGGTGGACAGCTGTAGAGGAATTAAATTAACATTAGCCTGCTAAGACTCCTGTTAATTGTCAGTTGGTTCTTCTTCAGTGATTTGTAAACGTTTTTTTCTTGAGTATTGTTATAAAGGTGGAAAAAAATTATGTTACAGAATCAAAGCCCCATGAAACCACTGTTTTCCCAAGACAGAAATAATTTATAAATACAGGAAACAGACAGAATAGAGGAACAATTTCCTGTAGTTCCATAGTTCTATATTAAAAAACAGAGTGGCACATGGCATGCAGGCTGAGTCCAGCTAGGTCTAACTCAAAATCTCAAATGCTCTAAAATGCTCTTAGGATGGTTCAACAGTTAAAAATCTAAGTTCAATTGAATTAAGTCCAACACAGTCTACTGTATGCCTTCCATTCCAACAACAAAGAAAACAGTACAAAGTTTCTCTAGGCCAGTTCTTGCTTGTTTTCCACAGTATTGTAATTCCTGTATTTCTCCAGTTCTTCTCCTCTACTACAGATCATTAAGTCCCTCTACCTTCCACAAACTACTGCAAAATTTAATTTTAATTCATACGTATCCCACCAGAGGTTATAGATGTCCAGATAATAATTTGGTACAAATGTTATGAAACAGGAGTCTCTTTCAACCTAGCAGTCCTTATGTGGAAGCTTGATGGTACAGAGTCTATGATGCTCTATAGTGATGTTACAGCGGTTTGATGGAAAATAGATGCTCCTTGAATTTTCTTGTTCTTTCTTCATGACAGGCACCAAAACACCAAGAGAACACTGACTGAGCAAGTGTCTATCAGTTCTGATAAAAGATTTTGACACCAATTAACTCCCTTAATTTAACTTTATTTCTAAGAAAACACAGCAGAACAACTTGCTTAACACTCAGTAATTTTAAAACTAATACTGGCTCCAAACACCAGTTACCTTACTTAAAATAAATAAGTTATATTCCAGTGAATGTAAAATAAATGTTGTAGGTAGATAAAGAAATACTGAAACAACTTACTTTTACCAGAGTAGTTTTGGGAATGTAGGATCACCAGCAAAGTTAGTACAGTCCTCCAAAAATACAAAACAGAGGCAATAGGTAATTTTATTTCAATTCAATTTTCAATTCAATTTTATTTATAAAGCGCTTTCAAATTCAAAGCACTGTACAAACATTAAATCAATAAAATCCAAATCTTAAAACATTTAAAATTAACCAAGAACTAACAGGAGTATGCTAATTGAATAAATATGTTTTAAGGCAATCTTAAAATTAGCACGGTAAGGCATCTTCAACCAACGAGGTAGAGAATTCCACAGGGTGGTGCCAAAAAGCAAACACACTAGATCCTGATGATTTCAATCGTACTCCTGGGAATCTCTAGCAATCCCTCATTGGTGGAACGGAGAGGACAGAGGGGCAATAGGGATCAGGAGATCTTTCAGGTAACCGGTCCCTGATCGTGTAGAGCTTTAAAGGTTAGTAAACCAACCTTAAAGGTGATCTGCCACCATACCGGCAGCCATTGCAGTTCACGGAGCACAGGTGTAATATGACTGGTCTCTCAAAGTACCAGTCAAAAGCCTGGCTGCTGTGTTCTGCACTAGCTGGAGGTGGTGGATATCAACCCCAGGTAGCCCTAGGTAAAGGAATTGCAATAGTCAAGACGAGTAGTGACAAAGGCGTGGATCAATGTTGAAGGTCACCTGGGGATCAGATGTTTCACCAGGGCGATATTCCTCAGTTGGTAAAAGAGGATTTGACAACAGCTGACACCTGAGATTTCAGGGTCAGACCATCATCAAAATAACGCCCAGATTTCACACCGATCAGAGGTAGAGAGCGGAACACCACCAAGTAATAAACCTGATGGCTGTCCAACCCCACACCCATCCCCGGATGACCAGGATCCACCACCAATACCTTGGTCTTGTCCAGATTGAGTCTCAACCAGCTGGAACTCATCCAAAGTCTGATCTCTCTGAGGTAGTTGTTAAGATAGAGAGGCACCATTCTGACTGGGAGAAAGGACAGATACAGCTGAGTATCATCTGCATAGCAGTGAAACCAAAACTGTATCACTGATGATTTCTCCCAATAGCAGCATGTAGACTGCAAACAACATGGGGCCTAAGAAATGGAGCCACGTGGTGCCACACAAGGCAGAGAGTGAAGCGTCCAGAGGAATAAATTCCAGTGACGACTCTCTGAGATCTGCCTGTGAGGTAAGAACGAAATCATTCGAGGACTGTACAAGACAGTCCAAAAAGACCCGCAGGCATTCCAATAGCACTCCATGGTCTACAGTATCAAATGCAGCCGATAGATCAAGAAGGACCAGAATGGTACGCCTTCGATCTCGGGCCATAGGAGGTCACTCAATACCCGGATACAGGGCAGTCTCTGTACTATGCCTTTCCTGAAGTCAGACTGAGAGTATCATAAACATTGTGAGATATAAGGTGATCATCCAATTGCAACGAACTGCCTTTTCAATAACCTTACCAACAAATGGCAGGTTAGAGATAGGCTGTAGTTAGCTAGACAGTCAGGATCTAAGGAGGATTTTTAAGGAGTGGTCGAACTACCGCCTCTTAAGGGGGTCAGGAAAACCCTCCCTCTCCAAAGATTTCTAGACAATGTCTGCAAGGATTGGGTAGATGGCTTCTACACAACTTACTAACAGCGGTGTAGGACCCGGATCCAAACTACAAGTAGTTGGTCGCATAGTTTGGATGATCTTCACAATGTCAACAAATTCTGGCTGGTGAAAGTCTAGCCAGACAGACCGAGAACGAGCCACCTCAAGTTGACCATCGCAATCCCCCATGGGAAGAGGTCGGCCGATGCCGGACCTGAGGGTCGCTCAGCCTTATCCACAAAAATGAGCAAACTCCTCGCATCTTAGCTGAGAAAAGCTTCTCTGGGTTGAAGACAGACTGGATTGCACAGTCTGTCCACAGTCGGAAAAGCTGAGCCGGTCGATTTTGTGCAGCAGAAATCTCTCTGGACAGGAATTCTGCCTTCTTACAAGTGATTTCTGATTGATATCGATCACAATTTGCCATCAATCTAAGCCTGTCAGCATCAAGGCCCGATCTCCGCCAGACTCTCCAGCCTTGACCAACTTGCCTTAATTCCCTCAAGGAGCCATCAAACCACGGGCTCCTAGGACAAAGGGTGAGAGGCCGAACATGAACTGGAGCAATTTTGTCCAGAGCATCTCCACGGCCTTAATTATAGGCCAGTACAAGATCATCTGACTCATGCATTCTCTCGATAAAAGCTCGAGCAGATCCAACACCGCCGTTAGTCATTGGGGTTAACACCTCAAAGGGCGGTATTGAACTATCTCCGTAGGGGCAGACCTATTAGAGGGGCCCTGAAGCAGAACTTTATGGTGTAATGGTCAGACCAACTGACTGGTTCCACCCCCAAATCAGAGATCTCCATACCCATGAGAAGAATCAGATCCAGTGAATGACCCTCTATATGGGTAGAGGAGGTAACAACCTGTGTCAGGCCCAGCATATTCATCAGCTCAGTAGTTATATTGATTTTGCTCAGCAGAGAGCATTCACCAGTACACAATGCTTTCTACACTCTCTGAGGAAAAATATATGCTATCAGATGTAAACTAGCATCTGATGTGATCTGAACCAAGAGCTGCACATGCATTATAAATAGGTAAGCAGTCACATGACCAAAAGTGTCCCATGGAGGAAAATAAAAAAATTAAATGTGTAAAATATATAAAATGTCATATGTGCCTCCTATCAGACCACAGCTAAAGTCAATATGGAAAGGGAAAGGAAAACAAAAACACTACCTCTACAGAAATAAACATATACTACAAATCAACTCTAACTCAACTCACTCAGCTCAAACACTCAGTTCAAAAGATTTAAACCAAAAATACAGAATGCACACTCCTCCTAATGTCAACATTACCAGGGCTCAAAGCTTCTCCTGGCACACCTGCCTCTTAAGTGTTTACTGCACACTCAGCCTCTGAAATTACTTTTCTCTGAATCAGAGATTCACAGGCTCACTAGGATTCACAGCCACAGCTCTCCAAGCTCTGTGCTCCAATTCTTTTGAAGGGTGTCTGCTGTCGAGGCAATCTCACCACTCCCCACCTCGGTGACGTTTCTCCTGCAATGACAGAGGAGAAGAGTAAGGAGCAGAAAACCAGCAGCAGATGGGGATTAACTTAAGATGGACTGGTAAGTTCACATGGAGCAAAACACAATCCCTTCTCAGCTCCAAAAGTAATTCCTACTCAACTGCCTATAGTTCACTCACTTGCTACTCTTCTTCCTTCCCCTACTTTTCTTGTACTGGGTGAAAGCCTTAATTTTCCCTAAGTGACACAACTACCTTTTAGAGAACAATATAGATCTCTTGGTCATGTTTCCTTTGGTTACTGTTCTCATGCATGACTTTGTTGCCTTGAGAATGGCCCTTTAATTCCTACCCATCTTTCCTCTACTCCCCAATGCTGTCCATGCCAACTAACCTGTCCTGACTAATTCCATAATCTAGTTGAGGGTTGCTCTTCTGAAATCCAGAACATCAGCTTTCAATGAGGGCTTACTGGTCCCAAGGGCCTGCTTGAACTATGGGAATTATAGTCTCTGGTACCTAGTGGCTCCTCCAACCCACACTCCTATTAGTTCTAAGTTGGAGAGCACTATGTTGAGAATGACAGCTCACTGTACTTTTTGAGTTCCGTGATCAGCTGCACCCACAGACAATCCTGCTATGTTTGTACTGTAGCTGGGCCAGACTTCTGGTGCTTCTAGCTGCTCGAATGTCTCAGTCAGTAACTGGCAGGTTGAGATTCCTGTCTATCACCAACTACCCTTCACCACCCTCCACTTTTGCCCTTAGTTCCCTATCTTTTCCCTTCCTCTCTTCCCCTATTCTGTTTGTCTATTGACTACCCCATTTTGTAGTTTCTTAGCTGTGGCCATTGTAAGCTGAATCCACAGTGATTCTATTTCCCCATTTCCTCCCTTGATGGATCCAACTTTCACCCCTTTAATACCTTCCCTACATAGAGGGCTACTCATCCTCTTTTACCTTTCATGGTATAGCCTGGGGCTGTCAGGTCCCAATCATTACTCACTGTGGTTAAAGTTTCTATAATATCTATGAGGTCCATCTCTGTGTCTGCTCTATTGCCTGGACCTCACTGATTTAATTTTCCAAGCTTCTGGTATGAAAGTAGATTACATCCATCATGCTTGTGATCCCTCTTGCCTTTTTGTTGTCATTTCTCCTTATTATCACCTATCCTCTGTAAACATTTGTTTCTATTGTTGTTTGTAAACTTTATGATCCTCCCTGCTTGGTCTTTTCCCAAACCTAATTTGAACTCTAATCATTCATTTTCCCTCCCACTGCTACTAGACCCCAGTTCAGGGGAGTCCTGGCAGGTCTCCCACTCCCTTCTCAGTGGTTCCCTTAGCTTCAGCCACCCTGCAGTCATTTTAATGGTCCACCAATGTATATGTCTGACTTCTACCCCAATGTACTGACCCCACTCTTGTTAGGTGAATACAACACCCTTGAAGAGCCACCTGTCCCAGAAGACCCCAAAGTCCCTCCCAGAACAGTACCCTCCTCCTGACACCATCCTTTAATCACCCATTACACTTCTGGATCAATGTTTTCTACAATGAAGCAAAACGTGACCAACATTTGGATGTTTGTAGCTCCTTTGCTACTGCAGACCTACATCTAAATTTTGCATGCATACCCAAATGTGAATGGGCCTAAATCCAAAAAAGCTAGAGAATTCTGGTTTCATAGTTTAAAATTTACAGTGAAAAAATCACAGTTTGCTAATTAGTAAAATTTGCTCAAAAGTTATGGAAGTGTAATAGGTAAATCTACTAGGATTTCACTTGTAAAATGTAACTTTTGCAAAGGACTTATCACCCCTGAATCAGTTTAACTGTGCTGAGCTCTTTATAGTCCTACAGTTAATTTAGGTAACTATTTTGTTTCCAGCTCTGCTTTTTCACTGACCTTGATCAGATGGACTTAGTGTCACACTGATTTTCTCCTTGTTTTCCACAGACACTCTCACATAACAGATTCTGATCAGAGTTACAATGGCTGCAAATAGTTTAACTTGATAAGGTGTTTCATGGCCTTAAACATAAAGATGGAGTGCCGTAGCAGCGCAGTGTGTAAATCTGATTTTGGAAAAGGTAGATCATTTTCTGGTTGATCCTGTGTTTCTATGTATTTAAATATGAGTGGTGAGTATGTGTTGTACTATATGTGGAAGGAGATGGCCCTCTACACCAAGGCCTTCAAGTAATGGTAGGCAGAATTGAACATGAAGGAGAGGTATGTCTACACTGGGGACTGTAGGCAAAACTAGAGGATAAGAACCTATACTGAGGTGATGGTCTGCTTTAATACAGTAGGCAATCAAAGTCCTCAGTGGATGATTCAATTGTTACTTTGATAGAGATTTAAAATAGCCAAAGGGGGGGTGTGATGGAAGAAACAAGGAGGCAGAAAGTGAAGCACTACAAACTGAGATAGTGAGTACAGAGATCCCAAGGGTGAAAGTCAAACCAGGATGCAAATTATTTAAGGAAGCAAGGGTAGTGAAGGAAGAAAGTGAAAAGGAGCACTCAAAGGAGAAAGGTGTGAGAGGGGCAACAATTGGAAAACAGAGAAAGTGACAAGAAGAGTGGTGAGGGTTTCAAAATGGTGCAAGGTCTGCATCAGAAGCCCCTTAAAGAGAGACTGAAAGAGTTCTATATGTACATTCTGGAGGAGAGGAGGAGATTGGGATGTTATGGAGACCTTTAAATACCTCTTGGGATTAATAACGTACAGGAGGGAAAATGTTTCAGAGAAAAGGTGCTGTAGAACAAGGGATCATGGTATGAAGCTGTAAGGAGGTAGAGTCAGGAGAGATGTGAGGAGGTAGTTCTTCATAGAAAGTGTGGTGATTCTTGGAATAGCCTTTCCTTGGAGGCAGTGGTGTGAAACCTGTGGTGGTTTCAAAATGCCTGGGACAGGAACAAAAATCCTAGGAGGATGGAAGGGGTGGAAGGTGGAAGAGACAGTGTTGTAGGGCAAGTTGGGTCTGCAGCAAAAGTGATCATAGCTAAAAATAGCAGAATAGATGGCCCCATCTGCTAGAACAAGACACATGGTGGATTCCCTGAGAGGAGGGACTCAAACAACTGGTACAACAACCCACAAGAGACAGGGCTATCTTAGAACTAGCACGGACTAACAGGGAAAGGATCACAGATCTCCAGGTAGAAGGTCACCTGGGAGCCAGTGATCATCACATGGTATTGTTCAGTTTGGCCACTAGAACTAAATCATCCCTTTCCAAGGCAAAACTATGGGACTTCAGAGGAGCTGAATTTGATAAGATGGCCAACAGATTTAAGCTAGCTCTAGCAAAATGAAATACAGGTGAGGGGTGCAGGCAAAGTAGGCAAGCATTAAAGATGCAATACTTAAAGCAACATCCCATTTTGTTAAAGAGAAAAGAAGTGCAAAGAAGAAGGAAACCACTTTGGTTGTCAAAACAGTAGCAGAAAAGGTCTGAGCCAAAGGCTGGCCTTCACGTAATATAAGGAAACGCAGCAGGATGAAGATAGGGAGGTATACCAAACTTCCCTAAGGGAAGCAGGGAAGGCAGAAGGCAGGCAAAGGCCCAAACCAAGGAAACACTGGCACAAACAGTAAAAGAAGGTGACAAGACTTTCTATAGATACATTACTGAAAGGAGGAAGTCAGAGGGGTATTGCTAAGATTAAAGGGATAAGGGGCATGTGGAGGAGGAGGACCATGTAAAGCATCTATCCTAAATAGATACTTCTGCTCAGTAGTTACTGAAGAGAAGGTAGGGCAGGGCCCACTGCTCAGTACCATGGACATGGGGGGGAGGTGTGCATGAGTCCCTTCACAAAGGGTCCTACAAGAGCTCAACAAGCTCAGGATGGACAAGGCAATGGGACCTGATGGCATACATCCCAGGGTTCTAAAGGAGATAGGGGTGGAACTAGCAGCCATTATCAGAACTGTTTATTGAGTCTCTGAGCATAGGAGAGGTCCCTGAAGACAGGGAATTACAGACCAGTCAGTCTTACCTCAGTAGTGGCAAGATTATGGAGGCACTCCTTAAGGAAGGGATAGTGCAACACATGGAATCCATTGGAGCACAGGATCCAAGACAAGCATGGCTTTACAAAGGAATGTTCCGTCAAACTAATCTCATAGAATTCTTTGACTGGGTAACCAGGAGTGGTGGACCAAGGAAGCAGTTGATGTCGCCTACCTTGACATCAGCAAAGCTTTCACTACTGTTCCACATAGTGTGGAGAGAGAGAGAGGAGGAGTAATGGTGGAGCTATATTTACTGTTTAGTCTTGGATCAGTCTTGAATGGATTAACAAACCCTACAGACAGCAGTAAATCATTGCACACTGCTAGACATACACAGTTGGAAGAGTGAGAGTGTAATTTGAATCGCATTATAAACTCTGTTTTGACCAATAGACAGTAGTGCAGTGCTAAATTTAGAGGTGTGGGGTCTCCATGAACTACGATGTCCCCAACTTTCAACAGGTTAGGGTCTGAGGCTGTGTAGACATCCAGAAGCTATCAGGTTTTTGATGCATTCTGGACAAACAAATTGTTTAGTTGCCATATTGGTCCTTGTAGAACAGATCCAGAAGCAAATGGTTTGATATGTTTTATTGGACCAGCAAAGATGTTACAAAAGAGTATTTTAGCTTTCAGATCAACTAAGTCCTTCCTCAGAAGCTTAACTTTAAGAAATGTAGTAGACTTCTGAGGAAGGACTTGGTTAGTCTGAAAGCTAAAGTACTTTGTTCTGTTGTAACCTTTTGTTGGTCCAATAAAAATATCAAACCATCTGCTTTAGATGCATTCTGGTGCATTTGGAGGGTCATTTTGAGACTATTTGACTGCTTTTAAAGCCTTCTTTGACTTGTTACAAACAACCAGTATCATTATAAAATAACTACTGTTTATTTTCTTTAAAAAATTGTTAAAACTAAAGCAAGAAATTCCACTCTAGCCACCCTTCAGACATCTGACTATATACCACTTCTCTTGCATACAGTCAGCCATTACAGCAGCAGGCATTGCACTTGTTACCTCGCAACCTGAACAGAAGACTCTGTACCCCAGCAGTCACCACAGTCAGACATACAAGGCTGTGAGGAGGGCACTCAAACACCAACCTGGAGGTGCATGTGTCCGTCACACAGCAGACCTGCTCACAGACCATCCATGCCAGAGAAAGGAACTGATACACAGGACTCACTGGAGAGTCTCTCAAGGCCCAACATTGACACAGGATATATACAAGGTCATGAATGCTTTATCTACATGTACCCTGACCTGAGTCGGTTGGAGCAGGAGGAAGAGCTCAGCAGGGACAGCTGCATGAAATACAGATCATATACAGCAACATCACAGCCCACAGACTTGACATGCAGCAAGGGTTCCTCAACCTCTGTGAAACCTCAGGCAATGGCATAACCATAATTATCACGCTCTACAGCAGGATGATGTTTCCATTCCTATCCAGTACATGGCAGCCAAGCTCCAAATCCCCCATACTGTATGTCATACACCAGAACCACAACATACTCATGCACTCCAGCTTATCTTGCACATGACAGCCAACCTGCAGGGTGCACAGCCAACTGTAACAGATGATGACTTAATGTCAAGCATGGCACTAGGTTTGAAACATGCACCTCACAACAGCATGGTCCAGAAGAGTGCCATAAAATACCTCTCACCAGAACAGTGCCTGACCAAAACACTGACTGCAAGATTTCTGTTTTGCAGGGGACTCTGCTCCTCACACTCCTGATGTGCCCCACACATGCAGTTAAGTAATATAACTAATTCCAAGGGGTTGGAACATGGTGAGGGATTGAGCGTTAGGGTATATCTGTCTAGGCACATAAAACACACAGATTTCTGTTTTTGTGGAGGGCCCTGTACCCCGCACCCTCAATGTGGGGGCTTTGCACTCCACCACTGTAACTATTATAAATAACTCAGGGAGGAACATGGGGTGTAGAACATTGGGGGTTATACCTGTTTCAGCACATGAAAAAATAACACACTTGGGATGGAGAGAAAAGTAAAGCAGCAGGAGTAGGGAGACAGGGAATAGAAACCTGGAATCCCAGGCCATACTGGCAAAAGCTGCTTGTGCCTTATACCTCCCCACCATGGGAGCAGCTTAGCCAGCCTCTGCACTTTTCTACCAATTCTCCACTTCCTTCCTTGCCTTTACAGCCACAGGGTTGCAGTTCCTAATGTTCGCTATTCTACCACTGTCACTGTGAAAGTAAACACGGTTTAGAAGCGTGGTTCAGAATGTGCTCTTCTAGCCACACTATTCTAACCAGAGCAGCCAAAGGATATCCTGTGGAATGTACACAGCCCAGTTCCATGGTAAGGGCTGAGGCAGTGCCAGTGGTAGGCTCATCCCACCCTAAACACCCATTAAGAAGTCTTCCCAGATATCAAAGCCAAAAACCACACATGACCTAATGCCTCATCTGAATGCACAACAGGCTTTAATGCTAAAGAATTGCCATCCACCATCAGATTCATGTGGACTTCACTTCATGGGTTCCATGCTTGCTCACAGAGGAGGGATTGGACGCTGGTGGCAAGTGGCAAACTTGGGGGCAAGAGAGATCACCAAGTCGCTGGATGAAGCCCAGCCCTCACTTTCAGATAAGGTCATTCAACGCAAACAAAATTATTTATACAAAACAGACACTTACCTCATGGCTCCTTTTATGATAAAGCCAGGCTGGTTATTAATTCATATTGTTTTGTTGGCATTGACCGTCTAACTCACTCAGTCCTGGCAAGTCCTGACTCCCAACTTGTAAGAATGAATCCTCACAATCTCAACTAGTTGGCTGCTTCCTGCTCTCACTCTGCAGAGTACCACCCACACCTCCAGTCGCACAGGTACAGCTAGCCACCCGCTAGGTTAAAGGATATCTGCAGAACATTCTCAGATTGCAGATCTGTCTTTCACATGAACAAAAGTACCAACCAGCTTCAAGAGGAGAACAAAGCTATCATGGCCAAATTATTAAATTACTAATCCTTCAAGGAGGACACATTTAAACATGCACTATTGCTTTGCAACAGTTAATAAGTTAATTAAATAAATAAGTCCACTGTACAGCTCTGTCAAAAAATACGTAGTAAAAACTGGACTCCACTGAAAATGAGAAATTGTCTCTCACTTGGGCTATCTTAAATGCATTATAAAATGGGTAAAAGAAGGGCCCCACTGAAAACAAAATATCTTGCATCTCCACTGCATTGTCATGGGTAAATACAGTGTCAAAACTGGGTCAAACAGAACCCACTGCAAACAACATATCACAACTCATCTGGGCTATCCTGAATAAATATATTATAAAACTGTATAAGCAGGAGTCTACAGCAGAACTCCCAATGAAAAGCAGAGGTTGCATGTAAGCTGATCTGTCCTAGGAAAATATATTGTAAAATCATCCAGATCACCTGTCTTGTAGCTGTCTGGTATATTCCTGGCGGAGCTGGGGTCCCCCCACCCCATAAGGGCATCTGACCCCATTCACTCACCCTCTCAGGCACCCCAGCCCTGGTCACATAATTCAAATTGCAGCAATAATGATGACTGGCATAGCCCTCTGCTCACCACCTCAGCTGGTTTCAATCTGATGGTCTCTGAGCAATTGCAAATATTGTACAAATGCCAGTGTCTACTGTACTCATGATCGCCACTGGCAATCAGACAGTGCCAGCCAAGGAGGAAAGCAGAGGGTCTGTGTAGGTCACTGTCACTATTGCCATGCTTTGGTTTTGGTTGTCTGAGTGTGGGGAGGTGTGTGGAGGTTGAGTAGCAGGTTGACAGAGGATCAGATACCCATGGGGGCCACTAGACTACCAGGAATATTCAAGACAGCTACAGGATGGTTAATTGGGAGTGCAGAAACCACTACACCATCAGAAATATTCAAAACAGCTACAGAACAGGTGACCAAGGGTGGGAGACCACTAGACAACCAGGAATATTCAAAACAGCTACAAAACAGTCAGTTTGGGGATACAGGAACCACTACACAACCAGGAATGTTTGATACAGCTACATGACAGGTAAATAAGGGGAGGGGACCACTAGACCTCAAGGAATATGTAATACAGCTACAGAATGGGGGCACGCACACAGGTTAATAAGCCCCTAATGGGCATCAAATAAGCCATAGAACCTTCCATGCCCAAATAGGTCATTAGCATGTTAGGGCTAAATATGGCCCACAGGAGCCCTGCCACAACCCTATTTGATCCACTCTACCTCCATTGCACTTCTGTAAGCCATGTTCAGTCGGGTCTGTGTCAATATAATGCAAACTCACTAAGCACTGTACCGACATGGCCCCTTATTGAGACAATTTGCACACTTCAGTTACAGTGGGCTAATTTTAGATACATACATACATAGATACATAGATAGTGTCGGCAGATAAGGGCCTATGGCCCACCCAGTCTGCCCATTTGAGCTTGTAAGTTCAGTTTGTTTTCCTAGAAGTCTGTTGCACCTTACCCCTGACCTCCAGAATTTCTTTATGTCTATCCCATGCATTCTTAAATCCATGATTGTTTCAGCCTCCACCACTTCCTCTGGCAGGATGTTTCACTTATCCACCACCCGTTCTGTGAAGAAATCTTTTCTCATGTTTCCTCTGAATCGTCCCTCCTCCAACTTCATCCCATGCCCTCTAGTCCTGGAACATCTTTTTCGCTTAAAAATAGTGTTTTCCTGCACCTGTTCCTCCCTGTAAGATACTTGTATGTCTCTCATCATATCCCTCTCTCCCTCCTCTCCTCCAGGGAGTACATGTTCAGTTCCTTCAACCTGACTTCATAGGACTTGTGATGCAATCCATGCACCATCTTTGTTGCCCTCCTCTGAACCTTCTGTACCCTGTCTATGTCCTTACGTAGGTATGGTCTCCAGAACTGTACACTGTACTCCAGGTGGGCTTCACCAGTGTCTTGTATAGCGGAATTATGACCTCCCTTTCCTGCTGGTAATGCCCCTGCCTATACATCCCAGCATCCTATTTGCTTTACCTGCTGCCTTGTCACACTGTTTCCCTACCTTGAGGTCATCAGAGATGATAACCCCAAGATCCCTTGCTTGGTGCATGCTATATCCTCGCCCCCAACTGATATATTGTGCCAGGGTTTTTGTGCCTCATATGCATTATCTTGCACTTCTTTGCATTGAATTTCAACTGCCAAACCCCTGACCATTCTTCAAGTTTCTGCAGGTCGCTTCTCATCTGTCTACACCCTCTGGTGTGTCTACTCTGTTACAGAGCTTTGTGTCATCAGCGAACAGTGAAATTCTGCCTTCTAGGTCCTGCACCAGGTCCCAGCACTGATCCCTTGATCCCTGTGGTACCCACTGGTCACTCTTCCCTCTGTGGGTGACAGCCATTTACCACCACCCTCTGTGTCCTGCCACCCAGCCAGTTACCTACCCACCACACTACTGTCCTGCCCACACCCATATTCCCCAGTTTGTGTAATAGTCTTCTATGTGGCACAGTGTCAAAGGCCTTGCTGAAGTCCAGATAGGCCATGTCCACTGCTCTCCCTGATCCACCTACCTAGTCACCCAGTCAAAAATTCAATGAGGTTGGTCTGACATGACCTCCCCTGGTGAAACCATGCTGCCTTGGGTCCTGTAGTCCATTGACAACCATATGTTCCACCAATCTCTCCTTCAGTAGTGCTTCCATGATCTTCCCCACTACCGAGGTGAGGCTGACTGGTCTGTAGTTCCCTGCTTCCTCTTTATTTTCTGAATATTGCCTCCCTAGGCAGGCTGCACGAACTGCCACAGATTGCACATGGCCAGCTCTAAATATGGGAACCTATACTCCTTAGCCTCTGTGGAACCCAAAGTCCATTAAACAATGGCTCATGGGGTAAGGAAGGTCTGCCTATAGCCTCAAGATACTGTTGTTCTAACTTGAAGCAGCTTGAAAGCAAACATGTTTTTGGGACTGACTTATGCTTGTTTGTTTGGACAGCAAAACATGCATACTGTAGCACTAACAAATCAGCCAAATGCTTCATTTAATACAAACAGAAAAATATCACACAAGTAGATACATACAATAGGAGGCAAATGACAAGTCAAAGCAGAGCAGTGTATTCAACTCCAGGGTCCATGCTATCTCAAGTGCATAATTAGGGACCACAATAAGGCAGGTATCAGCTAAGTGTAATCCCAGTTTATCGTAATAGTTACTCTATCTTACTGTTTACATGTTTGATTATAGTATTAAATAGAGAGACTCTTGCTAATAGTACCTTGCAAGTCTCAGAAGGAAGACAGGCATTAGACATAGACACCAATAAAACTCGCTTTTTTATTGACAAGTCCACTGATCTACAGTGATTAAACAATGAAATTCAATTTTCAAGATTTATAATTCCAAAAATGCATGTGTGATTGATACTCCTATTTCCAGATTTTACCAGAATTCTGGTGTAATTTTTAGTATAAATAATCAGAATAATAGAAGGCTTTATATATAGAGCATCAAATAAAGCTAAGTGAAAATTGTACAGGAAGCAATTATAAGAAAATGAAAGTCTTGTAAATTTACTGATATGGTATTAAATGCCAAATTCTATGAAATCTTTGTTTTTACCGGTGTTCAGGCAGCCCAAATTCCTGATTTGCACTGTTTTTTTCCAGTAAAATGAAAAGCAGTATTTTCAAATAAGCTCCTTAAAATGCAAATGAAGTGTATTCACCTAAATTCTTCCACAGGATTACTTGGTTACTTGGTTTGATGGACAAAAGAAGGCCATAGCTTATCGAGATTGTTCTCCACATGTGGATCATTATTTATTATACTATTTTATTAACCATTTGTCTAGTTTGTTTTGAAAGTCATAACAGTATGTGAATCAACAATATCTTGAGGTAAAGTATTCCATAACCTAGGAGTTCTTACAGAAAAAGTTTTGTCTTTTGTTTTTATTACATTTTTAATATCCAATTGTTTGTTATGCAACCCGGCTACAATTTTTCTGCAGGATAATTTTATACCACATTGCTTCATCAGAATAGGTGATTTCATAATCTTGAATAGTAGTAAAAGTTCACCTCTAGTGCTTCTCTGTTTGAGTGAATATAAGCCTGTCTTCTATTATCTAGAATCATAATCTAAGTGAGCAAGATATGGAATAATTTTTGTAGCCCTATGTTGAATTTGTTCAATTCTATTTATAGCCGATACTAGATAAGGACTCCAAAAGATGAGCCATAGTTCATGTAAGGTCTGACATGAGATCTATACAGGGTCATAATACACTGTTCAGACTTAGAGACAAATGTACTATTTATCCTGTGAAGAAGAGCATTAGTTTGACTGGCGATTTTATTACAATGAGAAGATGAGGAAAGTTTATTATTTACTAGGATCCCAAGATCCTTTTCAACATGAGAAGCCCTAATAATTATATGTTCAAAGTCTATACCTGTTTGGGGTTGTTTTTACCCATGTGTAAGACTGCACATTTTGTTACATTAAAGTTCATTTTGTTTATAAGAGCCCAGTGTTTGACTGATGCAAGGTCAGTTAATAATGTTTTTGTTAACTGCATTGTTCACAGCACCCCTAGTTTAGTATTGTCAGCAAACTTCATAAGGATGTTATAAACACATTTTCATATCACTGATGAAAATATTAAAAGGATGGGTCCCAAAATGGAGCCCTGTGGAACGCTGCTTGTCACCCTATCCAAATCTGACAAGGTGCCAACCCAAACCCTCTGAGTGCGATTACTCAACTAACTTTTTATCCATGAAACTAATGTTGATGAGAATCCTAAATGAGTGAGTTTTTAATCAGAATGGCATGTGACACATTATCAAATGCTTTACTGTAATCCAGTAAGATGACATCAGTTGGAATATTTAAGTCAAGATTCATGCTAATATAATTATAGAATGAAAGCAAGTTGTGGTACAAGAAAAACCTTGTTTTAAATCCATGTTGAGTTATATCAATTATGTTCAGGATTCCATGTCTTTTTCAAGAAAAGTTTTGATTATTTTTTCCAATAATTTATAAGGAATTGAGGTTAAACTAATCTGGCAATAGTTTTGACTTTTGAGTGGGAACCCTGTTTGATAATGGGAGTTACTATTGCAGTTAACCAATCAGAGGGAACCCTAGATTCATGAAGAGATTTACTAAAAATAATTGTGAGTGGTAGGGCAATGGTGTCTATAACTCCCAAAAGACATTTGGGACATATATCATCTGGGCCAGGACTTGTTGATTTCTTTAATGTTATTAATAATTTGTGGACATCATGCTGTAAAACCTTATATTCTGTGTTACTTAAGGAATATCTATCAGAAAGAATTTGAGATGGATCCTGAACAAAAACTGATGAAAATAATTATTTAAAGCGAGGCAGTTACTGAATCGGAGGTTATTATTGTATTATTTATATTTAGTGGGCCAATAGTTCTGCTATTACCTTTATGCTGTTTAAGTAGGCATACAATGCTTTATGTGAATCATTAGTATGTGCAATGAGAAAATCTAAATAACAGTACTTTTAGCTTGCAGAATCAGTTTTTTTTAATATTTTAACCGATTAGCTATGTTTAATTAGTATATCTTTGTTTTGATTAGTGGGACTTTTTTAATAATGAAAATAACTTTTATTTATGGGAAATTTGTTTTTTTGTAGATCTAGTGAACCATGGTGGAATTTTACCTTGTTATTATACTTATATTTTCCGGACATACTGCTGTTCAAGTTCTTGAATTTGTGTTTTAGGAAGTCCCATGCTGCATCAGTATTAAGTGAAGAAAAATATTGTCCCAATGAAATGCTCCTAGGTAATTATTTATTTTGTGAAAATCTGCTTGATCATATTGTTTAATTTTTGTTTGTTTATTACAGGGCATTGGGAAAGTGAGATACTAAAAATATGGACATATGGTCACTATTACCAAGAGGTTCTGATATTACTAAATCATTCGTAGGGATATCTATGTTAGTTATGACAAGGTTCAAGATGTTACTACCCGAATAGGTTCCTTAACCAATTGGTAAAGTTCCAAATCAATAATGGTTGTAAGACTGTCAATATAAAACCTGGACAGAGGGTTACATGATCTTTACTTACCTTAGTAGGAAAGTAACTTTAACTTAGTTCAAATTCAAGTTCAAGTTTATTTCCAGGAAAACTCATTGAGCAAGCTCATTTTCAGAGCAGTTCTGAGTGATTTAGGACAATACAATACAAATCGGTAGTGTGTCAAATACAAAACTGCATATAGAAAAAAATAGCAAAATAAGATGTACAATTGAACAATAAAAGAACTGTACAAATTTGTAGCCTTAAATGTAACAACGTTTCATTACCTAACAATGTGAAGGAACTATACAAATTTCAATATGTAACAGATATGTAATAGATAAAATCTACATAACATGAAATTGGACATATAGTAATTTATTTTGATCCTTGTAACCAGTGTTACACCATGTGTTGCACCATTAGACAATACAGGTTGACATAGTATATGAGGTGGAAGGAGGCAAAAAGTGGGTAAGGGTAGGGGTGGATATCACAGGAAGTAGAATAGGGTGAATGGAGTAGGGGTAGCTAAGTGCAGGGCAGGTATTCATGAGTAGAAGCTGTACGTTTCGTCAAGTGGTTACTGATCAGAAAAGTAAAAGCATTTAAAAATACTAGGCGAGTTAGTTTGAGCATGGTTTGCAGTTTGTTTCAGACTGTTGGGAGGGCATAACCAATGGCAGCTTTGCCACAAAGAGTGCAGAACCTGGGGACATCGAGTGAAATGAAGGAGGTTGTTCTAAGCAAATGGCAGTTAGGGAATGGTGGAACAGGCATGTAATATTGGAGGGGCGCTTTTTAACAAGAGCTTTATAGAGCCACATGTAGCTATGCATTAATCTTCTGGTGGCAAGTGAAGACCATCCTGCTTTGGAATAGAGCTCTCAGTGGTGGTTCTGGATGAAGCATTTGTAATGAACCAAATGTCATGGTGGCATAATACATCCAGCTTGTGGCGGTTGGCAGCAGAACCGCAGCTGTAGATAAAATCTACATAATCTAATACAGGTATAAAGGTAGACTGGACCTGCTGTCTCCTGATATCACTGGGAATAAGGATTTGTTTCAGAAGAAGAAACCTTATCTCATCCTTAGGTTTTGGATAGGGCCTCAATGTAAGTGGAAAAGGAGAGATTGAAAAAGAAAACTAGGGGTACTACTACATAGTCCCTAGGAAATGGATACACCAGTAATGGGAAATGAGGTCCCTAATAGCGTAAAAACAAAACAAACAAAAAAACACAGTTTCTAAAGGGAGGGACAGAGATGTGGGGTGGTGTAATGCACTAGCTGTAGGGTGGCAGTTTTGTGGGAGACATTCTGGAGGCCGTGATGCTTCCTATTTGCAGACACCTTTTGTTCTGAGGGAGGGGTTGCCCATCCCAGGCTGATCTGGAAGGAGTAGAAACCTCATCCCCACCAAGGACCTGGCAGGGATTAGGAAATCTCCTCCCTCACCCAGGGACTACCAACACTGCTGCTTCTGCCTCAGAGGTTGCCAAGAATAAGGAGTAGTTAGACTACATTGGGCTCAGGAGGTCACATGGTGGAAGAGAGGCATCTCCAGGTGTACCTCCATGATCTACATGCCTTTCTGGTGGAGTGTTGTTTCTCTATGGAGGCACCCAGAGGAGACCAAGGAAGATGCTGGGAACCTCCACAAAAGAGACCCACAGGAGAGTGGCATGGGATCCCACAGGAAAAGGAAACCACTCCTGTGAGAGACTCAATTTTTAGGAGCAGAACAGGGGGAGAGAGAGACAGGCACCTGCCTGGCACCATGGCATGGAGGGACAAGAAGCGAATCCACAGGATAGCAGGAGCAGCTGCATGGGAGAGGGAGCTGGGTGTTATTGTACAATTTGGGACAAATGACCTAGCTAGAATGGGATCAGAGCTGTGCAGTGAGAGTTTGTGGAGTTGGGGAGGGAACTTAGACAAGTAGCATGAACAGTAACCTCTCGGAGGTGCTGCCTGTATATGGCACAGCTTGAAGCTGGGGCACTCTGCACCCTGGGATTCAATGGATGGCTGAAAACTGGTGCGGAGCACATGTGTTTTGGCTTCATTGGGACGGAGGTCCACCTGGATGGATATAGGCTTATTCTGACATGATGATCTGCATCTGTCTGGGAGGAACCAGAATCATAGGTAATAGGTTTAAATGCTTCATTGGAAGCATTTAAACTAGCCAAGGGGAGGCACTGATAATGGTCAGGAATTGCCATCACCCCCCACAAAATAGGGTCATTAGTGAGGGTAACGCCAAGGTAGAGAATTCATAGGAGGCAGACTAGGGTAAATGGAGAAAAGGCAAAGTCAGTAAGTACAGAGATGAGGCTAAAAGGGATAAGACCATCAAAAATGAAGGGTGATGAGTTCCAATGCCCATAGTCTGGGTAACAAACTTCCTGAACTAGTGGCCTTGAGAGAAGAGGATGCCTGGATATCATGGCAGTCAGAAACCTTCTACACAGAGAATTGTGACTGGGATGTCAACATACCAGGGTATACAATCTACAGGAGGGACAGGGAGGGTAAAAGAGGAGGAGGAGTAGCTCTCTAGACAAGGAAAGGATGAAATCAACAGAACTAAAGGGTAAACAGGGAGGAGAGGAAGCACAGTGGGTCACCTTGGAGACAGGAATGGCACCACAGTTCACACAGGGTTGCATACTACCTTGTCTCAGGGAGAAAATGGACAAGGAAATGATAAGAGGCATACTTAGAATGGCATAAAAGGGGAGATATTGTTGATGGAGACCTGTTTATGCCTGATGGTAACAGGAACACATTTGCTGCAGCCACATCCAAGAGCAGAGTTATTCTCGATGCCCTACAGGGGGCATGCCTCAGGCAGTTAGTGTTGCAACCCACTAGGGAGGGAGCAGTCTTAGACTTGATACTTTCAAATGGGGATGATGAGAGGATCTCAGCTTTAGAAGTGGGGAGCAATCTGGGAACAAGCAAATACCAGTGAGGTTAACAATAAACACAGCCATAGAGTCAAGCCATAAAAAAAAGCAAGGGTACTGGACTTTTGGAAGGTTGACTGACAGAATGGAAGAATGCCTAAGGAATGCATTAACAAAGGAAAGGAAGGAGGGTGGAGGAACAGTGGAAAATCAAAACTGCCATCACAGAGGCAGCAAGCGTTTGTTTGAAGCAAATAAACAAAACAAAATGAAGGAAAAAAACACTATGGTTCTCAAGAGAGTGGTGGGAAGGTTAGGGAGAAAAGAATAGCATTCAGAAAGTATAAGGAATCACTGACTAAGCAGAACAGAGAACTCTATCAGTTAAAGGAAGGAAGCAGGAAGACAGTCAGAATAACAAAGGCACAAACTGTTGAAAAGATAGCCAACTCTGTTAAGAAGGGGATAAAACATTTTATAGGTGCATAAGTGAGCAAAGAAAGACCAAGGGAGGATAGTGAGGCTTAATAAAGGGGATGGGGGTGGGCAGAAGGTGACAATGAAAAGGCAAAGATACTGAATGAATGCTTTTGTTCAGTATTCACTAAAGAAGAGAGGGATGTACCTAAACCAAACAATAGAACACTCTGGATAGGGGATTGATACCCATCCATTCACAGAAGAAAAGGCCCTGAAAGAGCTCCTAAAACTCAAAGTGGACAAGAAAATGGGGCTGACAGGATTCAGCCAGAGTTCTAAAAGAACTAAGGAGAACTAGTGACACCACTGACTACCCTTTTAAAAAGTAATGGTAGGATGGTGTGGTACCTGAGGACTGGAGGAAGGCAGATGTTAGTCCTTTCACAAAAAGTGGGAGCAAGGCAGAGGCAGGAAACTACAGACCTGTAAGTTTGACCTCAGTGATAGGAAAAATGATGGAATCATTTCTGAAAGAAAGAACTGTTGAGCACCTAGAGACTAGTGGGGCACTATGACCCAAGGTAGCACAGATTCACAGTGGGAAGGTCATGTCAGATGAATTTCATAGATTTCTTTGACTGGGTGAGTGAAGTAGTAGACCAGGGAGGGCTGTGGACATGGCCTACCTAGACTTTTAGCAAGGCATTTGACACAGTCTTATAAAAAGATTAATATACAAGTTGGCCAGCCTGGGAGTGGACCCCAGGTGGTAGCCTGGCAAAACATTGGATGCCCAATAGGATTCAGAGGGTAATAGTAAGCGGAGTCCACTCAAAGAAAGAGGGTTACTACCAGGGTACTGCAGGATTCAGTACTGGTGGCGGTCATCTTAATGTCCTTATAAGTGACATTGCAGAGGACTGAAGGAAAGTATGCCCCTTTTCAGATGACACAAAGATCTGCAATAGGGCTGATACACAAGGGGGTGGAAAGGATGAAAAGGGACTTGGCAAGGTTGATGGAATGGTGAAAGTATGGCAGCTTAGATTCAATGCAAAAAGTGCAAAATAATGCACCTGGAAAACAAAACCCAGGGTAAGAGTACACAATGGGGTGAGGGGTACTAACAAAACAAAATGGAAAGGGACCCTGGGATAATCATAGCAGATGACCTAAATGTAGGCAGGCAATGTGAGAAGGCAGTAAGAAGGGCTGGGGGATACTGGAATGCATAGGAAAGGTGTCACCATTAGAAAACAGGAAGTTGTCATCCCTCTGTACAAACAGTTGGTGAGACCTCACCTGGAGTACTGTGTACAGTTCTGGAGACCCCATCTCCACAAAAACATAGACAGGATGGAGACGGTCCAGAGGAGGGAAACTAAAATGGTGCAGGGTCTGCATCGGAAGACATATGAAGAGAGACTAAAGGAGCTTAATATGTATACTCTCAAGAAAAGGAGGAGAGGGAGACATGATAGAAATATACAAGTACCTCAAGGGAATCAACAAAGTCCAAGAGGGTAGCATCTTTCAGAAAAAGAGATGTGTAAGAACAAGGTGGCACAGTTTGAAGATAGAGGGGATGGCTCAGAGGCAATGTGAAGAAGTTTATTTTCACAGAAAGTGTTGTGGACATGTGGAATAGTCTTCCGGAGGAGCTTGGGGTGACAAAAGAGTGGGGAATTCAGGAATGCATGGAATAGACATAAGGCAATCATAGTGGGAGTAGGAGGAAGCAGGCTGCTGGTTAACTAGGATCTGACGTTTATCCAATAGATAGGGAAGTGAGCAGACTCGTGGGTCAAGCGGCCATTATCTGCTGTCAAAATTTATGTTTCTATGGTGGAGTCAGAGGCCTAGATATTTAAAGCTGTCCACTCTTCCAGTGTTTCGTCCAGGAGGATAGTGATGGCAGGATGGTAACATTATTTTTGGAAGCAGGTAAAGGATTTGTAGGGGAAGAACATTAACTTGTTTTTAGTATTAAGTAGCAGTTTAGATTGGATAAAATTAATTTGTAGTTGATTGAAGTCCAATTGCAGTTCAGCATAAACATCAACTAGTGAGGGTTTGGCAGTGTAAAGTACAGTGTCATCTGCAAAATAGTGTTTTTTTTGCATTCTTGACATTATTGCTAAATGTATTTATGTATCATGAACAAGAAAGGTCTCTGAATAGAACCCTGTGGAACACCTCTGGCAAGGGTAGGGGAGATGACAAAAGCCCATCCACTTTGATAAGTTGGAGCCTGCCTGTCAAATAGCTAGAAAAACAATGAAGGGCAGTTTCCTGTATGCCATACTCCTTGAGTTTAGCTAATAGTTAAGTTATGATCTACAGTACTGAATGCCTTGCTCAGGTACAGAAACACAACACCTATTGTAAGTTTGCAATCTAGGGCAGTGAGCCAGTCATTTGTTACTAAAACTAAAGTAATTGTGGTGAATGATTGGGGCTGAACCCGATTGGAGTGGGTTTATATGGTTAGATTTATTAAGGCAATCTCTTAACTGGTTGTTGACTAGTTTTTGAGAAGCTTTGAGAGAACTGGTAGTATAGAGATTGGTCTATAGATGTTAGGGTCACTTGGGTTTCCAGATCTGAATAGGGCAGTATGAACTGCTTTCCATATGGAGGGAAGTCACTGCACAAGATAGACAAGTTAATCAAATGGGTAAGGGTGCTGTGAGGTGAGACTACTAGTTTCGGGAATCTGGGTTCAATGCCATCGGCGCTGGTGCTATTTTGGTACAGTGCCTTCAGAAAATATTCACCCCTTGGATTTTGTCACATTTTGTTGTGCTACTACCAGAATTTTAATGCATTGAAATGATTTTCCCTTGATTCACACAGCATACTCAACAATTTAAAGGGCAAAAATATTTTTATTGTGTAATAAAAATTTATAGAACCATTAAAAACTGAAATATCTTGTTTACTTAAGTATTCACCCCCGAGTCAATACTTTGTAGAAGCGCCTTTGGCAGCAATTACAGCTTTGAGTCTTCTTGGGTATGTCTGTATCAGCTTTGCACATCTGGATCTGGGGATTTTCGCTCATTCTTCCTTGCAGATTTGCTCAAGCTCTGTCAAGTTGATGGGGAGCATCGGTGAACCGCAATCTTAAAGGCTTTCCACAGATTCTCAATGGGATTCAAGTCTGGGCTTTGGCTGGGCCACTCAAGAACATTCTCCTTCTTGTTCTGAAGCCACTCCAGTGTTGCTTTGGCTGTATGTTGGGGTTGTTGTCCTGTCGGAGCGTAAATCTTCACACCAGCCCAAGGTCTATTGCAGACTGATGCAGGTTCTCCTCAAGGATGTGCTTGTATTTGGCTCCATTCATTGTTCCTCTAGCCTGACAAGTGCCCCAGTCCCTGCCACTGAAAAGTATCCCCATAACATGATGCTGCCACCACCATGCTTCATGGTAGGGATGGTGTTACACAGGTGATGACAGGTGTTCAGTTTGCGCCTAAGCATAGCGCTTTGCATTCAGGCCAAAGAGTTCAATTTTGTTTCATCAAACCAGAGAATCTTTGCCACATGGTCTCAGAGTCTGCCACGTGCCTTCTTGCAAACTCCAGGCATGCTATTACGTGACCTTTTCTCAGGAGTGGCTTCCATCTAGCCACTTTCCCATAGAGGCTACATCTGTGAAGTGCTGCAGAGATTGTTGTCCTCTGGACAGGTTCTCCCATCTCAGCCATGGAACTCTGTAGTTCTGTCAGGGTGGTCATTGGGTTCTTGGTCACTTCCCTGACCAAGGCCCTTCTTTGATTGCTCAGTTTGGGAGGGCAGTCTGCTCTAGGAAGAGTCTGGGTGGTTCTGTAATCTTTCCATTTCCTAATGATGGACTTGACTGTGCTCCTGGGAACTTTCAACACCCTAGAACTGTTTGTATACCCTCCCAAGATCCATGCCTTCTCACACTTCTATCACTGAGTTCTACGGACAGCTCCTTGGTCTTCATGGTAGAGTTTCTGCTCTGACATGCACTGTCAACAGTGGGACCTTACATAGACAGGTGTATTTCCTCTGAAATCATGTCAGCCATTTGAATTGACCACAGGTGGACTCCATTCAAGTTTTAGAGTGATCTCACAAGGAAATTGGATGCACCTGAGCTCAATTTGAGTGTCATAGCAAAGGGGTGAATACTTATCAAATCAAGACTTTTCAGGGTTTTTATTTTAAATTACATGTACAAAAATTCCAGAAGTTTCATTTCACTTTGACATTATAAGTAATTTGTGTAGATATGTGACAAAATCCCATATAAATGTATTTTAATTTGAGTTTGCAACATCACAAAATGTGACAAAATCCAAGGTGGGAGTGAATACTTTCTGAAGGCACTGTATTTAGGATAAAAGTAGGTCTTCAGCATGTTTGTAGGTGACTTAGGAGAAGTGGAAGGGATTTAGAATATTCTGATTAGGCAAGGGTCCATAGCATTGTGGGGTGTTTGGTAATTTGATGCCTGAGAGGTGCTAAAGGCTAGCCTTGCAAGTGTGTGTTTTGATTTGTCGAGGATAGAAGTTTTATTGGTGATTGTTGTGCCCTGGAATATTATTTTGATAGGAATAGATGGGGTGGTTCTATGTCCTTCGATTGTTATAACTGTTTGCCAGGTCTTAGCTAGATTGCCTCTGGCTACCACTAGGACATTCAGGAAAAGGTGATTTGGCTAATTTGGTAAGCTTGGTACAGGTTTTGCACCATTCCCAGAAGACTGACCAATCAGTGGTTGCTTTTAAGCACCTGGCTGTTGCCCATAGGTAATCTTATTTGTTCAATGCTGGTTTTAGTTTACCATGGGCAGGAAGCTTTTCTGACTCTGCTTTTTAATAGTAAACTTTACTGAGATAGTTTTATTTTACAAACAATCAAAATGCATATTAACAATGTCCAATATAGTCAAAGAAAGGAACCATTTAGTCAACAAGATTGTACATTCACTAAAAAAGAAAATAACAGGTGGGGAGGGTATACAGAGCTTCAACAGTATGGGGCTTGCACCCGTAACTGTTACAATCAATAATCTAACCTCCACCTAAATTAGACCTATTGGATGCTAACATCAGCATCATTTGTTATTATGATGGTGGTTATGATGTTGTTAGGAGGTCTAAACCTCCTTTCAAGTTCTTGGCAATATTGGGAATGCAAGTAATCACAGACACGTTGCATAAGAGTAATAAACTTGTTTATTACTGCCAAAAGGATAAAATCACAGTTGCCTAAGCAGTTCTTACCAATACGAACTGGGAGCCAGTGCTAAGCATTCCCTATACCTTGAAGTTTCTTTATATCTCTTGGGATCTCTGAGGTACAAGACTTGTGTATCACATTATATGCCTATAATAATTACTATGGTTGCTGTAAGATAGAAACATGTCTAGTTACAGAGATGAGCCTATTGGCTATATTAGAGAGGCTCCACGGTCCAAGATAACATTATACAATTTTGTAGTAGTCATCAGTTTGTGAAACAAAAGGGTTCTTATACAGAGTCTTACATAACTCAGTGTAGTAGTACAAATCATCAAAAGATGGCAATGCTGACTTACATATCATTATTATTCCAAGGACACAGGTGTCCTGGCATCTACAAGTATGATATACACAGAAAATACATAGAAGAATATATATATATTAGCAAGAAAAGTGTATTACAACAATATACATACATATCCTGACATCTACTCTTGTACAGTAGAAGCCCTTAGCCCTATATGTTATTATAACATATGAACTTGCTTAGCTGTCTATGGTGTACCTCTGAGGTACCAATAAAGGTGCAAGGACCTTGTGTGACATTTCCCCTTGTTGCCTCCAATGGCAACATAGCGCAGAATTAGGGAACGGTCAGGGAGCAGTGGTTGTTTACAAACCTGGCGTCGAACTTTGTAAAGGAACTCGAGCTGCTCACGGTGTTGGCACAGTGTTTGCCATAGGCAGCACAGCATGATAATTAAGACAAACATCAAAAATGATTGTATAATAACAAAACCTTTAAAAGTAATCTCTAACCAGGTATTAGTCAATGCATCATTCATATCACCATCATTAATCAATGAAAGGATAGCTTCATTGGCCTTGGCAATATTACTGCTGATATGGATGAGGTGTGTCCTTCCTTTCTAAAAGTGATTTTAATATAAGTAGGAGTGGGTCTACGTGCACATTAAAATATGGCAAATATTCTGAAAGTGTGAGCAGATAATTGGGGTTACCATCAATGATGTTTGCATCCATAAGGGGACAGGGGTTATAACGGTATGTCCAAAGACAGTCTTCTGGTGGGGAACAAAACAAAATTGAGGATATCAATAACACATTTCACAGATCCATAAGTATAGCTGTTAAAGTTAGTTACCACACAGTACTCCCTGTCAGAATTGCACTGAGAGCTAACAGTGGGAGTCTCCACTTTTGCAACTGTACTGGGCAGTTATAGGTCGTCTTTGAAATTCCTGTTGACAGGTGATGAACCTCCTCATGATATGATTGATAGAGCTTATCCAGAGTTGAAGTAAAATCCAAGAAATCAGTGCCATTAGTGGTGATGTCATCATCCATGGTAAAAGTCCAATCAATGCTATCTGGAGAATAACCACAAACAGGTTGAATAACATCATATACATCACATTGGCACAAGTAAATGTATTGCTTCTTCACACAGTAGTCCGTGTACAGATCCACCCAGGCATCCAGGAAAGGATGGAACATCAATAGAGGTGGTAGATCCAGTGTTCTCTGTAGATGTCTTCATCCAAGTGCCCAATAGAATGTACCAGTGCAAGATTGTCGAACAAGGCTGTAGTGGGATCAAAAGTGGTAAAAAACAGTGAAAGAAACAAACATCGTATCTCTTATGGAACATTTCTTAGCAGTGAAACAAGCACCAGTGTTATGGTGTCTGGTCACAAACCCCAAGTTTCTAGCTGTAGAAGGAGGAATGGTTAAAGATTGTTGTATACACATAGCAATACAGCTAGGAGTTTTACATCGTGGACAATACCATTTGGAAATGCATCTGTCATGTATCATATCAGGATTCTTCCAGATTCTAGATCACGGAAGAGATTGTTGATGGTAGTGATAATGTAAGAGCCATAGGCAGAGCAGATGATTTCTCTAGCAATGTATTGTTTATCTGTGTCCTTGTTGTTCTGTGCAATGAGTGTGTTAAACTTGTCTTTAGAGTCTGTAAATGCCTTAGCAATGTCATGCATGTTGTATACAGTGTATCTTTTCTCCTGACTAAGGCCATCCACACCATGCAATAATGGGGTAGTATATTGTTAATCAAACCAGTTGAAAATTTGGTAGAATGAGATTTGATAGCAGCAATGTCTCTTTATTCCAAATAGACACAGCCATACCAAAGAGGCCTGTGACAGTACCTGTTGCACCTGTGACATCGGAACTGTCAACGTCACGTGTGTTACGTTTATGACTTTGGTCATCAGGATTGGGTTTTCTCCTGAAGTTGCCTCTCTGTTCAGTAGTATGGAACCTGGCAATAGGGTCTTGAGTACGAATCTGAAATGTAGCTAAACTATCAAGCAATAACGTACTATAAAATGCTGATGTATTAGTATTGTACCACATACCAAATTCTTTCATATTCCAGTAAGATTAAACAAAACAGGTATATGCATAAACTGTAAGTTATTACTCAATGAACCAGGAGGGCAGTGGCTGTTAGACCACTATGGGGACCAGAGGTATGTTTTAGACATTCCAAAAGCTGTTTATCAGTGGGTAGTAACACAGAGAGATGCATGGCAGCAGAGGCCATGTGGTGTAGAGCACACAATTTTAGAGCAGAATCCTTAAACAAAGAATTACAGTACGAAGGATCGTTAAGGCAGTAATGTTGTATAAACCAGAATGTCTAAGATCAGTCTGCAACAAGGACACAGAATCATTTGGGGTTAATTTAGCATTAGGCCAACCCTAGAAAGTTCCTTTAGAGAGTTTGCCACAGGGAGAATGTGTCCTTGCAATGTGGTTTGCCATTCATTTTGTAAGGTAGATTTATTAGGAGCAACAACCGGGCAGTGAGGTAAGCATCAGAACCTTCCTGGACAGTAATCAGACTGTCGGTATATTGATGGATACTTCTTCTGAAGGAGATGTTGGATGATCAAGGTGTGGTAGGAGGTTCAGTACTGTGCCTTGGATGCAGGGGATAACTCCTGAGATGAGGAGATAATGGAAAAGATAGCCATCTTGTCAGTGTAACTGAAAAGCAAAATCAAACATTAGTAAGTCAGTACTATTCTACCCAATGGGGTGAGGAAAAGTAACTAAGCTCCTTTATACAGTTTCAGTTAGCTTGCATGTAACCATTTATCAGTCAGTTTATTGTTATGCAGAAGTCAAACTTGATATACTGCCGGACTGAGCTTGTTGACAATGGGGTATGGGCCTTCCCATTTATTGGAGAAGGAATGGATGGGATGTACAAATCGGAGTACCATTACCTGATCTCCAACCTGCCAATCCACTTCTTGTGTGTTTGTCAAACTGTATTTTGGATTATTGCTTGTCCTTGCCCACGCAGCTGGCAGCATACAAATGTGTGTGTATGAGCTCTTTTCTGAGTTTTCCACATATTGATCTACAGACACATGGTCTGCAGTGGGGTGTGCAGGTCAAACAACAGGTGTTTGGGTAATCTCATCTGTCTGCCAGTCATCACTTCAAAGGGTGTGAGCTGGGTGGTAGCTGAGGTATGCCCTAATTGCCATAATGAGTAATGGCAGGAGGGAATCCCAGGTTTGGGATTGTCCTCAATGAATTTGAAAGCATTTGCTTAATCCATCTGTTGGCTCTCTCTCTACTTGACCTGAAGATTGGGGTAGTAGGGTATGTGGAACTTTGTTGAACTCTGAGGAGTTCAAGAGATTATTTATTAGCTCACCTGTAAAACTGGTTCCTTTGTCCTAAGAGGTAAGCCCCACCTGAAAAAAATCTGTTCCACCAGGATTTTGGCAGTAGTTTTAGCAGTGCATGTCTTAGTGGGAAAGCGTCAACCCACTGAGAGAAGAGGTCAGTTAACACAAGAGCATACTTTTATTTCTGCTGGTATTGGTCAGGGGCCAATAAAATCAATCTATATGACATGCCAAGGGCCAGAGTGTCATTGTGGTAAAACTTTGGCATTTCGCTTGGTAGGGATGAGGTTGTTTGTGGCAGTTGTCAGCAACAGGTCATCCACATCTACCCAAGAGACATTGGGGAGCAGAGAATCCCTCAAGGCATCCATCATATGCAGATGGAAAGAGAAGGGCTATTATGGAATCCTTGTGGTAATCAAGTCCACATGTACTGTCTTCCTTCACGGTGAAGGCAAACTTATATTGACTCTTGAGGGTCAATGATAATGACCAGAAACCATTGGAGATGTCAGGGCACTGAACCATTTCAGGTCAGGGTCAAAAGTCATTGGAGATTGGGTACTGATGCACAGTTGTGGAACAACTGGGGTGACTGATTCAGTTTCCTGTAGTCAATAGTAAGTCTCCAGGCACCTGTGAGTTTTTCATGGCCACACTGGGGAGATAGCAGTAGAAACGCATGTTCTGATTACTCTTGCTTGAGAAGTGACTTGATCATTTTTCTGAAAGAAGGCAAGGCCTCAGTTGGAAAAGGGTACTGCCTTGCCACTCATGTGCTGGGCCTGGCACTCTGATGACAGTGTGCATTCTGCCACAGTCATGTTTGTTGATTGTAAATGCTTCCAGATGTCACTGCAGAATGGGCAGAAGCTTTGGAAAGAGCTCTTGATCTTTGAACAAATCTATGACATCATACTGTTTGTTGTTAACAGAAATCGTGTACAACGTGTGAATCAGAGATCAAAATGGTGTGGTATTGACCCTGAATCTGTATCAGTAGCCTGTTAGTTAGATCTACCACACAGCTGTGTGGTGCAAGGAAATTGATTCCTATGATACCAGGATGATCATGCATTACCATCAGTTGGAAAGTGTGTGAGGCCTTTAAATGGCCTAGCTCCACTGGCAAGGGTAGAGACCGGTTTGCAGGTAACCTAGTACCATCTATTCCTGACATATTGGTCCTCCATCCGTGGACCGAGGAGATGTGACTGGGTGTTCATCATTAATACAGACACAGCTGCATCTGTATCTAGCAAGACTACAAGTAGGTGGCCCCCGACCTCGGCCTCAGTGCAGGGCCTTCCGTTTGTATCCAAGACCAGCTTGTTTACAATCTGGACTGGGGTCTGTAATTGTCAATCTGTACTGCTGGGAGCATGAAGAGGTTGGGCCTGGCTTCTTTGACTCACTTCACCATGCTGCACCGATGCTATATAAGGAGGAGATATAAGGGGAGGCGTCAGGTTCAGGCCTGTATGGGCCTGAAGGCCTGTACTTCCAGTGTTGCCAAGGCCCATTGGGGTCTGGGTCACCAGTTGTACAGCTGCAGGGACCTGAGCAGAAACAGCATCTGCCACAGAGTGCACTTGCCCCAGGAGCTCTCGGAATTTTTATTTTCTTCAGCTATCTCTCTATATGAAGGGCCCGTTCTTTATTGTGGTTTACCCTTATTCTTGTGCTTTTATTCTTATGCCAGTTTCGGTTCTCTCCCCATTGCTGCTGTTGTGGTTGTTGTTGTTGGTGTTGGGCCTGTTGGGGGTGTTGGTTATCAGCTGGAAAGACCTGTTGATGTTGGGCCTGTTGGTGTTGGGCCTGCCCTTCCACAGTGTAGTGTGTCATGGCCTCTGAAATAGGCTCCACGGTGGCTACTGTCTTGGAACCAGAGCCCAGATCATGGATGTAAAGTTGGTAAACTCTTTTCAGTCTTCTGAAGGAAATCGGCAAACCTGTCCATGTTGGGGTATGTGGTTGGCTCTACCTTTTCTCGTACTGCTGGAATCATGTTCCTAAGGAACAAGGTCTTATACTCAATAAGATCTACATCTGCAGCTCCTTGTGCCAGGTGCTTTCCTGTTGGTAGGCCATCCAAAGTCTCTGGTGGTAAGTCACTGGACTTTCCTTTGCATTCTGTTTTACAGGGTATGCAAGCATCGCTCCTACTACACATGGGCTGTGAGCAGAAATGAGCTCAGCTGCAACCTCATCAAAGGTGGTGTTCCCATCCTGGCAGATGGCATCGGGAGTTTGGCAACAAACTAGGATCAATGGTTTGGCGTAGTATCTGGACCTGGTATTCTGCAGTGAGGCTAAGCATCTCACATTTAGAATGCATCTTTTCTAAGTGACAGCTGAGATTGTCGGACAGGTTCATCCGACTGATACTGTCAGCGATTTGCTGAACAGAGTAGGCCATTTGTAGGGGATTATTGGGTCAATCAGGCAGAGGTAGATTATATCAGGTGCCGTCTATGGTGGCCCAAGCTGCAGACTCTGCCACAGTACTCAGCATACCATCCTGAGTACCAGCCTCTTGTAGAAGCTGCCTAATTTTGGTTTTAATGGTCTGTTTACTCCTCTCAGGAAGAGGTACATTACCTATCGCAGTTTCAATCATCGTTTCTATCTTCTGCCTGTCTTCCACATTAATAACGGCTATCGGTGGTGTCATCAGGACCAGGCCTGGGCCTGCTCCCCCCATCATGAGGGCGCCATGTTGGCATCTTCCATGATGGGCATCACAACATCGATGACGAATGACATGGTGTGGGTGGAGTGGGGACCCACCATGTTGTGGATGGCTGGGTGGGTTTCTGGGCCATATTAGGGGTGTGACTGGGCATTGTACTGAGAGATGTCATTATCTGATACCTCCTTCAGATGACATGTGTAAGGCAGGGGTTACGCCTCCCATTGCCTTAACATGTCCAGCCAGAACCTCCCACTGATGGCTCAATTTTGCCATCTTAGTTTTGCATTCAGCATGACTCACAGTTGCAACATCCATATCAACCTCATCCTGCATTTGCTTCTGCAACACTCTATCGTGGTGCTCAGTTCACGATTGTCCCTAGTAGCCACTTCTAAGTCATTAAGCACCTGGTTCATCTCGTCCTGTAGCTCTTCTATCTCCTCACTCAACTGTGCATTCGCTGTACTTAAGTCATTCATATGCAATGCCTGCCCTTATCCTGTCTCAAACTTTCACACTCCTGCTTCAACATACAAAGTTCCTGTTCTCCAGCTTGAGCTGAATGATGTAAAGTGAATCCTTTTCATTCCTGCAGAGTTTGAAGTTCAGACTCAAGTTCTGCTGCAGTCTAACACATTCTGTTTCCTGCAAGCCCATCTGTTGTTTAAGAGATGAAATTTGCAGATCAAGGATTCAAACCTCACTGGAGGCTTCAGAGCAGCATAGAGAGTCATGACCATCAGCCCTTTAGCTTGACACTAATTGGTCGATTGTCTCATCTCTGTGTACTCGGTTGAAACCCCAGCATAGGGTTTTCAGATTGACTTGCATCCTGCATGATGTCAGACCATCCTCAATGGGAGGCAAGGAAGTTCAGACATCAAGTCTCAGTTCTGCACAGATATTTGATATGGTGGCCATTGTGGGAGGAACGAAAAATCAAAATATGAAAAAGGTGCCGTGCTATGTATCGATCCACAGCAGGAGCATTTTTACACACAGTTGGGCTACTGTAAGAGTTGTAGGCTTACAACTCAAAGCTGTAATGGAGTGATTTGAGTCAGCATTGACCACACCCAAAAAGAAGACAGCCAGGCTTTGTAAGGGACCACAAACTGGTTTTAAAATGGGAGAGGTGATATGGGAATGAATACCTACTATCCCGTGGGAAAGGGAAAGTTATAGCAACAAGTGAAAACTTACAAACACCAAATATCGCCAGCTCACGGTCGCCAATTGTTGGAGGTCTAAACCTCACTTTCAGGTTCTTGGCAATATTGAGAATGCAAGTAATCACAGACATATTGCATAAGAGTAATAAACTTGTTGTACTACCAAAAGGATAAAATCACAGTTGCCCTAAGCAGTTCTTACCAATACAGACTGGGAGCCAGTGTTGAACGTTCCCTATACCTTGAGGTTTCTTTATGTCTCTTGGGATCTCTCGAGGTACAAGACTTGTGTATCACATTATATACCTATGATAATTACTATGGTTACTGTAAGATAGAAACATTTCTAGTTACAGAGATGAGCCCTATTGGCTAAATTAGAGGAGGCTCCATGGTTCAAGATAATATTATACAATTTTGTAGTAGTCATCAGTTTGTGAAACAAGAGTTCTTATAAGAGTCTTACATAACTCAGTGTAGTAGTACAAATCATCAAATGTGGCAATGCCAACTTACATATCATCATTATTCCAAGGACACAGGTGTCCTGGCATCTTAAAGTAGAAATAGACAGAAAATGCATGAAGAATATATATGTATTAGCAAGCAAAGTGTATTACAACAATATCGGACATATCCTGACATCTACTCTTGTAATGGGTAGATGCCCTTAGCCCTATATGTTAGTATAACATATGCTTAAGCACTAGCTGTCTACGGTGTACCTCTGAGGGTACCAATAAGGGTGCAGGGACCTCGTGTAACAATGTTGTGTTGTCAAGTCACAAGTATAAGAGCCTCAAGTGAGTCCCATTTGTTGTGGTATTGTGATAGTCTGTTATTGAGTGAGCTAATAATTTTTCCATTTTGAGAGCCAGTAGGATAGAGTAGTGCCTCTTTTGGTTCAAGGATTTTATCATCCTGCCAATGTCTGAGAATTAGCTTTTGACAGTGGCCGCTATGAGGGAGATGTGGTATTTGTGGACTCCTAAGATTTTTTCCAGGTCCTGGACTAGGATGCAGATCTGTGTAGTGGAAGCAGAGTCCAGGCCTAGGAAAGGATCCATTCTAGGTGTTTCTTCTCCTATAGTGGTTGCGCTTTGAGGCAGTCCCATAATATGTGCTTTAGAGAGCACTGTTGTTCATGACACCCCATGTAGTTGGGAGATTGTAACTAACTCATTTTGTGGAGCTTTGTTGGGTTGAAATATAGGTTGTGGGCTATCTTGTATTGCATTAGCCTAAGGCCATCAGACTTTATATATTTGTGGATGCTGTTCCACATGTCAGATCTGACCTTGTGATCTGTGAATTCTGGGAACTCTGTTTTCCAGTAAAAGCATATGTCCTGCTCTGCTGGAGTTGTTTCAGGAGGAGCTGTATATATAGTAGGTTTGTGGAGTTTCTCATCATGGCAAGTTGGGCAAGTTCTGTCCATTAATGGGGTTAGGAGAATGTCCATGGTATGGGTCCTAGCATAGCTGCTATTGACTGCTGGAGCAGTAGGAAAGAACAGGAGGGAATGCGAATGTCTGTGTGGACTTTGGAGAAATCGGCCTATGGTATTTATTTGTTGTTTTGTATAACGTGTCCCAGGAAGAGTAGTAGGGTTGCTCCAGGGAAGTTGGAAGGATAGGTTTGCTTTGGATTTTGAAGTTCGGGTTGTTAGCAATGGGTTGACATAGGTCGAATAGGGTTTGGTTTTGGTTTCCTATGGAGTTGTTTGCTCACTAGTAGAGATGTTTCTATGGGCATTCTTCACAGTGTTTTGGGGAATTTTGCCTGTGGCATGTGCAGGAGGGTGCTCATACTTATTCTGGCTTGTTGACAGAGATCTTTCTCGATTTGCAGTCATTAAGGAGTAGGCGCCTGTTATAGCTGAATCTTCTTGCGCCTTCCTTCTAAGGAATTTCTCAGCATGGATTGCTAGGTAGTAAAGGTCAGGGTCCGGAGTTGCAATTCTCCATGCCTTATGAGAGGGTGAGTTGTTGTATGCCCTGTGAGGTGGTTTGTTTCCCTACAGAAAGAGAGAGGATGAAATTTAGTTTCCTAAACCATGAGAGGGACTTTGGAGGTTGTCTATGTTCATGGGGTAGAGTAACCATGGTAGAATGTTCATTTTGATTATGTTTACTCTATCCCAAATGGTTAGAGGAAGGGTCAGACAGCAGTTGAGATCCTGGTTGATAGATGTTAGAAGGGCATCAAGATTCTTTGTAAACATTTTTTTGAGCTGAGGGCTATATGTGTACCTAAGTACTGTAGGCTTTATGGAGCCCATGTGCCCCCCACCCATTTAAGAGTTGGTCTCATGTTGTTCAGTAATTTACGAGCATGATATATGTTTTTGAGATTGATCTTATAGCTCGAGAGGTGGCTATATTCCTGTAGAAGGTTAGTGGTGGCTGGGATGGACTGGTGGGGTTCTCCAGATGCAGGAGGATGTCATCAGCATATGTTGATATTTTCTGCTGGTAGCGACCAGCCTTGATTCATTTAATGCCCATGCACTGTAGTATTCTCATGGTGAAAGGTTCCAGGTATAGACTGAATAAGAGTGGGGTCTGAGGGAAGCCATGTCATATTCTGCTGTGTAGACAAAAGGGCTGAGAGTTGACCCCATTACAACTAATACTGGCTGCTGGATGGGAGTGTAGTAGTTGGATCCATTCTAGAAAGTTGGGGTGGGGAACCGAATTTCTGAAGAGTGAGGTGTAGGAACTGCCACAAGACCCTATCAGAGACGTTATCGGCATCCAAGAACATTAGGACTGCTGGTTGCTCCACCTCCCTGGCTACCACGAGTTTGTGAGGTGATATGAGGGAGGTGTCACTGCATGAATCCCACTTGTACTAGGTCGATCAGTGAATTCCAAATTGCATTTACTCTGTGCAAGTATTTTGGTTAAGATTTTATATCCGTATTGAGGAGGGATATTGGGCGATAGCTTTCTATACTTTCAGGATTTTGCCTGGCTTGGGTAGTAAGGTGACAGTTGCTTGTTGAAAGGGCGGATCTAACTTTTTGTGGTGTGCGAGGTCAAATTATTTTCACAGCAGTTCTGCTATGTGGTCCCAGAGTGCTTTATAAAGTTTATAGAAAACCTTCGGGTCTGGGGCCTTATAAGGTAGAAGATCAGAGATCACCATGTGTATCTCCTGCAAAGAATTTGTGCCCCAACCTGTTTGCAGCTTCTGGGGATTGTGGGAGTTTTCACACCTCAAAGAACTTGTTTATCTCATTATTGGGGACTGTTGTGTCTACTTTATATAGGGATTGAAAGTAGTCTGCAAAGGCCAACGCTATCCTGCTGGGATTAGTTAAGAGCTTATTGTAGGGTGGTGATCGAATGCCCTTGTTGTGATTAAGTGATTCCTATTATTTTAATCTAAGGACTAATAGGCTACCTCCTTCTCTCCATGATTGACGTAGTTGGTTTATGCCCAGAAAATCATGAACTACCACCTGCTCTCTTATGAGCTCCTCATATCTTGCCCCAAGGGACTTGAGCACGTAGCCAGTCTTCTTCTCTGGAAGATTTGGACATGCTTTTCTTTTTGGCCTGAATATCCCAGAGCAGTGTTGCTAGCTTTTGCTCTCTCTTCTTTTTGGTGGCTGCTGTATGGATAAGCTCTCCTCGGATGGTTCATTTGAAAGCCTCCCAGGCATGTGCATAATTTGGCACTGAGTTATGGTTTTCGTAACAAAATTCTGGGAGAGGGTTCTAAGATCATCTAGGGTTTTAGCATCTTTTAGGATGTTATTGTTTATTTTCCATGCGCGATCATTATCCAGTGGGTTAGGGTTGGCAAAATGAGAAGCACTGGGGCATGATCATCAATCACTTTCACCAACATTTCACATTTTGTTGTGTTAGTAAGGATATTCGATGTGGTTAGGAAGTAGTGCAGCCTGGTGGAGGTGTTTTGTACTGGTGATCGGTATGTATAGCTGCGATCTCCTGGTGGAGTACACTACAGGGCTCAATAAGTCTGAGAGAGTCTTGCAGCTCCCTAACAGCCCTTTGGTTAGGGGACAGACCTTTTTCTGGGGGATGGATCTGTCTGGTGTGGTGTTAAGTACTGTATTCCAATCACCTGCTAGTATCAGGGGATCACGTTCAATTTTGCTAGCTCCACTAGCAGGGCAGTGAAGATCCAGGGTTCTCTTTGTTCGGGCCTCATATAGTAATTAGTATAAGTTCTGTTCAGTTCAGGATGCTGTAGAGTAGTAAGAAATGCCCATTTGGGTCTGCTACCTGAGTATGTAGTTGGATTGGGACACTGCAGTGTATTGGGATTGTGGTCCCCTTTCGGATTGTCTTGGAGTGTTGCATAAGCCTGCCTACCACATTCAGCACCAAAGATTGGCTTTTGGTAGAGGGGTATGGATTTCCTTCAGGAAAGCTATGGATGCGCCTCCTGTTTCATGTGACATAATACACTGATTCTTTTCTCTGGTGTTTGTGCTCCCTTGACATTCCATGAGAAGATATTGATGACAGGATCTGCCATGTTGAGTGTTATGTGGTTGTAAGTGTATGGGCTGACAGTTATGGTGTGTGGGGTCTTGCTCTGAGATGGTTCAATTATTGGACTTCCCTTGTTTTCAGGCCTGGTTCACCCACCGTACTTGGCTGATAGGACATTCTACTTGTAACTTGGTTTCACACCTTGCTGAAATATAATGGGTCTCAATTAAGGATGCAAGTTGGACAAATAGACTTGTATGTAAAGATATACAAAACTGATAAAAAATTGATGATACTAGAGAAGCTAACTCTGAAAACTATATCTAAGATACCCTTAACATGCTGCAGTGACATTTGGGTGATGCTGGTAAAAAGAAGGTATAAAGAAAAGAAAAAATGAAAAAGAAAAGTCAACGGCTGCTGCAGCTGACACTCCTCCCTGAGTTCCCTTGGAGCAAGGGTGGACTGGGTGAGACCTGTAATTCCTCTGTCAGTGAAAGGCACTTATGATAATTATCTCTGGCTCCAGATCAGTCATGAGTAACCTATGCATTAAAAAACATAATTGTGCATTATATGTGTCACATCATGCTATCTTTACCTGGTAGTATGCCCTTGCCCTATCTCTCTCTGTATCCCTACCATGCTTCCCTCCACCTCATTGTGAGATTGATTGTATGAGCTTCCAGGCTGTCCAGATTAATGTATCATTCTCCTGCAACTTCACTGCAGCATTCCTCGCTCCCGTAGGTGTTGAAGCTCCCATGGAGTCCAAAAGGCCCCATCAGTTTGTGCAGCCAGAGGAAGACCACAGGGATTTGTATGGAGAAAGGTTTTGTTTCTCCATGTAATGCTTGGCCCTTGAAAGGCATGGCAGCTCTGACATCCTCCCTTATGAACTGACTCACCCCAAGCTTTTCTCTTTCTCTTCAGGCGATCTGTCACCTCGGCCTGCATTCCTGCCCCAGATGTGATATTTGTGCATTGTGATAGTTTGCCATACTCTCTTTGTGTTGTGGGCCCCTATCTCAAGGCGAGCAGTGATATTGCTCAGCGTGGGAGCGCAGTAAGAGGCTACACATTGTGGCATTCCATGTGGCCTTTGAGCCATTTTGAGGCATTGGGCTGCCATAAAATTCATCTTATTGCCAATCAGGTGGTGGGAGTAGGTATTGGGGTGTGAAAGCCGTGGTCTTACCAGCTGCCACTTTATTCTGTGACAGCACTCTCCACCGGGAGAGCAAGCTGGTGATCTGCTAGTTGAGGTGGGGACCCTAGGAATAGCCTCAATGGAGGGAGCTAGGGAGTGGTCCCGGGTTGCCTAGTCGAGCTGCTGGGAGTTACAGGGCTCCCAGATCTACAAGTACTCCCGCACCCCACAGGGATTTGGAGCCATCCACAGGAAAAATCTTTCCCTAGACTGGCATTGACTGCACCAGAAAACAGAGGATTTTAACCTCCATAGGAAACAATGCAATCCAGAGGGAATCCTCTCTGAAGCCCCAGGGAAAATCTCAAATGATTCCAGGAGTACTGGATTTGGTCTGTTGCAGTCACAGTTGTGTCCCACTGGGGTACCGGATATTATAATATTCTCATTTCACTGTCTCTCTACTGGACCATTTCCCGAGGTCCCCCATGCTTTTGCCATTGACAATTCAGCTCACTAAGGCAACCTGAAGCAGAGTGCTCGTAGTGGGCTGCAGTTGTTAGGAGAGCACCCTCTGTTCCCTTCCTATGTTTGTCAGAGACCTCAGTACTGAGAAGCCCACAGAACCAACATTGTATCCCTTTGTTTACTTCCTGTTTGTCTGCTAGGGCTATAATTCAGAAACATAAGTATGTCCACTCTCCAACAACTTTTCTGCATTTTGTCGGCCCTGTCCACTTCAGCACTTATATCTTAGGACTATTTATTGTAGCTCAAACAATTTTAATATTTAAATATTATGCTCACATAGAAAAAATTTGTCTTGGCTAGAGATCACAGGCGAGGCACTCCCTGAGGTCTGTATGGGTGTGACACAATCTGATGTGGAATTGAAAGGGGTGTCCGCTCTTCTGGAGGTGCTGGGAGGCAGTGCAGCTTTGTTGCAGAAGAGGCCTTGCTGTTTCTGCTATGGATGTTGGGGCTAGCTGTAATCCGTACACTATGGGTTCCTAGTCAAACAAGTCCCAGGACAGCTTCCTCGAAGCTGTGGCAGCATCAGGTTAGAGTGTGGATGACATCTTGTAACAACAAAGCCGTGGAGGAGAGCTTGTAGCAATGGGCTGCTTTCTGCTTATTGAGTCTATCTCCATGCTGGTCGCTGCTAGTCTGTCACAGAGGGAGGTATCTGTGGGTGTTGCTGCATTTCTTATGGCTGTGTGAGGATCATCATTAAGTGTTTTACAGCAGGGGTTAGGAATGCAGCCATTGCCCATCTGATCAATCCTGCCATGAATCAATGGTGTGCCTTGGCAGGAAAGATCACCTATGCTTACAAACAAAGGAGACCAGAGCATTTGTGTTCACCCTCTTTGTATGTATTTTCATTAGCAAATATGTGATTCCATGCAGGAATTAATAGAAAATGGACACCACCGAACAAGTTCCATTATCTTCCTGTCATGTGTTGGGTCCGGAGGAGGTGGAGGGAACATGGGGACAAGGCTTTGTTATTGTTTGTGTGTGAAGGTAATTAGTTTTAAAGGTTGAAAGGATGAGATTTCTTACCAGCTTTTAGGAGCTATTTCCTTGTTCAGGCTGGTAATTTCTGTGGGCAGTGTGAATAGTTGTGTAGCAGCCAGGTATTTCTCTGTGAGCCACCTCTGCACTTGAAATTCTTTGGGGCCAACTGAGGTAGTGACAATTAGCCTGGCAGGGTACATTATTCTGAATGGGAGTTTTGCCCAGTGTAAGGATTTTTAAAGTCATGGTATGCCCACTGCTTTTCTCTGACCACTGGTGTAACATTGCTAAACATGAAGAATCTTCATCCCTGCCAGGTCAGTGAACTCTTGTTCCTTGCCACAGACATGACGTGTAGTTTGTCTTGCAAGTGTGTGCAATGAATTATGATTGCCCTGAGTTTTGTCTCCATGCTTGGGTTGTGGACATGTAGATCTGTAAGCTCATTCAATGGGGTATTAATGGTCATGTCCCAGAGGTCCCGCTAGCTGTTTCAGTAGCTTCTGAGTGGAAGACCTGATGTTATGCCCTTCTGCTTCTTCTTGTATTCTTGTATTCTTTATTTGATCAGGCATTCCTGACTATGTTTTATAAGCTTATATTGTTTAATTCTTAATAAGGAAACAAATTGTGTAGTAAAATAAGGTTTTAATTGTTTGGAGTTGTATATTTTATTAATTGTATGGTGTTGTGTTGTATTTATTTGATTAATGTATGGCACCCAGAGCCTCCGGGATGGGCGTCTTTTTAAATAAAATCGCCTTGCCTTGCCTTGTATGACAACTACCACAATAGTGTTGCTTCTCAGTCTTCTTCTTGTATGTCAACTACCACAATAGTGCTGCTTCTCAGTCTGCCCTCTTGGTCTTCCAGCCTAGATTCCAGTTTGCTAAGTTTGTTTCTGAGTTCTTGCACTCTTTTGCATCCCGTTGTTGGCAGTCCTTCATGGAGCTGATCCAGACCTCTGTATCTGCCTGTCAGTGGTCAGCATTTCAAGGCAGATTTAATGGATTTGAAGTTGGCTGCCGTATCACATAATGTGAGATGAACACTGGCAATTTCCATTGGAATCTGTCCATTTTTATCTGAGCAGTCTTGTAGCCTTGGGTCCAGATGCGCCTTCTTGGTAAGTCTGACTTCAGCAGCTTGAAGCCTGGCTGTACAGCAGCGAATAGGGTATGAAGGTAATGTCCATTTGAAGTGAGTCAGCCATCACTAAATTCAGAAATGTTGGTATATTTCATTTAAGGGATCTTTTATCTAATGAAACCTCTCTGAGCTGAAGTTGTATCTTTGCTATTAGATTGTTTTGTCACATTTAAATGTAGCTGATATGGGAGCTCAGAAAAGATGTCCGATCAGTCTGAGAGCATCACATGACCAGCTTCTGTCTCTGCTTTTAACGAGAGGTATGTTTGTTGATAATTTCTATGACGACAGTGTTGAAAAGGGCAGCAGCTTCACTGATTGAGGTAGCTATGTAGAATCTATGCCATCTTATGTTGCTTAGGTCATATAAAGTTGGCAGAACTGAATTTACAGAAGCTGTGCTTTTCTGATAAAGTTTGCTCAGGTGGCTTGTTTTTCTGAATCCCTGATGCAAACAAAAATATTGTGATAGCTCAGATCATAATGGAATATGATGGTGTGGATAATTTTATGTGGTCTGTTTCAAGTATTAAGTCTGAAGGAACTTCTGAGTTGCTTTTTAAAGTTGGTCCTCCTGGATCTGGTTATTAATTGTGCTAGGCCCAATTCATCGCAGAACTCTTTGAGTGTCAGCTTTGGGACTGGACCAGTTGAGAGTATAGTGACTAAGGTTGATGGATTCGTTAGTGTTGGTGTTGAGAAAGATCCTGAGATGAGAAAGTTATTCCTGCCACCTGATGGAAGTCTGTAGCATCCTAGGAGGTTGACAGATTCTACTGCGGAAACTGTTAATTTGAGTGATAGAATTCTAATTCTTTTGGTTTGGTGGTGGCATCAAGTTCAATGGTGGTCAGTTTGTTGTTAGTTTATATTACTAATCCCCGGTTGGTCTATCAAGCCTGAAGGTATTATAGGAGGCCAGAAGATCTCATGATCTATTATAAAAGCTTTTAGCCTGGTTTCTTTTTTTTTTTTTTTTTAACAAATCTTTATTATTTTTAGATTTCAATCAGACAAACAAACAGACACCAACCTGGACAACCCAGGTACACAGTCCAAAACTGACTGTGTGAACTATATACAGCCCACATATTTACATACACAACAGGTAGATCCATCTCCATACAATACAATAATTCAATTATCGTTCATAATATGTATTAATAAAATCCACTACCAGAATTAGTCAGCTAGTAGAGAAAATAAAACCACAAAAAAAGTAGAGCTAAGCATTTCCATGGCAAAAGAAACAATATCCACTGTGCCACTATATCTGCTGTCTTACAATTATTATCATGCCTTGAACTTCTTTTCATCTGATAATCCCACGGAGGTGGAACCCTGCTGTGCCCCCTGGAAGAGAGAGTCCCCATCCCCCAGCTCCTGGCAGACCAAATTCCTAATCCCTTCACCTCTTGCTTGGATCACATTTTGTCCGTGCCGCTACATAGATGGCCATTAGGGTCTACATAATACATCTTTATCCATTTCTCACTCCAGCATACCAATCTCCTGCTAATCACAACCCGACAGACAGACCTGTGTTTGGGTACCTGGACTCTGCAGTGCATAGATCGCTTCTAATGCTGACCATCTCTTAGCATATAGCCCTTTCTTCCCCTCTGAGCAAAGTTGTCTCCTTATTCTACCCAAGGCCCCCACCAAATCCGCACCCACTGTCACAAGTGTAAACTTGATCATCCTTCCAGTGTTGTACCAGAAAGGATTGACTGTCATGATCATCAGAGACAGGTGGAATTTGGGTATGACACCAGATATTATCAATCACCGAAGACACAGACCTCCGGTGTTATGTATTCTGAATCGTTCAATAATGGGTCCATATGCTGTTTAATTTCACCCCACAAAGGCGATATTTTGCTACACTCCGTAAAGACATGCGCAGGAGGTCTCTATTCCCGCCTCACATCTAAAGCACAGGTCTGTCTGTCTCGCTTTCTGTCATATAGTTTACAGGGTAAAATACATGTTAGAAACAATGAAAAACTGCATACTCCTGTACTTGGGTATAGTTATATACTTGCAATTCTTCCAAATAGAATCCCAAGCAAGGCTCCTAGGAGCCATTGTTTTATCCCAGTATAAAACTTTTATGGGTGAGGTTGGACTAAGAAAATCCAGCAGCACTCTGTATACTTGTGAAAGAGAATTTGACTTTGGATCCTCTCTCTAGTTCGTCCCAAGTAAAGAGCTGTCTGTGAACTCTCCATTCCTTTTCACCACCCCTCCAACATTCGTGTCAACTGCAATCTTCAAAAAAGGCAATCTTTCCAATGAAGCTGGAAGGGCTACTCTTTCACTCTGGATAACATCCCTTACCTTCAGACCCAGCACCTGATTGGACCACCATGCAGTAATTACCTGACTCCCAATTATTAAGTTGGGATTACCCAGAACAGGTTGGTCCCAGGCTTTCATCTGGACTTTCCTCTATGCAGGAGTAAGAAAGGACCACCAAGCTCCTGCTGATTTTGTAATTAGATTCCCACCCACTTTAATAAACTCTTTTCAACATTAGCATACAGCATTGCTTCGGAGAGAGACCATGCTCTTTTAATATTGCCTCTCATTTGTAACCATATTGATGTATATGTCTCCCTTCCAAATTCCTAACCCAACGAAGCATAAGACCCAGTTTTCCCACCACATAGTATACATGGAGGTCAGGCAGTTTGATCCCTCCTTTGCCTGCAATAGACGAGAACTTCATACTTTTTCCTAGGAGGTTTAGCATTCCATAGGAAATCTGAGAGAAGCTTCCTAATTATTCTAAACCATGTTGTGGGAATACAATAAGGGGCCAGATACTCTGGGTATAGTAACCTAGGCAAAGATTCATCTTAATAAGGCCCAGTCTGGCCATGAAATTCAAAGAAAGATTATTCCATCATAATATGTCCCTCTCATTACAGATAAAACCCCTCCATATTCACTTCAGCCCCTTTTCCTGCTTGCTGTAATCCAGATGCCCAGATATTTAATCTTATCTGCCTTCCACTGTAATTGTAATGGTAAAATCCGCCCTATACACATACGGTGTCAATGGGAGAACCTGAGTCTTGGTCAGATTTAGCTTGTAATTTGAAACCGCTGAGTATCGCCCAATTAAAACTCTTACTCTCTCGAAACTTAAAGCCGGGTCCTCTAAATGCAAAAGGATATCATCAGCAAAAACTGAAAATGTAAGCTCTATTCCCCTATCCTAACCCCCTTTATGTGCTTATCTTCATTTATGGCCTCAGTAGGGCTCCAAATACTTACAACCTGGTTTCTGTTAAAACCAGAATATCCCGTTGCTATGGAAGGCCCAAGTGTTCACAGCATCCTGTTTCTTTTGAAGGCTGCATACATTTATGAGCATGAACTTCAGGCTGTTGGAAAGCACAAAGCTAAAGGGGATGCTAAGGAGGAAAGGGACCTGGATTAATTCAACATTACCAGAACAAAGGAGCAGCTCTGCAAAGCTTGGGTGAGATCAACCTCCTACGCACCACATACAGGAAAACTATTCTTATGGGAATGCACCTCTGCATCACTTTCTCAAACCAGTACTCCTCTTCCCACAAAAACAACTAAGCCTGAGGGGTGGCAGCTGTTTATTGGCAAAGGAGGCAGCACCTGGGCAAACCTCCCTAACAGACAAAGCACTCAAAACATGGTAAAACAGGTACACACGTCTTGTATCTGTACCATCAGAAAGGAGAGATGAGGATTCGGATTAGCACAAAGCTGAAAGCAACAAGGTAACAAAACACCATTATAAATGGAATTCCAAGGACAACAGGAAAAGCTTGTAATCATAGGGGACTACATGATTCACAGTGTGGATTCCGACCTGAACAGAAATGAATGGGTGGATGTGCAGGTCAGATGTCTCCTAGGAGCATCCACTTGGAGGACACTGACCGAATAGGTGGTATAATTCATAGGAAGGTATAGGCTCGAACATCCTGGTCCACCTAGGGACCAACGACCTTGCTAAGCCAACCGGTAGAGGAGGTTAAAGAGTACATTGCCCAACTCAGTTAGAAATTGGTTATCACTTTCATCCAGCATTGCCTTCTCAGAGGTTGGCCTGTTTGGTAAATGGGAAAAACAGGCAGAAAATCAGAAAGAAGGATAGGTGAGCTCAACGCATGTCTCAAAGACTGGTGCCACACCAAGGGCATAACTTTGCTGGAAACTAGGACAACTTCTGAGAAGGAGTCCTTCAAATTTGATGGCCTCCACCTGATTAAGGAGGGATTAAGGCACTGGGCCAAAATTTTGATGTCCGTGCAGGCATTTAAAATAGTAGATGGGAGGAAGATAGCAGCTCCAGGTGTAGCACATGTAAAAGCCTGCCGTCTCTTGCCCTCCAGCTAGCATCAATCCTACAGGACACTCTAGGATAACAGTTGCAGAAGGCAGAAAGCATGCAACCCTGTCAGAAACTGACAATAGCCAAAAGAAAAGGTAAAGGGAGAAACAAGAACAAAAAGGAGGTATCACAAATAGGGATGTACTTTGGGAATGAACAGCTTTATGTCTCAATGCAGACAGTCTGGCTAACAAGTAATTAAGTAAATAAGTAAGCAAGTAAGTAAACCTTCATTTTTATAGCACTTTTCCAAAACAAGGCTTTTCACAAAAATAGAGCATACAAACATAACAATAATAAAACAATAAATACAACAATTAGTTAAAATCATCTGGGAAGGCTAACTTGAAAAGGTATGTTTTCAACATAGATTTAAGATGCCAGACCTCACTGCCACAATAGCAGAGGCAGGACTAGACTGGTTGCCGTGATCGAAACATGGTTCACAAACAATCATGACTGGAGGTGACTATCCCAGGGTATAACTTGTTCAAGAGAGACAGGACTGGGAAAAAGGGAGGGAGGGTAGCTATTTGTGTTAAGGATACCATAAGTGCTACTGCAATTCAGCAAGCACCAGGGAAACTGGGACCTATATTACAATCAGAGTTGGAATCTGGACACCCATCTGGTTAGGAGTAATCTATTGACTCCCAAATCAGGAAGAAACCAGGGACAAGGATACCCTGGGAAATATCCTTCAGATGTCAAAGGGACGTGGTGTTGGTGGGGAACTTCAATCTACCAGGCACTGTTTGGAGTTCCCACACAACAGCATCATAAAAAACAGGGAATTCATAGTTACACTATAGGAAACAGGACTAAGTCAACTAGTGAAGACACCCACAAGAGGAAATGCAATCTTAGACCTGGTATTCACAAATAGTGATAGGGTTCTGGGTGTCGACGTGGGGAACCATCTGGGAAACAGTGACCATTGCACAGTATGATTCAAGGTAAACAGCACTGAGAACTCACACACTCTAAGCTTAAAGTCCTTGACTTCAGGAGGCAGACTTCACAAAATGAAGGCCTGCCTGAGGGACAATCATAGTAACACAACAGAAGGGAGCATCAAGGAGTGTTGAAAAGGTTGAAAGATGCAATAACCATGGTCACATCACAGTGTGCCCACCAGCTCAGTAAGAATAAAAGAGGAAAAACCCATTATGGTTTTACAAGATGTAGCAACCATAGTGAGGGTAAAGTGCAAAGCCTTCAGAAAGTACAAGGAGTCAGGAAAAGAGGTTGACAAAACAGAATATAAAGAAAAGCTAAAAGAGACTGGGAAAGTGATAAGAAATGCCAAGGCACAGAGAGAGGTGAAGGTAGGTCAAGGAGTGAAGAAGGGTGATAAAACATTCTACAGGTATATACAAGAACAAAGGAAGACTATGGGAGGCATTGTTAGAATCACGAAAAAGGAAGGGCAGCCCACAGAACATGACGGAGAGAAGGGAGATGCCCTCAATGAATACTTCTGTTCAGTCTTCACACAGGAAGCAGACGGTAGCAATCCGACAGTAGGCAAAAGAATATTCCACTTGGAGGCACAGACATGAGTCCTTTACACAGGAATGGGTACTAGAGGAATCAACAAATTAAAGGAGGATAAAGCTATGGGGCCAGATGGGATATACCAAGAATACTTACGAACATATGAAATTTGCCAGCAGATAAATGCCTGGAGGTCTACCAAGTCTGCTCAGAATGTGCAGCTACCACCCTTATTCTGCAGCTTCCCTCCTTCCACCTTCCCCTTCATTGACCCTCCCCTTGTCCTGTCCCATCCCTTTTGAAGCAGTCCACTGTTCTACTGGATACCACTTCTGCAGGTGAACGCATTCCACCCAGCCACCACCCTCTCTGTAAATAAGTGTCTCCTCATCTCCCTCCTGAACCTTCTTCCTCCAGTCTCATATCATGGCCCTGGTGTCCCTCCCTCCCTTACTTTGAACAGCCCCTCTGTACCTGTCTTGTTTATTCCTTTCATGTACTTAAAGGTTTCAATCATGTCCCCGTCCCTCCTTTCCTCCAGTAGTACATGTTCAACTCTCTCAGCCTCCTCTAGTATGATAAGTCCCCAGCCACTCGATCATCTTTGTTGCCCAGCGCTGCACCCCTCCAGCAACTTAATGTCCCTCTTCAGATATGGGTGCCACTACTGCATGTACTCCAGTACTATCTAATGACCTATACGGTGGCAGAATCACCTCCTCCCTCCATGAGGATATACCTCTTGCAATACAACCCAGCATTTGGTTGACCTTTGCAGCTGCCTTCCTACAGTGTGCTGAGTTGTTCATTGACCCTGTAATGAGCACCCTCAGATCCTTCTCCTCCTCTGCCTGGGCTAGCTGCACTCCCCAGCTGGTAACTCCTCCTTGGGTTCTTCATCCCAAAATGCAGCACCTTGCATTTTTGGCATTAAACCCCAGTTTCCAGGTGTCTGACTAGGTTTCAAGCTTTTCCAGATCATCCTACAACCCCTGCCATCCCCTAGAACATCCACCACTGCTCCTACCTTTGTATCATCAGCAAACAGACTGATCTTGCTCTTGATGTCCAATGATATGTCTGCAATAAATATCCCAAACAACACTGGTCCCAACACCGAGCCCTGTGGAACACCGCTTGTCACTACCCTTGGGTGTGAGAGCTCCCCATCCACCACCACCCTCTGTTGCCTTCCCTGAAGCCAGTTCCCTACCCATCTCACCAGCTTTGCACCTGCCACTGTGCCTACTAACTACTTCCCAGCCTTCCATGCGACACTGAGTCGAATGCCTTGCTGAAGTCCAGATACAGGACATCCATTGCATGGCTCCTGTCCAGTTGCCTAGTTACCCAGTCATAGAACTCCACCAGGTTGGTTTGGAAGGATCTGCCCCATATGAAGCCATGCTGTCTGCTGTCCTGTAGTCCTTTAGCCTCTAGGAGGGCCACCAGCCTTTCCTTCAGGATAGTCTCCATTAGCTTACCCACGATGGATGTAGAGGCTCACTGGTCTGTAGTTCCCAGTTCATCCTTGGGGCCACTGTTGTCAGGGGCACCACATGAGCCATCCTCCAGTCCTGAGGTACATACCCTGAATGTAGTGAGGCATTAAATAGGTCTGCCAAAGGTCCTGCAAGGACCTCTGCCAGCTCCTTCAGTACCCTGGGGTGGATGCCATCTGGGCCTGGTACCTTATCCACCCTCAGTGCCTTCAAACCTTCGAACTCTGCCCACCATGATTTCCCCATCTGTCACCCCTCCCCACCATTTCTGCCATTTCTCTCTCCTTGGGTGTCACCCGCTCTTTTTTAGTAAATACTGAGCAGAAGTACTCATTTAGTGCTTCTGCCTTATACATCCTGCTTCCACCCAAACCCCTCCTTCCTAATCCTTATTATGTGGTCCTTACAGCTACTTTTCTCCCTGATGTACCTAAAGACGTCTTTCTCCCCTTCTTAATGCCTTGTGCCAGCCTGAGTTCGTAGATGCCTTGGCTCCCCTTACTGCCCTTGTCACCTCCTTCAATTCTGTCAAGTACTTCTCCTGTCCTCCCCTCTCCCTGTTTTCTTGTACTTCCTAAAGGCAGCTCTTTTCCTCTTACTATTTCCATGACCTCCTTGCTCAACCAGCTCGGTTTCTTAGCCCTAGCCTTCTTGCTCTGGGCCTTGCAGAAGGTTTTGGTTGCCTCCACTATCCCCAGCTTTATGAGCTCCCACCTGGTTAGTGTCCATACTAGACTGAATTCTGGCCAGGTACCCTTTTACCACTTCCCCATCCTCCCAAAGTCAGCCCTTCTGAAGTCCAGCACTCTTGTGCCAGATTCCACTCCTTCCTTGCCCATATCCAATGTGAGCCACATTGAGTGGTGGTACCTCCTGACAGCGGTTCCTCCACTGTAAGTTCTCTCACAAAGTCCCTATTTGCCAACTCAAGGTCAAGGGTATTCCTGAATCTGATTGGTTCACTGACCATTTGCAGCAGGAAGCTGTGCTGGAAGGCATCAGCAGTACCTTGTCCTTCTGTTCCTGGTTGTTGGGGTACTCCAGTCCACTTCTGGCATGTTAAAGTCCCCACAATCACCACACTACCCTTCTCGCAGGTCATCCTGATCTGTCCCACTAGTTCCTGTCTAACTCCTCCATCTGAGATGGCGGCCAGTACACCACTCCCATTCTAAGAATCCTATTCTCGAATCCTGGATTTGCATCAAAATTGACTACATACTACCCTCCTCCTTCCACCCTTACACACTTCAGTCCTTCCTTCACATATAGTGCCACACCCACTCCTTTCACAATCACCCTGTCCCTACAAAATAACCTGTACCCTGGTACAGACAGGTCCCAGTCATTATATTGGGTGGCCCATGTTTCTGTGGTGGCTGCAATGTCCAGCTCTCCCTCTGACATGAGTACCTGTAACTCTGCAGTTTTCCTCCTAAGGCTCCTAGCATTAAGGGTAACCACCTTCCACCCTTCCCCACCTCCCATCCTGCCCTCCTTTACTAGCATCACCAATGCACTTGCCATTTGTCCTTTGTAACTGTTATGGGGGTGAGCTCATATGGTTTCCCAACCTGTGGCTCTGCATGCCTCTTGACCAGTTGCCACTCCACTCCCAGTTTAAATTCCCTGCTTGCTCTATGTACCTCCATCCTCTGTTTCAACACTTTCTTCCCTCCTCACTCAAGTGTAGTCTGTCCTTGGCATAGAGACTACTGTCCTCCCAGGTCCCTCCCACCTCCCAACAGCCCATACCCTTTAACAACACCAGGTTCTTAGCCATCAATTAAATTCCTCTATTCTCAGTTTTCTTTTGTGCTTGCCTTGGGCACTGGAAGTATCTTCGAAAAGTTACTGATCTTCCTGCCCCTCACATAATTGTCCTAGTTCCTCAAACCTCCTCTGGACTATATCTACTGTCTTGTCAGCCAGGTCATTCATCCCAAGATGTATAATTAAATGAAAATTATTCCTCTAATTTCTTCATTTCCCTCCTCCACCTTCGACCTCTAGCAGTGCAAAACTATTTTCTGAAGACCCTTCACAAATGCCCGCCTCCTCTCTCTTCATAGTAACCTGTTCTCTCCTTTCCACTCCATGACTTTTGCCACTTCTTCACCTCCCTCACCAGTCCCTATCTCCTCCTTCCATTTGTCTTTTGTCTCCTGACCTGGTTTGCCCGGCAATCGTTCTTCCTGGCCTGGGCCCCTTGTCCCTGCTTCACTTCTTCTGACCTCTCCTCATCACTGTGGCTTAAATCACCCTCCTCATCTTCCATTCTTCCTCCCTCCAGTATTGGGCTAAACCCACCCCAGTCTGCCTTGCCTGTCTTAATTCCTCCTGCAGACCCTCAATCTCCTTTCTGAGTTTCTCTATGTGGTTGCACACTAAACATCCTCCCATACTCTACGCATTTTAGAAAGATTGGTGCACAGCAGTTGTTGCAGCCTACCACCCTACCCATTGCTGTCGTGACCACTAGCGACCCCCACCCTTCCAGATGCAGGATACCAAACACTCCCCAAGTCTCCCTCTCCCCTCTATCAGTGCAAAACATTCTTTTCTTAATTTCCTTATCCCCTTTGTTGTACACATTTAGATAGATTGAGCAACTGCTTTTTATATTCCTAACCTTCCTATCCAAATTCAAAAGAGACTTTAAGTAGCTATTGCACAACCTTCTTCAAACTCCTACTCCTCCTTTCCACAATGCAATAGCAATGTAAAGAAGTAACAATGAAAGCTCTTAGATTTGCAGTTACTTCCCTTCCACTGAGATAGCAGTCACCTCTTCACTCGCTGCTGTTCTTTCCTGGATGCCTGCTTCTGCTATGACAGGTGCATACCCTTTGCCTGTTTGAGGAGGTGACGTCAGAACCCTGGTATAAAGAAATCATGGACCAGGGGTGGGTGGGGTGAGGGGTTGTGGGGTGGGACCAACCCAAGTCTTCCAGAAACAATCAGGTATCTGAGGCCCTGGTCATACCATTAGCACCCTTCCCCACTATGCACTAACCTTTGCAGCTAGTGAAGCCAGCAAAAATGAATCACAATTCTACTTAAAGCCCCAAAAATAGGTTTGCTACCAAAAGAAACAGGTCTCCAATTCAAACAGCTTCACCAACAACACATCAAAATAGGCTTGAAATTAGAAGATATAGGTCTCTGATTCAAAGAAACAGCCCAAGTTAAATCACACCAAATAGGTTTTAAATCAGAAAAATAGGCCTCTACAAATGCAGCCTGCTACACAGTGAAACATCAAACAAATGAGCCACTTATAGCCACCAAAACAGTTTTCAAAATTCCAACAGTCCCAAAACAATACCCTGCTAGCCTCTTAGAAGTAGTAAGAACGAAAAGAATAACCTTCTACCAAGTAAATCCACAAGAAACAATGTAAAAACATCAAGAAGCTACTGTACTGTAACAAATCTGATCCTTTCCCTTCTAGTTCCTTGAGGAACTTGGGAGGGAACTAATAGCCCCTTACCAGTGCTATTCAACAAATCGTTGGAGAGAGGGAGGTTCTGGAGGACTGGAAGAGGGCAACAATAGTGCCACTCCACAAGAGCAGAAGCAAACAAAAGCCAGGAAACTACCATCCAGTAAGTCTAACTTCAGTGGTGGGAAAACTGATGGAGTCCCTACTAAAGAAAAGAATCATTGCTTTTCTGGAGGAAAGTAGTTAGCTTGACTAAAGCAACATGGTTTGACAGCAGAAAGGTCCTGCCAGACAAACCTGTTAGATTTCTTTGACTGGGTCACCAGAACTGTAGATCAGGGTGGAGCAGTGGATGTGGTTTACGTTGACATCAGTAAGGTGTTTGACACGATTCTTCACAGAAGACTAGTCAATAAACTGGAAAACATAAGAGTCAGGCTTAAGGTAACAGACTGGGTCAGAAACTGGTTAAATGGAAGAACACAGAGGGCATTAATAAATGGCACTCTGTCAGAGATGGATAGGGTAACTAGTGGGGTTCTGCAGGTCTCAGTTCTGGGGCCAGTCCTCTTCAACATATTCATTAGTGACACTGCTGACGGACTGAAGGGAAGGTGTGCCTGTCTGCTGATGACAACAAAATCAGCAACAGGGTTGAGACACCAGAGGGCAACAAAGCATGGAATCTGATCTCCAAAAGCTGGAGGAATGGTCAAGAATCTGGCAGCTGAGATTTGATGCCAAAAATGTAAACTCATGCACCTGGGAAAATGTAACTCAGGGAAACTGTACTCGATGGGAGGGAGCAATTAGTGGATACAAGGCTAGAGCGATACCTTGATCATATCAGACAAACTCAAGGTCAGCAAAGAATACAAGAAGGCAGCACTAAAGCTAGTGGCATCCTGAGATGCATGAAGTGATTTTGCCTCTGTATCGATCCTGGTAAGACCCCACCTGGATTACCACATCTAGTTTTGGAGGCCACATCTCAGGAGGGACATAAATAGGCTGGAGACGGTGCAAGAAAGAGCAACAAAGATATTGCAGGGCTTGCACAGAAACCATACAGTCAGACTCAGTGAACTCAATCTGTACCCCTAGAGAAGTGCAGGAATCGGGGGCATAATAAAGACATTTAAATACCTTAAAGGCAACGACAAGGTACAGGTGCAGAACCTCTTTCAGGTAAAAGACTATAGAAGGACAAGAGGGCATGATCCTTGCCTCGAGGGAGGTAGGTTCAGGAGTGATATGAGGAAATTCTTCTTCACTGAGCATGTTGTTAATTCATGGAATAGCCTGCTGGAGGGAGGGTGTGGGTGAAGACAGTGGGAGAATTCAAGAAGACATGAGACAGACATTGTGAAATACTCAAGCAGGCAGCTAATGGGGGTTAGGAAAACAAGGGCAGACTTGATGGATCATAAGGTCCCCATCTGCCAACAACTTCTATGTTTCTATGTTCCAGTATGATAATCAGTTTTTTTGCAAACAGATTTACTAAAAATGTGACTACCTGTTTTACTCAACTGGAGCTCATCACAATGATTGTCTGCCTGTCCCAGCTCAGTGACCACACTGCCACAAGCCACCTTGTGCTCGTCTGTGAAATAATTCAGAAGAGAGATAAAACAAAGTTCCCTTACAGCTGTGCTTCAAGACTGTTCAGTTGCTGATTTAATGCTGCTGCCTGGAGAACTACATAAAAAACATCATTAAGGACTTTAAGAAGTATTGTATGGGAGCACTACACCCCAACCAACAAGGTATTGTTTAGATTAAAAGTGTAAAATGAGGGTAGGTGTTCTTCCAAACTAAAACAAGCTGCCTCTCTTGATTACACTCTACTGATTGTATTTTGAGCTGACAGGAGAATGCTATATTATGAAAGGCCCCCAAGTGTAGTGATTTCAGTTAGTGGAAGGATCATGGTGTGACTCGAAATTGTGCTTTGAAGGAGTCTGAAGTCCCTTTTTCTCCCAAGTGATAGAAAGATGTCTGCAGGACTCCGCCTGTAGCCATAAAAGGAGACACCTGCTCTTTTCCTGTCAGAACCATCTCTTTGGAATTGCCAGAATATCTACAGTTTGGTGACCTGATTATTTACTTCCCCAAAAGGTGTCTGTTAGTATCTCTAAACCATATACTTCCAAGTGCACTGTGGGCTCTCAGGCCAACCAATTTTGGTGGGTGTGATTCTCATATGAATAAAATAGTTGTAGTGTCAATGCCCCCATCAATGCTGCTTGAAAGCCTTCAGTTCATTCAACTCAATTCAGATTGCTTACTTGATTTTCAGTTCATAATTTAAAAGGACACTGTCAGCTGTTTGGGACTCTTCAACATTTTAATGCAGATGGTTCCTAATCTAACCTTTATTTCACATGAAGCCATGTGTGTCCCTGATTGTCATAACATGACTATTTCTTATTATATTAATCAGGGGACTGACATGCTTCAAGTAACCAAAGGTTACAGTAGGCATCATCTGCATTACAATGCTGAATAGTGCCAAATGTCTGACAGTGTCCTTTACATTTAAAGGGCTGTTGGTTTCATCATTCAGTGGAATCAAGATCAGCCTGACCACTAATGCAAGGTGACGTCCTGTCAGTCAGGAATCTACACTTTAAATTTTAACATGCCAATATGATTTGAGGATCCAATGCTTTCTCTCTTTCTTGTGTGAAACCACAATCTAGCGTCATCTTTTAATGGGAGGCTTTAAGCCCAGGTTCAATAGGCAGAGCAACAACGTCACTCCCCATTGAGCATAAATACTTCCTTATACTCGGCACCCCAGGATTCATTTTCGTTGCAGCTGGAGGCTCTGTCAGCTGTTCCTCTTCTGCCTTGCTTCATTTGTTCCTGCCTTGGCCGCTCTGTTGTCTGCCATGCTGCATCTGTATTTTCCTCATTTCTCCTTCATGCTGCCATGAGCTCCTTCCTTGCTTCCTTATTGCCCTACTCCTGGCATTGGTTTCTCGCCTCCCTCATTTTCTCCCCTTTTCTTTCTCCTGCTCGTTTCCTCTCTGCCACATGCCCTCCGCCACATTGTTGTTTCCTCTTGTTTGAGCATTGCTTTTCTTTGTCCCACCTCCCGCTCTGCTTGCCTTCCCCAAATGTCGCTCTGTTCCACTGGCTACTTGTGGTGAGTTTCTCCCACTTTCTGCTCCCTGTGCCCCGAAAGCATCTCTTGCTGTGGCGCAGCACCAACTCATCTCTCCTTCTGACTTGCTCCTCTGCTGGCTCTTCTCCATGACTGTGGATCACTCTGGCTACTAGCCCGTCATTTCATCCTATCTGTAGCCTTGCCTGATTATACAAGGAAATCTAGCAATGGTTCTATTGTGCTTGCTAACTGGCTGAACATGGTAGTTAAATGCTCCACCTGCTGTCACATATTCTACCTTGGTGCAGATCTACTTCTCCTGCTGAGCTGAAGGATGCTATGTGCTTTCTGTGGCACCATATGGGTTCATGGACTGGCTCCATGCAGGCCTCGAACCACGTCTTCAGCTTCCTCCTACTTGTCCTCTTTTTGTTGTGAGTACACCCCCAATTTTCTATTTTTTTTTTTTTACAATTATCATTATGTTCCTGCTTTGCTCTAGTGGGTGCTATCATGCCTTCTTTTCCCCATGTTACACATTGATCAATTTCTAATCCTTCCTTACTGTGCAGCACGGTACTAATCTGTCCTGGTTGTTTATCATGTAGTTTTAATTGTAGTGGATTATGTGCAGATTCTGACCTCCCTATACTCTTCAGGCTAGATATATTAACTTAGCTGCTTGAAAACTGGCCTATACTATATCAATTGTCTTGGATCCCCTAGGTTCCTGATTAGTCTGATTGCCACTGAAACCCCCTGGTAGGTGTTCATTTAGTACAATATATATATATATATATATATATATATGTTTTAATCTCTCTTTACATTGGAACCGCTTTTACCTTCTGGAATCACTTTTCTGGTCGAGGGAACATATGTCTTTGGCCATTCTGGGATTTGATTCCAAAAGACATGAATGTATCATTTATTTAATCTATAATTTGGGGCCATCCTCATATAATTTGCAGTACCTCCCTTGTCTCCATCAAATGCTGTCCCTCTGGCGGTGGAATTTGCCATCCTGGTCTTTGCAGGACACTCTGGAACACAGTCTACCAGGCATAATGTCTCCTGGAGGCTTGTTATGTCACTTTTTGTAACCCCATGCAAATGGGGTTCTGGATATGCCTGGTGCTCGGGTTAGTTACCAGCCTAAAGCCATTTAATTGGGTAGCTAGTGAGCGCTTTAAATAGCCTCCGTGAGCTGTCTTTAAGGGCTGCTTGTTGCAGCCGTAGGTAACTCAAGATGGAGGGGACTGTGGTTGTATGCCCGAGTCCCGCCGGGACATTGAAAGAATGATTCCCTTCTGCCATCGCTAGTGGTGCAGAGGAGTTCTCTTGGGGATGCGATTGTATATGAAAATGATGTAAAATAATAATGATAATGTGGTTGCTCTAACCTGTCTTCCTTTGCAGTAAGGACTGTTTGATTGCCTCCTCCACTTTGCTCCAGAACTGTTGAATTGGGCCAATCAGTACCTCGGGAACCTACAGAGTCAGCTGACCAATAGAGGGACTGCTTGTAATTTGGGAAAGGCATTATGGGCTATGGCACTTTTTGCACCACTGAAGGCTAAAGGAAATGACTGGCATGTTCAGCCAGCCAATGGCAATAGTAGTGCCCGATCTGGAAGGTGCTTGGTGCTGCCAGCTTCAGATGCGTTGTGGTTAGTGAGGAGTGAGGAGCTGTGTGCTTCACTACAGAGTGTTCATACGGGAAGCACGTGAAGGCCTGAAGTGGCCATTTTGTGTTGTCAGCTCCAGCGGCGAAACCTGTCGCAGGCGGTCAGAGGAGGCTGTGCTTTGTACAGCTACCCACCAGGCTCGACCTGAAGGAGGACTGGAAAATTGCTGAATCGAGCTCGGTCCGAAGACAAGTGGAAGCTGCCGTTGCAGTATTTCAGGGACGGTGAGTCTGTGGGAGCACTGGAAGCAGTTGCCTGGTGTGGTACCCTCTGTTGCAGTTTACCATATAAATGTGTGGAAGCTTGTGTAGCTCAAGTAATCCTGCTGCAATTAAAGGACTTTGCCTGTTGCGGTTTACCATATAAATGTGTGGAGGCTTGTGTAGCTCAAGTAAATCCTTGCAATTAAAGGGCTTTTGCCTATTGTGGTTTACCATATAAATGTGTGGAGGCTTGTGTAGCTCAAGTAAATCCTGCTGCAATTAAAGGACTTTTGCCTGTTGCTGTTTACCATATAAATGTGTGGAGGCTTGTGTAGCTCAAGTAAATCCTGCTGCAATTAAAGGACTTTTGCCTGTTGCTGTTTACCATATAAATGTGTGGAGGCCTGTGTAGCTCAAGTAAATCCGCTGCCATTAAAGGACTTTGCCTGGTGCAGTTTGCCATATAAATGTGTGAGGAGTCTCGTGGAGCTCAAGAGTAGCCCTGTCAACGTTTAAGGACCCTATTTTGTCTGGAGGTCATGAGTACTAATTCAGGGTAGTTCCTGTTGATTTGCCACCTTGGAACCAAATGGGATTACTGTACTGCTGACTGTTTAACTAACTTTTTATTTCCTCTGTGTGAAAGGGCCCCTACCAGCTGCCACGGATTGGACTAGCCACTAGGGCTTGGGTACCCAGGGACAGTAATTGATAGGGATAGGCCTGTGCACAGAGCCCTAGGTAGATAAATTTAGTGATAAGCTAATCAACTTGATCCCCCTGTCCTTGTTGTTTTCCCCTTGAATAAATCAGATTGTTTTTGTACAGCTACATCTTGGCTATTGTGTACGTTAATGGTGAACTGTTGTTTGGTGATTGCAACATAACTGTGCCTTACTTTACAGGGGTCCCCAAAGGGAGCTGGATTATATTTTCCTTGGGGTAAGTGTACTGGTGAACAGAATTGCTGCTCAGTGTGAGTCACTAGTGGGATGAAGGGTGGTTGCAGTAGCTCAGAGGCTGTAACCATGGTAGTCTTAACTGTGCTAACTTGACCTCTGGGTGGGGCACCCATCAACGGATCTGGGCCCTCAACCTGCCTCTGTGGGGGCAGACAGGGGTAGTAGTCCTAGGGTAGTGCCCCTGGGGGTTACAAATTGGAGGCACCGCTGGGATTAGTGTCCCCTAGTGGCTCAGTGAGGAGATACCCCAAAGATGGAAAAAATGGAAGGGGATATGTTGGAAAAAATTAAGCTGGGACCCATCAAAACCATGGTACATAAACCGATGGGTTGGGGTGAAGCAGAAGAGCTAGATTTCAGAAGATTGTATTATTGTTAGATGTGCCTTGGGTACCTCGGCCTGATATTGTCTCTGTTGCAGAGCAGTAAAGTGTTTCAGTAAGGTTGAAGTGAAAGGCGTATGGCTGATTTGCTTGACCAGACATTGCAGGTGCTACTCCTATGCAGTGTGGTCATCGACCTGAGAAGGTACCTCCTGTACTTTACCGGAGGGTACGTCCCAGGGGTGGAGGCTAATCCATATCAAGTGGGTCAGTCACTCCTGGGGGTCTCCTCAAATGAACAGTTTTAAAGATAAGCTGCTTAAATTGTTAGCTGTGGAAGGAGGACTACCCAGGAGTTGCTACAAGCCTTAGATCTGTCCAGTGATACTACCCTCGGAGTTCTGGGCGTCTCCTAGCCCACCCAAAGCTCCGTGCTGGCTTCTTTGCCCTTGGCAGTCCCATCCATACAGCTTGATTCCTACCGTAGTTAAAGCTTTTCTCTGACATGGTACCAGTGCCTTCCAGGGAGGATGACCTGGAGGCATGGATGGACTACGCCACCCCTCTAGTCCAGGAGTGGCAATGCTCCGAGGGAGAAAAGGAAGAGGCTGATGGAGAGTTTGCGGGTCCTGCCTGGAAGCCATTAGATTCTTCCGGCCACTCATCCAGAAGCCACTGCTGCAGAGTATCTCTGCTTTAGAAGGGGTTTTGGGAGTACAGAGACTGGTGAAGATTTATTATGGAAATTCAGGTCTGCTAAGCAGTGGAGAAATGAAAAACTGTCCGCTTTTGTTACTAGAGTGGAGCGGGCATTGCAGAAGGCTTGTAGAAAGGGGAATCACTGCTGCAGCTCTGAATCAGGTTCGGCTTGAACATATTTTAAAGTCTGCCCGATTCTCTAGCGTAACTCTATTGAAACTTAAGTTGCATGATCGGTGGGCCACCCGACTGAATATTGTCAATTGATGAGGGAAATTCGAGAAGTGGAGACTGATGAAGAGGGTGAGAACCCTGTGTGGGGCAGTGAACCCTAGTGGGACCCCTGAGTCTAATACCCCTGAGGAGACTGGCTCGCCTGGAGGGTCCGAGGGGCCCCAGATGCCCAGGTACTGTGGGGATGCGGGTTTTACTCTGACCCCTACGTGGAGGGTGAGTTGAGGGCTGAGATTAGGAATTTACAGGGAATTGGTGAGGGACTTAAAGCAGTCTACTATGTACCCTACTCGGCCAGGGCCCTGAGTCATGTAGAGCCCCGAACCCAGCCCCAGAGCGGTTTCTCCCTCCCTCAGGGCCCCCTCAGAGTAGTGATCCCGGACCCTAAGTTTTGTTATCACTGTGGGAAGATGGGCATTTCCAGCCTGACTGCCAGATGCCGGAGAATTTAAGGAAAGTTAATAGCAGACTGATCACCGATACCGCCAGACCCAGTCTCGGGGCCCCAGGAAAAGTTGTGTGACTCAGGCCCATGCTCACTGGACTAATAATGTTGCTACCCCAACTGGTCTGATGTGGTCGGGCTGTCTATGGAGACCCAGGTGCAGGTGAATGGAATTCCACTAGAGCTGTATTGGACAGTGGCTCCCAGGTGACCATCATGTTTCAGGACTGGTACCAAGAACACTTATCTGAAGTGCCTCTGTAGCCTCTAACTGCTCTACATGTATGGGGGTTGGCGACAAGGCTTATCCATATTTGGGGTACATCCGTGTATGGTTATCTTTCCCTGCAACTGTGAATGGAACAGATGAGCAAGTGGAAACCTTAGTCTTGGTCTGCCCACCCACTGGACTGTATGATGGGGTGCCCTGTTGATTGGAACAAATGCTTACATGTTTGGACGATTGGCCCAGTTGTGTTCAGAAAGCGAGCATTTCAGACTGGGCGAGGTTTGGGTGTACCTGCTGTAATTCAAATGGTCAGGGCCACTCAGAAGAAGGGTAGGCTGGAGGAACCTGAAGGCCCTGTGGGAGTGGTGTGGAAGAAGGATCCGCCCCTGTAGTGCTTGCCCCAAATGCACAGTGTGTTCTGCATGGAGAGGTACTATTAAAGACAGATGTCAAGAATAAGTTGTTGATGTTGGATGCGCCTATGGAGGGAGAACTACCTGAGGGGTTGTTGCTCAAACCCAGCATTCTGCCAGCCAGGGCCCATGCCTATGTTAAAAGGGTGATTGTTCAAGTGCACAATGTGTCTGATAAAGAGATTCAAATAAAAGAGGGTGTACCCTGGCTAGCGTCCATTGTGCAGATACCGCTGTCCTACCAAATAAAAGAGTTCCCGGACAGGTGATAGAGTTGCTCCTGATCTGTTTGACTTTGGTGACTCTCCGCTGCTGACTGAGTGGAAGCACAGGGTCAGTGAGAGGCTTGCCAAGAGGAACCAGGTTTTCTCCCTGAAAGAGTGGGATGTAGGATGTGTACAAGGGCTGAGCATCACATTCGACTGCGACAAAAGACCCTTCAGAGAGAGATCCCGGACGCCTGGCTCCCTGCTGACATAGATGATGTACGGTGGCATTTGCAAGAAATGTTGGCTGTGGTGTAATTCAAGAGTTAGAACCCCTATGCCTCCCCATTGTAGTAGTAAGGAAAAGAATGGGGCAGTTCGGATGTGTGTAGACTATTGTACTTTGAATAGGCAGACCATTCCGGATCAATATACCATGCCACGCATACAAGACACCTTGGATTGTCTGAATGGTAGTAAGTGGTTCTCTGTATTGGATCTTCGGAGGATACTACCAGATCCCGATGGCCCCAGATGATCGGGAGAAGACTGCTTTCATTTGCCCGTTAGGCTTCTGTGAATTTATTCGGATGCTCAAGTAATTTCGGTGCCCCAGCCACTTTTCAGCGCTTGATGGACGAGCTGTGGGGACATGAACCTACTGGAGTGTTTGGTCTATCTAGATGACGTCATAGTGTTTGGCCGATCCTGGAAGAACATGAGCAATGATTATTCAAAGTCCTGGATCGATTGGAGGATTTCGGCCTCAAGTTGTCTATCGACAAGTGTCAATTCTTCCAGACTTCTGTGAAATATGTGGGCCATATAGTGTCCACTGAAGGCATAGAGACTGATCCTAGCAAGGTGGAGGCGTTGACCACTTGGCCTCAACCTAGAAATTTGAAAGAGCTGCAACAATTCCTGGGGTTTTGTGGCTACTATAGGCGGTTTGTCGAGACTATTCACGAGTGATTCACCCTCTCCTTAATCTCACCCAGGGTATCCGCCTACAAAAAAAATAAGAAGGGTGTGCACACTGACTTAGAAAGAAGTATTTTCACCCAACTATGTTAGGGATCGATGGACTGCTGAGTGTGAGGAAGCTTTCCATGACATCATATATCAACTCACCCAGCACCCTGTTGGCCTATGCTGACCCAGCCAAGCCTTACACTCTTCATACTGATGCCAGTCTGCAAGGATTGGGGGCTGTATTATATCAGGAGCACTCGAATGGGCTGAGACCTGTAGCATTTGCCAGTAGAAGTCTGATGCCATCAGAGAAGAATTACCCAGTGCACAAATTAGAGTTTTGGCTTTGAAGTGGGCCATTGTTGATCAGTTCCACGACTATTTGTATGGTGCCAAGATATTAGTAAAGACTGATAACAGTCCTCTGACTTATGTTCAGACCTCTGCCAAATTGGATGCTACTGGGCATAGGTGGCTCTTTGCCCTGACCACCCTACGATTATGCTGTAGAGTACCGGCGGGCCTCAACCATATAGATGCAGATGCTCTCTCAGGAGGCCTGCGTATCAGACTGAATGGGTCCGGTTGTCTGAACCTGATATAAGAGCCCTGTGCCAGAAATTTGATAAAGAAGAACAGGTGTCTCCTGATGCAGTGGACTGTGTGGCAGATTGTTTGGGGCCACCGGAAAACTGTATACCTGCCGCCTACTGCCATTTCTCTGCATTGGACACCAGCTCTCTGCCGCAACTCAACAATGATGATCTCCAACAGGCTCAATCCTGCAACCTATGATAAGAACGCCATAGAGGTTTTGCGGGCTGAAGGGATGTATCAAACTACGTTCCACTGACTTAGGACAACCTTTTTGTACAAAGAGGGCCCAAATTAAAGCTGATCAACCAACTACTATATAGAGAGACTGTGAGTAAGGAGGGCGGGTGCCACGACAACAACTGGTGCTGCCCTCAGTTTTCAGAGAACTAGTTCTAAGGTCATTGCATAATCAGATGGGGCACCTGGGCATAGATCGAACACTTGATTTGAGTACGGGCATGATTCTATTGGCCAAAGATGAGTGTGGACATGGAACAGTATGTCAAGACCTGTGGTCGTTGTTTGCAAAGGAAAGCGTTACCTCAGAGAGCTGCTCCTTGGTCAACATTACTACTAGTGCTCCTATGGAACTGGTCTGTATTGATTTCCTGAGTTTAGAGCCTGATCTGAGAAGTGTTAGCAACATATTGGTGGTCACTGATCATTTTACCGGTATGCAAGGCTTTCGACCAAGGATCAGAAAGCAACTACAGTGGCTAAAGATACTTGATGAGAATTTTTTTCATCCACTATGGGGCTCCACAGCTGATTCATTCCGATCAGGAAAGGACTTTGAAAGTCGCTTGATTAAAGAGATGCTATCTTTGTGGAGAAGCGCAAATCATGAACCACCCCCTACCACCCTGAGGAGACCCTCAGCCTGAAAGGATCAATCATACATTGCTTGACATGCTGGGCACTTGCAATCCAAAGATAAATCGAGATGGAGCCAACAGATTAGCACTCTAGTTCATGCCTACAATTGTACAAAAAGTGATGCCACAGGGTTCTCCCCTATCGTCTAATGTTTGGAAGAGAGGCTAGATTGCCAGTAGATGTGTGTTTTGGGGTTTCCTGATGGGTGCAAGCAGAGAACCATCTACAGTATGTACAGAAATTAAAGGCCCAATTAAATCATGCCTACCAACTGGCCCAGACCATGGCTGCTAAACAAAATTTGGCTAACAAGGAGAGATATGACAAAAAGTGAAAACAGTAGAGTTGAGAAAGGGGATAGAGTGTTGTTGAGAAATCTGGGATTGCATGGCAAACATAAAATTGCCGACCGATGGCATCACCTCCCTCATGTTGTTGTGGGATAGCTGGCAGACCTACCTGTGTATAAGTGCGGCCTAAAAACAATCGAAAGATGTGAAAACCATACACAGAAATCATCTGCTGCCAATTGGGCAGATCTTGATTGAAGTTGAACCTTCCTCTACTCCCTCCTTCCAGGCCTGCGACTAGATCTGTTGCTAAGAAAGGAATCAAGCCCATGGAGTCTTCAACAAGTCCACCAAGAGAGCCTTGTCCAACCCTCCTGCAGAAGGAGATGGTCAACACTCAGTGTCAGAAGACAGCGAAGATGATATAGAATACGATCCCTCTTATGGACTAAGTCAATTGTTTGAGGCAATCCCTTGTTAACTCAGGAACTGAAGCCAGCCCATCTGTGTGATTGAGCCCTCTACTTTGTCCGGAAATGCCTCCAGAAGATGAATGGGTGTAGCAGACGAACTCAAGGGGCTGAGTCATTAGGCTTGGCTGAACTGTCTGGCCTGGCTGAATTATCTGACTTTTCAGAAGAAGAGAGTGAGATGGGGAACAAGCCAGTGATATGCCTGAATCGGAAGACTATTTTGAATGCCCTGATGGTTCCCCTCTAGTACCTACACCGCCCAGATGAGCCCAGTGGGGTGGGTTCAGGATAGAAGATCAAGCCCTGATAGTATTATGAGTATCGAGCCTGATCCTCTTGAAGGGATCCCTGTTGCTAATGTCTCTGACATGGGAGTGGAGTCAGGCCTGGTTCAGAATCTGAGACCCCTAGATGATCCGGCCCGACAAATTAGGCCAGTAATAAAGTTAAGCTATGAATCTTTGGGTCAACCAGTGGATCTGCCTTTAAATGTGGTTCACAAAGGGGTATATGTGTCCCCAAGTTCTTTGCCTAAGTTAGCCTTGACAGATAACTCCAGACTGTTAGTGGTGCCCTTCAGAGTGACACCCTGCTTCAGGGGACCGGTGGTACCTAAGAGAGACAGATTCCCCAGTCTGGGTGTCATGGGTAGGAACTACTGATCTGTGTTAAAACCAAAGTAACAGTTTATGTGTAGGACATGTAAAGGTTATGATATTTTGTAAATCCAATGTTTAAATGTGTAAAAATAAAATGTGATATGCTACTCATTGGGTGTTTACCTAAAGCACCTTAAGGTCATATGCTGGCGTGGACGCCAAGTTTTCCAGGCCAGGAGGTGTAACCCCTTGCAAATGGGGTTCCGATATGCCTGGTGCTCGGAGTTAGTTACCAGCCTAAAGCCATTTAATTGGGTAGCCATGGCGCTTTAAATAGCCTCCGTGGTCTGTCTCTTTAAGGGCTGCTTCTTGCAGCCATAGGTAACTAAGATGGAGGAGGACTGTGGTTGTATGCCCGAGTCCCGCCTGGGACATTGAAAGAATGACTCCTTCTGCCATCGCTAGTGGTGCAGAGGGAGTTCTCTTGGGATGCGATTGTATATGGAGATGATGTAAAATAATAATGATAATGTGGTTGCTCTAACCTGTCTTCCTTTGCAGTAAGGACTGTTTGATTGCCTCCTCCATTTTGCTCCAGAACTACTGAATTGGGCCAATCAGTACCTCGGGACCCTACAGAGTCGGCTGACCAATAGAAGGACTGCTTGTAATTTGGGAAAGGCATTATGGGCTATGCGGCTTTCGCACCACTGAAGGCTAGAGAAATGACTGGCATGTTCAGCCAGCCAATGTGGTAGCACCGATCTGGAAGGAGTGCTTGGTGCTGCCAGCTTCAGATGCATTGTGGTTAGTGAGGTGAGGGCTGTGTGCTTCTGCGCTGCAGAGTGTTCAGCGGGGAGGCGGCGTGAAGGCCTGATGCGGCCATTTTGTGTTGTCGGCTCCAGCGGGCGAAACCCGTCCGTGGGCGGTCAGAGGAGGCTGTGCTTTGTGCAGCTACCCACCAGGCTCGACCTGAAGGAGGACTGGAGAAAATTGCTGAATCGCTTGGTCGGAAGACAAGTGGAAGCTGCCGTTGCAGTATTTCAGGGACGGTGAGTCTGTGGGAGCATTGGAAGCAGTTGCCTGGTGTGGTACCCCTCTGTTGCGGTTTACCTTATAAATGTGTGGAGGCTTGTGTGGCTCAAGTACATCATGCTGCAATTAAAGGACTTTTGCCTGTTGTGGTTTACCATATAAATGTGTGGAGGCTTGTGTGGCTCCATTAAATCCTGCTACAATTAAAGGACTTTTGCCTGTTGCTGTTTACCATATAAATGTGTGGAGGCTTGTGTAGCTCAAGTAAATTCTGCTGCAATTAAAGGACTTTTGCCTGTTGCTGTTTACCATATAAATGTGCGGAGGCCTGTGTAGCTCAAGTAAATCCGCTGCCATTAAAGGACTTTGCCTGGTGCAGTTTGCCATATAAATGTGTGAGGAGTCCGTGGAGCTCAAGAGTAGCCCTGTCAACGCTTAGGACCCTATTTTGTCTGGAGGTCGTAGTACTAATTCAGGGTAGTTCTCGTTGATTTACCACCTTGGAACCAAATGGGATTACTGTACTGCTGACTGTTTAACTAACTTTTTATTTCCTCTGTGTGAAAGGGCCCTACCAGCTGCCACGGTTTGGACTAGCCACTAGGGCTTGGGTACCCAGGGACAGTAATTGATAGGGATAGGCCTATGCACAGAGCCCTAGGTAGATAAATTTAGTGATAAGCTAATCAACTTGATCCCCGTCCTTGTTGTTTTCCCCTTGAATAAATCAGATTGTTTTTGTACAGCTACATCTTGGCTATTGTGTACGTTAATGGTGAACTGCTGTTTGGTGATTGCAACATAACTGTGCCTTACTTTACAGGGGTCCCCAAAGGGAGCTGGATTATATTTTCCGTGGGGTAAGTGTACTGGTGAACAGAATTGCTGCTACCCAGTGTGAGTCACTAGTGAGACGAGGGGGTTGCAGTAGCTCAGAGGGCTGTAACACGTAGTAGTCTTAACTGTGCTAACCCCGACCTCTGGGTGAAGGCACCGTCAATGGATCTGGGTCCTCAACCTGCCTCTGTGGGGGCAGACAGGTAGTAGCCCTGAGGGTAGCGCCCCCTGGGGGTTACACTTTCAAATAAAAAAAAAGTACAAATTCCATTCCTCATGGCGTTTTGCCTCCCTAATCAAAAAAAAGGCTGTTCAGTATTCTCTCCTTTATGCCATACATGCTTAGCCTCTGGATTCATTCTGCTCATGGCATCCCACCTCATTGTCCTTCATTCGCTTGCTCCATAATCCAGCTGCCCTCCCGCCGCATGTCCCAGGTTCCTGACTCCCATCCTCATTATACCTTTTCTTGTCTCTTCGAGCCTCCTTCCTAGCTACATTCCATCATCAGCCATTCGGATTTCCTCCAGTCCTGATTTCCTCTCCTTCTCATCTACTTTCCTCGTATTCCACTATACATTGCCTTGACATGCTCATATCTTTCCATGAGTCCTCGCTATGTATTAGCTGCCTCCCCTGGCCTGCCATGTTTGTCACATTGTTTCCACTGTGAACTGGTATTTATTTGTGCTTCTCCTGGCACTCTTCAAACTTTGTGGCTGTTGGGGGAGCTGTCTCTGCCCTCCTGGAGTACTGGTTCCTTCCCATTTTGTTTCATGGTCTGTCTCTTTGCCCTCCTGCCATCTTCGTCCAGTTCATGATTTTGGTCATCATTTTGTATCCTGGCCTCACAGATTCAATCACTTTATGGCCCGCATTCGATAATTCTTTTAGGCATGCCTCTCATGACTACTATGCTGCCTCATTGACCTCACGGCCCTCGCTGTGCCAGCCTCCAGGGTGTCTCTCTTTCATCATACCTAGCACTCTCTGTTCCACTCTACCTCACGTTGACCTGCCACCTAATTCAATCCCTGCCATCCTACATTCTTCTGCCTTCTTGGCCTTGGAGCCTTCTGTTCTCTCCTCCTCTGTCCTTTGTCCAATCATACCTCACTTTCCTGTACCAGCCTCCATGGCTTCAATCCATCATTGTACCTCATCAGTTTCCTAATTTTGCCTTCCTTGTCCTAGAGCCTTTTCTAGTACCAGCTATCATGGCTTCCTCCACTCTTAGCTTTACTCCATCATATATCATCCATTTTGCTCACTCTTCATCATACCTTGCCAGTTTTGTTCCTTGATCGCTCAACCTGAGTCGCAATGAATGCTACTCCTACATCAGTGCACCCTCGTTCTACTCCCTCTCCTCAGCTCTCCTGACTAATTCCTGTGCTACCTTGTCACCCTCAGTATCAGGTTCTAATTCTCTTCGTGATCTGCATTCAATCTTTCTTTTGGCATACCTATCATGGATCATATACCACCCACTCAGACTCGCCTCATGCAGTTCTCATCTTGTGCCAGCTGGGCCTGTGCAACCCTAAATGATCACCGTTCTGCACTTGCCTTCTGGTTCTCTGACCCTTTAGTTCAGTGCGCTTTCTTGGCCTATGTGTCTTTCTCCTTTCAAGGATCGTCACAGTGAGTATCGCTTCATTAAGCCTGCTACCTTCATTCAAGTTTATTTCTTGTTCATTCCTGTCTCCTCTTCTTTTCTGGTTCTGTACCATCTCATCAGGATTCCGCCATCGTAGATTCTGTCATGCTTAGTTTCCTTGTATTCAGATTTTGTCAGATTTTGCTCCTTCCTCCTTGAGCCTCGTCCAATTTTCCTCCTAGTTCACTTCTCATGAGTTACCTCTGGTTTAGGCTCCCCTTTTTGGCCTCAGTATCTGCCTCATTTCAAGGTGCATTATCTTTTCCTTCCTTCGTCTAGTTCCTTCTGTCTCTCCTGTCTCTTCCTCTTCCCGCTCCGTTCTAGCTATCCCAGATTCCATCCACTCAGCCTGCTCGATATTCTTTGTGGCATACCTACTATACTGTAATTTACATGCCGCCTATCAATCGAGAACATCCTGTATCAAGTATCGAGTTCATAACACTATTCATCTCAAGTTCACAAATCATGTTATCTACTTAGCATCACTTCAAGATTTATATCTTTACATCTTTATCCGAATATTCCTATCATCAAATTCAATACTACCTCGTCGACTTCAACCTCAGGATCTAATCGTTCAGAGTCTAATCACTTATATCACATATTCAGTCATGCTCTTCACCTCAGTATATGCCCACTTCCATCATTCTATCAAGTAGTCTGCATCATCACTCTTCTCCTCATGAGTACATCTGGAATCTCCTTGCGAGCACATCTTGTCACTCTTGCTCCCTTATCTCATACATGGAATTAGTTCCTTCCAGCCATATTCCTCCAATCTATCTCCTATCGACCACTAGAGCATACCCTCATTAAGTCCAGCAACGCTTTCTAGTTTCATCATTAACCTCAAGCATTCCATCATCTGACTCCGATGCTCGCCTTGACTACAAAAGGATCTAATTATTCACATGACATAATCATAACTATCAACTTCAGTGTTTACTTCTTGCCTCTATCAATCATTCCCATTGTCAGATATCATGCTACGTTATTCACCTGCTGATCTCCTACAATGATTATCACCATCAGTATTCAATGTCACCTCAAGTTAGTATTTATTCCTTATGCAGCCTCACGATCCATCTTATATCTACTTTGTTTAGAGATCTTCATCATTCCATCATCATCATCATTATCCCTACTCGCATCCTCTATTCACCAAACCTTTTCTTTTAAAGACACATATCATCAAATCAAACATTGTCTGCCTGGAGGAAGGTGACCTAGGCCTTGGATCCCAGAGGTTTCCTCCTCAAAGGGGTTTTCCTTTCCTTCATGCCAACGGTCATAATATTAGTTAGAATTAATGATTTTCTTCTTAGCTAGTTAGGTTCCACTGTTGGAGGAGGCAGATGGTGGCCGGCTTTCCTCTTTCCTCAGTAAGTTAGCCCTTCTCACAGAATTTATTAATCACTTCTCTCTCAACGCTTGACAATTTAGGTATTCTTTTGGGCTTCTTCCTAACCTACCTTTAGCTGACTCATTCATTTCTGGCACCTGTGGAGGGAACCCTCCCTAGGGTTCCTTGTATCGTACCCCTACAGGAGGTATATCCCATGGATAGAGAGGTAAAAGCCACATAAAATTCAAGTTCAAGAAGTTACACAAGCATTATCATATCATATCCAGTTGCATAAGCACACTGAATGGGAGTGCTTTAAGCATGAGGATCAATGGGTGGAGCAATAACGTCACTCCCCATTGAGCATAAATACATCACTTATATTCGACATCCCCAGGATTGTTTTCATTGCCCACCATCCCACCCCTCCTCCTCCAGCTGACTCTCTCTTACCCATGGGCTTCTTCCTAACCTACCTTTAGCTGACTCATTCATTTCTGGCACCCGTGGAGGGAACCCTCCTAGGGTTCCTTATATATGCCCCTATAAGAGTATATCCCACGGATAGAAAGGGAAAGCCACATAAAATTCAAGTTACACAAGCATTATCATATCATAGCCAGTGGCATAAGCACATTGAACATTACATTTAACATGCCAACATGATATGAGGTCCACTGCTTTCTCTCTTTCTTGTGTGTAAACCACTCTCTGGCATCATCTTTTATATTATGTGGGCCCATGAGGCATACAGGTGACCACTGCGGAGCTTGCCAATTAAGAGAAGACCACATCTCCTGTTTGCAATGCAATGTTAAAGGTTTAACATGCTCAACCAAGGCTAATACACAGCAATTTATCACATTTCTTATTTATTTTTCTTTATTTTTAAATTTTTACAGAGGTGCACTTTGTGTGGGGCCAAAATCAAAATCAAATAGTTATCATACCATTGCCCCCAAGCTGCTTCAAAGCCTGCAATTCATACAAGTCAATTCAGTTTTCTTATTTGGTTTTCATTACACCATTTTAACATTTAAAGGGTTCATGATCTCATCATTTGACTGAATCACAATCAGCTTGGCCAGCGATGGCAGTCTGTCATGAATCTACACTTTAAATTTTAACATGCCAGTATAAGCTGAGGTCTCACTGCTTTCTTTTTGTATAGAAACCACTTTCTGGCATCATCTTCATATAGTGTGCTCTAGCTCATAAGAGGATCACTGGCAGGGATGTTGGGAAGTTTTAATTCAACTGCAAAGTTAAAGAGGAGCCTTTTGCAGAAGTTTTGTGAATTATAGTCCCTAGGTTAAAAATTCTTTTGTTGCAACTTTGCATTGCAACATCACCTTTAACTTCACTTTTGGTGTTGCCCAAGGGACATTTTGTGAAAATAAGCTTTTGGTAGACAACGTGGGCCCAATTTTCAAAGCATCTGGAATGACACAAGATGATTGCATCAAGAGAAATGACACAAGGGCTCCAGCTGTGCCACACCTTGCATTATTTTCCAATTTTCCATCAAAGCCTGCCCCAGTCAGGGCTGCCTGCCCCAGCCGACTTGTGCCATACTTGTGGCTTGCACACATCTGCACCATGGCAGATGGGGAGTTATGCTAGGCCGAGCTGCAGCATCCCTGACAATGGAATTTTCAGTGCCCTTGAATACCACAGAACATGCTGGTGCTTAGACCAGTCAGAGCTGGTATAAGGGACACTAGGGACAACACAAATCCCCACAACAGATGGTTTACATGCACAACAATATCTTGGTAGCATATGCACACATAATGTTGGACAGTACAGGGTGGATGACATTAACAGCACTAAGTACATTGTGATATTCTGCCCCTCAAAGCACAAATTCACATTTAGGGAATCAAATACCACATGCCTTGTAGCTTTTCATTCTGCAGACCAGTTTTACATACATATCATGCTAGACTGGTCAGGGGTATGAATTAATGCCCAAACCTTGTTTTGCCTATGTTCAGTCATCTTTGGTTGCCAACTTTCTGCTGAACATGCTCACTATCTGTATGTGACATGTCTCCAATGTCACCGGCAAGTGTGTGGAAATCATAACCAATACCCTGTACTATTGTATCCTGGAATCAAAATTCACATTTGCTGAGTTTATACCTTGATATGTTCAAGTCTGCTCTGTTATGTCATGCTGTTTCCCAACTACTGTAGATCATATATTATTGAGCAAGAGTGGGGTAGTCAGATATTTTGCATCAGGGTTCATGCTTGACTTGGCTACTGTATAATTATGGTGCCCCCTCCGACAATGGTCGGGGCTGCCCACAGCCTCTGTCAATCCCTCCAGTGTGCCATGTTTTGGCACAAGGGAGCAGCTAGGCTGCATCAGGAACTTTGGCACTGGGACCTCCACTGTATGAATATTAAGTTCAGGGATCCAGGGCGACAAGGCTTTGATGCAAGCTGTATCAAATCGTGGCTTGCATCGATCTCCTGGGTGATTTGAAAATTGAGTCCCTTGTCTCCAGGTCACATGGAAGAGTTTCTGCAGGTCCCATGGTAGATCGTTATATCCTATCTGTACCCAACTTGCTTCTTGTGTTTCATTTTTATTCAAGCTGAGAGGAGAAGAATCCTGTTCTAGCAGTGAAAAAGTGACAGCTGATAGTTTTCAAATGCAGTTTTGCAGCTATTACTTACATTTTTTCTTTCTTATTGTAGTACTTTAGTTAGGGAACACTGTTTTGAAACTAAATCTTTATTTTTAATCTCTTTATACTTTTTTGTGATTATGGAGGCATGGAGGTGTTTGCAACTGTGGCAGTGCCATATGCATTTGCCCACTGGGCTTTTTTGGAAGTCAACACCACCACAGCACCACTGTACCTCCTTCCAAATGAACAGCAACAGCAGTGGCAGTGGCAGCAACATCAGCACACCTCCCAATACCCAGTAGGGCAGCATCCAACCTGGAATCTCATCCCTTGGCTTGAGAGAGTATACAAAGCTTCCACACTAGTTTCCACGGCAACCCCAGCCTACATTAAAGGTCACAAGACACCTTATTTCCATTTTATATCTGGCTATACAGGATACACAGGTATACTACACATACTACATTGCTGCTAGATGGAACACTGAACTGGGGCAGGAGTTAAACCTTAAAGTATGAAACAGAGGTTACATAGAGGCTGGTAGAGTCACTTCTTCCCATATTTGTAGAGGATATGGATGGAAGCTTTCAGAACCCTGATAGATACAGCAGGGTGGGACAAATGGGGTCACCAGGTCACCAAATGCGACCTGGCTAAACCTGGCCACCAGATGTGTATAAAACTTGCCATTCTGGCAAGTACTAAGCCGCATCACTGGAGCGCATGCGCAGTAGCTCAGCATCCCCTCAGCTGAGCTGCCGCCATCGCTACATGCACGGATCATCTTTTCCAGCCAAGAGAGCAGGAGTGACTTGTCTGGGTGGGAGGCAGAGGAGGAGTCGGGACTCGAGTCAGGGTCCGGGGAGACCATCAGGCTTCAGCACTCTGCAGCACTGTATCATGAGGTGAGCAGTTGGGACTGTTGGGTGCTCATGTGGGTGGGGAGTCGGGAGGAGGGAAAGGATTCATTTGCGCCTTCGCCATTTATTTCAGGTGGTGAAACTGAGTGGGTGAGGGAGACTTGAGCTCTCTCAGCAGAGCATAACTGTGCTGTGTTGTTCAATAGCCCTTTTAAGGGCTCTGTAATAAAAACTACCAGACAAGTACTGTTTTTAGGAGGCTGTGTGTCCTCCGTTCTATTTCTGTAGTATAAAAACAGCAGCTTACTTTTCTCAGTTTGTGGACGACGTGCTAACTGGGGTGAGGGCCAGTGCTAGATGGTCCTGTTGTGGGAGTTGGGAAGCCCTGAATTACTTCAAGGGGCAGACTGGGTGGGTAAATTAATATTTTCTTAATTTGCAATTGCTGCAGCTCTGTGCTGACTGCTGAGTGAGTCTGATGACTGGGGAAGGAGGGGAACGACAGAGACCCTGCGTTGTGGATGTGTGGTGGTACAGGGAGCTGTGAGCTGTAATCTGTATCTGATTTTGCTGTTCAGTCTTTTTGGGTGGGATTGGGGCTCTTGGGCCCAAAACTGAACAAAATACAAGCTACAATAATTTAAAGTCCAGAGTCCGGACTACCACTGTTGTGTGCATATTAGTGGTTGTTTGAGTCAGGTTTTTGGGGCCAAACAAAACAAATTAGAGCTTGCCATAATTAATGAACAGTCCATACTAGTGCTGCTGCTACCTGTGTGCATATTATTGACTGCGCCTTTTGTTGTTTGGCTATCCACCTGTCGTCCAGTCCTCTTGAGGTTGTGTCAGGCTTTTGAGGGGACCAATTTAAAAGAAAAAAATTAGAGCTTGCCACAATTAATGAAATGCCCATACTAGTGCTACCTTTGTGCATATTATTATTTGCGTCTTTTGTTGTTTGGTTATCCACCTGTCTCGTCCAGTCCTCTTGAGTTTGTGTCAGACTTTTTGAGGGGACTAATTTAAAAGAAAAATTAGAGCTTGCCACAATTAATGAACAGTCCATACTAGTGCTGCTGCTACCTGTGTGCATATTATGGACTGCATCTTTTGTTGTTTGGCTATCCACCTGTCTCACCCAGTCCTCTTGAGGTTGTGTCAGGCTTTTGAGGGGACCAATTTAAAAGAAAAAAATAAAGCTTGCCACAATTAATGAAAAAGGCATGGCTATTATAACCTGTGTGCAAGCATATTAGTGACAGCCTCTGGTTGTGTACTAGTACTACAAATATCAGTCCATCAGCCAAGTCCATCAGTCTCACTCTGACCACTCACAGTCACGGCTACAGCCAGTCCTCCTGGTTGTGTCAGGCTCAGGCAGGCATCCAAAACTGTCTGCTGCTGTGCTGCTGCCATTACCGGCAGCCACTTGTTGTTTTTCATACTGTTTTGGGATTGGAGTAATAAAAATGTCTGGAAAAAGAAACAAAAACAACAACCTAATTTGTTTTCCTTTGGCTTTATTAAACCCAGTGTATGTGCTGTGGAAGAATTACGTAACAAAACCATTCAAGTCATCAGTGACACTGACAGTAACATTGTCGATGTTGCTGCTGAGGAGGAACATGTGAAATTAAATCCTCCAGTTGGTAATGCTGCTGCTGCTGTTTGTTCTTCTATTTCTGGAGGAAGGGCAGCCAGGTGTGATGACGCGACTCCGACCATATTGACAGACCATCAGTAATGAGTTACTGATATTGTTCAGGTTCCTAGTGTTTCTGCTACTTCTAGTAGTGTTTCCATAGCAGATAGTTCATCTTCCTCAAGCTCTCTGCCCAGAAAAAATCCTACCAACAGGAAAAAGATTCAGTGAAATGCAAATTCAGGGTTGAATGGTCACGAGAATTTGACTGGCTTCAGTATGAGAAGCAAAGCAAAGCAACACTATGAGTTGCAAGGTGTGTAGGAAGCAACCCCATCTGGCAGATCATACATCTGTTTTTTTGTTGGTAAAGTACTTTTAAAATGGAGTCTATAAAATTCATGATGCAAGCAGTTCCCCATGTAAAATGCATTCTGGCTGAAAGGGCTCAAAGGGCACCTGAATCCACACCTATGGCTTTTGTTTTCAAAAGATGAATGTTGCAATGAGAGAATCCATGCAGTGTCTTTTAATGCTGCCTACTTTCTGGCATCAAGGATAAGCCATTTCAGAGCCTTCTGTTTAATACCTCACTGTTACAAATGTAATATAAAAGTGATTGAACAATACACAAATCACAAGAGGTGCAGCGAGTTTGTGCATCATATCAGCAGTAATGTCACAGAAATACAACTGAAGAGATAAAAAATCTCCTGCTGTTGGACTGTTAATAGACGGAAGCACTGACAGAAGTGTGAGGGAATTTGTGAATGTGTTCATCAGTTATGTTGGTGAAGATGGTACTCCAAATACCTCCTTTATTGGTACTGAGCTACTAGGGAAAGCAGATGCCGATGGATACATTGCATTAGATTCACTCTTTAACAAACTTAACATCCCTTTGTGGAAAACTATTCCATGGATTTCTGGTATGGCGACTGATGGTGCATCAGTCATGCGAGATCAACGTGTGAGTCACAGCAAAGTTACAAAACAGTGGCCTGCCTTGGTTAATTGCTACACACTGCATCGCACATCTTTTACAACTGGCCATTCTGGATGCCCAAAAACATATGCCAGAAGTTCATGAAAATGAAAATGGCTTCGGGCCCTGTTCATTTTATCATTCTTCTCACGGAAGAATGAGAGCCTTGGAGGAGGCTGCTAACACCCTTTCATTGAATTGAAAAACTGGTCAGCATTTTCATAGTGCGCTGGGTCAGTTTGCACCACAGTGCTGTGTTAGCTCTTCTCCACAACCTGCGGCAATAATTGCACACTTAGAGAATACTGCAACACAGCACAGTGGGACTCCTGATGCAGACAGCGCTAAGGACATTTGAACTTTGTAAAAACAAAAAAATGTGGTTCTTGGCCTTTCAACAAGATTATCTATCTATTCTTGGAAGGCATTCTCAAATTTCCAAAGAGGTCTTCTTCTTATTCAGGTACAGCCACGAGGTGGAGGCTGCATTCTGAGCTCATGAAGTTGAAGACCAATGTGAGCCCTGCTGAGGCGCAGTTTTAGAGTATGCCAGTTCGGAGAGCAGTCTCCTTACTGGTGGTATGGATGGCAGCAGCACTCCTCAAGCTCCCTCCACCAGGCAAGACTGAAAATGCTAGTGAACATCATGTAGTACAGAAAATAGGAATAAAAGGCAAAAAGAACCAGGCAGGCCACTGCTTCAGACCAAGCAGCCAAGGAGATTGTTTCCAGTGAAAATGCCGCACACTGATCAAGCAGAAAATATGCAACAGTGTGGGTGGATTCTTAGTGACAGATTTGAGCCCATGTGGCTGTCGGAAGACTAAAACGATTTTCAGTATTTGACACAACTGTTTGGCCTTCTCCTGGTGACCCTCTTTCTAAATTTTGGTCAGGAATCCATCACAGGGCTTTGCCAGATGTACATGCCATTCCTGAAAAGCAATACAGTTCAGGGCAACTTTTATCTGATCCAGAGCTGGAGGATGCCGAACTTGAAAGAGAAATTACACAAAAGTTTTGGAAGAGTGGCAAGATTTCAAAAATGCTGTAAAAATCAAAATACAGAGCATGTATTAAGAAAGGTTCACCAAAATTTAGAAGATTTGGTCTGTTACGGTTGTTGATCACAATTTTTCAGGTAATGCCAGTGAGTACAGCTGCTTACGAAAGGGGATTTAGTGTTCATAATATTATTAAAACAATATTTCTCAATCTTATTGATAACACTATGGACGATTAGCTGATGATCAGTTTAAATGGACCAACAATGGCGGACTTTAATCCAGACCCATCAAATGATCACTGGTACTCATCAACACCAGGATATCGGCATCTTTCTGGGCATAAAGTCACATCCAGAATCAGATGTAATGGACTTGGAAGCAGAAATAGACGAGGAGTCAGAGTCGGACTTGAGCGTTGAGTTCTAAGGACACAGACAGTGGTTGCATTGGAGTGGAATGTGGGAGGTGGACCAATTTTGTAGAATACAGTAACAGCAATATAAATACTGTTGAAATCTGTCAGCCATAGTTTTCAGGAAGCATTTAAAACTTATTTTCTGCCCTTGCCCTCAAAATCTAATTTTAGTGATGATGACCCTACAGTGGTGGATTGGGATGATACCAGCATAGCAGCAGGCAGCAGCACATGTCTGGCCATGTCATGAAAAAAAGTCACAAAAAGTACCCCCAAAAAAAAACCGCCAAGACAATAAGAAAATCACAACATCTGAAAGTTTTACTGGTTTATTTAACAAGTCAACAACAACAAAGAAACCACAGTGTACACTTAGCACTAGAAGAGGACTTGTTTTCACTTGTAAATCATCAGGTTCTGGTCAGTCAGTTAGACAGGCAGGACTTTCAATTTCTACTTTATAAATTCTCCTCCTGTGTATACTTCATGCTGTTCTGGCAGGCTAATTCTCATCAGAATCTCTGCTAAACATGTTTCCCAAATGTAGTTAATAGACAATTCCTCATCTGGCTACCATATTTTATAGGCTAGTGGCGTAAAAATTATTACCCTATAAATATTTTGGCCACCAGATTTGAGGTATGGTGGCCAAACTGGGTCACCAGGTCAAAGGTGATTTGTCCCACCCTGAGTTACAGCCAAATTTGGACAAGGTTCAGTGCAGTGTGTTGGCAGCTAAGTAGAAAAGTCAGGGTGACCTATATGCATTTGTTTTGGGCATGCCCACTCTTAGCAAACCTTTTCAGAGATTTAGAGATGGCCATCTCAAGGTAATGGGAACCAGCATCAGACTGGGTCCTCAAATCAGCCTGCTGTTTCAATACCCACACAGTTTAAGGGTGCCATGCAAAATATCTTTTAGGCATTATGCTTATAGCTGCAACGAAAGTCATCATGAGGTGATGATTCACACCTCAGGCACCAACTCTCCAACATTGGTGGGACACAGTGAATAACTACCTACCATGGAAAGAATCAGTTTTAACTTAAATGGTAGGACTGAGACTTCATGACTAGATGGGCAAAATGGATTCTATTTGTTATGCAACATGTCCCCACATTTATCCCCAGAAAATGAAAGTATAGACAGGAACAGGATGGGCTCAGTTTAGTGGGGATTGTAAGGAAGGGTGGATAACATTGAGTGTTGAAGCATCTTGCCACCCTGTAGATCATGTTCCCCATTAGGAGCATTTGTGGGTACAAACAAGAATGCAGAATGTTTGAGTCCTTGTCCCCAATTGCCTTGTCAGGGAGGCAAGACTCTGCAACTGTATTATTTTCTTAAGAACACTGTGTCACTGCCTACTGTGTATATTAATTCAGCATGCTGTATAGACTGTAATACATAAGTAATGGAGATGGGAATCAGTGAAGGGCCCCCACACCATCAGGGACCCCTGTGTTGAGAAGTGAGGTGGGCGCTGCACTTCCACCAACCACTAGGGTTACTCAGGAGTAAGTCAGAGTTATAATCAGTAATCGTGTGCTGCACAAGGCCATGCAAAATAGACTTGTGCTGATGCACAGACTCTGAATATCAGATTGCGATAATATTCAGGTCCCGCCTTTTAATTTACATTGTGCCCCCCATCCTTTGCCTGGGTGAAAACTGATTTTGCCTATGCTAACTGCACTTTTAATATTTTGCTTCCGTGCAAGCTCTGTTTGCATGGACAAACTCTGTTTTGTTCCCAGGTAATGTTTTGAATATCAGGCCACAGGTGTTTTGATGTATTCACTTTATTATTTTTTATAAAGTACCATTAAGGATGAGATGACTCATAGCTGTGCATGCAAGATGCACTAGGGTAGCACTATGGGGATGAGCACTGGCAGTCTGTCATGTATGCTTATTTGTGACCACACACATAATTTCAGTGAGTTCTGAATGCACTTATTGCACTGTGTATTGGTCGGCATTCTTTTTTGTATTAGGGCATGCATAAGGTACCCACAACAGACTGTGACTAGTGGGCACTGTGGCAACAATGCAACACACTATTTCATTACCTATGACAGCAAATGGCCATCAGACACTGAAGATGAACTACTGGTATGGGTATAGAAGAAAGGAGACTTAATTTCTGTATCTCAGAACTGCCATTGGTGACTGGCACTGCTGTGTGCATTGTTGTCCATGGTGTGGGTAGAAACAGCGTTGTGTGTGCAGCCACAGTAGTGTAGGTCAGGTTGTTATACATGAGTGCTATGGAGATCCAGTTATAAAGAAAGGACTAGATTGGAAGAACAGCAATAATATGAAAATTGTGAAGCTTTCATTGGAAACGTTTTGTATGGGGGGACTTTATGCAACTTCCAGTAATCCCATCATAATCAAGACAGTGTGGTATTGGCATTAATAACCTTTCAGTCAGTGTACATCCTGCCACTTGCCAGTTCCCCAAACTGTATGTTGCTCAGCTAAGTTGTGGTATGTGGTACCAGGTACCTGTACCATGGTAAAAATGAGAAAGAAGGTTTTGTTTCATAATGATGCCAAATTATGTATGGCTAACTGGGGCAATGAAGTATAATGTGCATTGCATTTAGTTATCTCTAGTGAACTAAAGTAAGGACTTGGATGAATGAGTCTGCCAGCAACTTCTCAGGTAACTACACACACAAGAAAGATAAGGCCAGCCAGAGGGTGATAACCAGAAAGTGGTAACCTTAGTGATGATGATGCAGGTTGTTCATGTTGAGACAGACAACTTCAGTCAAGGCAGCAAGAAGACGGCAACAGTAATGCAAGATGGGGTATTTATTGTAAGCAGTTACAGGAATGGGGGACTGTACTGGTCACAGGAAGGTGGATTTATTAATTAATTATTTTGTACAGAAGCAGAAAAGTTGAGCACTCACCAACCTCAAAATGCTTTCAAGGGCACAGATCTAGTTAAAAAAGTTTTTAGGCATAAAACACACATTGCCTGAAAGGATGCTGCCTTACATCCGAACGCATCAGGCAATGTGTGTTTTTATGCCTTATAAACATTTTTATCATGAGACCTGTGCCCTTGAAAGTATTTTTGAGGTTGTTGAGTGCTCAACTTTTTGCTTCTGTGTTAATACTGTAAGTCTGTAGCACCACGTTCCTTGTGCTGTCTCCAGTCTGCTGTCTAATTCTTTTTGTACTTTCAAAAGGTGACAACTGGCAAAACAGTAAGTTAAACATCTCTTTCTACCCCCCATGCAGCATTGTGTTGCCACTTTCATAACTTAGGCCTTCACACCACCTTGTGGTTGCTCCTTCACTGTCCTTGTCTGACCCTCTTAGTGCAGAGTGGATACTGCTGCTGCCTGGCAGCTGTTAGAAATGTGAAAGGAATAATGTCCATCTTGATTATTTATATGTTGCTTTTCATTTGTATCTTGTGTGGGAGGGCTATATCTGGAGTTCGAGTTACTCAACTAATATATGTAGAAATGTAACTGTGCACCGGTAATAATTATGGCAGTAAGTGTGGGCAGGGTGGCATGGTTGGTGGTGGTCATGAGACATGGCTGAGTACATACTCTAAAGTGGACTTTGACAGTGCTGAGTGGCAGGTGAAACCAAATAGTATGACAACACTTGAACCTTAATCCTGTACTCCCAAATATGGTGTGGAATGTTGAATGAATAAAGGGGATTACAACAGAAAACACATGTGCAGGTCATTGCTGGTGTGTGTGTGTGTGTGTGTGTGTGTCTGCACTAGGGGTGTGAGCACCGAATATCAAAATTCAAATACCATGAATAATACGGCATTCATTATTCAGGATCTGAATAACAAATAATGTCACTTCAGTTGGTATTCGGGTCAGCCTATTTGATGGGATTTTAAGATCTCACTTTACTTGTGTGGCCAATCAATGAGCATTTGCCAAAGCTCACTGTAGCCGACTTGCAGCAGAGAAAGACAGACAATGGAGAGAGCTCTGACTGAGAGATTTTAATTTCATACATAATTACATTATTGTGAAAAAAAAAAACTTTTCATTTTGTTGACTTGTGTGCACTGTGTTAGTGCCTGCTTCTACAAAAGTTTTTTAGACAAATCTGCCTGATCCATTGATTTAGTAGCAGCTGCTGTACTGCAGTAGTTTCACAATCACACAGGCCAGTTACTCTGTGAAGGTGAAGGAATGACTGTGAAAAGAAAGTTAAACTTTTTTGTGGAAAAATCGGGCTTGGTTTCCACTTTGATTGGGAAGGAGATTCAGCTAAATCCATGTCTTACAGTTTATTAGTGGGTGTTGCCATGTACACACAGTAGCACACCAACACCATCGACACCTGCCTGCTTGACATTTGGGATTTTTTTCTGTGCTAAAATAAATCTGTACTTCAATAAATAATATTAAAGTAGTTCAGGCTTGACTACTATGGTTAAAAATCTGTCTTTAATATTGGTGTTGTAATCTGGACTCAGGTTTCACCAAAGCCAGTAGCAGCAACCTTGGAGGGCAGTTGGCTGACTTCACTCCCATTGCCAACAGCTTAAGGTCAGGTAATGCCAGGCCATCACACGCACAACACTTGCCTGGGTGCTGCTGGCAAGAATTTTTTGTCCTAAAATAAATCAGTACTTCAGTAATAATAAAATTATTACAGTAGTTCTGGCTTGACTGCTGTAGTTAAAAATCTGTTTTAATATTGGTGATGTATCAGGGCTTGGGTTTCACCAAAATCAGTAGCAATGACCTCAAAGGGAAGTCAGCTGACTCCACTCCCACCGCCCACAGCTTAGGGCCAGATAGTGACATCAAGCAGTCACAGGCACACCATTTGCCTCTGTGCTGCTGGCAATAATTATTGTGCTAAAATAAATCAGTACTTCAATAAATACTAAAAGTATTACATTATTTCTAGCTTGACAGCTGTAGATAAAGTCTGTCATTAATATTGGTGAAGATGCGTTTGGATACGGTTTCACCAAGCCAATGTAGCAACCTAGAGGTCTATGGACTGACTCCTCCTGTCGCCAGCAGTTTAGGTCTAGGTGGTGAGCATGCAGTTGCATACAGACTGCTTGCCTGCATGCCACTTGCAAGAATTTTTTGTGCTAAAGTAAATCAGTTATTCAGTAAATAATAAAGTATTAAAGTAGTTCAGATTGTATAGAAATTGTTGCCATCTTGTAAAACAGTGGCGAGATATAGGTGGTGAAAAACATACCTGATCCAGCCCCAGCAAATCTACAACTGAAGAACAGGTTGGTGAACCTGAATGTGAGTGACAGTCGGGCGTATCTGACACCCAAAATTAATGTTTACTCCTTCTAGCCCTATTTCTTCCTGCAATAGTAGTACTGTGCTGGCACAGGTGAAAGTGGTACAAGCACAAGCAGATGGACACTGCTTGACCCCCACAACCATTAATTTGCCCCCATCTCTCACCAGTACCACTATCACATCTGTTGTCACCACCAACACCACCACCACCAGAAAGACCCTGCCTTCCACAACACCTGGAAGCATTACTACTCCAGCCAGCCCTGCAGCTGTGACTCCAGCCACTGCTGATGGTATGAACCCTACCACTATTGCTACTGTGGCACTATCACTATAGTCTATTATTCCTGCCGCATTGAATATTACCAGTTAACCACTACAGTCAATTCAGTTATGCCTCCTTCTTCTCAGCTTCTCACTACTCCTAGAAAAAGCTGCAGAGTATGAGCACTCATCTGGCTCTGAACATTTCCCTTCATGAATTGTCCAGTGACACATCATCTTCATTGAAGGCAAATGTGAGTGACTTTGAACATGAGGCAAAGTATAGTATGTACCTCGAGAAGAAAACAAAAAGGTAGCTGGCAAAATAACCTCTATCAGTAGAACTAGTACACAAGACAGAAGAATTAGCAGTAAGCATAAGGGTCCCCCACATACTTAGCAAAATCAAAGCAGAAACACTGACATTTGTTTTCAGGCTCTGTCATAGCCTGAAGAACAGCTGAGTGATAGCAGCACTGGTGTGGCACTTTCAGGGCCAGTGGTCACAGGGCAACAACATCAGGACAGACATGCACATCTGCTGCAGAAAGAACTGGGGATGTGGTACTGCCAGAAGCACTAGTAACTGCAGTGGTAAGAGTGCAGTGTGGTTGCATTTTACTGTGCTAAAGGAGGACACAAAAAGGCAGTCTGTTCTTTTGCAACAGCACTATATGCCAAGGAAATCACTCTGTATCTTAGCCACAACTTTATTACAGAACCACTTGAACTTTAAGCACCATCAACTGTATCAAAGCTCATCTGGGTCTGCATCCTTAGTTTCACCAAGGCTAAACCCCTCCAGTGGACAGGCAGATACTCTTTGCAGTGGTGGTGGTACCAACAGATCTGATTTCAAGCAACATAGTGGTCATGGCATACCATCCTTCTCACCAACACAGAGTTCCCTACTCTGGTCACTTCTGGTAACTTCAGTGATACTACAAGGCAGAGACAATCATTAGCAGTTCATACACCACCGTGAAGTGACCCACATTGATGTCTCCCAAGGCAGTTCCAATAATGGACGCTCTGCATGCACAAAGTATCATGCTTCACATTCAGCAACACAGCAGATTACACAGATGATTGCCAAAATGATGGTGCTGGATGTCCAGCCTATCTCAGTTGTGGGAAGATACTGGCTTCTGACAGCTTCTCAATATTTGCACCCATGGTATCAGATACCAACTTGCACCATATTTTCAAGGGTACATTGCCACGAATGCATGATGGTGTGCAATCTGCTGTTGCTGCTCTCCTTGCACAGGCTGTTGTTGGTGTTTTTTACTGCACGTCATATATCCCAACTAGTGATAAACCCTGCATGCCTATCTCTCATTAACTGCACACTGGTGTGTGCAAAACAAAATGTAGTCACAACACCCAAGCAAAATATGGAACTTGAGAGTCTGTGTAAGTACAGCGTTTTATTGTGGCATGTAAGGATATGCTGACCAAAATCAATGCCCCAGCTCTTCAACCCTAATCCAGGTTTTTGTCAGGAGGAGATCTGCCTCCAGACGAAGACCGAGCTGAGGTCAAAGCACCGGGCATTGGTTTTGGTTACATATCCCTACATGCCACAATGAAACTTTGTACTACTCTGACTCTCAAGTTGCATTTTTTTGCTTGAGTGCTGTGACTGAATTTTGTGTCTGATATGGGCTAGTTAACTTTCACAGCACCACCCCTATTCAGAAGCGTGACTTATTTCTAGTATTTCAGTGTGTGCAGCAGCCTGCTGCAGTTGCTAATGCATCACCTTGTGGCTCACCCTTGCCTCACACCCCACAGTCTGGCAGTCACATTAGATCAGCTTTGCTGAATGTTGGACTGATGGAGGAAGACCACAGAGCACATACTATTCTTTGTACTTCTGCAAGACATGTTGTGGTCCTGGATTAGTGATAACACCAATTTAAAGTCATTTTTGTGTTACTGACAATGGCACTAACATAATGAAAGCCATCAATGATGGACATTTTGTGAGTATCCGTTGCTTTATACACACATTGAATTTAGTGGTGACTCATGCACTGCATCACAGTGCTAGGAACAGCATCATATTATCCACAGCCCGTTCCATCTGCAGCCATTTCCATAACTCTGTAAAAGACACTAACAAACTAAAAGTTCAGGAATACCTTGGTGTGCCCCAACACCATGTAATGGAAGATGTTAGCACTCATTTGAATTCTTCATACATGAAGCTCTCAAGAATGCTGGAGCAAAAGCAGGCACTACATGAAATGTCTATGGAGGCAGGTTAGTTCTTGAGGGCATGGTGAAGGTTCATGTGCTATTTGAGAGAAAGAACACGTGATCTAAGCCCTACCACAGCCTTACTTAGTGAGGTTATACCAGTTGAGCATATTCTCAAAAGATTGTTACAACAGTTTTTGGTTGGAATACAAGGATTACACAAGAGGCTACTGTGCTTGTTAATCATCTTGATGCAGAACTTGATGCAAGGTTCCCCACAGTCATTCATAACAACAACCATGCATTAGTACCATGACAGACCCTAGGTCCAAATGCAAGATCCTTCATATAGCCAAGGGCAGCCACAGGGTGACTCATTTTAGGCAACAGCTGTATGTAGAGTTAAATCGTGCCATGAAGGGTGGGACACTAGACAGGGAGGAAGGTGCTCCAGTTCATGTTCCTGAGGAGAGGAACAGTCTTGTGGTGGGTTGGATGGTAGTGGTGGAGATGGTGAAATACAGAATAGTGGCAGTGCAGAGGAGAGTAACTGGGCATTACTCAGCACATCATTGCATCAAGAGCAACACAAATGCTCACAGTCTTAGCCTTCTCTACAGAATAGTTACTTAATGGCTACTTTGCAGAACCAATTGAGCCATTTGAAGCTGATCCACTGGGCTACTGGATTCAGAAAATGCACTCTTCCCCTCACTTGGCACAACTTGCTTTAAAATACATAAGCTGCCCCCCAACAATTGTGCCATCTGAGAGGATGCTTATCACTGCTGGTGATGTTGCTGAGCCACACCATTCCAAGCTAGACACTCAACACATTGAATAGATAGTGTTCATTAAGTTAAATTTACCAGTAGTTGGCTACAAGTATGATCTGGCCACATAAAACTGGTGGTACAGTACTACTGTCAATCTCTCTAATGTTATGAGTGTTATGCTATTTTTTTAGCATACCCTTTTTTCTGTCACAGCATGAGGCCCCTCTTAAACTAGACACAATTAAATACTGCATAATGTTTCAGTGCACTTACTATTGTGAAAGTTAGGTTATTAATTATCTGGCTGATCCTGTGACCCCCTGCCATGCCATTAATCTCAAGTTCCCAGTGTACCATATACAAAGCCCTCAGATGATGCAAATGACTGGCAAAATTGTGTCTACAATCATGTTTACTGTATAATTGTTTAATAGAACACATGACTACACTTAGTGATTCTACCCATACTTATCCTATATTGGGGAAGTGTGATTGGTAATGGTATAATGAGCACAGCCATGCACTCTATTAAAATATTAAACAAAAAAAGGATTTCAGGCACATAGACATAGCAGTGGCTTAGCCCATTGATCATAGTCAGGGTGCTGGCAGTGAGGACACTGGGCATTTTAGTTAAGAAATATGGCAGCACAGGATCAACTAGAAAAAAGCTACAATTAAACAATTGTACTAAACAATTATATTTAATGGTGTTTGATTAGGACCTCATAATCCTGCATTATTTCTATAGGGAACCTTATAGTGAGAATGAGTTCACCTTTCCTTTTGTTGTGTAGTATACCTGTGCTGCTCATACATTTGTTTTACTTTATCCACAAGGATGATGCTATAGCATCAGGGCTGAAAGTAAGATCTCTTGCATGAACACACTGGACACTGTGCTGTAACACTGCACTTTGAATTTTCTTACAGCTTATGCATAAATGTAAATAATGTTCTCTTCTTTCTCCTCTCCACTTGTGCATGCATAAGCAAATCATATTGTTTTCACAAGAACAAAACGTCTCCTGTAGAACTGTGCATATGACACCAAAGCAAGAAATGCCATTTTTCCTTTCAAACTGGACATTTGATACACAAGTCTGTTATCCTCCCATACACTGGGCATTCTTCTTCTCATCCCTCCAACAGCCTTCTAGGTTTCATTCTCTTGAGAGAAGCATGCCATACTATGCCTGAAGCCAGTCTCTGTCTACAAGTGTTCTGCAACCTGTCATGACATCTTCTTTGCCCTCCAGCAACCTTTAAGTGCCCATTCTCTTGAAGAAGTGAGGCACACCATGCCTGTAGCCAGTCTCTGCCTCAAAGTGTTCAGACACCAGTCATGTTGTCTTCTTCTCCCTCCAGCAGCCTTCAGTGTTCATTCTCTTGAAAGAAGCATGGCACACCATGCCTGAAGCCAGTCTCTGTCTTTTGAGTGTTCAGACACCTGTCATGTCATATTCTTTGCCCTCCAGCAATCTTTAAGTGACCATTCTCTTGAAAGTAGCAGGGCACACCGTGCTAGGCAGTTTCTTCCTTGAAGTGTTCAGACACCAGTCATGTAATCTTCTTCTCCCTCCAGTAGCCTTTGAATGTTCTTTCTCTTAAGAGAAGCATGGCACACATGCCTGAAGTCAGACTCTGTCTCCCAAGTATTCAGCCACCTGTCACATCTTTGTTCTCACCCTCTGGCTGACAATGATCTTTGAGTAACACCTTGTGTCTTACTGGCAAAGGTAAGTATTGAAAGGGATTTTTTGTTTGGGGGATGGGGTTGGGTTTCTTAGGGTTGGTAAAGGTTTAACTTGACAGCTTCTTCAACATTTTTTTCTTGTTTTGTAGGTATGTATAGCATTGGTGTTGATGGATAAGTCTGCTTCATGATTCCAGCCTGGATCAGGATGACAGATGCTTATTGTTGGTAAAATGACAAGCATATAGCAAAGGAGTATGTCATGTGAACTGATAGATGACAGAAGCTGAAGAAGAATAATCATAGAAACATAATTTGTTGGCAGAAAAGGACTGATTGGCTCACATATCCTGCCCAGATTACCCATTCCTACATTTTCAGTCTCTGCAGACTGTAATAGGTCTCCAGTGACCCTCCACCTCTCTGACTGTTTTAAATACACCACTATGTCTATTCCACACATGCTTGAAGCCCACACTGTTTTTGCTGCCATCACTTATGCTGGTAGTTTGTTCCAGGCATCCACCTTGTCTTCAGTGAATAAATATTTCTTCACATCTCTCTTGAACTCCCCTCTTCAGCTTCATCACATGCCCCCATTCTCTATGGTATGGGGCTCTTTCTCATTGAAAGAGACTCCCTTATGTGCCCTCTTCACCCTTGTGATGAGAGATGTTGTGAAAATATATTTTGCTGATGACATTCCACAATCAACAATTTCACTGTGCAAAATATTTCATGAAATTTGCCCTTCTGAAAAATATTTTGTGGGGTGCAAATGCAGAATTTTGCCTGAGAAATGTGAAATTTCACTGGAAAAGCAACCGCCTGGAGCCTGGACACCAAAAGAGTCACTAGGGGACTCAATGGTGTCAATTTTATCATAGCCCAGTGCTGCTTTCAGCTGAACTACAACAGCACAATTATGATTTGACAGCTACAGTATACTGCTTGGGCTCCAAACACTGGTGACAAAGTCAGTGCCATGAGTCTGCAGAACAAGAGAACAAGAAACTATAGTTGCTCCCTTGGCAGTGCAGCAGCACCAGGAGTTGAGCATGCTGAGCCACTACAGGATTCTGAGTAAGCTAGAATCCACCCTGCTAGATAGATGGTCCATTTGAACATCAATTTAAATTGTGGCTGTTCTGGGAGATAGGAAGAAGATCAAAGCAATGAGGGGCTGTAATTGATGCATCTTTCCAAATGACTGCCTTTGCCATCAATCCTTTGGACCAAGCCTATAGAAATCATAGTACATAATGAACCCAGTGATTGAGGCCCAACTGGTCCATGATCTGTCAACCTCTAGTGTCCTAGCCAGTCTGGTGTGTGAGCAATGTACCCTTCCCCGTGTCAGTGTATGTGTGTATCCTGTGTGTACCCTTTGTGCACCAGAGGGCATGAGGCAGTGCATAGTGATCCATGGTAGTTTGAAAAGGCCGACACGATGAGTTCATGTGGCAGCAATAAGAGTAAAAGTCTTCACTGTCAAGAGTCACAGTCCATGTATGTCCCATGCCACCAAAAGGCTGAACTTTTTGGAACCTGCCTGATGGGGAGTGGTTCCTGTTTAAGCAACTGCCAATTCTGAATCAATAGAAAGTGGCAGATACCAGTCAAGGAGGAGTTGGTGGCATCCCTGTTGTCACAAAGTTAAAAATCTGAAATCTCCAGTCTGTTTTCATACCAAAACTGAGGTCTCATGGTAACAGTAAGTCCATTGTTTGGAAATACACTAGCCCATTGTATGTTAAAATGCAAGTAACAGGTACATCTTCAGGTGACACAAGTACAGCATCTCTTCTCTTACTGGATAACAACAGATACTTTTGTAGCCTTTGCTTAGATGTGCAGCAAGCATTGTATGCCAAAGGACAATTATGTGCACACATCAGCATAGTTTAAAGTTATGCCCTGAAGACAGCTACTACTGTACATCCTTAACTGAATATCAAATCCTCATTTTTTAATATTGATGTACATGACAGTAACTAATTGTGATTGCTTGTGGTGCAACTGGTACTGTGCACCAACTTCTTCAGACTATGAATTTGTTTGTGATGTACTGGTGTGGTTCTCACTGTATATTATGCCTTTTGACTAAGTCAAGAAAGAAGTCTTTCGACTGTTCTTCACCAAAATGTTCAAGCATTAAAATACCTAATGAGAGGCGTTTGCTTTAGAAAGCTCAACATGATAAATAGTTTATTAAAACCAAAGTTAAAAATGACCTTAGTGCAGTTTGTTCCATCTGCATTATGTTTGATGGGTGATCCTACAAAATACTAAGCTCACCCTTATTAGGGTATCTGCCTAGCTTAGATTAAGTTTGATTGGTAATTTTCAGAGTTACATTATTATATAAAGTTTGACTGAACATACAGGAAAGCAGTGGCACAGCACATACACAGAAATCTTAAAGATTTCTCCATAGATCAAACAGTGAAACTGTTCTCAACACATGATGGAATTGAAAACATGAAGAAGGTCAGCTGTATGTTATGTGTGGGAACAGTGAAATCACTTTACTGCTCATGCTTTGCTTCTGTTGCTGATGACCGACTCAAGAATCAATTCAATGATATGTGAGTTTGATTCAAAAATGCAAATTAATAGAAATTTACTTACATGTCAAGGGCTTTTCACTGAAGAAGACATGGCCAACAGTAATGATAGGCAAGTGATGGACAGCCTCTTGGAGAAGACTGAAAATACCCTAAACATTCTGGTACTGGATTCAGCTTTCTCCATTGAAGAGAGTGTAATGGATGAGGATGTTCAAACAGATTCTGACATTAGTGACATAGAGCACAGTCTTGAGGAACATGATGGCACAGAGTGACACAGTCATGACACAGACACAGTTGTTACAAATACAGCCACAGTGGGATCTGCAACAGTCATAAGCAAAAAAACGAAAGGACATTCTCATGTAATTTAAAACAACAAGTGGTAAGTCGACCCACTGATGCAGTAGTAGGGCTTCTGTTTGTGACACTGCATTGACTCAAGAGTCAGAGGGCCAGCCAGGGGAAAGGATCAATAATTGAGGAACCGTTCTCCTTCTCCTAGTGGAGGGTTGAGTGTCTGGCACATGACTGATCCCTGACGGAGTCAGGGAAAGGAGCAACAACTGGCACCTACACTGTGCTGGCAGGCATGACAGACATTGGTGTACATGCCCTTTAAGTCATTTACATTCCACCTCCCAGGGTGACAACTAGTGGAAAATTGGGCCATCTGGAATGCCACTCACCTTGTGCAACAGGTTCTGACCACTGTCCTTGGCACCACCGGGCACGTATACCAGTTTCTGATGGTGGGAGAACCCTCCCAGACGCCTCACCCTGGGGGTAATCTGGGGCAAGCCTGGGCATAACTCTTGGATGGAAACATCACAGGGCTGTATACTGACATCAAACAGGTGGTGGGGCTGCCGCCCATGAACCCGCTCTGGAGGGGTTAAGCCAGTGGATATCCCGTCAAGTAAATCTGCGGAGGGTGGGTGATGGGGCAGAACATGGGGCTGGGCTGACGGTGGCTGGTCCTTGAGGTTGAAAAGTACAGTAAATAAAAAAAAAGTGGTAACTCGATGGAACTTGGCTTTTCTTAAGTTTGAAAACATCTTAGATCTTCATTGGGAGGCTGAGCAACCACTGAAATGCACTGGACACAGTGAATTGTGCCTTATGACAGAGGAATTTGATATACTAGAAGAACTTCAAAATGTTTTATTCTATTTAAGGAGATGACAGGACTGGTCAATAGTAATCACCCATACCTGGCACTAATACCCCTCATAAAAATGAGATACTGGAAAAATCACAGATTAAGTGAAAAGAGCACCTAATTTACATACATATTAACATATGAAGAAGCCAGCAGAAGAAGGCCATTTGGTCTATCACGTTTTGCTCATATTGCAGGGTCCACAGCTTGAGCTAATGTCCCTGCCATCCCTCCCTACTCTCTCATGCTCCCTACTCATGATCCTTACCTTCCCATGCCTATCCAATCTTGTCTTAAAGCTGCCCACTGTTTTCAATGAGGTGACCTGTTCCAGCAGCGCATTCCAAATTTCTACGTCCTCTTTGTGAAAACGTGCTTCCTGACCTCCCTCCTAAACCTCCCACCCTCCAGTTTAAGACTGTGTCTCCTCATGTTATGGTTGCCACTTAGCTTAATGAGAATCCCTTATCAACCTTATTTATCCCTTTCAAGTACTTGAAGATCCCAATCATGTCCCCTCTCTCTCTCTTCTGTCTTCCAGGGAGTACATGTTCAGTGCCCTCAACCTCTCCTCATATGCCTTACTCTGCTGACCAGCTATCATCTTTGTAGCCCTCCTCTGGACCTTCTCCAGCAGGTTAATGTCCTTTTTGAGGTGTGGGCACCTGAACTCCATACTCTAGATGTGGCCTTACCAGTGACCTGTACAAAGGCAGTATAACCTCCTCTCTTCTACTACTGATCCCCCTAGATATGCATCCCAGCATCTTGTTTGTCTTTGCTGCTGCTTTCTTGCACTTTGTGAAATGATTCAGGTCACTAGTGATCATCACCCCAGGTCCTTCTCCTCCTCTGATGCAAATACTCAGACTTCACCCAGGTGGTACTCTGTCATGGGATTCAAGCTCCAATATGCATAACTTTGCATTTTGGGGCGTGTAACCAGATCCTGGATCACCTCCTAGCTTTTCCAAATCTTCCTATAGGTCCTGCATCCCTTCAGCTGTGTCCTCTCCCACAGAGCTTGGTGTCATCTGCAAATAGGCACATTTTGCCCTTAGTGCCATCTAGAAATGTCATTGATGAAGACATTGAACAACACAGGCCTCGGCACCGAGCCCTGTGGGACCCCACTAGTTACCTCTCTGTACAGCAAATTAAATGGCTGATACTGCAAAATATAGAGACAATTTCCAAAAGTGATACCATCAAACTAGCATGCATATCAGATCCAGGCACCAAAGAAGCTTTACAACTGTTTAGGTAGGACCAGATCTACTGAAAACTGCAGCTGAAGAAATTAAGGCATTTGAAACTGTGTCAATGAGTTTTTCCATCAGTACTCCAAATAGAAATTCCAAATGAGCACACCATTAATGTCTATTTCCAGTTCTTCTGTTAGTGATGAAGAGACGGATGTAGATGATCCAATGTTTTCTGAAGATGACAAAGAATTCATTCCTATGAGTAGAAAAAGTAAATGCTTCAGAAACAAAAACATAACACATCTCCTCAATGAAGACGGTCAGCTGTGGAAGAGGAAATAAGCTGATGTTTAACAGTTAAACCAACAGGTGAAGAGGACGATTTTCAATTGACATTTTGGAAGAATAATGACCATCAATACCCTACACTGGCTAAGCTTGCAAAACTTACCTTGGTGTAACCGCATCAAGTGTGCCAGTCGAATGCATGTTCTCAGTCACTGGATTAATGCTGAATGGTAAATGGTCAAGCATTGCCATGTATCATCTTTACTATATGTTCATTATTCATGATAGCTATCTGCTGTTCTTCCTAGTGCCAATTAGAAAACCATAAGCCAAAATCATCGTGAAAAACATTATGAGACCAGTCCACTATGGTATCTTCATCTAGTAGCTGTCTTTCAACTAATCCCCCACCCACCCCGCAACAAGTCCCTATAACTACAAGCTTTAAGTTATGGGCTTATGGCACACACTTCTGTTGCCCTTGCATTCACAAATACAGAATCAACACAACACACTTAATTATTTTGTTAATTAATATTCATCCTCTATTCCATCATCAGGTGAAGAACAGTTGCCAAAAGCTGAGCCAGTCATGATCATTTCATTGTATCCTATATTGTTTACTGTTTCTTCCCTTAGGTGATCATAGTAATAGAAAGCAGGCAGTATTATTACATGAGGCAAGCTAAGTAGTATCTTCAAATGCCTACAAGCCCACTCTGTGCCTACAGCAACATTTTTATACCATGTTATGATGATACTAATTACTGATCAGTGATGATACATTGCTAAATTTGTATTAGTTTCAGATGGGGATGTAGGTGTACAGCACAGTACACCAATGTTACCTTACCAATTGCCTATAGTTATCAAAAGACTAACAAAACTCTTTGAAACTGGGATTTCTTCAGTTAAAGATGCTTAACAGGTTAGCCAAAGGCCTCTTCTAGAGGATGTTTAACCCCTAGCAAAAAACATACCAGTAGGTTTCAGTTTTCTGGTGACCCTGTTCATTTGGGTGAGAAAGGAGGTTGATATTTTTCCTGCAGGGGCTGTGTAACAAATCCCTCCTTCCTAGTGCTAGTCAGTCACACTATGCTGACATACACTGTGATATATACACAGGAAGGCATGAAGCACACATGCCACAGTATAGTCAATGGAGCTGGGGAGGCGACATTTTAAACTTAATTGTCTTAATGACAGTTGGCACTGCAAAAGTAATTAAGGACAGTCTTGATCAACAGTTTCAGCGTTAGTATATTGCTGCCATATTAACCTTCCCAATGCTAATTAACATGAAAAAATCAGTTTTGAAAATGTCACTCCCTCGATCATAATGGGGTATGTGTTACCCCATGTCTCCTGACATACAGTATAGTGTGTGTCAGCATTGTGCAGGATCAGCATCAGGAAGGGACGGGAATGGAGGGGATCAGCTGCACAGCCCTCTGGATGAAAATATAACTTCACATTTCAAATCCAGAGAAATACAGTGCATAAATCAGACAGTTCTGAAAAACTACTGGGTAGGTGTTCACAGGGGTAAACTTCTTAATGCAGGAAACTTTTAACATAGTTCAAATTCCAGCTGCTAAGTGCTTTAAAGATGTATTGGGGCATTGTAAAGAAAAATTAGCACTGTTCTTTGGCATAAGGCTCTAACTACTCTGTTTGCTCTTTCTGGGATAGCAGACTAGATGAGTAATTCTGGCACCAACAGCTCAACATGTGTCCAAACCATCATGTGTCAAGTTCGCTCTTGTACTTCTGTGCACAAGCCGTGGGTGTCTCAGTTATACATAACTGATGGACCTGGAATTGCACAACTGCAGCCATGCCACTCAAACTGACATGCCAAGGTTACTAAACAAATAAGAAAACATCCATTTACTGCAATATATTCAGGCAGATTAATGCTGGGTGTACTGTGAGAAAATATACACCCAGTCTGTTCTAAAATTACTCTTGTTCTTCACATGAACAGAAGGGCCCAAGGATCATCACCAGTCACCACATACCTGCCATTTATTTGCCAGACTGATTACTGCACCTGAAAACTACTAGCAGCCATTTACTTACAGTATAACAAATGGCTGTCGTGTCCACTGCAATACTAAGCTTGCAATTCCTTGCAGTTGCTTGCTTCTACTTGCTATGTTGCACATGGCTGATTTGCTAATATTTTGTGTCTGTGTTGTCTGCCCAAGCCCCACCACTGTCCATATTATGTAGCCTGGTACCCAGCCCTGCCTAACTCACTGGAGTGCCCACTTTCAGCTCTTACTACCCCACCCTGCCAACCCCTTGTCATGCTGGAGTGCTGAGTGCCCACTATCAGCTGTAATATTTTCAGATACAAAGAGTATTCATTTTTATATCACATTTCACAACACTCACATCATGCATGTGTGATAACATGTAACGTGTGGGGTTCACACATGATGATGAACTTATGATTTGGGTACACGAATGATAACTGCCATAAATCCATTTTTCCTACATAATTTGTTTCTTATACTCCTTTTAAAACATAAACCACTATCATGCACTATATTTATGAGACACCCACAGCATCTTCTCTCAAGTCTAGTTGCTATGTGACTGTGCTGTACAGTTTAATTTGTGGCATTATCATTTAAAAGATCAACAGTCCAGCTGGTAAGGTCTTCTTACTGTTAACCTTTCTATATGTGTTAGTACCAGCAGTTTGCTGCTGCAGATGTCTATGACTAATGGATATATCATGCATGATTTCAAGCTAAAAGGATTTTTTCTACATAGAACAACTTAATGTCATTGTCTGAAAATTAGCATTTTAATGCTATTTGTTAATATTAATAATTATACCTCATATGTGGTGTTCAGGGTCCTACAAGGAAAGACTTAGGGAACTAAATATGTATTCTCTGGAGAGAGAGGGACATGACTGAAACATTCAAGTGCATAAAAGGCATTAACAAGGTACAGGCACAGGAACCATTTCAATTAAAAAGGCTCCAGAACCAGGGACATGACCCCAGGCTGCAAGGAGGATGGTTCTCTACTAACACCAGGAAGTTTTTCCTTCAGAAAGTGGAGGATGCCTGGAACAGCCTACCTCAAGAGGTTGTGGGGAGATTCAAGAATGCATGGGATAGCTAGAAGGAGCCCTGACTGCAAAGGGCAACTAGAGTGTCAAAATAGGTCTAAAACAAATGGGCAGACTAGACAGACCTAGCAGTCTCCTTCTGCTGTCAGCTTCTATTTTTCTATGTTTCTATGTTAGTACTTAACATTTTTCTTCAGAGTACACATTACTGTTAGCTAAATGTTGATAAGTTTTGCTGTTGCCCTTTCACTTTCAGTACACTACTGAGTGTAATCAGGCTTGCATATCTTCATAGTAACGCTGTTAAACATAGAAGCACAAAAATAAATGGAAACTAGGCAAAAGCTGCTACTAAATTACAAGAAAACAAGACCATACTACAATCCAGCCCCTACAACAAATGCAGGCATGCTCCCTCATAATCACCAATAAGGCTGGTGAGCAGATTGAACAGGTGCACTTGTGCAAGTACCTTGGAGTCACCATTGATGACTCTCTCACTTACGCACCACATAGACTCCCTTGTCAGAATGGTAAACACAAAGATCAGGGTCCTCTGTAGGCATAAAAATCCCTCACCCGGAGCACTCCAAATCTCAGTTTCCAGCTCCATACTCTCCATGATATACTACGGGCTGGTGGTCTATGGAGCTGCTACTGATACAGTGCCCAAAAGGGTCCAAATAGCACTCAATAAGGCATGCTGCCTCACCCTGTGCGCAGATCGCTACACTCATACTCACACCCTGTATGAGTGTACAAACTGGCTTAACCTAAAGACAGGATCAAATACCAAACTTGCCTCCTGGGAAAGAAGGCACTCCTCAGAAAAACCCAGCCCTATATAGGAAACCTGCTCAAGGCTTCTCTCTCATCACACATCACCAGAGGGAGGAAGAATGGAGCACTGTCCATACCATTTGCTGAATCTCACTAGGGCAGCGCTTTCTCTATTGGGCCCCCTCTGAAATGAACTCCCAATGAAATTACAAACAAACAACAGCCTGTTTCAATTCAAAGCAGGCCTCAAACAGCAACTAATGTCCTGCTCAAAATGCACCTGCTTCTCAGGCCCCACTTGATAAACAGGCCTACCCAAAGGTAGCACCCAAGGGCACCTAGACAACCTGCCTCCATTCCAGCCTAGCCAAGGGCTTAAGTAAGCTATCAATCCTCTTTAAGCGCTCTTGGCACTGCCCCTCCCTAACCCCACACACACCCTACTCGACAAAGCCCTCTGGAGCTGCTCCCCCATCACAGCCCCCAAGTTTCACTATCCCTCACCTCTCACTCTCTGCGGTAGGTTCAAACCCAATCCCCCTTGTTTCCCTGTCACTCAGCTTCTCGCCATCTGGGATAGCTTTAAACCCTTTGCAGTTACTCTGCCATATTCTATCAATGGATTTGGGTTTCCAGGGTGTGCTACCTAGGGCAACCAATTAGAAATAGCTTAGTATTCTATTACAACTGCTCTGTTTTCTCCTATTTGTCTAATTATCATGTAATTGCTCTTCAATGCCTAATGATTAGGCCTCTGTAACCACTAAATATGTGTATTGTCTTATTGTCCACCCTGATGTGGAACCTTTGTAAAAGAGCTCATGCTCAAAGGTCTTTCTGAAATACTAATTAAATAAAGCAAAACTGTCTGGAGGCAACAGTTTTCTTTGTTATGTCCCAATGTAGATGACAGTATTATTACAGGACTGCATGTGTCCATGTCACTGACGATGTGATTCCACTACCTCCATTAATCAGTATAATGCAGTATTGTCATGCGATCACTTTTCTTAAATAACAGATGCTTAGACCTATTTGGGTGTTCAGTGAGCAAATTCTTTATTAACACAATCTTTACACATATCTTTACCACATATACAGTGAATCCATCACATAACTGTAACTGTCATCTCCTTTTTAATGAAAATGTATTCCTTGGATGCACACATGAGTCACCACTTTATCGGCCCTCTGGTGCAAAACCCCAATGCAAAAACACGTCTAGGTGCACACCTAGTCCATGTTCTTCTTTATCTCCCAGTCCAGTAAGCCCTGTGCCCCTTATTCTTTAATCTATGTCTTTTCCCCTTTCCTTTAACACACTTTATTCTCGTTCTCCTTTCCATTTTCCTTCCATCCCTTTAGGCCACCCATTGCTGTCATGTTCAGCAGTCCCTCATGGCCAACTCCTGCAATTCCTCTATCATCTACCTAACTATTGGGTGGGAAAGCGGGCAACTGAACAGTAATATTAGAAGAAGAGTAAATTCCTTCCCTCCCCTTTTAAACCCTTTTTCTTTGGTGCCATTTCGTCTTACTCCAATATTTTCTTCTTTCTTTCTCTCTGCCCCCTTTTGTGCTGATCATCTTCCCAGCATCCTTTGCTATCCCTCAACCTCTACCTCCCTATCCCTTCCTTTAGACTGGCACCATGTAGGTGACCACTGACAATAAAGGCTGCCATTTATTCTGTCAACCCATTTTGTCATGGGATCACCTTTCGAAAATAACAGATACTTAGACCTTTTGGATGCTCAGTCAGCAAATTTTTATTAACACAATCCTTACATATATCTTTACCACATGTACACTGTAATCCATCACATAACTGTAAGTATCATTTTCTGTTTAATGAACCTTTATTCCTTGGATGCACACCTGAGTCACCATCTATCAGACCTCTGAGTGCAAACCTTCAAGGAGCCAACACATCTAGGTGCACGTCCAGTCCACATTCCTTCTTGTTCTCTAGTCCAGTACCCCTGGGCACTTTGTCCTTTGATCTGTGTCTTCTTCTCCCTCCCTGCCCACCCCCATTATTCTATTTCTTCCATTAGCCCATCTCCAGTTACTGCAATGGATGATGGATGCCTCCTTCTGCCTACCCTTAATTGACTCTTCCAGAGCCTTCAACCTGCAGATTGAACAAATCAGGTCCTACATCCATCAAATGTACTCTGTCCAGCCTATACATCCCTGCACATTCATGGGAAATGTCCCTTTATGTAATGATCAAAACCCTATTCCTCTGACCATGAGCACTATTTTCCCATTTAACCTCTTCCTAACCCATTTGATATCCCTCCACATCCATTGCTTCCACCATACTCTCCTCGGCACTGTCTCCAGCCACTCAATTATCACCCCTGGCCAACACCTCTTAATGGTTTCAAGGTCCCTTTCACTTCCCTCATCATGTCCACCCAGTGCCTGCCCCTAAGTCATTACCACCCAAATTAATTATTAACACATCCAGTTTGGGAAGCTTCAGTTTTGGATCCTCCAGTAATGGCAACAACTGGGCCCATCGCATGCACAGGATACCCTTCCAATGCATGTTTGCTGTTCCCCAAATGCAGCCAGATTTATTTCCCCAAGGCCTCACTGCTGCTCTTCTTTCTGCCGAGAAACTGAATGAGTGACCACAAATCCATTATGTTTTTCCACTCTGTCGGCTCTGGACGAACACAAAACAGTTAGTTAAAATTTTCTGTAATGTACCTTTTTGTTTGTAAGCTCCATCTATTGATCTGCTTTACAGCTGTTACAGGTCACTCTTTTGTAGCTATCATTGATGCTGCCCTATCAGGCGAATGAGATGAAAAGCTCCTGCATCTCCCAAAAAACTCTAAGCCTTTCTTCAAGACCGCCACTAGATAGTAGTCAAGATGGGTTACCATGCAAAACAACGGCCCATCCTCTGGTGGTCTACCACACTGGAATTACCACAGTGCCCATACTGGGCAAACCTGACCTCTTGCCTGTTTCCTCATTAATACCACAACCTTTTTCCTGCCTGATCCATCTTGGACCTGCTCAACCACAGCTTGACTTTGTTGTCAAACAATTGTACCTCCCTCCCATAAAGCCCCTTATGACCCCTTTTGCCACCTGTAGCTACAACCTCACCTGACCCATAATGTGCCATGGAATATTACCAAAATACCACTGAAAAACATTGCTCCTCATAGTGAAAGTAGCATATGCTGCCCAGTACCCTGATTAACCTGCCCAGTAACTGCTCCATAATTGGGTGTCTACCATCCTGGCTTGGTAGCATGTCAATATAGCATACTAAATTGAGTGACTCAGGAATGGCGCTTGAGTTTGATCACTTACAGGATCGGTCGTCACTTTCCTTGCCCTATAAACAAAAATCATCCAAATAATGCACCACTGTCTTGTACTTATATTGTTCCTTGAAGGTCCACTCCAACCAAGTGCAGAATATTTAAAAGTGGCCCACTACCGAACATCCCGTCAGCATTGTTTTCAAAATAAAAAAAACAAACTCTAAATCCAAAACCCAATAAATTTCAGTCATTCGATTGGACTGGGAGCAACATAAATGCTGCTTCAGTGCCAGTCTTCACCAACCATGCCTCCTCAACCATCCTGATCTGTTGTACCACATGGTCCAGGGTCACATATGACACCTTTTTTCACTGTTCTTCACTAATAAAATTGTTGACCGATTCCATTTCTGGGTATGACACATGATGAATCGTACAGAACTCCACTGGCTGTTTCTTAAGCCCCAGCCCCAAAGTCAACACCCTGAAATTCTGAAAAGGTGGTGCTGTGAATGGGCCTTCTACCCTGCCCGCTGCTATCTCCTTTTTATCTTCCTTGCCAGTTCCTCCTCCTTACCCTTTACTGATCACAGATTCTGCACCTTCATTGATCTCCTCTACTCCTCATACTATAAACTAAATCCCCAGTTAAACCCATCTCACACAGTATTCTGGCAGCCCACTCATCCGGTACCTTTCAGCCACACCCTAGCCTTTTTATTAATTGGTAACCTTGTCATCTCAAATCTCCCTGCAGTTCTTGTTTCTTCTATCTCTTATTTTCCCTATATCCCAGCCCCCTCTGAACTCCAAACCTCTGCCTTTACCCTTGGCACCATCCTTCCCTCCCGTGAATCTCAATCCCCCAAAGGCTGCCCCAAAACCCCCAAGGCCTGTCTTCCTGACCCCCCACACACACACACTTCCTATGTTTCTATGAAGATAGAGTGAAACGACTCAGGGCAATGTAAGGAAGTATTTTTCACAGAGCGGTAGTGGATGCATGAAACAGCCTTCCTGAGGAGGTTATGGGGTCAAGAACAGTGGGAAATTCAAGAATGCATAGGACAGACATAAAGCAATTCTTGTGGGGGTAGGAGGAAGTAGGCTGTTGGATAACTAGGATCTGCAGCTTATCCAATAGGTAGGGAAATGAGCAGACTGGGTAGCCAAGTGCTCCACATCTGCCGTCCAGAGTCTATGTTTTTATGGTATTGGGTGTGGCTCACACTTTTGGAACATGTGTGTCTGAATCTGCAATGCCCACATTCATTGAGCCCTATTGTAACTCGGCAAAACTTCTGTTGTCCCCCAGTCCCCTTTTCCCTTACCCTACATCTGTTGTCTGCACCATCATGGTTTCAAACCATATGACTGGGTGCCTCAAATCCCAGTGTACATCACCATATGAAGACATCCTCTGCCTGAACATCTCATCATATTGTAACCATGTATATCCCTATTCATCTTATATATGTAGTGCACACAATCAGTGTACACCAGCAAAAGGATGGCTAGCTCTGGCTGCTTCTGCAGCAATATGGTGCTATAATACTTGAAACCATCATCCTTGTCCCAGAGTCTTTCCCTTTAAATTCTTAGCTGCTTGTATTCTCCCCAGATTAACTAGGGCAGCTGCCATCTCCTTTACCTATTCACTCTTTCTCCTCATATTTCTTACCACCTCTGTGTCCATGAGCAAAGATGTCTACAAATTCCTTTTTCCATATTCTTTCCTTTAGCACCAGTGGCACGTTGTCCCCAGTGTCACCCTCTGTATTCCTTCCATACCACTTCCTTGACCCTCCCTTCTCTCCCTGCCATGTATCTTGCTCCACTGTCCTCCTTTCCTAAATTCTTGCAATACCCACAGAAGCTCTCCTGTGCCCTTCTGCCCATTTCCCCAATTATCTCAACATATTCCCTTAGGTTCCCTCCACTGTGACATCAACCATGCTTTCCTTACACTTTGGTCCCTTGGGCCTTTTGTCCCCTTCTTCAAAGTCCTCTTCCTTGGCCCTCCATCTTCCACTCCTCCCAGTTTCCTCTTTCTCACTTTCTTATGCAGCTCCTCCTTCTCCTTAGCCACCTCCAGCATCACTTGCAGCTGCTTCATTATCTCCATTGCCTGCTGGACCACTGCTTCTTGGGAGACCACCTTCTGTCTTCTTGGAGCTATATCTGCTAAATTAAACAGACTAACAAACACCAATTCCACAAAACCTTTTACCTTCACATTTTCTGGCCTTTTCCCCTCTCTAAAACAAAATAAATTAAAACCTCTGGAACAGGGTCTCTCATTGTTAGGTTGTTTACACCACATTCCCTCTATACCCTGATGTCTAGTCTCTCTCTAATATTATGCGTGGTTCATTTGATTGTTTGTTTTGTTTTTATAAAACCTTCCTCATTGCCCTGCATATTGGCCTTTTCAGTGCCGCATGGCAAGGTCGTTCTATGCTGCGTCTCCACACGCCTTCTCCACCCTCCTTAAACAACTCCCTTGAACAAAGTCAGCTTGTTCTGTTGTTGACCTATGCATTATTCCTCTTCTTCTTTTTTTTTTTTATTAATCTGCACAAGCCCCATCTTAAATGCCTTACTGTCCTCCTTTGGCTCACTTCATCATCTAGGCAGCAGAAAGCTTGCACTACTCCTGTAATACTCACCTTCCCATTCTGTCCCTTGGTACACCCCATGAGTGGGTTGCCATGGCTACCAGTGGGGTGGCCTGGGTACTGCACAAATCCTCAGTCTTCCACTCTAAACCAGAGTGTCTACAGATGGCACCCACACTTTCTGGAACCTCCCAAGCCACCAACCAGGTCCCTTCCTGACTGCTGAATCATCCTGCTCTTCTCACCCCTCCATGTTCTTCTCTGGCATCACATCTTGCCGCCCCACTACCTTCTCATGGAGGTGCCCCAAACAAAGCTACCTCTTTATCACAGCCCAAAACTCTGGCTTTTAAATTATGAACTGATTCCACAAACTGCTCCTCAGGCGCTCTGGTGCAACCACTTTCAGTCTTTTTTTTTTTGTCACTTACTGCTGCCATTATGTATCCCTGAAACTGGCCCAGCTTCCAAACCACTCCTCAGGAAACCCATATGCTGCTGCCTCCATATCCATACCTACCTTGTGTTTCAACAGTGACCAACACTGACTGATGAGCTATCCAGCTTCTTCCAACAGACCCACTCAGCTCAACAGCAAAATTAGAAAAATGGTAACTTCCCTTCTCTCCCCATTTAAACACTTTTCCTTCTGTGCCCTTTGGCTTCCTCCAGCCATTTTCTCTCTCTTTCTCCCTGACCCCTTTTGTGCCAACCCTCCTCCCAGCATCCTTTGCTATCCTCAGTCTCCCCCACCCCTTCCCTCCTTTCTTTCAGACTGGCACCAGGTCAGGTCAGGTGACCCTTGACAATAAAGGCTGCCATTTATTCTGGCAACCTATTTTGTTTAAAAGTGGCAGCAGTAATGGCAAACACTATGTGCACACTACAGAAACAAAGAAGTGACATCTCAACACTGAAGTATCAGTATTAATAAATATCTTCCAACTTCAAATGAGAGTTTGCACAACTAAGACACTATGTACTCTCTGTGGAATCAATCTAGACTTCTCGCACTATACCAGATATACATTATCAGTCATAGATCATCAAAAAGCAATCAAGTCATACAGACATCTTCATATGATGTTAAACACACAGATGCACAACAACAATTTAAACTGTCTGGAGGCAGCAGTTTTGTTCATGTTGTGTATCTTAATAGCATGCATCATATTCAGAATTGTGTATAGTACGGTGTCATGACTAACAACTTGCCACTATGTCAGCAGTGCTCTTTTACTGACATATGTTCTACTCCTAACAAAATATTTGTTAAATAAAAATGCTATGGCTGAAAAGAGATTGCATATAGACTTTTAAAGTATGAGGCATTTATTTATTTCAATCTTCTACTCCACATGTACCCATATCCATATAGATAGTCCAACTATATGCCATTTAATAGTATCTTTGTTACGTTTAAATACATATACAGTTTTATTTTATAATTTATTGTTTTAGTGACTGTACTGTGTGTGCTGTGTAACAGTATGTGCAATGTGAATGCATGTAGAGTGGGTTTTCCAGCATCATGAAGAACCCATATGAAATTTAAAAGAGGTTGCTGTAAAATACTGAGTAAATATTACATAAATACATATGAACATATGATGAAGCCAGTAAAGGCCTATCAAGTCTGCTCGAGTGAGCAGCTATCAGTGCTGTGCACTGATGCTCCCCCACCAACTGATCCCACTGTTTCACCTTTCCCTTCCCATTTTGATTTTGCTCTTAAGTTAATCCCACCCCTTAAATCCCCACTGATGCCCTCGAAACCAGTTCCTATGGCAGAGCATTTCTGTTGTCACCACCCTCTTACTTAGAAAGTGCCTCCTCATCTCCATTCTGAACATCCGCCTCCAGCTTTAGACTATGCCTTTTGAAATTCCTTCCTTTCTAGTTTTAAACAGACCCTCATGACTTACCCTATTAATGCCCTTCAAGTATTTAAATGTCCCAATCCTATCCAGCCCTTCTGTCCTCAAGAGGACATACTGAGCATCTAAATTAAATGAATTATATTAAATGAATTTAATCTGAAGTTTTCTTTTCATCTATTTGCATTTAAAAAGTACCTCTTGTAGCGCATAAAACAAATTTCACAGTGGTGAAATTGACCAAATTGGTTGAAGTTTATTTTTTCAGCTGGTAATACATTTTAATATGGGTGACAAAATCAGTAATAATGTGTTGTATATCAGTCATAACTGATTACTCAACTGACTCCAGGGTCTACTGTAGCTGTGGCAATGCTGGTACTGGTGGCAGTAGTGAGCAGTGATAACTAAGTGGATGCCAGTAACAGTAGCCATGCTGTAATGGACTCCAGGGTGGTGCAACTAAGCATGATGGCTAACCCCCAAGACTTTGACAAGTAAAACTAACAGTTCAGAACCACACTCAGGAGAGCTAGAACAGAATCAGTCACACAGAATTAGAATTTGTGGTGCAGTTGTTTCATTGCCATTTTGACACACACTCAGCAGATAACCACAGTACAGAACTGATGACAAGTCACTGTGTGGAGGTCCAATACCAAGGCTCTGGACCTCCACACACTGTAATAAGTTCTACACTGTGGTTACATTCTGGTGTGTTTAAATGGCATAAAATAACCACCTGCAAATTCTCATTTGTGTGACTGATTCTGTTCTACTCATAGTGTAGTTGAACATGTTTTTTTCACTGTACATGTCAAAGTATAAGTACCCTGTCCATATTTGTACATAACTTTAACCCCTCTCTTTCCTGTTTCAAGCCTTTTCTTCATAGTTTCTTACTTGTTTCTAAAAACTTGAACTGATCTTTACTTTTCATTACATTGTTTCTTCTATGTATTTCTGTACTGTTTCACTACTACCATTACAAAAAGCAAAATAAAAACCCTCCCAAAATGTATATTTCCTATATATGAATTCTACAATGATATTCTCATACTTCAGACTTGTATCTTTTCTTTCTCTATATTTCTTTCTTTTCCTGCAATTTTTCTCAGCTACCAGAATAAATGTACCAGGCTGCCAAATGTTGTTAGCAGTAACACATGATACTGAGTTATGTGCCACAGTGCACATCACCTGTAACACACTTATATTAATTGTGCACTAGTCATGCCACGTATTAATTATGTTCACTGCCCAAATGTGACAGGTTCTGATGCTACCAATTGGTAGTGCACAGTGTGTTGCTGACCCAAACAGTCATGTAATCCACTTTGTGTTACTTGTGCATTAATCACAATTCACATTAATTATGTTCTCTCAGAATTTTTCTCAAGAACTGCCCAGAAATTGAAAGGTTGCTGCATGCTGCCACATGACAGTGCACTTGTGTAATTACCCCAAACACTCTTGTTGTAATGCATGTTTTGGACATTTTGTGAAAAGCACAGTATACATACATTTGGTATTCAAATATTTTGTGGCCAGAGAGACAGAATAAATGAACCATGCTGCCACATGTATTGCTGCTGTGAATTTTTTTTAAGATGCCTAGGTGAGATGTGCTTTCTCCTCTAAGTTACAGTATATATGCTGCTGCTGCTACTAGCTGGTGCTGTGCAGTGACGTCTCCAACCACATAAACTATCAAGATGCACTTTACTGCCTGGAAATTGAAAGTGAATTCTCATGGCTGTAAAATTATCATGACCCCTGAAATGGGATGTGCTTCCATAATTTATATATGCTGCTACCTTGCATTGTGCTGTATTCGCCTCCACCAACAGAAACTGCCAAAATGTATGTCAGTGACAGTAAAATAAACGTGAGTTCTCATTGATCAAAATAATCTCATGACACCCTGAAATGAGATGGGCTCCCATAATTTATATGTGTTGCTGCTGCTGCCTGGTGCTGTGCAAGTCGACAAGCACAGCAACTGTCAAGATGCATTTTAGTGCCTGAAAAAGTGATTTTCTCATGGCTGAAAAAGTCTCATGATGCTGCAAATGAGATGGGAACCAGGAACTCATATGCTGCCACTGCAGCTTTTCTGAAGAATAGTCTAGCATAACTAGATATGAATGATGATCTTCAATTTGAGTATCACTTTGTGGTGACCTACAGCAAAGGTATTTTCTTTTTTTGGGGTTGTGGTGGATGAAGCAGGATTTGAATTGTATTTCTGACCATCTTTTTGCTGTTTCTTTGTTTGCAGGTATTTATCACTAGTGATTAAATCCTATTGCTGAATAGGTCCTACCCAGACACACAAAACATTGCCCTGGTACAAACCCAGTTTTGATTGAGCAAACCAGGATTTGCTGAGTTGGTATTCACAAAAGGCCAGCTACGCTTTCAGAATGGGGCAAAATGTTGAGGAACCACAATGCAAATGAGGGGCAGGGGTGTGAATATCGGTGCTGTCCAATTCACAAAGCATTTGTTCCAGGTAAGGGCTTCTTGTGTGTTCCCAATGTGTGGAGCAATTACCACTGGTGAAGAATTTGCCTCATCTCAAGCAAACCTAGTGGTTGACAGAGGTACTGTGGTGCCCACACACTGATCACCAGCCCTATATTATGTATAGCACTCTCTCTGGTGCTAGTGGTCCCTCAGTCAATCCCTGGCCCGTTATCAAATAAATATATTTCCCTCGTGGTAGAGGTTACCTCCACTAATTACTTGCCTGATATTAAATAAATATATTTCCCTCATGCTAATGGTCCCTTCCCCACTGATCACTGGCCCAATGACAATAATATATCGTCCCTGTTCTCTAGTGCCCTCCCCACCGATCATCAGACTGAGAACAATAATATATTTGTCCTTGGTGTTCCGTGGTCCCACCCACCCCATCACCCATGCCCGATATAGGAATCATTCTTTCCTGGTGTCTAGTGGTCCTTCCCACACACAATCCCTATCCCATGTCTAATACAATATTTCCTGCTGTCCAGTGGTCCTGCCCCCATCTCAATCCCTGTATGAAGAAAAATAAATTCCTGGTGTATAGCAGACCTATCCCTATCCTCTGTAAAATAAATGTGACCCATTTGCTGGTCTAGCTGATGCCTTCCCTATTGTCAGTCCCCAGTAACAGAACTGTATGTCCCTTCTCTGTCATCTAGTTGACCCCCCACCCAGCAGGTAGTGTCCCACCACCCACACACCCCCCATCCCGACCATAAGTCAGTGAGAGGCACAGCCCTCTGCTGTTCACCACAGCCAGTCACCAACTGAGCTGTCAATAAGCACAAACTGTATACAGTACATGCTCATTGACAGCTCAGTCAGCAGATGGCCATGGTGGAGAGTGGAGCCGCACCAGTCGTGAGCTTGGGGTTGGGACATGGGAGCATGGTGGGTGGGGGCACTCACCTGCCAGAGTTGGGGGTGTGAGGTCTGTTATATGCCAGGGAAGAAATATACAGTTTGTTACAAGGATCGGGGTTAGGAGGGGTCCGCTAGATGCCAGGGAATTATTTAAATTTATTTACATGGGATCGGGATAGGAGGAGGTCTGATAGATACCAATGAATGTTTTCTTGCATCATAGATTAGATTGGGATGGGGAGGGACTACTGGACACCAGGAAATATTGTATTAGATGTAGGAGCAAGGGATCAGGTGGGGAGGGACCACGGACCCCAGGAAAGAATGATTCTATACTGGGCATGTGTGCAGGTTGGGGAGGGGACCACTGCACACAAGGGACAACATATTATTGTTTTCAGCCCAGCAATCATCAGGGGACCACTAGCAACAGGGAAATATATTTATTCAGACATATTTATTTAATATCAGGCCAGCGATCACTGGGGGACCACTACCACCAGAGAAATATATTTAATATCAGACTGGAAATCAGCTGGGGAGAGGAACCACTAGACAACAGGAATTTGGGCTGCATCTCAGGCAGGGGCTGGTTGGGGGGCATGTTACGCTCAGCGAAGCCTATGCAAATGGGCCCATAATGGGCATGAAAATGACCACTTAGCATCTTGAACATCAATGGGCTCATTTACATGGGTGCTTTTGTGAACAGGATCTAGTGCACCTGCGCTATTCATTGTGGAGCTATACTCCTGATTCCATGTTGGGGTGGCACTAGTGGGATTAGCTGGTAGCGATAATGGGGTTACCACTGACTTGACCTAACCCTGTTCTCAGTCAGATGGTGCAGGTTGCTATCCAACTGATAATAGCATTATTTGACACCTGGGAAAATACAAATGCAACACAAACTTTGCACTGTGCTTTGTGATTTTTTGTGAATCTAACGCTGGTTATTTAATTTAGGAGTGTTTCCTATCATTGAAGGTAAGTATTTTGTTCCTTTTTATTTTCTTAAATGTCATCCATATTGGTATGTCACTCTATAACTTTTGTATGCTCCTTTTCTCTCATTTCAGTATTTTTGAGCTGTGTGACAAATTGAAGAATGAGGCAGCAGCATAAGGTGGATGACTATTATTTATGCTGGATACAGAGGACATGTTGAGTGTAATAAGACCACACAAAGTGATGATGAAGCTGTTGAGGAGGACTTAGCATGAGTAGCATGAGTCAGCAAGGCTGATAACACCAATGATGTGGTGGAGAAGATGGCAAGGCTGCCTATTGTGGGAGGCATTAATCATGATGACAGAATGTAAAGAGATCTGGGGCCAGATATCCAGAAGTTAGCATGGGTGTTGACAAGTTTTTGCCTGTGCTATCCAGGTTTGCACCCATTTTTGGGTTTGTGACTATATTCAGAGCATGGACATAATGCTGTGTCTATGCAAATAAGGGGCCCCTCCTGCATATGGGTGCAGTGGCAATTTCAAATGTTGGTGTCAGTGGTAAATGGCACCCAAAGTTGTGCTTTTCCTGCCTCTGAAAACTTCAACTTTACTGGATGCAAGTCCTCACTGCCACCCCACTGATGGTGGGACAACTGTACTGCCGTTGTATACCCCAGGTGCCCATCCTGTGACAGTCAGCTAGCTCCTTGGGGTCTAGAGGCACCCTCCATCCCCTGTACATCCATCCCAGTGCAGATCATGGTTTCCCTCATGTCTAGTTGCACCCCCACCCAGAGACACCCATTCTGCAGATGTTCTTCATTGCCCTTGTGTCCAGTGCTACCACTCACCCTTCCTGCACACCCATCCCACAGATGTCCTTCATTGCCTTGTGTCCAGTGGTACCACTCACTCTTCCCTCGCACCCATCCCACAGATGTCCTTCATTGCCTTGTGTCCAGTGGTACCCTCACCCTTCCTGCACACCCATCCCACAGGCGGCCTTCATTGCCTTGATGTCCAGTGGTAGCCCTAACCCCAAACACCCATAAGTGTCAGGTTGCCCTGGTGACTAGTGGTTCCCCACCCTCGAGCTCCCATTCCATTTAGTTTGTCCAATCACTGATACCATATAATAAGCCCTATTTGTGATGGCCAGTGGCCACTGGGGCAATCAAGGACATCTGCAGGACAGGTGTTAAGAGGTAGGGGTACCACTAGCCTCAAGAGATGTTGTCAAGATGATCACAAAATGGCGGTCACTTCCATGCAAATTAACCCATAATAGGCATACAAATGGCGGTAGCATCTTGAAAGCCCAAATGGCTCATTTGCATGGTGCAGCTGAATATCAAACCATGGCCCTGGTGCTACCAGTCCCAGAGCACAACACCCTGAGGGCTGGATATGTTGGGGCAGCATATATTGACTTACTGCTATGCTGATATGGGTTGATATTCAGTTGGATAGCACCAGTCCACTATCCAGCTGAATGCAGCAGCCTCTGGGTTGAGCTCAGGTGAAGCATCAGCCTTTGCACACCACTTACACACGTTTGAATATCTGGCCCCTGCTGTGAATACAAGATATAAATTATTTAGACTCTACTACACTCCCTATTGTGTTATTGTGCACCTGTGAAAGGAAAGTAAACTTAAAAATTAAAAAAAAAAATCACTTTTGAAAGGATACCTAGCATCACATTATTGATGGTCATGCCCTGAAATGGCATGAAAGTGCTTCAGACAGAGGAAGCAGAGGAGGAGAAGTATTTTCTAGATGAGAAGACAGCAGGATAGGAGGAAATCTTTGATGACACTGGTAAATTATGTAGCCCCACAGTAATAAATTGGCCACTGGGGTGACTGACCACATGGATGGTATATCAGTTGTCCAAGTCTTACTATATCCAACTCCTGTGAAGAAAAAAGTTATTTATCCTGACCTGGCAACCACTGTGGCTGGACGGTACATCTGTTGTCCAATTCTACTCTTCCTATACTTGTCACATGTAAACAACATGTTTTGGTCTGAACCGATTTGGGTGCTCAGAGCTTTTATGAGCTCTTGCCACGCGGAGTATACCATACTTAAGATGGTGGTGATGACAGAACCATGCAAGTGCAGTTTGAATTGGTGGTTATCTTGAGTATGGCGGCCATCACTTCTGCAGTTGCACAAAAAAGTATTACTCCATGAAGAGGTGCGTTAATGCAGACAGTGGAGGGAATGACCACATAAACACAAGTGGACCTGTGCCAGAGCACTGTGGATGCCTGCCAGACAACAATCCAGTCACGTGCTTCCAGAGTGCTCCTACAAGAATTGCGACAATATGTCTGTGGTGCTCCGCCCACACAGCTGTAAAAGGAGAAATCATTTAGCCTAACCTGGCATGGTCACTCGTCTCAGTTTACCTGTGAAAGGAAAAACTAACAATAAAACTTTAACAAATAAACAAAAATAATGTCATGATATTTATCATAAAATAATGATGGTCATGCTGTGTACTGGCACAGCACTGCCTGACAGGGGTGGTGAAGGAAGATACAACTTGTCTTTGGCTTGCGCTTGGTTGTCTGAAGTGAGAGGGAGCCAAAAGGAAAAAAATAAACACATTGTAATGTCTTGTAAGCAAGGTGGAAGCCATTCTTGTGTGATGACAAACTCACCACCAACAGTGAGGATAAGCAGTGGAAAAACAATTAATGTAACTTACCATCCCAGCAGACAAAGTTGGCCTTTGTTGGACTTCCAGTCTTGCTGCCTTTGTGGGATGGCTGGAGGCTCAGCTTAAGGCTGACCTGCTGACTGGAGTGTGCTAGCTGGTAGGCTGCCTGGCAGGGTGGTGGTCTGCCAGGCAATGGTATTTACATTATCTTAAGAGTCTGTGTTTTATAATCTGGATGCATGAGGTAGATCGAAGATTACCTATGCTGTTGGTTGATGTGGAGGATGCAAGCAGGCCAGATGAGGAAGAAGAGGTGATGCCTTACTTACTGTTAGATGAATGGTCTGAATGCCTGGCAGCAACAGTATTTGTGCGGCTTAAGAACCTTGTTTTTCAGTCTTGAGTGAGTGCATACAGTGGAGACAGTGGTAGGCCATGTTGTTAGAGGACAAGGAGGACCCAAGTAGGCCAGAGGATGAGGAGGTGGTAGTGCCTTGACTCCTGGAGGATGCATTGTCTGCATGGCTGTCAATGGCACCCATACTGCCTTAAGGTTAACAGTCCATATTTTCAGCCTGGATATGGACTGGATGTGATGGTGGCCAATACATTGAGGCAACTGGCTCATGATGCAATGTTCAAAGTTTTTCTACTTTGTCTGTGGTAATGACATAGGAGACGGCAGATGTAGGTAATTAGATGTATGCATAGAATAGCAGTGGAACTTGGGGAAAATTACACAGGAAGACAGAGTTAAATAAAAGAAAAGGATTCAAGTGATAAGAGAATGATGGAGCTAGCACTTTTGTGTTTATGCTTCAGTTATCCTCAGGAGCAGCCCACATAGTTTTCTTTGAATGGAGTTATCCCTACATGGGAATTATATCTCAATTACTATTTCATCTACCTCGCTGGAAAGCAATTTGCCAATGCCAATAACACCAGGCTATTCAGGTTCTTCTTCATCACCTTCTCCACCATCATACAGTATGAACACAGATGTGATTGTGTTATGTGGAAAGTGCCCAGCATTCATTTTGAAAAATGTTAGCATGCCAACATTTCTAGGGAAAGATTTGTTCACCTGTCCCACAAAATGGCCCCTGTTGAGCTGAAAACCCACACCACACTGACACTGGAGGGTGGATAGCTCAGATATTTGACTGCTATGAGGTCAGTGCTGGCAAATTAGTGACCAGCACAACAGTGGCTCTTACAATATGTTATGTTGCCTGGTGTCTGCTAAATATGTATTCACCACGCATTGTAATACATCACACATACTCCCATTATGCAAAGCATTATGGGCTGTATATGCAAATCACCATGACATTTTAGGCTGTTCAGTTTTAAGAAAGAATGCATGGTGCCAAAGGGTCTCTCACACAATCTGCAAAGGGTGAAAGAAGACACCATGCATTGTGCCATATGAAATCCTGCAGAACTTATCTGCCTCCTCCTCCTTTTCCTCCATGTCTTCAACTCCCAACTAGTGCAAAGTGTATCAAAGTGGATTTATTGTTATTATTTTTGGTTACCATGCCTGTTTTTCACCTTATTTACCTGAAGTGGTAGCAACACTAGAGGTCCGATTTTCAAAGCTCCAAGCATTGCTCAGGGCTTGCATACAAAGAATGGCACAAAGTCCCCTTGCACCAAAAGATGCACTGACAGCAATTCTCAAAGGCAGCCTAGATCAACTGCTGGCTGTGGGTGCCAAAGGGGCTTGCACCATCTGTAATGGGCTACAGCATGGAGCTAGGATTTGCGGCATGCAGGCTGCCAAATCCCTAAATCAGGATTCTCAAAACTCTCCCAGATAGCATATTTCTAAGCACTGTCAGACCAGCAGGGCTGGTCTAAAGTACCTAGAAATTTGTTCTTGGAGAGTGTAGCATCCTGAGCCAATGTACCATAATACCCCCCTCCCAGCCCTGATCCCTTAGTAGTAAATTAATTAATGTCCTCCTTGGTCAAGCAGTAGAGATGCAGCAAGTTTAATTTCACTAGCGAAATTCAGGTGAAGTCAGAATTTTGCCCCATGGAATATTTAGCGAACTGCGCATTTTGCAAAATAATTCTGTGGGTGCAAATGCAAAATTCTAGGTGAAAATCCACCATTCACAAGCAAAATTCCACATTTGCAGGCAAATTTTGCATTTCACTGGTGGAATTTGCACTTGGCACCCATAGAATATTTTATGAGATGCACAAATTTCACAAAATATTTCACGAGACAAAATTTGTGGACCTCACCCATCTCTATCAAGCAGTCCCCCAGCCCCAATTCCCATAGTAATAAAATAATTTATGTCCCCAGTGGTCTAGTGGTGCCCCCATACCAGGTCATCTTATTAATTATAAATAGTAATGTCCCTGACGGTCTAGAAGTCCCGGTCTCTAGCGCCCCATTCCTCTTACTAATTATTTAATATCCCTACTGGCCTAGCTGTTTCGACCCAGAATCAATCTTCATATTAATTTATCATAATGTCCCTGGTGGTTTAGCAGTCCTGCCCTGGCCTCAATCCTCATATTAATTATTTTAGTGTTTCCTGGTGGTCTAGTGGTCCTGCCCAACCTTGATGCTCTTATTAATTATAAAAAGTAATGTCATTGGTGGTCTAGTGGACCCCTACCACCCCACCCTAAAGGAGTGCCCACCACCCTGCTGCTCCCCATCCGAACCTGAGCCAGCAACAAGCACAGCCCTCCTCTCACCACTATGGCTGGGCCATTGATGGAACTGTCACTGAGCATGTACTGTATATTACAGTACTCACTCATTGACTGACAGCTCAAGTGAGCTGTAATTCAATGAGTGCATACTGCATTACAGTACATGCTCAGTGACACTTCAGTGAGTGGCTGACTGTGTGGTGGTGAGAGGAGGTCTATGCCAGTTGCTGGCTTAGGGTTTTAGATCGGGGAGAGTTGGGTGGTGGGCACTACCTGTAGGGTGGGGTGGTAGGGGTCCACTAGACTACCAGGGACATTACTTTTTTATAATTAATAAGAGGATTAGGGCTGGGCGGGACCGCTAGACCATCAGGGACATTATAATAATCAATGTGAGGATTGGAGCCAAAGGCAGGACTGCTAGACCACCAGGGACATAAAACTAATTAATATGAGTGTCAGGGCTGGGGCAGGATCACTAGACCACCAGGAACATAACAATAAATTATTATGAGGACAGGGGATTTGGGGACCGCTAGACCACTGGGGACATTATTTATTTTACTACTAAAGAAATGAGGGCTGGGGGACTGTTACAGTCAATAGTCCAAGGACACTGCTGCCGCCCAACTGCCCTGTAGCTTGTGGCACACCTCGTAGATGTGCCATCAGTTTAGTGCTGTGCCACTGTTGCTGCAAGCTGCAGGTCTTAGGCACTGGGACCCTACCAGATAGTGAATCTGTGCAGGGTCCCTGACACTGGCAAACTCCACTCTGAAGAAAGGGGTTACTAGTGGGTACCGCAGGGTTCAGTACTGGGACCAGGTGACATTGCAGTGGGACTGAAGGGAAAGTATCCCTCTTTGCAGATGACACAAATATCTGCAACAGGGTTGATACACAAGGGAGGTGGAAAGGATGAGAGGGACTTTTCAAGGCTGGAGGAATGGTCAGATATATGGCAGCTTAGATGCAATGCAGAGAAGTGCAAAGTAATGCACCTAGGAAACAAAACCCAGGGAAGAGTACACAATGGGGGCGATAGTAACAACAACAAAAATGGAAAGGGACCTGGAGGTAATCATACAGATGACCTAAGGTAGGCAAGCAATGTGAGAGGCAGTAAGGATAGCTGGGGGATACTGGGATGCATAGAGAGAAAGGCATCACCAGTAGAAAACATGAAGATGTTATTCCTCTGTACAGACAGTTGATGAGGCCCCATCTGGAATACTGCATGCAGTTCTGGAGACCCCATCTCCACAAGGACATAGACAGGATGGAGGCAGTCCAGAGGAGGGCAAACAAAATGGTGCAGAGTCTGCACCAGAAGCCATATGAAGAGAGACTAAAGGAGCTTAATATGTATACACTCAAGGAAAGGAAGGAGAGGGGACATGATAAAAACATTTAAGTACCTAGAGAGAATCAACAAAGTTCAAGAGGGTAGCATCTTTCAGAAAAGAGAAGTGCAAGAACAAGGGAACACAATTTGAAGATAGAGGGAGACTGACTCAGGGGCAATGTAAGGAAGTCTTTTTCACAGAGAGGTTGGTGGATGCATGGAACTGCCTTCCTGAGGAGGTTGTGGGGTCAAAAACAGAGGGAAAATTCAAGAATACATGGACAAACATAAAGCAGTTCTAGTGGGGGTACGAGGTAGTAGGCTGTTGGTTAACTAGGATCTGCAACTTTCCAATAGGTAGGAAATGGGCAGACTGGGTGGGCCAAGCGGTCTTATCTGCCGTCAAATCTATTTTATGTTTCTATGTCAGCTGCCATTGGTGTGGCTTTCACGACTTTTGAGAATCAAGCCACAGGTCTCTGATCAATTTCAGGTTGTGCCATACATAACTGTGCCCATCTGTGCCCAGGAACCCATCTTATTTGCTGATCGGTTAGATTTTGGACCTGCTTATGCCCACTAAGTATTGATGACAGACCCTGTTTATGTTGTGGGTCCAGCACTGTGGGATTGCCAAAATCTACAGAGAGCAGAATGCAGAAAATATAGCTAATGAAATCAAACACATGGAGCATGTGTCCCATTAAGACAAACCTTCCTTATCACCACCTGCCTCTAGCATCTGCTGTACTTTCAACAGAATCTGCCTCAGCACACTTAGAAGGTGAATGTTCTGAGTGATACAGTCAGTGCCCCCACTCACTGGCTGTGTTGAATTTTCCACTGGCATTAGAATCATGAGCAGGCCATCGTTTAGTATCCAGTGGTCTGTTGTCAGAGACATGGATACTCCAGCATTGTCATGGCTTGTATGCAGTAGCAGATATTCTGAGATGGCTTTGTACTGCTTGTACAAGTACTCTGTCATGTACAGTGTCATGTTCCATCTGGTGATGACTTCCAGCTTCAGACAGTGCTGAGGCAGTTTGCCCTGGATCTGCAGATGTCTTAGATAGTCACAGGTTTTTCTGAATGAACAAAGTGGGCAAAGATGTGATGGGCCACAGTCAACATGGATTTGATTTAAGGATATGACAGAAACTCCAGCACTACTAGATTAGGACAGTGTGCCATGCATGGCTCTGAGCACAGCCCCATCACTAATGCATTTAACCTCATTTAAGCCATTATCATTCACAATTAAATCTCATTCCAGGGAATGTGTCTCAGTCCAGGAGCAGTGCTACCATTTTCCAACCAGTGTGTGACCCACTTACACGCTTCATTGCCAGTGTGGCATGCTGATGAATACCCAGCATGTTGCTACCACAGCAACTGGATTTAGTATAATTGTCTCAATTCCAGCATCAAATACTACCCCAGGTACCTGTACCCAATGGGCTGTATTACACAGATAAGTGCTACCAGTTTTTGGCCGCTGGCCAACATAGCCATACTGAGATGTATGTATGAAGATACTGAATGCTACACGGCATACATAACTATGCATGATACAGTCCTATAATGTTCATGAATAGCATGGGTGAAAAAATAGGCTCTTGACAGAATCCACTATTTTCGGCAGGAATGTGCCATCAACCTTTTTATCCCACGTTCTCTGCAAAGAGAATGGCAGTTGATCAATTGACAGCATTTCAGTTGTTGCTACATTAAGTTTCCATGCAACAGCATGGTTTGGTGGATATTTGGTATGATGCTCAAACATGCTGTGCATGTGAAGGCTTCACCTTTCTTGGTGCTGGGATATCAAACAGCTGGATTCTGTGTGTCATCATGGCTGGTGGGGTAGCATTTGACTCAGGGGTCATGGATGCTGCAGGAATGAATGAAGTGATTTTCAGTGTTTTGTAGACTGGGACTGATGGTCTTCACTGAATCTGGCTGCTAGTACTCAACCCGCCACTGCTAGTATGGCAACTAGTAGGCAATCCACAGACTCCTCATCTCTGTAGTAGTCCTCAGCAGTCAACTCCTACTCCACCAGGACTGTATCCTTGGGACTTTGGAATGCCTTTTCAGATCAAGATGATAAGGAGAAGGACCCATCCACTAGCTTCCATTTGGTACTGAGTTCAGTCAAACAGGTGCCTGGACTTGAGGTGTGTGTGTGGTTTTCCATGGCTAAAATGCACTCGACACAGCTGGCAGACAGCCATTGTTTTATTATCTGAGTTCAGTATGAAAAATCCCATACTAGGGATTTTGTAGCCCTTGTTTTACACAGTGGTAAACATGATACTGGGACATTAGGGGTGGAAATGAGTGTTCAGAGGATAATTTCTGTACTGCAACAGTGGGTGACTCATGCTGTGTTAGTGGCTCAACACTGCTAACAGGAACAAAAGCTAGAAGGTTAATGGGCTTTAGTAATTCCCTGAATTAACTGTGATGTGCAGAGCACCACTGGTTCAGCACCATGACCCACACTTTTGATTTTCATTTTCCCATCACGGGATCCAAATCATCATCCCAATCCCAACCTTTGCTGAAATCTCCTTCTGACATCTGTCGTACTCCTCCTCTTCACTTTCTCCAGCCCCTCTTTCCTTCTCATAGTCCTTTCATGCAAAATTCAGATCTCCCTTATCAAAATGTGAGTCACTGTCAAGCTCATCAATACCTTTGTTAGGAAATGAAACCTATCATCCAGACCAGGTTCACCACCAACAACAAAAACAATCATAGGGACAACAGCAACCACCTCCATGTCCTTAACCACATTTCCAGAACAAGACATTTTCAAATTCTTGGACTGATACTCTTATTGCTGCCTCCAACAGCAGTGCACCAATGACCAGCACTGATGCCACAGATGTGGTAGAGAAACATTTGGCCACTAATGCCACCATCACTTTACACAAAGTACCCCTTTCTAGTAGTGCTACTGCCCCTGATGAACCTCCAGCAGAAGTAGTTTTTTATTTTTGTTTGGTGCAACATGCATCTGAATCACAGAACCTACAACCTTCTTGGCAACACTGGGCCTATGCACAAATAAATGTGCTGCCTATGTTCCGTGGATCCGAGGTGTGTAGGCAACTGCAGGTGAATGCTGCACAGTGGGGTCCCACAGACCCCTGGCGGCATGCACCAAAGACATGTAAGTGCAGTGCAAGGCACTTATGTGCCTACCTCCAAAAGCTCTTTGGGATGTCCCGTGCAGGGGCATGTCAGGGCATACCTGCACTATGTGCCATTTACAAAGCAGTATAGTGCTGGGAGGGCGTTGGGTAAGCCTGCTGAGACCAGGTGTCAATAAGCGCCCCTTGTTCTCCAGCTGTGGGGTGCAATGGCACCACAAATTGGACCTCAATGAGCCTCAGCCCACTGTGCTGCAGAGAAGGGCTGGGCAGCAGGCAGTGCCTGCCCAGTGGTTTGCAGCAATGCCGCTATGTGGCCTTCCCAACACCCTGTGCCCTATACAAGGTACAAAGGATCCCTCATGGACCCAGTATGGGCATCCAATTGGATGCCCACCCAGGTCCACATGACCACCCACACGACCATGCACACTGTGGGGTTTGGCCACAGACAGGCACCCCTATGGGTGCTGGTGGTAGTGCAAACTGCTTACCCTGCACCTGTCCGGGATGCGAGACACGCTGGTGGAGTATGCACTTGCCAAGTATTACCCACCCTCTACAGCATAGGGCACATTGCCGGCAACTTGAACTGCACTCGACAGCTCTTTTCAGGCATTTTGGTATTTAGATTTTTGAACACTACAGTTAAACTAAATACCGGCAGCAGTAGAGACACTGCAACACCTCACCAGAGCAGTGTGATTTAAATAACAGCACAACAGTTAACTGAGCTAACAGTAGCTACAAAAAAAAAAATCATAAAAATAAGATTTTAACACAAACACTACACAATGAGTATTAACAAGCTACACAAGTCTGGGATAATTCTAAAGAAGTTACTGCAATTATTTAAGCAAAACTGTAACTTCAATACAGTAACATCAGACTGAGAAAAATAACTAAAATATACACAACTGTTCTACTGAAATAAAATAACAAATCACAGATCTCTGAAAAAATAATTAAGAAGAAATCAAAGAAATCAGCAGAGTGCTCACAGATAGGGCTGCCTTGCCTGCTGCTAACTAAAACAGCTTCCATCCTCAACATAGTACTGTTTTATTACACAAAACAAAAACTATTACTTTAATGTGAATAAATCTGAAAACTACAAAACAATATTGCTAATCTAGCTGCATAAGGCACTCTAGACACTTTTCACAGTGATTTGGTTCAAAATATATTTACTAGGCATTTAAGCACTTTTAAATGTTTTTGAGCTCAGAAATTCAGGAACAGACTTAACTTCAACTCTTTCCATAACACTGCACTGAAATCAGCCTACACATGACACACAGCTCATTTCCGTTCCCTGTGCCCTCCAGTCCATGGGACATTGCAGTCTTCGCCAGGGGCCAACTTTGCAGGCATACTTATCAACTCCATCATTTGTGAATTAGGCACTGTACTATGAATTAGAATGTCAAAGGGCAGACTGAATGAGCAGATTTGGGCAAATCTCTAAATTTCTTCATGAAGTGAAGTTGGCTGACTTTGCACACCTATACACAGGTTACAGTGCTGAGCTCATCAATTAAATTAGAATTTAAAAGTGATTTCTACATGTCAGTTTTGCTTCATGTGGATGTATTGTAGAAGGGTTATTCGCACTGCACATAACAAAGACTGATTCCATTGAGTTCCTCATACTTAGTTTAGTATCTGGTTAAGACCACATTTGAATAACAATGCAGTGAAATGCATTTTGAGAAACAGCGTGAGTGAAAACAGCTACATGGATATAATAGCAGGGATAGTAAAGTACTGTATATGAAGCTGTTTTCATTCATGCTGAGTAGTGTTTAACTCCACAGTATGTGCTGCCTAACACTGCTGGCAGTGTAGCATAAACATTAGGGTCACAAGCTGTGAATGGGCTTGCTACATCCAGCTAACCTGGGCTCAAGTCTGATACTGTCTTTTCCCCTGGCACCCGCCTCTCAACATTCCCCTGGAGTTAGAATAGTAAATCTTCCCCTTGCTTTCTCCTCCCGAGTTGCATCCCCTGGAGTTAGAATAGTTAATCTGACCCCACCCCCTCAAGTTCTGGGTCCAGTCCTCTTCAACATATTCATCAGTGACATTGCTAATGGTCTTGAGGGTAAAGTCGGCCTGTTCACAGATGATACAAAACTATGTATAGGGTGGACAATAAGGAGGGCCTCAGTATGAAGGAGCATGTCAAGAATCTTGAACAGTGGTCCAATGACTGGCAACTTATATTTAATGCTAAAAATGCAAAGTGATGCACCTGAGAAAACTGACCCAAGAACTCAATACTTCTAGATGGGCATCGACTTGAAGAGACCAGGACTGAATAAGATTAGGAGTAATCCAATCAAAGATTGGATGACCTTAAAAGCAAGGGAATCATTGTGAAAAAATGGCATGAAAAGCAAGCAGCATCCTTGGATGCATAGGCAGGGAATAACTAGCAGGAAACAAGAAATGATCATTCCACTCTAGATCCCTGGTGAGGCCACACCTGAAGTATTGCATTCATTTCTGGAGGCCTCACCTGAAGAAGGACATACTGTAGAGCACTTGGAATCAATTCAGGAAAGGGCCACAAAGATGGTGCAGGGCCTCCACCACAAGCTATATGAGTCTAGACTCTAAGACCTAAACTTTTACTCCCTGGAACAGAGAAGGGACAGAGGGAATATGATAAAACCTTCAAATTCATCAAGGGTATAAACACTATTCAGGTAGATAAACACCTGCATGCAAATAGAGAGCGTGTACAAGACGGCATAAACTACTCCTGAGAGGGGAAGGCTCAGAGGAAACATCAGGAAGTACTTTTCTATGGAGAGGTAATAGACACATGGAACAGCCTGCACCCATAGGTGGTTGCAGCAAAGATGGTGAATGCATTTAAACATGCATGGGACCAACACTATGGTAGAAACAAAACAGCAAAATATAAGAGAGGGTTGGGCTCATGGGCAGACTAGATGGGCCACTCAGGCCCCATCTGTCATCAGATTGTTATGTTTTATGCTCTTAAATTTCATTCCCCCAAGATAGAATAGTAAATCCACACCTTAAGTTTTTCCTCCATGATTTGTATCCCCCACTGGAGATAGAATAGTAAATATTTCCTGCCTCCCATGTCGGCAATACTTAATCTGCCCCACCCCAAGTTGCCACGTGCTGCCATTAGTTTCTGAGTATTTGAGAGGCTCAGTTTTTGCTGTCAGCTTTTTGACCATGCAATTATTGGATGCAGTGTTTTCACGTCCAAGATCTTGGCCTGGACCCCTTAGTTTAAATGACCACAAACAAACCAGGAGGAAAAGGCAGGCACCAGGAAAGAGCTGTGGTGCAACTGTGCAAAAAAGTACAACAGACAACAAAAGAAATAGAGCACCATGGCAAAGACTCCACACAAGCCTAGATGTGTAGTAAAAATCTTCACATTTATTCAAAAGCATGCAGTATGCATCCCACTATTAGCACTTTACAGACACCAAAGCTTCCTCTGAGAAGGCTTGGGAGTCCTAAAGTGAAACATTAGTTAGTGGTGCAGCCATGATTTCATTGAACTGCCTGTCAGTTGTTTCCATAAACTGCTGGTAGTGGGATGCATACTTCATGCTTTTAAATGAACGGTAAGATTTTTACTACAATTCCATGTTAATGTGAAGTCTTCACCATGGGTGCTCAATTTTTGTTCTCTGTTACTTTAAATAATCAGAGATCATTTTCTTAATCTTAATCTTAATCTTAATCTTAATCTTAATCTTTCCCCAATGACCTTTGCTCCAAGATTGCTGAAGTATATTCTGCCATTGCTAGACAGGTAATTCTCAGTTTTAAATGAAAATGTATGCTTCGTGCTACACCTGAAGTCTGCTATCTTTGCTATACAGTTCTTCTGCCCTTACCTTGGTGAACCCAGGCATCAAACTCTTATTATACAATGGCAAAGAAATTTCCTTTATTCTGATTGAATGACACACTGTAATCATGTGTCTTGTCCTCTCGTTGCCACTGATATGGGACACTGCTATAAACAAATTCACTTATAGCCCCCAACATTTCATCCCTTTCTTTTCCACACAAATCCCGGTTTTCTGCAAAATAGCACCTCTGTTTTTTCGTTTCAATTAACCACAGAAAGGAGCTAACTGCCCACCGCATGACCATCACTGGAGATCACCAACAAAATATGAAACCCACAAATGACACATTTGCCATTTGTTTAAATCTCACCTGTAAAAGTCTGGCCTGCATCACTACATAAAGAGAAGATTTCTGTGAAACCTTTCTCGAGCTGTCTCATCTGAACCCATGTATTACAAGCCACGTCTGAGACTACAATGCGCCACCTTTACAGAGAGCTAAGCACCCTCCCTCAAGCACGTTTATTGACTGTCACAGCAATGAAAAAAAACAAAACAAGAAAACACAAAATGCAGCCCAGTTTAGCAATCTGGGTCAACAGCACTGGAAAGGCAGTGGGGGTGTTACCGTAAACCCTCACTGAGAAACATCTCTGAAACAGCATGGAGGACGTACAGCCCTAGGAAAGCATCATCATATAGAGAGCAGCTCCATCTATTGATGGAAAGCTATAGTGGACTTTTTCTTTAAACATATGCTGCCACACTAGAAAAAATTAAGATTTTTTCTTTAAAAAAAACAACAAACCATTGTATAATAGCAATAAGGCACACCAGGGTGTGTTATTGTCTAGTAACATCACTCCTGGGGTGGTGGAAGCACTCGCTTCACCTTGTGCTTCAACCCACAATGACACACACCCTGTCATGCCTTATTGCTTAAGCATTGTCTGAACTATCTACAGCATCTGTCTATCCTTTAAATGATATTCTCCTGATTTCCTTTTCTGTGATATGAACATACATCCTCTCTCTTGGCAGCCCTTTGGTCAATTGTGGCTTGGAAATGGATCCCATTTTATTGACTTGTACTGCAGAAGGCAACTCACATTATCAGCATTATCATCAAATCCCTGCAGTGCCCATCCAGCATTCCTACTGCTGTGAAACCCAGCTTCACGTTCCATTATTTATTTATTTATTTGAAAAGTTTCACCAGGAAAGGCACACTGAGGGAAGTGGGGATGCACAATTAAATACAGACTAGAAGAACATAGTGAGAAACTGAACAAAAGGCATATAAGCTTTATAGTAAATCAGTAGAACAGATTACATAAGACAACAGATTTGCATACATAAGACAATTGAATTGAATACAGTAAGTGCGTGAGGGTACAGAATAAAGAACTATAACACATAAACATATAATTTTCAATTTAAGTACAATCATAATTACCAGCCAAAAATAAGCAATGCACATGCCGTAGACATATCATAAAGGACTTTATATACAGAGGCAAATGTAGGACAGAGCAGTGCAACCAGACAGTCCTTCACGCATTTGGGATGAATGAATCCTGCAAAGGAAAGGCAGGATGGTGGTAAGGAATAAATTGGGGTAAAAGGACAATAATAGCAGGAATGATGAGAGGAGGAGGATAAGAAAGTTTGGCGTGGGAAGAAAATAGAGGAAGCAGAGAATGAGTGGGTGGAACAGAGGAGGAACAAGGTGAGAGTAGGGGTGGAGGAAGCAAGTGAGGATGGTTATTACCAAACACATCTGGATGCTTTTATCACAATGGCCTCAGATGCAACAAGTTGTAATGCTTGGCGTCACTTAGTGTCACTGTTTTCAAATACTGAAAATATACTGTGCCATCTGCTGGGCTGTTAAAGAGGCAGCAGGTAATAATGCACAGAAACAGCTCTGCATTTGTGTGTGCCTCAACAAGCCATGTGGTTTTGGGCTTTAGTGGTTAGCTGGCAAACTGCAAGAACACAGCCAAGTGCAAAGTAATGGACTTGACTATTCTTGATGGTTCTTCACTCATGATACTGATTGGCATTAAGGTTCCTGATGCTAGGCACCACAATACTTATATTATGGAGCCCTGTCAATGCAACATTTTACACTCTACACAGCCTCTTCCTTCCTCTTACATGGCAGCTGAAGTGCATGGTTGGGCAAAATGTATGGATATGTCTTCCACAAAATAACCACTAAATTCCTAATCTTCACAAAAGCCACGTGACTATATGACTTTAATTAATACTGTTTTGCAACTTGTCTGCTTACAACACAGCCATCCTTTAAGCAAGAGATTAGAAAGTTGATACACATCACTTATTTTAGGTCTCTGCACACAGTTCTGGAGTTCCATAGTTTTTTGTTTTTGTTTTGTTAATTTAAGTTAACATTAGTTCTGTTATGCATGCTTTCCCTGTTTCTGCTGAAGCAGCTCTGTAGCACTCAGACTTTAGGTTCCTCTACATTCAGAGACAATGGAACCCTAAAACTACACTAATACTATAGGTGCTACATATCAGTTCTCCAGAAACTCTTAATTGGAAAACAAAGGAAATGATAGGCCTGTGTACTGAGAATTGCTCCACAGAAAGCTGTTCATCCTAATGAAGTGCACCTGCACCTGAAACACTGATGGACTAGGGTATCTGACTTAATTATCTGGCTAATAAACATGTGCAATATTTCCATATCAGGTGAGTGAGTCCCCTGTTTTTCCTGTGTCTGAAATCGTATATATGGATTGATGGTACATGACCAGATTACACCCTGAAATGAATTTCTTCATATTCATTATTATTGCCAAAGAATCTAAAAATATGTCCCTGAGGTGTGTTACAGTACATTATTATTATGTATAAATGGTCAGTGAATGGACAGTCATTGTGTGCACCATACTTTAACAATAACAGTGACATTTCTGATAGGCTGAAGTAACGTACACCTCACTACAATGTTCCATTACAACTTATAAAATTACATCTACTATATCAAACATTGTGTAATATTTACCTATCAGGTCAGTGAATCCCCTTTCGTTTCCCTATGGCTGCAATAGTATGTATAGATCAGTTATTTCCATAACCTGCGGGCTGCTGCACCTGCTGTCTACATCACCCAGCCAACAAAAATATCCTGCAACATGTCAGATGAGCATATGTTTTGAAATGTTGGTAGCCTACCAGATGAACTTCTATATCTGTGGCAAAGAGACAAACTTGGAAATTCCATTAACACAGTACACAATAATGCAACAAAACCAGTAATGTACACAAGACAAAAGAAGACACATGGGTAAAATGTTTTTCATTCATGCTTTGCAACCCACCTACTCTGTGCTGGAACTTCACTCTCACTAGCTGTTCTTGCCCTTGATTTTACCATCAGAAATTAGAGTGTTATGGGGCCCTACTGGGTCAATATGTCATATGCTTAATAGCGTGCAACATTAGCACTAAACTGAAATAGCGCTGTACATGAGAGCTAGGGGTGCACTACATGAATGCTGCTGTGTGGTATTGTACCCCTCGCTGTCCCAGGCAGAGGATAAGAACTCTGCAGGGACAGGCTTTCACTGTGCAGCTGCCGTAGCATAAGAGATGAGACACTAGCACCAGGGAATGCAGGCAGAGTGTTTGGGACCAGGTTCGGTTCCCAGTTCCAGATGCAAGTAAATATTTTTCTTTTCGCTTTTTGTGCGATTTACTAATAACGGAGTTAAGAATCCTTATTGGGGAGGTTCAGGACTACATGCATGCAAAAATCATGCTGTATTGGCAGTGCACTTCTTTAGATGCTGCATAATGTCTTCATGCATTATGACCCCATGCCGCATAATCTCCATACAAGATGAGACCCTCACCACTCCAACTCCTAAAGCTACATGCTTACCCCATCATCATGGGGCCTGGGCCAGCCTGGCATATCCAGTCCATGGAAAAATATGTGTGAGTCAGGCAGCAAGAGGAGGTACAGGCAGGAGCCAAGACTGTGTTTTGAAGCATGTGGGCAGCCATCATTGGTGGTTCAGACAAGCCAGTTTCCCTAGTGATTCTCTTCACAAGTACCTCCCTGATGCAATTTTCCATACCTCAATGCTGCTCCATCCTGTGAAAGGGGACAGTATTGTGTGATTATCCACCATGTCATAGTCACCCAACAACATGAGGTGCTATTTTGTAGAGTCATCTTCCCCTTCCAGTATCAAAAAGTAATGCCTTTGCTGCACTCCACTGGATTCACTGGACCATAGTGGAACATTTGCTCAGTGATCCAGGTTGTCCAAATGGATGATGACATGCTACACCAATACCAATGAGTCAGGCAATACATTTTAAAGGGTTCTGTAATGGGTTGGTTAAGCTACAATATGAAATGGTCCTTCTTTTTACCTTTCCATACAGTAATATGCTACTCAATACATTGGACACTTTGGGTGAAGCCACAGACAAAAATATTGACTTTTAATAATGGTAAAATGTCATTGCCACTGAAATCCTACCTAGTCTCAGTTCTTAATCGACAATGTGGACAAAAATCTGAACACACAAATCACTCAGTAAGTCTGGAATACTGGATTGTGGTATACTGTATAGCAGAGCACTGTTTGGTATAGAAATCCATCCCTTTCAAAATGCTGTTGTACAACAGGTCAAAGGTCATGGAATATGACTGCACCCTTCTGTGGCACCTCAGCATTTTAAACTCTCTAGACACTGTAGGAGTCAGTGTCTATTTGAAAGAAACAACTGCTGCACTCACATTTGATGCAGCAATTCACTCAGACAAAAAGAGGCAGCAAACAGGGAGAATGTCATTTTTTTTACTATACACCATAAATATACAGGATGAGCAACTTTTATGCACAACATGTGTTAAGCCACCCTGGGGTTCTGATTCGCTGTCAAGGTCAGGCGAGGTCAAACCCCTATAATAGAACACACTGGTTGTGCATAGTTCCATCCAGTATTCTTTATGTTGTGGGGTGGTTCTTAACCTACAATGACAATAAGCATATAATGAAAGTAATACATGGTTAACAGGTAACAAAATCATTTAACTGTTTGGGGGTGGTTGGGCTGAATGTAATCAAACTAAACTGAGCATGTAGAATATTTAAGGGTTAAAAGTTGAAGTTTAAAATAAAACTTTGAATGCCTTACAAAACACAACAGTAAATACAGAGCTAGATATTCCAGTGAATTGCTCTCAAAATGTTCAAGAGTTTTGGAGAACTGCTATGGAGAATGATACACAGTGGCTATTTCAAGAACAGTAACCTTTTGGGGTCCATCAGAATAAGTTAAGTATCCTTATATAACAGCATGCACAAAGGAAAGAGCACTCAACTGCACCATTGACAAAGTGAGTGTTTGTATGGAATGACCGCATCATTTTTATTTATTTATTTTTTAGTTTTGCTGACCGGGTAAGTGCACTAGACAAATCCTGCCTATTTTCAGGTACGACCGGAGAGAGGATACAGATGAAATGCCAACTGACCTTGAACCAGATTAAGCTGTTAGTGGTATTTTTAGTGAATGAGGAAATTTGGCCAGGATCATGGGATATCCCACTGATCATGGCAATAGTTACATAAAAATAATTGCATCAGGCTACATTTCTGCCTTAAAGGTTTACTCACTTTTGTACATTTCTAGGTCTCTATATACTTTCAGTTAAGCTACAAACACTTATAGCAGGTCTCCCAGAAACCCTGCTTAAGTCGTAGCTAATTAATGAACCCATCACACAGTTAACCCACAGGCAGTCTGTTACTCAAGCTGAAACATGGTAACTCCCACACAGTGCCAGATTTTTGACACATACAGTAAAAAATAGTATTTCCCTGGTTGAAGCTTTCAAACCTTCCCAATAGAGAAATGCTTGGCAGCTGAAATTTTACATAACATTGATGACTAGGACTACTTACATTGCTGGTTTGAATAAGAAGTCAGTTAAAGCAGAGATGTTAATGTTCAAACATATTTTTTTTTGTATAAGGCCAAGACTTTGTAGCCTAGAATATGTTTGTATAATGTCACACAACATTCAGAATACTGTCATATACAGTACTACATAGATTAACAAGTTACAACATATTGATGTTTGAGACTTAATGATTGGGACATTTAAGAGCCAAAGCTTTTAACTTGGCAAAAGCCTTTTAGTGGTTTAATAGTAACAGTGATGTGCTACATAGTTACATTTACGTTTTATTACTGTATATGGAATATACCTTGAAAAGCATTCTTTAAAACAGAAACAATGGCTGTAGTGGAGTTACACTGTAGAGTGAAATCTTAAACAATAAAAATATTTATCTCTCCTGCAACTGATCTTCAGTATTTTTAGAATAGTATAGAGATAGGCTCCATCTCAATTCGGAGGAAGGAAATCCTTAAATTGAAAATAGGTTTATTGGTGAAAGGTGGGTTTAAACTTGTGAAGGGGGGAGGGATGGGAGAAAAGGCTGTCGAGGGGGTCTGATAAAGGAGGGACTCTGTCTCCACCCACTGGGAGCTGGAGGAATGCAGAAAAGGCCAACTGGTAAGGTGCGGACCAGGGAAGACAGAATCCCTCACGGGGAACACGAGCAGGGAAATGGAAGTATAGGGAAAGGGTGGAAGGTAGTCCTGCTAAATGCCAGGAGTATGGGCAATAAAATGCCTGAGCTCCAGGTGATGCTAACTGAGGGAGAGGTGGATGTGGCAGCGGTCATGAGACCTGGGCCACATGAGGGCTGGGGCCTGAACCTGGAGGGTTACACGAGGAAGGATGGGGGAGGGAAGGGAGGAGGGTAGCAATAATAGTCCAAAACTTCATTGCCAGGAGGAGTGGAGGAGAGGAACTGTGGAGGTGATTTGGGTCACCTTGATAACAAGGGGGGCAAGAGAGTAAAATAGGAGTGGTGTATAGATCCCCTGCACTAGCGGAGGAGATGGAGGAGAGTCTGGTGGCAGATGTTGGGAGACACTGCAGATTGGGAAGGGAAGGTGGTGGTGTTGAGGGACTTAAATATGCCAGAAACAGACTAGGAGACAATGATGTCCTCGGTGGCCAGGGAATAGAGGTTGTTGATTGTCTTTCAGGATGCTCCTAACTCAGCAGGTGGAGAACCTACCAGGGAGGAGTGGATACTGGATGTAGTCCTGGCAGACAGTGACTAGACTGGGGCATGGAGGTAAGGGACCCATTGGCAGGAGCGACCATGCCACGGTCTGGTTCTACCTGAACCTAGGAGGGTAGAAGGCTGCACAAAGATGGAGGTAACTGACTTCAGGGGGTGGATTTCAAGGAAATAGGAAGCATTCTTAAGGAGCACTTGGATGGGATTGGGCCAGACATGAAAGCTGACAGTAGGTGGAAATCATCAGGAGGGGTGCAGGATGCTACCAGCACCTGTGCAAGAAGAAGAAGAAAATGCGGTGGGGTCCAAAAACCCTACTAGTGGACCAGGAGGTTCAGGAGGTGGTGAGGGAAAGAAAGGCGGCCTATAGGCAATTCAAGTGCTCAAGGAGTGAAAGGGACTGAGGGAGTATGAGCTGATGGCCAAAAGGGCCACTAGGGTGGTGAGGAGCAGCTAAGGCAAGGAAGGGAGCAGAACCTGGCCAGGAAATTGGGAGGAACGAGGGGTTCTTTAGATACATTGGGAAAAACAAAGGGTGGACAGGGCAAATTAGCAGGATTAAAACAGGGGAGTGATGGGCACAAGACCAGGGGGCAGGCTGAGATACTAAGTAGTACTTAGCCTCAGTTTTCACCAATGAAAATGTGAGGGCAGCATCATACATAAGGAGGAGACAGTGGAAACTGAGGAAGAGGGGCCCTTACTGATCGGCAGATCTTGGGAGGTGGAGCATCACTGGCAGGTGGGGGGAAGGCAAAGCAGGGGGATGAGGTAGTGAGGTGGAAATCATGGCAGAGAGAGTGAGGGAAGCCCTCAGGTCCTTAAGATGAAGAAGCACCAGGGTCAGATAATTACATCCCAAAGTGCTGAAGGAACTGGAGGATTTCCTGGCGAAACCCTGGCGGGCTCTTCAACATCTCTCTAAGGACAGGGTGGTTGCCCCAGGACTGGAAGGTTGTGCATATAGTGCCTATCCACAAGGGGGATCAAGGGAGGTGGCAGGAAACTACAGGCCCGTCAGCCTGATATTGGTGGTGGGCAAGGTGATGGAGGATATTGTCAAGGAGAGACTGGGGGGACCTGGAAAAGTTGGGGTGCCTGGACGATGGAGCAACATGGATTCGTCCTAGAAATCATGTCAGACAAACCTTGTGGAGTTCTATGACTGGGTGACAGTGCCTTGGACCTGGGTAGATCATTGGATGTCCTCTTTCTTGACTTCAGCAAGGCATTTGACTCTGTTCCTCATGGGGACCTGTTGGATAAACTGGGAGAAATGGGAGTGGGAACCAGGTGATCAGATGGATAGGCAATTGGCTCCAGGACAGGACCCAGAGGTCGTGGTTGGTGGGATAGTCTCATCCCAAGGAGGGTCATTAGTGAAGTCACTCAGGGATCGGTTCTTGGGCCCCTCCTGTTCAAAGCCTACATCTCTGACATAAGGAAGGGTATCAGGAGTGAGATGAGTCTCTTTGCAGATGACTCAAATTGGGGTGGGTGGTGGATGGGGTGGAGGGAGGGTGGCCCTACAGAGGACCTGAAGGTTCTGGAAAGGTGGTCTAGAAAGTGGAAGCTGAGGTTCCATGCAGGAAATGCAGGTACGACACCTGGGAGCCAGAAACCCAGGCCAAGTGTACACCCTGGGGGATGCTACATGTCTTGATGACTGAGAGGGACCTGGGGTGGTGGTGGATGTTAAGATGAACAACTCTGAGACTTGAAGGAGGGTAGCAGCAAGGCCAACAGGATGCTTGGATGCATCACTAAGGGATCACCTCAGAAGGAGGAAGTGATACTCCACTGTATAACTGCTTGGTGAGGCTGCACCTCGAGTACTGCCTGCAGTTTTGGAGGCTACATTTAAAGAGGGACATTGAACTCCTGGAGGATCCAGAGAGGGCAACAAAATGATTTGAGGCTTGGGGATAGGACATATGGGAGGCTCAAAGAGTTAATATGTACATTGGAGAGAGAGGAACGGGGACATGATAGGGTCTTCAGGTACATGAAGGGGGTAAATAGGGGAGGAGCAGTCAGGGTGCTCTGAGGGAAGGAGGGGCAACTAGAGGGCATGGGTGGAAGCTGGAGGGAGATTCAGGGAGAAAGGAGGAGGTGCTACTTCACTGAGAGGGCTGATGGAGCAATGGAATCGCTGCCCAGGGGTTGGTGGAGGCAGAGACAGTGGAGGGATAAAGAGGGTGAAACAGTACAGGGAAGGGTTCTGGAAGCAAAAACAGTGCAGAGAGAATATCCAGGACTGGGAGAGAAGCCAGAGAGGAGGGGGCATCAAGGTCAGCTCCCAGGTGGGGGCTGACCAAGCGAGCAGACACAAAAGACCGTTAGGCCTATTCTGCTGGCATTTTAGTATGTTAGTATTAAAGTCGGCCCACTGAGCAGCCTGAGTGCTGCTGCTTAGCGCCGATCACCGGAGGTCAGGAATGACCCCGGTAGTCAAAGGGTTGGCCTGGGGCAGAGGACTGAGCATCTGCAGGACCATGATCTTCCTCTGAGGGAAAGAGTGGGCAGAGCCTGCAGATTGCCTGATCCTAGTGAAAGCTGGGGAAGGGCAGCTCTGTGCCACGACAGATGGGGACATGGTATATGTCGGTGCACGTTGCACAGGAGTGCATGGCATGCACCATGACATCACTGCATGTCATGTTCTCACAGGGCTGAAAACTGGAGGAAAATGCCAGTGGCAGGATGATGAGGAGTACCTGTAGGCCCAGAGCCTGACCAGTTGGACATGCAGCTAGAACCAGATCAATTATGCGGTGGGGCTTGAGGGATCCCACCAACCTTACTGGGGCAAACCCTAGGTAATATGGCAGCAGGTAAATCCCAGCAGACATCAGGATGACAGGGCTGGGTGTCTCCTCCAAATTAGGGCTGTCTGGATGAGGAGAATTAAAAAAAATGATCTTCAGTATTATTTTATGTCTTTCTATGAGCTGAACTGTATTGTTTACATAGTTTTTATGTTAACAATTTTGTGATACATAGTTACATTTAAAATGTATTACTATATATGGAATACACCTTTAAAATCATTGATACCAGGCATTTTGTTTTCTCACAGACTACAAAACAATAGGGATGGGCAGACTGGTCTGCTCAAAATCAGACCCCGGATCTTAAACTGTCCAGAAGATTCGGACAAATCAGGAATCTGACAGCAGGAGTCCTGTACCCGGTCTGTCTCTCTTTTCTGAATAAAGAAACACGCCAAATCCACACTCCCATCTGCCAACACCACCCTGACCCCCAGAAATTGTCAATTTAAAAAAGTTGTTTTTTAATTAAATCGGTCAAGCCAGAATGATGATGCCATCATGCCACACAGTAACACACTCCTTCCATTGCCCAATGTCTCCCAGTGAGCAATGTGAGACTGAGCAGGCAGGAAACTGTGCGGGAGGGTGGTCAAGTCAAGCAAACAGACAGTCGTCAGTAAAATAAGTGAATGGGTGGATATGAGCGACTGAGAAAGTGGAGCATGGAGGGTGAAAATTATCAGCTTTGGGTCTGTGACATAACAATAATAATGTGCAAGTGTGGTTGACTGGGGAGAGGGCAGCAAATGCTGCTTGGCCTCTGAATTTTTCTTACCTACTACTAAGCAGATAAGAGGAAAAGGAAGAGGGCTGAGGTTTTCAGAAATGCTGGACAATGTGCTATGAGTAATCTGTTATGGGATGGCAGATCGGAGGTGTCAGCTAAGTAAACATTTTATCATATGCTGTTTTATTATAAAATCTTACCTAACCATAATATGTTAACCTTGCAATCCTCACAAATATGGTGGCAACCGAATGTTCAGTTGGCACCTCGCTGAGTACCACACCTCCGAGCAGCATTTCTGTTGCAGCACTGCAGCTTTGAAGACTTTTCCCTGTACTCTGCACTTAGCCCATGTAAGATTCCTGATTTAACTGTGTTTCTTCCATTTTGAGCTGTAGCTGTTCAATATTTTATTTTCTCACATGGGCACTGGCTGTATACTTTATTAACTTTGTACAACGAACCATGGGCTTTTCTGCGCAAACATCCAGGCAGCCTGCAGTCAAAGCTTATGTGCTGGACTATTCCTAATGTGGTATGCTGTAGCATGTGTTTATGTCTTTCATTTTAATTTTTACTGTCTGTTACAAAATCTTGCACTAATCATGGGGTTTAACACATGAACTGAATGCAGCTCCTTCTGACCTCATTTTACCAGATGTCCTCAACTCTCATAGTTGTGTGAGGGGTTTAACCTCTGTATTCTATCTTCTCTAATGGGAAGGAAAGGATAAACAAATATAGTATGATGGTATACCCAATCAGTTATACAGGACCACAAGCCGGGCTAAAAAGTGTGCAAGTCTTTTGAAAGAATGATGTTACTAATATTTTCAGTTAGGTCCATTACAGGTGTGGCATTGTGAATTGAATTGCGTGTTGGTTCTCCTTGTCTACTTGTGTTTAATAGACATTACTGTATTCCCACCAAATTTGTAGATACCCTGAACATTTCATTCATCCATTCTAAGATAAGTATGCTGAGCATTACATGAAGGAAATGCAATGCTGTAAAATGTTTGTGAGTTGATCTTATTAAAAACAGATTTTAAGAAAAAAACAACAAAAACTGCTAAGCAGCTAGAAAAGCTGCTGCCCAAAAAAAAAGTACTGTCTCACACTGCAAAATTAAAACAGTGCTCGCCAGTGTCCCATGATTTCAGGGTTAGTGACCTGTCAGCAGAGACCAGGGAAGGTGCAGGGTTGTATACTCTATTCTAGGCTGGGTGCATTTCAGCAATGGGGGTAGGGCATTAGGGATGTGTATCCAGGGGCAGGGTAGGTGTTAGAAGATGTGGCAGGATGTTTCTACAAATGTATGGTGGGTAATTATGCACAAGGGGCAAGGAAAAGCATATGGGACAAGGAGGGTTGTCAGGAGATGAGGCAGGGATGTATACATTCAAGGTGGGTGCCAACAGTGGAGGGCAACATCAGGGATGTCCACTGAAGATGGACAAGAAAGTCATACTGCTCTGTGGCTGGCACTTCTTTCTGTGCCTACATTACAGACACCATAATCAGTTTAACAAGAAGAGAGATATACACCTAGAACATCCGTTGCTTGTGAGGAATTTATTTCTTATGATACACACATTTTGCTGCTCCTGAAACAGCTTCATGATCACTAGATACCTGGTGTATAGAGGGACTGCAAAGTGCTAATGAGCCAGTGACCCAGACCACCAGTTCCTCCTAGGTGCCTTGGAATTAGCAGATGGAAGGAGAAGATAGAAATATTCATTCTGTAACAGGTCTGGTACCACATACAGGAGAAAAGGGCAGTACTCTGCCTCCTCAAACCGCCTCTTTCTATTTTAAATTGGTCAAGATACTCCAGGTCCGCAGCTATGTCACAAAAGCTATTGCCAAGTCTAGATTCAACAGCGACTCTCTTGACCTCAAACTTCTATCCCTAACACTTGAAGAAGTACTCAGACCACTGACCAAGATCTTCAACCTCTCCCTCAGCCTCAGCCAATTCCTGGACAAATGGAAGCTGGCCACTGTGACCCTATATTCAAAAGTGGTGAAAAAACTGCCCATGAAAATTTCTGCCCAATCTCCATTCTCCCTCCTCCTTTAAGGCCCTTGACCGATAGTGGCCGACCAGCTCACAGAATTTCTGACACTCACAACATCCTTTGCAAGCAACAACACGGCTTTAGAAAGGGTCACAGCACTTCTACAGCATTACTCAAATTCATTGGAGCCATTCACCACTCATTGGAGAATGGTAAACTAACAGGGCTGTGTTCATCGATCTAACTAAGGCCTTTGATACTGTCAACCACCATCTCCTACTTGTCCAACTTGGTATGCTGGGCTCTCACCTGACTCAGTTCACTGGTTCAATAGCTATCTGGCAACCGGACCCAAAGAGTAAAAATAACTGAAACACTCTGATGCCAGACTAGTCCTCTCCGGTGTTCCACAAGGGTCTATCCTAGGCCCCTCCTCTTCAGCCTATCCCTGAACACACTTCCAGACTCAAGTCCAGAACAGATAATACCTATGCAGATGATGCTGTTATCCTTGCCTCCCATCACAGTCCTGTAGAACTGCAAGGTAACCTCCAGCGGGTTTCACATCAATTGAAAACTGACTTGCAACACAAGCTGTTACTAAATCAGAAAAACTAAGACCATGCTCTTCAGCAGCTCCAGAACAAAATAAACAGTACCACCTCACAGTCAACACCAAACTCGGAGCCACCATTGATCAGGTTGATACTTTCAAATATCTTGGCATCACCTTTGACTACAAACTCTCCTATGCCACCCATATCAATAATATCGCCAAGATGGCTAACACCAGACTCATGCATTTACAGTCACCAAAAACACCTAACCTCTGAAGCATTGTCTGTTGCTGTTCAAAGCTCAGTTATGAGTGTTATTGACTATGGACTCATAGTCTATGGCTCTGCCACTACCTCCACATGCAAATGAATTGCCACCTCTATGAATAAAGCATGTCTTCTCACCACCAGAGCTCACCATCTCACCCATACCTGTGATCTCTACTTCCAAACTGGATGGCTTCAATTAAAAAGACTAATTCACTTTCAAGCCTACATCATGGCCAATAAATAATGATGGGCATTGCCCTCTCAGGAGTCTGCTCCCTATTAAAACCAGATTGAACAACTGCAACACCAGGAGCTCAAAACCACAGCTACTGCGAATCCCTCATTGTCGCACCACTCAAGGTCAAAGGTCTTTCTCTTACAGGGCCCCCAGCTGGCTAAATAATCTTGCCAGTGATATCAATGCCTTGCCAACTCTGGGCACCTTTAAAAGAATCTCCACAAATCTCTGGTAGCTTCTAGTACCTGTGACTGCCTTAGCTGAGCACCATCATTTTGGCAGCTCCCATACCCACCACTGTCCATGCTAACCCTGCTCTTGGCGGCTTCTCTATCCCCTACTCTTTCCCTTGCTCAACCTTATACTTAAATACTCTGTCCTGAAAAAGCCCTGTAGGCTGCTATACTCTATTTCACCCTACTCTCTACCTTTCCTCACTTAAGTTGTAATACACCTCCTATTGATATTGTAATATGTTGTGTTACTTTGTACTTGAAACCAAGTTGTTATAACCACTAGGCATTAAGACTGTCTTACTCTGTAATTTCATAAACTGTATTGTCCATTCCTCTGATGTGGGACCTTGTAAAAGAGACCGGCTCAAAGGTATTATGTAATCCTAGATTTAAATAAATAAAAAATAAAACTATTTATATTGGATCAAGGTGGGTATCCTCAGATGGAGGAAGAAGTTCAAAAGCGGGACAGAGTAGGGGCAGAAATGTGCATACTGGGGCAGTGTGGGTGTTGGCAGATAGGAGGGGAATCGAGGTGTGCTGCATATTAAAGGGAGGTTGTCATCAGATGGGACAGGGTGGAGATTTGTATAATTACTGGGCCAGAATGGCTGAGTGTCACCATGTCCTGGCACGCACAGAGGGTAAGAAGCACAAGTGGATAACCTATTGTCAGCAGATGAGAGCATAGAATGGAGCCAGAAATAGGCCAACACACTGGGTATGAAAATTACTTTATTTTCTATTTTTAGTGTTTTTGTGATTATTATCAAGTGTTGCCATTAGTTTTGTGTGGTTCTGATCCGAATCAGGATAAATCAGAACTTATCAGGACTCTGACATGGATCCTGGTCCTGATAATAAGGGTCAGGACCTTTTCAGGTCCGCCCATCCCTATAAAACAATGTTTTATTCTCAGAAGTATGGGGTGAGTCAGTTTTAGTTTCAGGTTGCAATAGATATGCTAGGATTATTTCACCCACAAACATTCATTAGTAGGTCATTTTGTTATAATACTTGATCTTTATATATGTTTCAGTAAGAAATCATAGAAACAGTGGAAAAGAAGACATTATTTATACTTGCAAAAACTATTGTACAGTCATGTTACAGATAACTAATCATTATATGATGCTAAAGGGTGAATAAAACAAGAGTGTGTGTGTGTGTGGGGGGGTGGTTGCCTTGCTTTTCACCTCCATCAGTAGCATTCATCAACAACACACAAGGGTACTGGAGATTGTGAGAGAAGTCTTCAGTTTTTCTTTTGTTTCAACTCCAGAAAAAATAAAGTTTAAACATTCATTTATTGTTTATAATGGAAAGGCACATGAGCAAATTGCCCATTTTCATATTTGTCCAGTGACAAAATGTGATACAATAATACATATTGTAAAGATTACATGGTTTGGAATGAGACTGCTTGCAAAATTGGTACAATAACACATATTTGTGAACAATAAATCATCAGGAATAATAGTCATACTGTACAAAGGAGGCAGAACATAATATGGAAGGTACTGTTAAAGATAACATAACTATATAATAGTTTTAAAGAGAAAAGCAAAATATGCCAATGAGAAGTGCAGGAAATTGAAAATAAGAGACTGGAGCTGAGAGTGTGGGTCAGCAGCTGCATCGGTGTTTGTCTAAGAAGTAGGATTTCAATTGCTTTTTGAGTGATGTAAGTGTGTTGCATAGGACCAAGGGTGAGGGAAGGTTGTTAAAACGTTTGGCACCTTTGTAGGAGAGGAAGTGTTGCCCTGAGTGGTATGACAGTGAGGAATCCATGAAGGCATGGGTACTGGAGTGCCTAGTGGTCCTGTGTGTACAAACATATTGAAGAGGGAGGATGCTGCTAGGCATGGAGCCAAATTGGATTTTAATGAAAAAGTGAGATTTCTGCTGTCAAATCTGTCTTCCAGGGTTAGCCAGTTTGCAGCCTTGTACAGATCACAGTGGCGCATCCTAAGGGAGAGGCCTGAGATGAATCGGATGATGCTGTGATACGTGGTCTTTAATCTAACTAGATTTTTCTGTGAGATGCAGGTTGAGTATATGAGTGAGCCATAGCCTAAAATAGGGAGCAGGAAACTGCTGGCAAGCAAGACCATAGTTTCTGGTATGAGGAAATGTTTTAGTCAATGTAGGATGCCAAGTCTTTGATGATTGATTTTAATTAATTGATGAGTGTGTAGCTCAGAGTTCAGGTGACAGTCCTAGTGAATCCCCAGGTATATGAAGGTGGTGACTCTCTCAGTTGGGTTGTCAGTAGTTGTGTATATGAATAAAATCGAAATTTAGGGACTTCCAAAAGTCTGAGAATACCATGACCTTAGTTTTCTTGGAGTTCAGGACCAGGTCCTGGGAGGAGAACCAGGAGTGTAGTTTATTGAAGTCATGCTGCAGCTTGTTCTGAAGGGAGAGGGTTCTTATCCTTGCAAAAAGGGCTGCATCATCTGCATAGAGGATGAGCTCTGTGGATGACTAGATATCAGAGAGGGGTTGACTACAAGACAGAATAGGAGAGGTCCAAGGATGGAACCCAGGGAATGCCATATTTGATGTGATGAATTTCATAGTATTGGCCTACCATTGTAGTCCTGTGCATCCAATTACCGAGGTAATTTTCAAACCATTTTATCACTTCAGCAGAGACATTAAGGTTGGATAAAGTGTGGAGGAGAAGTTTATGATCGGTAAGGTGAAAGGCCTTTGATAGATCTACAAACACTAGTTGGTGCAGAAACCTTTGTCACTGGCCTTTTAATGAAATTAGTGAGCCTTACAAGGGCTGTTTCAGTATTGTGACTGGTTCAGAACCCATGCTGTGAGTCTGTGAGAAGTTTGTGTGTATCTAGGAAGTTCATGGTTCGATTAAGGATGATTTTTTGATAATTGTAGGTAGGGGCATGAGGAGGAGATAAGCCTCTAGTTACAAACATTGTTTCTAGAGCCGGATTTTGGAGTGGTTTTATAGTGGCACTTTTCCACTTTTTATTTTTATTATTCTTTGGTGACCAGGTAAAGCCCACTAAGCACAGGTACCTGTTTTCAGGGGTGACTCGTGAGTACTGAGAAGGTTAAATGACTTGCTCAGAGTCACACAGTATATGCAAGTGGAGTTTGTGGGAATCAAACCCAAGTCTATTTGCTGGATGTACCAAGTTCATCTCACAGATCAATGACTCTAACATCTAGGCTTTACTGTCAGCCCCTTTACTGGGGAATACTCCAGTGCAGAGCGAGTGGTTGTGGTTGAGGATGTGGGTTAGGTACTTGGATAAGCTTCAGCATGCAGTAATCGATATAATCAAGGCCCAGACTGGACTTCAGGTGTTTCTTTTTAGGTAGGTGATTACATTTTTTTTTTTTGTTAGTCATTTAACCAGGTGAGACACACTAAGCTGAAAGCTTTTTACAGGTGCAACCTGGGAGCACAGGGAGTTAAGTGACTTGCTCAGGGTCACACAGTATGCAAGTGGAAGCTGTGGGATTCAAACCCAGATCTGGTCTTCTCGATGTCACCAGATGTGCAGCTCAGTGCCTTAAACCACTGCGCTTATACTGCCTCCTGCATTAGCTTTAGCAGGGAAATATATTTGTAGTAGAATTTGGGGGAGGGTTGTTTGTGCAGTGGGAAGTAGTCAGGGATGGTGGGCTAGTGTCAGTAAGCTGCGTGTTACTTGGTTTGTATATGTCAAGGTCTCCGAAGTAAGTGTTGGAGAGATTGGCTATCTTGCTTGGTTCACTTATTAGGCTTCCTCATTAGTGAGGATATTTATTCAGCAGTGTGACCTCTGCCTAGTATGTTGTTGAGTGTTCTCCAGGTGTGTTTACAGTTGCCCCTAGCACCCAGTTGTTTGTCCCTGAGGAAGTTTGTTTTGCAGTTCTGACCTTGGATTGCACTTATTTCGTAGGGCTTCATATTCATGTAGAAGGTTGGAAGTTTAGATTTTCCATATTTGGTCCATGCTTTGTCTCTTTTTTAGTGAGCTTTAGTAGATCAGAAGTGATCCAATTGTTAGCGTGGCCTTTTACCCTGAATATTTTTAGTGGGAGTAAGGAGTCACAGATGAATAGAAAGATATTGTAAAGGATTTGAGGACAATGTCTATGTCTAGGATATAGTTGGTGAAAGACCAGTGTGTAGCCAGGATGGCTTAGAAGTCATCGAGGTTAAGTTTTTAAGTTGTGTAAAAGGATGAAGCTGGGCTCCTTCTGTTGGCCTTTGGCTGGCCAATTACAGAAAATGGCAGTGGTCACTATTGAGTCAGAAAGAACCCTGCATCAAACACTGGCAGGGTTAGTGACTATGATCCAATGAAGAGTGGATCCATAGACAGTTTTGTAGTTTGTAAGGGTGGTATCCCTAATGATCTGATGCATTCGAGCCCAGCCAGAGCTTCTTTGGCAACATTGTATTGACTAGACTGTCAATTCATGTTGAAGTCACCAAGTAATAGCCATTCACAACAGCAGGGAGGGAGATTTTAGGTCAAGGAAGCTTCCAGTTCTATGTTAGGGTGCATAGGGGTAGATATGGTACAGTTAGAGTGATAATTTTATACTGCCCTAGGATGAGGTTTATGGAGAGTGACCCAAAGGGTAGGGGTGTCAAGCTGGGATTCAGGTTCAGAGAATGTGGCGTGTTCCAAAATATAGAATAGGCAACTGCCCCTCCCCGTTTGCCTATTCTGTCCCTTCTAATTGCAGAGTAACCTTCAAAGAAATTTCACAGGTAGAATTTTGTCATTCAGCCAGGTTTCAGAATGGGCTATGACATCGATTTGTTAGTGGAGACAAGGGACCAAGCAGAATTTTTGGCTAATAGGCTCTGGCTGTTCAGGTGGATGATTTAATCATGTATGTGTCCTTTGAGGGATGTGTAAGGGTATTAGCATTTGGGGGGACCAGGGTTGGGGTGAACAGAACTGGAGAGGATTAGGAGGAGCAAAAGAAGTTGCTGGTGCCTCCTAGTGATGTGAAGGGATTTTTAGTGTTTAGCGGAGGTGCTGAGAGATAAATTGCCTCCTGGGGCTGCCTACGAGGGGTAGCAGCCATGAAGGAAGCTATAAACGTTAACAAAATTATGCCGGGTTAAACTGGGGCTTGTGCCAAACCAACCTAGGTTAAGGACCCTACAAGGGATAGGGGTAGGACCAGGGTGCATAGAGTGTCAAGGAAGGACATTTTCAGCTTGGTGAAAATAATATCTGTTTTTTCATACTCCAACTTTATTAAGAACACGTGCAATGCAGTACCTGAACTAAACACTATGATATAAACACCAAAGACAGTTGTAGTTCAGAAATATAAGAATATACACAATATTAAGACTATACATAGGAAGAATCTATAATAAACTAAAACAAAAACAAAAACATAAAAAAACTATGGTAATATCATGGGTATCCTGTTATATGGGCAACTGAAAGTGAGCGACTCAAATATGAGCCACTTACTTTCAGCACTTGTCACGTGGGTCATCTGCAAGTGGGTAGTGACGATTATGTGGGCTACCCTCCAAGGGTAGAGAGATACAGCAGCAGGACAGGAAGGACAGGAGGGTGACAGGTAGAGAGGTAGGGAATCTAAGGGGTAATGTGGTGGGAGGTTGATGAGCTGCTGGCTTGCATACTGGAAAGGGTGGCTGGCTATAGTGATGAGGTGCAGGGTTCGGGGCTAGGAGGGCTACAGATTTTTCAGTTTTTTTCAGCAGTTTGTTTTTGCTGATCCCAGTTTTCACCCCATCTGCAACTGGTGGTGGGCTAAGTGGTCAAATTCGCTTTGCTAAGTGATTCACAGAGTAACGCAGAACCTGTAAAGTATTCCATAATGCTAAGCAGAATACTTTGCATCATGATGAGGAATGTGAAGTCCATTGAAACCAATGACTTTGCATTATTCTGCCTTCCCAAACCACTTCTCCACCAATTTTAAGGCGAAGTACCTTGAAATCAAGGTACTGCACCCCTACACCTTGTCATTGAGCTCCAAGGTGACTTTTGCAGTGTTTCATGGGATTGCAGGTCACATGGACTCTAGATTGTTCTGCACAGCCTCAGTTCTGTGTAGTGTGTGTGTGTAGTGGAAGAGGAGACAGTTCCTCTCAGAGCTCTGTGATTCAAATCCACTAAAGGCTGTTCAAAAGCCTTTTGATCCATATTTTTTTTGCTCAAAATTTAGTACATCGATTGTAGGAAACCCTCCTGTGCACATATCATTGAGTGTTGATTGTTTGTGTGTGGACTTTGAATGTTAATTTAGAACAGTCAGTCTGTGTACTGTGAAGTGCGCTATGGGGAGGGAGTATCTGTGGTGTAGGTAGATTAACTGGGAGAAAAAGGCAGTCTTTCTGTTTTGGTTATATTTTTCTTGTATAACTGTGTTAATGTACACACAGTAATATTTTCAGTAATTCTTGACATTTTTCTGATTTTTGTGGTGCAGCAGCGTATAATTTCAGTTTGTTTCAAACATTTGGTTATATTGCTAAAGGTTTTCAATTTGCTACTCATTACTTGTGGTGTGTGTGTGAGTGTGTGCAATGTGTGCCATTAAATCAGACACTTTTTATTGTGCCACAGAGTAATTGCAGTAGTGTGAACCTGCTATCCACCTGCTATCCACACACCTGCATGAATTTCTTTATACTGCTTTGTGTGGTATCTTTATTGGGAGAGGAGTGTTACTGCTATGCACTACCCCCAACCAGCAAAAGGTATTCTATTCCAGGTTTGGATTTGTGAGTACTGGTTAGGTATTGTGCCTTTCGCCTGCATCTCTTAAGTGCAGTGCAATCTTAATCTGACTGTGTGTTTGCAGTACACCATTAATTCTAGGAGACTTTGCATTTCTTTTAATGCTTTCATTTCACTTTGTCAGCTCTGGGAAATTTCTGGACACAAGACAGTAGCATTTTGGGAGGCACATTAATTCTGGTGACTGTGTGTGACCACTGCATGCATGACTGAGTGCGCCATTAATTCTGGGAGACGTCCACATTCCTTGTTACGCTCTTATTTCACTTCATCAGCACTGGGAATCTTCTGGACACAAGACAGTAGCATTTTGGGGATGCACATTAATTCTGGTGACTGTGTGATGACCACTGCATGCATGACTGAGTGTGCCATTAATTCTAGGAGACTTCGCATTTCTTGTTGTACTCTCATTTCACTTCGTCAGCACTGGGGAGTTTTCTGGACACAAGACAGTAGCATTTTGGGGATGCACATTACTTTGGTGACTGTGTGATGACCACTGCATGCATGACTGAGTGTGCCATTAATTCTAGGAGACTTAGTATTTTGTTGTACTCTCATTTCACTCGTCAGCACTGGGGAGTTTTCTGGACACAAGACAGTAGCATTTTGGGATGCACATTACTTGGTGACTGTGTTTGATGACCAATGCATGCATGACTGAGTGCACCATTAATTCTGGGAGGTTTGCATTTCTTGTTACAATCTCATTTCACTTCGTCAGCACTGTTGAGTTTTCTGCACACAAGACAGTAGCATTTTGGGGATGCACATTACTTCTGGTGACTGTGTGTCTGAGGGGCTGCCAATATTGTTGTCCACTTCACAGCAATTCACTTTAAGGCAGAGTGACAATGCAAAGTAATACTACAAGGTGAAGTGAGGCCTTTATTGGGCAGTTTGCATATGGAGTGAGTATTCAGTGCCCACTTCATGGCACTTCACCAGGAAAATTTAAATTTGCTGGATCTCTATCCTCAACATGTACCCCCTTGGAGTTAGTAATCCTTATTTGGTGGGGTGCGGTGGGCCGCCCACAGAACAACCTTTTGTTGTCACTGTTTCATTGCTGTGAGTGTACATCACCTTTTTTCCAGCGATGTACACTCACTGTTAGAGCTGTGTGAATAACAATATACTATTTCCTGAATACCATGAATAACGAGTTATTCATTATTCAGAATCTGAATAATGAATAGCTCACTGTTCATCTGTATTCGGAATAATATACCCCTTCCCCACCCTCTGATAGCACCAAAACTCCCACCCAAGTTCCCCAACCACTATTACAATATTTAAAAAAAAAAAGTCAGCAACTCTTTTGGGGGTGGCTGCCACAACCCACCTGCCTCCATGGCTGGCCACCAGTTTCATAACTAAATTAAGAAGTTAACAATTCCTCCTGGTGGTCCTCTCCACACACACCCACTAGCAAGCAGCATCTCCCACCTCCCACACCCTGCCTGCACCTAAACAAGATATATAAATGTAAGAAAAAGGAGGGGGCGGGCTTGCTGTGCTGAAGATGGCTGCTTGATTCTTACATAGATACATAGATACATAGACAGTGTCGGCAGATAAGGGCCTATGGCCCACCCAGGTCTGCCCATTTGAGCTTGTAAGTTCAGTTTATGTTTTCCTAGAAGTCTGTTGCCCCTTACCCTGACCTCCAGAATTCCTTTATGTCTATCCCATGCATTCTTAAATCCCTGTGATTGTTTCAGCCCCACCACTTCTTCTGGCAGGGTGTTCCACTTGTCCACCACTCGTTCTGTGAAGAAATTCTTCCTCATGTTTCCTCTGAATCATCGTCCCTCCAACTTCATCCTGCCCTCTAGTCCTGGAACATTTTTTCACTTAAAAATAGTGTATTCCTGCACCCTGTTCCTCCCTTCTTCATCTCCTGGATTCACCAAATATCATCATCCATCCTACAGATCCCAGACTTTCTACCTTCACCAACATCTGAGATCTTACTATATGTACATCGTAGAACAGCTCTGGTACAGTATTTTTATTGCCTCATAATTACTGAACGAGTTATCTACAGCTTTTCAATTTCTCTATTAAGGACTACAATAATGGCGGACCAATCTCCACATAACAGTTCTCTTAATAGAATGGAGGCAATGTTCAGCAACTAATAAGTGAAATCAATGTATTAAAATTGCATCTCAACAAAATATCAATAATATGCAGGCACTTGATCAAAAATCAGCGCTACTGATGTTAAAGCATCTCAAAATGAAGATTCCATTAACACATTACAGGCTACCATCAGGGAGCAGGACAGAGTTATTAGGAACCTTCAGGACAAAATAGATGATATTGAAAATAGAAACAGAGCGTAACAACCTTAGATTTCTCGGATTTCCTGAAGGTGTTGAATTAGGAGATACCAGTGCTCTTCTAACTCATGTACTTCCTTCTTTGCTTAAATTACCAGCCGGCCAAGACCTAACCATCGAGAGATCTCACCCGACCTTAAATCTGAGGCTGGACCCGACCAGAAACCCAGGCCCATCGTTGCAGATTTCTAAACCACGCACATACTGAACTGATTTTTCAAAAAGGGAGGCAATTAGGTGCACTTACTTGGCAAGAAAACAGAATCCTAATTTTCAGAGACTATTCTAAAGAATTATCTAACAAATGAAAGCTTACAACCCCATTAAAATGATCCTTCATCAGTGTGGAATTAAGTTTGCACTGCGTTACCCTGCAACAATGCTGCCTTTTTTGAATGATTCTACCAGAGATTTCAGTACCCCAGAATCTCTGAATTTCTGAATTGGACACAGCCAGCGCACTTACATTGCCTTGTGATGCTAATGCAGCTCGTTCCTGCTCCAGCACAAGCACTTCGCAATTACAATGTCTTGCCCTTCCTGCTGAAACTGTCCTTCAGGTCCCTGAGAAATCTGCAGCCATCATATCTGCCACTGTAGCTCCTGCCAGAAGCTCCGTGACGCATACAAGAAAAAGCATCTGTCTCTTTCTCTAAATAATAATACCTGCTGTTTAAATAATATTTCCACCTCTCCAGCTTCCCATGTGGAACGTCACATCAGTTTTTCTACTCCTCTACCTTGTCTAACAAATTCTCCCCACTCCAGAAGATCTGCTCCAAGAAGATCACTCATCTATGGAGGATCTGAAACAGACTGTATCTGATACATTTACTCAAGACCAAGAAGCTCTCAACGGGTAATGATTCTCCCAATTCTTCCTGGGCTGATCTTGTGTCCAGCTCTCCCTTTAAATCATCTGAACCACCAAAAAGAAAAGGAGAAGAAAATCGAAGAGCAAGGCTACCTGAGGCTTTTCCCAGAAAAAAAATTGTAATAAATACTTTGGCCCATAACTAGATGTGGTATAGCAGTTTCTCACCAGAATCCCTCCTCTTCACACCACCTCATTCGATTCCTTCAGTACATTTACTGCAAAGCGCAGTCTCTATCGCACCCAACAGGTTTGGAGCACTTAATGCAGTAAATCGCTATCGCTGCTGAGAAGCCTGTATCTGTCTGTGGGAGGTGAGCCAATTGACACTGGAGGTATTTAATCCATGTGGGAGTTACTCTCAATGCACTCAATGGAAAAAATAAGAGAAGGAATAAATATTACAATGTTTGTAAGATCTCTTCTAATTAATCCTTGTGTGGTGCCAGACATTAGTATATATAATTGCTATTTACATTCTAATTTTTCATAAGCTTTAAGCGTCACCATGTGGTCAGGCGCATACATACATATATAGAGTTCTGTATTTCATAGCAGTGTGCCCTTAACCCCTACTATTATAGCATTTTTCCACATAAATCTATCATTTGGAATGTGGAGGATGATTAGAGAAATACTCTAAAATCATTTACTTATTTAATATTTATTTTGCATCACTTCTGGTATGTAGTGCATCAGGTGCATTCCCATTATATCTCACAGATTTTGCACCAAAGTATGCTTCCAATTGTATTTCTATACATTGAGTTTTTCTGCCTTTTCACATTATTCTTCAACCCATTTTCTTCCAAATCATTGGAACTTATAAAATGATTCCACAATACACTGATGCACTATGAACCTATAGTATATGCTGCATTCCCTAACCTAGCTTATGTGGATTAATACACATTGGGCATCCTTTATCTGGCTCACACTGTTCCAGCATTATCTGTCATCATGTTGGTATGCTTTATTTAATATTGGACTTATTGTCAGGTCCAAGCTAATTCATTATGTTTGGAATTTTAACACTATTACATAATTATCCTTTTTATTTGGTAGAATGATGTTTTGGTTTTTCCAGGGTAATGCTTTAATTACCTCAGCACAAATCTCAATTACACTTCTTAATATACTGTTATATAAAGTTTAGTATCTTAAGATTATAGGGTAAACCGTATCTTGAGATTCACTAATTACTCTACATGCCTAGTAGTGTACAGTGAGAGTCCAGGTATATTTACCGACTCTTATTGCTCTGCATTTCATAAAAGTTTCAAATTAATATTCTTGTTACTGAGTTTATACTAACGTTTGTTGGTTCTAATGTTTAATTACTTGATATTCCTATCTCTATACTCTCCTCATGCAGACAACATGAATACAAATACTCAATCATCTCGAACCCATACAAGTTAAGGGCCCTGCATATATTTGTTTATTATATATATTTACCTTTTGAATCTGTGACATCCTCCAAATTAATGGTATTGAGTCCCTCATTCCTATTTGTAACTAATTACCTTATATCCTAGTACCATGAGTGATCTAATCTTACATTCATGGAATGTCAAGGGACTCAACTCGCCTTGTAAACATAAGCAAGTACTTACCTATCTTAAAAAGCATAAACACATATTGCTTTCTTACAAGAAACTAAACTTTTATCAGAGGATGTCGACAGACTTAAAAGGGACTAGGTCGGTCAAGTATATGCGCTATCTTCTCCATCCAAAAACATGGGTTGCTATCTTAATACATAAATCTCTTAATTGGCCCCCATAAAATCATTAGAAACCCGGATGGTAGGTGGATTATAACCCTCTTAAACACCACAGCAGGTCCGCTTATGTTTGTGAATGTATATGCACCCAACTTTGATTCACCCATTTTCTTCCATAATCTATCCCAACAAATTATGATTAATAATAAAATAATTCACCTATTCTTATTGTTGGTGACTTTAACTTAGCACTACAAGCATATTTAGACAGTAGTAACTCATCACATGATGCCCACCCTCGTAGTATTAATGCTCTATCAATGCTTATGAAGGATTTAGGTCTCTCTGACATTTGGAGACTACATCATCCCAGACAATGCGATTACACCTTTCATTCCTCTTTACATAAATCATATAGTAGGATTGATTATTGGTTCTCTCTCCCTCATTACTGAAAAAATATTGATACATCGATTCTCCTATTGTTATATCTGATCATTCCCTATCAGTTTGCATTTACTCTGGGGTCCACCTTCTTCTAAATCCCCATCTTGGCGTTTAGACCCACTTTTACTCAGAGACCCGAATTCACTCCTTGGATTAAAACCCAGATTCAAGATTTTCTTTCTATTAACGATACTCCAGATATGTCTCAAGGTACTATCTGGGAAGCATTAAAAGCCACTATTAGAGGTAAAATTATTAGTTATGGAGCGCATAGAAAGAAATTAAGAGAACAACAATTAGCTAATTTAGAAAAACTCTAAAGAAAAAGAAACCCAATACTATAAATGAAATAAACCCAATCATAATTCCAGCTTCATCTGGAAATTCTACAATTAAGAATTAAAATTAACGAGTTGATATCCAGGAAAGCTGAACTTGCCCTTTTAGGATTAAACACAGTTATTGGGAACAAGGAGATAAATGTGGAAAGCTAGTCTCTTACCAGCTAAAAACTCAACAGATGCAGAGACATATAGCAGGTCTAAAAGATCCATCAGGTCAGACACACACAGACAACCTTTTCAATCAATCGATATGCAATCCTTTTACCATCAACTGTACTGCAACCTAATACTACAAATCCCAACCTAATACAACATTTTCTGGAAAATTGAATCTACCCCACCTATCCCCTCAGGACAAAGCTATGCTTGATAAACCAATCACTTTACAGGAAATTCAAACTGCTTTATCATCATCATTAAAAACGGTAAAGCACCTGGCAGTGATGGGTTCCTACTGATTTTTATAAAACTCTATCTGACACTCTTTGTCCTGTATTAGTCAATGTATTCCAAGAAGGAACCTTAATAAAGAAACTCCCATGCACAATGGTCAAGCCATTATAACAGACTTACCAAAAAGACAAAGACCCTTTTCTTCCTTCAGACTATAGACCGATCTCACTTCTTAATACTGATGGAAAAATCTTTTCCAAATTATTAACTCTCCGCTTAGAATCTTTAATGACTAAACTCATCCCTACTTCTCAATCAGGATTTATCAAAATAGAAACAGTTCCGATCATCTTCGCCATTACTCAATTTAATTCACAAAGCAAAACTATTAAACTCCTGCAGCTGCAATAGCCATTGACTTTGAGAAAGCATTTGACTCTCTCAATTGGGAATATCTATATCAGGTGCTATCTCATTTTGCTTTACAAATAATTTTTGTGCTTGGATTCAATTTTTGTATACTCCTTCAGCTCGAGTTCTCACAAACTCTATTTTGTCCCCTCCTTTTACTTAGCAAAAGGCACCAGACAAGGATGCCGCTTATCACCTTCATTGTTTATACTTGCTATGGAACCTCTTTCTGTGTCCCTATGTCAATCCGGTACAATTAAAGGCATTACTATTGGTAACTCTCACTATACTTTACTCTCATATGCAGATGATCTCCTTATTTTACTTGAAAACCTCGAAGTTCTGGGCAACCTTTAGTTAAACTACTGAATGACTTCACCTCCCACTCGGACTAGCTCTAAACCTTAACAAATCTGAACGCTACCATTGAATAACCTTTGTAGTCCCTCATAAACAACTCATTATGCTTTTGTTGGGCCCCCAAGGTATATCTTATCTTGGCATTCGGATCACCCCGACATTGAATAAATTATGGGATGCTAATCTTTCCCTCTGTTAACCAGTATCCAAACAACACTTGATAGATGGAAGCTAATTAAACTTTCTTTAATGGTAAAATTCCGCCATTAAATGTCTATAACTCTAAAATATTATACCTATTTTCCAATATCCCTTTGATACTTCCTCTAGTTTTCTTACCAAAATAGACAAAATTATTGGCAGCTTCATTTGGGAAGGCAAAATACCTAGATTTAGTCATAATAAACTTAGATCCCATTGGTCAAAAGGTGGCTTTGGCCTTCCATGGTTCCAAGCCTACTTATGGGCTTTCTGTACATCTCAAACAATTAAATGGTTTAACAAACCCAACATCCAGTCTCCTTTATGGGTCAATATGGAAACATCCTTATGTCCTGGTAATGTGGTGACTTTTCCTTTATAACACCCTTACCTCTTCTTTAAAGTCTCACCCTACCATAGCTACTTTATATTCTATTGGAAAATCATTCACAGGCATATTAAATCTAACCCCAAACCCTTAGCTTACACCCCATCTGGGGTAACCACCATATATCTCTTGATAATCACCCCATTTTTGTTGTACCTGGAAAATAAGGTATTCTCTTTTGCAGGATATACTTGAACCCAAGTCATTAAAGTTAAAATCTTACACCGACCTACGAGGCATATGGAATCTTCCCCATCAGGATTTTTGGAAATATCTACAGCTTCAGTATCGCATGCAGCTCTTACCTCACACCTTCTCTATTAATTCTCTGTATGATAAGCACATCTCTAAATGGATAAAACAACATCCAATTTAAATAGCACTGTTTACAAATATATTTGTGATATCCTTCCTGACTACTCTGTCAATGCTAAAAATAGATGAAGTACTTTGCTACAATATAATATCACCAATGCACAATAGTCCAGATGTTGGCTCTCCTGTCACAAATCTTTTAATGATAAACGCAGTTCCCTCATTCAAACCAAGATCCTTCATTTGTGGTACAGAACTCCTGTTGTATTACAAAAAATGGGGTTATTGAACAATAACAATTGCTGGCGCTGCAATTCCCCAATGGAGATTTATTGCATATCTTATGGCACTGTCCCCTCATACAAAAGATTTGGCACTGTACTCACAGATTTGCAATGAAAGTGGTAGGTCAACCGTTTACACTGGACCCTAAACATTGCATTCTTGGTATTTTTAATCACGTTCTTATAAAATTTCATATTCGCAGAGCAGATGGTTAAATATACTCTTCCTTCAAGTTAAACGACAATTCTCATGCATTGGAGATCCAACATAATCCCTACTCTTCCGGTATCATTAACCAACTATTGCAATATGCTCTCTGGACCATGATGACATATATCTTGTCTGACCAACTCATGTAATATAACAATTGTTGGCAGGGCTTTTTAATTTTTGGAATCAACTAAATCTTCCAACACCAATGTATGGGCTTAATATATATGGATTTTCCCTTTTACTGATACATCATTGTAGTCTCGCTTTTTCCCCTTTTTTATAGTTTCCTCTCTCTCTTCTTAACTTTCTTATATATCTTTTCTTTCCTATACTCTGTTCTCAATCGTTTTATTACTCCACAATCCTTTTATGAATGTACTTTTTTCCCTTTTGCAGCATCATATATATTTATGTAACATTTTAATATAAACCGTATCTAATCATAGTATCTGCTTTAAGTTCACTACAAATTTCAAGTATATGCTAATTTCATGACCTGTATTGTTTACTATATTTTAAACCAAAAGCTCCTTGTATTATTGTAGCAATGTTCTTATTATATGCTGCCTCAATTTCTTAAAAAATCCTCACATTGTACTGTACTGTAAGAGGTTTGTCTGTATATCTTATGAAAAATTAATAAAAAGTTTAACTATAAAAATAAATGTAAGATAGAGTAGCCAGCACAGCCTGCCCTTCTCCACAGGGGCTGGCTGCCTTCTTGTGAATGGAAACTGCACCTACTTGCGCTTATATAAGAATGAGCTGATCATGTGATCAGCTCATTCTCTTTATAAGTGCAAGCAGGTGTGGTTTCATTCACAAGAAGGCAGCTAGTATGGAGGGAGGTGGCTGTGCCAGCTGCCTTTTTCTTACATTTATATATCTTGTTTAGGTGCAGGCAGGGTGCAGGGTAGGTGGGGGCTGCTGCTGGCTACTGGGAGAGGGGTGGAGGAGGACCAAGAGAAGGACTGTTAATTTTAATTTAGTAATGAAAACTGACTGCCAGCCATGGAGGCAGGTGGGGTTGTGCTGGTGCCCCAAAATAATTTCCTGCCTTTTTTTAAATATTGTAATAGTGGTTGGGGAACTTGGGGTGGTGGGTGCTATCTCAGGGTGGGGGAAAGGAGTTATATTTCTTTTGCTGAATATGAATATTAGGCTGAATATTGTGTTGTGTTGGCTCTAAATACTGAATATTCGGTCAATATTTGAGAAAGTTATTCTCACAGCCCTGCTTGCTGTAACGGCAAACACTATTTCACGATCACCATTATGACATAGAACCAATGTTGAGCAAGTCTAAGTGAGAATCAAGAATGGATCAACCAAAGTCAATGCCTTAAAGTTATAGTTGAAAGCTTCAGAGAAGAAATAAAACCAGAGTATTTTTATTGGGGGTGAAAACCCTCATACAAAGTCCACTGGCTCCATCTATGCTGAAAGAGGGTGAGTTTCTGCTGGAGCGAAAATGTAATTTTCTCCATTGTATGTATAGAATTAACAACACTGATCCAATCTGAAACAGTTGATATGGCCAGTGAGCGCCATTTTTAGTGATGGCTTTAAATGCAGCTGCTGATAGAATACTCCAAAGATACCTAGAATCTTTACCTTTTATCTCTGGTGACTAAAAGCCCAATATTATAGATTCTGGACCTGGCTGTGAGAACAGGCCAAAATATTCTTCATATGATCTCTAATTTTGAACCAGAAAGGGAGTAGAGCATCACAGAACCAGAAAATATGAGTCTATGTAGCGGGCTGAACACGAAGCCTCTCCAGCAAACAGAAAGGACCAATGGAGACCATTTAAATACAACTGCTGGGACCCAAAAATCTAATTCATAGCTTCCAGAGAAATTCCTCCAGCTAGAGAGAAAGAGATCTGTGAGGTATTGAACCACATCTGCAACCAATGATGTTCATCAATTGAATAACAAGTTCTTGTTTCCATTTACGACAAATTTTAGTTGTAGTTTGGAAAATCTGCAACATAGTTGAAATATAATAGAGAGACAGCCTTGTCACCTGATTGCGTCCCCATAAAGATTCAAATCGTAAACCTGGCAGGTCCTCCTCCCCTGCCTAGCAGAGGTCCTTAGGAGGACATTTATATAATCTTGAAGCTGGTAATATTGGAATCTGTGCCTTTCCAACCAACCAAACTTAATTTGGGCTTTCTCAAAGAGATCACATTATTCCTAGATAATAGCTGCCAAGGTGCGGATATACCTTTTCTTGACATTTGACAGAGCCATGAAGTGGTTTGAGCTAGAGAAAATCAGGATCGATAATCCAGCTTCTATATTTCACAAATGGATCCTAATGAGGCCTCAGTTAAGACCTCTCTATGATCCTTCTAGCATTACCTCTACACCTGAGAAAGGTGATCATCTATCCCAGTTTGGGGGTCTGATAGGAGAAAACATTGTGGAAGAAGTGACAGAAAAGGGAATGAGATAAATCTATTGATTTCGAGTGGGAATATTATTCTGTGTGTTTTAATAGTATAGTGACACGCAACTGGCTGCTGTCCACTATCCAACCAACCAAGGAACCGACAGACCTCCCAATTACTTCAGCAAAATATGATCTAACAAGAGATCCTAGGCCTCTTAGCTTGCCAAACATATTTCATCAAGGGCCTTTGCCAAGCTTCAAACCCTTTCATTACAACTGGACAAGGCACACATTGAAATAAAAATGAAGAGTTGTGGTATGTTAATTTTTAAAACCTGAATGTGAGAATAAAGGGAAAGGGTAACAGGGACCAGCATTGAATATCTGATTTTAATTGGCTGAGAAGCAGGGGTAATTTAATTGAAACAACTGAGAAACCTGTGCTGAAATTTGAATTCCCAAATACCATAAAGACGGAAGGTCCCACTTCACAGAATAAGTTGTCCTAATATGAGAGGAACTATATAATTGAAGTTTAATACTTCAGTTGTAATGTTATTAAGTGTAATTCCAGACAAAATCAAGAATGTAGAAATATTAGAGAATACCGCTTGGTAACGATGTATCAGGATCTGTTATATGTAATAACACATCATCAGCATATAGCATCAACTTGTGATGCACACCCCAAGAATAACACTTGTAATGTTGGGATTTTCTTTATTACCTTGGGCCAATGGTTCAATGTAAAGGCTAAGCAAAATAGGGGATAAAGGACATCCTTGGCGTGTTCCCTGCCCAATTCAAAAAAAGAGGAAATATGGAAATTTACTCTGATATATCCAATAGGTTTGTGGTATAATTTAAATAAAAATTAAGAAAATCTTCCAAACCCAAACCTGGACAGAGATGCTCATAAAAAGGGCCAAGAGACCTTATCAAAGGTCTTCTCAGAGTCAAGACTGAGGAGAAGCGAGGTTGATGAGACCGTAGTAAGTGATTCATAATATGGACAGTTCTCCTCAAGTTATCTTGAGCCTGTCGTCTGGGCATGAAACCCATTTGATTCAAATGAATCAATCTCAGTACTATCAGTTGTAGCCTTCTAGCTATTATAGAAGTTAAAATCTTATAATCTGTATTTAAAATAGATATTGGCCAATATGAGGCATAATTTGTGAGCATCTCTACCAGGCTTGGGTATAACTGAGATTATTGCTTGGGACCACAATGCAGGTGTAGGAGCATCGCATGTGAAAGTGTTCTGGTAGACTTTGACAACAAAGGGGAACCAAATCTTTAAAGTGTTTATAAATTCCACGGTAGCCCATTTGTCCATGTGCATTTATCTGATTTAAGCGGACAATTTGTGTCAAGATTTCAGTTGTTGTTGGGGGTCAACAGCAATTTACAATCAAGGGGACAAGAGACAGGAGAGATAATGAGTTTAAATACTGTGATAATTGAGATGGATCAGGGAGGGACCGGGTGTAAAGTTCTATATAGTACTGTTTAAAGGCCTCTGTAATATCTAGGGTCAAATGTAGTCGGTTTCGGTGATGGGATGTTTAATGGACAATATATTAGCCTTCGCCTTCTGAATCTGTAAGCGAGCCACCAAAAGCCTAGTGGACCTAGGGATCCCTCTTAAAATTTTCACTTTAAAAGAGAAGTTTTTGCTCAGCAGAGTAGTCTAAAATGTTATTAAGCTCTTTTTAAATGTTGACAAAGTACTGTCTCTCTGTTTATCAAACATTATCTGCTGCTGAGCCTCCAACTGAGATATTTGATGTGTTAGGTCCTCCTTTTAGCATTCCATTGCCATTTCTTATATGCTGAAAGAGAAATAAATTTCCCATAGAATCCTTTGTTGTATCCCATAATAGAGCAGAAGAAGTATTAGGGACCTATTATCCCAAAGGGCCTGACTGTAAGTTTCCCAAATAACTCATTGGACCTCTTGATCCTGCAACAAAGATAGATTCAACCTCCAGAAAATATTTAATTTAAAACCAGCTAATTTAATACTCAGAAATAAGGCGGCATGGCCAAGTAGGACCATATCTCCTGCCCAGCACCGATGAAGAAAATTTAAGGTCTCAGTAGGAAGAAACAAATAATCAATCTTCGAATACACTTTATGTGTTGGGGAATAAAAAGTATAACATTTTTATTCCAATTAAAATAAAGCCAGACATCCCATAGCTTAGTTCCCCAGCAATTTGATAACCTTAGAGGCAGTTCTTTGTTGCCAGCGCAAAACAGTAGACATGGAGTCCAACTGTGGATTAAGTAGGAGGTTAAAATCCCACCACAAATCACTTCCCATCAGCCCAATTTTGAAGTGAGAGCAAAATAGTTTTGTAAACCTGATAGTCAGACCCTGGTGGAACATAAATAGATGCTAGGGTAAGACGTTGACCATGACTGCAGCCTTTCATGAAAACATATCTACCGTCTTTATCAAAACCATGTCCAAAAGCTCAAAAGAAACTCTAGATGGAATTAAATATCCACTCCTCTCCTACACTCTTTCTTATATGAAGCAAAGGCAGTGGTCTGAACCCTAAATGACCTAGTTTATCATGTTTCTGGTAAGAAAGATGCATCTCCTGTAAAAATGAAATCAGCACCTGTTCTTCTTAGGAAACTTAATATTTTACTACATTTAACTGGGTTCATCAAACCATTAACATTATAGGGACAAACTGTTTTAAAATTATCCATTTGGCATTAAAAGAAAAGAAACATTATCAATATCTTGAACCAGAGTAACAACTTGGACCATGCTCGAAAAATGAAAAACCTTATAACTGGTTCACAAATAAAAGTAAAAGACCTGCATATATAAAAAAATAACAATAAGATTACTATGTACAGTAGGTAGCTATCTAGTAAATACTTCCAAGGTGGGGGCCTGCTACCAGTAGTTGAGCCCTAAACCTCTCCTGCTAAGATATCAACAACTATAAGCAGAGAAGGGGTGAGAGAGCTGTAAAGCCTCAAAGGAAGGGGCTCTCCATGAGGCACCCCAGTAGGGCAACTCACTGATGGAGAAGTAAGGGGCAAGGGATCGAATGTCCGAGTGCTGCAGTGAGCCAAGTAGAGTGATGAAACTATAATGAACAGAAACAGGAATGACACTGAAAAAAAAGCAAAGGATAACTAACTATACAGACAGAGATGAGGTAATTTAAACTTATAAATATGAAAAATGATGAAGTAATTCAGGAAGAGAGGTAGTTCTTTCTATTAAAATACACTAAAAGAATATAACTTAAGCAGGGCTGCCAAATCCCTAAATTGGGATTCTCATAACCTGTGCCCAAGGGCAAATTTTTAAGTACCACTAGACCAGTCAGGGCTGGTCTATGGGTACTTTGAAATATGCCCTCTGGCAGAGTTCAGCAACTGCTGTAATGCACGGTGGTCCCTTCCCCAGCCCAGATCCTCTGATATGTAATAATTAACTTTCCTGGTGGTCTAGAGGAACCCCTCCCCAATCCATGATGTCACCAATACATATTTTTTAAAATTCCTGGTGGTCAAGCGGACTGTCTCCCTGATCCCCAATGTCCCCAATAAATAGTTGATTTTATAATTCCCTGTGATCTAGTGGACCTCCCAGTCACCAATTTTTCTGTATATTTCAATAATAAAAAAACATGCCAGCAGGCAGTGTCCCACCACACCCTGCTCCCCCATCCCAAAACTGAGCTGGCTACTGGCACAGCCACCACTTACCACCACAACCAGTTGCTGACTGAGCTCAGTGAGTGCTGTACTGCATTCAGTATGCACTCATTGATTGACTGCTCACTGTCAATGAATGAGTGTGTACCAAATACAGTACAGCTCTCATTGAGACCTCTGTCAGCAGCTGACTGTGGTGATGAATGGAGACCTGTGCCAGTCACCTGGTTGGTTTCCAGGATGAGGGGGGGTTGTGGGACGCTGGCTGTTGGATGGGCTGGGGTCCACTAGACCACCAGGAAAGATTTTTTATTATTGAAATATATGGGATTAATCCATGATTGGGGAGGTGAGTCCACTAGACCACCAGGGAATTATAAAATCAATTATTTATTGGGGACATCGGGGATCAGGAAGGGCAGTTAACTACAGCCCCAGGGATGTTTCACTTATAATATTGGGGATCAAGGCTTGGGGCATCTGCTAGACCACCGGGAGGCCTTCCTTATAATAATGGGGACCAGGGCTTGAGGGGGTCTGCTATAACACTAGGGAGGTTTTACTTATAATAACTGGGATTGGGGCTAGGGTGGCTGCTAGATCACCAGGGAATTTTATATTTAATAACAGGGATAAGGGATTGGGGGTTGATGTTAGCCACTAGGGATGGGCTAGAACTGTACACAGCCACACCACAGCTTGCAGCACACCCTCCAGATCTGCCACCTGTTTGAATACAACCAAGGTTGCCGCAAACCAAAGGACTTTGCCACTGACCCTGCCCACCAGGCATTGATGTAAGCTAACTTTTGCTGCAGCATGCATTAATCTAAGGACCCTTAAGAACTGAGCCCTCGGTTTAAGAAGCTATTTCTGGCCCTCTGAAATTCCAAGAAATAGAAACATACTGTATACAAGCTTTGGATCCAAATTAGGTACTCACTCAGTAAATTAACTATCCGCTACATACGGACTTGCAAACTTGCTAGCAGATAAAGGCCTTTCGTCCATTGAGTCTACTTGATTGTGCAGCTAACAGCCCTTATATTACAGTCACCACTTCCTCCCTCCCACCTCCAGTGACCCTCCCTTACTGTGTCCCATTCCCTTTTAAAGCAGATCACTGTATTACAGGATACCACATGAAACTACGAGCTAAAGTACTTCATATGGAAAACACAGCATTACTTCAGCAGACTGCCAGTGAATTACAAACACCCTGCATGGGTTCCTCATGCTTGATGTTCCACAAATGAAGGCGGTGTTAATAATAAAGGTTGAACTTGTTACAAAGATAGTATCAGAAATCAATTTCAAACAGGCTATTAGCTTGCCAGTGTATTTCTCAAGGAACACGAAAATGAAAGGAAAACTCTCTACACATGTAGGAAAGAATGGCCTCAGTTTTAACAAGTCTAGAACAGAGGACATAGGTAACAATGACACACAATTATTTGCTGCACATGCTGAAATGTTAAAGAGACAACCAGTCAATAAGAATGCCATATTGAGAGGAAAGTATCCACAATAAATTTCTGTTATACCATGGAAGGAAAATTACCACCAGATGGCATTAAGTCACACTAGACTAAGGGTACAGCAGCATCAATGGAGACTAAAAGGAATTTGCCATTGGAAGACCTTTGTAACACTGCTGTATTGCACAGTCTCCTTATTCACACCTCACTATTACCTGGACACATGTACAAGAGAAAATGCTAGATTTCATTTGTTATGTGCTTCAGAAACTATTCCCAAAGATCTTAAATGTCTCCAAAGGGTACTGCTTCGATTTGAAAAGTTTGACTGGCTGTTCTATTTCTTAGAAGGAAAATTATTCACCATAGTAACAGATTTTCTTCTAATGAATTGGAACAGCCAGCCAAACTACTTTTTCTTCCTCCCTTTAAGAATGTGATAATTAGGTTAATCAGATTCCATTGAGTGTTTTACAAAGAACAAGCATTTGTCAATGCCAAACGTCTCACTTGCAGATATTTGCAATGATGTTTGGCATTTATACAGGCCCCCCATAGTTGTATCCATGTCCCTTCAACAGCCATGTCCCAACAGAGTACCGCCTCTGCAACTCCTCTTGCATCAGATTTACATTTCAGCCTCATACATCTTAATCGCCTGTCTTAGGAACCCTAATACGCCAGTCATTGTCAAGGTTATGAGCTCTGTAGGAACTGCTAATGCACTCTGATAACACAGTCATTTTGTAGAATTTTCTCACTAAATTTTCAACATAGGCATTTTGGGACTTCTGCTCATGAACAGTGTCACTGTGATTTTCTTAATCTGTCCGAACGGTTAATTCCCACAGCGCCATTGTGTGCTGCATGTGTGGAAAACATTTAGGCCAGTGTTTGAAAAATGACAGCTGCACTGTTCATCAGAGGTGTGACAAATGCCAATGTCAAAAATCTGGAGTGCAAATATTATAAATTGTCATAGTTAGGAGGTATGGGGAACTGTGCAATGCACGCTTGTAACACTGTCACGCTTTGGAATTTTTTCACCAAATTTTCTCTTAGTCTTTTTGTGACCTCCACTCATGAAAAGTGTTACTGTGGTTTTCTATAATCTGCTCTGCACATTGATTTCCCACATCAACCGCACCATTGTGTGCCAGATGCACGAAAACACTATTTGGCTAGGATGTAAAAAATGACAGCTGCACTGTTCATAAGGAGGTCTGAAAGATGGCAATGCTGAAAAATCTGAATTAAAATTTTACAAATTTATGGGTTACGAGTGCGTGAAACTGCACAATGCATGCTCATAACACAGCCATTTGTTTGAATTTATTCACAGATTTGCAGCATAGACTTGTTGGGACCCCACCTCATGAACAGTGACACTGTTGTTTTGGTAATCTGTCCCAAAAAGTGATTCCTGCAGTGACCACAAAATCACCTTTGGGACTGAATAACGACATGACATTGACTGAATTCATGAGATGGGGTCCCAAGAACACCATGTTGAAAATTTGGTGTCAAAATTCATGAAAATGGCCGAGATATACACATAATTTAAAAACACCCATTCATGCCATTATACAGCTTACCAGCATTTCTTAAGTTCACGGTCAGCTTTGAAGAGTGCAGACATGTTCCCAGTCTACCAAAGATCATCTTGCCCAGCTCCAGAGGTAGTATGGGGTGAGGGGGTGTGGGAAGGTGGGGTGCACAGAGGGTGGGTGTGGGTTGGAGGAGGGGCACTGGACTCAATGGGGACTGTTTTCTGGTTTTGCAGGTACAGAACGGCAAAAGAAAATAAGCACTTGTCAATGCCGAATGTTGTCTTGCTGGCATTGGTATTGGTAGTGCAGGAGGTAGAGGGATGCACAATAGGACTGGCAGTGAAGAATGGAACGGATGACAACCCCACCCCACCCCATCCTGCAGAGACTGACAGGCATGGAGGTGTGCCTTTAGATTGTCAAATACAAAGCTCATGCCATTTCACCTCACCCTACCCTGCAGACTCCAACAAGTGTTGTGTTGTGCCTGGGGATCATGGGGCCTTACGCCACCCCATTCCATAAGGAAGTATATTGAGATGGGTGCAGTATAGGAGAATGGGGTGAACTTTGGGGCTGAAGAGTCCAAGGCACCCCTTGATGCCTGTCACTGTGCAGAGGGTGGGTGTTGGTTGGTGGAGGGTGGTGCCGTGGACAATGAGGGACTGTTTTCTGTTTTGCAAATACAAAGAAAATAAAACTTGAGGGGAAGATTTTCTGTTTTCAGGGCAGCTGGGTTTTTAGGGGAGACTGGATTCACTGGGATTGGGCACCCATTGGCAAAGAAAGCCTATCTGTGTTTGGGGCATGATGCTGAGGGGGATTAGGCACCCTCTCAGCAGACAAATAAAACTACTGGGACATTATGGCAATGGGGACTGAGCTCCCCATTGGCAAACAAATTGAACTGTGGAGGGGCATGCTGACAGGGGATTGGGCACCTAACTCAGCTCTCTAGGGATTGTGAGAGGCATATGGTGAGAGCTGTCACCATGTTTATTCAAATGTTTCACCTGGGGCACATAATGGAAGCGTGTGAGATCTGTTGCTGCAATGACGAGCCTCTATCTCATTACAGCAGAAGATTTCTTTCAGTTGTTGGTACACTTTTCAAGTGCTGTCAAAGACTGCTCCCCAGCTGCTTTGGGAAACTATCATCACCTTTGTAATGCCTGCACCAAGCCATCAGCTTGCAAGTCTGAGAATTTTGCATCCATACTCCAGAACAACATTAATCATCCCGTCAAGTTTTGGAAGGTTATTCATTATTTCCTCCTCCAACCCACTCCCTCCCTATTCTTAAGGTTGATAACTTGATCTCGGACCCTTCTACTATTACCTCTTACTTTAAAGAGCTAGTGTACTGCACAAAAGTAATATTAGTTTTAAAAGCAGTTAAGTATTACTTTTCATATCTGAAATACTTTTCTTTTCCTTTTGTTAGTTAGACGATTGTTTGCCTGATGTTAGTAGGTGTTATGTGCGGACAGCACTCTGCCTGGCAGCTGACTTTATCTGTCTATTCCCCCACTACATCATCAGCATTGTGGATGCAAAGCCTCTGTCATTACTGCTGCTTAGGAACAGCAAGTCAGTAACTGCCAGGTCAGTCATTTGTGGTGTCAGTGTCAGTGAGATCACAATGCTGATGATGTATTGGGGTGAATAGAGACATATGGTAGCTACCAGCAAAGAGCTGTTCCACACACAGCACACTTCTGGACCTGGTGGCAAGTAATGGAATGTGGGCTACCAGGTAGCATGACTGGGACATGACCATACCAGGATATGCAGTATCCAGGAAGGTGGGGAGGGTGATATTATATATAAGGCAGTGTATAAAGGCTATGGAAACCAGGCTGCCTAATGGTCCGTGGAGTAAAGCATTGTGCTCCAGTGCTGGTGGCTTGTGTTTGGGAGTAGACACTAGAGCAGGGCAGGTGATCTGGGGTAGCAGAGAAGTGTGGCCATGTAGCTGTGCTTTCAGCCCAGAGTGTATCACACACCAGATTCTGCAGCACTAGTAACTTGCATGCAGTACTGTAGGTATGGTCTCACCAGGGACCTGTACAGGTAAGATGACCTCCCCACTCCTGGAAGTAATCCCCTTGCTATGCAAACCTAGCATCCTGTTTGCCTTCGCTGCTGCCTTCCTGCACTGATCAGAGTGGTTAATTTCCCTCAGTCAACCAGCACTCTCAGATCTTTCTCCTTGGATTTTCTTAACAGGACACCCTCCAGCCAGTAATTGTGTCCTGGGTTCTTACCTCCTAAATGCGTAAGACTGACTCTGAATACCTACTATGTGTTGGCATGAAGCAATATGCTTGATATTTCTGCTAAACTCTACTAATGAGAGCTATCTCCAACATTTTGAATTGTATTCATTAAAATCAATGTTGTGCCATGTTGCTGTCTCTCTCTCTGTCTCTCTCTCTCTCTCTCTCTCTCTGTCTCTCTCTCTCTCTGTCTCTCTCTCTCTCTCTCTGTCTCTGTCTCTCTCTCTCCTCTCTCTCCTTTCCCTCTCTCTCTCTCTCTCTCTCTCTCTCTCTCTCTCTCTCTCTCTCTCTCTCTCTCTCTCTGTCTCTCCTCTCTCTCTCTCTCTCTCTCCCTTTCCTCTCTCTCTCTCTCTCTCTCTCTCCTTTCCTCTCTCTCTCTCTCTCTCTCTCCTCTCTCCTTTCCACTCTCTTTCTCTATCACTGTCTTTCTTGATGTATGCACCGCGTGTGTGTGTGTGTGTGTGTGTGTGTGCTTCCAGTATAGTCCTGTACCAATAGATAAATAGCAGCTTTTGTTTGGTTTGTCTAATTCCACCTGCTTCTTTCAGACAGATAAATCTTGGAGATCAAGTGTGATGGTATGGTATACACCAGTTAGAAAAGAGCTCGTGGTCATCTACACTGGTATCTTATCACAGATTGCTGAATGTCTTGTTTGTTGATTAGACCAGAACTATAGCTTGTTGTAAAAAGATGTTTGCATAGGTGAGACTTGTTAATAAGGCCATTAGAATTAAATGCAATATGGATCTACAGTATACACTGTATATGAGCCGTGTCATTTTTTTTTACTGTATGTTTTGTCTGTTCAGTTCTCTTTCTGGATAGTATCCTTATGTACATGCAAACCACTGCAAAGTTTTTTGCTGCCTGGTTATTTTTCTGTGCACTTTACTCATGTGTTAGAGAGATATGAGAGACCTCTCACTTGATCACTTGTAGCAAAGAATGAAGTGTAGAAAAGGAAAGGAAGAAAGTTAAGAATGTTTTTTATATAAATGGCTTGGACAGTTTTCTAACAAATGTCATGGCTCATGGTATATGTGGGTCCCAAAATGTGGACAAGATTTCATCTATTGAGATTAAACAGTGACGTCCATACAATTATAGTCGTAGATATACACTGCTCGTGGTGAGAGGGGGCTTAGGGGCTTTGCTGCCCAAACTAAATGATGGGATGTGGTGTAGGAGGAGGGTTGGGGTGACATGCCCTCGATCTGTGGAAATCTCATCCATTGGACGGGACCTATAAACTGCACTAACCCAATGTCACTTGAATATTGCTTGTTAGATTATTGATGACCTTTCCTATGGTCCTTATCCCAAAATATTGATTCAGAGGACAAGAGTTTGTCATCTGGCTTAGGTTATAATTTGCCAAGGCAACAATTACACACAGTTCAATGAATGTCGTGTAGCACTTTCTGAAAGAGTGTTTCAATTTAATTAGACATAGAGCTGCTGACACCTCAAGAAATCCTTTTATAAAACGAATATTTAGGTACAATTCAACTTGTATCAATATATTCTATAGATTTTCCTCCTATCTTTTATTACTGAGGAACTTTACGACATAATTCTTTGTTAGTTCATCTGCTTGAAGGGTGGAGGGTACGAAGGGCAGAGGATGAATAGTGCACAACCATGGAGAAGGCCTCCACACATTTCAATAACCCAAGTAAACTTATACAATAATAACACAAACCAAATTTCCTATGCAATAAAACTATGATCAAAATAAATAACCATAAATTAAAACACATTTATCTCAATAACAACACAGACTAATATATAACCTAAAATGTCTCAGTCATCCAATCCAAGCCTGCAGTTTTTAGATTAGTCACAATGAGGGCATACATAATGAAAAGATGTTAAGTTGTAAATAATGATCAGAGATGCAGTGATCAAACCCCAATGATCCACATACCACCAGAGGGAATAAATTTATGAAGAAAGTCTTGGAACTCTCCCTGAACCCCTAAATACTCTCACTTCAAAGGGGGTTAAGATATGTCCAAACTCTTTGGTACAGGGCAGACTCTTACTGTACCGAAAAGACAAAGAGAGAAAGGCACTCCAACTGCCTTAAACAGACTTAAATAGGAGCAGTAAAGATAAGTCTGACCGTAATTGTGGAGAGAAAATCCAGGATCATCCACTTTGATGGTTGACTACTCTGGAGCCAGAGAAAAGCTCCAATAAATCCAACTAGGCAGCCAGGCCACAGGTACATGGTTGCTGCTATTGGTTCCCCACCGGACTCACTTTCCAGTAAGCCCCAGGAGAGACCCTAGTGGACAGTGGGCTATGCCACTGGCTACCCAGCAGAATAGAACCCAGACCCCCACACAGCCATTCACTGCAGCTGGCCCACCCCAGGATCAGGGCCTTAACTCCAGGCACCAAATTAGGCTGGTCTTCAAATGTCCACTACTCTTGACACAAACCAAGTTACCACCATTCAGGAGTCTCCTCTGTAGCTGATCCACAAGTCCAGCAAATTCAAAATCCAGTCTGGCAAGGTAATCCAGTTGTCTTTACCATGAAAAAAAATCACAATCCCCTTTCCACTCTTCCCCGTCTTAATTAAAAGTTATCCCTGAAATCTTCACCACAGTCGCTCACAGTAGAAGCTGACAACATGACTCTGTACAGTCTCAGCAGTCAAAGCAACCCCCCACAGGGTCTTTCAAAGTAGAGAAAGTAGCGGCCCAGCAGACTGAATCATGGGCAGTAATGGGTTAAGGCAGACCCAGTGCACACCCTGGAGCAGTCCCCGTAGTCACCCCAACACTGGTTAAACCCACGCACGAGTCACCCAACCACTCCAGCCATTCTAGATGCTGCACTCCACCTCAAACCTCAAAAATCAGCACAGACAGTGGGCGCAAGCAGTGAGCAAACAGGAAAACCAAGCAGGCAAACAAAAAATAACAAATTTTAAAATGCTACACGCAATAGTGTTATGAGTAAAAAAACAAAAACAAAAAAGACACTGTTGTTAACGCTAACCTGTTAACACAGCTAATAACTCGCCTTAGCATTGGCAGCCTGCTTCAAAGCAGGGATCTAAGAAGTGTGCTGCAATTGAATGCTTATAGTCAGGGGCTGTAAACCAATTATTTGTAACCTTTACCAAGGCAGAGGTGATACTGTGTATAGCCCAAAAACAGACTGCATGGGGTTGATTAGGTATTCATCTCTAGCGATCTTTATCTGTCCAAGGATCAGTTTTTCAAACAGTTTAGCCAGCACAGGTAGAATGGCTATAGGTCAATAATTGTGCAGCAAGGTTTTATCACTAAACTTGAAGAGTGGGATAATATGTGCAATTTTCCATAATGAGGGGACCTAGCAACTTAAAATTGAAAGAATAAAGAAATGCATGATAGGTGCAGTAAGGATTGGGTATCCTATTTTTAGGAAGAGTGGTTCAATATTGTCTGCCCTTGTACTATTTTTAGGGTCAAGGGTTTGCAGTAGGTGCTCCACCTCCTTATAAGTAGCCTGATGAAAACAGAAGAAATTTAAAGTATTTGGTGGTACACCCAAAGAGTTTTATGATAAAAAAGGTATATTGGCAGTGGCACGGGTGTCCAAAGCATTATCTGCTGAGGCAAAATGGAGATTTAATTCTTCCAAAATCAGCTGCTTATCTATAAATAAATGGTTACCCATTTGCAGTTATTTTGTTAAGGATGTTGGAGCTGCCCCCTCCCCTTTGAGATTCATAGAAACATAGGAACATTTATTTATTGATTTATTTATTGAATTGTGTTGACACGGTAAGCCCACTGGGCCTAGAAGTCCTTTTCTGGGGTGACCGGTGGGGTGGGGGAGGAGGGGGGATACAGATGGTAAGCAACTGAAACTGAACCAGATTAAGCTGTTGGTATTTTTAGTGAATATGAGAAATTTGGCCAGGACACTGGTGAAATTCCCCTTCTCACCACTGGGAGAATTGTTGGCCATCTCCCAAGATGGCCACTTCTGTGAGAGCTGGAGAGGATGGTGGAGCTGCTGAGACAGGGGACCTAGCCTCACCCTCTGTCTCACTATTGCAAGAGGCTGTTATGGTGACTACCATGGTTAATACTGTAGATTCTATAGAAGCTGGCACTCTAGATCAACCACTGGCTGAAAATACTGGAGTTGCTTTTTCTGATACCTATCAGTCTATGTTTCCTAAAGGTTCTAACTGTGACATTTTGGAGAAGGATTCGACTCCCAGTCTGACATGGAGGAGGTTCTGTATGGTTCTAGTACAGAACCTGAGAAACTGTTGCTCTTCAGAAATTGCTTGAGCAGGAAGAATGGCAGTCTGGGGTCTGCAAAATGAAATTGATAAACAGATATGGCAGCTGACCTTGCATGCAAACCTGGGTTGTCATTCCCCGCAGCATTGTGCAGAAGTCCGAGCCTCACAGCATCCTGTCATGGCTTCTGGAGTCCAGAACGCAAACTGTTCCACTTCAGTGGATATGATTGCTCCTAGTGATGGCTTACCTGTGAGTACTGTTCTTTCTTCTATGCCTGCTGCCCCGTCCTGCTTTCTGAAACTGATAAACGCTCTGATACTGCAGTCTCTGACTGGTCAGTAGAACAGGCCCTGGAAGGAGCAGGGTGAAAACACATTACCATGACTGGGGAATGGAGGTCTGGAACCTCCCCGATTTGCATGCCTGTTGCTACTGACTTTCCCACTTTACCATGCAACTGTGTGAAACCTATTGATAGGAGTGTTCAGTGCTGTGACCCTTTAGATCTGCCTAAAGCATTAGAATTGGCACAAACCCTAACCTGGAGTTTCCAACTCCTGACCTGATAGGGGTACGGCTGGTCCAGCTGAGGCTCCTCTGAATGCTAGGACTGAGGTTCCAAAAACCCTTGCATCTCTCTTTAAACATCCTGTTTTTCAGCGAAAAGACACAATGCCATGTGTCTTTCTTATATTGGTGGTTTGCCTGACCCCTGATCATTTTTATGTGGCTAGAACTTTGTTGAAAGATTCTTTAAAGTTCTTTTCACATGAGATTTATGCTCTAATTCATGTTTCAGGTGAAACAGTATTTGATGTGAGCTTCAGAACTTCTAAAAGTAGGGACAGATTCTGGTCAAAATTCAACACATTGAAAGCGTACTTTGGGCTCCCTTCTTAGCGATTCCTCTGATGAAACCCACCTACATGTTGGTGACTATCCCTTTCGTAGTGAGAGGTACAAAAGCAGATGTCAAATATTGGCTCAAAAGCATTGTACTGTTTTGAATGGCCTGATGGTATCTTTGATTAAGAGAACATTTGGACTGGGGGTGGAGGGTGAAGGTTTTATTGCATTCACCTGATACTGGTTTCGTGCACCTTCCTAATTATTTTTTAGGTCGTGATCGTGGGGTTTTGTTTTATTTTGGACAGCCAAAAGCTTGTTACTGTTGTGGTGACACTTCCATGTTAGCAATGCATGTGACAAGCTGAAATATACTACCTGAGGATTTGGGGTATGGGGATCTTGTCTCAATGAAACTATGAGTAACTTGTGTGATGAAATTGGTCACACTTTCCAAAACTGTACCTGGGCTACACACAACAGAGTGGAAAATACTGGTGAAGAACAGCTTAAACTGATCACTTTAGTACAAAATCTGAAAATTAAAAATAAACTGTCACCTCACCCTCCCATGCCATGAAGAAAACCCTCCCCCTCCTGCCAATGTGGTTCTAGAGACTCCTGCCATGCTAGATAAGGCTTCTGCTGCGCCTCCTATTTTAATTCCAGTAGTGTCAGCCATATCTCACCCTTTGACATGCCCACTTGTGAGGCCAGCAGGGAGAACCTATGAAGTTCTACACGTACCCGACAAATGTCTCTCCCCCCGAAATCCATTAGGAAGGATAATCTTCCGATTCACAATAGGTTTGAGATCCTTACTGAGGAGCTCACGGGCTCTGATGTAGATATTGATTCCTCCTCTGTGGCTTCCTCACACACTGCAGGTGCCACAGATTCTGAAAAGCTCCAAGGGGGGATGGGATAACAAAAATGAAAGGCTAAGGTTAAAATGAAAGGGAGAGCGGCATTAGGCAAAAAGAAAACTTGAGGTCTGGGAAGTTGCCTTGATTTTTGTCCAATCTATTGCCTTCTCATGGGTGACTGCCTGCTTTGTTACACTCTCAATACCAATAGTATCAAAAGGGTGGAAAGGAGACAGTGGGTATTTTCTCTTTTACATGACTGTGGGGAAGGTTTATTTTTCCTACAAGAAGTTCGCCTACATACGACTCATGAGATCTCCGAGGCACAATGGGATTAGTTGTTTGGACCTTCATTCTGGTCTATTGGCCAGGAGATATGTCTTGGGGTGGGAATCACTGTTTGTTTACCTGATTTTCAGGTGGTAAACTCTATGAAATTGTTCCTGGCAGACTGTTAGTATTGGATGTTATCATCTCTCACGCTCACTTTCGACTGATTAACTATTATGATTCCCAGACTAAGGCTTTACGGACTGAGCTTTTGAGGCTTATCCAACCCAACTTGCACACCTCTAATCGGTGATATTTGCAGGTGATTTTAACTGTGGGCTAAGTCTAAATGATAAAAGTAGTTGTTGTAAAACATCCAAATGTGACTCACTTTTATTATCTCAATTGCTTCGACTAGTATGCTGAAGGATGGTTTCTATATCAAGACTAATCTTAACTGCAGCATCAGTGGCTCAGTAGGTAGCACACTCGCCTCTGAGGCCAGGAGATCAGAGGGCTGTGGGTTCAGTTTCCACATCTGGCACTTGGGTTAATATCCCAGTACTGACACTGTAGTGCAGCATGAGAGGGGTGCTGCACTTCTGAGGTGCCGTCTTTTGGATGAGACGTTAAACTGAGGTCCCATCTGCCTGGATTGGTGGTAGTTCAGGTGGATGTTAAAGATCCCATGGCACTTATCGAAAAGAGTAGGGGAATTTCCCCGGTGTCCTGGCCAAATTTCCCTTATTCACTAAAAAAAAAAATACCACCAACAGCTTAATCTGGTTCAAGGTCAGTTGGCATTCATCTGTATTCCCCCTCCCCCGGGTCGTGCCTGAAAATAGGCAGGATTTGTCTAGTGCACTTACCCGGTCAACAAAAACTAAATAAATAAATAAACTCTCCTACTTTTCAGAAAGGGCACTTAGCTACAAGAATTGATTTTATTTTTCTTTCACAATTTCTTCCTATTCAAGTTGCACAGGTTTGGCCGGTAGAATTTTTGGACCATGATATGGTAGTTGTTAGGATTGGGCATTCTGCTACCCTTTCCCCAGGACCAGGGTCATGGAAAATTAATGCTACCTAGACTTGTATTGCTGAGTTACAGGCTTATTTTTTGGCACACTAATCTGTGGTAATTAATTTTTTTTGTTTCACATGTTTATTAGTTGAAAGTTGACCATATACAATTCATAGCCAGCAGCTATAAATAATCCATATATCACAGCCTTATTCATTTGCCACGACACTTTGATATTATAACATTTCAGACTTCATTCCACATTACTGTCCTTTTTCTTTTATTTTAAAGTATCCCCTTTAACCCACTAACCCAATAACCTCTAACAATTAACCATTAACTTGGCCTGTGTCCCTCTTTCCATCTCTTCCCCATCTTACAAGGGCCTCTTCTCTCAGTTAAATAATCTGCTACCTTCTAAAAGCATTTTCCCCATACTCAGAGCACTCAAATATACTCCCCAGGTTCTCTCAAACCTATCTTCTGCCCCTTTTAAACACTATGTCAGCTTAGCAACTGCCAAAACTTTCACCGTAAGTCCTTTCCACTGACCCACTGTAGGCCCCAGAGCTGTAGTCCATACATTTTGTATTCCTATCCTAGCTACTGTAAGTAACACCCTATCCACCTAGGGTAGAAAAACATTCCCCATTCTCTTCTCATTCTACACCTAGCAGCAGTGATTTTGGGAGATCTCAATGTGCTTTCCTGTCATGGATGTAATTTCTTTAGGTATGTCTTGCCAGTAGGACTTTATCAGTCTGAATCTCTGCAAAATATGCAGCAGATATTCTCACTCAATTCAATCAAAGGCTTTTTCGACATCCATTGAAAGAACACATGCCTCTCTGGGGTGTCTCTCCCCCCACCAAAAGACATTCAACAACCTCCTTAAGTTATGATAGGAGTGCCTTCCCTTCACAAACCCAGTCTGATCTGGATTGATCAATAGGGGAAGTACATCTTCTTATCGGCTTGCTAAAATTTTTGTCATGATTTTACAATCGTGGTTCAGGAGCGAGATCAGTCTAAAAGAACCGCATTCCTCCAAGTTCCTTCTTTCTTTAGGGAGAACAGTTATCAAAGCCTGGCAGCATGTGTTAGGGATCCCTCCCCCTTCTCTGGTCTGTTGTAGGATATTACACAGTGAACCCGCCACCTCTTCTTTCAGTAGTTTATAAAATTCTGCCCCAGCCCATCAGGTCCTGCTGCCTTCCCATTTTTTCAGCTGGCTAATGGCATTCTTTACTTCCATCACCGTTATTTTTCCCCCCAGCTTTTTCCTTTGCACTTCATTTAGACTGGGTATTTTCATCTCCATAAGGAAACCATCCCTTTGTCCTCCTTTCCCTTGAAACTTGGCCCAGCATAGTTCCTCGAAGTACTCCTTAAATCTCTTATGAATTTCCCCTTCCTCCTTAAGTATTTTTCCCTCCTTGTTTTTAATTTGCACTATCCTGTGACTACTTTTCCCTCCCTTCATAAGCTGAACCAATAGGTGACCCGCTTTATTATCCCATTCATACATCCTCAGTTTTGCAAAGAAAATGTTAGTATTCACCTCCTTGCCCAGGTTGACATTAAGCATCTCCCTCGCCATCCTAAGCTCTCTCTCTGTTTCTCTTCTCCTCCTCCTCCCCCTAAGTACTTCTTTCTCCAATTCACTTATTTTGACTTCCAAATCCCTTTGCTTCTGCCTTTTGCCTCTTCTTAGCTTGGCTATGTATCCAATTATAACCCCTCTTATAAATGCTTTACCAGCTTCCCAGTATATGCCCTCGCTTTCAACTGTACACTTATTTGTCTCCTCATAAAATTTCCATTGCTCTTTTACAAATTCCCAAAACTCCTCCTCACCAACATATATGTAGGAAATCTCCATCGACCCTTTGCCCACTATTCTGACCCAAGGCAATTTCCATTTCCACCATGGTATGGTCTGATAAAAATATTGGGCTATGTCCCACTGCTCTTGTATGCTGATATAAGTCTCTATGAATATATAAATAGTCCAGACATGACCAGGAATGATGTGGATTGGAGAAAAAAGTATTTTCCTTCACCCCAGGATTAGCTGTTCTCCATCCATCAATCAGGCCTAATTCTGCTAACCCAAGTAGCCATTGTTGTATATCCCAATCTGTCCTGTCCTGTCCCTATTCCCTAGGTAATCTAATTTAGGGTCTGCCACATAATTAAAATCCCCCCCCCCGTATTAGATTTGTGAATAGTTTCTTTAGCAGGACATCCAGCACCTTCTGATAAGCTACGATCCCCATCAGCCGGTGCATATAGGTTTCAAAAGTAATCATTTACCCTCCAGCTCCCCTCTACAAAACATACCTCCCTTCTGTATGGTCTCCTCACCACCCTCTGTGTTTTAAAGGCAAGTGTTTATGGATTAGGATTTCCACCCCTCTTATGCCAGTTGTAGGCTGCTGCATGGCATTCCTCCATCCATCCTCGCACAATTTTTTGTGCTCACTATTTGATAGATGCTCCTCTTGCAACATAGCCACTGACACCCCTACGCTCTTTAAGAGCCACCAACATTTTTGCCCTTTTTGCAGGAGATGTAAAACCTTTAATATTCCAGCGACTATTTTAACCCCTGCCAAAGGCTGGGACATACCATTAGTCATTTCCCTGAATGGTTGTCCGAGATACGCCCTGGTCACAGCTCGACCTTTTGCCTCTAACAGATACCACAGTACACTGACCATTCTGAAAACAGTAAAACACAAGTGAACAACTGAACAATCACAAACTGTATGAAAGTAACCCCAACTTACCCTCCTCCTCCCTCGATTCAAATTCCAAACGGCCTCTCTTTATCCCTCTTTCCCTGTGTTGTCCTTCCCTCCTCCCTAACCCCAACTGCTCTCCCTCCACATATACCACAATCTTCAGTGATTCACCACTGTACTGGCAGCCAGTGCAGTTCTCGCCACAGCGAAATATGACAGGACCAAGGGAATCCTGACAATAGCCAGGCTGCTGCATTCTGCACCAGCTGCAAGTGATGAATATCCACTCCCAGGAGCCCTAGTTATAGGCGTTGCAGTAATCCAAGCACAAGGACACAAAGGCATGGACCAATGTAGGAAGGTCACCAGACGGAACAAGATGCTTAACTCTGGAGATCTTCCTCAGATGGTAGAAAGAGGATTTGATGATGGCCAACACCTGCAATGCAGTGTCAGTCCCTCATCAAAAATTACCCCCTGGTTTCACACCCATTTGGAGGTCAGGAGTGGCAAACTCCCAAGAAGAAGTCCAGAGGGTGGTCTCATCACCGATCCCCCTATCCAGCTACCCAGGTCCACTACCAGCACCTCAGTCTTTTCCAAGCTCAACCTCAGCCAGCTCAAACTCATTCAGTCCTGGATTTCATCGAAGCAGCTATTAAATACTGAGAGAGCTCCATCCTGGTCAGGCACAAAAGAAAGGTAGAGCTGGGTATCATCAGCATAGCAGTGAAACCTCAGCCCATATCTTCTTACAATGACTCCAAGAGGTAGCATGCACACTGCTAACAACTTGGGGGGAAGCACCAACCCCTGAGGAACCCCACATGGTAATGGAACTTGGTCAGAGGAATAAATCCCTGACACCACCCTCTGAGTTCTTCCAGTGAGGAAAGATGAAAACCACCTGAGGACTGTATGTGACAGGACACGGATGAACCTCAAGCGGTTGAGCAGAACCCCATGGTCCACATTGTCAAAGGCTGAAGTGAGATCAAGGAGAATCAAGATGGAGTGGTTCTTCCAGTTTCTAGCCATCAGGGATCATTGTGCACCTGAACCAGTGTTATCTCAGTACTATGCCTCTTTCGAAAACCGGACTGAGAGGCTCATAGATATCATGGATGGTCAAATGGTTCTCCTGTTGCAAGGCCACTACTTTCTTGATCACCTTTCCCATAAAGGGATGTTCAATATTGGTCTATAGTTTGCATGGCAGTCTGGGTCCAGAAAACTTTCTTCAGGAGAGGTGTCACCACCACCTCCTTCTGGGAACCAGGAAACTCACCTGTTTCCAGGAGCACCAGACTATCCATGCTAGGACTGGGCCAGCAATGTCACCACAACCCAAAATCAGGGTAGTTGGTCCTGGATCCAAACTACAGTAGGTAGGGTGCATACCCTGGACAATCTGCATGACGTCTTCAAGCTCAGACTGGCTGAAGGTACTTTAGGAAAACTGAGGTGTAGTGTCCAAACACTGATCTAGAGCAATGCCCACAGAGTGTGCAGGCTGGAGTACAGCCCTGATGTCAACCACCTTAGTCACAAAGAACTGAGCAAGCTCCTCACACAAAACTTGTGAAAACATTTTTCGGACCTGTAGACAGTCTGGGTTGCACAGTCTGTCCACAGGTTGAAAAAGATGAGCAGATCGATTCTGAGAGGCCACAATCTCCCCGGACAGGAACTCTGCCTTCTTGCTGGTGATTGCAGATTGATAGGCTTGATAATGGTACATCAATCTGAGGTGACTGGCATCAAAGGTGGGTCTCTGCCAACAATGCTCTAACCTGTGTCCTAGTCACTGCATCTCTCTCAAGGAACCATCAAACCAAAGGGACCAGGGGTGAAGGGAGAGAAGATGAACACGGACAGCAGCAATGACATTCAGGGCCATAGAAATGGCCATATTATAGGCCACCTCTAGGGCCTCTGGATCACTGTTTGCCAATGAAAGAACCGATAGGTCAAGCACTGCCACCAGGCCTTCAGAGCTTATATCTCATAAAAGGTGGTACCTGACCATCTCCACAGCGGTGGAGGGCACAAAAACTGAACCGCACAGTGTAGTGATCAGACCATCTGACTGGTTCCAACCCCAGATCTGAGGCTTTGTTTATGGGTAGTAGTAGCAACAATCTGTGTAAGGCCCAGAGATGTCAACAACTGGAGGAAGTGCTGACCAAATTGCAACAGTTTGTCATCAACCTAGGCATTAAAGTCATCCAGGACAATCAGCCTGAGTGACTCAAATGCCATGTCAATCATGAAGTCTGCCACTTCCTGAATGAACCGCTTCTCATCCATGGGTGGACAGTAGATGAGGGCGATTCTACAACCTACATCTGGTACCACGGTACATCCAAATGACTGGGTCTCTCAACTGGTACACTCATGAGGCCCAGGGGTCTCCTCAACTGGTACACCTGTGAGACCCAGTTCACTCTTGAAACAGACCGCAACCCCACAACCTCCAATGTGGGGCCAGAATTCTCATCCAGCCAAGTCTTGGTGACATAAGTCAAGTCTCTTGGTCCAACAAGATCTGAAATAATTGCAGTTTTGTTTTAATGGACCTGGCATTACATAACACCCCGAGTTGCATGGACTTCCAGGGCCGTCCGAGCCACCTGCCCACTTAAATTGGTGGTGCCTTTGGGTAAGGAAACCAGATATGGAGAACCATGATCTGGATTCCATTTCACCCAAGGTGCCTCCTGGATCTCATGACCCTGATGCAATAGTTCTGCTCACTCACCTCCACTGTTCTCACCCCGATTCCACCTCCCCTCGGCTATTACCCTAGCGCCTACAGCGCTGGTAGAAAATGAGTGAGGGGAGGTGAAGGGTGGAGGGTACGAAGGGCAGAGGATGAATAGTGCACAACCATGGAGAAGGCCTCCTACACATTTCAATAACCCAAGTAAACTTATACAATAATAACACAAACCAAATTTCCTATGCAATAAAACTATGATCAAAATAAATAACCATAAATTAAAACACATTTATCTCAATAACAACACAGACTAATATATAACCTAAAATGTCTCAGTCATCCAATCCAAGCCTGCAGTTTTTAGATTAGTCACAATGAGGGCATACATAATGAAAAGATGTTAGCTTGTAAATAATGACTGGGAGATGCAGTGGATCAAACCCCAATGATCCACATACCACCAGAGGAATAAATTTATGAAGAAAGTCTTGGAACTCTCCCTGAACCCTAAATACTCTCACTTCAAAGGGGTTAAGATATGTCCAAACTCTTTGGTACAGGGCAGACTCTTACTGTACCGAAAAGACAAAGAGAGAAAGGCACTCCAACTGCCTTAAACAGACTTAAATAGGAGCAGTAAAGATAAGTCTGACCGTAATTGTGGAGAGAAAATCCAGGATCATCCACTTTGATGGTTGACTACTCTGGAGCCAGAGAAAAGCTCCAATAAATCCAACTAGGCAGCCAGGCCACAGGTACATGGCTGCTGCTATCAGTTCCCCCAACCGGACTCACTTTCCAGTAAGCCCCAGGGAGAGACCCTAGTGGACAGTGGGCTATGCCACTGGCTACCCAGCAGAATAGAACCCAGACCCCCACACAGCCATTCACTGCAGCTGGCCCACCCCAGGATCAGGGCCTTAACTCCAGGCACCAAATTAGGCTGGTCTTCAAATGTCCACTACTCTTGGACACAAACCAAGTTACCACCATTCAGGAGTCTCCTCTGTAGCTGATCCACAAGTCCAGCAAATTCAAAATCCAGTCTGGCAAGGTAATCCAGTTGTTCTTTACCATGAAAAAAATCACAATCCTTTCCACTCTTCCCGTCTTAATTAAAAGTTATCCCTGAAATCTTCACCACAGTCGCTCACAGTAGAAGCTGACAACATGACTCTGTACAGTCTCAGCAGTCAAAGCAACCCCCCACAGGGTCTTTCAAAGTAGAGAAAGTAGCGGCCCAGCAGACTGAATCATGGGCAGTAATGGGTTAAGGCAGACCCAGTGCACACCCTGGAGCAGTCCCCGTAGTCACCCCAACACTGGTTAAACCCACGGCACGAGTCACCCAACCACTCCAGCCATTCTAGATGCTGCACTCCACCTCAAATCCCCCGAAAAAATCAGCACAGACAGTGGGCGCAAGCAAGCAGGCAAGCAGGAAAACCAAGCAGGCAAACAAAAAATAACAAATTTTAAAAATGCTACACGCAATAGTGTTATGAAGTAAAAAAAACAAAAACAAAAAAAAAGACACTAAGCTGTTAACGCTAACCTGTTAACACAGCCAATAACTCGCATTTAGCATTGGCAGCCTGCTTCAAAGCAGGGATCTAAGAAGTGTGCTGCAATTGAATGCTTATAGTCAGGGGCTGTAAACCAATTATTTGTAACCTTTACCAAGGCAGAGGTGATACTGTGTATAGCCCAAAAAACAGACTGCATGGGGTTGATTAGGGTATTCATCTCTAGGCGATCTTTTATCTGTCCAAGGATCAGTTTTTCAAACAGTTTAGCCAGCACAGGTAGAATGGCGATAGGTCAATAATTGTGCAGCAAGGTTTTATCACTAAACTTGAAGAGTGGGATAATATGTGCAATTTTCCATAATGAGGGGACCTAGCAACTTAAAATTGAAAGAATAAAGAAATGCATGATAGGTGCAGTAAGGATTGGGTATCCTATTTTTAGGAAGAGTGGTTCAATATTGTCTGCCCTTGTACTATTTTTAGGGTCAAGGGTTTGCAGTAGGTGCTCACCTCCTTATAAGTAGCCTGATGAAACAGAAGAAATTTAAAGTATTTGGTGGTACACCCAAAGAGTTTTATGATAAAAGGTATATTGGCAGTGGCACGGGTGTCCAAAGCATTATCTGCTGAGGCAAATGGAGATTTAATTTTCCAAAATCAGCTGCTTATCTATAAATAAATGGTTACCCATTTGCAGTTATTTTGTTAAGGATGTTGGAGCTGCCCTCCTTTGAGATTCATAGAAACATAGGAACATTTATTTATTGATTTATTTATTGAATTGTGTTGACACGGTAAGCCCACTGGGCCTAGAAGTCCTTTTTCTGGGGTGACCGGTGGGGGAGGGGGATACAGATGGTAAGCAACTGAAACTGAACCAGATTAAGCTGTTGGTATTTTTAGTGAATATGAGAAATTTGGCCAGGACACTGGTGAAATCCTCTTCTCACCACTGGGAGAATTGTTGGCCATCTCCCAAGATGGCCACTCTGTGAGAGCTGGAGAGGATGGTGGAGCTGCTGAGACAGGGGACCTAGCCTCACCTCTGTCTCACTATTGCAAGAGGCTGTTATGGTGACTACCATGGTTAATACTGTAGATTCTATAGAAGCTGGCACTCTAGATCAACCACTGGCTGAAAATACTGGAGTTGCTTTTTCTGATACCTATCAGTCTATGTTTCCTAAAGGTTCTAACTGTGACATTTTGGAGAAGGATTCGGACTCCCAGTCTGACATGGAGGAGGTTCTGTATGGTTCTAGTACAGAACCTGGAGAAACTGTTGCTCTTCAGAAATTGCTTGAGCAGGAAGAATGGCAGTCTGGGGTCTGCAAAATGAAATTGATATGGCAGCTGACCTTTGCATGCAAACCTGGGGTTGTCATTCCCCGCAGCATTGTGCAGAAGTCCGAGCCTCACAGCATCCTGTCATGGCTTCTGAGTCCAGAACGCAAACTGTTCCACTTCAGTGGATATGATTGCTCTAGTGATGGCTTACCTGTGAGTACTGTTCTTTCTTCTATGCCTGCTGCCCGTCCTGCTTTCTGAAACTGATAACGCTCTGATACTGCAGTCTCTGACTGGTCAGTAGAACAGGCCCTGGAAGGAGCAGGGTGAAAACACATTACCATGACTGGGGAATGGAGGTCTGGAACCTCCCGATTTGCATGCCTGTTGCTACTGACTTTCCCACTTTACCATGCAACTGTGTGAAACCTATTGATAGGAGTGTTCAGTGCTGTGACCCTTTAGATCTGCCTAAAGCATTAGAATTGGCACAAAACCCTAACCTGGAGTTTCCAACTCCCCTGACTCCTGATAGGGGTACGGCTGGTCCAGCTGAGGCTCCTCTGAATGCTAGGACTGAGGTTCCAAAAAAAACCCTTTGCATCTCTCTTTAAACATCCTGTTTTGCCAGCGAAAAGACACAATGCCATGTGTCTTTCTTATATTGGTGGCTTGCCTGACCCCCTGATCATTTTTATGTGGCTAGAACTTTGTTGAAAGATTCTTTAAAGTTCTTTTCACATGAGATTTATGCTCTAATTCATGTTTCAGGTGAAACAGTATTTGATGTGAGCTTCAGAACTTCTAAAAGTAGGGACAGATTCTGGTCAAAATTCAACACATTGAAACGTACTTTAGGCTCCCTTCTTAGCGATTCCTCTGATGAAACCCACCTACATGTTGGTGACTATCCCCTTTCGTAGTGAGAGGGTACAAAAAGCAGATGTCAAATATTGGCTCAAAAAGCATTGTACTGTTTTGAATGGCCCTGATGGTATCTTTGATTAAGAGAACATTTGGACTGGGGGGTGGAGGGTGAAGGTTTTATTGCATTCACCTGATACTGGTTTCGTGCACCTTCCTAATTATTTTTTTAGGTCGTGATCGTGGGGTTTTGTTTTATTTTGGACAGCCAAAAGCTTGTTACTGTTGTGGTGACACTTCCCATGTTAGCAATGCATGTGACAAGCTGAAATATACTACCTGTGAGGATTTGGGGTATGGGGGATCTTGTCTCAATGAAACTATGAGTAACTTGTGTGATGAAATTGGTCACACTTTCCAAAACTGTACCTGGGCTACACACAACAGAGTGGAAAATACTGGTGAAGAACAGCTTAAACTGATCACTTTAGTACAAAATCTGAAAATTAAAAATAAACTGTCACCTCACCCTCCCATGCCATGAAGAAAACCCTTCCCCTCCTGCCAATGTGGTTCTAGAGACTCCTGCCATGCTAGATAAGGCTTCTGCTGCGCCTCCTATTTTAATTCCAGTAGTGTCAGCCATATCTCACCCTTTTGACATGCCCACTCTTGTGAGGCCAGCAGGGAGAACCTATGAAGTTCTACACGTACCCGACAAATGTCTCTCCCCGAAATCCATTAGGAAGGATAATCTTCCGATTCACAATAGGTTTGAGATCCTTACTGAGGAGCTCACGGGCTCTGATGTAGATATTGATTCCTCCTCTGTGGCTTCCTCACACACTGCAGGTGCCACAGATTCTGAAAAGCTCCAAGGGGGGATGGGATAACAAAATGAAAGGTAAGGTTAAATGAAAGGGAGAGCGGCATTAGGCAAAAAGAAAACTTGAGGTCTGGGAAGTTGCTTGATTTTGTCCAATCTATTGCCTTTCATGGGTGACTGCCTGCTTTGTTACACTCTCAATACCAATAGTATCAAAAGGGTGGAAAGGAGACAGTGGGTATTTTCTCTTTTTACATGACTGTGGGGAAGGTTTATTTTTCCTACAAGAAGTTCGCCTACATACGACTCATGAGATCTGCCAGGCACAATGGGATTAGTTGTTTGGACCTTCATTCTGGTCTATTGGCCAGGAGATATGTCTTGGGGTGGGAATCACTGTTTGTTTACCTGATTTTCAGGTGGTAAACTCTATGAAATTGTTCCTGGCAGACTGTTAGTATTGGATGTTATCATCTCTCACGCTCACTTTCGACTGATTAACTATTATGATTCCCAGACTAAGGCTTTACGGACTGAGCTTTTGAGGCTTATCCAACCCAACTTGCACACCTCTAATCGGTGATATTTGCAGGTGATTTTAACTGTGGGCTAAGTCTAAATGATAAAAGTAGTTGTTGTAAAACATCCAAATGTGACTCACTTTTATTATCTCAATTGCTTCGACTGGCGCGCGGCTGAAGGATGGTTTCTATATCAAGACTAATCTTAACTGCAGCATCAGTGGCTCAGTAGGTAGCACACTCGCCTCTGAGGCCAGGAGATCAGAGGGCTGTGGGTTCAGTTTCCACATCTGGCACTTGGGTTAATATCCCAGTACTGACACTGTAGTGCAGCATGAGAGGGGTGCTGCACTTCTGAGGTGCCGTCTTTGGATGAGACGTTAAACTGAGGTCCCATCTGCCTGGATTGGTGGTAGTTCAGGTGGATGTTAAAGATCCCATGGCACTTATCGAAAGAGTAGGGAATTTCCGTGTCCTGGCCAAATTTCCTTTATTCACTAAAAAAAATACCACCAACAGCTTAATCTGGTTCAAGGTCAGTTGGCATTCATCTGTATTCCTCCTCGGTCGTGCCTGAAAATAGGCAGGATTTGTCTAGTACTTACCCGTCAACAAAACTAAATAAATAAATAAACTCTCCTACTTTTCAGAAAGGGCACTTAGCTACAAGAATTGATTTTATTTTTCTTTCACAATTTCTTCCTATTCAAGTTGCACAGGTTTGGCCGTAGAATTTTTGGACCATGATATGGTAGTTGTTAGGATTGGGCATTCTGCTACCCTTTCCCAGGACCAGGGTCATGGAAAATTAATGCTACCTAGACTTGTATTGCTGAGTTACAGGCTTATTTTTGGCACACTAATCTGTGGTAATTAATTTTTTTTGTTTCACATGTTTATTAGTTGAAAGTTGACCATATACAATTCATAGCCAGCAGCTATAAATAATCCATATATCACAGCCTTATTCATTTGCCACGACACTTTGATATTATAACATTTCAGACTTCATTCCACATTACTGTCCTTTTTTCTTTTATTTTAAAGTATCCCCCCTTTAACCCACTAACCCAATAACCTCTAACAATTAACCATTAACTTGGCCTGTGTCCCCTCTTTCCATCTCTTCCCCATCTTACATAGAGGCCTCTTCTCTCAGTTAAATAATCTGCTACCTTCTAAAAGCATTTTCCCCCATACTCAGAGCACTCAAATATACTCCCCAGGTTCTCTCAAACCTATCTTCTGCCCCTTTTAAACACTATGTCAGCTTAGCAACTGCCAAAACTTTCACCGTAAGTCCTTTCCACTGACCCACTGTAGGCCCAGAGCTGTAGTCCATACATTTTGTATTCCTATCCTAGCTACTGTAAGTAACACCCTTATCCACCTAGGGTAGAAAAACATTCCCCATTCTCTTCTCATTCTACACCTAGCAGCAGTGATTTTGGGAGATCTCAATGTGCTTTCCTGTCATGGATGTAATTTCTTTAGGTATGTCTTGCCAGTAGGACTTTATCAGTCTGAATCTCTGCAAAATATGCAGCAGATATTCTCACTCAATTCAATCAAAGGCTTTTTCGACATCCATTGAAAGAACACATGCCTCTCTGGGGTGTCTCTCCCCCCACCAAAAGACATTCAACAACCTCCTTAAGTTATGATAGGAGTGCCTTCCCTTCACAAACCCAGTCTGATCTGGATTGATCAATAGGGGAAGTACATCTTCTTATCGGCTTGCTAAAACTTTTGTCATGATTTTACAATCGTGGTTCAGGAGCGAGATCAGTCTAAAGAACGCATTCCTCCAAGTTCCTTCTTTCTTTAGGGAGAACAGTTATCAAAGCCTGGCAGCATGTGTTGGGATCCCTCCCCTTCTCTGGTCTGTTGTAGGATATTACACAGTGAACCCGCCACCTCTTCTTTCAGTAGTTTATAAAATTCTGCCCCAGCCCATCAGGTCCTGCTGCCTTCCCATTTTCAGCTGGCTAATGGCATTCTTTACTTCCATCACGTTATTTTTCCCCAGCTTTTTCCTTTGCACTTCATTTAGACTGGGTATTTTCATCTCCATGAAACCATCCTTTGTCCTCCTTTCCCTTGAAACTTGGCCCAGCATAGTTCCTCAGTACTCCTTAAATCTCTTATGAATTTCCCTTCCTCCTTAAGTATTTTTCCTCCTTGTTTTTAATTTGCACTATCCTGTGACTACTTTTCCCTCCCTTCATAAGCTGAACCAATAGGTGACCCGCTTTATTATCCCATTCATACATCCTCAGTTTGCAAAGAAAATGTTAGTATTCACCTCCTTGCCCAGGTTGACATTAAGCATCTCCTCAGCCATCCTAAGCTCTCTCTCTGTTTCTCTTCTCCTCCTCCTCCCTAAGTACTTCTTTCTCCAATTCACTTATTTTGACTTCCAAATCCTTTGCTTCTGCCTTTGCCTCTTCTTAGCTTGGCTATGTATCCAATTATAACCCCTCTTATAAATGCTTTACCAGCTTCCCAGTATATGCCCTCGCTTTCAACTGTACACTTATTTGTCTCCTCATAAAATTTCCATTGCTCTTTTTACAAATTCCCAAAACTCCTCCCTCACCAACATATATGTAGGAAATCTCCATCGACCCCTTTGCCCACTATTCTGACCCAAGGCAATCTCCATTTCCACCATGGTATGGTCTGATAAAAATATTGGGCTGTCCACTGCTCTTGTATGCTGATATAAGTCTCTATGAATATATAAATAGTCAGACATGACCAGGAATGATGTGGATTGGAGAAAAAGTATTTTCCTTCACCCCAGGATTAGCTGTTCTCCATCCATCAATCAGGCCTAATTCTGCTAACCCAAGTAGCCATTGTTGTATATCCCAATCTGTCCTGTCCTGTCCCTATTCCCTAGGTAATCTAATTTAGGGTCTGCCACATAATTAAAATCCCCCCCCCCGTATTAGATTTGTGAATAGTTTCTTTACCAGGACATCCAGCACCTTCTGATAAAAGCTACGATCCCCATCAGCCGGTGCATATAGGTTTCCAAAAGTAATCATTTTACCCTCCAGCTCCCCCTCTACAAAACATACCTCCCTTCTGTATGGTCTCTCACCACCCTCTGTGTTTTAAAGGCAAGTGTTTATGGATTAGGATTTCCACCCCCTCTTATGCCAGTTGTAGGCTGCTGCATGGCATTCCTCCATCCATCCTCGCACAAGTTTTTTGTGCTCACTATTTGATAGATGCGTCTCTTGCAACATAGCCACTGACACCCTACGTCTTTTAAGAGCCACCAACATTTTTGCCCTTTTTGCAGGAGATGTAAAACCTTTAATATTCCAGGTGACTATTTTAACCCCTGCCAAAGGCTGGGACATACCATTAGTCATTTCCCCTGAATGGTTGTCCGAGATACGTCCTGGTCACAGCTCGACCTTTGCCTCTAACAGATACCACAGTACACTGACCATTCTGAAAACAGTAAAACACAAGTGAACAACTGAACAATCACAAACTGTATAAGTAACCCCAACTTTACCCCCCTCCCTCCCTCGATTCAAATTCCAAAGCGGCCCTCTTTATCCCTCTTTCCCTGTGTTGTCCTTCCCTCCTCCCTAACCCCAACTGCTCTCCTCCACATATACCACAATCTTCAGTGATTCACCACTGTACTGGCAGCCAGTGCAGTTCTCCACAACAGCGAAATATGACAGGACCAAGGGAATCCTGACAATAGCCAGGCTGCTGCATTCTGCACCAGCTGCAAGTGATGAATATCCACTCCCAGGAGCCCTAGTTATAGGGCGTTGCAGTAATCCAAGCACAAGGACACAAAGGCATGGACCAATGTAGGAAGGTCACCAGACGGAACAAGATGCTTAACTCTGGAGATCTTCCTCAGATGGTAGAAAGAGGATTTGATGATGGCCAACACCTGCAATGCAGTGTCAGTCCCTCATCAAAAATTACCCCCAGGTTTCACACCCATTTGGAGGTCAGGAGTGGCAAACTCCCAAGAAGAAGTCCAGAGGGTGGTCTCATCACCGATCCCCCTATCCAGCTACCCAGGTCCACTACCAGCACCTCAGTCTTTTCCAAGCTCAACCTCAGCCAGCTCAAACTCATTCAGTCCTGGATTTCATCGAAGCAGCTATTAAATACTGAGAGAGCTCCATCCTGGTCAGGCACAAAAGAAAGGTAGAGCTGGGTATCATCAGCATAGCAGTGAAACCTCAGCCCATATCTTCTTACAATGACTCCAAGAGGTAGCATGCACACTGCTAACAACTTGGGGGGGGAAGCACCAACCCCTGAGGAACCCCACATGGTAATGGAACTTGGTCAGAGGAATAAATCCCTGACACCACCCTCTGAGTTCTTCCAGTGAGGAAAGATGAAAACCACCTGAGGACTGTATGTGACAGGACACGGATGAACCTCAAGCGGTTGAGCAGAACCCCATGGTCCACATTGTCAAAGGCTGAAGTGAGATCAAGGAGAATCAAGATGGAGTGGTTCTTCCAGTTTCTAGCCATCAGGGGATCATTGTGCACCTGAACCAGTGTTATCTCAGTACTATGCCTCTTTCGAAAACCGGACTGGAGGCTCATAGATATCATGGATGGTCAAATGGTTCTCCTGTTGCAAGGCCACTACTTTCTTGATCACCTTTCCTAAAGGGATGTTCAATATTGGTCTATAGTTTGCATGGCAGTCTGGGTCCAGAAAAACTTTCTTCAGGAGAGTGTCACCACCACCTCCTTCTGGGAACCAGGAAACTCACCTGTTTCCAAGGAGCACCAGACTATCCATGCTAGGACTGGGCAGCAATGTCACCACAACCAAAATCAGGGTAGTTGGTCCTGGATCCAAACTACAGTAGGTAGGGTGCATACCCTGGACAATCTGCATGACGTCTTCAAGCTCAGACTGGCTGAAGGTACTTTAGGAAAACTGAGGTGTAGTGTCCAAACACTGATCTAGAGCAATGCCCACAGAGTGTGCAGGCTGGAGTACAGCCCTGATGTCAACCACCTTAGTCACAAGAGAACTGAGCAAGCTCTCACACAAAACTTGTGAAAACACTTTCGGACCTGTAGACAGTCTGGGTTGCACAGTCTGTCCACAGGTTGAAAAAGATGAGCAGATCGATTCTGAGAGGCCACAATCTCCCGGACAGGAACTCTGCCTTCTTGCTGGTGATTGCAGATTGATAGGCTTGATAATGGTACATCAATCTGAGGTGACTGGCATCAAGGTGGGTCTCTGCCAACAATGCTCTAACCTGTGTCCTAGTCGCATCTCTCAAGGAACCATCAAACCAAAGGGACCAGGGGTGAAGGGAGAGAAGATGAACACGGACAGCAGCAATGACATTCAGGGCCATAGAAATGGCCATATTATAGGCCACCTCTAGGGCCTCTGGATCACTGTTTGCCAATGAAAGAACCGATAGGTCAAGCACTGCCACCAGGCCTTCAGAGCTTATATCTCATAAAAGGTGGTACCTGACCATCTCCACAGCGGTGGAGGGCACAAAAACTGAACCGCACAGTGTAGTGATCAGACCATCTGACTGGTTCCAACCCCAGATCTGAGGCTTTGTTTATGGTAGTAGTAGCAACAATCTGTGTAAGGCCCAGAGATGTCAACAACTGGAGGAAGTGCTGACCAAATTGCAACAGTTTGTCATCAACCTAGGCATTAAAGTCATCCAGGACAATCAGCCTGAGTGACTCAAATGCCATGTCAATCATGAAGTCTGCCACTTCCTGAATGAACCGCTTCTCATCCATGGGTGGACAGTAGATGAGGGCGATTCTACAACCTACATCTGGTACCACGGTACATCCAAATGACTGGGTCTCCTCAACTGGTACACTCATGAGGCCCAGGGGTCTCCTCAACTGGTACACTCGTGAGACCCAGTTCACTCTTGAAACAGACCGCAACCCCCACAACCTCCAATGTGGGGCCAGAATTCTCATCCAGCCAAGTCTTGGTGACATAAGTCAAGTCTCTTGGTCCAACAAGATCTGAAATAATTGCAGTTTTGTTTTTAATGGACCTGGCATTACATAACACCCCGAGTTGCATGGACTTCCAGGGCCGTCCGAGCCACCCACTTAAATTGGTGGTGCCCTTGGGTAAAGAAACCAGATATGGAGAACCATGATCTGGATTCCATTTCACCCAAGGTGCCTCCTGGATCTCATGACCCTGATGCAATAGTTCTGCTCACTCACCTCCACTGTTCTCACCCCGATTCCACCTCCCCTCGGCTATGTATCCAGCGCTCTACAGCTGGTAGGTAATAAAAATGTAGTGAGGGAGGTGAAGAGTGGAGGGTACGAAGGGCAGAGGATGAATAGTGCACAACCATGGAGAAGGCCTCCTACACATTTCAATAACCCAAGTAAACTTATACAATAATAACACAAACCAAATTTCCTATGCAATAAAACTATGATCAAAATAAATAACCATAAATTAAAACACATTTATCTCAATAACAACACAGACTAATATATAACCTAAAATGTCTCAGTCATCCAATCCAAGCCTGCAGTTTTTAGATTAGTCACAATGAGGGCATACATAATGAAAAGATGTTAAGCTGTAAATAATGACTGGGAGATGCAGTGGATCAAACCCCCAATGATCCACATACCACCAGAGGGAATAAATTTATGAAGAAAGTCTTGGAACTCTCCCTGAACCCTAAATACTCTCACTTCAAAGGGGTTAAGATATGTCCAAACTCTTTGGTACAGGGCAGACTCTTACTGTACCGAAAAGACAAGAGAAAGGCACTCAACTGCCTTAAACAGACTTAAATAGACAGTAAAGATAAGTCTGACCGTAATTGTGGAGAGAAAATCCAGGATCATCCACTTGATGGTTGACTACCTGGAGCCAGAGAAAAGCTCCAATAATCCAACTAGGCAGCCAGGCCACAGGTACATGGCTGCTGCTATCAGTTCCCCCAACCGGACTCACTTTCCAGTAAGCCCCAGGGAGAGACCCTAGTGGACAGTGGGCTATGCCACTGGCTACCCAGCAGAATAGAACCCAGACCCCCACACAGCCATTCACTGCAGCTGGCCCACCCCAGGATCAGGGCCTTAACTCCAGGCACCAAATTAGGCTGGTCTTCAAATGTCCACTACTCTTGGACACAAACCAAGTTACCACCATTCAGGAGTCTCCTCTGTAGCTGATCCACAAGTCCAGCAAATTCAAAATCCAGTCTGGCAAGGTAATCCAGTTGTCTTTACCATGAAAAAAAATCACAATCCCCTTTCCACTCTTCCCCGTCTTAATTAAAAGTTATCCCTGAAATCTTCACCACAGTCGCTCACAGTAGAAGCTGACAACATGACTCTGTACAGTCTCAGCAGTCAAAGCAACCCCCCACAGGGTCTTTCAAAGTAGAGAAAGTAGCGGCCCAGCAGACTGAATCATGGGCAGTAATGGGTTAAGGCAGACCCAGTGCACACCCTGGAGCAGTCCCCGTAGTCACCCCAACACTGGTTAAACCCACGGCACGAGTCACCCAACCACTCCAGCCATTCTAGATGCACTCCACCTCAAATCCCCGAAAAATCAGCACAGACAGTGAGGCAAGCAAGCTGAGCAAGCAGGAAAACCAAGCAGGCAAACAAAAAATAACAAATTTTAAAAATGCTACACGCAATAGTGTTATGAAGTAAAAAAAACAAAAACAAAAAAAAAGACACTAAGCTGTTAACGCTAACCTGTTAACACAGCCAATAACTCGCCCAGCATGGCAGCCTGCTTCAAAGCAGGGATCTAAGAAGTGTGCTGCAATTGAATGCTTATAGTCAGGGGCTGTAAACCAATTATTTGTAACCTTTACCAAGGCAGAGGTGATACTGTGTATAGCCCAAAAAACAGACTGCATGGGGTTGATTAGGGTATTCATCTCTAGGCGATCTTTTATCTGTCCAAGGATCAGTTTTTCAAACAGTTTAGCCAGCACAGTAGAATGGCGATAGGTCAATAATTGTGCAGCAAGGTTTTATCACTAAACTTGAAGAGTGGGATAATATGTGCAATTTTCCATAATGAGGGGACCTAGCAACTTAAAATTGAAAGAATAAAGAAATGCATGATAGGTGCAGTAAGGATTGGGTATCCTATTTTTAGGAAGAGTGGTTCAATATTGTCTGCCCTTGTACTATTTTTAGGGTCAAGGGTTTGCAGTAGGTGCTCCACCTCCTTATAAGTAGCCTGATGAAAACAGAAGAAATTTAAAGTATTTGGTGGTACACCCAAAGAGTTTTATGATAAAAAAGGTATATTGGCAGTGGCACGGGTGTCCAAAGCATTATCTGCTGAGGCAAAATGGAGATTTAATTCTTCCAAAATCAGCTGCTTATCTATAAATAAATGGTTACCCATTTGCAGTTATTTTGTTAAGGATGTTGGAGCTGCCCCCTCCCCTTTGAGATTCATAGAAACATAGGAACATTTATTTATTGATTTATTTATTGAATTGTGTTGACACGGTAAGCCCACTGGGCCTAGAAGTCCTTTTCTGGGGTGACGGTGGGGGAGGAGGGATACAGATGGTAAGCAACTGAAACTGAACCAGATTAAGCTGTTGGTATTTTTAGTGAATATGAGAAATTTGGCCAGGACACTGGTGAAATTCCCTTCTCACCACTGGGAGAATTGTTGGCCATCTCCCAAGATGGCCACTTCTGTGAAGCTGGAGAGGATGGTGGAGCTGCTGAGACAGGGGACCTAGCCTCACCTCTGTCTCACTATTGCAAGAGAGCTGTTATGGTGACTACCATGGTTAATACTGTAGATTCTATAGAAGCTGGCACTCTAGATCAACCACTGGCTGAAAATACTGGAGTTGCTTTTTCTGATACCTATCAGTCTATGTTTCCTAAAGGTTCTAACTGTGACATTTTGGAGAAGGATTCGGACTCCCAGTCTGACATGGAGGAGGTTCTGTATGGTTCTAGTACAGAACCTGGAGAAACTGTTGCTCTTCAGAAATTGCTTGAGCAGGAAGAATGGCAGTCTGGGGTCTGCAAAATGAAATTGGATAAACAGATATGGCAGCTGACCTTTGCATGCAAACCTGGGGTTGTCATTCCCCCGCAGCATTGTGCAGAAGTCCGAGCCTCACAGCATCCTGTCATGGCTTCTGGAGTCCAGAACGCAAACTGTTCCACTTCAGTGGATATGATTGCTCCTAGTGATGGCTTACCTGTGAGTACTGTTCTTTCTTCTATGCCTGCTGCCCCGTCCTGCTTTCTGAAACTGATAAACGCTCTGATACTGCAGTCTCTGACTGGTCAGTAGAACAGGCCCTGGAAGGAGCAGGGTGAAAACACATTACCATGACTGGGGAATGGAGGTCTGGAACCTCCCCGATTTGCATGCCTGTTGCTACTGACTTTCCCACTTTACCATGCAACTGTGTGAAACCTATTGATAGGAGTGTTCAGTGCTGTGACCCTTTAGATCTGCCTAAAGCATTAGAATTGGCACAAAACCCTAACCTGGAGTTTCCAACTCCCCTGACTCCTGATAGGGGTACGGCTGGTCCAGCTGAGGCTCCTCTGAATGCTAGGACTGAGGTTCCAAAAAAAACCCTTTGCATCTCTCTTTAAACATCCTGTTTTGCCAGCGAAAAGACACAATGCCATGTGTCTTTCTTATATTGGTGGCTTGCCTGACCCCCTGATCATTTTTATGTGGCTAGAACTTTGTTGAAAGATTCTTTAAAGTTCTTTTCACATGAGATTTATGCTCTAATTCATGTTTCAGGTGAAACAGTATTTGATGTGAGCTTCAGAACTTCTAAAAGTAGGGACAGATTCTGGTCAAAATTCAACACATTGAAACGTACTTTAGGCTCCCTTCTTAGCGATTCCTCTGATGAAACCCACCTACATGTTGGTGACTATCCCTTTCGTAGTGAGAGGTACAAAAGCAGATGTCAAATATTGGCTCAAAAGCATTGTACTGTTTTGAATGGCCCTGATGGTATCTTTGATTAAGAGAACATTTGGACTGGGGGTGGAGGGTGAGGTTTATTGCATTCACCTGATACTGGTTTCGTGCACCTTCTAATTATTTTTTAGGTCGTGATCGTGGGGTTTTGTTTTATTTTGGACAGCCAAAAGCTTGTTACTGTTGTGGTGACACTTCCATGTTAGCAATGCATGTGACAAGCTGAAATATACTACCTGTGAGGATTTGGGGTATGGGGATCTTGTCTCAATGAAACTATGAGTAACTTGTGTGATGAAATCACACTTTCCAAAACTGTACCTGGGCTACACACAACAGAGTGGAAAATACTGGTGAAGAACAGCTTAAACTGATCACTTTAGTACAAAATCTGAAAATTAAAAATAAACTGTCACCTCACCCTCCCATGCCATGAAGAAAACCCTCCCCCTCCTGCCAATGTGGTTCTAGAGACTCCTGCCATGCTAGATAAGGCTTCTGCTGCGCCTCCTATTTTAATTCCAGTAGTGTCAGCCATATCTCACCCTTTTGACATGCCCACTCTTGTGAGGCCAGCAGGGAGAACCTATGAAGTTCTACGTACCGACAAATGTCTCTCCCCGAAATCCATTAGGAAGGATAATCTTCCGATTCACAATAGGTTTGAGATCCTTACTGAGGAGCTCACGGGCTCTGATGTGAATATTGATTCCTCCTCTGTGGCTTCCTCACACACTGCAGGTGCCACAGATTCTGAAACTCAAGGGGATGGGATAACAAAAATGAAGGCTAAGGTTAAAATGAAAGGAGGCGGCATTAGGCAAAAAGAAAACTTGAGGTCTGGGAAGTTGCCTTGATTTTGTCCAATCTATTGCCTTCTCATGGGTGACTGCCTGCTTTGTTACACTCTCAATACCAATAGTATCAAAAGGGTGGAAAGGAGACAGTGGGTATTTTCTCTTTTACATGACTGTGGGGAAGGTTTATTTTTCCTACAAGAAGTTCGCCTACATACGACTCATGAGATCTGCCAGGCACAATGGGATTAGTTGTTTGGACCTTCATTCTGGTCTATTGGCCAGGAGATATGTCTTGGGGTGGGAATCACTGTTTGTTTACCTGATTTTCAGGTGGTAAACTCTATGAAATTGTTCCTGGCAGACTGTTAGTATTGGATGTTATCATCTCTCACGCTCACTTTCGACTGATTAACTATTATGATTCCCAGACTAAGGCTTTACGGACTGAGCTTTTGGGCTTCATCATAACAGCACACCTCTAATCGTGATATTTGCAGGTGATTTTAACTGTAGCATAAGTCTAAATGATAAAAGTAGTTGTTGTAAAACATCAAATGTAACTCACTTTTATTATCTCAATTGCTTCGACTGGTGCGGCTGAAGGATGGTTTCTATATCAAGACTAATCTTAACTGCAGCATCAGTGGCTCAGTAGGTAGCACACTCGCCTCTGAGGCCAGGAGATCAGAGGGCTGTGGGTTCAGTTTCCACATCTGGCACTTGGGTTAATATCCAGTACTGACACTGTAGTGCAGCATGAGAGGGGTGCTGCACTTCTGAGGTGCCGTCTTTTGGATGAGACGTTAAACTGAGGTCCCATCTGCCTGGATTGGTGGTAGTTCAGGTGGATGTTAAAGATCCCATGGCACTTATCGAAAAGAGTAGGGGAATTTCCCCGGTGTCCTGGCCAAATTTCCCTTATTCACTAAAAAAAAATACCACCAACAGCTTAATCTGGTTCAAGGTCAGTTGGCATTCATCTGTATTCCCCCTCTCCCGGGTCGTGCCTGAAAATAGGCAGGATTTGTCTAGTGCACTTACCGGTCAACAAAACTAAATAAATAAATAAACTCTCCTACTTTTCAGAAAGGGCACTTAGCTACAAGAATTGATTTTATTTTCTTTCACAATTTCTTCCTATTCAAGTTGCACAGGTTTGGCGGTAGAATTTTTGGACCATGATATGGTAGTTGTGGATTGGGCATTCTGCTACCCTTTCCCCAGGACCAGGGTCATGGAAAATTAATGCTACCTAGACTTGTATTGCTGAGTTACAGGCTTATTTTTGGCACACTAATCTGTGGTAATTAATTTTTTGTTTCACATGTTTATTAGTTGAAAGTTGACCATATACAATTCATAGCCAGCAGCTATAAATAATCCAATATCACAGCCTTATTCATTTGCCACGACACTTTGATATTATAACATTTCAGACTTCATTCCACATTACTGTCCTTTTTCTTTTATTTTAAAGTATCCCCTTTAACCCCTAACCCAATAACCTCTAACAATTAACCATTAACTTGGCCTGTGTCCCTCTTTCCATCTCTTCCCCATCTTACATAGAGGCCTCTTCTCTCAGTTAAATAATCTGCTACCTTCTAAAAGCATTTTCCCCATACTCAGAGCACTCAAATATACTCCCCAGGTTCTCTCAAACCTATCTTCTGCCCCTTTTAAACACTATGTCAGCTTAGCAACTGCAAAACTTTCACCGTAAGTCCTTTCCACTGACCCACTGTAGGCCCCAGAGCTGTAGTCCATACATTTTGTATTCCTATCCTAGCTACTGTAAGTAACACCTTATCCACCTAGGGTAGAAAAACATTCCCCATTCTCTTCTCATTCTACACCTAGCAGCAGTGATTTTTGGGAGATCTCAATGTGCTTTCCTGTCATGGATGTAATTTCTTTAGGTATGTCTTGCCAGTAGGACTTTATCAGTCTGAATCTCTGCAAAATATGCAGCAGATATTCTCACTCAATTCAATCAAAGGCTTTTTCGACATCCATTGAAAGAACACATGCCTCTCTGGGGTGTCTCTCCCCCCACCAAAAGACATTCAACAACCTCCTTAAGTTATGATAGGAGTGCCTTCCCTTCACAAACCCAGTCTGATCTGGATTGATCAATAGGGAAGTACATCTTCTTATCGGCTTGCTAAAATTTTGTCATGATTTTACAATCGTGGTTCAGGAGCGAGATCAGTCTAAAAGAACATTCCTCCAAGTTCCTTCTTTCTTTAGGGAGAACAGTTATCAAAGCCTGGCAGCATGTGTTGGGATCCTCCCCTTCTCTGGTCTGTTGTAGGATATTACACAGTGAACCGCCACCTCTTCTTTCAGTAGTTTATAAAATTCTGCCCCAGCCCATCAGGTCCTGCTGCCTTCCCATTTTTCAGCTGGCTAATGGCATTCTTTACTTCCATCACCGTTATTTTTCCCCAGCTTTTTCCTTTGCACTTCATTTAGACTGGTATTTTCATCTCCATAAGGAAACCATCCCTTTGTCCTCCTTTCCCTTGAAACTTGGCCCAGCATAGTTCCTCGAAGTACTCCTTAAATCTCTTATGAATTTCCCTTCCTCCTTAAGTATTTTTCCTCCTTGTTTTAATTTGCACTATCCTGTACTACTTTTCCCTCCTTCATAAGCTGAACCAATAGGTGACCCGCTTTATTATCCCATTCATACATCCTCAGTTTTGCAAAGAAAATGTTAGTATTCACCTCCTTGCCCAGGTTGACATTAAGCATCTCCTAGCCATCCTAGCTCTCTCTCTGTTTCTCTTCTCCTCCTCCTCCCTAAGTACTTCTTTCTCCAATTCACTTATTTTGACTTCCAAATCCTTTGCTTCTGCCTTTTGCCTCTTCTTAGCTTGGCTATGTATCCAATTATAACCCCTCTTATAAATGCTTTACCAGCTTCCCAGTATATGCCCTCGCTTTCAACTGTACACTTATTTGTCTCCTCATAAAATTTCCATTGCTCTTTTACAAATTCCCAAAACTCCTCCCTCACCAACATATATTGAGGAAATCTCCATCGACCCCTTTGCCCACTATTCTGACCCAAGGCAATCTCCATTTCCACCATGGTATGGTCTGATAAAAATATTGGGCTATGTCCACTGCTCTGTATGCTGATATAAGTCTCTATGAATATATAAATAGTCCAGACATGACCAGGAATGATGTGGATTGGAGAAAAAGTATTTTCCTTCACCCCAGGATTAGCTGTTCTCCATCCATCAATCAGGCCTAATTCTGCTAACCAAGTAGCCATTGTTGTATATCCCCATCTGTCCTGTCCTGTCCCTATTCCCTAGGTAATCTAATTTAGGGTCTGCCACATAATTAAATCCCCAGTATTAGATTTGTGAATAGTTTCTTTACCAGGACATCCAGCACCTTCTGATAAAAGCTACGATCCCCATCAGCCGGTGCATATAGGTTTCCAAAAGTAATCATTTTACCCTCCAGCTCCCCCTCTACAAAAACATACCTCCCTTCTGTATGGTCTCTCACCACCCTCTGTGTTTTAAAGGCAAGTGTTTATGGATTAGGATTTCCACCCCCTCTTATGCCAGTTGTAGGCTGCTGCATGGCATTCCTCCATCCATCCTCGCACAAGTTTTTTGTGCTCACTATTTGATAGATGCGTCTCTTGCAACATAGCCACTGACACCCTACGTCTTTTAAGAGCCACCAATATTTTTGCCCTTTTTGCAGGAGATGTAAAACCTTTAATATTCAGGTGACTATTTTAACCCTGCCAAAGGCTGGGACATACCGATAGTCATTTCCCTGAATGGTTGTCCGAGATACGTCCTGGTCACAGCTCGACCTTTTGCCTCTAACAGATACCACAGTACACTGACCATTCTGAAAACAGTAAAACACAAGTGAACAACTGAACAATCACAAACTGTATGAAAGTAACTCCAACTTTACCCCTCCTCCCTCGATTCAAATTCCAAAGCGCCCTCTTTATCCCTCTTTCCCTGTGTTGTCCTTCCCCTCCTCCCTAACCCCAACTGCTCTCCCCTCTACATATACCACAATCTTCAGTATATAATCACTTCCCCATACACACTACTCCCGCTCCGTCTTTCTTAACCCATTCTTATCCACGTGCTATATTTATATCAGTGGGCCCCTATCAGTCTATCTTATTATACCATTATTGTACTGCCCGACCCCTCCTCCCGGAATCGGCGTCTGCACAACCTCCATCCAGGCCACCCCTTCCCCAACTCCTCTTCAGTTGGTTGCTGTATAATCCCCATTTCCTTTCTCTCTCCCTGTTATGTTTGCCCTTCATACTCTCGGCATGCATTTTGCCCACACCAAACCCTACTGAGCCATATCCCAAAGGCCCATTCAGTTCATTCCTCTTAACAATCCTGGCTTTTCCTTACCCCCATATAGTCCTCACTGCCTACTTTTGCTAGGTATGACTCCCTTGACCAAATGTTTTATATATATATATATATATATATATATATATATATATATATCCCTACATTTGCGCACTGCCATTTTAGTCATGTCTTGTTGCCAGAGGGAAAGAAAAGAAAAATGGGGAGGCTCGCGCCCCATGGTGCCACATGCTCATTACAGAGATAAGGCTCTATCTCTAGTCCACACTCATGAGGCCGCCAGCAGCCCTTCTACCTCCCCTTGTTAAACTATCTCAAGGGAATCAACAAAGTCCAAGAGGGTAGCATCTTTCAAAAAAAGAGGTGTGCAAGAACAAGGGGGTACAATAGAGGTGGGCGGCTCAGAGGTAATGTGAGGAAGTATTTTTTCACAGAAATGGTTGTGGATGCATGGAACAGCCTTGCAGAGGAGGTTGTGGAGTCAAAAACAGTGGCTGAATTCAAACATGCATGGGACAGCCATAAGGCAAGTCTAGGGGTGGGGGTAGAAACAAGTCGGCTGCTGGTTAACTAGGATCTGCAGCTTATCCATTAGGTAGGGAAATGGGCAGACTGGGTGGGCCAAGCGGTCCTTATCTGCCATCAAATTCTATGTTTCTATAGGCTTACCACAAAATCGCCCCATGGTGTAATCTGTCTCTCATCCACACCAACCGAGGCCTGTAGGAATCACCTCTCGTCGCTCTTTAGTACCAAATTATAGTTCACTAGCATTCCTTCTGCACCACCTATACATCCCTAGAGTCTCCTCTTTGCAACTCACAAGACCGAAGAGAAGGGCAACTAAAACAAATAAAGGGGTGATCAAACAGATTTACAGTGCTTCCAAGCTTTTCTTTTCCTGGTGCTTCTTCCCTGGCAGTGCAGTCACTGATCCAATTTGTCATTTACCAAGTCAACCTCCGCTGTCTCGCTGCTTTCCAGGTGCTCTGATCCTCCTCAGGTTCTCCCATTCTTCCTGTCCCAGTCCTCCAGAAATGTTTTCAGCTTTTCTGCCTCCCAAAATGAATATGTAGCAACTCAATTTTTACTTTGATCGGGCCAGATAAACCATAAAGAAATCGAGTCCTCGTTGCCTCAGCCCATCCATCAATGTGTTAAACTGTTATCTCTTCTTCTGTATCCTTTGAGACATATCTTGGTGCAGAGTGGGCATATGGACTTCACACACTAGCTCTTTCTTGTTCCTGAATGCCATCAATAAGGTCTGCCTATATGGGTAATGATGCAGCCTGAAAATCACTTGTCAAGGAGGTTGCCTGTTCTGCGGTCTCGGAGCCAAGGCCCTGTGTGCTTTCTCAATTTTAAGCTTGAGCTTAGGCAAGTCCATGTCTAGCAATTTTGGCAAAGTCTCTGAGCAAAACTTAAGTAAATTCCTGCCCTCCGCTCCCTCCTGCAGGCCTCTGATGCACAGATTATTTCTCCTACTATAGCTTTCCTGATAGTCCAATACATCATTAAGCTCCTCTACCTCCTTTTCTAATTTTTGTATTTTTGAGGGGATCTCACTACTTTGGTCCTCGAGGTCTGAGATTCTCTGTTCTACCTCATGATCTGCCTCGTGTGCTGCTTCAACTCTTGCACCAGCCCCTTCTGAGTGTGCATCTAGCTGTCCCATCAAGGCTTGAAGTCTGCCAGGATCTGCCCGAGACCGCCCTGCTAATCGCAGCTTACCTGCTGCCAATAACAAAACTGAGCTTGGTCCTCCGCTTGTGCCGCCATCATGGAGTGGAATTTTCTTTGTACTTTTACTCATTTGGTGAGCCGACTTTCCGAGGTAATGTATTCATCCATCTCACAGGTATACAGGCAGTTCTTTCAGTTGTACAAACTAAAAATATTCAGTTAAACACTTTTATTTTCATATAAAAGATGGAGCTCCAGAGTAGTGCGACCAGTCAGCTCAGCTGCTCATTACGCCCCCCAATTTGTTATTTTGATATCAGGCATTGGTGGGATGATACTAAATGGGGTTTGAGACAGTTATGTCAGCAATATAGTTGCTGTAGCTCCTGTCATGCATATTTATTTTATTTGTGACAAAAGAAGCAACTGCAAAATTTAATGACACAGGATTTGAGTGCTCAGATTTTACAGTTACGGATGAGTATGAAATCCTTCCATGAGCAAAAATCAAGGCAACTGTATTTCCAGCATAAATGTGGGACTCGGGCAATGCTGATGCGGTTTGACCCTTTCAACAAAATGGTTATAGGACTGGGAAAAAGAAAATTGTTAAATTATATGGGCCAGCAGGTGAATTTTTTCAGACTAAAAGGGATATTCTACATGCAGTGGGTGAATATTCCACACGACTGTTTTCTATACTTCCTGCTGATGCCTCTAAGTTTTCATCCTAGTTGGCTGATGTCACTTTTCCTACTATTTCCAATCATATTACTCAATCTATGAATCTAGATGTTACACCACAGGAGGTCCGACAAGCCATTCAATCTTTAAAACCTATACTACAACAGGCCTGATGGCCTTTCTATTGAAGTCTATAAACTTATCGGAGACTTTTTCTCTGATGAATTAGCACAACTGTGCACTAGTTTTCTCCATGCTGGAAATATTCATTTGGATTTTACAAAGGGGAATTTGATTTTTCTTTATAAAGCTGCTGATAAAGTGAACCTCCAGAACTGGAGACTGATCTGCATGTTGAACACAAAATTTAAATTATATGCAAACATTTTGACCAAAAGACTCTTGTCATTGGCCGAACTTGTTGTGTCACCAGCACAGTGTTGCTCTGTTCCTAATAGAAAGATTGCATATCATTTGATCTTACTTCGTAGTGATGGAACACAATTTTCATCACCTCTGCTTGTGTCCTTTGATCAACGCAAAGCATGTGACTCGATCAACCATGAATTTCTCTTGGCAGTTTTACATTATTATGGAGTATCAGACACTGTTTTGTTCGGTATCCAGTCCTTATACTGAACGGCCACTGTGGTTCCCATTGTTAATTGGTGGACAGGGGCACTGGTTCCAATACATAGTGGTGTGCATCAAGGATGCCCCCATAGCCCTTTACTGTATGATTTTTTTCTTGATCTGCTGTTACGGAAAATGAATGCTTCTTGACAGATTTATCCTATTTCAGAAGGTTGTTTGATGGTTCCCTTTTCCACTATCACATATGCAGATGACATGACTTTGCTGCTAGCTGATGAGACTTCTCTCACTCAGGTGTTTGGTCTTGTCATTGATGATGGGACTCTCTCTGGAGTGATTCTCAATTTATATAAATGTGCTAGTTATGCTTTGGGTACTGACATGCCTCATTTTAGACATGTTAATGACATTGCCATCTCACAGCAGCCATTTAAAATTTGGGTATTACTGATGGTACTCTTGGCATGGATGTGTTTAATTGGGAAGAAAACTAGTCCTAGTAGGTGATGAGTAGCTCTCTGGAATAATTGAAAATTTGGGAAAAAAAGTTTTGTTAATTAAAACGTTTTACTTTCAATTTGTTTTATATCTCAGTTCAGTGTTTGTAATCCTAAGATGGCTTGAAACCTCATTGTTTGAGGTTTTCTTCCAAGCCTTGTGATCCAGCCATTTGAACTCCATAAAAGAAACATCACCTATTTGCCTATAAAGTCAGATGGCTTAAAATGGTTAATCCTTTGTCGTTTTCAGTAGTAATTTTTTGATGGATAATGTTAGACCCTTATTGGTCAATAGGCAGAAGGGTGAGCCTTGGCTACTGGCAGCATGTAGTCTCTGATTCCACCCATGGAACACCAGAGTCCTTGTCTGATTAAAAACTCCAGGGACCTCAGTGTATATTAAAGATATTTTCTCGATTGAAACAATGGTGTGTAACACCACACATGATTATACTTTGACTCATAAAACTTTGTGTAACACTCTTTTGCTGGACTTACGTGATGTACAAAATCCATTTGAAAATGCCCCACCCCATACCTCAGTTCGCTCCAGAGTTTTGTTCACAATGCCCAAATCCTGACCCATATGCGGGATGTTCATTGACAATCTTAAAGCAAATCAGAAGCATAAGTCCATACAGGAACGATATGTAGTCATCCTGCTTGTATTAAGTTGGAAGAAGAATCTATGGTTCATCTGTTTTTGATTGTTCTTTATTAAACATTTTGGGTATTTCAATCTCAATTTTGGGGATGTGTCCATTGCAGTCGGTTAGCTACCAGAATTTAATGTATGGTTACCTTCCTGGGTCTTGGACTTGCTGGGATTTGAACACTTTATTAGGCCTGGGTGAAATTTGCGTATTTCATTTCCATGGAATTTCCGCGAAATTGGCAGTTTCCGTAGAATTTCACCTTATTTTCGCCTCCAGCAGATTTTACAATTTTCGTGGAATTTATCCTCCCAACTACAGAATTATTATTAGTACTGTGGACTTCACAATTTCGGAGGCATTTCTCCCCAAACTGCAGAATTATTATTAATACTGCATAAAATCTGTAAAGAATTACGGAACTCGCAGTTATTGACATAATCCGCATTTTTGTCATGAAACTACAGAATAATATTCTGCAGGCTTTTTGTTCATGTGATTCTGTTAATTTCAGTGGGAAATGAATTATAAAAGCCATTGTTTCTACTGTGACTGTCTGTCAGTTAAATGAATTAATTTTTGTGGTGTTAAGTAAGACTGCCTATTCAATATTATAGTTGTTTCCAAACCTTCTTATTTAAAAATTTTGTCACAGATATTCCACAGTTTATGCCAAAAATCCACAGATCATAAAAATATTCCACAGAACAACCTTCCAAAAAATCTGCAGATCCTTGATTGGCTGATTTAGGTTCCATGAGGTGGATTTTTGGCTGTCAAAGGTCCATGTTACTATAACAACCACCCTCCCACTCTGGGTCAAGTGACTGCTGCTCCTTGCTTTCTGTGCAGTTCTTTAGAGTTTGCTGAAGTGGAAAGTTCTGCTGCTCTGTGTGTCTGCATTTTTTTGCATTCAACTATAGAAAAAACCCTTTGCATCTCAATCTGATTGAAATAGCTGTAGATCATTTTGTAGTTGGATCCTCCTTCAGCAGTCTGGTATATGAAACTTGATTAACTGCCTAAATAGTAAGGCAACAGGACAAGACATTGTGTGTGTGTGTGTGTGTGTGTCTGCAGTTTAAACTACTTTTAGTTGTAAACAGCAGTTTAGTATTTTTTGACTTGAAACTAAAAGCAATACAGTGAGAGGCTGTTCTTATTGTTCCTTAACAGTATTGCATTGTATTTGACTGATCTACTGATTTAGTAATATACACTGTTGGTATAGATATTATTTGATTGATTGTTCTTGTGTGCCAGTTAAGATTTGAGTGAAAAAATGGTTGGAAAGAAGTCAGGGTAAGTTACTAGGGTAAGTGTCAGTGGCTCAGTAGGTAGCACACTCGCCTCTGAGGCCGGGAGATCAGAGGGCTGTGGGTTCAGTTCCCACATCTGGCACTGGGTTAATATCCCAGTACTGACACTGTAGTGCAGCATGAGAGGGATGCTGCATTTCTGAGGTGCCGTCTTTCGGATGAGATGTTAAACCGAGGTTCCCATCTGCCTGGATTGGTGGTAGTTCAGGTGGATGTTAAAGATCCCATGGCACTTATCGAAAAGAGTAGGGGAATTTCCCCGGTGTCCTGGCCAAATTTCCCTCATTCACTAAAAATACCACCAACAGCTTAATCTGGTTCAAGGCAGTTGGCATTCATCTGTATCCCCCCTCCCCCGGGTCATGCCTGAAAATAGGCAGGATTTGTCTAGTGCACTTACCCGGTCAACAAAAGCTAAATAAAATAAATAAATAAAATAAATAAAGTGTGCATGGTGGATGTGAAAGTTCAGTGGCTCTTTTGAGTGTTAACTCCCCTCCTGAAGCTCAGGCTGCAATGCCTCATGAAATGGATATTGAATTTGATGGTGCTGCAGGTCCTTCTGGCAACAATAGTACTGTAGGTCCTGTGGTTAGCATTAGAGTGGGTGCAGGTAGTATCAGCAGTACTGTGGGTCCTGTGGTTGGCAGTAGAGTGGGTGCAGGTAGTGTCAGCAGTACTGTGGGTCCTGTGGTTGGCAGTAAAGTGGTTACAGGTAGTAGCAGCAGGTTAGTCAGTGGCACAAAAGTGTCCCCAGTAGGTATGTGTTCTTCTGGTAGTGCAGTGTTAGGGTAGAATCAGAATTGATTACTTTTTCATAATGCAGACAATAGCACAAGTAGTGTGAACAACAAAATTATTAATTTTACTGAGAATACAGCAGGCAAATTCAGTATTGGGGGAACTGAAAATTGCAGCTGATGTTGCTGCATTAATGCTTGATTCACAGGAGGATTCTCAGCCTGAAAATCATGATTTGCTTTCAACAGTGATGGGTTCACAAATTTCACAGTGTAGCAGTTTTAAATGTGATATTGAGGATGATGATGCCATAGTAAAGGTGGTCAGTAAAAATATTGGTTGTGGTGACAGTAAATCTGCAGGTTCTATTGATAATGAAGTTTTGATGGTGGTAAATGAGAAACGGGCTGATATTGTAGCAGACATTAGTGGTGTCAATGATATTAGTAGTGTTAGTGTATGTGATTTTCAGGATGTTCAAGATGACCCTGTAATAGATCCTGATTATCAACCTCCCTATTAGTGGTGGGCGAAGTGGGCTCAACCTGCTCTGCAAAGCGATTCGCGGAGCAAAGGCGGATTCATGGAGTGCTCCACAATGCGAAGCAGAGTACTTTGTGTTATAATGAGGAACACAAAGTCCATTGGAAGCAATGACTTTGCATTACTTCACCTCCCCAGGCCAGCACTCTGCCAAATTTAAGGTGAAGTGCATTGCAGACAGTGCACTTTGCATCACTTCGCTTTGCTTTTGAGCTCCAAAGGTGAATTTTGCAGTGATTCATGGGATTTCAGGTCACATGGGCTTTATATTGATCTGTACAGCCTCAGTTCGGGGTAGTATGAGTAGGAAGGAGTGGGAGACAGTGTGCTCTGATAGCTGTCTGTGATAGGAGTCTTGTAAAAGCTGTTCAAAAAGCATTTTTGCTTTATTTTTTAAGAACCAACATTAGTTCATTGATTGTAGGAAACCCTCCTGTGCTGATATCATCAAGCATTTTGTTTTGTGTGGATTGATTTTGAATGTTAATTTATAACATTGAGTGTGTGTGGTGAAAGACAGTGAAAGTGTGCTTTGGGAGGGCATATCTGTGGTGTAGGTAGATATAAGTTGGAGAAATAGTGATTTTTTTTTGGTTTTTGGTTAAATTTTTGTTATATAACTGACTGTGTTAATGTACACCAGGTAATATTGTCAGTAATAGTAGACATTTTCTTGATGTTTGTTGTGTGGATGTGGTGCAGCGTTTCATAGGTTCAGGTTGGTCACATTACAAATTTACAATACGTAACATGGCATAGTACTGAACTTTTGCATTTGCGATGCATTCCTTGTTCAGCATTGTACACAAACTGTTCTGTGTGTGAGTGTGTGTGCAGTGCTGTGTGCATTAAATAATACACCTTTTATTGTGCCACAGACTAGTGTAATTGCAGGTGCAGCAGTGAGAACCTGTTATCCACTGCAGCTGCCTGATTTTGTACTGCGATCGTGGTATCTGTTCTTAGTTTTGTTGCTCGTAGTGAGTAAAATCAGCACTGTCTGCATTCAGTGCTACCCCCACCCCACATTCAAAAGGTATTTTTTACCAGATTGGATTGTTTTTGTGACCTCATCAGCACCACTGGTTAATGGTTATTGAAGTTGTTTTAATTCTGTGACTGTCTCAGAGTAGTCTCTTATCTGTTGCTAAAGCCACAGTTGTTTATTTGGCTTCAAATCCAGCGTCCCTCCAATCAGAGAGTGAACATATCAAAATCTGAATTTGGTTATAATATTTGTGATTGATCCCCCCAAAATGCCTGCAAAGAGATGTGCAAGCAAAGCTGTTTCTAGCCATGGCAATGATGACAGTAAGATGGTGTGTGGAGGTGGTAGTAGTACGCAGACGCAGAAGTGCATAGCTGATGTGAGGAAAGGTATTTCTCCTGCAATGTTTTTTTACAGCCCAATCAGTAGCTTCACTCATAGTTGGAGGAGGTGATGTTTTCCCAGCCAGTGGTGTTAGTGTTACTGGTGTTAGTGGTGGTGAAGGTAGTATTAGTATTGTTGCGTCAAGTTCTAATTCCGACCAGTGTACCATATCCAAAAATATTGAGTGTAAAGCAGTGCAAGTGAGTGGCAGTGTAGATGATGTCATACTTCCCAGTAACATCCCAGTAACTGAACCTGAGGATTCTGATAATCATGTCAATGATAGCATACAATGTGATATTCCATCCACCATGGCACTTAACGTCACGCATTTTCCATGCAGTGATTCACAGTGTGGTGAAAAAATATCAGGTGATGGCGATGTAGATGCTGATGATGAATGTGATGATGATGATGTTGCTGTTGTTGCAACATGCAGTCCACATGCTAGCATCCAAGCAGAAGATGTGGATGTGTGTGACTTTGATGAATATGATGATGATGTAATGACCCCAGTTGGAAGCGGAGAAAAATAAATTTAAAGTGGCTGTGTCCGAGTCTGTTTGCAGTAATCCCCCCCCCGTAAAAATGTGTGATCTACTGGTTTTAGTTGATGATGATGATGATGACCCATTAATCAATATGATAGGTGGTCATGGTGGTCAGTTACAGTCCAGGTGTGCAGTGCCCGAAACATCATGTGCCCCCCCACTTCAGTTCTTAAAATAACGGACTTAAATAAGCCACATCATGGACATGTTAAAAGCAGAGCATCACAATCCCTTGTTTGGGATTTTTTTGTTCAAGATGCAAATGATGAGTCAGTTGCAATCTGCTAGGTTTGCCATGTGGGTTTGAGTAGAGGTAAAAAGGGGAGCCAAAAGGGGGCACAGGAGGACAGCATAAGCATCTTAAGAATAGGCACTTGGCACTGTGGACCCAGCACAAGCTGGCAGCTAATACCACAGTGGGGCATTCACCCGCATCACCATCAACCATAGCCAGCATGTTAACCCTTCCATGACTGTTAAGCCCAGTAGGAAATTAAACATGTGCAGTAGTCAGAAATAAGAGCAGAGGATTACTACAGGCATGATGAGGTGGAGGACCATAATGACTTTGAAATGTTGTCCAGAGCAGGTGAGTAGCAGTTTTGTGGTGGTGGTGAATGCAGTATATCTTTGCAAGTGGTACATCAACCCCAGTTGGCAAATCTGTCAAAATAACAGCACTTCTGGGTTTGTCATCATCACCTGTGCACCCGTCTTCATCAAATGTCCACACTCCACCCCCTGCCAATCCTATTCATCACAGAGCACAAATATTTGTGATCAACACACCCCGTGTAGAATGTTTAGGTCAGCCCATGTTACAGAGTGTTTTTGAGCATAAGCTGAAGTACCCCCCAAATCATACAGTGTCACTTGAACTCAGTGCTGCTGTAGTGGAAATGCTGGCAATTTATCTTTTGTCCTTCTCCTTTGTGGAGAATTCTGGGTTCCGATGGTTTGCTGCATGTGTCTGTCCAAAATGGAAAGTCCCATCCAGGACATACTTTTCTACCCGTGCTGTCCCCGAGTTGTTCCGCACTGTGTCCAACTCAGTAAGACATGCCCTTCAACATTCCTTCTCTCCATTCATCCATTTAAGTATGGATATGTGGACAAGTGGCAAAACAGCAGGGAGTTCATATCTGTGTATAACTGCACACTGGGCGCGGGTCCCAGGGGTTGTTTGTGATGTTGGTAGTGAGAATAATCAGTGCAGTAAGGTGGATTGTTGCGGTAGCAATCTTCCAGGAATTCAACAGCATGCAACGATTGCTATGTGCAGTGTGAACTGTTCACACACTGGTGAGAACATGTTGGACATAGTACTAACTGAAATTGACTGATGGCTAACCCCTCTGTCCCTGAGAGCTGGGTTCATAGCAAGTGACAATGGTTCAAATGTGGTGAAATGCATCATGAATGGTGGTTTTTTTCGTGTTCCATGCATGGCCCACTGTTTAAATCTTGTGGTTCAGGAGTTTCTGCAGCACCCTAATAAAAAGGAAATGCTGACCATTGCACAACATATCTGCTCTCACTTTTCAAGATTTGGAAAGGCCCATGACCAACTGCAGCAGTTACAGATACAAAACAGCCTGCCTCAACACCGCTTGAAGCTGGAAGTTGCCACCTGATGGAACTCCACTTTATTCTTGGCAGAGAGGTTGTATGAACAATACAAAAAGCCATCTCAGAATATCTTGGTATGCACACTAGCCGTGACAGTTCTGGGCCTCCATGTCTGTGACGACTGAACAGTGGCACCTCATGGACTCTGTAATAACAATTTTGTGGCCTTTTGAACATGCCACAGGCAGTGAGTGGCTAGTCTGCCTCCATTAGCCAATCAATTCTACTGCTGTGGGTGTTGAGGCAGACATTGGTGAATGTAGCATAGCCTTGATGTTGCCGGAGACAGTGGTAGCAGTATGTTTCTGCAACACATGCTGACAGTATTTGACCAGAATCATCACGCTAGAGCATTCAGCTTAGTGACAACTTTGCAATAGCAACAATGCTGGACCCATCATACAAACATGGAATTGCATCAGTACTGAAGGAGGGCCTGAACAGGTAAAAATATCAGTGGTCAACTAGAGCGCTGGTTCATGGGGCACAGAGGTCATGTGCCAAGGTCAGCAAACCCAGCAGCATAATTTGGCTGAAGGTGTACCTGGAGGACCATCAAGCATATCCTGCAAGGGGAAGGGGACTGCAGTTCCACGTGGTCTGTCATCCAAAGTGGCTGGTGTCAACCCACTTTGGGAGGCTTTGTCCCAAGTGGATATTTGTGAAATAAATGATTCGGGAGAACAGGATGATGCATCAACAATTGGACTTAGTGTGGCACAGAGAATGGCTGAGTCATGTTTGTCTGAAAACAGGCATCTGACAATAACTGAAGATTCTCTTTTGTACTGGAGTGGAAAGGTCAGTGAATGGCCAGAGCTGACTGCAGTGGCACTGAAGTACCTCACATGCCCATCCTCCAGTGTAAATGTTTCAAGGGTATTCAGCTCAGCAGGTGCAATAATCAGGGATCGTCAGAAAAATCTGTCTCCTGCAAATGTTAGTTTGCTAACATTCATTAAAATGAATGAGAGGCACATACCAGCACAGACTGCAACCTCAGTATTCGTACCCCGGACTAGTCATGGTGGTCTTGCTGATGTGTAAATGGAGCATCCTGGTGGCACTGGCAGTGGCTGCCAGGAACGGCCCACCACTGATGTAGATGACAACACAATGGAGAAAGAATTTCTCAGTGGTCAAACTTCAGACATCAATGACTGTGAGGCCAGCTTTCTTTATGAGGATGATGATGTGGTTAATGTTGTCAGGTTTTAACTGAAGTTTTTAAAAGATGGTGTGCCCTACCCGGACCACCACCACCGGGACTGATGTTAGTCACTGCCACCATGAGTCTGTCTGCCCCCTGACCACCACCACCACTGGGACTGATGTTAGCCACTGCCACCATGAGTCTGTCAGCTCCCAGGATCACCACCACTGGGACTGATGTTAGCCACTGCCTCCATGAGTCTGTCTGCCCCCTGGTCCACCACTGGGACTGATGTTAGCCACTGCACCATGAGTCTGTCTGCTCCCTGGACCACCACCACCACCGGGACTGATGTTAGCCACTGCCACCATGAGTCTGTCTGCCCCCTGGTCCACCACTGGGACTGATGTTAGCCACTGCACCATGAGTCTGTCTGCTCCCCGGACCACCACCACCACCACTGGGACTGATGTTAGCCACTGCCACCATGACTCTGTCTGCCCCCCCAGACCACCACCACCGGGACTGATGTTAGCTGCTGCCACCACTGTGCCTGAGTCTGTCCAGACCACCACATCCATCAGTCAGAGACACAAAGCTTCTTAATATTTAAGCCATAAAGTGAGTATGTGTACTCATGTTTGTTATGCTGCTTCACTTCCTTAAGTTGTATATTTTGTTTTCTGTAGCTTTTCAGAGCGCAATGGTAAAACACATATGGTACACTTATTTTGTTTCTTTGCAGGGTAACAAAAAAAAGCTCCATTGCAAAACTCGTTGGAATGGTACTGTAGCTGTACCTTACAGAGAGGAAGTGATGTAATATCCATGTGAAATCCATTAGGGTAAGTATGAAGATGTTATTTAATCTGTTTCATTGTTTTGTATAGCCTGCAGCAAATATTGCACACAGGTTGAGGGGGACTTTGTATCTGCTGAAACAGTCTCAATTTGCTGTGTAACCACTTGTCAATTTTCTACACAGAAGCAGGATGCATTTTGGGCTGGCAGAAAAAAATCTGGGGACTCTGTGCCACTTTTGTGTGTTCTGTGATTGTTGCTGTGAGCTCATGATGTCATTCTGACATTTTTACAATTAAAGCAGCATTCAAGAATTTTCTTATAGTCCTGAACTGTACTTTTTTTATGCTATTTTACATTGCCACAGCCACCACTAGTTATCTCCGAGTCGTGACTTGAATGATACGATGCTTTTCACAATTTATGTCTGCTTTACTTACTTGACTACTTTTTTTATGTATCAAAAAAATGAGCATGCCTTCCAATATTGTTCAGACCAGGTTTGCATTTATTTGCAGCTGCTTTTGAATAACTATTGTTCCGTGGTGTCATAAAACACTGCCTGATGCATAACTGTTAATTAACAACAGAAGTTAACAACAGAAATGATATATAACAACTACTTGATGGAGAAAAGCAGAGGAAAACAATGACAAAGACCTGGTCAGAACCAATTTAAAAGGAATGCACCTTTCATTATTTCACACATGAAAAAGGTAGTACAGCAGACTCAGCTAATGTAAATTCTTGTATCATTCCAGTCAGTCAAGATGTAAGTAAAGGAATTTGTAAAATAGCATTAAAAATATAGGTCAGAGTTATCAACAGATTGTTGAGCTGCTGCTTTGCAGATTCACCACATTACATAGTTATGGTGATGCACATAAACTAATATGTGGGGACATTACTCCCCTGGAATATTTCTTGCTCCACAGAGTGCAATACATTTCTGTGGCGCCCATAATTTCATTACAGTGAGTCACGTGATGGAGGAATTACTGATCAGAATAGCCACCACGTTCTGCCACCTTTTCTCAGCAACATTAGTACATGATGCCAAGGAAGCGTAGGGCACGCCCCACTATAGTGAATGTCCGCATCTATCCAATCGTTTCCTTATGTTATAAGGAAGTCTTTATGTTGAAATGTGGGAATGTTTCCACTAACAAGCTCTTCTTACTGGAAATGTGCCCACACATTTCACCACAAACTGACCATTATAACATAAAGAAACATTCAGAAACCTGCCAGACGATTGGATATTCACTGTAAGGAGCACGCACACATGCTCTCCCTACCATCACGTCCTAATGTTGCTGAGAAGGGAAGCAGAATGTGGGCAGATTTTCAGAATGGGAATTCCTCTGTCACATGACACACTGTAATGAAATTAGAAGTGGTTTTCACAAAAATGTATTGCACTATGGAAGGGAAAATGTATGATTAAACATAACAAAGAAAAACACAGAAAATCAGTACAACACAGTAGTGTGGTGGGGTCAGGGTGGGGATGGATGGATGGCAGAAAACAATCCCTAACTAACTTCCCTGTCTGTGGATGCCATGATGGTCCAGCAGCAGGTGCAGCATTAAGTATTTTCTACTGCTGTGCTTCTACTCTGTTCACCTGCTGCTCCAAAGCACTGAACTGCCCATTATTTTCTTCAATTGCTGCCCACACCCGGCCAATGTCAGACTGTGTTGCAGGGACTGTGGCGAGGTCCACTGCAGTGGGGAATTAGGGTAGTGGGGCTAGTGGTGTACAGGGTTGTGCTGGTGGCTGTGGTGGCGTCAGTGGTGGTGGTGGAGCAACTGCTGTTGTAGCTCTCCTCCTGCTGCAGTGGTGACTGCAAGGCACAACTCCCACCCCTGCAGCACCCTCGGCCACTGCCACAGTGGGGCCAGCAGGTGGACGCCTGGCCCCTTTCGTGGCAGCCTGCCACTCTGCCCTGTGGTGGTTCAGCATATGGGTGTGCTGGCCACCGGTCCTCAAATGTGTCCCACAGGAGCCATGGTGCACCAGCACACCACACACAGCACTCCACCACTGTGCTGTCTCCCCCACACAGTTAAAAAACTCCCACACTGGAGAGCTTCAGGGGGGACCAGATACAGTCCTTGCACATTGGGCATGAGTCCCACCACCACCTACAATTTCTGGGGCCACCTCCTGTGGCTGTGGAGGTGGTAGAGGGGGTGCTGCTGGAGCCCCAACAGCTTCTGCTAGTGGTAGTGGTGGTAATGATGGAGAAGGTGGCTGCACAGCAGCCACCGGTGGCACTGGTGCTGCTGCTGCTCCTCATGCTTCAATTGGGGAAGCAACACCCGCCAGGAGTCGGGAGCGGTCCAACATGACACCACTGCCCCACCCCCCATGGGTCCGCACTCCTCCCCTCCTACTGCGCCCATGGGCCAGTGACTCACTTTCTCCTAGGTCCATCCTTCTGAAGTCCACGCCGCTGACACACACACAGACAGTGGACACACACACAGTCGGTCACACACATAAAACAAAACAAAACTTACACAAAAACATTCATTAACAAAAACACATACAATACAAAAACTAATAAAGAAATAGCTTTTAAAAAGCTGTTTGTTTTGTTCTGGCACTGAAATGCAATGAAGTGGCAATAAAGCAATCAACAGTAATCCTCTCCTCACAAATGCTTTCTCCTCTATAAATGCAAAGGAGAAAGTGAAACTGCTTCTGTGACTCACTTCCTTCCTGCCTGGCTGAAGAATGTGACTTACTGTACTATGAGCCATGTGATGTGCCTATTTTCTTCTCACTTTGCCTTCCTTTGAATTAAGGCATAATGGCAACATGAAGTGGTAATAATAATAATGCAAAGTGAGCACTTTGCAGTGCCCACTTTGTGTTGTGCTCCAAGGATGCGAAGTGCCCACTGTGCATCCACTTTGCCGGCGGATTAACAATTCACTGCATCTCTACTCTCTATGTCCCTGTTAACAATTCACGTACCTTTCCTCAGAATGCTGTTAACAATTCACGTACCTTTCCTCAGAATGTAAATATAAAAGTGTCATCACAAGCACAGAATGAAACATCAGTGACTGTTAACAATAACATACAATCCAATGCCTATTCATGTCACTACAAGTAATATCATGCATCAGAAGCACCTACATGTGCCTGTCATAGATGAGTTACAGCGGCAGATCACAGTCAGCAGTAAGGCCAAGAGTGTTTCCCCTTCTAAAAAGCAGTATAGAGTTGTCAAATCTCTAGTGTGGGACTTTTTGTATTGCAAGATAATGATGGCAGCACAGCTATTTGCCAAATATGACAAAGTAAAGTGAGTCGTAGCAAGGCAGGGTCACACTTAGGCACAAGTGGGATGCACTCCCATCTCCAAACCAAACACACCATTTGCTGGCAGCAGCATAAACATCTGGCTTCCCAGATAAAAAACAGTGACTCTGTTCTTCTACAGATATGCTTATTGGACCCCATTGACAGTGAGAGTAGTGATATTCCACCACCAATAACATCCACCCCAAAGCGTTCTGAATCTTTAGTTCTTGGTAAATCATCATCCTGTATCTCATTCTCCTCTGTATGTTCAGACTTCCTCACCGCAGTATCATGCCACAAAGTTGACAAACTCTTTCAGTTCCAAAGTCACCCATATGCAGCTGAAAACTTCCTAGTCAGTGGTCACTATAAGGTAACCTAATATTAAGGATGCATTTTCCAAGAATACAAAGAACCATAGGAATCATCCAGTTGCAAACACTTCAATGCAGCAGTTTCTCAAATGCTTGCAACAGATCTTTTTCCATACTCTTTGGTTGAAATATCTGGTTTTTGGCAGCTCATGAGTAAGACGGTACCCAAATATGAATTGACCAGCAGAACCTACTTTTTGATGAGCTGGACAACACATTATGTTGTACAGTTTCACATGCACTGTCACACTCTGTGGTCAGCACTGTGCATCTCACCACTGATATGTGGGCCATTGGTCTGGGATCCACAGTTAGCTTTATGTGTGTTACAGCACATTGGGCACACACCCCTGGTGTGTATGGTACTTCACCTTGTCCTGCAAGTGATTGTCATTTGCAAACAACATATGGAGGCAGTGGTGGTCTGTACCAGCAGGCAACATTAAGCATGCAAAGTATACATGGCTCTCACACAGCCGAAAGACTTCTTGAATGTCTAAATGAGACAATTTCTCATTGGCTGAAACCACATGGACTTAAAGTTAGTTTCATTTCAAGTGACAATGGAGCCAATGTAGTGAAAGCCGTAAGTGACGGTGGCTTTGAGCACATTCCTTGCTTTGCACATGATTTTAACCTGATTGTACATCAGTTCTTAAAACATGAGGCAGTGGACAGCATGATGACCATTAGTCATCGTATTTGTGGACATTTCAGTCATTCATCAAAAGCTCGAACTGAGCTTAATGTGTTGCAGTGTTCATACGGTGTGCCACAGCATCGCCTCAAGCAGGATGTTGGCACAAGGTGGAACTCAATTCTGTATATGCTGGAATGATTGTTTGAGCAGTGTAAACCTGTCAATGACTATACCATTCAGCTTTGTGATCCCCTCACTCAACAGGCAATGACACTCAGTCCATCTCAGTGGAGAGTCATGGATAGTGTAATACAGGTTTTGTGCCCTTTTGAGCAGGCCACTCAGGCTGTTAGTGTTGAGTCAGCATGTTTGAGTCAGATTATTCAATTGCTGCGGATACCTAAGCAGGTAGTGGTCAACTTGAATGACCAATTTGAATGTGCAGCAGATGAGGTTGGTGTGAACCTGTGTAGCCACATGATGGACATCTTAGAAAATGATAATCATGTCTGTTACATGTTGCATAGTGATTCATACCAGATGGGCACTTTACTGGATGCCCGGTACAAGCGTGGTATCGCATCACTTCTGCCAGGGAGTAACGTACAGGTTAATCATTGTTCACTTGCTGTTCGTGACAAAGTGCACAACAAAATACTTGAAATGGATGTCAGTAAAAGAACTGAGGGAAGTACTCAGCAGCATGTGTGTTCCGGGTCCCAACTCTCTATGTCATCAAAGTTATCAACTTCTTAAGTACGTAAACCCACCCACAATCCATTGTGGTCAATATTACAGGAGGTGGGTGTTTTCAGCCACAGAAGGAGGAAACAGCAGCAAACAGTAGATGTCAGCAGCAAACATGGTCACTGCATATCTTGATGATCTGAGCAGGTATCTGTTGAGGATGACCTTTGTTAATATACTGGCAACACAGGGTGACAGTGTGGCCTGCACTGGCATCAGTTGCACTGGAACTGTTAAGTTGCCCTTGTTCCAGTGTAACATCGAACGGGTTTTAGTGCAGCAGGGCAACTGTGTCAGACCATCAGACATGTCTGTCCGATTTAAATGTTAAGCAACTGACATACATAAAAATGAACAAACATTTTATTCCACCTTAATGGTCGTTGTCTCGCGGTGGCAGTGTGTTACGCTCTAGTGGTGATGTGACGAAGGCATGGATGATGATGAAAATTATGTTAATCAGGTAGAGGGTATGTGTTCTGATGGTGATGATACATCAGAGGGACACATCTTTTAGTTTACATAATTTTGCAGTTTGTTTTATGACAGAAAATTGCTGAAAGCATTTATTTGTATTATTTTTAGTTACCCAATGTAAAGTCCAAAATAAGTACTTTTTTTGGTCACACAACATTTGAAAATGTACTCCATAGTCAAGTACATACTGGTAATACAAACACACAGTGAAACAGCAGCCCGAGTAGCTGCTCTCCCAATCTTGTCACTGACTAACCTTTTGATAATCTTACTAATAAAGTCTGACTTACATGTTACCTGTAGTGTAGATGTTATTCACTTGTAATGTTCTGTATCTGCATATGGGACAAAACAAATTCTGACTTACCCATACAAAAACCATGCCACCATGTAGACCCCCACACCCTTTTCATAATCGCTATAAGGCACTCCAGGGGTGTTTTTATGGTTGGCTGATGGCCATTATCGTGGTGGAAGCAGTCGCCTATGCCTCATGCTTCAATCTACCACAAGGTAGGCTATTACCAATGTCACACCATAACACCCCACCATGCCTTATTGCTTAATTAGTGCACAATTATTATTCAACCAGCCCAGGCAGCCTTCTGTCTCTCCATAGATTATGTCATGTCAGTGTTAGGAGAAAAGACTTTGTGAACATCATAACAACATAAACATGAACTACTACAGTCCCTTCCCTATGCTGCTGAAGATGATCCTTTGTCGATGTGTACATTGTCCACACACCGGCATGAGCCAAGACCACTAATGCTGAGATGACAAAACAAAGTAACATAAACATGAACTACTAGACCAGAAGATGGTGCCACTTACTTACCTGCTGTTTTCAAACCTGGCTGCATCCTTGAATTTTCCAATGTACGCTGCTCTTAACCTCATGAAGAGCAAGACATAAACAGCTTCTACACATTATCTAAGGATGATGATGTAATGCCTCTACAGCTGCCTTTATGATTTATCTTTCAGATATGCCGTTCATTCTTGCACCCATGTGTCACAGTTACCACAGCCCGCAATGTCTCTATCTACCATGCTATGCTATATCCACCAAATTCTGTAATGGGGAACTACTAAGCCTGAGACAGTGCTGCTGCTGATCTGACCACCACTTCTGCTGTGCTGTCCAATCAAAGCCTGCTCATGCTCACTGACACCCTCTCAAGACAGAATCAAGGAACACCATAATGAGGAACTACTTGGCCTGAGACAGTGCTACTGTGGATCTGACCACCTCTAGTCACGTGTCCACATGAACTGCAATGGTATTTTTTTTTCTGTTTTTATTCTAAAGCATTACTTTCATTTGCCAATGACAATCATGTAATCTTTTCCATAATGTACTAGTGGTATTCTTATTTTCTGTGTGTAATATAATTCTTAACCAATGTGTTATTGATATAAATTCAGCTGTGTCATTGCAGTGGGCACAAACAATGTCGAGCACCAAGTTGTAGGATAGTCATTTGGTTAGGCAAGCTCAATTGGTAGTACCACTATTGTATGTAGGAACATGTGCATAAATCCTAATAACAGTGACCCTTATTGTCAAGTGAAACAGCTTGCTTTCTGTATTTACTGTCTCATTACTTTAACAGGTATGTCATTCACCACTGCTGATTTTTTTGCCATAATCATACCTGAAACCAGTCACGCTACCAACTCTGTTGCCTCATGTTTTCATATATTTCGTGTCCATCCTACTCAAATGGTCAGGTAAGTAATTCTTGTATGCATGTTTTTTTCATATTCCACATAAGACATTATTTTCATTTTCAGGAAACAAATATAAGATGTGTTGACCACAATGGATCATTCATGCCTGGTAGGAGGTAAGTAGTATAGTTCATTATGTCATTTGTTACTCAGAAGTAGATAATCAGAAGACCTGATTGTGATTTTTACTGTGCATTATCCCCCACATCAGGGGTGTTTGGTAGTGTGACCAGAACGACTGGAAAAAGCATGATCAATTTAATGATATGGTTTGAATTGAGTATTAATAGATAGGCCATTGACAGAGCAAAGGCTGATGGCACATTTATAAGGTAGAAAAAGAAATGGGCAGACTGGATGGATCTTGCTGTCCTTATCTGCCATCAACTTCTACGTTTTTATGTTCTATCTTTGTCAGGTTGAGCGGCTATACTGTGCTAATGATGTATCATTTTTTAATTTTTCTGTGAAGTAAAGTGCAGGTATGACAAATATGCAGATACTGCAACCAATTGATTCTCTGAAGTTTTACACATAGTATATCAATTAAGAAATCAAATAAGGCTTGACAAGGGTTTAGATTAACAGTCTGTTAATCCACCCCTGGGGTGTAATGTGGCACGAGGCACAGTTCATAGTCAGATTGCCCCTTGGGGCTGATTAACTGACTGTTAATATAATTAGTAGGAGTGCTCATTACTATTACAAAAATATTTGAAAAGAAAAGTGTTAAAAGTATACTGTTTGAATGATTTACTCATTTAGAGGAAGCATTTTAATAAAATAGTTCTTCTATCAACAGTTTTAGAAAGCTGGTTAATTGTAATGCATCATTTCTCACATTCTGCAGTATTAGAGGACGTGAAGCTGATAGGAAGAATCCATGTGACATGGTGATCAGCTGTACATTACATTATAACATGGATCAATTAATGTAAGGCCGCTGAAATCCTAACAGCTAATCAGTTTGCAGCTTTTATGAGAACCTTTTTATGATTAATAATACGTAAGTTCATCACAAGACAATGATGACAAACTTGGAATGGAAGACAGATTTCTATATTTGTTCACACAACAACTGAACAATTTCATACTTTTAACAAACAGCAAACAAACAATAACAAAGTGTCAAGAACAATAAAAGTTTAAAACAACACACTACTCTATTTGCACTAGGGGTATTGGGGTAATGAAAATAACAACAAAACTACAAGATCAACAACGTTCTTCAACACTGAATACATACTATTTGCAGCCTAATGCAAACATTGCACATTGCAAGTAAAAATTTGCCAGCAATCTTAGTGGCACTTCATATGCTTAACAGCATTGTGCCGTGCCCATGGAGTGCGTGAGCTCCTGAAAACCACACCCTCACGCCTGCACAGCAGGTGTTTGATTTTTTTGGGTCACCCTCTACAGTATGTTTATGTAGTGTGCCTCCAGACACCTTAATCTTTTTTTTTATAATTTGAAGGTCCTTGTCCCTCCTTTCCTCATTTTCTGGCAGTGTGGGTGTTGGTACGTGTTGAGGGGCTTCATGGGTGGAATGGTCAGAACCCTCTTCAGGCCCAGTGCCTGCAACTATTACTCTGGATCCTCTTCCAAACTCTTTGGCTGCCAGCCTTGACAGTTCCTTCTATATTTTTAAGACACGGTTCTGCACAGTGTGCTTAGATTTGTATGGCCAGCAACAGGTTGAGGATGGGGAAGTTCTGGTTGGGGTTCAACGGCGGTCTTCAGAGCTGCTGTACAGAAAGAAAGGATGATGAGGGAGATAATGATGATTCAGTATTATATTCTCCTAAGCTTAAGAACATCTATATTATGTGTTAATCCCTAAACAGTACTGTTACACCTTCTGGATAGCAACCACATAAATTTAACAGCAATGGGTCATAACAATGCCCCATTCCCACCAAGTCCAGGTATTGGAACCTGACTGCAGAGACACAGCCCAACTAAAGCCATAGACATTAATGGTATACCTCCTTAACACCAGCTGCTCACAAGTTAGGACAATGAGGAGTTGCACGGCCTCAGCCAGGCAATGTCCCCACCCCCACAGTTCAGGTATTGGAACCTGACTGCAGAGCCACAGCCCAACTAAAGCCATAAACATCAACGGTATACCTCCCTGACACCAGCTGCACACAAGTTAGGACAATGAGGAGTTGCACTGCCTCAGCCAGGCAATGGCCCCACCCCCACAGTTCAGGTATTGGAACCTGACTGCAGAGCCACAGCCCAACTAAAGCCATAGACATCAACAGTATACCTCCCTGACACCAGCTGCACACAAGTTAGGTCAATGAGGAGTTGTATGGCCTCAACCAGGCAATGCCCCCAACCCCCAGTCCAGGTATTGGAACCTGACTGCAGAGACACAGCCCAACTAAAGCCATAGACATCAATGGTATACCTCCCTGATACCAGCTGCACACAAGTTAGGACACTGAGGAGTCACACGGCCTCAGCCAGGCAATGCCCACCCCAGTCCAGGTATTGGAACCTGACTGCAGAGCCACAGCCCAACTAAAGCCATAGATCATCAATGGTATACCTCCTGATACCAGCTGCACACAAGTTAGGACACTGGGGAGTCGCATGGCCTCAGCCAGGCAATGCCCCACCCACCAAAACCAGTTGTTGATTAACATATTTACTGATTACAACAGAAGTATCTAGATATCTTACCACCAGACATGATCTCCATGGCGCTTCCCCCATCAGCATCCTCCCCTGATGACACTGTTATTGCTGAGGATTCCTCAGCATGTTGATTAGCAGTAGGCACAGCAACTGTTAAAAATAAGAGAGTAATATCATATTTCAGAAAAGTTGTATTAATTTTAATATTTACACTATTATTTTCATTTGTAATTTTGACTCATTCGGGTCTAATTTTAGGTATAAACATTATTTTCTAAGACTGTCAATCTGTCGTACCTTGTACAGTGCCCGGCTAAAACTCATTACTTGAGTGTCTGCACAACTTACTCATAGTACCCTTCAAGCATACCTCAATAGCTCAAAGATCCCTGTCCTACAGGGGTCCCAAGTGGATAAATGACCTACCCCCCGACTTCCTTGGTTGTAATAAGATCGTGAAATTCAAAGCTAGTGTCCTTGCCCATCTAACCCCATCAAGTATGTGTGAGTGCCCCTGCACACCCTGACCCGTTCTCAGCACTCTTCAGTTTCTGAAACCTCTGACCTTGTATCTCTGTCACCTCTCTCACCTGCCCCTTCCCTAATCGACTAGCTGTGGCCCTTCCTTGCCCTGTACTCATCCCCCTGTACATCCCCCTGTATTTACATTGTCTTTCTTCCCTCCCTCTTCTCTTTCTCCCCCATGCTCCTCCTAAATCCCCACATACTATCCTACTCCCTCTATTATTCATTCCCTTCACCCCACACCCACTCTCTACCCCTTTCTCCTCTCCCCCACCTTCCATCTCCTCGCTGCCTACCCCCATAGCTTTCTTTTCTTTCCTTTCCTTCCCACCTAATCCCCTCTCCCTTCTCTTTCCCCTGCCTCCCCTGACAATGTCTACCCAGGCTGCTATTCTCACTCCAATCCCTAGCCCCGCTCTTGCTGCCCCTCCCTCATTGTTGCTCGGGCCGGTTAACCCCCCCTCTGACCGCTTGCTCAACACTGTTGCTGCCTACTCCAGCCAGGGGCATGTACTACCTCCATTCTAGATGTAACAACACTGAAATCTCCTTGAAGAATTCTAAACTGTCTGGGAACCCAAAATTATTATCTTCCTCATAGTGATTTTTACATATGAAGTAATTAGTGTTACTCTACCTGTTACAAATTCATTGTTGTTGTTTTTTTACTTAATTCTGTATTACCACAGAATTATTCCTGTTGTCTAGCTTATCTATATTGTACGATGTCTGACCTGAAACCTGTAAATGAGCTTAGGACTCAAAGGTATTTAATCCCAAACTTAAATAAATAAATGAAGGATTATTTGTCCTGTATTAACTCCAGTAAGTACTCGGTTGATTAGAAAGAATATTTCAAATAAGATACTCACTAGAATCATCAACAGTGGCATCCTGATTGTCATCCTGCACTCTAGCCCGCCTCCTACATGTGTCTCCAGTATCTCTGTCTCACTCCACTATTTCTAGTATTCCCTTGGTCTTGCACTTTTGCTTGTAGTCTTTTAAAGTGACTGCTCCACCAAGTGACTCTAACAGCTCCCTGTCATGCTGTCAGATATCATCCCACTTGTGCCTGACTTGTCGAATGCTGCGGGACACACTACCTTCGCCCTGTCTGTTCACTGTGTCCTTAATGGTATTCCACACTTTCTCCCTCTCTTGGAGAGGTAGCTTCTCTGAACCAAATAACTGGTCTACCTGTGTGGTGACCTCCTTTATGAGCAATGCACCTCCTTGTGGCTAAATGCAAGCAATGTTTTTTTTGCAATATTAGCACTGCTGCTGCTCCCCCCACTGGTGGTGGTCCGATCCCGATCCTGATGTTCCTCTTGCTGGCCTTGATCCTCCTCCTGACCGCTCTGCTGCACCTGATCCAGATCCACAACATCCTGTCTCCTCCCAACTACCTCTTCAATGCTCCTGCTGCTCCTGCCCAAACCCACTTGATAACCAGATGACATTTTACAAAGTAATTAGTCTCCTCTACTGTAATCCACTGGTTGTTGCTCTCTCTGTAGTAGAAAATGAGAAACAGAAGCACAAATTGTGATTGAATCCGCCTTTATAAATGCATTTTTTTTCGCGACTTTCAGAAAAACCACAACTCAATTAAAATACTGTTTAAAACAAGCGTAATTCTTGTTTTCCACATGTAATCGTGAGAAGCAAATTAATTAATGTTGAAGCGGTACTTTGAATCCGAATTACAGAAAATTATTTCAGAATTGCAAAATATAGCAGTACTATTCTACATAACCTGCTGTTTATGGCTATTATGCACATTTTGGGTTCCGAAACTAATGATTAGACAGTTTGTCTTTTGTTTCAGTTTAGTAGTAATGTGCAACTCCTCAGTGTCCCAATTTGTGTGCAGCTGGTATCAGGGAGGTATTTCATTGTAGTCTATGGCTTTAGTTGGGCTGTGGCTCTGCACTCAGGTTCCAATACCTTATTTGGGGGTGTGAGGGCATTGCCTGGCAGAGGCCGTGTACCTCAGCATCCTAACGCTGTGTGCAGCTGGTATCAGGGAGGTATACTGTTGATGTCTGTGGCTTAGTTGGGCTGTATCTCTACAGTGAGTGTCCAATACCTTGTCTGGGGAGTGAGGGCATTGCCTGGCTGAGGCCGCGAACTCCTCAGTGTCCTAACTTGTATGCAGCTGGCATGAGGGAGGGGTATACCATTGATGTCTATGGCTTTAGTTGGGCTGTGGCTCTGCACTTAGATTCCAATACCTTGTCTGGGTGGGTGAGGGCATTGCCTGGCAGAGGCCGTACGACTCCTCAGTTTCCTAACTTGTGTGCAGCTGGTATCAGGAAGGTATACTCTTGATGTCTATGGCTTTAGTTGGGCTGTGGCTCTGCACTCAGGTTCCAATACCTTGTCTGGGGGAACGGTGGCATTGCCTGTCTGAGGCTGTGTGACTCCTCAGTGTCCTAACTTGTGTGTAGCTAGTATCAGGGAGGTATACCGTTGATGTCTATGGCTTTATTTGGGCTGTGGCTCTGCATTCAGGTTTCAATACCTTGTCTGGAGGGGGCATTTCCTGGCTGAGGCCATGCAACTCCATACACCTTGGCCAGACAAAATGGACCTCGAGGTCCCCTTCTGCAATCACATTCTATATTTAGGTAATGAATGAGTGATCCCTACTGGCAGTCTAGGTAGCGAGTGGATGCACAGAATTTTTGGTGACTACACATGTATGCCCACCAACACACACACACACACACACACCCACATGTTTTACTTATGTGTTGTTTCATTATTGATTCATAGTATATCTTTTAGTTTTTTTTTTTTCAGGTCTGCATCTATACTGCTTGCTTTATTGGTGATAATTCCAGTCCTGCATACCTGAGTATGCCCTGCCACACATTGCAGTGCTGAGATGTTCAGTAACAGGTCAACATGCGCAGGTAAGTAATTTACACAAAATTTGATGCCATACAAACATGTAATCTTATTGTCATTTCAAAACTGTTTAGTTGATGGTACTGCCTACTGTGGTTCTTGCAGATACATTATGACTGAGTTGTGAATTAAAAGCATATCTATGTGCATCCATGTGTATTACAGAAGAATGCAGTGGTGCAGCCATTAACCTGCAACCGGCTAAAACCACTTGTCATGATTTTAATTTATATTAGGCAAATTACAACTATAGTTTGTTCTGATTTGCTGTTACAGCTGTCTATACTCCGTGCTTCACTATTTATTTTTTAAATGCTTTGTCCTCCTGAACTGCAGAGTGGTACCGGCATCTGCGAATCATAAGGCTGCTGGCACCACCCCCGGACCAGGTCTGGCCAGCAACTCGCTCCACCGCTCAGTCCAGGCAAGTAGACTAGGATCCCTCTCCCTATGGGGACCTGGCGCACAGACACCTGGGTGGCACACTTCTCATGTCTGGGGGCACAGGGCACAGCCATTAGCTGCCACAATTGCCCCACAATTTACCCCCATTTTTCTCCCCCTAGGAGCAGGATGTGCAATGTGTCAGTGCACAGTCATTGGGATGGCCTCTGTTCTCCACCCCTTGTCTGTGCATGCAACAGTAGTGCAGCAGGCCTTCGACAGTTGCTTCTACAGCATGATACAGTTTTCTCACCCTCCCCAGAGGAAGGACAACACTCATGGAATGATCAATCCTTCCTCTACCCTATCTACTCACAGATAACTGAGTATGTCTCCGAACTCAGGTTGCCGCTATGGTACGCTGTGTGCCATCCAGCGCCTCAATCATCAGCACCACTTGGATGGCTCTGCCACCATTTGAACAAATGCCACATGTAATTCATGTTTTGTAACTATACAATTTTTCTCTTTGTAGGTCTGTCTCTGAAAAGGCCTCTATAAGGATTGATGGATGGAGCTGCAGCTGACTATGACCATCTCATTCTCCAGATTCCAGCTGCATCCTTGTGATTGTATGATGAAAAACAAGAGGAATCAAATGACACCACCAGTCATTGGTACAATCATATGCACATCCTTGTACCACCTTCATTTAAGCCCCTGTAGCCACCTGTATTAACACCCAGGACTGTATAATTGACCACTGCAACGAGAACTGAGACTTTATTTGCATTGTTTTTATTACTACAGACAGTAAAAGTGACAGAAAGGAACACCGTAATGAGGAACTACTTGGCCCTGAGGCAGTGCTGCTGCTGCTGATCTGATCACCACTCCTGCTGTGCTGTCCAGTCAAAGCCTGCTCATGCCCACTTCCACCACTCTCATGACAGAATCAAGGAACACCATAATGAGGAACTACTAGGCCCCGAGGCAGTGCTGATGCTGATCTGACCACCACTCATACTGACAGAAAGTATTGTTTTGTTGCCAGCATTTGACTGTCAAAGGTGTTGAATCAGTACTCAGCAAGTTTCTAGAATCCCTTCACCAATATCTATCCAGAACAACCTTTCTGAGTACTCAGAAATCAACTTCAGTGAATCTTCAAAGCAGCCAGCAACAGATTCTTGAACTACCTTTTCGCAGTCGTCTCTATTGCATCATACTGTTTATTATTTTCGGCTCCACTTACCAGTTTTCGTCAGATGGTAAAAGCTAAAACAGTTGTTTTTTTTAATAGTAAATTAAGAAAAGGAATTCAGTTCTGCTAAAAAGTTTTCCACAGTTCACCATTTCATTCCACAAATACATGACAAACGTCCACAGATTAAAAGCAAAAATGTTGCAATTATATTGGAATTTTTTCATGGAATGCCACGGAAGCAGAATTCGCATTTCACAATAATTCTGTGGGCAGAATTTAAATTGCACAGCCCTACACTATATGGGCCAGATATTCAAAGCTTTGCATGGTCTGCAAACAGTTTGCACGGGAATAGCTCGGGATTAGCGTGGGTCTGTATATTCAAAAGGCCAACTAGTACGGACAACCAGCAGTAACACCGGGCTGAACATAATGATATGCAAGGGGCATAGTGAACATGAATAAGTTTGCTATGAGATATTCAGTGACTAGCACCATGCTAAGGCGTTTAGCGCGACATAGTGCGAACCATAGCATGGTACAATTTACCACCCAGGAAAAGCTGGTCTTAACTCTGGGCAAACAGCTTTGAGTGCTTTGCGCAGTGCTATCTCAGCATTAGAGTGGCTTGCGCAGCCCTAACATATGAGTATGACACTTAGAAACTGCCAGACGTGGAGGACACATGCTGCACACTGATGGCACCACCATGATGCCATCAGCTGCCACCAGTCTGAGCCAAGCACAAACAGTGAGGGTGATCTGACCCATGGGGACAGCATGGTAGTGTGGCCATATAGCACACACCGCAGACCGTCGTCTGTGATGCGTAACAGATGCCAGCACACACATGCAGCACTGTGGGCATGGTGGCCAGTGAGGGAGGGTGTATGGGTGGCCAGATGTCACCACAGCCCAGGTGTGGCCACAAGGCTGGGACACATCGCTCAGTGCACATGGGCCAGTAGTGGATTATGCCATTACCTGTGTGTCTGTCGGATCCTATATGCCCCCAGCCACCTACCACACAACTGTACAGATGTGCATTGCACACTGCCGGCCATGTACATGACACTGTGTGCATCCCATGCCACAGGTGCAGCATCTGTGATCACACAACAACGTGATAGTACTGTCCAATGTCAGTAATTACCTGCAAGCTGTGCCTGTCACTGTGTACAGTGCAGTGGTCATCACTTCCCTACATACCATAGGCAGTGTCATGTCCCTCACACTACCAGCCCTCTTGCTACTGTAGTGTCTGCTGTGCACTGTAGCATGACCTACAGTGTGAAGGCTGCATGCAGCACTACCACCACCTGTGCCTATGCTGTGTTGTCCCTGGGTACGATATGCTATGCTGTGCTGTACTGTTTACATGAAGCCTGCAGATTTCATCATGCACTGCTGACTGACCTACAGGTGGAGCTGTGGTAAGACCTGGCCAGCCCCTGTACCTCCAGACTGACAAACGGGTGGAGCTGTGGGACCCTGCAGTAACGCTGTGCAAACTGCATGCAAATCAGGACACGAAGAGATGCTAATGTGGCTGTTTGCCCAGAGACTGTCTAAGTAGGCTCATTTGCTTGTCACTTTTGAATATGGCAAAGTTTAGCGTGGGGCTAACATATTTGCACTGGGCAAACCACTTAGCTCAGCGCTAAAGCGTTAGCGTGGTGCTAACGGTTCGGGGAATATTATACAGTTTTGATCACTGTTTTTTCATTTGTGCTGCTGCCTGCAGCTGTACTGTGTCCATGCATTTGCCAGAACACACACTGGCCACATAGTTCCTCTCTACATACCCTCACGTCGCTGTGCACTGTGTTGTTGTTGTGGTTTGCACTTCCTGGTTGCTATATTCAGTGCTGTCAAATTCCAGGGCTACGGTTGCCCTGCACTCCCAGCCCAGTTTGCACAGCCTCTTTCCCATGCTATATTCAGAGGCTGTTTGCCCCGGGTTATTCTTTGAATATAGCTGCTTTGTGCTCCAGGCTAAGTTTGTACACAGGCAGTGTTAACTTAACACAGGGCAAAGCTTTGAATATCTGGCCCTATGTCTTTTATTTTCTGTTAAAAAATGGAACATCTGGATGGCACACTGCTTTTTTACATTGCAGCAAAAAGAAACTAGCCATTGTGAACTGGCACATAAAATAACAAAAGATATGCATTTTATTTATGTTATGGAAAAAAAGACTGTTCCCCAGACTCAGTTGCAGGCTCTGTGGAAAATATTGCCATGGATTCCTAATTTTGGGATTGATGTTCATTGATAGCTCCTCCTTTTGGAGGTTTAGTTTAGTAATCTTCTTTTCTGTTTTCATATCATATTGTCATACTTGAGTTCTTTATTGTGATTTTTTTGATTTATTGTGTGGATTGTGCATTAATTGTCTTGCCTAATAAACATTCCCCTTCTCTTTTGGTAGGGTGGGGTGGGGGGTATTGTGTATGACTTATTATGCCTTTGCATTTATGATTTTCCCTTTATGTTTGTATATCCATGTTTTTGAAGTAATGCTTTGTTGAATTTCTGTTTTTCTTTTCTAATTTTGTATGAAGTAATGCTGATTTATCTGTTCTTTCGTGATATGAATAAAAAATTCCTTCTCTTTTGATAAGTGCTATGGGATCTTTAGCATCCACCTAAACTACCACCAGTCCAGGCAGATGGGACCTCAGTTTAACATCTCATCCGAAGACGGCACCTCAGGAGTGTAGCACCCCCTCATGCTGCACTACAGTGTCAGTACTGGGATATTAACCCAAGTGCCAGATGTGGGAACTGAACCCACAACCCTCTGATCTCCCGTCCTCAGAGGCTAGTGTGCTGCTTACTGAACCACTGACATTTCATAGGAAAGTGATGGCATAAAAGGATGTCCAGGCCCACCTAGTCTGCCTATTTACCTAGCATCCCCTAGGCCTGCCCCTGATCTCCCCACACTCATTTCAGTAGCCCTCTGTGTCTATCCCACTCCCTCTTGAACCCCCCCTACTGAATTCTCATCCACCATTTCCCTAGGTAGCCCGTTCCAGGTATCTACCACCCTCTCCGTAAAGAAGTTCTTTCTGATGTTGCCCCTAAACCTACCCCTCTCTAGTATGAGATTATGCCCCCTTTTACTGGGACACCTGTTCAGTTGGAAGGGGTTCTCAGTAGTCACCTTGTTTATCCCTTTCAGGTACTTGAAGGTCTCTATCATGTCCCCATTCTCCCTCCTCAACTCCAGAGCGTACATGTCCAGAGCTCCCAGCCTCTCCTCATATGACAGGTGACTAAGCCCCTTCACCATCTTGGTTGCCCTCCTCTGTACCGGCCCCACCCTTTCCACATCCTTCTTTTGATAAGGCCTCCAGAACTGGACCCCATACTCCAGATGAGGCCTGACCAGCTGGGTGTACAGGGGAATCAGGACCTCTCTCTTCCTGCTGGTGATCCCACTCCCAATACAACCCAACACTCTGTTGGCATTTGCCACTGCCCTGCTGCACTGCCCAGAAAACTTCAAGTCCTGAGAGATGACGATGCCCAGATCCCTCTCCTCCATGGTAACCGCTAGCGGTTTGCCCCCCTAGTCTGTATTCTGTTCTCCCATTTCTTCTGCCCAGGTGCATGACTATGGATTTTGCCATATTAAGGGATAATTTCCACTTCCTGTCCCAGTTCTCTAACTTCTCTAGGTCCCTCTGCATCCTTCCCACTCCATCTTGTATGTCCACTCTATTACAGATTTTGAAATCATCCACAAACAGACTCACTCTGCCCTTCAGCCCCTCTGCTATGTCACTTATATAGATGTTGAACAGCAGAGGTCCCAGCATCAACCCCTGGGGCACACCCTGTGACCACCGACTCACCGAGGGAACCCCATTTACTAACACCCTCTGTATCCTGCCTGCCAATAAGTTATGCACCTCATCACCACCACCTTTCCTAGTCCCAGACCTTCCATTTTGTGCACCAGCCCACCATGCAGTAGTGTATCAAAGGCCCTCCTGAAATCCAGGTAGGCTATGTCCACTGCCCCCCCCCCTCGATCCAGCACCCTCGTGATCCAGTCAAAAAACCCTACCAGATTTGTTTGACAAGATCTGCCTTTGGTAAAGCCATGCTACCTTGAGTCAAGCAGGCTGCTTGCCACTAAGTAGTCAGCGATTGACTCATTGAACAAATAGTTCAAGGGGGCCATCAGCTCCTCACCTAGCTCTCTCAACACCCTAGGGTGAATCCCATCTGGTCCCATGGCCTTGTCCACCCTCAGGCCCTTTAGCTTTTTCAAAATCTCCTTTTCCTGGAATGGTCCCACTTCCACCCCTCCCCCCCTCTAGTCCAAAAAAAAATCTCCCCTCCCTCTTCCCTCATGAATACTACGCTGAAATAACTATTCAGTAATTCTGCCTTCTCCCGGTCCCCCTCTACCTTTCCCCTGTCTCAGCCAGCAGGTCAGGTATCCTAGTCCCGCCCTTCCTCCACTCACTAATATACCTAAAAAGTCTTGTCCTCTTTCCTTACCTCCTTTGCTATACTCTCCTCCGTTCTTGCTTTCACCTTTCTGACCACCCTTCTGCTTCCCTCTGCTTATCCTGGTATACCTCATGGTCCAGTTCACTCTGTGTAGTTTTGTACTGCCTGAATGCTCACCTATTAACTCTGATGCTGTCTCCCACCTCCCTACTGAACCACAGAGGCCTCCTTCTCCTCCTGCTCTTGCTTACCTTTTTCAAACAGTGTTTCGTGGCCCCCACTATTGCCCCTTTAAATGTGGCCCAAATATCCTCCACCCCCTGTGTTCCCCCACCTCCAAAGACCTTTGAGTATACTCCCTCTTTCTTCCAAAATAACCCTTGTCTCAAATCCAACGCCCTCATTTTGGTCTGGTGGCATGAGGCTGATGCACGTATCATGAACCACATTTTGTTGTGGTCACTACTCCCTAGGCCATTACTTCACCTACTCTGTCCCAATTTGTAAGCACCAGATCCAATACTGCTCCCTCCCTGATTGGCTCTTTGACCAGCTGGCTCAGGTGGGCTATCTGTAGGGAGTCAATAATCACCCTGATGGCCTGTAAATGACTCCCGTGCACACCAACTCACCCTTCCCTATGGCCAGCAAGACCCAAAGGCCTCAGTGTCCCCCCCCCCCGCCTGCTCTGTGTTTCTGATGCCTGGATCTCTCCATCACGTAGAGCACTATGCTGCCCCTCTCCCAACTGTCCTATCCTTCCTGAATGACATATATCCTGGGATGTTCATGTCTCATTCCTGTCCATCATGGAACCAGATCTCCGTGATTCCTAACAGGTATAACTGCTTCTCTACCATAATCGCTGCAAGGTCTGGGACCTTGTTGCCCTGGCTTCTGGAGTTCATGCACATGGCCCTCCAGTAAACATTTTACCTAGTCCCCACCTTCCCTGTCCTAATCGTTACTTGTTTGCATGGGAAAGCAAATCCAGCCCCAGTCAGGTAGCTCATCTTTTGTGGGTGGGGGGGGCAGCTGTCCCCATTGCTGAATGCTCTGTTAGGTGGCACTTCCAGCTTCTCCCCTTTCCATTGTTCTTACTGGTTTGCCAGAAACTAGAGGGATTATGTGTGTTGTTGTTCTGGAGAGCCTTGTAGAAAGTTGATTTGATCATATGGATTAGTTTTGTACACCAATAACTTTTTTTCTTAAAATTTGTGCAGTCGTGTTTTGATTTGATAACTCTCACTTTAGCCCAGAGCAGGTCCCTATCCTTAAGGGTTATTTTCACTGTACATGGGAGCAGTATTACTAAGTCATTCATATTGAGCTGCTCTATAATACTTGCCCATATAGGGTGCTACCATTAGATGAGATCTAAATCAGTAGTTGAAAGCTGGAGAAGAGGATGAGAAATGAAATCAAAAACCTTTGCAAGGCCAATGAATATGACCAGAGTGATCTGCCCTTGATCCATTGCAGAGTGAATGATATCTGTTAAATGAAGAAGGGAGGAGGTGGTGTAGTGAAATTTCCTAAATCCATATTGGACTGGGGAGAGAGAGTGTTGGAAACAGAGAGGAAGTGTTTTATCCTTGAGAGGACAAGGGATTATTGGACCTTGGTGAGCAAGGGGAGAAGTGATATGGGGTAATCATTACCAGGGGTGGCTTGGTCACCCCCTTTATGTAGGGTGAGGACTGTAATGGACTTTCAGGCTGAGGGGATTGTAAAGGAGGAGAGAGATAGATTGAGGAGGTAAGTTAGAGGGATCCAAATAGAGGATGCTGAGATTTTCAGAAGTCTTGGATGAATGCCACAGGGGCTGGATTTAGAAGGATTTAGGAAGCCTAGAGCTCTAAGGACTTCAGTGGGAGATCCCAGAGGCAGTTGCAAGCTGGAAGGCAGTGTGGGTGAAGGAGGTGAGGGGAGTGATCTTGTGGGATGGCACAGGTCATAAAGAAATTATTTAGGGCATCTGCCAAAGAGGTGAGGTCTGAAACAAGGGGAACCTACCACACTAAAAGTGGATGAGTGTTGTTCACAGGAGGGAAGCAGAAGCAAGCGGAGATTGTTCCAAATGGAGGATGGTGTGTTGTTGGAGGTTTGTAGTTGGACTTTGAAATATTCAGATTTCACCTTATGAATTTGCATTGTACAGTCATTTTGGAGGGCTCTGTAATTTTGCAGGTCAGATGGGTTGCAGGAGGTTTTGAAGCAACGCCAAGTGAGGTCATGGATTTTGCACAAGGACAGGATTTTTGGAGTGATCCAAGGACTGTGGTGATGTTTTACCCTGACTGTTTTCAGTGGAGTATGGGCGTCCCAGATATTCAGAAAGATTGATGTGAAATGGGTGAGAGCAGCATCAACAGAAGGAGTAGAGAGGACTGGTGGTCAATTTGTCATGGCCAAGTCAAAGAGTAATTATCTTGTGTTGAGCATTTTGAGGGGTCGATACTGGATATATTTGGGAGGGTTAGGTGGTGGACGTATCTTCCTGATGCAAAAGGTGGGGCAGTGATCATTAAGCATATCAGACAGAAAACCTGCAGAGCTGATGCAGTGCAGGTGGGCTGATAACACCCAGTCAAACAGTGTATGGAACTGGAAGCGAGGGTTGGAATAAGTTGGCTCTTTGATCAATCAGGTTAGGTTTAGTGATTCAATCCAGAGGCAGGAGTTTTGAGATGAAGAGGAGTGCCAGTCCAGATTAAAATCAACAAGAAGATCAACAGACATCCAGGCTACATTACTAAAATATCAGTAACAAAGCCTATCTAAACTTAGGTGATAAAACAGGAACATGCTCAATGACTTGTCAGGCAACATGTAATAAATCAAGTGAAATGACTAGTAAACAGTAGCCAGTAATAAACAGTAGAGCTCTTAAAGAAACTGGAGAGGCAGTGTGACTTCTAATACTTCAGGTGCTGGTTGTAAGGTGCAAAGAAAACAATCATTGCCATCTGCCAACACTAGAGGGGACCATGAGGTCAGTAACATCAGGATGTGGAAGTCCAAAATGGCACCACATGCCAGTTATGGTGTAGTAGGCAATGCGGTACATACTGCATACCTAAGGGAAGAACGTGGTGTGAAATTCCATCCATGAGCTAAGCAGGGTATGTTCTGAGCAACAATTGTCCTCAGAACCCTTCTGGTGGGTGAATGAGCACCTCTGAATGCAAGGAAAATCTGGGGAAAGAACATGGTTCAAAGTTCCATCTGTGGTCTGAGCAGAAAAGGCTTAGAGCAGCAGTTGGCCTTATGATCCTTCTGGAGGCTAAATGAGTGCCTCTGAGCGCAGGGAGTAGCTGGGTAAGAACACAGTCCAAAGTTCCATCCATGGGCTGAGCATGGAGGACTCAGAGCAGCAGTTGCCCTCATGACCCTTATAGTGGTTGAATGAGTGCCTCTGAATGCAAGGAGTAGCTGAGGAAATAACTTAGTTCAAAGTTACATCCATGAGCTGAGCGGGAGGGCTCTGAGTAGCAATTGCCCTCATGACCATTCTGGTGGCTGAATGAGCAACTTGAATATAAGGAGTAGCTGGGGGAAGAACACTGTAGATCTGGACACCCGGTATACCCCCATGAATGCTACAACACTCATTACTGCAGCATAAGGTACATCTGTATATACTTACACTTGTTATTATGTGCTTAGGAACCGTTATCCAGCACGATTATTTGCTAGTGCTTGTGCACCACCTATAGCTTTTTGCCACATAGCAATAGTCAGCACCTTTTTATGAATCACTGTATTGTTACCCAAGGTTAGTCATAGTCAGCTTTACTTGTACGTGCAGATCAAGTAATGATATAACTGTCGGAGGTGGTTACTGCCCACAAATAGAATTGTTGTATTCTGCTTTTCTGCCTTTTTGGATAAGTCCATTACCTAGTAACGCACTTTGTTATCTATAGTATAAGAATGTCTATGACTGTGTTTCACTAAATTTGCATGACAACGTCATGGTGTTCAGAGGTTTCAGAACTCCTAGCAGGTATGCTGTTTTTCTTCATGTTTTGGAATAAACTTCTCTCTGTGATATCTGGGCTTCTGTGTCATGTTTTGCCAACAGGTCTAGAATGCTGCCAGCTGAAAAAATTGGTGACCGTGGAAGGACCTGTTTGGATGGAACCGAACCAGTACACCAAAAGGTACACAGGTGAACGAGATACAGATCATGCAGGTGTTCAAACCTCCTGCCCTCATTCAACTTGTGACATCAGTCCAGCAGCATCTCCACACCAGAACATGCATCTGTCTAGCTATTGTAGTCAATATGAACTGGTAGACCTTGGACTTTCAGTTTGTGTAGTAAAGGGTAACCTCCAACAATGGCCATTAATACTGACCTCAAATTAGACATCTTAAACTTTCTGACATCTCAAGAAGGTTGGAATGATTATCTCACTGGACGTGAAATCACAAACTAATTCAGTATAGTATGTTGGAAACTGTACATGAGGCAAAGTCTGCAGCTAGGAAACATGATCGAAAAGTTGTTATGCTTGCTGACTTTTATGCTTGTTCCAAGAAATAGAATTTGAAGTTCTGGCTCTGAGAAAAGAGTTAGGCTCCAAATTCAAGGAAGTGGGCGAGCAACAAAAAGCTTTGGAATGAGAAATTGAAAAGCTAAAGAATGAGAATCAGAATGAACTTGAACTTGTGATACAGGAAATTGTTATGCTTCAGGAAGAGAATGAGAGGTTACAGCAGGGTAAGTTGCATGTGTTGCAGCTGAATGGTTTGCTTACGAATATGAATCATTCAGTGAGTAGTGAGTATGAAGAAATGAAGTAAGAGTTTGAGCAATTTCAGAATGCATTGAAAGGGAGCTTAGGAAAACCGTGATGTGAGTGCTGCATGACAGAGTTTTGCAGGATCACATTAGTAAGGGACAGATCAAAGGCAGTGTGGATAATTTGTTGTGTAGAATAAAGAAGATAACATTACATTATCAGTTGGAAATACTGAGAGGTCATGTAAAAGCTATGCCATTTTCCTGCCTATTGATTGTCCTTATCAGAGGATGATGATGACAGCGACGGCGATAAGCGTTCCTTTGGAATCCAGAGGGTTGAAGTCTCCTCACTGGTGGCCACATTAAAAAAGAAAAAGGAAGAGGAGGAAAGTCTGATTCACAAGGTGATCTCTCATAAGCTGGGATTCTGACACACAGGCCAAGGTGCTGGAACAAGAAGTGATATGCTGAGGAAGAAGGTGGAGAAACAGAGGCTCCTTCAGGGCATGGCTACTGCCATGACAGAGGGGTGGTTAAAACCATTGCTGAACAGGGAACAGCCTCCAGTGCCTTACAGTCCACACAATCCATCCAGAATATTGCAGACAAAGAGCTATTTGACCCTACCGACAACCTTAGATGCCACCTGAAATGGTGCAGCAACACTGCCAAATTCTCAACGTCTCATCTGAGTACCAAGTCCAGATTCTAAAGCAAACCACGGACTCCACATTTCTGGAAAACTTTCTGGAAGGCATACATAATGATGTCAAATCCCCAGTTAACAGAGTTGCGACTCACCTCTTGGTGGCGCGCAACCTTAACTTGGTCGGCTTAATGCTAGTGACCCAGGAGAAGCAGTGTATTTAAGAAACACCAGCTCAGTATTAGGGCCTGTTGTGTCTCATGTACAGCACTAGCTAATATTTTGCCAGTGAGCATCCAGACAGTGACTCTATTGAGTACAAATGCCTGTTTCTGAAAAACTTCCAGTCAACCATCCGTGAAAAGGTGGAAGTCACCATATTCCATAAACGGGATTGCCTAAGTGAAATCATGGAGTGGGTGGACCATGTGTACCAGGTGCATGCAAGGGACCTTGGTTCGGGCTCCAAGTCCAAAGCAGTCACTATACAACTCAGCACACATTCCTCTACTCAGTATAAGGTGGCAGGGGAATCAAAATATCTTTAACAAGACAGATCCTTGTACCAAAGGCAAAGTGGATATAACAAACAGAAATATCAGCCAAAGTCTAGCCAATTGGATATGAAGGGGAGTCATTGACAGAAACAGCGGTCCATACCTTCATACAAGGAGCTGTTAACTGAGGTACACCAATTTTGGGCATACAAGTCCAAAATTGAATCTATTATGTCCCATCCTACAAAAATCGTGGCAGTCATCTCTGGAGCAGATTCCTCTTCCCCTACAGTACCAGATTCCAATGAGGGAGGGTAGTCAAAGTATCCATATGTCAAAGTCATATAGATGCTACAGGAGTCAGATCCAGCACTCTACGATGCCTTGAGAGATCATAAGACATCGGACTGATGGTGTCAGGCCCTGGTCTAAATATTCACTTCTCTGGTTAATGATGACTCTGGATGCCCATGTGTAGAAACACTGGGTTGGGGGCAGCCAGCTCGAACTACTTCTGGACACAGGTGCTGCCATTTTGGTTCTACATTAGGATGATCCCAAACAGGCTTGCTGGTTGATGGGAAAGGCCACTTCTGCCAAAAGCTTCCAGGGAACCTTGGTTATGATCTACCAGTCCAGACCAATACCCCTCACCATTGGTACCTTAGAAGTGCAAAATTGCTTTGACCCCATGATTTTCCATCATCGTCAGATCATTCTGGGTGTAGATTTTCTCTCTCTTAATATGAGTACGTGGAGGATTTAGCCAATAGGCAGCTAATCCAGGTACCCAGCCTTTGCCACCTGCTCTGTATTTCTGACTTATACCTTGTAGCAGCAGTGAAGGCAAATGACACAGAATAGGACATCATCCTCATGTGCCAGTAACACCTTCTTTTTGCTCGACTGAGGCCTATTTTGGAAAAGCACTGGGATACCTTTGCCAAAAATAAGCACAATTGTGGCAGGATGAACACCCTCATATGGGTTACTGTTGGGGACCCACAATGCCAAAGGCAACACTCCTTTCCAGCAGAGGCAATCCCATGCTTTAGGACCACAGTAGAATCCCTTATGAATCAGGGATCATTAGGCCCTGCATCTCCACAGTCAACTCTCCAATTTGGCATGTGAAGAAGTCCAACAACAATTGAAGGTTGACCATCAATTACAGAAAGCTCAACCAAGCAACCTCAAGTTGTGCAACTACTGTGGCATCTGCCTCAGATGTGCTCAAGCTCTTTAAACCCAAACACAAATGTTCAGCACACTGGGCATTTCCAGTGGTTTTGGTCATTGCCATTGGCCCCGGAGAACCAATACAAATTCGGCTTCACTTTTGAACTGCCTCAGTACACATGGACCTGCCTCCCCCAAGGTTTTCATAACAGCCCCTCCCTCTTTCACGTGCACATGAAAAATGTGATACAAGTTTTGTCTTCCCCTAACTGCCTCCTGCAGTATGTGGATGATCTTCTTCAGGCCACTGCAGGACTGGAGAATCATCTACAGCTCCTGGTGGAGCTTCTCATACTTCTGAACCGGGCAGGCCTCAAGTGCAACCCTGCAGAGGTACAGCTTTGTCTCCCAGAAGTTTCCTTTCTAGGCCTGCACATTACTGTGGAAGGTAGGAGTCCTGCCTTGGACAAGGTCCAAGGATTCCAGGATTTTCCCCTGCCTACTAGTATCTCCATCCATGGCTGCTTTCTGGGTATGGTCAGTTACTCCTGGGACTTTATCTTTGATTTTGCACAGAAGACAGCAGCCTTGTGTGAGTTACTGAAAAAGGATGTTCCTTGATCATGTGGGCCAGAACATACAGCTGCTATTACTTCCCTAAAACAGGCATTGACCTCAGCTATAGCTTTATTTTATTTATTTATTACTTATAGTACTGAATTTCAGTGAACGGGTAAGTCCACTGAGACAATTACAGTCCCATTTTCAGGGCAAACCTTAGATGCAAAAATGTGATGTACAATACAACTTCCAACATTAGTAAAAGACATGGAGGTACAAAGCAGATTAAGAAACAAATGTCCCACAAAAACAGCATACAAAATTAGCTTTAAGCATGGTTGCAATATACAGTAATTTCATACATAGCTAAGATATTCACAGGCTTTATTAAATGTAATTCAGGTAACAGAAACAAAGGATAAAGTATAGGGAGGCTAAGTGTAGAGGATGGAGTGGGGGAGCAAAGGATGGTTTAAGTAGGAGTCAGTGAAAAGAGGAACAGGTTGCTGAGGAGGAGAGAGTGGAATAAAGCTTAGATTTGAACTTGGAAGAGAGAAGCAGGGTAGAACAGTAGGAGGGAGGGAATTCCATTCTGTCCATTTTGGTCTTTTGGACCTGTCATCAGCATTTGACACTGTAGATGATGGGGTTCTGCTTGAGCACCTGAGAATCATCTGTGGCTTTCTGGTTTGGTCCTCAAATGGTTTACATCCTTCCTCACTGGTAGAACTCAGAGGGTAGTATCGGGAGTGTTTTCTTCTGATCCTGCCTCTCTGTCATGTGGGGTGCCCCAGGGCTCACTGCTGTCTCCCATGTTGTTTGCGGTGTACATGCTTCCCCTTGGAGACATTGTAAGACGGTATGGGCTGGAATTTCATTGTTATGCCAATGATACTCAGCTCTACCTGTATTTTGCACCTGACCAGAACAGAGCACTCTCGGTGTTCAATAGCTGCCTCAGGGAAATCCAAGGTTAGTCGAGGTCCAGCTGGTTGAAGTTAAACCCTGGGAAAACGGAGGTGTTGGTCCTGGATCCCGGTCACCGGATGGGGGGTGGGGTATAAACCATCCCTCAGGTTTATTCCTGGGGGGTATGGAGCTCCCCACCTCAGAATGGGTGCGGAACCTAGGGGTGATTCTTGATGATCGGCTGACACTACATGATCAAGTGTCGGCCATCGTTAAAGTTTCCTTTTACCATCTTAGGAACATTGCTAGGATTAAACACCTTGTTCCATCCGGGGACCTACCTACGTTGATCCACGCCTTTGTGACCTCGCATCTGGACTACTGCAACTCCCTTTACTTTGGGCTTCCTTGGGTTGATATCCGACGCTTGCAGTAGGTGCAGAATTCTGCAGCCCGGTTGTTAACTGGGACTTCTCATTTTTCCCATGTTACCCCAGTGCCTGCGGAGACTGCACTGGCTGCCAGTTCAGTGGCGGATCACCTTTAAAGTGGGTCTGTTGACCTACAAAGCCCTGCATGGTTTGGGCCCTGACTACCTGAAAGAGCTCCTGGTTCCCTATCTTCTGGAGCGACCGCTCCGCTCGGCCGGTGAGGGGTTGCTGGAGATTCCGAGGGTCATTTTGAAATCTTTGGGTGCCGGGTCTTTGCGTTGTAGCTCTGACCTCTGGAATTCTCTACCGTCGGATTAGAGTGCGTGACAGTGGGGGGTTCAAACAAGACTTAAAATCCTTTTTATGGATTAAGGCCTATGGGGAAGCGACTGATTGATTTGGGTTCGATTTTATTATTGTTTTATGAAGTTTGTTGTAATGTATTAATTATTTTACTGTATTTTATATCAATGCTTTTATTATGTTGTGATTCATTAACCTGTGCTGCGCTTTGATTTTTTGAAAAGCGCATTATAAATAAAGAACATTATTATTTTTATTATTAATTCCAGTCTGATTTCATGGCATATGAGAATGCTTTGCAGGCAGAAGCAAGACAGAGATTGGGTTTGACAAGAAGGGGGAAAGTGGCTGATTTAAGGGTACAAGGAGGTAGTCTTAAGCAAATGATGTCACTGAGGCAGAGAGGGGTAAACTTGTGGACCAACTTGTGCAAGAAACATAGTGAGGAATACTGCAGCTTTGATACATATGGTAGCCAGTCTAAGAAAGAGGACGTCCACAGTGGTCATGATGAGCACTGACCCCAGTGTAAATCTACCCACCCTATGATAGGCCTGAGTTAAGAGGGATAGGGTGGAGGTACTGGTTGATAGAAGTAAAGGAGCACCATAGGTTAGGATTGTTTGTAATGTTGCAATTTAGTAAACAAAACTTAAACCAGTAACCATACAGTGCAGGAACAGTTCGTTTAAGTGTTTACACAGCAAGAAGCACACTGCAATAAGAACAGTCTTACTTTAAGTTGTTATTCTCATTTCTCAGAGCTCTTAGGAAGATGCCCTTGTACATCAAAAACATCAGCTAGTCTTTTCTGGGACTCTCACACTCAGTGCAACTCAGCGTACTGCTCACTGGAGCTGTAGCAATGGTTGGAAATGCAGCAGGCCTGAAATGAAAAACTAAACACCAAACAAGTTAGCACACCCTATATACCACTCGCAAACAGTAAAAAATATGGAATAGGCAATTGAGCCAAGAAAACTAAAGCATGAGGCATGAATGGACAACAGAAATGACAATAACAACTTAAAGTAAGACTGTTCTTACTGTGGTGTGCTTCTTTGCTGTAAACACTTAAAGGAACTGTTCCTGCATTGTATCATCGCCTGTTAAAGTTTTATTTACTAAATTGCAACATTACAAACAATCGTGGTGTATGTGTGTTACTTGAGGAGAATACTGCTAAATGTTTTTACACTGGAAAAAGCAACTCTCTGACAAACATTTAATATCTCTTTTTAAATTGTCTTCAGTTTTCTAAAATAAAACACTAGTGGAAGTTTTAAGTTAATGGTGGAACAAAAAGCACTTAAAATCTCTTTAATTTTCCATTAATTGTCCCTTGAATTTAAATATGCCCTTTAATATAAAATTAAGGATGCCTGAAAAATAAACATACAAAATCCAGAAGTCATTAATTATCCTTAATTACTGCAATGGAATGTACTAAAGGAGAACTGCACTGAACCTGTAAGTTATTTTTCCCAGGAGAGGCTGGTTTGTAAGTATTAGTTCAAATTCTGTTGTTGTTCCACCTCCACAGGCCTTTTGATAATCTCTGTGGTTGTTTCTGCTATGAAGTCTGTTGGTAAGTATAATTTTAGAACTGTGTGATGTCGTTTATGTCCCAAACAACTATGGAGTTCTGAAATCAATCAATCAATCAATCAGTCAAGTCTTTATTTAACCAGACGTTCATCGTTGATCAGAAGCTCATTTGCAAGATGGACCTGGGTGGAGCATGAACAATTGTATATACAGGTCAGCACAGGTATTTACAAGGCAATACAGATAATACTCTTTACAGAGAGGAAGAAAAAGAAGTTCATATGTACCTAGAATTATACAAATATTGTACAGATTACACGTATTTACGTACATAGAAGTGTCTATAGGAAGATAAAGCAGGTTATCTAAGGTTGCAGGAGAGAACGAACGGAAGAAAAAAAATAAAAATATACACCAGGTAGAGGTGAAAGTAGGGGGGAAGGGAGGGAGGTAGGGAGAGAAAGGCTAGGAGGGCACAGTGCACAGAAAGGAGTTGGTAAAATGGGATGTAGAGAAGGTGGATGGAGAAAAGGAGTATGTGTGAGCCCCGAGATTGAATGCTATAAAGTATGGGGCATGGTAGGATGTCACAACCCAGGGTAGTGAGCTCCTATCCGAGGTTGGGAAAGGAAGAATAAGGGGATGGACGGGCCTAGTGTTGATAAGACAGGGGGATAAGAGAGAGAGAGAGAGAGAGAACAATTAGGCTGGTGAGGAGCAAGCTGGGGGGTCAGTACTAAAAATTGGGTCTAGGCGTGGATATATACCAGTGCAGACACTGGTACTGGGTCTGAGTGGGTGAAGCAGTTACATACTTCTCTGATTGTATGGAAATAAAGCATCTTGAAGGCATTTATACCAATTAGAGTGTTTAATTTGAGAGTTTTTTGTAGATCGTTCCATAAGGTAGGTAACACGAAGTTTATGGCTGCCCTGCCGAAGCGGGATTTTGCTTTGGGTACTTTAAGTGTAATAGCTGAGTAACTTCTTAATGCGTATTTCCCAATTATACTCAGGGGAAGACAGCAGGAGAAATAGTAAGGCAGCTTATTAGAGATGGCTCTATAGGTACAGAGAGCGGCGTCTCTGTGGTGCCTGAACTTTAGTGATGTCCACCCCACTGCCGTATATAGGGTGCAGTGATGCGTGTCGAAGGGGAGTCCCATTGTAAACCCCAGTGCTCGATGGTAGAGTGTGTCCAGTTTAGCCATGTAAGAGTTGGGGCATTGGCTGTAGAAGAAGTCAGCGTAATCAACTAGTGATAGGAAAATGGATTAGACCAGTTGTTTCTTAGCATCTCTGGTGAGAAATTGTTTGATTCTAAAAAACAATCCAAGCCTTTGCCAAAGTCATTTTAGCAAGTCCTCGATATGTTCAATGAAGGAGAGTCTTTGGTCTATCCAAACTCTCAGATACTTGAATTTTGTAACAAATTCTAGTTTTTCACCTAGAACTGTGGTAATTTGGGGAACTGTCCCACTGGATACAGGGTTAGCTGTACAGATAAAAGAGAAGAGAACCATCGCTTTAGTTTTTTGGGCATTAAGGAGTAGCGTTTTTTGGAGTAGTTGGCTTTGCAAAAGGTTGAATTCTGACTGTAGGTCATTGCAGGCAGCTTCAGCTGTTGGGCGACTCACATAGAGAACTGTATCATCTGCAAACAGATGGATGTTGGCTTCTTTTATACAGTAGTCAATGTTATTAATGTAGATTGCAAAAGGTAAGGGCCCTAATATAGAACCTTGAGGTACCCCTCTTTGCAGAGTTTTTAAGGGGGACAGGCCTCCTTCGGCTTTAACCTGTTGAAGGCGCCCTGTAAGATAGTCAGTAAACCAATGCAGAGAGGAGGGGTCCACACCTATAGTTTGAAGGGAGGAGAGGAGCAGACTATGGTCGACAGTGTCAAAAGCCTTGCTTAGATCAAGAAAAACAGCACAAATAAAGTTTTTGCTCTCAAGATTACGCTGCCAGTCATTAGTAACTTTGGCGAGGGCTGAGATAGTGCTATGTTTAGCTCTGAATCCAGACTGCATAGGATTTAGCAGTTCCCTAGACTCAAGGTGAGTCCTCAGCTGTGCATTTACAATTTTCTCTAGGAACTTGGACAGGACCAGAAGGAGGGAAATTGGCCTGTAGTTTTTGAGATCACCAGGGTCACCTGACTTGCACAGTGGTATGACATGTGCTGTCTTCCATATAGGTGGTAAGGTGCCCTGAGACAGGGATAAGTTAAAAAGGTGGGTGACGGGTATTGCTAGTACGTGGTAGGCAATTTTTAGGAGTAAGGGTCAAGGGTGTCAGCCCCAGCACTTTTTCTAGTATCCAACTGAAGCAAGAGGTCCTCTACCACTTTCAGTGGGGCAGGATGAAGTGAGAAAGGCAGCAAAACTACTGGAGTTTCAGACAGTTGGCTGGCAGTCTGGGAGCGAAGTATGTTTGCAGGGGAGTTATCAAATGCCATGCCTGCAGTAGCAAAGTGGTTACTGAATTCGTCAAGTATATCCATCTTTTCGGTTATAGTCAAGTTGCCAGAGGTAATCTTAATCGAGAGTGAATTTCCTGGGGAGTGGCCTAGCAGATCATTGATTGTGTTCCAGAGCTTGATTGGGCTCTTTGTGGCAGAGTCAAGTTCGGATTTGAAGAAGGTGGCCTTCGATTCTCTGATTGTTTTGGTACATAAATTTCGCAGTCTCCTGAACTGGTTCCAATACTCTGCAGTGTTCAGTCTGCACACATTTTTCCAGAGCTTATCTCTTTCTAGAAGCAAGGACTTGATCTGAGGGGTGAACCATTTACAGGTTTTGGTCCTAGTTCGAACTTTAATCAGGGGAGCATACTTATTAAGGGCCCTTGATAGAATATTGTGGAAGATATTGTAAGCTGACGTAATCATTTTGGCCAGGTAGAAATCTTGCCACTCAGGGGAGTACTTAAGCTCGTTTAGGTAGGCATGTTCATTGAAGTTGCACCTGGATCTCTTCATAGAGAACTTGCTGATGTGTGCTGGGTTGTTGGTGGATCTTACTCCCGCAATAAAACAATGGTTCGCTGACGTCTGAGAAGAAGACATCAGCGTGGGAGAAGAGATGAGGTTTGCTCACCATTAACACATCCAAAAGTGTACTTTTACTGGGGTTATTCATGTTTGGACATGTTGGTTCAGTAATAAGTTGCGTCAGCCCATGTTCATCACAGAATGATGCAAGGGGGGCAGCTGTGTTAGTGAGCCAGTCAAAGTTGAGGTCTCCTAAAATAATAGTTTCTGGCAGCCCCTGTCCCAACTTGTCACTTAGATATGACACAAGCTGTAGGCCAGCAGACGGTGGCCTGTAGCATCCTATTCAGAGTGCAGTAGTCTGTGTAATTTCCACTTTGAGAATTAGGCATTCAAATTCACTGGTGACAGATGCTGAGGATAAGCAGAAGGCAGAAAATTTGTCTTTAACGTAGATAGCTACCCCTCCTCCTCTGGCAGGCCTATCAGCTCTGAACAAGGCATAGTTGGGTATGTTTACTTCTCTATCAGTGGTGCTGGGTCTAAGCCAAGTTTCGGAAATCACAAGTATGTCAGGAGAGGTATGATTTACCCAGGTTTGTATTAAGGTTATCTTTTTAAGGAGGCTACATTCGTTAATATGCATGAAGCTTATTCCTTTTAAATTTGCTAGTTCTGCTGGCAGAGCAATAGCTTCTGGGGGGCCAGGGTTGAGTTCTACATTGCCTGAACATAGCAGGAGGATAAGTAGGATTTTTCTAAGAGCGCTAATTATAAGCTTGTAATTCCTGCCTTTCTCCCATCTAGTAGATCTGATGTTTTTAGGGACTGGAAAATAGCCACCATAGAAGAGCTGATCTGTTGTAGCAAGAGCTAGTACCCCTACCACAATAGGCGGGGAGGAGATAGAAGTCTGCATGGTGGGAGGTGTGCCTTGTGGTGGGGGAGTGTTATAAGTACTACTGGTATGTGTGGTCCAAGAGCAGGGTTCGAGGTATTGGTACTTGGAATAACGGAGGCAATTAAAGGATAAGTTGCCATGTGGTATACAGCACAAGGTGCCATTGTAGACCAAACATGATGGTAGTTCAGGTGTCCAATGCTGGGCAGCTGGTATCAGCAGAAGAAGGGGCAGTATAAGGAGCCATATAGGGCCCGACATGATGGTACCTCAAAAAAGGAGCCACTCAGTTAGCCCAGGGGCCAGTAGGGTTGCTGGATTAATGCAGCTTATCAGTAGCTCTCCAATCCAGGTTGACCCAAATTTGATAGCATTAAAAATATTTAGTGGTAAAGGCACAGCCAAGGAGAGCCCTATGCATTTTAATAAGGTGAGGCCCTGAGAGTTGGATCCCGTAGGCTGGACAGAGAAGAGGGGGATCAGGAGCTAAGTCTCTATTAGTGGGACACTGTGCCAGGGGATGTGGACTAATATTTTGGCAGGAGGTACTGTATTTAATAATCAGCGGAGATGGGGGAGGGGGGCGGTAGAAAAAGTTGTGGCAGTTGCCATACCTTGTAGGGCTTTGGGTCCGTGTCTGCAGTCTCGAGCGTCAGCTAGAGGGGCACCAACCGCCCGATAGCCAGGAATCCCACGGCTTAGGAGCTGGGAGCCTGGGCGACAGTTCCTTGGCTGAGAGAGAGAGAAGGAGAGTGAGGGTTAATAAAGGGGATTCACATAAAGGGTTAGACAGAACAGCTGGGAGTCCAAAATTTGCAGAACAAAAGGACGTGTATTTACTTTGGCACCCAAAAGTGTCTAGGGCCAGTGCACGTATGCAGGGAAAGGGCTGTAGACACTAGATTTCTTTCCCAAACCACAATTCAAGTCCTTTCAATTACAGACTGGGTTAACACTTCGGCTTTTTAACATTTGTCCCAACATAAACATTTTTAGGGTTTAAAATCAAAGAGCAGAAGCCAGCTTTCGCCAGGGACCAATCAGAGCGTGGTCTGAGAGGGTGCTCACAATCTGGTTGGTTGCAGCAGTTGCCGTACCTTGTAGGAGCTTGGGTCCATGTCTGCAGTCTTGAGCGTCAGCTAGAGGGGCACCGACCGCCCGGTAGCCGGGAATCCCGTGGCTTAGGAGCTGGGAGCCTGGGTGGCAGTTCCTCAGCTGAGGGAGAGAAGGAAAGCGAGGATTAATAAAGAGCATTCATACAAAGGTCAGACAGAACAGCGGGGAGTCCAAAATTTGCAGAACAAAAGGATGTGTATGGTACCAGCAATGCCAAAAGAGGTAGTGAGGAGTAGTAGTAGGTGGTTGCGCCCCCAAGGTAGTTTGTTTGGTGTTGCTAGCCTGCTTAACTGCTAGCTGGTTTATAGTTGAAAGGGTATATAGTTGAATTAGGGTTAGGTCCCTAACAAAAGGGCAGGAAGAGCAGTAATTGAGAGGAGTTAGATGGAGTGGCTGGAGAAAAGGTTGAGAGGAAATGTGTGATCATGTGGGTGGGACTGCTTTAAAAAGGGGCGGTGAGAAAGTGGGTCAAGTCAGGTATTGAAGACAGGGAGGCCAATAGCATGAAAATGTGCAGCAGTGGAGTAACCAATCTGCTGCTAGGCTGAGGAAGGGGTGGAGTAAGGGTCTATTTAATACTGTGAGGAGGAGGGGGAGGGGGGTGAGCGAAAAAAATTCAGTTCAGAACACAGCACAGAAAGAGATTTCCCAGAGATCAGGAAGCACCAGGCGCTGGAAAATCAGCCAAGGAGTAAAGCTGCCAATCAGTGCCTGATTCCTCCACTGGGCATCCAGTCAAAACAGTGGCATTCAAAACCATGAGTTTCGGAGGTCAGGTGCGTACCTGAATCTGTCTGGGGGTCAGTCGGGTGGTCTGTTAGCTGTGGCCTGCTCAGAGAGAGCCAAGGCCACAGGAGCAGCTTGGGAAGCCCACAGATGGGCTGTCTGAATCTGTCCAGGGTCAGTCGGGTGGTCTGTTAGCTGTGCCCTGCTCAGAGAGAGCCAGGCCACAGGAGCAGCTTGGGAAGCCCACAGATGGGCTGTCTGAATCTGTCCAGGGGTCAGTCAGGTGGTCTGTTAGCTGTGGCCTGCTCGGAGAGAGCCAAGGCCACAGGAGCAGCTTGGGAAGCCCACAGATGGGCTGTTTGAATCTGTCTGGGAGTCATTCGGGTGGTCTGTTAGCTGTGGCCTGCTCAGAGAGACCCAAGGCCACAGGAGCAGCTTGGGAAGCCCACAGATGGGCTATCTGAATCTGTCCGGGGGTCAGTCGAGTGGTCTGTTAGCTGTGGCCTGCTCGGAGAGAGCCAAGGCCACAGGAGCCACTTGGGAAGCCCACAGATGGGCTGTCTGAATCTGTCCGGGGGTCAGTCGGGTGGTCTGTTAGCGGTGGCCTGCTCAGAGAGAGCCAGGACCACAGGAGTAGCTTGGGAAGCCCACAGATGGGCTGTCAGAATCTGTCCGGGGATCAGTCAGGTGATCTGTTAGCTGTGGCCTGCTTGGGGAGAGCCAAGGCCACAGGAGCAGCTTGGGAAGCCCACAGATGGGCTGTCTGAAATAGAACCTAGGTGCATTGTGCCAACAATAGAGGAGTAGAACAGGGACATAAACTACATCATCCAGTTCTAAAATGGTTCTTACCAGCAGCACAGAAATTAGAAACAACCACTAGAATAACTAAACAGCTTGTATAGCAAGAGAAATAAAACGGTTTGAATCTCTATTTAAAAAGCAGCATCTACTGTGAAAAATGACTTATAGATTCAGCACCATTCCCCTTTAATTTAAATGCAGGTGCAAATTAATGAATTCTGATTGTGTTTAAAGTAAAATAAGCAGCATATTAATAAAAAAATCTCCTGAATTAAAATGCAGAACAAAACCGAATAAAAACCTAGCCTTTCCTTAATTTTAATTAAGGACACATATTAAGAAAAAATGCTTAATTCAAATCATGGAAGAATAAAAAATGCATGCCTGCAAATAATGAGATACCTAAGTAACAAAGGGTTCATTTAAAATATGAATAAGATGTATAGACCCTATGCAAGAACAGTGCACAGAGATATGACAGTGCCTCGTAAAGCAGGTGTTTAACAATTGTCTTGACAGTTTAGTGGAATCACTGGGAGGATGTGGAAACCCCAAGGAATGTCCACTCAAGAGACACTCCTGGATTACTTCTAGGGCTATGGTGGATTCCCCTGAAGAACGTTTTGGAACATCCTGACGCTGGGGTGACCTTGGAGGCCTGCTGATGTTCAGATCTTCAAGAACCGACAGATAGCAGTGGAATAGGTACTGTAGGAGACAGCAGCAGTAAGTAGGAGATGTAGGACTATAAAGAGAAGAGAGAGACTAGCCAGGGAGGTGGAACCCATGGCCTACACCTCTGGAAAGCAACACTGGAGGGTGGGTCATAGTGTTCACCTGGCAGTACACCGAAGTATGGAATAATCAATGCCCAGTGTGCCAAGGTGGTGTCTACAAAGAAACATAGAAACGTAGAAGTTGATGGCAGATAAGGACAGCAAGGCCCACCCAGTCTGCCATTTGTTCTACCTCATGAATGTGCCACAGGCCTTTACTCTGTCAATGGCCTGTCTATTCATACTCATCTGCATTGCTCCCTTATGCCTATCCTATGCCTGTTTGAAGCCCTGCACTGTATTTATATCCACCACTTACTGAAGTAGGCTATTCCATGCATCCACCGCCCTTTCTGTGAAAAAGAACTTCCTCACATTTTCCCTTAATTGGCCTCCCTCTAATCTCATGCTGTGTCCTCTTGTCCTGCTATTTTTCTTACATTGAAACATGTTAGTCTCTTTCACCTTGTTAATGCCCTTAAGATGTTTGAATTTTTCATTCATATCGCCTCTCTCCCTCCTTTGTGCCAAGTTATATAAATGGAGCTCCGTTAATCTGTCCTTATATGTTTTCTGATGCAGTCCCTGCACCATTTTGCTTGCCCTTCTCTGGACTGCCCCCATTTTGTTTATGTCCTTGTGCAGGTGCAGCCTCCAGTACTGCATGTAGTACTTCCGATTGGGCCTAACCAGTGTCTTGCAAAGAGGGATTATTACCTCTCTCTTACTACTTGTGATACCCCTACTAATACACCCCAGCATAGCCCCTAGCCTTACCTACTGCTTTAGTGGTCTACTTGAATGATTTCAGATCATCTGTGATGAAGATGATGGCCAGGTCTCTTTCTTCCCTTTTGATTGCCAGCAACTACCCTCCCAACCTATAGATGGCTTCAGGGTTTCTCTTCCCTATGTGCATGATCTTGCACTTCTCTTCCTTAAACCCCAGTTGCCACTCATCTGACCATTTTGACAGTTTATCCAGATCTCTTCTCATTCTGCCTGCCCCATCAGGATCATCTACTTTGTTGCAGACCTTGGTGTCGTCTGCAAACAGACAAACCTTGCCCTCCAGTCCATCTGCAATGTCACTGATGAAGATATTGAAGAGGATTGGCCCAGGACTGATCCCTGAGGTACCCACTTGTGACTTGCATCTCTTCTGACTGTACACTGTTTACCACCACTCTCTGTTTTCTGCCCACCAACCAGTTTGCCACCCAGTTGACCAACTTCTGGCCCACCCAAGCCTACCCAGCTTATTAATCAATCTGTGTGGAACAGTATCAAAAGCTTTGCTAAAGTCAAGGTAGGTGACCTCAACTGTACCCCCTTGGTCCACCACTCAGTCAAAGAAATCTATGAGATTAGTTTGACAGGACCTTCCTGTAGTAAACCCATGCTGTCTTGGATCCTATGCTCCTATGGATTCCGTATCTTGCACTATCCTTTCCTTAAATGTCAAAACAGTCAGATGAGTGGCAAGTAGTTTGGCAGAAGACACCAGGAGAAAGGACTGCTGTGTGAGTGGACTTCTCTGCTGGGACTAAAGAAGTAGAACTCTTGTACTTGGAACTTTAATTTAGGGTAAAAAAAATAACAAACAAAACAAAAATAAAGTGTGTGTTTGTCTGAGTTAACTGAACTGAATGGTTGTCTGAACAGTTATCTACGTGTAAATCTCAGGTGATTGAAAGGACTTAATAGCTGTGATGTTTAAATTACTTGTAGAAAGATATAGTAAGTAGGGGGAGTGGCTTAGCTAGAAGGAAGCTACATTTAAAGACTGCCTTAGAAAGATTTTGCTAGTAGTTTGGCAGAAGACACCAGGAGAAAGGACTGCTGTGTGACTGGACTTCTCTGCTGGGACTATATTGTCCTCCTTCCCTCCCACCCAAAACTAGTTCTACTTTTATAGGCACAGAATTTGACTGACAACAGGAACTTCCTGTTTGGGAGCAGGAAGTGAGTGGTCACAGAGCCACCAAAGATCCACCATCCTAGAAGGGCAAGAGTAGCTCTCCGGCCCCCTCTAGCTGCTGGAGGTCTGCCTCTGAGCAAGTAAGGGGTCTACGGAGAAATATAGGATATTCTTGTCTCAGAACAGGACAATCAGGAGCTGAAAGGGCACACAGGCAGAAAGTATGGAGAGAGAGAAAAAAAACAGAGGAAAGAGTAAGGATTGCAAACAGTTAAGGGGCCAGAAATAAGACATGATGGGAGTGGTGCAGTGCAGTGGCTGTGGAGCAGCAGTCTTCTGGGAGACACTCTGGAGGATGCGGTGTTGTCCCATCTGCAGGCACCTCTCTGGGCTGAGGGAGGAGGTTGCTCATCTCCAGGCTGAGTTGGCCAGGGTTTGTGGGACCTCCTCTTCCATCCAGGGACCACCAGTGCCACTGCCATTGCCTCAGAGGTTGCCAAGAAAGAGGAGCAGTTGGACCACAGTGGGCTCAGGGAGGGTGAGGGTGGTGGAACAGAGGCACATCCCTCCAGATGTACCTCTCCACAATTCCTATGCCATTTTGGCAAAGTGTGGTTCCTCTATGGAGGCACCCGCAGTGGAGACCAAGGAGGATGCTGGGAACTTCCACAAAGGAGACCCACAGGAGGGTGGCAGGGACCCACAGGGAAGAAAACAACTCCTGGTGGGGGATTCCATTGTTAGGAAGGCAGAATTGGGGGAGGAAGGGGAGAGGGAGGTAAGGTGCCTGCCTGGCGCCAAGGCTTGGAGGGATAGGGAGCAAATCCTCAGGATTGCCAGACCAGCTGCGCAGTGGAGGGAGCTGGATGTCATTGTCCACTTAGGGACAAATGACCTGGCTAAAAAAGGGAATAGAGAAGTGCAGGAAGAGTTTGTGGAATTGGGGAGGGGCCTTAGACAAGTAGCATGCATGGTAACCTTCTCGGAGGTGCTGCCCATCTATGGCGTAGGAGAGGATAGTGTCCCGCATCAAGGGATTCAATCAGTGGTTGAAAACTGGTGTGGAGCTCAGGATTTGGCTTCAATGGGGACTGGGGTCCACCTGGAGTGATGCAAGCCTATACTGGCATGATGGGCTGCATCTGTCCAGGAAGGGAACCAGGATCCTAGGTGATAGGTTTAAATGCTTCATTGGCAAGCATTTAAACTAGCCAAGGGGGGAGGCACTAGAAAAAAGCAGCGAAATCCTAGCCCCCCCAAAAAAATCACGGTAGTAAGTGTGGTAAACACCAACCTAGAGGTGTCAATAGGCAGAAGGGCAGGGGTAAATGGAAAGTGACAAAGGCAAGAAGGACAGGGATGGGGCAAAAAGGAGTAAGGCCATCAGGAAATGGAGGGTAATGAGTACCAATGCCCGTAGTCTGGGCAACAAGTTCCCTGAGCTGGTGGCCTTGATGGAAGAGGGATGCCTGGATATCATAGCAGTCACAGAAACATGGTACACAGAGAACCATGACTGGATGTTAACATACCAGGGTACATAACCTACAGGAGAGACAGGCAGGGGAGAAGCGGGGAGGAGTAGCTCTCATGTAAAGGAAGGGATAAAAGCAACTGAACAAAAGAGTAAACAGGGAGGAGAGGAGGCACTGTGGGTCACCGTGGAGACTGGAAAGGGCACCACAATCTGCACAGGGGTTGTGTACAGACCCCCACGTCAGGGGTAGGGAATGGACAAGGATATGATAGAAGGCATTCTTAGAATGGAAGAGAAAGGGGAGATACTGTTGATAGGAGACCTGAACATGCCAGATGTTAACTGGAGCACATTTGCTGCAGCTACATCCAAGAGCAGGGCCATTCTTGATGCCCTACAAGTGTCAGGCCTCAGACAGCTAGTTTCAGAACCTACTCGTGAGGGAGCAATCTTAGACCTCATACTCTCAAACAGGGGCAGTGAGAGGATCTCAGATCTAGAAGTGGGTTGCCATCTGGGAACAAGTGACCATCAAACAGTGTGGTTCACATTAAACTCAGCTACAGAGTCAAGCCATACAAAAGTGAGGGTACTGGACTTCAGGAGGGCTGACTTTGGCAAGATGGGGAGTGCCTCAGAAAAGCACTAGCAAACAGGCTAGAAGGAGGTGTGGAGCAACAATGGGGACTCATCAAACCTGCCATCACAGAGGCAACCAGCCTTCGTGTGAAGCAAATAAACAAATCAAAATGAAAGAAAAAGCCACTATGGTTCTCAAAAGAGGTGGCTATGAAAGTCAGGAAGAAAAAGATAGCATTCCAGAAGTATAAGGAAACACAGAAGGAACAGGACAGAGAGCTGTACCAGTTAAGGCAGAAGGAAGCAGGGAGGGAAGTCAGAATAGCAAAGGCCCAAACTGAGGAAGAAATAGCCAACTCGTTTAAGAAGGGGGATAAAACCTTTTATAGGTACATCAGCGAGCGTAGAAAGACAAAGGGAGGGATAGTGAGACTGAATAAAATAAACGGTGGGTGGGCAGAGGGGGACAGTGAAAAAGCAGGGATACTGAACAAATATTTCTGCTCAGTATTCACAAAAGAGGAGGAGAAAGTGCCTAATCCAATTAACAGAAGCACTCTTGATAGGGGGGTCAATCCCAGTCCTTTCACAGAAGAAAGGGTTCTGTAAGAACTCCTAAAACTGAAGGTGGACAAAGCAATGGGGCCTGATGGAATTCCCCCAGAATTCTAAAAAGAATTAAGGGGGAACTAGTGAAACCACTGACTACTCTTTTAATAAATCATGGGAGGATGGGTGGTACCTGAGGACTGGAAGAAGGTGGATGTGATCCCCTTCACAAAGTGGGACCAAGACAGAGGCAGGAAACTACAGATCTGTCAGTCTCACCTCTGTGGTAGGGAAAGTGATGGAGTCACTTCTGAAGGAAAGAATAGTTGAGTACCTAGAGGCCAGTGGGGCACAGGACCTCAAGGCAGCATGGGTTCACAGCAGGAAGGTCATGTCAGATGAATCTAGTAGATTTCTTTGACTGGGTGACCAAAGTAGTAGACCAGGGAGGGGCTGTGGATATGGCCTACCTAGACTTTAGCAAGGCATTTGACACAGTCCCACACAAAATATTAATAGTCAAATTAACCAGCCTGGGAGTGGGTCCCAGGGTGGTAGCCTGGGTAAAACATTGGCTGGACAACAGGACATAGAAGGTTATTGTAAATGAAGTCCACTCTGAAGAAAGAGGGGTTACTAGTGGGGTACCACAGGGTTCAGTATTGGGTCCAGTCCTTTGTAATGTCTTCATAAGTGACATTGCAGAGGGACTAGAAGGAAAAGTATGCCTTTTTGCAGATGACACAAAGATCTGCAACAGGGTTGATACACAAGGAGGCGTGGAAAGGATGAGAAGGGACTTGGCAAGGTTGGAGGAATGGTCAAGAAGTATGGCAGCTAGGATTCAATGCAAAGAAGTGCAAAATAATGCACCTGGGAAACAAGAACCCAGGGGAAGAATACACAATGGGGGAGGTAGTAACAACAACAAAAAAGGAAAGGGACCTGGGGTAATCATATCAGATGACCTTAAGGTTAGCAAGCAATGTGAGAAGGCAGTAGGGAGGGCTGGGGGTACACTGGGATGCATAGGGAGAGGCATCAGCAGCAGAAAACAGGAAGTTGTTATCCCTCTGTACAGACAGTTGGTGAGACCCCATCTGGAGTACTGTGTCCAGTTCTGGAGACCCCATCTTTGCAAGGACATAGACAGGATAGAGGCAGTCCAGAGGAGGGCAACTATAATGGTGCAGGGTCTGCAAGAGAAGCCATATGAGGAGAGACTAAAGGAGCTTAATATGTATACCCTTGAGGAAAGAAGGGAGAGGGGGACATGATAGAAACTTTTAAGTACCTCAGTGGAATCAACAAAGTCCAAGAGGGTAGCATCTTTCAGAAAAAGAGACATGCAAGAACTAGGGGACACAATTTAAAGATAGAGGGGAGGCAGTTCAGGGGCAATGTGAGGAAGTATTATTTCACAGAGAGGGTAGTGGATGCATGGAACAGCCTTCCTGAGGAGGTTGTGGGGTCTAAAACTGTGGGAGAATTCAAGAATGCATGGGACAGACATAAGACAATTCTTGTGGGGGTAAGAAGAAATAGGCTGTTGGTTAACTAGGATCTGCGGCCTATCCTGTAGGTAGGGAAATGGGCAGACTAGATGGGCCAAGCAGTCCTTATCTGCCGTCAAAGTCTATGTTTCTTTGTTAAGGAGTGTCTCCATAATCTTGCACAATACTAAGGTAAGACTGACTGGTCTGCAGTTCTCTGAGTCCTCCCTGCTACCACTGTTGTGGATCAGGATCACATGAGCCCTTATCCAGTCTTTTGAGACCTCTCCTGCACTCAGAGACTCACTAAACAGTTCTGCTAATGGCCTGGCTAGTTCCACCCTTAGCTCCTTTAGTACCCTGGGATGTACAGTATGCCATCAGGTCCCATTGTCTTGTTCAGCCTAAGCTTAGCAAACCCTTGTAGGGCCCTTTCTTTTTGAAGGGACTTGTGCACCCCCCCTGCGTCCATGGTACTGAGATGTGGGCACCGTCCTACCTTCTCCTCAGTAAATACTGAGCAGAAGTATCTATTTAGGATTGATGCTTTTCCTTGGTGCTGCTCCACACACTCTCTCTTATCCCCTTTGATCTTAGCAATACCCCCCTGGACTTTCTCCTTTCACTAATGTATCTGTAGAAAGTCTTGTCCCTATCTTTTACTGTTTGTGCTAATGTTTCCTTGGTTTGGGCCTTTGCCTGCCTTACTGCCTTCCCTGCTTCCCTTAAGGAAGTTTGGTATGCCTCCCTATTTTCATCCTGCTGCATTCCCTTATATTACCTGAAGGTCAACCTTTTGGCTCTGACCTTTTCTGCTACTGTTTTTGAGAACCAAAGTGGTTTCCTCTTTCTTTTGCGCTTGCTTTTCTCCCTAACACAGTGGCATATTGCTTCAAGTATTGCATCCTTAAAGCTTGCCCACTTGCCTCTACCCCCTCACCTGTATTTCTTCTTGCCAGGGCTAACTTAACTCTGTTGGTCAGCTTATCAATGTCAGCTCCTCTGAAGTCCCATATGTTTACCTTGAAATGGGATGATTTAGTTCTAGTGGCTAAATTGAACAATGCCATGTGATGGTCACTGGCCTCCCGTGACCTTGCACCTGGAAATATACTAGAGAAGGAAAGCTGGGGAGTTTGATGAAAGAAGTTCCAACTATGACCCTCTCCATTGGAAAACAGAACACTTTTTCTATATTATTAGGGCACCCTGTTGGCATACCAGAATAGAAGCTAACTGAAGTGCACATTGTTTTAATCTGTACCCTCATAAAGACATAAAGTATGTACCGGAAGAGAAATCAAATTAAAAAGCTCGGGGCTAGTATAGTGGACTAGGGAAACCCTGGGCACATGTGCATTAGCAGTGTGGAAAGGAAGTCTGTAGGCAACTTGCTATGCAAAGTGAAAAGGACAGAGTATCAGACACCATATGTAAGAGAGAAAACCAATGGGAGTGCAACAAGGTTAACATCTACTACAGCAGAAGGCTCTACATGGCAGGCATGCAGTTTGGCCCATATACTTGGGCTGAGATAGTTACTCCTGAAACACCTGTCAACCCTTTACAGTGGAGACAGTTATCTGTACTTCAGTCCCTAAAGTTTCACATACACATTGTACCCTTTTTCAATGTGTTTTTGAAATGCTCCTGTGTGAGCATGCTTTTTTCACCATCTACTTCACTGATATTTTTGACGGTTTAATCTCCTTACCTTTGAGCACAGGTGCTCAGTTACAAAGGTTCCATGTCAACTATATAGTCACAATAAACAAGTACAATTAGCAGTTCCAGCAGAAATACAGTTGAGTCAGTGTCCAAGCACTTATGGCAGAACACCTACATATGGTTTTGAGAACACTGATAGAGATCACTGCATAAAAATGCCAAAGATTATGTACAGTGAGAAACTGCATAAAACCGTTTAATGGTTACAATTGCATTGGACTGCAAAGGCAGACTGCAAAGATCTCCTAAACTGATTAAACTTGGGTAGGCTCAGCAGTGTGTAGGGCAATTTGTTTAAACAAATAGTGGCCTTGACAGCAAATCACTACTTTTCCAGCTGTGTAGGCCAAAAAGGAGGTTTGAGGGCATTTTTGGCCATGTTTCTGGTGTTGTATTGCTTGGAAACAGTGTGGAAGCAGTTTGTTAAAGCAGGGGGTGTTAGGCCCAAGAGCACCTTTCTGGCTAGCAAACAGGAATGGAGCTTTATTCTGCTGGGTAATAGTAGCCAGTTAGTGAAGCATTAGTAAAGTACACAACTGTGAGTGCAGTTATCTGCACCAGGTACAAAGCAGCATGCCTTATTACAGATCAGCGTTACTCTGTTTAGCACTGTGTTATAGGCAGCAGCATAGACAGGGAGTCCATAATCTATAAGTGACTGAATTGAGCTGGTCACAATAAGGTGCTTGATTCACAAAGGTTGTTGCAGGGCTTTCAAAAGCCCTGTGTCACATTCTGAGCTACCTGAACACATTGCTACACCATTGCGCTCAATTCACAAAGGTTGCATGCATTTGCAACAGTGCACCTTCTTTAAGGTGGCTTGCACCAGAAATATGGTGCAAACCCCATAAAAAGGTCTATACAGTTAGACCAGCAAGTGCTGGTCTAACTGGCAGCATGTGGTGCATGGCATTGAGAATCCCAGTTGCTGGCCAGGGAATGCCACTAGCCCTGTGCACTGTATGTACGGCGCACCAGGGACTTGCAGCATTCTAATTTGTATGAGAATCAAGCCTGTGGTGCCTAGCATCCCCATTGAGCTTGTTCCTGTTAGGTACAAGGCACCAAGTCTTCTGTTGACTATGGCCACCAGATTGTTAACACAGTTTGCAAAAGATAATGTGTCATCCAGAATTACTGCAAGGTATTTAAAGGTCTCCACCTACTCAGTGTTTTGGCCTTGGCCATTTCTGGGGTTTAACTTTCTTCTTCCATTGAAGGCTAGAGAAGAGTATAGTCTTTTTTTTGTTTATTTATAATTAACAGCCAGTTTGTTGTTGGAGAAACAGCTTTCAAGTGACCTAAAGTTACTTTGGAGAATGGCAATTAGACTGTGAACATCAGGGTTTTTGGAAAAGATTACAACTTTATTGGCATACATTGGTATGTTGACTGCCTGATAAGCATTGTGCAGTTGATTTATGAAGACTTTAAAAATAAGTGAGCCCAATATGTATCTCTGGGGGACACCAATGGATACTCCCCCAATGTCAAACAAAGATTTATTAATCTTCACCTGCTGAAGATGACTGATGAGATAGTTGTGGAAACGGTCAGCTGGGTTCTGTGTCAAACCCAGGCCAAGGAGTTTGTTAAGTAGGGTCTTATGGATGACAAGGTCAAAGGCTTTAGTACGGTCAATATTGCATAGCTGTGACTAGGCCAGCATTGTCAAGGGCCTCATGAATATAGTTGATGTATTCCAACAGTGACAAGCTGGTGATGTGGAGCTTCTGGACGCCATGTTGTTGTACACACCGGACACTAATTTTTGAGATATGTGTCAACTTGGTCTGAAACTGTTCTTTCAATGGCCTTGGATGGGGGAAGAGAATAGAAATGGGTCTGTAACTGGAAAGACTAATGGTGTCTCCCCTTTTGAAAACTGGTGTAACCAGTACAGAGTTCCACTTCTCTGGAAAAGTGAGTAGCTCAGTGAAATGTTAAACATTCTAGAGATGTGGTGGGAAAAATTCTCTATTGCAAGGGTAAGAAGTTTCATATCAGCCAAGTCACCCCCACACCTAGTATTGTCAAGTACCCTGCTGATGTGTTTCAAGGTGTATTTGATTGAAACAGCCTTAAAGAAGAATTCAAGGTACCTTGATTCAGAGTCAACCCTCTGGAAGACTTCAATACCTGGTTCCCAGGAGGGGGTCCAGGCAGGCTCTGTGGGAATTACAGATATGAGGTCAGTAAAAGCTGTGTTGAAGTAATATAATGCCCAAAGCAAAGGTGCCATCATATTTGGGCTGCAATATCCCCCTTGTCTTCTAGATCTGTTGCCAGAATGGAACAGTAGTGTGATGAACATATGAAGGCCCTTTTGGACAGCCAATACAGTATGGAGTGAGAGACAAAGAGACTGCATTACTTGCTTGACAGCCCCCTGGACCCATCTGAAGCTTCTCTGACCCAATGAAGTTTGGAGAGTAGCTACAGAATTGAAGGGCTTTACCCATAGTTCAGAGGGGTAGCAGCCAACCATGCCACACCTCCTCCTCATGGTTAAAGCTGCACATGTCCAAGCATCTGTTGGACACTTGAATTTTTGTTTTCATCTAGATTCTCCTATCCACTCCTCCTGTACCTCTGCCACTGTATGGCTGCCTCTGGGCATCCCTCCTCTGCTGGCTGTGTGCGGCATCCTGGCACTTCCATCTATTTGCTGGTGTCATTTCAGGTCTGATGCCAGCTTGTTAGTGGTCATGTTGCTCCCTACGGCTGGCTGCTGCTGTTGCTCCCATTACTGTTGAGATTGTAGCTTCAGTTGGTCTTTTTTGTATAGCTCACACTCTGCCTATGTCTATTTTTAGCTCAGCTATGCTACTTTAGTGCCCTATTGATCTGCAAACACCATATCCCCTTCCTGGAGTCACTGACTCACTGCTCTGCCATGTTTGGCTCTGGCTGACTTTTGGATCCTAGTGCCCTCCAGTTCCAGTGCCAGTCACTAGCAGAGTCCCTGCTCTACTGCTTGGTCTCTTGTTTGACATTGCTTGCCATTCCAGCATTTGGCAGCAGGCTGCTCTCTCATTTCACTGTGACTAACTCAGCTCTGTGTTTTCCCTCAGTGGATTCATTCAGTTTCATTTTGCCTCCATCTTCTGGCCTTTGCAAACCTTGGCCATGGCTAGCATGTATCTGCCTTTACTAGTGTTTATTGTCATATGAGATAAGCTTCAGGTAAACTCATTGCTACTATTTTCAGTCAGTCAGTCACCTTCTCATTTAGTCTCCTGATCTGTTTTCCCTCTGGCCATCAGGCATCATCATCACTCTCTTGTACCCAGATGTATGCCTGCCATGACCATATTTTTGCTTCTAGGGTTGTAAGAACATAATAGCTGTAGGCAGTGCAAAGGACTTCCCTAGCTATGGGATGCTCATCTGCTTTCTTAATGTAAGCAGAAATTAATTCATTCATATTAACCTTTGTCAGGTCAAACCACTTCACAATATCCTTAATACTATAAATGTAAATCGCTCTTCATGAGCAAGACCATGCATACCATGCAATATGGGAGGTAGGACGTTATATTTAATACTATCATAAACCTTTAATATATGTGCTTGAATAATGGCTGTATCAACCCTATTTCAAACAGATATGTCAGAGTCAAATAGGACTGAGGCTAAACCTATTTTTTTTAATTTTTGAATAAAAAAAAATTCCTAGTGTGTTTGGGTAGGTTTACTGTTATAAGATGTACCACGAGAAGTCAGGATGTGAAAATCCTGTGTGAGTGTGGTGCTATCACTCCCTATATAGGGGTCATTATAGAGTACCTCATATGCTGCCAAGGTATCCAACAGCATCATTAGTAAAAAAAAAGGGGGAAATGTTTGTTGTAAAACATATAACATATCATTCCAAGTTTTAAAGGGTAAGATTTAAAATCATTGGGAAGTGCATGAACTGCACATTATTAACTAGGGTACCTGGCTGGGAAGTGGTAATTAGACCACATTGGGTGGGCCAGGGTTCTGTTCTGGGCACTCAATATTAGGAGTCACAAATTATGGGGCATCATAGGGGAAAACCTTAAGGTCTAATGGTTTTTACTGCCATATAAATTTTCAATGCAAAAATTCCTGATGATCAATAAACAGGGGTCCAGATCAAGTCTAGTTGTTAGGATTGATCTGAAGCAATGATCATTACATTCAGTAGGGCCTCACTACCCTCCTGGACGATGAACATGTCTCTTAGGACTTTAGTGTGAACATCACAGGATGCATTTAGATCATGTGGGCTTGTGAGGTACTCTGCCTCAACAAGCTGTTTAGGTTTAGGTCACTGGTTCTTATCTGCAGTACCATGTGTAATTTGGGCTTGTAAGATGACCCACACTTCTAAAAAGAAAAATAAGCATAAAGTAAGCATCTCTCTCTCTCTCTCTTTCTCTCTCTCTCTCTCTCTCTCTCTCTCTTTCTCACCTAAAAGGAAAGAGAAAAGAAAAGCATAGTTAGAAGTGCTTGCTATTGTCTGTGCTGAGAATAACCCAGACTGTTCCTGACTTGTGCCTGCTATTGCAGCCAATGTATAGGATGATGCAAGTGTCACTGGTGGAGGGGGTTCTGCAATATGCAGGCAGTGCTAGCACTATCGGGGGTGCCAGCACAGTGGAGCAAAGTGGTGTGCAAGCTGCACATAGTTCTCCAGCTATGTATTGTGGTTCAGTAGCCATCAGGGGTGGAGAAAGTAGTACTGGAACAGCTGGCAGCACAGGTTCAAAGATCTAACCTTCACCCCCCCATTTAATCTCCTTTAAACAGTTTCATTTGATTGGCTTGTAGCCATTAATCAATGACTCTCTAATTGTGAGGCAATGACTCTCTAATTGGTAGACTGCTGGACTGAGTTGGTTGACAATGGGATAGGGCCCCTCCAATTTGTTTACAAATGAATGTATAGCTGGTTCAAATCTGAGCACCAATACCTGGTCCCCAAGTTGCTAGTCTACAGGATGTATAGTCTTGTCAACGTTTCATGTCACCCTAAAGCTTTTTCAAGATCTTGAAAAGTGTCAGGGCAATGTGAAAAGTTAAAGCACAGTGGAGGGGGTGTTACTTTCTTCAATAAATTACATATTTAATAGTCTTCTAGCTTTGGAGGTCTTTTCTCAATCCTGGAGGTGTAGCCAAGCTTTTATGCCTTTTGCTTGTACAACTTTTTGTACTTAGCTCCTCTGTGAGGTCCTGAGCTGCTCACACCCAATTTCTCCTATTCTGTTTCATACATTTCAAAATAACAATTTGTGATGAAATAAAGATAAACAGTACATCTATATGTTTCTTTCTGTTTGCAAGTATGAACTTAAGCTGATTTCTTACTTTAAATTTCATAAATGTCTTTAGTGGCTCCATTGTGCCAGGGTTGCATAGGGCAGACAGATACAGTGACAATCAAGGTTCATGTGTAAGCCTATTATGGAATTGAGACTTGTAGGAAGGAGAGTGATGTGAGAGTCTAACAATGCTGTTAGGGATGGATGGTGACCAGAAAGGAAATTGTACAATTCACCTAGGGATGGGCGAACTGGCTTTGGTGCAGTTCTGACCCCCCCCCCGAACCAAGCCAGCTGGGCTCTGAGTGGGAAAACTGAGCCTTTCATGGCTTGACCTGAATTGTCAAGTTGGTCTGGTTTGGAAGTGTGGTCCAGTCTGGAATAACACTATCACCAACAGTACTGCATAGAAAAGGCAGGGCAGGGTGCACAAAGGAGCAGAAAATTTAAAAAAAAGTGTGTCTTTTTTCCCCAATTCCTGCCGGACACTCCGAAGTCCCTAGATTGTCACATGACCAGCAAAGGGAAACACTTGTGATCCTGTGACACTGAAAGGTGCCAACCAATGAGGGACTCTGCTTTGTGATTGACAGATGTTCTAGCCAATTTGCTGTGTCAGCTACCACAGGACATCCCTAGGAAACTGAGTATACTGATCACATTTGGGGTTTTGCAAACAACGGAGACAGGTGTGTGTGTGTGTATATGTGTGTGTGTGTGTTTGTGTCTGTGTGTAGATTTCTCACAAACCAAAACTGCAAAAATCATTTTGTTAGAGAGGGAGAGATGCAAAATAGAGTCTGGGAGACCAACACATGCAACAGCCAATAACCAACAAGAGAGTGCAGACATGGTGGCAGATTGCAGAATTATCTTACTAAAAAAGTTATTTTTTCATTAGAAAGAGAGAGAGTAGCTAGACCAATGAATTCAACAGCAGAGTGCAGAGTAGACAGCAACAGAGTGCAGATGTTGCAGACTCCACAGTAATAAAAGGAAAAAAAAAACACATGTTTTTATTAGTCAGAGGGAAAGCAAGAAAGAGAGTAGAGAGAGAAAGAGATCAATGAATTCAATAGCAGACAATAGCAGAAAGCATATAAAAATATATAAACAAATATTGAGGGGAGCAGAGTCAGACAGGACAGGAGGACTCTGTCTGAAGGTCATAGAGCTTCAGGAATTTTGATGGGGGCTTAATGTGCTATATATGTTTTGAAGGGGTTGTCACCCATGTGTTATCCTCCATGTTGCCCATCTTTGCGCTGCCCTGAAAAGTCATACTGTACAGATCTAGACTCTGTGTTGCCCATCTCTGTGCAGTCCAAAGGGTCAAATTGCTACAGACACTGTGTTGCCCATCTCTGTGCCTGAACTACTACTAGGTCATAGTGCCATACAAATTGTGAAGGGGGACATATCTCAGACTTTGTGTTGCCCAACTGTGTGCCTGAACTACTACTACTACTAGGTCATACTGCTGTAGCATAGACACTGTTTTGTCCAGCTCTGTGCCTAAACTACTACAAGGTCATAGTGCCATACAGATTGTGTAGGGGGGTCATGTCTCAGACTCTGTCTTGCCCATCTCTGTGCCTGAACTACTGCTAGGTCATACTGCCATAGCATAGCCTTTGTGTTGCCAATCTCTGTGCCTCAGCTACTACATGGTCATAGTGCCATACAGATTGTGTAGGGGAGACATCACGTCTCAGACTCTGTGTTGCCCATCTCTGTGCCTGAACTACTACTAGGTCATATAATGATGCATGCATTTTGAGAGGGGGTGTCACATCTCAGACTTGATGTTGTCCATCTCCATGCCTGAACTACTACTAAGTCATATCATGCCTCACATATTTTGAGAGGGGGGGTGTCACACCTCAGACTCTGTCTTGCCCATTTCTGTCTGAACTACTACTAGGTCATATAGTGCTTCATGTATTTTGAGACAGGGAGGTCCCATCTCAGACAATGTGTTGCTCATCTCTGTGCCTGAACTACTACTTGGTCATATACAGCCTCACACATTTTGAGAGAGGGGGTGTCACATCTTAGACTTTGTGTTTCCCATCTCTGATTCTGAACTAATACTGTTAAGTAAGCAATTAAATTGGACCCCAAAAAATAGATTCAGAATCAGAGTCTGATATGGAAATGGAACATATGGTCAACACCAGCAGTATGGCTGAAACTGGTACACGTAGCAATAAAAATATTTCATGAAAAAAAAATTTAGAAAAATAAGGGAAATTCACTGCTGAAGATACTATTAATACAACTGATAAAAATGAAGCAGCACAATCAGAAAAAGATAAAGCAACACAGTCTGAAAAGAAAAGAATGTTGGTGACTCCCTTGATCAAAGTAGCGCAGCGCTGTTGGCATTGCCAGAAAAATCAGACAAAAGTAAAACAGAAACAGGTAGCCAAAAATACTTAGACCTTGAAAGTCAATGATTAAGTGAAAGACTTTACCTTGTACCATTAGACATGGCACTCCATGACATGCCACTCATGCATATCAGGCTCCTTCAACAGAAAGCAGTGCCTCTGATGAAGATCAGGTTGTAAATGTACAAGAACAAGTTCATGATCACAATATATCACAGTTAAGCTCTTCCAAACGTAGTGAATTCAGAATGTGATACTGATGAGGTATAGGACGCTTCTTGCATTCCTCCACCCAAAAAGGAAAAAACATATACTGCAAGCACCACCAGTAGCTACATCTAATAGTGGAGAAACAATCAATAATCAGGGTTGTTCTTCTGGGGACATCCACAGTGTGCATGAGTCAGGGTCAGAAACAACTGCCATGAAAATTGCTGCAGTTCTTAGAATGACAACAAACATTCCCCCTCAGTTGTGTGGAGCTATTTCCATATAAGTTGCAAAAATGAATGTGTTGCTGTCTGGACCTTTTGTCATCAGGAAGTTAGCAGGGGAAAAATGAGGGGCAAGTTCAGGACAACATAACTAAAAAGGTATTTACATAGAGCACATCCAACAATTCTTCTGGGCAGCAGTCCTGAGCAAGGGACAAATATCTATAATCCTACAGACAATAGTGGTGGAGAAGAGACTGAGAGACAAGGCAGAAAAATACATCTTTGACTTCACTGACAAAAGTATTTGGACAAGCTTCAGCTTCACCACTGCAATCCCATGGTATTTGCCCACCTGCATGAACTAAACAGCAGACCATTACTGCTATGCTTGAACAAAAAACTGCCTACAGTAGACCACATCAAGTCTCATTAAAAATTAATCAGCTAATAGCTGAATTTATTGCTAAGGACCTACAGCAATTTTTTGTGGTGGAGAATGATGGTTTTAGAGCCCTTTTAAAATAGTTTGCTCCATGTTACAATATTCCAAGGCATAAATATTTTGAGACTGTGGCTGTTCCCAAAATGCATGAACATATGCAAAGTAAAATAAAATTAATTCTTCGAGACAGTGAACGTGGTTCTATGCACCTAGCCAAAGATATGAGGATGTGTTCTGCAATCACTGTTTTTATGTGCATCATGGCACACTGAATGTCACGATCATCTTCCAACATCACCAGAAGCAGCAGTGTACAGAAAAGTAGACAAAGAATGGCAGGTCTTTGTGTTAGCATGTTTGATAAGCATCACACCACTGACAATATTTTGGAAGAGTTGCATGACAACATTTCCGAGTGGTTAGAGCCCCTGGGGCTCACTACTGAATTGGTGATTTCAGACAATAGAAATAATTTTGTTAGTGCATTGAAACATGCTTTTTCCTTACATTCTGTGCTTTGCACACTCATTAAATCGGTTAGTAAAATCTTTCCTTTCCAGTGACAACAATATAGTAACACTTGTGGAAGCTGTAAAGAAAATATGTGGCCATTTTAGTCACTGTGTAAAATAACATAGTATTGTGACTGACCTCAAGAAAAAATAAACATCTTCCCAATACAAAAATTAAAACAAGATGTTCCAACAAGATGGAACTCAGCATTTCACATGTATGAGAAATTTCTCACACAAAAGAAGGCAGTCCATGAATATACCAAGGAGCACGACACAGCAGATGGGATTGTACTGATTTAATTCCAGTGGTGCATCATGGAGCATCTTACATTGCTCTTGACTCCCTCTCAGAAAGAAACTCGGATTAGCAAAGATAATGCTACTCTAAGTCAGGTTATTCCCATTATAAATTTAGTGAGCAAGAAACTCAGGAGGCTGTGTAGAGGCTTTGACCAAAAAGGAGACAAATCTGGTGTATCCCTCATGGACCAACACATATAGCAATTCCAAAACTGCAGAAGACTTCACAGTATCACAACAGACAAATGTTTTTTTCTTTCCACTCCTGTTGACCCTCAGTTTAAGTTACAACAGTTGCCTCCTTCAGATCTTGACGACTCTTATCTCGAATACAAAAACATGCTGATTTCAGCAACTGAACAGGAAAAGACGGGGCATATTTGACAATACAAGTGAATCACGTGAAGTGGATACTGCATCTGATCTTGCAACATCTATTGGTGGTGACAACAATAATTTCCAACTAGTGCCAGCATGTACTCCTTCGTCAATAGTGTGTAGTTCTGCACAAAGTCCTCTTTCATGGCCCTCAAAAACAACATGCCATTCTGAAAAGCAGATGACTCTCACACTTTTTGATCAAAACTCATGGAAACTGATAATTAAGATCTAGTTGTCATGGAGCTGCCTTCTTTGTCTTTGTCTGCTATTGTGGATTCCTATTTATGAGAACCACTAATTAATATTACAGATGACCCTTTTGATTACTGGCTTGAAAAGAAAAACATCTGGTCTGCACTATCTGCCTTTGCTATTAAGCTTCTTAGTTGCCCTACCACTAGTGTTTACTGTGTGGGTATATTTAGCACAGCTGGAAATGTTGTATCTGATGGCCACACAAACTTACTTCTGTAAATGTACAGCACCACACCTTTCTAAAAGTCAATCTCAACAAATTCCCTTAACAGTTAAGTGAATAGTGGCAAGAACAAAACAGTGATGATGATGAACAGCTGCAACTGGTGTCTGCTAGTAAGGATTTTTCCTTGGTAGTGTTTGAAAATGACATTGATGATATTATTTAATGATTTATTTCTTTGAATGCAGAGTACAGAGGTCAAAAACCATAATACAAAGATCAAATAAAGAAAGTCCTTCTTGTGCAGTCACAGATCTGTGGGATGTGCAACTCTCGTGCATGCACAGTTTGAATTGGAGCTGCTGCTGCATAACTTCCACAGTTGCAGAAAATAGTGTGCAAGGGGGTCAACCGGCATGGAGGAGAGCTGCATCTTTGGAGGAAAGACAATGAGGACTGCAACACTGTGGATGACAGATCACATCACTGTAGGAGAAGACAGTGATTGTTTCTGCTTCTCTCCTATAGTGATGTGATCCCAAAAAGACAGCATGGCTCCTCCCATGCAGCCATAAAAACTGGGGGTGGGGGGGGCATGGTCAACCAGATAAAAAAAATAAGTTACAAAACACAAGTGATAAAAAATAATTGATCAATGAGGCAGGAGTGTGTAGGATGGTTGGGGCTCATAATGCTTACTATAACACCAAGTACAAAAGCGAAATAATTACAAATAAAAAAATAAATAACATCTTAAGTCAAAAGAGCAGGAGGAATGACTGGGACCCCATCACATATCCTGCTCATGCTGCTTGTCTCCCACCAAAAAGCATGCCAGACTCAGTGAAGATCTGTCTGCACTCTGCTATCTTTCTGCAATTGAATTTGTTGGTCTCTCTCTCTCTCTCTCTCACTCTCTGTCTCTCTCACTCTCTGTCTCTTTCTGACTAGCATTTGATACACTGCCTTCTTTCACTGCAAAGCCCCAAATGATCTGCATACACTGGATTGGATTCCCAAACATTTTTGGGACTAAATCCCACACTGTAACATCAGTTGCAGACAGAAATTTCCTCAACTGCAGTGATTGTTATTCACATCATAGCAGCTGCAAGTATGTTCTTGACTGGTCCCATCTTCTCGCTGTTTATACAGCTGCAGGGAGTTTCCACAAACAACACTGCCTGCAAGCTGTCATAAATCATGGAGCTGGCTGGCAACTGGCTCCACTTTTTAGAATTCTGTAGCTGCAGGAGACATAGCAGTTCCACAAGTGACAACACACTTGCACTGTTTTTTTTTTCTGCAGCTGTGGGATTTTCAAGAGTTTTGTGAATCCAGCATACTGTTTCCTATGAGTGTCACATGGTGGCTGACACACAGGCTTGGCAAGAACAACAGTCAATTTATTTTATTGCTGTTGGCTGCTTACTGACTTTGAAAAATGACAGGAAAAATACAGACAATTTTTTTTTGAAAAGGTCATTTTTTTTAACAGATGAATCTATAAGAAAAATACTGATGTATTTCTCATACTCAAAAAGATTAAAATAGGGCTACAATTCATCAGAGTAAAGTCAATGCCAAATGTTTGCTTGCTGGTATTGGCATTGGTACTGCAGGAGTTAGAAAGATGCATAATAGTATTGGCAGTGAAGTGTTGAACTAACACTAACCTCCACCCCCACCCTGCAGAGACTGACAGGCATTGGAGTGTGCCTTTTGGTATCAGCCATAATGCTCACTCCATTCCACCTCACCCCACCCAGCAGACACTGACAGGTGGCACGGTGTGCCTTGGTGTCTTCAGCCCTTATGCCTACCCCATTCTATAAAGAAATAAGCTGAGATGGGTACAGTATAGGAGAATGGGGTGATCATTACAGCTGAATACCCCAAGGCACATCTCAATGCCTGCCAGTGGCTGCAGGGTGGGGGTGGGGTGGAATGGCATGAGCATTACGGCCGATGACCCCAAGCCGCCCCCCTCGATGCCTGTCAGTCTCTACAGGGTGGGACACTACTGTTGGAAACCCTGACGCCCCGGGTGTTTGTTGGTATTTTCACTCCAAATTTTCAACATGGGCTTTTTGGAACCCCACCTCATGAACAGTGGCAGTATCATTTCTTTACTCAATCCCAAAAGGAAATTTTGTACAGTGAATGTGCCATTCGGTGCCACAGGTGCAAAAACACATTTTGGGCAGGATGTTAAAAATGACAGCTGTACTGTTCATGAATGAGTGTGAAGAAATGGCAATGCTGGAAATCTGGAGTGAAAGTATGAAAAACTGGTGATGTTATGAGTGTGTGTAGAAATTGTACAATGCACACTCATACCCTAGTCACTTTTTAGAATGTTTTCATCAGATTTTTGACATGTCCTTTTTGGGACATCCCCTCATGAGCAGTGGCACTGGGATTTTGTTAATCTGTCCCAAAAGTTGATTTTGCACAGCGACCATGCCATTCTGTGCCTTAGGTACAAAAATACATTTCAGGAAGGATGTGAAAAATGGCAGCTGTACTGTTCATAAGGGAGTGTGCAAGAATGGCAATGCTGGAAATTTGGAGTGAAAATATTAGAAATTAATGAAGTTACAAGTGTGCGTACAAACTGCACAGCACACACTCAAAATGCATTCATTTATTTTGGAGTTTTTTTCATCAAACCTGCAACAATGTTTTTTGCCCTGTCATTTCATTAATCAGTCCCAAAAGGTGATTCCATGTAGCAACTGGAAAATCATGTTTTGGAAAGGAGAAATGAAATAACAGTTCTAGTTTTCATGAGGAGGGGTCCCAAGAACACCATGTTGAAAATGTGGGACCAAAACTCCCAAAAATGGCTGAGATATCAACCTAAGTTGAAACCCCTCATTGACTATCATTATAGGACTTACCATAATTTTCTTCAGTTTGCGATCAGCTTTTGAAGAGTGCAGACATGTTCCCAGTCCACAGAAGATTGCAGCACTGGACCTCCAGAGGCAAGTATGGGTGAAGGGGGGTGCAGAAAGGTGGGCTGTGCAGAGGGAGGATCAGGATGGGGAAGGGCGGCAAGGATGATGCGGGACCATTTTCTTTTTCTTTAGGTTAGAAAAAAAGACCTCATTGGACAGTTTTCTTTTTTACAGGTGAAATAGTATGAAAAATTAAGTTTGTTACAGTGGAGTGGGCTCCCAGGGTGCCAGACTAGTGGAGGGGGGTATTGGGCACTCCAAGCCTGGTTGAAAAAAAGGGGGCATGGGGCACATCCGACACCAACAGTGGGCATCCCAGTGTTGGAAAATATAAACAATTACTTTGGCACACTGGGGTGGGCTCCCAGTGTGCAACAATAGTGTGGGTGGGAGACATGCCAACATGGGGACTGGGCACCCAATTGTCAGCAAAAGATATGTTCAGGCTTGGGGGAGCATACTAACATGGGGATTGGACACCCCACTGTTGGCAAGAGATATGTACACTGGGAAAACTACACTGAGCAAATGAGTTGCTCATAAGTGCAGCCATGCACATTACTGTGCACTGTAATGCACAGGCTGGAATGTGCCTGGTTGCCAGGAAAGGGGGGGGCCGGATCTGCCACTGCGATAACAAAACTGTCTGTGATTGGAGCGGCAGATTTCTTTCAAGTATGGCGCTCGCTCTGAAACTGCCATCATCAGAAGCTTCCCTGTTCATTGGTGGCTGAAGGATATACCCACTAATGCATCCCCTGAATTGGCCAGAACACTGCCATGCCTCTGCAATGCTCTACTCACCTCAATATGTTTCTAGTGCACTGTGTACACAAGAAAACATAAAAATATCAGAGTTGGAGTCAGAACCAGGCCACAGCCAACCCACCCATCCCTAAATACAAACATCGGCACGCTTTGGATTTGTCAGGGGAATAAGACTGTTTTAGTTAAAGATACCACTAGTCATCATTTCTTAAAATGTAACATGAAACTACTTTACATTGTTTCATCAAGAAACACATGAAACTATGCTATATTGTTTAATTTAGCAATAAAAAGAACATTTAAAAAAGGAGTTGTTATTAAATAATAAAAGTTAAAAAAGGAGTTGCATATACTGTATACAGTATATGGAGTGACAAGGAATAATGGGGAAAAAAAAGCATTCATGTGGAATACAGAACTTGTAATTCTAGGAATTTTATTTTATCATGTATTTTATTATTTTGGGCCAAATCACAGAACAGTTTCATTTCAAGCTACATTAAAATGTTAAATGTAAAATCAATGCAGAGTTATATGATCAAGTTTGAATAAATATTATGAGCCTGATTCTTGAAGAGGGCTTGCATCAGCAAAAGCTGCATCAAACAACAGCTTGTGTCAAAGCCCATTGTGCCAGTGACCCTGCACTAGATTCTGGTACAGGAGGGGTCCTGCCATTTAAGTCCTCACACATGCGGCAACACCTCCCATGTGGCAAACACATGGCACATGGGAAAGGTCTGCCGTAGGCTCTCTGCATCAAATGCAAACATTCCCCCCTTTCCCGAGTACTGATGTAAGCCCTAATAAATCAAACACCCACTACCCTGGCAGAATAGTACCCCCCCAGACTCTGATCCATGTAGCAACATAAACACACATGATCCCTGGTAGTCTAGTGGCCACACTCCTCGAACTGCCACTGTACACATCATTACTAAATTCTATATTCCCTGGTAGTCTAGTGGCCCCCTTCCCAATCCCTGATCTGTGCATTGGTGCAACAACACCCATTACTCTACTGCCCCCCCAAACCCACAGCCCTGTGGTAATACACTATATACATTTGTCCTGGTAGTCTAGTGCGCACCCAAACCCTGATCTCCCTCCAAAAATATTGCAATATCCCTGGTTGGTCAGTGGACAACTCCCGGCCCTATCCCCCATAATGTGAACATTGCAAGTACCTTGTTGTCTAGTGAACCTCCACCCTGTAGTGCCCTCCTGCCCTGCAACCCCCTCCATCTCATACCTAAGCCAGCGACTAGCACGGCCCACAACTCATCTCCGCTGCCATCTGCTGACTGAGTTCTGAATGAGTATCTACTGTATATAGTATGTGCTCAGTGAATGAAAGCAGCTGTCATTCACTGAGTGCATACTATATACAGTATGTGTTCCTTCAGAACTCATTTGGCAGCTGGTCATGGAGGTGAATGGTGGGCTGTGCTAGTCGTCAGCTCAGGTATGGGATGGGGTCTGTGGGTCTACGGGTCTGCAGGGCGGGAGGGCACTTCAGTTTGGGGGTGTCCACTAAACCACCAGGTACTTGTAATATTCACGTTATGGGGGATTGGGGCTGGAGCAGTCCACTGGACCACCAAGAATACCTTAAGCCAGTCCCTCACTTTGAAATCTATCTTCTTAGTGCACGATACAATATATAAGGGAAGTTTATTCCTAAGACCAATAATGCTTTGTGTAAAGTAGTACTTCCTGAAATTTGTGTTAAATTTATGTCTAATAAATTGTAATAGATGTCGTACTTTACCTTTATCATCATTGTTAAAAACTAGCTGAAATGTATTGAATAAATAGGAGTCTTCACAAATGTCCAAAATAAATAACAAATCCCCTCTTGTTCTTCTAGTCTCAAAGAACATAAGGTTTAGATTTTTTACATGTTCATCAGATTTAGATTTTTTATACGAGCCTCAACATATTTGTTTTGCTGTTCACAGATTACTTTGGTAGCTCATCTCTGGACAGTCTTGATCATAACAATATCCTTCTTTTTAAAAGTTCAACATAGATGGCATACATTATCTAATAATGGTCTAACATAAGCTCTGTATATTAACATAATTACTTCTGCTCTCCTACTTTTAAAATTCCTTTTAATGATCCAAAGATCTATATTTACCCTTGCAGCTACTAATGTGTGTAGGTCATTGAATTCAAATTTTCTGTCTATTATAACCACAAAGTCCTATTAATTATCAACCTGATTTAAAAAAAGGTATTTGGTAGGGTGTAAGTATGTGGAATTATCTATTTCCCAAAATTTATAACACAGCATTTATCTGTGCTGACGCACATACCCCTTTTAAGAGCCTATCTTGATATATGATCTAAATATGCCTGTAATGATTTAATTTGTGAAATGCTACACATTGGCTCTCATAGTTTGGTATCATCTGCATATTTTTTGACCCAATTTTGAACATTTCTGAGGACGTCTGATGTAAAAGTTGGAAGAGTTTGAATCGAATACCAACTCCTGTAGAACTCCACTTGTGACATTATACAGGTTAAATAAATGACCATATATGGTTATGTTTTATGTTCCATTGTTTAACCAAGATATTATCCAATGTGTAATGTATGGGAAGGATTCACAAAGGACTTGCACTCAGCACATCTCGGATACCCCAGCCCAAATGAGATGCATCTAGCACAAACAGTGGTATTCATAGAAGATGTACCGGGAGAAGCTCCAGGCACATCCCCACTGTGAATAACACAGTTGTGCCCAGCCCTGTATGTGCCAACACAACCCCCTGGCTGGGCTGGGTACACTGAGGCAGCACATCTCCCAATGTACTGCACCAAAAGCTGCTATTCACAGCCAGACATGCAAATGGGGTCATTAGGCATGCAAGGCACAATGGGGCAATTTGCATGCCATTATGGCCCCATTTGCATGCACCTAGCAGAGTTGTACCCAGCGGAATGCACCAAACCCCTTGCAAGGGCTGTGTGCTGTACGATGCACCCACCCACGAATGCCACAGTAGACAACGGGTACCCACATTCTCCCTGCTTGTGTCGCTGTAAGACTGCTTCACATTCTGATATTAGTTGCACCAGCACGGAACCCTCTCAACCCACATACATCCTCGTTATAATGCTTTACCTTGCTGCATTAGTTGCACCAGCATAGAACCCCCCCCCAACCAGCCCATGGGTTAAGGCACTGAGCTGCAGATCTGGAGATCTGGGTTTGAATCCCACAGCCAACTAGGTGCATACTGTGTGATCCTGATCAAGTCACTTAACTTCCTTGTGCTTCCAGCTCACATCTGGAAACAAGCTTTGGCTTAGTGTGCTATTCCTGGTTAAACAATTTCCCCTTTCCCTTCTATTCACATGCCACTCCCTGCACAATATTGTTGTAATGTCAGAACCCACCCTCCCACCCTGACTGCACCAGTGATGGCATTCCATATGATCCCCCAGTAGCCCAGCAGACTTCCCACCCCCACACACACACACTCAGGAAACCCCGACCCAACCCACTCCTCCATCCCAGCATAGTTCCACCATTGGTAGGCAGCTCAATCCACCCTCTTATCACCATGGCTGCCTGCCAACAGAGCTGTCTTTGAATGACAGCTACTGTACTACTATAAGTCCATTAGTCAACTGTGTCGACCAATGGGCTTGCAGTGTGTACTGTATGCTGTCATGCACAACATTGTGAATGACCTTACAGTTGTACAGTAGCTGTCATTCACAGACAACTGTGTCAGTAGGCAGCTGTGGTGGTATGAGGGTGGGTTGAACTGCCCACAGACTGTGGGACTATGCTGGGATGGGATGAGTGATGTGGATTTGGATTGCCTGAGGTTGTGAGGGGTGGGAAGTCTGCTGGGCTTCCTGGGGATCATATGGAATGCCTCCATTGGTGCAGTCTTGTCGGTGGGAGGGGTGGGCTCTGACATTACAACAATATTGCCATAGGGCAGATGGTGAACAGGGATGTGGGTGGGTTGGGGGTTCTGTGTTGTGCAATTAATGCCACAGGGTGCGCATTCTTATGGGGACATGAACGAATGGGGCATACTGGACTGCCAGGGTGGGCAGGCTGATGTGCTGCTTTCTGCAGTATGGCTGCCTGCTAATGGGTAGCATTCAACATAAGTCTGCTTGTTGTAGACTTATCTTTGGGAGGCACATCTCTGGACTTGCCCTGGTGATGCACCTCCATGTTGGGCTGTGCATGGGGCTGCGCGCCATATGCATGGGCACACCCCCTTCACAGCCCCTCCAGATGCGCCGCATATCATTATGGGTGGTATGCAGCACATCTGCACTGTGTGGGTGCATCAGGGATGTGCCTGCACACCAGTCAGCTTCCAGAATTGTACCACAGCACAAGTCGGGGATGCGCTGGTGCATCTCGGATGCACTGAGCTTATCCCTTTTGTGAATCCTGCCCTATATGTTTATACCAGGATTATCTAATTTTTCAGTAACTGCCCAGTGTGGAACAGTGTTGAAGTCTTTCACAAGATCAATAGAAATGCAATCCACTGGTATGTGCTTATCCAAACTCTCAGATACCCATTCATAAAAGCTTATGGCATTTGCCATACATGAGCTACTGGTAGTAACTCCATGTTGAACTGTGCCAATTTTGTAAGTAGTTTTTAGGTTTTCCTGTTTATTATCTATTAAAATTTACCCTAATAGTTTACGCGGTATGGAAGTTAAAGTTATAGGTCGATAATTATGGAAATCAGATCTATTTTCTTTTTTAATGTACTGGAATTACATTTGCTGTAGTCTAATCCAAATGCAGCTCTCCACACTTCACTGATGCCGGAAATAGGATTTTGAGCAGATAAGCAGTGCAATTTTTTTAATTGTTTCAAGTACATACAACGACATCCCATCTGGACCTGTTGAACTTTGCTGTTTGAGGCCACTGATTTTGTTTATAATATCTTCCTCAGTAGTAGCTGGTCATGGATAAATCTCAGTTTCTTTTAGTTTGTCTGTATTTATCTGGTTGTCAAGCCTAGTAAAACAGAACAAAAGTATTGGTTAAAGTTACTGGCTAATTTCACGGGATCTATGACTTCTTTGCCTTCAACTATTAGGGGAGTTAATTTCATATCTGAGTTTTTTAATGAATTGACATAACTGTACAACTGTTTCAGATTAGTTCTTATACAGTTTGTTGCCATTTCCAGCTCCTTCTGCTGCTTGGCACATCTTATTTTATTTTTGCATTGCTTTAGTGCCTCTTTATATTTCATCCATGTGTAAGTATTTTTTTTTTGTATTTACTATGTTTATTGTATATTTTTAATGCATTTCTGTATTCCATTATTCAACCATTTTATTTCTATATCTTTTATGTATTTATCATACTGGGATAGTATAGTTGTTTTGATTTTTCCCACGTTATTAGCGGAGCAATTCTCAAAGAAATAATCCCCTTTATTTGAGCTAATTTTGTTCAGAATTCCTGTAACATCTTCCATTTTGGAGAAGTATATTTACTTGTAGCCTATGATTTGTTTGGTCTCTGTGTCCATGTTAAAGAGGATAGTATTGTGGTCACTGTCTACAAAGGGTGCTTTAACTGTATCGTATTTAATGTTAGTGCAATATGTAGTTAATACTATGTCAAGTACAGTATATTGTTACCTTTAGTCAGTTGGGGTATATGCTAATGTACGTTTAAAGTCATCCATGTATTTAAATTTTTTTTACTGGCAACTGAACTAGCTTTAAATGAAACTCAATCAATATCACCATACTTTAAGTCCCCTAGAAACACCACATCTCCAAAATCAAATGCTTTTGTAATTTCTTTTATAATGTCAAATTTAATTGTGAGGAAGTTTTTGGAGGCCGATAATAGAGGCCAACAATTTTGCATTTTGCTGAGTGGGTTAACAGCTTTAGACATAATGATTCTGTACCAGATGCATCACATTTTATTTTGTCAGAGACATTAACAATGGATAATTTGTAGGTGGTGTACACAGCTACAGCATGCCACTGCCTTTCTTATACTGATGATCTAGCCTAAACAGCTGATACACACTGATCTCCATACTCCATGTGTTACTGTGATTCCACTATGTTTCAACAATAAAAATCAGACGCAGATCCTTTGTAGTTTAACAATACAGTAGTAGTCAGAGACATGGTCATATATTTCCAGATATTTTGCAAAATTTCTCAAGAGTTTCTCTCTGCTGCCCCTACTATGGAACTGCAGAAAGCAGGAAATTTCAGGAAATGTCTGACCATGTCTCTTGCTGTGACTGTATTAGTTAATACACTATATTTGTAGTTGTCAAGACTCCTGGGGCCTGATACTCAAAAGTTTATGCAAGCATTAATGGGTCTTTGCCCTCTCAAACCAGGGTTTGTGCTTGGGCCCCATATCCAAAAGAGGCTGTTGCGTGGGCAAAGAGGGTTAGCACTGTGTAAAACATAACATATGCAGGTGGGCAAGGGGAAGGGCATGGCCATGAATATGCTCACTACCCCATATTCAGCAGCATTACGCTGTGCAAAAGGGCTTAGTGTGGTCCTTTTGTGCATTGCAAATACTGCTGAAAAAACAGTGACTTAACTCAAGGCAACTAGCAGCAGCTGGAAGTAATGCAGCCACCAACTGGTTGGCCACTGGGGGAGCACAGTCACTCACTGTGGTCCCTGGCACCCCCCCCCACCGATTGCCTGCCTGTTCTTAAAATATTTGTTGTTCCTGGTGCTAGTGCCCCCCTCCACCAATCACCTGCCCATTCTAAACATAAATATTATCCCTGGTGCTAGTGGTAAGCCCCCCTGCCAAGGGCTATTCTGTTCTGTAGTAAAACACCTTTCCTGGTGTTAGTAGTAACCCCCTTCCTCCAACTGCCAGCCCTTGAGGAATAAAATGTATCCCTGGTGTTAGTGGTAACACCCTCCATCCAATTGTCAGCCGTGGAGAAAAAATACTATCCCTCATGCTAGTGGTAACCCCTCCTCTCACTGATTGCCAGCCTGAAAGTAAAACAAAAAAAAACCTTCATTGTGTCCAGTGGTTCCCCCACCATGGCACTGAGCATACCCCCCCACTTATCTTTGTAGTACCCGTGGTGCCACAGGAGCATACAGTGACTGGCACAACCTTCCTCATACCTCCATGGCTGGCCACCGTATATACTGGCAGGGAGTGCACCTCTTATTAGGGCCAGGTGACATGCCCTGTCAAATAAATAAGAGGTGCGCTCCCTGCCTGTACATACTGAGGCCAATCAAGTAGGTGTCAGGAGGGCTGTTGCAGTCACAATATGCTCCTGCAGCACCATGGATGTTGCAAAGGTGAACGGGGATATACCTGGTGTCATGGAGGGAAAGGGGGAGTCACTGGACACCAGGGAGATTTTTTTGTTTTACTTCCAGGCTTACAATCAGTAATGGGGAGTTACCACTGGCACCAGGGATTACTTTATTTCAGCCAGGGCTGAAATTCAGTGGGAGTGGGATTGCCTCTAGCACCAGGAATAGTTTTATATTACAGAATGGGTCAGCGATCAGCGGGGATAGGGGTATCACTTGCACCAGGGATAATATTTATTTTAAGAATAGGCTGGAAGTTGGCAGGGGGAACCACTAGCATCAGTGACAATATTTATTTTAAAAATGGACCAGCAATCAGTGAGGAAACCACTATCACTAGGAATGTGTACACATCAGGGATTGGGCAATTGGGGGGGGTGGCACCACGCTAACCTGCCTCTCAACCCATGCAAATGAGACCATAATGGGCATGCAAATGGCCTCTTAGTGCCTTTCATGCCCAATAGACTGATTTGCATGGGTCCCTTTGAATATTGGAAATAGCACTCCGTTGCAATCCATTCTGGTGGCATACTTCAGAAGCCCTGTTGGGGCAGTGCTAAATGGCTTAGCACTGGGCTGACATGACCCTATATTCAATCAAATAGCATCAGTGTGCTATTCAACTAAATATAGTATCTTCAGGCACCCTGGCAATTGCAAGGTGCAGTGCAAATGTTTGTGCTGTGCCTTGTGCATGTTTGAATATCAGGCCCTGGAGTTATTCATTAGATATTTCATTGTAAGTTTTATACATGACTGATTTATTGTTTCATGTTTACTAAAACTATTGTATGACCCACCCCTCTTCATGCCTAGTTTTAATGGGTAGTCATAATGGCTGAATTAAAGAGATCTCCAAGAGTTTTAGCATCTTCTCAGCTCATCCATAGCATACAGGCATTTATTTCCATTAAATCTCTCCCAAGAGTGCCTTCACTGGATATTGTCCCTTTTACACAAATTATGTAGTCTTGCATTAATTCTCATAATTGTGTATTTTTTTTCCAGATAGCCTCTGTACACTGGCATAATACTAGAAATAACTGGAGTAGCACCTTTACTTTTGATTACTTTGCCTTGTTCAATAATATCCTCACACCTGTCTTTTTCATAGTCATGACCAATATTTTAATACCAACATGGACTGCCATTGTCTGATGAGATCCGTGTTCAGTTGGCAAAATCATTAACTGTTCTTTTACATCCTCAATTTTTGCTCCTAGGAGGCAGGTCACAGTCTGTTTAATCTATTGTTCTTACAAATAGTGGTGCCATATTTGCTAAGTATGGAGTCATCCATAATTGGAAGGCTGGGTGTGTGGTTCAATGGACAAGCAGCCAGCCACTCCCACTTCCTGACCTATATAGGCAGTTCCTCTTAGCCTCCTTCTGAAGCATTTTTTCCTTATCAGCCTGTGGCTCTGTCGGTCTGTTCTCTGTAGCTGGTAGGGCCTACACCCATCCCCGCCTTGCTGTGTATGCTTGTCTCTGCTAGAATTCTGTGTTTGTTCTCCTGCATCTGGTTGTATTTTGCCTCTGGCTGTATGCTTCTTTCTGTCATTTGTTCCCTGTTTTTCTGTTTGTGTTTCTTTGGTTTTGACTTGTGGGGGCTTTGTTTCTAAGCTTCTAGCATATTGCTAATCCAGAGCTCATACCACTTGCTCTCAGTTACAATGCTACTGCAATCATTACCTGTGTGTTTCAACTAACTCCATATAACTGCACTCCATGCTACACACTTAATTGTTTTCACCTGGTTCAGGCTCACTCTGAACCCTAGCTATGCAGCTCAATCATGCTTTCTCAGCTCATTCTACCTACCTCATTGCTGCAGTTTCATTGCACTGCCTGGTGATAGCTGCTTTCAGAGCATTGTGCCTCCCTCTATTCTATGTTTATTGAATTTTACAACTCATAGTTACTCAACAGAGATGCTGCTGTCTGTGTTTGTACACTGTTATTATACTCTGAGGTCAACTAAGCTACTGCTGATGCTGTAAACTACTTTCAATATCTGCATGAGGGTCTCAGCGCCTTACATCACTTTCTTTTTTTTTTGTATGGCGGGGACTTGGAGGTGTTGGGGGTGTTGTGATTCAATGTGGCTACTTACTTTATGTTCTAATTCCTGCCTCTGCTGCTGAAAATCCTCAGAGTATTTGTCACCTTCATTAGTTTTCTTGAATGCCTGGCTGGCTTGCCCCATCATTCATATTGCTCCTTCTCTGACCTATGTGCAGGTCCAACTATTGCTAATCTGGTTTGCAGACCTATGTACAGGTCTGACTATTGTTACTCTGCTTACTGACCTATGTGCAGGTCCAACTATTGCTACTCTGCCTTATGGACCTATGTGCAGGTCCTCTCTTTGCTTGCACAACCATTGCTTTATGCTCAACCTCACTACTACCATCTGACCTACATGATGTCCCAGCAATCTATGCTTATTCAGCTCTTCTTTAGTTTTGGGGCATGCCAACCATACCATTCTGGTGTAGGGCCTCCCTGCAGCCAACAGTCTCACACTGCATTTCTAAGTCCACATCTTGAGAGTCCCTGACTTGAGGTGGGGTCCTTCTCACCTGGCCCATAGCTGGGAATATCCTGCTATGGGCCTGGATTTAGCTGTTCAAGACTTGATGGCAGCTCCTGGTGTAGAATTTAAGACTAGCTGTGAAGGGTGGTTACAGTGATCTCCTTTGGCTCCAGTATTCTACTAGCAAGACACCTTCACCACATTCTCCCTATGACTGCTTCTGGTTCACCTGGTTTGTTTTTAGGGTGAGTAGACCATATGAGTGCCTCAGCAGTTGTTGCTCTCCTCCTCCCACCTTGGTTGCCCCCAGTGTTGGAGAGCACTCTCACAACTTTCCACGGTGTTCCTGTTAGAGGGATTGAATGAGAGCTGTCCTCTAAACTGGAATAGTTTCCACCTCTGTTATTGGGTTTCTAAATTGCAGCAGTAGAGCCGGCACAAAATAAACATCCCTATCCTGGAGGGAAGGTGACAAAGGCCTTGGATCCCCAGAGATTTCCTCCTCAAGGATTTTTTTTTCTCCTCTGTGCCTCTGGTCATAACTGTTAGATAGCCATAGTTACTGTTCCCTAGTTCCTTTAGGTAGGTTCTGCTGTTGGATGGAGGTGAATGGTGTCCCTACTTGCCATTCCCTCTCTCCTTAGGAGGCCCCCTCAGTCTCCTGTGCTACACATTGTGCACATGTCATTGTTAACCTGCACATCTCATTATCTTATCAAGCTGCCTGATGCCTTATCTACTAATATATCTCACAGCTACTGATTGCTAACATGCTTCATACTACTACATTTCTTTTTGGGGATCCTTCCTAAGATACCTTTAGCCAAGGCAATCACACAGTTGCACAAACATAACACTATACTGGCTGCATAGGGCATTGAACTGGAAGGCTGGGCCTGTGGTTTAATGGACAAGTAGCCAGCCACTCCCACTTCCTGACCTATATAAGCAGTTCCTCTCAGCCTCCTTCTGAAGCACTTTTTCTTTGCCCCACCATCCTGCCCCCTCCTCCAGTAGCAGCGCCTCTCTCCTCAGGATCCTTTCTAAGGTACCTTTAGCCAAGGAAACATAGAAACATAGAAACATAGAAGTTGACGGCAGATAAGGACCGCAAGGCCCATCCAGTCTGCCCATTTCTTTTTCTACCTTATAAATGTGCCATCGGCCTTTGCTCTGTCAGTGACCTATCTATTCATAGTCATTTGTATTGCTCCCTTATGCCTATCCCATGCCTGTTTGAAGCCCTGCACTGTATTCATAGCCATCACTTCCTGTGGTAAGCTATTCCATGCATCTACCACCCTTTCTGTGAAAAAGAATTTCCTCACATTCCCCCTTAATCGGCCTCCCTCTAATCTCATGCTGTGTCCTCTTGTCCTGCTATTTTTCTTATATTTAAACATGTTAGACTCTTTCACCTTGTTTATGCCCTTAAGGTGTTTAAATGTCTCGATCATATCACCTCTCCTCCTCCTTTGCTCAAGGGTATACATATTGAGCTCCTTTAATCTGTCCTCATATGTCTTCTGATGCAGTCCCTGCACCATTTGGTTGCCTCTCTCTGGACTGCCTCAATTTGGTTAATGTCCTGTGAAGGTGTGGCTCCAATACTGCACGCAGTACTCTAGATGGGGCCTAACCAATGTCTTGTACAGAGGGATTATTACCTCCCTCTTACGACTTGTGATACCCTACTAATACACCCTAACACCCCCTAACCTTACCTACTGCTTTAGAGGTCTGTTTGATGATTTTAGGTCATCAGTGATGATGATGCCCAAGTCTCTTCTTCCTTTGTGACTGCTAGCAACTCCCTCCCAGCCTATAAGTGGCTTCAGGGTTTCTCTTCCTATGTGCATGATTTTGCACTTCTTTGCATTAAATCCCAGTTGCCACTCTTCTGACCATTTTGCTAGTTTATCCAGATCTCTTCTCATTCTGCCCACCCCATCTGGATCATCTACTCTGTTGCAGATCTTGGTGTCATCTGCAAACAGACAAGCCTTACCCTCTAGTCCATCTGCAAGGTCACTAATGAAGATGTTGAATAGGACTGGCCCCAGGACTGATCCCTGAGGTACCCCACTTGTGACTTGTATCTCTTCTGACTGTATACCATTTACCACCACTCTCTGTTTTCTGCCAGTCAACCAGTTTGCCACCCAGTTGACCAACTTCTGACCCACCCCGAGCCTACCTAGCTTATTTATCAATCTTCTATGTGGAACAGTGTCAAAAGCTTTGCTGAAGTCAAGGTAGGCGACATCAACTGCTCCCCCTTGGTCCACCACTCTGGTTACCCAGTCAAAGAAATCTATGAGATTAGTTTGACAGGACCTTCCTTTGTAAACCCATGCTGTCTTGGATCCTGTGCCCTATGGATTCCAGGTGTTGCACTATCCTTTCCTTAAGGAGTGCCTCCATAATCTTGCCCACTACTGAGGTAAGACTGACTGGTCTGTAGTTCCCCACCTCTCCTGCTACCACTCTTGTGGATTGGGATCACATGAGCCCTTCTCCAGTCTTCAGAGACCTCTCCTGTGCTCAGAGACTCACTAAACAATTCTGCTAATGGCTCTGCTAGTTCCTCCTTTAGCTCCTTAAGTACCCTGGGATGTATGCCATCAGGTCCCATTGCCTTATCCACCCTGAGCTTAGCAAGCTCTTGTAGGACCCTTTCTTTGTGAAGGGAGTAGTGCTCACCTCCTCCCCTGTGTCCATGATGTTGAGCTGTGGGCCCTGCCCTACCTTCTCTTCAGTAAATACTGAGCAAAGTATCTATTTAGGATAGATGCCTTACAGGGTCCTCCTCCTCACATGCTCCTTTTCTCCATTAAGCTTAGCAATACCCTCTGGACTTTCTCCTTTCACTAATGTATCTATAGAAAGTCTTGTCACCTTCTTTTACTGTTCTGCTAGTGTTTCCTCAGTTTGGGACTTTGCCTGCCTTACTGCCTTACCTGCTTCCCTTAGGCAGTTTGGTATGCCTCCTATCTTCATCCTGCTGTGTTCCCTTATATTTCCTGAAGGCCAGCCTTTTGGCTCTGACCTTTCTGCTACTGTATTTGAGAACCAAAGTGGTTTCTTCTTCTTTGCACTTCCTTTTCTGTCTAACACAATGGGATGTTGCTTCAAGTATTGTATCCTTAATGCTTGCCCACTTTGCCTGTACCTCCTCACCTGTGTTTCTTTTGCCAGGGCTAGCTTAACTCTGTTGGCCATCTTATCAAAGTCAGCTCCTCTGAAGTCCCATATTTTGCCTTGGAATGGGATGATTTAGATGTAGTAGCCAAATTGAACCATACCATGTGATGGTCACTGGCTCCCAGGTGACCTTCTACCTGGAGATCTGTGATCCCTCTTTGTTAGTCAGTACTAGATCTAGGATAGCCCTGTCTCTTGTGGGTTGCTGTACCAGTTGTTTGAGGCCCTCCCCTGCAGGAATCCACTATGAGTCTAGTTCTGGCAGATGTTCCTGCTGATATTGACCAATCTGTATCTGGCATGTTGAAGTCTCCCATTATCAGAACCTCCCTTTAGCTGTCATGTTTTGTATATCTTCTAACAGTAATGTGTCTATGTCCTCCTCTGGTCTGGGGCCTGTAGACAACCCCAGTTCTTATGGCTGTCCCATTTCCTGTTTCCAGGGTGACCACAGTTCTTCTGGCTCCTTATGTGTATTCTGAATTTCTGTAGCTTTGATATTTTCATTAACATACAGGGCCACTCCTCCCCCTTTGCACCTCGGCTCTTCTGAACAATATATAGCCAGGTACTGAGTCTCCCAAGTGTGGTTACTGGTAAACCACGTCTCACTAATTGCTACTATGTCCAGTTTAGCCTCTGACATTATTGCCTGCAGGTCTGGGATCTTATTTCCCAGGCTGTGAGCATTTGTGTACATGATTTTCCATTGGCCAGATTTTGGTGTGTTAGTTGTTGGGTGAAGTTTGGCATTACCCCTGTGCATCGTATGGGGAGACAAACCTTTTTTCCTACCTGGTGATGCAAATGAACGGCAAACACGCTGAATTCCTGTTTGACCACTAGCTGAGGGGGGAGGGGTGTTCTTCCCATTCGACGTATGGGGTGCTGCACCCCCTCCCCATTTGCTAGTTTAAATATTCTGCAAAGACATCAAACTTCTGCCCCAATGCACTGACTCCCTCTTTAGTCAGATGCAGTCCATCAAATTTAAAGAACTTTCGCTCCCAGAACTGTTGCCAGTTCCCTACAAATCTGTGTCCTTTTTCCTGGCACCAGTCCTTGAGCCACATGTTTAGCTCCCCTATCTCCCCTTCTCTGACCTTCCGTCCATGGCACCTCTAGGAGTGGAACCCTCTTTGAGGGTCCCTTGCCTTTTGTACCCCTACAGGGTGGTAATTTCTCTGGAATAGACAGTGTTAATGGCCAAAACCTAAGTAACACAGTTGCACAAACATAACAATATACTGGCTGCAGAGGCCATTGAACTAATATTTCTTTCTGGGCTTTCTGAACATTTGGAATTTGGAGCAGAGTTATCTTGTAAACATTGCTCTGACAATTCAGTATCAGTTAACACAGAATATCTATTTGTTAGAGCAGTTGAATTACTATTTATATTAGGTTTCTTTTCCTTTTTAATGTTTTTTTGTGATATAAGACTTGATGCCATTCTTCATCCGATCTTCAATAATCAGTTCTGCCTCTTTTATTGTTTCTCACTCTCTGTTTATTATTGACTGTACTACTGTAAAACTACTTATTTTCATGCAAAGTAATTTTAGAACAAAGACAAATTAAGCCATGATTGCATAAATTTAATTTAGTGCCAAGACATTGTCGCCATAGTCACTATAATGGAAACAGGGTTAATAAGGCTAATTAGCGGACATTTATTTTAGTGCTAATTAATGCTTCAGTGACAGTAGCAAAAATTATTTGACAGTGGACGTTTCTAGTTTTACTGTATCTTGCTCGCCACTCTGTCTCTCTTTTTTAGACCCACTGTCATCATATGCCATTTGTACCTTGTCTAGTTCAGGATTTGTGTTATTTAGACTTTCCACAAAATCCTCCCTCTTGTTCCTTTCTATGGCATTTGCTAATTCATGTTTGACTACTTTCAGTTCATTAGTAAGGTCTATGTATTCGGTGCTCTTGTTACATGTAAAGTTTTCATCTTCAAGATCTAAAGCAAAAGAATTGATGGTATACATTTGACAATTTAGGCATTTCACAATGGTGCTTTCCTTACACAATAACACTAGTGTGTCCTCCGTGGTGTCCATCTCTACATTTACTATAACGGTATTAAGATTACAATACCAAATACCCAAAGGTGAGATGTAGGGTGTCTTGCCTCCTTCCCAAATGATCAGACTGATGACAACAGACCCTGCTTGCCTGTGCCATACATTGCCTCTGCTCTTTCTCAGCTCTGCTTGCTAGGGTCTGAGGTTTTATTGAGACAAGACCTGGAAGTGAAGTGCTACATGCTCATCAAACTCCTGATATTAAAAGTTTCAAATCTATAAGGAAATAATCTAAACTGGTGTGTACAGACTTGATAAGCTGCAACAAGTAGAAATTCCATTAAAAAAAATGTCTTCTCAGCACTTAATAACAGTCTGTGATACAGTATGTCCATACAGTGGTTGAAGACTACAGGTCCCAAGAGTCCCTTACCTGTCACAATGGCAAAAGTCAAAACCAAGCACTTTTTTACTGTTTTTTCCTCCCATTTTTTTTTTTTGTAAGTTTACCAGAACACTTCTGCACTCGCACAATAATGAATTTGGTTAGGTATTTCATTCACTACACAACAGCAGTTTTGTTAGCTTGGTGCTGCTCACTAGGGGCTGAGCTTTTATTGATACAGGACCAGAAAGTGAAGTGCTAGAGGCTTGTCGTGCTCCCAATGCTAAGTGTCAAATCTATAAGTAAAGTGCCTAAACTGGTATGTACAGCCTTGCTGGGCTTTAACAAGTAAAAAATACTCTTTATAAACTGATTTATTAACAATTAGTAACAGTTTTTAGCCTCCCTGTTCAGTGGCTGGAGACTACAGGTCCCAAGATCTCTTGCCCAGTCACCACAGCAACCATTAAAACTGAGTCCCTATTTGGTGTTTTTACCATTTTTTTAAGATTACAACAATACATCTGTACACACACAATGGGGAATTTGGGGGTTAGGTATTTCAGTCACCACTCAAAAAACAATTTTGCTTGATTGACGCTGCTCGCTAAGGGCCAAGATTTTATTGAGACAAGACCTGGAAGTGAAGTGCTAGGGGTCCATCAAGCTCCCGATATTAGGTATTTCTATCACCACTCAACAGCAGTTTTGCACCATGCACATGGCTTAGACCAGGTGCGGAGGGAGCCCCATTCATCACTGTGGATGCTGCAAAGTGGCCCAGTTGTGGATATGCTATATGTAGCTGGCACTCCATGTATTTTTCTAGCACTGTGCACATATGGATAGATCCATTGGCGTAACTATGTATAAGTTCTGTATGCAGAGATGTACAAAAAAAAAATATTACCTTGCCTTGATCTGGAGCAGTCAGCCAAATGCTACCACTGGCATTTAAAAACAAGCATTTGTCAATGCCAAATGTTGAAATAATGGAGCATTTTGATCTTATGTTCCGAATGCTTTTTGGAATTTAATTTCTCTTTTATGTCATTGTTCTAGAACACTTATCCGGCTTCTGCACTTTTTATGAAAATTTCATATATTTTTTATTGAAAGCCCTGACAATATTTTTAAACTCCATAGAAGTGAATCAAGTTTTGAACTTAACAGAGGATAGGCGAGTCCACTGAATGACAATGGCTCAGGTGGTCTGTAATGGACATGGATCGTACTGTACTATTCATGTAGTCGTGGAGCCAGACCACCATCTGGCATTTCATATGGCTCACCTTGTCTGCACACTGCCATCCTGCTGCAGTGCAGCAGTATTTGGTTTAGTGGGATCAGAATGTGGTGTTTGGGTCATGGTAGTGGAGGGCTCTGTTGCTGTTGGCTGTGGCCTCAATCAACTTGGTCTGGCTCCCTCCTGATAGCACAGGCCCAGTGGTCTGTGCTATTCTGAGGGAGCTTGACCAAGTTGCAACCAACATACAATAACAGCTGACCTGGGACTTACATAGCAACATGCCAAGATAAGGACTAGTTAGTGTAATAGCAACCTCCTTGTTCTCTTACAACAACTCCTTGACCCACATCCCTATCCCTTTCCAAATGCTTGGGGGCATCTTGCTGACTGGGGAAAAGGGCAAAGTATTTTACTGTGCTGGAGGGGCTGGAGACTCTAGGGCAGAGGAAAGGATGCAACTTGCTGTGCTGGGGAGATGGCCATGGATTCTAGGGAGAGGAGCTACAATGTGGCTTGTTGAGTTTGGGGTGGGCCAAGGACCTTGCACTGGAGCAGAATGTTGGGCTATGGGGAGACTGGTTCAGGCAACATACTGTACTATAGTATGGGGACTCTTAGGAGGGAGCTAAAGAGCAACTTACTGGACATGGGGAATGAGGTAGCAGGATAGCAAATTCCATTTCAAATGACCCCCAAAATGCACCAGAATGCATCAAGTTAAAAACAATTAGATGGGGGAGGTTCCCAGACTCCCAGTCTATAGTTCTAATTTTTGAGACCTGTGTGTACACATTTTTGAAGGTTGGTTACTCACCTGAATGGACCACTAGCTTCTATGGATTGTGAGCTGAATGTGATTCTACCTGTAAATCTGTGTTAATATGAACAAACACAGCTGAAAAATGAAATTGGTTTGTAAAGCTTTTTTAAAATACCTGGTAGCAATTTTTGACATGTATCATGCATGTGAAATGTGGTGTAGCATATTGTAACAAAGTGTGGCATGAACTACTGTACATATAAACTTCCTCAATGACTATACCATTAGAAAGACAATATAGACTAGATAGAGTCTGAATTCTGTGTGTCATTGTTTACCAATTATTTTTATCAGCATTGTTGCTGTTTATACTTTATGCTGAGTTTTTAGTACATTAAATGCTCTTGATATGGAGCAGCTTTTGTCAAGTACCCCCTACACCTCTGTATATTGTGGTAATGTACTTTGGTTTTAAGATCATGTTCCCTCTGATATGTTTGACTATAACTGAGTGTTCATGTGCACTTCTTTTGGCTTTGTTTTTCTATCCCTTATCCCTTTCTAAGGACACTCACCAATATTCATGAACACTACCTGTGGCGTTAATTGCACTTTACTTTGGCTTTACATGCCCAGTTCAGCAATTGCCAGTGTTGTTCAATGGCACATTAATGATTCTGTTTAGTAATGTGGTGCTTATACTGGGGTAATATATCAAACTCAGGTATTCACACACCCGTACTGGAGATGATATTCATGAATATAAGCCATTGTAACTTTAAGGCCTCAGGACAAATCAGATTGACTTTTGGCAGTCTCCACCCCCTGATGTAGTAAAAACCTTGTGTATCAAAATGTAAGGGTGCTTGCCTCAAACATTTTTCACTATACTTGCTGCAATAAAAACATTTTCTTTGTAGACAGTGCTCTGACATTTTGGTGCTTTTCTACAATGATACAGGTGGCAGTTCAGGATTGGTGTACATATCACCCGTTCTGTTCTCTGTGTTGCTGCCTGGTTTAGCCTGGCGTGGAGGTTGCACCCATAGACAGCTCTGTGCATGTATGCGTGTATGCGTGTGTGTGTGTGTGTGTGTGTGTGTGTGTTTGACTGATACTCAGTGCTGCCTTGCTACTGCAAGGGGGTTGGGGTCTCCTGCAAAAATGGCATAATGCAACTAATGATCCAGATATGAGAATATACTGTTGGCTAATTACCCAGTTTACATTCCTGCATGATAACATTTAAGGATATGCCTTCTGGCCCTTTAACATATTATTTAAGCAGCACTATTTGATAAATCACAAGTTTGTAGTTAGATTTTGCCAGGTGCTGCAGAGTCAGATGAGGGTTTTATCGTCTGCCACCTGGAAGAAAGGTCTTCAGTGGCACCAGAGATAGAATCTAAGTGTTGTCAACAGGTAGGGAGATTGAAGGGGATGGCAATGCAATAATTGTACCACCAGGCATGGCCTCCCAGTTGCAGTTTATTTTTACTTTTATCCAATACCAGAAAGTACTCCTGGTGTCAGAATAGGACAGAGTGAGGTTAGCTAGCCACAAGAGATTATTTCTCAGTGGCAGAGCTATTTTATAAGTATATAGGGGATAGGCCAATGGACCCCAGGGAATGAAGTTCTGGTCTGTGTAAGGGAGGGGTGTACCACTGGGTGACAGGATTTATAGCCCTGGAGTAGGATGAGGCATGGGGTACCACTGAATGTCTGGACCTGTTGTTTTTGGGAGGCTGAAAACCAAAGAAATTGGTGCACTCCAGCGTGTGACAGTTCAAAGACAAATGTCCATAATTTTCCATTGCTGTAGTGGTTAGAATCAACTGAAGTGCGATCTTCTAGGTAATTCCATAGCTTTAGAGCATTGCTGTCACCCAGAACAACCGCAGACAAAGACCAATGAATAAAAGTACAGAGGCAAACACCTGAACACTGACCACTCTGCCCCAGCACTTCGGGTTCAACAACCCATCCTAAGGAGGTGTTGTTAGCAAGATACACATCACTATTAAGTACCCTCACAGATTTAACACACCTGGTTACACACAATCTCTCCCCTGATGCCAATTGATTAACTTATGCAAAGTGTGTGTGTATGTATACAAAAAATGTGAAGTTCAAACAATAAAAGCAACATGCCAGCACTTCTGATTTTATAAGATATGAACACATTTTACAGTTAATAGTATATTATATAAATATCTATCATGCTCATCAAGAGCTGCAATCAAAATTCAGTAAAGCAGTAACTAAACTTAATTAATGCGTAGGGAAAGGAAGAGTTGATGCTGGGGTATGCTCGGAGCAAGGAAAACCTGCACATGTTTGATGTAATAAACACACCTTTATTATGGAAAATAATGCCACAGTTTTCCTATAGAAAAAGGAAGACCCAATTACTATATAAATATCTATCATGTTCATCAAGTGCTGCAATCAAAATTCAGTAAAGTAGTCACTAAACTTAATTAATGTGCCATAACATTAGCATCAAAGAGGCTGGTACAGAATTTAAAGAAAACTATTTGAAAAACTACACCAGAAATAGGGCTACAGTTATGGTTTAAGCAGAAGTGGATTGCAAATAGAACAGAAGCAGGGAAATGCAGCAATAAGGAGTAGTTAGAAGTGGGCTAGAAGGGTCAGAGTAAGGCAAGGCAAGGCAAGGCAAAATTTATTTAAAAGACGCCCAATCCCTGAGGCTCTGGGCACCGTACAATCAATTAAAACAAGCATTTTAACATAATAAATATAAAAATAGACATATAAATACAAATGATTTCAAAACTAAATAATTAAATATAAATCTATATCAAAACCATAAATTAAGCTAAATTAAATGCCTTAGAAAAGAAAAAGGCCTTTAATTGAGCCTTAAAAACATCCACCGATGAAGCCTCTCTGACCATAGTTGGTAAGGAGTTCCACAGAAAAGGGGCCGCGGCACTAAATGCCCTATCACCGGCTGATTTCAACCTAGTTCTGGGAATGGTCAGGAGGCATTCATTTGAGGAGCGAAGAGGGTGCATGGAGAGAGCAGGTGACAGAAGATCTAACAGGTAACCAGGGCCCTGTCCGTGTAGGGCCTTATAGGTAAGAAGACCTACCTTAAAGAGGACTCTCCACCTGACTGGCAGCCAGTGCAATTCACGCAGAACAGGTGTAATATGACAAAACTTATAGACAAAGTGGTAAATATAAAGAGTAGGCTCATGCAATAATTTAAACTAATTCTCTGTGATGTCTCCTCTAGTTATATCATATTGCAGTAATCTCAGCAGATCTTTTTTATATGTTATACTGGAATTATGATTTAATTTAGAATAGTTATTAGTGTCACTTAATAAATCTAATACTATTTTTCCATAATGTTCTGCCTACATTAACACAATCTTTCCCTTTATTGGCTGATTTTATTATTACAGCCTTCAAAGTTCTTTTAGCTCTAACAATGCTTCATGTTCCTGTTTTGGGAGGGCTTAAGCCTGAGGTTCAATGTGGGAATAGCTCCTCCCTCAACCTCTACTTAAATCCTTCCCTAACACACCTTCTTTGCTTAGAGAGTGTTATTTCCTGGCCCTATGTGGCTCATGTGACTGTGCCTCCTTTGTGCTTTGCTGCTGCAGTCTGATTTGTTTTTCCTGCTTATGCATCCCCTGTTCCCCTCACTGTTGTTTCCCTGTGTTTGTGCTACCTCTTTCTCCCATGTTCATTTGTCTCTCCTCGGTGGCTCTTGCCACCTCCCCACTTGTCCTTCGCTCCTCCTTTCCCGGCAGTCCTTGTGTTCTCCCTTCTCCATGTTTCTTTTTGGACTTCTATGATGCCCCTCCACTCGGTGCTTCTGAGTGTCCCCAGCTACACCCTTCCTTTTCCCGACTCACCTCCAGTGTCCCTCTCGCAGCATGCCCGCTTCCTGTCTGACACAGGTTAGCCATCCCTATCTCTTCCTCACTTTCCCGTGGCTAACCCATCTCCTTCCCCCCTCCTTCACAGGGAATCACCTCATACCTGAACTGCACCAGACATACTCCATGGACAGAAGCTTTCCACCTGAATCTGCTTATGCTTGCTGACCTACTGTTTCGCCCTGCACACCATCTATTCCATGCAGCTCAATGCTCCTTCTCACCAAGTAAACACCGAATTAGTTTTTATGCATGTCACAACACACAAGGCACAGAAGAAAGAAAGGATCCTGGCTGGGCTATTAAACCTGCAAAGAGATAAGGTTAAATGTTCTACACCCTTTACTTTTCTTAACCTATATTTACATGCAGTGTTCCTTCCTTCAGATATGCTGTACTCTAACCTTATTTTTTATCTGCAGTATACTGATAAGCCAAATATACTTATTATGGAGGTTTACTATGGACTGCATTCTTCTCATGGACGGCAGTCTGCTCTGTACCTAAGGACTCCTCACACTGTTTATGTTATGGGCTCCTCCTCCTACAGACATTCTGCTTTACTGCTTCTGGGAGGGGGAGTGTATGCAGAACTGATGCATGCATAATTTCTCTGCTGAATGTTTCATTTCATAACCCTTCACCAAACCCAGTTTTCATATGTCTGGCTTTAAAACTTCTCTAATATCTGTGCATTACTGGACCAATATTTACGTCCACTTTTACATTGTTCCCTGCCTCTTGCCTTATTCCTTCCTCAACTGCCACTCCTATTGGCAGTTTCAGAGAGACTACACCATTAAGTTAGGTAGCATCAGAAATTACTCAGATTGGAATCACTGTGATTTTAATGGTATCCCTCCCTCTACCTGAACATTATATTCAAGGTTGGATCTGGCCAAAATGCTATATTGCAGATTCACAGTGTGGAAGTTACTGCCTTGCCTGCTGCCATGGATACCCACCTGGCCCAGCTTTGATTACCTCTTGCTTGCTTGGATATCATGTCAGCCTCGAAGTATCACTTTAGTTCAATGGATTTCCAATCCTTCCTAACTGCAGTCCTTGTCCCCTGCGATGGGGAGCATCGGTGAACCGCAATCTTAAAGGCTTTCCACAGATTCTCAATGGGATTCAAGTCTGGGCTTTGGCTGGGCCACTCAAGAACATTCTCCTTCTTGTTCTGAAGCCACTCCAGTGTTGCTTTGGCTGTATGCTTGGGGTTGTTGTCCTGTCGGAACGTAAATCTTCACACCAGCCCAAGGTCTATTGCAGACTGATGCAGGTTCTCCTCAAGGATGTGCTTGTATTTGGCTCCATTCATTGTTCCCTCTAGCCTGACAAGTGCCCCAGTCCCTGCCACTGAAAAGTATCCCCATAACATGATGCTGCCACCACCATGCTTCATGGTAGGGATGGTGTTACACAGGTGATGAGCTGTGTTCAGTTTGCGCCAAGCATAGCGCTTTGCATTCAGGCCAAAGAGTTCAATTTTTGTTTCATCAAACCAGAGAATCTTTTGCCACATGGTCTCAGAGTCTGCCACGTGCCTTCTTGCAAACTCCAGGCATGCTATTACGTGACCTTTTCTCAGGAGTGGCTTCCATCTAGCCACTTTCCCATAGAGGCTACATCTGTGAAGTGCTGCAGAGATTGTTGTCCTCTGGACAGGTTCTCCCATCTCAGCCATGGAACTCTGTAGTTCTGTCAGGGTGGTCATTGGGTTCTTGGTCACTTCCCTGACCAAGGCCCTTCTTTCCCGGTTGCTCAGTTTGGGAGGACGGTCTGCTCTAGGAAGAGTCTGGGTGGTTCTGTAATCTTTCCATTTCCTAATGATGGACTTGACTGTGCTCCTGGGAACTTTCAACACCCTAGAACTGTTTGTATACCCCTCCCAAGATCCATGCCTTCTCACACTTCTATCACTGAGTTCTACGGACAGCTCCTTGGTCTTCATGGTAGAGTTTCTGCTCTGACATGCACTGTCAACAGTGGGACCTTACATAGACAGGTGTATTTCCTCTGAAATCATGTCAGCCATTTGAATTGACCACAGGTGGACTCCATTCAAGTTTTAGAGTGATCTCACAAGGAAATTGGATGCACCTGAGCTCAATTTGGAGTGTCATAGCAAAGGGGGTGAATACTTATCAAATCAAGACTTTTCAGGGTTTTTATTTTAAATTACATGTACAAAAAATTCCAGAAGTTTCATTTCACTTTGACATTATAGAGTAATTTGTGTAGATATGTGACAAAAAATCCCATATAAATGTATTTTAATTTGAGTTTGCAACATCACAAAATGTGACAAAATCCAAGGTGGGGGTGAATACTTTCTGAAGGCACTGTATTTAGGATAAGAAGTAGGTCTTCAGCATGTTTGTAGGTGACTTAGGAGAAGTGGAAGGGATTTAGAATATTCTGATTAGGCAAGGGGTCCATAGCATTGTGGGGTGTTTGGTAATTTGATGCCTGAGAGGTGTTAAAGGCTAGCCTTGCAAGTGTGTGTTTGATTTGTCGAGGATAGAAGTTTTATTGGTGATTGTTGTGCCCTGGAATATTATTTTGATAGGAATAGATGGGGTGGTTCTATGTCCTTCGATTGTTATAACTGTTTGCCAGGTCTTAGCTAGATTGCCTCTGGCTACCACTAGGACATTCAGGGAAAAAGGTGATTTGGCTAATTTGGTAAGCTTGGTACAGGTTTTGCACCATTCCCAGAAGACTGACCAATCAGTGGTTGCTTTTAAGCACCTGGCTGTTGCCCATAGGTAATCTTATTTGTTCAATGCTGGTTTTAGTTTACCATGGGCAGGAAGCTTTTCTGACTCTGCTTTTTTTAATAGTAAACTTTACTGAGATAGTTTTATTTTACAAACAATCAAAATGCATATTAACAATGTCCAATATAGTCAAAGAAAGGAACCATTTAGTCAACAAGATTGTACATTCACTAAGAAAAAGAAAATAACAGGTGGGGAGGGGTATACAGAGCTTCAACAGTATGGGGGCTTGCACCCCGTAACTGTTTACAATCAATAATCTAACCTCCACCTAAATTAGACCTATTGGATGCTAACATCAGCATCATTTGTTATTATGATGGTGGTTATGATGTTGTTAGGAGGTCTAAACCTCCCTTTCAAGTTCTTGGCAATATTGGGAATGCAAGTAATCACAGACACGTTGCATAAGAGTAATAAACTTGTTTATTACTGCCAAAAAGGATAAAATCACAGTTGCCCTAAGCAGTTCTTACCAATACGAACTGGGAGCCAGTGCTAAGCATTCCCTATACCTTGAAGTTTCTTTATATCTCTTGGGATCTCTGAGGTACAAGACTTGTGTATCACATTATATGCCTATAATAATTACTATGGTTGCTGTAAGATAGAAACATGTCTAGTTACAGAGATGAGCCCTATTGGCTATATTAGAGGAGGCTCCACGGTCCAAGATAACATTATACAATTTTGTAGTAGTCATCAGTTTGTGAAACAAAAGGGTTCTTATACAGAGTCTTACATAACTCAGTGTAGTAGTACAAATCATCAAAAGATGGCAATGCTGACTTACATATCATTATTATTCCAAGGACACAGGTGTCCTGGCATCTTACAAGTATGATATACACAGAAAATACATAGAAGAATATATATATATTAGCAAGAAAAGTGTATTACAACAATATACATACATATCCTGACATCTACTCTTGTACAGTAGAAGCCCTTAGCCCTATATGTTAGTATAACATATGCTTTAGCTCTAGCTGTCTATGGTGTACCTCTGAGGGTACCAATAAAGGTGCAAGGACCTTGTGTGACATTTCCCCCCTTGTTGCCTCCAATGGCAACATAGGCAAATTTAGGGAACGGTCAGGGAGCAGTGGTTGTTTACAAACCTGACGTGCGAGCTTTGTAAAGGAACTCGAGCTGCTCACGGTGTTGGCACAGTGTTTGCCATAGGCAGCACAGCATGATAATTAAGACAAACATCAAAAATGATTGTATAATAACAAAACCTTTAAAAGTAATCTCTAACCAGGTATTAGTCAATGCATCATTCATATCACCATCATTAATCAATGAAAGGATAGCTTCATTGGCCTTGGCAATATTACTGCTGATATGGATGAGGTGTGTGTCCTTCCTTTCTAAAAGTGATTTTAATATAAGTAGGAGTGGGTCTACGTGCACATTAAAATATGGCAAATATTCTGAAAGTGTGAGCAGATAATTGGGGTTACCATCAATGATGTTTGCATCCATAAGGGGGACAGGGGTTATAACGGTATGTCCAAAGACAGTCTTCTGGTGGGGAACAAAACAAAAATTGAGGATATCAATAACACATTTCACAGATCCATAAGTATAGCTGTTAAAGTTAGTTACCACACAGTACTCCCTGTCAGAATTGCACTGAGAGCTAACAGTGGGGAGTCTCCACTTTTGCAACTGTACTGGGCAGTTATAGGTCGTCTTTGAAATTCCTGTTGACAGGTGATGAACCTCCTCATGATATGATTGATAGAGCTTATCCAGAGTTGAAGTAAAATCCAAGAAATCAGTGCCATTAGTGGTGATGTCATCATCCATGGTAAAAGTCCAATCAATGCTATCTGGAGAATAACCACAAACAGGTTGAATAACATCATATACATCACATTGGCACAAGTAAATGTATTGCTTCTTCACACAGTAGTCCGTGTACAGATCCACCCAGGCATCCAGGAAAGGATGGAACATCAATAGAGGTGGTAGATCCAGTGTTCTCTGTAGATGTCTTCATCCAAGTGCCCAATAGAATGTACCAGTGCAAGATTGTCGAACAAGGCTGTAGTGGGATCAAAAAGTGGTAAAAAAACAGTGAAAGAAACAAACATCGTATCTCTTATGGAACATTTCTTAGCAGTGAAACAAGCACCAGTGTTATGGTGTCTGGTCACAAACCCCAAGTTTCTAGCTGTAGAAGGAGGAATGGTTAAAGATTGTTGTATACACATAGCAATACAGCTAGGAGTTTTACATCGTGGACAATACCATTTGGAAATGCATCTGTCATGTATCATATCAGGGATTCTTCCAGATTCTAGATCACGGAAGAGATTGTTGATGGTAGTGATAATGTAAGAGCCATAGGCAGAGCAGATGATTTCTCTAGCAATGTATTGTTTATCTGTGTCCTTGTTGTTCTGTGCAATGAGTGTGTTAAACTTGTCTTTAGAGTCTGTAAATGCCTTAGCAATGTCATGCATGTTGTATACAGTGTATCTTTTCTCCTGACTAAGGCCATCCACACCATGCAATAATGGGGGTAGTATATTGTTAATCAAACCAGTTGAAAATTTGGTAGAATGAGATTTGATAGCAGCAATGTCTGCTTTATTCCAAATAGACACAGCCATACCAAAGAGGCCTGTGACAGTACCTGTTGCACCTGTGACATCGGAACTGTCAACGTCACGTGTGTTACGTTTATGACTTTGGTCATCAGGATTGGGTTTTCTCCTGAAGTTGCCTCTCTGTTCAGTAGTATGGAACCTGGCAATAGGGTCTTGAGTACGAATCTGAAATGTAGCTAAACTATCAAGCAATAACGTACTATAAAATGCTGATGTATTAGTATTGTGCCACATACCAAATTCTTTCATATTCCAGTAAGATTAAACAAAACAGGTATATGCATAAACTGTAAGTTATTACTCAATGAACCAGGGAGGGCAGTGGCTGTTAGACCACTATGGGGACCAGAGGTATGTTTTAGACATTCCAAAAGCTGTTTATCAGTGGGTAGTAACACAGAGAGATGCATGGCAGCAGAGGCCATGTGGTGTAGAGCACACAATTTTAGAGCAGAATCCTTAAACAAAGAATTACAGTACGAAGGATCGTTAAGGCAGTAATGTTGTATAAACCAGAATGTCTAAGATCAGTCTGCAACAAGGACACAGAATCATTTGGGGTTAATTTAGCATTAGGCCAACCCTAGAAAGTTCCTTTAGAGAGTTTGGCCACAGGGAGAATGTGTCCTTGCAATGTGGTTTGCCATTCATTTTGTAAGGTAGATTTATTAGGAGCAACAACCGAGGCAGTGAGGTAAGCATCAGAACCTTCCTGGACAGTAATCAGACTGTCGGGTATATTGATGGATACTTCTTCTGAAGGAGATGTTGGATGATCAAGGTGTGGTAGGAGGTTCAGTACTGTGCCTTGGATGCAGGGGATAACTCCTGAGATGAGGAGATAATGGAAAAAGATAGCCATCTTGTCAGTGTAACTGAAAAGCAAAATCAAACATTAGTAAGTCAGTACTATTCTACCCAATGGGGTGAGGAAAAGTAACTAAGCTCCTTTATACAGTTTCAGTTGGCTTGCATGTAACCATTTATCAGTCAGTTTATTGTTATGCAGAAGTCAAACTTGATATACTGCCGGACTGAGCTTGTTGACAATGGGGTATGGGCCTTCCCATTTATTGGAGAAGGAATGGATGGGATGTACAAATCGGAGTACCATTACCTGATCTCCAACCTGCCAATCCACTTCTTGTGTGTTTGTCAAACTGTATTTTGGATTATTGCTTGTCCTTGCCCACGCAGCTGGCAGCATACAAATGTGTGTGTATGAGCTCTTTTCTGAGTTTTTCCACATATTGATCTACAGACACATGGTCTGCAGTGGGGGTGTGCAGGTCAAACAACAGGTGTTTGGGTAATCTCATCTGTCTGCCAGTCATCACTTCAAAGGGTGTGAGCTGGGTGGTAGCTGAGGGTATGCCCCTAATTGCCATAATGAGTAATGGCAGGAGGGAATCCCAGGTTTTGGGATTGTCCTCAATGAATTTGGAAAGCATTTGCTTAATCCATCTGTTGGCTCTCTCTCTACTTGACCTGAAGATTGGGGGTAGTAGGGTATGTGGAACTTTTGTTGAACTCTGAGGAGTTCAAGAGATTATTTTATTAGCTCACCTGTAAAACTGGTTCCTTTGTCCTTAAGAGGTAAGCCCCACCTGAAAAAAATCTGTTCCACCAGGATTTTGGCAGTAGTTTTAGCAGTGCATGTCTTAGTGGGGAAAGCGTCAACCCACTGAGAGAAGAGGTCAGTTAACACAAGAGCATACTTGTTATTTCTGCTGGTATTGGTCAGGGGCCAATAAAATCAATCTATATGACATGCCAAGGGCCAGAGTGTCATTGTGGTAAAACTTTGGCATTTCGCTTGGTAGGGATGAGGTTGTTTTGTGGCAGTTGTCAGCAACAGGTCATCCACATACTGCAAGAGACATTGGGGAGCAGAGAATCCCTCAAAGGCATCCATCATATGCAGATGGAAAAGAGAAGGGCTATTATGGAATCCTTGTGGTAATCAAGTCCACATGTACTGTCTTCCTTCACCGGTGAAGGCAAACTTATATTGACTCTTGAGGGTCAATGATAATGACCAGAAACCATTGGAGATGTCCAGGGCACTGAACCATTTCAGGTCAGGGGTCAAAAGTCATTGGAGATTGGGTACTGATGCCACAGTTGTGGAACAACTGGGGGTGACCTGATTCAGTTTCCTGTAGTCAATAGTAAGTCTCCAGGCACCTGTGAGTTTTTTCATGGGCCACACTGGGGAGATAGCAGTAGAAACGCATGTTCTGATTACTCCTTGCTTGAGAAGTGACTTGATCATTTTTCTGAAAGAAGGCAAGGCCTCAGTTGGAAAAGGGTACTGCCTTTGCCACTCATGTGCTGGGCCTGGCACTTCGATGACAGTGTGCATTCTGCCACAGTCATGTTTGTTGATTGTAAATGCTTCCAGATGTCACTGCAGAATGGGCAGAAGCTTTGGAAAGAGCTCTTGATCTTTGAACAAATCTATGACATCATACTGTTTGTTGTTAACAGAAATCGTTTCCACAACGTGTGAATCAGAGATCAAAATGGTGTGGTATTGACCCTGAATCTGTATCAGTAGCCTGTTAGCTAGATCTACCACACAGCTGTGTGGTGCAAGGAAATTGATTCCTATGATACTAGGATGATCATGCATTACCATCAGTTGGAAAGTGTGTGAGGCCTTTAAATGGCCTAGCTCCACTGGCAAGGGTAGAGACCGGTTTGCAGGTAACCTAGTACCATCTATTCCTGACATATTGGTCCTCCATCCGGTGGACCGAGGAGATGTGACTGGGTGTTCATCATGTAATACAGACACAGCTGCATCTGTATCTAGCAAGACTACAAGTAGGTGGCCCCCGACCTCGGCCTCAGTGCAGGGCCTTCCGTTTGTATCCAAGACCAGCTTGTTTACAATCTGGACTGGGGTCTGTAATTGTCAATCTGTACTGCTGGGAGCATGAAGAGGTTGGGCCTGGCTTCTTTGACTCACTTCACCATGCTGCACCGATGCTATATAAGGAGGAGATATAAGGAGGAGCGTCCAGGTTCAGGCCTGTATGGGCCTGAAGGCCTGTACTTCCAGTGTTGCCAAGGCCCATTGGGGTCTGGGTCACCAGTTGTACAGCTGCAGGGACCTGAGCAGAAACAGCATCTGCCACAGAGTGCACTTGCCCCAGGAGCTCTCGGAATTTTTTATTTTCTTCAGCTATCTCTCTATATGAAGGGCCCGTTCTTTATTGTGGTTTACCCTTATTCTTGTGCTTTTTATTCTTATGCCAGTTTCGGTTCTCTCCCCATTGCTGCTGTTGTGGTTGTTGTTGTTGGTGTTGGGCCTGTTGGGGGTGTTGGTTATCAGCTGGAAAGACCTGTTGATGTTGGGCCTGTTGGTGTTGGGCCTGCCCTTCCACAGTGTAGTGTGTCATGGCCTCTGAAATAGGCTCCACGGTGGCTACTGTCTTGGAACCAGAGCCCAGATCATGGATGTAAAGTTGGTAAACTCTTTCAGTCTTCTGAAGGAAATCGGCAAACCTGTCCATGTTGGGGTATGTGGTTGGCTCTACCTTTTCTCGTACTGCTGGAATCATGTTCCTAAGGAACAAGGTCTTATACTCAATAAGATCTACATCTGCAGCTCCTTGTGCCAGGTGCTTTCCTGCTTGGTAGGCCATCCAAAGTCTCTGGTGGTAAGTCACTGGACTTTCCTTTGCATTCTGTTTTACAGGGTATGCAAGCATCGCTCCTACTACACATGGGCTGTGAGCAGAAATGAGCTCAGCTGCAACCTCATCAAAGGTGGTGTTCCCATCCTGGCAGATGGCATCGGGGAGTTTGGCAACAAACTAGGATCAATGGTTTGGCGTAGTATCTGGACCTGGTATTCTGCAGTGAGGCTAAGCATCTCACATTTAGAATGCATCTTTTCTAAGTGACAGCTGAGATTGTCGGACGGGTTCATCCGACTGATACTGTCAGCGATTTGCTGAACAGAGTAGGCCATTTGTAGGGGATTATTGGGTCAATCAGGCAGAGGTAGATTATATCAGGTGCCGTCTATGGTGGCCCAAGCTGCAGACTCTGCCACAGTACTAGCCATACCATCCTGAGTACCAGCCTCTTGTAGAAGCTGCCTAATTTTGGTTTTAATGGTCTGTTTACTCCTCTCAGGAAGAGGTACATTACCTATCGCAGTTTCAATCATCGTTTCTATCTTCTGCCTGTCTTCCACATTAATAACGGCTATCGGTGGTGTCATCAGGACCAGGCCTGGGCCTGCTCCCCCCATCATGAGGGCCGCCATGTTGGCATCTTCCATGATGGGCATCACAACATCGATGACGAATGACATGGTGTGGGTGGAGTGGGGACCCACCATGTTGTGGATGGCTGGGTGGGTTTCTGGGCCATATTAGGGGTGTGACTGGGCATTGTACTGAGAGATGTCATTATCTGATACCTCCCCTTCAGATGACATGTGTAAGGCAGGGGTTACGCCTCCCATTGCCTTAACATGTCCAGCCAGAACCTCCCACTGATGGCTCAATTTTGCCATCTTAGTTTTGCATTCAGCATGACTCACAGTTGCAACATCCATATCAACCTCATCCTGCATTTGCTTCTGCAACACTCTATACGTGGTGCTCAGTTCACGATTGTCCCTAGTAGCCACTTCTAAGTCATTAAGCACCTGGTTCATCTCGTCCTGTAGCTCTTCTATCTCCTCACTCAACTGTGCATTCGCTGTACTTAAGTCATTCATATGCAATGCCTGCCCCTTATCCTGTCTCAAACTTTCACACTCCTGCTTCAACATACAAAGTTCCTGTTCTCCAGCTTGAGCTGAATGATGTAAAAGTGAATCCTTTTCATTCCGCAGAGTTTGAAGTTCAGACTCCAAGTTCTGCTGCAGTCTAACACATTCTGTTTCCTGCAAGCCCATCTGTTGTTTAAGAGATGAAATTTGCAGATCAAGGATTCGAAACCTCACTTCGGAGGCTTCCAGAGCAGCATAGAGAGTCATGACCATCAGCCCTTTAGCTTGACACTAATTGGTCGATTGTCTCATCTCTGTGTACTCGGTTGAAATCCCCAGCATAGGGTTTTCAGATTGACTTGCATCCTGCATGATGTCAGACCATCCTCAATGGGAGGCAAGGAAGTTCGAGACATCAAGTCTCAGTTCTGCACAGATATTTGATATGGTGGCCATTGTGTGGGAGGGAACGAAAAATCAAAATATGAAAAAGGTGCCGTGCTATGTATCGATCCACAGCAGGAGCATTTTACACACAGTTGGGCTACTGTAAGAGTTGTAGGCTTACAACTCAAAGCTGTAATGGAGTGATTTGAGTCAGCATTGACCACACCCAAAAAGAAGACAGCCAGGCTTTGTAAGGGACCACAAACTGGTTTTAAAATGGGAGAGGTGATATGGGAATGAATACCTACTATCCCCGTGGGAAAGGGAAAAGTTATAGCAACAAGTGAAAACTTACAAACACCAAATATCGCCAGCTCACGGTCGCCAATTGTTAGGAGGTCTAAACCTCACTTTCAGGTTCTTGGCAATATTGAGAATGCAAGTAATCACAGACATGTTGCATAAGAGTAATAAACTTGTTGATTACTACCAAAAAGGATAAAATCACAGTTGCCCTAAGCAGTTCTTACCAATACGAACTGGGAGCCAGTGTTGAACGTTCCCTATACCTTGAGGTTTCTTTATGTCTCTTGGGATCTCCGAGGTACAAGACTTGTGTATCACATTATATACCTATGATAATTACTATGGTTACTGTAAGATAGAAACATTTCTAGTTACAGAGATGAGCCCTATTGGCTAAATTAGAGGAGGCTCCATGGTTCAAGATAATATTATACAATTTTGTAGTAGTCATCAGTTTGTGAAACAAGAGTTCTTATACAGAGTCTTACATAACTCAGTGTAGTAGTACAAATCATCAAATGTGGCAATGCCAACTTACATATCATCATTATTCCAAGGACACAGGTGTCCTGGCATCTTACAAGTAAGAAATAGACAGAAAATGCATAGAAGAATATATATGTATTAGCAAGCAAAGTGTATTACAACAATATGCGGACATATCCTGACATCTACTCTTGTACGGTAGATGCCCTTAGCCCTATATGTTAGTATAACATATGCTTAAGCACTAGCTGTCTACGGTGTACCTCTGAGGGTACCAATAAGGGTGCAGGGACCTCGTGTAACAATGTTGTGTTGTCAAGTCACAAGTATAAGAGCCTCAAGTGAGTCCCATTTGTTGTGGTATTGTGATAGTCTGTTATTGAGTGAGCTAATAATTTTTTCCATTTTGAGAGCCAGTAGGATAGAGTAGTGCCTCTTTTGGTTCAAGGGGATTTTATCATCCTGCCAATGTCTGAGAATTAGCTTTTTGACAGTGGCCGCTATGAGGGAGATGTGGTATTTGTGGACTCCTAAGATTTTTTCCAGGTCCTGGACTAGGATGCAGATCTGTGTAGTGGAAGCAGAGTCCAGGCCTAGGAAAGGATCCATTCTAGAGTGTTTCTTCTCCTATAGTGGTTGCGCTTTGAGGCAGTCCCATAATATGTGCTTTAGAGAGCACTGTTGTTCATGACACCCCATGTAGTTGGGAGATTGTAACTAACTCATTTTGTGGAGCTTTGTTGGGTTGAAATATAGGTTGTGGGCTATCTTGTATTGCATTAGCCTAAGGCCATCAGACTTTATATATTTGTGGATGCTGTTCCACATGTCAGATCTGACCTTGTGATCTGTGAATTCTGGGAACTCTGTTTTCCAGTAAAAGCATATGTCCTGCTCTGCTGGAGTTGTTTCAGGAGGGAGCTGTATATATAGTAGGTTTGTGGAGTTTCTCATCATGGCAAGTTGGGCAAGTTCTGTCCATTAATGGGGTTAGGAGAATGTCCATGGTATGGGTCCTAGCATAGCTGCTATTGACTGCTGGAGCAGTAGGAAAGAACAGGAGGGAATGCGAATGTCTGTGTGGACTTTGGAGAAATCGGCCTATGGTATTTATTTGTTGTTTTGTATAACGTGTCCCAGGAAGAGTAGTAGGGTTGCTCCAGGGAAGTTGGAAGGGATAGGTTTGCTTTGGATTTTGAAGTTCGGGTTGTTAGCAATGGGTTGACATAGGTCGAATAGGGGTTTGGTTTTTGGTTTCCTATGGAGTTGTTTGCTCACTAGTAGAGATGTTTCTATGGGCATTCTTCACAGTGTTTTGGGGAATTTTGCCTGTGGCATGTGCAGGAGGGTGCTCATACTTATTCTGGCTTGTTGACAGAGATCTTTCTCGATTTGCAGTCATTAAGGAGTAGACGCCTGTTATAGCTGAATCTTCTTGCGCCTTCCTTCTAAGGAATTTCTCAGCATGGATTGCTAGGTAGTAAAGGTCAGGGTCCGGAAGTTGCAATTCTCCATGCCTTATGAGAGGGGTGAGTTTGTTGTATGCCCTGTGAGGTGGTTTGTTTCCCTACAGAAAAGAGGAGAGGATGAAATTTAGTTTCCTAAACCATGAGAGGGGACTTTGGAGGTTGTCTATGTTCATGGGGTAGAGTAACCATGGTAGAATGTTCATTTTGATTATGTTTACTCTATCCCAAATGGTTAGAGGAAGGGTCAGACAGCAGTTGAGATCCTGGTTGATAGATGTTAGAAGGGCATCAAGATTCTTTGTAAACATTTTTTTTGAGCTGAGGGCTATATGTGTACCTAAGTACTGTAGGCTTTATGGAGCCCATGTGCCCCCCCCACCCATTTAAGGAGTTGGTCTCATGTTGTTCAGTAATTTACGAGCATGATATATGTTTTTTGAGATTGATCTTATAGCTCGAGAGGTGGCTATATTCCTGTAGAAGGTTAGTGGTGGCTGGGATGGACTGGTGGGGGTTCTCCAGATGCAGGAGGATGTCATCAGCATATGTTGATATTTTCTGCTGGTAGCGACCAGCCTTGATTCATTTAATGCCCATGCACTGTAGTATTCTCATGGTGAAAGGTTCCAGGTATAGACTGAATAAGAGTGGGGTCTGAGGGAAGCCATGTCATATTCTGCTGTGTAGACAAAAGGGCTGAGAGTTGACCCCATTACAACTAATACTGGCTGCTGGATGGGAGTGTAGTAGTTGGATCCATTCTAGAAAGTTGGGGTGGGGGAACCGAATTTCTGAAGAGTGAGGTGTAGGAACTGCCACAAGACCCTATCAGAGACGTTATCGGCATCCAAGAACATTAGGACTGCTGGTTGCTCCACCTCCCTGGCTACCACGAGAGTTTGTGAGGTGATATGAGGGGAGGTGTCACTGCATGAATCCCACTTGTACTAGGTCGATCAGTGAATTCCAAATTGCATTTACTCTGTGCAAGTATTTTGGTTAAGATTTTTATATCCGTATTGAGGAGGGATATTGGGCGATAGCTTTCTATACTTTCAGGGATTTTGCCTGGCTTGGGTAGTAAGGTGACAGTTGCTTGTTGAAAGGCGGGATCTAACTTTTTTGGGTGTGTGCGAGGTCAAATTATTTTCACAGCAGTTCTGCTATGTGGTCCCAGAGTGCTTTATAAAAGTTTATAGAAAAACCTTCCGGGTCTGGGGCCTTATAAGGTAGAAGATCAGAGATCACCATGTGTATCTCCTGCAAAGAGATTTGTGCCCCCAACCTGTTTGCAGCTTCTGGGGGGATTGTGGGAAGGTTTTCACACCTCAAAGAACTTGTTTATCTCATTATTGGGGACTGTTGTGTCTACTTTATATAGGGATTGAAAGTAGTCTGCAAAGGCCAACGCTATCCTGCTGGGATTAGTTAAGAGCTTATTGTAGGGTGGTGATCGAATGCCCTTGTTGTGATTAAGTGATTCCTATTATTTTAATCTAAGGACTAATAGGCTACCTCCCTTCTCTCCATGATTGACGTAGTTGGTTTATGCCCAGAAAATCATGAACTACCACCTGCTCTCTTATGAGCTCCTCATATCTTGCCCCAAGGGACTTGAGCCGTAGCCAGTCTTCTTCTCTGGAAGATTTGGACATGCTTTTCTTTTTGGCCTGAATATCCCAGAGCAGTGTTGCTAGCTTTTGCTCTCTCTTCCTTTTTTTGGTGGCTGCTGTATGGATAAGCTCTCCTCGGATGGTTCATTTGAAAGCCTCCCAGGCATGTGCATAATTTGGCACTGAGTTATGGTTTTCGGTAACAAAATTCTGGGAGAGGGTTCTAAGATCATCTAGGGTTTTAGCATCTTTTAGGATGTTATTGTTTATTTTCCATGCGCGATCATTATCCAGTGGGTTAGGGTTGGCAAAAATGAGAAGCACTGGGGCATGATCATCAATCACTTTCACCAACATTTCACATTTTGTTGTGTTAGTAAGGATATTCGATGTGGTTAGGAAGTAGTGCAGCCTGGTGGAGGTGTTTTGTACTGGTGATCGGTATGTATAGCTGCGATCTCCTGGTGGAGTACACTACAGGGCTCAATAAGTCTGAGAGAGTCTTGCAGCTCCCTAACAGCCCTTTGGTTAGGGGACAGACCTTTTTTCTGGGGGATGGATCTGTCTGGTGTGGTGTTAAGTACTGTATTCCAATCACCTGCTAGTATCAGGGGGATCACGTTCAATTTTGCTAGCTCCACTAGCAGGGCAGTGAAGATCCAGGGGTTCTCTTTGTTCGGGCCTCATATAGTAATTAGTATAAGTTCTGTTCAGTTCAGGATGCTGTAGAGTAGTAAGAAATGCCCATTTGGGTCTGCTACCTGAGTATGTAGTTGGATTGGGACACTGCAGTGTATTGGGATTGTGGTCCCCCTTTCGGATTGTCTTGGAGTGTTGCATAAGCCTGGCCTACCCACATTCAGCACCAAAGATTGGCTTTTGGTAGAGGGGTATGGATTTCCTTCAGGAAAGCTATGGATGCGCCCTCCTGTTTCATGTGACATAATACACTGATTCTTTTCTCTGGTGTTTGTGCTCCCTTGACATTCCATGAGAAGATATTGATGACAGGATCTGCCATGTTGAGTGTTATGTGGTTGTAAGTGTATGGGCTGACAGTTATGGTGTGTGGGGTCTTGCTCTGAGATGGTTCAATTATTGGACTTCCCTTGTTTCCCAGGCCTGGTTCCACCCACCGTACTTGGCTGATAGGACATTCTACTTGTAACTTGGGTTTCCACACCTTGCTGAAATATAATGGGTCTCAATTAAGGATGCAAGTTGGACAAATAGACTTGTATGTAAAGATATACAAAACTGATAAAAAAAATTGATGATACTAGAGAAGCTAACTCTGAAAACTATATCTAAGATACCCTTAACATGCTGCAGTGACATTTGGGTGATGCTGGTAAAAAAGAAGGTATAAAGAAAAAGAAAAAATGAAAAAGAAAAAGTCAACGGCTCGCTGCAGCTGACACTCCTCCCTGAGTTCCCTTGGGAGCAGGGGTGGACTGGGTGAGACCTGTAATTCCTCTGTCAGTGAAAGGCACTTATGATAATTATCTCTGGCTCCAGATCAGTCATGAGTAACCTATGCATTAAAAAAAAAACATAATTGTGCATTATATGTGTCACATCATGCTATCTTTACCTGGTAGTATGCCCTTGCCCTATCTCTCTCTGTATCCCCTACCATGCTTCCCTCCCACCTCATTGTGAGATTGATTGTATGAGCTTCCAGGCTGTCCAGATTAATGTATCATTCTCCCTGCAACTTCACTGCAGCATTCCTGCGCTCCCGTAGGGTGTTGAAGCTCCCATGGAGTCCAAAAGGCCCCATCAGTTTGTGCAGCCAGAGGAAGACCACAGGGGATTTGTATGGAGAAAGGTTTTGTTTCTCCATGTAATGCTTGGCCCTTGAAAGGCATGGCAGCTCTGACATCCTCCCCTTATGAACTGACTCACCCCAAGCTTTTCTCTTTCTCTTCAGGCGATCTGTCACCTCGGCCTGCATTCCTGCCCCCAAGGTGTGATATTTGTGCATTGTGATAGTTTGCCATACCTCTCTTTGTGTTGTGGGCCCCTATCTCAAGGCGAGCAGTGATATTGCTCAGCGTGGGAGCGCAGTAAGAGGCTACACATTGTGGCATTCCATGTGGCCTTTGAGCCATTTTGAGGCATTGGGCTGCCATAAAATTCATCTTATTGCCAATCAGGTGGTGGGAGTAGGTATTGGGGTGTGAAAGCCGTGGTCTTACCAGCTGCCGCACTTTATTCTGTGACAGCACTCTCCACCGGGGAGAGCAAGCTGGTGATCTGCTAGTTGAGGTGGGGACCCTAGGAATAGCCTCAATGGAGGGAGCTAGGGAGTGGTCCCGGGTTGCCTAGTCGAGCTGCTGGGAGTTACAGGGCTCCCAGATCTACAAGTACTCCCGCACCCCACAGGGATTTGGAGCCATCCACAGGAAAAATCTTTCCCTAGACTGGCATTGACTGCACCAGAAAACAGAGGATTTTAACCTCCATAGGAAACAATGCAATCCAGAGGGAATCCTCTCTGAAGCCCCAGGGGAAAATCTCAAATGATTCCAGGAGTACTGGATTTGGTCTGTTGCAGTCACAGTTGTGTCCCACTGGGGTACCGGATATTATAATATTCTCATTTCACTGGCATGTCTCTCTACTGGACCATTTCCCCTGAGGTCCCCCCCCCATGCTTTTGCCATTGACAATTCAGCTCACTAAGGCAACCTGAAGCAGAGTGCTCGTAGTGGGCTGCAGTTGTTAAGGAGAGCACCCTCTGTTCCCTTCCTATGTTTGTCAGAGACCTCAGTACTGAGAAGCCCACAGAACCAACATTGTATCCCTTTGTTTACTTCCTGTTTGTCTGCTAGGGCTATAATTCAGAAACATAAGTATGTCCCACTCCCCGCAACAACTTTTCTGCATTTTGTCGGCCCTGTCCACTTCAGCACTTATATCTTAGGACTATTTATTGTAGCTCAAACAATTTTAATATTTAAATATTATGCTCACATAGAAAAAAAATTTGTCTTGGCTAGAGATCACAGGCGGGGCACTCCCCTGAGGTCTGTATGGGTGTGACACAATCTGATGTGGAATTGAAAGGGGGGTGTCCGCTCTTCTGGAGGTGCTGGGGAGGCAGTGCAGCTTTGTTGCAGAAGAGAGCCTTGCTGTTTCTGCTATGGATGTTGGGGCTAGCTGTAATCCGTACACTATGGGTTCCTAGTCAAACAAGTCCCAGGACAGCTTCCTCGAAGCTGTGGCAGCATCGGTTAGAGTGTGGATGACACATCTTGTAACAACAAAGCCGTGGAGGAGAGCTTGTAGCAATGGGCTGCTTTCTGCTTTATTGAGTCTATCTCCATGCTGGTCGCTGCTAGTCTGTCACAGAGGGGAGGTATCTGTGGGTGTTGCTGCATTTCTCTTATGGCTGTGTGAGGATCATCATTAAGTGTTTTACAGCAGGGGTTAGGAATGCAGCCATTGCCCATCTGATCAATCCTGCCATGAATCAATGGTGTGCCTTGGCAGGAAAGATCACCTGTGCTTACAAACAAAGGAGACCAGAGCATTTGTGTTCACCCTCTTTGTATGTATTTTCATTAGCAAATATGTGATTCCATGCAGGGAATTAATAGAAAATGGACACCACCGAACAAGTTCCATTATCTTTCCTGTCATGTGTTGGGTCCGGAGGAGGTGGAGGGAACATGGGGACAAGGCTTTGTTATTGTTTGTGTGTGAAGGTAATTAGTTTTAAAGGTTGAAAGGATGAGATTTCTTACCAGCTTTTAGGAGCTATTTCCTTGTTCAAGGCTGGTAATTTCTGTGGGGCAGTGAATAGTTGTGTAGCAGCTTGGGTATTTCTCTGTGAGCCACCTCTGCACTTGGAAATTCTTTGGGGCCAGCTGAGGTAGTGACAATTAGCCTGGCAGGGTACATTATTCTGAATGGGAGTTTTGCCCAGTGTAAGGATTTTTTAAAGTCATGGTATGCCCACTGCTTTTCTCTGACCACTGGTGTAACATTGCTAAACATGAAGAATCTTCATCCCTGCCAGGTCAGTGAACCCTTGTTCCTTGCCACAGACATGACGTGTAGTTTGTCTTGCAAGTGTGTGCAATGAATTATGATTGCCCTGAGTTTTGTCTCCATGCTTGGGTTGTGGACATGTAGATCTGTAAGCTCATTCAATGGGGTATTAATGGTCATGTCCCAGAGGTCCCGCTAGCTGTTTCAGTAGCTTCTGAGTGGAAGACCTGATGTTATGCCCTTCTGCTTCTTCTTGTATTCTTGTATTCTTTATTTGATCAGGCATTCCCTGACTATGTTTTATAAGCTTATATTGTTTAATTCTTAATAAGGAAACAAATTGTGTAGTAAAATAAGGTTTTAATTGTTTGGAGTTGTATATTTTATTAATTGTATGGTGTTGTGTTGTATTTATTTGATTAATGTATGGCACCCAGAGCCTCCGGGATGGGCGTCTTTTTAAATAAAATTCGCCTTGCCTTGCCTTGTATGACAACTACCACAATAGTGTTGCTTCTCAGTCTTCTTCTTGTATGTCAACTACCACAATAGTGCTGCTTCTCAGTCTGCCCTCTTGGTCTTCCAGCCTAGATTCCAGTTTGCTAAGTTTGTTTCTGAGTTCTTGCACTCTTTTGCATCCCGTTGTTGGCAGTCCTTCATGGAGCTGATCCAGACCTCTGTATCTGCCTGTCGAGTGGTCAGCATTTCTAAGGCAGATTTAATGGATTTGAAGTTGGCTGCCGTATCACATAATGTGAGATGAACACTGGCAATTTCCATTAGGAATCTGTCCATTTTTTATCTGAGCAGTCTTGTAGCCTTGGGTCCAGAGATGCGCCTTCTGGTAAGTCTGACTTCAGCAGCTTGGAAGCCTGGCTGTACAGCAGCGAATAGGGTATGAAGGTAATGTCCATTTGAAGTGAGTCAGCCATCACTAAATTCAGAAATGTTGGTATATTTCATTTAAGGGATCTTTTATCTAATGAAACCTCTCTGAGCTGAAGTTGTATCTTTGCTATTAGATTGTTTTTGTCACATTTAAATGTAGCTGATATGGGAGCTCAGAAAAAGATGTCCGATCAGTCTGAGAGCATCACATGACCAGCTTCTGTCTCTGCTTTTAACGAGAGGGTATGTTTGTTGATAATTTCTATGACGACAGTGTTGAAAAGGGCAGCAGCTTCACTGATTGAGGTAGCTATGTAGAATCTATGCCATCTTATGTTGCTTAGGTCATATAAGAAGTTGGCAGAACTGAATTTACAGAAGCTGTGCTTTCTGATAAAGTTTGCTCAGGTGGCTTGTTTTTCTGAATCCCTGATGCAAACAAAAATATTGTGATAGCTCAGATCATAATGGAATATGATGGTGTGGATAATTTTATGTGGTCTGTTTCCAAGTATTAAGTCTAGAAGGGAACTTCTGAGTTGCTTTTTAAAGTTGGTCCTCCTGGATTCGGTTATTAATTGTGCTAGGCCCAATTCATCGCAGAACTCTTTGAGAGTGTCAGCTTTGGGACTGGACCAGTTGAGAGTATAGTGACTAAGGTTGATGGATTCGTTAGTGTTGGTGTTGAGAAAGATCCTGAGATGAGAAAGTTATTCCCTGCCACCTGATGGAAGTCTGTAGCATCCTAGGAGGTTGACAGATTCTACTGCGGAAACTGTTAATTTGAGTGATAGGAATTCTAATTCTTTTGGTTTGGTGGTGGCATCAAGTTCAATGGTGGTCAGTTTGTTGTTAGTTTATATTACTAATCCCCGGTTGGTCTATCAAGCCTGAAGGTATTATAGGAGGCCAGAAGATCTCATGATCTATTATAAAAGCTTTTAGCCTGGTTTCTTTTTTTTTTTTTTTTTAACAAATCTTTATTATTTTTAGATTTCAATCAGACAAACAAACAGACACCAACCTGGACAACCCAGGGTACACAGTCCAAAACTGACTGTGTGAACTATATACAGCCCACATATTTACATACACAACAGGTAGATCCATCTCCATACAATACAATAATTCAATTATCGTTCATAATATGTATTAATAAAATCCACTACCAGAATTAGTCAGCTAGTAGAGAAAAATAAAACCACAAAAAAAAGTAGAGCTAAGCATTTCCATGGCAAAAGAAACAATATCCACTGTGCCACTATATCTGCTGTCTTACAATTATTATCATGCCTTGAACTTCTTTTCATCTGATAATCCCACTCGGAGGTGGAACCCTGCTGTGCCCCCTGGAAAGAGAGAGAGTCCCCATCCCCCCCAGCTCCTGGCAGACCAAATTCCTAATCCCCTTCACCTCTTGCTTGGATCACATTTTGTCCGTACCGCTACATAGATGGCCATTAGGGTCTACATAATACATCTTTATCCATTTCTCACTCCAGCATACCAATCTCCTGCTAATCACAACCCGACAGACAGACCTGTGTTTGGGTACCTGGACTCTGCAGTGCATAGATCGCTTCTAATGCTGACCATCTCTTAGCATATAGCCCTTTCTTCCCCTCTGAGCAAAGTTGTCTCCTTATTCTACCCAAGGCCCCCACCAAATCCCGCACCCACTGTCCATAAGTGTAAACTTGATCATCCTTCCAGTGTTGTACCAGAAAGGATTGACTGTCATGATCATCAGAGACAGGTGGAATTTGGGTATGACACCAGATATTATCAATCACCGAAGACACAGACCTCCGGTGTTATGTATTCTGAATCGTTCAATAATGGGTCCATATGCTGTTTAATTTCACCCCACAAAGGCGATATTTTGCTACACTCCGTAAAGACATGCGCAGGAGGTCTCTATTCCCGCCTCACATCTAAAGCACAGGTCTGTCTGTCTCGCTTTCTGTCATATAGTTTACAGGGTAAAATACATGTTAGAAACAATGAAAAACTGCATACTCCTGTACTTGGGTATAGTTATATACTTGCAATTCTTCCAAATAGAATCCCAAGCAAGGCTCCTAGGAGCCATTGTTTTGTCCCAGTATAAAACTTTTATGGGTGAGGTTGGACTAAGAAAATCCAGCAGCACTCTGTATACTTGTGAAAGAGAATTTGACTTTGGATCCACTCTCTCTAGTTCGTCCCAAGTAAAAGAGCTGTCTGTGAACTCTCCATTCCTTTTCACCACCCCCTCCAACATTCGTGTCAACTGCAATCTTCAAAAAAAAGGCAATCTTTCCAATGAAGCTGGAAGGGCTACTCTTTCACTCTGGATAACATCCCTTACCTTCAGACCCAGCACCTGATTGGACCACCATGCAGTAATTACCTGACTCCCAATTATTAAGTTGGGATTACCCAGAACAGGTTGGTCCCAGGCTTTCATCTGGACTTTCCTCTATGCAGGAGTAAGAAAGGACCACCAAGCTCCTGCTGATTTTGTAATTAGATTCCCACCCACTTTAATAAACTCTTTTTCAACATTAGCATACAGCATTGCTTCCGGAGAGAGACCATGCTCTTTTAATATTTGCCTCTCCATTTGTAACCATATTGATGTATATGTCTCCCTTCCAAATTCCTAACCCAGCGAAGCATAAGACCCAGTTTTCCCACCACATAGTATACATGGAGGTCAGGCAGTTTGATCCCTCCCTTTGCCTGCAATAGACGTAGAACTTCATACTTTTTCCTAGGAGGTTTAGCATTCCATAGGAAATCTGAGAGAAGCTTCCTAATTATTCTAAACCATGTTGTGGGAATACAATAAGGGGCCAGATACTCTGGGTATAGTAACCTAGGCAAAAGATTCATCTTAATAAGGCCCAGTCTGGCCATGAAATTCAAAGAAAGATTATTCCATCATAATATGTCCCCTCTCATTACAGATAAAACCCCCTCCATATTCACTTCAGCCCCCTTTTCCCTGCTTGCTGTAATCCAGATGCCCAGATATTTAATCTTATCTGCCTTCCACTGTAATTGTAATGGTGCAAAATCCGCCCTATACACATACGGTGTCAATGGGAGAACCTGAGTCTTGGTCAGATTTAGCTTGTAATTTGAAACCGCTGAGTATCGCCCAATTAAAACTCTTACTCTCTCGAAACTTAAAGCCGGGTCCTCTAAATGCAAAAGGATATCATCAGCAAAAACTGAAAATGTAAGCTCTATTCCCCCTATCCTAACCCCCTTTATGTGCTTATCTTCATTTATGGCCCTCAGTAGGGGCTCCAAATACTTTTAGCCTGGTTTCTGTTAAAACCAGAATATCCCGTTTGCTATGGAAGGCCCAAGTGTTCACAGCATCCTGTTTCTTTTGAAGGCTGCATACATTTATGAGCATGAACTTCAGGCTGTTGGAAAGCACAAAGCTAAAGGGGGATGCTAAGGAGGGAAAGGGACCTGGATTAATTCAACATTACCAGAACAAAGGAGCAGCTCTGCAAAGCTTGGGGTGAGATCAACCTCCTACGCAACCACATACAGGAAAACTATTCTTATGGGAATGCACCTCTGCATCACTGGCCCCCAAACCAGTACTCCTCTTCCCCACAAAAACAACTAAGCCTGAGGGGGTGGCAGCTGTTTATTGGCAAAGGAGGCAGCACCTGGGCAAACCTCCCTAACAGACAAAGCACTCAAAACATGGTAAAACAGGTACACACGTCTTGTATCTGTACCATCAGAAAGGAGAGATGAGGATTCGGATTAGCACAAAGCTGAAAGCAACAAGGTAACAAAACACCATTATAAATGGAATTCCAAGGACAACAGGAAAAAGCTTGTAATCATAGGGGACTACATGATTCACAGTGTGGATTCCGACCTGAACAGAAATGAATGGGTGGATGTGCAGGTCAGATGTCTCCTAGGAGCATCCACTTGGAGGGACACTGACCGAATAGGTGGTATAATTCATAGGGAAGGTATAGGCTCGAACATCCTGGTCCACCTAGGGACCAACGACCTTGCTAGCCAGCCGGTAGAGGAGGTTAAAGAGTACATTGCCCAACTCAGTTAGAAATTGGTTATCACTTTCATCCAGCATTGCCTTCTCAGAGGTTCGGCCTGTTTGGTAAATGGGGAAAAAACAGGCAGAAAATCAGAAAGAAGGGATAGGTGAGCTCAACGCATGTCTCAAAGACTGGTGCCACACCAAGGGGCATAACTTTGCTGGAAACTAGGACAACTTCTGAGAAAGGGAGTCCTTCAAATTTGATGGCCTCCACCTGATTAAGGAGGGGATTAAGGCACTGGGCCAAAATTTTGATGTCCGTGCAGGCATTTAAAATAGTAGATGGGAGGAAGATAGCAGCTCCAGGTGTAGCACATGTAAAGCCTGCCGTCTCTTGCCCTCCAGCTAGCATCAATCCTACAGGACACTCTAGGATAACAGTTGCAGAAGGCAGAAAGCATGCAACCCTGTCAGAAACTGACAATAGCCAAAAGAAAAGGTAAAGGGAGAAACAAGAACAAAAAAGGAGGTATCACAAATAGGGATGTACTTTGGGAATGAACAGCTTTATGTCTCAATGCAGACAGTCTGGCTAACAAGTAATTAAGTAAATAAGTAAGCAAGTAAGTAAACCTTCATTTTTATAGCACTTTTCCAAAACAAGGCTTTTCACAAAAAATAGAGCATACAAACATAACAATAATAAAACAATAAATACAACAATTAGTTAAAAATCATCTGGGAAGGCTAACTTGAAAAGGTATGTTTTCAACATAGATTTAAGATGCCAGACCTCACTGCCACAATAGCAGAGGCAGGACTAGACTGGGTTGCCGTGATCGAAACATGGTTCACAAACAATCATGACTGGAGGTGACTATCCCAGGGTATAACTTGTTCAAGAGAGACAGGACTGGGAAAAAGGGAGGGAGGGTAGCTATTTGTGTTAAGGATACCATAAGTGCTACTGCAATTCAGCAAGCACCAGGGGAAACTGGGGACCTATGTATTACAATCAGAGTTGGAATCTGGACACCCATCTGGTTAGGAGTAATCTATTGACTCCCAAATCAGGAAGAAACCAGGGACAAGGATACCCTGGGAAATATCCTTCAGATGTCAAAGGGGACGTGGTGTTGGTGGGGAACTTCAATCTACCAGGCACTGTTTGGAGTTCCCACACAACAGCATCATAAAAAAACAGGGAATTCATAGTTACACTATAGGAAACAGGACTAAGTCAACTAGTGAAGACACCCACAAGAGGAAATGCAATCTTAGACCTGGTATTCACAAATAGTGATAGGGTTCTGGGTGTCGACGTGGGGAACCATCTGGGAAACAGTGACCATTGCACAGTATGATTCAAGGTAAACAGCACTGAGAACTCCACACACTCTAAGCTTAAAGTCCTTGACTTCAGGAGGGCAGACTTCACAAAAATGAAGGCCTGCCTGAGGGACAATCATAGTAACACAACAGAAGGGAGCATCAAGGAGTGTTGAAAAAGGTTGAAAGATGCAATAACCATGGTCACATCACAGTGTGCCCACCAGCTCAGTAAGAATAAAAAGAGGAAAAACCCATTATGGTTTTACAAAGATGTGGCAACCATAGTGAGGGTAAAGTGCAAAGCCTTCAGAAAGTACAAGGAGTCAGGAAAAGAGGTTGACAAAACAGAATATAAAGAAAAGCTAAAAGAGACTGGGAAAGTGATAAGAAATGCCAAGGCACAGAGAGAGGTGAAGGTAGGTCAAGGAGTGAAGAAGGGTGATAAAACATTCTACAGGTATATACAAGAACAAAGGAAGACTATGGGAGGCATTGTTAGAATCACGAAAAAGGAAGGGCAGCCCACAGAACATGACGGAGAGAAGGGAGATGCCCTCAATGAATACTTCTGTTCAGTCTTCACACAGGAAGCAGACGGTAGCAATCCGACAGTAGGCAAAAAGAATATTCCACTTGGAGGCACAGACATGAGTCCCTTTACACAGGAATGGGTACTAGAGGAAATCAACAAATTAAAGGAGGATAAAGCTATGGGGCCAGATGGGATATACCAAGAATACTTACGAACATATGAAATTTGCCAGCAGATAAATGCCTGGAGGTCTACCAAGTCTGCTCGAATGTGCAGCTACCACCCCTTATTCTGCAGCTTCCCTTCCCTTCCACCCTTCCCCTTCATTGACCCTCCCCCTTGTCCTGTCCCATCCCCTTTTGAAGCAGTCCACTGTTCTACTGGATACCACTTCTGCAGGTAACGCATTCCACCCAGCCACCACCCTCTCTGTAAATAAGTGTCTCCTCATCTCCCTCCTGAACCTTCTTCCCTCCAGTCTCATATCATGGCCCCTGGTGTCCCTCCCCTCCCTTACTTTGAACAGCCCCTCTGTACCTGTCTTGTTTATTCCTTTCATGTACTTAAAGGTTTCAATCATGTCCCCCCGTCCCTCCTTTCCTCCAGTGAGTACATGTTCAACTCTCTCAGCCTCCTCTAGTATGATAAGTCCCCCAGCCACTCGATCATCTTTGTTGCCCAGCGCTGCACCCCCTCCAGCAACTTAATGTCCCTCTTCAGATATGGGTGCCACTACTGCATGCAGTACTCCAGTACTATCTAATGACCTATACGGTGGCAGAATCACCTCCTCCCTCCATGAGGATATACCTCTTGCAATACAACCCAGCATTTGGTTGACCTTTGCAGCTGCCTTCCTACAGTGTGCTGAGTTGTTCATTGACCCTGTAATGAGCACCCTCAGATCCTTCTCCTCCTCTGCCTGGGCTAGCTGCACTCCCCCCAGCTGGTAACTCCTCCTTGGGTTCTTCATCCCAAAATGCAGCACCTTGCATTTTTTGGCATTAAACCCCAGTTTCCAGGTGTCTGACTAGGTTTCAAGCTTTTCCAGATCATCCTACAACCCCTGCCATCCCCCTAGAACATCCACCACTGCTCCTACCTTTGTATCATCAGCAAACAGACTGATCTTGCTCTTGATGTCCAATGATATGTCTGCAATAAATATCCCAAACAACACTGGTCCCAACACCGAGCCCTGTGGAACACCGCTTGTCACTACCCTTGGGTGTGAGAGCTCCCCATCCACCACCACCCTCTGTTGCCTTCCCTGAAGCCAGTTCCCTACCCATCTCACCAGCTTTGCACCTGCCACTGTGCCTACTAACTTACTTCCCAGCCTTCCATGCGACACTGAGTCGAATGCCTTGCTGAAGTCCAGATACAGGACATCCATTGCATGGCTCCTGTCCAGTTGCCTAGTTACCCAGTCATAGAACTCCACCAGGTTGGTTTGGAAGGATCTGCCCCATATGAAGCCATGCTGTCTGCTGTCCTGTAGTCCTTTAGCCTCTAGGAGGGCCACCAGCCTTTCCTTCAGGATAGTCTCCATTAGCTTACCCACGATGGATGTAGAGGCTCACTGGTCTGTAGTTTCCCAGTTCATCCTTGGGGCCACTGTTGTCAAGGGGCACCACATGAGCCATCCTCCAGTCCTGAGGTACATACCCTGAATGTAGTGAGGCATTAAATAGGTCTGCCAAAGGTCCTGCAAGGACCTCTGCCAGCTCCTTCAGTACCCTGGGGTGGATGCCATCTGGGCCTGGTACCTTATCCACCCTCAGTGCCTTCAAACCTTCCCGAACTCTGCCCACCATGATTTCCCCATCTGTCACCCCCTCCCCACCATTTCTGCCATTTCTCTCTCCTTGGGTGTCACCCCGCTCTTTTTTTTAGTAAATACTGAGCAGAAGTACTCATTTAGTGCTTCTGCCTTATAGCACCCTGCTTCCACCCAAACCCCCTCCTTCCTAATCCTTATTATGTGGTCCTTACAGCTACTTTTCTCCCTGATGTACCTAAAGACGTCTTTCTCCCCCTTCTTAATGCCTTGTGCCAGCCTGAGTTCCGTAGATGCCTTGGCTCCCCTTACTGCCCTTGTCACCTCCTTCAATTCTGTCAAGTACTTCTCCCTGTCCTCCCCTCTCCCTGTTTTCTTGTACTTCCTAAAGGCAGCTCTTTTCCTCCTTACTATTTCCATGACCTCCTTGCTCAACCAGCTCGGTTTCTTAGCCCTAGCCTTCTTGCTCTGGGCCTTGCAGAAGGTTTTGGTTGCCTCCACTATCCCCAGCTTTATGAGCTCCCACCTCTGGTTAGTGTCCATACTAGACTGAATTCTGGCCAGGTACCCTTTTACCACTTCCCCCATCCTCCCAAAGTCAGCCCTTCTGAAGTCCAGCACTCTTGTGCCAGATTCCACTCCTTCCTTGCCCATATCCAATGTGAGCCACATTGAGTGGTGGTACCTCCCTGACAGCGGTTCCTCCACTGTAAGTTCTCTCACAAAGTCCCTATTTGCCAACTCAAGGTCAAGGGTATTCCCGAATCTGATTGGTTCACTGACCATTTGCAGCAGGAAGCTGTGCTGGAAGGCATCCAGCAGTACCTTGTCCCTTCTGTTCCTGGTTGTTGGGGTACTCCAGTCCACTTCTGGCATGTTAAAGTCCCCCACAATCACCACACTACCCTTCTCGCAGGTCATCCTGATCTGTCCCACTAGTTCCCTGTCTAACTCCTCCATCTGAGATGGCGGCCAGTACACCACTCCCATTCTAAGAATCCTATTCTCGGAATCCTGGATTTGCATCAAAATTGACTACATACTACCCTCCTCCCCTTCCACCCTTACACACTTCAGTCCTTCCTTCACATATAGTGCCACACCCACTCCTTTCACAATCACCCTGTCCCTACAAAATAACCTGTACCCTGGTACAGACAGGTCCCAGTCATTATATTGGGTGGCCCATGTTTCTGTGGTGGCTGCAATGTCCAGCTCTCCCTCTGACATGAGTACCTGTAACTCTGCAGTTTTCCTCCTAAGGCTCCTAGCATTAAGGGTAACCACCTTCCACCCTTCCCCACCTCCCATCCTGCCCTCCTTTACTAGCATCACCAATAGCACTTGCCATTTGTCCTTTGTAACTGTTATGGGGGGTGAGCTCATATGGTTTCCCAACCTGTGGTCTCTGCATGCCTCTTGACCAGTTGCCACTTCCCACTCCCAGTTTAAATTCCCTGCTTGCTCTATGTACTCCTCCATCCTCTGTTTCAACACTTTCTTCCCTCCTCACTCAAGTGTAGTCTGTCCTTGGCATAGAGACTACTGTCCTCCCAGGTCCCTCCCCACCTCCCAACAGCCCATACCCTTTAGCACAACACCAGGTTCTTAGCCATCAATTAAATTCCTCTATTCTCAGTTTTCTTTTTGTGCTTGCCTTGGGCACTGGAAGTATCTTCGAAAAAGTTACTGATCTTCCTGCCCCCTCACATAATTGTCCTAGTTCCTCAAACCTCCTCTGGACTATATCTACTGTCTTGTCAGCCAGGTCATTCATCCCAAGATGTATAATTAAATGAAAATTATTCCTCTAATTTCTTCATTTCCCTCCTCCACCTTCGACCTCTCTAGCAGTGCAAAACTATTTTCTGAAGACCCTTCACAAATGCCCGCTCCCTCTCTCTTCATAGTAACCTGTTCTCTCCTTTCCACTCCATGACTTTTGCCACTTCTTCACCTCCCCTCACCAGTCCCTATCTCCTCCTTCCATTTGTCTTTTGTCTCCTGACCTGGTTTGCCCGGCAATCGTTCTTCCTGGCCTGGGCCCCCTTGTCCCTGCTTCACTTCTTCTGACCCTCTCCTCATCACTGTTGGCTTAAATCACCCTCCCTCATCTTCCATTCTTCCTCCCTCCAGTATTGGGCTAAACCCACCCCCAGTCTGCCTTGCCTGTCTTAATTCCTCCTGCAGACCCTCAATCTCCTTTCTGAGTTTCTCTATGTGGTTGCACACTAAACATCCTCCCATACTCTACGCAATTTTTAGAAAGATTGGTGCACAGCAGTTGTTGCAGCCTACCACCCTACCCATTGCTGTCGTGACCCACTAGCGACCCCCACCCTTCCAGATGCAGGATACCAAACACTCCCCCAAGTCTCCCTCTCCCCTCTATCAGTGCAAAACATTCTTTTCTTAATTTCCCTTATCCCCTTTGTTGTACACATTTAGATAGATTGAGCAACTGCTTTTTATATTCCTAACCTTCCTATCCAAATTCAAAAAGAGACTTTAAGTAGCTATTGCACAACCTTCTTCAAACTCCTACTCCTCCTTTCCACAATGCAATAGCAATGTAAAGAAGTAACAATGAAAGCTCTTAGATTTGCAGTTACTTCCCTTCCACTGAGATAGCAGTCACCTCTTCACTCGCTGCTGTTCTTTTCCTGGATGCCTGCTTCTGCTATGACAGGTGCATACCCTTTGCCTGTTTGAGGAGGTGACGTCAGAACCCTGGTATAAAGAAATCATGGACCAGGGGTGGGTGGGGTGAGGGGTTGTGGGGTGGGACCAACCCAAGTCTTCCAGAAACAATCAGGTATCTGAGGCCCCTGGTCATACCATTAGCACCCTTCCCCCACTATGCACTAACCTTTGCAGCTAGTGAAGCCAGCAAAAATGAATCACAATTCTACTTAAAGCCCCCAAAATAGGTTTGCTACCAAAAGAAACAGGTCTCCAATTCAAACAGCTTCACCAACAACACATCAAAATAGGCTTGAAATTAGAAGATATAGGTCTCTGATTCAAAGAAACAGCCCAAGTTAAATCACACCAAATAGGTTTTAAATCAGAAAAAATAGGCCTCTACAAATGCAGCCTGCTACACAGTGAAACATCAAACAAATGAGCCACTTATAGCCACCAAAACAGTTTTCAAAATTCCAACAGTCCCAAAACAATACCCTGCTAGCCTCTTAGAAGTAGTAAGAACGAAAAGAAATAACCTTCTACCAAGTAAAATCCACAAGAAACAATGTAAAAACATCAAGAAGCTACTGTACTGTAACAAATCTGATCCTTTCCCTTCTAGTTCCTTGAGGAACTTGGGAGGGAACTAATAGCCCCCTTACCAGTGCTATTCAACAAATCGTTGGAGAGAGGGGAGGTTCTGGAGGACTGGAAGAGGGCAACAATAGTGCCACTCCACAAGAGCAGAAGCAAACAAAAGCCAGGAAACTACCATCCAGTAAGTCTAACTTCAGTGGTGGGAAAACTGATGGAGTCCCTACTAAAGAAAAGAATCATTGCTTTTCTGGAGGAAAGTAGTTAGCTTGACTAAAAGCAACATGGTTTGACAGCAGAAAGGTCCTGCCAGACAAACCTGTTAGATTTCTTTGACTGGGTCACCAGAACTGTAGATCAGGGTGGAGCAGTGGATGTGGTTTACGTTGACATCAGTAAGGTGTTTGACACGATTCTTCACAGAAGACTAGTCAATAAACTGGAAAACATAAGAGTCAGGCTTAAGGTAACAGACTGGGTCAGAAACTGGTTAAATGGAAGAACACAGAGGGCATTAATAAATGGCACTCTGTCAGAGATGGATAGGGTAACTAGTGGGGTTCTGCAGGTCTCAGTTCTGGGGCCAGTCCTCTTCAACATATTCATTAGTGACACTGCTGACGGACTGAAGGGAAAGGTGTGCCTGTCTGCTGATGACAACAAAATCAGCAACAGGGTTGAGACACCAGAGGGGCAACAAAGCATGGAATCTGATCTCCAAAAGCTGGAGGAATGGTCAAGAATCTGGCAGCTGAGATTTGATGCCAAAAAATGTAAACTCATGCACCTGGGAAAATGTAACTCAGGGAAACTGTACTCGATGGGAGGGGAGCAATTAGTGGATACAAGGCTAGAGCGATACCTTGATCATATCAGACAAACTCAAGGTCAGCAAAGAATACAAGAAGGCAGCACTAAAAGCTAGTGGCATCCTGAGATGCATGAAGTGATTTTGCCTCTGTATCGATCCCTGGTAAGACCCCACCTGGATTACCACATCTAGTTTTGGAGGCCACATCTCAGGAGGGACATAAATAGGCTGGAGACGGTGCAAAGAAGAGCAACAAAGATATTGCAGGGCTTGCACCAGAAACCATACGAAGTCAGACTCAGTGAACTCAATCTGTACCCCCTAGAGAAGTGCAGGAATCGGGGGGGCATAATAAAGACATTTAAATACCTTAAAGGCAACGACAAGGTACAGGTGCAGAACCTCTTTCAGGTAAAAGACTATAGAAGGACAAGAGGGCATGATCCTTGCCTCGAGGGAGGTAGGTTCAGGAGTGATATGAGGAAATTCTTCTTCACTGAGCATGTTGTTAATTCATGGAATAGCCTGCTGGAGGGGGAGGTGTGGGTGAAGACAGTGGGAGAATTCAAGAAGACATGAGACAGACATTGTGAAATACTCAAGCAGGCAGCTAATTGGGGGTTAGGAAAACAAGGGCAGACTTGATGGATCATAAGGTCCCCATCTGCCAACAACTTCTATGTTTCTATGTTCCAGTATGATAATCAGTTTTTTTTTTAGCAAACAGATTTACTAAAAAATGTGACTACCTGTTTTACTCAACTGGAGGCTCATCACAATGATTGTCTGCCTGTCCCAGCTCAGTGACCACACTGCCACAAGCCACCTTGTGCTCGTCTGTGAAATAATTCAGAAGAGAGATAAAACAAAGTTCCCTTACAGCTGTGCTTCAAGACTGTTCAGTTGCTGATTTAATGCTGCTGCCTGGAGAACTACATAAAAAAACATCATTAAGGACTTTAAGAAGTATTGTATGGAAGCACTACACCCCAGCCAACAAGGTATTGTTTAGATTAAAAAAGTGTAAAATGAGGGTAGGTGTTCTTCCAAACTAAAACAAGCTGCCTCTCTTGATTACACTCTACTGATTGTATTTTGAGCTGACAGGAGAATGCTATATTATGAAAGGCCCCCCCCCCAAGTGTAGTGATTTCAGTTAGTGGAAGGATCATGGTGTGACTCCGAAATTGTGCTTTGGAAGGAGTCTGAAGTCCCCTTTTTTCTCCCAAGTGATAGAAAGATGTCTGCAGGACTCCGCCCCTGTAGCCATAAAAAGGAGACACCTGCTCTTTTTTCCTGTCAGAACCATCTCTTTGGAATTGCCAGAATATCTACAGTTTGGTGACCTGATTATTTACTTCCCCAAAAGGTGTCTGTTAGTATCTCTAAACCATATACTTCCAAGTGCACTGTGGGCTCTCAGGCCAACCAATTTTGGTGGGTGTGATTCTCATATGAATAAAATAGTTGTAGTGTCAATGCCCCCATCAATGCTGCTTGAAAGCCTTCAGTTCATTCAACTCAATTCAGATTGCTTACTTGATTTTCAGTTCATAATTTTAAAAGGACACTGTCAGCTGTTTGGGGACTCTTCAACATTTTAATGCAGATGGTTCCTAATCTAACCTTTATTTCACATGAAGCCATGTGTGTCCCCTGATTGTCATAACATGACTATTTCTTATTATATTAATCAGGGGACTGACATGCTTCAAGTAACCAAAGGTTACAGTAGGCATCATCTGCATTACAATGCTGAATAGTGCCAAATGTCTGACAGTGTCCTTTTACATTTAAAGGGGCTGTTGGTTTCATCATTCAGTGGAATCAAGATCAGCCTGACCACTAATGCAAGGTGACGTTCCTGTCAGTCAGGAATCTACACTTTAAATTTTAACATGCCAATATGATTTGAGGATCCAATGCTTTCTCTCTTTCTTGTGTGAAAACCACAATCTAGCGTCATCTTTTAATGGGAGGGCTTTAAGCCCAAGGTTCAATGGGCAGAGCAACAACGTCACTCCCCCATTGAGCATAAATACTTCACTTATACTCGGCACCCCCAGGATTCATTTTCGTTGCAGCTGGAGGCTCTGTCAGCTGTTCCTCTTCTGCCTTGCTTCATTTGTTCCCTGCCTTGGCCGCTCTGTTGTCTGCCATGCTGCATCTGTATTTTCCTCATTTCTCCTTCATGCTGCCATGAGCTCCTTCCTTGCTTCCCTTATTGCCCTACTCCTGGCATTGGTTTCCTCGCCTCCCTCATTTTCTCCCCCTTTTCTTTCTCCTGCTCGTTTCCTCTCTGCCACATGCCCTCCGCCCACATTGTTGTTTCCTCTTGTTTGAGCATTGCTTTTCTTTGTCCCACCTCCCGCTCTGCTTGCCTTCCCCAAATGTCGTTCTGTTCCACTGGCTACTTGTGGTGAGTTTCTCCCCACTTTCTGCTCCCTGTGCCCCCGAAAGCATCTCTTGCTGTGGCGCAGCACCAACTCATCTCTCCCTTCTGACTTGCTCCTCTGCTGGCTCTTCTCCATGACTGTGGATCACTCTGGCTACTCGCCCGTCATTTCATCCTATCTGTAGCCTTGCCTGATTATACAAGGAAATCTAGCAATGGTTCTATTGTGCTTGCTAACTGGCTGAACATGGTAGTTAAATGCTCCACCTGCTGTCACATATTCTACCTTGGTGCAGATCTACTTCTCCTGCTGAGCTGAAGGATGCTATGTGCTTTCTGTGGCACCATATGGGTTCATGGACTGGCTCCATGCAGGCCTCGAACCACGTCTTCAGCTTCCTCCTACTTGTCCTCTCTTTTGTTGTGAGTACACCCCCAATTTTTCTATTTTTTTTTTTTTTTACAATTATCATTATGTTCCTGCTTTGCTCTAGTGGGTGCTATCATGCCCTTCTTTTTCCCCATGTTACACATTGATCAATTTCTAATCCTTCCTTACTGTGCAGCACGGTACTAATCTGTCCTGGTTGTTTATCATGTAGTTTTAATTGTAGTGGATTATGTGCAGATTCTGACCTCCCTATACTCTTCAGGCTAGATATATTAACTTAGCTGCTTGAAAACTGGCCTATACTATATCAATTGTCTTGGATCCCCTAGGTTCCTGATTAGTCTGATTGCCACTGAAACCCCCTGGTAGGTGTTCATTTAGTACAATATATATATATATATATATATATATATGTTTTAATCTCTCTGCTTACATTGGAACCGCTTTTACCTTCTGGAATCACTTTTCTGGTCGAGGGAACATATGTCTTTGGCCATTCTGGGATTTGATTCCAAAAGACATGAATGTATCATTTATTTAATCTATAATTTGGGGCCATCCTCATATAATTTGCAGTACCTCCCTTGTCTCCATCAAATGCTGTCCCTCTGGCGGTGGAATTTGCCATCCTGGTCTTTGCAGGACACTCTGGAACACAGTCTACCAGGCATAATGTCTCCTGGAGGCTTGTTATGTCACTTGCTTTTGTAACCCCCATGCAAATGGGGGTTCTGGATATGCCTGGTGCTCGGGTTAGTTACCAGCCTAAAGCCATTTAATTGGGTAGCTAGTGAGCGCTTTAAATAGCCTCCGTGAGCTGTCTCTTTAAGGGCTGCTTGTTGCAGCCGTAGGTAACTAAGATGGAGGGGGACTGTGGTTGTATGCCCGAGTCCCGCCCGGGACATTGAAAGAATGATTCCCTTCTGCCATCGCTAGTGGTGCAGAGGGAGTTCTCTTGGGGGATGCGATTGTATATGAAAATGATGTAAAATAATAATGATAATGTGGTTGCTCTAACCTGTCTTCCTTTGCAGTAAGGACTGTTTGATTGCCTCCTCCACTTTGCTCCAGAACTGCTGAATTGGGCCAATCAGTACCTCGGGAACCTACAGAGTCAGCTGACCAATAGAGGGACTGCTTGTAATTTGGGAAAGGCATTATGGGCTATGGCACTTTTTGCACCACTGAAGGCTAAAGGAAATGACTGGCATGTTCAGCCAGCCAATGGCAATGAGTAGTGCCCGATCTGGAAGGAGTGCTTGGTGCTGCCAGCTTCAGATGCGTTGTGGTTAGTGAGGAGTGAGGAGCTGTGTGCTTCTGCACTACAGAGTGTTCGCACGGGAAGCACGTGAAGGCCTGAAGTGGCCATTTTGTGTTGTCAGCTCCAGCGGACGAAACCTGTCGGCGGGCGGTCAGAGGAGGCTGTGCTTTGTACAGCTACCCACCAGGCTCGACCTGAAGGAGGACTGGAGAAAATTGCTGAATCGAGCTCGGTCCGAAGACAAGTGGAAGCTGCCGTTGCAGTATTTCAGGGACGGTGAGTCTGTGGGAGCACTGGAAGCAGTTGCCTGGTGTGGTACCCCTCTGTTGCGGTTTACCATATAAATGTGTGGAGGCTTGTGTAGCTCAAGTAATCCTGCTGCAATTAAAGGACTTTTGCCTGTTGCGGTTTACCATATAAATGTGTGGAGGCTTGTGTAGCTCAAGTAAATCCTGCTGCAATTAAAGGGCTTTTGCCTATTGTGGTTTACCATATAAATGTGTGGAGGCTTGTGTAGCTCAAGTAAATCCTGCTGCAATTAAAGGACTTTTGCCTGTTGCTGTTTACCATATAAATGTGTGGAGGCTTGTGTAGCTCAAGTAAATCCTGCTGCAATTAAAGGACTTTTGCCTGTTGCTGTTTACCATATAAATGTGTGGAGGCCTGTGTAGCTCAAGTAAATCCGGCTGCCATTAAAGGACTTTGCCTGGTGCAGTTTGCCATATAAATGTGTGAGGAGTCTCGTGGAGCTCAAGAGTAGCCCTGTCAACGTTTAAGGACCCTATTTTGTCTGGAGGTCATGAGTACTAATTCAGGGTAGTTCCCTGTTGATTTGCCACCTTGGAACCAAATGGGATTACTGTACTGCTGACTGTTTAACTAACTTTTTCTTTCCTCTGTGTGAAAGGGCCCCTACCAGCTGCCACGGTTTGGACTAGCCACTAGGGCTTGGGTACCCAGGGACAGTAATTGATAGGGATAGGCCTGTGCACAGAGCCCTAGGTAGATAAATTTAGTGATAAGCTAATCAACTTGATCCCCCTGTCCTTGTTGTTTTCCCCTTGAATAAATCAGATTGTTTTTGTACAGCTACATCCTGGCTATTGTGTACGTTAATGGTGAACTGCTGTTTGGTGATTGCAACATAACTGTGCCTTACTTTACAGGGGGTCCCCAAAGGGAGCTGGATTATATTTTCCTTGGGGTAAGTGTACTGGTGAACAGAATTGCTGCTACCCAGTGTGAGTCACTAGTGGGATGAAGGGGTGGTTGCAGTAGCTCAGAGGGCTGTAACCATGGTAGTCTTAACTGTGCTAACCTCGACCTCTGGGTGGAGGCACCCATCAACGGATCTGGGCCCCTCAACCTGCCTCTGTGGGGGCAGACAGGGGTAGTAGTCCTAAGGGTAGTGCCCCCTGGGGGTTACAAATTGGAGGCACCGCTGGGATTAGTGTCCCCTAGTGGCTCAGTGAGGAGATACCCCAAAGATGGAAAAAATGGAAGGGGATATGTTGGAAAAAATTAAGCTGGGACCCATCAAAACCATGGTACATAAACCGATGGGTTGGGGTGAAGCAGAAGAGCTAGATTTCCAGAAGATTGTATTATTGTTAGATGTGCCTTGGGTACCTCGGCCTGATATTGTCTCTGTTGCAGAGCAGTAAAGTGTTTCAGTAAGGTTGAAGTGAAAGGCGTATGGCTGATTTGCTTGACCAGACATTGCAGGTGCTACTCCTATGCAGTGTGGTCATCGACCTGAGAAGGTACCTCCTGTACTTTACCCGGAGGGTACGTCCCAGGGGTGGAGGCTAATCCATATCAGAAGTGGGTCAGTCACTCCTGGGGGGTCTCCTCAAATGAACAGTTTTAAAGATAAGCTGCTTAAATTGTTAGCTGTGGAAGGGAGGACTACCCAGGAGTTGCTACAAGCCTTAGATCTGTCCAGTGATACTACCCCTCGGAGTTCTCTGGGCGTCTCCCCTGGCCCACCCAAAAGCTCCGTGCTGGCTTCTTTGCCCTTGGCAGTCCCATCCATACAGCTTGATTCCTACCGTAAGTTAAAGCTTTTCTCTGACATGGTACCAGTGCCTTCCAGGGAGGATGACCTGGAGGCATGGATGGACTACGCCACCCCTCTAGTCCAGGAGTGGCAATGCTCCGAGGGGGAGAAAAGGAAGAGGCTGATGGAGAGTTTGCGGGGTCCTGCCTTGGAAGCCATTAGATTCTTCCGGGCCACTCATCCAGAAGCCACTGCTGCAGAGTATCTCTCTGCTTTAGAAGGGGTTTTTGGGAGTACAGAGACTGGTGAAGATTTATTATGGAAATTCAGGTCTGCTAAGCAGTGGAGAAATGAAAAACTGTCCGCTTTTGTTACTAGAGTGGAGCGGGCATTGCAGAAGGCTTGTAGAAAAGGGGGAATCACTGCTGCAGCTCTGAATCAGGTTCGGCTTGAACATATTTTAAAGTCTGCCCGATTCTCTAGCGTAACTCTATTGAAACTTAAGTTGCATGATCGGTGGGCCACCCCGACTGAATATTGTCAATTGATGAGGGAAATTCGAGAAGTGGAGACTGATGAAGAGGGGTGAGAACCCTGTGTGGGGGCAGTGAACCCTAGTGGGACCCCTGAGTCTAATACCCCTGAGGAGACTGGCTCGCCTGGAGGGTCCGAGGGGCCCCCAGATTGCCCAGGTACTGTGGGGATGCGGGTTTTTTACTCTGACCCCTACGTGGAGGGTGAGTTGAGGGCTGAGATTAGGAATTTACGGGAATTGGTGAGGGACTTAAAGCAGTCTACTATGTACCCTACTCGGCCCGGGGCCCCTGAGTCATGTAGAGCCCCGAACCCTAGCCCTAGAGCGGTTTCTCCCTCCCCTCAGGGCCCCCCTCAGAGTAGTGATCCCGGGACCCTAAGTTTTGTTATCACTGTGGGGAAGATGGGCATTTCCAGCCTGACTGCCAGATGCCGGAGAATTTAAGGAAAGTTAATAGCAGACTGATCACTCGATACCGTCAGACCCAGTCTCGGGGCCCCAGGAAAAGTTGTGTGACTCAGGCCCATGCTCACTGGACTAATAATGTTGCTACCCCCAACTGGTCTGATGTGGTCGGGCTGTCTATGGAGACCCAGGTGCAGGTGAATGGAATTCCCACTAGAGCTGTATTGGACAGTGGCTCCCAGGTGACCATCATGTTTCAGGACTGGTACCAAGAACACTTATCTGAAGTGCCTCTGTAGCCTCTAACTGCTCTACATGTATGGGGGTTGAGCGACAAGGCTTATCCATATTTGGGGTACATCCGTGTATGGTTATCTTTCCCTGCAACTGTGAATGGAACAGATGAGCAAGTGGAAACCTTAGTCTTGGTCTGCCCACCCACTGGACTGTATGATGGGGTGCCCCTGTTGATTGGAACAAATGCGTACATGTTTGGACGATTGGCCCAGTTGTGTTCAGAGAAGCGAGCATTTCAGACTGGGCGAGTTTTGGGTGTACCTGCTGTAATTCAAATGGTCAGGGCCACTCAGAAGAAGGGTAGGCTGGAGGAACCTGAAGGCCCTGTGGGAGTGGTGTGGAAGAAGGATCCGGCCCCTGTAGTGCTTGCCCCAAATGCACAGTGTGTTCTGCATGGAGAGGTACTATTAAAGACAGATGTCAAGAATAAGTTGTTGATGTTGGATGCGCCTATGGAGGGAGAACTACCTGAGGGGTTGTTGCTCAAACCCAGCATTCTGCCAGCCAGGGCCCATGCCTATGTTAAAAGGGTGATTGTTCAAGTGCACAATGTGTCTGATAAAGAGATTCAAATAAAAAGAGGGTGTACCCTGGCTAGCGTCCATTGTGCAGATACCGCTGTCCTACCAAATAAAAAGAGTTCCCGGACAGGTGATAGAGTTGCTCCTGATCTGTTTGACTTTGGTGACTCTCCGCTGCTGACTGAGTGGAAGCACAGGGTCAGTGAGAGGCTTGCCAAGAGGAACCAGGTTTTCTCCCTGAAAGAGTGGGATGTAGGATGTGTACAAGGGGCTGAGCATCACATTCGACTGCACGACAAAAGACCCTTCAGAGAGAGATCCCGGACGTCTGGCTCCCGCTGACATAGATGATGTACGGTGGCATTTGCAAGAAATGTTGGCTGCTGGTGTAATTCAAGAGTCTAGAAGCCCCTATGCCTCCCCCATTGTAGTAGTAAGGAAAAAGAATGGGGCAGTTCGGATGTGTGTAGACTATTGTACTTTGAATAGGCAGACCATTCCGGATCAATATACCATGCCACGCATACAAGACACCTTGGATTGTCTGAATGGTAGTAAGTGGTTCTCTGTATTGGATCTTCGGAGAGGATACTACCAGATCCCGATGGCCCCAGATGATCGGGAGAAGACTGCTTTCATTTGCCCGTTAGGCTTCTATGAATTTATTCGGATGCCTCAAGTAATTTCGGGTGCCCCAGCCACTTTTCAGCGCTTGATGGAACGAGCTGTGGGGGACATGAACCTACTGGAGTGTTTGGTCTATCTAGATGACGTCATAGTGTTTGGCCGATCCTTTGGAAGAACATGAGCAATGATTATTCAAAGTCCTGGATCGATTGGAGGATTTCGGCCTCAAGTTGTCTATCGACAAGTGTCAATTCTTCCAGACTTCTGTGAAATATGTGGGCCATATAGTGTCCACTGAAGGCATAGAGACTGATCCTAGCAAGGTGGAGGCGTTGACCACTTGGCCTCAACCTAGAAATTTGAAAGAGCTGCAACAATTCCTGGGGTTTTGTGGCTACTATAGGCGGTTTGTCAGAGACTATTCACGAGTGATTCACCCTCTCCTTAATCTCACCCAGGGTATCCGCCTACAAAAAAAATAAGAAGGGTGTGCACACTGACTTAGAAAGAAGTATTTTCACCCAACTATGTTAGGGATCGATGGACTGCTGAGTGTGAGGAAGCTTTCCATGACATCATATATCAACTCACCCACGCACCCGTGTTGGCCTATGCTGACCCAGCCAAGCCTTACACTCTTCATACTGATGCCAGTCTGCAAGGATTGGGGGCTGTATTATATCAGGAGCACTCGAATGGGCTGAGACCTGTAGCATTTGCCAGTAGAAGTCTGATGCCATCAGAGAAGAATTACCCAGTGCACAAATTAGAGTTTTTTGGCTTTGAAGTGGGCCATTGTTGATCAGTTCCACGACTATTTGTATGGTGCCAAGATATTAGTAAAGACTGATAACAGTCCTCTGACTTATGTTCAGACCTCTGCCAAATTGGATGCTACTGGGCATAGGTGGCTCTTTGCCCTGGCCACCTACGATTATGCTGTAGAGTACCGGGCGGGCCTCAACCATATAGATGCGGATGCTCTCTCCCGGAAGCCTGCGTATCAGACTGAATGGGTCCGGTTGTCTGAACCTGATATAAGAGCCCTGTGCCAGAAATTTGATAAAGAAGAACAGGTGTCTCCTGATGCAGTGGACTGTGTGGTAGATTGTTTGGGGCCACCGGAAAACTGTATACCTGCCGCCTACTGCCATTTCTCTGCATTGGACACCAGCTCTCTGCCGCAACTCAACAATGATGATCTCCAACAGGCTCAATCCTGCAACCCTATGATAAGAACGGCCATAGAGGTTTTGCGGGCTGAAGGGATGTATCCAAACTACGTTCCACTGACTTACGGACAACCTTGTTGTACAAAGAAGGGCCCAAATTAAAGCTGATCAACCAACTACTATATAGAGAGACTGTGAGTAAGGAGGGCCGGGTGCCACGACAACAACTGGTGCTGCCCTCAGTTTTCAGAGAACTAGTTCTAAGGTCATTGCATAATCAGATGGGGCACCTGGGCATAGATCGAACACTTGATTTGGTACGGGCATGATTCTATTGGCCAAAGATGAGTGTGGACATGGAACAGTATGTCAAGACCTGTGGTCGTTGTTTGCAAAGGAAAGCGTTACCTCAGAAAGCTGCTCCCTTGGTCAACATTACTACTAGTGCTCCTATGGAACTGGTCTGTATTGATTTCCTGAGTTTAGAGCCTGATCTGAGAAGTGTTAGCAACATATTGGTGGTCACTGATCATTTTACCGGTATGCAAGGCTTTCGACCAAGGATCAGAAAGCAACTACAGTGGCTAAAGATACTTGATGAGAATTTTTTTCATCCACTATGGGGCTCCACAGCTGATTCATTCCGATCAGGAAAGGACTTTGAAAGTCGCTTGATTAAAGAGATGCTATCTTTGTGGAGAAGCGCAAATCATGAACCACCCCCTACCACCCGCAGGGAGACCCTCAGCCTGAAAGGATCAATCATACATTGCTTGACATGCTGGGCACCTTGCAATCCAAAGATAAATCGAGATGGAGCCAACAGATTAGCACTCTAGTTCATGCCTACAATTGTACAAAAAGTGATGCCACAGGGTTCTCCCCCTATCGTCTAATGTTTGGAAGAGAGGCTAGATTGCCAGTAGATGTGTGTTTTGGGGTTTCCCCTGATGGGGTGCAAGCAGAGAACCATCTACAGTATGTACAGAAATTAAAGGCCCAATTAAATCATGCCTACCAACTGGCCCAGACCATGGCTGCTAAACAAAATTTGGCTAACAAGGAGAGATATGACAAAAAAGTGAAAACAGTAGAGTTGAGAAAAGGGGATAGAGTGTTGTTGAGAAATCTGGGATTGCATGGCAAACATAAAATTGCCGACCGATGGCATCACCTCCCTCATGTTGTTGTGGGATAGCTGGCAGACCTACCTGTGTATAAAGTGCGGCCTAAAAACAATCGAAAGATGTGAAAACCATACACAGAAATCATCTGCTGCCAATTGGGCAGATCTTGATTGAAGTTGAACCTTCCTCTACCCCTCCTTCCAGGCCTGCGACTAGATCTGTTGCTAAGAAAGGAATCAAGCCCATGGAGTCTTCAACAAGTCCACCAAGAGAGCCTTGTCCAACCCCTCCTGCAGAAGGAGATGGTCAACACTCAGTGTCAGAAGACAGCGAAGATGATATAGAATACGATCCCTCTTATGGACTAAGTCAATTGTTTCGGGGCAATCCCCTTGTTAACTCAGGAACTGAAGCCAGCCCATCTGTGTGATTGAGCCCTCTACTTTGTCCGGAAATGCCTCCAGAAGATGAATGGGTGTAGCAGACGAACTCAAGGGGCTGAGTCCTTAGGCTTGGCTGAACTGTCTGGCCTGGCTGAATTATCTGACTTTTCAGAAGAAGAGAGTGAGATGGGGGAACAAGCCAGTGATATGCCTGAATCGGAAGACTATTTTGAATGCCCTGATGGTTCCCCTCTAGTACCTACACCGCCCCCAGATGAGCCCAGTGGGGTGGGTTCAGGGATAGAAGATCAAGCCCCTGATAGTATTATGAGTATCGAGCCTGATCCTCTTGAAGGGATCCCTGTTGCTAATGTCTCTGACATGGGAGTGGAGTCAGGGCCTGGTTCAGAATCCCCTGAGACCCCTAGATGATCCGGCCGACAAATTAGGCCAGTAATAAAGTTAAGCTATGAATCTTTGGGTCAACCAGTGGATCTGCCTTTAAATGTGGTTCACAAAGGGGTATATGTGTCCCCAAGTTCTTTGCCTAAGTTAGCCTTGACAGATAACTCCAGACTGTTAGTGGTGCCCTTCAAGAGTGACACCCCTGCTTCAGGGGACCCGGTGGTACCTAAGAGAAGACAGATTCCCTCAGTCTGGGTGTCATGGGTAGGAACTACTGATCTGTGTTAAAACCAAAGTAACAGTTTATGTGTAGGACATGTAAAGGTTATGATATTTTGTAAATCCAATGTTTAAATGTGTAAAAATAAAATGTGATATGCTACTCATTGGGTGTTTACCTAAAGCACCTTAAGGTCATATGCTTGACGTGGACGCCAAGTTTTTCCAGGCCAGGAAGGGTGTAACCCCCTTGCAAATGGGGGTTCCGGATATGCCTGGTGCTCGGGTTAGTTACCAGCCTAAAGCCATTTAATTGGGTAGCCAGTGAGCGCTTTAAATAGCCTCCGTGAGCTGTCTCTTTAAGGGCTGCTTCTTGCAGCCATAGGTAACTAAGATGGAGGAGGACTGTGGTTGTATGCCCGAGTCCCGCCCGGGACATTGAAAGAATGACTCCCTTCTGCCATCGCTAGTGGTGCAGAGGGAGTTCTCTTGGGGATGCGATTGTATATGGAGATGATGTAAAATAATAATGATAATGTGGTTGCTCTAACCTGTCTTCCTTTGCAGTAAGGACTGTTTGATTGCCTCCTCCATTTTGCTCCAGAACTACTGAATTGGGCCAATCAGTACCTCGGGACCCTACAGAGTCGGCTGACCAATAGAAGGACTGCTTGTAATTTGGGAAAGGCATTATGGGCTATGGCGCTTTTTCGCACCACTGAAGGCTAGAGAAATGACTGGCATGTTCAGCCAGCCAATGTGGTAGCACCGATCTGGAAGGAGTGCTTGGTGCTGCCAGCTTCAGATGCATTGTGGTTAGTGAGGAGTGAGGAGCTGTGTGCTTCTGCGCTGCAGAGTGTTCAGCGGGGAAGCGCGTGAAGGCCTGAAGCGGCCATTTTGTGTTGTCGGCTCCAGCGGACGAAACCCGTCGGCGGGCGGTCAGAGGAGGCTGTGCTTTGTGCAGCTACCCACCAGGCTCGACCTGAAGGAGGACTGGAGAAAATTGCTGAATCGCGCTCGGTCGGAAGACAAGTGGAAGCTGCCGTTGCAGTATTTCAGGGACGGTGAGTCTGTGGGAGCATTGGAAGCAGTTGCCTGGTGTGGTACCCCTCTGTTGCGGTTTACCATATAAATGTGTGGAGGCTTGTGTAGCTCAAGTACATCATGCTGCAATTAAAGGACTTTTGCCTGTTGTGGTTTACCATATAAATGTGTGGAGGCTTGTGTAGCTCCATTAAATCCTGCTACAATTAAAGGACTTTTGCCTGTTGCTGTTTACCATATAAATGTGTGGAGGCTTGTGTAGCTCAAGTAAATTCTGCTGCAATTAAAGGACTTTTGCCTGTTGCTGTTTACCATATAAATGTGCGGAGGCCTGTGTAGCTCAAGTAAATCCGCTGCCATTAAAGGACTTTGCCTGGTGCAGTTTGCCATATAAATGTGTGAGGAGTCCGTGGAGCTCAAGAGTAGCCCTGTCAACGCTTAGGACCCTATTTTGTCTGGAGGTCGTAGTACTAATTCAGGGTAGTTCTCGTTGATTTACCACCTTGGAACCAAATGGGATTACTGTACTGCTGACTGTTTAACTAACTTTTTATTTCCTCTGTGTGAAAGGGCCCCTACCAGCTGCCACGGTTTGGACTAGCCACTAGGGCTTGGGTACCCAGGGACAGTAATTGATAGGGATAGGCCTATGCACAGAGCCCTAGGTAGATAAATTTAGTGATAAGCTAATCAACTTGATCCCCGTCCTTGTTGTTTTCCCCTTGAATAAATCAGATTGTTTTTGTACAGCTACATCTTGGCTATTGTGTACGTTAATGGTGAACTGCTGTTTGGTGATTGCAACATAACTGTGCCTTACTTTACAGGGGGTCCCCAAAGGGAGCTGGATTATATTTTCCGTGGGGTAAGTGTACTGGTGAACAGAATTGCTGCTACCCAGTGTGAGTCACTAGTGAGACGAAGGGGGGGTTGCAGTAGCTCAGAGGGCTGTAACCGTGGTAGTCTTAACTGTGCTAACCCCGACCTCTGGGTGAAGGCACCCGTCAATGGATCTGGGTCCCTCAACCTGCCTCTGTGGGGGCAGACAGGGGTAGTAGCCCTAAGGGTAGCGCCCCCTGGGGGTTACACTTTCAAATAAAAAAAAAGTACAAATTCCATTCCTCGTGGCGTTTTGCCTCCCCTAATCAAAAAAAAAGGCTGTTCAGTATTCTCTCCTTTATGCCATACATGCTTAGCCCTCTGGATTCATTCTGCTCATGGCATCCCACCTCATTGTCCTTCATTCGTTTGCTCCATAATCCAGCTGCCCTCCCGCCGCATGTCCCAGGTTCCTGACTCCCATCCTCATTATACCTTTTCTTGTCTCTTCGAGCCTCCCTTCCTAGCTACATTCCATCATCAGCCATTCGGGATTTCCTCCAGTCCTGATTTCCTCTCCTTCTCATCTACTTTCCTCGTATTCCACTATACATTGCCTTGACATGCTCATATCTTTCCATGGAGTCCTCGCTATGTATTAGCTGCCTCCCTCTGGCCTGCCATGTTTGTCACATTGTTTCCACTGTGAACTGGTATTTATTTGCGTGTGCTTCTCCTGGCACTCTTCAAACTTTGTGGCTGTTGGGGGGAGCTGTCTCTCGGCCCTCCTGGAGTACTGGTTCCTTCCCGATTTTGTTTCATGGTCTGTCTCTTTGCCCTCCTGCCATCTTCGTCCAGTTCATGATTTTGGTCATCATTTTGTATCCTGGCCCTCACAGATTCAATCACTTTATGGCCCGCATTCGATAATTCTTTTAGGCATGCCTCTCATGACTACTATGCTGCCTCATTGACCTGCGGCCCTCTCGCTGTGCCAGCCTCCAGGGTGTCTCTCTTTCATCATACCTAGCACTCTCTGTTCCACTCTACCTCACGTTGACCTGCCACCTAATTCAATCCCTGCCATCCTACATTCTTCTGCCTTCTTGGCCTTGGAGCCTTCTGTTCTCTCCCTCCTCTGTCCTTTGTCCAATCATACCTCACTTTCCTGTACCAGCCTCCATGGCTTCAATCCATCATTGTACCTCATCAGTTTCCTAATTTTGCCTTCCTTGTCCTAGAGCCTTTTCTAGTACCAGCTATCATGGCTTCCCTCCACTCTTAGCTTTACTCCATCATATATCATCCATTTTTGCTCACTCTTCATCATACCTTGGCCAGTTTTGTTCCTTGATCGCTCAACCTGAGTCGCAATGAATGCTACTCCTACATCAGTGCACCCTCGTTCTACTCCCTCTCCTCAGCTCTCCTGACTAATTCCTGTGCTACCTTGTCACCCTCAGTATCAGGTTCTAATTCTCTTCGTGATCTGCATTCAATCTTTCTTTTGGCATACCTATCATGGATCATATACCACCCACTCAGACTCGCCTCATGCAGTTCTCATCTTGTGCCAGCTGGGCCCTGTGCAACCCTAAATGATCACCGTTCTGCACTTGCCTTCTGGTTCTCTGACCCTTTAGTTCACGGTGCGCTTTCTTGGCCTATGTGTCTTTCTCCTTTCAAGGATCGTCACAGTGAGTATCGCTTCATTAAGCCTGCTACCTTCATTCAAGTTTATTTCTTGTTCATTCCTGTCTCCTCTTCTTTTCTGGTTCTGTACCATCTCATCAGGATTCCGCCATCGTAGATTCTGTCATGCTTAGTTTCCCTTGTATTCAGATTTTGTCAGATTTTGCTCCTTCCTCCTTGAGCCTCGTCCAATTTTCCTCCTAGTTCACTTCTCATGAGTTACCTCTGGTTTAGGCTCCCCCTTTTTTGGCCTCAGTATCTGCCTCATTTCAAGGTGCATTATCTTTTCCTTCCTTCGTGCTAGTTCCTTCTGTCTCTCCTGTCTCTTCCTCTTCCCGTTCCGTTCTAGCTATCCCAGATTCCATCCACTCAGCCTGCTCGATATTCTTTGTGGCATACCTACTATACTGTAATTTACATGCCGCCTATCAATCGAGAACATCCTGTATCAAGTATCGAGTTCATAACACTATTCATCTCAAGTTCACAAATCATGTTATCTACTTAGCATCACTTCAAGATTTATATCTTTACATCTTTATCCGAATATTCCTATCATCAAATTCAATACTACCTCATCGACTTCAACCTCAGGATCTAATCGTTCAGAGTCTAATCACTTATATCACATATTCAGTCATGCTCTTCACTCTCAGTATATGCCCACTTCCATCATTCTATCAAGTAGTCTGCATCATCACTCTTCTCCTCATGAGTACATCTGGAATCTCCTTGCGAGCACATCTTGTCACTCTTGCTCCCTTATCTCATACATGGAATTAGTTCCTTCCAGCCATATTCCTCCAATCTATCTCCTATCGACCACTAGAGCATACCCTCATTAAGTCCAGCAACGCTTTTCTAGTTTCATCATTAACCTCAAGCATTCCATCATCTGACTCCGATGCTACGCCTTGACTACAAAAGGATCTAATTATTCACATGACATAATCATAACTATCAACTTCAGTGTTTACTTCTTGCCTCTATCAATCATTCCCATTGTCAGATATCATGCTACGTTATTCACCTGCTGATCTCCTACAATGATTATCACCATCAGTATTCAATGTCACCTCAAGTTAGTATTTATTCCTTATGCAGCCTCACGATCCATCTTATATCTACTTTGTTTAGAGATCTTCATCATTCCATCATCATCATCATTATCCCTACTCGCATCCCTCTATTCACCAAACCTTTTCTTTTAAAGACACATATCATCAAATCAAACATTGTCTGCCTGGAGGGAAGGTGACCTAGGCCTTGGATCCCAGAGGTTTCCTCCTCAAAGGGGGTTTTCCTTTCCTTCATGCCAACGGTCATAATATTAGTTAGAATTAATGATTTTCTTCTTAGCTAGTTAGGTTCCACTGTTGGAGGAGGCAGATGGTGGCCCGGCTTTCCCCTCTTTCCTCAGTAAGTTAGCCCTTCTCACAGAATTTATTAATCACTTCTCTCTTCAACGCTTGACAATTTAGGTATTCTTTTTGGGCTTCTTCCTAACCTACCTTTAGCTGACTCATTCATTTCTGGCACCTGTGGAGGGAACCCTCCCTAGGGTTCCTTGTATCGTACCCCTACAGGAGGTATATCCCATGGATAGAGAGGTAGAAAGCCACATAAAATTCAAGTTACGCAAGTTACACAAGCATTATCATATCATATCCAGTTGCATAAGCACACTGAATGGGAGTGCTTTAAGCATGAGGATCAATGGGTGGAGCAATAACGTCACTCCCCCATTGAGCATAAATACATCACTTATATTCGACATCCCCAGGATTCGTTTTCATTGCCCACCATCCACCCCTCCTCCTCCAGCGGCTAGTCTCTCTTACCCATGGGCTTCTTCCTAACCTACCTTTAGCTGACTCATTCATTTCTGGCACCCGTAGGAGGGGAACCCTCCCTAGGGTTCCTTATGTAGTACCCCTATAAGAGGTATATCCCACGGATAGAAAGGCGGAAAGCCACATAAAATTCAAGTTACACAAGCATTATCATATCATAGCCAGTGGCATAAGCACATTGAACATTACATTTTAACATGCCAACATGATATGAGGTCCCACTGCTTTCTCTCTTTCTTGTGTGTAAACCACTCTCTGGCATCATCTTTTATATTATGTGGGCCCATGAGGCATACAGGTGACCACTGCGGAGCTTGCCAATTAAGAGAAGACCACATCTCTCCTGTTTGCAATGCAATGTTAAAGGTTTAACATGCTCAACCAAGGCTAATACACAGCAATTTTATCACATTTCTTATTTATTTTTCTTTATTTTTTAAATTTTTACAGAGGTGCACTTTGTGTGGGGCCAAAATCAAAATCAAATAGTTATCATACCATTGCCCCCCCAAGCTGCTTCAAAGCCTGCAATTCATACAAGTCAATTCAGTTTTCTTATTTGGTTTTCATTACACCATTTTAACATTTAAAGGGGTTCATGATCTCATCATTTGACTGAATCACAATCAGCTTGGCCAGCGATGGCAGTCTGTCATGAATCTACACTTTAAATTTTAACATGCCAGTATAAGCTGAGGTCTCACTGCTTTCTTTTTTGTATAGAAACCACTTTCTGGCATCATCTTCATATAGTGTGCTCTAGCTCATAAGAGGATCACTGGCAGGGATGTTGGGAAGTTTTAATTCAACTGCAAAGTTAAAGAGGAGCCTTTTGCAGAAGTTTTTTGTGAATTATAGTCCCTAGGTTAAAAATTCTTTTGTTGCAACTTTGCATTGCAACATCACCTTTAACTTCACTTTTGGTGTTGCCCAAGGGACATTTTTGTGAAAATGAAGCTTTTGGTAGACAACGTGGGCCCAATTTTCAAAGCATCTGGAATGACACAAGATGATTGCATCAAAGAGAAATGACACAAGGGGCTCGCTGTGCCACACCTTGCATTATTTTCCAATTTTCCATCAAAGCCTGCCCCAGTCAGGGGCTGCCTGCCCCAGCCGGGCTTGTGCCATACTTGTGGCTTGCACACATCTGCACCATGGCAGATGGGGAGTTATGCTAGGCCGCAGCTGCAGCATCCCTGACAATGGAATTTTCAGTGCCCTTGAATACCACAGAACATGCTGGTGCTTAGACCAGTCAGAGCTGGTATAAGGGACACTAGGGACAGCACAAATCCCCACAACAGATGGTTTACATGCACACAACAATATCTTGGTAGCATATGCACACATAATGTTGGACAGTACAGGGTGGATGACATTAACAGCACTTAAGTACATTGTGATATTCTGCCCCTCAAAGCACAAATTCACATTTAAGGGGAATCAAATACCACATGCCTTGTAGCTTTTCATTCTGCAGACCAGTTTTACATACATATCATGCTAGACTGGTCAGGGGTATGAATTAATGCCCAAGCCTTGTTTTGCCTATGTTCAGTCATCTTTGTGCTTGCCAACTTTCTGCTGAACATGCTCACTATCTGTATGTGACATGTCTCCAATGTCACCGGCAAGTGTGTGGAAATCATAACCAATACCCCTGTACTATTGTATCCTGGAATCAAAATTCACATTTGCTGAGTTTATACCTTGATATGTCAAGTCTGCTCTGTTATGTCATGCTGTTTCCCAACTACTGTAGATCATATATTATTGAGCAAGAGTGGGGTAGTCAGATATTTTGCATCAGGGTTCATGCTTGACTTGGCTACTGTATAATTATGGTGCCCCCTCCGACAATGGTCCGGGGCTGCCCACAGCCTCTGTCAATCCCCTCCAGTGTGCCATGTTTTTGGCACAAGGGAGCAGTTGTGGCTGCATCAGGAACTTTGGCACTGGGACCTCCACTGTATGAATATTAAGTTCAGGATCCAGGGCGCACAAGGCTTTGATGCAAGCTGTATCAAATCGTGGCTTGCATCGATCTCCTGGGTGATTTGAAAATTGAGTCCCTTGTCTCCAGGTCACATGGAAGAGTTTCTGCAGGTCCCATGGTAGATCGTTATATCCTATCTGTACCCAACTTGCTTCTTGTGTTTCATTTTATTCAAGCTGAGAGGAGAAGAATCCTGTTCTAGCAGTGAAAAAAGTGACAGCTGATAGTTTTCAAATGCAGTTTTGCAGCTATTACTTACATTTTTTTTCTTTCTTATTGTAGTACTTTAGTTAGGGAACACTGTTTTGAAACTAAATCTTTATTTTTAATCTCTTTTTATACTTTTTTTTGTGATTATGGAGAGGCATGGAGGTGTTTGCAACTGTGGCAGTGCCATATGCATTTGCCCACTGGGCTTTTTTTGGGGAGTCAGCACCACCACAGCACCACTGTACCTCCTTCCAAATGAACAGCAACAGCAGTGGCAGTGGCAGCAACATCAGCACACCTCCCAATACTCCAGTAGGGCAGCATCCAACCTGGAATCTCATCCCCTTGGCTTGAGAGAGTATACAAAGCTTCCACACCTAGTTTCCCTACGGGCAACCCCAGCCTACATTAAAGGTCACAAGACACCTTATTTCCATTTTATATCTGGCTATACAGGATACACAGGTATACTACACATACTACATTGCTGCTAGATGGAACACTGAACTGGGGCAGGAGTTAAACCTTAAAGTATGAAACAGAGGTTACATAGAGGCTGGTAGAGTCACTTCTTCCCATATTTGTAGAGGATATGGATGGAAGCTTTCAGAACCCTGATAGATACAGCAGGGTGGGACAAATGGGGTCACCAGGTCACCAAATGCGACCTGGCTAAACATTTTGGCCACCAGATGTGTGTAAAAACTTGCCATTCTGGCAAGTACTAAGCCGCATCACTGGAGCGCATGCGCAGTAGCTCAGCATCCCCTCAGCTGAGCTGCCGTCATCGCGCATGCACGGGATCATCTTTTCCAGCCAAGAGAGAGCAGGAGTGACTTGTCTGGGTGGGAGGGAGCCAGAGGAGGAGTCGGGACTCGAGTCAGGGTCCGGGGGAGACCATCAGGCTTCAGCGACTCTGCGCAGCACAGTATCATGAGGTGAGCAGTTGGGACTGTTGGGTGCTCATGTGGGTGGGGGAGTCGGGAGGAGGGGAAAGGATTCATTTGCGCCTTCGCCATTTATTTCAGGTGGTGAAACTGAGTGGGTGAGGGAGACTTGAGCTCTCTCTCAGCAGAGCATAACTGTGCTGTGAAGTTGTTCAATAGCCCTTTTAAGGGCTCTGTAAATAAAAACTACCAGACAAGTACTGTTTTTTTAGGAGGCTGTGTGTCCTCCGTTCTATTTCTGTAGTATAAAAAACAGCAGCTTACTTTTCTCAGTTTGTGGACGACGTGCTAACTGGGGTGAGGGGCCAGTGCTAGATGGTCCTGTTGTGGGAATTGGGGAAGCCCTGAATTACTTCAAAGGGGCAGACTGGGTGGGTAAATTAATATTTTCTTAATTTGCAATTGCTGCAGCTCTGTGCTGACTGCTGAGTGAGTCTGATGACTGGGGGAAGGGAGGGGAACGACAGAGACCCTGCGTTGTGGATGTGTGGTGGTACAGGGGGAGCTGTGAGCTGTAATCTGTATCTGATTTTGCTGTTCAGTCTTTTTTGGGTGGGATTGGGGCTCTTGGGCCCAAAACTGAACAAAATACAAGCTACAATAATTTAAAGTCCAGAGTCCGGACTACCACTGTTGTGTGCATATTAGTGGTTGTTTGAGTCAGGTTTTTTGGGGGGGCCAAACAAAAACAAATTAGAGCTTGCCATAATTAATGAACAGTCCATACTAGTGCTGCTGCTACCTGTGTGCATATTATTGACTGCGCCTTTTGTTGTTTGGCTATCCACCTGTCTCGTCCAGTCCTCTTGAGGTTGTGTCAGGCTTTTTTGAGGGGACCAATTTAAAAGAAAAAAAATTAGAGCTTGCCACAATTAATGAAATGCCCATACTAGTGCTACCTTTGTGCATATTATTGACTGCGTCTTTTGTTGTTTGGTTATCCACCTGTCTCGTCCAGTCCTCTTGAGTTTGTGTCAGACTTTTTTGAGGGGACTAATTTAAAAGAAAAAAATTAGAGCTTGCCACAATTAATGAACAGTCCATACTAGTGCTGCTGCTACCTGTGTGCATATTATGGACTGCATCTTTTGTTGTTTGGCTATCCACCTGTCTCACCCAGTCCTCTTGAGGTTGTGTCAGGCTTTTTTGAGGGGACCAATTTAAAAGAAAAAAAAATAAAGCTTGCCACAATTAATGAAAAAGGCATGGCTATTATAACCTGTGTGCAAGCATATTAGTGACAGCCTCTGGTTGTGTACTAGTACTACAAATATCAGTCCATCCCAGCCAAGTCCATCAGTCTCACTCTGACCACTCACAGTCACGGCTACAGCCAGTCCTCCTGGTTGTGTCAGGCTCAGGCAGGCATCCAAAACTGTCTGCTGCTGTGCTGCTGCCATTACCGGCAGCCACTTGTTGTTTTCATACTGTTTTGGGATTGGGTAATAAAAATGTCTGGAAAAAGAAACAAAACAACAACCTAATTTGTTTTCCTTTGGCTTTATTAAACCCAGTGTATGTGCTGTGGAAGAATTACGTAACAAAACCATTCAAGTCATCAGTGACACTGACAGTAACATTGTCGATGTTGCTGCTGAGGAGGAACATGTGAAATTAAATCCTCCAGTTGGTAATGCTGCTGCTGCTGTTTGTTCTTCTATTTCTGGAGGAAGGGGCAGCCAGGGTGACGGCCGCGACTCCGACCATATTGACAGACCATCAGTAATGGTTACTGATATTGTTCAGGTTCCTAGTGTTTCTGCTACTTCTAGTAGTGTTTCCATAGCAGATAGTTCATCTTCCTCAAGCTCTCTGCCCAGAAAAAATCCTACCAACAGGAAAAAAGATTCAGTGAAATGCAAATTCAGGGTTGAATGGTCACGAGAATTTGACTGGCTTCAGTATGAGAAGCAAAGCAAAGCAACACTATGAGTTGCAAGGTGTGTAGGAAGCAACCCCATCTGGCAGATCATACATCTGTGTTTTTTGTTGGTAAAAGTACTTTTAAAATGGAGTCTATAAAAATTCATGATGCAAGCAGTTCCCCATGTAAAATGCATTCTGGCTGAAAGGGCTCAAAGGGCACCTGAATCCACACCTATGGCTTTTTGTTTTCAAAAGATGAATGTTGCAATGAGAGAATCCATGCAGTGTCTTTTTAATGCTGCCTACTTTCTGGCATCAAGGGATAGGCCATTTCGGAGCCTTCTGTTTAATACCTCACTGTTACGCAAATGTAATATAAAAGTGATTGAACAATACACAAATCACAAGAGGTGCAGCGAGTTTGTGCATCATATTGCAGCAGTAATACGCAGAAATACAACTGAAGAGATAAAAAAATCTCCTGCTGTTGGACTGTTAATAGACGGAAGCACTGACAGAAGTGTGAGGGAATTTGTGAATGTGTTCATCAGTTATGTTGGTGAAGATGGTACTCCAAATACCTCCTTTATTGGTACTGAGCTACTAGGGAAAGCAGATGCCGATGGATACATTGCATTAGATTCACTCTTTAACAAACTTAACATCCCCTTGTGGAAAACTATTCCATGGATTTCTGGTATGGCGACTGATGGTGCATCAGTCATGCGAGGTCAACGTGGCGGAGTCACAGCAAAGTTACAAAACAGTGGCCTGCCTTGGTTAATTGCTACACACTGCATCGCACATCTTTTACAACTGGCCATTCTGGATGCCCAAAACATATGCCAGAGTTCATGAAAATAAAAATGGCTTTCGGGCCCTGTATTCATTTTATCATTCTTCTCACGGAAGAATGAGAGCCTTGGAGGAGGCTGCTAACACCCTTTCATTGAATTGAAAAACTGGTCAGCATTTTTCATAGTGCGCTGGGTCAGTTTGCACCACAGTGCTATGTTAGCTCTTCTCCACAACCTGACGGCAATAATTGCACACTTAGAGAATACTGCAACAGCACAGTGGGACTCCTGATGCAGACAGCTAAAGGACATTTGAACTTTGTAAAAACAAAAAAATGTGGTTCTTGGCCTTTCAACAAGATTATCTATCTATTCTTGGAAGGCATTCTCAAAATTTCAAAGAGGTCTTCTTCTTATTCAGGTACAGCCACGGGTGGAGAGCTGCATTTGAACTCATGAAGTTGAAGACCAATGTGAGCCCTGCTGGGCGCAGTTTTAGAGTATGCCAGTTCGGAGAGCAGTCTCCTTACTGGTGGTATGGATGGCAGCAGCACTCCTCAAGCTCCTCCACCAGGCAAGACTGAAATGCTAGTGAACATCATGTAGTACAGAAAATAGGAATAAAAAGGCAAAAAGAACCAGGCAGGCCACTGCTTCAGACCAAGCAGCCAAGGAGATTGTTTCCAGTGAAAATGCCCGCACACTGATCAAGCAGAAAATATGCAACAGTGTGGGTGGATTCTTAAGTGACAGATTTGAGCCCATGTGGCTGTCGGAAGACTACAAACGATTTTCAGTATTTGACACAACTGTTTGGCCTTCTCCTGGTGACCCTCTCTTTCTAAATTTTGGTCAGGAATCCATCACAGGGCTTTGCCAGATGTACATGCCATTCCTGAAAAAGCAATACAGTTCAGGGCAACTTTTATCTGATCCAGAGCTGGAGGATGCCGAACTTGAAAGAGAAATTACACAAAAGTTTTGGAAGAGTGGCAAGATTTCAAAATGCTGTAAAAAATCAAAATACAGAGCATGTATTAAGAAAGGTTCACCAAAATTTAGAGAGATTTGGTCTGTTACGGTTGTTGATCACAATTTTTCAGGTAATGCCAGTGAGTACAGCTGCTTACGAAAGGGGATTTAGTGTTCATAATATTATTAAAACAATATTTCATAGCAATCTTATTGATAACACTATGGACGATTAGCTGATGATCAGTTTAAATGGACCAACAATGGCGGACTTTAATCCAGACCCATCAAATGATCACTGGTACTCATCAACACCAGGATATCGGCATCTTTCTGGGCATAAAGTCACACATCCAGAATCAGATGTAATGGACTTGGAAGCAGAAATAGACGAGGAGTCAGAGTCGGACTTGAGGCGTTGAGTTCTAAGGACACAGACAGTGGTTGCATTGGAGTGGAATGTGGGAGGTGGACCAATTTTGTAGAATACAGTAACAGCAATATAAATACTGTTAGAAATCTGTCAGCCATAGTTTTCAGGAAGCATTTAAAACTTATTTTCTGCCCTTGCCCTCAAAATCTAATTTTAGTGATGATGACCCTACAGTGGTGGATTGGGGATGATACCAGCATAGCAGCAGGCAGCAGCACATGTCTGGCCATGTCATGAAAAAAAAGTCACAAAAAAAGTACCCCCCCCCAAAAAAAAAGAACACGCAAGACAATAAGAAAATCACAACATCTGAAAGTTTTACTGGTTTATTTAACAAGTCAACAACAACAAAGAAACCACAGTGTACACTTAGCACTAGAAGAGGACTTGTTTTCACTTGTAAATCATCAGGTTCTGGTCAGTCAGTTAGACAGGCAGGACTTTCAATTTCTACTTTATAAATTCTCCCTCCTGTGTATACTTCATGCTGTTCTGGCAGGCTAATTCTCATCAGAATCTCTGCTAAACATGTTCCCAAATGTAGGTTAATAGACAATTCCTCATCTGGCTACCATATTTTATAGGCTAGTGGCCGTAAAAAAATTGGCCACCTATAAATATTTTTGGCCACCAGATTTTGAGGTATGGTGGCCAAACTGGCCACCAGGTCAAAAGGTGATTTGTCCCACCCTGAGTTACAGCCAAATTTGGACAAGGTTCAGTGCAGTGTGTTGGCAGCTAAGTAGAAAAGTCAGGGTGACCTATATGCATTTGTTTTGGGCATGCCCACTCTTAGCAAACCTTTTTCAGAGATTTAGAGATGGCCATCTCAAGGTAATGGGAACCAGCATCAGACTGGGTCCTCAAATCAGCCTGCTGTTTCAATACCCCACACAGTTTAAGGGGGGTGCCATGCAAAATATCTTTTAGGCATTATGCTTATAGCTGCAACGAAAGTCATCATGAGGTGATGATTCACACCTCAGGCACCAACTCTCCAACATTGGTGGGACACAGTGAATAACTTACCTACCATGGAAAGAATCAGTTTTAACTTAAATGGTAGGACTGAAGACTTCATGACTAGATGGGCAAAATGGATTCTATTTGTTATGCAACATGTCCCCACATTTATCCCCCCAGAAAATGAAAGTATAGACAGGAACAGGATGGGCTCAGTTTAGTGGGGATTGTAAGGAAGGGTGGATAACATTGAGTGTTGAAGCATCTTGCCACCCTGTAGATCATGTTCCCCCATTAGGAGCATTTGTGGGTACAAACAAGAATGCAGAATGTTTGAGTCCTTGTCCCCAATTGCCTTGTCAGGGAGGCAAGACTCTGCAACTGTATTATTTTCTTAAGAACACTGTGTCACTGCCTACTGTGTATGTTAATTCAGCATGCTGTATAGACTGTAATACATAAGTAATGGAGATGGGAATCAGTGAAGGGCCCCCACACCATCAGGGACCCCTGTGTTGAGAGTCGGGTGGGCCGCTGCACTTCTTCCACCAACCACTAGGGTTACTCAGGAGTAAGTCAGAGTTATAATCAGTGGTACGTGTGCTGCACAAGGGGGCCATGCAAAATAGACTTGTGCCATGCACAGACTCTGAATATCAGATTGCGATAATATTCAGGTCCCCGCCTTTTAATTTACATTGTGCCCCCCCCCCCATCCTTTGCCTGGGTGAAAACTGATTTTGCCTATGCTAACTGCACTTTTTAATATTTTGCTTCCGTGCAAAGCTCTGTTTGCATGGACAAACTCGGTTTTGTTCCCAGGTAATGTTTTGAATATCAGGCCACAGGTGTTTTTGATGTATTCACTTTATTATTTTTTTATAAAGTACCATTAAGGATGAGATGACTCATAGCTGTGCATGCAAGATGCACTAGGGTAGCACTGGGGATGAGCACTGGCAGTCTGTCATGTATGCTTATTTGTGACCACACACATAATTTCAGTGAGTTCTGAATGCACTTATTGCACTGTGTATTGGTCGGCATTCTTTTTGTATTAGGGCATGCATAAAGTACCCACAACAGACTGTGACTAGTGGGCACTGTGGCAACAATGCAACACACTATTTCATTACCTATGACAGCAAATGGCCATCAGACACTGAAGATGAACTACTGGTATGGGTATAAGAAGAAAGGAGACTTAATTTCTGTATCTCAGAACTGCCATTGGTGACTGGCACTGCTGTGTGCATTGTTGTCCATGGTGTGGGTAGAAACAGCGTTGTGTGTGCAGCCACAGTAGTGTAGGTCAGGTTGTTAAGTACATGATGCTATGGAATGCAGTTATAAAGAAAGGACTAGATTGGAAGAACAGCAATAATATGAAAATTGAGAAGCTTTCATTGGAAACGTTTTGTATGGGGGACTTTATGCAACTTCCAGTAATCCATCATAATCAAGACAGTGTGGTATGGCATTAATAACCTTTCAGTCAGTGTACATCCTGCCACTTGCCAGTTCCCCAAACTGTATGTTGCTCAGCTAAGTTGTGGTATGTGGTACCAGGTACCTGTACCATGGTAAAAATGAGAAAGAAGGTTTTGTTTCATAATGATGCCAAATTATGTATGGCTAACTGGGGCAATGAAGTATAATGTGCATTGCATTTAGTTATCTCTAGTGAACTAAAGTAAGGACTTGGATGAATGAGTCTGCCAGCAACTTCTCAGGTAACTACACACACAAGAAAAGATAAGGCCAGCCAGAGAGGTGATAACCAGAAAGTGGTAACCTTAGTGATGATGATGCAGGTTGTTCATGTTAGACAGACAACTTCAGTCAAGGCAGCAAGAAGACGGCAACAGTAATGCAAGATGGGGTATTTATTTAGCAAGCAGTTACAGGAATGGGGGACTGTACTGGTCACAGGAAGGTGGATTTATTAATTAATTATTTTTGTACAGAAGCAAGAAAAGTTGAGCACTCACCAACCTCAAAATGCTTTCAAGGGCACAGATCTAGTTAAAAAGTTTTTAGGCATAAAACACACATTGCCTGAAGGATGCGCTTTACATCCGAAGCGCATCAGGCAATGTGTGTGTTTTGCTCTTATAAACTATTTTTATCATGAGACCTGTGCCCTTGAAAGTATTTTTGAGGTTGTTGAGTGCTCAACTTTTTTTGCTTCTGTGTTAATACTGTAAGTCTGTAGCACCACGTTCCTTGTGCTGTCTCCAGTCTGCTGTCTAATTCTTTTTGTACTTTCAAAAAGGTGACAACTGGCAAAACAGTAAGTTAAACATCTCTTTTCTACCCCCCCCCATGCAGCATTGTGTTGCCACTTTCATAACTTAGGCCTTCACACCACCTTGTGGGTTGCTCCTTCACTGTCCTTGTCTGACCCTCTTAGTGCAGAGTGGATACTGCTGCTGCCTGGCAGCTGTTAGAAATGTGAAAGGAATAATGTCCATCTTGATTATTTATATGTTGCTTTTCATTTGTATCTTGTGTGGGAGGGCTATATCTGGAGTTCGAGTTACTTACAACTAATATATGTAGAAATGTAACTGTTGCACCGGTAATAATTATGGCAGTAAGTGTGGGCAGGTGGCATGGTTGGTGGTGGTCATGAGACATGGCTGAGTACATACTCTAAAGTGGACTTTGACAGTGCTGAGTGGCAGGTGAAACCAAATAGTATGACAACACTTGAACCTTAATCCTGTACTCCCAAATATGGTGTGGGAATGTTGAATGAATAAAGGGGGATTACAACAGAAAACACATGTGCAGGTCATTGCTGGTGTGTGTGTGTGTGTGTGTGTGTGTCTGCACTAGGGTGTCTGGACACCGAATATCAAAATTCAAATACCATGAATAATACGGCATTCATTATTCAGGATCTGAATAACAAATAATGTCACTTCAGTTGGTATTCGGGTCAGCCTATTTGATGGGATTTTAAGATCTCACTTTACTTGTGTGGCCAATCAATGAGCATTTGCCAAAGCTCACTGTAGCCAGACTTGCAGCAGAGAGAAGACAGACAATGGAGAGAGCTCTGACTGAGAGATTTTAATTTCATACATAATTACATTATTGTGAAAAAAAAAAAAAACTTTTCATTTTGTTGACTTGTGTGCACTGTGTTAGTGCCTGCTTCTACAAAAGTTTTTTTTAGACAAATCTGCCTGATCCATTGATTTAGTAGCAGCTGCTGTACTGCAGTAGTTTCACAATCACACAGGCCAGTTACTCTGTGAAGGTGAAGGAATGACTGTGAAAAGAAAGTTAAACTTTTTTTGTGGAAAAATCGGGGCTTGGTTTCCACTTTGATTGGGAAGGAGATTCAGCTAAATCCATGTCTTACAGTTTATTGGTGGGTGTTGCCATGTACACACAGTAGCACACCAACACCATGCGACACCTGCCTGCTTGACATTTGGGATTTTTTTTTCTGTGCTAAAATAAATCTGTACTTCAATAAATAATATTAAAGTAGTTCAGGCTTGACTACTATGGTTAAAAATCTGTCTTTAATATTGGTGTTGTAATCTGGACTCAGGTTTCACCAAAGCCAGTAGCAGCAACCTGGAGGCAGTTGGCTGACTTCACTCCCATTGCCAACAGCTTAAGGTCAGGTAATGCAGGCCATCACACGCACAACACTTGCCTGGGTGCTGCTGGCAAGAATTTTTTGTCCTAAAATAAATCAGTACTTCAGTAATAATAAAATTATTACAGTAGTTCTGGCTTGACTGCTGTAGTTAAAAATCTGTTTTTAATATTGGTGATGTATCAGGGCTTGGGTTTCACCAAAATCAGTAGCAATGACCTCAAAGGAAGTCAGCTGACTCCACTCCCACCGCCCACAGCTTAGGGCCAGATAGTGACATCAAGCAGTCACAGGCACACCATTTGCCTCTGTGCTGCTGGCAATAATAATTTGTGCTAAAATAAATCAGTACTTCAATAAATACTAAAAGTATTACATTATTTCTAGCTTGACAGCTGTAGATAAAAGTCTGTCATTAATATTGGTGGGGTACGTTGGGCTCGGGTTTCACCAAAGCCAGTAGCAGCAACCTCGGAGGTCTATGGACTGACTCCACTCCTGTCGCCAGCAGTTTAGGTCTAGGTAGTGATGCCATGCAGTTGCATACAGACTGCTTGCCTGCATGCCACTTGCAAGAATTTTTTTGTGCTAAAGTAAATCAGTTATTCAGTAAATAATAAAAGTATTAAAGTAGTTCAGATTGTATAGAAATTGTTGCCATCTTGTAAAACAGTGGCAGATATAGGTGGTGAAAAACATGCCTGATCCAGCCCCAGCAAATCTACAACTGAAGAACAGGTTGGTGAACCTGAATGTGAGTGACAGTCGGGCGTATCTGACACCCAAAATTAATGTTTACTCCTTCTAGCCCTATTTCTTCCTGCAATAGTAGTACTGTGGCTGGCACAGGTGAAAGTGGTACAAGCACAAGCAGATGGACACTGTGCTTGACCCCCACAACCATTAATTTGCCCCCATCTCTCACCAGTACCACTATCACATCTGTTGTCACCACCAACACCACCACCACCAGAAAGACCCTGCCTTCCACAACACCTGGAAGCATTACTACTCCAGCCAGCCCTGCAACTGTGACTCCAGCCACTGCTGATGGTATGAACCCTACCACTATTGCTACTGTGGCACTATCACTATAGTCTGTTATTCCTGCCGCATTGAATATTACCAGTTAACCACTACAGTCAATTCAGTTATGCCTCCTTCTTCTCAGCTTCTCACTACTCCTGAAAAAGCTGCAGAGTATGAGCACTCATCTGGCTCTGAACATTTCCCTTCACATGAATTGTCCAGTGACACATCATCTTCATTGAAGGCAAATGTGAGTGACTTTGAACATGAGGCAAAGTATAGTATGTACCTCGAGGGAAGAAACCAAAAAAGGTAGCTGGCAAAATAACCTCTATCAGTAGAACTAGTACACAAGACAGAAGAATTAGCAGTAAGCATAAGGGTCCCCCATACTTAGCAAAATCAAAGCAGAAACACTGACATTTGTTTTCAGGCTCTGTCATAGCCTGAAGAACAGCTGAGTGATAGCAGCACTGGTGTGGCACTTTCAGGGCCAGTGGTCACAGGGCAACAACATCAGGACAGACATGCACATCTGCTGCAGAAAGAACTGGGGGATGTGGTACTGCCAGAAGCACTAGTAACTGCAGTGGTAAGAGTGCAGTGTGGTTGCATTTTACTGTGCTAAAGGAGGACACAAAAAAGGCAGTCTGTTCTTTTTGCAACAGCACTATATGCCAAGGGAAATCACTCTGTATCTTAGCCACAACTTTATTACAGAACCACTTGAACTTTAAGCACCATCAACTGTATCAAAGCTCATCTGGGTCTGCATCCTTAGTTTCACCAAGGCTAAACCCCTCCAGTGGACAGGCAGATACTCTTTGCAGTGGTGGTGGTACCAACAGATCTGATTTCAAGCAACATAGTGGTCATGGCATACCATCCTTCTCACCAACACAGAGTTCCCTACTCTGGTCACTTCTGTGTAACTTCAGTGATACTACAAGGCAGAGACAATCATTAGCAGTTCATACACCACCGGTGAAGTGACCCCATTGATGTCTCCCAAGGCAGTTCAATAATGGACGCTCTGCATGCACAAAGTATCATGCTTCACATTCAGCAACACAGCAGATTACACAGATGATTGCCAAAATGATGGTGCTGGATGTCAGCCTATCTCAGTTGTGGGAAGATACTGGCTTCTGACAGCTTCTCAATATTTGCACCCATGGTATCAGATACCAACTTGCACCATATTTTCAAGGGGTACATTGCCACGAATGCATGATGGTGTGCAATCTGCTGTTGCTGCTCTCCTTGCACAGGCTGTTGTTGGTGTTTTTTACTGCACGTCATATATCCCAACTAGTGATAAACCCCTGCATGCCTATCTCTCATTAACTGCACACTGGTGTGTGCAAAACAAAATGTAGTCACAACACCCAAGCAAAATATGGAACTTGAGAGTCTGTGTAAGTACAGCGTTTTATTGTGGCATGTAGGATATGCTGACCAAAATCAATGCCCCAGCTCTTCAACCCTAATCCAGGTTTTTGTCAGGAGAGATCTGCCTCCAGACGAAGACCCGACAGGTCAAAGCACCGGGCATTGGTTTTGGTTACATATCTCCTACATGCCACAATGAAACTTTGTACTACTGACTCTCAAGTTGCATTTTTTTGCTTGAGTGCTGAATTATGTTCTGATATGGGCTAGTTACCTTCACAGCACCACCCTATTCAGAAGCGTGACTTATTTCTAGTATTTCAGTGTGTGCAGCAGCCTGCTGCAGTTGCTAATGCATCACCTTGTGGCTCACCCTTGCCTCACCCCACAGTCTGGCAGTCACATTAGATCAGCTTTGCTGAATGTTGGACTGATGGAGGAAGACCACAGAGCACATACTATTCTTTGTACTTCTCCAAGACATGTTGTGGTCCTGGATTAGTGATAACACCAATTTAAAGTCATTTTGTGTTACTGACAATGGCACTAACATAATGAAAGCCATCAATGATGGACATTTTGTGAGTATCCGTTGCTTTATACACACATTGAATTTAGTGGTGACTCATGCACTGCATCACAGTGCTAGGAACAGCATCATATTATCCACAGCCCGTTCCATCTGCAGCCATTTCCATAACTCTGTAAAAGACACTAACAAACTAAAAGAAGTTCAGGAATACCTTGGTGTGCCCCAACACCATGTAATGGAAGATGTTAGCACTCATTTGAATTCTTCATACATGAAGCTCTCAAGAATGCTGGAGCAAAAGCAGGCACTACATGAAATGTCTATGGAGGCAGGTTAGTTCTTGAGGGCATGGTGAAGGTTCATGTGCTATTTGAGAGAAGAACACGTGATCTAAGCCCTACCACAGCCTTACTTAGTGAGGTTATACCAGTTGAGCATATTCTCAAAAGATTGTTACAACAGTTTTTTGGTTGGCAATACAAGGATTACACAAGAGGCTACTGTGCTTGTTAATCATCTTGATGCAGAACTTGATGCAAGGTTCCCCACAGTCATTCATAACAACAACCATGCATTAGTACCATGACAGACCCTAGGTCCAAATGCAAGATCCTTCATATAGCCAAGGGCAGCCACAGGGTGACTCATTTTAGGCAACAGCTGTATGGGAGTTAAATCGTGCCATGAAGGGTGGGACACTAGACAGGGAGAAGGTGCTCCAGTTCATGTTCCTGAGGAGAGAACAGTCTTGTGGTGGGTTGGATGGTAGTGGTGGAGATGGTGAAATACAGAATAGTGGCAGTGCAGAGGAGTAACTGGGCATTACTCAGCACATCATTGCATCAAGAGCAACACAAATGCTCACAGTCTTAGCCTTCTCTACAGAATAGTTACTTAATGGCTACTTTGCAGAACCAATTGAGCCATTTGAAGCTGATCCACTGGGCTACTGGATTCAGAAAATGCACTCTTCCCCTCACTTGGCACAACTTGCTTTAAAATACATAGCCCCCCCAACAATTGTGCCATCTGAGAGGATGCTTATCACTGCTGGTGATGTTGCTGAGCCACACCATTCCAAGCTAGACACTCAACACATTGAATAGATAGTGTTCATTAAGTTAAATTTACCAGTAGTTGGCTACAAGTATGATCTGGCCACATAAAACTGGTGGTACAGTACTACTGTCAATCTCTCTAATGTTATGAGTGTTATGCTATTTTTTTAGCATACCCTTTTTCTGTCACAGCATGAGGCCCCTCTTAAACTAGACACAATTAAATACTGCATAATGTTTCAGTGCACTTACTATTGTGAAAGTTAGGTTATTAATTATCTGGCTGATCCTGTGACCCCCTGCCATGCCATTAATCTCAAGTTCCCAGTGTACCATATACAAAGCCCTCAGATGATGCAAATGACTGGCAAAATTGTGTCTACAATCATGTTTACTGTATAATTGTTTAATAGAACACATGACTACACTAGTGATTCTACCCATACTTATCCTATATTGGGGAAGTGTGATTGGTAATGGTATAATGAGCACAGCCATGCACTCTATTAAAATATTAAACAAAAAAAAGGATTTCAGGCACATAGACATCGCCAGTGGCTTAGCCCATTGATCACATTGTCAGGGTGCTGGCAGTGAGGACACTGGGCATTTTAGTTAAGAAATATGGCAGGGGGCACAGGATCAACCAGAAAAAAGCTACAATTAAACAATTGTACTAAACAATTATATTTAATGGTGTTTGATTAGGACCTCATAATCCTGCATTATTTCTATAGGGAACCTTATAGTGAGAATGAGTTCACCTTTCCTTTTGTTGTGTAGTATACCTGTGCTGCTCATACATTTGTTTTACTTTATCCACAAGGATGATGCTATAGCATCAGGGCTGAAATAAGATCTCTTGCATGAACACACTGGACACTGTGCTGTAACACTGCACTTTGAATTTTCTTACAGCTTATGCATAAATGTAAATAATGTTCTCTTCTTTCTCCTCTCCACTTGTGCATGCATAAGCAAATCATATTGTTTTCACAAGAACAAAACGTCTCCTGTAGAACTGTGCATATGACACCAAAGCAAGAAATGCCATTTTTCCTTTCAAACTGGACATTTGATACACAAGTCTGTTATCCTCCCATACACTGGGCATTCTTCTTCTCATCCCTCCAACAGCCTTCTAGGTTTCATTCTCTTGAGAGAAGCATGCCATACTATGCCTGAAGCCAGTCTCTGTCTACAAGTGTTCTGCAACCTGTCATGACATCTTCTTTGCCCTCCAGCAACCTTTAAGTGCCCATTCTCTTGAAAGAAGTGAGGCACACCATGCCTGTAGCCAGTCTCTGCCTCAAAGTGTTCAGACACCAGTCATGTTGTCTTCTTCTCCCTCCAGCAGCCTTCGAGTGTTCATTCTCTTGAAAGAAGCATGGCACACCATGCCTGAAGCCAGTCTCTGTCTTTGAGTGTTCAGACACCTGTCATGTCATATTCTTTGCCCTCCAGCAATCTTTAAGTGACCATTCTCTTGAAAGTAGCAGGGCACACCGTGCTGTAGGCAGTTTCTTCCTTAAGTGTTCAGACACCAGTCATTAATCTTCTTCTCCCTCAGTAGCCTTTGAATGTTCTTTCTCTTAAGAGAAGCATGGCACACATGCCTGAAGTCAGACTCTGTCTCCCAAGTATTCAGCCACCTGTCACATCTTTGTTCTCACCCTCTGGCTGACAATGATCTTTGAGTAACACCTTGTGTCTTACTGCAAAGGTAAGTATTGAAAGGGATTTTTTGTTTGGGGGATGGGGTTGGGTTTCTTAGGGTTGGTAAGGTTTAACTTGACAGCTTCTTCAACATTTTTTTTCTTGTTTTGTAGGTATGTATAGCATTGGTGTTGATGGATAAGTCTGCTTCATGATTCCAGCCTGGATCAGGATGACAGATGCTTATTGTTGGTAAAATGACAAGCATATAGCAAAAGGAGTATGTCATGTGAACTGATAGATGACAGAAGCTGAAGAAGAATAATCATAGAAACATAATTTGTTGGCAGAAAAGGACTGATTGGCTCACATATCCTGCCCAGATTACCCATTCCTACATTTTCAGTCTCTGCAGACTGTAATAGGTCTCCAGTGACCCTCCCACCTCTCTGACTGTTTTTAAATACACCACTATGTCTATTCCACACATGCTTGAAGCCCACACTGTTTTTGCTGCCATCACTTATGCTGGTAGTTTGTTCCAGGCATCCACCTTGTCTTCAGTGAATAAATATTTCTTCACATCTCTCTTGAACTCCCCTCTTCAGCTTCATCACATGCCCCCATTCTCTATGGTATTGGGGCTCTTTCTCATTTGAAAGAGACTCCCCTTATGTGCCCTCTTCACCCTTGTGATGAGAGATGTTGTGAAAATATATTTTGCTGATGACATTCCCACGAAATCAGCAATTTCACTGTGCAAAATATTTCATGAAATTTGCCCTTTTCGAAAAATATTTTGTGGGGTGCAAATGCAGAATTTTGCCTGAGAAATGTGAAATTTCACTGGAAAAGCAACCGCCTGGAGCCTGGACACCAAAAGAGGTCACTAGGGGGGACTCAATGGTGTCAATTTTATCATAGCCCAGTGCTGCTTTCAGCTGAACTACAACAGCACAATTATGATTTGACAGCTACAGTATACTGCTTGGGCTCCAAACACTGGTGACAAAAGTCAGTGCCATGAGTCTGCAGAACAAGAGAGAACCCAAGAAACTATAGTTGCTCCCCTTGGCAGTGCAGCAGCACCAGGAGTTGAGCATGCTGAGCCACTACAGGATTCTGAGTAAGCTAGAATCCACCCTGCTAGATAGATGGTCCATTTGAACATCAATTTAAATTGTGGGCTGTTCTGGGAGATAGGAAGAAGATCAAAGCAATGAGGGGGGCTGTAATTGATGCATCTTTCCAAATGACTGCCTTTGCCATCAATCCTTTGGACCAAGCCTATAGAAATCATAGTACATAATGAACCCAGTGATTGAGCCCAACTGGTCCATGATCTGTCAACCTCTAGTGTCCTAGCCAGTCTGGTGTGTGAGCAATGTACCCTTCCCCGTGTCAGTGTATGTGTGTATCCTGTGTGTACCCTTTGTGCACCAGAGGAGCATGAGGCAGTGCATAGTGATCCATGGTAGTTTGAAAAGGCCGACACGATGAGTTCATGTGGCAGCAATAAGAGTAAAAGTCTTCACTGTCAAGAGAGTCACAGTCCATGTATGTCCCATGCCACCAAAAGGGCTGAACTTTTTTGGAACCTGCCTGATGGGGAGTGGTTCCTGTTTAAGCAACTGCCAATTCTGAATCAATAGAAAGTGGCAGATACCAGTCAAGGAGGAGTTGGTGGCATCCCTGTTGTCACAAAGTTAAAAATCTGAAATCTCCAGTCTGTTTTTCATACCAAAACTGAGGTCTCATGGTAACAGTAAGTCCATTGTTTGGAAATACACTAGCCCATTGTATGTTAAAATGCAAGTAACAGGTACATCTTCAGGTGACACAAGTACAGCATCTCTTCTCTTACTGGATAACAACAGATACTTTTGTAGCCTTTGCTTAGATGTGCAGCAAGCATTGTATGCCAAAGGACAATTATGTGCACACATCAGCATAGTTTAAAGTTATGCCCTGAAGACAGCTACTACTGTACATCCTTAACTGAATATCAAATCCTCATTTTTTTAATATTGATGTACATGACAGTAACTAATTGTGATTGCTTGTGGTGCAACTGGTACTGTGCACCCAACTTCTTCAGACTATGAATTTGTTTGTGATGTACTGGTGTGGTTCTCACTGTATATTATGCCTTTTGACTAAGTCAAGAAAGAAGTCTTTCGACTGTTCTTCACCAAAAATGTTCAAGCATTAAAATACCTAATGAGAGACGTTTGCTTTAGAAAGCTCAACATGATAAATAGTTTATTAAAACCAAAGTTAAAATGACCTTAGTGCAGTTTGTTCCATCTGCATTATGTTTGATGGGTGATCCTACAAAATACTAAGCTCACCCTTATTAGGGTATCTGCCTAGCTTAGATTAAGTTTGATTGGTAATTTTTCAGAGTTACATTATTATATAAAGTTTGACTGAACATACAGGGAAAGCAGTGGCACAGCACATACACAGAAATCTTAAAGATTTCTCCATAGATCAAACAGTGAAACTGTTCTCAACACATGATGGAATTGAAAACATGAAGAAGGTCAGCTGTATGTTATGTGTGGAACAGTGAAATCACTTTACTGCTCATGCTTTGCTTCTGTTGCTGATGACCGACTCCAAGAATCAATTCAATGATATGTGAGATTTGATTCAAAAATGCAAATTAATAGAAATTTACTTACATGTCAAGGGCTTTTTCACTGAAGAAGACATGGCCAACAGTAATGATAGGCAAGTGATGGACAGCCTCTTGGAGAAGACTGAAAATACCCTAAACATTCTGGTACTGGATTCAGCTTTCTCCATTGAAGAGAGTGTAATGGATGAGGATGTTCAAACAGATTCTGACATTAGTGACATAGAGCACAGTCTTGAGGAACATGATGGCACAGAGTGACACAGTCATGACACAGACACAGTTGTTACAAATACAGCCACAGTGGGATCTGCAACAGTCATAAGCAAAAAAGCGAAAGGACATTCTCATGTAATTTAAAACAACAAGTGGTAAGTCGACCCACTGATGCAGTAGTAGGGCTTCTGTTTGTGACACTGCATTGACTCAAGAGTCAGAGGGCCAGCCAGGGGGAGAAGGATCAATAATTGAGGAACCGTTCTCCTTCTCCTAGTGGAGGGGGTTGAGTGTCTGGCACATGACTGATCCCTGACGGAGTCAGGGAAAGGAGCAGCAACTGGCACCTACACTGTGCTGGCAGGCATGACAGACATTGGTGTACATGCCCTTTAAGTCATTTACACATTCCACCTCCCAGGGTGACAACTAGTGGAAAATTGGGCCATACGGAATGCCACTCACCTTGTGCAACAGGTTCTGCACCACTGTCCTTGGCACCACCGGGCACGTATACCAGTTTCTGATGGTAGGGAGAACCCCTCCCAGACGCCTCACCCTGGGGGTAATCTGGGGCAAGCCTGGGCATAACTCTTGGATGGAAACATCACAGGGCTGTATACTGACATCAAACAGGTGGTGGGGCTGCCGCCCATGAACCCGCTCTGGAGGGGGGGGTTAAGCCAGTGGATATCCCCGTCAAGTAAATCTGCGGAGGGTGGGTGATGGGGCAGAACATGGGGCTGGGCTGACGGTGGCTGGTCCTTGAGGTTGAAAAGTACAGTAAATAAAAAAAAAAAAGTGGTAACTCGATGGAACTTGGCTTTTCTTAAGTTTGAAAACATCTTAGATCTTCATTGGGAGGCTGAGCAACCACTGAAATGCACTGGACACAGTGAATTGTGCCTTATGACAGAGGAATTTGATATACTAGAAGAACTTCAAAATGTTTTATTCTATTTAAGGAGATGACAGGACTGGTCAATAGTAATCACCCATACCTGGCACTAATACCCCTCATAAAAAATGAGATACTGGAAAAATCACAGATTAAGTGAAAAAGAGCACCTAATTTACATACATATTAACATATGAAGAAGCCAGCAGAAGAAGGCCATTTGGTCTATCACGTTTGCTCATATTGCAGGGTCCACAGCTTGAGCTAATGTCCCTGCCATCCCTCCCTACTCCTCTCATGCTCCCTACTCATGATCCTTACCTTCCCCATGCCTATCCAATCTTGTCTTAAAGCTGCCCACTGTTTTCAATGAGGTGACCTGTTCCAGCAGCGCATTCCAAATTTCTACGTCCCTCTTTGTGAAAACGTGCTTCCTGACCTCCCTCCTAAACCTCCCACCCTCCAGTTTAAGACTGTGTCTCCTCATGTTATGGTTGCCACTTAGCTTAATGAGAATCCCTTATCAACCTTATTTATCCCTTTCAAGTACTTGAAGATCCCAATCATGTCCCTCTCTCTCTCTTCTGTCTTCCAGGGAGTACATGTTCAGTGCCTCAACCTCTCCTCATATGCCTTACTCTGCTGACCAGCTATCATCTTTGTAGCCCTCCTCTGGACCTTCTCCAGCAGGTTAATGTCCTTTTTGAGGTGTGGGCACCTGAACTCCATACTCTAGATGTGGCCTTACCAGTGACCTGTACAAAGGCAGTATAACCTCCTCTCTTCTACTACTGATCCCCCTAGATATGCATCCCAGCATCTTGTTTGTCTTTGCTGCTGCTTTCTTGCACTTTGTGAAATGATTCAGGTCACTAGTGATCATCACCCCCAGGTCCTTCTCCTCCTCTGATGCAAATACTCAGACTTCACCCAGGTGGTACTCTGTCATGGGATTCCTAGCTCCAATATGCATAACTTTGCATTTTGGGGCATTAACGCGAAAGCCAGATCCTGGATCACCTCCCTAGCTTTTCCAAATCTTCCTATAGGTCCTGCATCCCTTCAGCTGTGTCCACTCTCCCACAGAGCTTGGTGTCATCTGCAAATAGGCACATTTTGCCCTTAGTGCCATCTAGAAATGTCATTGATGAAGACATTGAACAACACAGGCCTCGGCACCGAGCCCTGTGGGACCCCACTGGTTACCTCTCTGTACAGCAAATTAAATGGCTGATACTGCAAAATATAGAGAGACAATTTCCAAAAAAGTGATACCATCAAACTAGCATGCATATCAGATCCAGGCACCAAAGAAGCTTTACAACTGTTTAGGTAGGACCAGATCTACTGAAAACTGCAGCTGAAGAAATTAAGGCATTTGAAACTGTGTCAATGAGTTTTTCCATCAGTACTCCAAATAGAAATTCCAAAATGAGCACACCATTAATGTCTATTTCCAGTTCTTCTGTTAGTGATGAAGAGACGGATGTAGATGATCCAATGTTTTCTGAAGATGACAAAGAATTCATTCCTATGAGTAAGAAAAGTAAAATGCTTCAGAAACAAAAACATAACTTACATCTCCTCAATGAAGACAGGTCAGCTGTGGAAGAGGAAATAAGCTGATGTTTAACAGTTAAACCAACAGGTGAAGAGGACGATTTTCAATTGACATTTTGGAAGAATAATGACCATCAATACCCTACACTGGCTAAGCTTGCAAAAACTTACCTTGGTGTAACCGCATCAAGTGTGCCAGTCGAATGCATGTTCTCAGTCACTGGATTAATGCTGAATGGTAAATGGTCAAGCATTGCCATGTATCATCTTTACTATATTTCATTATTCATGATAGCTATCTGCTGTTCTTCCTAGTGCCAATTAGAAAACCATAAGCCAAAATCATCGTGAAAAACATTATGAGACCAGTCCACTATGGTATCTTCATCTAGTAGCTGTCTTTCAACTAATCCCCACCACCCACCCCGCAACAAGTCCCTATAACTACAAGCTTTAAGTTATGGGCTTATGATACACACTTGTTGCCCTTGCATTCACAAATACAGAATCAACACAACACACTTAATTGTTAATTAATATTCATCCTCTATTCCATCATCAGGTGAAGAACAGTTGCCGAAAAGCTGAGCCAGTCATGATCATTTCATTGTATCCTATATTGTTTACTGTTTCTTCCCTTAGGTGATCATAGTAATAGAAAGCAGGCAGTATTATTACATGAGGCAAGCTAAGTAGTATCTTCAAATGCCTACAAGCCCACTCTGTGCCTACAGCAACATTTTATACCATGTTATGATGATACTAATTACTGATCAGTGATGATACATTGCTAAATTTGTATTAGTTTCAGATGGGGATGTAGGTGTACAGCACAGTACACCAATGTTACCTTACCAATTGCCTATAGTTATCAAAAAGACTAACCAAAACTCTTTGAAACTGGGATTTCTTCAGTTAAAGATGCTTAACAGGTTAGCCAAAGGCCTCTTCTATGAGGATGTTTAACCCCCTAGCAAAAAAACATACCCAGTAGGTTTCAGTTTTCTGGTGACCCCTGTTCATTTGGGTGAGAAAGGAGGTTGATATTTTTTCCCTGCAGGGGCTGTGTAACAAATCCCCTCCCTTCCTAGTGCTAGCCGTCACACTATGCTGACATACACTGTGATATATACACAGGAAGGCATGGAAGCACACATGCCACAGTATAGTCAATGGAGCTGGGGGGGAGGCGACATTTTAAACTTAATTGTCTTAATGACAGTTGGCACTGCAAAAGTAATTAAGGACAGTCTTGATCAACAGTTTCAGCGTTAGTATATTGCTGCCATATTAACCTTCCCAATGCTAATTAACATGAAAAATCAGTTTTGAAAATGTCACTCCCTCGATCATAATGGGGTATGTCTCCCTGGACATACAGTATAGTGTGTGTCAGCATTGTGCAGGATCAGCATCAGGAAGGACGGGAATGGAGGGGATCAGCTGCACAGCCCTCTGGATGAAAATATAACTTCACATTTCAAATCCGAGAAATACAGTGCATAAATCAGACAGTTCTGAAAAACTACTGGGTAGGTGTTCACAGGGGTAAACTTCTTAATGCAGGAAACTTTAACATAGTTCAAATTCCAGCTGCTAAGTTGCTTTAAAGATGTATTGGGGCATTGTAAAGAAAAATTAGCACTGTTCTTTGGCATAAGGCTCTAACTACTCTGTTTGCTCTTCTGGGATAGCAGACTAGATGAGTAATTCTGGCACCAACAGCTCAACATGTGTCCAAACCATCATGTGTCAAGTTCGCTCTTGTACTTCTGTGCACAAGCTGTGGGTGTCTCAGTTATACATAACTGATGGACCTGAATTGCATAACTGCAGCCATGCCACTCAAACTGACATGCCAAGGTTACTAAACAAATAAGAAAAACATCCATTTACTGCAATATATTCGGGCAGATTAATGCTGGGTGTACTGTGAGAAAATATACACCCAGTCTGTTCCTAAAATTACTCTTGTTCTTCACATGAACAGAAGGGCCCAAGGATCATCACCAGTCACCACATACCTGCCATTTATTTGCCAGACTGATTACTGCACCTGAAAACTACTAGCAGCCATTTACTTACAGTATAACAAATGGCTGTCGTGTGCCACTGCAATACTGAAGCTTGCAATTCCTTGCAGTTGCTTGCTTCCTACTTGCTATGTTGCACATGGCTGATTTGTTAATATTTTGTGTCTGTGTTGTCTGCCCAAGCCCCACCACTGTCCATATTATGTAGCCTGGTACCCAGCCCTGCCTAATCTCACTGGAGTGCCCACTTTCAGCTTTACTACCCCACCCTGCCAACCCCTTGTCATGCTGGAGTGCTGAGTGCCCACTATCAGCTGTAATATTTTCAGATACAAAGAGTATTCATTTTTATATCACATTTCACAACACTCACATCATGCATGTGTGATAACATGTAACGTGTGGGGTTCACACATGATGATGAACTTATGATTTGGGTACACGAATGATAACTGCCATAAATCCATTTTTCCTACATAATTTGTTTCTTATACTCCTTTTAAAACATAAACCACTATCATGCACTATATTTATGAGACACCCACAGCATCTTCTCTCAAGTCTAGTTGCTATGTGACTGTGCTGTACAGTTTAATTTGTGGCATTATCATTTAAAAGATCAACAGTCCAGCTGGTAAGGTCTTCTTACTGTTAACCTTTCTATATGTGTTAGTACCAGCAGTTTGCTGCTGCAGATGTCTATGACTAATGGATATATCATGCATGATTTCAAGCTAAAAGGATTTTTTTCTACATAGAACAACTTAATGTCATTGTCTGGCGAAATTAGCATTTTAATGCTATTTGTTAATATTAATAATTATACCTCATATGTGGTGTTCAGGGTCCTACAAGGAAAGACTTAGGGAACTAAATATGTATTCTCTGGAGAAGAGAGAGAGGGGACATGACTGAAACATTCAAGTGCATAAAAGGCATTAACAAGGTACAGGCACAGGAACCATTTCAATTAAAAAAAGGCTCCAGAACCAGGGGACATGACCCCAGGCTGCAAGGAGGATGGTTCTCTACTAACACCAGGAAGTTTTTCCTTCGCAGAAAGTGGAGGATGCCTGAACAGCCTACCTCAAGAGGTTGTGGGGAGATTCAAGAATGCATGGATAGCTAGAAGGGAGCCCTGACTGCAAAGGGCAACTAGAGTGTCAAAATAGGTCTAAAACAAATGGGCAGACTAGACAGACCTAGCAGTCTCCTTCTGCTGTCAGCTTCTATTTTTCTATGTTTCTATGTTAGTACTTAACATTTTCTTCAGAGTACACATTACTGTTAGCTAAATGTTGATAAGTTTTGCTGTTGCCCTTTCACTTTCAGTACACTACTGAGTGTAATCAGGCTTGCATATCTTCATAGTAACGCTGTTAAACATAGAAGCACAAAATAAATTGGAAACTAGGCAAAAGCTGCTACTAAATTACAAGAAAAACAAGACCATACTACAATCCAGCCCCTACAACAAATGCAGGCATGCTCCCCTCATAATCACCAATAAGGCTGGTGAGCAGATTGAACAGGTGCACTTGTACAAGTACCTTGGAGTCACCATTGATGACTCTCTCACTTACACGCACCACATAGACTCCCTTGTCAGAATGGTAAACACAAAGATCAGGGTCCTCTGTAGGCATAAAAAATCCCTCACCCCGGAAGCACTCCAAATCTCAGTTTCCAGCTCCATACTCTCCATGATATACTACGGGCTGGTGGTCTATGGAGCTGCTACTGATACAGTGCCCAAAAGGGTCCAAATAGCACTCAATAAGGCATGCTGCCTCACCCTGTGCGCAGATCGCTACACTCATACTCACACCCTGTATGAGTGTACAAACTGGCTTAACCTAAAAGACAGGATCAAATACCAAACTTGCCTCCTGGGAAAGAAGGCACTCCTCAGAAAAACCCAGCCCTATATAGGAAACCTGCTCAAGGCTTCTCTCTCATCACACATCACCAGAGGGAGGAAGAATGGAGCACTGTCCATACCATTTTGCTGAATCTCACTAGGGCAGCGCGCTTTCTCCTATTGGGCCCCCCTCTGGAAATGAACTCCCAATGAAATTACAAACAAACAACAGCCTGTTTCAATTCAAAGCAGGCCTCAAACAGCAACTAATGTCCTGCTCAAAATGCACCTGCTTCTCAGGCCCCACTTGATAAACAGGCCTACCCCAAAGGTAGCACCCAGCAGGGCTACCTAGATAACCTGCCTCCATTCCAGCCTAGCCAAGGGCTGGTAAGCTATCAATCCTCTTTAAAGCGCTCTTGGCACTGCCCTCCCTAACCCCCCACACACACCCTACTCGACAAAGCCCTCTGGAGCTGCTCCCCCATCACAGCCCCCAAGTTTCACTATCCCTCACCTCTCACTCTCTGCGGTAGGTTCAAACCCAATCCCCTTGTTTCCCTGTCACTCAGCTTCTCGCCATCTGGGATAGCTTTAAACCCTTTGCAGTTACTCTGCCATATTCTATCAATGGATTTGGAGGTTTCCAGGGGTGTGCTACCTAGGGCAACCAATTAGAAATAGCTTAGTATTCTATTACAACTGCTCTGTTTTTCTCCTATTTGTCTAATTATCATGTAATTGCTCTTCAATGCCTAATGATTAGGCCTCTGTAACCACTAAATATGTGTATTGTCTTATTGTCCACCCTGATGTGGAACCTTTGTAAAAGAGCTCATGCTCAAAGGTCTTTCTGAAATACTAATTAAATAAAGCAAAACTGTCTGGAGGCAACAGTTTTCTTTGTTGTTATGTCCCAATGTAGATGACAGTATTATTACAGGACTGCATGTGTCCATGTCACTGACGATGTGATTCCACTACCTCCATTAATCAGTATAATGCAGTATTGTCATGCGATCACTTTTCTTAAATAACAGATGCTTAGACCTATTTGGGTGTTCAGTGAGCAAATTCTTTATTAACACAATCTTTACACATATCTTTACCACATATACAGTGAATCCATCACATAACTGTAACTGTCATCTCCTTTTTAATGAAAATGTATTCTTGGATGCACACATGAGTCACCACTTTATCGGCCCTCTGGTGCAAACCCTCATATGCAAAAACACGTCTAGGTGCACACCTAGTCCATGTCTTTATCTCCCAGTCCAGTAAGCCCTGTGCCCCTTATTCTTTAATCTATGTCTTTTCCCCCTTTCCCTTTAACACACTTTATTCTCGTTCTCCCTTTCCATTTTCCTTCCATCCCCTTTAGGCCACCCATTGCTGTCATGTTCAGCAGTCCCTCATGGCCAACTCCTGCAATTCCTCTATCATCTACCTAACTATTGGGTGGGAAAGCGGGCAACTGAACAGTAATATTAGAAGAAGGGTAAATTCCCTTCCCTCCCCCTTTTAAACCCTTTTTCTTTGGTGCCATTTCGTCTTACTCCAATATTTTCTTCTTTCTTTCTCTCTGCCCCCTTTTGTGCTGATCATCTTCCCAGCATCCTTTGCTATCCCTCAACCTCTCGCCACTCCCTATCCCCTTCCTTTAGACTGGCACCATGTAGGTGACCACTGACAATAAAGGCTGCCATTTATTCTGTCAACCCATTTTGTCATGGGATCACCTTTCGAAAATAACAGATACTTAGACCTTTTTGGATGCTCAGTCAGCAAATTTTTTATTAACACAATCCTTACATATATCTTTACCACATGTACACTGTAATCCATCACATAACTGTAAGTATCATTTTCTGTTTAATGAACCTTTATTCCTTGGATGCACACCTGAGTCACCATCTATCAGACCTCTGAGTGCAAACCTTCAAGGAGCCAACACATCTAGGTGCACGTCCAGTCCACATTCCTTCTTGTTCTCCTAGTCCAGTACCCCTGGGCACTTTGTCCTTTGATCTGTGTCTTCTTCTCCTCCCTGCCCACCCCCATTATTCTATTTCTTCCATTAGCCCATCTCCAGTTACTGCAATGGATGATGGATGCCTCCCTTCTGCCTACCCTTAATTGACTCTTCCAGAGCCCCTTCAACCTGCAGATTGAACAAATCAGGTCCTACATCCATCAAATGTACTCTGTCCAGCCTATACATCCCTGCACATTCATGGGAAATGTCCCTTTATGTAATGATCAAAACCCCTATTCCTCTGACCATGAGCACTATTTTCCCATTTAACCTCTTCCTAACCCATTTGATATCCCTCACATCCATTGCTTCCACCATACTCTCCTCGGCACTGTCTCCAGCCACTCAATTATCACCCCTGGCCAACACCTCTTAATGGTTTCAAGGTCCCCTTTCACTTCCCTCATCATGTCCACCCAGTGCCTGCCCCTAAGTCATTACCACCCAAATTAATTATTAACACATCCAGTTTGGGAAGCTTCAGTTTTGGATCCTCCAGTAATGGCAACAACTGGGCCCATCGCATGCACAGGATACCCTTCCAATGCATGTTTGCTGTTCCCAAATGCAGCCAGATTTATTTTCCCCAAGGCCTCACTGCTGCTCTTCTTTCTGCCGAGAAACTGAATGAGTGACCACAAATCCGTATGTTTTTCCACTCTGTCGGCTCTGGACGAACACAAAACAGTTAGTTAAAATTTTTCTGTAATGTACCTTTTATTGTTTTGTAAGCTCCATCTATTGATCTGCTTTACAGCTGTTACAGGTCACTCTTTTGTAGCTATCATTGATGCTGCCCCTATCCGAAGCGAATGAGATGAAAAGCTCCCTGCATCCTCCCAAAAAAACTCTAAGCCTTTCTTCAAGACCGCCACTAGATAGTAGTCAAAGATGGGTTACCATGCAAAACAACGGCCCATCCTCTGGTGGTCTACCACACTGGAATTACCACAGTGCCCATACTGGGCAAACCTGACCTCTTGCCTGTTTCCTCATTAATACCACAACCTTTTTCCCTGCCTGATCCATCTTGGACCTGCTCAACCACAGCTTGACTTTGTTGTCAAACAATTGTACCTCCTCCCATAAAAGCCCCTTATGACCCCTTTTGCCACCTGTAGCTACAACCTCACTGACCCATAATGTGCCATGGAATATTACCAAAAATACCACTGAAAAACATTGCTCCTCATAGTGAAAGTAGCATATGCTGCCCAGTACCCTGATTAACCTGCCCAGTAACTGCTCCATAATTGGGTGTCTACCATCCTGGCTTGGTAGCATGTCAATATAGCATACTAAATTGAGTGACTCAGGAATGAGCGCTTGAGTTTGATCACTTACAGGATCGGTCGTCACTTTCCTTGCCCTATAAACAAAAAATCATCCAAATAATGCACCACTGTCTTGTACTTATATTGTTCCTTGAAGGTCCACTCCAACCAAGTGCAGAATATTTAAAAAGTGGCCCACACTACCGAACATCCCGTCAGCATTGTTTTTCAAAATAAAAAAAACAAACTCTAAATCCAAAACCCAATAAATTTCAGTCATTCGATTGGACTGGGAGCAACATAAATGCTGCTTCAGTGCCAGTCTTCACCAACCATGCCTCCTCAACCATCCTGATCTGTTGTACCACATGGTCCAGGGTCACATATGACACCTTTTTTCACTGTTCTTCACTAATAAAATTGTTGACGATTCCATTTCTGGGTATGACACATGATGAATCGTACAGAACTCCACTGGCTGTTTCTTAAGCCCCAGCCCCAAAGTCAACACCCTGAAATTCTGAAAAGGTGGTGCTGTGAATGGGCCTTCTACCCTGCCCGCTGCTATCTCCTTTTTATCTTCCTTGCCAGTTCCTCCTCTCTTACCCTTTACTGATCACAGATTCTGCACCTTCATTGATCTCCTCTACCCTCATACTATAAACTAAATCCCCAGTTAAACCCATCTCACACAGTATTCTGGCAGCCCACTCATCCGGGTACCTTTCCAGCCACACCCCTAGCGCCTTTTTATTAATTGGTAACCTTGTCATCTCAAATCTCCCTGCAGTTCTTGTTTCTTCTATCTCTTATTTTCCCCTATATCCCAGCCCCCCTCTGAACTCCAAACCTCTGCCTTTACCCCTTGGGCACCATCCTTCCCTCCCGTGAATCTCCAAATCCCCCCCAAAAGGGCTGCCCCAAAACCCCCAAAGGCCTGTCTTCCTGACCCCCCACACACACACTTCCTATGTTTCTATGAAGATAGAGGGAAACGACTCAGGGCAATGAAGGAAGTATTTTTCACAGAGGGTAGTGGATGCATGAAACAGCCTTCCTGAGGAGGTTATGGGGTCAAGAACAGTGGGAAATTCAAGAATGCATGGGACAGACATAAAGCAATTCTTGTGGGGGTAGGAGGAAGTAGGCTGTTGGATAACTAGGATCTGCAGCTTATCCAATAGGTAGGGAAATGAGCAGACTGGGTAGCCAAGTGCTCCACATCTGCCGTCCAGAGTCTATGTTTTTATGGTATTGGGTGTGGCTCACACTTTTGGAACATGTGTGTTGAATCTGCATCGCCCACATTCATTGAGCCCTATTGTAACTCCGCAAAACTTGTTGTCCCCCCCGTCCCCTTTTCCCTTACCCTACATCTGTTGTCTGCACCATCATGGTTTCAAACCATATGACTGGGTGCCTCAAATCCCAGTGTACATCACCATATGAAGACATCCTCTGCCTGAACATCTCATCATATTGTAACCATGTATATCCCCATTCATCTTATATATGTAGTGCACACAATCAGTGTACACCAGCAAAAGGATGGCTAGCTCTGGCTGCTTCTGCAGCAATATGGTGCTATAATACTTGAAACCATCATCCTTGTCCCAGAGTCTTTCCCTTTAAATTCTTAGCTGCTTGTATTCTCCCCAGATTAACTAGGGCAGCTGCCATCTCCTTTTACCTATTCACTCTTTCTCCTCATATTTCTTAGCCACCTCTGTGTCCATGAGCAAAAAGATGTCTACAAATTCCCTTTTCCATATTCTTTCCTTTAGCACCAGTGGCACGTTGTCCCCCAGTGTCACCCTCTGTATTCCTTCCATACCACTTCCTTGACCCTCCCCCTTCTCTCCCTGCCATGTATCTTGCTCCACTGTCCTCCTTTCCCTAAATTCTTGCAATACCCACAGAAGCTCTCCTGTGCCCTTCTGCCCATTTCCCCAATTATCTCAACATATTCCCTTAGGTTCCCTCCACTGTGACATCAACCATGCTTTCCTTACACTTTGGTCCCTTGGGCCTTTTGTCCCTTCTTCAGAGTCCTCTTCCTTGGCCCTCCATCTTCCACTCCTCCCAGTTTCCTCTTTCTACTTTCTTATGCAGCTCCTCCTTCTCCTTAGCCACCTCCAGCATCACTTGCAGCTGCTTCATTATCTCCATTGCCTGCTGGACCACTGCTTCTTGGGAGACCACCTTCTGTCTTCTTGGGCTATATCTGCTAAATTAAACAGACTAACAAACACCAATTCCACAAAACCTTTTACCTTCACATTTTTTCTGGCCTTTTCCCCCTCTCTAAAACAAAATAAATTAAAACCTCTGGAACAGGGTCTCTCATTGTTGGGTTGTTTACACCACATTCCCTCTATACCCTGATGTCTAGTCTCTCTCTAATATTATATGCGTGGTTCATTTGATTGTTTGTTTTTGGTTTTTTATAAAAACCTTCCTCATTGCCCTGCATATTGGCCTTTTCAGTGCCGCCTCGGCAAGGTCGTTCTATGCACCACGTCTCCACACCCAGCCTTCTCCACCCTCCTTAAACAACTCCCTTGAACAAAGTCAGCTTGTTCTGTTGTTGACCTATGCATTATTCCCTCTTCTTCTTTTTTTTTTTTTATTAATCTGCACAAGCCCCATCTTAAATGCCTTACTGTCCTCCTTTGGCTCACTTCATCATCTAGGCAGCAGAAAGCTTGCACTACTCCTGTAATACTCACCTTCCCCATTCTGTCCCCTTGGTACACCCCATGAGTGGGTTGCCATGGCTACCAGTGGGGTGGCCCTGGGTACTGCACAAATCCTCAGTCTTCCACTCTAAACCAGAGTGTCTACAGATGGCACCCCACACTTTCTGGAACCTCCCCAAGCCACCAACCAGGTCCCTTCCTGACTGCTGAATCATCCTGCTCTTCTCCACCCCTCCATGTTCTTCTCTGGCATCACATCTTGCCGCCCCCACTACCTTCTCATGGAGGAGTGCCCCAAACAAAGCTACCTCTTTATCACAGCCCAAAAACTCTGGCTTTTAAATTATGAACTGATTCCACAAAACTGCTCCTCAGGCGCTCTGGTGCAACCACTTTCAGTCTTTTTTTTTTTTGTCACTTACTGCTGCCATTATGTATCCCTGGAAACTGGCCCAGCTTCCAAACCACTCCTCAGGAAACCCATATGCTGCTGCCTCCATATCCATACCTACCTTGTGTTTCAACAGTGACCAACACTGACTGATGAGCTATCCAGCTTCTTCCAACAGACCCACTCAGCTCAACAGCAAAATTAGAAGAAATGGTAACTTCCCTTCTCTCCCCCATTTAAACACTTTTCCTTCTGTGCCCTTTTGGCTTCCTCCAGCCATTTTTCTCTCTTCTTTCTCCCTGACCCCTTTTGTGCCAACCCTCCTCCCAGCATCCTTTGCTATCCCTCAGTCTCTCCCCCCACCCCTTCCCCTCCTTTCTTTCAGACTGGCACCAGGTCAGGTCAGGTGACCCTTGACAATAAAGGCTGCCATTTATTCTGGCAACCTATTTTGTTTAAAAGTGGCAGCAGTAATGGCAAACACTATGTGCACACTACAGAAACAAAGAAGTAGGCATCTCATATGAAGTATCAGTATTAATAAATATCTTCCAACTTCAAATGAGAGTTTGCACAACTAAGACACTATGTACTCTCTGTGGAATCAATCTAGACTTCTCGCACTATACCAGATATACATTATCAGTCATAGATCATCAAAAAAGCAATCAAGTCATACAGACATCTTCATATGATGTTAAACACACAGATGCACAACAACAATTTAAACTGTCTGAGGCAGCAGTTTTGTTCATGTTGTGTATCTTAATAGGCATGCATCATATTCAGAATTGTGTATAGTACGGTGTCATGACTAACAACTTGCCACTATGTCAGCAGTGCTCTTTACTGACATATGTTCTACTCCTAACAAAATATTTGTTAAATAAAAAATGCTATGGCTGAAAAGAGATTGCATATAGACTTTTAAAGTATGAGGCATTTATTTATTTCAATCTTCTACTCCACATGTACCCATATCCATATAGATAGTCCAACTATATGCCATTTAATAGTATCTTTTGTTACGTTTAAATACATATACAGTTTTATTTTTATAATTTATTGTTTTAGTGACTGTACTGTGTGTGCTGTGTAACAGTATGTGCAATGTGAATGCATGTAGAGTGGGTTTTCCAGCATACGAAGAACCCATATGAAATTTAAAAAGAGGTTGCTGTAAAAATACTGAGTAAATATTACATAAATACATATGAACATATGATGAAGCCAGTAAAGGCCTATCAAGTCTGCTCGAGTGAGCAGCTATCAGTGCTGTGCACTGATGCTGTCCCCACCAACTGATCCACTGTTTCACCTTTCCCTTCCCCATTTTGATTTTGCTCTTAGTTAATCCCACCCCCTTAAATCCCCCCACTGATGCCCTCGAAACCAGTTCCTATGGCAGAGCATTTCATGTTGTCACCACCCTCTTACTTAGAAAGTGCCTCCTCATCTCCATTCTGAACATCCGCCCCTCCAGCTTTAGACTATGCCTTTTGAAATTCCTTCCTTTCTAGTTTTAAACAGACCCTCATGACTTACCCTATTAATGCCCTTCAAGTATTTAAATGTCCCATCCTATCCAGCCCTTCTGTCCTCAAGAGGACATACTGAGCATCTAAATTAAATGAATTATATTAAATGAATTTAATCTGAAGTTTTCTTTTCATCTATTTGCATTTAAAAAGTACCTCTTGTAAGCGCATAAAACAAATTTCACAGTGGTGGAAATTGACCAAATTGGTTGAAGTTTATTTTTTCAGCTGAAGTAATACATTTTAATATGGGTGACAAAATCAGTAATAATGTGTTGTATATCAGTCATAACTGATTACTCAACTGACTCCAGGGTCTACTGTAGCTGTGGCAATGCTGGTACTGGTGGCAGTAGTGGGCAGTGATAACTAAGTGGATGCCAGTAACAGTAGCCATGCTGTAATGGACTCCAGGGTGGTGCAACTAAGCATGATGGCTAACCCCAAGACTTTGACAAGTAAAACTAACAGTTCAGAACCACACTCAGGAAGCTAGAACAGAATCAGTCACACAGAATTAGAATTTGTGGTGCAGTTGTTTCATTGCCATTTTGACACACACCAGCAGATAACCACAGTACAGAACTGATGACAGTCACTGTGTGGAGGTCCAATACCAGGTTTGGACCTCACACACTGTAATAAGTTCTACACTGTGGTTACATTCTGGTGTGTGTTTAAATGGCAAAAAATAACCACACTGCAAATTCTCATTTTGTGTGACTGATTCTGTTCCTACTTCCATAGTGTAGCTGAACATGTTTTTTCACTGTACATGTCAAAGTATAAGTACCCTGTCCATATTTGTACATAACTTTAACCCCTCTCTTTCCTGTTTCAAGCCTTTTCTTCATAGTTTCTTACTTGTTTCTAAAAAAAAAACTTGAACTGATCTTTACTTTTTTCATTACATTGTTTCTTCTATGTATTTCTGTACTGTTTCACTACTACCATTACAAAAAGCAAAATAAAAAACCCTCCCAAAAATGTATATTTCCTATATATGAATTCTACAATGATATTCTCATACTTCAGACTTGTATCTTTTCTTTCTCTATATTTCTTTCTTTTTCCTGCAATTTTCTCAGCTACCAGAATAAATGTACCAGGCTGCCAAATGTTGTTAGCAGTAACACATGATACTGAGTTATGTGCCACAGTGCACATCACCTGTAACACACTTTATATTAATTGTGCACTAGTCATGCCAGACACTATGTTCACTGCCCCAAATGTGACAGGTTCTGATGCTACCAATTGGTAGTGCACAGTGTGTTGCTGACCCAAACAGTCATGTAATCCACTTTGTGTTACTTGTGCATTAATCACAATTCACATTAATTATGTTCTCTGAATTTTCTCAAGAACTGCCCAGAAATTGAAAGGTTGCTGCATGCTGCCACATGACAGTGCACTTTGTGTAATTACCCCAAACACTCTTGTTGTAATGCATGTTTTTGGACATTTTGTGAAAAGCACAGTATACATACATTTGGTATTCAAATATTTTGTGGCCAGAGAGAGACAGAATAAATGAACCATGCTGCCACATGTATTGCTGCTGTGAATTTTTTTTTAAGATGCCCTTAGGTGAGATGTGCTTTCTCCTCTAAGTTACAGTATATATGCTGCTGCTGCTACTAGCTGGTGCTGTGCAGTGCACGTCTCCAACCACATAAACTATCAAGATGCACTTTACTGCCTGGAAATTGAAAGTGAATTCTCATGGCTGTAAAAATTATCATGACCCCCTGAAATGGGATGTGCTTCCATAATTTATATATGCTGCTACCTTGCATTGTGCTGTATTCGCCTCCACCAACAGAAACTGCCAAAATGTATGTCAGTGACAGTAAAATAAACGTGAGTTCTCATTGATCAAAATAATCTCATGACACCCTGAAATGAGATGGGCTCCCATAATTTATATGTGTTGCTGTTGCTGCCTGGTGCTGTGCAAGTCGACAAGCACAGCAACTGTCAAGATGCATTTAGTGCCTGAAAAAGTGATTTTCTCATGGCTGAAAAAAGTCTCATGATGCTGCAAATGAGATGGGAACCAGGAACTCATATGCTGCCACTGCAGCTTTTCTGAAGAATAGTCTAGCATAACTAGATATGAATGATGATCTTCAATTTGAGTATCACTTTGTGGTGACCTTACAGCAAAGGTATTTTCTTTTTTTGGGGTTGTGGTGGATGAAACGGGATTTGAATTGTATTTCTGACCATCTTTTGTTGCTGTTTCTTTGTTTGCAGGTATTTATCACTAGTGATTAAATCCTATTGCTGAATAGGTCCTACCCAGACACACAAAACATTGCCCTGGTACAAACCCAGTTTTGATTGAGCAAACCAGGATTTGCTTGAGTTGGTATTCACAAAAGGCCAGCTACGCTTTCAGAATGGGGCAAATGTTGAGGAACCACAATGCAAATGAGGGGCAGGGTGTGAATATCGGTGCTGTCCAATTCACAAAGCATTTGTTCCAGGTAAGGGCTTCTTGTGTGTTCCCAATGTGTGAGCAATTACCACTGGTGAAGAATTTGCCTCATCTCAAGCAAACCTAGTGGTTGACAGAGGTACTGTGGTGCCCCACACTGATCACCAGCCCTATATTATGTATAGCACTCTCTGGTGCTAGTGGTCCCTCTCAGTCAATCCCTGGCCCGTTATCAAATAAATATATTTCCCTCGTGGTAGAGGTTACCTCCACTAATTACTTGCCTGATATTAAATAAATATATTTCCCTCATGCTAATGGTCCCCTTCCCCACTGATCACTGGCCCAATGACAATAATATATCGTCCCTGTTCTCTAGTGCCTTCCCCCCACCGATCATCAGACTGAGAACAATAATATGTTGTCCTTGGTGTTCCGTGGTCCCACCCCACCCCCATCACCCATGCCCGATATAGGAATCATTCTTTCCTGGTGTCTAGTGGTCCTTCCCCACACACAATCCCTATCCCCATGTCTAATACAATATTTCCTGCTGTCCAGTGGTCCTGCCCCCATCTCAATCCCCTGTATGAAGAAAAATAAATTCCCTGGTGTATAGCAGACCTATCCCTATCCTCTGTAAAATAAATGTGACCCATTTGCTGGTCTAGCTGATGCCTTCCCTATTGTCAGTCCCCAGTAACAGAACTGTATGTCCCTTCTCTGTCATCTAGTTGACCCCCCCACCCCAGCAGGTAGTGTCCCACCACCCCACACACCCCCATCCCGACCATAAGTCAGTGAGAGGCACAGCCTTCTGTTGTTCACCACAGCCTGTAATAACTGAGCTGTCAATAAGCACAAACTGTATACAGTACATGCTCATTGACAGCTCAGTCAGCAGATGGCCATGGTGGAGAGTGGAGGGCTGCACCAGTCGTGAGCTTGGGGTTGGGATGTCGGGGAGCATGGTGGTGGGGCACTACCTGCCAGAGTTGGGGGGTGTGAGGTCTGTTATATGCCAGGGAAGAAATATACAGTTTGTTACAAGGGATCGGGGTTAGGGAGGGGGTCCGCTAGATGCCAGGGAATTATTTAAATTTATTTTACATGGGATCGGGGATAGGAGGGAGGTCTGATAGATACCAATGAATGTTTTTCTTGCATCATAGATTAGATTGGGATGGGGGAGGGACTACTGGACACCAGGAAATATTGTATTAGATGTAGGAGCAAGGGATCAGGTGGGGAGGGACCAGGACCCCAGGAAAGAATGATTCTATACTGGGCATGTGTGCAGGTTGGGAGGGGACCACTGCACACAAGGGACATATTATTGTTTTCAGCCCAGCAATCATCAGGGGACCACTAGCAACAGGGAAATATATTTATTCAGACATATTTATTTAATATCAGGCCAGCGATCACTGGGGGACCACTACCACCAGAGAAATATATTTAATATCAGACTGGAAATCAGCTGGGGAGAGGAACCACTAGACAACAGGAATTTGGGCTGCATCTCAGGCAGGGGCTGGTTGGGGGGCATGTTACGCTCAGCGAAGCCTATGCAAATGGGCCATAATGGGCATGAAAATGACCACTTAGCATCTTGAACATCCAATGGGCTCATTTACATGGGTGCTTTTGTGAACAGGATCTAGTGCACCCTGCTTATTCATTGTGGAGCTATACTCCTGATTCCATGTTGGGGTGGCACTAGTGGGATTAGCTGGTAGCGATAATGGGGTTACCACTGACTTGACCTAACCCTGTTCTCAGTCAGATGGTGCAGGTTGCTATCCAACTGATAATAGCATTATTTGACACCTGGGAAAATACAAATGCAACACAAACTTTTGCACTGTGCTTTGTGATTTTTTGTGAATCTAACGCTGGTTATTTAATTTAGAGTGTTTCCTATCATTGAAGGTAAGTATTTTGTTCCTTTTTTATTTTCTTAAATGTCATCCATATTGGTATGTCACTCTATAACTTTTGTATGCTCCTTTTCTCTCATTTCAGTATTTTTGAGCTGTGTGACAAATTGAAGAATGAGGCAGCAGCATAAGGTGGATGACTGTTATTTATGCTGGATACAGAGGACATGTTGAGTGTAATAAGACCACACAAAGTGATGATGAAGCTGTTGGAGGAGGACTTAGCATGAGTAGCATGAGTCAGCAAGGCTGATAACACCAATGATGTGGTGGAGAAGATGGCAAGGCTGCCTATTGTGGGCGGAGGCATTAATCATGATGACAGAATGTAAAGAGATCTGGGGCCAGATATCCAGAAGTTAGCATGGGTGTTGACAAGTTTTTGCCTGTGCTATCCAGGTTTGCACCCATTTTTGGGTTTGTGACTATATTCAGAGCATGGACATAATGCTGTGTCTATGCAAATAAGGGGGGCCCCTCCTGCATATGGGTGCAGTGGCAATTTCAAATGTTGGTGTTGGTAAATGGCACCCAAAGTTGTGCTTTTCCTGCCTCTGAAAACTTCAACTTTACTGGATGCAAGTCCTCACTGCCACCCCACTGATGGTGGGACAACTGTACTGCCTGTTGTATACCCCCAGGTGCCCATCCTGGACAGTCAGCTAGCTCCTTGGGGTCTAGAGGCACCCTCCATCCCCTGTACATCCATCCCAGTGCAGATCATGGTTTCCCTCATGTCTAGTTGCACCCCCCCACCCAGAGACACCCATTCTGCAGATGTTCTTCATTGCCCTTGTGTCCAGTGCTACCACTCACCCTTCCTGCACACCCATCCCACAGATGTCCTTCATTGCCTTGTGTCCAGTGGTACCACTCACTCTTCCTGCGCACCCATCCCACAGATGTCCTTCATTGCCTTGTGTCCAGTGGTACCACTCACCCTTCCTGCACACCCATCCCACAGACGGCCTTCATTGCCTTGATGTCCAGTGGTAGCCCTAACCCCCAAACACCCATAAGTGTCAGGTTGCCCTGGTGACTAGTGGTTCCCCCACCCTCCGAGCTCCCATTCCATTTAGTTTGTCCAATCACTGATACCATATAATAAGCCCTATTTGTGATGGCCAGTGGCCACTGGGGCAATCAAGGACATCTGCAGGACAGGTGTTAAGAGGGTAGGGGGTACCACTAGCCTCAAGAGATGTTGTCAAGATGATCACAAAATGGCGGTCACTTCCATGCAAATTAACCCATAATAGGCATACAAATGGCCCGGTAGCATCTTGAAAGCCCAAATGGCTCATTTGCATGGTGCAGCTGAATATCAAACCATGGCCCCTGGTGCTACCAGTCCCAGAGCACAACACCCTGAGGGCTGGATATGTTGGGGCAGCATATATTGACTTACTGCTATGCTGATATGGGTTGATATTCAGTTGGATAGCACCAGTCCACTATCCAGCTGAATGCAGCAGCCTCTGGGTTGAGCTCAGGTGAAGCATCAGCCTTTGCACACCACTTACACACACGTTTGAATATCTGGCCCCTGCTGTGAATACAAGATATAAATTATTTAGACTCTACTACACTCCCTATTGTGTTATTGTGCACCTGTGAAAGGAAAGTAAACTTAAAAAATTAAAAGAAAAAAATCACTTTTTGAAAGGATACCTAGCATCACATTATTGATGGTCATGCCCTGAAATGGCATGAAAGTGCTTCAGACAGAGGAAGCAGAGGAGGAGAAGTATTTTCTAGATGAGAAGACAGCAGGATAGGAGGAAATCTTTGATGACACTGGTAAATTATGTAGCCCTCACAGTAATAAATTGGCCACTGGGGTGACTGACCACATGGATGGTATATCAGTTGTCCAAGTCTTACTATATCCAACTCCTGTGAAGAAAAAAAGTTATTTATCCTGACCTGGCAACCACTGTGGCTGGACGGTACATCTGTTGTCCAATTCTACTCTTCCTATACTTGTCACATGTAAACAACATGTTTTGGTCTGAACCGATTTGGGTGCTCAGAGCTTTTATGAGCTCTTGCCACGCCGGAGTATACCATACTTAAGATGGTGGTGATGACAGAACCATGCAAGTGCAGTTTGAATTGGTGGTTATCTTGAGTATGGCGGCCATCACTTCTGCAGTTGCACAATAAAAAGTATTACTCCATGAAGAGGGTGCGTTAATGCAGACAGTGGAGGGAATGACCACATAAACACAAGTGGACCTGTGCCAGAGCACTGTGGATGCCTGCCAGACAGCAATCCAGTCACGTGCTTCCAGAGTGCTCCTACAAAGAATTGCGACAATATGTCTGTGGTGCTCCGCCCACACAGCTGTAAAAAAGGAGAAATCATTTAGCCTAACCTGGCATGGTCACTGCGTCTCAGTTTACCTGTGAAAGGAAAAACTAACAATAAAACTTTAACAAATAAACAAAAAGTAATGTCATGATATTTATCATAAAATAATGATGGTCATGCTGTGTACTGGCACAGCACTGCCACAGACAGGGGTGGTGAAGGAAGATACAACTTTAGTCTTTGGCTTGCGCTTGGTTGTCTGAAGTGAGAGGGAGCCAAAAGGGAAAAAAATAAACACATTGTAATGTCTTGTAAGCAAGGTGAAGCCATTCTTGTGTGATGACAAACTCACCACCAACAGTGAGGATAAGCAGTGTGAAAAACAATTAATGTAACTTACCATCCCAGCAGACAAAGTTGGCCTTTGTTGGACTTCCAGTCTTGCTGCCTTTGTGGGATGGCTGGAGGCTCAGCTTAAGGGCTGACCTGCTGACTGGAGTGTGCTAGCTGTAGGCTGCCTGGCAGGGTGGTGGTCTGCCAGGCAATGGTATTTACATTATCTTAAGAGTCTGTGTTTTATAATCTGGATGCATGAGGTAGATGCAAGATTACCTGCTGTTGGTTGATGTGGAGGATGCAAGCAGGCCAGATGAGGAAGAAGAGGTGATGCCTTACTTACTGTTAGATGAATGGTCTGAATGCCTGGCAGCAACAGTATTTGTGCTGGCTTAAGAGACCTTGTTTTTCAGTCTTGAGTGAGTGCATACAGTGGAGACAGTGGTAGGCCATGTTGTTAGAGGACAAGGAGGACCCAAGTAGGCCAGAGGATGAGGAGGTGGTAGTGCCTTGACTCCTGGAGGATGCATTGTCTGCATGGCTGTCAATGGCACTCATACTGCCTTAAGGTTAACAGTCCATATTTTTCAGCCTGGATATATGGACTGATGTGATGGTGGCCAATGTTACTGGAGGCAAACTTGGCCTCTCATGATGCAATGTTCAAAGTTTTTCTACTTTGTCTGTGGTAATGACATAGGAGACGGCAGATGTAGGTAATTAGATGTATGCATAGAATAGCAGTGGAACTTGGGGGAAAAATTCACACAGGAAGACAGAGTTAAATAAAAAAGAAAAGGATTCAAGTGATAAGAGAATGATGGAGCTAGCACTTTTGTGTTTATGCTTCAGTTATCCTCAGGGGAGCAGCCCACATAGTTTTCTTGAATGGAGTTATCCCTACATGGGAATTATATCTCAATTACTATTTCATCTACCTCGCTGGAAAGCAATTTGCCAATGCCAATAACACCAGGCTATTCAGGTTCTTCTTCATCACCTTCTCCACCATCATACAGTATGAACACAGATGTGATTGTGTTATGTGGAAAGTGCCCTGCATTCATTTTGAAAAATGTTAGCATGCCAACATTTCTAGGGAAAGATTTGTTCACCTGTCCCACAAAATGGCCCCTGTTGAGCTGAAAACCCACACCACACTGACACTGGAGGGTGGATAGCTCAGATATTTGACTGCTATGGAGGTCAGTGCTGGCAAATTAGTGACCAGCACAACAGTGGCTCTTACAATATGTTATGTTGCCTGGTGTCTGCTAAATATGTATTCACCACGCATTGTAATACATCACACATACTCCCATTATGCAAAGCATTATGGGCTGTATATGCAAATCACCATGACATTTTAGGCTGGTTCAGTTTTAAGAAAGAATGCATGGTGCCAAAGGGTCTCTCACACAATCTGCAAAGGGTGAAAGAAGACACCATGCATTGTGCCATATGAAATCCTGCAGAACTTATCTGCCTCCTCCTCCTTTTCCTCCATGTCTTCAACTCCCAACTAGTGCAAAGTGTATCAAAGTGGATTTATTGTTATTATTTTTTGGTTACCATGCCTGTTTTTCACCTTATTTACCTGAAGTGGTAGCAACACTAGGGGTCCGATTTTCAAAGCTCCAAGCATTGCTCAAGGGGCTTGCGCCACAAAGAATGGCACAAAGTCCCCCTTGCACCAAAAGATGCACTGACAGCAATTCTCAAAGGCAGCCTAGATCAACTGCTGGCTGTGGGTGCCAAAGGGGGCTTGCACCATCTGTAATGGGCTACAGCATGGAGCTAGGATTTGCGGCACATGCAGGCTGCCAAATCCCCTAAATCAGGATTCTCAAAACTCTCCCAGATAGCATATTTCTAAGCACTGTCAGACCAGCCAGGGCTGGTCTAAGGGTACTTAGAAATTTGTTCTTGGAGAGTGTAGCATCCTGAGCCAATGTACCATAATACCCCCTCCCCAGCCCTGATCCCCTTAGTAGTAAATTAATTAATGTCCTCCTTGGTCAAGCAGTAGAGATGCAGCAAAGTTTAATTTCACTGGCGAAATTCAGGTGAAGTCAGGAATTTTGCCCCATGGAATATTTAGCGAACTTTACGCATTTTGCAAAATATTCTGTGGGTGCAAAATGCAAAATTCTAGGTGAAAATCCACCATTCACAAGCAAAATTCCACATTTTGCAGGCAAAATTTTGCATTTCACTGGTGGAATTTTGCACTTGGCACCCGCAGAATATTTTATGAGATGCACAAATTTCACAAAATATTTCACGGAGCAAAATTTGTGGACCTCACCCATCTCTATCAAGCAGTCCCCCCAGCCCCAATTCCCATAGTAATAAAATAATTTATGTCCCCAGTGGTCTAGTGGTGCCCCCATACCAGGTCATCTTATTAATTATAAATAGTAATGTCCCTGACGGTCTAGAAGTCCCGGTCTCACAACGCCCCATTCCTCTTACTAATTATTTTAATATCCCTACTGGCCTAGCTGTTTCGACCCAGAATCAATCTTCATATTAATTTATCATAATGTCCCTGGTGGTTTAGCAGTCCTGCCCCTGGCCTCAATCCTCATATTAATTATTTTAGTGTTTCTGGTGGTCTAGTGGTCCTGCCCCCAACCTTGATGCTCTTATTAATTATAAAAAGTAATGTCATTGGTGGTCTAGTGGACCCCTACCACCCCACCCCTAAAGTGCCCCACCACCCTGCTGCTCCCCATCCAGACCTGAGCCAGCAACAAGCACAGCCTCCTCTCACCACTATGGCTGGGCCATTGATGGAACTGTCACTGAGCATGTACTGTATATTACAGTACTCACTCATTGACTGACAGCTCAAGTGAGCTGTAATTCAATGAGTGCATACTGCATTATACAGTACATGCTCAGTGACACTTCAGTGAGTGGCTGACTGTGGTGGTGAGAGGAGGTCTATGCCAGTTGCTGGCTTAGGGTTTTAGATCGTGGGAGAGTTGGGTGGTGGGCACTACCTGTAGGGGTGGGGTGGTAGGGGTCCACTAGACTACCAGGGACATTACTTTTTTATAATTAATAAGAGGATTAGGGCTGGGGCGGGACCGCTAGACCATCAGGGACATTATAATAATCAATGTGAGGATTGGAGCCAAAGGCAGGACTGCTAGACCACCAGGGACATAAAACTAATTAATATGAGTGTCAGGGCTGGGGCAGGATCACTAGACATCAGGAACATAACTAATAAATTATTATGAGGACAGGGGATTTGGGGACCGCTAGACCACTGGGGACATTATTTATTTTACTACTAAAGAAATGAGGGCTGGGGGACTGTTACAGTCAATAGTCCAGGACACTGCTGCCGCCCAACTGCCCTGTAGCTTGTGGCACACCTCGTAGATGTGCCATCAGTTTAGTGCTGTGCCACTGTTGCTGCAAGCTGCAGGTCTTAGGCACTGGGACCCTACCAGATAGTGAATCTGTGCAGGGTCCCTGACACACTGGCAAACTCCACTCTGAAGAAAGGGGGGTTACTAGTGGGGTACCGCAGGGTTCAGTACTGGGACCAGGTGACATTGCAGTGGGACTGGAAGGGAAAGTATCCCTCTTTGCAGATGACACAAATATCTGCAACAGGGTTGATACACAAGGGAGGTGGAAAGGATGAGAAGGGACTTTTCAAGGCTGGAGGAATGGTCAGATATATGGCAGCTTAGATGCAATGCAGAGAAGTGCAAAGTAATGCACCTAGGAAACAAAACCCAGGGAAGAGTCACAATGGGGGGCGATAGTAACAACAACAAAATGGAAAGGGACCTGGAGGTAATCATACAGATGACCTAAAGGTAGGCAAGCAATTGAGAAGGCAGTAGGGATAGCTGGGGATACTGGGATGCATAGAGAGAAAGGCATCACCAGTAGAAAACATGAAGATGTTATTCCTCTGTACAGACAGTTGATGAGGCCCCATCTGGAATACTGCATGCAGTTCTGGAGACCCCATCTCCACAAGGACATAGACAGGATGGAGGCAGTCCAGAGGAGGGCAAACAAAATGGTGCAGAGTCTGCACCAGAAGCCATATGAAGAGAGACTAAAGGAGCTTAATATGTATACACTCAAGGAAAGGAAGGAGAGGGGGGACATGATAAAAACATTTAAGTACCTAGAGAGAATCAACAAAGTTCAAGAGGGTAGCATCTTTCAGAAAAAGAGAAGTGCAAGAACAAGGGAACACAATTTGAAGATAGAGGGGAGACGGACGGCTCAGGGGCAATGTAAGGAAGTCTTTTTTCACAGAGAGGTTGGTGGATGCATGGAACTGCCTTCCTGAGGAGGTTGTGGGGTCAAAAACAGAGGGAAAATTCAAGAATACATGGGACAAACATAAAGCAGTTCTAGTGGGGGGTACGAGGTAGTAGGCTGTTGGTTAACTAGGATCTGCAACTTTCCAATAGGTAGGGAAATGGGCAGACTGGGTGGGCCAAGCGGTCTTATCTGCCGTCAAATCTGTTTTATGTTTCTATGTCAGCTGCCATTGGTGTGGCTTTCACGACTTTTGAGAATCAAGCCACAGGTCTCTGATCAATTTCAGGTTGTGCCATACATAACTGTGCCCATCTGTGCCCAGGAACCCATCTTATTTGCTGATCGGTTAGATTTTGGACCTGCTTATGCCCACCTTTAAGTATTGATGACAGACCCTGTTTATGTTGTGGGTCCAGCACTGTGGGATTGCCAAAATCTACAGAGAGCAGAATGCAGAAAATATGGCTAATGAAATCAAACACATGGAGCATGTGTCCCATTAAGACAAACCTTCCTTATCACCACCTGCCTCTAGCATCTGCTGTACTTTCAACAGAATCTGCCTCAGCACACTTAGAAGGTGAATGTTCTGAGTGATACAGTCAGTGCCCCACTCACTGGCTGTGTTGAATTTTCCACTGGCATTAGAATCATGAGCAGGCCATCGTTTAGTATCCAGTGGTCTGTTGTCAGAGACATGGATACTCCAGCATTGTCATGGCTTGTATGCAGTAGCAGATATTCTGAGATGGCTTTGTACTGCTTGTACAAGTACTCTGTCATGTACAGTGTCATGTTCCATCTGGTGATGACTTCCAGCTTCAGACAGTGCTGAGGCAGTTTGCCCTGGATCTGCAGATGTCTTAGATAGTCACAGGTTTTTTCTGAATGAACAAAGTGGGCAAAGATGTGATGGGCCACAGTCAACATGGATTTGATTTAAGGATATGACAGAAACTCCAGCACTACTAGATTAGGACAGTGTGCCATGCATGGCATCCTGAGCACAGCCCCATCACTAATGCATTTAACCTCATTTAAGCCATTATCATTCACAATTAAATCTCATTCCAGGGAATGTGTCTCAGTCAGGAGCAGTGCTACCATTTTCCAACCAGTGTGTGACCCACTTACACGCTTCATTGCCAGTGTGGCATGCTGATGAATACCCAGCATGTTGCTACCACAGCAACTGGATTTAGTATAATTGTCTCAATTCCAGCATCAAATACTACCCCAGGTACCTGTACCCAATGGGCTGTATTACACAGATAAGTGCTACTAGTTTTTGCCGCTGGCCAACATAGCCATACTGAGATGTATGTATGAAGATACTGAATGCTACACGGCATACATAACTATGCATGATACAGTCCTATAATGTTCATGAATAGCATGGTGAAAAAATAGGCTCTTGACAGAATCCACTATTTTCGGCAGGAATGTGCCATCAACCTTTTTTATCCCACGTTCTCTGCAAAAGAGAATGGCAGTTGATCAATTGACAGCATTTCAGTTGTTGCTACATTAAGTTTCCATGCAACAGCATGGTTTGGTGGATATTTGGTATGATGCTCAAACATGCTGTGCAGTGTAGGCTTCACCTTTCTTGGTGCTGGGATATCAAACAGCTGGATTCTGTGTGTCATCATGGCTGGTGGGGTAGCATTTGACTCAGGGGTCATGGATGCTGCAGGAATGAATGAAGTGATTTTCAGTGTTTTGTAGACTGGGACTGATGGTCTTCACTGAATCTGGCTGCTAGTACTCAACCCGCCACTGCTAGTATGGCAACTAGTAGGCAATCCCACAGACTCCTCATCTCTGTAGTAGTCCTCAGCAGTCAACTCCTACTCCACCAGGACTGTATCCTTGGGACTTTGGAATGCCTTTTCAGATCAAGATGATAAGGGAGAAGGACCCATCCACTAGCTTCCATTTGGTACTGAGTTCAGTCAAACAGGTGCCTGGACTTGAGGTGTGTGTGTGGTTTTTCCATGGCTAAAATGCACTCGACACAGCTGGCAGACAGCCATTGTTTTATTATCTGAGTTCAGTATGAAAAAATCCCATACTAGGGATTTTGTAGCCCTTGTTTTTACACAGTGGTAAACATGATACTGGGACATTAGAGGGGTGGAAATGAGTGTTCAGAGGATAATTTCTGTACTGCAACAGTGGGTGACTCATGCTGTGTTAGTGGCTCAACACTGCTAACAGGAACAAAAGCTAGAAGGTTAATGGGCTTTAGTAATTCCCTGAATTAACTGTGATGTGCAGAGCACCACTGGTTCAGCACCATGACCCACACTTTTGGATTTTCATTTTCCCATACGGGATCCAAATCATCATCCCAATCCCAACCTTTGCTGAAATCTCCTTCTGACATCTGTCGTACTCCTCCTCTTCACTTTCTCCAGCCCCTCTTTCCTTCTCATAGTCCTTTCATGCAAAATTCAGATCTCCCTTATCAAAATGTGAGTCACTGTCAAGCTCATCAATACCTTTGTTAGGAAATGGAAACCTATCATCCAGACCAGGTTCACCACCAACAACAAAAACAATCATAGGGACAACAGCAACCACCTCCATGTCCTTAACCACATTTCCAGAACAAGACATTTTTCAAATTCTTGGACTGATACTCTTGTTGCTGCCTCCAACAGCAGTGCCACCAATGACCAGCACTGATGCCACAGATGTGGTAGAGAAACATTTGGCCACACTAATGCCACCATCACTTTACACAAAGTACCCCTTTTCTAGTAGTGCTACTGCCCCCTGATGAACCTCCAGCAGAAGTAGTTTTTTTATTTTTGTTTGGTGCAACATGCATCTGAATCACAGAACCTACAACCTTCTTGGCAACACTGGGCCCTATGCACAAATAAATGTGCTGCCTATGTTCCGTGGATCCGAGGTGTGTAGGCAACTGCACGGGTGAATGCTGCACAGTGGGGGTCCCACAGACCCCTGGCGGCATGCACCAAAGACATGTAAGTGCAGTGCAAGGCACTTATGTGCCTACCTCCAAAGCTCTTTGGGGATGTCCGTGCAGGGGCATGTCAGGGGCATACCTGCACTATGTGCCATTTACAAAGCCGTATAGTGCTAGGTGGAGGGGGCGTTGGGTAAGCCTGCTGAGACCAGGTGTAACCCAATAAGCGCCCCCTTGTTCTCCAGCTGTGGGGTGCAATGGCACCACAAATTGGACCTCAATGAGCCTCAGCCCACTGTGCTGCAGAGAAGGGCTGGGGCAGCAGCGCGGGTGCCTGCCCAGTGGTTTGCAGCAATGCCGCTATATGTGGCCCTTCCCCAACACCCTGTGCCCTATACAAGGGTACAAGGGATCCACTCATGGACCCAGTATGGGCATCCAATTGGATGCCCACCCAGGTCCATGGCTCCCCCCATGACCACCCACACGACCATGCACACTGTGGGGTTTGGCCACAGACAGGCACCCCATGGGTGCTGGTGGTAGTGCAAACTGCTTACCCTGCACCTGTCCGGGGATGCGTAGACACGCTGGTGGAGTATGCACCTCAAGCAAGTATTACCCACCCTTTACAGCATAGGGCACATTGCCGGCAACTTGAACTGCACTCGAGCAGCTCTTTTCAGGCATTTTGGTATTTAGATTTTTGAACACTACAGTTAAACTAAATACCGGCAGCAGTAGAGACACTGCAACACCTCACCAGAGCAGTGTGATTTAAATAACAGCACAACAGTTAACTGAGCTAACAGTAGCTACAAAAAAAAAAATCATAAAAATAAGATTTTAACACAAACACTACACAATGAGTATTAACAAGCTACACAAGTCTGGGATAATTCTAAAGAAGTTACTGCAATTATTTAGCAAACTGTAACTTCAATACAGTAACATCAGACTGAGAAATAACTAACAAAATATACACAACTGTTCTACTGAAATAAAATAACAAATCACAGATCTCTGAAAAAATAATTAAGAAGAAATCAAAGGAAATCAGCAGGAGTGCTCACAGATAGGGCTGCCTTGCCTGCTGCTAACTAAAACAGCTTCCATCCCCAACATAGTACTGTTTTATTACACAAAACAAAACTATTACTTTAATGTGAATAAATCTGAAAAACTACAAAACAATATTGCTAATCTAGCTGCATAAGGCACTCTAGACACTTTTCACAGTGATTTGGTTCAAAATATATTTACTAGGCATTTAAAGCACTTTTAAATGTTTTTTGGGCTCAGAAATTCAGGAACAGACTTAACTTCAACTCTTTCCATAACACTGCACTGAAATCAGCCTACACATGACACACAGCTCATTTCCGTTCCCTGTGCCCTCCAGTCCCATGGGACATTGCAGTCTTCGCTTGTGGGGCCAACTTTGCAGGCATACTTATCAACTCCATCATTTGTGAATTAGGCACTGTACTATGAATTAGAATGTCAAAGGGCAGACTGAATGAGCAGATTTGGGCAAATCTCTAAATTTCTTCATGAAGTGAAGTTGGCTGACTTTGCACACCTATACACACAGGTTACCAGTGCTGAGCTCATCAATTAGAATTAGAATTTAAAAAGTGATTTCTACATGTCAGTTTTGCTTCATGTGGATGTATTGTAGAAGGGTTATTCGCACTGCACATAACAAAGACTGATTCCATTGAGTTCCTCATACTTCTTAGTTTAGGTATCTGGTTAAGACCACATTTGAATAACAATGCAGTGAAATGCATTTTGAGAAAACAGCGTGAGTGAAAACAGCTACATGGATATAATAGCAGGGATAGTAAAGTACTGTATATGAAGCTGTTTTCATTCATGCTGAGTAGTGTTTAACTCCACGAGTATGTGCTGCCTAACACTGCTGGCAGTGTAGCATAAACATTAGGGTCACAAGCTGTGAATGGGCTTGCTACATCCAGCTAACCTGGGCTCAAGTCTGATACTGTCTTTTTTCCCCCTGGCACCCGCCTCTCCAACTTGCATTCCCCTGGAGTTAGAATAGTAAATCTTCCCACTTGCTTTCTCCCCTCCCCGAGTTGCATCCCCCTGGAGTTAGAATAGTTAATCTGTACCCCCTACCCCCCTCAAGTTCTGGGTCCAGTCCTCTTCAACATATTCATCAGTGACATTGCTAATGGTCTTGAGGGTAAAGTCGGCCTGTTCACAGATGATACAAAACTATGTATAGGGTGGACAATAAGGAGGGCCTCAGTATGAAGGAGCATGTCAAGAATCTTGAACAGTGGTCCAATGACTGGCAACTTATATTTAATGCTAAAAATGCAAAGTGATGCACTGAGAAACTGACCCAAGAACTCAATACTTCTAGATGGGCATCGACTTGAAGAGACCAGGACTGAATAAGTTTGGAGTAATCCAATCAAAGATTGGATGACCTTAAAAGCAAGGAATCATTGTGAAAAAATGGCATGAAAAGCAAGCAGCATCCTTGGATGCATAGGCAGGGAATAACTAGCAGGAAACAAGAAATGATCATTCCACTCTAGATCCTGGTGAGGCCACACCTGAAGTTGCATTCATTTCTGGAGGCCTCACCTGAAGAAGGACATACTGTAGAGCACTTGGAATCAATTCAGGAAAGGGCCACAAAGATGGTGCAGGGCCTCCACCACAAGCTATAGAGTCTAGACTCTAAGACCCAAACTTTTACTCCCTGGAACAGAGAAGGGACAGAGGGAATATGATAGAAACCTTCAAATTCATCAAGGGTATAAACACTATTCAGGTAGATAAACACCTGCATGCAAATAGAGAGCGTGTACAAGGCGGCATAAACTACTCCTGAGAGGGGAAGGCTCAGAGGAAACATCAGGAAGTACTTTTCTATGGAAGGGTAGACACATGGAACAGCCTGCACCCATAGGTGGTTGCAGCAAAGATGGTGAATGCATTTAAACATGCATGGGACCAACACTATGGTAGAAACAAAACAGCAAAATATAAGAGAGGGGTTGGGCTCATGGGCAGACTAGATGGGCCACTCAGGCCCCATCTGTCATCAGATTGTTATGTTTTATGCTCTTAAATTTCATTCCCCCAAGATAGAATAGTAAATCCACCCTTAAGTTTTCCTCCATGATTTGTATCCCCCACTGGAGATAGAATAGTAAATATTTCGCCCTCCCCATGTCGGCAATACTTAATCTGCCCCCACCCCCAAGTTGCCACGTGCTGCCATTAGTTTCTGAGTATTTGAGAGGCTCAGTTTTTGCTGTCAGCTTTTTGACCATGCAATTATTGGATGCAGTGTTTTCACGTCAAGATCTTGGCCTGGACCCCTTAGTTTAAATGACCACAAACAAACCAGGAGGAAAAGGCAGGCACCAGGAAAGAGCTGTGGTGCAACTGTGCAAAAAAGTACAACAGACAACAAAAGAAATAGAGCACCCATGGCAAAGACTCCACACAAGCCTAGATGTGTAGTAAAAATCTTCACATTTATTCAAAAAGCATGCAGTATGCATCCCACTATTAGCACTTTACAGACACCAAAGCTTCCTCTGAGAAGGCTTGGGAGTCCTAAAGTGAAACATTAGTTAGTGGTGCAGCCATGATTTCATTGAACTGCCTGTCAGTTGTTTCCATAAACTGCTGGTAGTGGGATGCATACTTCATGCTTTTAAATGAACGGTAAGATTTTTTACTACAATTCCATGTTAATGTGAAGTCTTCACCATGGGTGCTCAATTTTTTTTTTGTTCTCTGTTACTTTAAATAATCAGAGATCATTTTTCTTAATCTTAATCTTAATCTTAATCTTAATCTTAATCTTTCCCCCAATGACCTTTGCTCCAAGATTGCTGAAGTATATTCTGCCATTGCTAGACAGGTAATTCTCAGTTTTAAATGAAAATGTATGCTTCCGTGCTACACCTGGAAGTCTGCTATCTTTTGCTATACAGTTCTTCTGCCCTTACCTTGGTGAACCCAGGCATCAAACTCTTATTATACAATGGCAAAGAAATTTCCTTTATTCTGATTGAATGACACACTGTGAAATCATGTGTCTTGTCCTCTCGTTGCCACTGATATGGGACACTGCTATAAACAAATTCACTTATAGCCCCCCCCCAACATTTCATCCCTTTCTTTTCCACACAAATCCCCGGTTTTCTGCAAAATAGCACCTCTGTTTTTTCGTTTCAATTAACCACAGAAAGGGAGCTAACTGCCCACCGCATGACCATCACTGGAGATCACCAACAAAATATGAAACCCACAAATGACACATTTGCCATTTGTTTAAATCTCACCTGTAAAAGTCTGGCCTGCATCACTACATAAAGAGAAGATTTCTGTGAAACCTTTCTCGAGCTGTCTCATCTGAACCCATGTATTACAAGCCGATACTGAGACTACAATGCCACCTTTTACAGAGAGCTAAGCACCTCCCTCAAGCACGCTTATTGACTGTCACAGCAATGAAAAAAAAACAAAACAAGAAAACACAAAATGCAGCCCAGTTTAGCAATCTGGGTCAACAGCACTGGAAAGGCAGTGGGGGGGGGGTGTTACCGTAAACCCTCACTGGAGAAACATCTCTGAAACAGCATGGAGGAGACGTACAGCCCTAGGAAAGCATCATCATATAGAGAGCAGCTCCATCTATTGATGGAAAGCTATAGTGGACTTTTTTCTTTAAACATATGCTGCCACGCAGAAAAAATTAAGATTTTTTTCTTTAAAAAAAAAACAACAAACCATTGTATAATAGCAATAAGGCACACCAGGGTGTGTTATTGTCTAGTAACATCACTCCTGGGGTGGTGGAAGCACTCGGCTTCACCTTGTGCTTCAACCCACAATGACACACACCCTGTCATGCCTTATTGCTTAAGCATTGTCTGAACTATCTACAGCATCTGTCCTATCCTTTAAATGATATTCTCCTGATTTCCCTTTTCTGTGATATGAACATACATCCTCTCTCTTGGCAGCCCTTTGGTCAATTGTGGCTTGGAAATGGATCCCATTTTATTGACTTGTACTGCAGAAAGGCAACTCACATTATCAGCATTATCATCAAATCCCTGCAGTGCCCATCCAGCATTCCTACTGCTGTGAAACCCAGCTTCACGTTCATTATTTATTTATTTATTATTTGAAAAGTTTCACCAGGAAAGGCACACTGAGGGAAGTGGGGATGCACAATTAAATACAGACTAGAAGAACATAGTGAGAAACTGAACAAAAAGGCATATAAGCTTTATAGTAAATCAGTAGAACAGATTACATAAGACAACAGATTTGCATACATAAGACAATTGAATTGAATACAGTAAATTGCGTAGGGTACAGAATAAAGAACTATAACACATAAACATATAATTTTCAATTTAAGTACAATCATAATTACCAGCCAAAAATAAGCAAGTGCACATGCCGTAAGACATATCATAAAGGACTTTATATACAGAGGCAAATGTAGGACAGAGCAGTGCAACCAGACAGTCCTTCCCACGCATTTGGGATGAATGAATCCTGCAAAGGGAAAGGCAGGATGGTGGTAAGGACTAGAATTGGGGGTAAAAGGACAATAATAGCAGGAATGATGAGAGGAGGAGGATAAGAAAGTTTGGCGTGGGGAAGAAAATAAGAGAGGAAGCAGAGAATGAGTGGGTGGAACAGAGGAGGAACAAGGTGAGAGTAGGGGTGGAGGAAGCAAGTGAGGATAGGTTATTACCAAACACATCTGGATGCTTTTATCACAATGGCCTCAGATGCAACAAGTTGTAATGCTTGGCGTCACTTAGTGTCACTGTTTTCAAATACTGAAAATATACTGTGCCATCTGCTGGGCTGTTAAAGAGGCAGCAGGTAATAATGCACAGAAACAGCTCTGCATTTGTGTGTGCCTCAACAAGCCATGTGGTTTTGGGCTTTAGTGGTTAGCTAGCAAACTGCAAGAACACAGCCAAGTGCAAAGTAATGGACTTGACTATTCTTGATGGTTCTTCACTCATGATACTGATTGGCATTAAGGTTCCTGATGCTAGGCACCACAATACTTATATTATGGGCCCCTGTCAATGCAACATTTTACACTCTACACAGCCTCTTCCTTCCTCTTACATGGCAGCTGAAGTGCATGGTTGGGCAAAATGTATGGATATGTCTTCCACAAAATAACCACTAAATTCCCTAATCTTCACAAAAGCCCGTGACTATATGGCTTTAATTACTAATACTGTTTTGCAACTTTGTCTGCTTACAACACAGCCATCCTTTAAGCAAGAGATTAGAAAGTTGATACACACATCCTTATTTTTAGAGTCTCTGCACACAGTTCTGGAGTTCCCTTAGTTTTTTTTGTTTTGTTTTGTTAATTTAAGTTAACATTAGTTCTGTTATGCATGCTTTCCCTGTTTCTGCTGAAGCCGCTCTGTAGCACTCAGACTTTAGAGTTCCTCTACATTCAGAGACAATGGAACCCTAAAGCTACACTAATACTGTAGGTGCTACATATCAAGTTCTCCAGAAACTCTTAAATTGGAAAACAAAGGAAATGATAGGCCTGTGTACTGAGAATTGCTCCACAGAAAGCTGTTCATCCTAATGAAGTGCACCTGCACCTGAAACACTGATGGACTAGGAGTATCTGACTTAATTATCTGGCTAATAAACATGTGCAATATTTCCATATCAGGTGAGTGAGTCCCCTGTTTTTCCTGTGTCTGAAATCGTATATATGGATTGGATGGTACATGACCAGATTACACCCTGAAATGAATTTCTTCATATTCATTATTATTGCCAAAGAATCTAAAAAATATGTCCCTGAGGTGTGTTACAGTACATTATTATTATGTATAAATGGTCAGTGAATGGACAGTCATTGTGTAGCACCATACTTTAACAATAACAGTGACATTTCTGATAGGCTGAAGTAACGTACACCTCACTACAATGTTCCATTACAACTTATAAAATTACATCTACTATATCAAACATTGTGTAATATTTACCTATCGGGTCAGTGATCCTTTCGTTCCTATGGCTGCAATAGTATGTATAGATCAGTTATTTCCATAACCTGCGGGCTGCTGCACCTGCTGTCTACATCACCCAGCCAACAAAATATCCTGCAACATGTCAGATGAGCATATGTTTTGAAATGTTGGTAGCCTACCAGATGAACTTCTATATCTGTGGCAAAGAGACAAACTTGGAAATTCCATTAACACAGTACACAATAATGCAACAAAACCAGTAATGTACACAAGACAAAAGAAGACACATGGGTAAAATGTTTTTCATTCATGCTTTGCAACCCACCTACTCTGTGCTGGAACTTCACTCTCACTAGCTGTTCTTGCCCTTGATTTTACCCATCAGAAATTAGAGTGTTATGGGGCCTACTGGGTCAATAACATCATACTTAATAGCGTGCAACATTAGCACTAAACTGAAATAGCGCTGTACATGAGAGCTAGGGGTGCACTACATACAATGCTGCTGCATGTGGTATTGTACCCTCCGCTGTCCCAGGCAGAGGATAAGAACTCTGCAGGGACAGGCTTTCACTGTGCAGCTGCCGTAACTATAAGAGATGAGACACTAGCACCAGGGAATGCAGGCAGAGTGTTTGGGACCAGGTTCGGTTCCCAGTTCCAGATGCAAGTAAATATTTTTCTTTTCGCTTTTTGTGCGATTTACTAATAACGGAGTTAAGAATCCTTATTGGGGAGGTTCAGGACTACATGCATGCAAAAAATCATGCTGTATTGGCAGTGCACTTTTTGCATGCGGCATAATGTCTTGCGACATTATGACCCCATGCCGTACACTTCCATACAAGATGAGACCCTCACCACTCCAACTCCTAAAGCTACATGCTTACCCCATCATCATGGGGCCTGGGCCAGCCTGGCATATCCAGTCCATGGAAAAATATATGTGTGAGTCAGGCAGCAAGAGGAGGTACAGGCAGGAGCCAAGACTGTGTTTTGAAGCATGTGGGCAGCCATCATTGGTGGTTCAGACAAAGCCAGTTTTCCCTAGTGATTCTCTTCACAAGTACCTCCTGATGCAATTTTCCATACCTCAATGCTGCTCCATCCTTGGAAAGGGACAGTATTGTGTGATTATCCACCATGTCATAGTCACCCAACAACATGAGGTGCTATTTTTGTAGAGTCATCTTCTCCTTCCAGTATCAAAAGTAATGCTTTGCTGCACTCCACTGGATTCACTGGACCATAGTGGAACATTTGCTCAGTGATCCAGGTTGTCCAAATGGATGATGACATGCTACACCAATACCAATGAGTCAGGCAATACATTTTAAAGGGTTCTGTAATGGGTTGGTTAAGCTACAATATGAAATGGTCCTTCTTTTTACCTTTCCATACAGTAATATGCTACTCAATACATTGGACACTTTGGGTGAAGCCACAGACAAAATATTGACTTTTAATAATGGTAAAATGTCATTGCCACTGAAATCCTACCTAGTCTCAGTTCTTAATCGACAATGTGGACAAAAATCTGAACACACAAATCACTCAGTAAGTCTGGAATACTGGATTGTGGTATACTGTATAGCAGAGCACTGTTTGGTATAGAAATCCATCCCTTTCAAATGCTGTTGTACAACAGGTCAAAGGTCATGGAATATGACTGCACCCTTCTGTGGCACCTCAGCATTTTAAACTCTCTAGACACTGTAGGAGTCAGTGTCTATTTGAAAGGGAAACAACTGCTGCACTCACATTTGATGCAGCAATTCACTCAGACAAAAAGAGAGGCAGCAAACAGGGGAGAATGTCATTTTTTTTGTTACTATACACCATAAATATACAGGATGAGCAACTTTTATGCACAACATGTGTGTTAAGCCACCCTGGGGTTCTGATTCGCTGTCAAGGTCAGACGGAATCAGAACCCCTATAATAGAACACACTGGTTGTGCATAGTTACATCCAGTATTCTTTATGTTGTGGGGTGGTTCTTAACCTACAATGACAATAAGCATATAATGAAAGTAATACATGGTTAACAGGTAACAAAATCATTTAACTGTTTGGGGGTGGTTGGGCTGAATGTAATCAAACTAAACTGAGCATGTAGAATATTTAAGGGTTCAAAAGTTGAAGTTTAAAATAAAACTTTGAATGCCTTACAAAACACAACAGTAAATACAGAGCTAGATATTCCAGTGAATTGCTCTCAAAAATGTTCAAGAGTTTTGGAGAACTGCTATGGAGAATGATACACAGTGGCTATTTCAAGAACAGTAACCTTTTGGGGTCCATTTCGTAGAATAAGTTAAGTATCCTTATATAACAGCATGCACAAAGGAAAGAGCACTTCAACTGCACCATTGACAAAGTGAGTGTTTGTATGGAATGACCGCATCATTTTTATTTATTTATTTTTTTAGTTTTTGCTGACCGGGTAAGTGCACTAGACAAATCCTGCCTATTTTCAGGTACGACCGAGAGGGGATACAGATGAAATGCCAACTGACCTTAGAACCAGATTAAGCTGTTAGTGGTATTTTTAGTGAATGAGGAAATTTGGCCAGGATCATGGGATATCCCACTGATCATGGCAATAGTTAGCATAAAAAATAATTGCATCAGGCTACATTTCTGCCTTAAAGGTTTACTCACTTTTGTACATTTCTAGGTCTCTATATACTTTCAGTTAAGCTACAAACACTTATAGCAGGTCTCCCAGAAACCCTGCTTAAGTCATCCAGCTAATTAATGAACCCATCACACCAGTTAACCCACAGGCAGTCTGTACTCAAGCTGAAGCATAGTAACTCCCCCACACAGTGCCAGATTTTTTGACACATACAGTAAAAAATAGTATTTCCCTGGTTTACAGCTTTCAAACCTTCCTAATAGAGAAATGCTTACAGCTGAAATTTTACATAACATTGATGACTAGGACTACTTACATTGCTGGTTTGAATAAGAGTCAGTTAAAGCAGAGATGTTAATGTTCAAACATATTTTTTTTTGTATAAGGCCAAGACTTTGTAGCCTAGAATATTTGTATAATGTCACACAACATTCAGAATACTGTCATATACAGTACTACATAGATTAACAAGTTACAACATATTGATGTTTGAGACTTAATGATTGGGACATTTAAGGCCAAAGCTTTTAACTTGGCAAAAGCCTTTAGTGGTTTAATAGTAACAGTGATGTGCTACATAGTTACATTTACGTTTTATTACTGTATATGGAATATACCTTGAAAAAGCATTCTTTAAAACATGAAACAATGGCTGTAGTGGAGTTACACTGTAGAGTGAAATCTTAAACAATAAAAAATATTTATCTCTCCTGCAACTGATCTTCAGTATTTTTAGAATAGTATAGAGATAGGCTCCATCTCAATTCGGAGGGGAAGGAAATCCTTAAATTGAAAATAGGTTTATTGGTGAAAGGTGGGGTTTAAACTTGTGAAGGGGGGAGGGATGGGAGAAAAGGCTGTCGAGGGGGGTCTGATAAAGGAGGGACTCTGTCTCCACCCACTGGGAGCTGGAGGAATGCAGAAAAGGCCAACTGGTAAGGTGCGGACCAGGGGAAGACAGAATCCCCACGGGAACACGAGCAGGGGAAATGGAAGTATAGGGAAAGGGTGGAAGGTAGTCCTGCTAAATGCCAGGAGTATGGGCAATAAAATGCCTGAGCTCCAGGTGATGCTAACTGAGGGAGAGGTGGATGTGGCAGCGGTCTGAGACCTGGGCCACCTGAGGCTGGGGCCTGAACCTGGAGGGTTAACACGAGGAAGGATGGGGGAGGAAGGGAGGAGGGTAGCAATAATAGTCCAAAACTTCATTGCCAGGAGGAGTGGAGGAGAGGAACTGTGGAGGTGATTTGGGTCACCTTGATAACAAGGGGGGCAAGAGAGTAAAATAGGAGTGGTGTATAGATCCCCTGCACTAGCGGAGGAGATGGAGGAGAGTCTGGTGGCAGATGTTGGGAGACACTGCAGATTGGGAAGGAAGGGTGGTGGTGTTGAGGGACTTAATATACCAGAAACAGACTAGGAGACAATGATGTCCTCGGTGGCCAGGGAATAGAGGTTGTTGATTGTCTTTCAGGATGCTCCTAACTCAGCAGGTGGGAGAACCTACCAGGGAGGAGTGGATACTGGATGTAGTCCTGGCAGACAGTGACTAGACTGGGGCATGGAGGTAAGGACCCATTGGCAGGAGCGACCATGCCACGGTCTGGTTCTACCTGAACCTAGGAGGGTAGAAGGCTGCACAAAGATGGAGGTAACTGACTTCAGGGGTGGATTTCAAGGAAATAGGAAGCATTCTTAAGGAGCACTTGGATGGGATTGGGCCAGACATGGAAAGCTGACAGTAGGTGGAAATCATCAGGAGGGGTGCAGGATGCTACCAGCACCTGTGCAAGAAGAAGAAGAAAATTGGTGGGGTCCAAAAACCCTACTAGTGGACCAGGAGGTTCAGGAGGTGGTGAGGGAAAGAAAGCGGCCTATAGGCAGTTCAAGTGCTCAAGGAGTGAAAGGGACTGAGGGAGTATGAGCTGATGGCCAAAAGGGCCACTAGGGTGGTGAGAGCAGCTAAGGCAAGGAAGGAGCAGAACCTGGCCAGGGAAATTAGGAGGGGGAACGAGGGGTTCTTTAGATACATTGGGGAAAAACAAAGGGTGACGGGGCAAATTAGCAGGATTAAAACAGGGGAGTGATGGGCACAAGACCAGGGGGAGCAGGCTGAGATACTAAATGAGTACTTCGCCTCAGTTTTCACCAATGAAAATGGTGGGGCAGTATCATACATAGGAGGAGACAGTGAAACTGAGGAGAGGGGGCCCTTACTGATCGGCAGATCTTGGGAGGTGGAGCATCACTGGCAGGTGGGGGGAAGGCAAAGCAGGGGGATGAGGTAGTGGAGTGGAAATCATGGCAGAGAGAGTGAGGGAAGCCCTCGGGTCCTTAAGATGAAGAGAGCACCAGGGTCAGATAAATTACATCCCAAAGTGCTGAAGGAACTGGAGGATTTCCTGGCGAAACCCTGGCGGGCTCTTCTTACATCTCTCTAAGGACAGGGTGGTTGCCCCAGGACTGGAAGGTTGTGCATATAGTGCCTATCACAAGGGGGATCAAGGGAGGTGGCAGGAAACTACAGGCCCGTCAGCCTGATATTGGTGGTGGGCAAGGTGATGGAGGATATTGTCAAGGAGAGACGGGGGGACCTGGAAAAGTTGGGGTGCCTGGACGATAGACAACATGGATTCGTCCTGGGGAAATCATGTCAGACAAACCTTGTGGAGTTCTATGACTGGGTGACGAGTGCCTTGGACCTGGGTAGATCATTGGATGTCCTCTTTCTTGACTTCAGCAAGGCATTTGACTCTGTTCCTCATGGGGACCTGTTGGATAAACTGGGAGAAATGGGAGTGGGGAACCAGGTGATCAGATGGATAGGCAATTGGCTCCAGGACAGGACCCAGAGGGTCGTGGTTGGTGGGATAGTCTCATCCCAAGGAGGGTCATTAGTGAAGTCACTCAGGGATCGGTTCTTGGGCCCCTCCTGTCAGAAGCCTACATCTCTGACATAAGGAAGGGTATCAGGAGTGAGATAGGTCTCTTTGCAGATGACTCAAAATGGGGTGAGGTGGTGGATGGGGTGGAGGGAGGGTGGCCCTACAGAGGACCTGAAGGTTCTGGAAAGGTGGTCTAGAAAGTGGAAGCTGAGGTTCCATGCAGGAAATGTGCACGACCTGGGAGCCAGAAACCTGAGGCCAAGTGTACACCCTGGGGGATGCTACATGTCTTGATGACTGAGAGGGACCTGGGGGTGGTGGTGGATGTTAAGATGAACAACTCTGAGACTTGAAGGAGGGTAGCAGCAAAGGCCAACAGGATGCTTGGATGCATCACTAAGGGGATCACCTCCAGAAGGAGGGAAGTGATACTCCCACTGTATAACTGCTTGGTGAGGCTGCACCTCGAGTACTGCCTGCAGTTTTGGAGGCTACATTTAAAGAGGGACATTGAACTCCTGGAGAGGATCCAGAGGAGGGCAACCAAAATGATTTGAGGCTTGGGGATAGGACATATGGGAGGCTCAAAGAGTTAATATGTCACATTGGAGAGAGAGGCAGGGACATGATAGGGGTCTTCAGGTACATGAAGGGGGTAAATAGGGGAGGAGCAGTCAGGGTGCTCTGAGGGAAGGAGGGGGCAACTAGAGGGCATGGGTGGAAGCTGGAGGGGGGAGATTCAGGGGAGAAAGGAGGAGGTGCTACTTCACTGAGAGGGCTGATGGAGCAATGGAATGCGCTGCCCAGGGGGTTGGTGGAGGCAGAGACAGTGGAGGGATAAAAGAGGGGGTGAAACAGTACAGGGGAAGGGTTCTGGAAGCAAAAACAGTGCAGAGAGAATATCCAGGACTGGGAAGAGAGAAGCCAGAGAGGGAGAGGGGGGCATCAAGGTCAGCTCCCAGGGTGGGGGCTGACCAAACGAGCAGACACAAAAGACCGTTAGGCCTATTCTGCTGGCATTTTAGTATGTTAGTATTAAAGTCGGCCCACTGGAGCAGCGTAGTGCTGCTGCTTACGGCGCCGATCACCGGAGGTCAGGAATGACCTCGGTAGTCAAAGGGTTGGCCTGGGGGTAAGAGGACTGAGCATCTGCAGGACCATGATCTTCCTCTGAGGGAAAGAGTGGGCAGAGCCTGCAGATTGCCTGATCCCTAGTGAAAGCTGGGGGAAGGGCAGCTCTGTACCACGACAGATGGGGGACATGGTATATGTCGGTGCACGTTGCGCAGGAGTGCATGGCATGCACCATGACATCACTGCATGTCATGTTCTCAGGGGCTGAAAACTGGAGGAAAATGCCAGTGGCAGGATGATGAGGAGTACCTGTGGGCCCAGAGCCTGACCAGTTGGACATGCAGCTAGAACCAGATCAATTATGCGGTGGGGCTTGAGGGATCCCACCAACCTTACTGGAGGCAAACCCTAGGTAATATGAGCAGGTAAATCCCAGCAGACATCAGGATGACAGGGCTGGGGTGCTCCTCCAAATTAGGGCTGTCTGGATGAGGAGAATTAAAAAAAAAATGATCTTCAGTATTATTTTATGTCTTTCTATGAGCTGAACTGTATTGTTTACATAGTTTTTATGTTAACAATTTTGTGATACATAGTTACATTTAAAATGTATTACTATATATGGAATACACCTTTAAAAATCATTGATACCAGGCATTTTGTTTTCTCACAGACTACAAAACAATAGGGATGGGCAGACTGGTCTGCTCAAAATCAGACCCCGGATCTTAAACTGTCAGAAGATTCGGACAAATCAGGAATCTGACAGCAGAGTCCTGTACCCGGTCTGTCTCTCTTTTTCTGAATAAAGAAACACGCCAAATCCACACTCCCATCTGCCAACACCACCCTGACCCCCAGAAATTGTCCAATTTAAAAAAAAGTTGTTTTTTTAATTAAATCGGTCAGCCAGAATGATGATGCCATCATGCCACACAGTAACACACTCCTTCCATTGCCCAATGTCTCCCAGTGAGCAATGTGAGACTGAGCAGGCAGGAAACTGTGCGGGAGGGTGGTCAAGCAAACAGACAGTCGTCAGTAAAATAAGTGAATGGGTGGATATGAACGACTGAGAAAGTGGAGCATGGAGGAGTGAAAATTATCAGCTTTAGGTCTGTGACATAACAATAATAATGTGCAAGTGTGGTTGACTGGGGAGAGGGCAGCAAATGCTGCTTGGCCTCTAATTTTTCTTACCTACTACTAAGCAGATAAGAGGAAAAGGAAGAGGGCTGAGGTTTTCAGAAATGCTGGACAATGTGCTATGAGTAATCTGTTTGGGATGGCAGATCGGAGGTGTCAGCTAAGTAAACATTTTATCATATGCTGTTTTATTATAAAATCTTACCTAACCATAATATGTTAACCTTGCAATCCTCACAAATATGGTGGCAACATGTTCAGTTGGCACCTCGCTGAGTCTCACACCTCCGAGCAGCATTTCTGTTGCAGCACTGCAGCTTTGAAGACTTTTCCTGTACTCTGCACTTAGCCCATGTAAGATTCCTGATTTAACTGTGTTTCTTCCATTTTGAGCTGTAGCTGTTCAATATTTTATTTTCTCACATGGGCACTGGCTGTATACTTTATTACACTGCGAACCATGGGCTTTCTATGCAAACATCCAGGCAGCCTGCAGTCAAAGCTTATGTGCTGGACTATTCCTAATGTGGTATGCTGTAGCATGTGTTTATGTCTTTCATTTTAATTTTTACTGTCTGTTACAAAATCTTGCACTAATCATGGGGTTTAACACATGAACTGAATGCAGCTCCTTCTGACCTCATTTTACCAGATGTCCTCAACTCTCATAGTTGTGTGAGGGGTTTAACCTCTGTATTCTATCTTCTCTAATGGGAAGGAAAGGGATAAACAAATATAGTATGATGGTATACCCAATCAGTTATACAGGACCACAAGCCGGGCTAAAAAAGTGTGCAAGTCTTTTGAAAGAATGATGTTACTAATATTTTCAGTTAGGTCCATTACAGGTGTGGCATTGTGAATTGAATTGCGTGTTGGTTCTCCTTGTCTACTTGTGTTTAATAGACATTACTGTATTCCCACCAAATTTGTAGATACCCTGAACATTTCATTCATCCATTCTAAGATAAGTATGCTGAGCATTACATGAAGGAAATGCAATGCTGTAAAATGTTTGTGAGTTGATCTTATTAAAAAACAGATTTTACAAGAAAAAAAAACCAAAAAAACTGCTAAGCAGCTAGAAAAGCTGCTGCCCAAAAACAAAAGGTACTGTCTCACACTGCAAAATTAAAACAGTGCTCGCCAGTGTCCCATGATTTCAGGGTTAGTGACCTGTCAGCAGAGACCAGGGGAAGGTGCAGGGTTGTATACTCTATTCTAGGCTGGGTGCATTTCAGCAATGGGGTAGGAGCATTGGGATGTGTATCCAGGGGCAGGGTAGGTGTTAGAAGATGTGGCAGGATGTTTCTACAAATGTATGGTGGGTAATTATGCACAAGGGGCAAGGAAAAGCATATGGGACAAGGAGGGTTGTCAGGAGATGAGGCAGGGATGTATACATTCAAGGTGGGTGCCAACAGTGGAGGGCAACATCAGGGATGTCCACTGAAGATGGACAAGAAAAGTCATACTGCTCTGTGGCTGGCACTTCTTTTCTGTGCCTACATTACAGACACCATAATCAGTTTAAGCAAGAAGAGAGATATACACCTAGAACATCCGTTGCTTGTGAGGAATTTATTTCTTATGATACACACATTTTGCTGCTCCTGAAACAGCTTCATGATCACTAGATACCTGGTGTATAGAGGGACTGCAAAGTGCTAATGAGCCAGTGACCCAGACCACCAGTTCCTCCTAGGTGCCTTGGAATTAGCAGATGGAAGGAGAAGATAGAAATATTCATTCTGTAACAGGTCTGGTACCACATACAGGAGAAAAGGGCAGTACTCTGCCTCCTCAAACCGCCTTCTTTTCTATTTTAAATTGGTCAAGATACTCCAGGTCCGCAGCTATGTCACAAAAGCTATTGCCAAGTCTAGATTCAACAGCGACTCTCTTGACCTCAAACTTCTATCCCTAACACTTGAAGAAGTACTCAGACCACTGACCAAGATCTTCAACCTCTCCCTCAGCCTCAGCCAATTCCTGGACAAATGGAAGCTGGCCACTGTGACCCCCTATATTCAAAAGTGGTGAAAAAACTGCCCATGAAAATTTCTGCCCAATCTCCATTCTACCTCCTCTCTTTAAGGCCCTTGACCGTATTGTGGCCGACCAGCTCACAGAATTTCTGGACACTCACAACATCCTTTGCAAGCAACAACACGGCTTTAGAAAGGGTCACAGCACTTCTACAGCATTACTCAAATTCATTGGAGCCATTCACCACTCATTGGAGAATGGTAAACTAACAGGGGCTGTGTTCATCGATCTAACTAAGGCCTTTGATACTGTCAACCACCATCTCCTACTTGTCCAACTTCGGTATGCTGGGCTCTCACCTGACTCAGTTCACTGGTTCAATAGCTATCTGGCAACCGGACCCAAAGAGTAAAAATAACTGAAACACTCTCTGATGCCAGACTAGTCCTCTCCGGTGTTCCACAAGGGTCTATCCTAGGCCCCCTCCTCTTCAGCCTATCCCTGAACACACTTCCAGACTCAAGTCCAGAACAGATAATACTCTATGCAGATGATGCTGTTATCCTTGCCTCCCATCACAGTCCTGTAGAACTGCAAGGTAACCTCCAGCGGGGTTTCACATCAATTGAAAACTGACTCTTGCAACACAAGCTGTTACTAAATCAGAAAAAAACTAAGACCATGCTCTTCAGCAGCTCGCAGAACAAAAATAAACAGTACCACCTCACAGTCAACACCAAACTCGGAGCCACCATTGATCAGGTTGATACTTTCAAATATCTTGGCATCACTCTTGACTACAAACTCTCCTATGCCACCCATATCAATAATATCGCCAAGATGGCCAACACCAGACTGGGCGTACTGTACAGTCACCAAAAACACCTAACCTCTGAAGCATTGTCTGTTGCTGTTCAAAGCTCAGTTATGAGTGTTATTGACTATGGACTCATAGTCTATGGCTCTGCCACTACCTCCACATGCAAATGAATTGCCACCTCTATGAATAAAGCATGTCTTCTCACCACCAGAGCTCACCATCTCACCCATACCTGTGATCTCTACTTCCAAACTGGATGGCTCCAATTAAAAAGAGCGAATTCACTTTCAAGCCTACATCATGGCCAATAAAATATTGGCATTAGCCTTAGGAGTCTGCTCCTTATTAAATCCAGATTGAACAACTGCAACACCAGGAGCTCAAAACCACAGCTCTACGAATCCCTCATTGTAACCACTCAAGGGTCAAGGGTCTTCTCTTACAGGGCCCCAGCTGGCTAAATAATCTTGCCAGTGATATCAATGCCTTGCCAACTCTGGGCACCTTTAAAAGAATCTCCACAAATCTCTGGTAGCTTCTAGTACCTGTGACTGCCTTAGCTGAGCACCATCATTTTGGCAGCTCCCATACCCACCACTGTCCATGCTAACCCTGCTCTTGGCCTTCTCTATCTACTCTTTCCCTTGCTCAACCTTATACTTAAATACTCTGTCCTGAAAAAGCCCTGTAGGCTGCTATACTCTATTTCACCCTACTCTCTACCTTTCCCCTCACTTAAGTTGTAATACACCTCCTATTGATATTGTAATATGTTGTGTTACTTGTACTTGAAACCAAGTTGTTATAACCACTAGGCATTAAGACTGTCTTACTCTGTAATTTCATAAACTGTATTGTCCATTCCTCTGATGTGGGACCTTTGTAAAAGAGACTCGGCTCAAAGGTATTATGTAATCCTAGATTTAAATAAATAAAAAATAAAACTATTTATATTGGATCAAGGTGGGTATCCTCAGATGGAGGAAGAAGTTCAAAAGCGGGACAGAGTAGGGGGCAGAAATGTGCATACTGGGGCAGTGTGGGTGTTGGCAGATAGGAGGGGGAATCGCAGGTGTGCTGCATATTAAAGGGAGGTGTCATCAGATGGGACAGGGTGGAGATTTGTATAATTACTGGGCCAGAATGGCTGAGTGTCACCATGTCCTGGCACGCACAGAGGTAAAAGCACAAGTGGATAACCTATTGTCAGCAGAGATGAGAGCATAGAATGGAGCCAGAAATAGGCCAACACACTCGGTATGAAAAATTACTTTATTTTCTATTTTTTAGTGTTTTTGTGATTATTATCAAGTGTTGCCATTAGTTTTTGTGTGGTTCTGATCCGAATCAGGATAAATCAGAACTTATCAGGACTCTGACATGGATCCTGGTCCTGATAATAAGGGTCAGGACCTTTTCAGGTCCGCCCATCCCTATAAAACAATGTTTATTCTCAGAAGTATGGGGTGAGTCAGTTTTAGTTTCAGGTTGCAATAGATATGCTAGGATTATTTCACCCACAAACATTCATTAGTAGGTCATTTTGTTATAATACTTGATCTTTATATATGTTTCAGTAAGAAATCATAGAAACAGTGGAAAAGAAGACATTATTTATACTTGCAAAACTATTGTACAGTCATGTTACAGATAACTAATCATTATATGATGCTAAAGGGTGAATAAAACAAGAGTGTGTGTGTGTGTGGGGGGTGGTTGCCTTGCTTTTCACTCCATCAGTAGCATTCATCAACAACACACAAGGGTACTGGAGATTGTGAGAGAGTCTTCAGTTTTTCTTTTGTTTCAACTCCAGAAAAAATAAAGTTTAAACATTCATTTATTGTTTATAATGGAAAGGCACATGAGCAAAATTGCCCATTTTCATATTTGTCCAGTGACAAAATGTGATACAATAATACATATTGGTAAAGATTACATGGTTTGGAATGAGACTGCTTGCAAAATTGGTACAATAACACATATTTGTGAACAATAAATCATCAGGAATAATAGTCATACTGTACAAAGGAGGCAGAACATAATATGGAAGGTACTGTTAAAGATAACATAACTATATAATAGTTTTAAAGAGAAAAGCAAAATATGCCATGAGAAGTGCAGGAAATTGAAAAAGAGACTGGAGCTGAGAGTGTGGGTCAGCAGCTGCATCGGTGTTTGTCTAAGAAGTAGGATTTCAATTGCTTTTTGAGTGATGTAAGTGTGTTGCATAGGACCAAGGGTGAGGAAGGTTGTTAAAACGTTTGGCACCTTTGTGGGAAGGAAGTTTGCCCTGAGTGGTATGACAGTGAGGAATCATGAAGGCATGGGTACTGGAGTGCCTGGTGTTCCAGTGTACAAACATATTGAAGAGGGAGGAGATGCTGCTAGGCATGGAGCCAAATTGGATTTTAATGAAAAAGTGAGATTTCTGCTGTCAAATCTGTCTTCCAGGGTTAGCCAGTTTGCAGCCTTGTACAGATCACAGTGGCGCATCCTAAGGAGAGGCCTGAGATGAATCGGATGATGCTGTGATACGTGGTCTTTAATCTAACTAGATTTTCTGTGAGATGCAGGTTGAGTATATGGTGAGCCATAGCCTAAAATAGGGAGCAGGAAACTGCTGGCAAAGCAAGACCATAGTTTCTGGTATGAGGAAATGTTTTAGTCAATGTAGGATGCCAAGTCTTTGATGATTGATTTTAATTAATTGATGAGTGTGTAGCTCGTAGTTCAGGTGACAGTCCTAGTGAATCCCCAGGTATATGAAGGTGGTGACTCTCTCAGTTGGGTTGCCGTAGTTGTGTATATGAATAAAATCGAAATTTAGGGACTTCCAAAAGTCTGAGAATACCATGACCTTAGTTTTCTTGGAGTTCAGGACCAGGTCCTGGGAGGAGAACCAGGAGTGTAGTTTATTGAAGTCATGCTGCAGCTTGTTCTGAAGGGAGAGGGGGTTCTTATCCTTGCAAAAAAGGGCTGCATCATCTGCATAGAGGATGAGCTCTGTGGATGACTAGATATCAGAGAGGGTTGACTACAAGACAGAATAGGAGAGGTCCAAGGATGGAACCAGGGAATGCCATATTTGATGTGATGAATTTCATAGTATTGGCCTACCATTGTAGTCCTGTGCATCCAATTACCGAGTAATTTTCAAACCATTTTATCACTTCAGCAGAGACATTAAGGTTGGATAAAGTGTGGAGGAGAAGTTTATGATCGTAAGGTGAAAGGCCTTTGATAGATCTACAAACACTGAGTTGGTGCAGAAACCTTTGTCACTGGCCTTTTAATGAAATTAGTGAGCCTTACAAGGGCTGTTTCAGTATTGTGACTGGTTCAGAACCCATGCTGTGAGTCTGTGAGAGATTTGTGTGTATCTAGGAAGTTCATGGTTCGATTAAGGATGATTTTTTTGATAATTGTAGGTAGGGGCATGAGGAGGGAGATAAGCCTCTAGTTACAAACATTGTTTCTAGAGCCGGATTTTTGGAGTGGTTTTATAGTGGCACTTTTCCACTTTTTATTTTTTATTATTCTTTGGTGACCAGGTAAAGCCCACTAAGCACAGGTACCTGTTTTCAGGGGTGACTCGTGAGTACTGAGAAGGTTAAATGACTTGCTCAGAGTCACACAGTATATGCAAGTGGAGTTTGTGGGAATCAAACCCAAGTCTATTTGCTGGATGTACCAAGTTCATTCACAGATCAATGACTCTAACATCTAGGCTTTACTGTCAGCCCCTTACTGGGGAATACTCCAGTGCAGAGCGAGTGGTTGTGGTTGAGGATGTGGGTTAGGTACTTGGATAAGCTTCAGCATGCAGTAATCGATATAATCAAGGCCCAGACTGGACTTCAGGTGTTTCTTTTTTAGGTAGGTGATTACATTTTTTTTTTTTTTGTTAGTCATTTAACCAGGTGAGACACACTAAGCTGAAAGCTTTTACAGGTGCAACCTGGGAGCACAGGAAGTTAAGTGACTTGCTCAGGGTCACACAGTATGCAAGTGGAGCTGTGGATTCAAACCCAGATCTGGTCTTCTCGATGTCACCAGATGTGCAGCTCAGTGCCTTAAACCACTGCGCTATACTGCCTCCTGCATTAGCTTTAGCAGGGAAAATATATTTGTAGTAGAATTTGGGGGGGGAGGGTTGTTTGTGCAGTGGGAAGTAGTCAGGGGATGCAGTGGGTAGGCTAGTGTCAGTAAGCTGCGTGTTACTTGGTTTGTATATGTCAAGGTCTCCGAAGTAAGTGTTGAAGAGATTGGCTATCTTGCTTGGTTCACTTATTAGGCTTCCCTCATTAGTGAGGGATATTTATTCAGCAGTGTGACCTCTGCCTAGTATGTTGTTGAGTGTTCTCCAGGTGTGTTTACAGTTGCCCCTAGCACCCAGTTGTTTGTCCCTGAGGAAGTTTGTTTTTGCAGTTCTGACCTTGGATTTGCACTTATTTCGTAGGGCTTCATATTCATGTAGAAGGTTGGGAAGTTTAGATTTTCCATATTTGGTCCATGCTTTGTCTCTTTTTTGCGTGAGCTTTAGTAGATCAGAAGTGATCCAATTGTTAGCGTGGCCTTTTACCCTGAATATTTTTAGTGGGAGTAAGGAGTCACAGATGAATAGAAAGATATTGTAAAAGGATTTGAGGACAATGTCTATGTCTAGGATATGGTTGGTGAAAGACCAGTGTGTGGCCAGGATGGCTTTAGAGAAGTCATCGAGGTTAAGTTTTTTAAGTTGGCTGTAAAGGATGAAGCTGGGCTCCTTCTGTTGGCCTTTGGCTGGCCAATTACAGAAAATGGTGCAGTGGTCACTATTGGAGTCAGAAAGAACCCCTGCATCAACCACTCGGGCAGGGTTAGTGACTATGATCCAATGAAGAGTGGATCCATAGACAGTTTTGTAGTTTGTAAGGGTGGTATCCCTAATGATCTGATGCATTCCGAGCCCAGCCAGGGCTTCTTTGGCAACATTGTATTGACTAGACTGTCAATTCATGTTGAAGTCACCAAGTAATAGCCATTCACAACAGCAGGGAAGGGAGATTTTTAGGTCAAGGAGTGCTTCCAGTTCTATGTTAGGGGTGCATAGGGGTAGATATGGTACAGTTAGAGTGATAATTTTATACTGCCCTAGGATGAGGTTTATGGAGAGTGACCCAAGGGTAGGGGTGTCAAGCTGGGATTCAGGTTCAGAGAATGTGACGTGTTCCAAAATATAGAATAGGCAACTGCCCCCCCTCCCCGTTTGCCTATTCTGTCCCTTCTAATTGCAGAGTAACCTTCAAAGGAAATTTCACAGGTGGGAATTTTGTCATTCAGCCAGGTTTCAGAATGGGCTATGACATCGTATTTGTTAGTGGAGAGCAAGGGACCAAGCAGAATTTTTTGGCTAATAGGCTCTGGCTGTTCAGGTGGATGATTTTAATCATGTATGTGTCCTTTGAGGGATGTGTAAGGGTATTAGCATTTGGGGGGGACCAGGGTTGGGGTGAACAGAACTGGAGAGGATTAGGAGGAGCAAAAGAAGTTGCTGGTGCCTCCTAGTGATGTGAAGGGATTTTTTAGTGTTTAGCGGGAGAGTGCTAGAGATAAATTGCCTCCTGGGGCTGCCTACGAGGGAGTAGCAGCCATGAAGGAAGCTATAAACGTTAACAAAATTATGCCGGGTTAAACTGGGGCTTGTGCCAAACCAACCTAGGTTAAGGACCCTACAAGGGGATAGGGGTAGGACCAGGGGTGCATAGAGTGTCAAGGAAGGACATTTTCAGCTTGGTGAAAATAATATCTGTTTTTTCATACTCCAACTTTATTAAGAACATGCAATGCAGTACCTGAACTAAACACTATGATATAAAACACCAAAGACAGTTGTAGTTCAGAAATATAAGAATATACACAATATTAAGACTATACATAGGAAGAATCTATAATAAACTAAAACAAAAAACAAAAACATAAAAAAAAAACTATGGTAATATCATGGGTATCCTGTTATAAGGGCAACTGAAAGTGAGCGACTCAAATATGAGCGACTTACTTTCAGCACTTGTCACGTGGGCTACCCTGCAAGGGTAGTGACGATTATGTGGGCTACCCTCCAAGGGTAGAGATGGTTACAGCAGCAGGACAGGAAGGACAGGAGGGTGACAGGTAGAGGAGGTAGGGAATCTAAGGGGTAATGTGGTGGGAGGTTGATGAGCTGCTGGCTTGCATACTGGAAAGGGTGGCTGGCTATAGTGATGAGGGTGCAGGGTTCGGGGCTGAGGAGGGCTACAGATTTTTTCAGTTTTTTTTTCCAGCAGTTTGTTTTGCTGATCCCAGTTTTCACCCCATCTGCAACTGGTGGTGGGCTAAGTGGCCGAAGGTCGCTTGCTAAGTGATTCACAGAGTACCTGGAACCTGCAAAGTATTCCATAATGCTAAGCAGAATACTTTGCATCATGATGAGGAATGTGAAGTCCATTGAAACCAATGACTTTGCATTATTCTGCCTTCCCAAACCACTTCTCCACCATTTTAAGGCGGCACTTGAAATCAAGGTACTTCGCACCCCTACACCTTGTCATTGAGCTCCAAGGTGACTTTTGCAGTGTTTCATGGGATTGCAGGTCACATGGACTCTAGATTGTTCTGCACAGCCTCAGTTCTGTGTAGTGTGTGTGTAGTGGAAGAGGGAGACAGTTTCCTCTCAGAGCTCTGTGATTCAAATCCACTAAAGGCTGTTCAAAAAGCCTTTTTGATCCATATTTTTTTTTTGCTCAAAATTTAGTACATCGATTGTAGGAAACCCTCCTGTGCACATATCATTGAGTGTTGATTGTTTGTGTGTGGACTTTGAATGTTAATTTAGAACAGTCAGTCTGTGTACTGTGAAGTGCGCTATGGGGGAGGGGAGTATCTGTGGTGTAGGTAGATTAACTGGGAGAAAAAGGCAGTCTTTCTGTTTTGGTTATATTTTTCTTGTATAACTGTGTTAATGTACACACAGTAATATTTTCAGTAATTCTTGACATTTTTTCTGATTTTTGTGGTGCAGCAGCGTATAATTTCAGTTTGTTTCAAACATTTGGTTATATTGCTAAAGGTTTTCAATTTGCTACTCATTACTTGTAGTGTGTGTGTGAGTGTGTGTGCAATGTGTGCCATTAAATCAGACACTTTTTATTGTGCCACAGAGTAATTGCAGTAGTGTGAACCTGCTATCCACCTGCTATCCACCACACCTGCATGAATTTCTTTATACTGCTTTGTGTGGTATCTTTATTGGGAGAGGAGTGTTACTGCCATGCACTACCCCCCAACCAGCAAAAGGTATTCTATTCCAGGTTTGGATTTGTGAGTACTGGTTAGGTATTGTGCCTTTGCGTCTGCATCTCTTAAGTGCGCAGTGCAATCTTAATCTGACTGTGTGTTTGCAGTACACCATTAATTCTAGGAGACTTTGCATTTCTTTTAATGCTTTCATTTCACTTTGTCAGCTCTGGGAAATTTCTGGACACAAGACAGTAGCATTTTGGGAGGCACATTAATTCTGGTGACTGTGTGACCACTGCATGCATGACTGAGTGCGCCATTAATTCTGGGAGACGCCACATTCCTTGTTACGCTCTTATTTCACTTCATCAGCACTGGGGAATCTTCTGGACACAAGACAGTAGCATTTTGGGGATGCACATTAATTCTGGTGACTGTGTGTGATGACCACTGCATGCATGACTGAGTGTGCCATTAATTCTAGGAGACTTCGCATTTCTTGTTGTACTCTCATTTCACTTCGTCAGCACTGGGGAGTTTTCTGGACACAAGACAGTAGCATTTTGGGGATGCACATTACTTCTGGTGACTGTGTGTGATGACCACTGCATGCATGACTGAGTGTGCCATTAATTCTAGGAGACTTCGCATTTCTTGTTGTACTCTCATTTCACTTCGTCAGCACTGGGGAGTTTTCTGGACACAAGACAGTAGCATTTTGGGGATGCACATTACTTCTGGTGACTGTGTTTGATGACCAATGCATGCATGACTGAGTGCACCATTAATTCTGGGAGAGTTTGCATTTCTTGTTACAATCTCATTTCACTTCGTCAGCACTGTTGAGTTTTCTGCACACAAGACAGTAGCATTTTGGGGATGCACATTACTTCTGGTGACTGTGTGTCTGAGGGGCTGCCAATATTGTTGTCACTTCACCTTAATTCACTTTAAGGCAGAGTGACAATGCAAAGTAATACTTACAAGGTGAAGTGAGCCTTTCGAATTGGGCAGTTTGCATATGGAGTGAGTATTCAGTGCCCACTTCATGGCACTTCACCAGGAAAATTTAAATTTGCTGGATCTCTATCCTCAACATGTACCCCCTTGGAGTTAGTAATCCTTATTTGGTGGGGTGCGTAAGCCAGCCCCTCACAGAACAACCTTTTGTTGTCACTGTTTCATTGCTGTGAGTGTACATCACCTTTTTCCAGCGATGTACACTCACTGTTAGAGCTGTGTGAATAACAATATTATTTCCTGAATACCATGAATAACGAGTTATTCATTATTCAGAATCTGAATAATGAATAGCTCACTGTTCATCTGTATTCAGGGAATAATATACCCCCCTTCCCCCACCCTCTGATAGCACCAAAACTCCCACCCAAGTTCCCCAACCACTATTACAATATTTAAAAAAAAAAGTCAGCAAACTCTTTTGGGGGTGGCTGCCACAACCCCACCTGCCTCCATGGCTGGCCACCAGTTTTCATAACTAAATTAAAAGTTAACAGTCCTCCTAGTGGTCCTCTCCACACACACCCCACTAGCAAGCAGCATCTCCCACCTCCCCCACACCTGCCTGCACCTAAACAAGATATATAAATGTAAGAAAAAGGAGGGGGGCGTGGCTTGCTGTGCTGAAGATGGCTGCTTGATTCTTACATAGATACATAGATACATAGACAGTGTCGGCAGATAAGGGCCTATGGCCCACCCAGTCTGCCCATTTGAGCTTGTAAGTTCAGTTTATGTTTTCCTAGAAGTCTGTTGCCCCTTACCCTGACCTCCAGAATTCCTTTATGTCTATCCCATGCATTCTTAAATCCCGTGATTGTTTCAGCCCCCACCACTTCTTCTGGCAGGGTGTTCCACTTGTCCACCACCCGTTCTGTGAAGAAATTCTTCCTCATGTTTCCTCTGAATCATCGTCCCTCCAACTTCATCCCGTGCCCTCTAGTCCTGGAACATTTTTTTCACTTAAAAATAGTGTATTCCTGCACCCTGTTCCTCCCTTCTTCATCTCCCTGGATTCACCAAATATCATCATCCATCCTACAGATCCCAGACTTTCTACCTTCACCAACATCTGAGATCTTACTATATGTACATCGTAGAACAGCTCTGGTACAGTATTTTTATTGCCTCATAATTACTGAACGAGTTATCTACAGCTTTTCAATTTCTCTATTAAGGACTACAATAATGGCGGACCAATCTCCACATAACAGTTCTCTTAATAGAATGGAGGCAATGTTCCAGCAACTAATAAGTGAAATCAATGTATTAAAAATTGCATCTCAACAAAATATCAATAATATGCAGGCACTTGATCAAAAAATCAGCGCTACTGATGTTAAAGCATCTCAAAATGAAGATTCCATTAACACATTACAGGCTACCATCAGGGAGCAGGACAGAGTTATTAGGAACCTTCAGGACAAAATAGATGATATTGAAAATAGAAACAGACGAACAACCTTAGATTTCTCGGATTTCCTGAAGGTGTTGAATTAGGAGATACCAGTGCTCTTCTAACTCATGTACTTCCTTCTTTGCTTAAATTACCAGCCGGCCAAGACCTAACCATCGAGAGATCTCACCGCACCTTAAATCTGAGGCCTGGACCCGACCAGAAACCCAGGCCCATCGTTGCCAGATTTCTAAACCACGCACATACTGAACTGATTTTTCAAAAAGGGAGGCAATTAGGTGCACTTACTTGGCAAGAAAACAGAATCCTAATTTTCAGAGACTATTCTAAAGAATTATCTAACAAATGAAAAGCTTACAACCCCATTAAAATGATCCTTCATCAGTGTGGAATTAAGTTTGCACTGCGTTACCCTGCAACAATGCGTCTTTTTTTGAATGATTCTACCAGAGATTTCAGTACCCCAGAATCTCTCTGAATTTCTGAATTGGACACAGCCGCGCCTTACATTGCCTTGTGATGCTAATGCAGCTCGTTCCTGCTCCAGCACAAGCACTTCGCAATTACAATGTCTTGCCCTTCCTGCTGAAACTGTCCTTCAGGTCCCTGAGAAATCTGCAGCCATCATATCTGCCACTGTAGCTCCTGCCAGAAGCTCCGCACGCATACAAGAAAAAAAAGCATCTGTCTCTTCTCTAAATAATAATACCTGCTGTTTAAATAATATTTCCACCTCTCCAGCTTCCCATGTGGAACGTCACATCAGTTTTTCTACTCCTCTTACCTTGTCTAACAAATTCTCCCCACTCCAAGAAGATCTGCTCCAAGAAGATCTGCACTCATCTATGGAGGATCTGAAACAGACTGTATCTGATACATTTACTCAAGACCCGAAGAAGCTCTCAACGGGTAATGATTCTCCCAATTCTTCCTGGGCTGATCTTGTGTCCAGCTCTCCCTTTAAATCATCTGAACCACCAAAAAAGAAAAGGAGAAGAAAATCGAAGAGCAAGGCTACCTGAGGCTTTTCCCAGAAAAAAAAAATTGTAATAAATACTTTGGCCCATAACTAGATGTGGTATAGCAGTTTCTCACCAGAATCCCTCCTCTTCACACCACCTCATTCGATTCCTTCAGTACATTTACTGCAAAGCGCAGTCTCTATCGCACCCAACAGGTTTGGAGCACTTAAATGCAGTAAATCGCTATCGCTGCTGAGAAGCCTGTATCTGTCTGTGGGAGGTGAGCCAATTGACACTGGAGGTATTTAATCCATGTGGGAGTTACTCTCAATGCACTCAATGGAAAAAAAAATAAGAGAAGGAATAAATATTACAATGTTTGTAAGATCTCTTCTAATTAATCCTTGTGTGGTGCCAGACATTAGTATATATAATTGCTATTTACATTCTAATTTTTCATAAGCTTTAAGCGTCACCATGTGGTCAGGCGCATACATACATATATAGAGTTCTGTATTTCATAGCAGTGTGCCTTAACCCCTACTATTATAGCATTTTTCCACATAAATCTATCATTTGAATGTGGAGGATGATTAGAGAAATACTCTAAAATCATTTACTTATTTAATATTTATTTTGCATCACTTCTGGTATGTAGTGCATCAGGTGCATTCCCATTATATCTCACAGATTTTGCACCAAGTATGCTTCCAATTGTATTTCTATACATTGAGTTTTTCTGCCTTTTCACATTATTCTTCAACCCATTTTCTTCCAAATCATTGGAACTTATAAAAATGATTCCACAATACACTGATGCACTATGAACCTATAGTATATGCTGCATTCCCTAACCTAGCTTATGTGGATTAATACACATTGGGCATCCTTTTATCTGGCTCACACTGTTCCAGCATTATCTGTCATCATGTTGGTATGCTTTATTTAATATTGGACTTATTGTCAGGTCCAAGCTAATTCATTATGTTTGGAATTTAACACTATTACATAATTATCCTTTTTTATTTGGTAGAATGATGTTTTGGTTTTTTCCAGGGTAATGCTTTAATTACCTCAGCACAAATCTCAATTACACTTCTTTAATATACTGTTATATAAAGTTTAGTATCTTAAGATTATAGGGTAAACCGTATCTTGAGATTCACTAATTACTCTACATGCCTAGTAGTGTACAGTGAGAGTCCAGGTATATTTACCGACTCTTATTGCTCTGCATTTCATAAAAGTTTCAAATTAATATTCTTGTTACTGAGTTTATACTAACGTTTGTTGGTTCTAATGTTTAATTACTTGATATTCCTATCTCTATACTCTCCCTCTGCGAGACAACATGAATACAAATACTCAATCATCTCGAACCCATACAAGTTAAGGGCCCTGCATATATTTGTTTATTATATATATTTACCTTTTGAATCTGTGACATCCTCCAAATTAATGGTATTGAGTCCCTCATTCCTATTTGTAACTAATTACCTTATATCCTAGTACCATGAGTGATCTAATCTTACATTCATGGAATGTCAAGGGACTCAACTCGCCTTTGTAAACATAAGCAAGTACTTACCTATCTTAAAAAGCATAAACACATATTGCTTTCTTACAAGAAACTAAACTTTTATCAGAGGATGTCGACAGACTTAAAAGGGACTGGGTCGGTCCAAGTATATGCGCATCTTCTCCATCCAAAACATGGGGTTGCTATCTTAATACATAAATCTCTTAATTGGCCCCCATAAAATCATTAGAAACCCGGATGGTAGGTGGATTATAACCCTCTTAAACACCACAGCAGGTCCGCTTTATGTTTGTGAATGTATATGCACCCAACTTTGATTCACCCATTTCTTCCATAATCTATCCCAACAAATTATGATTAATAATAAAATAATTCACCTATTCTTATTGTTGGTGACTTTAACTTAGCACTACAAGCATATTTAGACAGTAGTAACTCATCACATGATGCCCACCCCCGTAGTATTAATGCTCTATCAATGCTTATGAAGGATTTAGGTCTCTCTGACATTTGGAGACTACATCATCCCAGACAATGCGATTACACCTTTCATTCCTCTTTACATAAATCATATAGTAGGATTGATTATTGGTTCTCTTCTCCCCTCATTACTGAAAAAAATATTGATACATCGATTCTCCCTATTGTTATATCTGATCATTCCCTATCAGTTTGCATTTACTCTGGGGTCCACCTTCTTCTAAATCCCCATCTTGGCGTTTAGGACCCACTTTTACTCAGAGACCCGAATTCACTCCTTGGATTAAAACCCAGATTCAAGATTTTCTTTCTATTACGATACTCCAGATATGTCTCAAGGTACTATCTGGGAAGCATTAAAAGCCACTATTAGAGGTAAAATTATTAGTTATGGAGCGCATAGAAAGAAATTAAGAGAACAACAATTAGCTAATTTAGAAAAATCCCTTAAAGAAAAAGAAACCCAATACTATAAATGAAATAAACCCAATCATAATTCACAGCTTCATCTGGAAATTCTACAATTAAGAATTAAAATTAACGAGTTGATATCCAGGAAAGCTGAACTTGCCCTTTTTAGGATTAAACACAGTTATTGGGAACAAGGAGATAAATGTGGAAAGCTAGTCTCTTACCAGCTAAAAACTCAACAGATGCAGAGACATATAGCAGGTCTAAAAGATCCATCAGGTCAGACACACACAGACAACCTTTCAATCAATCGTATTATGCAATCCTTTTACCATCAACTGTACTCGCAACCTAATACTACAAATCCCAACCTAATACAACATTTTCTGGAAAAATTGAATCTACCCCACCTATCCCCTCAGGACAAAGCTATGCTTGATAAACCAATCACTTTACAGGAAATTCAAACTGCTTTATCATCATCATTAAAAAACGGTAAAGCACCTGGCAGTGATGGGTTCCCTACTGATTTTTATAAAACTCTATCTGACACTCTTTGTCCTGTATTAGTCAATGTATTCCAAGAAGGAACCTTAATAAAGAAACTCCCATGCACAATGGTCAAGCCATTATAACAGACTTACCAAAAAGACAAAGACCCTTTTCTTCCTTCAGACTATAGACCGATCTCACTTCTTAATACTGATGGAAAAATCTTTTCCAAATTATTAACTCTCCGCTTAGAATCTTTAATGACTAAACTCATCCCTACTTCTCAATCAGGATTTATCAAAAATAGAAACAGTTCCGATCATCTTCGCTCATTACTCAATTTAATTCACAAAGCAAAAACTATTAAATCCCCTGCAGCTGCAATAGCCATTGACTTTGAGAAAGCATTTGACTCTCTCAATTGGGAATATCTATATCAGGTGCTATCTCATTTTGGCTTTACAAATAATTTTTGTGCTTGGATTCAATTTTTGTATACCTCCCCTTCAGCTCGAGTTCTCACAAACTCTATTTTGTCCCCCTCCTTTTACTTAGCAAAAGGCACCAGACAAGGATGCCGCTTATCACCTTCATTGTTTATACTTGCTATGGAACCTCTTTCTGTGTCCCTATGTCAATCCGGTACAATTAAAGGCATTACTATTGGTAACTCTCACTATACTTTACTCTCATATGCAGATGATCTCCTTATTTTACTTGAAAACCTCGAAAGTTCTGGGCAACCTTTAGTTAAACTACTGAATGACTTCACCTCCCACTCCGGACTAGCTCTAAACCTTAACAAATCTGAACGCTACCATTGAATAACCTTGTAGTCCTCATAAACAACTCATTATGCTTTTGTTGGGCCCCAGGTATATCTTATCTTGGCATCTGATCACCCCGACATTGAATAAATTATGGGATGCTAATCTTTCCCTCTGTTAACCAGTATCCAAACAACACTTGATAGATGGAAGCTAATTAAACTTTTCTTTAATGGTAAATTCCTAATAAATGTCTATAACCCTAAAATATTATACCTATTTTCCAATATCCCTTTGATACTTCCCTCTAGTTTTCTTACCAAATAGACAAAATTATTGGCAGCTTCATTTGGGAAGGCAAAATACCTAGATTTAGTCATAATAAACTTAGATCCCATTGGTCAAAAGGTGGCTTTGGCCTTCCATGGTTCCAAGCCTACTTATGGGCTTTCTGTACATCTCAAACAATTAAATGGTTTAACAAACCCAACATCCAGTCTCCTTTATGGGTCAATATGGAAACATCCTTATGTCCTGGTAATGTGGTGACTTCTTTCCTTTATAACACCCTTACCTCTTCTTTAAAGTCTCACCCTACCATAGCTACTTCTATATTCTATTGGAAAATCATTCACAGGCATATTAAATCTAACCCCAAACCCTTAGCTTACACCCCATCTGGGTAACCACCATATATCTCTTGATAATCACCCCATTTTTGTTGTACCTGGAAAATAAGGGTATTCTCTTTTGCAGGATATACTTGAACCCAAGTCATTAAAGTTAAAATCTTACACCGACCTACGAGGCATATGGAATCTTCCCCATCAGGATTTTTGGAAATATCTCACAGCTTTGCATCAAGATGCAGCTCTTACCTCACACCTTCTCTATTAATTCTCTTATGATAAGCACATCTCTAAATGGATAAAACAACATCCAATTTAAATAGCACTGTTTACAAATATATTTGTGATATCCTTCCTGACTACTCTGTCAATGCTAAAATAGATGAAGTACTTTGCTACAATATAATATCACCAATGCACAATAGTCCAGATGTTGGCTCTCCTGTCACAAATCTTTTAATGATAAACGCAGTTCCCTCATTCAAACCAAGATCCTTCATTTGTGGTACAGAACTCCTGTTGTATTACAAAAAATGGGGTTATTGAACAATAACAATTGTTACGCTGCAATTCCAATGGGGATTTATTGCATATCTTATGGCACTGTCCCCTCATACAAAAGATTTGGCACTGTACTCACAGATTTGCAATGAAAGTGGTAGGTCAACCGTTTACACTGGACCCTAAACATTGCATTCTTGGTATTTTTAATCACCGTTCTTATAAAATTTCATATTCGCAGAGCAGATGGTTAAATATACTCTTCCTTCAAGTTAAACGCACAATTCTCATGCATTGGAGATCCAACATAATCCCTACTCTTCCCGGTATCATTAACCAACTATTGCAATATGCCTCTGGACCTAGATGATATATCTTGTCTGACCAACTCATGTAATATAACAATTGTTGGCAGGGCTTTTTAATTTTTGGAATCAACTAAATCTTCCAACACCAATGTATGGGCTTAATATATATGGATTTTCCCTTTACTGATACATCATTGTAGTCTCGCTTTTTCCCCTTTTTATAGTTTCTCTCTCTTAACTTTCTTATATATCTTTTCTTTCCTATACTCTGTTCTCAATCGTTCTTTATTACTCCACAATCCTTTTTATGAATGTACTTTTTCCCTTTTGCAGCATCATATATATTTATGTAACATTTTAATATAAACCGTATCTAATCATAGTATCTGCTTTAAGTTCACTACAAATTTCAAGTATATGCTAATTTCATGACCTGTATTGTTTACTATATTTTAAACCAAAAGCTCCTTGTATTATTGTAGCAATGTTCTTATTATATGCTGCCTCAATTTCTTAAAAAAATCCTCACATTGTACTGTACTGTAAGAGGTTTGTCTGTATATCTTATGAAAAATTAATAAAAAAGTTTAACTATAAAAAAATAAATGTAAGATAAAGGTAGCCAGCACAGCCTGCCCTTCTCCACGGGGGCTGGCTGCCTTCTTGTGAATGAAACTGCACCTACTTGCGCTTATATAAAGAATGAGCTGATCATGTGATCAGCTCATTCTCTTTATAAGTGCAAGCAGGTGTGGTTTCATTCACAAGAAGGCAGCTAGCCATGGAGGAGGTAAGGCTGTGCCAGCTGCCTTTTTCTTACATTTATATATCTTGTTTAGGTGCAGGCAGGGTGCAGGGTAGGTGGGGGCTGCTGCTGGCTACTGGGAGAGGGGTGGAGGAGGACCAAGAGAAGGACTGTTAATTTTAATTTAGTAATGAAAACTGACTGCCAGCCATGGAGGCAGGTGGGGTTGTGCTGGGTGCCCCCAAAATAATTTCCTGCCTTTTTTTTTTTAAATATTGTAATAGTGGTTGGGGAACTTGGGGGGGTGGTGCTATCTCAGGGTGGGGGGAAAGGGAGTTATATTTCTTTTGCTGAATATGAATATTAGGCTGAATATTGTGTTGTGCTGGCCCCAAATACTGAATATTCGGCCGAATATTTGAGAAAAGTTATTCTCACAGCCCTGCTTGCTGTAACGGCAAACACTATTTCACGATCACCATTATGACATAGAACCAATGTTGAGCAAGTCTAAGTGAGAATCAAGAATGGATCAACCAAAGTCAATGCCTTAAAGTTATAGTTGAAAGCTTCAGAGAAGAAATAAAACCAGAGTATTTTTATTGGGGTGAAAACCTCATACAAAGTCCACTGGCTCCATCTATGCTGAAAGAGGGTGAGTTTCTGCTGGAGCGAAAATGTAATTTTCTCCATTGTATGTATAGAATTAACAACACTGATCCAATCTGAAACAGTTGATATGGCCAGTGAGCGCCATTTTTAGTGATGGCTTTAAATGCAGCTGCTGATAGAATACTCCAAAGATACCTAGAATCTTTACCTTTATCTCTGGTGACTAAAAGCCCAATATTATAGATTCTGGACCTGGCTGTGAGAACAGGCCAAAATATTCTTCATATGATCTCTAATTTTGAACCAGAAAGGGAGTAGAGCATCACAGAACCAGAAAATATGAGTCTATGTAGCGGGCTGAACACCGAAGCCTCTCCAGCAAACAGAAAGGACCAATGGAGACCATTTAAATACAACTGCTGGGACCCAAAAAATCTAATTCATAGCTTCCAGAGAAATTCCCTCCAGCTAGGAGAGAAAGAGATCTGTGAGGTATTGAACCACATCTGCAACCAATGATGTTCATCAATTCGAATAACAAGTTCTTGTTCCCCATTTACGACAAATTTTAGTTGTAGTTTGGAGAAAATCTGCAACATAGTTGAAATATAATAGAGAGACAGCCTTGTCACCTGATTGCGTCCCCCATAAAGATTCAAATCGTAAACCTGGCAGGTCCTCCTCCCCCTGCCTAGCAGAGGTCCTTAGGAGGACATTTATATAATCTTGAAGCTGGTAATATTGGAATCTGTGCCTTTCCAACCAACCAAACTTAATTTGGGCTTTCTCAAAAAGAGATCACATTATTCCCAGATAATAGCTGCCAAGGTGCGGATATACCTTTTCTTGACATTTGACAGAGCCATGAAGTGGTTTGAGCTAGAGAAAAATCAGGATCGATAATCCAGCTTCTATATTTCCACAAATGGATCCTAATGAGGCCTCAGTTAAGACCTCTCTATGATCCTTCTAGCATTACCTCTACACCTGAGAAAGGTGATCATCTATCCCAGTTTGGGGGTCTGATAGGAGAAAAACATTGTGGAAGAAGTGACAGAAAAAGGGAATGAGATAAATCTATTGATTTCGAGTGGGAATATTATTCTGTGTGTTTTAATAGTATAGTGACACGCAACTGGGCTGCTGTCCACTATCCAACCAACCAAGGAACCGACAGACCTCCCAATTACTTCAGCAAAATATGATCTAACAAGAGATCCTAGGCCTCTTAGCTTGCCAAACATATTTCATCAAGGGCCTTCAAGCTTCAAACCCTTTCATTACAACTGGACAAGGCACACATTGAAATAAAAATGAAGAGTTGTGGTATGTTAATTTTTAAAACCTGAATGTGAGAATAAAGGGAAAGGGTAACAGGGACCAGCATTGAATATCTGATTTTAATTGGCTGAGAAGAGGGGTAATTTAATTGAAACAACTGAGAAACCTGTGCTGAAATTTGAATTCCAAATACCATAAAGACGGAAGGTCCCACTTCACAGAATAAGTTGTCCGAATATGAGAGGGAACTATATAATTGAAGTTTAATACTTCAGTTGTAATGTTATTAAGTGTAATTCCAGACAAAATCAAGAATGTAGAAATATTAGAGAATACCGCTGGTAACGATGTATCAGGATCTGTTATATGTAATAACACATCATCAGCATATAGCATCAACTTGTGATGCACACCCCCCCAAGAATAACACTTGTAATGTTGGGATTTTCTTTATTACCTTGGGCCAATGGTTCAATGTAAAGGCTAAGCAAAATAGGGGATAAAGGACATCCTTGACGTGTTCCCCTGCCCAATTCAAAAAAAAAGAGGAAATATGGAAATTTACTCTGATATATCCAATAGGTTTGTGGTATAATTTAAATAAAAAAATTAAGAAAATCTTCCGAAAACCCAAACCTGGACAGAGATGCTCATAAAAAGGGCCAAGAGACCTTATCAAAGGTCTTCTCAGAGTCAAGACTGAGGAGAAGCGCAGGTTGATGAGACCGTAGTAAGTGATTCATAATATGGACAGTTCTCCTCAAGTTATCTTGAGCCTGTCGTCTGGGTACGAAACCCATTTGATTCAAATGAATCAATCTCAGTACTATCAGTTGTAGCCTTCTAGCTATTATAGAAGTTAAAATCTTATAATCTGTATTTAAAATAGATATTGGCCAATATGAGGCATAATTTGTAGCATCTCTACCAGGCTTGGGTATAACTGAGATTATTGCTTGGGACCACAATGCAGGTGTAGGAGCATCGCATGTGAAAGTGTTCTGGTAGACTTTTGACAACAAAGGGGAACCAAATCTTTAAAGTGTTTATAAAATTCCACCGGTAGCCCATTTGTCCATGTGCATTTATCTGATTTAAGCCGGACAATTTGTGTCAAGATTTCAGTTGTTGTTGGGGGGGGGGTCAACAGCAATTTACAATCAAGGGGGACAAGAGACAGGAGAGATAATGAGTTTAAATACTGTGATAATTGAGATGGATCAGGGAGGGACCGGGGTGTAAAGTTCTATATAGTACTGTTTAAAGGCCTCTGTAATATCTAGGGTCAAATGTAGTCGGTTTCGGGTGATGGGATGTTTAATGGACAATATATTAGCCTTCGCCTTCTGAATCCGTAAGCGAGCCACCAAAAGCCTAGTGGACCTAGGGATCCCTCTTAAAATTTTCACTTTAAAAAGAGAAGTTTTTGCTCAGCAGAGTAGTCTAAAATGTTATTAAGCTCTTTTTTAAATGTTGACAAAGTACTGTCTCTCTGTTTATCAAACATTATCTGCTGCTGAGCCTCCAACTGAGATATTTGATGTGTTAGGTCCTCCCTTTTAGCATTCCATTGCCATTTCTTATATGCTGAAAGAGAAATAAATTTCCCCCATAGAATCGCCTTTGTTGTATCCCATAATAGAGCAGAAGAAGTATTAGGGGACTCATTATCCCAAAGGGCCTGACTGTAAGTTTCCCAAATAACTCATTGGACCTCTTGATCCTGCAACAAAGATAGATTCAACCTCCAGAAAATATTTAATTTAAAACCAGCTAATTTAATACTCAGAAATAAGGCGGCATGGCCAAGTAGGACCATATCTCCTGCCCAGCACCGATGAAGAAAATTTAAGGTCTCAGTAGGAAGAAACAAATAATCAATCTTCGAATACACTTTATGTGTTGGGGAATAAAAAGTATAACATTTTTATTCCAATTAAAATAAAGCCAGACATCCCATAGCTTAGTTCCCCAGCAATTTGATAACCTTAGAGGCAGTTCTTTTTGCCAGCGCAAAACAGTAGACATGGAGTCCAACTGTGGATTAAGTAGGAGGTTAAAATCCCACCACAAATCACTTCCCATCAGCCCAATTTTGAAGTGAGAGCAAAATAGTTTTGTAAACCTGATAGTCAGACCCTGGTGGAACATAAATAGATGCTAGGGTAAGACGTTGACCATGACTGCAGCCTTTCATGAAAACATATCTACCGTCTTTATCAAAAACCATGTCCAAAAGCTCAAAAGAAACTCTAGATGGAATTAAAATATCCACTCCTCTCCTACACTCTTTCTTATATGAAGCAAAGGCAGTGGCTCTGAACCCTAAATGACCCAGTTTATCATGTTTCTGGTAAGAAAGATGCATCTCCTGTAAAAAAATGAAATCAGCACCTGTTCTTCTTAGGAAACTTAATATTTTACTACATTTAACTGGGTTCATCAAACCATTAACATTATAGGGACAAACTGTTTTAAAATTATCCATTTGGCATTAAAAGAAAAGAAACATTATCAATATCTTGAACCAGAGTAACAACTTGGACCATGCTCGAAAAATGAAAAAACCTTATAACTGGTTCACAAATAAAAGTAAAAGACCTGCATATATAAAAAAAATAACAATAAGATTACTATGTACAGTAGGTAGCTATCTAGTAAATACTTCCAAGGTGGGGGGGCCTGCTACCAGTAGCTGGCCCCTAAACCCCTTCCTGCTAAGATATCAACAACTATAAGCAGAGAAGGGGTGAGAGAGCTGTAAAGCCTCAAAGGAAGGGGTCTCTCCATGAGGCACCTCAGTAGGGCAACTCACTGATGGAGAAGTAAGTGGGGCAAGGGGATCGAATGTCCGAGTGCTGCAGTGAGCCAAGTAGAGTGATGAAACTATAATGAACAGAAACAGGGAATGACACTGAAAAAAAAGGCAAAGGATAACTAACTATACAGACAGAGATGAGGTAATTTAAACTTATAAATATGAAAAAATGATGAAGTAATTCAGGAAGAGAGGTAGTTCTTTCTATTAAAATACACTAAAAGAATATAACTTAAGCAGGGCTGCCAAATCCCCTAAATTGGGATTCTCATAACTGTGCCCAAGGGCAAATTTTTAAGTACCACTAGACCAGTCAGGGCTGGTCTATGGGTACTTTGAAATATGCCCTCTGGCAGAGTTCAGCAACCTGCAGTAATGTACGGTGGTCCCCTTCCCCAGCCCAGATCCTCTGATATGTAATAATTAACTTTCCTGGTGGTCTAGAGGAACCCCTTCCCCAATCCATGATGTCACCAATACATATTTTTTTTAAATTCCCTGGTGGTCAAGCGGACTGCTCTCCCTGATCCCCAATGTCCCCAATAAATAGTTGATTTTATAATTCCCTGTGATCTAGTGGACCTCCCAGTCACCAATTTTTTCTGTATATTTCAATAATAAAAAAAAACATGCCAGCAGGCAGTGTCCCACCACCCTGCTCCCCATCCCAAAACTGAGCTGGCTACTGGCACAGCCCACCACTTACCACCACAACCAGTTGCTGACTGAGCTCTCAGTGAGTGCTGTACTGCATTCAGTATGCACTCATTGATTGACTGCTCACTGTCAATGAATGAGTGTGTACCAAATACAGTACAGCTCTCATTGAGACCTCTGTCAGCAGCTGACTGTGGTGATGAATGGAGACCTGTGCCAGTCACCTGGCTGGTTTCCAGGATGAGGGGCGGGCTGTGGGACGCTGGCTGTTGGATGGGCTAGGGTCCACTAGACCACCAGGAAAGATTTTTTATTATTGAAATATATGGGATTAATCCATGATTGGGGAGGGAGTCCACTAGACCACCAGGGAATTATAAAATCAATTATTTATTGGGGACATCGGGGATCAGGAAGGGCAGTTAACTACAGCCCCAGGGATGTTTCACTTATAATATTGGGGATCAAGGCTTGGGCATCTGCTAGACCACCAGGCCTTCCTTATAATAATGGGGACCAGGGCTTGAGGGGGTCTGCTATAACACTAGGGAGGTTTTACTTATAATAACTGGGGATTGGGGCTAGGGTGGCTGCTAGATCACCAGGGAATTTTATATTTAATAACAGGGATAAGGGATTGGGGGGTTGATGTTAGCCACTAGGGATGGGCTAGAACTGTACACAGCCACACCACAGCTTGCAGCACACCCTCCAGATCTGCCACCTGTTTGAATACAACCAAGGTTGCCGCAAACCAAAGGACTTTGCCGCCGGGACCCTGCCCACCAGGCATTGATGCAAGCTAACTTTTGCTGCAGCATGCATTAATCTAAGGACCCTTTAAGAACTGAGCCCTCGGGGTTTAAGAAGCTATTTCTGGCCCTCTGAAATTCCAAGAAATAGAAACATACTGTATACAAGCTTTGGATCCAAATTAGGTACTCACTCAGTAAATTAACTATCCGCTTACATACGGACTTGCAAACTTGCCAGCAGATAAAGGCCTTTCGGTCCATTGAGTCTACTTGATTGTGCAGCTAACAGCCCTTATATTACAGTCACCACTTCCTCCCCCTCCCACCTCCAGTGACCCTCCCCCTTACTGTGTCCCATTCCCTTTTAAAGCAGATCACTGTATTACAGGATACCACATGAAACTACGAGCTAAAGTACTTCATATGGAAAACACAGCATTACTTCAGCAGACTGCCAGTGAATTACAAACACCCTGCATGGGTTCCTCATGCTTGATGTTCCACAAATGAAGGCGGTGTTAATAATAAAGGTTGAACTTGTTACAAAGATAGTATCAGAAATCAATTTCAAACAGGCTATTAGCTTGCCAGTGTATTTCTCAAGGAACACGAAAATGAAAGGAAAACTCTCTACACATGTAAGGAAAGAATGGCCTCAGTTTTAACAAGTCTAGAACAGAGGACATAGGTAACAATGACACACAATTATTTGCTGCACATGCTGAAATGTTAAAGAGACAACCAGTCAATAAGAATGCCATATTGAGAGGGAAAGTATCCACAATAAATTTCTGTTATACCATGGAAGGAAAATTACCACCAGATGGCATTAAGTCACACTAGACTAAGGGTACAGCAGCATCAATGGAGACTAAAAGGAATTTGCCATTGGAAGACCTTTGTAACACTGCTGTATTGCACAGTCTCCTTATTCACACCTCACTATTACCTGGACACATGTACAAGAGAAAATGCTAGATTTCATTTGTTATGTGCTTCAGAAACTATTCCCAAAGATCTTAAATGTCTCCAAAGGGTACTGCTTCGGATCTGCAAAAGTTTGACTGGGCTGTTCTATTTCTTAGAAGGAAAATTATTCACCATAGTAACAGATTTTCTTCTAATGAATTGGAACAGCCAGCCAAACTACTTTTCTTCCTCCCCTTTTAAGAATGTGATAATTAGTTAATCAGATTCCATTGAGTGTTTTACAAAGAACAAGCATTTGTCAATGCCAAACGTTCACTTGCAGATATTTGCAATGATGTTTGGCATTTATACAGGCCCCCCCCACGTAGTTGTATCCATGTCCCTTCAACAGCCATGTCCCAACAGAGTACCGTCTCTGCAACTCCTCTTGCATCAGATTTACATTTCAGCCTCATACATCTTAATCGTCTGTCTTAGGAACCCTAATACGCCAGTCATTGTCAAGGTTATGAGCCTGTGTAGGAACTGCGCAATGCACTCTGATAACACAGTCATTTTGTAGAATTTTCTCACCAAATTTTCAACATAGGCATTTTGGGACCTCTGCTCATGAACAGTGTCACTGTGATTTTCTTAATCTGTCCCGAACGGTTAATTCCCCACAGCGCCATTGTGTGCTGCATGTGTGGAAAAACATTTAGGCCAGTGTTTGAAAAATGACAGCTGCACTGTTCATCAGGAGGTGTGACAAAATGCCAATGTCAAAAATCTGGAGTGCAAATATTATAAATTGTCATAGTTAGGAGTGTGCGTGGGAACTGTGCAATGCACGCTTGTAACACTGTCACGTTTTGGAATTTTTTCACCAAATTTTCCTCTTAGTCTTTTTGTGACCTCCACTCATGAAAAGTGTTACTGTGGTTTTCATAATCTGCCCTGCACATTGATTTCCCACATCAACCGCACCATTGTGTGCCAGATGCATGAAAACACTATTTGGCTAGGATGTAAAAAATGACAGCTGCACTGTTCATAAGGAGGTCTGAAAAGATGGCAATGCTGAAAATCTGGAATTAAAATTTTACAAATTTGCGGAGTTACGAGTGTGCGTGGAAACTGCACAATGCATGCTCATAACACAGCCATTTGTTTGAATTTATTCACCAGATTTGCAGCATAGACTTGTTGGGACCCCACCTCATGAACAGTGACACTGTTGTTTTGGTAATCTGTCCCAAAAAGTGATTCCGTGCAGTGACCACAAAATCACCTTTTGGGACTGAATAACGACATGACATTGACTGAATTCATGAGATGGGGTCCCAAGAACACCATGTTGAAAATTTGGTGTCAAAATTCATGAAAATGGCCGAGATATACACATAATTTAAAAAACACCCATTCATGCCATTATACAGCTTACCAGCATTTCTTAAGTTCACGGTCAGCTTTGAAGAGTGCAGACATGTTCCCAGTCTACCAAAGATCATCTTGCCCAGCTCCAGAGGTAAGTATGGGGTGAGGGGGTGTGTGGGAAGGTGGGGTGCACAGAGGGTGGGTGTGGGTTGGAGGAGGGGCACTGGACTCAATGGGGGACTGTTTTCTGGTTTTGCGTACAGAACGGCAAAAGAAAACAAGCACTTGTCAATGCCGAATGTTGTCTTGCTGGCATTGGTATTGGTAGTGCAGGAGGTAGAGGGATGCACAATAGACTGGCAGTGAAGAATGGAACGGATGACAACCCCACCCCACCCCATCCTGCAGAGACTGACAGGCATGGAGGTGTGCCTTTAGATTGTCAGCCATAAAGCTCATGCCATTTCACCTCACCCTACCCTGCAGACTCCAACAAGTGTTGTGTTGTGCCTTGGGATCATGGGGCCTTACGCTCACCCCATTCCATAAGGAAGTATATTGAGATGGGTGCAGTATAGGAGAATGGGGTGAACTTTGGGGCTGAAGAGTCCAAGGCACCCCTTGATGCCTGTCACTGTGCAGAGGGTGGGTGTTGGTTGGTGGAGGGTGGTGCCGTGGACAATGAGGGACTGTTTTCTTGTTTTGCAAATACAAAGAAAATAAAAACTTGAGGGGAAGATTTTCTGTTTTTCAGGGCAGCTGGGTTTTATAGGGGGGAGACTGGATTCGACTGGGATTGGGCACCCCATTGGCAAAGAAAGCCTATCTGTGTTTGGGGGGCATGATGCTGAGGGGGATTAGGCACCCCTCTCAGCAGACAAATAAAACTACTGGGACATTATGGCAATGGGGACTGAGCTCCCCATTGGCAAACAAATTGAACTGTGGAGGGGCATGCACAGGGGATTGGGCACCTAACTCAGCTCTCTAGGGATTGTGAGAGGCATATGGTGAGAGCTGTCACCATGTTTATTCAAATGTTTCACCTGGGGCACATAATGGAAGCGTGTGAGATCTGTTGCTGCAATGACGAGCCTCTATCTCATTACAGCAGAAGATTTCTTTCAAGTTGTTGGTACACTTTTCAAGTGCTGTCAAAGACTGCTCCCCAGCTGCTTTGGGAAACTATCATCACCTTTGTAATGCCTGCACCAAAGCCATCAGCTTGCCAAGTCTGAGAATTTTGCATCCATACTCCAGAACAACATTAATCATCCCGTCAAGTTTTGGAAGGTTATTCATTATTTCCTCCCCTCCAACCCACTCTCCCTCCCCTATTCTTAAGGTTGATAACTTGATCTCGGACCCTTCTACTATTACCTCTTACTTTAAAGAGCTAGTGTACTGCACAAAAGTAATATTAGTTTTTAAAAGCAGTTAAGTATTACTTTTCATATCTGAAATACTTTTTCTTTTCCCTTTTGTTAGTTAGACGATTGTTTGCCTGATGTTAGTAGGTGTTATGTGCGGGACAGCACTCTGCCTGGCAGCTGACTTATCTGTCTATTCCCCCACTACATCATCAGCATTGTGGATGCAAAGCCTCTGTCATTACTGCTGCTTAGGAACAGCAAGTCAGTAACTGCCAGGTCAGTCATTTGTGGTGTCAGTGTCAGTGAGATCACAATGCTGATGATGTATTGGGGTGAATAGAGACATATGGTAGCTACCAGCAAAGAGCTGTTCCACACACAGCACATTCTGGACCTGGTGGCAAGTAATGGAATGTGGGCTACCAGGTAGCATGACTGGATGACCATACCAGGATATGCAGTATCCAGGAAGGTGGGGAGGGGTGATATTATATATAAGGCAGTGTATAAAGGCTATGGAAACCAGGCTGCCTAATGGTCCGTAGGTAAAGCATTGTGCTCCAGTGCTGGTGGCTTGTGTTTGGGAGTAGACACTAGAGCAGGGCAGGTGATCTGGGGTAGCAGAGAAGTGTGGCCATGTAGCTGTGCTTTCAGCCCAGAGTGTATCACCACACCAGATTCTGCAGCACTAGTAACTTGCATGCAGTACTGTAGGTATGGTCTCACCAGGGACCTGTACAGGAGTAAGATGACCTCCCCACTCCTGGAAGTAATCCCCCTTGCTATGCAACCTAGCATCCTGTTTGCCTTCGCTGCTGCCTTCCTGCACTGATCAGAGTGGTTAATTTCCCCAGTAACCAGCACTCTCAGATCTTTCTCCTTGGATTTTCTTAACAGGACACCCTCCAGCCAGTAATTGTGTCCTGGGTTCTTACCTCCTAAATGCGTAAGACTGACTCTGAATACCTACTATGTGTTGGCATGAAGCAATATGCTTGATATTTCTGCTAAACTCTACTAATGAGAGCTATCTCCAACATTTTGAATTGTATTCATTAAAATCAATGTTGTGCCATGTTGCTCTCTCTCTCTCTCTCTCTCTCTCTCTCTCTCTGTCTCTCTCTCTCTGTCTGCTCTCTCTCTGTCTCTCTCTCTGTCTCTCTCTGTCTCCTCTCTCCTTTCCACTCTCTCTCTCTCTCTCTCTCCTCCTCTCTCCTTTCTCTCTCGCTCTCTCTCTCTCTCTCTCTGTCTCTCTCTCTCTCTCTCTCTCTGTCTCTCTCTCTCTCTCTCTCTCTCTATCTCGCTCTCTCTCTCCTCTCTCTCTCTCTCTCTCCCTCTCTCCTCTCTCCTCTCTCTCTCTCTCTCTCTCTCCTCTCTCCTTTCTCTCTCGCTCTCTCTCTCTCTCTCTCTCTCCTTTCCTCTCGTTCTCTCTCTCTCTCTCTCTCTCTCTCTCTCTCTCCTTTCCCTCTAGTTTCTCTCTCTCTCTCTCTCTCTCTCTCTCTATCACTGTCTTTCTTTGATTATATGCAGTACCCGTGTGTGTGTGTGTGTGTGTGTGTATGTGTGTGTTTTCCAGTATAGTCCTGTACCAATAGATAGAAATAAAGTGCCTCTTTGTTCCTTGTTTGTCTAATTCCACCCGCTTCTTTCAGACAGATAAATCTTGCAGATCAAGTGTGATGGTACAGTATACACCAGTTAGAAAAAGAGACCTCGGTCATCTACACTAGTATCTTATCTCAGATTGCTGAATATCTTGTTTGCTGATTAGACCAGGAAACTATAGCTTGCTTTATAAAAAAGATATTTTACATAGAATGAGCAATCTGTGTAAAGGCCATTAGAATTAAATGCACACATGGATCTACACAATATACACTATATATAGCAAGTTGCGGTGTCATTTTTTTTACTGGTATAAGCTCAGTCTGTTCAGTTCTCTTGCTTGGATAGTATCCCCATTATGTACATACAAACCACTGCAAAGTGATTGCTGCTACCTAATTATTTTTCTGTCACTTTACTCATGTGTTGGAGAGAGATGAGACACCCTTCCTTAGTCACTCTGTAGCAAAGAATGAAGTGTGTAGAGAAAGGAAGGAAGAAAGTTAAGAAATGTGGTTTTATATACAATGGCTTGGACAGTTTTTCTAACAAAATGTCATGGCTCATATACCAGTATATGGGTCCCAAAACAGTGGACAAGATTTCATCTATTGAGATTTCAAACAGTGACGTCATACATACAATTAGTAGTAGGGTAGATATAATATACTGCTCGTGGTGAGAGGGGGGCTTAGGGCGCTTTGCTGCCCAAAACTAAATGATCAGATGTATGTGTAGGAGGAGGGTTCGGGGGTGACATAGCCCCTTGATCTGTGGAAATCTCATCCAGCATTGTGACGGGACCCATAAACTGCACCAACTCCAATGTCACTTTGAATATTGCTTGTTAGGATCACTGATGACCTTTTCATATGGTCCCCATCCCAAAAATATTGATTCAGAGGACACAAGAGTTTGTCATCTGGCCTTAGGTTATAATTTGCCAAAGGGTGCAACAATTACACACAGTTCAATGAATGTCATGCAGGGGGCACTCTCTCTCTGTAAAGGAGTGCTTCAATTTAATTAGACATTAAGGAGCTGCTGACACCTCAAGCAAAACTTTACAAAACGTAATATTTAGGTACAATTCAACTTGCATTCTAAATATATCCTATAGATTTCTCCTCCTCATCTTTTATTACTGAGGAACTTCGCATACGTACATAATCTTTATCTGTTAGGGTTCATCTGCTTCTAAAGCTTGCTCCATACTTCAAGTCATAATCCTGTTGTGACATCACAATCTGTTGCCATGGCAGTAACTGTGATACCATAAGCAGTGAAGTATGACCTCAGGTGGGGAGAAAGTAACAGGAATATATGAACTCTTCAAGAACAGAGATCCTGTTTTCATGCAAATGACCTCAGTAATGAATAAAGGGGAAGAAACATACAGAACTAATGTGAAATATAAACTAAGCTGTGTCTAAATATGTTTTGTTTGCATTAACCTGAAGGCGTCAACTGCTCTTTAACACTGAATACAAACACAGAGAGGAATGTGGTGCTTCCTTCCAGGCTATAGGAAGTGTGACAGAGACTCAAGAAGGCCATACTGTGCATAGTGTCACCAAAGTTAGGGAGTAAGAAAAAAGGGCTACACTTTCCACTGGCAAAAGTATTACTTAAAACTATGTAAAAAGGGATTCTACTTTCATGTGTGACATATTCTGCCTTAAATTATGTTTATGCTGCCATCCTGTATTTAGAAAATACAACAAGGTGATATGAGGCAAACTTGTGTTGCTGTTGACTAGAACTAACAAGTGATCTACAGGGCTATATAATGATTATTTTCTCTCTCTCTCTCTCTCTCTTTCTCTCCCTCCCTCCCTCCCAGAGTGATCTCTCTGTTTATCATATCTAACTATTTATCTATCTTTAATATCTAACTATTCTATACTATCTATCTCTCTATAATATATATCTATAATATCTATCTGCCTAGTTATCTAGCCACACACATACTGTACATACATACAGTACATGTAAAAAAATGGGTTTCTAAAATTGCCCAGCTGGATTGTGTTTACCTATATTGTTGTCTCAACATAGTAGCGTCAGGTAAAGATCCAGCACTCTTCTCAAAAAAATTAATATCAACCTCACTTCCTGACTGCCATCAGAAACATGGCCCTCACCTTTACTCACAGAAACCATTCAACTGGGCCCAAGGTTATCTGCGGTCATAATCTTCTTACACACACATATACAAATAATAAAATGAAGTGTTGCAGTGCTTATAGTTTTAATTTCTGGTGGTTTCTTGCTGATTATAAAAAAATCTCCCTCCTATCCTTAACTTGTTACCAAGAAAAACTCTGCTGCCTACACTGCTACAAATAACATAGAAGCTTTGGCTCCATGTCAGGCTCTGTTTAGTGTGTGTGTGTGTGTGTGTGTGTGTGTGTGTGTTGGGGTAAACATTATACCAGTAGAAGTAAGCAGATATTTAAATTATTTTATTTCATAGTAATCCTTCTATCTATAGAATGAATATATAATGAATGATTAAAAAAAAACAGGTTGTGGAATGGAAATTATATAAAACACGGAGGAAGGTGTGGAAATGGGTAACTGATGGGCTGGAAAAAAAGAAGGCAAGGGTAATGTAAAAATATATATCTCATTGGGCATAATATTTGAGAATAAAATGCCATACAAATGCTCGATATGTACTGGAACTATGTTGGTGGGGTGGCTAGGCTTGTTTTACAATAATAAAAAAAAAACCTTAACATGTTCAGAGTTATTTTATTTCTTGAGGGTTTTACCCAAAAAATCTTGAACCCATTTCATTATCACAAGAAGACCTCCAAACTGTGCATTGTGGTGGGATTATGACACTTCCCAGGTGGCTGAGGGCATGATGATGCATCATGACTCCACCACACCCAAAGAGTTCCATTATCTCACCACAATGCATCTTGAACATCTTAATTCTTCAAAATTAACCCCAAATGTAACGTTAGACATGGGTGATGTTAGGAAACTTCACATTCTGAAATTATTCACTATGTTTCTAAGCTTTGTATTGTACAAAATGACACTCTGCATATCCCTTTACTTGGTATAAGGATCTCACTTCACCAGGCAAATGCATAGTAGCAAACTGCTGTAAAGGTGCAACTATATGTAACTGTTTTCCAACTTTGCCTGATTAAGGGAACACTTCAGCAGGTGAAGACTCCACATAGTTGCACTTTGCTGGCAATGTGCTATTATGTGTAATACTAGTTTCCATTTTATTCCCATTTAAGAACACTCCATCCATAGACCATTTGCAGCCCACATCACAGCATCAGTACCTCCGCCCACGACCAAACTTGTAGCACACCTCCCCCTCCTCCCTCATTCACAATAAAGTTATAAAAATTATTTATAACCCTTCTCCCCTAGTTGCCTATTTCCCCTACCCCACCCAACTGAACAGGTGAAATAAAGTTAAAGACCTGCACCCCACCACTCTCTGCCATCCCCACTCACTAGTCACCCAAAAGATACACATTGTAAACCTGTAAAAGAAAATTGTCCTTCACCATGGTGACTAGCCACCTGTTTAAATTACAGGTTTTCCATTAATGAATTAAGTATTTGTACCTTAGTAACACGTGATTGTCAGACCACATAGACCAATCAGCTGTTACTATAGGACATGTCACAAATTAATTCATTCATGAACTTGACTGCCATATAGGGAGCTGTTCACCATGGCAATGAGCAGTTGTCTCTTTCACTTGTTTACTAAGTGTATCCTTTGTTATGGCATATGGGGAAGGATGGTGGAGTGCCACAGGAAGGTATGGTGGGGATCTTCAACTATGCACACTGCATATACTCAGATGCGACATGATGGTGGTGGGGGAAAAATAGTCCTACATGGGTGAGTGGACTTCTTCTATAATTTTCTTTTTAAAGAAGGAAAACTTTGCTACTACATGATGGGATGGTGTTGGGAATGCTGTCCTGCTAATTTTGCTGAGGTAGTTGTAATCCACAACATCCCTTTTTAGAACAAGCTTTTCTTATAGTAAGTTCTGTAATATCATGAGGTGCTTCAAAAGCACAGTTCAGAGCTCCTGATGTCACAGAATCAGGGCCTATTAAAATCATCTGTTCTTCACACCAGCAGTCTGTCATTTGCATGCTATAATGGGTACCTATGCACCTCATTTTAGTGAGTTTGTCTTTATCTGTGCTGAGACAGAAGGGGAGAGTAAATCTGAATGCAAGGCAACTATGTTTTTTGATAGAGTAGAGGAACAAGTAATAGAACTACAGAAATAATTAAAACATTGTTACAGGTGAAGCAACTGTTCATTACTGTATTTAACCACTATAGCAGTTGATATAAATATATAGTAGCAATTACATAACCATAATTGATTTTGAAAGGCGCTCGTGGCATTCACATTGTCCTCTGTTTGCGTGTTAAAAAAAGATAAGTATGTTACATTTGTTTTGGAGTGATACGAACCTGTGAAGTTTATTGAAGCCATTACATTATAGGGGCCAGCACTGTATCAGGCTGATGTAATTTAATATGCTGCAAATACTAATAATCATAAGGAAAATGTGCCGAAAAGAATATCTAAAAGGTAACATTAAGGCTTGTTGATTTCAGAGTCTCAGACCCCACTGAGGAAGCCAATTTGTGTTGCAGTCAACCGGAGCTGCATATGTGGGCTGAGCTGTGTGGAGTCGGTACAACTGGGCTCCGGGAACTGGGGCAAGGCGACAGCAGAACCTCTGGAACTGAAGGCGTCCTTGGCAGAGTTGCATGTGGGTCCTGGCTGCAGAGCTAGTCGGGTCAGTTGCCTGCTGATTGCCAGTCAGTTTTACATGGTTTTACAGATTCACTCTGCTGCCCGGACTCATTGACGATGATGAGCTCGATGGCTGAAGATCTCGTCTCTCCGGAGCCATCCAAGTCGGCCTTCCTAGTTCACAGCAGTAGCCCCTTGACCATGGCTAATCCTACTCTACGGCGCATGGCTTGCACTCAGGTGGACACCCACAGCATAACAAAGGACCCGCCTGCCCGGCAGCTCCTGCTTGTACAGCCGGTCTCTGAGACACCTATGGCACCCTTCAGCAGCGGACACCCACAACTGTCCTATCAACCTGCACCCACCATGAGGTCTAGCAGACCTGGGACCCCCCACAGCAGGCTGGAGAACTCGGTGAGTCCCATAAGGAATAGTCCCTTCGGCTCTTTTTATTATTCAGTGTATGTCTGTAGTCTGGGCCAGGCTGGTTGGTGGTGGGTACTGATGGAAGTGACGCATTGCTTTTCTGTGTAGTGATAACCTTGCAGGACCCACTTCCTATGCCCTAATCCATCAACATGCACGCATTTCGAGCACAAAGCTGCAGTCGCACCGAGTCGGTATGATCCCTCACCCTCTGCAGCTCAGGTGCAAGAATCGGTCGCCTTTCTAGTATTTCCGAATCTACATATAAAAGGACAGTTTCCCAGTGACAGAGCAGGGAGGCGACGATTAAGCAGTGGTGGTTTCTTTGAACAGAAGACCAGGTCAGCCCCAAGTGCTGTCATAGAGGGCTTGGACATCTATTGGTGCTATAGGGCCGTGCCTGCCACATGGACCATTGCACTGGACAGGAGGTGCGCACACTCAAGAAGTCCCTGTTACCAATGCGTTCATGCGCATACGCGCAGAGTGAGCAGTCAAAATTTTCTTTCTATTTCAGGCATTCAACGAACCCAAGAGGCTTGTGAGACCCGATCTATCCCATCTTTCATCTCCCAATTTTTTCGTCTTTTTTTTTTTTTTTTTATTTGTTTGCACAAAGAGGCCTTGCACAGTACCTATTATGTCATATAATGCCTGCAGAACCCTTCTCACACACATCCACCAGTCCCACCTTTTCTAGCTGGCATACAAATTACAATGCTAACAGAAAGAGTTGTTATTATTATTTCATTCTTCTTGACCGGTTCCGCTGATGAGGCAGCCTCCTCCCTGTTTTGTTTTGCTGGGTTTTGCAGGTTGAATCACTCTTATGCAGATCAGCTTTGAGAAAAAAGTGTTTCACAATGAGAATGGATTGACAGCTCTGACAAACCAAATGGATTGATCGTGGATTTGGGAGAAATTAGGTACCAGAGGTGATGAGACATGTGACAGCCGAACGACCTACTCGTTAGGAAGAAGCAAGACAAGGCAGGCTTGTGTGTGTGTGTGTGTGTGCATTTTTCCCATAAGGCTGAGCTGAGAAAACACATGGGACATGACGTTTTAATAAACAAAAGCCCTACTCTAACAACTTCATTTGTGGCATTATTGGAATCATGACCATCTGTCAGTAGAGGGATGAAGTGAAACTGTCTCCTTAGATTGACAGCTTGTAGGTTTTGATGCAAGCATGCATTATTACTAAGCTGCAGTTTCTCAATCCTCTGCTGAGATAATAAAAGGACGAACATCTTTGATGTTCCATCAGTATCCTGTCTTCACATGGCTATTTGCATCCATTTGGTGAAAAAGCAACCCAATGATGCTGCAAATGGACATCAACACATGTAGTAACAATGATAATGATGATACCGGTTGTTGTATGTAGTACTCGATGAAAAAAGATGCCGGGGACAAGGGGTCACGCTATGAAGCTGGATGGTGGGCTCAGAGAGGTGACAAAACCTGAAACACATTCTCTGATGAGAGGTGGCCTGTCTTTAAGGCCGTGATTGGTGAATCCTCTACTTTAAATATCTGAGGTCAAAACCTCCCCGCTCATGTCTGAGGTGACTCTGCCTTCTCCTTTCAGCCGAGACACACCAGTCCCTTCCCTTTTCATGTCTGGTACGGACTCCACCTCCTTTCATGTCTGGACCTACAGCTTTTCACGTCATGTCCAAGACCAACTCCATCCTTCTGCATTCATGTATACATGAGACTCCACCTCGTGTAAGTATCTCACCGGCTCAGCCCTCTGGCTGTGTTCACTTAGCCAGTGCCGGAGCCCCACATTGGTTGCCACGTAGTCCTTAAGTTTGTCTTCTGATCTCGCGCCTTGACACAATTGATAGGTGCAAGAATGCTGTTGAGGGGGGCACAAATCAGTGGAATCATCGAACCAAAACGTTGACACTGCAGCTGACTACATTCAGAGAGCCAAGCAAGCCTGAAGGACCCCAGACTCTATCCTCACCTCTCCCCCTCACTCGCTCCCTCTAGTCTCTGGTCTCTCAAATGAACAATTCCCCTACTGGATCACCAAAGGACACCCAACCCATGCAGAGCTGACCATGCCTCCCGGAGCGCCCGGCTCCAGGATCCCAGACTCGCCCCCGACCGCTGAGACATGTAAGGGCTCCCCATCAGAGTTCTGAAGATGCTGACTGCCCACCAGCCACCTCTTCACCTGAGTATCTGCAGCCCTTGTCCTCTACCTATCAGCCCCATCAAGCAAGTGCCTTCCTTATTCTTGTATTTCAGCCCCTGTTTGGGGCCCTCGCTCTAATGATTTTACTGCTCACAAGTACATTAAAAAATCAGTATGAGTAAATATTTTAATACTGATTTGATCAAAGTGTTTCAGTCTTTCCTTCAGTGATCTGTATTTTTGTCCCCCCTCTACCTCCATGGGGTAGCTGTCTGTTAAGTAGGTTTGAGGCGTTGTGTTGTAAAGTTATTTGTCAAGTCTCCAGTACTGCAGCGTATTCAGACAACAGCTTCCGAAAACGAGAGAACGGTGTGTGGTGTGTGTGTGTGTGTGTGTGTGTATGTTTTTGAGAAGCTGATGAGGCAATGTAGAGATTCGTCATTGCCACGCACAGCTTTTAGCCACTGAGGAGGTACAAACAACACACCCTGGCACCTAATACCACCCCACCCTTGTCTTGAAGGTCTGCCTTTGAAGTAAAAAAAAGCTGCAGACTTTTCACCAAGACACCATGCCATGCTGGTAAGCACCCCACAGATGCCACCTCCAGGATGCCCTGCCACATTATTGCCACCACTACAACAGCCCACTGCCTGGGTATCCCATACCTTAAATGGGGTACTGGGACCCTTACTCCTCTGAAAGGTTGCTGCTGGCACTTACAGTAGTTCTTGCTCCTACTGCTTCCTGCTCTTCTTCCCCACACAGCAGATGTCCACACTTGAAACAAGGGAGGTGTTCCTCCCAGACCCACATGACTGCTGCTAACATCTACAACCCTGCAAAAGAGCACCACCCCCATGTTGCACTGACCCTCCTGCTTGCCTACCTACTAGGCTGAAAGGGGAAGCACCCCCTCTGGGACACTGCCCCTACACCCACCACCAACTCCTGCTCTCTCTCTTTTCCAGACAAAACAGGGCCTTTTCAACTTTCCTTGCTACTGCCTCCTGATGGCAGCATGTGTAAACTAGGTGGGGGGGCACTTCCAGACTAAACAACACCACTGGGGGGGATTCAAACACAGGCTAATAAGCCCACCCAATAAGGGGGGGGCTTACACTCTTCCCCCCTTGATACCATTTCCTCCTGGAAATAGGGCATAAACAAAGGCCACCATTGACCCCAATAAACCAAATGGGTATGCACAATCCACACATAATCCCTCAGTCCACCGGGAATGCCAACCCCTCAACCCCTGAAACCCCTCCTAACCTTACCTTTAAAGGAGAAAGGATGGTCAGATTGACATTAAGGTAAATTACACATTAAAACCATTTTTAAAACTAAAAGTTAGTTGCCAGGCTGTCTCTTTAAACATGCTAACTGAACACAAGCAATCAAACAATGGTTATCATTTAAATAAATAATAAAACATTATTTTTTCTTTATGCACTCACCAAATCATTCGTCAAACACTCTTTCACTCACTCTTCACTCACACCAATGTACATGGGTATAAACCTCTCCCGAGAGTACCAAAAGAGGAAACATTAGCAAAGTGCACTATAACCCATGACAGCCCATGGGTGTATCAAGGCATTAATGCACACCAGGGTGCTTTATGATGCCTTGAATGCATATGAGCTGGAGTGGGTTATCACACTTATAACGGCTAGCTGAGTGTAAAAAGCAAAAAATCAAAAGCTTTTTACAATCAGCATGCTAAGTGTTGGTCCTCTGGGGCATTAAAGAATGGTCAGATGACACTTTCTGCCCAATGGCAAGTTGTCATTTGACCTTTTATTAATGCCCATTTTGTAAACTGTGTTTTTTTTGTGTATTTTTTTTAACATTTAAGCAGATTAAAGCTCTTTTTACAGTCTCAGGAAGAATAAGCAAATTATTAAGTGCAGTCCCATAGACACATAAATACATAGACAGTGTTGGCAGATAAGGGCCTACGGCCCACCCAGTCTACACATTTGAGCATGTAAGTTCACTTTATGTTTTCCTAGAAGTCTGTTGCCCCTTACCCCTGACCTCCAGAATTCCTTTATGTCTATCCCATGCATTCTTAAATCCCGTGATTGTTTCATCTCCCACCAATTCCTCTGGCAGGGTGTTCCACTTGTCCACTACCTGTTCTGTGAAGAAATTCATCCTCATGTTTCCTCTGAACCATCCTCCCTTCAACCTCATCCTATGCCTTCTAGTTCTGGAACATCTTTTTCACTTAAAAATAGTGTATTCCTGCACCCTATTCCTCCCTGTAAGATTCTTGCATGTCTATATCATATCCCTTCTCGCCCTCCTCTCCTCCAGGGAGTACATATTCAAGTCCTTCAACCTGTCCTCATAGGACTTGTGATGCAATCCATGCACCATCTTTCATGCCCTCCTCTGAACCTTCTCTACCCTGTCTATGTCCTTACGAAGGTAAGGTCTCCAGAACTGTACACTGTACTCCAGGTGGGGCCTCACTAGTGTCTTGTACAGTGGAATTATGACCTCCCTTTTCCTGCTGATGATGCCCCTGCCTATGCATCCCAGCATCCTATTTGCTTTACCTGCTGCCTTGTCACACTGTTTCCTACCTTGAGGTCCTCAGAGATGATAACCCCAAGATCCCTTTCCAGCTTGGTGCATGCTATATCCTTACCCTAACTGATATATTGTGCCAGGGTTTCTGTGCCCCACATGCATTATCTTGCACTTCTTTGCATTGAATTTCAGCTTTCAAACCCCTGACCATTCTTCAAGTTTCTGCAGGTCCCTTCTCATTCTGTCTACACCCTCTAGTGTGTCTACTCTGTTACAGAGTTTTATCTCATCAGCGAACTGGGAAATTCTGCCTTCTAAATCCTGCGCAATATCACTGATGAAGATGTTGAATAGGACCGGTCCCAGCACTGATCCCTGTGGCACCCCACTGGTCACCCTTCCCTCTGTGGAGTTACAGCCATTTACCACCACCCTCTGTGTCCTGCTACCCAGCCAGTTACCTACCCACCACAATACTGTCCTACCCACACCCATATTTCCCAGTTTGTATAATAGTCTTCTATGTGGCACAGTTTCAAAGGCCTTGCTGAAGTCCAGATAGCCATGTCCACTGCCCTCCTGATCCACCTTCCTAGTCACCCAGTCAAAAAATTCAACGAGGTTGGTCTGACATGACCTCTCCTGGAGAAACCATGCTGTATTGGGTCCTGTAGTCCAGTGACAACCAGATGTTCCACCAATCTCTCCTTCAGTAGTGCTTTCATGATCTTCCACACTACCAAGCTGAGGCTAACTGGTCTGTAGTTCCCCACTTCTTCTTTGTTCCTACTTTTGTATAAGGGAACTACATCTGCTGTCTTCCAGTCTTTATGTATCTCCCCTGTTTCCAGTGATCAGCTAAACAGGATTGCCAGAGGTTCAGCCTCCACCTCTCTTAGTTCTTTAAGGACCCTGGGGTGCACCTCATCTGGCCCCATTGCTTCATCAACTCTTATTACTTCCAGTTCCTTCAAGACCTTTTCTCTTGTAAAGGGACTTGTGTCCATTTCTGCACCATTCCCACCCCTTGTACTCCCTTCAGACCCATTACCCTCCTCTTCCTTAGTAAAGACAGAGCAGAAATACCTGTTCAGTATGTCAGCTTTACTGTTGTCATCCTCCATGTGGCCCCCATCCTCCCCCTTCAGTCTCACTATCCCTCCCTTTGCCTTTCTTTTTTCACTTATGTACCTGTAAAAGGTTTTATCCCCTCTACCCACTGATTTTGCAATGTGCTCTTCTGTCTGAGCTTTGGCTTCCCTTACTGACCTCCCTACCTCCCTTTGCTTCTCCTGGTACTTTTCCCTATCCCCTTCTGCCTGGGTCTTTTTATATTGTCTTAATGCAATCTTTTTGGCTTTCAGTTTCTCCACTATCTCCTTGGAAAACCATAATGGCCTCCTCTTCCTTTTACCCTGGCTAACCTGCTTAATGCATAATTCTGTTGCTCTTGTAATCCCTGTTTTAAATACTGCCCACTGTTCCTCAACCCCTGATTCCTGCCCCATTCCCCTTAATACCTCTTTCAAGCATCTCCCCATTTTCCCAAAGTCTGCCCCCCTAAAATCCAGGATACTTGTTTTTGTGTGGTTTGGTTCTGCTCCTTCTGTGATTTCAAACCACAATGATTAGCGGTCACTGTTCCCCAGGTGCTCCCCCACTGTTGCCCCCATCACACTGTCCCTGTTTGTGAGCACAAGGTCTAGTATTTCCTTCTGCCGAGTTGGTTCCATGACCAATTGCTTGAAGAAGACACCTTGAAGGGAGTCCAGAATAAATCTGCTCCTAGTTGTTGCTGATGCTGGGATGCTCCAGTCCACGTCTGGAATATTGAGGTCTCAACCAGCACTACCTCACCCATGTCTGCCATCCATTGGATGGCTATCATCAACCTACTTGAAAGCAGGAGTTCTCCTTGGGCACAATATTCATGTGTCCCTTTTAGCAATGTCAGAACCCAGGCAGACAACTTGGTGAGGATTATAATTTAAATTCCCACTGGATACTGTAAGTCAATCAATGAGCCAATCATGGAGGCAGTCCTGGCTTGGTTTTGGCTCCAAATGTTCAATCTGCCTCAAATAGAGGGCCCACCGCCCCAGAGGAAATAATAGTCCCATTCAGGTTTGGTTGTTTTATCTCTGAAGGAATCCTTACAAATAATGTAGTAGTTGACCCTGCACCCTGCTAGGTCATGCACCAGGGCAAAATGTTTAAACAGTGTAAGGCCAGCCCAAGGACCAGAGAAACACATACAACAAACCTTCTGAATGAGTTGCTGAGAGGATTGACCAGTCCCTCCAGGCCATGACTGCAACTTGATGAGACACTCTCAGAAAACCCAGTCTGTTTTCTTTTCCTCTATCACATCCCTGAGGCATTCAGAGATGTATAGTAACTCAGCAGCAGGGTATTCAAGATGAATTCTTCTTCTGATCCATTGCTCAGTCTGGGATCACTGAGACAACTCCCTGATACTGGCTCCAACCACACACCATTTCTGTACATAATATTAGCCAGGACGCTCCTCACAAATACATCCATGTGAGCTCTAAGAGCTTTGCTCTGCACCATCAGGCATGGGGTGTTATCCGGTAAGGTTATGGCAGGTCTGTGGAAAGGCTTAGGGATCATCCGCTGTGTCTTGTGATCAGAAAACTGATAGTGCTTGGGGGGGTCCTATGGAAACCACTGGAGCAATTTCATCCCAGAATTCCTCCTGAACCACCTCCACACTGGTAAGCCCCACCCTTATTACAGAGAAGACATTATATGAAGGAGGGGCTTCGCCTCCTGCTGCTGGACCGGGTATGTGGTCACTGAGCAGGGATCCCATTGGAGACCACCTCATCCCTTGGGGGTCCCCTAATGCCAACTGCAGAACCCTGCCCCTCCATATACCATGGGGATAGTTGACAGAAGGGGTCGGCAAAAGTTGCAAATTCCGCTTTCATGTAATTTATGTGATAATTTGGAAATTTCAGGGAAATTTTTGAATTTCTGCCATTGGCGGGATCAGAATCTTCCGAATGTGTCTGGCAGATTTTCACCGTGTTCTGTGGAATTTTTTAGCTGAACTGTGAAAAAATGCACATGAACTGCAGAATAATAGTTGTGAGGAATTTTTTTCTACAGTTTGATAAATTATTCAGTAATTCATGTAAATATTCCGCAGTTCAGTAATCAGTTCTGTGGACTTTTTTCTCTGCAGCTTGATAAAATAATCGGTCTGCTGCCCCAAGGCTCTTAGCAGAACATTTTTCACTAGTTTTAATTCACATTCAATTTAGGCACCGATTTTAATTGCGTCTGCTGGGCTGTGGAGTCCTCCACCCCCCACTCTCCTTCTCCACCCTTTGTGTAATACTGTGTCTCCTACCTCACTAATCCCGCCCTGTCCTTAAGCATCCTGCTCTGCCATTGTGCTTGAGACTATTTGTAACCTCCACCCTTCCTCTCCTCAGGTGCTGCCCCAGAAGGCCATCCTTGACTAAGTGACCAGCTGGAGGAAGCCACTGGATGCTTTTCAAGCTACTGCACCACAGAGAGCTTTCCCCACCAACTTCACCCCAGGTACTGCATTCTTCCTCGGATCCGATTCCAGGGAAGTGATTAGCCGCCAAAGGAAGAAGCCAATCGGCTACTCCAGGAGTAGCAAAGCTCCATTTGGCTGGCTGATCTGCTTCTAGCTAGGCTGATTTTTTCGACCTCCCCCCACCCCCACCCTATGCCTCCTTTAAATACACTCAGATTGCTCCCACTGTCCTGTACAACCATTTTGATTGGCTGCACCTCTTCTGTTCTATGTGTAAGACAATCCTCTTGTTTAGGCAACAACCTTGTTGACTCTGTGGAAAATATTTATATTGCCATCTTGTGGTCTTTATTGCAAGATCATCTTAATCAGTTCTGCTCTAGATCTGATCTGATATCCCTTGCTGCTGCCACCCACTTCCTGCACACTGGAAGCTTGCAAAACAGTAGTGAATTCTGAGTGCATCCAGCATAATGAGGGCTTTTTCTTCCTTACTTGCCTCTATCTCATACTGTTCTACACCCTGATTTCCGTGTTAGTATGCACGGTCTTGCTGCAGCATGGACAGTTACAGCTCTACTTTGGATTGTCTAGTTTCCTTCGGCACTACAGATTCTCACATGCTGGCTTTTATGCTACCTAATTTAGATCCTCCTTTCCAACCCCCATGGCAAATTGGTACTTCTTCTATGAGTGTAACAGAAGTATAGGATCCCGCTCACCTCTGCATTGATCGCCTAGCACACCTTGCTTTTTACAGCTAGGGTTCTTCGCTTTACATTGCTTGGCCCCCTAGGCATGCAGCTCAGGGAGCTTCCAATGCTATGCAATAGCAACCTTAATTGAGTTTCACCTAAAGCTTACAGACTTCTTCTTGAAGCTATCAAGAAAATATTGCTGCCTTATTGTTATGTTCTGGTAATGTCAAAATCAACCCTGGTCCTCCTGCAGCAGTCTCTTTACCTGCCAACCTAGCCAGTATCCAAGGATTGAGCTTAATGCATATTAATGTGTGCAGCCTACTAAAAAAGTTTGCCTTTATTCAAGCATTGACTTCCTATACAATACCTGATATACTCATGATCACTGAGACTTGGCTCAGACTTGGTACACCAGATAGTGAGATGAATATCTCATCTTATACCTGATCAGAACTGATAGGCTCACCAGAGGAGGAGGAGGAGGAGGGTTGCCATCTATGTCAAGGAGAAATTGTCTGCATCATTTATAGATTCATCCTCACTCCCAAAGGAATTTGAGAGCCTGACTCTCAATATCAAGCAATCTTCCTCTGTCTCAATATGTGTCCTAGGATGCTACAGACCTCCATCCATGGGGCTACTGTATCTGGACCATATAACTGATATGATGGGATCCCTTCAATCAGAGATTATTATACTAGGGGACCTCAATATGGACTGGTACTCCAATAGTTCCTTACCCCTAAAGACTATTTGCGACTCCTTTGGTCTTTCCCAACTCATTTCTGAAGCAACATGTCCAAACAAAAAGTGCACTAAAAATAGCACACCTCTAGATCTCATTTTAGTAAGCAAACTTCATCTGTTTTCACATGCAGGAGTGTTCTTCTCAGATTTCAGTGACCACTGTATTATAGCAGGTATAAGATCCTCCCCAAAACTACCATCCCTTTCCAAATTCTGACTCTAGAGGAAAAGGCATAATTTTGACATCATAGGTATCATAGGAGTCATAGGTAATTCAAGCTAGTATGGACTTGTGTCCATGGTGCTTGCCAGTGGAATTAAGTAAGGCAAAATTTGACATTGTCCTCAATTACTTGATCCAAATTTAATTTGAAGGAGTCCATATTTGGGCTAGCCACAACTTTAGCTGGGAGGTGATTCCATGTTGGGACAACCCTGTGGCTAAACCAGTTATTTCTCTGCAGGGGTATTCCATTTGCCCAGATGTAATTGTTTGGGATGTCTTCTGTTGCTGACTCTGTTGTCACTTATAGCTATTCCCAATTCATTACTAAGGGTAGGGTCACTTAATGCTCTGAAAATGAGACACATATCACCTCTCAGTCATCTGTACTGGAGCTTATAGATGTTTAGCAGTCTCAGCCTATCCTCATATGGCCTGTCTCCTATCCCTGAAATGGCTCTAGTAAATCTACATTGCACTCTCTCAATCCTTAAAGTGTCTTTCTTGCAGTATGGAGACCACACCTGGGCACAGTATTTGAGGTGCGGTCTCAACTAGGCAATGTACAAAGGAGCAACACTTCACTCTTGTGGCTGGATACAAGTCTGAATATACAATTAAGGTTTTGGTTAGCTTTATTGGTTTGGATTCTACAGTGGATCTGAATTTCAGTCAGGGCTGACAATTATCACTGGATACTTTTCTTGAATGGTTTAAAGCAGGGTGTCACTACCTAGTTAATATTTAAAGTGTTTGTTATGTGTTCACAAGTGCATAATTTTGCACTTAGTGGTGTTCAGAACTAGCTTCTTATTGCAGGACCAAGTTAATATGTTATCAAGAACTCGTTGAAGGGCAGTACTGCCTGATGTATTGTTCACCACGGTACCTATGTAACAGTTGTCAGTAAATTGTAATATATCCATTTGTTGGGGTTTTCAATGGTGAGAGTAGAGACATAAATGTTGAAAAGACAAGGGCACAAAACAGACCCCTGGGGAACCCCACTTGTGACAGGAACCCATTTGGAATATGCTCCATTTATAATGGCTCTCCATTTTCTTTCCTCCAGTCAGTTAGCAATCCAGTTAACAATACTGGCTTTTAATTTGAATGCTCTCAAGGTGCCTATGAGCTCTAAATGTGGTAATTCATCAAACGCTTTGGCGAAATCCCAGAACACAAGGTCCACAGAATTACCCCGGTCAACTTTCCCAGTGACTTTTCATAAAAAGTCAGTAGATTCATTTGCAGGATGTAGATTTAGTGAACTCATGATAGAGGGGTTGGACAACTCAGTTTGATGGAGGAATCTAGAATGAGGTCTTTAATAATGTTTTCTAAAATCTTTCCTATTAAAGAAGTTAAGTTGATGGGTCTATAGTTTTCAGGGTTGTTTTGGACCTTTCTTAAGAATGGGTACCACGGTCACTATTTTCCAATCATGTGGAACTTCCCCAGTGTCAAGAGAGTGTTGGAAGATATTAGTTAAAGGTATATAGATAAATTCAGCAAGCTCTTATAACACCCTGAGATGAATTTCATCAGGACCTGGTGATTTGTTTATACTGTATCAACCCTCTTTAGCTGTCCAGAACTTCATCAGGTTTAAGGGTGAACTGCCCAGGGATGAGGTCACAGCTGTACTTGGTAAACCCAAACTGTTCTTATTGAACACCGTACAAAAGATTGATTCTGTGTATCAGCAGCCTCTTGGTTACTCAATCATGATGGAAGCGGTTAGAAAGGGATCTATAGTATTTGTTTTACCCTTAGATTTATCAACATGTGCAAAAAGCTTTTTATTATCTTTAACCCTAGTAGTCAATTGGATCTCATGTTGTGATTTAGCTGTTTTAATCTTGGTATTTATATTTTTAACCAGTACTCTATACTTGGGACATAAGTGGGTTAAACCATTTTTAATTTGCTTAAACAATTTATTTTTATTGTTAATCAGACGTTTCATTGTGGGGTTCATCCAAACAGATGTATTTTTATGATTGGTGCTGTATTTTTTTATTCTGTGAATATTATCCTTTATCAGATTTTTTAGTTTAATGAGCATAAGGCCCCATTTAGATTCTACTGAAAGATTGCTAAATAATTTATGCCAATCCCAATGGGTTAGGCTAGTTTTTATATGATTGAAATTAGCTTTGTTGAAATTCAAGGTTTCAGTAACACCAGTAGCTGTTTGTTTTGTGTTCCCTGTGACCTGAAAATGAACAGCATTATGATCACTGTTTCCGAAAGGTGCATTTATAGTAATGTTGTATATACAGTTTTCGGTATTAGTTAAAATAAGATCAAGTATGTTATCATTTCTGGTGGCATACTGGACTATTTGTTCTAACCTGAGTTTGTTAAATGTATCTAAATAGAGACTATCAGTCTGCTAGTCGCAGATGCCAAGGTACAACTAATATTAGGTAAGTTAAAGTCATCAAAAATCATGAGGTTATTGGATGGATCAAGGTTCCCAATATAATTCAATAATCTGGTGTCATTTTCTGGGGTAATTGAGGGTGGGCTGTACACTAGGCCTAAGGTAAATGGGGGACCCATCTGGGGGCACAGTTTGACCCAGAGGGTTTCCAGGTTAAGAGTGTCTCCTGGAATTTCCTCACATACAATTGTTTCATGGAGATTGATGGCCACACGACCACCCTTCCTGTGGTCCCTGCTTTTGGAATATATGTTATTTCCTTGAATGGTTTTGTTCCAGGGATCATTTACATCACTCCAAGTTTTCGTGACAAGGGCAATTTGGATGTTGTTGGTAGCTAGAAGGTATTTAAATTCATCAAATTTGTTAGTCAGACTTCTAGCATTAATTAGTACACCCTTCCAACCTGAGTTATTAGGGTTGGGTACATTATTGCTTACTTTCCTGAGGTTCCTAATGTACCTAGGAGCCCTCTCCCCATATTCCAGTTTAAATGGAACTTTAAGACCTTGTTAATTTTTTTCCTCATGATCCTGGTACCAAAGTGATTTAGATGTAAACCATCCCCTTTAAAGCAGGCTGTGTTGTTAAATGTGATGAAATTGTCCATAAATCAAATATTTTCTAAAAGACAATGTTGTCTGAACCAGTTATTTAATTTATGAACAGCATAATTTTTGTATGAGTGTTTTCCAATGGTGGGCAGGACCCCAGACAGTATGATTTCACCTTCCTTTTTTTTTATCTGATTGACTATATTTTTATAGTCAACCTGGATGTCTGTCATATTGTGTGAGAAAAGGTCATTGATACCCAGATGTAAGATAACTAAGGGCTTGGTAGTATTCTCAAGTAAACTATTCAGTAGGTCTATAATGTCCCTAGTCCATGCCCCGGGGAGTGTGCTTACTGTTGTATGTGCCTTACATCCCTCACAGACTGCAGTGTCTACGCCCCTTAGTATTGAAATCCTATAACCATGATATCCCTATGTATATCCGATGTTTTTACAGTTGAGTAAGGCTCTGAGGGGACAACTGGAAGTGAGCAAGGATTATTAGGTGGCTCGATGGTTTATAGGATAAAGTTTTCAACTGAGTTATCAGCATCTAATTCCAAACTTTCAAATTTGTTAGATAGGGCAACGGGCAGTGAGACATGTTTGTGGAAGCCAAAAGGGGTAGATGCACTGGTTTTGTGGATTAATTTAGGGGGAGAAGTCAGCACTTTTGATTCATCATTGGTTATACAGTCAGTGTGAATTATACTAGTTTCCCAGACTGCTTCATCAATGAAATTTTCAAGTAGTTTGATTTCTTTCTGGGTCTCTGATCTCTTGTGTAATTGACAAATCTCCTCCTGTAGTGTAGTGATTAGGGTACACTTATCACACACAAACTCCTGGTTAGGTGCCTCATCTGTGTACATATTGCACTGGGAGCACATTTTTTTCTTATTATTCTTTCCTTGCTTCTCCTTTGCCTGAGCCATTATAGTTTAACAGTGTGAACAAAGACAGGGTCAATGAGTTCTCCAATTAGGTTATTTACCTGTATCAGATGCAGGATCTTATAGTAGCCCAGTTCCCCAGAGGACACAGCAGACACGCACAGACACGCGGTGTCTCTGTGCATGGCGATATGCCCGTTCACAGCAGGGCTCGCAAAATACTGCAATATGCCCTGAAGTGAACATCAAAGGTGACAAGTGGTACAAGTGACAAACTGAAAATTAAAATAGAATGCCTCCAAATGCAACCATTTTATGAGTGCCTGAATACAGGACTCGCTCAGTGTGCACTGGTCAGTTGTTTTTGTAGTTTGCAATTTAAAACGTCTAAAAACAGCTCTCGAACTGCAGGCAGTCTCTCTTCCTGGTTACCAGAATAGCAACCAGGGCTCTCACATATACAAGTCAGCATTCCTCTCCAACTTGCGAGATTCCTTGAGATGGCAGGATTTTCTCTTGGCCAACTCAGTGCCTGCGGCCTGTGATATTTTCCAGGAAATCATGTTGGGGCTCTGGATAAACATGCACCATTGGTCCAGATTCATTCTAAAAATAAATAATGTTATTGGTTTACAGCCGATTTAAAGGCCTCCCTGTTGCACAGAGACTGGCTTTGAAAAAAAGCTCAGAAATCAAAACTTCCAGATGACTGGACATCATTCAGGAAGGCTAGAAACCACTGTACCAATCTGGTTAGGGAGGCTAAGGCTAGCTATTTTCACAAAGAACTGGACACTTCCACCAAGTGCTCAGCAAACTTCTGGAAAACCATCATTGATATTCAAGGACACGTAGCTATGAACAACTTACTCACAAAAATCGCCATTGGCGCAACTTCAGTGTTGGATAAATTGACTATCCTTTATGCTTTTAATAACCATTTTACTACTGCAGGTCTCGTATTTGATTCCTCCCTGGCCAATAACCTCTGCTGTAGTCTTGGAGCACTGGACTTACCAGATTCAGTCACAAGCACAGCCTTCTCCCTCCAGCCTACCACCCTGAGAGAAGTTGAGGATCTCCTCCTATAATTGTATACCAGGAAGTGTGCAGGGGCAGACCAATTGGACCCATTTTTCCTTAAGCTTAGTCTTCACATCCTGGATATGCCCATAATGCACCTTTTTAACCTCTCCCTTTTGTAGGGTGATATTCCTCCCATATGGAAAACTGCTCACATAATCCCCTTTTTTAAATCTGGAGACCCCAGTGACCTGAATAACTATAGACCACTCTTCTTACTTCCCACCCTTTCCAAACTGTTGGAGAAAATAGAGAGTGTGCCGCTCAGGAACTACCTTGAAAGTGGGAACCTGCTCAGTCTTTATCAGTCAGGATTTAGGCCTCATCACAGTACTACTTCAGCCCTTGCAAAGGACATCAATGACTGGCAGTGTGTCTTGGATTCAAAAACATTGTTTGTGCAGTATTTCTAGACTTCAGCAAGGCATTCGATATGGTTGACCATGAGCTGCGCCTTTTCTCCCTCAGAAACATCGACTGCGACCCCCCATCACTGAGGTGGTTCTCGAACTATCTAACAGGGTGACAGCAGCAGGTCAAGGCTGAAGGGGAATTCTCATCCCTGAAACCTCTACCGAGGGGTACACTCTATACTGGGCCCATTTCTTTTTTGCAATTTACATTAATAATATTGACGCTGACATCACATCTGCTAACATCCATCTATTTGCCAATGACACAGTAGTTTATATTGGAAGACCCTCTCCAGAAGCAGCTTGTAGGGATCTACAATGGAATTTAATCTTTACAGCTTCAACAACTGCACTAGAAACTGCTCCTGAATGCCAAAAAAATAAAGATGATGCTTTTTCTCCTTTGCATACATCAATAACCCCACAACTCAAGGTAATATTCCCCAGATCCACACTGTTCTTTGTGAATTGCTGGAATATGTTACTAAATTCAGATACCTGGGGGTGTGGATTGACCAAAAGCTTTCCTTTTGCGATCACATGGAGGATCTCTTAAAGAAGCTTAGACAGAGGCTTTGCCTCTTTTATAGGATCAAACATTTTCTAACACTAGATGCCAGGAAGAAACTGGTCCAAACCACATTCCTTACCTTATTGGACTACACAGATTTCCTTTACAGCAAAGGCTCTGTGTCTGCCATGGCTAAATTAGACACCCTCTAACATCGAGCCTTGATGTTCATAACTGATGTGCCATACTCCATGCATCACTGCTCACTTTCCACTGCAGTAGGTTGTCATCCTTTAACTACAGAAGACAGAGGAATGCAGCTCTCTGGACATTTAGGGCCATCATGAAGATGTTGCCTCAGTACATCTCGGATTGTCTTCCTTTGGGTGTGATAGCTAAATATGCCTTAAGGAGTTCCTCTGTTATCTCCCTTGCAGTACCAAAGTTCAAGTCGCACTTCAGCAGGTCTGTCAGATCTCAAGCTTTACCCTCTCTCTGGAACAACTTGCAAAAAACCTGAAGTTGGCTAACCTAATCAAACTATCAACCTTCAAAGTACTTTATCCTCACTCTATCAAGAAATCCTGTAACTGCTTCCCCTGACGTCACCTACCCCTAGCCTCAGCTCCATCTGCTCCAGTGCATCCCGTTACTGGTGCTTCTTTCCCACCCCTCTTGACCAATGTTATATCCTATAAGAACTTACCTGATTGCTCCTTCTTTCCCAACCCTGTGTTTTTTTCCTTATCATTAGTTCCTTTTCCATGTCACCCTGGCTCCCACCTACACTCCTTGCTTACCCCCCTTGACACCATCATGGTGTTTTGCTTTCCACTCCCTAACTGTTGCCACCCTCACCCCTGCAATCATTACTGTGTACCTCTCCTTACTCATCCTCTTGCGTCCCCCATCCCCACTCATCCCATGCCCCACCAAGCTCCTTCAATCAATAATTATGTTCAAGAATGCTTAAAATACACACTGTAATTAATGTTACGTACGTTTAACCTGTATATACTGTACTGCAGTTGCTATACTTTTTAGCTGCATACTCTTCATGGTCTTAGCTTAATGACTCATTTTGATACTCTATTTCATGTGTATTATAAACTCCCTGGCCCAGATATTCAAACTGTGCCCAAAAAGTGCACAATAGCAGGAGCAAGCGCAAGTCTATTGTGCTCATGTGCAAGAGACGTGATATTCAAAAATGGAGCAGGCCAAACTGCGCCTACAGCCGACGACTGAACATCGCACCACCTGCGCCATAGCGCAACTAGGAAGGGGAAGCTGAGCAGTCCAGAGGCGCCATAGCACAACCAGGGATGCCCCCCAACAGCAGAGCAATGCAACTGCACAACCAGGGAGGTAGGGGCCCACCACCCATGCCACAGATGGGCACAGGAACACACAGCAGAACAGACATCATCCCCCCACACCCCATGCACTGCACAACTGGGGGAGGGCTGGAATAACCACTGGCCCATGGAGACAAGCAAACAACCCACAGCCGGGCCATGGTGCCCAATCACACCTACTGGCAAGCTGTGACTGGCACACAAGGAGGGCTGACCACCCCATGCCACACCATCCCCCCAATGCAGAGCACACCCTGCACCATGACCCTCAGACACCCCCCCATGAGCAGTGACCACCACTGCAGGAAACCCCATGCATGCCACCACCCCCACAGTGACACTGCAACCCTGTGCACCACAGAACCATGCAAGCCAGCTCCACCATGAGCACCTATCAGCGGGTGGCAGCACACAGCAGTGCAACAATGGCAGACACAGTGCCACCACGCACAATCCCCCGAGGTACTGCTGAGAGACCAACCATGCATCGGCACGTGAGGTACCCCACATGGGACAGGGCGTGCCCCGGACACCACCACCAGTGGTACAGCACCCTGCACAGTATTCCAATGACACACCCTGATCCAATACTGGCCACAACAGCCATCACAGACACCCACAGTGGTGCGTGGAAGCATGCACCACACCGGATGCCACACAGTGTATGGACAGACACTCACCCATACCCAAGGGCACAACAACACAGGGACACAGAGGTGGGGCAACCAAGCCCCCAGTGTGTGCCCATGTAAACTGCGTACACACACAACCCGCAGTCCTCCATGGCACTGGAGTGCCAGCCACCCTGCGCAGGCACTGTGGACCCATACACCACCATCATTCACCCAGAGCACAAGTCACAGACAGTGGGGTACATCCCCTGCAACACACACAAGGCACAGCATGGAGGTGGGACAACAACTGTGGTGCCCACTGTGCCACCCGAGGAAGACATGCACCACACCAGTGACAGGAGGCTACCCAGCAATGTAACGGGTACAGTGGCTGCCCTGCAGGGACTGCCACCACTGACATGCCAGTGGACCGTGCAGGTCACAGACATGCATGTGTGTCAGCTGCACAGGCCATGGACGGGCCAATGGGTGCACCATGGACACAGAGCACGCACCATAGACCACTGCACACAGTCATCCAGTGCACAGGGCACAACGCACACACCACAGATACTGACTGATAGCTACCCTCACACCATAGTCACCTCCACACAGACACACACACATACCCATGACCGCATCACCCCTGACGCCATGCACACCACTGCAGCTGAGCACCTATAGCCCGCTGCAAATCAGAGACCACCACAGTATTCATATCAAAATTAAATGTATTGAACAAATATATAAAATTCAACTATATACAATATTACATAAACTATATACAAGGTTGGGGGGGCCACAAACAAGGTGGGGGTGGGTAGAGGGCAGGGGTGGACAAATGGGATGGGAAAGGAGGGATGTGAGGGTGGGTCCAGGGAGTGAGGGAATACTGGGACGATTGATCCCTAAGCGGGCGCCTCCGCCTCTGACTCCTCCTGGCTCGGTGCCTCCTCAGGACCCCGGTGTCATCTATTCATCTGAGGATGTCCAGCGATGCCCTCACCACCAGTAATATCTCCCACAGTGCCTCCCTGATTTCACATAGATAGCAGGTACCTAGGACAAGGGAGCACAGTCAATAGGTGTGAATGCATAACCCCATACAGCCCACCCACTGTGCATGGCATACGGCCGTGGGACATACCTCTGTGATGGTGTGTGATCACCTGCAGTGATCATGTCCACATGACCTGCCCACCCAGGCGCATACAGCCATGCGGAACGCTGCACATACCCACCGGCCAAGTCACATACAGCACCACCAAGGCCGTTTGGTGACATGGCTATGTGGTACAAAGGCAGTGGCACAACCATGTACCTGGTGCACGCATGGACCACCATTGATGCACTCCCAGACATGCAATGCCACTGGACAGTGTTGACTGTAACAAGTCGCGTGCATGGCAGTGGTGTCAATGGATGGTGGCCATGCCCCGCTGCCCACCCTGTCACACAGCATGCAATAGTAATCATGGATGTATGGCACTCACCTTCATCGGGCCAGTCCAGTGGGTGGTGAGGGCACTTGCCCCGCCTTGCTGCACCCTGCTCTTCCTGCCACCGCTCTTCACGGGCACGGCGGCATTCCTCCGGGCCTGTGGGGCAAACATGGAGAGAGGAACATCAGTACAATCCCATAGCAAAGTCCCCCTGCCCCCAGGTGTGTGCCCTCCCACCCAGCCAGACCCACCCACCCCACACCCTGTGAACACCACCACAGCCAACCCCGGACAGTCCCTCCCCCATGTGCTGGACACATACAACACTGTTACCCATATGGAAGATAAAAGTGTGTTGACATAACCCCTACCTGGCCGTGGCACCATGCCCCTCCTGGCACTTGACCACAGGCATGCCAGTAGCTCCGGCTCCCTCCGCCGCAGGTCCCTCATATCTGTGGCGGCACTGCTCGGCACTCCTCCCCCATCCTGTGGCTTCCTCAAGTGCAGTGGCCACCTCCTGCCACACATGGGTCCTGGCCCTGTCCAGGGGCACCTCCCCGAAAAGTGGCCCATGGTGTGGCTCCACAATGGCCACTAGGTTGGCCAGCTCGATTGCAGACCACTGGGCTGCCCTCCTGTGTGCCATTCTCGCTGCTCCTATTAGGCAATATGGCACTCTGCGGCATGGCTCTCACGTGCAGATGCTGCAGCGGTACAAGCGCTGCCATTCCCTATCGGCGCTGTCACTGAACAGCATGATGAGGTGCACCCATGCCGACGAATGGCCCTAGGGGCAAGGTCAGGCACAGGGTCAAGGGTCTCTGGCGCATGGACACGCCTGCGCCATTGGAACCCAATGTGTGTAGCATGATTGGCTGCCTGTGTGCCACCACCATTAGCGGCCTACCATGCAGTTGGCCCAGTGTGCCTATGATGGCCCAGTGCCACAGCGCCATGTAGTGACCATCGCTATAGCGCCACTGGCACAATGGTGGCCATGCCCTGCATTGCCTACCATGCACAGCACATCATCAGCACAGCAGACGCCTGCATCAGCAACCCAGGCATGCACAGTGAGGTGTGTACTACGCATGTCACAGAACTGCACCATTGGCTCAGCACGTTCAACACAATTGTGCAAAGCGTAACAGCGCGATATTCAGCCATCATATGCAAATCATCTAATCAGCCATTCAATGGCGCAGCACTGCAATTTGCATCTACTTAAAGTTGTGCCTCACCTCATTTGCAAGGGTTGCGCTATAAAGAAGTGCGACAGTGGGCTGCAGTGGCCGAGTCGGTTACTGCAGTCTATTGGTGAGTTGCATGCTGTTTGGGAGTGTGGACTGTGGATTTAGGGACATTCATGGGACTGCACAGTCACAGGTAACAACTGCCATTCTTACAGGCTACATAATGACCGAGCACGTTGTTGGAGAGGAGGAATACAGTGGTGGGAGGAGGAGGAGGCCTAACTTTACCAAGGCGGAAACCGAAGCCCTGTTTGAGGCCTACCTGGATCAGGAGCCACTTCTCAGTGGACGGTGGGGGACGCCTCAAACCCGTGCTGCTGCATGGGAGGAGGTGGCACGTGCTGTGAACCTGCATGGCAGCCACCAGTGCTCCGTGCAGGGCGTAAGAAAAAAGATGGGCATGGACAGGAGGAGGATAAGGAGAAGATGGCTGCCATCAGGGCAGCATGTGCTGCAACAGTTGGGGACAGACGGAGGTGGTACAGCTGACCCCACAGGAGGAGAGGCTTGCTGGAAGCATGCAGCGCAGTACCATTGAGGGTGTTCCAGGTGGTGGCTTCCAGGCGGGTGGTGGCCCATCACTGCATGGTAAGTCATGGTCTGTCTATGGGGGTGGCAGGGTAGGTCACATGCAGTAACGCGACTTTGCTTTCCCTTACAGATCCTGAGCATCTGCATGGGTCAGCGGTGGTGGGCCTGTCCACTGAGGACAGTCAGCTAGAGATGGAGGAGGGCCCATCCACCTCCATGGGTATCGTGGATTATTGCAACAGTGGGGCCACCTGGTTGTCCACACTGATGTCGTTGTAACAGGTGTGGAGGAAGTTCTGCCTGTGTCCCAGCGTGCCGCATCCACGGATGCCAGCATGCTGTGACTGGGGCTGTTGCAGAGTCCATCACCGATGATGATGATGACGCTAACGTCATGGGCAGTGACACGTGTGTGCCACAGGATGGCCACACAGCAGGGCACTTTGCACCCATGGCTGTGGGTGGTGCTGCCGTGGAGGCCTGCATGTCAGCACAGTCCCAGCCTGTGCCTGTCATCACCAGTGGGGCAGCACTGGTGTCTGTTCCGGACAGTGGGACTGTTGTGGCCACTGTGGCAGCACCAATGAACCCTGGGGAGTGGCAGCCAGAGGGGCAGCATCAGCAGTAGGCCAATGGGCTTGGGGGTCCAGGGTTCAGTGGTGGCGTCTGTGCACCACCTGTGGACATGCCCAGACCTGGTCCTGGTACACAGCACCCACCCTCAAGGGGTGCTGTTCATCAGGGCCTTGCACACCCTGAGGGACAGGATGCCGAGGAGGCAGATGACCTCTTGGATGAGCACACCCACCTACTGCAAGCATCAGTCCAGCAGCAGATGTGGCTTGTGACATCCGTGGATGCACTGCGTGTGGCTCTGGAGCGGGCAGAGGAGCATCGTAGCAGGGACAATGCTCTGATCCTGGCAGGGATGGACCATTTGCGGGAGGATGTGACCGCTGCCATTGACAGGCATGCACAGGCATTCACTGCTGTCATGGACACAATGTTCACACAGTCAGGTGCCCATGCATCGCGGACACCACACAGTGCACTGTTCACTCCCCGTTCCTGGCGTCGTACAACTCCCACCCTGTAGACACCGGGTTCAGCTGTGGGCATCCCGAGCACTCCTGGAGCAGGCATGTTCGGTATGCTGCAGACCCCTGCGTGAGCACGGTCACGTTCACACAGTGGAACACCTGGGGGACCATCGGTGTCACCCCATGAGGCCAGTGGTCAGCCTGTCAGTGCTGGCGGGTCTCAGCCCGGGCCACCAGCATCTGTGGTGGCCGGGCACACTATTAAGCGTGACTGACCTGTATCCCATGCGTGACTACTGTCTGGTGCGCCCTGTGTGCATTGTGTGTTTCGTGGGCAGTGCACGGTGGGTACCCGCTCTGCCGCGGACACACTGTCCACCTGCACACCCTCCCGGCTGCTGTCCACAGATGCATGTGCATGATGATGCCTGCATTGTGCTGTACACCAATGTACAATGGTGCTTAGCATCAGACACACGCATATGGACAGGCAGTGGGCATGGTGGCCTGTGGACATGTGTGTTGCTAGGGTTGGCGTACTGGGTCGGTGTGCCTCCTGCCCTCTGTGCACGTTTGGTGTGTTGTGTGTGTGCGTGTGTGTGTGTCCATCCACATGGCATGTTAATCCTCACCCATCCCTGGTTGTGTGTGTGCTTCTGTGCCCTGCCATTTCCCTTGACGGCATGCACCCCTGGTGTGTGTCCATGTGTATTTGTGGGTTGTGCCTTAGCCACTGGTGGTTGCACATGGCCCCATGACTTACCTGGGTTGGCTGAAGTGCTCCTCTGTGATGGTGTCCCGGTGCAGCTGTGCCAGCTGGATCAGTCGGGGGTCCCGTCGATGAGGGGCTGCCACATCACCATTGTCCTGGCGTCCTCATCGTCCCCACGCTGTCCCCTCTTCCGACCTGTATGGTTATCCCACATTCGTTGACCATGTTGTTCAGGATGCAACAGGCCAGGAATAGCCATAGGCATTTGAGGGGCACTGCCAGAGGTGTCAGGCAATGGAAACATGCCTTCAGCATCGAACACCAGCTTCGATGACATTAAGTGTGGTGGCGTGTGCCTCATTGAAGTGTGGCTGCGATGGATTCATGAGCCACCGGTAGATGTGAGCAGCCAGGGATGGAGTGGGTATCCACTGTCACCTGTGTGTAGAGAGCGGAGGTTAGTTTGGTGATCAGCATCACCCTGCCCCAGGTCATGTAGGCCACTACAGATGTCACCTCTGGCCATGCCCCCCCAGGCCCTATGATTGTCCATGTGGTTTGCATACTCACCCACTAGGTGTCCAGTGGGGATGTCCCCACTCTTGAATCTGTGGCACAGTGCCGACTGGTGCCAGATGAAGGCATTGTGTGCTCCCAGGGTGCATGGCACAGACATTTTATTTAGTTGTTTAACCAGGTATAGCACACTAAGCTGGAAGCTTTTTACAGGAGCGACCTGGAAGCACAAGGAGGTTAAGTGACTTGCTCAGGGTCACACAGTATGCAAGTGGAAGCTGTGGGATTCAAACCCAGGTCTGGTCTGCTGGATGTCACCAGATTTGCAGCTCAGAGCCTTAGACCATTGCGCTATACTGCCTCCTCATTGATTATGCGCCCCCTGGCATCGCACACCACCTGGCAGTTGATGTTGGCATAGCCCTTGTGATTGATGCATGCGGCCCCCTCGGGGCCAAGTGGTGTGCCTATGGCCACATGGGTGCAGTCTATTGTCCCTAGCATGCCAGGCATACATGCTACCCTGTGGAACTCCTGTATGTTTGCTGTGCGCTCCACCGGTGTGCTGGGGAAATGGATGTACTCTGCAGCATGTGGCAGCAGTGTGCTGAGGAATTGGGTGAGGTGGCATGACATGGCCAACTGGGTTTGCCTGTGGTGTCCCCAGTTGGTCTCTGGAAGGACCCGTGGCAAGCAAGCACATGCAGGCTGTTACTTTAGTCTCCACTGACAGGGCATGGCTCCGTCGTGTGGGTGCCTGCATCACATCACTGCACAGCTCACAGAGCCACCTCAGAATTGCCCTATTCAGGCGATACCGGCCCACAATCTCAGTACACTGTACAGCTCAAAGCTGGTGTGGGCTTGGTACTGCCTGTTGGGGGCATACCGCCGATGAGCCCTTCCACGGCCACGCCCCCTGCCGCCCGCCTTCTCACCCCCTCATAACGGCCTCCATCTAGAAGGTGGCACTGGCCATATCCTGGCTTGTGTTCATCCCCCTTGGCAGCTGTTACTGTATTCCCCCCGCTGTCCTCCCTGCTACTTCTCCTGCACCGGGAACACCTGCCTGTGGTGGCCTCTGTGCTGTGTGGCACTTCCCCCTTCTGCACTAGCTGTGGCTCCCCACACCTTCCCTGTGCCTGGGTGTTCAGGGTGCCCTTTTCCTGGCCTGCCCTGTTTGTCCCTCCTTCCCTGTCTGTCTGCCTAAAGTTCTGCCTCATGTGGCTTCCCTGTAGCGTTCTTGCACCTCTCCCTTGCTCCTTTTTATTTTGGCTCATTTCATTATGCATGCAACTTCCGCTTGCTCCCTATATAAGCATGGCACAAGTTGTTGAATATCGCACTGCGCCATTTATGCATGGTTCCTCCCCCTTTGGTTGCACATGCCTTCATTATCATTGCGCTGTTGCTCAGCATGATTTCGGGGGTGCAACTGCCTCCTGCCGAATATCACAGAATGGCGCAATTTCGGACTTACGCAGGCGCAACCCTATTGCGCATGGCTCACATCTTTTGAATATCTGGGCCCCTGTGTATACTGTAATTGCTGCTCTATGTAAATACTATGTAAGCATGAATTAATTTTGTACATATTGTTTACCCAATTATAATGTAACTGAGTATTCCTTTGTATGTATTGTTAGCCTCTCCTTTCCAGGTCCATCATGAAAATGAACTTGCTCAATGATGTGCCCTGATTACATAAAGATTTTGATTGATTGAGTGATAATCTGCAATTTATTTATTTATTTCACTGTTCTAAGTTGGAATTTTTGCAAAAGTTGCTTTTTTGATTTCCGCACTTTTGTGGAAGCAAAATCCGACTTCATAGAAAATTCCACCGGCTGAAGTTTTTTCACACACCTCTATACCTACTATAACTGTGCCACATGGACACAGGCCTTAGGCCAGCTGGCATCTAATTACTCTCTTCAGCAGCAGTACCACCAAGCACTGGGGTGTGAAGAAATAGATCCTGGATGAGCACTCACATCTGTAACCCCCTTCCCTCTATTTCTTCGGGTACCGGATGTTGTGGGGAGGGAAGTGTGCCACAGACCAGAAACACTCAATGACACTTCTTGCTGCTGAAACATTAAGAAATGATGTGTCCTACCTTCTGACATCTTCAAAATGGATATGACCTACCTCTTCCCCAGCCGAATTCTTCAGGCCCAGTGCCAAAGGAAGCAAAGACTGCACTAGATTTGGCTAGCACCAGCTGCGACGGTCCCCAGAGCTGTGTGTGGGGGTGGTGGGTCAGGACTATTCTTGTCTGAGGAGGCAAAATGACCAATGGAGCAAATAAAACAGAATTCATTAACTTAGATTTAAGAAGACTCACCAGCACCACAAATTCTGCAAACCAAGAACTTTATTCTGGGCCTGAAAATGATTAGACCAAGACCATTTCGGTTAAGAAGAACTTGATTGGAGCATCTCCATAGGGCTGAGAGGAACACAGTACAAAGCAGCAGGTTCAGGCATTTTACTCCTCTTTTCCAATCAGCGTGCAGCAAAATTTAGTTCACAGATCTAAAGATAATAGACCAAAACTGGCTCCTAGAATTCTGACAGCTTCTTCCACAGAAACCCTTTTCCAATATCACAACCTTTTGTTTACTTTTCATGTCCCTAAACCTCCTGATGGGGGACTGTCTTAGTCCTCCCTGCCAGCCAAGCCAATACAAGCCTCAGGGTGGATTAGCAGCCTAAGCCTTCATGGCTTCTCCCAAATAGACTTCCCAAAAACATCTCCCTGAGCCAGAATGGTGCACTTTACATTGGGGCTACTCCATGCCAGCACATGGCTGCAAACGTAAAACAAATGGTGGCTCCTTTCCTTTCTCAGATTACTGTTTCCATGGGGAAACCCTGGCCCTTAATGAGTCTGATGGACCTCCCCTAGACACGGGCATGGTAGGTCCCTGGGCCTGCCCCAGACATTGGCAGGACAGGCCTTATGGTGAATCCCAGGCAAAACTCTCCCAGCCATCTTTACTTTTTTTCTAGACAGCATGCCACATGGGTAAGCTGCCACCTCCAGGATGCCCTGGCACAGTACTGACACCATTGCAGCAGCACCACCACTGCCTGTGTGCCCCTTACCTTAAATGGGGCACCAGGACCCTACTCCCTCTGAAAGGTTGCTGCTGGCACTTAGTTTTGGCACCTACTGCTTCCTGCTCTTCTTCTACACACACCAGATTGTCCACACTCAAAACAAGGGGGGTCCTCCTGGACCCACATGACTGCTGCTAGCTATGGTATCCTGTGTACAAGGCAACCATGATTGAGCACTTTCAAAGGTCTGACTCAATCCTGGCGGCTTGTGCACAGGGCTACCTGGTAGAGGGGACATGATAGGGTTTCGGCAAATATAGCAGCGGATGTCACTATGTATACATGAGCATGGGGGTGCGTGGGAGGGATGACACAGTGCAATGGGTGGAAGGGAAGGGAGGGAGGGTTTGTGGGGTGTAGTGTGACGGTAGGCTGCTGAGCTGGCTATGTTGCATGGTGGGTTGGTGGCAGGCTGAGGTTGGGAGTGTGCTGGGTTCTGTTCTTGGCTCTCTCATGGTTTTTGCGGCAGGTCTTTTTTTATTTTTATTTTACTTTTGCACCCTCCCAACATGCACCCCCCTAGAGTTGAGAATGCTTAAATACGGGGGTGTGGGGAACGTAGGCCCCCACATAAATATAAGAAATATACATCTTGGGCATCATCTTGCTGTTCACCATGAGTCTACATCACCGAAATTCATTTTTGGCCATGTAGACTAGCCCAAACGGCGATCGCTATTCTGTGATCACCTTTATCACATGGAACCCTAACATCCACATCCCTTCCAATGGAGCACCAACCCTGCATTGCACCAGCACTGCTGCTTGTCGACTTACTAGGCCAAAGGGAACGGGAACATTGTTTAACCAGGAGTAGCACACTAAGCTGAAGCTTGTTTCCAGATGTGACCTGGAAGCCCCCCTCAGGGACACTGCCCTACACCCACCACTGACTCCTGCTCTCTTGCTCTCTTTCCTGGGAAAAACAGGGCCTTTTATTCCTTCCTTGCTGCTGCCTCCTGGTGACAGCATGTGTAAACAAGGCCGGGGGTGGGCACTCACAGACTAAATGGCACCATGGCAGGGGAAGGATACAGGCACAGGCTAATAAGCCCACCCAATGGGGGGGGGCTTAAATGACAAATATTTAGTTCAAGCTGCTGTAAATTGGGTAGGATGTCATAACTGCACCTGACCTAACAACACTGGATGCATGTCTCACCCTTTTAAAATCAAACCCATCAGTTTTATAGGTTTTAATCTTTTTTTTTTTTTGGTTAAAATCAAAAACATGATGGAGGCCATACAAAGGAGGAATTTCGGCTCATGAAGGAAGAATTTTGGCTCATGAAAGAAGATTCTTCTGTTATATCAAGCAACTATCTGAAAGACCCTAATAATCATGCTCAGAACTAAAATTTAAAATCCTTATAACTCAGAAATGGATTCATATTTTTTTGCAAAACCAACAAGATGCACACCATTCTAGGGCAAGTACCTTCTGCCCTGACAAAATCTGTACAAAAAGCTAAACTGTATGGGCTGTAGGAGACAGTAGAACAAGACAAATACATATTTGTCCCTCTTTTTGCCCTACCCATATCTCAGAATCCAAACACGTAACCATCATGAAACTTGTGAAATCAAGAGATAGTGTGCCCCAGGGCATACATGCAAAATGTGCAATTCCATTGAAAGGTGCAAAGTTAGGGGTTTAACATTAAACACCCTACTCAACCCTAACTATAGAGGAACTACTGCACCCCTATAATTCATTGCAAGAGAACTACATTAATGCAGACATTAGGGTTAAAGAGCACAAAGTGTGCAAAGTAAGAAAATGAAAAACATTAGGGTTTGAAGTCTCAGAAGTTTTGGTGAATCAGTGGTGTGCTCTCCTTGGGTTGTCAACCATAATGCCCACCTCCTCCCCCAAGTTCATAAGCTCCTGTCTGAAGCACAATGTACAGCAACAAGCCAGTGCCTCATAGGCATAAATTATTTGGAGGCAGAGAAGTATGGCTCACCACATGTGTCCAAAACAATCAGTCATATCTGAAGGCCTTGTGTGAAGCAAGAGATCATGTTTGTTTGCTATAGGGAAGGGATCCGCATTAGGGTGGACAACCCAGAGGAAGACTACATCACCAATTCGCCAAGACTCTCAAGACTCCAAACCCTAAAGTTTTTCATTTCCTTAATTTCTTTACTTTATGTTCTTCAGCTGTCATTTCTGAATTAATGTAGTTTTTTTTTGTAATGATTTTCCTTTCTTTTTGCAATAGTGAAATCATATCCTCATTCATGCGAACAGATGCAAAGCCCATCTTGCTGTAGAAGTGCAGGGTTCCCATATCATTTTAGATGCAGAAGTGCAGGTCCAAGAGTCCATTTGGCTGCAGAAGTACAGGGCCCTCTGGGACCTATGGCAAGAAAGGAGCTCTCTTTACTATACGGAAACAGGAACAACCCTGAGCGTACCTCTCTTCTGGACAGCATGTTAGTAAACAAGAATCATAACATTTCTCATACTGGCATGTTCTTTAATGATATAAGTGACCACTGTGCTACTGCCTGCATCAGACACTCTTCCCATATAAAATCGGCTCCAAAGTTAAATTGAAAAGATGCATGAAAAAATTCTGCCCGAACACTTTTCGACCAAAGTAACAGCGGATGGCAAGATTTCTATCTTGTCCCTTCCCTTAGTGAGGTATTTATTATCTTCCATGGCCTCTTAATGGGACTGGTAGACAAATATGCCCCACTAAGACTGATCAGATCTAAAAAAAAGACCCCCTGGCTGGTTCTCACCCATCTTGAAGAAAGTGCTTACAGACAAGGACTACTGGTGGAAAAGAGCAAGAAAATCTCATCTGGAGGCAGATTGGTTAGCATTTCGCACCGCTAGAAATGCCTGCACCAAGCTAATTAGAGCCAAAAAAGCTAGATATTTTCAAACTGAACTAGAAGCCAACAAAAACAACTCAGCCAAATTCTGGAACATCCTCAGAGAGGTTGAAGGACATTCTGCTGACACATCTCTCCCAACCAAAATTATGACCGATGGAATCACCTACACAGACAGAGCCGCTATACTAGAACAATTCAATGAACACTTTGCCACTGCAGGGCTAGCTTTTGACACCTCACCTATCAACAAGCTCAATCCACTAGGGGACTCCACTGCCAACCCTAATGCTAATCCTATCACTAACCAACCTCATCCCACCACCTTCAGCTTCCATACAGTCACATTTAAACAAGTAGAGGACCTATTACCATCCTTGGACACCAAAAAGAGTGCTGGTGCAGACAACATTGAGCCCTACTTTCTAAAGCTTGGCCATTTCTACTTGACCGCCCCCATCACCCACTTATTCAACACCTCCCTGAAGCAAGGAGAACTACCTATGCTATGGAAAACTGCTCACATTTTACCACTATTCAAGTTGGGGGATCCTTGCGATCTGAATAATTACCAGCCTATATCCATATTATCCGATCAGTCAAAACTACTTGAAAAGATTGTCAATACCTAAATTAGAGAACACTTGGATTTGCAGGAATTGCTAAACCCTACGCAATCTGGCTTTAGGGCCAAGCATAGCACTGTATCTGCACTCGCAAAAGTAACCACAGATTGGCAAATTGCCCTGGATTCTAAGAATCATGTGTTTGCTCTTTTTCTTGATCTTAGCAGGGCCTTTGATACCATGGATCACAACATTTTGCTTACAGCACTGAGCAATATCGGTTTCGATAGCCCCGCAATCAAATGGTTCACCAATTACCTCACCAACAGGTTACAAGTCAAGGCAGCATGTGATCTGTCTCCACAAAAAACACTTCTACGAGGCATCCCCCAAGGCTCCATACTGGGTCCAATCCTTTTGCAATCTATATCAACAATCTGAAACCCATCTACGTGCAGCTAATGTTCATTTATTTGCAGATGATACTGTATCTGTACCACATTCCTCACTGAATGTGGACCATGAGAACTTGCAACAAGACTTCATTACTCTCCAATATAACCTTATCAAATACAAACTCCTCCTCAACACCAAAAAGACCAAAGTAATGATCCTTTCACCAAAGGCAGTCCCAGGACCAATACATATTCCTCAAATTCTTACACTTCTGGATGAACCCCTTGACATAGTTGAAACCTTTAAATATCTGGCTGGATAATAAGCTTAACTTTTTGTGCCACCTGAATGAAGTCTCAAAAAAGCTAAGTCAGCAGTTAGGCTTATTCTATCGTATTAAACATTTGCTTACTTCAGAAGCAAGAAAGAGGCTAGTACAATCCACATTCCTACCCGTACTGGATTATGCTGACTTCTTCTACAATCATTGCCCCTCATCGGTGCTCAATAAACTAGACACCCTTTACCACCGGGCCCTAAGATTTATCTTCAACCTACCCCTTCGTACTCACCACTGCCTACTGTACCAGGAATCAGGTTGGCCCTCACTCTCAACTAGGAGGAAAAGAAATGCTCTCTTCTGGATCCATAGCGCACTTTCTGATAATCATCCTGTATACATCTCGAGCCTCTTCGAATGGGCAAAGGGATCCTATGGCCTAAGATGATTCTCTATACTCTGTCTTCAGACTCCTAGAGTGAAAACATCATATGGCCAGGCCGCAATCAATTTTTTACTCCCATCACTATGGAATACCATGCAAAGCTCATTAAGGATTTCCTCACTTCCAGGTCTATGTTCATTCAAAGCCTTGATAGCCAACTTCCTAAAGGAAACGTGATTGTTTTAGACAACATTTAGCCATTAGCTGCTGATCCCTTCATGAATCTCACAACCAGAAACTTGTTCACTTCTCTCCCCAAACAAGGGAAAACCAACATATTCTATACCTCTCTCTCTAATCCTGGCCTTTCTCTCATTCTGTCCTCTCCTACTTACATGCGCCCTACTCTCCTTACCTACTACCAATAAACTTGTGATAGTCTTGGATTGTCGGCTCTTCCCTTTCTCTCTGTAAACCTATTCTATGAATTGTATCTGTTTTTCAGTTCTAGCAGACCAATATGTATTGACTGTATTGATTACTATCTGTACAATGGTTTCACAACACTGATTTATTGCATCTGTGATTATGTATTGTATTGTATCAATGTCCATGACCACCTTGAAAATGAGCTTGCTCAATGGTGTCTATGCCTGGTTAAATAAAGTTGATTGATTGATTGATTGATTGATATGTATACTTGCTGACTATGTGGCTAACACTGCACTGTCCATCCCCAGACTGGAAGTGGTGCCACATGGAAGCACCTTCTCTCAAGCCCGGGATCACACAGTTTGCTCACGTACTACCAACCAGCCCATCAGCCAGCCCTGAATACAATATTACATGGTGACCTCAAATTTTCCACTTAGTATTTTTATGACTACCTTTTTGAACATGACTGGTGTCATTTAAAAAATACTGGCTGAAACAACATTTTGTGCAGGAAGAGTGAAAACACATTTTGGGCAGGATTTGAAAAATACCACCCATCATGTTCATGAGATGGAGTGAAAAAATAGCTATATTAAAAATTTAGGAAAAACATTTTGAATATTGCCAAAGTTATGAAGGAACATTGAAAAAAGTCAATGGTCGCTCATAACTTGGTCATTTTATCATACTTTTTCACCAAAATTTTCAACATAGTTTTCTTATGACTGCTCCTTTTGAACTTGTTGGGTGACATTTTTCAACTTCCACCAGAAAGGTGATTTCATATAGCAACTGTGAAATCACCTTTAGGCCCTGAGTTGCATAATTTCCCCACCCTTGTTCACGAGGTGGGATTCCAAAAAGGCCATGTTTAACATTTGGTGAAAACATATTTAGAAATGACAAAAATATGAACACAAATTCTAAATGCTTTGAAAATACATTGACCATACTTACCTTGCTTTTTCAGTTCTGTTGTGGCTAAAGGAGGAGGAGAACATCTTACTTCACAGAGAGTGTCACTACGGTGGTGGACTTTCTGTAGGGGAGTGAGTGTGTGGAGGGCTGGGGCTGAGTGTAGAGTGGTAGGTGGGGATCTGACATCAACAAGGGATCATTTTCATTTGGTGGTACTCGCCTTGGAGCCACTTGGGCAACTGTGGGCAAAGAAACAGGTAGCATCCAAAGCAGAGAAAGGGGCACTATAAGTAGGGCAAGGGAACAGACTTCCCACAAGGGAAGGGGGCTACAGCAAAGAGCATGTCCTGCCTCCTTGGGTATCACAAGAAACAGTGGCTGCAGCCTGAACAAGCCCCATGGGGGATGTATAAATATTACCCCAGTGGTCCCAGTTTGAGAGGATGATGCACATCACCCACACCTATCTCTACTTCCCGGAGGTGTGTGAGATGAGACTGAAAGGAAACAGGAGGATTTGTTGTATAAAGCAGCCTTACAAGAAATCCACTCAAAGCATGGACTATGTAAATATAGGGCACTTCTCATATCCTAGAGGCACAGGTGCATGCCACTTCCCTCATGGACACTGTGTATGATGGTCTGACCATCACAAAATATTATGTATTGCAGCAGAACATTGATGGCAACACAATGTGGTATGCAGTGGAAGCCATGAATCCTTCATGAAGCCCTGCACCAAGCTGGACCCCAGTAGCATTATAACCAGCTCTGAGGAACTCAAGCACACCATTGGGTTTGCTTAATGTGTTCAGTGACATCCAGGCCACCCAAAGAGGCAGCTATGCCAAGACATTTTGTGAAGAGCTACTGTTTGCAATGGAGCAGATGTGCCCAAAGATGTCTAAGAAAAGGCCTACTATCCACTGTGGGCTGAGGCCCTTGTTGGGGCTGTTAGACTGGGAGAATAGTGCCTTACCTTCCTGCTCATCTGCTGGTGAGATAGTTTTAGTTGTATTGTATAAGACCTGTGTAGACCCTCTGACTAAGACTTTATCCTCCATCATGGGGGTGGGCTGCTGGACACAAGAACACAATTGGACATGTACTTGACCATATTGGTAAGGACTGTCCTCATTCAGGGACATAGTTTACACAAAAACCCCTGGATGGACCATTAGGGACACCTCCCTTGTTGTGTCAATATAAATGCTTAACAGTAACTAAGTAATACAAATGGGCTGTCACCACCACATTTGTATTTGTTACATTTATAGTTGTGGATGTTACAGTCTGAATGGCCCACTGGGTCCTCCAGTTTTCATACAATATAGCACAGTTTGGAAGCCTAATGTGTTGATAAATTTTGTACATGGTATTGGAGTTGACCAGTCCCTTAGGGCACCTACATGCAGAGGTATCCCCTTTAGGGGTCATGGGTGGAAGGATGTGACCGGTGATTATGCGTAATGTATGCTATCATGAAGATGTTACACCAGGTGATGGAACCACCGGGTTCTGAGTGAGATACACATGTATCTCCCAGTTGTTTCTGATTTAATCATTCCTCAGCCTTCCTTTTTTCCAAGTTCTAGCCTCTACTCTACCCCCTTGCAGGGTTCCGAGCATCCTGAAGGGGTTTCCCAGGTTGGATGGCCCCCCTCCTGTAACCAGCCCCCCTTGCAGGGTTTTCCTCTCATCCTGAAGGGGACATTGGCAGTGGTTGTCTCCCCTCCAATCCCCCTTTTCCCCTCTCTCCCCTTGAATAATCCTTTTCTTCCCCTCCGTTCCATCCTGCCTTTGCTCCTTGCCTCTCAGCACTTACAAACTAATCCTTCTCCTCTTAGAGCACTTCTGATACCTTGAGCTTGCTCCTGGTATGCCATCACACTAAGTTTGAACCGTCTAATTTTGGTTTGCCTGTCATTATTGTAATGGACTTCATGGACTACTTTGTGCATTATGTTTACAAGCTGTATTTGTCTCCATTGTGCCTACACAGTTGTATTATTTTGTCTACCTGCTCTCACTTAATTTGTAACTGTTGTTTCATCAATAAATTGCATACTTCCTTGTGTTCATCCCCATGTAACCCCTCCCCCCAGGTCACACCGTTGGATAAGCAACTTGTTGTTCAATGTGCCCTCCTGGTGAAACATTTCAATAAATAAATTATATTCACTATGTACTGGGCAGTATAACAATGTCACCTAGTTCATTAGGGGTCTCTTATTATGCCTAGAGTCACACAATATGCATATTGGGTTGGTGGACTCAAACCCAGGTCCATTGGACACCTCAAGCATGTCCACAGTGTTCCACTACAAACCACAGGGCACACAGCAAGTCAGTGAAAACAAATGACTTACAGTATATCAGGGACATATTGTAGTATGGGGTAGTACCAGTGTCTGACACTGCTATATCAGGTTGCTTACCAATACAGACATACCCGCATGGGACATAGACCATTCCACTATCTCTATGATTATTGTATGTTACAAATCTATCCCTCACATCTCTACACATCTGTGGATGTGTACCATGTACAGAGGTGGCAGGGAACAGATGCAGTGAGCGATGGGAGACATCACTTTGGGATGGCGGCTATTAGGAGTATGTTTCAATGTTTACAAATGGGTCTGCTTGGGGTAAATATACCACAGCCTATACACATTCCTTTTCGGTGCTATGTGACATGGGTGACTGCAGGATGGCAACCCACAGAAGGGCGCAAAACCACCAGGGCAACTGAAAAACAGTTTGTTGTTTAATATGGGGGGCTTCAACCCCAGATCCCCCCTCATGGAGGGCTTCACCCCCCCCCACACACAATCCCCTTACTTAGGATTCCTACTCCCGGAGGGAGCGCAACTTGGGGAAAGAGGGGAAATCCCAGGTCGCTCACATTGTCGGCACCATTGTGCCATCACCCTTACGATCAGTCAGTGACATACAGTCACCCACATCGCAGGCTACCCTCCTTTTCCATGTAACCAGCATTGTACATGTGCATTATGCCAAGCATGTAGCATGTGTCCTCTTTGCATCTGTGCAACCTTTCCTGAGCTGTGCACAAGGCATGCCAATGCATGCTGCATAATCTTCTTGTGTGTACCACTTATGTGAGCTGTGTATGTGTTTCACACATGGGGCATACACAGGGCAGATACATGGTGCATAGCCTGCTATACAGGTTGCTGAATAGGACCCATTGTTCTTTCAGGTGGGCAAGGGGGATCTGATGGAGGAGATGGGCTACTGACTTCTGTACAGTGGAAACTGACTCCCACCTACTGGACCTACTGGAAAACTAAGCACAGAAGAGTCTATTCTAGTGACACAAGGCTACATGAAAACAGCAATTTCATGTCACAAAACTGAGGCCCTCTCACAAAGCTGTCATATGTCAGGCTCACATAAATCGAATTATCCTTAGAACTTTGAAAAATTGCCCTTTATGTTCTCAGTTATTGGAAATCCACACATTTTTCAGTCAAGCCATCTATTAAAGAAACATAGAAACATAGACTTTGATGGCAGATAAGGACCGCTTGGCCCACCTAGTCTGCCCATTTCTCTACCTACAGGATAGGCCGCAGATCCTAGTTAACCAACAGCCTATTTCTTCCTACCCCCCACAAGAATTGCCTTATGTCTGTCCCATGCATTCTTGAATTCTCCCAGTTTTAGACCCCACAACCTCCTCAGGAAGGCTGTTCCATGCATCCACTACCCTCTCTGTGAAAAAATACTTCTCACATTGCCTCGAACTGCCCCATTCCAAACTATAATGAAGCTGAAAGTTTCAGGTTTCAAATTGCCACAGTTTCTGTTCTATAAGTAAGCAACAAAAGTGCCTTAAAATCTTTGGGCTAGATTTTCAAGCAATGTGGGAACTAAGTCCCGCACTGCAGCCCTAGGCACAGGATTAATTCACCGCACCTGCCTAGTTTGGTATTTTCATCTGGCACAGCTTAGGGGATGTTACAGCTGGTCCCACCATGTGTAACTTTTCACTGCAGCTGCACCAAAAAAATTACCACAAGCAGCCGTAAATCATGAAGTCAGTAACTAACTGACTTCACTTTTGAAAATAATGCAGCTGCAGGAAAAATATGCACCATTTTTTTTCTGCCACTGCAGGAGTTACGAGGGCTTTGAAAATCTAGTACCATATCTTTGGATGTTTTTCAACCTTCTAAAACTTTAATGGTTGGATTTTCAAAGCCCTTGTAGCTCCCACAGCTGCGGTAAAAAAATTGGCACAGTGGGTCTCTACTTGCAGAACTGCATTTTTTCCCACAGTTATGGTATTTTCAGAAGTGGAGTTGGTTTGTGACTGGCTGCACCATTTATGGGAGCTTGAGGCTGTTTTACGGTGCAGCTGTGGGTAAAAATTATGCCTGGTGGGATCTGGCATGACATCTTCTGTAGCTGCACAGGCTCAAAATACCAACCTCCACAGCTGCAGAGATTTCAGACTGCAACTGCAGTTGCGACATGGGACTTAGTACCACTTCATGCTGAAAATTCAGCCCTCAAACTGTTAGCCTGACCATTGCTAATTTTACTGGATCCAGAGATCCTGCATGCCAAATGTATTCCATTCAGGGTCAGTCATATTGTTAAGCAACAAAATCTAGGATTAACATCAGACTACCTACTGTACACCTGTAATATACAGTACAAGGCTTATGCATATATGTACACTTACTTTGACAGGAAGATAAGTTTTTTTTTGTAGTTTGGTATGCAGCTTATATTCATGGGTTGCTTGTATTGAAAATACATCTTTTAACACATCCTGGATTAGATCAAGTATATTGATAATGGTCTACTTCACAGTAAAATAAACATACAAATCAAGTAAGACTATATAAAACAATAAATATCATATTTACAGAAATAACATTCACAGCAAACTGACAGAATTAAACATCAGAAAGTAAACTGTCAGGACAGTGCATGAATCCATATACAGTGTGTTATCGCATCTTAGTAAAGGTTACAGCATAAACTATATTTAAAGGTGTTTTTATTAAAATGTTTTACTATGGCTTCTAATGAAAGATATATGGGATATACTGCAAGCTGTAGCAAGAATAAATTACTTCTACTATCTGTTTTTCTTTCCTAGTGAGGAACTTTAGTCAAATACCTATGGACTGAGCAGAATATGGACTTACAGTAATGAACTGAATGTCTCATCTGCCTCTAATTCCCATTAGATTAAGGTCCCCTAGTTTAGTTCATTATTCATTCAGAAAGTTGCATCAGGCTAGTCAAATGTTGGTGGTTTTATTTTGAGTCAAATAAATATCCGATTCAGCAAGCATCAGCATTTTCTTGGCTGTTCCTTTTAATTATATGTCAAAAAGGCAGTGAGCTGTACCATCTATTGCATGTGAGACATAAAAATAATCCTGTAGAGTTGCAAAATTGCAGTGGAACACCTGCCAGATGTGTGAGGTAGATGATAAAATCACAGACTAACCTCCCAGCAAATGGAAATGTTACTGAAACTGAATGATTTACACTGCTGAATTCAGTGATGGGTGTCTTAGTTATATTCGCATCATGAACACTTGTTAAATCTGGCCAGCCAGTCAGATAGCACTATGATGTACTTATGAACTTGAAAATCTCAACTAACACTAATATCTAATAGCAACTTCTCTTCATGGTACCAAACAATGTATTTATCATAATGCTGAAGTCATAAATAAAATAATGGTACACAGTAGCAGCAACTTGTCTGAAATGTGCTGTACAAGAAGTAAGGACTGACATTTATTAAGTACTTAAGGAAGTACATAAAAGTACTTAAGCGCTATGGGAGAAAACAAAGTAGCACCACTTGTTACAAATGTAACCCCCTATCTCAGAGTCAGGGTTATTGGGAGATTGTGCTGACACTCCCACCCTTGGTCTCTGGTGTGCAGTGGGGGATAGATGGATAAAGAGTCCAGATGGATTAATTGTACAGTGGAGAAAATGTGTGAACTGCATGGAGACTGCCATATTGTGAACTGTTAATCTCCTGGAGAATCAAACAGTAGGGTTCCCAGTTGTGGTTACCTTCGGCCTCAGGAATAGTGGGACAGCGATTGGTAGAAGAAATCCAAGTTGATACAGGTTCCTTTTTAATGTAAATGGTGGGAGTCCAGTAAGAACAACAAAAACAAATCTGTGGATTTCAACCAAATGGAGAGTTTATTAAAATTCATTCCTTCTCCACTTGGTCACTGAATTATATACAGAATTTTCCAAAAGTGAAAGTACTCCACTTTTATAATCTTAATTCCTGACTTTTTGGAACCAAGTATTATAAGCATCAGTGGTTCAGCAGGTAGCACATTTGCCTATGAGGCTGAAAGCTCAGAAGGTTGTGAGTTCTAGCCCCACACCAGAAACTTGGGGTAAAATCTCAGTGCTGACAATTGTGTCTCTGGAGGCTCTGTCTTTTGCATAAGATGTTAAACAGAGGTCCTGTCTGCTCACTGTGGTGGTTTTCAGGTGGATATTAAAATTTCCACGGCACTTCACAAAAAGAGAGTAGGGGTATAAGAAAGATAATACAGAACATTATATAGAGGATATCAAAAATAAAAAGAGAAAAAGAAAAAGTAAAGCAGCAAATACTGCAGCCAATGGCAGTTATTCCAATAAATGTGAAACACAGATTGTAGGAGATTCACAGATGCCCTAGATTAAATGCCTCTTACTATCCCATATGCATTCTCAACTACACCCTGCAGGATACTATCCCTCTGTTGTGTAGTTAAAGTGCACCTTGCTTGCCTCAAGTAGTAATTGCAGCAGACAAAGCACAGTTATCAGATTACTTTGTTGCATTTAGACCAGTTCTCAGGAAATAGACACAATGCCATCTCCTGATAAGTGACCCAGCAAACAAAGGTTCGTGTCATTTATACAGTAGCTGAGTACTTGCAAGAAGGTCACTGCAAAAGAGCAGGTCACAAAGAAGTGCTTATGAGTTTGCAGGGTACCACTACAAGATGGCCTAGGCATTCTCTGTCCTCCACCATCTTATGCTTAAAGGCACATTGTCAACTCTTTTGCATCATATTATACATAGTTGGTAACCCACATTTTATGATTAACTTGCCTGTTCTAAAATTAATTGACACATAATTAGTTAGTTGCAGTATTGGCTTGTAAGAACAGATCCAGAAACAAATGGTTTGACACCTTTTAGTAACAAAAAGAAAACAGTGCTTATGTTTTCAGACCAGCCAAGTCCTTTCTCAGAAGCTATGACAGTTGTTTGTAAAACACATTCTATTAACACCCAGATGATACATAAAAAAAAAAAACAGAAAGAATTCCCATTGGTTTAAAATACCTTTTTTATAACCTAACTGAGGTTTAAATGCAGTAAATTAGTTTAACTTAGCAGGCTGCTGTGAAGCACTCAAAGGTCAAATGTCAACAGAGGCAGATAAGGGTAATCCTTTGAGAGGCCAGGCAGTTACAATAACTTACATTGTGAAACAGTGATAGTGCTAAGAGAAAACACTCTTAATTAAATGCAAGAACGTTAGATTTAATACCCACTTAAATACATGTTAAAAATGTGATAGTATTCCATGTTAAAAAGGATAAAATAGAAATGTTCTATTTATGGCAATAGGTAGGTGAAATGAAAAGTTTACCTAGAGTGAACAAACTGTTTCACACATTCATATAGTATTAAACCTATCTGGAAACAGTTTATCAACTATATACTCTACAAGATAAAACATTCTATAAACATTAAAACCTTCAGTGCTGTAACAAGATTTTTTTGCAAGAAATATTAATTGTCAGAATTAGAGACCAATAAAAAAAACAAATCTACCAAGAACCCCCTAGAAAATGAGATCATGCATCCTAATATGTTTAGTGTTTAATAATGTGTCCATAAATAATCTTTCTACTATATGTATAGTAACAATCTTAGGAATCTGAATCAATTACTGAAGGAATTAACCCCCCACTGCCTAGTAACCCCATAAGCTAGTAGGAAGGAAGCATAAATGCACTATGAATGTGAACCAAGAGTCCTAACACACTGTAACATCATAATGTCATTGTACCTGAATATAAGTGTTACCTCATAAAACCTCAACCCCAACCCCACAACCACACACACAAAACACCCCCCAAAACTAACAAGCTATCACCCTTCCCTCCAACAAAAAGTTAATAGAGAGAAACCAACATATTGATAACCAGTTAAAAGGGATCTATGACCATAAAATATTAAAGCAAAAAACCAAAACCCACTAAAGTCTTATTAAATGTCCATCCTTTGTACTTAAGGACTGTGCAAGTTCAAATAGGGTTATGTGTGATAAAACCCAAATCAATGTTCATGCCATCTTCTACCATATTGAGAAGCAAAATAAGCCTGTCTTCAAAAGCCCATCTCTGTTGTTTATATTTGAAATGTCCTTTTAAGACCATTACCAGCATATCTGAGATGGAATAATCAGTCTGACCAAAGTGCTGCCCCACTGGCTTTTCGGTCATCTTCATATTAATAGTATGTTGTGCAAAAAGTAATAAGAATACAACATGCAATATGTAGGAGTAAATCTTAAGCACCTCACCAAAGCTGTACCAGTACTGTAATATTTGTGAAAACCATGCTGCTCAGGAGAACGAAGACCATAAGCCAGAAGATAGTCAACCAGTTGATCATTAACAAGTTTTTTCCAGCATCTTACTTAAAGGTGATAATATAGAAATTGAACAGTAATTATAAAAATTAGTTAAGGATCCTGAATCAGGAATATAATAAATTTTAGTATGTTTCCATAATTGATGAAATTCCCCAGTAATCAAACATAAATTAACAATAGTTGTTAGAGGAAGGTAAATAGCTTAATATACAGGTTTCAAAACTTGTAGTTCTAAACCATGCTGACCCGCACTTTTGTTTAAAGGCATTTGCTTCAACAGTTCTAAAACCTGCATTGTCTTAATTCTCCAAAAATGAAAAGGAGGAATAACTTCAGACAAAGAAGCCAAGACACCTGTGTTTAACTGTTCCGTAACACTGACAACTGTCTTGTATTTAGTTACAGCAAAACATTTATCCATAAAAGCTTCATACATCTCAGAAGACTGAAACATTTTGACACCTGGGCCCAGATATTCAAACTGCGCCAGGCTGTGGCACAAGCTTGGGTGCAGCTCAACTTGGCTACGCAGGGGTGTGGACTGAGCGATACTCAACAGAGCTGCGCCATGGCTCAGCAGCGCTGAATATCGCACCTTGGCCACCCGCAGTGTGCATGGCGCAGTGGCACTGTGTCAGTGCAAGTGGCCAGAGTGGAGCACGGGGATCCGCTAGCGCAAGTTCCATTGCACTATGCACTGCAACCGTGATATTCAAAACTTGACATGCAAAGGGGACTATAATGTATGCAAGGTGCAAATGGGGCCATTTGTACGTCATATGACCCCATTTTCATGCAGGTGTGCCGATCCCCAACGAGTTGTGCCTGGCGCCCTGCCAGGCAGCAGCCGTCAGGGACCAATGCCCCCTGCAGCCACCAATGTGCTCCACAGCCTGATTGCGGGCATTTGTTAAAAAAGAAGAACTATGTGCAATATCCCTGGTGGTCCAGTGGACCGCTAACTGCCCAATCACAGGCATTTGTACTTAAATGAATAAATATATCCAATATCCCTGGTGGTCCAGTGGACCACTGACTGCCCGATCGTGGGCATTTGTTGAAAAAAAGAACTATGTCCAATATCCCTGGTGGTCCAGTGGACCACTGTGTGCCTGATCACGGGCATTTGTAATAATGAAATATCCCCAAACTCCCTGGTGGTCCAGTGGACCGCTGTGTGCCCGATCATGGGCATTTGTTGAAAAAAAGAAATATCCCCAAACTCCCTGGTGTTCCAGTGGACTGCTGTGTGCCCGATTGCGGGCATTTGTAGTAATGAAATATCCCCAAACTCCCTGGTGGTCCAGTGGACCACTGTGTGCCCAATCGCGGGCATTTGTTGAAGAAAAGAAATATCCCCAAACTCCCTGGTGGTCCAGTGGACCACTGTGTGCTCGATCGCGGGCATTAGTAATAAAAACTAATAATATGTCCAATATCATGGTGGTCTAGGGGAACCCCACTGCCCCGCTCTCCCCGGTCAGCTGGCGGGTGGCAGCACCCCACCTGCCTGCCACCCTGCTGCACACCGACTGACACCGTCGGTAGGGCTGTATGCTCATTGGTTCACAGCATGAGACAGTGGGCGTGTAGCCCATACCATACTACACATTCCAGATATGTGAATGATTCATTCACATATCTGGAATGTGTAGTACAGAATGGGCTGCATGCCCATTGACTCACTCTGTGAACCAATGTGTGTACAGCCTACTGATGGTGTCAGTCAGCGGTGACAGGGTGGCAGGCTGATGAGGTGCTGCCGCCCACGGCTGACCGGGAGGAGGGTGGTGGGGATCAGTGATGGGTGGGAGGGGTACCTCAGACCACCACAGATATTGAACATATTATTAGTTTTATTACTAATGCCCATGATCGCACACAGCGTCCACTGACCACTATTAGGAGTTTGGGATATTTCTTTGTTTTCAATAAATGACCACGATCTGATACACAGCGGCCACTGGACCACCAGGAATATTGGACAAATTTATTCATTTATATAAATGCCCGCTGGTCCACTGAACCACCAGGGATATTGGTATTATTGTTTTTTATTACAAATGCCCATGATCAGCAGACAGCGTCCACTGACCACCAGATATTGGTATTATTGTTTTTTTTATTACAAATGCCTGCGATCGGGCAGTCAGCGGTCCACTGGACCATCAGGGATATTGGACAGAATTCTTCTTTTTTTCAACAAATGCCCGCAATAGAGGATGGGGGGGTGTCACCAGGTGCAGCAGGAGCTTGGGTGGCCACCCACAGGTGGCAGCTGCAGCAGCTCACCTGTGGGTGGCCATCCGTTGTTCCTTTTTTTTGGATCAACTTTGTGCTGGCGCAGGTAGGGGTTGCGCATGCATGGCTCTGCATATCCCGGGCTGAATATCGGGCTGTGCAGGGTATGCATGGACCGCCCCACCTGTGCCTGCATACAATACTGATGTGCTCGCGCGATCGGATTTGTGCAGCGACTTTTCCTTTGAATATTGCAATCAAGATCAGTGGCTGCACATGGTGCAACACTGTTGTGCCATGCGCAACCCTTTGAATATCTAGGCCTTTTAGTGCAGATCACATAAACTGATGCTTTACTTGCTGGATCTATAAGAGACTTCACAGAAGACCAACATTTTTTGTGGTTCACTAAAGATTCATGTTACTTTTTATAAAAAATAATCAGATTTACACTGTTGAATTTTAACTTACATGTATTTCTTAACTGTCAATATGTGTTCCATTCTGATGAACTATTTGAAGAATTTCCAATGTTTATCCCTTTTTTTCATTAAATAAAACAACTCAGGGGGCATCCAGTTATTAACAGTCCCCTTTACCCATCTAGTTTTTTATTGGAAAAAATGCATCTTAGAGCTCAAGCAGTATTATTTGTAAAACAATCAACAGATGCATTTATATCTGGAATAGGATCCAAAAATGACCAATCAACCAAATTCAGGTCATTCATTAGATTATCCATGCCCACATTATTAAAAGTTCTAAGGGATATACACTTTGATAAGAAATGTATTTTTTTTCCCCAAGTACAAAAAATGTGTAAGTCTTCGCAAATTGCATCTGAAAAAGTGCCCTTGCTATTTATTTTAGTTGGATTATTGGTAAGTATCCAACTTAATATTGTATGCATATTACAAGCCAAATTCATATAAGTATTAATCAATTGAAAAAAACCTGAATTAGATATTGACAGCTCAAAGTTGTGTTCCAACTCTGAATTGCAATTTAAATTTAAATCATCCATTATTAATACATCCTTACCCAAACTGGCTAAGCCAATACATTCAAGGAAATCCTACAGTTCTTTAATTCCAGCCTTGGGTGAGTTGTAAACTGTGTATAAATTAAACATACAACAACCAAAGTCAATTCCAAAATTAGCCACTCACAGTCTGTACAGGGGTTATAGTCTACAACTAATGTAGAGTGTGCTAAACAATCCTTGTAATACACCATAATCCCACCTCCCCCTTTTTTATCTCCTGTTTCCTTCCTTAACAATTCATAATCACCAGTCAAACATTGATTATCTTGCACCACTGGTTTCAACCAGGTTCCAGTTAAACTTAAAACATTTGGCTGATACAAAGAAACCCAAGCCTCAGTCTCTGACTTTTTAGGTTTCAAACTGCATTCAGTTAAGTGCACAAATTTTAACCCATCTGACTGCCAAAAAATATTTTGTGAAACAGGAGAATCAGAAATTGGGCCAGGATTAAGCCCTATATCACCTGACAATGTCAAGGAAAAACAAACAAAGGAAGATATCTTAGCAATTACGGCAGATGACAATGTGTAATTAAATTTAGTTTTTTGTGTTCCAAAATACTACCCTAAATCATTTATAGTCTTTTTCTTTAAGCAGCCAAGACACACTATACAGTCAGGAAAAACAGAAGATAATTGAAATAACAGATTAAAAAATGCAAATTCATCTTATTGATTTTGTGTGCCCTGTTCCTCCATCACAGGAAGGAGAAAGAGGGCACAAACTACAGTCCAAAAGCAGAAGTCCAGAGATCAGACAAACAGATAAAACAAATAAAAATAGTAATAATGTAAATAAAATTCAGGCAAACTTAAATCTTAAATAAAAACAAACAGAATTAGACACAAGAAAAGAAAATGTTTTTAAACCCTCCTGGTTGACCTCCCACTGTTGGACTCACACTGGGTGACTGACAATACTCCTGTATGAGGCACCCAAATGTGCAGCCACTCCATCTACTGCTGCTCATGCCACTACCCTTTTGAGGTGTCTGGAACCACCCAAAATGCTGTCACTGGCCCCAGTCAAGTTAGGTAGCTCCCTCAGCTTACCCTCAGTCTACAGTGGCCAGGAAACACTAATAACCCCATTAGTGCTGCAGAGGTTTCACAACCATAGTGATAAAGTCCACACACAGTCACAGTTCACAACAGTCTTGACAGCAGATGGATTAGCTGACAGCAGATGAAAATACTAACAAATCAGTTCAGGGTGCTGGAGATTTGCTGGTGGAACTTTTGCAGGCAGGTGTTTACAGTAGGTGTTAGTCCTGCTTAATTGCAGTGCTTGAGCAGTGATCCTTTTGAGATGGATGGACCCACCCACAATGCTGTCACTGACCCCGCTCAAGTTAGGTAGCCCCCAGTAGCCTCTAATACTGTGATTTACTGTGCTTGCTTGTTATCTTTTCAGTATTCTTTATGGTCTGTTTAGAAATCTTTAATTTTCCTTTTATTCCTTTATCGTCTTGCAGAAGAAAATCAATTTTGCAGTGAGAGCATCTTGCTTCCTTTCCTGCCATTCAAGGATGGGTAGCATTTGATCAGTTGACTTTCCGGGAATTGAGAGAATATCCTTGAACTTGATACCTGGAAACACACCTGTACATGGGTACAATGTGCTTCAGATTTTGCAGCCTCAGAAGTTGCACTGAAAGAAGTTGTCATTACTGCAGCTTCAGATGTGCTTGTCAAAACCCGAGTTTCCACTCAATCATTGCTTAGTTGTTTTTCCAAGGCTTGTGCTGTACTCTTTAAAAACCCACCACTGTTTTCTGCCTGTGGGCTTGAATGTAATACATGAGGCTGAGAGATCTAAGAAGCTGATATCCCAAACAATATTGCTGCCGGTGCTTTTGAAACCACTGTTGCCGCCAACTGCTTTGGTGGTCCTGTAGGGAACACTGCTGTGGAAGTGGTCAAGTTGAAATGCTCTTCCCTATGATTGCTGAGTCTGGGCCATAGGAATAATTTCTTAAGCAGTAGAATAGAGGGTGAGGCAAACTCTTCACCAGAAGAGGATGTTACTGATTCCTTTGTTTTTGCCAATATTAGGTTTGAAGCTACTGTAAATTCAAGATTCTGTATGCTTTCTAAACATGAAAACTTCTATCGCTGTAAGAGAACTCCCTCACAGTGCTGCTCCTTTATTTTCAGCCATATTTTTCCCCCCAACCCAGTATAATTTTCTCTGGGTGGAGGCACCACACAATATTAATTGCATCAGATCCGAATCCTAACTGTTGCTGAGAAAAGAATCCAGAAACTGCTGTTACCATCTGCAGCAGCCCTATAGCAGTTAAGGGGGAGAATCCCACTCATTTAGGGTCTTAAATACAGTAAGTCAACTATGTACATGTAAAGATAAGTGTGTATCACAAACTGTAAGCTGCTATAGTATCACATGGTTGAATCTGACATATAACAGTCTCAATAACATGATATGCAGTAGAGCTCTACCAGCATTTCTCAAATGTTAGTTTAGAGTGCTGCCTGTTTCGGTTGTGTAAATACAAAGACTTGTGTATTTGTCAAACATTTGATAAATACTAGCTGGGTATTTGGTTAGTTAGTGTATTTAGGTCATCAAGTAATTAATACAGTTTTTTTGCAGATATCTTGCAAAACGTTTAACCACCTCCCCCAGCTAATTGTAGAAAGAAATGTACTCCTCATTGCATCTTGGTGGAGTGGCAAACTCCATTGCCACCCCAAGAAAAATACAGTTGCTATTTGGTTTCAGATAAAATTATATATATATATATATATATATATATATATATATATATAAAAAGATATAGCCCTTCTTTCTATCCACCTAGAACCCTCTTCCATACCCTCAAAGTTTAACAATGAGTACCACACTTTGCCCTTCCTCATAGCATACTTCCTTACCCACCTCATCCCAGCCTGGAAGATAGCATTGCCCTAAACAAATGATTACCCTTATAACCCATCAGCCACTCTTAGTTCCCTTAAAGCAAATATTGAAAGTAATGGCCCTTCCACAAACATCTTAGAACAAAATCCAGACTTCCACATACAAAAGAAAGGAAATAGCACCCAACCTCATAGAGAGTAGAACAGCCTCATCTTACAGTAGCTGCAGAGGTGAATTGCTCTAATCAGCTAGAATATGAAGAGATGCAGAGTCGTGTTGTGGGGAATGCAGAATTCTGCCAGCAGAATTTTCATGACATGACTATTCTGTTGGTGGAATGGCTGTCAGAATTTCACTTGTCATTCTGCAGAATTCTGCCCATGGTGATCTGTGGAATTATATTCCACAGAGCAACATTTTCACACAAAAATAATTCTTCGACCATTTCTGTGGAATATATCAGGATCCACAAAATGTAATTCTGCAGTAATGTAGTGGAGAACCCATTCAATCTTATTCTGCCATGGAAATCTGCCATTCCACTTCTGACAAATCTTTGGCTGAATTTTACAAAATTCTGTTCTGATGGAATTTGTAAATTCTGCATACTGCTGGTATGGATCTGTCAAATCTAAAGCCCACTATTGTTTGGCACCAGTGGTTAATACCCTTCCAAAACTTTGCCAAGTGAGAGCAGGACCACAGGATATGCAGGATGGTGCCCCCTTGACTGTCATATCTCCAACAGCGGTCATGTAGTATCAGACTCAGTAAATGCAGCTGCTGAGGGGTTCTGAACCACCAGTGAAGTATTTTGTTTTGAATTAAACAGCATTGAAGATCAACCAGTGCTCTGTCTGCCACATTCAGCTTGAGTGCTAGGATTCTCTGCCAAGGGAAATCCCATCTGTTTTTCCATATAAGCCTGTGTGTACATGTCTGGTTATGCAGGGCATCTCAAACAGATTTGTAAATAAGACATGGACATCTTGAGGTTAATTAAGCCACCGTGAACCCCAGTTATACCTCACTGTGCCTTTATATCTCCTTAGCCCACACTATGTGAGGTTGAAGTGAGATCTGCAGCTGCAGTGCTTTCCAGAATTCCCTCAAATGTATGACCTTTTGTAGACCCTGGGAAGCTATTGCTCCCCTGTAGACTAGAACTAAAAGCAGGGACCACCTGGACTCCCCGCAGGGGTGTTTCTCAAGCAATTAGTCAGCTAATCTACTTGTAATGGGGCAATACTGGACCTGGTACCCACTAACAGGGACAGTGTTGCAGATGTCATGGTCAACAGCCACATGGAAAGCAGTGATCACCGTACAATGTGGTTCATTATAAGCACGGCTGAGAAATCGAACCACACAAAGGTGAAGGACCTGGACCTCAAGAAGGCAGATTTTATAAAGATGTGTGAATGCCTCAGGGATGACCTAGGTGGGGGAGGTGACCTGGGTGGGGTGGAAGAATGCTGGAAGAAGCAAAAAAGGACATAATGAAGGCAACAAATATCTGCATCAACCAAGTGAGTAAAAATAAAGGGAAAAAAAGAGTCCATTGTGATTCTTAAATGAGGTGGCTGACTAAATATAGGCTAAAAGGATAGCATTCAGTACATATAAGGTGACACACAGACAGGAGGATAGCAAGGCGAATTAAGAGAAACAAGCAGAGAAAGCAGTAAGGTACATGAAGGCATAAACTGAAGAGAGAATAACCCAAACAGTAACAAAAGGGGACAAGGTATTTTTTAAGTGAGTGAAAAGAGGAAGACTGAGGAAGGATTATGACGTTAAAAGGGAATGGGGGTGACTGTGCAGAGGGGGACAAGGAAAAGGCACACATCTGCAACAAATAATTTTGTCCAGTGTTCACAGTGGAAGGAGAAGAGGAGAGTCACAAAAAAGTAAAAGCAGCTTTGAAAGGAGGGAGGTGGACACCAGTCCTTTTTTAGAGGAGGGAGCATGAAAGGGACTTGCTAATCTGAAAGTAGACAAAGCAATGGGACCATGCATGATACATCCTAGTGTATGAAGGGAGATCAGGAAGGTACTTACTGCACCTCTGACAGTCCAGTGTAACAGTTCACTAGAAACAGGAATGGTTCTGAAGGACTGGGGGAGGGCAGGTGTAGTCCCACTTCACAAAAGCGGTAGCAGGGAGGAGGCTGATAATCATAGGCCAGTCAGCCTGACATCGGTGTTGGGATAGCTAAAGTAATCACTGCTGAAGGAGAGGATAGTGGGATATCTTGAATCAGGTGGGTTACAAGACCCAAGATGGCATGGATTCATGGGTGGGAGGTCAAGTCAAATGAATCTGATACATTTCTTTGATTTGGTGACAAAGGAATTAGATCAGGGGTAGCTGGTGGATGAGATTTATGGTACATAGATTTCAGTAAGGCTTTTGACCCTGTTTCACATTGGAGACTATTATGCAAGCTGGGTAGCTTAGGAGTGGTTCCAAGGTGGAGAACTGGGTAGAAATTGGTTATGGGATGTGCGACAGGGGATGATGGTAAATGCACTTTGAGGAGGGTTGGGTGATCAGCAGGGTGCCTCAGGATCAGAGCTGGGACCAGCCCTCTTTAATGTTTTATAGGTAACATTGAAGTGGAGCTGAAGGGAAAGGTCTACCTCTTTGCAAATTACACCAAAATCTGCAATAGTGTGGACACTCGGGGGTGTGTGCAGAAACCTGAAAAATCTTGAGGGTGATCAAGGTATGACAGCTGGATTTCAGTTTGAAAATGTGCAAAATAATGCATTTGGGCAACCGAAACCCATAGGTACAGTACAAAATGGGAAAAGGGTTATTGATGACCACCAAGCATGACAGACACCTGGCAATAATCATCTCTGATGATGTAAAGGTGACAAGACAGTGCAGCAAAGCAGTAGAGAGGGCTAATCAGATGCTAGGGTGCATAGGGAGAAGTATGACCAGCAGCAGGAGGGAGGTGCTGCTTCCTTTGTATAGATTGTTGGTAAGTAGTGTTGCTCAGATAGTATCCTAGAAACTAGCATACCAACAGATACAGTACCTCCCATTTGGCTAGATAGTTGCTGTGGTAAAATAGCAGTGCTATCTGATCATGGATACTACCCTCTAGGATCCAGTGCATGGATCTTAAAAATGTTGTGGATCCTGTAGATCCTAGCAACAAATGTTGTTGATCCTGTGGACCTTAGCAACAGATCCAGTAAGATAGTGGTAGGATCCACAAAAGCACTATATGAGCAATACTACTGGTAAAACATTACCTAGAATATGTACCTGGAGGCCACATCTCTGGAAGTAGTTAGACAGAGTGGAGATGGTCCAGAGGAGGGCAACTACAATGGTACGGCATCTGCATCAAAAGCCCTATGAGAAGAGACTAAAGGAACTCATCATGTACACCCTGGAAGAAAGGAGGAAGAGGAGGGTGATGAATACCTCATGGGGATAAATAAGGTACAGATGGAAAGCATTTTTCAGAAAAAATGGTGCTCAAGAAAAAGGGGACATGTAAATTTGAAGGGTGGTAGATTCAACAGAGCTGTGAGGAAGTATGTCTTCACTGAAAGAGTGGTAGATTCCTGGAACAATATACCAGATGAGGTGGTGTGGGTGAAAACAGTGGTGGGGTTCCAGAATGTATGGGACAGGCATAAAGAAATCTTAGTGGAATGGATTTAGAGATGTTCGAAACTGGCAAATTTTGTTATGTAAAATATTTAGCAAAATTTTTTGTGGAAGTGAATTTTGGAATTTTGCCCACAGAATGCGATATTTCACCCTCGAAAGGTGAATTTTCACTTGTGAAATGGTGAAATTAAGCCTTTATGGGTGAAAATCTTGCCACTTTTCCAGTGAAATTTCACATTTCATGGACTCAATTCTACATTTCACCCCATGAAATATTTCGTATAATGGGCAAATTTCATGAAATATTTTGCACAACAAAATTGAAAATTTTGCAAGAATTTCACCAGCAAATATAATTTTGCAACATCTCTAAATGGAATGTGGGAGAGAGAATGAGTCAAGGGTCTGAGATGATATGGTAGGTTGGGAAAAATGGGCAGACTGGGTGGACAAGTAGTCCATATCTGCCAACAAATTCTGTGTTTCTATGTTACAGGCCACTGAGGGTTAATTCCAGCCAGCCTGGGAAATCCCAACCAGCTGGACTCGCTGAGAGTTCTCCGAGGTGTGGCCAGCTGCTTGAGGTTAATGAGTCTCTTGAATGGATTCCCTGCAGCTCTGGTGGCCATATGCTTCATTTCTCTATCCATATGCTCTGTCACCTGTACTGAAATTATATAGCGGAGATAGTTCTGGTAATTTACCTCATGCTGAGTCCTTTACAATGTGTGGGTGCATAAAACCCATTGTTAACAGAATTCAGTATGCCCTTTGATGTACTCAGTCCCTAAAGATTACCTGAACATTAACATCTGTGGTGCCAGTGTCCAGAAAAAATGCATCCTTTGTTGGGATGATGAATTTTAATTAGATACATTTCTACGTGGGCTACAGGCTGCCTGAAAAGAAAATCAACCCTTATGTATGCCTAATTTGCTGCTATAATAAAATTTCCATGAGCTTTTCTTTTATTAAAATGAATTTTGTTGGGACTTCATTCTTGATTTGGAAATTTGTCTTCTGTGGCCAGGAGGATGGGGAGAGGACCATCCACATACAATAGGGCCTATGGGAATGTAAGTTCTATTGAGGTTTGCAGAATTGCATTGGATGTCAAATATTTAAAGTGGTTATATGGCCTCAGGAAGCTACAGTACATCTTTGCTAGCTCAGGGCATTTCCCCATGGGCCAGTGGACTGAGGAGACACCATCTCCATGCAATGGGGCCTAAGTGGGTGTCAAGTCCCACTGTGGTCTGAGGGAAGACATGGATGCCAATTATTTAATTAGTATGTGTGTGTTGTTACAGCTCCCCAGTAGGTTGATGGGCCACAAGGGTTAATTCCAGCTAGGCATGGAACTCCTACCTACTGGGATTGATTGAGAGTTCTAAGGGGTATAGCCAGCTGCTGAGGGCTGATGAGTCACCTCTAGTTGTTTACTCAGTTGGGAGTGGAGACTAAAGGAATCTGCATCCAGGTACTGTAAAAGCTGAGGGACCTAGCTGGAGGCAGAACCTACCCCCAAACCCTGGGATTGTTGCAGCAGCTATTTCACCATGCCTCCTGTGGGGGTAAATCCTCACATAAATGTTGACTCTTGAGGGAATTCTTGTTTGACTCTACATAAAGCTAGATTTGCAGCCTTTGAGGTGATATGTCATTTTTGCTGACTTTAGAGAAACTTTTTAAGGTGCCACTCAGTGCTTCCCTTTTTGCTGGATAGCAAGGGGAGTATCTCAGTATGGAATATGGGGAACTTGATTTGTCAAGGAACCCTCTGCCCTACTGGGGCCAGTGAGGAAGAGGATGAGGTGGCAAGACCCTTGTAATTGCCATCTACCAGAGGAAAATGTCCTTCTTATCCCCTTTCCATATTGTGTGGTCATCCACACAAGTCCTATTCCAGCTGGGAACATAGCATGGACATGGTGGAGTATTATGTAGTTTTAAGGGCTCCAAGTTGGTTGTTAGAAATCCACACAAAGGTGTACACTCAGAAACCCAGTCCAAGCTACTGTTGACCCTCTGTTGTCAGGCAGTTTAGTCCTGAGGTTATCGGGTCTAAGGGAGGTAGGTACAGTAGTATGGATTCCCTGGTAGTTCTGGTGACCATATGCTCTGTTGTTCTATCCATATTTCCTGTCTCTTGTACTTAATGTATACAGCAGGAATAGCTCAGAAAAATTTACCTCTTGCTGGTTCCTGTACAATTTTTTGGGTGATTAATACCCATTGTTAACTAAAATTAATGTGTATCTGGGTTGGAGTGAGCCCATAATGATTATCTGGACATTGAAGTCTGTGGTGCCAGTTTCCTAAGAAAATGCTTCCCTTCTTGGAATGATGGATTCTGATTAACAGATCACTGTCCTTCATTAATTGGAACAAATTGCTTAAGGACCTTACAGTATAGGATATGCGGAACCTACTGATATCCACAATTTTAGAAACAGCACATCTTCATATTCTAAAAATTGTAGAAAACCCTAACCTCAGAAATAAACCAAAATGGTTGACTCATGAAATACTGAAGCGCATCTCCAAAAAGAAAAAAAAATACAAAAATGATCTAATTAATCTGCCATTAGATGGGAGGCTTTTAAGATGTTGCAAAAAAGTTGCAAACTGTTGCTGACCCAGTATTACAGAGGGTGGAGGCATTGGACTCTTTTCATCATGCTACGCCGGGGATCCAGGTTCGGGAATGATCTCAGGTGATTGGGGAGATGGCACGGGGGGATGGAGGAGTAGGATTGAGCAGCCTGATGGCAGCTCTCCTCTCCTGGAGGAGGTGGTTATCCCCCCATAGTCCCACTACCACTGGGTGGAAGTCTGGTCTCGGCACAGGTGGAGGGAACAGAACTAAGGGAGGGCATCTCAACACACAGCTTGTGCATGCCTCCACACACTTGCACATGTGGGGTGGGAGTAAAATGGGGTAAAAAAGCCTACAAAATATACATCTCTAAACCAAACAGATGACTGCAAGCAAAAAAACAGAGCCAAAAAATGCAAAATAAGACTCACTCTTGAGCAGACGGCAGCATGGCTACACCATCACTGCTGGTAACAAAGGCACATCTCACGCAGGATAAAATGCGTAAAGGAACTTTAATTGCAAAAAAAAAAAAAACACTAGCACACAACTAAAATGTGCCTCTCCCCTACAAAATATATATATAGAAAAAATTGCAAACTTACTATCAACAGAGCAAAAAGGGAAACTGAACATACATTGGCAGCCCTTGCCACAAAAGGAAACAACAAAGTATTTTATAGTAATATCAGTTCATTGAAGAAACCTACATGTAAGCTGGGACCACTTAGTAACCGAACAAATTAAATAAATAAACCTAAAGACATGGCTAATCTTGTAAACTATCATTTTTGTGGGTCCTTCACAGATGAATCTGACACAAATTGTGAAACTATACCCAAAAACATTCAAGACACATGACATATCAACATCACTTTTGAAGAAATTATTATTAAGTTAAAAAATCTCAAATCAGGTTCATCTCTTGTTCCCAATGGGATCACTCCAGACATGCTTAAATTCATGCATGAATATCTATTTCTCCCTTTACAGTTAATTTTTAATCTCAGTATTCAGACAGGTCAAGTACTTGCAGATTGGTGCAAGGCTAATGTGATATTCCTACGCAAACAAAGTCTGGTCAGATCCACCACAGCTGCATAATGAAGTTAGAGAAGTTATGTGGAATTGTTAAGGAGGTATGGAGAAACAATACAATGATTTGTAAGTAGTAAGATTTGTTTTAGTTTCTTTTCTAAGGAAGGCATACACATTATTAGGAAAATATAGGGAAGTGTACATTTTAATGGAAGGTATAGGAAGCAATATAGGTTTACAAAATAACCACAAAGCAAATGCCACTGAGGTATGTGTTATTCTGGATGATATTGGCTGGACAGCCAAAGTTTAAAGAAAACACAATTGCACATACCCCAATAATACAAAGCATCATGGGAAACATATGCAAATCCCCATGATGGTACAGAAGGTGGCAGTACATGAAAAAGTAATGGCTGGCATATGTTCAGCCTTGGGATTATTTACACAGTTTGTTTTTTAACAGAAACAGGGTTCTTGTCCATGAGGTGATGTAAGTTGTATTTACGCAATGTGTTGAAGTCAGGAAGTCAGGTGTAATGATGGACTGTTAGCAGAGAAAATGTGATAGTAACTTTCAGAGGGGGTCGCTTTTGATAAGGACAAGATAGTTATGCTTGTGATAATGGAAATATTAGGAAAGTATGAGGTTTATGCAGAAGTGGAGTATAAATATGCACGGTTCCATAAGTATGTGCTCAGAGTGCAGGCAAATGTGATATGCAGGTTTGTTTTGGAAATAGGTAAAAATAGCGATTCACTCAATTGATAGAAAGATAGATAATTACATAGACATATACAGTAGATAGAGAGAGAGAGAGAGACACACACACACAGACAGACAGACAGACAGACAGAATAGGAATGGCAGTGAAGTATTGAAGTGTTGCCAACTCCACCCCCACCCCAAAGAGTTGGACAGGCATTGGGGTGTGCCTTTGGGTCATTGCCCATAACGCTCATGCCATTTCACCTCACCTTACCCTGCAGACACAGACAAGTGCTGAGGTGTGGTTTGGGGTGTTCAAACTTTACGCTCACCCCATTCCTTAAGGAAACATGCTGAAATGGGTACAGTGTAAGAGAATGGAGTGAACATTTGGGCTGAAGAGTCAAAGGCACACCTCGATACCTGTCATTGGCTGCAGGGTGGAGATGGGGGTGGAATGGCATGAGCATTATTGTTGACAATCCCAAGTCACACCCCTGATGCCTGTTAGTCCCTACAGGACAAGGTGTTATGGTCAGAAACCCTAATGCCCTGGGCGTTTCTTGGTATTTTCACTCCAAGTTTTCAGCATGGGCTTTTGTGACCTCACTGCATGAACAGTGACACTATCAGTTCATTAGCCAAAAGGTGATTTTACACATTGACTGTGCCATTTGGCACCACAGGTGCAAAAACACATTTTGAACTGGATGTAAAAAATGACAGCTGTACTGTTTATGAGGAGGTGTAAAAAATGGTAATGTTGAAAATCTGGAGTGAAACTATAAAAAAAAAATTGGTGAAGTCATGACACTGCTCCTCCTAATGTATACTTTTTTTCAAATTCCTATGTATCCCATTGTTTTCATCTCTATTGCTGTTATGTGACTTCTTAACCTAGTAAAAGCATTTAATGCCTTACATTATAAGGACAAGTAAATGTGTTTAATACATTTACAGACAGTTACATAAACTTAATTTCCTTCATAAAATAATTTAAATTTAGTAACAGTGGTAGTACAAAGCAATTACTCCGACAACTTGAAAACTTTAACTACTTTATATTGTACATTGACACCCCATAAGGACCTCCTTGAAATTGAGATGCAAATGTCACACATTTATCACTTTTCTAACAGGAATATTTTACAATCCTAAATACATTTCTTGCTTTAATAACTGCTCAACACATCTATTGCATGACCTACTTATTGACATTTTACACCTGCTATGCAATGTACTGCTGCTTACTACACCAACATCATGAACCATAAAACAGATGACTGCCATAACTAGAGAGGCAGTATAGTACAGAGGTTTAAGGCTCTGAACTGCAAATCTGGAGATCTGGGTTTGAATCCTACGGCACCCACTTACATATTGGATGACCCTGAGAAAGTCACTTAACTTCCATGTGCTCCCAGGTTGCCCCTGTAAACAAGCTTTCAGCTTAGTGTGCCACTCCTGGTTAAACAACTGAAAGAAAAAAAACACACTATATTATTTTTCTTGCTTTATTTTGCTACTACAAGCTTTGACTAATACATCCATCCTTAAATGTACTTTTTATAGCTTATGTGTCTGTGACCTAGGCAGAACTACACTTAAAATCTTACACATAAATAAATAAATCATCAGAATAGTATTTATTTCAGTAATATGACCTTCCTTTTCAGGTGCACATGACACTATGTATATATATATGTATATTTTTTAACATCAAAGCACTAAACCTATTCAAATGCACAAAACACAAGACTTTTTTCTCTTCACACATTACTGTTAAACTTCAGGTACCAGAATGGCCAAGAAACAATTGTTAAACTTCACTTTTGCATGCCACTGTCTTGCCACTTCTCATGCAAACAATAATCAATTAGGCAAACCCTTTTGTTTCTGTGCTATGTACTCTTACATCAGAGATACATAAATCTTAAAGAACTGCTCAAAAATCAAATTTATCAAGACTGGATTTCTGAATTAAAACCTGTTGTTTACAGTACCTATGTAAATAATAGTTTATTGGCTACAAGCAATGCTACAGACATGACAATAACAAAATATAGAATAGTGTATGGGTGACCATACACAACAAAGCTATGTTTCCATTGAGGGGATGTGATGATGTCATACAGACCTCGAGATCGAAACTCGAGAGGTCCGTTTGACATCATCACATCCCCGAGATGGAAACAAAGCCTTGTTGTGTCTGGTCACCTCTATACTATTTTATATAGTATATGGTTCCCAGAAATGTCTACAGTTGAAATACAAGGTTTCGTACCTTGTGTTCACACACCCGCTTGCTCCCCGTTGTCACTGCAGTCCCGTTCTGCTTCAGGTCCTCACTATGGTTCCGCTCACCACCTGGCATTCAAAAGTGCTGATTATTTAAAAAATGAAGAAAAATTTCAAACTGATACTTTGGACACACAGAGCTGACAATGGCAGTTTGTGTCTAAACTATCTTAGTGAAACACTTGCTCCTCAGCTCGCTAAGCGGTGCAGCCATTTTGCCCCATTTGATTTTTGAACACTGAGCTGCTTTAGCCAATCAGATAACAGCTCAAGGGGGAAAAGTTGTTGTAGTATCATTGTGACATCAGAACAATACTACAGCTTTTCTTGACCTTTGAACTGTCCTACAACAGCTTTTGGAAAGCCATCGCTTTTAGCCACAATAAGCCCTAACCATATACTATATTTCTGTTTTACATGGAAAGCACCCATGTATTGAACTTGTCATACAGGATTTGTGACCTTCTGTCTGCATGTTCTGACAAGAAGAAGAAGAAGAAGAATCAGCATTCATATGGCGCTTTTCATACACAGTATCCCAAAGCACTTTACAAGCAATGCTAGATTGGTAGTGAAGTGACTGAATGTGTGGTGGCAGCCATATCACACATCATCACCCACACATAGCCTGGATAATTGCATGAACCAGTTTTTATGGGAAGAGGAATGTTGACCAGGACACCGGGAATGTTCCCTGTTCTTTGTGAAGAGTGCCCTGGGTTCTTTTACTTCCACCTGGACACCCACCAGGACAACACCAGCATTGGCAGAAGGGACCTTGGTCTAATGTCGCATCCGAAGGATGGCACACCCCAGCAGTACAGCACCTCCAATACTGCACTCGGATGCCAGTGATTTTTAGGTGCAAGTCCAATCCCGGTGCGGGACGAGAACCCACAACCTTCTGGTCCAGAGGCGGATGTGCTACCAACTGAGCCACACTGAAGGAAAGGGTACCTGCTTGATCCTTTTTTTTTCTATTTTATTTTTATGCCCAACTTGTCCATACTGTTAGAGCCAAATATTGACATGCTTAGAGTTAAAAAAAAAAATCATGATGTCTATATGTGTGTGTGTGTGGGGGGGTATGCCTAGATACAGTTTCAGGCACTCCTTAATTACCTCCCCAGGCAGCTCTGATTGTCAGTTGTTCCAACATGATATATCCACCTCATGCCCCTCCCACATGAACCCCCCAAAAAGGTGGGGGTGGATCTTTAGGAGCTTCTCCCCCCCAAAAAAAACTAATGCTGCCTCCCACTACTCAGTTTTCAGGTCTTGTACCTCCCATTTACGCAAGAAAATAGTGCCCTGCAACCATTGACTAACATGAAAATGTATTTATTTGAGGGTGGAAAAATTTCTTGGAGGAGGGTAAGGTGGAGGAGACTATTTACACCTTCATTCAGCTCCACAGACAGAAAACATGACTTCAGCCCTTTTGTACATGCAAAACATCTGCAGGCTCCAACCACTGCAACCGTAAAAAGGAGAAAAGGGTAATATGGACAAGTACAGACCAATCAGTCTTATGCTAATCTTATGTAAAATAATGAGAAGGATTCTCAATGACAGATTTTTATCTACTTTTGGAAATTTTGATGTTAACCAACATGTTTTTTTCCAAGGGGCGTTATTGCATCACAAATTTGATTTGCTTTTATGAGCATTAGTCAAAGCCTAGATAATACTACACCCTGTGATGTCATTTTTTTAGATTTCAAAAAAACTTTCTATTCAGTTCCACATTGGGCCCTTCTTAAAAAACTACTTACTCTAGACATCCATCCAAGTTACATCAACTGGATAAAAAGTTGGTTAATAGGCTGCACACAAAGAGCTGTCATCCATGGCTATACATCTGATTGAAAACCTTTGTTGAGTGGTGTCCCTCAAGGGTCAGTTTTGGCACCGTTAACATTTCACATTTTTATATCTGACCTACCATCAAACATCAGCAGTTGGATTATCAAGTACACCAAGTTATTGTAAAATAGGTGGAACTTGTTCCACTGCAGAAGATTACCTTAAACTCCAACAAGATTTAGAAAATGTAACAACCTGGTCTACAAAATGGGAGCTGTATTTTAACAACAGCGAATGTAGCATTCTGCATCTCAGTGCTTGAAACCCTAAATACAGCTATATGCTAAATGAAATAGACAGAATTAAAAAATCAGAATCCAAGTGGGACTTAGGTGTCATTATAGATAATAACTTCTTCTCTGAAAATCAAATTACTGAACTCATTAATAAAGCCAATAAGGTCTGGTGGTCCATAAGGAGAAACGTATCAAAATATGAATCAGTTATCCTTTAATTATACAGGGCATAAATCCACCTCCTCTTGGACTATTCATCTAAGTTATTGTGTCCATATTAAAAAAAAAAAAGATATGAAGCATTTAGAAAAAATCCCCAACAAGTTACAAAGTTTGTGCTGAAAGCAAATGACTTAAATTATGAACAAAGGCTTAACAAATCTGGGATGATATAATTAAAAACAAGAAGATGGGGGGGTCTCTTACTAGCCAGGGAGATTATTGCTGATTATTATCTTATGACAGAAATTGGCCTAGACTTTAAACAAATTAATATTAACACACATGGTCATCCGTTACAGTTAAAACATTATTGTTGTATTTAAAAAAAATGAGCATATTACTTCTCTCAAAGAATAAGACCGTGGAATTCTCTATCAACACAAGTGATTGTTAGTGACTCAATGGATACTTTTAAAAATAGGTTAGATAATTTCCTGCGTTCTGACATTCCTTTTTTTTATTATGGGTGATAGACAGGAGCTTTGTATGAGCTTACACCTTATGCTCCTTCTCAGTGTCTTAGTGAATCTTAATGAATCTAAAGACATTCTCTCCTGTGGGATACAGATTATGTGACAAAAAATCCTTTATGGGATTTGTTCGATATGCTACTGCAAAAATATGCTCATGAGGTTTTCTTTCATTAAAATGGATTTCATTGGGACTTCATTCTTGAGTTGGACATTGAGTTATTAGTACCAAAGCATATACTTACTAACCCCCTCACTTTGCAGTTGGCAGTGGCTCGAAGGATGTCTGAGCATACAAGAGGTTATCCCTGGCCTGAGAGTTGAAGTAAGTGGCTTGCATGTTGGGGATTCCTCTCTGAAAATTAATCATTCCACTGAACCCCTAGACTGGGGAGAGGATTACAGTTGATTTTATGAAGGTCCTTAAAAAAGAGAAGGGACCTGGGGCTCAGAATAAGAAAATCCTGGTCCCTTTTTGTCCCTCATCTGTCCAACCATGACAGAATTAGTGGCAGAGGGACAGGGTTAAAAAAAAGAAGGGAGACACTAAGCTTCTTAGTGGATCAGCTGCAGTTGATCTCCTTCTTGATGGAGACAGCAGGAGTAGCAGGAGAGTTAAAGGTACTAGTGCAAGTGCAACCGCAAGCCATATCCATGAGTTCATTTCTGAACCTGTCCAGTATGATGAAACACAGCAAATAAAAGAGATAGATGTGGCAAAAAAATATTTGAGTCTGAAACTCAGCAAGAACCACCTGTAGTTGTGATGGTGATGCAGGAGAATGCTCTGCTAAAAGAATAGGAACAGGGTATGAATAGGGAAAGTTAAATATAATTATAGCTTTATAGTGAGGAAGATCATGATAAGACTAAGAAGGAGAGGGAGGAAGAGAAGCACTATTTGGATGAATGCAATGTTGCTGACAACCCACTTTGGGAGCCCAAGAATAGAAAAGCAAATCTGATGGCATAGGCAGGAGTGGCCCATATTGTTAGCACAAGTACCAAACCATCCACCTTTAAGTCTGCAAAAGTTCAACTGTCCACTGACAGTCCTGGCCCCACACTGCATACAAATCAACTGTGTCTAATGATTTTGCAGCAAACAGCAGCACTACTTTACAAGTATTAAGTACAGTGACTGAACCCAAGACCACTGTCCTCATTAGTGGCCTTGAAATTCAAGAAAGGCCATCCTGATCTCTTATCTAGGATTTTTCTCATTTTAAATAATGAAGATTATTCAATAGAAACATGTCAGTTAAGGATAAGCAGAGGAAAGAAAGGCAGCCATTTTGGAACAGGGGGCCAGCACATGGATCTAAAAAAGGCACATGCCATGGTGGTTTGCTAGACAGCAGGTCTGGGTGGCAACATTAACATTTGTGAAAGTGGTAGTGGTTGCAGTCTAGGACAAAAGCAGCAGGAGAAGGATCATGGGCAGGAGGAGATAAAGAAAAGAATGGAGGAGTTTGAGGGACACACAATCCCAAGAAATGATAACAATACAGTTGACAGTCAGACATCTTCTACACACAGTGTCCTGAAAACCCCAACAGTCACACCACAGGTCTGGTGGGGCATAAAGGCTTTTAAGTAGTTTTAAAATGACATCAACCCAATCTCAATAAATACTACACCTCATCATACTCAGCTGTTTATCAAAAGTGCAAGTGCCACCAAAAGAATTTCAGATGACTATGGAGATTGTATTAGCTCAACACACAAGACATACTCCAAACCAGAACTGATTTCTTACCATTCTTGTTTGTGATGAATGCAGGATTCTGTCAAAGGCATGCCAAAATGAAGGTGCCTTTTCAGATCTACTTCACCAAAAGAGGTGTGTCAAAGTTATACAAGTCATTAGAAAGTACCATAAAATGTGCAGCACTCATCATTTGCATACATCCCCCTGACCACTGACATGTGGACAAGATACTGAAAAGCTAGTAGTTCTTAAATAAGTGTGACAGCTCACTGGGCTCAAGTACCTGGGGCAGTGTGTGATTCTGTTATCAAATACATTTTTTCCAAACTGCAGTGGCAACAAGTCGTCAGGCATTTGTCAGCATGCCAAACTGTATGAATAAAATGTTAGGATCTCACACTGTAGAAAACTCTCTGGAAACACTACTTGATGAGGTGGACACATGGCGTCATCCACACTCATTGAAAGCTGGCTTCATTGTCAGTGATAATGTTCGAACATTGTGAATGGCATAAAGAATGTTTTTTTTATTTTTTTCAGGGTGCCATGCCTAGCCTGGCTCAGTGCCTGAACAATGTTCAAACATTGTAAATGGCATACAGAATGCTTTTGTTTTTGGTTTTTTTCATTCAGACTGCCAAGCATGGCTCAGTGCCTGAACCTGGTAGTGCAAGAATTTCTTGAACAACTAGAAGTTAAGACTTTGCTGGTTACTTGTCAGATGATCTGTGCACACTTTGCAAGCTCAGTTAAAGCTAGGGACTACCTGAATCAGCTTCAGATTTGAAACAACATGCCTCACCACCGGATGAAAAATAAGGTCATCACTCATTGAAACGCTACACTGTTCATTCTTGAACATATGTATGAGCAGTATGAGGCAATTTCAGAGCATATACTTTGTTATACATGCTGGTAATGTGCTGGAGTATCCATGTCATTGACAACAGACCAGTGGCATCTCATGGATCGCCTAATAATGATTTTAAAGCCCTTCAAGCATGCCACACAAGCAATGAGTGGAGACATCGCTTGCATCAGTCAGGCGATCAGGCACTTGTGAATGTGCAACATCAACTGGAAGCTACTGAGGACTCTATATGCTGGGCATTAATGGATCACATATTGCAGGTGCTGGGCTGCAAAACACATTTTTCGGTCATACTGTAATTTGCTGAATTTGGGATTGCCACAGAGCTCAATCCCTCTTACAAACAAGGAATTTCATTTATTGTGGAAGGTGAGCAGGATCAGGTGCAAAATGTAACTGGGCTGCTGTCCATCATGTGCATGCAGCTCAACTGACTAAGAGGCAGGTCCAAATTAGGGGTCACAGGGACACTGACAGCCCATTGAGAGGATAATGCAACATCTAGCACAGGCAAGGTTCAAACTGCAGGCAATCCATTTTGGGAAGTGTTGTCCTAAGCTGGTTTGCACACATATGATTAGAGAAATTAAAATACAACTGAGGGGATGTAAGTTTGCAAGCCACAGAATGAATGGTTGAAGCATACTTAGCAGACCCAAACCAGTCAGATGTAAATCATATGCCTCTTCTCTACTGGCACACTAACATGACTGATCATCCAGCACTGGCATTGTTTGCATTGAAATACTTGCCTTGTTTTACAGCCAGTGTAAGGGCTGAGAAATTATTTAGTGCATCACAAACCTTTCACCAAAGAAAGAATGCAGGCATTCAGAACACTGACCTTTATTAAAATGAATGAACACCACCCTAAAAGAAAGATTAAAGTGCTTACGAAAGAGGTGAAGATGGTATAAATTCAGTCCCTAAAGTAGACAGCAATGAAGAATGGCTAGAAAGGGAGTTTCTAGTGGGTGAAAATCCATCCTTGTTAGATGGTGTGGTTGGGTTTCTTGTGGATGATGAGTGAGGAAGAGAGGAGGAATCATGTGACTGGTTGGAGGCTAAACATTCATTGTGGAGGAAGAAGACTCAATGTATCATAAGGAGGAGTCAGGACTTTAGGATGATGAACTGACAGTTAATTTAATTTGTCTGTTTTTTCATTCATGATTCATCACATGGTCCTCAGAGCAGGATCAAAGTCCTCCACATAATGCACTTCTTGTCCAATTTTAAGTGCGTGCCACTGTATATTCATCTCATCTCATGTTCTGCACCCTGTGATGCACATTACAGTAAACCTGGACTCTGAATCCAGCATACATACCAGATACCTCAGTCAAATTACCAGTGTTGCCAACTTGCCACACTGCCATCTGCTTGCTCAGTCCTCCTGCCTCTCCTCTCCCTCCTCCTCTGGTGAAACTGTATTCCTCCACATATTCCAGGAAACACAGACTCAGTCTAGTTTACCTGTACATACCAGATACCTCAGTCAAATCTCCATTGTAGATACACGGATCTCTGCTTGCATAGTCCTTTTGCCTCTTCTCCTCATCTGGTGCAGCTGTATTCCTGCACATATTTCAGCAAACCCAAACTCTGAATCCAGCATGAGCCATAAATACCAGGCTGAAACTACAAATAACCCATGCTGCCGCATTACAACCACAGCAGCCGTGATGCCCTCTAGCAGCCACCAGCACATAATGTGCCACTTGCCTTCAGACCACTACTTTTTTTGCCTTCTGCATTCCTGTCCTCATCCTCTTCCTACACAGATACAAATGATCTCAGTCTGCGCACTCTGTGTCTACAGCGCAGCAGCAGCATGATGATCAAAAAAAGGTTCCATGTCAATTCGGCGAAAAACTTTCACCGAGTGTAATTTCAGCGAATCAAAAAGAACGACGGCAATATTAGCAAATGGCAATTACAGCACATACATACTGTATTCAGCTACACAATTACATCTGTAGCTGAAAATGATATGACAATCCTCACAAATAGTCGTACCTAGACCATATATCGTACTCGTGTACTACCTGGCAAAGCTGTTCGGTCAAATCACTATACCGACATCTGCTGCCCTCTGCTGCAGCACTGGACACTGCTTGCTCCAATTTGACCTCTGACATTCATTGTTCATCCTGCAGGCAGTAAATAAAGTGCCACATATTGTGATGAATGGCAGTGAGATGTGTATTAAATGCTGGAGGCCAGCCCTCAATGCTGACTTTGAATGTATTCCACTGACATCATCCAATGCCCCCACCATTACACCAAGCCCCCTTTATATGGTACCCACACCTGTCCTTCATTAACCACTTTACTCCTTCCTTATTATACACTATCATAGCCCCCCTGCAACCCAGGGGGGCTGTACTCACCCCCGAACCCACCGTCTGTAAAATAACATCCTCCGAGGTGCACCTGGACCTCTGAGGTAGGCTATAAACCCATTGTCACTGAAAGTGTCCTTTGCTGTAATGCAGTGATTGCTATTATTGCAACTGTAATGTAACTATTGTTTGCTTGTTCTTACCATTGTTGTATTTGCATATTTGTTCATGATGTTCCTGTTTATTTGTAACAGCCTGCTCATTGCTTGTATTTCATATTGTTGTAATTCCCTTGCACTGTTCTGTAAACCATGATCTTTCAATCTCCCAGGTCGTACCTGAAAATAGGCAATCCTTGTCTAGTGTGCTTACCCATTAAACAAAAGCTGATAAATAAATAATAGCATTGCTATAATTGACTCGCTGAAAATGAATCACTGCATTGACGTGCTACCCCAAAAAAACTACTACAGCCTCCATCATCCTCTTATCACATGCTATTTTGTGCCTCATCAGCAGACAATAGCCTTCTGTTATGCTGTTCTTTGTTTTCTTTGTAAAGTGCATGACCATCATGAATGATATGGTAGGTATAATAATTTTACTAAATGGCACTGCTCCATCTTTGAATCAAATGCGCCATATGTATATTGTGCCTAATTGTCTTCATCCCATCATATCTTCACGGGTCTGTCCTGCAACATTGCTGCCACCATTTGCTTCTTCATGTCACTCCCAGGCCAATATTCTCTTCAGTGGTTCTCCTCTAGGCCATAGGACACTGTCATCAAGACTAGTACGGTAAATATAATTATGTAATTCTTTCACTCAACTCCTTTCTTTCTTTCTTTCTTTCTTTCTTTCTTTCTTTCTTTCTTTCTTTCTTTCTTTCTTTCTTTCTTTCTTCCTTCCTTCCTTTCCTTCTTTCTCTCTCTCTCTCTCTCTCTTTCTTTCTCAGGTAAAGGGAACTGAATATGCTGGACAGAAGCTGAAAGAAGAACAGACAAAAAACATTATCATGTTATATCTAATTGTTTTCATCCCCTTGTATCTTCACAGGTCTTTCTGCAGCACTACATCCACCACCTGCTTCTCCATTTTGCTTCCAGGTTAGTGTAGGTGTTTCTTCTTCAACCCATAGGGTACTGTCATCACCACTACTATGGTAATTATAAGTATAGCATGTAATGTTTTGGACACCTTTCTTTTTTCTTTCACCATGGTTCATATTGAGTGTGTCTGATTTATTTTTCCACATTATACAGTATAATCACAGCTTTATTAAACTGCTGCAGTCAGTGTTTTTCCTCCTCTGGTGAAATTTGCTGTGTCCCTTTGACACAATATTCCAGCCAACCTAGTCTCTGTATCCAATATAAATGCCAGAAACTACAAATAACCAATGCTACTGCACTGACTGTGGTTGCTGTCACATCTCCTGTTTCTCCTCTGGTGAAAGTTGCTGTGTTCTGACACAATATTCCAGACAGCCTGATCTCTGCATCCATCATAAATGTGAGGAACTACAAATAATCAATGCATAGAACCAATGCTGCCACACTGGCTGCTGTTGCCACTTTTCCTCCTCTGGTGAAACTTGCAATGATCCACTGATACAATATGCCAACCAACCTGGTCTCCACATCCAGCATAAAGCTAGAAACTACAAATAGCCAGTCCTGCCACACTGTCTCCTATTTCCACTTACCCTGCTTTTCGACCTCTGTTAAAACTTGCTATGTTCCTCTGACACAATATTCCAGCCAACCCAGTCTCTAAATCCAGAAAACATACCAGAAACCCCAAATAACTAACTGCTGTACAGCCTACTGCAGCTCTGTCCTATTACCTCCTTCAATGCCAGACACAGTGTGTGTGTGTTCCTTGCTATGAGGATAATACCGTGCTATGGTGTTACATTGACCACTTTACTGATATGAAAATTCATACTCCACCCTATCATTAAAAAAAACAGGCTGGTATGCCACTCCCTTAGGAAGCCACACCAATATCATCACAAAGTTCCACATATAGTTTGCCTGCTGAGAGAATTCACAATGTTCCACAGAGTTTTAAGAATTGACCAATTTGTAGCAAAAACTTTGCAAAGCTTCATGAAGTGCAAAGTTGATGACCTCGGAATTTCAAGGGTGAAGTTAAACTTCACAGTTTCTCTTCCTATAATCATGTCCACAGTATCCTTCTGATGTGCAATACATTTTTTGCTTTCTGCAGCTGCTGGGACAAGGACACTATTTTTGGTTTTAAGTTGTGGGATGATATGTGCATCACTGCTATTTTGGAATGAACATGTGAGAGCATGTCCATCAGTTGCAGGAACTCTCCTGGGTCCACCATTGTCAAAGGACCAGAGCCATTTTGCAGCAGCATACTTGAGGATCCCAGTCAGACTTTAAAAAAATGTTACTGAGGTAGTGAACTGAAATTTTTATCCTTGGATCATACCAGCTCAATTTAACAGGGTCTGACTAATCAGGCTGGTGTTTGTTAGCTGGGAAATGGCCCCAGACTGCCAGATTTTATTGGATGCATTGAGAGGTTTGTTAGAGCTTAACAATTAGGCACCCATTTCCTTTGGTGGCCAAGACACACCCCTATTGTATCTTACAGTCACTGTAAGATAAAACAAATAAAATCACATAATAATAGTGTGTGTTTATAATTTTCTTGACCTTTGACTTAATCTTTAAAAATATGTCAGGAATAAATTGTATAATCCATCAAGTCTCCAGGCATACAGACATCGGTTATCGGTCCTGGGTCCTGTCCTTTTCAATATATTCTTCAGTGACATGGGAGAAGGAATTCAGGGAAAGATGTGTCTCTTTTCGGGGGGGGGGGAGGCAAACTGACAGGAAAAGACATTTCATGGTAACTTGGCTCCATGAGGCACCTGAATAAAATATCATGTTTTGTATATCTAGCTGAGTTTTCTTCAAAAGGAAAGTGAATCGACAAATAGAGAATGATGGTGGATCTTCAAAAATCATCCAAAAAAGCAGTCTTTACTGCAATTTGATGGCACTGCCAAGCAAACAACTGGGATAAATGAGCTGCACACCAGAGCACAGCAAATGATTGCTGTGGTTGGAATGGAGAAGGGGCAGTAAGACCCAAAGATTGTCGCACTACCTGGCATGGTTGCCAACCTGCAAAACAAAGTAAAAGCTGGCTTCCAAAATATTATGGCTCAGATTAATCACATACAAACTGTATTAAACTGACTGGCTGAAACTTCCACCTCACATATCATCCGAATAGAGGAAGCAGAAAAGCAGGTAGGAGCACCTGATGATAAAGTGTCCAACCTTGAGCAAGAAAGCAAAACAATGAAGGAAAATGTGGAGAGATTAATGTTGAGACTGGAGGATCAAGAGAACAGAGCTCCAATATATGCATAATCGATCTGCCGGATAGTACTGAAGGCAAAGAAGGTGACAGAGGCATGCTTTGTTGGCTCATAGGTAAACTGAAACTTCCGGAGGCAGCGAGCCAGTATGAAATCCAGACCACACATCATACCATGCCATAGCCAAAACTGGGTGACAGGCCCAGAAATTACTTGATAAAATTGTTTCAGTTCCTGAGCAAGGAAAAACGTCTTCATGCTGCCAGAGCCTACGGTCCCATCATGATAGAAGGAGGAAATGTCCCTGTCTTTCAGGATTATACTAGAGACCTACAGGTTCAGAGGCAAAAGTTTTCAGTGGTTAAAACATCCCTGCAACAACATGGATGGGACTTCACCATCTTAAACCTTGTCAAGCTAAAGGTAGTGAAACCGGGCCCCCCCTTGTTTCTTCAGTAAGCCTAAGGATACAGAGGACTATGTAAACAGGGAGGAGGAGGAGGCTGGAGAAGGCAGATCTTGAACCAGAGATACTCTGCAAGCCCATTGACTGTCCCAGTAACCTGTCTTTTTTGTTCTTCTTGTTCTAATATGAACTTGCCAACACTGGGGGTACCTATGTCTATCTGAATGCTGGAGGATGCACCAGACTGACCTCTGCTGTCACAATATGAATGAAAACATCACATGCAACCTCTGTGTTCCTAAATATGCTGCACAATGGTAGAATAATCATGTTCAGTGACTCCAAATAATCATAAATGAGAATTTATGGAGAGGTAAGGTCTGGCTCATAAATGTATGCAGTCATTTGGTGGGGAGCTAAATTAGCATGCCCCAAGACTGTGCAGTGGATGAATAAAGGTGGCTGTGGTGTAGTGCTACAATCTGTAGACAGAACTACCTATGTTTGTGGTTCACCACATGCTCTGTATCATCAATGTGCAGCTAGAAAGATGGCTACATGGCGGTAGTACTCAAACTGTCACTTTCATTAACAGCCTTCATGGATGGGGATGTCATTTATGAGATGCCAGTTTCATGTTGTTTGTTGCAGCAGACCAATGACTGGCAGGTATGCAGTGAGTAACTGTCTGGCATGCCCCCATATCTGTCACAGCTGATGGTTGGATTCCCATGCTGTCGCACAAAATGGTCAAATGTTTGACTGTCGTATTCCCGTAATATGTCTCCATCTGAGACAGGCATTAATGTCTACACATTATTCAAGGACATGACTGCAAGGTAGACCAAGTAGCCTCATGTAATGTTATTTGGCTGAGGATGCAGGGCTGTGAAACTTACCAAGCATTCCTCTGTGCCAAATCTTTGTTGTTTAATCAGAAAGAAGAGCTGCTCTGACTTCCCTGCCAAACGTTCACCTGCTTGATCATGCGCATAGTTTTGAATGTGCACCATTCTTGTGGAAGATGACATGGTAACTCTACTGACTGCAGGGTGGATATACAGAACAATCAGCAGTGTTCCAGGTAGCAGATATGTCTGGTTCTCTGATCAACCATGGGTGGAATCCTCTGCTTCAAATTTTGCACTCAGCTGTAAGTACCAGAGCAGCAAGTTACTTTGTATGTTTTCATCAGGGATATCCATAACTGCAGGGAGTTACCTCCTTATTTGACTCCCACCACTTGTTGCAGGTAGGGCCACATGGAACATATTGGCTGACATTATGACTACCATCATATGACTGAGCTTACACACATGAGTGGGCAGGATTCAGGAAGCAGTTCTATATGCGTAGTTCTCCACCTGGTGAAATGATCAGTTTACTGAGTGTGGTTTTTATTCATCCATCAATCAATCAATCAATCAATCAATCAGTCAGTCAGTCAGTCAGTCAGTCAATCAATAAATCAAAATCTTTATTTAGCCAGGCGAACACCATTAAGCAAGCTCATTTTCAAGCTGGACCTGGGCAAGATACATGAACAATATATACAGAGGAATACCTACTTACAGAGTCATTACATAGAATAGGGATTACACACAAGAGGTTAATAACAGCACTGGAGTACATTTTTAAAATAAGACAGAAAACTAAATACCATGTGCTACAGAACTTGTCCTACAAAAGATAGAGTAAACCTATATAACCATATATACAGTTCATGGAGCAGGCTTGGATTAAAGGATTAAAGGATTGAGTACATAGTGCAAGGAGGGGCATGGGTGAGGAAGGGGGAGGAACTTAGGAATGAAAGCATAAGTGCAGGGGTGGCTGAGGGGCTTTAGAGCACAAGGGGCAGGTGGCAAAGGTTATAGAGCTAGGTGCACTACACCAGGAACTGGGGCCGACGTTGATGTGCCAGAAAATGTAATATTAGTAGATGCCAGGATGACTCAGAGAGGGAGACTCCAACTTAGATTGGGTGGTACTATCAGGTGGAGTACAAATAGATACTAACATACTGAGTAGTGGGGCAGGAGTACCAGGAATGGAATGCTCCTTACAGGGCTAGAAACTGAATCCAGTGGGGTAAACTGGGAGGCTGTGACATCAAGGAAAGCAGTTACAGGATTCCTTGAATGAATGAGAATATAGTGCTTTGAAGGCTGAGTTTGATTAGGAATGCTAGTCACAAATTTTTTTGCAGGTTGTGCCATAGTGCAGGTAGAGCATGATTAATGACAGACCTACCAAAGTGTGACTTGAACATAGGTATTGCAAGTGAGAAGTAAGTAGAACTCCTTAGGGCATACTTACCTACCACATTTACAGGAAGACAGTCCGAGATATATTGGGGCAGTAATTTAGTAATAGCCCTGTAGGTCCAGAGGACTGCATTTCTCTGTCTTCTGTACCTGAGGGAGGACCAACCTACTGCAGCATAGACGGATTAGTGATGAGTAGAATAAGGAAGTCCAGTAATGAATTTCAGAGCTCTATGGTATAGCGTGTTAAGTTTGGCCAGAGCAGTGGCAGTGCTTTGGCTATATAGAAAGTACCAATGCCCGTAGTCTGGGTAACAAGCTTCCTGAATTAGTGGTCTTGATGGAGGAGGAACATCTGGATATCGTGGCAGTCACAGAAACATGGTACACACAGAACCATGACTGGGATGAAAACATACCAGGATACACTATCTACAGGAGGGACAGGGAGGGTAAAAGAGGAGGAGGAGTAGCTCTCCACATAAGGGAAGGAATCAAAGCAACAGAACAAAAGGGTAAACAGGGAGGAGAAGAAGCACTGTGGGTCAGTTTGGAGGCAGGCAATGGCACCACAATCCGCACAGGGGTTGTATACAGACTCCCCTCTCAGGGGGAGGAAATGGACAAGGAAATGATAGAAAGTATACTTAGAATGGCAGATAAAGGGGAGATATTGCTGATGGGTGATTGGAATATGCCAGATGTTAACTGGAGTGCAGTTGCAGCAGCCACTTCTAAGAGTGGGGTTATTCTAGATGCCCTACAGGGGGCATGCCTTAGACAACTAGTATTGGAACCCACTCGAGAGGGAGCAATCTTAGACCTGGTTCTCTCAAATGGAGATGGAGAGAGGATCACAGATGTAGAAGTGGGTAGCCATCTGGGAACTAGCAACCATAGAACAGTATGTTTCACAATAAACACAGCAATAGAGTCAAGCCATACAAAGGCAAAAGTACTGGACTTCAGGAGGGCTGACTTTGCCAAAATGGGTGAGTGCCTAAGGAATGCACTAGCAAATGGGCAGGAAGGAGGGGTGGAAGAACAATGAGGAATAATAAAAACTGCCATCACAGAGGTAACAAGCCTTTGTGTGAAGCAAATAAACAAAACAAAATGATGTAAGAAACCACTATGGTTCTCAAAGGAGGTGGCAGTGAAGGTTCAAGAGAAAAAGAAAGCATTCAGAAAGTACAAGGAATCACGGAAGGAACAGGACAGAGAATTGTATCAGTTAAAGCAAAAGGAAGCTGGGAAGGCAGTCAGAACAGCAAAAGCTCGAACCAAGCAAAAGATAGCCAACTCAGTTAAGAAGGGGGATGCAACCTTTTTTAGGTACATCAGGGAGCGAAGGAAGACTAAGGGAGGGATAGTGAGGCTTAATAAAGGGAAGGGGGTGGGCAGAGGGTAACGGTGAAAAGGCAGAGATACTAAACAAATATTTTTGCTCAGTATTTACAAATGAAGAGGTGGAGGTACCTAAAACAAACAATAGAAAAGCTCTAGATACAGAAGTTGATACCAGCCCATTTACAGAAGAAAGGGTTCTGAAAGAACTCTTAAAACTGAAAGTGGACAAAGCAATGGGGCCTGAAGGGATTCATCCCAGAATTCTAAAAGAACTAAGGGTAGAACTAGTGACACCACTGACTACCCTCTTTAACAAATCATGGGAGGATGGGGTGGTACCTGAGGACTGGAGGAGGGCAGATGTGATTCCCCTTCACAAAAGTGGGAGCAGGGCAGAAGCAGGAAACTATTAACCTGTTAGTTTAACCTCAGTGATAAGGAAAATGATGGAATCACTTCTGAAGGAAAGAATTGTTACGTACCTAGAGGCCAGAGGGGTACAGGACCCAAGGCAACATAGATTCACAGTGGGAAGGTCATGCCAGATGAATCTAATTGATTTCTTTGACTGGGTGACCAAAGTAGTAGATCAGGGAAGGGCTGTGGACATGGCCTACCTAGACTTTAGCAAGGCATTTGACTCAGTCCCACACAAAAAATTAATATACAAGTTAGCCAGACTGGGAGTAGGTCCCAAGATGATAGCCTGGGTAAAGAATTGGCTGGAGAATAGGACACAGAGCCTAATAGTAAATGGAGTGCTCTCTAAAGAAAGGGGGGTTACTAGTGGGGTACCGCAGGGTTCAGTATTAGGACTGGTCCTCTTCAATGTCTTTATAAGTGACATTGCAGAGGGACTGGAAGGAAAAGTATGTCTCTTTGCAGATGACACAAAGATCTGCAACAGAGTTGATGCACAAGGTGGGGTGGAAAGGATGAGAAGGGACTTAGCGAGGTTAGAGGAATGGTCAAATGTATGGCAGCTTAGATTCAGTGCTAATAAGTGCAAGGTAATGCACCTGGGAAACAAAAACCAAGGGGAAGAGTACACAATGGGGGGTGAGATAATAACAACAAGAAAAATGGAAATGGACCTGGGGGTAGTAATATCAGATGACTTAAAGGTGGGCAAGCAATGTGAGAGGGCAGTTAGGAGGGCTGGGGGGATACTGGGATGCATAGGGAGAGGCATCACCAGAAGAAAACAGGAAGTTGTTATCCCTCTGTACAGACAGCTGGTGAGACCCCATCTGGAGTACTGTGTGCAGTTCTGGAGACCCAATCTCAGCAAGGACAAATACAAGATGGAAGCTGTCCAGAGGAGGGCAAGAAAAATGGTGCAGGTTCTGCACCAGAAGACATATGAAGAGAGACTAAAGGAGCTTAATATGTATAGCCTCGAGGAAAGCAGGGAGAGGGGGGACACGATAGAAACTTTCAAGTACCTCAAGGGAATCAACAAAGTCCAAGAGGGCAGCATCTTTCAAAAAAAGAGGTGTGCAAGAACAAGGGGGCACAATTTGAAGATAGAGGGGGAGGCAGCTCAGAGGTAAGGTAAGGAAGTATTTTTTCACAGAGAGGGTTGTGGATGCATGGAACGGCCTTCCGGAGGAGGTTGTGGAGTCAAAAACAGTGGTTGAATTCAAGAATGCATGGGACAGTCATAAGGCAATTCTAGGGGTTGGGGGTAGAAAGAAGTAGGCTGCTGGTTAACTAGGATCTGCAGCTTATCCATTAGGTAGGGAAATGGGCAGACTGGGTGGGGCAAGTGGTCCTTATCTGCTGTCAAATTCTATGTTTCTATGTTTCTGCATAATCTAATAAGGTAAGGAAAGTGGTTTGGAACAGTCTCTTTTTTGCCTCCAATGTTAGTAGGTTTTTGATCCTGTAAAATAGGCCAAGCCTCTGCCTCAGGTTCTTTATCAGGTCATCAATGTGATCATTGAAGGAAAACTTTTGGTCTATTCAGACCCCCGGGTATTTTAATTTTTTGACACAGTCCAGTGATTCGCTGAGGAGCGTATGAATCTGAGATAAGTTACCTTGAATTGTAAGGTTGTTAGCATTTGCAAAGGGAGAAAAAAGCATCACCTTTGTGTTCAGGAGCAGTTTCTGTTACAGGAGTTGTCATTGTAGCAGGTTAAATTCCTTTTTTTTTTTTTAATTGTTTAACCAGGTGAGACACACTAAGCTGAAAGCTTGTTTACAAGTGCAACCTGGGAGCACAGGGAAGTTAAGTGACTTGCTCAGGGTTACACAGTATGCAAGTGGGGGCTGTGGGATTCAAACCCAGGTCTCCAGATTTGCAGCTCAGAGCCTTAAACCGCTGCGCTATACTGCCTCCCTGCAGATCCCTGCAAGTTGCTTCTGGGGAGGACCTTTCAATGTAAAGTACCGTATCTTTGGCAAAAAGGTGAATGTTAGCAGCTTTGACGTCAATGTCAATTCTGTTTATGTACTGTATATTGCAAAGAGCAACTGACCCAGTATCGAGCTTTAAGGTACACCCCTCAGAAGAGATTTCAGGGATGAGAGCTCCCCTTCCACCTTAATTTGTTGTTGCCATCCTGTAAGATAGTTCGAGAACCACCTGAGGGATAGGGAGTCTAGGCCGATGTTTTGGAGGGAGACAAGGAGTAGGTCAAGGTCAACAGTATCAAATGCCTTGCTTAAATCCAGAAATACAGTGCAGATGAAGTTCTTAGTATCCAGGGCACACTGCCAGTCATTGGTCACTTTTGTAAGGACTGTGATAGTACTATGGTGTGGCCTAAAACCAGACTGTATGGGGTTTAACAGGTTAGCAATATCAAGGTAGTTCCTGAGCTGTATACTCACTATTTTCTCCAATAATTTGGATAGGGTGGGGAGTAAGGAGATTGGCCTACAGTTTTTCAGGTCACAGTGGTTTCCAGACTTGAAGAGAGGGATCACATGGGCAGTTTTCCAGAGGGGGGGAATAATGTCTTGTGAAAGGGAGATGTTAAAGAGATGTATGACAGGCACTGCCAGTACACAATGACTCAGCTTCAAGAAGAAGGGGTCTAAGAGGTCAGACCCAGCACCCTTCCTGGTATGCAGATGAAGGAGAAGATCCTCAGCTTCCTTTAGTGTGGTAGGCTAGAGGGAGAATGCCATACTTGTGACTGGAACTGGTGCATCCAGTAAGCCGAGTTGTGAGCAGAAAGTATTGGCAGGAGAGGTATCGAATGCAAGTCCTGCAGTTGCTAAATGGTCATTAAAAGAGTCGAGGATATGGGATTTGTCAGATACCACAGAAACACCAGTAGTGAGTTTTGTGGGCAGGGCAATCGGAGCAGCATGACCTTCAATTTTCTTGATAGTTTTCCAGAACTTTGATGAGGAATTGGTGAAAGAGTCCAATTCTTTAAGGAAATAACTAGCCTTGGACTCTCTACCCAACCTAGTACAATGGTTTCTAGCTTTTCTAAACAAGGCCTAATCCGCAGGGAGTTTTGTTCTCTGAGCTTTTTTCCAAAGCCAGTCTCTGTGCAGTAGAGAGGCCTTTAACTGCACCGTAAACCATGGGCATGATTCTTTCTCAGAGCGAATTTTGACCAGGGGCGCATGCCTATCCAGTGCCCTTAGCACAATCTCCTGAAAGATATCGTAAACCATAAGCACTGAGTTTATCAGGTAGAATTCCTGCCATCTCAAGGAGTCATGCAGGTCAGAGAGAAATGCACCAATATCCAGGTTATGCCATTTCATCCTGAGAGAGAATGTGGAAGAGGACGGTACTTTGGCGATGGATCTTACACACGCTATGAAGCAGTGGTCACTAAGGTCAGAGAAAAACACTCCGACATGGGAAAACAGATGTGGTTTGTTTACTAAAATAAGATCTAGTAGGGAGCTATTGTTTGGGTCTTTCTTATTAGGATGCGTTGCCTCCGAGATGAGTTGTGAAAGTCCAAAGCAGTCACAAAGAGTTTGGAGAGGTAAGGAGACACTGGACGACCAGTCCAAATTAAGGTCTCCTACTATATAATAATCTCTGACTGCAAGGATCCCAGCAAGTTAGTTAGATGATCTAACAACTGTAGACACATAGAGGGAGGCCTATAGCATCCTAGGATGAAGAATGAGACAGAAGAGGAGAGCTTGACTTTGAGGGTCAGGCTTTCAAATTCTTTGGGGATTGAGGTTGACTCTATGACAAAGGCAGACATTTTATCCTTGACATAGGTGGCAACTCCTCCTCCTCTGGAAGGCCTATCAGTTCTGAATAAGGAATATGATGGAATATTCACCTCCCAATCGAACGTACCTGGTCAGAGCCAAGACTCTGTGACCACAAGTACATCTGGCAGAGTATGACTAGTCCAGGCTTCTATTGATGCAAACTTTTTTAGGAGGCTGCACACATTAATGCGTATGAAGCTCAAGCCTTTGATAATGGCTAGGTTGGTAGGGGATAAAATAGTTGCAGAGGGACCAGGATTGAGATCAACATTTCCGAAGCATATCAATAAGAGCAGCAATAGTTTCTTGGTAGCTTCAAGGAGTAATCTATGTGTTTTGGGCTTATCCCACTTAGTTCTCCTAACATTAAGCTTTGAGGGAACCCTGAGACAGTTACTTAGAGGACCTAGCAATATGTAGAAGAGTTCCCCAGCCACAAAAAGCAGGGAATGCTGGGGGTTCATTGCAGAGGGGCATGGGATCCTATCCTCTGTGGTGCGTGCAGTTGCAGTACCAACTCTCCATGGTGGTTGTAATGCAGGGTCTAAGGTCGGTATCGAGACCACCAAAACACAAGAGTCTGAGGGATCAAGAGGTTCATGGCAGTCCAGGGTGATACTGTATGTGACCATGCTGAAGGGAGACTGGCGTAGAGTAACACATGAATCTATGATGCATAGCAGAGTAATATGCAAGAATAATAAGTAGGAAAACCCCATCCTACTATATAACATAATGAAAAGCACAGGAGAGAACATTTTTGTATTTGAAATTAGCATCATCAGATAATAACAATTCTTCCTTATAGACCAGAAAGAAGATAGCTGCAGAGAAGGCAGAATGGAGTTTTGGATTAGGAAACAAAGACATAGTAGCTACTACAAGATTAACACTTCTTCAGCTCGTACAGTTCTCTATGCTGAAGATACAGTAATATCAGTTGCTAGTAAAGAGCATTATTCCATCACTACTGAACTCCAAGGCAGCTTCCTTAATCTTGAATCTTGGCTTATGCAAAACAAACTATTAAACCACAAAAAAAAAAAAGAGTATGCTCTTCTCCACCTCCCAAAGCAAAAAGAAATACTTGCACCTGCTTATGCACAACCAAAAGGGTGAGATTCTAGACCAAGTAACAAATTTCAAATATCTCGGCATTACCTTTGATGACACACTCACCTTCTCAAGCCACATAGTCTCTGTAATCAAGACAGCAAATATAAAGCTTGGAGTACTTTAACGACAGACATTTGTTGACTCCTGATGCTCTCAAACTTGCCACCTGTAGCTCAGTACTGTCCTCCATTGACTATGGGTTGCCTATTTATGGGGTGGGCACAAAAACTGCTCTTGACAGGATTAGCACACTCCTCAATTAGGCTTGCCATCTGTCTTTGGGGGCTGCACTTGACACCCACACCTGCTCACTCTACAATGAAACTGGATGGCTCCACTCCATTTTAGAGGGCAATACCAAACCTGCCTTCTACTAAAAAAGTGCTTCTTGGTGTCACATCCCCCACTCTGGGCAGCCTCTTCAAGCTGTCAGTTCCAATAAAATCAACAAGTGCTACTACTAACAGGCTGATGATTCCCTTTAAAAGGACAAAACTTGCCCAGAATTCCATCCTGTATCAAGGACCAAAATGGTACATAGATAGATACATAGACAGTGTCGGCAGATAAGGGCCTATGGCCCACCCAGTCTGCCCATTTAAGTTTCTAAGTTCAGTTTATGTTTTCCAAGAAGTCTGTTGCCCCTTACCCCTGACCTCCAGAATTCCTTTATGTCTATTCTATGCATTCTTAAATCCCGTGATTGTTTCAGCCCCCACCACTTCCTCTGGCAGGGTGTTCCACTTGTCCACCACCCGTTCTGTGAAGAAATTCTTCCTCATGTTTCCTCTGAATTGTCCTCCCTCCAACTTCATCCCTTGCCCTCTAGTCCTGGAACATCTTTTTCACTTAGAAATCGTGCATTCCTGCACCCTGTTCCTCCCTGTAAGATACTTGTATGTCTCTATCATATCCCCTCTCTCCCTCCTCTCCTCCAGGGAGTACATGTTCAGTACCTTCAACCTGTCCTCATAGGACTTGTGATGCAATCCATGCACCATCTTTGTTGCCCTCCTCTGAACCTTCTCTACCCTGTCTATGTCCTTACATAGGTAAGGTCTCCAGAACTGCACAGTGTACGCCAGGTGCGCCTCACTAGTGTCTTGTATAGTGGAATTATGACCTCCCTTCCTGCTGGTGATGCCCTGCCTATGCATCCCAGCATCCTATTTGCTTTACCTGCTGCCTTGTCACACTGTTTCCCTGCCTTGAGGTCATCAGAGATGATTACCCCAAGATCCCTTTCCTGCTTGGTGCATGCTATATCCTCACCTCCCAACTGATATATTGTGCCAGGGTTTTTGTGCCCCATATGCATTATCTTGCACTTCCTTGCATTGAATTTCAACTGCCCAACCCCTGACCATTCTTCAAGTTTCTGCAGGTCCCTTCTCATTCTGTCTACACCCTCTGGTGTGTCTACTCTGTTACAGAGCTTTGTGTCATCAGCGAACAGTGAAATTCTGCCTTCTAGGTCCTGCGCAATGTCACTGATGAAGATATTGAATAGTACCGGTCCCAGCACTGATCCCTGTGGTACCCCACTGGTCACTCTTCCCTCTGTGGAGTGACAGCCATTTACCACCACCCTCTGTGTCCTGCTGCCCAGCCAGTTACCTACCCACCACACTACTGTCCTGCCCACACCCATATTCCCCAGTTTGTGCAATAGTCTTCTATGTGGCACAGTGTCAAAGGCCTTCCTGAAGTCCAGATAGGCCATGTCCACTGCCCTCCCCTGATCCACCTCCCTAGTCACCCAGTCAAAAAATTCAATGAGGTTGGTCTGACATGACCTCCCCCTGGTGAAACCATGCTGCCTTGGGTCCTGTAGTCCATTGACAACCAGATGTTCCACCAATCTCTCCTTCAGTAGTGCTTCCATGATCTTCCCCACTACCGAGGTGAGGCTGACTGGTCTGTAGTTCCCCGCTTCCTCTTTGTTCCCACTTTTGTATAAGGGGACTACATCTGCTATCCTCCAGTCTTTGGGTACCTTCCCTGTTTCTAGTGATTGGCTAAACAGGATAGCAAGAGGTTCAGCCACCACCTCTCTTAGTTCTTTAAGGACCCTGGGGTGCACCCCATCTGGCCCCATTGCTTTATCAACTCTTATTACTTCCAGTTCCTTCAGGACCCTTTCTCATGTAAAAGGACTTGTGTCCATTTCTGCACTATTCTCACCCCTTGTACTCCGTTCAGACCCATTACCCTCCTCTTCCTCAGTAAAGACTGAGCAGAAATACCTGTTCAATATGTCAGCTTTACTGTTGTCATCCTCCACGCAGCCCCCATCCTCCCCCTTCAGTCTCACTATCCCTCCCTTTACCTTTCTTTTTTCACTTATGTACCTGTAAAAGGTTTTGTCCCCTCTACCCACTGATTTTGCAATGTTTCTTCTGTCTGAGCTTTGGCTTCCTTACTGACCTCCTGCCTCCCTTGCTTCTCCTGGTACTTCTCCCTATCCCCTTCTGCCTGTGTCTTTTGTACTGCCTGAATGCAATCTTTTTGGCTTTCACTTTCTTTGCTACCTCTTTGGAAAACCATAATGGTCTCCTCTTCCTTTTCTCTTGCTAACCTGCTTAATACATAATTCTGTTGCTCTTGTAATCCCCATTTTAAATACTTCCCACTGTTCCTCAACCCCTGATTCCTGCCCCATTCCCCTTAATGCCTCTTTCAAGTATCTCCCCATTTTCCCAAAGTTTGCCCCCCTAAAATCCAGGATACGTGTTTTTGTGTGGTTTGGTTCTGCTCTTTCTGTGATTTCAAACCACAGCGACTGGTGGTCACTGTTCCCCAGGTGCTCCCCCACTCTTAACCCCATCACACTGTCCCTGTTTGTGAGCACAAGGTCCAATAATGATAATTATAATAATCAATAATAATAATGATCAATAATGGTATAATGAGTTACCTGCTAACCTCACTGTTATACCCAAGATTGGTACATTCAGATCTGGGCTCAGATCCTTTCTTGCCACTACAATGACTTGCACCTGCCTGTGCTAATGAGGCAGGACCTCATCCTCCCATTTCCCATTACATACGTCCCTCTATACTATTAAATCCAACTTTGTTTTACCTGTTTTCTTCACATCCCCCTCCTCACCACCCCCCAGCACTTAACGATGCACACTCATGCCTGACAACCCTAGCCTACCCTACCTCCCTTCCCCTCCCTCCTCTGATGATGCCACTGCTGGCTGACCACTCCACCCCTATCCATTTTAGGTTGGCCCACCAACTAGTGAACTCTAATGCAGAGTCTTGCCAACCCTCTCTTATATTTCTTATTATTCATTCATTTATTAATACTGACTAATTCGATGTAAATAAGTTCAATTTTTATTTTGTTGCTTGTGTGCATGTTTCAATGTTTTTTTCTGTAAACCTTGTATTCTTGTAATGTTTGTTCAACTCTGACTTGGAATCTTTGAAAATGAGTCTTTGACTCAAAGGTATTAATCCCAAACTGAAATAAATAAATAAACACACACCAACAAGTGTTAGGCCCTATAACTGCATTTTGTATCTTTAAGGGGAGTTGCAATATTAGTGAGGGGGAGGATGTAGATTGCCTAGGGGTGGTGCTGCTGGGGGGGGAGTATTTAATAAAGGTTGGGGTGGGGGGGTGGACAAAAGAAATTCAAGCTGGAAGGAGAGAAAATGAAGCAGAAATTGGATTAGTTGTAGAGCATAGCTTACAACTGTAACACAAATGAAACCTGATCTAAACAGAGAAGTGTTCACAAAAAGCTGTATCACTTTAAACTTAGTTTCTGATCCAGGGTAAAATATCACAGGACCTTAAAACAAAGAGAGCTGTAATACTTTAAAACCTAAAAACCTGCACTCTAAAAGATCCTGCACTTGGAGTGCAAAATTGCTGTAAACAGGCTTAGATTCACATTTAAATTAGGACCCACAGGACAATTTGGAGAAACTTAACCAGTACCAGAATCAGTAAATAACATTAGCTTAAAGTCCAAAAGGAAAGGGAGTAGCAAAGAATTAAAGACGTGAAGCAGCCAATCAGCAGGCAGAGCTGATGGTTCCGGCCAATCAGCATGGAGACGCCAGAAGTTTCAGCAGCATACCTTCGGTATGGTGATCGGTGGGCAGTACAGTGAGGAGGCAGCCGGCAGACAGTGGGGAGCTGCTCGGCTGCTTACAGCAGCAGAGGCACCCATGTCAGGGGTGAAGCTTCGGTCTGGGAATCGGTGAGCAGTACAGCATATATAGGTCTTATGGATAAGAGATTCAGAAAATGATACAGATCCATCTCCCGACCATGACTTGGGTCATGATGGGGGGGGGGGGCAATTAAAAGTGGGTCTACCTACAAAACAAGTGGCATCATTCAGCTCAGAGGCACTGACTCATTATCTCACATGTATATGGGGAGAATGAGTGTTGCTGTACTAAGTAGTTAGTATCTGATCTTGAAACGAACTGTATTTGTGTGCTGGCAGAGAGTTTAAGGATGTAGTAGGGGAAGCAGGCAGGTGGTGTCCCATTTAAAGAGTGAATGGCAGTGTTCATGAAAATTGGACTGCAAGGCTGTGCTGTCAACAAATGTCCCACACAAAAATGGATAATAACTCATCTTCATGTGCTTATTGATTAGTGACTCCAGCATCATACTATGATTTGTTGGGGAAGGGCACTTAAAGTTAATTGACCAATATGTTGTTTTCCAGCAGCATTTATAACTACTCAGTTTTAAATGTTGGTGCTGAGCCACACCAATCCTTTATAAACAAAGGGAGAGGGAGGAATCCAGGGGTTTTCTGGTCTTGGGGTAATGTTACATGTTATACATTGTTTGGTTTATATTCATAGGTACTGGCCAAGGTTTGTTATGAAGGCCAGTTTAAAAAGCTTAAATGGTTATACTTTTTTAATTATCTCAGTGTTTTTCTGTAAATGTTACAACAGGGTTTGGTACTGTTTTAAAAAGCTTCAGCTTTCAAAATATATAAAGGTCATGGTGTATGTGCAATGGTATAGGCAAACATGTATTTACCAAGGGATCCACAATGAATAACTCACTTAATGTCTGCCCATGGAATGTAAATGGGCTCAAAACACATAACAAAAGAAAGAAAAAAGATAATGGCTAACATAAAACAAGCATTTGTCAATGCTGAATTTTTGCTTGCTGGCATTGGCATTGGTAGTGTAGAAGTTGCAGAGCTGCATAATAGGAATGGCAGTGAAGTATTGAACTGAAGCCAACCCCACCACCAGCCTGCAGAGATGGACAGGCATTGGGGTGTGCCTTTGGGTCATCAGGCATAACGGCCATGCCATTTCACCACACCCTACCCTGCAGACCCTGACAAGTGTCACGGTGTGCCTTGGGGTCTTTGGCCCTTATGCGCACCGCATTCCATCAGGAAATATGGTGAGATGGGTGCAGTATAGGAGAATGGGGTGAACTTTGGGGCCGAAGAGTCCAAGGCATACCTCGATGCCTCTCACTGGCTGCAGGGTGTGGAATGGTATGAGCATTACAGGCAAGAATCCCAAGTCACACCCCTGATGCCTGTCATTCTTTACAGGGTGGGGTGTTATTGTTGGAAACCCTAACACCTCAGGTATTCGTTGGTATTTTCACTCCAAATTTTCAACATGGATTTTTTGTGACCCCCACCTCATGAGCAGTGGCAGTATCAGTTTGTTAGCCAAAGGCTGCTTATGCACAGCGACTACGGGATTTAGCACCACAGGTGCAAAAACACATTCCAAACAGGATGTGAAAAATGACAGCTGTACTGTTCATGGGGAGGTGTAAAAAATGGCAATGTTGCAAATCTGCAGTAAAATATTAAAAACTGGTGAAGTCATGAGCGTGCATAGAAACTGTGCAACGCACACCCAAAATGTAATTAGTTTGGGGATTTTTTACAGTAGATTGTCAACACAGGCATTTTGGGACCTCGGATCATGAACAGTGTCACTGTGATTTTCTTTATATGTCCCGAACAATGATTTCCCACAGCGACCATGCATCTCTGCACTGAAAGTGTGAAAACACATTTCGGCCATGTTGTGAAGAATGACAGCTGTACTGTTCATAAGGAAGTGTGGAAAAATGCCACTGGTGAAAATCTGGACTGAAAATATTACAAAGTCATGAACTTACGAGGGTGCATGGAAACTGCGCAATGCTCACTCATAACACAGTCATTTTATGGACTTTTGTCACCAAATTTTCAACATAGCCATTTTAAGACCTCTGCTCATGAACAGTGTAACTGTGATTTTCTTAATCTGTCCCAAACATTGCTTTCGCACACTGACTGCACCATTGTGCGCTACATGTGCGGAAACACATTTTGGGTGACGTGTGAAAAATGGCAGCTGTACTGTTCATAAGGAAGTGTAATAAAATGGCAATGTTGAAAATCTGGAGTGAAAATATTGAAAATTTACAAACTTACGAGTGTGAGTAGGAACTGCGCAACGCATGCTCATAAAACAGTCATTTTTAGGAATTTTTTCACCAAATTTTCAACACAGCCATTTTAAGACCTCTGCTCATGAACAGTGTCATTGTGATTTTCTTAATGTGTCCCATACATTGATTTCGCACACCGACTGCGCCATTGTGTGCTACATGGGTGGAAACATGTTTTGGGCAAGATGTGAAAAATGACAGCTGTACTGCTCATAAGGAGGTATGGTAAAATAGCAATGTTGAAAATCTGAAGTGAAAAATATTGAAAATTCATGAACTTACGAGTGTGCATAGGAACTGCAGAACGCATGCTCATAAAACAGTCATTTTTAGGAATTTTTCCACCAAATTTTCAACATAGGCTTTTTGAGAGCCCACCTTAATGAACAGTGACAGTGTTGTTTCATTACTTGATCCCGAAAGGTGATTTCGCGTGGTGACTGCAAAATCACCCTTTGAGTCCGATTAATGCCATGACAGTGAGAGCATTCATTAGAAGGGGTCCCAAAAACCCCATGTTGAAAATTTGGTGCAAAAATTCCAAAAAATGCCTGAGATATGCCTGCAAAGTTGAAAAAACCCTATCTATCCCATTATACAGCTTACTGGCATTTCCTCAGTTCGTGGTCAGCTTTGAAGAGTGCAGACGTTTTCCCGGTCCATTGAAGATTGTCGCTCCCGAGTCGAGGAGGTAAGTATGGGGTAGGTGGGGTGTCAGGAGGCAGGAGGTGTGTGCAGTGGGTGGGCCGGGTGGGGGCAGAGACGAGCGAGGGACCATTTTTCTATTTCAGGGTTTTTAAACAAAGGACGACGACGCTGGACATTTGCCACGCTGATGGGCCCCAGCGGCGCTGCTGATGCCTTCTTTGGGGCATGGAGCTGACGGGGATTGGGCACCCCTGCCTGTGACAACATTTTGCTGCCACGCTGGGGTGGGCCTCAGCCGTGGCACAAGGAAAGTTGTTTGGGGGGTGTGGAGCTGACGGGGATTGGGCACCCCATCAGCAACAGCATCTGTTTCCACGCTGGGGGCTCCCAGCATGGCACCCTGTACTTCGGGGAGACAGTGGAGCCGATGGGGATTGGGCACCCCATTGACTATACATGTGTAGCCATGCTGGGGTGGGCACTCAGTGTGGCATGTGGAACTCTGTTTGGGGAGTGCAGCACCATCGGCTATACAGTGTGTGCGTAGGGTGAGCACGCAGTATGCGGCATGTGTGTAGGGGAGCACGATGAGCAGGTGATATCTTATTGTTGCTCACTGCACATAGCCCCCTTCAACTGTCCCACTGCTATTTTCGACTGCTGTCATAGACAGCTCCAGCAGGCATTAGAGAACTGCGGCCGCGCCTGCAAACACACTGACTGAATTGGAAGAGGGCTGCCACACCTCCGAAAACTCGGATGATGGCACTATGTTTCTTGCATATGCGTGCAAGCAAACATAACAAATTAAGTCAATACTTTGTCTCCCAGAGACCCACATGTCAGCAAAGGAGAGCATCCACATGGCAAAAAACTGGGATAGGAAGTGGTAGGCTGCTTTTTTCACTTCAAAAGCTTGTTGGGGGCAGCAATCTAGCTGAGACCTAGATTTCCTCGAATCATGACACAGTCTGGGGTTGATAATGCAGGGGTGAGATTTGTGTTGTTACATATACAGTTAAATTCAGGACAAAAAATAACCATAAATAGTCCCAATATTGAGTCATCAACATTTTTAACAGATGATCTATGGAAATGTCCTTTTTGGGTCCGTGGATCCTATGTGGAGATTTTAACTGCGTTTTTGATAGTATCCTGGATCACACCTCCAGGGTGGGTGGGCCTATTGTCAAAAATGCCAAAGCCTTAACAGATCTGATGGCAGACCATGGATTAATAGATGCTTGGAGATACAAAAACCTGAAAGGCAGGGAATATACCCATTATTCGCAGTCAGCAAAAACATATGCTAGGCTGGACCTGGCAATTACTTACCAAAGTTTGATACCCACTATGCTAAAAATAACATATGACCCAATGATTACATTGGACCATGCTCTGGTACAGATGTCAATGACAGGCATTGGTACCACACATGTGAATAGAGCTTAACTCCACCCTGTTAAAAAAGTAGGAGTTCCAGTAGTTTATAAAAAATCAGATTGCTGACTACCTGATGTATAACCCCCATGAGCAAACCACAGTGGCAATGAGATGGGATGCTCTTAAAACAGTTTTAAGAGGGGGGGGGCAATAATATCTTATGCCACTATCAGTAAGAGAGTAAATGACAAAACATTGCTAGCCATGGAGGGGAAAATAAGAAGACCAAAACTGAACATATGGAGGCACCTACTCCTAGCAGGTATCAGTATCTTCAACAACTAAAATGGGAACATAATACTATACATAACAGTAGAATTGAGAGATCTCTTTTGCTAATGCAAACTGGGCAATATTTTGAGGGGGATGCTGGGGGTAAACATTTAGCATGGCAATTACAGATTAGGAAGGGTGCAAAAAACATAGCAGCAATAGTAACACCTGCAGGTGAGATAGGAAGGGATGACCCCTCAACAGGGGAATGCTTCAGAAATTTTATGAAAATTTGTACATGGCAGAGGTAACCCCCACTGTTGAAAAAAATCAAATGTTTTTTGGACAAAATTGAGCTTCCTATAACAGAGGCTCAGAGAAGCATGTTGGAAATGCCCTTGGTTCGGGATGAACTGAAAGCAGGCATCAAGCATCTTAAAGGAAGCAAAGCTACTGGCTCTGATGGGTTTCCTATAAACTTTGACAAGGTCTTTCAGTACCACTTACAAAACCCATTAATAGACATGATACAGGAAAGCCTAGACACAGTATCCCTTCTATCATCCCCACAATCAGCCACAATAATTATTTTCCCCAAACTAGGGAAAGTCCCACAGCAATGTTTTTAACTGTTAATAGCATATTATAAAATTATAGCTTAAATGATAGCTGGGAGAATTGAATCAGTTCTCCCAGGTATCATCCATCCAGATGAATCTGGCTTTGTAAAAGGCAGGCAAGGGAAATATCATGTCGGACATACCTTGAATATTGTTTGGATATGTATGGCAGACTTCTGAAAGAAGGTGCTGCAATTTTAAGCTTAGATGATGAAAAATCATTTGCTAGGGTAGACTGGTGATATATTTTCAAGGCAATAAAGAGGTTTGGTATAGTGGGGAACATGCTTAAATGGATTTGCACAGTCTATAACAAACCCAGTGCCCAAATACTGGTAAATGGCAGCTTACAAACCCTCTACAACTAACCAGATGTACTAGACAAGACTGCCCCATCTCCCTCTTGTACATTATGCTTCTTGAACCTCTGGCTGCTGTGGTGAAGTAGGACAAGCAGGTTTTGGGGTTACAGGTAGGGGGATGACACATAAACCAGTATTATTCACAGATAATCTGTTGGTCTATTTAAAAGACCCATCCAAAAGTTTAGTGAGCTAATAAAATATATTAGAGGAGTATGGTGAACTATCAAGTCACAGGATTAATTGGTCAAAAAGCGAGACTCTCACACTGCGGGTGGACAACCCCAATTTAGCATTAAATGTTCTGTTGCAGCCTAGCACTATGGAGGTCCTAAAATACTTGGGGATAAATATTCCTAGGAAGGCCTCTCTCACAGTTGAGGCTAATTTCAATGCATTAATAGACAATCTAAAGAGAGACTGTGAGAGATGGCAGGGCCTACCTATTATCTTAATCGGCAGGATTAATACAATAAAGATGAACATACTAGAAAAATGCGTCTATCTGTTACATAGTTTACCAACAAGAGTGTCTGAATTATTCTTCAAGAAACTGAATACCATATTAAATAGATTTATATGGGGAAGGAAATCAGCTAGAATAAAATGAAGTATATTATAGCTCCCACTTAAACAAGATTTTGGCAAGAGTTTATAGGACTGTAGCAAAGGAATTTGGGGAAAAACATTGAAAATTACCAAAGTTATGAGCCTGTATTAGCAAACTGTAATGCAGGCTCATAAATCTGTTAGTTTATAAAATTGGTACACCAAATTTTCAGCATATTGTAGCTTAGTTATGATCCTGCCTCATGAAAAATGGCAAAGCAAATGTTCAACTCATGCTTGAAAGGGGATTTCATGTAGCGACTGCAAAATCAACTTTTGGGAAGCAAAAACACATTTTGGGCAGGATTTGAAAAGTGACAGGCTGTCACATTCATGAGGTGCTATAATGATATGGCTATGTTTTAAATTTGGGATAAAAATATTGAACATTACCAAAGTTACGAGACTACGTTTGCAAAATTCAGTGTAGGCTCATAACTTTGCTGTTGTTTAATATTTGTACACCAAATTTAGAACATAGTCTTCATATGACCCCACGTCATGAGCAGTGGCAGAGCAAATTTTCAACTCCTGTTAAAATGTGATTTTGTGCAGTGAACACAAAATCACAGTTCAGGATGTGAAACAACATTTTGGTCAGGATTTGAAAAATGACAGCTATCACATTCATAAGGTGCTATAAAGATATGGCTATGTTGTAAACTTGGGGTAAAATTATTGAACATTACCAGTTATGAGCCTGCATTCATAACATTCAAAGTAGGCTCATAACTTTGTTGTTTTTAATATTTTTTACACCAAATTTAGAATATAGCCTTCTGATGACCCCACCTCATGAGCAGTAGCAGAGAAAATTGTCAACTCCTGCCTGAAAGGTAATTTCATGCAGGGTCTGCAAAATCACCTTTTGGGATGTAAGAATACATTATGGCAAGGATTTGAAAAATTACAGCTGTCACATTCATGAGGTGCTACAAAGATATGTCTATGTTGTAAATTTGGGGTAAAAATATTGAAAATTACCAAAGTTATGAGCCTGTGTTCACGAAATTCAACATAGGCTCATAACTTTTTTTTTAATTTACTATGCTTTTTGGTCCCTACCCAGCCATCAGGATCTGCTCTGGTCACGGACACCCTTGCCTCCACCTCTGGATATGCCCACTCTCACCATGTCATCCCTGGCTTTCCCACCAGAGAGCAGGGCCATGGCACCAACTCCCGTATCAGGCCATGCTATAATTGTCTGGTTGGGAGCCAGCTCCAGAGGCTGAGCAAGGCACCTGGGCCAGAGCTTCATAGAGACAGCCAGGCATGGGATGTTTTTCTCCCCTGTGAGCAGGGGCAGGGATGTGCAATGATGACCAGTGTCTGCCCTGCACCTGAGTTCAATATGGCGTCAGTGCTTGTGGTGAACCCAGCCTCAGCTAGGTGTCGCCGTGGCACTGGAGAAGGAGAGCAGTCCAAGGGTGCTCAGTCCTTCCCCCCGGCTGGCCCTCTGACAACCCGGGTCTGCTTCCACACCCAGGTCTCCAGCACTGAAGCAGAAATCCAACTGCTGAGCCAGCGGGCGGGCCCATTTTTTTTTATTTGTGTACCAGATTTAAAATATAACCTTCTTATGTCCCCACCTCAGGAACAGTGACTAAAAAAATGTTCAACTGCTGCCCTAAAGGCGATTTCAAGCAGGGTCTGCAAAATCACCTTTCGGGATGTAAAAAAAAAAAAAAAAACATTTTGGCCAGGACTTGAAAAATGGCAGCTGTCACATTCCTGAGGTGCTGTAAAAATATGGCTATGTTGTAAATTTGGAGTAAAAATATTGAAAATTACCAAAGTTACTAGCCTGCGTTTGCAAAATTCAATGTAGGCTCATAACTTTGTTGTTTCTTAACATGTTTACACCAAATTTACAGCATAGCCTTCTTATGACCCCACCTCATGATCAGTGGCAGAGAAAATGTTCAACTCCTGCCTGAAAGGTGATTTTGTGCAAGGAATGCAAAATCACCTTTCGGGATGTAAAAAACCATTTTGACAAGGATTTGAAAAATGACAGCTGTCACATTCATGAGGTGCTATAAAAATATGGCTATGTTGTAAAGTTGGGGTAAAAGCATAGGCTTATAACTTTGTTGCTTTTTCATATTTTTATACCAAATCTTCATCATAGCCAACTTATGACCCCACCTCAAACTTAATGGTAAAGAAAACTTTCAACTCCTACCCAAAAGGTTGCTACCGTGAAATCATCTTTCGAGACAGATTTACCCAACATTATTTGCATTGTTTATGGAGTGGTGTCCCAGGAAAGGTATGTTGAACATTTGGTGCAAAATTAATGAAAAATTGCCAAGTTATGCTACTAAGTTCAAAACCCCATTGTAATACATTGAAGTGCATTTCCTCAGTTTGTAGCCTGGCATTGAAGAGTGAAGATATGCCTGTGGTCCAGAGAGGATTACGATGTTGGATCTCTGATCTGTAAGTAAGGGCTTGGGGGTGGGGTGCTGGGTGCTGAGTGGCAGGGTCCAGTGGGGGGAGTCTAGGCTGCAGAATACATTGATGGATGGTTTTCTTTTTATAGGTTCAAATAAATTAAAAAACACTGAGGATTTCTGCACTGTAGGATTGGGTTCCCCCCCCTTGCCACTATTATGTTTCTTGGGGAGGACTGGGGTTGTGGGTGCCGAGGGGGAGGGCTGCTTGGGGATTAAAATCCTTATTGTGACACTAGGGGAGTGGGGGGGATTGGGCATCCCCACTGTCACTCTTATGTTTCTGGGGGTGGGTGGGATGGTTCATGCTGAGAGCTGGGGTCAAGTGGAGGGATATGGAAAAAAAAGACTTGGGAGGGTGTCCTGATTGTGACTCTGTGGGATTTGGCACCCCCAGTGTTACTTTTATTTTTCTGGGAGGGTGCAAGGTGGTGGGTGCTAAGAGGTAGGCTTGGATGGTGGGATATCTATATTTTAAAAGACAAATAAAACTGGGGTCACAGCACACTCCTGCTGTGTTCAATATGGCCACCCACACCACTGCACATGCTGTGCTACTAGCGCATGTGCAGTGGACTGCGGTGGCCTTTTTTGACACGGTGGAGTGTGTCGTGACTGTGGATTTTTTCTTTTAAATTATAGATATCCCCCACCTGACCTCCCTCCCAGCACCCACCACCTTGCTCCCCACCCCGAACCAAAAGAGTGGCACTGGAGGTGACCAATCCCCCAGTGTCAAGATCAGGATGTTGCTGAGGTTTACCGAAAAAAGTAATGCAGGGCTCTTGAGACAAGGAGAGGAGTGCTCCAGGGATGCCAGGGACATGGAGGCGAATGCGTGCCTTGTCCAACATTTTATTTGGTTGGAAGGAATGCAGGAGTTCTTTTCTCATAGCACGAGGTCTGCAGGGCTACACCCACTGCGGACCTAAAAAGGAGGGTTGGCTCTACCCATTTTAAGTAGTACCATTGGGCAGCCCAAACTGCATCTCTCTAATGCTCTTCAGGCAGAGTGCCACTGGTGCCACTAGTGTGACAGAGCATGATGGAAGAGTACATAACAGGGAAGTTAGTGTATGCACTTCTTACCATGAGTCTTAATGTTCCTATCTCCAAGAAACTAATAAATCCCTTCATGCATCAGATGTTTAGAATATGGAAAGGAACCCATCACCTTATAAGAAATCCAAAAGCCTTCTCATCTAATGCATCTTTAACAGCTGGATTTAAAAAAAAAAAAACAGAAAGGCTACAAGATCTTTTTACATCAGGCTCTGCTGAGATGGGAGAAATGTGGCATAAAATATATAAAGGATCTGTATTATGGTGGCGTGCTGAGGTCTTTTATTGATCTCAGTCAGCAGTATGGGATACAGATGGGTGATTCCTCTGCATACTTAAGAATTCAGGAATATCTGACTGGGCTTAATCCACAATTGTCTCCAACTGAAGAGATTTTATGTAAACTACAGCCCTCTATATCAGTTCTATCTGTGCTATATAGACTATTCATGGGCTCTATCTCTGCCACAGAAAATAAGGCTAGAAGAGATTGGGAGAAAGAGTTAAATTTAGCAATCAATTCTATGACATGGGATGCTGTAGTGAAACAGATGCATATTTGCTCTAGATTTAATAAATTACATAGGATTCAATTACATTTCCTTTATAGGCCTTACCTAACCCCTACTAAACTCCACAGATACAATCCTACTAAGTCTGATATGTGACCAACATGTTTGGTTGAATGCAATAACTTTACACGCATGGCATTGCTCTGCACTAAGGTTGCACCCTTTTGGGCCCAGGTCCACAAAATCATGCAGTAAATTCTGTGGTTCATACTTCCTCTCACCCCATTGGAGCTTATGCTGGGTGCAGAGCCACTAATTCAAGGCTACCAACCCCTAAACAGAATATGGGATCTCAACTTAGTCAATGCCAGGAAAACAATTGCCCAACGCTGGGTAAGTACCACTTCACCAAGTATAGCACACTGGCTCAATAACTTAGCCTTATGCATGAAACTTGAATAATGTCTGCTACGTGCTAATGGGCAGGAGCACCTGTTTTATAAAGTTTGGAATCCTTTTCAGAAGGCAGTGGAGGAGGGCATCATTAGTCTGTGATTAGGGTGAATGAGTGAGGAAGAGTGTGACCTTTCAATCAAGGTGGATAGGACACCTTATGTATTTTTTATATGACTATTGTTTAACACCCTTTCACTGTATAATGTATCATATTTGTATGCAGCCATCGACTATGGATGTACACCTGTAAATCTCATGATTCTCATGACTGATGTTTATTTGTATGTAATGTAAGCATGAATTATTTCAATAAAATGTTTACAAAAAAGATGCATCTCTTTATAGATGACACTATGCTCTGTGGAAGGGTAGACAACAAAGAGGGGGTTATTAAGATGCAGAGACTTGCAAAGGCTAGAGAGGTGGTCAAAGGTTGTGCAGTTGAAAGTTAATGCCAAAAAGTGCAAGGTGATGCACATAGGGAACAATTTATTTATTTATTTCCTTTGTTAACCAGGTAAATGCACTAGACAAAAACCTGCCTTTTTTCAGTCACGACCCGGGAGAGTACAAATAACAGGGAGCAAAGACAGCTTACAATAAACATGTGAGAAACATATACCATAAATACAGTAGGATTGGATACAAAATACTAGGAGTTACAGTGGTAGGGATTAAGAACCTCAGGATAGAATAGTGGATGGGGAGGGTTAAAAACTGTGCATGACCTTTGAGAAAAGAGACCTAAAGGTCAGCACCAGTATCTTACTAAAACAATGAAGCCAGTGTAACAAGCTCTGCAAGTAAGGTAAGCAGGATACTGAGGTCTGTAGAAAGGGGTACTTACAGCAAAAGGAAGGAGGCATTACTACCTCCATATAGATTGCTAGTGTTGCTCCACCTGGAGTACTGTGCCCAGTTCTGGAGTCTCACCTAAGAAAAGATAAGGTTAGGCTAGAGACAGTGCAACAGAGGGTGACTAAGATGATCCAGGGCCAGCACTGCAGATCTTATGAGGATCAGCTCAAGGCACTGAACAAGTACTCACTGAAGACCAGACGAAAAAGGAGTAGTATGATACAAAATTTCAAGTTCCTGAAAGGAATGAACAAGGTAAACCATAAGGAACTGTTTAGTATAAGCTGCAGCTCAGGAATATTGGAGCACAAGTTGAAACTGAAGTTCAAGAGGGAAGTAAGAAAGTTTTATTTTACAGAAAGGCTGGTGGAGCCATGGAACAATTTGACAGCTTTTTCGATCTGCACCAAACCTATCAAAGGTTTCAAACACAGCTGGGAAAGAGTCATGGTCTTAATGGTTGCACAGTGCGGTAGCAGCAGGGCGGGGGGTATGGGGGGCAGTGTTTGAACAATAGGCCCTAGGTTCGAACTGGTTTTTATAGTCAGATGGGATGGACCAATGGTCTTTTTCTGCCATCATTGCTTATGTCTCTGCATTTCTATCAATAATGTCTTCATCACACTGAGAAGGCCCCATCTATGCACCCACAGCATCCTGCTAGCTTTCCCACATTACTTGTTATGCTGGGTTGAGGACTTGATGCTGCCACTAATAATAACCCTCAGATCTTTTTCTTTAAGGTCTTGCCTTCTCCATCCAGTTTTCAGTCCTCAGATGCCCCTTCCCCAAATACATAACCTTGCCGTTTTTGGCATTGAATCTCAGTTGCTAAATCTTGGGCTACCTATCCAATTTGCCCAGGTCACTTTTCAATTCCTTCCTATGGTACTTTCCTTGCTATGTACCTTACCATATATTGTATCTTTGCATTAAATGCAAATAGACACATCTTGTCTTGGGTTTCTCCTCCAAAGTTACAAATAAACTCATTGAAAATCTCCAGGCCAAGTACCAATCCCTGTGGGACCTCACTTATAACCTCCATGACATCAGAGTATGAACTGTTCAGTATCACCCTTTGGTTCTCCTCACTAGCCAATTTCCTACCCATCTAGTGACTTTTCCCCTACATTTAAGTCCTCCATTTTTTTTATTAGAGTCTTCCGGGGTACAAAGTTGAAGGCCTTGCTAAAGTCTAGATAAAGGACGTCAAACACTTCATCCTTATCTAATTCTGTATATTAACACTGCTGCCAAGACCACTCTTGTTGTTGTAAGAGTGGTTTAATGTGCATTCTTAAGTTTAGAGACGCAGTGAAGTTTTACTTCATGGGCGAATTCCCAATGAATCTGCCAACTCCACCTCCGCATGCCATTTCGTGAAGTTGCTACCTGTGGTAGTAACTTGGCCAAAATCAGCATAGGGTAACTCCGCATTACTTTGTTTTTTTTAAAGTGCAAAATGCACTTAGAAACATAGAAACATAGAATTTGACAGCAGATAAGGACTGCTTGGCCCACCTAGTCTGCCCATTCCCTACCTACTGGATAAGCTGCAGATCCTAGTTAACCAACAGCCTACTTCCTCCTACCCCCCACTAGAATTGCCTCATGTCTGTCTCATGCATTCTTGAATCCCCCCACTGTTTTTGAATCTATGACCTCTCAGGAAGGCTGTTCCATGTATCCACAACCCTCTCTGTGAAGAAATACTTCCTCACATTACCTCTGAGCTGTCTCCCCTCTATCTTCAAATTGTGCCCCCTTGTTTTTGCACATCTTTTTTTCTGAAAGATGCTACCCTCTTAGACTTTGTTGATTTCCTTGAGGTATTTGAAAGTTTCTATCATGTCCCCCCCACCCTTTCCTCGATGCTATACATCTTTAGTTCCTTTAGTCTTTCTTCATATGTCTTCTGATGCAGACCCTGCATCATTTTGGTTGCCCTACTCTGGACAGCCTCCACCCTGTCTATGTCTTTGCAGAGATGGGGTCTCCAGAACTGTACACAGTACTCCAAATGTGGTTTTACCAACTGTCTGTACAGAGGGCCAACAACTTCCTGTTTTCTTCTGGTGATGCCTCTCTCTATGCATCCCAGTATCCCCCAGCCCTCCTTACTGCCTTCTCACATTGCTGGCCCACCTTTAGGTCATCTGATATGACTACCCCAGGTCCCTTTCGATTTTGTTTGTTCATATCTCACCCTCATTGTGTACTTTCCCTGGGTTTTTGTTTCTCAGGTGCATTCCTTTGCACTTCCTTGCATTGAATCTAAGCTGCCATACATTTGACCATTCCTCCAACCTTGCCAAGTCCCTTTTCATCCTTTCCACCCCACCTTGTGTATCAACCCTGTTGCAGATCTTTGTGTCATCTGCAAAGAGACATACTTTCCCTTCCAGTCCCTCTGCAATATCACTTATAAAGACATTAAAAAGGACCAGCCCCATACTGAACCTTGCGGTACCCCATTAGTAACCCTCCTTTCTTCACTGTGGACTCCATTTACTATTGCCCACTGTGTCCTGTTGTCCAACCAGTGTTTTACCCAGGCTACCACCCTAGGACCCACTCCCAGACTGGCTAATTTGTTTATTAATCTTTTGTGTGTGACTGTGCCAAATGCCTTGTTAAAGTCTAGGTAGGCCATGTCCACAGCCCCTCCCTGGTCTACTGCTTTGGTCACCCAGTCAAAGAAATCAATTAGGTTTGTCTGTCATGACCTTCCTGCTGTGAATCCATGCTGCCTTGGGTCCTATGCCCCACTGGCCTCTAGGTACTCAACAATTCTTTCCTTCAAATGTGATTCCATCATTTTCCCTACCACTGAGGTCAAACTGACAGGTCTGTAGTTTCCTGCCTCTGTCTTGCTCCCACTTTTGTGAAGGAGAATCACATCTGCCCTCCTCCAGTCCTCAAGTACCACCCCATCCTCCCATGATTTATTAAAAAGGGTAGTCAGTGGTATTACTAGTTCTTCCCTTAGTTCTTTTAAAATCCTGGGGTGAATCCCATCAGGCCCCATTGCTTTGTCCACTTTCAGTTGTAAGAGTTCTTTCAGAACCCTTTCTTCTGTGAAAGGACTAATATCAACTCGCCTATCCAGAGTGCTTCTATTGACTGGATTAGGTATTTCCCCATGCTTTTCCATTGTGAATACTGAGCAGAAGTATTCGCTCAATATCCCTGCTTTTTCACTGTCGCTGTCTGCCCAACCACCTTCCTCTTTGTTCAGCTTCAGTATCCCTGCCTTAGTCATTCTTTGCTCCCTAATGTACCTATAAAAGGTTTTATCCCCCTTCTTAACCAAGTTGGCTATCTTTTCCTCGGTTTGGGCATTTGCTATTCTGACTACCTTACCCGCTTCCTTCTGCTTTAACTGGTACAGTTCTCTGTCCTGCTCCTTCTGTGTCTCCTTATACTTCCTGAATGCTATCTTTTATTCCCTTACCTTCCTTACACTTGTTTTGAGAACCATAGTGTTTTTTTCTTTCATTTTGATTTGTTTATTTGCTTCACACAAAGACTTGTTGCCTCTGTGATGGTGGTTTTGATGTTTCCCCATTGTTGCTCTACCCCACCTTCATGCCTGTTTGCTAGTGATTTTCTGAGGCACGCTCCCATTTCGACAAAATCAGCCCTCCTGAAGTCCAGTACCTTCACTTTTGTGTGGCTTGACTCCACAGCTAAGTTTATCGTGAACCACACTGTTTGGTGGTCGCTTGTTCCCTGATGGCTACCCTCTTCAGGATCAGAGATCCCCTTTCTGACCTCATTTGAGAGTACCAGGTCAAAGATTGCTCTCTCCTGAGTGGGTTCTAAAACTAGCTGTCTGATGCATGCCCCCTTTAGGGCATCGAGAATGGCCCTGCTCTTGGATGTGGCTGCAGCAAAGGCGCTCCAGTCAACATCTGACATATTCAGGTCCCCCATCAGTAATATCTCCCCTTTCTCTGCCATCCCAAGGATGCCTTCTATCATTTCATTGTCCATTTTCTCCCCCTGAGATGGGGGTCTGTATACAACCCCTGTGTGGATTGTGGAGCCATTTCCAGTCTCCAGGGTGACCCACAGTGCCTCCTCTCCTCCCTGATTACCCTTTAGTTCTGTTGCTTTGATCCCTTCCCATACATAGAGAGCTACTACTCCTCCTCCTCTTCTTCCCTCCCTGTCCCTCCTGTAGATTGTGTACCCTGGTATGTTGACATCCCAGTCATGGTTCTCAGTGTACCATGTTTCTGTGACTGCCACAATATCCAGGCATCCCTCTTCCATCAAGGCCACCATTCCAGGGATCTTTTTACCTAAACTACAGGCATTGGTTCTCATTACCCTCCATTTTTTTATGGCTTTATTTCTTTTTGCTCCATCCCTGTCCCTACTGCCTTTGTCTTTTTCTCCACTTATCCCTGCCCTTCTCCCTATCGACTGCTCTATTTTCATGTTTACCTCACTATTTACCCTGATTTTGGTGGGGCGCTAGGATTTCCCTTCTCCTCTTCTGTGCCTCCCCCCTTGGCTAGTTTAAATGCTTGCCACTGAAGCATTTAAACCTATCACCTAGGATCCTGGTTCCCCTCCAGGATAGATGCAGACCATCATGCCTGTATAGGCCTGCATCTCTCCAGGTGGAGCCCCAGTCCCCAATGAAGCCAAATCCCTGAGCTCTGCACCAGCTTTTCAACCAGTCATTGAATCCCATGGTGCGGAGTGCCCTAGCCTCATCCATGCCATAGACAGGTGGCACTTCCAAGAAAGTTACTGTGTGTGCTACTTGTCTAAGGCCCCTCCCCAACTCCAGAAACTCCTGTTGCACTGCTCTGATCTCATTCTCAGCCAGGTCATTCATCCCTAGGTGGATGATGACATCCAGCTTCCTCCCCCTTGCCGCTGCTCCCACGATCCTGAGAATTAATTTATTGTCCCTTCACACCTTGGCACCGGGCAGACACCTTACCTCCCTTTCCTCCCTCCTCCCTCCCTCCCCAGTTCAAGCCCCCTAACAATTGAGTCCCCCACCAGGAGCTGTTTCCTTTCCCTGTGGGTTCCTGGGCCACCTTCCTGGGGGTCTCCATTTCGGAGGTTCCCAGCATCCTCCTTGGTCTCCCCTGCAGGTGCCTCCATAGAGGAACCATGCTTCACCAGAGTGGAGAATGATTTGTGGAGAGGCACAACTGGAGGGATGCACCTCTGTTCCACCACCCTCACCCTCCCTGAGCCCACTGGGGTCCAACCACTCCTCTTTCTTGACAATCTCTGAGGTAGTGGCAGTGGCCTGCGTGGTCCCTGGGTGGGTAAACAGGTTTCCCAAATCCTTGCCAGGTCAGCATGGAGATGAACAACCTCCTCCCTCAGACCAGAGAGGTGCCTGCAAATAGGACAGCAATGCATTTTCCAGAATGTCTCCCGGAAGACTGCTGCTCCACAGCCAGTGCAATGCACCACTCCCCACATGTCTGTGTCCCTTTCAGTTACAGATGCTTTTTTGCTTTTTGTTCTTGTTTTAGTGTGCGCAAGCTTGTGAGTGTATCTACCCCCTATTCAGTGTGCTGTGCCTTTAAGGATATGAACAAGTGTATGTTGTTAGCAGTTTTGAGGAAGTGATGTCAGAGCCCCTGCCGTAAAGGAAGTTATGTGCTTGGGGCAGGTGGGGTGAGGGGAAGGGCAGATGGGAGTAAACCTATGCTGTCCAGAAACAATCACCTATAACTCTTACCCTCCACCCCGGGGAGTGCCTTCCTTCCTTTCAGACACCTATTTCACAAGGGCTAAGTAACAGGTCTAATCACAACTGATTGCAAATATCTCTCAACTATAGTTCCTCCCTGTCAAATTAAAGTTAAAACTAAGAAAAGTCCACCCCAAAACCAGACTCAATACTAGTTACTTACACAGGTCCAAAAAGTAATAATTCAGTTCAGTGTAGTCTAGAAAATAACCTCCTTGATTCAAGGAAACTGTGGCTGCTTTCTCACTGTCCCTGTCTTCAATGTGAGAAGGAGACTGCAACACCTCTCAGACAAAAAAAAAACATTTTCAGCAAAAAAGAAATAAATAAAATAGGGGCAAACAGTAATTTTGCTTAGCCTAATGATAAAAAGTCACAAAAATTTAAGCACCACCTGTAATAATTTCACAGAAGACATACTCTATAAGATACACTTTGCTACTGAGAAAAATAAAGCAGTAACAGAAGATATACCTTGCAAAAGACAATTTGAATCAGAAGATTACAGCAGTAATCTGTTAGCACACACCTGTAGGCACACCTTGTAATAATGCAGTAGAAGGTATACCGAGCAACAGCAATGTGAATCAGAGAAAAATAAAGCAATAAAATGTTAGCAACAAACAGTAACAATCCCTGTGTGTACAAAATAAAAACAACAAAACACAGTAAATCTTCCTAGCCTAAAGTCTTAATCCTTTCCCTTACTCTGGTAAGGTTCTTAGTTCTGTCCTTTCAAGCAAGCTAGAAGGAAAGAGCTCAGGTGAAACTAGGTGCCTTAAATAAAAACAAAGCAAGGAGATGTTGAAACCAGCTGCCCCCCCATATCTGGCAGTCCAACTTCCCTGCCTGGTGTCTAGTGATCCTCCCTGCCCCACTGATCATTGCCTGGCCCCAAATGAAAAAATAAATCCCCCTTCCAATCACTGGGCACCAGCCCTGACTGTAAAGTCTATAATTGGTGTCTAGTGATTCCACCCCCCCATCTGATTCTAGCACAATATGAAATATTGCATCCCCTATTGCCATCTCTGATGTCTAGTAGTGCCCCCGCTGATTGATGACCCTGTTGAAAACAAATAAAATCCAAATCCCCCCAATCACTGGGCACTGAGTACAACTAACTTTATAAAAAAATTCCTGGTGCCTAGCTGACCCCTACCCCATCAGGTAGTACCCAAACACCCTCTCCTCTCACCCCACCTGACCCCAAGTGGGCCACTGACAGACAGTCCACTCCATGGCTGGCAGTTAAGGCCTTAGTTTCTCAATGAATGAACGCATGATTGTCCAAGCACATGCTCATTCATTGAAAGCTCAGTCAGGCTGCCAGCCGTGGAGGTGAGTGGAGGGCTGTGCTGATAGCCAGCTCGGTGTCATGGTAGGGGGGAGTGGGATGGGGAGGGCACTACCTGACAGATGGCACTAGACACCAAGAATAGACTTTACAGCTGAGACTGGTGCCCCACGACTGGGGAGGATTTGTTTTTTCATACTGGTGTCAGGCAGCAATCGGTGGGGAGGGGGACCACTAGGTAGGGGCAATCTGTGGAGGGGGAGTGCACTACTTCTGTTAGCAGTCACATGCCACAAAATGCGATGTTTGAACTCCACTGGTGGTGCTTCCAAACTCTGCATTTTCTGAGGGGGGTATTGGGAGTGAAGCTGGGCTTCACACACCTAATCCACTCTGCAAACTGGGGAAAAATCTGCAAATTTTTTTGCAAAGCGAATTTCCCTCACTTTGCATATCTCTGCTTGTGGTATGAGAACCCCAAACTGAAGGTGAGTGTTCTGATACCCTAAAGGTGTAAATGAGACCACTCTTACAACTGTAAAAGTAATCTAGGAGGCAGTATTAATATATTATTGATCAGTAATATACTAAAATAAAATAAAAAAACTGCCAGTACATGCCTATGTACAGTGCAGCTACACATGACACATGCTTCACAGAATAAAAACACCTCTTGCACAGAGGAAAGGAGCACTCTGATTTTCTTAAAACACTCACTCAATCTATTATTGTGTAAGTAGATTACCTGTAATAATATGCTTACTACTCCAGCCTTGTGTGGTGCACAAAGTTATAGGGTCTGGGTCCTTTGTATCTCCTTTTGTGAGGGGGTCATATCCAGTAGTAAAGATAGAAAGTTAGTGCAGTGCCTTCACATAGAGAAAAGCTTTCAGTAGGTCTGGTGACAGTACTGTATGGTACAAACACCTGGGATGCAACCCCTCTCCACTAGATTCCTCTACCAGCTTACCTGTGGCCCATTCCCATGCAATGACAATTCAGTTCATCAAATCAATTATTTTATTGCCTGATTTGTTGATATCACCTTTTTATGGCATAATAAGGGAAAAGTTTATTAAGCCAGTAATTCAAAATATTTACTTTAATCCCATCTTTTCAATTCATCTATTGACCACTACAGATGCTTATGCAGCATATTAAAGAAGGTTGTTTATTTTGCATATCAAACAAACCTAATTATATGTAACATACTTGACAGAAGCAATTTAATATTATAGTGGTGCAGTTGCACCACTATAGTCAGGGTTGAGCAGTGCTTTCTATGTTAAACCTCACATTTCACACTTTAATACCTTCACAACCATTCAATGGATTTGCCCCCAAAATTTTGCATGCACAGTCTCATAGGGTAGATCTCTTGACATGTCAAGTTTTGTTCTTGCCACCGGCCCACTGGCGCAGAGGCAAGCATCCATCTGCAACACTGATGTCCCTGGTTCGGTAATGGATTTGGAACATTGGAGGGCTGGCCCGGGGAGAAGGATTGAGCATCCCAGAGACTGCTCTCCTTCTCCAGGGTGTAGGAAGTTGTGTGTCCGGCATGCTGCAGACCCCTAGCAGAGGCCGAGGGAAACACAGTGCCAGTACCATATCAGTGGGGGGTGGGGCAGACGCTAGCCATCATTGCACATCCTCACCCATGATACAGCATACAAAAAAATGCTGACCCTGAAGTGTGAAGCTCTGATCCCCCTCCTCCACTGCCTACCATGTCTGCCAGGTGGGGTCCCACTCCTATGGCTCTACCATGGGGGGTAAGCCAGTGCAAGTTGCCATTGATCTTGAGGGTGCCTGCCCAGTGGCCCCACCCAGGGTGTTAAGTCTGGGCATGGAGAGGGGTGAGGGTGGGAGCTGAGTCCCTGCAGGGAGATCAGGGAGCCGACACAAAAAAAAGTTTAAAAAAAGTTTTGTTCCTGCCACTATCACCTTGCACCCAGATAATTTTAAATGTTTGTCAAAAATGTTCAGTGTAGAAGGGGCTTGCCCACAGATGTGCCTTTCACTGATATGTTGAAGAAATATTAATCTGTTCCAAAGTTATTACATTTTAAAATTTTGGTTGTGAGCATGTTCAGTACAGTCTTTTGGATGGCTTCTTGGAGTGAAAAAAGAATTTGGTCCATATGAAAAGAATCATTTTTCATATGGGGCCAATCCTTTTTCATTAGGGAAAAAATCCTTCTTTATATGGTTGCCATCTTGTTTCCATTTAAAAAAAAAAACAATTTCAACCCTCCCAAAAAATGACATCCTGAAGAGACACCAATTGATGTATCTTGGTCATTGGGACACCGTTAGGTGCATTCTGTGCTTAATAATTTGAAAATTGACCCCAATTTATTTTTACATTTTTATACCCCCCTTTCTTTTTTACTTGCTTCCACTTTTTTCATACAGCAATGGAAAAAGAAATAGCCATACGAAAAGGATCCCTTCATACAAAAAAAGAGTTGGGACTTATGTTTTTTTCTGATTCTTTTTTCACACGAAGAGATCCTTTTTTGTATGAATGAAAAAAATATACGAAAAAAGAATCAGTATAAAAAACTAAGTTCCGATTCTCTTTTTTGAATGAAGAAATCCTTTTTGGTATACTTTGGCATTTATGCAAAAAAGGATACACAAATACGAAAAAGAATTTGGACTTAGTTTTTTTCCCAAATTCTTTTTTTATATGAGGGCATCCTTTTTTGTATGATTTTTTTCATTTCATATGAAAAAGGATTTCTTCATATAAAAAAGATGTTGCACTTAATTTATTTACACATTTAGGTACTTAGGTAGTGAAGTGTGGAAGTGCACCAAAGGTGCTTCTAGCCCCCCCCACTAACAGTGGTGAGTCATTTATTTTCCAGTTGTGCATATCTAAATCAAGATTTTTTTTAAAACTGCACAATGCTGTTGAATCAACAGTCAAATGTGATAAACTATTCCAATACTTAACAACTCTGGTGTACAAAAGACCATTCTTTTATTTGTCTTAAAAGGTTTTAGCCAAAATTGCTTTTTGTGTAGCCTGGTGTTATATTCAGACTTTCTTGTTGTTAAGCCAAGTTCTTGCATGTTGTCCATGCCATTAAAGTGACTGTAGAGGAGTATTAAATCTCCCTGTGTAGTCATCTTTGTAGACTATGTAGACCCACTTTTTCCATTCTACTGTTGTAAGACATCGATTTACAGTCAATCAAGATTTTAGTAATGTGTCTCTGCACTTTTTCAGTTGTGTTGATGACATCCCTTAGGATCCGGGGACCAGACATGGGAATAATAATCCAAATATGGGCGTGCCAATTACCTATACATGGGCAATATTGCAGAGCTACTCCTACTCTCAAAATTATTCTTAATGCTGCCAAAATCTGTAGAGCTTTAGCTGATACTAAGGAACAATGTGATCTGAAAGAAAAATTACTTTGGATTATCACACCCAGCTCCCTGTCTTCTGTGACAGATCTCAGTTCCACACCATTGAGTCTGTATGTTGTTTTAGCATTTCTGTTTCCCATGTGGATAACAACACTCTTGGTAGGACTGAAGGTCATATCCCATTTTGTGGCCCATGCAGTAACCATGTCTAAATCAGACTGGATTTTATTGGTAACAATGATACTGATGGCTCTGCCCCCTATCTGTGTGTCATCAGCAGATTTATTCACTAGACTGTGAAGGCCCTAATGCATATCCCCAATATACATGTTAAACAGTAGACAGCCTAGAACAGAGCCCTGAGGGACCCATTAGTCACTTGCACAGAATTAGAACTTCAACTAGCCATAACTCCCTCAATATTTGGACTTAAGGGGCAATCTATATATTAAGCCAAAGGTCTTAATGAGTACTGCTAGAATAACACATAGTCCACTCAAAAATATCTAGGGGCCATATTAATAAAAACATAAATATTAAAAATGCAAATTCCCCTAGGATAACATTGGATGTTTAAGAAGGCATTCCTCCATCAATATTTGGACTTAAGGGACACCCTATATATCAAAACAAAGGTCTTAATGAGAACCACATGGATAACATGTGATCCCTCCCCCCCAAAAAAAAGTCTATGGGCCATATTAAAAAGCAGAAAATTAAAAAAATGCAAATTCCCATTGATAACTTTGGAACTTTAAGAAGTCGTAACTCCCTTAATATTTTGACTCAGTGGACAATCTATATATGAAAACAAAGGTCTTAAGTAGTACTAACATAATAACACATTACTCCCAATCATAGAAGAACAACATAAAATTAAAAAAAATCCCATGGGATAATATTGGACATTTAACAAGCCATAGAACGAAGGAAAGAAATTGCTGTTTAGGGATGGGGGCAGGGCCCTGTGCATACACAGGCAAATGAAGATACCATTATACTATCTCAAAAAGTAAGGAAATTCATTGCAAAAAACTATCCTTAGTTCTTTGTATAATTGGTGGAAGGGGATTCTTCCTGTCTAAGCACTGAGCCCAGATCCTCAAAGCCCTGCAAGACTCTACATGTAATGAATAGAGATGCATTGAATTTAAAATGTGTGGGCAAAGTGTGTGCAAATTACCAAAAATTTGTGCTTCTTCAAATCCGCAATGTCTGCCCAGGCATGGAAAACTTCAGCTTCATGTGGATTGCACAAATCTTATTACAAATTTCACTGTGGAGCATGGAATTGACCACAAAGCATAACATTCATGGGTGAAATTTGCACTCCATGGTGAATTTTGCAGAATTCGCAATCCACAAATTTCACAAACTCCAAAAATTACACAAACTGTGCTCCGTGAAATACATGAAATTTGTGGATTACTTCATGAAGTGGAATTTGCAGACTTCACACATCTCTAGTAATGATAAAGAAACTGAGGAGCAGAGAGGTGAGCTCCAAAGTGGTGAACTGGATTAGAAACTGGTTTACGAATAGGAAACAAAGGGAGGCAGTAAATGACACACTTGCTCTGCCTCTGAAACTTTCTCATAGAAGAGGATTACTGGGGAGGGGTAGAGACACAGTGGGGAAATAACAGACAACATAATTAAAGCAACCAATATGTGCATAAAGGAAGTGATTAAAAGTAGCAGGACAAAGAGACCATTATGATTCTCTAGGGAAGTGGCCAAGGTGGTGAGGAAAAAAGGGTGTCATTCAGCAGGTATAAGGAAACACAAAGGGAAGAAGACAGGGGGATATATCAATTAAAATAGAGAGAAATGGGAAAGACAGTAAGGGGAGCAAAGGTGCAGAGTAAAGGTTAGACAAAAGGGTAGCTAAAAGGGATATCACATTCCTCTGATACAGAAGTGAGAAGATGAAAGAAAGGGGATAGATAATGAGGATAAAGAGGGAAGCAGGGGGAAACTGCACAGAAGAGGTCCAAATAAAAGCAGACATCTTGAACAGGTACGTCTGCTTGGTCTTCACAATGAAGGGGGAATGCACTACCAGAGAGTAGCAGGAACAAAAGTGAGAAGTGGACACTAGTCCATTTTCCAAGACAAAAGTCATGAAGGGACTTGCAGCTGTGAAATTGGACAAGGCTATGGGACAGGACTGGATACACCCAAGGGTACTAAAGGAACTCAGGGTGATGCAAGCTGCCCCACCAATGGCCTTATTCAACAGCTCACTGGAAATAGGCATGGTTCTTGAGGAATGGAGGAGAGCACACATGGTTCCTTCTCATAAAAGCAGCAGCATGGAGGAGGCTAGCAACTATAGGTCAGTCAGTCTCACAACAGTGGTGAGGAAATTAATGGAAACCCTGTTAAAGGAAAGAATTGTAGAGTATCTAGAATCCAGTTGGCTACAAGACCAAATGTAGCATGGATTCATTTAAGGGGAATGTCATGACAGATGAATCTGATTGATTTCTTCTTCTGGGTGACCATAGAAATAGATCTGTGCAAGGCAGTGAATGTAGCCTATCTGGACATTATTAAGGCCATCAGCACAATGCTGCACAGAAGACTGGTAAAGAAGCTGAGCATCCTAGGGGTGGGAAGCTAAGTGGTGAATTGGGTAAGGAATTGGTTAACAGATAGGTAACAGATGGTGGTGGTTAACAGCGCTCACTCTAGTGAGGGGAGAGTGATCAGTGGGTGCTGCAGGGCTCAGTACAGGGACTGGATCTCATTAATATCTTTATAAGTGACATTGCTGAGTAACTGGAATGGCAGGTATGACTTTTTAACGATGGTACAAAAATCTGCGATAGGATGGATGATCAGAATGTGGTAGAGAGAATGTTCAGGGATCTTGGGAAACTCAAGGAATGGTCAAGAACTTGGCAGTTGGGGCTTAATGTCAAAAAGTGCAATGCGCTTAGTATAGAACTGGGGAAGATACAGAGATACATAGAAGGTCACGGCAGATAAGGACCCTGTGGTCCACCTAATCTACACCTTTTCCCCTACCTAATGCATTACTGAAGACCCTAATTGATCTGCAGCTTACCCTCTCTTTCCTATTGTGAGAGTACACTCATGTCTATCCCATGCATTCTTGAATTCCCCTTCCATTTTTTCCCCCACCACCTTGGCAGAGTCTATTCCAAGCATCCACTACTCTTTTTTTGAAAAAACACTGCCTTACATTGCTCCTGAGCCTACCCCACTCTAGCCTCATATCATTCCCCCTTGTTGTACACCTTCTTTTCTGAAAGATTCTACCCTCCTATAGCTTGTTTATACTCCTGATTTATATGAAAGTCTCTATCGTATCTATTCACTTGTACCAGCTCATTTCAGAGTTAACTAGACACTCCACTGCCACGGGGCCAAAGTCCCTAATTGATTGGATCCTGACAAATAGGACAGATAGAATATCAAAGCGCAGGCACCCTAGCTGATTCCTTATCAGATCACTCATCCAGCTATGGTATATGGCATGCCCACTCTCCCTCCCTCTCCCAAGGTTATCACCTATTGGGACTACTCTAAGCCAACCCTATGGCCTTGCTGAAGGATGTTGCTAATATAGATTGGCTCCCACTTTATTCCTCCAATAATGTAGACCAAGCCCTAACTTATTTTATTTCCCAAATATATTCCCTTCAGGACCTGCACACCTCTAATATGTCATGTAGAATCTGTGGTTCCCCCACCAAATGGTTACACAAAGAACTACAGTACCAGCTTTATGTAAAGATAGGTACAAGAGCTGGTCCAAATATAGGGTATCAGGTTTACATGTGGACCTGATTGATTATCAGACTAAATGTAATGCATGCAAGAGAGCAATATGTTTATCCAAGAGCTCTTACCATAAAAAGCTACTGCAAAACAATGTTGGAGACCCCAAGAAATTCTGGGCCCACATTAAGTGCTTTTTAGGATACAAACATGGTCAACACACAACCAATATGGTATTAAATGGTGCTCATTGTAACAACCCAGTCACAATTCTGAAAGCCTTCAATAACCACTTTACAGGTCTATCAAATATGCTGACTCCTCTAGTGCTAGCCCGATCCCATTACCCCGTCTCAGTCTGAGTGACTATACTCTGTAACCCTAGTTTCTATCTATGTACAATTACATGTCAAACCATGCACAAGCTCCTAATATCTATCTCTGACTGCTCCAGTGTTGGTTCTGATGGCCTGGAGCCTAGACTGCCCAAAATTGCTTCCCCTCTCCTTGCCCCTCCACTGACAAATATTTTCAACTTATTTCTCTACTCTGGGGTTGTTCCTAACATATGGAAAATTGCCACAATTGTCCCAGTTTTTAACAAGCATTTGTCAATGCCGAATGTTGTCGCTCTGGCATTGGCTTTGGTAGTGCAGTGCGGAAACACATTTTAGGCAGGATGTGAAAAATGACAGCTGTACTGTTCATAAGGAGGTGTAAAAAAATGGCAGTGTTAGAAAATGTAGCATGTAAATATTGCAAATTTCCGAAGTTACAAGGGTGCATGGGAAATAACAGCATCGCTTACAACCCTGTCATTTTATGGACTTTCTCATCAAATTTTCAACATAGGCATTTTAGCACCTCTGCTCATGTACTGTGTCACTGTCATTTCCTCAAACTGTCCCAAAAAGTGATTTTGCATAACGACCGTGCTATTCTGCTCCGGACGTGTGAAAACACATTTCGGGCAGGATATGTAAAATGACAGCTGTACTGTTCATCAAGAGGTGTGGAAAAATGCCAATGGTGAAAATCCAGAGTGAAAATATCACAAATGCATGTTATAAACATACGTGCAAACTGTGCAACGCACACTCGTAACACAGTCATTTTATGGAGTATCATCACCAAATTTTCAACATAGGCATTTTAGGACCTCTGCTTATGAACAGTATCACTGTCATTTTTGTAATCTGCCCCAAACACTGATTTTCCACAGTGACTGTGCTATTGTGCGCCGGAAGTGTGGAAACACATTTCGGCCAGGACGTGAAAAATGACAGCTGTACTGTTCACAAGGAGGTGTAGAAAAATGACAATGTTGAAAATCTAGCATGAAAATATTGCAAATTTGCAAAGTTACGAGCAAGCATAGCAACTGCGCAATGCACACTCGTAAAATAGCAATTTTTTTTTATTTCTTCCACCAGATTTGCAACATAGCCTTTTTGAGAGCCCACCTCATGAACACTGCCACTGTCCTTGTGTTAATTGGTCTCGAAAGGTGATTCCATGCAGTGACTGTAAAATCACCTTTTGGGACCGAATAACTTCATAACAGTGACAGAATTCATGAGGAGGGGTCCCAAAAATCCCATGTTGAAAATTTGGTGCAAAAATTCCAAAAAATGCCGGAGATATGCATCAAAGTTGAAAAAAAAACTATTTATTCCATTATACAGCTTACTGGCATTTCCTCAGTTCGCAGTCGGCTTTGAAGAGTGCAGACATGTTCCCGGTCCACCGAAGATCATCGCGGCGGACTCCAGAGGTAAGTATGGGGTGAAGGGGGGGATGTGGGGAGGCAGAGTGTGCAGTGGCTGGGTGCGGGTGGTAGGGAGTCTACGAGGGACCATTTTCTGTTTACAGGTGTTAAAAAAATGACATCGTGGACGGTTTTCTTTTTTTACAGGTGATTTTTTTGGGGAAGGTACAGTAGCCGATGGGGGATTGGGCACCCCCTGGGCAATCAAAAAAGGAGAGGGTGGGACACATTATGCCGACGGAGAGTGGGCTCCCCTGTCAGCACATACAAGAGGGGCAGGGTAAGCCGACCAGGGGATTGGGCACCCCCAAAGTCAGCAGTTTAGCGGCAACTGTGCCACCATGTTTGATGCTGAGGAAGCATGTAGGAAGGTCCACTGTGTGTGACGAGCTTTGCTCGCATTGCCGGGTGGTGTGGGGCCGGCATGCAGACTGATTGGGGAATGAGGGACGCACCTACTGGTGCGTGCCCTGCATTCGCCCAACAGTGACCACGCCTCCAAATCTCCACTACCGCAAGATGTTGGCTGTGCAAGAGCACCAATATAAAAAGGGGGAACCCAAATCTATTTTCAACAACTGACCCATAGCTATTCTCTCAGTCTTTAGCAAACTTCTGGAAAAGCTGGTCTGTGAACAAACTGTTGCTTATCTTCATAATAGGAAGCTCCTCTCTGCTGCACATTATGGTTCTAGAAAAGGTCATGGTACTACTATTGACCTTATCAAATGAATAAATGATGCCAAAATCACCATGGATAATGGTCTTCTTATGGGTGTGGTCATTATCAACCTCACCAAGGCCTTTCATCTAATTGAGCACTCTCTTCTCACATCTAAGATATTCTCTCTCTTTCTTAGCTTCTCCACTGAAGTGGTAACGTGGTACCAGAGTTATCTAACAAACAGGCTACAATTTGTCGAGTACGGCCCTGCATTGTCTACCTTCTCTACAGTCAACATTGGAATACCAAAGGCTCCATACTTGGCCCTCTATTGTTTTCCATTTTGATTAATGACATAACTTCCAACGTCTCTTCGTGTTACACCCTATTATATGTTGATAACCTGATTTTCTATACCAGCTCAGGACTCCTCTCAACCCTGAATACTACACTTATGTCTGATTTCCACTACCTTCAAAACTGGCTTTCTAATAGTAAGTTGGTTCTAAATGCTGACAAATCACTCTCCATGCTGTTTGGCTCTGCTCCGAGAATAGGCAAAAGGCCAGGACAGCTGTCTATTTCTGCATTGACAATCTGCCACTTAAAAACATAAATACCTTAAAAGGACAACTAAACAACCTGTTTTCTCTATATACTATTCAAAAAATCTGGCTTCGTAGAAAGGTAAAGGAAAAGCTGCTGTTTACATTGATGCTAAAACATTATTTATGTTAGTAACATAAATGTGCTTTTGTAGCATTTGAAAAAATGTAAACATCAGCCTTCCCATTTTAAAACTCTCGCTCTGTGTGCTCCCTAAAATGGCTGCCAAAGGTGCTGTGATGTCATAGGAGCTCATGCAGTCAGTTCCATTGCACTGTCTAGTGTCAACAAGGTCTGTTTATGTCCCATCTTTTAGCATTCTTTCACATTTGCAAAGTTGAACCATCTGAAATCCAGGACTCTTGCTTTCATGTGGTTTGACTCCTCTACTGTTCTCATGTTGAACCACACCATGTGATGATCACTGGACCCCAGGTGGCTACCAACCAATACATTGGTGACTCTGTCCCCATTGTTGAGTACCAGGTCCAATACTGTTCCTTCTCTTGTGGGTACCACCACAAGCTGCTTGAGGCACTCCCCCTGTTGGGCATCCAGGATGCCATTGCTCCTGGTTGTGGCTACAACTTGGGTGCTCTAATCCATATCAGGCAAACTGAAGTGTCCCACCAGCAGCACTTCACCTTAAGATGTCATTTTGTGGATGGCTTCCACTTGTACCCCATCCATCTCCTCCCTTTGTGCTAGAGGTCTGTAGATCACACCAGTGTGAATGGTGGCACCATTTCCAGTCTCCGCAGTGACCCACAGTGGTTCTGCTCCCTCCCATGTGCCCTGAACTTCAGTTGCTTTAATTCCCTCCCTGATGTAGATAGCCACCCTTCCACCCTTTTTCCCTACCCTGACATTTCTAAATAGAGTGTACCCAGGTTTGACTATATTCCATTCATGGTTCCCTGTGCACCATGTCTTGGTAACAGCAACAATGTCCAGGTCTATCTTTACCATCAAGGCCACTAGGTCCAGGATTTTATTTATCAGGCTGTGGGCACTCATGCACATGGCCTTCAAAGAGAAGATTCTAACAGCCACTGAATAGGAAAGAGACCTTGGGGTTATCATATCTGATGACCTCAAAGTGACAGGGCAGCATGACAAAGCAGTGGCTAGGGCTATTGGGATGCTGGGGTGCATAGTGATCAGTATCTCCAGCAGGAGGAAATGGTGGTGTTACCACTGTAACTCTCACTGGTGATACCCCGCTTGTCAAGTTTTGGAGATCACACCTCAGAAACAAGAGAGAGAGAGGGCAGAGGCAGTCCAGAAGAGGACAACTAAAGAAGGGCAATTAAAATTGTGTAGGGGTTGTATGAGAAGCCCTATGAGGAGAGACTAACATACAAACATACTAAAATGACAGCAGAGTAGGCCTCATGGACATTTGAGTCTGCTTAAGAGTCAGCACCCATAATGGGCACCATTTCTGCTGCCCCCTCCACCCTCTTGGATTCCCCACCCCTGTTCTAGTTATCCCCCCAGCACTGACATTACTCAGCTTCACCCTCCCCTATACCTGTCCCAGCCCCTCTTGAACCCCTCCACAGAATCCACCTCCACCAGCCCCTCAGGCAGTGCATTCCAAGATTCCACCACCCTCTCAGTGATGTAATGCCTCCTCCTCTCCCCCTTCAGTTCCCCCCTCTAGCTTTACCTTTGTCCCCTGGTTGCCCCCTTCTATTGGAACACCCCATTTAAGCCAACCTTATTTATCCCCTTTATACAGTATACTTGAAGACCTCTATCATGTCCCCCTGTCCCTCCTCTCCTCCAGAGAGTACAGATTGAGCTCCTCAAGCCTCTCCTCATAGGTCCTATCCCCCATACCTCTAATCATCTTGGTTGCCCTTCTCTGGACCCTCTCCAGGAGTGCAATGTCCCTTTTTAAGTGAGGTCACCAGAACTGCACGCAGTATTCAAGGTGTGGCCTAACCAGGCAGTTATACAGAGATAGAACCCCTTCCCTACTTCTTGGTGTTATCCCCCAGTGATGCACCCCAGCATCCTATTGGCCTTGGTCGCTGCCCTCCTACAGATATCAGAGTTGTTCATGTTGACATCCTCCACCTCCCCCAGGTCCCTTTCCCCATTCGAGGCTTGCAGTGTATCCCCTGCCAGGTTGTACACATAGACTGGGTTTCTTGCCCCCAGGTGAAGAAGCCAGCACATCTCTGCATTAAATTTCAGTTTCCAGGTATGGGGCCACTTCTCCAGAGCCTACAGATCCTCCTGCAAGAATACTCTTCCCTCCTCCCCATCCACCATCATCTCGAGCTTTGAGTCATCCACAAAAAGACTCATTTCACTCCTGATACCTTTCCTGATGTCTGAGATGTAGGTGTTAAACAGGAGTGGCCCCAGGACTGATCCCTGGGGGACCCCAATAATGACCCTCCTAGGAGATGAGACTTCTCCCCCAACCACCACCGTCTCAGTATGCCCCAACAGCCAATTCTTTATCCACCTGATCATGTGCTCCCCTCTCATTTCCCCCAGTTTATCCAGCTGCCCAGTGTGTGGTACAAAATCAAACACCTTGATGAAGTCTAGAAAGAGGACATACACCGGACTACCATGGTCCAGGGCCTTCATCACCCAATCATACAACTCCACAAGGTTAGTCTGACATGATTTGCCTGGGACAAAGCCATGTGGTCTATCATCCAGGTAACCCATTTCCTCCAGTACCCCCCCAGCCTTTCCTTGATAATGCCCTCCATCACTTTGCCCACCACCGACATCAGGCTGACAGGCCTGTAGTTCCCCAGCTCCTCTCTTGAGCCGCCCTTGTGAATAAGTATAATGTGGGCTACCCTCCTGTCCTGGGGCACCCATCCCATCTGAAGGAAGATGTTGAAAAGCTCCACCAGAGGATAGGATCTCAACATGTACATAATGAAAGAGGAGCACAAAATCTAAAAATTACACACATGGGTAAAATGGCTACAGGAGGGGAATCTCTTTCAAATGAGAAAGAGCACCAGGACTAGGAGGCATACAATAATGATGTAAGGCAGGAGATTAAGAGATTAAGAGAGATGGAAGGAAATATGGTATTTCTTCACAGAAATGGTTGTAAAATGACTGGTACAGATGGCCAGCAGATGTGTAGGAGGCAATAACAGTGTGGGGGGGCTCAAGTATGAATGGGATATATATATAGGGATATATTAGAAAGCAGAAAGGTGCACCAGAGACCAGTTAGGGTCCAGATTAGGCAAGGAACATCTGGACAACTGGGTGAGCCAAGCATTCTTTTTTTCTGCTGACAAATTCCATGTTTCTAATACATTATTCTTTGCAAGAAACTATGTCAATGCACTAGTTAGGGTTCAGATTTAAGCAACAAAAGTAGAGAAATGTGATGTTAGGGTTTCCAACATTGACTCCCTAGAACCCCCCCCCCAGCAGCAAAGGCAAAAAAATTCCAGAAAATCACTGACCGTGTCTTCCTTGGGGTTCTCTATCCTAATACTCACCCAATTCCCTGAGCCAGCAAGGTCAGATGTCCTATTTGTTCTTCAGGCACAGAAGACTATATATTTTGTTTTCAATGTCTGTTTCTAAGTTTCTAGGTTTCTAGGTTTTATATGAGAAAGGGGTGAGCATTAGGGCTGAGAACCTCAAGCAAGACTCTGGTAGTGATTCTCTGTAATCTATTTTACTTTTGCTTCTTGGAGGGTGAGGGTGGGGAGTCAGTGTTGGAAACACTAATATCACAATTCCCTACTTTTGTTGCTTTAATCTGAACCTAACTGGTCATGTAACACAGTTTTTTTTGCAAAGAATTTCCTTTCTTTTTGATATAGCAGAATCTTATCCTCATCCATATTGCTGCAGAAGTGCAAGGCCCAGAGGGCCCTACACTTCTGAGCCTCCATGCTACAAATTACTGGACAACAGGTACAAATGCACATGTGGTTAATAAATATGCAAGGAATGACAAAGGTAATCCTGATGCATAACATTGGGTTTGGGTAAATATATTTTCAAATTAAATACCAGAATCAAGCTAAACAACTTAGTGGTATAATTTTACCTCAATATTTGCTTCTTATACTATTTTGAATACAGTTGTTAAATAGTATTGCTCAAGTGGTATTATCACATGAGTGGTAATAAAAATACATCACAGATTAGGGAGCAACAGAAATAAAATTACATGTCACAAATGATAAATATCCGAGGAACACACGAAAGTAATCCCAATTCATAAAGAAGGTATTTTTTTTTAAATACCAGAATAAAGCAAAAAAAAAATGCCCTTGACCAAAATTCCGGTTTGGGGACCTGATTGTACCTCAATATTTGCTTATTATGCCATATTACAAAGTAGTTGGTAAATAGCATCACTCAAATGTTAAATAAGAAAAACCTGTAGCAAATTACTGCATGAACATTAAAATTATTTGTTGCAACTGGTAAATTTCTGAGCAATGACCAAAGGTAACACAATGATAAAGATATGTTTGGAGGGTAGTTGTCAAAATTAAATTCCTCAATTGAGCTAAAGAACTGTCCTTTACCAATATAGACATTTTGGGGTCTGATTGTACCTCAATATTTGCTTATTATTCTATTTTTCAATGCAGTTGCTAAATAGTATTGCTTGAACAGTAAATAAGGAAAACCTGCTGCAAATTACTACAAGAATGGTAAAATTATATGTCGCAATTTGTAAATTTCCATAGGAATGGTCAAATTATTTGTTGTGACCAGTAAATTTCCACACAGATGTTAAAATTATATGGCATGACTGGTAATTTTCTGCAAGAACAGTACCAGTAAACTTCTGAGGAACAAGTGAAGGTAATCAGGATGGGTAAAGATAGGTTGGGGGTAGTTCTTAAGATTTCATTACAGAATCCAACTAAAGAACTATCCTTTAGCAAGATACAGGATTTAGGGTCTAATTTGATGTCAGTATTAGCTTCTTAGTGCCATTTTTTTAAATTGTAAAAAAAAGATGGCGGTTGTCACAATTGGTATTTTTTTCAGCACAAGAGGTAAATCATGAAAGTAAGCAGTCACAATCTTTTTTTAACTGTTTGTGTCAGAACATTAATTCTAAAATCATTATAATTCTGGAGCTATATAATATATTTTCACAAAACCTTCAAAAGACACACCCTTGGCATGGGCCACTTAAAGTCTGAAAATTTAATGACAAAATATCACCCACTGTAGGCTATACAGTAGGCGATAGCAAAAAATACCCAATGTTAAGTATAGGGAAACCAAACAAGTTTTCAAGATTTTTTCTTTCATTTTTTGATGCTCCATATCAGAACAAACCAAACAAGATAGCATTGCAACACATTTCATATTGTGAGATTCTGGCTGCATGACAATGCATGCCACATTTGGGGCTATTTGTCAAACAATATCAAAGTTATCAAGGTGCAGAAAATGTGGTTAAGGTCAGAGGCTAAACTGGACATAGTAGCAATTAGTGAGACGTGGTTTACCAGTAACCACACTTGGGCGACTTCAGTACCTGGCTATGTACTGTTCAGAAGAGACTGAGGTGCAAAAAGGGGGGGGGGGTGGAGTGGCCCTGTATGTCAATGAAAATATCAAAGCTACAGAAATTCAGAATACACATAAGGAGCCAGAAGAACTGTGGGTCACCCTGGAAACAGTAAATGGGACAGCCATAAGAACCGAGGTTGTCTACAGGCCCCCAGACCAGGGGGAGGACATAGACACATTACTGTTAGAAGATATACAAAACATGACAACTAAAGGAGAGGTTCTGATAATGGGAGACTTCAACATGCCGGATACAGATTGGTAAATACCAGCAGGAACATCTGCCAGAACTAGACACATGGTGGATTCCCTGCAGGGGGAGAGCCTCAAACAACTGGTACAACAACCCACAAGAGACATGGCTATCCTAGATCTAGTACTGACTAACAGGGAAGGGATCACAGATCTCCAGGTAGAAGGTCACCTGGGGGCCAGTGACCATCACATGGTATGGTTCAATTTGGCCATACATCTAAATCACCCCATTCCAAGGCAAAAATATGGGACTTCAGAGGATCTGACTTTGATAAGATGGCCAACAGAGTTAGGCTAGCCCTGGCAAAAAGAAACACAGGTGAGGGGGTACAGGCAAAGTGGGCAAGCATTAAGGATGCAATACTTGAAGAAACATCCCATTGTGTTAGACAGAAAAGGAAGTGCAAAGAAGAAGAAACCACTTTTGTTCTCAATACAGTAGCAGAAAAGGTCAGAGCCAAAAGGCTGGCCTTCAGGAAATATAAGGGAACACAGCGGGATGAAGATAGGGAGACATACCAAACTGCCCTAAGGGAAGCAGGGAAGGCAGTAAGGCAGGCAAAGTCCCAAACTGAGGAAACACTAGCACGAACAGTAAAAGAAGTTGACAAGACTTTCTATAGATAGATTAGTGAAAGGAGAAAGTCCAGAGGGGGTTTTGCTAAGATCAAAGGAGAAAAGGGGGCATGTCAGGAGGGGGACCCTGTAAAAGCATCTATCCTAAATAGATACTTCTGCTCAGTATTTACTGAAGAGAAGGTAGGGCAGGGCCCACAGCTCAGCACCATGGACACAGGGGGGAAGGAGGTGAGCACTACTCCCTTCACAAAAGAAAGAGTCCTACAAGAGCTCACTAAGCTCAGGGTGGATAAGGCAATGGGACCAGCTGACATTCATCTCAGGATACTTAAGGAGCTAAGGGTGGAACTAGCAGAGCCATTAGCAGAACTGTTTAGTGAGTCTCTGAGCACAGGAGAGGTCCCAGAAGACTGGAGAAGGGCTCATGTGATCCCGCTCCACAAGAGTGGTAGCAGGGAGGAGGCAGGGAACTACAGACCAGTCAGTCTTACCTCAGTAGTGGGCAAGATTATGGAGGCACTCTTAAGGAAAGGAGAGTGCAACACCTGGAATCCATAGGGGCACAGGATCCAAGACAGCATGGGTTTACAAAAGGAAGGTCCTGTCAAACTAATCTCATAGATTTCTTTGACTGGGTAACCAGAGTGGTGGACCAAGGGGGAGCAGTTGATGTCACCTACCTTGACTTCAGCAAAGCTTTCAACACTGTTCCACATAGAAGATTGATACTTAAGCTGGGTAGGCTTGGGGTGGGTCAGAAGTTGGTCAACTGGGTGGCAAACTGGTTGACGAGCAGAAAACAGAGAGTGGTGGTAAATGGTATGCAGTCAGAAGAGATGCAAGTCACAAGTGGGTACCTCAGGGATCAGTCCTGGGGCCAGTCCTCTTCAATATCTTCATTAGTGACCTTGCAGATGGACTAGAGGGTAAGGCTTGTATGTTTGCAGATCACATCAAGATCTGCAACAGAGTAGATGATCCAGATGGGGTGGGCAGAATGAGAAGAGATCTGGATAAACTAGCAAAATGGTCAGAAGAGTGGCAACTGGGATTTAATGCAAAGAAGTGCAAGATCATGCACATAGGGAAGACAAACCCTGAAGTCACCTATAGGCTGGGAGGGGAGTTGCTGGCAGTCACAAAGGAAGAAAGAGACTTGGGCACCATCATCACCAATGACCTGAAATCATCCAAGCAGACCTCTAAAGCAGTAGGTAAGACTAGGGGGATGTTAGGGTGTATTAGTAGGGGTATCACAAGTCGTAAGAGGGAGGTAATAATCCCTCTTTACATGACACTGGTTAGGCCCCATCTGGAGTACTGCATGCAGTACTGGAGGCCACACCTTCACAAGGACATTAACCAAATTGAGGCAGTACAGAGAAGGGCAACCAAAATGGTGCAGGGACTGCATCAGAAGACATACGAGGACAGATTAATGGAGCTTAATATGTATACTCTTGAGCAAAGGCGGGAGAGAGGTGATATGATCGAGACAATCGAACACCTTAAGGGCATTAACAAGGTGAAAGAGTCTAACATGTTTAAATATAAGAAAAATAGCAGGACAAGTGGATACAGCATGAGATTAGAGGGAGGCCAATTAAGGGGGAATGTGAGGAAATTCTTTTTCACAGAAAGGGTGGGGGATGCATGGAATGGCCTACCTCAGGAATTGGTGACTATGAATACAGTGCAGGGCTTCAAACAGGCATAGGATAGGCATAAGGGAGCAATACAGATGAGTATGAATAGATAGGCCACTGACAGAGCATAGGCCGGTGGCACATTTATAAGGTAGAAAAAGAAATGGGCAGACGGGATGGGCCTTGCGGTCCTTATCTGCTGTCAACTTCTATGTTTCTATGTAGGGGCCCAGTGGCATGGAGGGCTGAGGAACTGAAGCCATACATCCTGCCATGCTGGTGACCTGTGTTTGTGGTGCGAGCAGGTTGCCGGGGGGGTCAGCTGGGGAGGGAGAGTATTGAGCATCTGGAGGACAGCTCTCTTCTCCCAGGGAGGGTGGCTTGGCAGTCCCACCAAATGACTGCCCCCAGGTGAAGGTCTGAGGGCAGAATGGATCAGGGATGCCAATGAATTGAGGGTACTGTGGGACTCTACAGAGTGCATACATCTCCATGTATGCACACTCATATGTTCAGCAATGGGAGGGGAACAATGGAAAACACTCTTGGCAGTGGATGATGATCCCCCCCCACAGGCACTCCGTACCAGTGGCCAGTCACAGCCACAGTCCAGTGGCAGAGGACAACAGGCGGAGGTACGTCCCAGAGGAACAGGGTGGTGGTGCTGGGACAGTCAAGGTGAGAGCTGCTGGGGACACCAGGAGATAAACTATGTATATAAAAAAAAGTGGTTTCACATTAAACAGCCTACTCAAATCTAACTATAGGGGAACTACTGGTGATAGCTTAAGTGTAGTTTTTTTATTACAAGAAACTTGAAGTAAATGTGAAGTTGATTAAGTGAATTATTGTAGTTACTGTATGGTGCCTCAAGGTGGACAGGCAATAGTTGATGCCCTTGACACACAGGTGTCTGTGGTTGTACAGGCACTGGCAGCTTGTGTCATGTGGTTTGTAATAAACATGTGATGAGCCATGAAGATAACAATAAACAGCATTATGCACAGTACCGTGCCTCAAGGTTGTCTATACCCACAGCACAGAGTACCACTTCTAAAGTCACAGATACCAATCCTAGTGTATCAGCTGTTCAATGTTCACAGAGAAGAAGGTGGTGTCACCCACATGCTGCTGTGATTTATAAGTAAAATGTGGTGTAGTTCATGATAGTGGAAGGAAGAAAATGCTGAAGAGAATTTTATGCTTTCTGAACCGTTCAACTCAATGTATTTTTATTTGAGTGTAATTGTAATATATGGATACATCACAATAATACTAAATCATACAAAATAATACTGGTAATACCACTGTTCAGAAGAGATAATGTCATCATTTCTGCACTATAATACTATCACTCAGTGCTCTGAACAATAGTATCATCACAGAAACAGAACAGCTCAAGCACAAGGATGGTTTTGACAGAGCAGGAGCCAGTTTTCACTGTAACCATAGTAGACAGTGAAAGCTGACTCACCACTCGATGAACCCCCCCCCCAAAAAAAATCTCACCTGCAGTCACATATAGTAAGTGACAAACTGCTAATGGTCCATCTCCTGCTCACTCCGGTTCCTGCCCTTCTGATAACCTAACTACTCACTCCCTCACTCTGTTTGTATAGAGATGCCACCATTTTTCTGACATAATTATTCAAAAAAAATGACATAAAGCACCAATAGAAGCATGCATTAGGTGCTTCAGAGGCATCTTGATGTTTTGGTGTCCATAGCTTAAAAAGACCTGCATAGACACTTCATCACCCTGGTAGCTTTGCATCACTTTTCTACAGGACACTGAAAACTCCTTAGATTCACATATTATAAAACATAACAGTGGACTGTGATTACTAGGTTATAATAGCATCTCAAGATTCTGGGGACATGGAAACCTCTCAATGGTATTATAGCCTTGTAATACACAGTCCCTTATCCTTTAGTCTATTTATTATTACTTATTATTCTTACATTTGGCTTTGTTTATATGCCAAGAAATGATAATATGATATGACATGATATGTGAGCAGATAATATACAGTAACATGATATGATATGATATGATATGATATGATATGATATGATATGATATAGAAGATAATATGATTTGATATATTTTGACATAATGTAGATAAAATCATATAATCAGATACAATATAAGAGACGATAATACAATATGATGTAATGTTATATATGATGTATGATAAAATAATGTATTATAATATAAAATTATATAAAAGGAAAAGGTGCTTATCAGAATAACATCTAGTCTTCCAATGGATTTAAACAATCAAAGTGCATTATCTTCACAAGGTGCATGGGGCCCCCAGAACAAGATATTTGAACTACAGAGACAAAGAGGACTGGAGACCTAATATGAAAAGAAAAGAAAGAAAGAACAATCCAGGAACTGGGATTAGAAACAAATATTTTCATTTTTACGTTTGCTTGCACGCATGCACAAGGAACGTATTGCAACAGTAGGACTTCTTGGAGGTGTGCGACCCTCCTGTCCAGTGCAATGGTCCATGTGGCAGGCATGGCCCTATAGCACCAATAGATGTCCAAGCCCTCTATGACAGCACTTAGGCTGACCTGGTCTTCTGTTCAAAGAAACTCACCACTGCTTAATGTCGCCCTCCCGCTTCCTGTCACCGGGGAAACTGTCCTTTTATATCAAGATTCAAGTCAATAAAAAGGCGACCATTTCCTTCACTCAGAGCTGCAGAGGGTGAGAGGGACCATACTGGGATCAGTGCGACTGCAGCTTTGTTATTATATATGATTGTATTGAATACAATGTATTCTGTGTGTATGTCCTCTCTGTGATGAGGTACCTTTGTAAACGAGCCTCTGGCTCAAAGGTTGTAAGTCCAATTGTACAATAAATAAATAAATATGAACAATGTCCCAATCAAAGCAACACATCCACGTCCTGCTTACTTTGCCCAATATCAGCAGTTACATAGTATGGCCATTGCTCACATAAAAACTAAGCTCTCTGTTTTCAGCATATTCCAGTGAAACTAGTGCTGGCAAACACAAATGTTTGTTTGATCCAGAAAGGACAGATAACATTTTTACTTATTTATTGTGGAATCCATGTCAGGAAAATGGGAGCCTCCAGTTGTTAATACAACAAGTCCCACAAAGAAGAAGCGCAGTACTATCCAGAAAATATGATGTTTAGATAAATCCAGCGGCAAACTAGAACAACATTATGTGCATGGAAAATGCAAATAGAGACAAAAAACTTAATGCAAAACGTTGAGAGCAACGGCCGACTGACTAACATGGCTTGCAAGGCAAATATTGCAGGTGGTGGTGTTTCGGGAAGCCCCTTCATCAGACTGATGCACGTAATGTTATTCTATTTTGCTGCTGGATTTATTTAAACATCAGATTTTCTGGATGTACTGCCGCTCCCGTTTTCCTGAAATGGATTCGACAATGATGAGTAAAAAATTCTGATCTGTCCCTTTCTGGATCCAAACAAACATTTGTGTTGCCAGCAATTAATGTTACATCAGCATTACACCGTGGGGGTCCTCAGCTAGGCTTCACTAGAGAATGCTGAAGGCAGAGGGAGTCGTTAGTTTTTATGCAAGCAAATGACCTATACTTGCGAACTGCTGATATTGGGCAAAGTAAGCTGGAAGTGGATGTGCTGCTTTGATTGGGACATTGAGAATATTTGCTAAGATGTTATAATAAGTGCGTACTTTTTGGAACCCCCGTCCCACAGACTGTTTCTGACTTTGGTCTGTTAGCACTCTGTGGATGTTTGGTGCTTTAAACTCACATGGAAATTCAACATTTTGTCCTACATAATGTCATTTGTATTCCAAAACAGACACTGGTCGCTCCTTCTTTTTACTTGCACTATATAGCATTTTATGGAGTGATGGCACGTTATACAAACATGGGAAATTATTAAATTCATTATTGGATGGCTGTGGCCTTATGACAAAGAACTAATACAAATGAAGAAGTGTGGTGGAACATTTTGAAAATAGAAAAATGAAAAGGAAGAGGAGTGTATCCAATGTTAAACTATGCTGCAATTTTATTTATTTATTAAAACCGTCTCATTTTAGGCTGTTCTGTACTGGTCCTTGAATGATTCTTGAAGTGCTGGTGTGGCACCAGTATACCTGTTTTCAGGATATTGGAGTCAATTTTGTTTTTTGCTTCATGCTTTGTTCTGCTTATCAAGTGCACCAAGTTCATTCAGAGTGTGAAAGCTGGGATGTTACCTCATTTCATTGGGTTAAACGAATTCTTTGCATTCCAGAAAACCTTCGGAAGTCTTCTGATATTATCCTGTCCGTATCTATTTTTGATAAATCCGATGTGATTTGTATGAATGATGAAAATGATAACTGATTGCAACCTTGAGGCCAAAATTTGTGTTAATATTTTATAAACCAAGCTGGCCTGGTGGTGGAAAGAGAAGGAGGAAAGGGGAAATTGTTTAACCAGGAAAGCCACACTAAGCTGAAGCTTGTTTTCAGGTGTGACCTGGGAGCACATGGAAGTTAAGTGACTTGCTCAGTCAGGGTCACACAATATGCAAGTGGGGCTGTGGGATTCAAACCCAGGTTTGCAGCTCAGTGCCCTTAAACACTGCACTATACTGCCTTCTGAGGGTTGAGGAGCTGGACGAAAGCATATTTTATCTATAGACATCTCAGATACAAAGTTTGCAAGTATTTTTTGTCTGAAAAAGAGTTCTGAAGTCTCCAGTGAATATTTAAAATGCATAGACTATTTAGAAATATGTTATATAAAAAAGGCTGTTACATAAACCCAGCTCCCCCCAGCTATTCTGACCATTTAATCTCTCCCTTCTTTCTAACTGTCCCTGCAAACTCACCTTACCTGGCTGCTGCACACTGTTCCTGCTATCGCTGACTCCTGCCGTCTGGTATTCTTCCCTGCCATTATGTTGTCTTCTTTACGCTCACTCATGCCGCATGGGCAAGGAACGATTGCAAACAGTAGGGACTCTGGAGGTGTGCGGACCCTCCTGTCCAGTGCAATGGTCCATGTGGCAGGTGCGGCCCTATAGCACCAATAGATGTCCAAGCCCTCTATGACAGCACTTAGGCTGACCTGGTCTTCTGTTCAAAGAAAACCACCGCTGCTTAATGTCACCCTCCCGCTTCCTGTCACCAGGGAAACTGTCCTTTATATCGAGATCTCGAGTCAATAGAAAGGCGACTCATTTCCCTTCACTCAGAGCTGCAGAGGGTGAGAGGGACCATACCGGCATCAGTGTGCGACTGCAGCTTTTTTTACTTCAAAGAGCAGACCTTTCAAGACAAAGGGTGGGTGGGGTATTAGTGCCAGGGTGTGTGTGTTGTTTGTACCTCCTCAGTGGCTAAAGCTGCAGTAACAATGACGAATCTCTATCATTGCCCTCATCAGCTTTCTCAAAAACATACACACACACACACACACACACACACACACACACACACTGCTTCTCTCTCGTTGAAGCTGTTGTCTGAATACACTGGCTTAGTACTGGAGACTGGACAAATAACCTTACAACACAACGCCCTCACAAACCTACTTAACAGACAGCTACCCCACGGAAGGTAGAGGGGACAAGAAATACAGATCACTGAAGGGAAAAGACTGAAACACTTTGATCAAATCAGTATTAAAATATTTTACCCATACTGATTTTTAATGTACTTCAAAGAGCAGTAAAATCATTAGAGCAGAGGGCCCCCCAAGAAGCAGGGCTGAAATACAAGAATAAGGAAAGGCACTTACTTCGATGGGGCTGACAGGTGTAGAGGACAAGGGCTGCAGATACTCAGGGTGAAGAAGGTGGCTGGTGTGGGCAGTCAGCATCTTCAGAACTCTGATGGGGAGCCACTTCGCCTGTCTCAGCGGTCAGGGGGAGCGAGAGTCTGAGATCCTGGAGCCGAAGGCAATCTCGGGAGGGCATGGGTCAGCTCTGCACATGGGTTGGGTGTCCTTTGGTTAGATCCAGTAGGGGAATTGTTCATTTGGAGAGACCAGAGACTAGAGGGAGAGAGCGAGGTGGAGGAGGAGGTGAGGATAGAGTCTGGGGTCCCTTCAGGCTTGCTTGGCTCTCTGAATGTAGTCACAGCCTGCAATGCTCAACGTTTTAGTTCGATGATTCCAACACGAGACCAGCCCCCCTCAACAGCATTCTCTGCACCTATCAACATGTCAAAGAGCTCAGATCAGAAGACAAACTTCAAGGGACTACGCCGCCAACCAATGGTAGGGCTCGCACTGGCTAGTGGGGAACACAGCCCAAGAGGGCTGAGCCGGTGAGAGATACGACACGGAAGAGGGTGGAGTCTCATGTATACATGAATGCAGAAGGGATGGAGTTGGTCTCAGACATGACATGAAAAGGGGCTGGGTAGGTCCAGACATGAAAGGAGAGGGGTCGGAGTCCGCACCAGACATGAAAAGGGAAGGGACTGAGTCGGTCTCGGACATGAAAGGAGAAGGGCAGAGTCACCTAGACATGAACGGGGAGGAGTTTGACCCAGATATTTAAAGTAGAGGGATTCACCAATCAACGCCTTAAAGAGACAGGCCACCCTCTCATCAGAGAAAATGTGTTTCTGAAGTGTTTTCTCACATCTCCTCTGAGCCTCCACCATCCAGCTTCATAGCGTGACCCCTTGTCCCCGAGCATCTTTTTTCATCGAAAGTACTACATACAAATAAATCCGAGTATCATTCATTATCATTGTTACTACATGTATTGAATGCTCCACTTGCAGCATCATTGGGTTGCTTTTTTCACCCAAATGGATACCAAATAGCCATGTGAAAGACAGAGGATACTGCATGGTAACATGCAAAGATGTTCATTCCTTTAGATTATCTCAGCAGAGGCGGAATTGAGAAACTGCAGCTTAAAATAATGCATGCTTGCATCAAAACCTACAAGCTGTCAATCTAAGGAGACAGTTTCACTTCATCCCCTCTACTGACAGATGGTCATGATTCCAATAATGCCACAATGAAGTTGTTAGAGTAGGGCTTTTGTTTATTAAAACGTCATGTCCCATGTGTTTTCAGCTCAGCCTTGCGGGAAAAATGCACACACACACACACACACACAAGCCTGCCTTGGCTTGCTTTTCCCAACGAGTAGCCGTCCATGTCACATGTCTCATCACCTCAAGTACCACTTTCCCAACCACGATCAATCATTTGGTTTGTCAGAGCTGTCAATCCGGTCTCATTGTGAAACACTTTTTTTCTCAAAGCTGACTGCAAGAGTGATTCAACCTGCAAAAAAACCCAGCAAAAAACAAAACAGGGAGGAGGCTGCCTATCAAAGGAACCGGTCAAGAAGAATGAAATAATAATAATAAAACAACCTTTCTGCTAAGTAATGCAATTTGCATGCCAGCTAGAAAAGGTGGGACTGGTGGATGTATGTGAGAAGGGTTCCAGCAGGCATTATATGACATAATAGGCACTTGCAAGGCCTCTTTAGCAAACAAATAAAAAAAAAAAAAAAAAACGAAAAAATTGGGAGATGAAAGATGGGACAGATCGGGTCTCACAAGCCTCTTGGGTTCGTTGAATGCCTGAAATAGAAAGAAAACTTTTTATCGCTCACTGTGCAAGATGCAAGGAACGATGGTAACAGTAGGACTTTGGAGGTGTGCTATCTCCTGTCCAGTGCAATGGTCCATGTGCAGGCACGCCCTATAGCACCAATAGATGTCCAAGCCTCTATGACAGCACTTAGGCTGACCTGGTCTTCTGTTCAAAGAAAACCACCACTGCTTAATGTCGCCTCCCGCTCCTGCGTCACCGGGAAACTGTCCTTTTATATCGAGATTCGAGTCACTAGAAAGGCGACCGATTCCTGCACTCAGAGCTGCAGAGGGTGAGAGGGATCATACCGGGATCAGTGCGACTGCAGCTTTTGAGCTGAAATGCGGTGCACATGTTGATGGATTAGGGCATAGGAAGTGGGTCCTGCAAGGTTATCACTACACAGAAAAGCAAGCGCGCGCCCCCCCCCCCATCAGTACCCACCACAACCAGCCTGGCCCAGACTACAGACATACACTGAATAATAAAAGAAGCCGAAAGGACTATTCCTTGCGGGACTCACCGAGTTCCTCCAGCCTGCTGTGGGGGTCCCAGGCTGCCAGACTCATGGTGGGTGCAGGTTGATAGGACAGTTATGGGTGTCCGTGCTGAAGGGTGCCTACATAGGTGTAGCCCAGAGACCGGCTGTACAAGCAGGAGCTGCCGGGCAGGCGGGGTCCTTTGTTATGCTGTGGGTGTCCACCTGAGTGCAAGCCATGTGCCGCAGAGTAGGATTAGCCATGGTCAAGGGCTACTGCTGTGAACTCCAGGAAGGCCGACTTGATGGCTCCGAGAGACGAGATCTTCAGCCATCGAGCTCATCATCGCCAATGAGTCCGGCAGCAGAGTGAATCTGTAAATGCATGTAAAACTGACTGGCAATCAGCAGGCAACTGACCACTAGCTCTGCAGCCAGACCCACATGCACCTGCCAAGGACGCCTTCAGTTCCAGAGGTTCTTCTGTCGCCTTGCCCTGTCTCCTGAGCCCAGTTGTACTGACTCCTTACAGCTCAGCCCACATATGCAGCTCCGGGTTGACTGCAACACAAATTGGCTTCTTGGGGGTCTGAGACTCTGAACAATGTTTTAATGTTACCTTTAGATATTTTTCGCACATTTTCCTTATGATTATTAGTATTGCAGCATATTAAATTACATCACCTGATACAGTGCTGGTCCCTATAATGTAATGGCTCAATAACTTCACAGGTTCTGATCACCCAAAACAAATGTAACATACTTATCTTTAACATGCAAACAGGACAATGAATGCCACGACTCTTTTCAAAATCATTATGTAGTCTCTCATTATATATTTATATCAACCGTTATAGTGTTAAATATATAATTAACAGTTGTTTCCCTGTACAATGTTTTAATTATCGTAGTTCTATTATTGTTCTACTTCATCAAAACATAGTTGCTCAGATTACCTCCCTTCTGTCTCTGCACAGATAAAGACAAACTCAATAAAAATGAGTCACAGGTACCATTATAGCATGCAAATGATAGACTGAAGGTGAAGAATAGATGATTTTAATGTCCTGGATTCTGTGACATCAGGAGCTCTGAACTGTGCTTTGAAGCACTCATGATATTAGTGAACTCACTATAAGAAAAGCTTGTTCTTAAAAGGATGTTGTGATTACAACCAGCAAAATTAGCAGGACAGCATTCCCAACACCATCCCATCATGTAGTAGAAAGTTTTTCTTTAAAAAAAGAAATTATAGAATAGTCCACCACTCATAGACTATTTTTCCCCACCACCATCATGTCGGATCGAGATATGCAGTGTGGAAGATCCCCACCATACCTTCTGTGGCACTCCATTATCCTTCCCCCACACATGAAGGATATACTAGTAAACAAGTGAAAGAGACAACGCTTATTGCGGTGAACAGCCTCCTATATGGCAGTTCCACATGAATGAATTAATTTGGCGTCCTATAGTAACAGCTGATTGTTTATGTGTTGATAACTTGTTAGTTTAGGGTACAACACTAATTCATTAATGAAAAACCTGGTAATTTAAATAGGTGCTTAGTCACTCATGGTGAAGGACAATTTTTTCTTTTGGGTCATACGTATCTTTGGGTGACTAGTGAGGGGATGGCAGAGAGTGGTGGAGTCTTTAACTTTTATTTCACCTGTTCAGTTGTGGGGGTAGTGGAAATAGGCAACTAGGGGGAGAAGGGTTATAACAATTTTTTATAACTTTATTGTGAATGAGGAGGAGGGAGGGGTGTTATAAGTTTGGTCGAGAGGTACTGCTGTGATGGGTCGCAAATTGTCTATGGATGGAGTGTTCTAATGGGAAATAAAAATGTAGTATTACACATAATAGCACATTGCTGCAAAGTGCAACTATGGAGTCTTCACCTGCTGAAGTGTTCCTTAATCAGGCAAAGTTGGAAAACAGTTGCATAGTTGCACTTTACAGCAGTACTATGCATTTGCTGGGAAGTGAGACTTATACTGTAAAGGGATATGCAGAGTGTCATTTTGTACAAAGCTTAGAAACATAGTGAATAATTTCAGAATGTGAAGTTTCCTTAACATCACCCATGTCTAACGCCACATTTAACACTTGAAGAATTAAGATATTTGAGATGTGCATTGTGTGAGATAATGGAACTTTTGGTGTGTGGTCATGATGCATCATCATGCCTCACACCTGGAAGTGTCATAATCCCACAATGCATGTTTGGAGTGTCTTCTGTGATAATGAAATGGGTTCAAGATTGGGTAAAACCTCACAAAAATAAAATAACTGAACATGTTGGTTTTTTTATTGTAAACAAGCTCAGCCACCCCACCAACATAGTTCCAGTACATTCGAGCATTTGCATTGCATTTTATTCTCAAATATTATGCCCAATGAGATATATATTTTTTAGTACCCTGCTCTATTTTTCTGGCCCATCAGTTACCCATTTGCCACACCTTCCTCCGTTATATAATTTCCCATTCCAAATCTTTTTTTTTAATGGTCATTATATATTCATTTATAGATAGAAGGATTACTATGAATAAAATAATTTAAATATCTGCTATTTCTACTGGTATATTGTTTACCCCAACACACACACACACACACACACACACACACACTAAACAGAGCCTGACATGGAGCCAAGTTTATGTTATTTGTAGCAGTAGGCAGAGTTTTTTCTTGTAACAAGTTATGATAGGAGGGAGATTTTATAATCAGCAAGAAACCACCAGAAATTAAAACTATAAGCACTGCAACACTTCTTTTCTTATTTTTGTGTGTGTGTAAGAAGATTATGATCGAGATAACCTTGGGCCCAGTTGAATGGTTTCTGTGAGTAAAGGTGAGGCGTTTCTGATGGCAGTCAGAAGTGAGGTTGCGATAATTTTTATAAGAGTGTGATCTTTACCTGACGCTACTATGTTGAGACAATAATATAGGTAAACACAATCCAGCTGGGCAATTTAGAAACCCATTTTTACATGTACTGTATGTATGTACAGTATGTGTGTGGCTAGATAACTAGGCAGATGATATTATAGATATATATTATGAGAGATAGATAGTATATATTAGTTAGATATTAAAGATAGATGAAGTGATATGATAAACAGAGATCACTTGGGAGGGAGGAGGAGAGAAAGAGAGAGAGAGAAAATAATTGTTATATAGCCCTGTAGAATTTGTTGTTCTAACAGCAACACAAGTTTGTTTCATATATCACCTTGTTGTATTTTCTAACACAGGATGGCAGTATAAACATAATTTAAGGCAGAATATGTCACAGATAGTAGAATCCCTTTACATAGTTTTAAGAATATTTTTACAGTGGAAAGTGTAGCCTTTTTTCTACTTCCTAACTTGGTGACACTATGCACAGTATGGCCTTCTTGAGTCTCTGTCACACTTCCTATAGCCTGAAGGAAGCACCATTCCTCTCTGTGTTGTATTCAGTGTTAAAGAGTGTTGACGCTTCAGGTTAATGCAACAAACATATTTAGACAGCTTAGTTTGTATTTCACATTAGTTTGTATGTTTTCCCTTTATTCATTACTGAGGTCATTTGCATGAAAACAGGATCTCTTGTTCGAAGAGTCTATATTCCTGTTACTTTCTCCCTGTCATATACTTCACTGGTTATATATCACAGTTACTGCTATGGCAACAGATTGTGATGTCACAACAGGGATTATGACTTGAAGTATGGGCGCTTTTAGAAGCAGATGAACCTAACAGATAAAGATTAGTATGTATGCGGTTCTCAGTACAAAGATGAGGAGGAGAATTCTATATATTATACTGTGTTGAATTGTATCTAAATACGTTTGTGAAGTTTTGTTTGAGGTGTCAGCAGCTCTTAATGTCAATTAAATTGAAGCACTTTTTAGAGAGAGAGTGCCCCTGCATGACATTCATTGTGTGTACTGTTGCACCTTTTGCAAATTATAACCTACGGCCAGATGACAAACTCTGTGTCTCTGAATCAATATTTGGGATGGGGACCATATGAAAGGTCATCAGTGATCCTAATAAGCAATATTCAAAGTATATTGAGTTGGCAGTTTATGGGTCCCGCTACAATGCTGGATGAGATTTACAGATCAAGGGGCTATGTCACCCCGAACCCTCCTCCTACACATACATCGATCATTTAGTTTTGGCAGCGAAGCCCTAAGCCCCTCTCACCACTTAGCAGATATTATATCTACCCGACTACTAATTGTATGTAAGGACGCCACTGTTTGAAATCAATAGATGAAATCTTGTCCACTGTTTTGGGACCCATATACGTATATGAGCCATTACATTTTGTTGAAACTGTCTGCCATTGTATATAAAACCACATTTCTAACTTTCTTCCTTTCTATCACATACCTTATCTTTGCACAGAGTGATCAAGTGTGTGTCTCATATCTCTCCTAACATATGAGTAAAGTGCAGAAAAATAATTAGGCAGCAGCAAATCACTTTGCGTGGTTTTTTATAATGTGGATTTATCCAAGCAAGAGAACTGAACAGACTGAGCTTATACCAGTAAAAAAATGACACCGCAATTTGCTCATACAGTGTATACTTGTGTAGATGTGCATTTAATCTAATGGCCTTATTAACAGATTGCTCATTCTATGCAAACATCTTTTTACAGCAAGCTATAGTTTCTGGTCTCAGCAACAAGACATTCAGCATTCAGATAAGATACTATGTAGATGACCACGAGGTCTCTTTTCTAACTGGTGTATACTGTACCATCACACTGATCTGCAAGATTTATCTGTCTGAAAGAAGCAGGTGAATTAGACAAACAAGGAAATGAAGACATTAATTTATTTCCCTATCCACTGGTACAGACCATACTGGAACACACACACACGGTACTGTATACATCAAAGAAAGACAGTGATAGAGAGAGAGAGAGAGAGAGAGAGAGAACGCAGAGTGGAAAGGAGAGAGAGAGAGAGAGAGAGAGAGAGAGAGAGAGAACGAGAGTGAAAGGAGAGAGAGAGAGAGAGAGAGCGAGAGAGAGGAGGAGGGAGGAGAGAGAGAGAGAGAGAGAGGAAAGGAGAGAGGAGAGAGAGAGAGAGAGAGAGAGAGAGAGAGCGCAGACAGAGAGAGAGAGAGAGAGAGACAGACAGAGAGAGAGGAGAGAGAGAGAGAGAGAGAAAGAGAGAGAGAGAGCGAGAGGAAAGGAGAGAGGAGAGAGAGAGAGAGAGTGAGAGGAAAGGAGAGGAGGAGACAGAGAGAGAGACAGAGAGAGCGACAGAGAGAGAGAGAGAGAGAGAGAGAGAGAGAGACAGAGAGAGACAGTAACATGGCACAACATTGATTTTAATGATCACACAAAATGTTGAGATAGCTTCCTTAGTAGAGTTTAGCAGAAATATCGCTAGCTCATGCCAACATATAGTAGGTATTCAGAGTCTTCCTGCGATTTAGAGGAAGAACCCAGACACAATTACTGGCTGGAGGGTGTCCTGTTAAGAAAATCCATGAGAAAGATCTGAGAGTGCTGTTACTGGGGAAATTAACCACTCTGATCAGTGCAGAAGGCAGCAGCTGCAGATTCCTTTAGTCTCCACTCCCAACTGAGTAAACAACTAGAGGTGACTCATCAGCCCTCAGCAGCTGGCTATACCCCTTAGAACTCTCAATCAATCCCAGTAGGTAGGAGTTCCATGCCTAGCTGGAATTAACCCTTGTGGCCCATCAACCTACTGGGGAGCTGTAACAACACACACATACTAATTAAATAATTGGCATCCATGTCACTTCCTCAGACCACAGTGGGACTTGACACCCACTTAGGCCCCATTGCATGGAGATGGTGTCTCCTCAGTCCACTGGCCCATGGGGGAAATGCCCTGAGCTAGCAAAGATGTACTGTAGCTTCCTGAGGGCTACATATAACCCCACTTTAAATATTTGACATCCAATGCAATTCTGCAAACCTCAATAGAACTTACATTCCCCATAGGCCCTATTGTATGTGGATGGTCCCTTCCCCATCCTCCTGGCCACAGAAGACAAATTTCCAAATCAAGAATGAAGTCCCAACAAAATTCATTTTAATAAAAGAAAAGCTCATGGAAATTTTATTATAGCAGCAAATTAGGCATACATAAGGGTTGATTTTCTTTTCAGGCAGCCTGTAGCCCACACGTAAGAATGTATCTAATTAAAATTCATCATCCCAACAAAGGATGCATTTTTTTTCTGGACACTGGCACCACAGATGTTAATGTTCAGGTAATCTTTAGGGACTGAGTACATCCAAAGGGCATACTGAATTCTGTTAACAATGGGTTTTATGCACCCACACATTGTAAAGGACTCAGCATGAGGTAAATTTACCAGAACTATCTCCGCTATATAATTTCAGTACAGGTGACAGAGCATATGGATAGAGAAATGAAGCATATGGCCACCAGAGCTGCCAAGGGAATCCATTCAAGAGACTCATTAACCTCAAGCAGCTGGCCACACCTCGGAGAACTCTCAGCGAGTCCAGCTGGTTGGGATTTCCCAGGCTGGCTGGAATTAACCCTCAGTGGCCTGTAACATAGAAACACAGAATTTGTTGGCAGATATGGACTACTTGTCCACCCAGTCTGCCCATTTTTCCCCAACCTACCATATCATCTCAGACCCTTGACTCATTCTCTCTCCCACATTCCATTTAGAGATGTTGCAAAATTATATTTCGCTGGTGAAATTCTTGCAAAATTTTCAATTTTGTTGTGCAAAATATTTCATGAAATTTGCCCATTATGCGAAATATTTCATGGGGTGCGAAATGTAGAATTGAGTCCATGAAATGTGAAATTTCACTGGAAAAGTGGCAAGATTTCACCGGCGAAAGGCGAATTTCACCATTTCACAAGTGAAAATTCACCTTTCGAGGGTGAAATATCGCATTCTGTGGGCAAAATTCCAAAATTCACTTCCACAAAAAAATTTTGCTAAATATTTTACATAACAAAATTTGCCAGTTTCGAACATCTCTAAATCCATTCCACTAAGATTTCTTTATGCCTGTCCCATACATTCTGGAACCCCACCACTGTTTTCACCACACACCTCATCTGGTATATTGTTCCAGGAATCTACCACTCTTTCAGTGAAGACATACTTCCTCACAGCTCTGTTGAATCTACCACCCTTCAAATTTACATGTCCCCTTTTTCTTGAGCACCATTTTTCTGAAAAATGCTTTCCATCTGTACCTTATTTATCCCCATGAGGTATTCATCACCTCCTCTTCCTCCTTTCTTCCAGGGTGTACATGATGAGTTCCTTTAGTCTCTTCTCATAGGGCTTTTGATGCAGATGCCGTACCATTGTAGTTGCCCTCCTCTGGACCATCTCCACTCTGTCTAACTACTTCCAGAGATGTGGCCTCCAGGTACATATTCTAGGTAATGTTTTACCAGTAGTATTGCTCATATAGTGCTTTTGTGGATCCTACCACTATCTTACTGGATCTGTTGCTAAGGTCCACAGGATCAACAACATTTGTTGCTAGGATCTACAGGATCCACAACATTTTTAAGATCCATGCACTGGATCCTAGAGGGTAGTATCCATGATCAGATAGCACTGCTATTTTACCACAGCAACTATCTAGCCAAATGGGAGGTACTGTATCTGTTGGTATGCTAGTTTCTAGGATACTATCTGAGCAACACTACTTACCAACAATCTATATAAAGGAAGCAGCACCTCCCTCCTGCTGCTGGTCATACTTCTCCCTATGCACCCTAGCATCTGATTAGCCCTCTCTACTGCTTTGCTGCACTGTCTTGTCACCTTTACATCATCAGAGATGATTATTGCCAGGTGTCTGTCATGCTTGGTGGTCATCAATAACCCTTTTCCCATTTTGTACTGTACCTATGGGTTTCGGTTGCCCAAATGCATTATTTTGCACATTTTCAAACTGAAATCCAGCTGTCATACCCTTGATCACCCCTCAAGATTTTTCAGGTTTCTGCACACACACCCCCCCCCCCGAGTGTCCACACTATTGCAGATTTTGGTGTAATTTGCAAAGAGGTAGACCTTTCCCTTCAGCTCCACTTCAATGTTACCTATAAAAACATTAAAGAGGGCTGGTCCCAGCTCTGATCCCTGAGGCACCCTGCTGATCACCCAACCCTCCTCAAAGTGCATTTACCATCATCCCCTGTCGCACATCCCATAACCAATTTCTTACCCAGTTCTCCACCTTTGGAACCACTCCTAAGCTACCCAGCTTGCATAATAGTCTCCAATGTGAAACAGGGTCAAAAGCCTTACTGAAATCTATGTACCATAAATCTCATCCACCGCGCCACCCTGATCTAATTCCTTTGTCACCAAATCAAAGAAATGTATCAGATTCATTTGACTTGACCTCCCACCCATGAATCCATGCCATCTTGGGTCTTGTAACCCACCTGATTCAAGATATCCCACTATCCTCTCCTTCAGCAGTGATTACTTTAGCTATCCCAACACCGATGTCAGGCTGACTGGCCTATGATTATCAGCCTCCTCCCTGCTACCGCTTTTGTGAAGTGGGACTACACCTGCCCTCCCCCAGTCCTTCAGAACCATTCCTGTTTCTAGTGAACTGTTACACTGGACTGTCAGAGGTGCAGTAAGTACCTTCCTGATCTCCCTTCATACACTAGGATGTATCATGCATGGTCCCATTGCTTTGTCTACTTTCAGATTAGCAAGTCCTTTCATGCTCCCTCCTCTAAAAGGACTGGTGTCCACCTCCCTCCTTTCAAAGCTGCTTTTACTTTTTGTGACTCTCTCTTCTCCTTCCACTGTGAACACTGGACAAAATTATTTGTTGCAGATGTGCCTTTTCCTTGTCCCCTCTGCACAGTCACCCCCATTCCCTTTTAACGTCATAATCCTTCCTCAGTCTTCCTCTTTTCACTCACTTAAAAATACCTTGTCCCTTTGGTTACTGTTTGGGTTATTCTCTCTTCAGTTTATGCCTTCATGTACCTTACTGCTTTCTCTGCTTGTTTCTCTTAATACGCCTTGCTATCCTCCTGTCTGTGTGTCACCTTATATGTACTGAATGCTATCCTTTTAGCCTATATTTAGTCAGCCACCTCATTTAAGAATCACAATGGACTCTTTTTTTCCCTTTATTTTTACTCACTTGGTTGATGCAGATATTTGTTGCCTTCATTATGTCCTTTTTTGCTTCTTCCAGCATTCTTCCACCCCACCCAGGTCACCTCCCCCACCTAGGTCATCCCTGAGGCATTCACACATCTTTATAAAATCTGCCTTCTTGAGGTCCAGGTCCTTCACCTTTGTGTGGTTCGATTTCTCAGCCGTGCTTATAATGAACCACATTGTACGGTGATCACTGCTTTCCATGTGGCTGTTGACCATGACATCTGCAACACTGTCCCTGTTAGTGGGTACCAGGTCCAGTATTGCCCCATTACAAGTAGATTAGCTGACTAATTGCTTGAGAAACACCCCTGCGGGGAGTCCAGGTGGTCCCTGCTTTTAGTTCTAGTCTACAGGGGAGCAATAGCTTCCCAGGGTCTACAAAAGGTCATACATTTGAGGGAATTCTGGAAAGCACTGCAGCTGCAGATCTCACTTCAACCTCACATAGTGTGGGCTAAGGAGATATAAAGGCACAGTGAGGTATAACTGGGGGTTCACGGGTGGGCTTAATTAACCTCAAGATGTCCATGTCTTATTTACAAATCTGTTTGAGATGCCCTGCATAACCAGACATGTACACACAGGCTTATATGGAAAAACAAGATGGGATTTCCCTTGGCAGAGGAATCCTAGCACTCAAGCTGAATGTGGCAGACAGAGCACTGGTTGATCTTCAATGCTGTTTAATTCAAAACAAAATACTTCACTGGTGGTTCAGAACCCCTCAGCAGCTGCATTTACTGAGTCTGATACTACATGACCGCTGTTGGAGATATGACAGTCAAGGGCACCATCCTGCATATCCTGTGGTCCTGCTCTCACTTGGCAAGTTTTGGAAGGTATTAACCACTGGTGCCAAACAATAGTGGGCTTTAGATTTGACAGATCCATACCAGCAGTATGCAGAATTTACAAATTCCATCAGAACAGAATTTTGTAAAATTCAGCCAAAGATTTGTCAGAAGTGGAATGGCAGATTTCCATGGCAGAATAAGATTGAATGGGTTCTCCACTACATTACTGCAGAATTACATTTTGTGGATCCTGATATATTCCACAGAAATGGTCGAAGAATTATTTTTTGTGTGAAAATGTTGCTCTGTGGAATATAATTCCACAGATCACCATGGGCAGAATTCTGCAGAATGACAAGTGAAATTCTGACAGCCATTCCACCAACAGAATAGTCATGTCATGAAAATTCTGCTGGCAGAATTCTGCATTCCCACAACCGACTCTGCATCTCTTCATATTCTAGCTGATTAGAGCAATTCACCTCTGCAGCTACTGTAAGATGAGGCTGTTCTACTCTCTATGAGGTTGGGTGCTATTTCCTTTCTTTTGTATGTGGAAGTCTGGTTTTGTTCTAAGATGTTTGTGGAAGGGCCATTACTTTCAATATTTGCTTTAAGGGAACTAAGAGTGGCTGATGGGTTATAAGGGTAATCATTTGTTTAGGCAATGCTATCTTCCAGGCTGGGATGAGGTGGGTAAGGAAGTATGCTATGAGGAAGGGCAAAGTGTGGTACTCATTGTTAAACTTTGAGGGTATGGAAGAGGGTTCTAGGTGGATAGAAAGAAGGGCTATATCTTTTTATATATATATATATATATATATATATATATATATATATATATATTTTTATCTGAAACCAAATAGCAACTGTATTTTTCTTGGGGTGGCAATGGAGTTTGCCACTCCACCAAGATACAATGAGGAGTACATTTCTTTCTACAATTAGCTGGGGAGGTGGTTAAACGTTTTGCAAGATATCTGCAAAAACTGTATTAATTACTTGATGACCTAAATACACTAACTAACCAAATACCCAGCTAGTATTTATCAAATGTTTGACAAATACACAAGTCTTTATTTTACACAACCGAAACAGGCAGCACTCTAAACTAACATTTGAGAAATGCTGGTAGAGCTCTACTGCATATCATGTTATTGAGACTGTTATATGTCAGATTCAACCATGTGATACTATAGCAGCTTACAGTTTGTGATACACACTTATCTTTACATGTACATAGTTGACTTACTGTATTTAAGACCCTAAATGAGTGGGATTCTCCCCCTTAACTGCTATAGGGCTGCTGCAGATGGTAACAGCAGTTTCTGGATTCTTTTCTCAGCAACAGTTAGGATTCGGATCTGATGCAATTAATATTGTGTGGTGCCTCCACCCAGAGAAAATTATACTGGGTTGGGGGGAAAAATATGGCTGAAAATAAAGGAGCAGCACTGTGAGGGAGTTCTCTTACAGCGTATGAAGTTTTCATGTTTAGAAAGCATACAGAATCTTGAATTTACAGTAGCTTCAAACCTAATATTGGCAAAAACAAAGGAATCAGTAACATCCTCTTCTGGTGAAGAGTTTGCCTCACCCTCTATTCTACTGCTTAAGAAATTATTCCTATGGCCCAGACTCAGCAATCATAGGGAAGAGCATTTCAACTTGACCACTTCCACAGCAGTGTTCCTACAGGACCACCAAAGCAGTTGGCGGCAACAGTGGTTTCAAAAGCACCGCAGCAATATTGTTGGGATATCAGCTTCTTAGATCTCTCAGCCTCATGTATTACATTCAAGCCCACAGGCAGAAAACAGTGGTGGGTTTTTAAGGAGTACAGCACAAGCCTTGGAAAAACAACTAAGCAATGATTGAGTGGAAACTCGGGTTTTGACAAGCACATCTGAAGCTGCAGTAATGACAACTTCTTTCAGTGCAACTTCTGAGGCTGCAAAATCTGAAGCACATTGTACCCATGTACAGGTGTGTTTCCCAGGTATCAAGTTCAAGGATATTCTCTCAATTCCCTGGGAAAGTCAACTGATCAAATGCTACCCATCCTTGAATGGCAGGAAAGGAAGCAAGATGCTCTCACTGCAAAAATTGATTTTCTTCTGCAAGACGATAAAGGAATAAAAGGAAAATTAAAGATTTCTAAACAGACCATAAAGAATACTGAAAAGATAACAAGCAAGCACAGTAAATCACAGTATTAGAGGCTACTGGGGGCTACCTAACTTGAGCGGGGTCAGTGACAGCATTGTGGGTGGGTCCATCCATCTCAAAAGGATCACTGCTCAAGCACTGCAATTAAGCAGGACTAACACCTACTGTAAACACCTGCCTGCAAAAGTTCCACCAGCAAATCTCCAGCACCCTGAACTGATTTGTTAGTATTTTCATCTGCTGTCAGCTAATCCATCTGCTGTCAAGACTGTTGTGAACTGTGACTGTGTGTGGACTTTATCACTATGGTTGTGAAACCTCTGCAGCACTAATGGGGTTATTAGTGTTTCCTGGCCACTGTAGACTGAGGTAAGCTGAGGGAGCTACCTAACTTGACTGGGGCCAGTGACAGCATTTTGGGTGGTTCCAGACACCTCAAAAGGGTAGTGGCATGAGCAGCAGTAGATGGAGTGGCTGCACATTTGGGTGCCTCATACAGGAGTATTGTCAGTCACCCAGTGTGAGTCCAACAGTGGGAGGTCAACCAGGAGGGTTTAAAACATTTTCTTTCTTGTGTCTAATTCTGTTTGTTTTATTTAAGATTTAAGTTTGCCTGAATTTTATTTACATTATTACTATTTTATTTGTTTTATCTGTTTGTCTGATCTCTGGACTTCTGCTTTTGGACTGTAGTTTGCCCTCTTTCTCCTTCCTGTGATGGAGGAACAGGGCACCTAAAATCAATAAGATGAATTTGCATTTTTAATCTGTTATTTCAATTATCTTCTGTTTTTCCTGACTGTATAGTGTGTCTTGGCTGCTTAAAGAAAAGACTATAAATGATTTAGGGTAGTATTTTGGAACACAAAAACTAAATTTAATTACACATTGTCATCTGCATAATTGCTAAGATATCTTCCTTTGTTTGTTTTTCCTTGACATTGTCAGGTGATATAGGGCTTAATCCTGGCCCAATTTCTGATTCTCCTGTTTCACAAAAATATTTTTGGCAGTCAGATGGGTTAAAATTTGTGCACTTAACTGAATGCAGTTTGAAACCTAAAAGTCAGAGACTGAGGCTTGGGTTTCTTTGTATCAGCCAAATGTTTTAAGTTTAACTGGAACCTGGTTGAAACCAGTGGTGCAAGATAATCAATGTTTGACTGGTGATTATGAATTGTTAAGGAAGGAAACAGGAGATAAAAAGGGAGGTGGGATTATGGTGTATTACAAGGATTGTTTAGCACTCTACATTAGTTGTAGACTATAACCCCTGTACAGACTGTGAGTGGCTAATTTTGGAATTGACTTTGGTTGTTGTATGTTTAATTTATACACAGTTTACAACTCACCCAAGGCTGGAATTAAAGAACTGTAGGATTTCCTTGAATGTATTGGCTTAGCCAGTTTGGGTAAGGATGTATTAATAATGGATGATTTAAATTTAAATTGCAATTCAGGTTGGAACACAACTTTGAGCTGTCAATATCTAATTCAGGTTTTTCAATTGATTAATACTTATATGAATTTGGCTTGTAATATGCATACAATATTAAGTTGGATACTTACCAATAATCCAACTAAAATAAATAGCAAGGGCACTTTTTCAGATGCAATTTAGAAGACTTACATTTTTGTACTTGGGAAAAAAATACATTTCTTATCAAAGTGTATATCCCTTAGAACTTTTAATAATGTGGGCATGGATAATCTAATGAATGACCTGAATTTGGTTGATTGGTCATTTTGGATCCTATTCAGATATAAATGCATCTGTTGATTGTTTTACAAATAATACTGCTTGAGCTCTAAGATGCATTTTCCAATAAAAACTAGATGGGTAAAGGGACTGTTAATAACTGGATGCCCCTGAGTTGTTTTATTTAATGAAAAAAGGGATAAACATTGGAAATTCTTCAAATAGTTCATCAGAATGGAACACATATTGACAGTTAAGAAATACATGTAAGTTAAAATTCAACAGTGTAAATCTGATTATTTTTTATAAAAAGTAACATGAATCTTTAGTGAACCACAAAAAATGTTGGTCTTCTGTGAAGTCTCTTATAGATCCAGCAAGTAAAGCATCAGTTTATGTGATCTGCACTAAAAGGCCTAGATATTCAAAAGGGTTGCGCATGGCACAACAGTGTTGCACCATGTGCAGCCCACTGATGTGCCCCGGTGCAATATTCAAAAGGGGAAAGTGCGCTGCACAAATCCCGATGCTACCGGAGCACATCAGTATTGTATGCAGGCACAGGGGGCGGCCCATGCATACCCTGCACAGCCCGATATTCAGCCGGGATGTGCAGAGCCATCATCCATAACCCTACCTGCGCCAGCACAAAGTTGATCAAAAAGGAACAGACGGATGGCCACCCACAGGTGAGCTGCTGCAGCTGCCACCTGTGGTGGCCTAACTCCTGCTGCACCTGGTGACACCCCATCCTCTATTGCGGGCATTTGTTGAAAAAGAAGAATTCTGTCCAATATCCTGATGGTCCAGTGGACCGCTGACTGCCCGATCGCAGGCATTTGTAATAAAAAAAACAATAATACCAATATCCCTGGTGGTCCAGTGGACCGCTGTCTGCCTGATCATGGGCATTTGTAATAAAAAAAACAATAATACCAATATCCCTGGTGGTTCAGTGGACCAGCGGGCATTTGTACTTAAATGAATAAATTTGTCCAATATTCCTGGTGGTCCAGTGGACCGCTGTGTGCCAGATCGTGGTCATTTATTGAAAACAAGAAATATCCCCAAACTCCCTAGTGGTCCAGTGGACCGCTGTGTGCCCGATCATGGGCATTAGTAATAAAAACTAATAATATGTTCAATATCTGTGGTGGTCTGAGGTACCCCTCCCACCCATCACTGATCCCCACCACCCTCCTCCCGGTCAGCGGTGGGCGGCAGCACCTCATCAGCCTGCCACCCTGTCACCGCTGACTGACACCATCAGTAGGCTGTACACACATTGGTTCACAGAGTGAGTCAATGGGCATGCAACCCATTCTGTACTACACATTCCAGATATGTGAATGAATCATTCCATATCTGGAATGTAATATGTATAGACTACGCCCACTGTCTCATGCTGTGAACCAATGAGCATACAGCCCCACCGACAGTGTCAGTCGTGTGCAGCAGGGCAGGCAGGTGGGTGCTGCCACCCGCCAGCTGACCGGGGAGAGCGGGGCAGTGGGGTTCCCCTAGACCACCATGATATTGGACATATTATTAGTTTTTATTACTAATGCCCGCGATCGGGCACACAGTGGTCCACTGGACCACCAGGGAGTTTGGGGATATTTCTTTTCTTCAACAAATGCCCGCGATTGCACACAGTGGTCCACTGGACCACCAGGGAGTTTGGGGATATTTCATTACTACAAATGCCCGCAATCGGGCACACAGCAGTCCACTGGAACACCAGGGAGTTTGGGGATATTTCTTTTTTTCAACAAATGCCCATGATCGGGCACACAGCGGTCCACTGGACCACCAGGGAGTTTGGGGATATTTCATTATTACAAATGCCCGTGATCAGGCACACAGTGGTCCACTGGACCACCAGGGATATTGGACATAGTTCTTTTTTTCAACAAATGCCACGATCAGGCAGTCAGTGGTCCACTGGACCACCAGGGATATTGGATATATTTATTCATTTAGTACAAATGCCTGTGATTGGGCAGTTAGCGGTCCACTGGACCACCAGGGATATTGCACATAGTTCTTCTTTTTTAACAAATGCCCGCAATCAGGCTGTGGAGCACATTGGTGGCTGCAGGGGGCATTGGTCCCTGACGGCTGCTGCCTGGCAGGGCGCCAGGCACAACTCGTTGGGGATCGGCACACCTGCATGAAAATGGGGTCATAATGACATGCAAATGGCCCCATTTGCACCTTGCATACATTATGGCCCCATTTGCATGTCAAGTTTTGAATATCACGGTTGCAGTGCATAGTGCAATGGAACTTGCGCTAGCGGATCCCCGTGCTCCACTCTGGCCACTTGCACTGACACAGTGCCACTGCGCCATGCACACTGCGGGTGGCCAGGGTGCGATATTCAGCGCTGCTGAGCCATGGGCGCAGCTCTGTTGAGTATCGCTCAGTCCACACCCTGCGTAGCCAAGTTGAGCTGCACCCAAGCTTGTGCCACAGCCTGGCGCAGTTTGAATATCTGGGCCCAGGTGTCAAAATGTTTCAGTCTTCTGAGATGTATGAAGCTTTTTATGGATAAATGTTTTGCTGTAACTAAATACAAGACAGTTGTCAGTGTTACGGAACAGTTAAACACAGGTGTCTTAGCTTCTTTGTCTGAAGTTATTCCTCCTTTTCATTTTGGAGAATTAAGACAATGCAGGTTTTAGAACTGTTGAAGCAAATGCCTTTAAACAAAGTGCGGGTCAGCATGGTTTAGAACTACAAGTTTTGAAACCTGTATATTAAGCTATTTACCTTCCTCTAACAACTATTGTTAATTTATGTTTGATTACTGGGAATTTCATCAATTATGAAACATACTAAAATTTATTATATTCCTGATTCAGGATCCTTAACTAATTTTTATAATTACTGTTCAATTTCTATATTATCACCTTTAAGTAAGATGCTGGAAAAAACTTGTTAATGATCAACTGGTTGACTATCTTCTGGCTTATGGTCTTGTTCTCCTGAGCAGCATGGTTTTCACAAATATTACAGTACTGGTACAGCTTTGGTGAGGTGCTTAAGATTTACTCCTACATATTGCATGTTGTATTCTTATTACTTTTTTGCACAACATACTATTAATATGAAGATGACCGAAAAGCCAGTGGGGCAGCACTTTGGTCAGACTGATTATTCCATCTCAGATATGCTGGTAATGGTCTTAAAAGGACATTTCAAATATAAACAACAGAGATGGGCTTTTGAAGACAGGCTTATTTTGCTTCTCAATATGGTAGAAGATGGCATGAACATTGATTTGGGTTTTATCACACATAACCCTATTTGAACTTGCACAGTCCTTAAGTACAAAGGATGGACATTTAATAAGACTTTAGTGGGTTTTGGTTTTTTGCTTTAATATTTTATGGTCATAGATCCCTTTTAACTGGTTATCAATATGTTGGTTTCTCTCTATTAACTTTTTGTTGGAGGGAAGGGTGATAGCTTGTTAGTTTTGGGGGGTGTTTTGTGTGTGTGGTTGTGGGGTTGGGGTTGAGGTTTTATGAGGTAACACTTATATTCAGGTACAATGACATTATGATGTTACAGTGTGTTAGGACTCTTGGTTCACATTCATAGTGCATTTATGCTTCCTTCCTACTAGCTTATGGGGTTACTAGGCAGTGGGGGTTAATTCCTTCAGTAATTGATTCAGATTCCTAAGATTGTTACTATACATATAGTAGAAAGATTATTTATGGACACATTATTAAACACTAAACATATTAGGATGCATGATCTCATTTTCTAGGGGTTCTTGGTAGATTTGTTTTTTTATTGGTCTCTAATTCTGACAATTAATATTTCTTGCAAAAAATCTTGTTACAGCACTGAAGGTTTTAATGTTTATAGAATGTTTTATCTTGTAGAGTATAGTTGATAAACTGTTTCCAGATAGGTTTAATACTATATGAATGTGTGAAACAGTTTGTTCACTCTAGGTAAACTTTTCATTTCACCTACCTATTGCCATAAATAGAACATTTCTATTTTATCCTTTTTAACATGGAATACTATCACATTTTTAACATGTATTTAAGTGGGTATTAAATCTAACGTTCTTGCATTTAATTAAGAGTGTTTTCTCTTAGCACTATCACTGTTTCACAATGTAAGTTATTGTAACTGCCTGGCCTCTCAAAGGATTACCCTTATCTGCCTCTGTTGACATTTGACCTTTGAGTGCTTCACAGCAGCCTGCTAAGTTAAACTAATTTACTGCATTTAAACCTCAGTTAGGTTATAAAAAAGGTATTTTAAACCAATGGGAATTCTTTCTGTTTTTTTTTTTTTTTATGTATCATCTGGGTGTTAATAGAATGTGTTTTTACAAACAACTGTCATAAGCTTCTGAGAAAGGACTTGGCTGGTCTGAAAACATAAGCACTGTTTTCTTTTGTTACTAAAAGGTGTCAAACCATTTGTTTCTGGATCTGTTCTTACAAGAGCCAATACTGCAACTAACTAATTATGTGTGTCAATTAATTTTAGAACAGGCAAGTTAATCATAAAATGTGGGTTACCAACTATGTATAATATGATGCAAAAAGAGTTGACAATGTGCCTTTAAGCATAAGATGGTGGAGGACAGAGAATGCCCTAGGCCATCTTGTAGTGGTACCCTGCAAACTCATAAGCACTTCTTTGTGACCTGCTCTTTTGCAGTGACCTTCTTGCAAGTACTCAGCTACTGTATAAATGACACGAACCTTTGTTTGCTGGGTCACTTATCAGGAGATGGCATTGTGTCTATTTCCTGAGAACTGGTCTAAATGCAACAAAGTAATCTGATAACTGTGCTTTGTCTGCTGCAATTACTACTTGAGGCAAGCAAGGTGCACTTTAACTACACAACAGAGGGATAGTATCCTGCAGGGTGTAGTTGAGAATGCATATGGGATAGTAAGAGGCATTTAATCTAGGGCATCTGTGAATCTCCTACAATCTGTGTTTCACATTTATTGGAATAACTGCCATTGGCTGCAGTATTTGCTGCTTTACTTTTTCTTTTTCTCTTTTTTTAATTTTTGATATCCTCTATATAATGTTCTGTATTATCTTTCTTATACCCCTACTCTCTTTTTGTGAAGTGCCGTGGAAATTTTAATATCCACCTGAAAACCACCACAGTGAGCAGACAGGACCTCTGTTTAACATCTTATGCAAAAGACAGAGCCTCCAGAGACACAATTGTCAGCACTGAGATTTTACCCCAAGTTTCTGGTGTGGGGCTAGAACTCACAACCTTCTGAGCTTTCAGCCTCATAGGCAAATGTGCTACCTGTGAACCACTGATGCTTATAATACTTGGTTCCAAAAGTCAGGAATTAAGATTATAAAAGTGGAGTACTTTCACTTTTGGAAAATTCTGTATATAATTCAGTGACCAAGTGGAGAAGGAATGAATTTTAATAAACTCTCCATTTGGTTGAAATCCACAGATTTGTTTTTGTTGTTCTTACTGGACTCCCACCATTTACATTAAAAAGGAACCTGTATCAACTTGGATTTCTTCTTACCAATACGCTGTCCCACTATTCCCTGAGGCCCGAAGGTAACCACAACTGGGAACCCACTGTTTGATTCTCCAGGAGATTAACAGTTCACAATATGGCAGTCTCCATGCAGTTCACACATTTTCTCCACTGTACAATTAATCCATCTGGACTCTTTATCCATCTATCCCCCACTGCACACCAGAGACCAAGGGTGGGAGTGTCAGCACAATCTCCCAATAACCCTGACTCTGAGATAGGGGGTTACATTTGTAACAAGTGGTGCTACTTTGTTTTCTCCCATAGCGCTTAAGTACTTTTATGTACTTCCTTAAGTACTTAATAAATGTCAGTCCTTACTTCTTGTACAGCACATTTCAGACAAGTTGCTGCTACTGTGTACCATTATTTTATTTATGACTTCAACATTATGATAAATACATTGTTTGGTACCATGAAGAGAAGTTGCTATTAGATATTAGTGTTAGTTGAGATTTTCAAGTTCATAGAGTACATCATAGTGCTATCTGACTGGCTGGCCAGATTTAACAAGTGTTCATGATGCGAATATAACTAAGACACCCATCACTGAATTCAGCAGTGTAAATCATTCAGTTTCAGTAACATTTCCATTTGCTGGGAGGTTAGTCTGTGATTTTATCATCTACCTCACACATCTGGCAGGTGTTTCCGCTGCAATTTTGCAACTCTACAGGATTATTTTTTATGTCTCACATGCAATAGATGGTACAGCTCACTGCCTTTTTTGACATATAATTAAAAGGAACAGCCAAGAAAATGCTGATGCTTGCTGAATCGGATATTTTATTTGACTCCAAAAATAAAACCACCCAACATTTGACTAGCCTGATGCAACTTTCTGAATGAATAATGAACTAAACTAGGGGACCTTAATCTAATGGGAATTAGAGGCAGATGAGACATTCAGTTCATTACTGTAAGTCCATATTCTGCTCAGTCCATAGGTATTTGACTAAAGTTCCTCACTAGGAAAGAAAAACAGATAGTAGAAGTAATTTATTCTTGCTACAGCTTGCAGTATATCCCATATATCTTTCATTAGAAGCCATAGTAAAACATTTTAATAAAAACACCTTTAAATATAGTTTATGCTGTAACCTTTACTAAGATGCGATAACACACTGTATATGGATTCATGCACTGTCCTGACAGTTTACTTTCTGATGTTTAATTCTGTCAGTTTGCTGTGAATGTTATTTCTGTAAATATGATATTTATTGTTTTTTTATATAGTCTTACTTGATTTGTATGTTTATTTTACTGTGAAGTAGACCATTATCAATATACTTGATCTAATCCAGGATGTGTTAAAAGATGTATTTTTCAATACAAGCAACCCATGAATATAAGCTGCATACCAAACTACAAAAAAAAAACTTATCTTCCTGTCAAAGTATAGTGTACATATATGCATAAGCCTTGTACTGTATATTACAGGTGTACAGTAGGTAGTCTGATGTTAATCCTAGATTTTTGTTGCTTAACAATATGACTGACCCTGAATGGAATACATTTGGCATGCAGGATCTCTGGATCCAGTAAAATTAGCAATGGTCAGGCTAACAGTTTGAGGGCTGAATTTTCAGCATGAAGTGGTACTAAGTCCCATGTCGCAACTGCAGTTGCAGTCTGAAATCTCTGCAGCTGTGGAGGTTGGTATTTTGAGCCTGTGCAGCTACAGAAGATGTCATGCCAGATCCCACCAGGCATAATTTTTACCCACAGCTGCACCGTAAAACAGCCTCAAGCTCCCATAAATGGTGCAGCCAGTCACAAACCAACTCCACTTCTGAAAATACCATAACTGTGGGAAAAATGCAGTTCTGCAAGTAAAGGACCCACTGTGCCAATTTTTTACCGCAGCTGTGGGAGCTACAAGGGCTTTGAAAATCCAACCATTAAAGTTTTAGAAGGTTGAAAAACATCCAAAGATATGGTACTAGATTTTCAAAGCCTCAGAATACTCCTGCAGTGGCAGAAAAAAATGGTGCATATTTTCCGCAGCTGCATTATTTCAAAAGTGAAGTCAGTTAGTTACTGACTTCATGATTTCGGCTGCTTGTGGTAATTTTTTGGTGCAGCTGCAGTGAAAAGTTACACATGGTGGGACCAGCTGTAACATCCCTAAGCTGTGCCAGATGAAAATACCAAACTAGGCAGGTGCGGTGAATTAATCCTGTGCCTAGGGCTGCAGTGCGGGACTTAGTTCCCACATTGCTTGAAAATCTAGCCCAAAGATTTTAAGGCACTTTTGTTGCTTACTTATAGAACAGAAACTGTGGCAATTTGAAACCTGAAACTTTCAGCTTCATTATAGTTTGGAATGGGGGGGCAGTTCCGGGGCAATGTGAGGAAGTATTTTTTCACAGAGAGGGTAGTGGATGCATGGAACAGCCTTCCTGAGGAGGTTGTGGGGTCTAAAACTGTGGGAGAATTCAAGAATGCATGGGACAGACATAAGGCAATTCTTGTGGGGGGTAGGAAGAAATAGGCTGTTGGTTAACTAGGATCTGCGGCCTATCCTGTAGGTAGAGAAATGGGCAGACTAGGTGGGCCAAGCGGTCCTTATCTGCCATCAAAGTCTATGTTTCTATGTTTCTTTAATAGATGGCTTGACTGAAAAATGTGTGGATTTCCAATAACTGAGAACATAAAGGGCAATTTTTCAAAGTTCTAAGGATAATTCGATTTATGTGAGCCTGACATATGACAGCTTTGTGAGAGGGCCTCAGTTTTGTGACATGAAATTGCTGTTTTCATGTAGCCTTGTGTCACTAGAATAGACTCTTCTGTGCTTAGTTTTCCAGTAGGTCCAGTAGGTGGGAGTCAGTTTCCACTGTACAGAAGTCAGTAGCCCATCTCCTCCATCAGATCCCCCTTGCCCACCTGAAAGAACAATGGGTCCTATTCAGCAACCTGTATAGCAGGCTATGCACCATGTATCTGCCCTGTGTATGCCCCATGTGTGAAACACATACACAGCTCACATAAGTGGTACACACAAGAAGATTATGCAGCATGCATTGGCATGCCTTGTGCACAGCTCAGGAAAGGGTTGCACAGATGCAAAGAGGGACACATGCTACATGCTTGGCATAATGCACATGTACAATGCTGGTTACATGGAAAAGGAGGGTAGCCTGCGATGTGGGTGACTGTATGTCACTGACTGATCGTAAGGGTGATGGCACAATGGTGCCGACAATGTGAGCGACCTGGGATTTCCCCTCTTTCCCCAAGTTGCGCTCCCTCCGGGAGTAGGAATCCTAAGTAAGGGGATTGTGTGTGGGGGGGGGTGAAGCCCTCCATGAGGGGGGATCTGGGGTTGAAGCCCCCATATTAAACAACAAACTGTTTTCAGTTGCCCTGGTGGTTTTACGCCTTCTGTGGGTTGCCATCCTGCAGTCACCCATGTCACATAGCACCGAAAAAGGAATGTGTATAGGCTGTGGTATATTTACCCCAAGCAGACCCATTTGTAAACATTGAAACATACTCCTAATAGCCGCCATCCCAAAGTGATGTCTCCCATCGCTCACTGCATCTGTTCCCTGCCACCTCTGTACATGGTACACATCCACAGATGTGTAGAGATGTGAGGATAGATTTGTAACATACAATAATCTATAGAGATAGTGGAATGGTCTATGTCCCATGCGGGTATGTCTGTATTGGTAAGCAACCTGATATAGCAGTGTCAGACACTGGTACTACCCCATACTACAATATGTCCCTGATATACTGTAAGTCATTTGTTTTCACTGACTTGCTGTGTGCCCTGTGGTTTGTAGTGGAACACTGTGGACATGCTTGAGGTGTCCAATGGACCTGGGTTTGAGTCCACCAACCCAATATGCATATTGTGTGACTCTAGGCATAATAAGAGACCCCTAATGAACTAGGTGACATTGTTATACTGCCCAGTACATAGTGAATATAATTTATTTATTGAAATGTTTCACCAGGAGGGCACATTGAACAACAAGTTGCTTATCCAACGTGTGACCTGGGGAGGGGTTACATGGGATGAACACAAGGAAGTATGCAATTTATTGATGAAACAACAGTTACAAATTAAGTGAGAGCAGGTAGACAAAATAATACAACTGTGTAGGCACAATGGAGACAAATACAGCTTGTAAACATAATGCACAAAGTAGTCCATGAAGTCCATTACAATAATGACAGGCAAACCAAAATTAGACGGTTCAAACTTAGTGTGATGGCATACCAGGAGCAAGCTCAAGGTATCAGAAGTGCTCTAAGAGGAGAAGGATTAGTTTGTAAGTGCTGAGAGGCAAGGAGCAAAGGCAGGATGGAACGGAGAGGGAAGAAAAGGATTATTCAAGGGGAGAGAGGGGAAAAGGGGGATTGGAGGGGAGACAACCACTGCCAATGTCCCCTTCAGGATGAGAGGAAAACCCTGCAAGGGGGGCTGGTTACAGGAGGGGGGCCATCCAACCTGGGAAACCCCTTCAGGATGCTCGGAACCCTGCAAGGGGGTAGAGTAGAGCTAGAACTTGGAAAAAGGAAGGCTGAGGAATGATTAAATCAGAAACAACTGGGAGATACATGTGTATCTCACCTCAGAACCAGTGGTTCCATCACCTGGTGTAACATCTTCATGATAGCATACATTACGCATAATCACGGTCACATCCTTCCACCCATGACCCCTAAGGGATACCTCTGCATGTAGGTGCCCTAAGGGACTGGTCAACCCAATACCATGTACAAAATTTATCAACACATTAGGCTTCCAAACTGTGCTATATTGTATGAAAACTGGAGGACCCAGTAGGCATTCAGACTGTAACATCCACAACTATAAATGTAACAAATACAAATGTGGTGGTGACAGCCCATTTGTATTATAGTTACTATTAAGCATTTATATTGACACAACAAGGGAGGTGTCCCTAATGGTCCATCCAGGGTTTTTGTGTAAACTATGTCCCTGAATGAGGACAGTCCTTACCAATATGGTCAAGTACATGTCCAATTGTGTTCTTGTGTCCAGCAGCCCACCCCCATGATGGAGGATAAAGTCTTAGTCAGAGGGTCTACACAGGTCTTATACAATACAACTAAAACTATCTCACCAGCAGATGAGCAGGAAGGTAAGGCACTATTCTCCCAGTCTAACAGCCCCAACAAGGGCCTCAGCCCACAGTGGATAGTAGGCCTTTTCTTAGACATCTTTGGGCACATCTGCTCCATTGCAAACAGTAGCTCTTCACAAAATGTCTTGGCATAGCTGCCTCTTTGGGTGGCCTGGATGTCACTGAACACATTAAGCAAACCCAATGGTGTGCTTGAGTTCCCTCAGAGCTGGTTAGTAATGCTACTGGGGGTCCAGCTTGGTGCAGGGCTTCATGAAGGATTCCATGGCTTCCACTGCATACCACATTGTGTTGCCATCAATGTTCTGCTGCAATACATAATATTTTGTGATGGTCAGACCATCATACACAGTGTCCATGAGGGAAGTGGCATGCACCTGTGCCTCTAGGATATGAGAAGTGCCCTATATTTACATAGTCCATGCTTTGAGTGGATTTCTTGTAAGGCTGCTTTATACAACAAATCCTCCTGTTTCCTTTCAGTCTCATCTCACACACCTCGGGAGTAGAGATAGGTGTGGGTGATGTGCATCATCCTCTCAAACTGGGACCACTGGGGTAATATTTACATCCCCATGGGGCTTGTTCAGGCTGCAGCCACTGTTTCTTGTGATACCCAAGGAGGCAGGACATGCTCTTTGCTGTAGCCCCTCCCTTGTGGGAAGTCTGTTCCTTGCCCTACTTATAGTGCCCCTTTCTCTGCTTTGGATGCTACCTGTTTCTTTGCCCACAGTTGCCCAAGTGGCTCCAAGGGGGCAGTACCACCAAATGAAAATGATCCCTTGTTGATGTCAGATCCCCCACCTACCACTCTACACTCAGCCCCAGCCCTCCACACACCACTCACTCCCCTACAGAAAGTCCACCACCGTAGTGACACTCTCTGTGAAGTAAGATGTTCTCCTCCTCCTTTAGCCACAACAGAACTGAAAAAGCAAGGTAAGTATGGTCAATGTATTTTCAAAGCATTTAGAATTTGTGTTCATATTTTTGTCATTTCTAAATATGTTTTCACCAAATGTTAAACATAGCCTTTTGGAATCCACCTCGTGAACAAGGGTGGGGAAATTATGCAACTCAGGGCCTAAAGGTGATTTCACAGTTGCTATATGAAATCACCTTTCTGGTGGAAGTTGAAAAATGTCACCCAACAAGTTCAAAAGGAGCAGTCATAAGAAAACTATGTTGAAAATTTTGGTGAAAAAGTATGTTAAAATGACCAAGTTATGAGCGACCATTGACTTTTTTCAATGTTCCTTCATAACTTTGGCAATATTCAAAATGTTTTTCCTAAATTTTTAATATAGCTATTTTTTCACTCCATCTCATGAACATGATGGGTGGTATTTTTCAAATCCTGCCCAAAATGTGTTTTCACTCTTCCTGCACAAAATGTTGTTTCAGCCAGTATTTTTAAATGACACCAGTCATGTTCAAAAGGTAGTCATAAAAATACTAAGTGGAAAATTTGAGGTCACCATGTAATATTGTATTCAGGGCTGGCTGATGGGCTGGTTGGTATCGTGAGCAAACTGTGTGATCCCGGCTTGAGAAGGTAGGCTTCATGTGGCACCACTTCCAGTCTGGGGATGGACAGTGCAGTGTTAGCCACATAGTCACAAGTATACATATCAATCAATCAATCAATCAATCAACTTTATTTAACCAGGCATAGACACCATTGAGCAAGCTCATTTTCAAGGTGGTCATGGACATTGATACAATACAATACATAATCACAGATGCAATAAATCAGTGTTGTGAAACCATTGTACAGATAGTAATCAATACAGTCAATACATATTGGTCTGCTAGAACTGAAAAACAGATACAATTCATAGAATAGGTTTACAGAGAGAAAGGGAAGAGCCGACAATCCAAGACTATCACAAGTTTATTGGTAGTAGGTAAGGAGAGAGGGCATGTAAGTAGGAGAGGACAGAATGAGAGAAAGGCCAGGATTAGAGAGAGAGGTATAGAATATGTTGGTTTCCCTTGTTTGGGGAGAGAAGTGAACAAGTTTCTGGTTGTGAGATTCATGAAGGGATCAGCAGCTAATGGCTAAATGTTGTCTAAAACAATCACGTTTCCTTTAGGAAGTTGGCTATCAAGGCTTTGAATGAACATAGACCTGGAAGTGAGGAAATCTTAATGAGCTTTGCATGGTATTCCATAGTGATGGGAGTAAAAATTGATTATGCCTGGCCATATGATGTTTTCACTCTAGGAGTCTGAAGACAGAGTATAGAGAATCATCTTAGGCCATAGGATCCCTTTGCCCATTCGAAGAGGCTCGAGATGTATACAGGATGATTATCAGAAAGTGCGCTATGGATCCAGAAGAGAGCATTTCTTTTCCTCCTAGTTGAGAGTGAGGGCCAACCTGATTCCTGGTACAGTAGGCAGTGGTGAGTACGAAGGGGTAGGTTGAAGATAAATCTTAGGGCCCGGTGGTAAAGGGTGTCTAGTTTATTGAGCACCGATGAGGGGCAATGATTGTAGAAGAAGTCAGCATAATCCAGTACGGGTAGGAATGTGGATTGTACTAGCCTCTTTCTTGCTTCTGAAGTAAGCAAATGTTTAATACGATAGAATAAGCCTAACTGCTGACTTAGCTTTTTTGAGACTTCATTCAGGTGGCACAAAAAGTTAAGCTTATTATCCAGCCAGATATTTAAAGGTTTCAACTATGTCAAGGGGTTCATCCAGAAGTGTAAGAATTTGAGGAATATGTATTGGTCCTGGGACTGCCTTTGGTGAAAGGATCATTACTTTGGTCTTTTTGGTGTTGAGGAGGAGTTTGTATTTGATAAGGTTATATTGGAGAGTAATGAAGTCTTGTTGCAAGTTCTCATGGTCCACATTCAGTGAGGAATGTGTGGTACAGAGTACAGTATCATCTGCAAATAAATGAACATTAGCTGCACGTAGATGGGTTTCCAGATTGTTGATATAGATTGCAAAGAGGATTGGACCCAGTATGGAGCCTTGGGGGATGCCTCGTAGAAGTGTTTTTTGTGGAGACAGATCACATGCTGCCTTGACTTGTAACCTGTTGGTGAGGTAATTGGTGAACCATTTGATTGCGGGCTATCGAAACCGATATTGCTCAGTGCTGTAAGCAAAATGTTGTGATCCATGGTATCAAAGGCCCTGCTAAGATCAAGAAAAAGAGCAAACACATGATTCTTAGAATCCAGGGCAATTTGCCAATCTGTGGTTACTTTTGCGAGTGCAGATACAGTGCTATGCTTGGCCCTAAAGCCAGATTGCGTAGGGTTTAGCAATTCCTGCAAATCCAAGTGTTCTCTAATTTAGGTATTGACAATCTTTTCAAGTAGTTTTGACTGATCGGATAATATGGATATAGGCTGGTAATTATTCAGATCGCAAGGATCCCCAACTTGAATAGTGGTAAAATGTGAGCAGTTTTCCATAGCATAGGTAGTTCTCCTTGCTTCAGGGAGGTGTTGAATAAGTGGTGATAGGGGTCAAGTAGAAATGGCCAAGCTTTAGAAAGTAGGGCTCAATGTTGTCTGCACCAGCACTCTTTTGGTGTCCAAGGATGGTAATAGTTCCTCTACTTGTTTAAATGTGACTGTATGGAAGCTGAAGGTGGTGGGATGAGGTTGGTTAGTGATAGGATTAGCATTAGGGTTGGCAGTGGAGTCCCTAGTGGATTGAGCTTGTTGATAGGTGAGGTGTCAAAAGCTAGCCCTGCAGTGGCAAAGTGTTCATTGAATTGTTCTAGTATAGCGGCTCTGTCTGTGTAGGTGATTCCATCGGTCATAATTTGGTTGGAGAGATGTGTCAGCAGAATGTCCTTCAACCTCTGAGGATGTTCCAGAATTTGGCTGAGTTGTTTTTGTTGGCTTCTAGTTCAGTTTGAAAATATCTAGCTTTTTGGCTCTAATTAGCTTGGTGCAGGCATTTCTAGCGGTCGAAATGCTAACCAATCTGCCTCCAGATGAGATTTTCTTGCTCTTTTCCACCAGTAGTCCTTGTCTGTAAGCACTTTCTTCAAGATGGGTGAGAACCAGCCAGGGGTCTTTTTAGATCTGATCAGTCTTAGTGGGGCATATTTGTCTACCAGTCCCATTAAGAGGCCATGGAAGATAATAAATACCTCACTAAGGAGGGACAAGATAGAAATCTTGCCATCCGCTGTTACTTTGGTCGAAAAGTGTTCGGGCAGATTTTTCATGCATCTTTTCAATTTAACTTTGGAGCCGATTTTATATGGGAAGAGTGTCTGATGCAGGCAGTAGCACAGTGGTCACTTATATCATTAAAGAACATGCCAGTATGAGAAATGTTATGATTCTTGTTTACTAACATGCTGTCCAGAAGAGAGGTACGCCCAGGGTTGTTCCTGTTTCCGTGATAGTAAAGAGAGCTCCTTTTCTGCCATAGGTCCCAGAGGCCCTGTACTTGCAGCCAAATGGACCTTGGACCTGCACCTCTGCATCTAAAATGATATGGGAACCCTGCACTTCTACAGCAAGATGGGCTTTGCATCTGTTCAGCATGAATGAGGATATGATTTCACTATTGCAAAAGAAAGGAAAATCATTACAAAAAAACTACATTAATTCAGAAATGACAGCTGAAGAACATAAAGTAAAGAAATTAAGAAATGAAAAACTTTAGGGTTTGGAGTCTTGAGAGTCTTGGCGAATTGGTGATGTAGTCTTCCTCTGCTGTCCACCCTAATGCGGATCCCTTCCCTATAGCAAACAAACATGATCTCTTGCTTCACACAAGGCCTTCAGATATGACTGATTGTTTTGGACACATGTGGTGAGCCATACTCTCTGCCTCAAATAATTTATGCCTATGAGGCACTGGCTTGTTGCTGTACATTGTGCTTCAGACAGGAGCTTATGAACTTGGGGAGGAGGTGGGCATTATGGTTGACAACCCAAGGAGAGCACACCACTGATTCACCAAAACTTCTGGACTTCAAACCTAATGTTTTCATTTCTTACTTTTGCACACTTTGTGCTCTTTAACCTAATGTTGCATTAATGAGTTCTCTTGCAATGAATTATGGGGTGCAGTAGTTCCTCTATAGTTAGGGTTGAGTAGGGTGTTTAATGTTAAACCCCTAACTTGCACCTTTCAATGGAATTGCACATTTTGCATGTATGCCCTGGGGCACACTATCTCTTGATTTCACAAGTTTCATGATGGTTACGTGTTTGGATTCTGAGATATGGGTAGGGCAAAAAGAGGGACAAATATGTATTTGTCTTGTTCTACTGTCTCCTACAGCCCATACAGTTTAGCTTTTTGTACAGATTTTGTCAGGGCAGAAGGTACTTGCCCTAGAATGGTGTGCATCTTGTTGGTTTTGCAAAAAAATATGAATCCATTTCTGAGTTATAAGGATTTTAAATTTTAGTTCTGAGCATGATTATTAGGGTCTTTCAGATAGTTGCTTGATATAACAGAAGAATCTTCTTTCATGAGCCAAAATTCTTCCTTCATGAGCCGAAATTCCTCCTTTGTATGGCCTCCATCATGTTTTGATTTTAACCAAAAAAAAAAAAAAAAGAGTTAAAACCTATAAACTGATGGGTTTGATTTAAAAGGGTGAGACATGCATCCAGTGTTGTTAGGTCAGGTGCAGTTATGACATCCTACCCAATTTACAGCAGCTTGAACTAAATATTTGTCATTTAAGCCCCCCCCCATTGGGTGGGCTTATTAGCCTGTGCCTGTATCCTTCCCCTGCCATGGTGCCATTTAGTCTGTGAGTGCCCACCCCCGGCCTTGTTTACACATGCTGTCACCAGGAGGCAGCAGCAAGGAAGGAATAAAAGGCCCTGTTTTTCCCAGGAAAGAGAGCAAGAGAGCAGGAGTCAGTGGTGGGTGTAGGGCAGTGTCCCTGAGGGGGGCTTCCAGGTCACATCTGGAAACAAGCTTCAGCTTAGTGTGCTACTCCTGGTTAAACAATGTTCCCGTTCCCTTTGGCCTAGTAAGTCGACAAGCAGCAGTGCTGGTGCAATGCAGGGTTGGTGCTCCATTGAAGGATGTGGATGTTAGGTTCCATGTGATAAAGGTGATCACAGAATAGCGATCGCCGTTGGGCTAGTCTACATGGCCAAAAATGAATTTCGGTGATGTAGACTCATGGTGAACAGCAAGATGATGCCCAAGATGTATATTTCTTATATTTATGTGGGCCTCGTTCCCCACACCCGTGTTAAGCATTCTCAACTCTAGGGGTGCATGTTGGGGAGTGCAAAGAAAATAAAATAAAAGACCTGCAGAAAACCATGAGAGAGCCAAGAACAGAACCCAGCACACTCCCAACCTCAGCCTGCCACCAACCCACCATGCAACATAGCCAGCTCAGCAGCCTACGTCACACCACACCCCACAAACCCTCCCTCCTCCCTTCCACCCATTGCACTGTGTCATCCCTCCCCACGCACCCCATGCTCATGTATACATAGTGACATCCGCTGCTATATTTGCCGAAAACCCTATCATGTCCCCCCACCAGGTAGCCCTGTGCACAAGCGCTGTGATTGAGTCGACCTTTTTGAAAGTGCTCAATCATGGTTGCCTTGTACACAGGATACCATAGCTAGCAGCAGTCATGTGGGTCCAGGAGGACCCCCCCCCCCTTGTTTTGAGTGTGGACAATCTGCTGTGTGTAGAAGAAGAGCAGGAAGCAGTAGGTGCCAAAACTAAGTGCCAGCAGCAACCTTTCAGAGGAGTAAGGGTCCTGGTGCCCCATTTAAGGTAAGGGGCACACAGGCAGTGGTGGTGCTGCTGCAATGGTGTCAGTACTGTGCCAGGGCATCCTGGAGGTGGCAGCTTACCCATGTGGCATGCTGTCTAGAAAAAAAGTAAAGATGGCTGGGAGAGTTTTGCCTGGGATTCACCATAAGGCCTGTCCTGCCAATGTCTGGGGCAGGCCCAGGGACCTACCATGCCCGTGTCTAGGGGAGGTCCATCAGACTCATTAAGGGCCAGGGTTTCCCCATGGAAACAGTAATCTGAGAAAGGAAAGGAGCCACCATTTGTTTTACGTTTGCAGCCATGTGCTGGCATGGAGTAGCCCCAATGTAAAGTGCACCATTCTGGCTCAGGGAGATGTTTTTTGGGAAGTCTATTTGGGAGAAGCCATGAAGGCTTAGGCTGCTAATCCACCCTGAGGCTTGTATTGGCTTGGCTGGCAGGGGAGGACTAAGACAGTCCCCCATCAGGAGGTTTTAGGGACATGAAAAGTAAACAAAAGGTTGTGATATTGGAAAAAGGGTTTCTGTGGAAGAAGCTGTCAGAATTCTAGGAGCCAGTTTTGGTCTATTATCTTTAGATCTGTGTGAACTAAATTTTGCTGCACGCTGATTGGAAAAGAGGAGTAAAAATGCCTGAACCTGCCGTTTTGTACTGTGTTCCCTCTCAGCCCTATGGAGATGCTCCAATCAAGTTCTTCTTAACCGAAATGGTCTTGGTCTAATCATTTTCAGGCCCAGAATAAAGTTCTTGGTTTGCAGAATTTGTGGTGCTGGTGAGTCTTCTTAAATCTAAGTTAATGAATTCTGTTTTATTTGCTCCATTGGTCATTTTGCCTCCTCAGACAAGAATAGTCCTGACCCACCACCCCCACACACAGCTCTGGGGACCGTGCAGCTGGTGCTAGCCAAATCTAGTGCAGTCTTTGCTTCCTTTGGCACTGGGCCTGAAGAATCGTGGGAAGAGGTAGGTCATATCCATTTTGAAGATGTCAGAAGGTAGGACACATCATTTCTTAATGTTTCAGCAGCAAGAAGTGTCATTGAGTGTTTCTGGTCTGTGGCACACTTCCTCCCCACAACATCCGGTCCCCGAAGAAATAGAGGGAAGGGGGTTACAGATGTGAGTGCTCATCCAGGATCTATTTCTTCACACCCCAGTGCTTGGTGGTACTGCTGCTGAAGAGAGTAATTAGATGCCAGCTGGCCTAAGGCCTGTGTCCATGTGGCACAGTTATAGTAGGTATAGAGGTGTGTGAAAAAAACTTCAGCCGGTGGAATTTCTGTGAAGTCGGATTTTTGCTTCCACAAAAGTGCGGAAATCAAAAAAGCAACTTTTGCAAAAATTCCAACTTAGAACAGTGAAATAAATAAATAAATTGCAGATTATCACTCAATCAATCAAAATCTTTATGTAATCAGGCGCACATCATTGAGCAAGTTCATTTTCATGATGGACCTGGAAAGGAGAGGCTAACAATACATACAAAGGAATACTCAGTTACATTATAATTGGGTAAACAATATGTACAAAATTAATTCATGCTTACATAGTATTTACATAGAGCAGCAATTACAGTATACACAGGGGCCCAGATATTCAAAAGATGTGAGCCATGCGCAATAGGGTTGCGCCTGCTAAGTCCGGAATTGCGCCATTCTGTGATATTCGGCAGGAGGCTGTTGCACCCCCGAAATCATGCTGAGCAACAGCGCAATGATAATGAAGGCATGTGCAACCAAAGGGGGAGGAACCATGCATAAATGGCGCAGTGCGATATTCAACGACTTGCGCCATGCGCAATAGAGGAGCAAGAGGAAGTTGCTCCATAGCGGAAATGAGCCAAAATAAAAAGGAGCAAGGGAGAGGTGCAAGAACGCTACAGGGAAGCCACATGAGGCAGAACTTTAGGCAGACAGACAGGGAAGGAGGGACAAACAGGGCAGGCCAGGAAAAGGGCACCCTGAACACCCAGGCACAGGGAAGGTGTGGGGAGCCACAGCTAGTGCAGAAGGGGGAAGTGCCACACAGCACAGAGGCCACCACAGGCAGTGTTTCCAGTGCAGGGAAGTAGCAGTGAGGACAGCAGGGGAATACAGTAACAGCTGAGGGGTGAACATAAGCCAGGATATGGCCAGTGCCACCTTCTAGATGGAGGCCGTTATGAGGGGGTGAGAAGGGCGGGCAGCAGGGGGCGTGGCCGTGGAAGGGCTCATCGGTATGCCCCCAACAGGCAGTACCAAGCCCACACCAGCTTTGAGCTGTACACTGATACTGAGATTGTGGGCCGGTATCGCCTGAATAGGGCAATTCTGAGGTGGCTCTGTGAGCTGTGCAGTGATGTGATGCAGGCACCCACACGACGGAGCCATGCCCTGTCAGTGGAGACTAAAGTAACAGCCTGCATGTGCTTGCTTGCCACGGGTACCTTCCAGAGACCAACTGGGGACACCACAGGCATAACCCAGTTGGCCATGTCATGCCACCTCACCCAATTCCTCAGCACACTGCTGCCACATGCTGCAGAGTACATCCATTTCCCCAGCACACCGGTGGAGTGCACAGCAAACATACAGGAGTTCCACAGGTAGCACATATGCCTGGCGTGCCAGGGGCAATAGACTGCACCCATGTGGCCATCACACCACTCTGGCCCCGAGGGGCCGCATGCATCAATCACAAGGGCTATGCCAACATCAACTGCCAGGTGGTGTGCGATGCCAGGGGGCGCATAATCAATGAGGAGGCAGTATAGCGCAATGGTCTAAGGCTCTGAGCTGCAAATCTGGTGACATCCAGCAGACCAGACCTGGGTTTGAATCCCACAGCTTCCACTTGCATACTGTGTGACCCTGAGCAAGTCACTTAACCTCCTTGTGCTTCCAGGTCGCTCCTGTAAAAAAGCTTCCAGCTTAGTGTGCTATACCTGGTTAAACAACTAAATAAAATGTCTGTGCCATGCACCCTTGGGGAGCACACAATGCCTTCATCTGGCACCAGTCGGCACTGTGCCACAGATTCAAGAGTGGGGACATCCCCACTGGACACCTAGTGGGTGAGTATGCAAACCACATGGACAATCATAGGGCCTGGGGGGGCATGGCCAGAGGTGACATCTGTAGTGGCCTACATGACCTGGGGCAGGGTGATGCTGATCACCAAACTAACCTCCGCTCTCTACACACAGGTGACAGTGGATACCCACTCCATCCCTGGCTGCTCACACCCTACCGGTGGCCTGCGACCCCATCGCAGCCACACTTCAATGAGGCACACGCCACCACACGTAATGTCATCGAGCTGGTGTTCGGGATGCTGAAGGCATGTTTCCATTGCCTGGACACCTCTGGCAGTGCCCCTCAAATGCCTATGGGCTATTCCTGGCCTGTTGCATCCTGAACAACATGGTCAACGAATGTGGGATAACCATACAGGTCGAAGAGGGGGACAGCGGTGGGGACGATGAGGACGCTGGTGACAATGGTGATGGGCAGCCCCCCTTTACCGACGGGACCCCCGACTGATCCAGCTGGCACAGCTGCACCGGGACACCATCACAGAGGAGCACTTCAGCCAACCCAGGTAAGTCATGGGGCCATGTGCAACCACCAGTGGCTAAGGCACAACCCACAAATACACATGGACACACACCAGGGGTGCATGCCGTCAAGGGAAATGGCAGGGCACAGAAGCACACACACAACCAGGGATGGGTGAGGATTAACATGCCATGTGGATGGACACACACACACGCACACACACAACACACCAAACGTGCACAGAGGGCAGGAGGCACACCGACCCAGTACGCCAACCCTAGCAACACACATGTCCACAGGCCACCATGCCCACTGCCTGTCCATATGCGTGTGTCTGATGCTAAGCACCATTGTACATTGGTGTACAGCACAATGCAGGCATCATCATGCACATGCATCTGTGGACAGCAGCCGGGAGGGTGTGCAGGTGGACAGTGTGTCCGCGTGCAGAGCCGGGTACCCACCCGTGCACTGCCCACTGAAACACACAATGCACACAGGGCAGCACCAGACAGTAGTCACGCTGGGATACAGGTCAGTCACGCGACACAGTGCCCCGGCCACCACAGATGCGTGGTGGCCCCGCTGAGACCCGCCAGCACTGACAGGCTGACCACTGGCCTCATGGGGTGACACCGATGGTCCCCCAGGTGTTCCACTGTGTGAACGTGACCGTGCTCACGCAGGGGTCTGCAGCATACCGAACATGCCTGCTCCAGGAGTGCTCGGGATGCCCACAGCTGAACCCGGTGTCTACAGGGTGGGAGTTGTACGACGCCAGGAACGGGGAGTGAACAGTGCACTGTGTGGTGTCCGCGATGCATGGGCACCTGACTGTGTGAACATTGTGTCCATGACAGCAGTGAATGCCTGTGCATGCCTGTCAATGGCAGCGGTCACATCCTCCCGCAAATGGTCCATCCCTGCCAGGATCAGAGCATTGTCCCTGCTACGATGCTCCTCTGCCCGCTCCAGAGCCACACGCAGTGCATCCACGGATGTCACAAGCCACATCTGCTGCTGGACTGATGCTTGCAGTAGGTGGGTGTGCTCATCCAAGAGGTCATCTGCCTCCTCGGCATCCTGTCCCTCAGGGTGTGCAAGGCCCTGATGAACAGCACCCCTTGAGGGTGGGTGCTGTGTACCAGGACCAGGTCTGGGCATGTCCACAGGTGGTGCACAGACGCCACCACTGAACCCTGGACCCCCAAGCCCATTGGCCTACTGCTGATGCTGCCCCTCTGGCTGCCACTCCCCAGGGTTCATTGGTGCTGCCACAGTGGCCACAACAGTCCCACTGTCCGGAACAGACACCAGTGCTGCCCCACTGGTGATGACAGGCACAGGCTGGGACTGTGCTGACATGCAGGCCTCCACGGCAGCACCACCCACAGCCATGGGTGCAAAGTGCCCTGCTGTGTGGCCATCCTGTGGCACACACGTGTCACTGCCCATGACGTTAGCGTCATCATCATCATCGGTGATGGACTCTGCAACAGCCCCAGTCACAGCATGCTGGCATCCGTGGATGCCGGCACGCTGGGACACAGGCAGAACTTCCTCCACACCTGTTACAACGACATCAGTGTGGACAACCAGGTGGCCCCACTGTTGCAATAATCCACGTATACCCATGGAGGTGGATGGGCCCTCCTCCATCTCTAGCTGACTGTCCTCAGTGGACAGGCCCACCACCGCTGACCCATGCAGATGCTCAGGATCTGTAAGGGAAAGCAAAGTCGCGTTACTGCATGTGACCTACCCTGCCACCCCCATAGACAGACCATGACTTACCATGCAGTGATGGGCCACCACCCGCCTGGAAGCCACCACCTGGAACACCCTCAATGGTACTGCGCTGCATGCTTCCAGCAAGCCTCTCCTCCTGTGGGGTCAGCTGTACCACCTCCGTCTGTCCCCAACTGTTGCAGCACATGCTGCCCTGATGGCAGCCATCTTCTCCTTTATCCTCCTCCTGTCCATGCCCATCTTTTTCTTACGCTCCTGCACGGAGCACTGGTGGCTGCCATGCAGGTTCACAGCACGTGCCACCTCCTCCCATGCAGCAGCACGGGTTTGAGGCGTCCCCCACCGTCCACTGAGAAGTGGCTCCTGATCCAGGTAGGCCTCAAACAGGGCTTCGCTCGCCTTGTAAAGTTAGGCCTCCTCCTCCTCCCACCACTGTATTCCTCCTCTCCAACAACGTGCTCGGTCATTATGTAGCCTGTAAGAATGGCAGTTGTTACCTGTGACTGTGCAGTCCCATGAATGTCCCTAAATCCACAGTCCACACTCCCAAACAGCATGCAACTCACCAATAGACTGCAGTAACCGACTATGGCCACTGCAGCCCACTGTCGCACTTTTATAGCGCAACCCTTGCAAATGAGGTGAGGCACAACTTAAGTAGATGCAAATTGCAGTGCTGCGCCATTGAATGGCTGATTAGATGATTTGCATATGATGGCTGAATATCGCGCTGTTACGCTTTGCACAATTGTGTTGAACGTGCTGAGCCAATGGTGCAGTTCTGTGACATGCGTAGTACACACCTCACTGTGCATGCCTGGGTTGCTGATGCAGGCGTCTGCTGTGCTGATGATGTGCTGTGCATGGTAGGCAATGCAGGGCATGGCCACCATTGTGCCAGTGGCGCTATAGCGATGGTCACTACATGGCGCTGTGGCACTGGGCCATCATAGGCACACTGGGCCAACTGCATGGTAGGCCGCTAATGGTGGTGGCACACAGGCAGCCAATCATGCTACACACATTGGGTTCCAATGGCGCAGTGCGTGTCCATGCGCCAGAGACCCTTGACCCTGTGCCTGACCTTTGGCCCCTAGGCGCCATTCGTCAGGCATGGGTGCACCTCTATCATGCTGTTCAGTGACAGCGCGATAGGGAATGGCAGCGCTGTACCGCGCAGCATCTGCACGTGGGGAGCCATGCTGCAGAGTGCCATATTGCCTAATAGAGCAGCGAGAATGGCACACAGGAGGGCAGCCCAGTGGTCTGCAATCGAGCTGGCCAACCTAGTGGCCATTGTGGAGCCACACCATGGGCCACTTTTCGGGGAGGTGCCCCTGGACAGGGCCAGGACCCATGTGTGGCAGGAGGTGGCCACTGCACTTGAGGAAGCCACAGGATGGGGGAGGAGTGCCGAGCAGTGCCGCCACAGATATGAGGACCTGCGGCGGAGGGAGCCGGAGCTACTGGCATGCCTGTGGTCAAGTGCCAGGAGGGGCATGGTGCCACGGCCAGGTAGGGGTTATGTCAACACACTTTTATCTTCCATATGGGTAACAGTGTTGTATGTGTCCAGCACATGGAGGAGGGACTGTCCGGAGTTGGCTGTGGTGGTGTTCACAGGGTGTTGGGTGGGTGGGTCTGGCTGGGTGGGAGGGCACACACCTGGGGGCAGGGGGACTTTGCTATGGGATTGTACTGATGTTCCTCTCTCCATGTTTGCCCCACAGGCCCGGAGGAATGCCGCCGTGCCCGTGAAGAGCGGTGGCAGGAAGAGCAGGGTGCAGCAAGGCGGGGCAAGTGCCCTCACCACCCACTGGACTGGCCCGATGAAGGTGAGTGCCATACATCCATGATTACTATTGCATGCTGTGTGACAGGGTGGGCAGCGGGGCATGGCCACCATCCATTGACACCACTGCCATGCACGCGACTTGTTACAGTCAACACTGTCCAGTGGCATTGCATGTCTGGGAGTGCATCAATGGTGGTCCATGCGTGCACCAGGTACATGGTTGTGCCACTGCCTTTGCACCACATAGCCATGTCACCAAACGGCCTTGGTGGTGCTGTATGTGACTTGGCCGGTGGGTATGTGCAGCGTTCCGCATGGCTGTATGCGCCTGGGTGGGCAGGTCATGGGACATGATCACTGCAGGTGATCACACACCATCACAGAGGTATGTCCCACGGCCGTATGCCATGCACAGTGGGTGGGCTGTATGGGGTTATGCATTCACACCTATTGACTGTGCTCCCTTGTCCTAGGTACCTGCTATCTATGTGAAATCAGGGAGGCACTGTGGGAGATATTACTGGTGGTGAGGGCATCGCTGGACATCCTCAGATGAATAGATGACACCGGGGTCCTGAGGAGGCACCGAGCCAGGAGGAGTCAGAGCGGTGGGAGGCGCTCCCGCTAGGGATCAATCGGTCCCAGTATTCCCCTACTCCCCTGGACCCACCCTCACATCCCTCCTTTCCCATCCCATTTGTCCACCCCTGCCCTCTACCCACCCCCACTTTGTTTGTGGCCCCCCCAACCTTGTATATAGTTTATGTAATATTGTATATAGTTGAATTTTATATATTTGTTCAATACATTTAATTTTGATATGAATACTGTGGTGGTCTCTGATTTGCAGCGGCTATAGGTGCTCAGCTGCAGTGGTGTGCATGGCGTCAGGGGTGATGCGGTCATGGGTATGTGTGTGTGTGTGGAGGTGACTATGGTGTGAGGTAGCTATCAGTCAGTATCTGTGGTGTGTCGTTGTGCCCTGTGCACTGGATGACTGTGTGCAGTGGTCTATGGTGCGTGCTCTGTGTCCATGGTGCACCCATTGGCCCGTCCATGGCCTGTGCAGCTGACACACATGCATGTCTGTGACCTGCACGGTCCACTGGCATGTCAGTGGTGGCAGTCCCTGCAGGGCAGCCACTGTACCCGTTACATTGCTGGGTAGCCTCCTGTCACTGGTGTGGTGCATGTCTTCCTCGGGTGGCACAGTGGGCACAGTTGTTATCCCACCTCCATGCTGTGCCTTGTGTGTGTTGCAGGATGTGCCCACTGTCTGTGACTTGTGCTCTGGGTGAATGATGGTGGTGTATGGGTCCACAGTGCCTGCGCTGGGTGGCTGGCACTCCAGTGCCATGGAGGACTGCGGGTGGTGTGTGTGCACGGTTACATGGGCACACACTGGAAGCTTGTTGCCCCACCTCTGTGTCCCTGTGTTGTTGTGCCCTTAGGTATGGGTGAGTGTCTGTCCATACACTGTGTGGCATCCGGTGTGGTGCATGCTCCACCACACTGTGGGTGTCTGTGATGGCTGTTGTGGCCAGTATTGGATCAGGGTGTGTCATTGGAATACTGTGCAGGGTGCTGTACCACTGGTGGTGGTGTCCGGGCACGCCCTGTCCCATGTGGGGTACCTCACGTGCCGATGCATGGTTGGTCTCTCAGCAGTACCTCGGGGATTGTGCGTGGTGGCACTGTGTCTGCCATTGTTGCACTGCTGTGTGCTGCCACCCGCTGATAGGTGCTCATGGTGGAGCTGGCTTGCATGGTTCTGTGGTGCACAGGGTTGCAGTGTCACTGTGGGGGTGGTGGCATGCATGGGGTTTCCTGCAGTGGTGGTCACTGCTCATGGGGGGGTGTCTGAGGGTCATGGTGCAGGGTGTGCTCTGCATTGGGGGGATGGTGTGGCATGGGGTGGTCAGCCCTCCTTGTGTGCCAGTCACAGCTTGCCAGTAGGTGTGATTGGGCACCATGGCCCGGCTGTGGGTTGTTTGCTTGTCTCCATGGGCCAGTGGTTATTCCAGCCCTCCCCCAGTTGTGCAGTGCATGGGGTGTGGGGGGATGATGTCTGTTCTGCTGTGTGTTCCTGTGCCCATCTGTGGCATGGGTGGTGGGCCCCTACCTCCCTGGTTGTGCAGTTGCATTGCTCTGCTGTTGGGGGGCATCCCTGGTTGTGCTATGGCGCCTCTGGACTGCTCAGCTTCCCTCCCTAGTTGCGCTATGGCGCAGGTGGTGCGATGTTCAGTGCGTTCGGCTGTAGCAGTTTGGCCTGCTCCATTTTTGAATATCACGTCTCTTGCACATGAGCACAATAGACTTGCGCTTGCTCCTGCTATTGTGCACTTTTGGGCACAGTTTGAATATCTGGGCCAGGGAGTTTATAATACACATGAAATAGAGTATCAAATGAGTCATTAAGCTAAGACCATGAAGAGTATGCAGCTAAAAAGTATAGCAACTGCAGTACAGTATATACAGGTTAAACGTACGCAACATTAATTACAGTGTGTATTTTAAGCATTCTTGAACATAATTATTGATTGAAGGAGCTTGGTGGGGCATGGGATGAGTGGGGATGGGGGACGCAAGAGGATGAGTAAGGAGAGGTACACAGTAATGATTGCAGGGGTGAGGGTGGCAACAGTTAGGGAGTGGAAAGCAAAACACCATGATGGTGTCAAGGGGGGTAAGCAAGGAGTGTAGGTGGGAGCCAGGGTGACATGGAAAAGGAACTAATGATAAGGAAAACACAGGGTTGGGAAAGAAGGAGCAATCAGGTAAGTTCTTATAGGATATAACATTGGTCAAGAGGTGGGAAAGAAGCACCAGTAACAGGATGCACTGGAGCAGATGGAGCTGAGGCTAGGGGTAGGTGACGTCAGGGAAGCAGTTACAGGATTTCTTGATAGAGTGAGGATAAAGTACTTTGAAGGTTGATAGTTTGATTAGGTTAGCCAACTTCAGGTTTTTGCAAGTTGTTCCAGAGAGAGGTAAAGCTTGAGATCTGACAGACCTGCTGAAGTGCGACTTGAACTTTGGTACTGCAAGGGAGATAACAGAGGAACTCCTTAAGGCATATTTAGCTATCACACCCAAAGGAAGACAATCTGAGATGTACTGAGGCAACATCTTCATGATGGCCCTAAATGTCCAGAGAGCTGCATTCCTCTGTCTTCTGTAGTTAAAGGATGACAACCTACTGCAGTGGAAAGTGAGCAGTGATGCATGGAGTATGGCACATCAGTTATGAACATCAAGGCTCGATGTTAGAGGGTGTCTAATTTAGCCATGGCAGACACAGAGCCTTTGCTGTAAAGGAAATCTGTGTAGTCCAATAAGGTAAGGAATGTGGTTTGGACCAGTTTCTTCCTGGCATCTAGTGTTAGAAAATGTTTGATCCTATAAAAGAGGCAAAGCCTCTGTCTAAGCTTCTTTAAGAGATCCTCCATGTGATCGCAAAAGGAAAGCTTTTGGTCAATCCACACCCCCAGGTATCTGAATTTAGTAACATATTCCAGCAATTCACAAAGAACAGTGTGGATCTGGGGAATATTACCTTGAGTTGTGGGGTTATTGATGTATGCAAAGGGAGAAAAAAGCATCATCTTTATTTTTTTTTGGCATTCAGGAGCAGTTTCTAGTGCAGTTGTTGAAGCTGTAAAAGATTAAATTCCCATTGTAGATCCCTACAAGCTGCTTCTGGAGAGGGTCTTCCAATATAAACTACTGTGTCATTGGCAAATAGATGGATGTTAGCAGATGTGATGTCAGCGTCAATATTATTAATGTAAATTGCAAAAAAGAAATGGGCTCAGTATAGAGTGTACCCCTCGGTAGAGGTTTCAGGGATGAGAATTCCCTTCAGCCTTGACCTGCTGCTGTCACCCTGTTGATAGTTCGAGAACCACCTCAGTGATGGGGGTCGAAGTCGATGTTTCTGAGGGAGAAAAGGCGCAGCTCATGGTCAACCATATCGAATGCCTCTGAAGTCTAGAAATACTGCACAAACAATGTTTTTGAATCCAAGACACACTGCCAGTCATTGATGTCCTTTGCAAGGGCTGAAGTAGTACTGTGATGAGGCCTAAATCCTGACTGATAAAGACTGAGCAGGTTCCCACTTTCAAGGTAGTTCCTGAGCGGCACACTCTCTATTTTCTCCAACAGTTTGGAAAGGGTGGGAAGTAAGAAGAGTGGTCTATAGTTATTCAGGTCACTGGGGTCTCCAGATTTAAAAAAGGGGATTATGTGAGCAGTTTTCCATATGGGAGGAATATCACCCTACAAAAGGGAGAGGTTAAAAAGGTGCATTATGGGCATATCCAGGATGTGAAGACTAAGCTTAAGGAAAAATGGGTCCAATTGGTCTGCCCTGCACACTTCCTGGTATACAATTATAGGAGGAGATCCTCAACTTCTCTCAGGGTGGTAGGCTGGAGGGAGAAGGCTGTGCTTGTGACTGAATCTGGTAAGTCCAGTGCTCCAAGACTACAGCAGAGGTTATTGGCAAGGGAGGAATCAAATACGAGACCTGCAGTAGTAAAATGGTTATTAAAAGCATAAAGGATAGTCAATTTATCCAACACTGAAGTTGCGCCAATGGCGATTTTTGTGAGTAAGTTGTTCATAGCTACGTGTCCTTGAATATCAATGATGGTTTTCCAGAAGTTTGCTGAGCACTTGTGGAAGTGTCCAGTTCTTTGTGAAAATAGCTAGCCTTAGCCTCCTAACCAGATTGGTACAGTGGTTTCTAGCCTTCCTGAATGATGTCCAGTCATCTGGAAGTTTTGATTTCTGAGCTTTTTCAAAGCCAGTCTCTGTGCAACAGGGAGGCCTTAAATCGGCTGTAAACCAATAACATTATTTATTTTAGAATGAATCTGGACCAATGGTGCATGTTTATCCAGAGCCCCAACATGATTTCCTGGAAAATATCACAGGCCAGAGCACTGAGTTGGCAAGAGAAAATCCTGCCATCTCAAGGAATCTCGCAAGTTGGAGAGGAATGCTGACTTGTATATGTGAGAGCCCTGGTTGCTATTCTGGTAACCAGGAAGAGAGACTGCCTGCAGTTCGAGAGCTGTTTTTAGACGTTTTAAATTGCAAACTACAAAAAACAACTGACCAGTGCACACTCGAGCGAGTCCTGTATTCAGGCACTCATAAAATGGTTGCATTTGGAGGCATTCTATTTTAATTTTCAGTTTGTCACTTGTACCACTTGTCACCTTTGATGTTCACTTCCAGGGCATATTGCAGTATTTTAGCGAGCCCTGCTGTGAACGGGGCATATCGCCATGCACAGAGACACACGTGTCTGTGCGTGTCTGCTGTGTCCTCTGGGGAACTGGGCTACTATAAGATCCTGCATCTGATACAGGTAAATAACCTAATTGGAGAACTCATTGACCCTGTCTTTGTTCACACTGTTAAACTATAATGGCTCAGGCAAAGGAGAAGCAAGGAAAGAATAATAAGAAAAAATGTGCTCCCAGTGCAATATGTACACAGATGAGGCACCTAACCAGGAGTTTGTGTGTGATAAGTGTACCCTAATCACTACACTACAGGAGGAGATTTGTCAATTACACAAGAGATCAGAGACCCAGAAAGAAATCAAACTACTTGAAAATTTCATTGATGAAGCAGTCTGGGAAACTAGTATAATTCACACTGACTGTATAACCAATGATGAATCAAAAGTGCTGACTTCTCCCCCTAAATTAATCCACAAAACCAGTGCATCTACCCCTTTTGGCTTCCACAAACATGTCTCACTGCCCGTTGCCCTATCTAACAAATTTGAAAGTTTGGAATTAGATGCTGATAACTCAGTTGAAAACTTTATCCTATAAACCATCGAGCCACCTAATAATCCTTGCTCACTTCCAGTTGTCCCCTCAGAGCCTTACTCAACTGTAAAAACATCGGATATACATAGGGATATCATGGTTATAGGATTTCAATACTAAGGCGTAGACACTGCAGTCTGTGAGGATGTAAGGCACATACAACAGTAAGCACACTCCCGGGCATGGACTAGGGACATTATAGACCTACTGAATAGTTTACTTGAGAATACTACCAAGCCCTTAGTTATCTTACATCTGGGTATCAATGACCTTTTCTCACACAATATGACAGACATCCAGGTTGACTATAAAAATATAGTCAATCAGATAAAAAAAAAGGAAGGTGAAATCATACTGTCTGGGGTCCTGCCCACCATTGGAAAACACTCATACAAAAATTATGCTGTTCATAAATTAAATAACTGGTTCAGACAACATTGTCTTTAGAAAATATTTGATTTATGGACAATTTCATCACATTTAACAACACAGCCTGCTTTAAAGGGATGGTTTACATCTAAATCACTTTGGTACCAGGATCATGAGGAAAAAATTAACAAGGTCTTAAAGTTCCATTTAAACTGGAATATGGGGAGAGGGCTCCTAGGTACATTAGGAACCTCAGGAAAGTAAGCAATAATGTACCCAACCCTAATAACTCAGGTTGGAAGGGTGTACTAATTAATGCTAGAAGTCTGACTAACAAATTTGATGAATTTAAATACCTTCTAGCTACCAACAACATCCAAATTGCCCTTGTCACGAAAACTTGGAGTGATGTAAATGATCCCTGGAACAAAACCATTCAAGGAAATAACATATATCCAAAGCAGGGACCACAGGAAGAGTGGTGGGTGAGCCATCAATCTCATACAAACAATTGTATGTGAGGAAATTCCAGGAGCACTCTTAACCTGGAAACCCTCTGGGTCAAACTGTGCCCCCAGATGGGTCCCCATTTACCTTAGGCCTAGTGTACAGCCCACCTCAATTACTCCCAGAAAATGACACTAGATTATTGAATTATATTGGAACCTTGATCCATCCAATAACCTCATGATTTTTGATGACTTTAACTTACCTAATATTAGTTGTACCTTGGCATCTGCGACTAGCAGACTGATAGTCTCTATTTAGATACATTTAACAAACTCAGGTTAGAACAAATAGTCCAGTATGCCACCAGAAATGATAACATACTTGATCTTATTTTAACTAATACCGAAAACTGTATATACAACATTACTATAAATGCACCTTTCGGAAACAGTGATCATAATGCTGTTCATTTTCAGGTCACAGGGAACACAAAACAAACAGCTACTGGTGTTACTGAACATAATTTCAACAAAGCTAATTTCAATCATATAAAAACTACCCTAACCCATTGGGATTGGCATAAATTATTTAGCAATCTTTCAGTAGAATCTAAATGGGGCCTTATGCTCATTAAACTAAAAAATCTGATAAAGGATAATATTCACAGAATAAAAAATACAGCACCAATCATAAAAATACATCTGTTTGGATGAACCCCACAATGAAACGTCTGATTAACAATAAAAATAAATTGTTTAAGCAAATTAAAAATGGTTTAACCCACTTATGTCCCAAGTATAGAGTACTGGTTAAAAATATAAATACCAAGATTAAAACAGCTAAATCACAACATGAGATCCAATTGACTACTAGGGTTAAAGATAATAAAAAAGCTTTTTTGCACATGTTGATAAATCTAAGGGTAAAACAAATACTATAGATCCCTTTCTAACCGCTTCCATCATGATAGTTAGTAACCAAGAGGCTGCTGATACACAGAATCAATCTTTTTGTACGGTGTTCAATAAGAACAGTTTGGGTTTACCAAGTACAGCTGTGACCTCATCCCCTGGGCAGTTCACCCTTAAACCTGATGAAGTTCTGGACAGCTTAAAGAGGGTTGATACAGTATAAACAAATCACCAGGTCCTGATGAAATTCATCTCAGGGTGTTATAAGAGCTTGCTGAATTTATCTATATACCTTTAACTAATATCTTCCAACACTCTCTTGACACTGGGGAAGTTCCACATGATTGGAAAATAGTGACCGTGGTACCCATTCTTAAGAAAGGTCCAAAAACAACCCTGAAAACTATAGACCCATCAACTTAACTTCTTTAATAGGAAAGATTTTAGAAAACATTATTAAAGACCTCATTCTAGATTCCCTCCATCAAACTGAGTTGTCCAACCCCCTCTATCATGAGTTCACTAAATCTACATCCTGCAAATGAATCTACTGACTTTTTATGAAAAAGTCACTGGGAAAGTTGACCGGGGTAATTCTGTGGACCTTGTGTTCTGGGATTTCGCCAAAGCGTTTGATGAATTACCACATTTAGAGCTCATAGGCACCTTGAGAGCATTCAAATTAAAAGCCAGTATTGTTAACTGGATTGCTAACTGACTGGAGGAAAGAAAATGGAGAGCCATTATAAATGGAGCATATTCCAAATGGGTTCCTGTCACAAGTGGGGTTCCCCAGGGGTCTGTTTTGTGCCCTTGTCTTTTCAACATTTATGTCTCTCTCACCATTGAAAACCCCAACAAATGGATATATTACAATTTACTGACAACTGTTACATAGGTACCGTGGTGAACAATACATCAGGCAGTACTGCCCTTCAACGAGTTCTTGATAACATATTAACTTGGTCCTGCAATAAGAAGCTAGTTCTGAACACCACTAAGTGCAAAATTATGCACTTGTGAACACATAACAAACACTTTAAATATTAACTAGGTAGTGACACCCTGCTTTAAACCATTCAAGAAAAGTATCCAGTGATAATTGTCAGCCCTGACTGAAATTCAGATCCCACTGTAGAATCCAAACCAATAAAGCTAACCAAAACCTTAATTGTATATTCAGACTTGTATCCAGCCACAAGAGTGAAGTGTTGCTCCCTTTGTACATTGCCTTGGTTAGACCGCACCTCAAATACTGTGCCCAGGTGTGGTCTCCATACTGCAAGAAAGACACTTTAAGGATTGAGAGAGTGCAATGTAGATTTACTAGAGCCATTTCAGGGATAGGAGACAGGCCATATGAGGATAGGCTGAGACTGCTAAACATCTATAAGCTCCAGTACAGATGACTGAGAGGTGATATGTGTCTCATTTTCAGAGCATTAAGTGACCCTACCCTTAGTAATGAATTGGGAATAGCTATAAGTGACAACAGAGTCAGCAACAGAAGACATCCCAAACAATTACATCTGGGCAAATGGAATACCCTGCAGAGAAATAACTGGTTTAGCCACAGGGTTGTCCCAACATGGAATCACCTCCCAGCTAAAGTTGGCTAGCCCAAATATGGACTCCTTCAAATTAAATTTGGATCAAGTAATTGAGGACAATGTCAAATTTTGCCTTACTTAATTCCACTGAAGCACCATGGACACAAGTCCATACTAACTTGAATTACCTATGACTCCTATGATACCTATGATGTCAAAATTATGCCTTTTCCTCTAGAGTCAGAATTTGGAAAGGGATGGTAGTTTTGGGAGGATCTTATACCTGCTATAATACAGTGGTCACTGAAATCTGAGAAGAACACTCCTGCATGTGAAAACAGATGAAGTTTGCTTACTAAAATGAGATCTAGAGGTGTGCTATTTTTAGTGCACTTTTTGTTTGGACATGTTGCTTCAGAAATGAGTTGGGAAAGACCAAAGGAGTCGCAAATAGTCTTTAGGGGTAAGGAACTATTGGAGTACCAGTCCATATTGAGGTCCCCTAGTATAATAATCTCTGATTGAAGGGATCCCATCATATCAGTTATATGGTCCAGATACAGTAGCCCCATGGATGGAGGTCTGTAGCATCCTAGGACACATATTGAGACAGAGGAAGATTGCTTGATATTGAGAGTCAGGCTCTCAAATTCCTTTGGGAGTGAGGATGAATCTATAAATGATGCAGACAATTTCTCCTTGACATAGATGGCAACTCCTCCTCCTCCTCCTCCTCTGGTGAGCCTATCAGTTCTGATCAGGGTATAAGATGAGATATTCATCTCACTATCTGGTGTACCAAGTCTGAGCCAAGTCTCAGTGATCATGAGTATATCAGGTATTGTATAGGAAGTCAATGCTTGAATAAAGGCAAACTTTTTTAGTAGGCTGCACACATTAATATGCATTAAGCTCAATCCTTGGATACTGGCTAGGTTGGCAGGTAAAGAGACTGCTGCAGGAGGACCAGGGTTGATTTTGACATTACCAGAACATTAACAATAAGGCAGCAATATTTTCTTGATAGCTTCAAGAAGAAGTCTGTAAGCTTTAGGTGAAACTCAATTAAGGTTGCTATTGCATAGCATTGAAGCTCCCTGAGCTGCATGCCTAGGGGCCAAGCAATGTAAGCGAAGAACCCTAGCTGTAAAAAGCAAGGTGTGCTAGGCGATCAATGCAGAGGTGAGCGGATCCTACTTCTGTTACACTCATAGAAGAAGTACCAATTTGCCATGGGGGTTGGAAAGGAGGATCTAAATTAGGTAGCATAAAAGCCAGCATGTGAGAATCTGTAGTGCCGAAGGAAACTAGACAATCCAAAGTAGAGCTGTAACTGTCCATGCTGCAGCAAGACCGGTGCATACTAACACGGAAATCCAGGGTGTAGAACAGTATGAGATAGAGGCAAGTAAGGAAGTAAAAAGCCCTCATTATGCTGGATGCACTCAGAATTCACTACTGTTTTGCAAGCTTCCAGTGTGCAGGAAGTGGGTGGCAGCAGCAAGGGATATCAGATCAGATCTAGAGCAGAACTGATTAAGATGATCTTGCAATAAAGACCACAAGATGGCAATATAAATATTTTCCACAGAGTCAACAAGGTTGTTGCCTAAACAAGAGGATTGTCTTACACATAGAACAGAAGAGGTGCAGCCAATCAAAATGGTTGTACAGGACAGTGGGAGCAATCTGGAGTGTATATTTAAGGAGGCATAGGGTGGGGGTGGGGAGGTCGAAAAAATCAGCCTAGCTAGAAGCAGATCAGCCAGCCAAATGGAGCTTTGCTACTCCTGGAGTAGCCGATTGGCTTCTTCCTTTGGCGGCTAATCACTTCCCTGGAATCGGATCCGAGGAAGAATGCAGTACCTGGGGTGAAGTTGGTGGGGAAAGCTCTCTGTGGTGCAGTAGCTTGAAAAGCATCCAGTGGCTTCCTCCAGCTGGTCACTTAGTCAAGGATGGCCTTCTGGGGCAGCACCTGAGGAGAGGAAGGGTGGAGGTTACAAATAGTCTCAAGCACAATGGCAGAGCAGGATGCTTAAGGACAGGGCGGGATTAGTGAGGTAGGAGACACAGTATTACACAAAGGGTGGAGAAGGAGAGTGGGGGGTGGAGGACTCCACAGCCCAGCAGACGCAATTAAAATCGGTGCCTAAATTGAATGTGAATTAAAACTAGTGAAAATGTTCTGCTAAGAGCCTTGGGGCAGCAGACCGATTATTTTATCAAGCTGCAGAGAAAAAGTCCACAGAACTGATTACTGAACTGCGGAATATTTACATGAATTACTGAATAATTTATCAAACTGTAGAAAAAATTCCTCACAACTATTATTCTGCAGTTCATGTGCATTTTCACAGTTCAGCTAAAAATTCCACAGAACACGGTGAAAATCTGCCAGACACATTGGAAGATTCTGATCCCGCTAATGGCAGAAATTCAAAATTTCTGAAATTTCCAAATTATCACATAAATTACATGAAAGCGGAATTTGCAACTTTTGCCGACCCCTTCTGTCAACTATCCCCATGGTATATGGAGGGGCAGGGTTCTGCAGTTGGCATTAGGGGACCCCCAAGGGATGAGGTGGTCTCCAATGGGATCCCTGCTCAGTGACCACATACCGTCCAGCAGCAGAGTACAAGCCCCTCCTTCATATAATGTCTTCTCTGTAATAAGGGTGGGGCTTACCAGTGTGGAGGTGGTTCAGGAGGAATTCTGGGATGAAATTGCTCCAGTGGTTTCCATAGGACCCCCCAAGCACTATCAGTTTTCTGATCACAAGACACAGCGGATGATCCCTAAGCCTTTCCACAGACCTGCCATAACCTTGCGGATAACACCCATGCCTGATGGTGCAGAGCAAAGCTCTTAGAGCTCACATGGATGTATTTGTGAGGGCGTCCTGGCTAATATTATGTACAGAAATGGTGTGTGGTTGGAGCCAGTATCAGGAGTTGTCTCAGTGATCCCAGACTGAGCAATGGATCAGAAGAAGAATTCATCTGAATACCCTGCTGTTGAGTTACTATACATCTCTGAATGCCTCAGGGATGTGATAGAGAAAAGAAACAGACTGGGTTTTCTGAGAGTGTCTCATCAAGTTGCAGTCATGGCCTGGAGGGACTGGTCAATCCTCTCAGCAACTCATTCAGAAGGTTTGTTGTATGTGTTTCTCTGGTCCTTGGGCTGGCCTTACACTGTTTAAACATTTTGCCCTGGTGCATGACCTAGCAGGGTGCAGGGTCAACTACTACATTATTTGTAAGGATTCCTTCAGAGATAAAACAACCAAACCTGAATGGGACTATTATTTCCTCTGGGGCGGTGGGCCCTCTATTTGAGGCAGATTGAACATTTGGAGCCAAAACCAAGCCAGGACTGCCTCCATGATTGGCTCATTGATTGACTTACAGTATCCAGTGGGAATTTAAATTATAATCCTCACCAAGTTGTCTGCCTGGGTTCTGACATTGCTAAAAGGGACACATGACATATTGTGCCCAAGGAGAACTCCTGCTTTCAAGTAGGCTGATGATAGCCATCCAATGGATGGCAGACATGGGTGAGGTAGTGCTGGTTGAGACCTCAATATTCCAGACGTGGACTGGAGCATCCCAGCATCAGCAACAACTAGGAGCAGATTTATTCTGGACTCCCTTCAAGGTGTCTTCTTCAAGCAATTGGTCATGGAACCAACTCGGCAGAAGGAAATACTAGACCTTGTGCTCACAAACAGGGACAGTGTGATGGGGGCAACAGTGGGGAGCACCTGGGGAACAGTGACGCTAATCATTGTGGTTTGAAATCACAGAAGGAGCAGAACCAAACCACACAAAAACAAGTATCCTGGATTTTAGGGGGGCAGACTTTGGGAAAATGGGGAGATGCTTGAAAGAGGTATTAAGGGGAATGGGGCAGGAATCAGGGGTTGAGGAACAGTGGGCAGTATTTAAAACAGGGATTACAAGAGCAACAGAATTATGCATTAAGCAGGTTAGCCAGGGTAAAAGGAAGAGGAGGCCATTATGGTTTTCCAAGGAGATAGTGGAGAAACTGAAAGCCAAAAGATTGCATTAAGACAATATAAAAGACCCAGGCAGAAGGGGATAGGAAAAGTACCAGGAGAAGCAAAGGAGGTAGGGAGGTCAGTAAGGAAGCCAAAGCTCAGACAGAAGAGCACATTGCAAAATCAGTGGGTAGGGATAAAACCTTTTACAGGTACATAAGAAAAAGAAAGGCAAAGGGAGGGATAGTGAGACTGAAGGGGAGGATGGGGGCCACATGGAGGATGACAACAGTAAAGCTGACATACTGAACAGGTATTTCTGCTCTGTCTTTACTAAGGAAGAGGAGGGTAATGGGTCTGAAGGGAGTACAAGGGGTGGGAATGGTGCAGAAATGGACACAAGTCCCTTTACAAGAGAAAAGGTCTTGAAGGAACTGGAAGTAATAAGAGTTGATGAAGCAATGGGGCCAGATGAGGTGCACCCCAGGGTCCTTAAAGAACTAAGAGAGGTGGAGGCTGAACCTCTGGCAATCCTGTTTAGCTGATCACTGGAAACAGGGGAGATACATAAAGACTGGAAGACAGCAGATGTAGTTCCCTTATACAAAAGTAGGAACAAAGAAGAAGTGGGGAACTACAGACCAGTTAGCCTCAGCTTGGTAGTGTGGAAGATCATGAAAGCACTACTGAAGGAGAGATTGGTGGAACATCTGGTTGTCACTGGACTACAGGACCCAATACAGCATGGTTTCTCCAGGAGAGGTCATGTCAGACCAACCTCGTTGAATTTTTTGACTGGGTGACTAGGAAGGTGGATCAGGAGAGGGCAGTGGACATGGCCTATCTGGACTTCAGCAAGGCCTTTGAAACTGTGCCACATAGAAGACTATTATACAAACTGGGAAATATGGGTGTGGGTAGGACAGTATTGTGGTGGGTAGGTAACTGGCTGGGTAGCAGGACACAGAGGGTGGTGGTAAATGGCTGTAACTCCACAGAGGGAAGGGTGACCAGTGGGTGCCACAGGGATCAGTGCTGGGACCGGTCCTATTCAACATCTTCATCAGTGATATTATGCAGGATTTAGAAGGCAGAATTTCCCAGTTCGCTGATGAGATAAAACTCTGTAACAGAGTAGACACACTAGAGGGTGTAGACAGAATGAGAAGGGACCTGCAGAAACTTGAAGAATGGTCAGGGGTTTGAAAGCTGAAATTCAATGCAAAGAAGTGCAAGATAATGCATGTGGGGCACAGAAACCCTGGCACAATATATCAGTTAGGGGGTAAGGATATAGCATGCACCAAGCTGGAAAGGGATCTTGGGGTTATCATCTCTGAGGACCTCAAGGTAGGGAAACAGTGTGACAAGGCAGCAGGTAAAGCAAATAGGATGCTGGGATGCATAGGCAGGGGCATCATCAGCAGGAAAAGGGAGGTCATAATTCCACTGTACAAGACACTAGTGAGGCCCCACCTGGAGTACAGTGTACAGTTCTGGAGACCTTACCTTCGTAAGGACATAGACAGGGTAGAGAAGGTTCAGAGGAGGGCATGAAAGATGGTGCATGGATTGCATCACAAGTCCTATGAGGACAGGTTGAAGGACTTGAATATGTACTCCCTGGAGGAGAGGAGGGCGAGAAGGGATATGATATAGACATGCAAGAATCTTACAGGGAGGAATAGGGTGCAGGAATACACTATTTTTAAGTGAAAAAGATGTTCCAGAACTAGAAGGCATAGGATGAGGTTGAAGGGAGGATGGTTCAGAGGAAACATGAGGATGAATTTCTTCACAGAACAGGTAGTGGACAAGTGGAACACCCTGCCAGAGGAATTGGTGGGAGATGAAACAATCACGGGATTTAAGAATGCATGGGATAGACATAAAGGAATTCTGGAGGTCAGGGGTAAGGGGCAACAGACTTCTAGGAAAACATAAAGTGAACTTACATGCTCAAATGTGTAGACTGGGTGGGCCGTAGGCCCTTATCTGCCAACACTGTCTATGTATTTATGTGTCTATGGGACTGCACTTAATAATTTGCTTATTCTTCCTGAGACTGTAAAAAGAGCTTTAATCTGCTTAAATGTTAAAAAAAATACACAAAAAAAACACAGTTTACAAAATGGGCATTAATAAAAGGTCAAATGACAACTTGCCATTGGGCAGAAAGTGTCATCTGACCATTCTTTAATGCCCCAGAGGACCAACACTTAGCATGCTGATTGTAAAAAGCTTTTGATTTTTTGCTTTTTACACTCAGCTAGCCCGTTTTATAGGTGTGATAACCCACTCCAGCTCATGGGTGTATCAAGGCATTACAAAGCACCCTGGGTGTGCATTAATGCCTTGATACACCCATGGGCTGTCATGGGTTATAGTGCACTTTGCTAATGTTTCCTCTTTTGGTACTCTCGGGAGAGGTTTATACCCATGTACATTGGTGTGAGTGAAGAGTGAGTGAAAGAGTGTTTGACGAATGATTTGGTGAGTGCATAAAGAAAAAATAATGTTTTATTATTTATTTAAATGATAACCATTGTTTGATTGCTTGTGTTCAGTTAGCATGTTTAAAGAGACAGCCTGGCAACTAACTTTTAGTTTTAAAAATGGTTTTAATGTGTAATTTACCTTAATGTCAATCTGACCATCCTTTCTCCTTTAAAGGTAAGGTTAGGAGGGGGTTTCAGGGTTGAGGGGTTGGCATTCCCGGTGGACTGAGGGATTATGTGTGGATTGTGCATACCCATTTGGTTTATTGGGGTCAATGGTGGCCTTTGTTTATGCCCTATTTCCAGGAGGAAATGGTATCAAGGGGGGAAGAGTGTAAGCCCCCCCCTTATTGGGTGGGCTTATTAGCCTGTGTTTGAATCCCCCCCAGTGGTGTTGTTTAGTCTGGAAGTGCCCCCCCACCTAGTTTACACATGCTGCCATCAGGAGGCAGTAGCAAGGAAAGTTGAAAAGGCCCTGTTTTGTCTGGAAAAGAGAGAGAGCAGGAGTTGGTGGTGGGTGTAGGGGCAGTGTCCCAGAGGGGGTGCTTCCCCTTTCAGCCTAGTAGGTAGGCAAGCAGGAGGGTCAGTGCAACATGGGGGTGGTGCTCTTTTGCAGGGTTGTAGATGTTAGCAGCAGTCATGTGGGTCTGGGAGGAACACCTCCCTTGTTTCAAGTGTGGACATCTGCTGTGTGGGGAAGAAGAGCAGGAAGCAGTAGGAGCAAGAACTACTGTAAGTGCCAGCAGCAACCTTTCAGAGGAGTAAGGGTCCCAGTACCCCATTTAAGGTATGGGATACCCAGGCAGTGGGGCTGTTGTAGTGGTGGCAATAATGTGGCAGGGCATCCTGGAGGTGGCATCTGTGGGGTGCTTACCAGCATGGCATGGTGTCTTGGTGAAAAGTACAGATGGCTGGGAGAATTTTGGCCTGGAATTCACCATAGGGCCTGCCATGGCCATGTCTGGGGTAGGCCCTGGGACCTATCGTGCTCATCTCTGTAGTAGGTCCATCAGACCCATTAAGGGCCAGGGTTTTCCTATGGGAACAGCAATCTGAGAAAGCAAAGGACCCAACATTTGTTTTATGTTTGCAGCCCGGTGTTAGTATGGAGTAGCCCCAATTTAATGTGTACCATTCTGGCTCAGGGAGAGTCTTTTTGGGAAGTCCATTTGGGAGCAACAATGAAAGTTTAGGCTGCTAATCCACCCCGAGGCCTTTACTGGCTCAGCTGGCACTGGAGGAGTAAAGCAAACCCCCATCAGGAGGTTTTAGGGACACTGAATGCAAACAAAAGGCTGTGATATTGGAAAAAGGGTTTCTGTGTAAAAAGCTGTCTGAATTCAAGGAGCCAGTTTTGGTCTAATTATCTTTAGATCTGTGTGAACTAAATTTTGCTGCATGCTGACTGGAGAAGAAGATTAAAAATACCTGAGCCTGCCTTTTTGTACTGTCTAGCCTTTCAGCCCTATGGAGATGCTCCATTGAAGTCCTTCTTAATGGAAATAGTCTTGGTCTAATCATGCCCAAAATAAAGTTCTTGGTTTGCAGAATTTGTGGTGCTGATGATTCTCCTTAAATCTATTAAGTTAAAGAATTCTATTTCAGTTGCTCCATTGGTCATTTTGCCTCCTGAGACAAGAACAGTCCTGACCCTTCCCCCAGTTTGGGGGACTGTAGCAGCTGGGGCTACTCAAATCTGGTTCTGTCGTTGTTTCCATTGGTGCTGGGTCCAGAAGATTCGGCTAGGGAAGAGGTAGGCCGTATCCATTTTGAAGACGTCATAAAGTAGGCCACCCCTTTTCTTATTGTTTCAGCAGCAAGAAGTGTTATGTACTGTTTCTGGTCTGTTTCCCCCTTCCCTCCCCATAACATCAAGTACCCTTTAGACACAGTGGGAAGGGGGGGTGTTACAGTCACAAACCCCATAAAAATAGTACCCAGGATTGCCACAAGGTAGACTAGAAATAGTTGGTCTTACTTGTGGCAATTGGCACACGGGATAGAAAATCTCAATTGCCAGCCAGGAGAATGCTGGAGGCCCCATGTGCCATATGTTCAGTGCACATGGGACTTGAGTCATGTGGGGCCATTTGAAAGTCCAGCCCGATGTATTTTCAAGAAACAAACACCTGAACCTTGGTAAATGGGACCTGTTTAGCTATGCCTAAAAATGTGGTTTCTGGTCACCTAAAAGTCCTGAGTGACCAGTTTAGTGAAAGTAGCTGTTCACCAGTGTTCTCTGTATGAGAACAGTAGGACTTGATCCATATTTGTAGCTACAGCTGGAGTGCTGCTGTCAGCTTGAGTGAGAGCAATGAGCCACCATCGCTGGATCTCTCTCAGTTTGTCTACTCACTCTCTGTCTGTCTGTCTCTCTCTCATCAAATCTTTCTGTCTGTCTCTCAATCTCTTTCTATCAGTCCATCTCCCAGTAGTGTAAGTTACACCAGATGACAAGTGATAGTGAGAGACTTATGCAGGTGTGAGTATGCATATCTGTTTATGCTGCCCTGAAGTTGAGATCTATGTTAAATCAAAGTGCTTTGGCATTTGTGTCAAGCATGGCACTAATTGTATTGAGTGGCTGGCAGGTTGGAACATGAAATTCACAAGACACAGACAAAAAGAAACATTTTCTAAAATGGGCTAACATGATCACAACATGACTGAGTGGCCATTTAATCAGTAACACTGTGATTTGATTTAAAAAAAAATAGAAACACAATGTACAGACTTAAAAAAAAAATGTTTTTCCATATTGTTTTTCTAAATGTAATTCATTCATTCACAGAGGTACTCTGTGCATCCGCCCACAGATTGGGGTTCAGGTTATTGGGGCAAACTGTTGAAGTTCTTCATCTATTATGTTTCCAGGGCTAAGGGCACCCAGTTGATGATTTTAGGAGGAAGCAGTAGCTAGCAGCAGTGGCTATGATGAACTCTTAAGTCTCAGGAGAAAACTATGCCTGAAAACATGATATATCATGGTAGCCCTTCAAATATTGGCTATAGCCACTGTGTATATTGCCTATATTGAGAAAAGACTGCAATACCAAAAAAATGCAGCTTTTCTGTAGTGGGCATCTTTAACAGTAACTAGATTTTCAAGCTGAGACAACAAATAAATGGTGATCCCTATTGCAGCCACACACTGTTAATGTTGACAATGGGAATGCTGAAGAATGCTGACAGCTGTTGGAGAAGAGAACACAGAGTAAAGTTAGGGTTTAGACCTCTCCAAATTAAGATTTTGTTTCAATAAAAGCTATCATGCCAACATACTACTGTAGTACACTTCCTGCTGTTAAACAAATCAAAGTTGTTCCTGGGCTACTCATATCAAGCCAGAGAGATCGTCAAGAGCTTAGGGGGGACAAAAACAAGAAAAAACATGGTGTTTCACAAGCATCCAGATACATACAGAATAAAAAGTAGAGCTGTTGAAAAAAAGAAGCAATAAGGCAGAAACCAAAGAAAATGAAAGACTATACTCTGGAGTGTTTTACTGAGAAATCGCCCAAATAAAATTGTAACCAACTTCAACCCCTCCTCACAAGTTGCCATTGCTAATCCCTATACCAGATACTGTTATGGGTTCTACAAGCATGGAACTCACACAAGGGAAACCAGGAGAGGGAGAAAAAACTAAACTAGAGTCAGTGCACTTGATAGAGTTGGACCTGAAAGAAATGGTGCAACAGGTGGGAAAATGAACCACAAACTCACTTACAGGAATAAATGCGGCCATGGGTACCAATGTAAACAGTTACAGAGAGACATCAAAATAAACATTTCATAACATCCCCCACTCCCCAATTCTGAGTTACAAATTTAAAAAGAATGAAAAAAAAAAAAAGAATATAAGTGCCATGGGAATGGGTGAGGGGTAAGTGGTAATAAAATAATTTTTTCTTCTTTATTCAAACAATTCTACGAATGTGAGAGACCCAAATGTTATCTAATAATAATAATAATAAATAAATCTTCATTTGTATGGCTCCTTTCAAGAATCAAGGTGGATAACAGTCATTTAAAATAACATGTCAAAATTCACACTACCATAAATAGTATAAAAACAGATAGTACAGCTCTAATACGATTTAAATCAGTCACCAAAAGCTTGATAACACAGATGTGTTTTAAGGGCCTGTTTAAATCCCTCCATGATCACTAACTCCTGGAACTGATGGAGTAGAGAATTCCAAAGGTTAGGGGCCACATGCATAAATGCCCGGGCCCCAGAAGATTTTAAACACACCCTTGGAATTTCTAGCAACCCCGTCAGCTGAGCAGAGTGATCACCCAGGGCAGTAAGGTACCAGAAGCTCTTTCAGGTAGTCCGGGCCCTGTCTGAATAGGGCTTTATAAGTCAGAAGACTGACTTTAAAGGTGATCCAGTCTGTGCAGCACTGAGGAAATATGACAGGACCTGGAGTTTCCTGTCAAAAACCGGGTCGCTGTGTTCTGCACCAGCTGCAAGCAGTGGATTTCCACCACAGGTAGCCCTAGGTAGAGGGAGTTGCAGTAATCCAGGTCTAAGGACACAAAGGTATGGACCAATGTGGGAAGATCACCAGATGGAACAAGGTGCTTAACCCTGTAGATATTCCTCAGATGGTAGAAAGAGGACTTGACAACGGCTAACACCTGCAAACGTAGTGTCAGCCCTTCATCAAACATTATCCCCAGGTTTTGCACCTGTTTAGAAGTCAGGAGTGATAAGCCACCAAGGAAAAGTCCCCAGGGCGAACCTACCCCTGACCACCCTATCCGGTGCCCCAGGTCCAGAACCAGCACCTCAGTCATTTCCGAGTTCAACCTCAACCAGCTCGAATCCATCCAATCCTGGATTTCTGCAAGGCAGTTGCTAAAGACTGAGAGAGCTCTATCCTAGTCAGGTGCAAAAGAAAGGTAGAGCTGGGTATCATCAGCATAGCAGTGAAACCTCAGCCCATGTTGTCTTATAATGTCTCCAAGGGGCAGCATGTACACTGCAAACAAAATGGGGGACAACACCAATCCCTGAGGAACCAAACATGACAGAGGAACTGGGTCTGAGGAATGAACCCCCAACACCACCCTCTGAGTTCTTCCAGTGAAGAAAGATGTAAACCACCTGAGGACTGCACTCGACAGGCAGCAGATGAACCTCAGGTGATTGAGCAGGACATCATGGTCCACAGAGACAAATGCTGATGAGAGATCTAGAAGAACCAAGATGGAACAGTTTTTCTGATCTCTTGCCATCAGAAGATCATTGAGCACCTGAACCAGTGCCATCTCAGTACTATGCCTCTTTCGAAAACCAGACTGAAGAGGTTCATATATGTCATGGATGGTCAAATGGTTCTCCAGTTGTGCGGCCACTACTTTCTTAAATCACCTTCCCTAAAAAGGGGAGGTTTGAGATTAGTCTGTAGTTCGCATGGCAGTCTGGGTCCAAGGAAGCTTTCATCAGGAGGGGTGTAACCACTGCCTCCTTCAGGGAGCTAGGGAACTCATCTGTTTCCAAGGAGCACCAGACTATCCATGCAAGGACTGGACCAATGATGTCAATACTACCCATAATCAGAGAAGTTGGTCCTGGATCTAAACTACAGCATGTAGGGCACATACCCTGGTCTATCTGAATGACATTTATGTACTGCAGGTGGCCAAAGGTACTCCAGGAAAGCTGAGGGGCAGTGGCCAAGCACTGATCCAAAGCAATGCCTGTAGAGTGTGCTGGTTGGAGAGCCACCCTGATGTCAGCCACCTTAGTTGCAAAAAATTGAGCAAGCTCATAGCACTCTACTTGCGAAAAGGCTTTTCAAACCTGTAGACAGGCTGGGTTGCGCAGTCTGTCCACGGTTCGAAAAGGCTGAGCTGGTCGATTCTGAGCAGCGGCAATCTCCCTGTATAGGAACTCTGCCTTCGTATGGGTAATTGCAGATTGATAGGCTTGATAATGGTCCATCAATCGAATGTGGTCAGCATCCAGGGCAGTTTTCTGCCAGCAAGGCTCTAACCTTTGTCCTAATTGCTGCATCTCCCTCAAAGTCCCATCAAACCAAAGGGACCGAGAGTGATGGGAGAGAGAATGGACATGGTTAGGAGCAATGACATCCAGGGCCAGAGAAATGGTCATGTTATAGGCCATCAAATTCCTACTGGTTCCACACCCAAATCTGAGGCTTCCATTCCCAGGAGAAAGGCTAAGTCAAGAGAGCGACCATGTTTATGGGTAACAGTGGAAACTATCTGTGTAAGGCCCAGAGATGTCATTAACTGGAGGAAGTGCTGTCCAAATTGTGAGAGTTCATCATTGACCCAAGCATTAAAGTCACCCAGAACCATCAGTCTGGGTGACTCAAACGCCATATCGATGGCGAAGTCTGCCACTTCCTGAAGGAATCGCATCTCATCCCTGGGAGGACGGCGGACGGTAGATGAGAGTGATCCTACAACCTACACCTGCTACCATAGTACACTCAAATGACTCAGTCTCCTCACCTGGTACACTCATGAGGCCCAGTACAGTCTTGAAACAGACCATAACCTCCCCCCCCCCATCATGATCCAATCTCGAGCGGTGGATCACCGAGTACGCAGCTGGAGTTGCAACCTCCAACATGGGGCCAGAGTTCTCATCCAGCCAGGTCTCGGTGATGCAAGCCAAGTCCACCATTCCTACAAGACCTGCACTAATTGCAGTCTTGTTTTTGCCATCTAAAATACAGGACTTATTCATTGTCAGGACTGTGGCTCCATTTCAGCCTTCCAGAGTAAAATGATTGTGCTACAGCTATGTGTGCCTATTGTTATACTTAAATCATAGCAAGAGAATTCCTCAGTTACTGCTGACATTGTAACAGAGATTGAAACTCATAATGTGGGTGCTGCTTTTCAGTTTGGTATTGGGGAAGAGGAAGGGAACTGCTATTCAATTTTTCTTTGGGATATATTGGGGGGGGTATTGTTGTGGTAAGCAGCTTTCTTTGGCATAGAAGTGTCACCACATGAAGTTTAAAGACTTGCAGAAAAAGTTGTGTATATTCATAGATTTTGAGCAATTTATATGTTAAGTATATATCAATATATATATATATATATATATATATATATATATATATATATATATATATAGTTAGGAGTGGACTGATGGTAACCTGGGCTTTCATGTGCTTTTGGTATGAACAGATGTACTGTACACATTCAAGTCTGGTGCTGTTAGTTTCAACTTGAGCTGTCTCCTATAATTAGTGATGATACCAAGTTTAGTTTTCTCCTGTATGTTTCTTGCTGACAATTGCTCTGTAAGATCTAGGATTTTTTTCTGCTTCATTATTGTCACCAGTACCACAGTAATAGATATTAACCCCCACAATGAAGTGTTCCCCACTTCCAAACACCCTGTTCCTTCAAATCATAAGTGAAACCCTCCTTCCTCCTTCACCTTATATTGAATATACCCTTCCTACCTCCAAGCCCCTAAACCTCAGTGCCACTGTCAAACATTAAAATGCACTTGCAAAAAGCATAACTACCCCTGTTACAGAGACTCTGGTTGGTATCAGGTGAATAAATAAAGGAATAATGCCAGACAGGGTGGGTGTTATGCTGGCATAACATCCCACCTCAGGTGGTTGGGCCCGAGGCCACTGGCCGAGGGCATCCAACACCACGAGAAGTGATGGTATCCCAGCATAATACCCACCCTGGGGGGCATTATTCCTATTATACAATAGCTTGTTGTTTTATAATAAAACAAACTTTTTTAAAGAATGATTTTGTTAGTGTGTAAAAGTATTTTTGTTTGTTAGAGACGTAAGAGCTCATCCTCCTAATCATCCAAATCCTACAAACAATCAACAGGGATGTTATGCCAGGATAACATCCCTGCTGTGACAGCCAACTGACCAATCAGAAGCCAGGATTCTTTCTTGCCAGTGTATAATGAATGAATAACACTTTGTCATCAGCAAAACCTGATTGGCCGAGGCCTCAATAAGCATTCACTCGATATCCATCAGAGAGGATGTTTTTCTATAAAGCAGGAGAGTTGAGCTTTTTACGGGTTTATTTTAGTATTCACAGTGGTACTCAGGTTTGGGGGCACTGGAGGAGAAGAAAGTGATAATACATAGTAGACGATGGAGAAGGGAGAGAGGATTTCAGGTATAATTTGAGGATTATAATAATAAGATAGATCATAATTTAAAACATTTAATAGCATTTAAATGCAGCCCAGACCTTATCATTTCTTGTCTTTCTGATTGCCAACAGATAGCAATGATGATAAAGAAACAGCAAAGCGTGGTCTAGTGCTCAGGACACAAAACTGCTAACTGAGGAGTCCCGGGTTTGAATTTCACCAATCATTAGACACTTGACTTCCCTGTATTTCATGGGTCTCTTCCAGTTGAACAATGAAGAAGCAGGGACCACTAAAATTATGCACTCTATCCATGATAAACAGTATAAGAACAATAGTAAAAAACACCACCACCTTGGAGAACATTGTCAATACCTTCTTCATGAATGTTGGTTATGCCTGTATTATTAAAATTAGTTCCATGCAAGCAATCTGAAAAGCCTGACAACAGACATGCCTGTACATCTCAATTTATTAGGTTGCCAGAGCTCATCACTGATTCAGTAGGATTAGCATTTTAAAATACATGCAAGGACACAGGCATAGGGGCCAGCTGTCTTTTGTTGGGGAAGTGCTATCTGGCAGGGTGAATCAATTAAGTATAATATGGGCACTATAGAGTTGCACATATTCTTCTGACTATTGTCCCTTTACTTTTCCTGAATAATTTACCCATATATGGAGGAAGGGAACAATTTGAGCTTTAAATATGTAACATACATGACTAAATGAGATACAGAGGCACCCTGATCACTGCCTCCATATTTACACATGGCTTGACAATGCACACACTAACTGTAGTAGGGCAGATGTTTGAAGCAAGAATTCATGAAGTGATAAACAAGTGTACTACCTGCTCTATAGCTCTGCTCACATGGGATTGCTTTTTATTTTGTTTCTGTCTTGAAGTAATTGAATTACTATAAACCCACCTATAGGAGAATGTGCATCAGAGGAGAGGTGACGTTGATCCCCAGTATCCCATAAAAGAAAATATTAGATCAAATGCACTTTTCACAATATATAGGCCCCATGTCTATATGTGCTGTTTTTATATTGTTTTATCTGTATTGTTTTTCATTGTTAATGTAAATCTGTTAATTGTTTAATTTATCTGGTTGCTTGTGAAAAGAGGCATTTTATTACCTACTCTACTTATCAGTAAAATCAGTAAAACAAACGAACAATGCAAATATGGAAAAGGGCCAGAGTTGCCTATCAGGAAGAACAAATAGCATCCATTATAAAAAGTGACTAGACACAGAGCATTCTCATTAGCTGACTTTCATTCTAAATGGCCATGTTAAGTCTGGAACCTCTCATGTATAGAAAGAAAATCATATTTATGCTATTAAAACATACAGTTAAAAAACTAAAAAAATAATGATAGTCTAATAATAGCATTTGGATACTCCAGGGTTTGGGTTAAGGTGATGCCCCTTGTAGTTATTGAAACAAAATAGGTCAAAATAGCTAGGATAGCATCAAGGATGCATTGGCTACTGAGAATAGCAGTGCTGGCTATGACACCAAAAATTGCAGACCCCCATCTGAGAGATTTTAAACACATAACAACTTACTGGTTGCTACAGACTACTTTAATGATGTCTCAGACTCATGCTATTAAACCAGTGGGTGCTACTCAGACACTGTGCTTGGTGGTTTCTGATTGAGCAACCGTGACTGCATTCGGAAACCTTATACCAACCAACCTATCCTGGAGAACTGAGACATCTGAAGATGTCAGTAAGCTATTTAATCTACTTACTGCTAAAACTGATGGCAAACAAAGTAAAATTGAAAACAAATACCCTCAAATAATGGAAGGAAAAACTTGTAGACAATATCAGATATCAAAATTCTTCAGAAATAAAATATTGAACTTAAGACTATATTGAGGCAGACACTGCACATTTTGCTACACTAATTTTTTTTAATTAAATAGGCTTTACTGAAGATTTTATACAATACAATATAATACAGAAACACAAAAAAGTGAAACCAACCCACCCTTCATCCCCTCTGGTCAGCTGCTTTGGCTTCTCAGAAGGAACTAGAAGGGAAAGGGTCAGATCTGTTACAGTACAGTAGCTTCTTGTTGTTATTACATTGTTTCTTGTGGATTTTACTTGGTAAAAGGTTATTTATTTTCTTTCTTACTACTTCTAAGGGGCTAGCAAGGTATTGTTTTGGGGCTGTTGGAATTTTGAAAACTGTTTTGGTGGCTATAAGTGGGCTCATTTGTTTGATGTTTCACTGCGTAGAAGGCTGCATTTGTAGAGGCCTATTTCTTCTGATTTAAAACCTATTTGGTGTGATTTAACTGGGACTATTTCTTTAAATCAGAGACTTATATCTTCTAATTTCAAGCCTATTTTGATGTGTTGTTTGTGAAGCTGTTTGAATTGGAGACCTGTTTCTTTTGGTAGCAAACCTATTTTGGGGGCTTTGAGCTACCTGATTGTTTCTGGAAGACTTGGGTTGGTCCCACCCCCAACCCTTCACCCCACCCACCCCTGGTCCATGATTTCCTTTATACCAGGGGTTCTGACATCACTTCCTCAAATGGGCAAAGGATATGCACCAGTCATAGCAGAAGCAGACATCCAGGAAAGGAACAGCAGCGAGTGAAGAAGTGACTGCTATCTCAGTGGAAGAGAAGTAACTGCAAATCTAGGAGCTTTCATTGTTACTTCTTTGCATTGCTATTGTATTGTGGGAAGGAGAAGTAGGAGTTTGAAGAAGGTTGTGCAGTAGCTACTTAAAGTCTCTTTTTGAGTGTGGATAGGAAGGTTAGGAATATAAAAAGCAGTTGCTCAATCTATCTAAACTTGTGCAACAAAGGGGGTAAGGGAAATAAAGAAAATGTTTTGCACTGATAGAGGGGGGAGAAGGGAGACTTGGGGGAATGTTTGGTATCCTGCATCTGGAAGGGTGGGGGGTCGCTGGTGGGCAACGACAGCAACAGGTAGGGTGGTAGGCTGCAACAACTGTGGTGCACCAATCTTTCAAAAAATTGCCTGGAGTGTGGGAGGATGTTTAGTGTGCAACCACATAGAGAAACTTAGAAAAGAGATTGAGGGTCTGCAGGAGGAACTAAGACAGGCAAGACAGACTGGGGGTGGGTTTAGTCCAATACTGGAGGGAGGAAGAATGGGAGATGAGGGAGGGCGATTTAAGCCAGCAGTAGTGAGAGAGGGTCAAAAGAAGGGAAGCAGGGACAAGGGGGCCCAGGCCAGGAAGAACGATTGCCGGGGAAACCAGGTCAGGAGACAAAAGACAAATGGAAGGAGGAGATAGGGACTGGTGAGGGGAAGCGAAGAAGTGGCAAAAGTCATGGAGTGGAAAGGAGAGAACAGGTTACTAAGAAGAGAGAGGAAGTGGGCATTTGTGAAGGGTCTTCAGGAGGCAAATGATGAAATTAGAGGAGTAATTGATAAATGCCTGGACCAAACCGTAGTGGGAGGAAGTTCTGCAGGGAGAATTGCAACAGGGGCAAAAGGGGGAATAATGTGCAGGAGGAAGAAGAGGAGCCAGAAATGAGAGAGGGAGATGAATGGAAGCAAGCAGGGAGTAAGAGTGGTGGAATCTTAGTGCTGGGGGACTCAATACTAAGAGGAGTCAGGTGGGGTAGCAAGTCGCATTTGGGTGGAGGCCATGCCAGGAATGACAGCAGAAAGGGTGGGACAATCTGTTCTGAAATATGCTAGAAGGGGTAGGGATAAGCCTCATTTAATTATACAGCTTGGGACGAACGACTTAGCTGACAAGACAGTAGATATAGTCCAGAGGAGGTTTGAGGAACTAGGACAATTATGTGAGGAGGCAGGAAGATCATTAACTTTTTCGGAAATACTTCCAGTGCCCAAGGCAAGCACAACAAGAAAGTTGAGAATAGAGAAATTTAACAGATGGCTAAGAATCTGGTGTTGTGCTAAAGGGTATGGGCTGTTGGGGGGTGGGAGGGACCTGGGAGGACAGTAGTCTCTGTGCCAAGGACAGACTACACTTGAGTGAGGAGGGAAAGAAATTGTTGAAACAGAGGATGGAGGAGTACATAGAGGAAGTAGGGAATTTAAACTAGGAGCAGGGGGGCTGCAATTGGGCAAGAGACATGCAGAGACCACCGGTTGGGAAACCATATGAGCTTACCCCCCATAACAGTGACAAAGGACAAATGGCAAGTACTATTGATGATGCTAGTAAAGGCGGGCAGGATGGGAGGGGGGGAAAGGTTGAAGGTGGTTACCCTTAATGTTATTAGCCTTGGGAGGAAAACTGCAGTTACAGGTGCTCATGGCAGAGGGAGAGGTGGGCATTGCAACCATCACAGAAACATGGGCCACCCAATACAATGACTGGGACCTGTCTGTACCAGGGTACAGGTTATTTTGTAGGAACAGGGTGATTGGGAAAGGAGGGGGTGTGGCACTATATGTGAAGGAAGGACTGAAGTGTGTAAGGGAGGAAGGGGAGGAGGGTAGTACGGAGTCACTTTGGATGCAAATCCAGGATTCCAAGAATATGATTCTTAGAATGGGAGTGATATACAGGTGCCCATCTCAGACAGAGGAGTTAGACAGGGAACTAGCAGGACAAATCAGGAGAACCTGCAAGAAGGGTAGTGTGGAGATTGTGGGGGACATGAACATGCCAGGAGTGGACTGGAGTGCCCCAACAACCAGGAACAGAAGGGAGCAGGTACTGCTGGATGCCTTCCAGGACAGCTTCCTGCTGCAAATTGTCAGTGAACCAACCAGGTTAGGGAAGAAGAAAAAGATGAAGAATCAGCATTTATATAGTGCTTTTCATACACAGTATCCCAAAGCGCTTTACAAGCAATGCTAGACTGGTAGTGAAGTGACTGAATGTGTGGTGGCAGCCATATCACACATCATCACCCACACACAGTCTGGATAATTGCATGAACCGGTTTATGGGAAGGGGAATGTTGGCCAGGACACCGGGAATGCTCCCTGCTCTTTGTGAAGAGTACCCTGGGTTCTTTTAGGGAATACCCTTGACCTTGTGCTGGCAAATGGGGACTTTGTGAGAGAACTTACAGTGGAGGAACTGCTGTTAGGGAGTGACCACCACTCAGCATGGCTCACATTGGATATGGGCAAGGAGGAGTGGAATCTGGCACAAGAGTGCTGGACTTCAGGAGGGCCAACTTTGGGAGAATGGCGGAGGTGGTAAAAGGGTACCTGGCCAGAATTCAATCTAGCTTGGACACTAATCCAAGGTGGGAGCTCATAAAGCTGGGGATAGTGGAGGCAACCAAAACCTGCTGCAATGCCCAGAGCAAGAAGGCTAGGGCTAAGAAACCAAGCTGGTTGAGCAAGGAGGTCATGGAAATGGTAAGGAGGAAAAGAGCTGCTTTTAGGAAGTACAAGAAAAATGGGAGAGCGGAGGACAGGGAGGAGTACTTGATGGAATAGAAGGAGGTGACAAGGGCAGTAAGGGGAACCAAGGCATCTACGGAACTCAGGCTGGCACAAGGCATTAAGAAAGGGGAGAAGGACTTCTTTAGGTATATCAGGGAGAAAAGGAGCTGTAAGGACCACATAGTAAGGATTAGGAAGGAGGGGGTTGGGGTGAAGCAGGGTGCGATAAGGCAGAAGCACTAAATGAGTACTTCTGCTCACTATTTACTAAAGAGAAGAGGTGGGTGACACCCAAGGGAGGAGAAATGGCAGAAACAGGGGAGGGGTGACAGATGGGGAAATCATGGAGGCAGAATTGAGAGGCTTGAAGGCACTGAGGGTGGATAAGGCACCAGGCCCAGATGGCATCCACCCCAGGGTACTGAAGGAGCTGGCAGAGGTCCTTGCAGGACCTTTGGCAGACCTATTTAATGCCTCACTATATTCAGGGTGTGTTCCTCAGGACTGGAGGATGGCTCATGTGGTGCCCCTCCACAATAGTGGCCCCAAGAATGAACTGGGAAACTACAGACCAGTGAGCCCCACATCCATCGTGGGTAAGCTAATGGAGACTATCCTGAAGGAGAGGCTGGTGGCCCTCCTAGAGGCCAAAGAACTACAGGACAGCAGACAGCATGGCTTCATATGGGGCAGGTCCTGCCAAACCAACCTGGTGGAGTTCTATGACGGTAACTAGGCAACTGGACAGGGGCCATGCAGTGGATGTCCTGTATCTGGACTTCAGTAAGGCATTCGATTCGGTGCAGCATGGAAGGCTGGGAAGAAAGTTAGTAGGCACAGGGGCAGGTGCAATGCTGGTGAGATGGATAGGGAATTGGCTTCAGGGAAGGCAACAGAGGGTGGTGGGTGGGAAGCTCTCACACCCAATGGTAGTGATGAGTGGTGTTCCACAGGGCTCGGTGTTGGGACCAGTGTTGTTTGAGATATTCATTGCAGACATATCATTGGACATCAAGAGCAAGATCAGTCTGTTTGCTGATGATACCAAGGTAGGAGCAGTGGTGGATGACCTAGGGGGATGGCAGAGGTTGCAGGATGATCTGGAAAAGCTTGAAACCTGGTCAGACACCTGGCAACTGGGGTTTAATGCCAAAAAGTGCAAGGCACTGCATTTTGGGATGAAGAACCCATGGAGGAGTTACCAGCTGGAGAAGTGCTGCTAGCCCAGGCAAAGGAGGAGAAGGATCTGGGGGTGCTCATTACAGGGTCACTGAACAACTCGGCACAATGTAGGAAGGTAGCTGCAAAAGCCAACAAAATGCTGGGTTATATTGCAAGGGGTATATCCTCGAGGAGGGAGGAGGTGATTCTGCCACTATATAGGTCATTAATTAGACTACACCTGGAGTACTGCATGCAGTACTGGTGCCCGTATCTGAAGAGGGACATTAAGTTACTGGAAGGGGTGCAGTGCAGGGTGACAAAGATGATCAAGGGGTTGGGGGACTTATCATACGAGAGGAGGCTAAGGGAGTTGAACATGTACTCACTAGAGGAGAGGAGGGACAGGGGGGACATGATTGAAACCTTTAAGTACATGAAAGGAATAAACAAGACAGGTACAGAGGGGCTGTTCAAAGTAAGGGAGGGGAGGGACAGCAAGGGCCACGATATGAGACTGGAGGGAGGAAGGTTCAGGAGGGAGATGAGGAGACACTTTTTTACAGAGAGGGTGGTGGCTGGGTGGAATGCGTTACCTGCAGAAGTGGTATCTGGTAGAACAGTGGACTGCTTCAAAAGGGGATGGGACAGGACAAGGGGGAGGGTCAATGAAGGGGAAGGGTGGAAGGGAAGGGCAGCTGCAGAATAAGGGATGCTAGCCGCACATTTGAGCAGACTTGATAGACCTCTAGGCCTTTATCTGCTGGCAAATTTCGTATGTTCGTGTGACAAGAAAAAGAAAAACTAATCTGGCCAAATATAAAGCAATAAAAAAGTAAGGGGATAAAAGAGGGAGTACTGTGTATGCCTCTAATTATATTAGAGAGCAGTAGAAAATCATAATATAAATTCCCCAAAGACAAACTTAAACCAATAAGTCACACAAAGTGATTCCCATCTGGTCCAGAAAGTATGCAGGTAATTACAAATGGAAGCAATATGTCATTCCTGATTGAGCAAGCATGACCACATTCACAAACCTCATACCAACCAATGTATCCTGGTGAACTGAGACATCTGAAGATGTCAGTAAGTCATTTAATATACTTCTTCATGCTAAATTTGATGGCAAAGTAAAACTGGAAAAAAAAATCAAGTAATGAAAAAAAAACTTGTAGATTATCAGATATCAAAATTATTGAGAAAGAAAATATTGAATTTAAGACTGTCTTGAAGCAGACACTGAATGTTTTGCTACACTTATTTTTCTTTTTAGCAATTAAATATGCTTTATTGAAGATTTTATACAGTACAATATAATACAAAAACACAAAAAAAGTGAAATTAACCCACCCTCCATCCCTTCAGGACTATGGCAGGCAAAATAATGAATCTGGACCAATATGAAGCAATAAAAAAGAAAGGGGATAAAAGAGGGAGTACTGGGTATGCCTTTAATTATAATAGAGAGCAGTAGAAATTTCATAATATAAATTCCCCAAAGACAAACTTAAGCCGACAAAGTCACATAAAATGATTCCCATCTGGTTCAAAAATTATGCATACAATTATGAATGGAAGCAATATGTTTTTTCAACACTGAAAGCCTGCATGATTTCTTGATTCCATTCTTTCGGGGAGGGCATAGTATTATTTAGCCAGTGACATAGAATTATGCCTTTAGTAGCCATAGCAATAAGGGTAATTATTTTGTTTCTGAGGTCCAGTAATAAAAGATGGGTAATAACCAATTAAACAAATCTCCAGAGTAAAAGAAGTCTCAGGACCTAAGGAAGGGTCCAAAGAGCTTTTAATTTCCTCCTAAAAGGGAGTAACTTTAACACAATCCCATAAAATCTGTTTTAAAGTACCTTCAGCTAAACCAAAAACAGAGCAAGTCAGCAAAACTAATTTTCCCATCCTGCACAACCTCTAAGAGATAAAACAGAGTTTACATAGAATATAAAACTGAGCCAAACAGAACTGATCTTGTTTGATTAGTTTATAAAAATTCCACCAAATGGTCTGCCAGGTAACAAGAGTCCAATGTGCCCCCAAAACCTGTTGCCAATAAAAACATAAACCAGAAGGATTATGAAAGCTAGCAACTGAAGAACCTTATAACGACCCAAAATAGGGTGGGGCTGTGGAGCAGCAGCAGTCAAGGCAGCTAAAGAATCCCCAGCTAGTCTTTCTATGAATGAGGACTGAGGTGGGCAGTAATAATATAAGTTAGGTAATAATATTTAAGTATGTAGGACTTTGAAACACCATAACGTGTACAAAATATAGAAAAGGAAAGAGATTCATCTCCATCTAAGAAATAGTCCACTGCAGATAAAGGCATCTGAGGCCAAAAAGAGGAAGTGATTGGATGGTGATTAATATGAAAATTGAGATTACACAAGATCGACTACGAAATGTCAGTAGACCAACAAATACCATAATATTGGCCAAGCTTTAAATGTGCTCTAAGAGACCAGTACATTAGGGTCTCTTTTAATGAGGTGGGCAGCTGCAAAGACTTCAGAAAGAGAAGACTCTTTAAATGGAGTCTGACCACTCGACATAGATCACTCAATCAAACAATGTTTATTTATAAAATAGTGCTATTCCAGAACCATAGCACTAGTACATAACAATAAAATCCATAAAAACAACTATCCTTATGAAAACAGCTGCAGCAGATCAAATAAAATCAGGGAACGCCAAAATAAATAAATACGTTTTTAACGCAGATTTAAAGCTCTCCACTGTCAGGCACTGTCGAATTCGGTGAGGTAGAGAATTCCACAGGGACGGGGCCACAAGTTCAAATGCACGGGCCCCAGATGACTTTAAATAAACCCTAGGTATCTCTAGCAATCCCTTGTTGGTGGAGTGAAGTGGCCGGGAGGGGCAATAGAGATGAAGAAGATCTTGCAGATAACTTGGACCTTGTCTGTGTAGGGCCTTACAGGTCAGTAAACCAAACTTAAAGGTCATCCGTCACTGAATAGGCAGCCAGTGCAGATTGCACAGCACCGGCATGACATGACAGCTATGAGGTAGCCCAGTCAACAGCCTAGCTGCTGCGTTCTGCACCAGCTGCAAGTGGTGGATATCAACTCCTGGTAGCCCTAGGTACCGGGCATTGCAGTAATCAAAGCGTGAGGTTACAAAGGCATGAACCAGAACTGGTAGGTTATCGGGCGGAACTAGGTGCTTGATCTAGGCTACATTCCTTAGATGGCAAAAGGCAGTCTTGACAACAGATGACACCTGATGTTTAAGCATCAATCCATCATCCAGAATCACACCCAGATCCCACACCCATTCAGAGGTCATCAGCTGGCCACCACCGAGCCAAAGCCCTGAGGCCCATCCCACCAATGACCACTCTACCCGATGACACGGGTCCACCACGAAAACCTCAGTCTTGTCTGGATTCAACCTCAGCCAATTGGCACTCATCCAATCCTCAATCTCAAAAAGGCAGTCATTAAAACTTGAGACAGCTCCCCCATGATCAGGCACAAAGGACAGGTAGAGCTGAGTGTCATCTGCATAGCAATGAAAACTCAGCCCATACTGCCTTACAATATCTCCCACTGGCAGCATATACACTGCGAACAACATGGGGGACAGTACAGAGCCCTGCAGAACCCCACATGGCAGGGAGACCTTGTCAGAGGAGTAAACCCCATATACAACTCTTTGAAACCTGCCAGTGAGGTAAGAATAAAAACATCTGAGGACTGTACCAGACAGTCCACAGACTGACCACAGTTGCCAGACCAACACCCCATGATCCACAGTGTCAAATGCCACTGAGAGATCAAGAAGAACCAAGATAGAATGGCTCCTCCGATCTCTTGCTGTTAGAAGATCATTGAGAACCCGAACAAGGGCCGTCTCGGTACTATGCCGTTTCCGGAAACCGGACTGGAGAGGATCATAGATGTCATGGATGATCAGATGATCCTCCAGCTGCAGTGTGACCACCTTCTCAATAACCTTACCCACAAAGGGGGGGGTTAGAGATGGGTCTGTAGTTAGCAAGAAAGTCTGGGTTGAGAGATGGTTTCTTAAGAAAGGGTACCAGTACCACCTCCTTCAGGGTGTCTGGAAACACCCCGGAATCTAATGAACACCAGACTATCTCAGCAAGGACTGGGCCGATAGTCTCAACACACCCCACAAGGAGATGCGTTGGGCCAGGGTCCAAACCACAGCAGATCGGCCGCAAAGACTGGATAATCTTCACAACATCCCCAATTGCTGGTAGCTGAAATCAGACCAGACAGACCGAAGAGCTGCCACCTCCCACCGATCATGGTCTGCCCCATTGGGGCATCCCATGCAGATCTCAGACCGGATGTTGGCAACCTTATCAGCAAAAAAGTGAGCAAATTCTTCTAATTTCCCTTGTGACAATGCTGTCCAAGACTGCAGACAGGCTGGATTGCACAGTCTGTCTACAGTTCAGAAGAGCTGAGCTGGTTGGTTTTGTGTCACAGCAATCTCCCTGGATAGGAACTCTGCCTTCTTACAGGAGATAGCCGATTGGTAGTCCTTATAATGGGCTAACAATCTAAGTCTGTCAGCATCCATGCCCAATTTTTGCAGGCAATGTTCCAGCCTTTGCCCCACTTTCCTCAGCTCCCTCAAGGTCCCATCAAACCAAGGGGACCAAGGGTGCTGGGTAAGGGGATGAACACGGACAGGAGCAAGACAATCCAAAGCCCCAGTCACAGCATCATTATAACCCCAGACTAGGGCATCTGGGTCACCACTATCCCTCAGCAGCCCTGATAGGTCCAGCACCACCAACAAGCCATCGGGAGATAAACCCCTTAAAGGGCGGTACTGGACCATCTCCATAGGGGTAGGCCTACACGGGGGGGGGCTGAAAATTGAACTTTATGGTGTGATGGTCCAACCGACTGGCTCCACCACCAGATCAGAGGTCTCCATATCCAGAAGGAAGACCAGGTCCAAGGAATGACCATGCCTATGGGTCGCAGAGGTAATCACCTGTGAGAAGCCCAGCAAATTCATCAACTGGAGGAAGTCTTGACCAAATTGTGAGAGTTCATTGTCAACCCAGGCACTGAAGTCCCCCAGTGCCATCCATCTGGGGGACTCCAATACCATGTCAGCGATGCAGTCCATGACTTCCTGCAGGAACTGCTTCTCACCTCCAGGTGGATGGCAGATCAGAAGAATCCTGCACCCCACACCTGTGCCAATGATACATTCAAAGGACTGGGTCTCCCCCACCGGCATCTCCACAAGGCTCAATTCTGATCTAAAACCAATGGCTACTCCCCTGCCCCATGATCCAATCTTGGGTGGTGTATCAGTGTATCACCGAGAGCCCAGATGGAATTGCTGACTCCAGAATAGGGCCAGAATTTTCATCCAGCCAAGTCTCAGTGATGCAAGCCAGGTCTGATGATCCGACAAGATCAGCCATCACTGCCATCTTGTTTTTAATAGACCTTACATTGCATAACACTACCCGGGTTGGATGAGACCCCAAGGTTGACCGAGTCATCTGCCCACATATAGTGGAGCCCTTGGGTATGGGGATCAGACAGGGCAAACCCCTATCAGGAACCCATTTCGCCCCATGGCGTCTCCTAGATCCCACTCAATAAATAACCACTCCCTGTGTTATCACTAAACCTCCTCCACTGTAAATACTTACTACCATGTAAAGCACAGTAATAAAGGAAACAATTTAGTAAATTAAGCCCCCCCAATGTTGTGGAGCAATTAATTTAAAATAAGAGCACCTAACAACTTTCCCTTGCCAAAGAGAATCGTTAAACAAGCACTGAAATCTAAGGAATTTACTTTTAGCAACAAAAACATTTAACATGCCTACAGGATATAAGAAATGAGAGAGAAGATTCATTTTCACAATAGTTATGCATCCCCATAACATTAAGGGTAGAGTAGACCAGATTTGCAGAACCAGTTTAATTGATCACAAAAGAGGGTCAAAATGATGTCTAACCAATTTTCTAGGCTATCTAGATAGCTTAATACCCAAATAGGTGAGTACCTGAAGTTCCCATGCCAGACCCATATCTATACTAGCTCATTTACTAATTAGATTATTTAAAGCTAAAACTTTTGTTTTACCCAAATTAAGCTTGTAATCCAAAATTACTGCAAACTTATTAATTTCAATCAATGCTGCTGGAAGTGATCTCAATGGAACTTATATGTGAGTTAAAGATTGTCTGCATATACAGAGAACTTATAACTTACACTTCCAACTCTGATGCCTTTAATAGAAAGATTACTTTGCAATCTCTGCAATAATGGTTCAATATACAAATTAATGAGTAGAGGAGACAAGTGGCAACCCTGACTGATTCCCATCTCCAGATGAATCGTGTTGGAATGTACTCCACTGCACACAATACAGGCGATAGAGCACACTGACCCATTGTATAAACTCATCTTGTATTCCAAATGTGTGCATAACTGTAAACAAATAGGTCCATGAAACCCTATCAAGTGCCTTTTCTGCATCCAGAGAGACCAAAGCCGAGGGTTTATGGCTCTTCCTGGCTGCAGAAATGAGATGTTGCAACTTATGTAAGTGGTCACTGGAGAGTCCACCCCACATAAAACCCACCTGCTCTACCCAATCAGCCCATCCCAGACCTTAAGTTGTTGGTTGTCTAAAATCTTAGTGAGTAACTTAAGGTCAGAATTAATAAGTGAGAAAGGATGATAGTTCTCTGCTAATGACTCATCACTATCAGGCTTTAGAAGTAGAGACATTCAAGTAGTAGCTAATAATGAATCAGATATACCATCAGAAAAAAAGGTGGTTAAAAAGATCTGTTACAATAGGAATAAGCTCTTTTGAACAAGCTTTATAAATATTATTGGTAAAACCATTTGAACTGGGTGTTTTATTTATAGGAAGTTGTTTAGTATCCTGAAAAACCTTATCATGTGTTATAGCCCCTTTAAGTAAGTCTTTCTAGAGTCAGCAAGGATAGAAAGGTCAATTAAATCTAAATAGGTAACAATTTTCTCTGGCAAGGATGAGACACTCTGCTATGCATAGTAAAGGGAACTATAACAAAAATATCAGCTATAGCTCTGGGGTGAATACTGACGTCCGATTGATAACCTGCACGAAAACGCCTAATAAACCTAGTAGATTCCTATCATCCAAGATGGAGAGCTAACAACTTCCCAGCCTTTTCTTCTACCTCTAAATAACAGGCCTTTCTCTGGAATATTGCTAATTCTGACATTTCTGCCAACAAACCAGCATATTGTGCATGTAATGCATTCAAATGAGCCCACACTGAATCTGGAGTATTAGGTTTAAGCATTTTCTCCAGCTCTCTAATTTTCCTATGCAGTTTATGAATCTGAGTAAGCTGATACTTTTGTCATATAGTAGCCACTCTAATACACTCTCCCTTAGGGTTACTACCTTTTAAGAAGCCCAAAGTGGGACATTTCTTACATTTTGCAGCACTCCATGAAACATCATAAGAATCAATTGAACCCTGATTCTGTTCAAAGAAAAACAAAATAAACTCACATTGACCATGTTGGCACCAAAAACATAAACAGGCACAGTGGTGAGGAAATTAAGAGAGATTTTATTAATTTCAGTAATAAATTGAAAGAAAAAGGCATCTGCTTCTCTGAAATTCTTCCAAACCCAGGGCAGGTTATTTGAACAATAAAATAAAATAAATTAATGAGTTGTTGAGAAAATGGACACTGCTAAATGGGTACACCTATCTGACTCACTGAAAGACCTATAACAGCAACAACCCCAGCTTATTCAGTTGGAATGGGCAGCACCTGGGCAGAATAAGGAGCATGGTTCTGGGGAAACAATAGTGACATTCATTAAATCTTTAAAGTCAACATGATTGGGGACACAGGTAAGGCAGCATCCTCAATAAAATATAAAAGCAGAGACACTGAATTAAGTAAAATAATACAGGTTAATGCTACAAGTCTCAATCTGAGCAAAAAATTTGAACTTGATGCTAGCATGTTAAGGGATCAACTAGATGTGGTAGCCATGTCTGAAACATGACGGGATGACTCTAGAGAATGGTGTAAGGAAATTCAGGGGCACAGACTGTCCCTTAACAATATATGTAACAAATGGGGGGGTGTATCTATGTTAGGGACAACCTTGTTGTCGCCAGATCTTTCCTCCCAATGAAACCACTGAGAGAAAAGATAGCATCTGGGTACAATTACAACTAAATAGTAGGCCTAAGATTTTACTTGGGAACTTTTACTGACCTCCAAACTCAGGACCAGAATACAATAATTCTCTAATAAATGAAATTATATCAGTTTCCAAAATGGGTAATGCAATAGTTGTTGGAGATTTAAACTTTCCAGGAATTAACAGGGATAATTTATCTGGAACAACAAACCAGGAATGCGAGTTCCTCTAACCCCGCCAGAGGGAGCAACATATTAGATCTCATCATCACAAATCTTGATGATAATCTATCTGATATATTAATGTGCTGTCCATTAGATGGTAGTGAACGCAACACAATTCTGTTCAGTCTAACTGCATGTAAATCTAAAATATCAGGCACTCAATTCATTAGCAATTATAATAAGGCTGACCTTAATAGCATTTAAGACACCATTAGATCAACTGATTGAGAACTTCTAACTAACAATCTATCTATAGAGGATATCTGAGGCATCTTAAAAAAACACAATAATAAAACTAGAGAAATCCTTTGGACCCAGGATAAAGAAATACAATAAAAGGGGCAGGGTCCCAGTTTAGCTCACCAGTTCTTTTAAACAGCGAATAAAAAAAAAAAATAACGTGACTCAAAAAGGACAACACCCTAAATGCCAGAAATCACTACAAAACTGAACTAAACAAACTTAAACAAATGATTAGAAATGAGAAGAACAAGATATAATTGAAAATTGGCCATACCAAAGGAAACAACAAAGCCTTTTTCTCATATGTTAAGAGCCAACAAATTAGCCAAAACATGTTGGCCCCTTATTTTCTAATAGTTCAGTAATAGAGGACAACAAAATTACTGCCAACATTTTTAATGACTATTTCTGTTCTGTATTCAATAAAAAGGGAAATGACTCAGAACTCCAGTTTGTTACCAGTATCTCCACAGTGTCCTTTACCACAGAAGAAATTGAGACATCTATCAATAAACTAAGGGTTAACACCTCCCCTGGACCAGACAGCATTCAATCTAGGTTATAAATAGAGATGTCTTCAGTTTTATCACTTCCACTTTCTGTTCCCTTTAATAGACCCATCGAAACTGGTGTAGCTCCCCAGAACTCGAGATCAGTTATTGTTGTCCTCATACACAAGAAGGGAAATAAGGGGTCAGATAGTAATTACAGACCAATTAGCTTAACTTCCCTCTGCTGCAAAACTATGGAATAGCTTATCAAAGACTGAACACAGCCCTGAAGGGGATGAGATAGTTGAATATTATAGATGAGGAAGAAAACAAATATGTTCTCATATAAATAGTAGTTATATCCTGGACTCAGAGAATTCTATAGAATCTGAATAGTAAATATCAGATAATGATTCATTAAGACATAGTATAAGTTCAGTAAGTACTACATATACATCTGATTCTACTAATTGACTGAAAATAAATAAGGTACAGGCAGCTATAACACTTTTCAGCTGGACTATAGCTGGGTTAAAATCTAAGTTAGAAGATACAAAATGGTTAGAATGGGTGGCAGATTTCTCTATACTATTGTTGAAAGAAAATGGATAAGAAGCAATGAAGTGCAATTGCTGGAAGGGTTTGGAGCATGGATCCTTCCTGCATTTCAAGATAACAAATATGTTAGAGTCAAGGGCAGACTAGCTATTTTTATAAATACCTCCTTAGACTTAAGAGACATAGAGACAAGTTTATATAACAGATTGTGTATATATTTGGTTCTGACAGATGGCAGCAGATTTTTGTAATATTTAATAATTACACAACCCTCTCCCCTTAAAATTGGATAATACTGTACTCAATAAAATAGAAGAGGAAAGGGATTTGGGGGTAACAATTAGTTCAGACTTAAAATTTAGTACACATTGTAACAAAGTAATTAGAAAGGGAAATCAAATTTTGAATTGTATTCTGAGACACATCTCAAGTAGGGATAGGAAGGTGCTAATCCCTCTTTATGGTGCTCTGGTTAGACCAAACCTGGAGTACTGTGCTCAGGTCTGGGCACCTTATAAAAAAGCAGATATACATAATATTGAACGAATACAGAAAAGAGTGACTAAGTCAGTTGAAGGGTTGGAAAAGAAGACTTACCCTGAGAGATTAAGGGAGCTGAATTTGTTTACCCTGGAGTATAGAAGAACTAGGGGGGACTATTGTCTACTATACAGATGTATAAATGATCCAGCACTCTTGTCAGAGCTTGGACTAGTCTGGAGGAAATCAAGATACGAACCCAGGGGGCACCCCTTCCAGTTTGAAACACAAAAATGGCAGACTTTATCACAAAAATATTGGTTCAGCAACAGAGTTGTGGTAGGATGGAATTCTCTGCCTAGGGAAGTGGTGTCTAGTACAAATATGGACTCCTTTAAAAACAAACTCGATAACTTCCTTTTGGATAGAATAGATAAAGGGTTATAAATAATAAGGCAAGCATTATGGATGAAAGTCTAACTAGCTTGAAATCACCTATGAACCTATGAACCTATATTCAATCAGTAATTGCATTAATACATTTTCAAAATATGCTTAATAAAAAATAGGAAACAACATAGAGGCACTAAAATCTTGGTTCTCAAGTATGATTACCATTTTAGCAGGTGACTTAAAAGCTAGACTAGGAATTGTAATTGAAGAGAAAACAGTGGATTGGCATGTTGATGATACCTTAAATATTCCTGTAAGACAGACACAAGATAAAGTTCTGAATCCCAGTGGTAAAAGCCTTTTAAAATTTCTGGATAAATACATTCTACAAGTGTTAAATGGATGTGTTAAAAATGATTGGATTGGAGAAATAACATTTCCCATACCCACAGGTGGCAGTGTTTCAGATTTATGCATTATTGATGAATTGGAATTCAATAGAGTTAATTATTTAAAGATGTATATAATACAGAAACGTGATCATTCTCCATTATGTTGCAATATTATTATGGATATGAAAACATGTCTGAGGCATTTAAAAATGGAAAATGAGACAAAACTTAATATGTGCATTAGATGTGGAAAAAGAGTGAAATGCAATTCATATGGAAAGTCAGTAACTGATATAGTAATCACTAGTAAGGACTCAGTGTAGCTTCTGAACAAATTAAAAAAAATATATAGCTAATGGATCTGGATACTGCTATAAATAAAAAAAAAGATGTGTTTGGCATTCGAAACACGTCAGGCTGGTGGCATTTGCTAATAAAATTTATTTTTAATAGACAGATACTCTTGCATCAATGAGGTGTGTGTGCTCTACTTTGGTGTTTTTTTACTATTATAAGTTTCAGTTTGGTAGCACCACTTTCTATTGCTAACTCCACAGTGTTATTGACTGTTATAAGTGAATTGACAAAACTTATGGACAGATTAGAGTCCCATTTAAGTGTAGTACCAAGATGCAAAACAAAGACAGAAGTTAGTATGATGAATCCATAGTTTGATAAGGACTGTATAAAATTTAACCAAGAAATTAATAAGGTTGGACAATTAGCAGGCAGAATTACGATACCCCCTGTTTTGCTTGCTTTAAAAAATAAGAAAATAGAATATACTGTAGAAAATTATTGCATCTTAAAGGGAATAATTATAAAAAATCATTGTGGGAAAAATTCCAGGATGCATTGTGGAACAAGGGCATGCAGCCTTTCTGGACAATGGTGGCATTCGGGTGTGACAAAAAGAATATAAGACATAATATACAAGGTATAATTTCTGTAGAAGAGTGGGTTAAGCACTTTAAAAAAAATATATATATATATATATATACATGAGGAGTGATACTAGTGTTTTGGAAAATACTGATAAATCTGTAATATTAGAAAATAGGGAAACATATACAACTTCAACTCACTAAGTGTTATATGCAATTATAACCCAAATGACAAACAAAGCCGCAGGCATAGATGGCTTGCCAACTGAAATATTCCTGCACAACCCTGAATTTTTGTCAGAATTACTGGCCCGTATATTTACACTAATAAGCACCTATTTAGGTCTTCCTCTGCAGTGGAATAAGGGTGGGATAATTCCATTAGTTAAAAAAGGTCAAAGACGGGACCCTAAATGTTATACAGTGGACCAATATCTTGATTACCTGTAACTCAAAAAATTTATACTTGGGTAGTACTTGATAGAGTATTGACCTGGGTTGAATATAATTGTTTTCTCTCAAAATTTACATGAGGACAGTTGTCTCTGGGTTTAAATCCAGAGTCTTTTACTGCTGCGGCCCACTGGCTGCAGTCAGCCCCAGGAGCACTCCGATTGGCTCCATATAGCTCTGCACTGTTAATGTTTGACTATATTGTGCTAGATTATGTTTTCTGTTAAAACTGTCTTGTTTGTATTTTATAGCTGAAGTTTTCTGATTTAATGTAAATGCCTGTATTGTGTTCCTCATAAGACCAGTAGCGATCTCAGCTCAGGCCTTTTTGAAACCCCCCTTCACCTTTTTACGCTAGTATTGTGTTTTAAATAGCCCTGTTATTGCCCACTCAGGCTTGAAAGCACCTTGCCTAACATTTCTCTTATAATACATGATCCAGTAGCAAATGATTTGATACCTTTTAATGGACCAACATAGATGTAATAACAAGAACAAAGTGCTCTAGCTTTCGGACCAACCAGTCCTTCTTCAGAAGATAATGGCAGTTGTTTAGAAAATACTTTTAACAGCTAGATCATGCAGAAAAAATAGAAAAAAAATCCCTATTGATTTAAAATACTCATTTAAAAAATACAGAAGATGATGTCAGAGAAGTTTAACAGTACCATACTACCTTCAGCTAGGAGGGTCCCCGGGGTGAAAGGTGCTTGGTGGAACACACAAAGAATCCTACTGCATATAAATTTAATTGACATAAGATAACACTGCTGGAGCACATGACTCTTAAATCAAGCAATGAGTGCCACAGTTTGTATGAGGATGTGATTACTGAAAAGCAACCCCCACCCAGATTAAAGACATACTAAGATTGTCTTAGGACTCCAAGAAGTTTCAATGCATGCATTATAGACAGGAAATTACCAGTAAAGTTGTCTTAAAAACATCAGTGCACACTGTATGATGTGTAACACCTAGCTGTACCTGTCACCCAGCTGTACTCTCAAGCTAGATATCATGCCCCATAAATTTCAAAAACCTCTAGTGTAGTGACAGGACTATATAAATGACAATTTAAATATAAATTGACAGTATTGGTGTCAAACAAAGAACTCTAGTCGAGGACCATCAAGGAATTAAGACCATGTAGCCTGATATGTACTGATGTCAATATACACTGAGAATGTAACAACTTGATGTACCAGAAGTGTCTAAGGAATCTTAACAAGATATACAAATGTAATTTCTCTCCTCCTCTTCACACAAACAATACACCCTATCCCACCCCACATCACCATAATGTGGGTGGGGGGATACCTAGTTTTAAGGAGATGCTCTCTCTCTCTCTCTCTCACACACACAGACACACACACACACTCTCTCTCCTAGTGAACCTTTATTCACATCAGTCATTGCAATTGTTCCCCAAAGGAATTCAACTTGTCATGAAATCCTGAGTAAAAGGGCTCATGTATCCTAATACAGTGTAAGCCACTTAATGGGGACACATTTGTGTAACAAAGTATTGTACGCGTCATGCGATGTCCACTGTGACCAGCAGATGGTGCTGCAAGCTGTGAGCGGTTACTAGAACGCAAACTGAGCGTTAGGTTTAATTGCTGCTGTGGGAAACGTGGGAAAATGTACAGTGCAGTGTAGTGATTTGGTTCATTTCTTTTTTTTTGCTTTTAGGTTTGTGCTGTGTTTACTTTGATTTTATTTCTCTAGTGCTGTTCATTGTGCTTCATTGTGCTTCTGTATACAGTACTGTATGTGTTGGGGGGGTGCTTGGTTAAAAGTACAAACTTTATTTTCAGTGTTGCGGGAGGGGGTTTGGGATAAAAACCATCAGACATTATATCAGTAGCCTTCGTAAAGAAGCAGTCAATGGTAGTCTGTTTGACAGCAGTGAAGGTGTACACCTTGAAGTTGTGATCAGTTCCTTCCATCACCTGCCAGTCTGGACGCACATCATGCCGCTGTTCCATCGCTCGTCTTAGGATTAGCAATGCAGAACGCACATCTTTGGCAGTCATTATCTCTGGTTCTGTGTCCTCGAGTTCCTCATCTTCACACTGGCTTTGGCACTGGGTTTCTGGTGGATGAACAATGCTTAAGAGCCTGGTCATTTCATCAGTTGTGTGAATCTCTTCTTCCGCCTCACCGAGACGACATAGGGTATCGAATTCAACTTTGGTGAGTCCCGATCGTGGTGGGATACGTTTTGGGAGAAGTTCTTGATCTATTGAGGTGGTGGTAAGTGGCAGCAAGTCAGACTGCCTTGTAAACCCTGCTTTTTGAAAGCAGAGATCATTTTGGGAGTCACTTTATCCCATGCTTTTTTAAGGAAATGGACTGCATCTAAAATGCTAATTCTCTTTAAACAATCTTTTGCTGTGAGCTCCCCTTCCTCATCCATCTTATCTAAAACCCTATTTCACATTTCTCGCACATAGTGGCATTTTAGTGAGTAAATTATCCCCTGATCCATCAGCTAGATCAACGATGTGGTGTTTGGCAGTAAAAACATTAATGAGAAGTTACGTAGATTTTGGACATCAGGATGACCAGTGAAATTATCCAGAAGGAGGGCAATCTTCCTCCCTCGTAATTTTCTGTCCCATTGCCTCAACCATTCTGTGAAAATTCCACTGGTCATCCACACCATCTTATTGCTCCTATAAATCACAGGGAGGTGAGCTATATCCCGAAAGCACCGTGGAACTGCGAATTTCCCTATCACCAAGAGCTCGTTTGTTTCAGACCCAGACATGTGGCTACAAACGAGAACAGAAAGCCTTTCTTTAGCTTTTTTGTGGCCTTGTGGGAGCTCACTTTTGAATGTCAATTTTCCTTGGCCAACACATCGGAAAAACAAGCCGGTTTCATCAGCATTGAAGATGTTGTTGCGGTCATACCCTTCTAAAATGTCTGGCAAAACATCTTTTACCCAGCCTGTTGCCCCAGTGTCATCTGCATTTTGTTTTTCTCCATGGGCTTTACAATAGCAGATGTTATTTCTTGCTTTCCACCTTTGTAACCACCCATCCATAGCTTTAAAATCATGCTTCCCTAGTGTTTCAGTGATTTGACTCGCTTTCTGTAACAGAAGGGGGCCACTTATCATCGCCTCCCGCTCTCGCACACTAGTGAACCACACCAATAAAGCATCTTCTATCTCACCATCGTTCCCCTTCCACTTCCTTTTTCTTTGTGGGTTTTGATTTGAATGCCAATCAGCCAGCAGCTTTTCTCTTCCATGGATCAGATCAGAGACTGTAGACTTTGGAATTGATAGGTGTGCCACCAGTTCGCGAACACTCATATGTGGCAGCAATTCTATTTGTTTTAGAAGCTCAATTTTATGAGCAAGAGAGATGCCTGGTCTCTTAGACATGGTGAGAACAAATAATAAGCAGAAACGAACCACACACAGCACACAACAGGAAAGTAATAAGATGCAGGAGAGGGCGAGGTCATTAAATACAGGTTCAATTAACACCTCGCTGCATCACCTAAACACCTCGTTCTCACTAATTAGCAGTTATGTCTACTTCTGTGCTACTGAAGTTGCCCAATATTGCCTAAAAAATTGTCCATGCAACGCAGTTGATCAGGTCTGCATTAAGCATGGAAATTAGTATACTTTCTAACACATTCAGGTTTGGAAATAGAAATCTGTCCGTTTAACCCGATTGTACGTATAAACCGAGTCTGCATAAAGTGGAGTAGACTGTACCTACAAAGAAAAAATGTGACACTATTTAACCGTACTATCTGCACAGTAACATTTCCAAGGATTCTTGATAGAACTACAATGAAATAAAAATGCCACTCTCCCCAGGATAAGGTAACTAGAAGTAAATATAAAGTATGTGTGTGAGACCAGAGGTCTAACATACCTACATTTCCACAAATTACTACAATATTAGCCTAATGTAAAAAGATCTGTCTAGGACCCCCATGCAAATGAGATCTCACACCCCAATATGTACAGAGTTAAAAAAATATGTGACAGTCTATGATAACACTCTTGTATGTACAATAACAGGCTAAGTACTCTGAATATGGTGCAATGGAATCAACCCCACTCCCGGGCAAAGATAAAAAGTAAGAAGGAATTAATATTCATTATGTGTATGAAGTAAGAATAGTAACACACTGTATCTCCATGTATCTAAATAGAGGCCTGCGTCAATGTGACAGCAAGCCCCACACCTGTTATATCACGTACCTCACAACACATACCCACACACATACATACACACATGTACCCACGTCCCACACATGCTGAAGTCCTATAATATGTCAGTCTGAAGAAGAAGAGATCTGTTATTGTACATGCACATTTATTGTACATGTTATTCTACTTATTTATTACTAAACAATAAATTTAACAGAAGTAGATAACTTAAAACAAACTTCATAAGGCAATTTTCTCAACTGTATTCTCCAGATCACCCTATCTGTTACAACTTCTAATTCATGATACCTAGGTTATCTATCTCTTGGTGTCATGGGGACCGTATCCATTGAAACTTCTCTTCCTGTAACCTTAACTTACTGATAATATATTCCATTCTCTCTCAAGTACTTGTACTCTAGATCTTCATTCTTGTATCTTCGGAGGGACCAGAGATAGCCACCTAGAAGTTATGCATTTTAAGGCTGCCACCCTTAGAATCTGTGCTAATTTATTCACTATCTTGCTACCAAAAAGCAATGTAGGAAGACCCAAAACCAGGTCTTCTCCTGTGAAAGGTATCTGGGGACCTGTTAATTTTTGTATCTGTGTGTGTACCAAATGCCAGAAACCCTGGATCTTTGGACACTTCCAAAAGATACGGATGTGAGTTTGTCTTATCGTCACAGCCTCTCCAGCACTTGTTTGACTGGTGAGGGTTAAAGTGCTGAGTGGTCATTTGGGTTAAGAAAAATCTCAGTATAATCTTCCAATTAAATTCTCTCCACATGGGAGAGCTTATGACTCCCCATCCCCTTGAAAATCTTCTGATCCAGTGATTCAGCAGGATATTAATATCTAGCTCAGTTTCCCATTTTTCCTTCACCTTGTTCAGTGGTATGGGATCCTGCAAATTCAGTGTCCTATATAATTGTGAGAGGGAGGGGGAGTTGTCTCTGAGAAGTACTGCAAAATAAAAGAAATCTTCTAGCTCTTCCTTTCTCTTCTTATCTGTTGGTAGACCATTGGGGTTGACAGAAAGTGTCTTACTTGCAGGTATCTATAATGGTCTTCTCGGCTTAAAGAGAACCCCTCTCTCAACTGGGTGAAAGATAAACAGCCTCTTGAGTTGAGGCATTGGGTAAATGTCACTAACCTCCGGGTGGCCCAGAAGTCATACCCTGGGTCTGTCCTTCGGGGGATAAATGATGGATCATGTCTAATCAAAGACAGAGGCCCCAACTCCTCCGGTGTGTGTGTCAGCTTCCTAAGATTACTTAATACCCTAAGAGAGGGATGAATTCAGGGGTTGCTGATGTTATTCTGTATGTGTATCAGTATATTGTTCATTGGTAGGGACCATAGGGCCTAGCCTTTTAGTGCAGCTTCCTCCAACTGATACCAGCCTTACTCTTCTCTTCGCTTAGCCCATGTGATTAGTTGTGCACCTCCGGCTGCTAAATAATATTGATAGAAATTTGGAAATGCCAGGCCTCTCCTTTCTCTGGGGACCTGAAGAATGTTTATAGTTATTCTCGGATGTTTCTTGGCCCAAAACAAATGCTGTGTTTCTCTCTGTAACTGTTTTCCAAAAATGTCTAGGGATCTGGACTGGGAGAGTCTGAAATAAGAAAATGAGGCAGGGTAAAACATTCATTTTTAGGGTTTGTATCCCACCATAGAGGATTGGGGGCAGCAGCTGCCACCTGGCCATATCTGCTTGCAGGACATGAAACAATTTTAGGTAATTGTTTCTGAAAAGCCGCAAGACATCTGCTGACATTCTGATACCGAGATATCTAAACGTGTTTTTAGAGGCCCATGCTAAAGGGAAGTTGGATTTAAACCTCTGAGAGGGGTTACCACTTAAAATTAGCACTTCAGATTTATCTAGGTTAATTTTATAACCTGCTAAGGCGCCATAAGACCCTAATGTCTGTATGATCAAAGGTACTGAAGTCTCCGGTTCCATCATGCAAAACAGAATCATCAGCATAAGGTGCAATCTTCTGCTCCAGTCCCTCCACCTTTACCACTTTTATATTCTATTGTGCCCTTATCTATATCGCCAAAGGTTCCAGAGAGAGAGAAAACAATAGAGGAGAGGGGGACAGCTCTGCCTTGTACCCCTTTGTAGAGGGAACCTGTCTGAAAGATAACCGTTAGCCTTCACCGGGCCTCTGGGGCTGAATAAAGAGCTCTTATTACCCCCAAGAATTTATCACCCAAGCCAAATTGCTTTAAAGTTGAATCCAAAAACATCCAGTCCACTCTATCAAATGCCTTTTCAGCCTCCATACTAAGAGCAAGTTGTAGTTCTTTTTTGGATTTTTGGACTGAGATTTCATTCAAAAGGCGTCTGATATTGTCTGGTAGGAATCTACCCGAAATAAAGCCCATCTGGTATCTATGTACCAGATGTCCTATGATTTTTTGTAGGTGGTCTGCTAGGATCTCTGTAAAGATTTTTAAGTCCACAGGCAGCAGAGAGATAGGTCAATATGATTTACATTCCTCAGGGGTTTTGTTTGGTTTGATGATGACTGAAATTTGTGCCTGGTTCCAAGATCTACGGGCTGCCCCCCTTCCTCATCAGTTCATTGAATGCTACCCCCAAGGTAGCAACCAGTTTACCACTGAACTCTTTAAAAAATTCTGCTGTGAAGCCGTCTGTTCCTGGGACCTTCCCATTTTTTGTTTAATTTTTTGTTTAATCTCTAGCTCTGTGATACAGGCTTCCAAGTTAAGACGTTGATCTTCTGTTATTTGTGGGATTTGTAATTTCCTAAAGTATGAGGACACCTTTTCCTGGTGGTTGGTGCCTCTCTTAGCTTTATATAGTTCTTTATAGAAGTTTTGGAAGTGATTCACTTTTTAGGTACGGCAGGGGTTCCATCAATTGTGTCTCTGAGCCTCAACATCGCTCTGGAAGTCACTCCTTTGCGTAGTTGCCAAGCTAAGAGCTTCCCAGCTCTATTGCCCAGTTCAAAGTATTTTTGTTTAGAGTACCTTATTTGCCCTTCTATTTGGGTATCTAGTATCTTGTTAAGTTTAAGCTATTTTGGTCTTATTGTTCTTTTAGTTTAGTGTCCAGGGTGTTCTGGTGTAATGCCTCCAGTTGTACAATTTTTTATTCCAGTTCTAGTCTCCCTTTCAACTTGATTTTTTTATACCAGGAGGAATATTTAATAATCTCCCCTCTTAGAAAACATTTAAGGGTATCTCATCTTATTCCCGCCTTCCCCTCTTCCGCAGGATTCTGCCTTAAAAATGTTTCAGCAGTGTTATGGATCAGATCTTTAAAATCACTATGTGATATTAGGCTAAGGTTGAGTCTTCAGAGGGACTCTGGCAGTCTTGGAGCCATCCCAAATTCCATTGATCTTGGGCCACGATCTGAGAGGGAGATGTTACCTATATGAGTGTCTAGGAGAAACTGTAATGCATTAGAGGACACCAAAAAAAAATCTATACTGGAATACATATTATATTTAGGGGAATAATAAGTGTAATCCCTCTCTTTTGGATGTTGAAATCTCCACCTATCTACTAAAGGTAGTTCAGTGCATAATCCAGTATGAATTTTACTAGCTCGAGATGGGCCTGATGATTTAGAGCCCACTCTATCCATCTGTAGATCTGTCACCAGATTGCAGTCTCCCCCTATGATAATCAAGCTTTGGGGGTCTATAACTCTTTCTGTTATGACTTTGTCAATAATTTAACTCTTTCAAGATATTCATTAGGGAGTACAATTCTTACCCCTGTATGTCACCAATAGTCTGACATACCTTCCCTCTGGATCTACATCTACCTGTGTGATCTTAAGGGGCATGTCTCTTCATATCAGAATTGCCACACCCCTGTGATGGGGATGTGCCTGGTAGTCTTCTATATACACTTCCCCCACCCAGCTTCTGCGTAATTTCTTATGGTCCTGGGGTCCCAAGTGTGTTTCTTGTAAAAAGGCTACCCGTTCTTTGTCTCTGTAGGTCTTGAATGATTCATGCCCATTTTATAAGGCTATTAATCCTCCTGACATTCCATGAAACAATCTGCAGGTCCCCTATTTTGTAGCAATTAGGTGTGATTTGGGGGTCTGGAGAATAAGAACTGCCCTATATAAAACTTTATAAACCACAACTTGAAAGCTATTAACTAAAAGTGCAACTGAACTATTTACAGGCTGCCATAACAAGTATGGCCAGATCATATTTGAGTACTTCAAGGTTAGATTATACCCAATTCCTCACCTCTGGAGCTATTCTATGAGGTGGGGTAGGAGGTTAATGCTGGATTACCTCTCTTCTGGAGCAGTTACACCCAATTCAGGTGTTAGTCCAGATGGGTTAAAAGTTGTTGCCTATTAAGATGGAAAAAGGGGCTTCTCAAAACAGGTCACCATCTCTCACCCATCTCTGACTTATTTTGGAGTAGTTTAGGTCTCTGCCAGGGACCACCACTGCCACAGGGGAAGAGCCCCATGACATCTTTGATTAACTGAAGGCCATGTTAATGCATGGCATCCTTAATTGGGTCTTGTATAGAGGAGCCAATTCTTCTATGATTGTTGTGGAGAAGAGGAACAATCCATTAGGCAGAAACCCAGGGCCATCCAGGCACTGCCGCTACCAGGAAGCACCCATCCCTCCATTGGAACCCTGGCCTCTGATGCAAAGAAACACTTTGCTCCCTTAATAGGGATAATTTCAATAGATGGAGGGGGATCAACCTGCCAGAGGACTTCGGCAACAGCACTTCCTCGGAAGAGATATGGTCCCTATCAGTGGAACAAATAACTTTAATTTTACCTCAAGATTCAGTTTGGAGAGGTGTGGAGGTCCCTCTGGATTTACAACACCATTAGCACCTTGCTTTATTATAGGGAACCTCACATCCCCATGGTCCGACATGGGAAGTCATTCATATATTTGATTATCAGTCAGGTAAAGTCCCCCCGCAGCACCCTGCCACCCCCTCTGCCTCCACCAATCAGTATGCAACTAATTAGGGTCCCACGGTGATCCCATGAAGAGCAGGCCAAACCCCCAGCAGAGGCCCCCATCACAGCCCTGCATCTCCACCCTGCATAGGCCCCCCCCTCTGACTTCTACGTCCAATGATTTCATTATTTGCTCAATATCTAGTATATATTTTTGAGGCCCCCCTGGGCAGTGGCAACAGGCCACATGCAAGACCAAACAACATAGTAAGTAACTTACATCCAGCTCACCACAAACTTACTTTACAAAGATTTTGTCACATGAGCAGTGATTACCGAGTTGTTATGCTAATAATTTCTTATATTGTCTTAATCAGTTAAAGTTCCTTAGGAAAGGACCAAGTGTCTCGAGTTCAACACTGGGAAAAAGAAGGAAAATCAGTAGCTCTCTTCTAAATGAGCCAGAGTCAGCCACTGCCGTTTATTCCCAGCTCGAGCACCCTGGATTTTACAGAGGAGGGAATAGTAGCCATGGGTAGGAAACTCCCTTCCCTTCAAAGCAAAACTGAGTCAGTAACACAAAGTTAGGCACTTAGCTTATTCAGGTGTTTGTGTCTTCTCCTTAACCTCCCACTGAGAAACCTCACCATGATTGTCACTCTGTGGGACTGCTTTGGCTGTTACACTGTCCCACACGCTGGAAGTGGGTCCTGCTCCTTTTGCTATTGAACTTTTAGTTCCCCTTGTCTGCCAGGTCATCCTTCTAAGGGTTCTCTCCCACTGCACAGTGCCATCTTCAGGGATTTGAATGCCATGTTTGTTAGCCTATTCTCTCACTTCTTCTAGTTCTGCAAATCTTAGCCAGCCTTCTTCAGTATGTATTTTGATTTTAGCTGGATGTTCTCTTTGTGCTTGATGGCCTGACTGTCTCAACACTTTCACCAGTTGAAATGCTTTTTGCCTGCTGGCTAGTGTTTGGGGAGCGTAATCTTGGTCGAAATATAGGTGCACATCCCAAAAACAGACTTGTTTTTTAGTCCAGGTTGACTGCGAAATATCTTCTTTTATGTGATAATTGATAAAAGCCATCACAAATGACCATGGGTGAGCCTTGGGGTCCTTAGATCTAGAAACTAAAGAGCGGTGCACCCTAATTATTCCCAGATCCTTCTCTTTAGGTAAGTTCAGAATCTCCTTTAGGAAAATGACCATGAATTGGATGACATTCCCTGACTCTGTTCCCTCTGGCAAACCATGCAGACGTAGGTTATTTCTACGATTTCAGTTTTCCAGATCTTCCAACTGTTGTTGTAAACTTAGCTCTCTGTGATGCAAATCCAGTACAGTGTAATTGTGGAGATCTGTGGTGGAGGTATACTCCATGACTGTTGATTCTTGCTGGCCCATTTTCTCAGAGTTCCAGTCGGTCTTCTGAGACCTTTTTCTCCAATCTGGTAAGAGTTTCATTTATTTGCTTGAGTGTACAACAAAGCATTTTAGATGTGATGGTACATTCTGTGTGTTAATCAGAGGGATTTGTCAATCAGGTTCGCAATGTCTTCTCTGAGTGCAGCCTGCTGTAGTGGACCTTGCTGCTGGCTATTTTTAACCTCATATTGATTCCCTCCTGGCCCACCTTTTTATTTTTGTTTGGTGGGCATCATACATTCTGTGATGCTACAATTTCCTGACAGGGTGCTGGTTTTTCAGTGCAGATGATGTCGGATTGTTTAATGAGCTAGACAGAGCCAGGTTGATTAGACTTCCATTAGTAGGCAACTGTAACCGGAATTCTTCAATAAATGGGAAAAAGTTTGAAGAAGTAAAAAAATACAAATATCTGGGGGTGATATTTGATAGAAATCATTCATGGATCTCCTATATGAATGAAGTAAAGGATAATGCACATAAAACAACAAAGGCAATTAGATCATTTGCATACAAGTTTGCCAATAATTCCTTCTCGTCTTTAAAAAAACGCCCTTGAGGCAAAAACAATTAGTCAAATTCTTTTTAGTATTCCAGTCTGGGGTTTGAATTTAAGAAAGTATTACATTAAATCAATTCAGAATTTCTTTGCTAGAAGTTCTTTGAATTTGCCCAGAGATTATCCAGCCTATTTTTTTAAGATTAGAAACAGGGATGCTGCCTTTGGAAACAAGAATGTTTATTAGAGCAATTAAGTTCTGGGGCTGTATTTTAAACATGGAAAATAATCGATTATCTAAGATGTGCTCGATAGAATTAACTAAAAACTTATTATATGCAGTACTTAAAGAAAACTAGATTAATAGATTAAATGACATGATTAAAAAAATAGGGCTAGAAGATATTGGGCAAGGGAAGCAATTAACAATCCAGAACGTTTTATACAAGAAGTGAAACAAAGGATACAGGATATTTCTATACAAATGGATATTGAGAAATTATGTGGTATGGATAATCTGGGTCTTTATATACAAATAAAAGCAAACTGGGGTGTGGAAAAATACCTGACCTTATGTGAAAATAAAGTGCATGGAAATCTATTACGTAAACTAAGATAAAGCATTCTCTGTGGATTGCAAATGTGGCCATCTGTTAGTAATATCGCTAGAGGAAACAATACCTGTAGGTAAACAATAGGGAGTACAACATTTGTAATACTGGGACTGGAGGTCACTGACCTCATGGTGGAACTGATCATTTGGTCTGACCACTATACTGTGAGGTTCTAATTTGAAGCCCCCCAATAGACCCTCCCCCACAGAAATGGTCCAGTACTGCTTTTAATGGGTTCTACCCCAGAGGGTCTTATAGCAGTGCTCAACCTATCAGGTGTGATGAGTGCTTATGATGAGCTGGGGGAGTTAGTGTTTGCCTATGATAGGGCCATTGCCAATGCCCTTGACTCTATCACACTGGTCCATTTTCGGCCCCTCGCCTTCTGATGTGATGGGGCTCTCAGGGAATTGAAGGCAAGGGGGCGAAGGTGGGCGGGATGCTGGTGGAGATCCCAGCCTGATGGGGATAAGCTTATTTTGATGACTCATTATAGAGATTGTCAATTAACAAAATCCTGTAAGAAGACAGAGTTCCTGTCAAAGGAGATTGCTGCAGCAGTTAACAGAAGAGCTCATCTCTTCTGTACTGTCGACAGGCTGTGTAATCTGTTCTGTCTTCAGCCTGTTAGAGTCTTTTCACAGTTAAAGTGTGATAAGTTTGCTCTGCTTTTTGCTGATAAGATTTTCTCCATCAGATCTGGGATCCTCTCGATGCCTTCTATGGGGGCATGCAGTGGTGAGCTGGGGACTATCATGGGCAATCCATTTGTCCAGTCTGACTTCAACCTGTTGGTGGCTGTGGATGTTGTGACGGTCATCCAGGAGTTGAGGCCTTCCTACTGTAGTTTGTATCCGAGACCGATGCGCTTTCTCATGGGGTACATTGAATCCATCACCCCAAGTCTGGCTGGGATAGTCCATTGTTCTTTTGTGAGGGTGGTCCTTCCTAAGCATCTGATGGAGGCAGTGGTGAGACTCCTCTTGAAGAAACCATCTTTAGAACTGGACTGCCTAGAAAACTACAGGCCTGTCACTAACCTTCCCTTTCTGGTGAAGGTTATTGAGAAGGTGGTGTCCCTACAACTGGAGGCCAGTCTATAAACCCATTACATCTATGACCCTCTCCAGTCAAGTTTTAGGAAAAGACACAGTATCGAGACTGCCCTGGTTTGGGTACTTAATAACCTCCTGGTGGTGAGAGATCAGGGAGAGTGTTCCATTCTTGTTCTCTTTGATCTCTCAGCAGCATTTGACACCGTAGATCATGGGGTACTTTTGGATCTCCTGTGGGTTTGTTGTGGACTGTCTGGTACAGTCCTCAGCTGGTTCAATTATTTTCTCACTGGCAGGATGCAGAGGGTGGTTTTTGGGGGCTTTTTCCTTCAGATGACTGCCCCTGCCATGTGGGGTCCTGTAGGGTTCCATTCTGTCCCCGTGTTGTGTGTTGTATATATGCTGCCAGTAGGGGACATTATAAGATGATACAGGCTGAGTTTTCATTGCTACATTGATGATACTCAGTTGTTCCTGTCTTTTGTGCCCAATAGGATGTGGGCTCAGTTTTCAATCAGTGCCTTGCTGAAATCCAGGACTGGATGAGTGTCAACTGATTGAGGTTAAATGTTGACTAGACAGAGGTAGTGGTGATGGAATCTGGTCACCCAAGGGTTGGAGTACAGGCTGGTTGAGTTACCAGGCTTAGGCTCGGAGATTGCCAGTTGCCAGTTGTCGACCTCTGTTAAGGTGAAAAATCTTGGCATTGTGCTGGATAGTGACCTAACACATGAATTTTGGGTGTTGGCCATGGTCCAGAGTGCATTTTACCATCTTAGAAACATTGTCTGGATTAGATCCCTGATTCCCCAGGGCAATCTGCCATCGCTAGTCCATGTCTTTGTGATGTCACGCCTTGACTACTGCAATGCCTCTACCTAGAACTATTGGGGTTAATCATCACCACCTACAGGCAGTACAAAATGCGGTGGCCAGGCTGTTGACTGATCTTTTGAGGTCAAGTCATATTACACCTGTGCTATGCTGTCTACACTGGCTTTGTGTTAGGTGGTGGAGTACCTTCAAGGTCGAGTTGCTGACCTATAGTATAAAGCCTTACATGAAATGGGGCCTGGTTATCTGCAAGACCTCCTACAGCACTACCACCCATCTCATCCCCTCTGGTCAGCCAATGAGAGCCTCCTGGTGATTCCTGTGGTCCATTTAAAGTCATCAGGTGCCTGTGCTTTTTTTTTTTTGTGGCGCCGATCCTGTGGAACTTATTGCCTCATTCACTCAGACAGGCCCCATTGGTCAATGATTTCAAAATGTATCTGAAGTCCTTTTTTGTTTAATAAACCCTTTCACTCCATGCAATGTCTATTTTAACATTGTAGTTTATTGAATGTTTTAATTCTATATAGGACTTGGCCATCTGTACAGTGCCTAGAGTCACAATGAAATAGGGCACTGCATTAAATGAATAAACTAAACTAAACTGAACTGAACTAACTGATAATGGAATGAAAAGAAATGTCAGATGACAGAGACAAGTGGATTATGCTTTTGTTATTTAATATATCTAACTTAGTAGGAACTGATACCTGTATTTATCTATTAAAAATGGATAAAGTTAAATTAGTATATGGTATGGCCACAGTTATGCTGGCTGCACAGAGGTATTTCCCTGGGAAATTATAAGGGAATTTTAAGAGATTTGGCTTTCTGACTGGGATTTGGTAATACTATTGTGTTTTTACTATGTATAATTATACATTATATGTTTTTAATACATTTGTTCATGATTGAAATGTAATAAATTTGATGAAATCGTATGAATTTATATAAATAAACCTAAACCTTGAACTTGAACCTTGAACCTTATTAAATATAGAAACGTATTCAAAATCAAGTTAAAATGATTAACAGACCTTTAACAACATGCCTTCACAAATTGACTCCCAACACCACCAGCCTAGTTAGTTTTTATAATGATGTCAGCATTAGTTTGGACAACAATATTCCAGCTGATGTCATAATGCTAGATTTTGATAAGGCATTTGACATCGTTCACCACCACAAACTAATAGTCAAACTAACTAAAATGGGACTCAACCATCAATTGATTAAGTGGGTCAACAACTGGTTGAAAGATAGAACTCAAATGGTACGCATCAACGGAGTTTTGTTTGACATGGGCCTATCAACAGCGGAGTGCCATAGAGATCGGTCCTCAGACTGACCTTGTTCAATCTCTTCACATCTGACCTAAACATTAATATCAAATTCACTTTCAAATTTAGCCAATGACACTAAATTAGGGGGGAAGTTGATTCACATAACAAATGTCTGATAATGGTGCAGGACCTACAACATATAGAACTCTGGGCAAAATCCAACAAAATTATTTTCTATAATGACAAATGTGTAGTATTACATTTTGGTAAAAACAAAACCCCAAAATATCACATTGAAATCAGTTGCCAGGGACAGAGATTTGTGCATAACTGTAAACAATAAGTTGAAATCCTCAGACCACTGTAGTAAGATCTCACAGACAGTGAAAGAATCTTAAACTGTGCCAAAGGTTCATTCATGAACACAAGTGAGGCCTGCATCATGCCATTTTACAGGTCCTACATCCATCCAAATCTTGTCACAGGATCCTCTATCTGGAGCCCTTACCTGAAACATTACATAGATACAGTTGAAAGGGATCACAGCAGAAGCATCAAAATCATACCCAAATCGAAACACTTAAATTATCAGAACAGATTGCTTAACACAGGGTTGGCCAGCATTGGAAACAGGAGAGATAGGGGTGATCTATCTCAACTTTACCAAATTTTGCAGAACTCAGAATTCAGTACAACTTCCAGTTCAACATGCATACTCCCTACTTAACCCAAGACAAACAATTGACTGTAACTAAGGCTATCTCATGCAAAAGAGATGGATACTTTTCTGTCAGGGTTGTCAAAGCCTGCAACAAACTCCCCCAACATGTAGTTGATGCCACCGGCTTTGATTTGTTTAAAGCCAGATTGGACAATCATTTCAAATGGACTACAAGAAAGGTATAATTTACCCACACAGGTATGGGAGACATTCATAATGGGCATATGCCTGCTTATGTCTACAACCAACCGAGTAAACTGAGTAACTCCTTTAATTTAGACAAAAGAGTCAGATCTTTTAAAAATTGAGAATTAAGTCTCTATACATTGTCCTGTTCAAAATCAACAAAAACACTATGCCTCATATGTACTTGCACATTGTCAGAGATAACTAGAGACTGAATTTCAGTATAAATCAGTCCTGGTAGATCTTCTTGGTTAATCAAGCAAAAAAAAATCCTAGAAAAAGAATCATGTGGTTTGGAGTAAAAAGTATACTGTCTGTCTTTTGGATGGAGAAGCTGCCAGGTGTCCACCAATCCAAAAGTATCCATGAATTCCTGAAGTCCTTGTTGCCCAGGGGAAAGACCACATCTGTACAATCAATCTATATCAGGCTGAAGAGTAAATTTCCAGTCTCCCCTGAGCTGCATAGGGAGATGCACATAAGAAGAAAGAAGAACTCTTACATCTGTAAAAAAAATCTAGGAAATCTACGTTTGGGCCATATCTGTACCCAATATCACCTCTTGGGGACCCAAATTACTATGTCTGAAGATGTAATGGCCCTCAGAATCCAAGTGTTCTTGGAGTAGAGAGTTAAAACAGAGCCGCTACTCGGTGTGAGGTGCTCACAGTACAAAATATGCAAAGGAGAAACAACAAACTGACACTCACTCATTCCAGGAACAGGAAACCAGAATTCTTTTGACAAAGCACAGGGTGCCTGTGTGAAACATTGAGATTTTCTGGGTTAGCGTAGTGAATGGTTTCTGTGGTGCTGGCTTTTAAATGTAATAAAGGATTCATACTATTAATGGACTATTTCATTATGTTCCTGTTCCTGGCATGAGTGAGTACCACTGTTTGTTGTTTCTCCTGTATTCTTACAGTATTTGAAAAGGTACATTATGAGATAACAAAATCGCCACCCACCTCTCTTGCTACTATTATCAGCCCCATATACCTGCCCTACCCAGTCCCACCTAATATAATGTACTAAGTCTCTTTTCAAATGGGTTTCTTGCAAATTAGAAATACTAGCATGCAATTTTTTTAAGGTTTTTAAGAATTATATATATCTTTTGTTTTCAAGAGGCTCCTTTAATATCCAAAGTAATAAGGTCATAAACACTCCCCATCGTATAAGTCAATAATACCAAAACCACTTAAATGTGTCAAAAATAGAACTTCCAAAAAATGTTTTAACCTTGTCGTGCTCAAGACCCCACCCTCATAAGACCAAACCTTCCCCTGATATTTCAAAACATTCCAGTTCCAACAATAACCAACAAACACTTTTAAAAAACTAAAACCTTTACACCATTAACATTTTAACATAAAGCAGAAAAACAAGTATTTTAATCTCCCAATAGAAAAATCTTAAAATACAATACAAATATAAGAGAATGGAATACAGTAAACCCCCCTGGTCCAAATGACCACATCTTCACTTCATTAAGGTCTGTAATGTTAACTAAACAACCTAAACCAATTTCCTGCTCCCACCACTATATAAAATAAAAATGAAAAGGGGACATAGCCAGCAGTCCAGCCAGAAGCAGCAAATTTCTGGAGCTCCCATCAAAAGCCTTCCATTTTTGGAATAAAAACCTTATTTCACCCACAAATCAGCTTTAAAATTCATACAGCACTTTGAGACATCACTTTTAAACCCTTTGAGGTACAACTTTTACTGATATGGGGAAAACTAAGCCTCCCAAACAAGATTTCTTTCAGCCACGGGCTCCTCCATCGAAACAGCTAGATCATGCAGAAGGAACACCCGACCTAGAGCAATCGTCGGCATCTTTAAACTCACTACAAATTGCAGTGAATGCTCTAACTAAGACAGTACAAAGTATCGACCAAAAGCTGGACTCATTCACTCTATGTTTTCAAGTCATAGAATCCCGTCTCGATGCTATGGGGGAAACTACAAAAAACATTGAGGCCACAGCAGGGAAGGCCTCTGCAGTCTCAGCTACTTGCATCAAGGAACAAGCCGTACTACGAAGTCAGGTGGAGGAACTCGAGAATGTGGTGCAAGCTGCTAACATTCACATACTCAGCCTCCCTGAAGGAACCGAGGGAAAAAATCTACTCAATTTCCTGGGTTCTTGGCTTGCAGAGATCACAGACCTAGAAACACTGAATATCCAATGAGCTTACAGAATTACCTTCCGCAGGTCGACTTCTAACATGGAGAACCCCCGCACTATACTCATTACCTTATCCTCGGCTGAAGAGCGCAATGTGGTCTTGGGCACTATTAGGAACAAGAGCCCCATCTACTACGAAGAGACCCGTATCCTCTTTTTCCCAGACCTTGCTTACTCTACAAGAATGCGACACAAGGTCTTCGATGGTGTTAAGCACAAACTGCGAGAATTGGGCATAACATACTCCTTGGCTTATCCAGCCCAGCTTTGCTTTGCAGATGGCTCCAGACAATATTGTTTCACTGAAGCAAAAGAGGCTGGTGTTTGTGTCGAGAAAATAGCCGCATGAAGACTGCATGAAGATGGACCTTCAGAAGAAGATTCGGAGGAAGACTGATTTAATGAATTGAATGGCTTCTGTTCAGTTCTATGGTCTTTCACCCTGGTTTGCCTTTCTTACTATCTATAAATTTAAGCTGAGATAAGTCCTGTAGAGTGTTATGAGAATTCTCTTTTTTAAAAGCAAAAAAAAAAAAAAAATGTTCTGCCTGCTTTGCAACTCCCTCAAATACTATTTGACTTTTCAGTCTTCTGTTTTACTTTAATGTTGGATGCTATGCAGATATACCAGATGGATGTAATTCTCGCATGCTTCATCAGCCCTGTTGGTCCGTTTTCAGATTTTTCACATCTGTAGACCTCCACGTGGGGACATTCTCAGCTGAAGCAATGGAGTTGAAGCTGTTGTTCTTATTATTGTACTCCTACTTTTTATAAATAGCTATCTGTTTCAAGTTTTTTCTCTTATTGGGTGAATAAGATATGTTTTTTTAATTATTTCATTAAGTGGTTCCCCAGGCTAGTCGGTGATAAGAACCTCGACCTATATTTAGCATGTAACATCTACGGGTCATGATTTGGAGCTGATCTTCAGATCACAATAATATTTAGCATATCCCTTACAATCTGATTGATGTTGCTGAGTGTTCTTTTTAATGCTTTCATTTTGTTTATACTCCTGGGGGCTGTTTGAGCACTAAAATTAGGAGGGCTATAGGAGCTCTGGAGTGTGAAAAATTTCTGTTACGTATTCTGATCTGATTTCAAAGGGCTGAATGGTCAGCTATAACATGATGCCTTATCTTTTTAAAGGAAATGATAATTTTGGGCATTGACTGCATATATGGCTCATAAAGATGTTTAATATTACTATACTAATTAGAATCTTACCTCCTACTGCTGTACCAATTGTAGCATGTGTTCTCAATCCTTTAGTAATGTCTACTGGTCACTTATGGTGTTTTCTACATGCTCTGGACCATAATGTTTTATGCATTTGTATTGAAATATTAAATAAAAAGTAAAAAAAGTTAAATAAATATGAAAAATGGTTTAAACCATATCTGTTAGCGAGAAAAAAATATAAATTCAAATGCTACAAACACCTACAATACCAATCAACTTATTTATCATGTTTTACAAATAAATATTAAGATTTCCAACAACAAGAACACACAGGGGTGGGATATTCAGACATGCACCAGGCAGGGGCACAAGATGTGTGCAGTGCAACTGGGATGCACCAGGGAGTGTGCTGGGTGATATTCAATGGTGCTGCACCATGTCTCAGCACCATTGAATATGGAAACCTGGCCTCCCACATTGCACATGGCACAGTGGCACTGCACCAGTTCATGTGACTAGAGAGGGCTAGAGAGGAGCAGGGGGCTGTGCTAGTGCAAGTGCCATTGCGCTAGGTGCAGCAACCAAGATATTCAGTGGTGGACATGAAAATGGGGCCATAACTTATGCAAGGTGCAAATGGGGCAATTTGCATGTCATTATGGCTCTATTTGCATGCAGGTGTGCCGATCCCCTGCGACTTGCACCTGGTGCCCTGCCAGGCTGCAGCCGTTGGGGACCGATGCCCCCTGTCCCTCACCGACAACATGCCCCATTGCCTGATCGTGGGCTGTAATATCAAAGTAACTCCCTGGTGGTCTAGTGGACCTAACTCCTTGCCCGATCGCAGGCTGTATTAATATTTTAACTCCTTGGTGGTCCAGTGGACCGAACTACTTGCTCGATCATGGGCTGTGACATTATTTTAACTCCCTGATGGTCCAGTGGTACCCGAACCCCCCTCCCAACCTGCCCACTCATTCCCGCCACCCCACTCCCCCCCAGTCAGCGGCTGGTGGCAGCACCCACCATAACCGCCCGGCCGCCGCCAACTGACAGCGTACAGTACAGCTGTACACCCATTGGTCCACAGTGTGGGCCAATGGGCATCTGCAGCCTGCTGTACTACCTGATCCCAATATGTGTGGATCCATTCACATATCTGGACTGTGTGTGCAATACAGTCTGCTGCCATGCCTACACTGCTGAACCAATGGGCATACAACTGTACTGCATGCTGTCAGTCGGTGGGTGGATGGGTGGCTTACGGGTGGGGTGTTGCCATCCGCCGCTGACCAGGGGGGAATGGGGTGGCAGGAATGAGTGGGTGGGTTGGGAGGTGGGTACGGGTACCACTGCACCACCAAGGAGTTACAATACTATTACAGCCCATGATTGGGCAAGGAGTTTGGTCCACTAGACCACCAGGGATGCTATTATTTAATAGAGCCAATGATCAGGCATTGGGGGGCACTAAGCCACCGGACGGTGCCGCCAGAGCTCAGGTAGCCACCCACAGCTGACAGCTGCTGTGTTGTGCCCAGCAATACAGCAGCCAGCCTGTGGGTGGCCTGTCCTTGCTCCTGTTTATTTTGGGCACATCTTTTCACCCCCCTGTGTGGTGCAAGGTGGGTGTGTTCCTGCATATGTGCCACACATCCTGGGATGAATATTGGGATGTGTCAAATATGCGTGGGCATGCCTCCCACACTCGTGTGGCATACATTACTAATGCGCCCCGGTGCATTGAGATTTGCAAGGAGCAAATTCTGCTTTTGAATATCATGCCGAGGCGCATCAGTGAGTTGTGCATGCAGCACCATGCACAACCCCTTTGACAATCCCACCAACAGTGTAATAATATATGAGGATATCTGAATATATAGGTTAACCAGTACTAGAAAAGTAATAACAAAATATATCAAGAATAATATATATATATATATATATATATATATATATATATATATATATATATATATATATAAATATATATATATATCCAGTGCTGATCCATAAAAGTAATCAAGTTATGAAGAACATTCGTAAATCCATCATCATAATACACATCATGCATTTAGCTTGTTACTTGGTAATCTCACACAGTTAAATTAACAATAATATTTAAATGGACCAGTAAACCATATTAATTTTATATTGGTGAAGTCTCCACAACACTGCAGCAAGTCCATCTACACACAAATGAATGGGTACAGACCACATCCCACCATGCCCCATGAAATAAATAATTAACAAGCCATTCAGACAGCATAAAAGGGGTAGGGTCCCAGTTTAGCTTACCAGCTCTTTTAATCAGCAAATCAAAAGAGTCTGGAGTGGAGATGTTAAGGTCTTACTGGTGGCAAGGCATCACATGATTCCTTTGCTACTCTTACAAGAGACTCGATTTTGATGCCCATGAAAATTGAAAATTTAGAAAACAACCAGTGTATTCTTTAATCTGAGATTTAGTAAATGCAAGGAAGGTTCCTCAGGAGGAGTAGGCTGCAGCCGACATGAAAAGAGAACAGTTCCAACAAGTGGATCGGTTCACAAACCCCAAGACTTGAAAAACTGGATTCAGTTGTAGAATAATAAACTTTTACAATATTGTAGCAGCAACCCAATGACACAGGACAGTCAATGTTTCATGCCAAATATGTTTCTCAAGGCAGCAAGAATGAATAAAAGTTTATTATTACCCTACAATTGAATCCAGGTTTTCTAACCTTGAGCTGAACTTACTCTCAAATTTGTAGGTCTTCCACCATTAGAAACTCAAACTTTTAATATTTTGGGCTTGATCAAGTAATTTATGATTAAGCAACTAAACTTTTCCAACTCATACTGTATGTCCTGAGAATTATTAAGGTTTACAGAGTTCCACACAAGAGAAAAAGCCACAAGTTAAAATAGTTGGTCTCTTAGACATACCTTTGCATAGCAGATCTGGAAACACTCTGGTCACTTTCTTTCTGTCTCTCCAAACTGCTTGACTCCCAGTCTTCCTGCTCTTGTGGATCTCTTAGGAAGTCCTGGTAAAATGACAAAGTGATCATGGTTCAGTTCAACAGTGGTTATATGGACCACTAATTTGACTACTACCCAATAGACAGTAGATAGGTAGAAGGAAAAGGGCCATTACTGGACTGCAAGAAGTTCCAGAGAGTAGGAAACATAAAACAAAAGTCACAGTTCGAGGAGAAGGACAGCTTTCCAACTGGAGAGTGGATCTATAATGTGATACCATCTTTAACGCAAGGCCAAATGTTAATGTTAAACCTGGGAAATATTTTCAGTGTGAAACCTGTAAAAAGGAACATATTTACCAGAGAAAGAGAATTGGCTTGTCCAGATAATGAAATGCAGAGAGAGAAAGATGACCCTGGAGAAGGAATAGCAAAAACAGAAGGATAAAAGGTAGAATAATCTGAATGAAAAGAGTGGATGGCAGCAAACAATAAATGGACTTAATGATTCTGTTCTTCTGAACATAGTTAGATAAAAATAACTCATAGGAAATAATTTTCTTGCTATATCGTTATGCTAATTAAAATCTTTTCAAATTTCATATTTTTAAACTTGCTCAGCTACTTGTATATGTATTGTAAGAGTGTATAGAAAACAATAGATTACTGGTGTTTTTACTAGCATATTTTGTGTAAGTTCACTGTGATATTATTGTTTGCTTGATTTACTTGGCCTTGGAGATTAATTACATATTACCATATTAATTTTAGCAAAATTATATGTATACTTAGGTGTATAGATTTTTTGTAAAAAAAAGTTCCCTAATTAAGATTCTGTCAAAACTTATTATCAAGATGAGAACCAAGAGAATAAAGTCACTGAAGATATTAATTTCTTCCAGTACTCAGAAAGGTCATGGAAAAAGTTCTAGAAGGAGGTTAAAATCAGAGACAGGGAAGGATAAAGAACTAAAATAATAGATACATTGGTCATTCAACAAATTACAAACAACATAAATGATAAGTTAGGTAAGCAGGGAAAAGAAAAAAATTATAAAAGATGATGCAACACAACTATAAATTAACTTCTTCATGGGGAATAATACATCCACCCCATATCCATAAGGACACAACATACTCAAACAGTTACAAAATTATGCTCTTCACCTGCATGAGAGGAATGGGGACAAGGAAAGTTGTAACCCTGATGCAGAGTCACTGGTACATTCCACGATGGGTTTAGAAAACAGAACAAGTACTTCTCAGGAAGGGACAAAAACTGCATTCTAGGATATGTAAATCCAGAAAATATATTCCAAACACGTTAGGGTGAAGTTAATTCCCCGGAAACAAACAAGGTAAATGTGTCAGAGGTGGGGAAGCACTTAGGCTCCACTATCAATGGCTTAAAGTCTCTGTTAATTGGATTGTCTCTCTTAAATAATAGATCAAAAGGAGAGGGAGATTCATTATCAGACTCTCCTGAACTGAAATAATATTTTTGTCCCATGTTTAGCTGGGAACCCTTTTCAGATTGATAAAAAAGGTAACAGAAATATGCAGGGCCCTCTTGATAAACAAAATTTAAGAAGCCCCTGCATAACAAACCTAAAACAAATGTCTTCAATTTTATCAAGCTAATTATTGGATCACATAACAAATCCCTATTACACATATGTGGCTTTTTATAGAAGCTGTATAGGTTCTGAAAGAAGAAATTTATCAGCTAAGAGATAATATGATAAACAATCAATATCTGCTCAAACATTTTTTAGATGAATATCTGGCACAAAATTATATAGTTGATGAAAATGGCTCTTTTATTAAAAAAATGGGCATTTAAAACTGATAAAGGAACTGAAACTTCAGTGCTAACAGAAAATAAATGTATTCAAACTAACCTTTCATCTCCACTTGGCAGTATAACCTAAAGGCTAGAGTAATGAGATGTGAATGATCTTGGAACTGTACATCCAGAAGTCCAGGGTTTGATTCCCACAAACTCCACTTGCATATTGTGTGACTCTATGCAAGTCAGTTAACCAACCCAGTGCTCCCAGGTCTCCCCTGAAAACAGGCAGTTTTGCCTAGTGGGCCTTCCCCAGTTACCAAAGATAAATATATATTGATATCCCAGCCTCTTGAAAGAAAAAAGTAACCAAAACTTTACAAAAGCTTAAAAAAAGATAATGAGATGAAAGGCTCCAGAAAAAGAAAGGAGCAGAACAAGGAGATGGCCCTAACAAATTTCAAGGGGTCAGGATGAAATGAGAAACATGCCGGCCCGGTGGCACTGAGGGTTGAGGCACTGGACACTACACCTGTGCCACACTGGTGACCCAGGTTCGGGATTGAGCCTGGGGTGCCGGGGGTCAGCAGGGGAGAGAAGGGCTTGAACATCTGGAGGACTGTTCTCTTTTCCTGGGGGAGAGATCCAGGGAGTGATCGCACAAGGAAGGACCTCTGATGGTGGCTGGAGGTGCTCAATGTGGTGATGCTGAGTGCTCGCAGGGAGCAGAGCAGTGGCATAGCATTGCCTTGGGTAGCCACACTCTGGGGGGGGAGAAAACAACTAGAAAATCCACACTTCTGGGGACAGGTGATGGCACCTCAGCCTTCATAGTCCACACACCATCACCAGACCCATCCTTCTCTCCTTGGCTGACTCATGTGCTCCGATGCTCTATACTAAAGACAGAGTACCCTAGGTAAGTAGGGCAGCCCTTCTTCCAGGGGGGGTCAGATCTTGAGGTTGCATCGGGGTTACCACACTCTGAGGGGGGAGAAAACAAGTAGAAAATCCACACTTCTGGGGACCACAGTGGGCTCAGGGAGGGTGAGGGTGGTGGAACAGAGGCGCATCCCTCCAGTTGTACCTCTCCACAATTCCTATGCCATTCTGGCAAAGTGTGGTTCCTCTATGGAGGCACCCACAGTGGAGACCAAGGAGGGTGCTGGGAACCTCCACAAAGGAGACCCACAGGAGGGTGGCAGGGGACCCTGCAAGGGAAGGAAACAAATCCTGGTGGGGGACTCCTTTGTTAGGAAGGTAGAACTGGGGGAGGAAGGGGAGAGGGAGGTAAGGTGCCTGCCAGGCGCCATGGCTTGGAGGGACAGGCAGCGAATCCTCAGGATTGCTGGAGCAGCTGCACAGGGGAGGGAGCTAGATGTCATTGTCCACCTAGGGACAAATGACCTGGCTAAGAAAGGGATTAGAGAAGTGCAGGAAGAGTTTGTGGAATTGGGGAGGGGCCTTAGTCAAGTAGCACGCACGATAACCTTCTTGGAGGTGCTACCCATCTATGGCATAGGAGAGGTTAGGTGTTCACACCATGGGATTCAATCAGTGGTTGAAAAACTGGTGTGGAGCTCAGGAGTTGCTTCATTGGGGACTGGGGGTCCACCTGGAGTGATGCAAGCCTATACTGGCATGAGGGCTGCATCTGTCCGGGAGGGGAACCAGGATCCTAGGTGATAGGTTTAAATGCTTCATTGGCAAGCTTTTAAACTAGCCAAGGGGGGAGGCACTGGAAAGGAGCAGGAGAATCCTAGCCCCCCCAAATAATCACGGTAGTAAGTGCAGCAAACACCAACATAGAGGTGTCGATAGGGAGAAGGGCAGGGGTAAATGGAGAAAGTGACAAAGGCAAGAAGGACAGGGATGGGGCAAAGGAGTAAGGCCATCAGGAAATGGAGGGTAATGAGTACCAATGCCCGTAGTCTGGGCCACAAGCTCCCTGAGCTGATGGCCTTAATGGAAGAGGGATGCCTGGATATCGTAGCAGTCACAGAAACATGGTACACAGAGAACCATGACTGGGATGTTAACATACCAGGGTACATAACCTACAGGAGAGACAGGCAGGGGAGAAGAGGGGGAGGAGTAGCTCTCTATGTAAAGGAAGGGACAAAAGCAACTGAACAAAAGAGTAAACAGGAAGAAGAGGAGGCACTGTGGGTCACCTTGGAGACTGGAAAGGGCACCACAATCCGCACAGGGGTTGTGTACAGACCCCCATGTCAGGGGGAAGAAATGGACAAGGATATGATAGAAGGCATTCTTAGAATGGCAGAGAAAGGGGAGATACTGTTGATGGGAGACCTGAATATGCCAGATGTTAACTGGAGCACATTTGCTGCAGCCACATCCAAGAGCAGGGCCATTCTTGATGCCCTACAGGTGACAAGCATTAGACAGCTAGTTTCGGAACCCACTCATGAGGGAGCAATCTTAGACCTCGTACTCTCAAGCGGGGGCAGTGAGAGGATCTCGGATCTAGAAGTGGGTTGCCATCTGGGGACAAGTGACCATCAAACAGTGTGGTTCACGTTAAACTCAGCTACAAGTCAAGCCATACAAAGTGGGTACTGGACTTTAGGAGGGCCGACTTTGGCAAGATGGGAGAGTGCTCAGAAAAGCACTAGCAAACAGGCTAGAAGGAGGTGTGGAGCAACAATGGGAATTATCAAAACTGCCATCACAGAGGCAACAAGCCTTTGTGTGAAGCAAATAAACAAATCAAAATGAAAGAAAAAGCTACTATGGTTCTCAAAAGAGGTGGCTGTGAAAGTCAGGAAGAAAAAGATAGCATTCCGGAAGTATAAGGAAACACAGAAGGAGCAGGACAGAGAGCTGTACCAGTTAAGACAGAAGGAAGCAGGGAGGGAAGTCAGAATAGCAAAGGCCCAAAGTGAGGAAAAGATAGCCAACTCAATTAAGAAGGGGGATAAAACCTTTTATAGGTACATCGGCGAGTGTAGAAAGACAAAGGGAGGGATAGTGAGGCTGAATAGAATGAACAGTGGGTGGGCAGAGGGGGACAGTGAAAAAGCAGGAATACTGAATGAATATTTCTGCTCAGTATTCACAAAGAGAGGAGAAGTGCCTAATCAATTAAGAAGCACTCTTGATAGAGGGTCGATCCCAGTCCTTTCACAGAAGAAAGGGTTCTGCAAGAACTCCTAAAACTGAAGGTGGACAAAGCAATGGGTCCTGATGGAATTCACCCCAGAATTCTAAAAGAATTAAGGAGGAACTAGTGAAACCACTGGCTACTCTTTTTAATAAATCATGGGAGGATGGGGTGGTACCCGAGGACTGGAGGAAGGCGGATGTGATTCCCCTTCACAAAAGTGGGAGCAAGACAGAGGCAGGAAACTACAGACCTGTCGGTCTGACCTCTGTGGTAGGGAAAGTGATGGAGTCACTTCTGAAGGAAAGAATAGTTGAGTACCTAGAGGCCAGTGGAGCACAGGACCCAAGGCAGCATGGGTTCACAGTGGGAAGGTCATGTCAGACAAATCTAATAGATTTCTTTGACTGGGTGACCAAAGTAGTAGACCAGAGAGGGCTGTGGACATGGCCTACCTAGACTTTAGCAAGGCATTTGACACAGTCCACAAAAGATTAATAGTCAAATTAACCAGCCTGGGAGTGGGACCCAGGGTGGTAGCCTGGGTAAAACATTGGCTGGACAACAGGACACAGAAGGTAATTGTAAATGGAGTCCACTCTGAAGAAAGGGGTTACTAGTGGGGTACTGCAGGGTTCAGTATTGGATCCAGTCCTTTTTAATGTCTTCATCAGTGACATTGCAGAGGGACTGGAAGGAAAAGTATGCCTTTTTGCAGATGACACAAAGATCTGCAACAGGGTTGATAAACAAGGAGGCGTGGAAAGGATGAAAAGGGACTTGGCAAGGTTGGAGGAATGGTCAGAAGTATGGCAGCTAGGATTCAATGCAAAGAAGTGCAAAATTATGCACCTGGGAAACAAGAACCCAGGGGAAGAATACACAATGGGTGGGGAGGTAGTAACAACAACAAAAAAGGAAAGGGACCTGGGGGTAATCATACTAGATGACCTTAAGGTTAGCAAGCACTGTGAGAAGGCAGTAGGGAGGGCTGGGGGTATACTGGGATGTATAGGGAGAGGCATCATCAGCAGAAAACAGGAAGTTGTTATCCCTCTGTACAGACAGTTGGTGAGACCCCATCTGGAGTACTATGTCCAGTTCTGGAGACCCCATCTCCTGCAAGGACATAGACAGGATAGAGGCAGTCCAGAGGAGGGCAACTAAAATGGTGCAGGGTCTGCAAGAGAAGCCGTATGAGGAGAGACTAAAGGAGCTTAATATGTATACCCTTGAGGAAAGAAGGGAGAGGGGGACATGATAGAAACTTTAAGTACCTCAGTGGAATCAGCAAAGTCCAAGAGGTAGCATCTTTCAGAAAAAGACTTGCAAGAACAAGGGACACAATTTAAAGATAGAAGGAGGGCGGTTCAGAGGCAATGTGAGGAAGTATTATTTCACAGAGAGGTAGTGGATGCATGGAACAGCCTTCCTGAGGAGGTTGTGGGGTCTAAAACTGTGGGAGAATTCAAGAATGCATGGGACAGACATAAGGCAATTCTTGTGGGGGGTAGGAAGAAATAGGCTGTTGGTTAACTAGGATCTGCGGCCTATCCTGTAGGTAGGGAAATGGGCAGACTAGATGGGCCTAGCGGTCCTTATCTGCTGTCAAAGTCTATGTTTCTATGTTTCTATGTTACTCGAGGGAGAGGAGCTAGCAGGTCTCAGGTGGGAGGTAGAGACTTGGTGGGGGGTACAGTGGTTGCTTGAGAGAGTTCTCCGAGGCACAAAAGTGGAGCAGAAAAAGAGATAGAAAAAAAGGATGAAATGAGAAACTGCAGACAGTAAGTTCACCAGAGGAAATAAATGAATTGATCATATCACCTGAGAAGGTACAATTGGATGAGTCTTTATTAAATATGGGTAAAAAACACTTGACAGTCCCTAATAATGACAAAAATCGAATAAAAATTCAATTAAGGAATGGAACAAAGGGTGACAGCTTCTGATATAGTCACCATGACTATAGGGAAGGGAAGGGGAAATTGTTTAACCAGGAGAGGCACACTAACCCAAAGCTTCATTCCAGGTGCGACCTGGGAGCACAAGGAAGTTAAGTGACTTTCTCAGAGTCACACAGTATGCAAGTAGGGGCTGTGGGATTCAAACCCAGGTCTCCAGGTTTGCAGCTCAAAGTCTTAAACCAGTGTGCTATACTGCCTCCCTTAATAACAGGGATTCCATTTAAAATAAATAAAACAAAACTTGAACTGTATAAGAAGGTCAAACATTTATTAAAAATAAGAAGTCAGATGAAGAATATCACAAAAATAAAAAAAATGAAGAAAAACACACACACACCAGGTGATGACGTTCATAAAACCTAAAGATGTAGCAATGAGTCACTGGGGAAAAGGAAAGGAATGGCATCTGCCAACTATAATAACAGATAAACCCAAAGGACCTAGATTTAGTTTCGGATGGTATGTACTGTATCAACAAATTAACAGTCATAGATAACAAGAACCTAAGGCAGATTATGGACTCATCAAAGTTAAAACAGAATTCCTAATGGGCAACATAGAAAGAAATATCAGTTTTAAACAATCATAACAAGAACACTTAAAATATAACCCATATAGTTTTAATATTGTTTGGCTGGACCACTCCTCTCCACAGAAAAACCCTGAAAGACTAGGAGAAACTTAATTTATTTTTTCTCTTGCATTCTGTAAACTGCATTGCACTCAGATGCTATTTCCTGGATCCAAACCCCATTTATGTATTTAAATCAGCCTCAAAATAATATGTATTTCAAAGATGAGTCATTAGTAAAACTGATTTTAAATAAAATGGAGCTGGACAAGTTAGGGCTTAATATAGTTGATGTGTTTTAATTATTGCCAAATAGAAAAATTATTCAATCAAAGAAACCAACTCCAATCCAAGTGTTTGAAGACTGTGTTATTATTCCACAATATTTAAGTGATAATAATGCTTTACCTCCCATAGTAACAAAAGGATTACCATATAATTGGAATGTTCCCCATGGGACAAAAGAAAACAACAAAAAAACATAAGCTATAAAGGGTTCTATCATGGAATATATATGGCTTGGCATCTAAATTAGCTGATCCAGAATGTACAAGTAACTTGCTTACTTTTGATAGTCCCCATTTACAAGAAACCTGCCAGGTGAATTCTCCACCCCAAATCTTAGATTTTGAAATATTTCTACAGGAAACAAAGAAGGCAGCAAAGGGTAGAAACATTAAAATGTTATTAACCGCCATGAAAACACAGAAAGATATATAAGTCACTAAGATAAAAAAGGATAATGGTAATATTTTGGTAATTAATATAAAACATTTGAAAATTAATTAAAATATAATAAACCATTATATCCTTCCTATGATAACTTGTCATTGGGACTACCCTTGAAAGCATACACTTACTCCATTCTTGAGTTCAATCAGCCAGTTTATCTGAGCAAAGCTTATTTACATGTGCATATTTATAAACCTTTATTTACATTTCTTAACCCATAGGTTGCCGACAGAATTAGAATGCATAGTAATTCGTGACTGATATATCAGTCTGCAGCACAGCAATGGTTAAGTTGATCTTTTATTTATGAGTTCACAACAACAATATTAACAGTGATTAACATGCTAATCTTACCCCCTTTTTCCTTCCACAACTCCTCCCCTTCAAAGTCTTGTTGTTGTCTTCTCTAGATCAGGTGTGTACCAGACACTCTTCCTTTTTCTTTTCTTACTTTGTCTTTCTCCCCTGATGTCAAATGTCCCACCCGATCCCCAGCCCTGTACCCCTGGGTTGACCACCCATGAGATGCCCTGCCCATCTATATGTTGACCTGGCCCAGGAGCCCCCTCCCAGACCCTCTTTTTCCTTCCCCCTTTTCATATCCTGCTTGCACCTCCTTCAATGCCACACACCTGTTGCCCTCACTCAGCAACCCATTCCCATATCTTCTACCTTATGTTGTCGCCACTTGACAACCCATATAGCTCCCGTCCAACCACCTCACCCTCTATCTGCAGATCACTGTTACCCCTGTTCCTTGAGCCACTGCCATGAACTTGGGTGGGTAGCTGGGTGTTCTGAGAAAACTAACAGCAAAAAGAGGGTCTTCTCCAGTTTACTGCCCATATATACCTTCCTAAGCCCCTGCCTCACTGGTAGACCAATCCCCATCTCTTTCTCACCCTGTCAATCACCTCTTGATTTATCCTTGACTCCTCCCCTTCTTCCCTCACTGCTGCCAACTCCTCACTTGACCCTCCCCCTCCCCACTGTCCTCCTCCCATCCCCTTCCCCATGCTCTTCCTACGCTGCATGCCTCTCAGGAAGACCCCTAACAGCTTGGGTTGCCATTTAAGGAGTCAACCCCTTATATCACTAGGACTCCTCTCGAAAGTGTACACTGACTCCATTCTTGGGTTCAATTGGTCAGTTTATTTGAGCAAAGCTAATTTACATGTGCATGTTTACAAACCTGTATTTACATTTCTTAACATGATCTTTTATTAACATTGATTAACATGCTCATTTTCCCTCCTTTATCCTTCCACAGCTTCACCCCTTCAAAGCCTCATTGTTCTCTTCTCTGGCTCGGGTGTGTACCCGACACCCTTCCTTTTCCTTGTCTTACTTTGTCTTTCTTCCCCTGGGGATGGATGTCCCACCCAATCCCCAGCCCTGTACCCCTGTGGTGACCACCTCATGAGATGCCCTGCCTGTCCAGATGTTGACTGGGTCTGGAAGCCCCCTCCAGACCCTCTTTTTCCCTATCCCCTTTTCTTATCCTTCCACCAGCCCATCTCCAACCTCACGATGTATGATGAACTTCCCCCAAGATCAATCTTCGCCCCTCCCATCATTCTATGATGTCTACTAAGGTTAATATAAGAGTGGCATTACCCACATCAGATATATGCACCCCATCCTGTCTATAATACCCCACTCAATCATAAGTAATTTCCCCTAGTACAATATACACCTAGTGGTGGGCGAAGTGGCCCCAATTCGCTCTGCAAAGTGATTCATGAGTGGTAATTCAGCAATTAGTCCATAACGTGAAGCGGTACTTTGCATTATAATGGGTAATGCAAAGTCCATTGAAAACAATGACTTCACGTTACTGTGCCTTCCCAAACCACTACTCCACCAATTCTTAAGGTGAAGTACATTGAAAACAATGTACTTCACCTCACTTCACCTTGTTTTTAAGCTCCAAAGGTGAATATTGCAGTGATTCATGGGATTTCAGGTCACATGGGCTCTAGATTGTTCTGCACAGCCTCAGTTTGGGGTAGTGTGTGTAGGAAGCTGTAGGAGACAATCTGCTCTGAGAGCTCTCCTCGATTCAAACCTTCTAAAAGTTGTTAAAAACACCTTTTTGAGTCATTTGTTTTGCTGAAACTTTTGTTCATCGATTATAGGAATCCATCCTGTGCTCATATCATCGAGCGTTTATTGTTTGCATGTGGATTTTGAAGGTTAATGTACAACAGTCAGTCTGTGTACTGAGAGACAGTGGAAGTGTGCTTTGGGGGAGGGGTGTATCTGTGGTGTAGGTAGATTAACTTGGAGAAAAAGACAGTGCTTTCTGTTTTGGTGATATCTTTCTTGTATAACTGTGTTAATGTACACACAGAAATATTTTCAATAATTCTTGCCTTTTTTCGCTGATTGTTGTGGTGCAGCAATGCATAATTTTAGTTTGTTTAAAATATGTGGTTATATTACTGAAGTTTTCAATTTGCTACTCATTACTTAGTGTGTGTGTGAGTATGTGTGTGGCACGTGTCATCAAATCAGACACCTTTTATTGTGCCACATAATAGTTTCAGCAATGTGAACCTGCTATCCACTGTAGCTGTGTGAATTTCATACTTCTTTCTGGTATCTTTACTGGTACTAGTGCTAGTGACTGTTACTGCAGCAGTGCAGTACACTGCCTCCTCCCCACAGCCCATCCTAACCAGCAAAGGTATTCTTTTCCAGATTTGAATTTCTGATGGTGAGCACTGGTTAGGTGTTGTGTCTTTGCATCTGCGTCTCTTCAGTGCGCAGTACAATCTTAATTTGTCTGCACATTTGCATCTCTTTAGGGCCCAATCTCCATCTGTAACTTAAGTCACAGTTGTTTCTTAGGCTCCCCTTCAGAGTACTGGACAGGTGTGGTGCATAATTCTGCATGAACAGTGTACTCATTAATATGCGTTTTAAGTTGGGAACATCATCACGAGTCACTCATGATACAAATCACGTTCTTCATCACGGTCACAAATGCAGTCACAAATCACTATTCACGATCACATCACAAATCACAACATTAATTTTTTTAGTTACTTGGATGTATTGTAAGCCTGTTTTGTAGTATCTCCCAAGGCTTCCCCAACCCACCATTGAACTCATTAATGAGCCTTTTTAAGTCAGGGAATTTGTGCTACAGCTCATCGGGGAAGTACAGCCATAGGCATTTGCATTCCCCTTCAAATACAGTTCCATATTGTTTATCTCACACTGTCAACATCGAATCACTTTCTTCATCATCACGGTCACAAATGCAGTCACAAATCACGATTCACAATCACGTCACAAATCACCACACTAATTTTTTGACTAGTTACTTGGATGTATTGTAAGCATGTTTTGTAGTATCTCTCCAGGCTTCACCACCCTGCCATTGTACTCATTAATGAGTGTTTTTAAGTCTGGGTGTTTGTGCTAAAAGCTCATCGGGGAAGTACAGCCATAGGCATTCGCGTTCCTTCCCATACAGCATGTGAGTTACAGTACTGTAAGTAGTGGTGGGCCAAGTGGCTCCAATTTGCTCCCTGAAGTGATTCACTGAGTACCATGGAATCCGTGGAGAACTCCACAATGTGAAGTGGAGTACTTCGCTTCATAATGAGGAATGCATAGTCCATTGAAACCAATGACTTTGCGTTATTCCGCCTTTCCCAAACCACTTCTCCACCAATTTTAAGGTGAAATACATTGAAATCAGTGTAATTCGTCTCACTTCACCCTGTAATTGAGCTCCAAATCAAATTCTGCAGTTATTCATGGGATTGCAGGTCACATGGGTTCTAGATTGTTCGGCACAGCCTCAGTTCTGGCCTGGGTAGTGTGTGTGCAGTGGTAGCCGGAGACAGTTTGCTCTCAGAGCTCTGTGGTTCAGAACCTCTAAAAGCTGTTTAAAATGCCTTTTTGAGTACATTTTTTTGCTCAAAATTTAGTACATCGATTGTAGGAAACCGTTCTGTGCTCATATCATCGAGTATTTATTGCTGTGTATGGATTTTGAATGTTAATTTAGAACAGTTATTCTGTGCACTGTGAAGTGTGCTTTGGGGGAAGGGCGTATTTGTGGTGTAGGTACATTAACTGGGAGAAAAAAGCAGTCTTTCTGTTTTGGGTATATTTTTCTTGTATAACTATGTTAATGTACACACAGTAATATTTTCAGTAATTCTTGAATTTTTTTGCAGAATATCGTGGTGCAGCAGTGTACAATTTGTCTGTTTAAATCATTTGGTTATATTACTAAAGGTTTTCAATTTGCTACGCATTACTTGAGTGTGCGTGTGAGTGTGTGTGTGATGTGTGCCATTAAATCAGACACCTTTTATTGTGTTACAGAGTAATTGCAGCAGTGTGAACCTGCTATCCACCGCACCTGCATGAATTTTTTATACTGCTTTGTATTATCTTTACTGGTAGAGGATTGTTACTGCCGTGCACTAATCCCCCAACTGGCAAAATGTATTCCTTTCCAGATTTGGATTTGTGACTTGTAAGCACTAGTTAGGTGGTGTTGTGCCTTTTCTTATGCATTCCTTGAGTGTGCAGTGCAATCTTAATCTGTCTGTGTTTGCATGGCACCATTAATTCTGGGAGATCGAATTACTTGTTACACTCTCATTTCACTTTGTCAGTACTGGGGAATTTTCTGGACACAAGACAGTAGCATTTTGGGGATGCACATTAATTCTGGTGACTCTGTGTGTGACCTGACTACTGCGTGCATGACTGAGTGTGCCATTAAGTTTGGGAGACTTTGCATTTCTTGTTACACTCTCATTTCACTTCGTCAGCACTGGGGAGTTTTCTGGACACAAGACAGTAGCACTTTGGGGATGCACATTCATTCTGGTGACTGTGTGGGTGGGATGCTGCCAATATTGTTGTCACTCTGCCTTACTTCATGTTTAAGGCGGAATGACAATGTGAAGTAATAATAACAAGGCAAAGTGAGCCTTTCCTGTGGGCACCAAGGCCACGAGTGCCAAGGCGGCGGCTACTTCGTGTTCACTTTGCAGGCGGATTTTAAATTCGCTGCATCTCTATATACACCCCACACTTTTCCCTCAGAAAAGCAACCATTTTCCTGTTGACCTGCTTCCTAGCTCTTTCCATCACTTTAATGTACCTCATCTGCCTCCAACCCCATCTAGGAATGATCTTTGACCATCCAACATGCACTCCTACCCACCATGACCTCATTAGCTCTAAATCCAATTTAATTCGTGCACCAACTCCACCCATGGCCTCTCCCCCAGATCGTTCCCTCCAGCATGCAACACCAACAAATCTGGCTTTGGCCACTTCAGCTTCAAGTCCATTATCAGCAGGACAGTCTGAGCCCACCTCAGCCCACAGACCCCATTCAAATATTACCTCGCATGCTGTGCATCTCAACATAGCTGTCTCTTGGCTGGTGCTGCCGCAGCCAATCACTCTGCCCAGTATATGAAACAGTGTCCCACTACCACCTTCCTGCTGCCAGCATCTGGGGAAACAAACTCAAGTTAGTACCTTACATCCTGATATATCTTTTCTAACAATCCGAGCGCAATCTACCTACTCCCTCAATGGCTTGAACTCCACCCCAGCCCTTGCTATTTCTGTGGCATGCCAATCATGAAGGAATGGAATGTGAACTGGCCAGCATCCTCCCCCAGAAACCCCATGCCCTTCTTAAAAACTGCTGTCAGCTGATATATTGTAACAGGGGCCCTAATGCCATGCTTAAACAAGCACCGCTCCCCCTGGGGTCTAATCTACCTGTATGACTCCAATGACCATACTATACAACAAATCCCCACCACCCCTTTCTTTTGGGTTACCCAAATTTCTCTGCCATCCTGGTCAGTTTTGGACCTGGCAGCCAAATTGTCATACTGCTCCCTCCCCATATATTATCCCCCACTGCAGTCCACCTGTATAGTCAGCCTTACTCCTGACTACTACCTCACTGACCCTGAAAGCCCCCCTTCTGATGACAGAAAATACCACCTCAAACAGTCGGGCTTTATATGCTGAACTGCAGACATACACCATGCCGTGAGGTCCCCCCCACTCAGTCTCCTTCTATCCATCTACCTGCCCTGCATCCTCAACCAACCCTAGTACATCCTCTTGACTGTTGGTGCTTTGTGGGGTTCACCCCAGCCCTGTATGTTACTGACTAAACTAATGCCCACCAGGTGCAGCCCAATGGTGGAACCTGCCATACCTTCCTCCCATCTCAAAACCATGTATCTCGTGATTTGTGTCTCCGAGACAGGCCCACTTACTTGCATCCCAGTCTGCCTCCAGAACTCCTGGAATGCCCTCCATGCTCCTCCATATACCCTTAGCATGTTAGGGGTTCAAGAGCACCAACAAAAACTGGGCTTACTCCATCCAATTGCCCACAGCTGTTGAGTGACCAGCATTTTCTTGGGGGCCACCCCCAGTGCCAATAACCTGAACCTGTCCAAATGAAGATGGGAAAGACTGTCAGCTATTTTATTTCGAGCACCCTCGATGTACCTAGCTCTAAATGATAGGTTTAATCTCAAGCCCTCCAGGACGCCACCCTCATGACTGTTTCCATGGACCCTGTCTGCCTATTCAGTTCCTCCACTACTGCTTTGTTGTCGCACCTAAAAATGATTCTAAGAATTCTAAGGAAATGTGGTGCAACGGGGGCTATGGGACCCATGACTGCACATTTTCAGTTATAGTATCCCAAATTTGGTTTATTAAACATAGATTTATCTAGATGATTTTTAAAGGTATTTTTATCATTACTGGTGACAATTTCTGATGGTAGATTGTTCCAAGGATTAATGATCCTTTGATGATCTTCCTGTTCCTCAGCCTGTGACCCTAAATCACAACTGCCACCCACATCTGGAACACCTCCAAGAATATGATGTTTTTTAAGCATCCCAGATGCCCTCGCTCTGCTGGCCACTTCTCCAATATCCACTCCCCCATGAAAGTAAGACCCCATCCTTGATGCCCCTGCCGTGTCCATGTACAATTCCAGATCAGCATTGAGCAACCAATTGTCCTGCCTAAAAGCCACCCCATTAAATTGAACAAAGAACTATTCCCACACCTCAAGATCCTGCCACACCCCATTGAATACCTCTACTCAGTGGTGCAAGTGAGTGGCCTTGGTCATGGCCCTTGCTAGTCGATACATAAAATCCCTACCTAGCGCTACTGCTCTGCAGGTGAAATTCAGGTGCCGTAGTTGCTGCTGCACCATCTTCAAGGGCATCCACCATTTTCCCTTCACCTGCCTGATTAACTCCCTCAGCTGATCCACCTTGACACTTGGTAATTGGAAAACTCCTTCCTTTGCATCCACTTCAATCCCCAGGAGCTCTGGCTTCCTGGCAGAGCCTTCCATTTTGTCCCCTGCCATCGGGACCTCCAGCTCACTGCACATGTCCTGGAAGTCCTATAACACTGCTTCCACCACTGTTTTCTCCTCCCACACCAATAGGAAGTCATCCAAATAGTGGATCACTGCCCTGTGCCCATATGTCTTCCCAAAAACCCATTTCAGCCATGTGCAGAATATCTCAAAAGTGGCACAAGTCACAGAACAGCCCAAGAGCATTGCCTTGTTGAAATAGTACCCTCCTCCAAACATAAACCCCAATAGATCCCAATCCTCTGATTTGACTGGTAACATCCAGAATGCAGCCTTGATGTCTGTCTTGGCAAGCCACACCCACCTCTCACCCTGGTCAGCTCTACAGCTTGGTCCAATGTCACATACAACATGAAACTCCACTACTCAGCAATGGCATCCTTCACTGAGTCCCCCTCCAGGTAAGAGAGGTGGCAGAATAGCCTGAACTCACCCGGTCTCTTCTTGGGTACAAAACCCAATGGGGCCATGCATAGTTTTGAGAAGAGGCGGGCAGTGAAAGGATCTCCCACCCTGCCTGCTGCTATCTCTTTCTTTATCTTTTCCAGCACCACACCTTCCTTCCCCTTTGTCGAGCCCAGGTTCCTTGCCCACAGGGCCTTCTGAACACCAATGTAATGCAGACTCAAACCCTCCAAAAAAAAGCTTTCCTCAACACATCCCTATCTGCTTTATCTAGGAAACCCTCTGTCCAATCTATCCACACTGTGGTCCTGATCGGGGACCTAGACATCTAGAAACCTAGCCATCAGGCAGCACCCCCCAGCATGCCCTCATTTGGAGCCCAAGCCCATTCCAAAGTAGCCCCTTCCTGGGTAACCCCTGCTTCATCCCCCCACTCACCCCCAAACCCTCCCACAGGGCTGACTGTACTGTTGGGAGCTCTTCCATTCCCCATAACCCCACACTGCAAGACTGGATAGTAACTCCCACGTCTGGAGTACACATGCCTAAACTCACAATTTGCGGTTTTGCAGGAGGCCCTGTTGTATCTCCAACAGGTCTTTGCCTGGGTGCCTCCACCCACCCTGAGAACCTCAAAACTGCTCCCCCCATTTTCAGAGAGGATCCTGAGTCAGAGATCCACTTGTGTGGAGTCCCAACGCACATCCTAATGGGATGCAGCATGGGGTCATTATGTCATATGACATAACAGCGCAGCAATGTACAGTGCTGTAAATACAGTGGATACATTGCTGCCACTCAGACAAACTGCCAAAATACATTTCAGCTAAAGAAGCTAGTGGCTTCTATGTTTTCTGTGGAAGCTCTGCCCCCCTGCACCCCCCATTATGGGGTGCTTTGCCCCCGAATCCCACCTATTAATATAGTCAACTCTGGGGGGGGGTCACACAATGTGGTTTCGCTAAAGCCTGGGACTGGGATTTGAGCCCCAGTCCACAGATGCATAGCGCCCCTACACTGCTGTGGCTCATCCCACTGAGCCATGACACCAGCTCGGTGGACCACCTCCCCAACAGAGGTCTTGACCTCCGCATCAATCCTTCTCCCCACCCTTGCACAACAGGGTGCAAAACCGCAAGCAACATATGTGCCTTACAGGGTTTGTATCCTGTTGCACTAGTACACCGCACTATATGTTCCATGAGGTATTCCATGCATGGTTCTGTCCATGACACATTGACCCAGTAAGATGGGAAGCCATCCTCTGCCAAAGTTTCTTGTTGTATACCAACCAGCTGTATCCACCTTTCATCTTGTATGCATCCCTAATGATTGCAGAGTATGTCAATGGGGAATTGCTAACTCAGGCCAATTCTGTAATAGGAAGGTGCTGAAATATGTAAAACCTATGATCCAGGCATCAAATGTCTTGCCCTTATATATATATAGTTTCTTCCACAGTCTTTCTCACCAATGCCAATGCTACAGCCATTTCCATTTTGCCCCACTGTCTCCCTCTGCTCATATAATCTTCGTAGCATCCTTGTCCACCATGATGAACATGTCCACATACTTGGCCTTCCATATTTTTTCTTTGATAGATTATGGTATATGGTCCCGAAGGTCATTCCTGGAATTCCCCCCTTCCACACCAACACGTCCCACTTCGGTGCCCCTCCCCCCTTCCCCCTCTCCTCTTCCCCTTCAGCTCCTGCCAGGCCTTATCCATCTCCTTCCAGCCTTTGTCCCAGCTCTCTACCACAATCCCCACCAAATAATCCTTAAGACTCCCGTCCACCATCAGGTCAACTAATGTGTCCTTACCAGGGGCTGGCTGTGGCTCTTTGGCCTCCACTAGATATCCCCTCATTGCTCTGTTCTTTGCTTTTCCTTCCTCCTTGGGGGGGGTCTTCCTCTCCACGGTCTTTCTCTCCCTGTTCTTTGCCTTCATTATTTCTTCAATTAGCATCTGGACCTGGTCCAAGAGATCTGCCACCTTCTGCACTAGCTGTTTATGTCAGACACTCTTCTTGGTTGTCTTCTTTGGTGCCATCCTGTAACTATAAACAACAATTCATGAACACAGCCTTTCCCCTTGCCTGGTTCCCTTTGTAGCATAAACCCTGCTGACCATATCCTGCCTTGTTCACATCCTCCGATCCATACCTGCCTCTGAAACTTGACTACTGGTTAAGTTGACCCCCCCCCCAAAGTCACTCTGTCTCCTGCCTTCTTGCACCACCACCCCATGTCTTCTGTCTATTTAAAACAATATTTTTTAACCCTCTGTGGGAATCTTGCATTGTTTGGACACAAAACAGCAATATAGTCTAAGCTGAAAACAAAGTTCTACTATCAGAAATCTTTCTGCAAAGCCAAAAGAATTAAAGCAGCTTAAATATTGATTAATGAAAAGCCTTCAAGAAAATCAAACTGTTCCAACTAATTAAGCAGTCTTTGTAAATCAACATAATCAATCCCAAACCTGTTAAATAGCAACTGGTTTTAACCTACTGAACTGTTATTTACTCTACAGAGCTTCATCTATTGAATTCAAAACCCTGCACAATAATCTAGCAAGAGTGGAGTAAAGGTCCACTCACCATTTAATGTAATTTTATCAAACCCTGAACCTTTATATGCACAGAAGCTCATAAGACAAGCCGCCAATATTTCATGACCAACCAGTTCACTTCCACAGGGCAGAAACAGGGGTCTTTAAGAGCGCTTCCCATTACAGTCATCAACAAGCTTCTGGTTATGTGTTGCTCTCCTACGTTTATTACTGTCATGGCCATGAGCCATAGCCACCTGAAACTACTAAACCTAATTAGTGACTCAATATACATGGAAACCTGTAGTTTTCAGTGTTTGTAAAGAACTAAAATTTAAATCCTTCATATGGTCACCATGTCCTAAAATAAGATGTCACAGTCTCCTATCCTGATAGGAAACTGTTCTGCTAATAGTGATTCCTAACTAACATCAAGACAAGTCGGCAGCTCCGATTTCATATGTAGTACAAGGAAGGCCCCGCATGGAATCAATCAAGGAGGCTTATTGCACTTGGTCTCTGGTCATTTTATTTCAAAAGAAAACTTGACCCTGAGTGACACAAACTTGTATGAGGATATTTGTTCAAATTCTCAAAAAACACTTTTTTATTTTCTTATTCTTTTTAATAATAGGTAAGCCCCATTGCTAGACCCTCTGTCTTGAGGTAACACACCTTGCACTGGCTTGCAGCCTGCTATCCCACACCAACCCCCCAACTTCCGACCATGAGGCCAGGCCTCAGTGAGGTCAGACGCCATCCAAGTTACACATGGAGGGTGAAGCAACCCCCATCCCTCCAGCCCTTTCCCCATGCCCTTTCCTCTTTCATCCTTGGGCTCCTTCCAGTTCATTCCCTTTCTGTTAGATTTTTTTTAAACTATGGCCTGTCTCATTGTTCCACCAGCCCACCTGGCTCGGAACCCCTGGACTATCAGCCTGGGCAGCTGCCACCGCTCTTGCCCAACTCAGGGCTGAATGCATGCCACAATCTCCTCCTGGACCACTGGAAATTGAACCTAGGATTTATTTTCTGTCCCACTATAGACTGAATGATTCAACCCGTGGCTCAAAAATCTACTTTCTGTGGCAACCACTCACCCAACCAGAAGCTTCTCACAGTAGGTGATCCTGCCAATCACCCCAGCAGGACAAACCCTCTATCTCCATCCCAGATGTTCTGTCCTTACCCCCGACCTACCTGGTCTTTTTTCCCACTGAAAACTCACTGCAAAACCCCAGCCAAATAAAACACAACAAGTCTGGAAAGGCTCCCATGTTCACCGCTCATCCAATCAGCTTTTTATAGTCGTCCAGTTCAGCCCAACTTATCAGACTTCAAAGAAAACCAGTACGTACACTAGCTAATCCAAGTGAAGTTAATTATAAGTTACTTGATAACTTTTACCTTCAGCCTTGTTTTCAAGTCAGCAAATTTATTCCAATTCAATAAAAACAAAGTCAATAAAACATAGAAACATAACAACAGAATTAGCTGGCTGACAAGGCTGCTTGACCCACCTAGGCCTACCAATGCTCTTTACAAGACCTAGCAGGGCCAGTAATACTGATTTTAATTTAGTAGATCTAAAACATGAAAAAAATAGTTAAAAGGATATTTGAATTTAAATGGACACTGTCAACCCAGCATCATATTTTCTAGCTAAAACCCATAATAGTGGTTGTCCCCTTAATAATTCCTTACCCTGTGGTTGCAGTGCCTGATGACCTGTTCCAAGGCCCCATCCCTATTTGTCTTGTATGTCTGCTCAAACCTTGCTCAGCTGATTGTTTCTAGCTTCTCTGGACCAAATGTTCAATGAAAACTAGCAGGAAAAATAGGGTCTCCACAAATTACCTGCCCCTATGTACCCCTCTAAGCCCCCCCCCCACTGGCTGACCAATCTCCATCTCTTTCTCACTCTGTCAACCACCTTTCACTCTCTCCTTGACTTCTCCCCCTTCTCCGCTCACTGCTTCCAATTCCTCACCTGACCCTCCCCCCACCTCCCCATGTTCTCCTCTCAACTCCACCCCCCATGCTCTTCCTACCCTGATTGCCTCTCAGGGAGACCCCTGACAACCTGAGTTTCTTTTAAGGAGGCAATCCCTATTCTAAGTAGAATATTGACAGCTGGACTATCCTGGAAAGCAATTTACAAGAAATAATAACTTGTCAACCATATAGTGATTTATTCTTAGCTGGAGAATTCTGCACCAGAGTTCCAGTTCTTAGAGAAGGTTCTCAGTTTTGTTCATGGATAATGATAATGACTCCAGATTTAACACATTAAATCCTAATTTGTCAGAGAATGCTAACTTTAGAGATGTGAAGTTTTACTTCGCCAGTGAAGTTCCAGCATCATTGGCAAATATGCCTCTGTGGAGCAATCTGTGAAGTTTTGCTATTAGCCTCAAAATTCGCCTATATGACTTTGTCATTTTTTGTGAAATTTCTCCACGAATGGTAGCATTTCACCCATGAATGGCAGAATTTCACCCTTGAATTGGTGAATATTTCACTTCCAAAGGTGAAATTCCTCAGTTCATGGCAAAATTCCGCAGTTCATAGGTAAAACTCTGCACTTCGCAGGTGGAACTTTGTGCTTTGAACTCCGTGAATTGCGTTAAATTCATGGATTATTTTGAAGAGCAAAGTTTCCCAACTTTGCCCATCACTAGCTAACTCTCAGGATCTGAAAAGTAATAAAGGAGGACTTCATTGATCTAAAATCATTTTGGATCTGGATCTAGTTCAGATAGGGTTGCCACCTGTCAGGTTTTTTACCTGGTGATCAGGTTTTCAGGGTTCCTATCAGGTAATCTGGTTTTGCTCTGTGCTGGTCAGGTTTTTGAGCCATTTTTAGTGCTTACATACTTTTGAAACACATTTTCTCATATCATTCAGTGTTTCAGCTACATGTCCAGGTTACAAACAAGTTCTGTTGTCAATATAGCCTTTTGTTTGTGAAAGTAGTCAACCTAGGAGGTGTAAAGTATGGCCATTAACAGCATTAGCACTTACTTAACCTAATCTTTTCCACTGCATCTTAAATTGGCATAGCAGCAAAGCTACCCCCACCTTTTGTAACAGTAACACAGTCAATTGTCTTCCACTTCCATTTCACCTCATTTCATTTTCATCTCTAACAGAATTTAGGTATTTCTACATGTTTTAAATTAATTTTTTCCTCAAGAAAAAAATATGGTCACTTATTTGGCTTTAAAATAGTACTGTGGTCATGAAAAGGAAATGGAGTCAGAAAAAGATATGAAGTACATATTACAGGAAACAATTTCTTTATTATGTATTATTATATACATGTATACTGTTGTATGCTATTTACAGTGTTTCCCTTGTCTCCCCTCAGATCGTATCTGTAAATGATTTATTTTAACTGTGTATGTTTATCTGGTAAACCAATGTCAATAAATAAATAATAAATACATACATAAATAAATAACTAGGGAGAATCTAGGAAAGTAACTAACAGGTACAGTACAGTATCTTAACATTTTTGTTGCACTGCTGCATTAGGTGTTGTCTTTAATTGATATAACAAGTGGCTTTCCAGGAGGAGCAATGCATGGTGAGTCATGAAAAGGGGTGGGGCTGGGGGCGGAGCTTAGGATCCAGTTTTTGCTTTATCCAAAGGCAGCAACCGGAAGTTCAGATCTATGGATTTACAACAAGTGGCCCAAATGGTAACTGTACCTATCATTCACATAATGGTTATTCTTTGTTTGATCTTCTTTTTGTCAACTTAAATGCATTAAATAAGGTGATAGATCTAGAGATAGAACATATGTAATCCCCTCACCATCCTGTAAAAATACAGCTTGAATATTACAGATCTAAAATTCATCCAGAGAAGTTCATGACTCCCAAATATGAGATAGCTAATACCAAAACAATAACCTGGACACAAGACAACATGGAAAATTTAGGTACTATCCTACACTCCCCTTATTTCACTGATCTGAAGATACAAATTTTAGATCAGACAGAGTTAACCGTTGTTGTGTATTAATGGGAAACCATCTTACAAAATATAAAACTCTTTTTTTATGAGTGGAAGTTCATAAATAAAGAAAACAAGGAAGTTACTTGGTATAACAATAACTGTAAACTGGCTAATAAAAAAAAATACTTAAACCAAAAGACAAAAAATATCAAAACTAAATTCAAATACTGATTGTTAAACAAAGAGAGGAAAACGTATAACACAATTCTTAAAGTGTAGAAGAAAACATTTCCACATTGTCCTGTGGCATAAACTTCAAAGTCCATTGTTGAAAATAGGCCAGTGGATTTTTGGAAACTGGTGGCCAAAGGTTCTAATACATCTGTGACAACAATAGATTCACATATTAAACCTAATAATTGGGAGAAACATTATAAGCCTGCTTTTATGCTGAGGAAGAAACCTATAGATTTAACATTGTTCCACTAGTATCACACAAGATGAGAATTATAAATAAAGCCATCCCAATAATTGTCATGTATCAGGAAATATTGGATACAATTAATTCCACTAGAATGAACAAAGCTCCTGAACTTGATGGGATAGTCTCAGATGTCTTTAAATATTAAATTGATTGGTGGGCCTTGCTCTTATACCATCTATATAATTTTATAATTCAAAATCAAACCTTACACAAAGCCTGCTTGGGGAACATCATCTTCCCAATACACAAAAGGGACCTTTATGTGATCTGTTGATGTACTGTCCCATTGATGTATGTATGTATATGATGTAGACTGGAACATTCCAGTGGCCAGGGGCAAGAGAAGTCAATCTTTGCTTGATGCCTTTCAAGACTACATACTGATGCAACTTGTAAGGGAACAAACAAGACAGGATACTGTCCTAGATGTGGTGCTCACTAACAAAGATGTAGTTAAATCAGTAATAGTTAGGAAGCCACTTATAAACAGTGTCCACAACTCATTTTGGTTTGAAGTTGCACTTGGGAGAGCAAGGGGCAGGGGATAAAGATACATGGAGGATAATGAAAGGGGCAATTCTTGAAGCTTCACAGGGTTGCCTAAGGAAACTAACCAAAATAAATAAATTCAAGAAAGCACTATGGTTTTCAACAAGAATCAGGGAAGCAGTAAGGGCCAAAAGGATGGCCTTCTAGAAGTACAAAAAGTAGCAGGTGGATGCAAAAAGGGAAGAATACCTCCAGAAGAGCTGGGAGGCAATCTGGTAATAAGAGCCAAGGAGGTCAAGCACAGAGAAAATAATTTTTTCTGCTATATAAGTGAATAAAGAAGGAGTGGTGGGGGAGTATTTAGGCTGTTGGATGAGGGTTGTGTGATAGAAGAGGACAAGCAAAAGGCTACAGTATTAAACAATTACTTTGCTCCATCTTTACCATGGAAGGTAGCTGGCCCCTACCTGAGAGCAGCATTAGAGTGGATGAGAGGGGGATCCCAGAGATGGAGGGGGGCAACATTTACTTGGGAGGGGGTACAAAAGGAACTAGCAACCCTCAAGACAGACAAGGCCCCTGGACCAGATGCGATCCATCCAAGTGTGCTCAAAGAACTGGCAATGGCAAATTAACTGGTTTGAACCTTTGTCATGCCTTTTCAAAAGCCTGCTTCAATTGGTGGTTATTCTGTAGGATTGGAGGGTGGTGGACATGGTTCTGCTTGATAAGGGGGGGGAAAAGAAACAAGCATGCAGCTACAGGCCCATCAGTCTCACCGCTATTGATAGAAAGCTGATGGAGTCTCTTATCAAAGCAGACCTTGTGGACTCTCTGGAGGGTAATGGTCTCTAGGATAGTAAACAGCATAGTTTTGTGACAGGGTGCTCATGCCAGACAAACTTAATAGTCATTTTTGATTGGGTTACAAAGGAACTGGATAAAGGTAATGCCAATGATCTGCTGTATTTTGACTTCAGCAAGGCTTTTGACTCTGTGCCCCACAGATGCCTGCTGAAGAAGCTAGGGGACCTTGGGGTGGTTAGGGATATACAGTAGTAAGATGGGTGGAAAATTAGCTGAAAGGGAGATAGCAGCAGGTACTGGTAAAGGGTGTTAAATCAGAAGAGAGGGAGGTCATAAGTGGGGTACCACAGGGGTCTGTTCTGGGTCTGGTCCTTTTCAACATGTTCATCAGTGACATTTGAGAAGGGATCTGGGGTAGGTTAGGTCCCTTTGCTGATGTCACAAAGCTCTGCAGAAGAGTGGACAGTGCTGAAGCAATTAAAGAACTACAAGAGGACCTGCAAAGCTAGAGAGATAATCGAGGGACTGGCAGTTGAATTTCAGTGCCAAAAAGTGCTAGATAATGCACCAAGGGAAAAGGAACCCCAGGACAGAATACTGGAAGGGTGGGGTAAAACTCAGTACTACAAAAGACGAATACAAAATCAGAGTTATTATTAGTGACACCCTTAAGCAGGCTAACCAATGTGACAAGGTTTGCAGTAAGGCAGACAGGATGCTGGGATGTATAGGGAGGGGGTATTGCCAGTAGAAGGAAGGAGGTGATACTTCCCCTCTATAGATCCCAAATAAGGCCACATCTGGAGCACTGTGTCCAGTTTTGGCGTCCTCTCTTTAGAAAAGACAAGGACAGGCTGGAGGCAGTACAGCACCGGTTAACATACTGTAGATGATTTAGGGCCAGCAAGAAAAGTCCTGCAAGGAACGACTTAGAGCAGCACTGAATATGTATTCATTGGAGACTAGAAGGGGGGAGGATATGGTAGAGACACTCAAGTTGCTGAAAGGAATAAACTAGGTACACTCCAGGGAACTGTTTAACAGGAACACCAGCTTGACAACACAGGGGCATGACTGGAAACTGACAAGAAGAAAGTTCAGGAGGGTTTTGAGAAAGTATTACTTTATGGAAAGGGTGGTGCAACCGTGGAACAGCCTGCTGGCTGAAGTGCTGGCAGAAGAAGCTGTGGGTAGTTTCAAGTGTGCATGGGATAGAAAGAAGGGGGTAGTCATCACTGGTAGGGACATAGCTGGGGAAGGAGTAGGATAAATGTTGGGGAGGGTTACAACCCCTGTTCAAGGCCAGGTCATGCTGTTCTTTAGAGACCCAAGGGCAGACTGGATGGACCATTGGTCTTTTTCTACCCTCACCATCTATGTTTCTATGTTTCTATGATAGACACATGCATGTACCTCCATGAAATAAATAAAATTCAATGCATGGAAACACTGAGTGGAAATAGAGGCACAGAAGGGAACTCACTGAATCTCGTGGGGGGATTAAGGAGAGATGCCAGTAAATATGTTTTCATAGAGACAGTGGTCAACTGGATAAACAAGCAGTTAAGAGTAGTTATATATGTTAAGTCAGTAGAAGGGTTCAGATATGGATGCGATAAATATATGGGATGTGTAAGTGTATAGGGGAGGGGGACAGTAGGATGAAGTAGTGAGTGACCTCAAGGGTCATCATATCTAATCTTAGGTAGTGCTGGGCTGACTGGTTGGGTCTTCAAGCATTTTGCTGCTATCACCATGTATTTCTACAGTACTATGTAAGCTTGGAAGAAGTGGATTTGAAAACATAGCTTAACTGATAAATGTGACATGCATACAAATGAGATAACTCCATATGGATGGAAATACTATTAGAAAAATAATCTAAATATGCATTTCATATACGTCATTATAAAATAATGAGATGTAACACTAAATACATTGCTTTTAAGGCACAGTTAGACTGCATTTTAACCTTTGTCTGTTGTTGAGTAGCAGTACATCTCCCTCGCATGGCATCACAGGGAAAAGTTAGCTACATTTGCACCTATAGGGCACTGTTCAAGTTTTTGTTGTCAGAATGCTTCACCATAACAACTTTAAAAAAGTTGGGATTTGCTCAAGTAAGCAACTAGACATACATGTCATTATGTTTTGGGATATTCAAACATTAACTCATGTAAGTAGAGATGCAGCAAATTTTTAATCCACCTGCGAAGTGGGCAAGAAGTGGGCAAAACAAACAGTTTTTTTAAAAGCTATTTCTTATATTGTATTTGTGTTTTTTTTGTTAGTGAATTTTTTTGTATAAGTTTTGTTTTGTGTGTGTGACTGACCCTGTGTGTGTGTGTTTGTGTGTGTGTGTGTCCACTGTGTGTGTGTGTGTGTATGTGTGTCAGCCCATGGACTTCAGGAGGATGGGCATAGGACAGCGTGAGTCACTGGCCTGTAGGCACTGTAGGAGAGGAGTGCGGACCCATGGGGGGTGGGTGGTCGTGTCATGTTGGACCACTCCTGACTCCTGGACAGTGTTGCTTCCCCCGTTGAAGCACTAGGAGCAACAGCAGCAGCAGCACCAGTGCTACCGGTGGCTGCTGCGAGTCCACTTTCTCCACCACCACCACCACCACAAGCAGCAGCTATTGGGGCCCCAGCAGCACCCCCTCCACCACCTCCACAGCCACAGGAGGTGAACCTGGAAATTGTAGGTGGTGGTGGTACTCATGCCCAATGTGTGAGGACTGTGTCTGGTGCCCCCCCCCAGCAGCTCCCCAGTGTGGGAGTATTTGAACTGTGTGGGATGATACAGTACAGTGGTGGAGTGCCATGTGTGTGGTGTGCTGGTGTGCCGTGGCCCCCATGGGAGACATTTGGGGACTGGTGGCCAGCGCACCCACATACTGAACCACCACAGGGCAGAGTGGCAGGCTGCCACGGAAGGGGCAGGCATCCACCTGCTGGCCCTTCCATGGCAGTGGGCAAGGGTGCTGCTGGGGTGGGAGTTGTGCCTCACAGTCAGCACAACAGCAGGAGAAGGGCTACTACAGCAGCTGCTCCACTACCACCACCACCACAGCCACCAGCACCACCCTTTCTGCCACCAGCCCCACTACCTGGATTCCCTGCTGCAGTGGACCCCACCACAGTGCCTGCAACACAGTCTGACATCAGCCTGGTGTGGGCAGCACTTGAAGAAAATAATGAGTGGTTCAGTGCTTTAGAACAGCAGGTGAACAGAGTAGAAGCACAGCAGCAGCAAATACTTTCAATGTTGCACCTGCTGCTTCACCACCATGGCATCCCACGGCCATAGTAAGGGAGGGGATTGTGTTCTGCCCACCACCCCCATGCCTGACCCCACACCACTACTGTGTTGTACTGTTTTGTGTGTTTTTTATTTATTATTGTTTAATCATACACATTTTTCCTTCCAGGAGAATCTTTCTTGCACCATGTAGTGCAATACATTTTTGCGAAAATCGCCCATAATTTCATTACAGTGTGTCATGTGACAAAGGAATTCCCATTCTGAAATTCTGCTCACATTCTGCCTCCCTTCTTAGCAACATTAGGATGTGATGGCAGGGAGAGCACATGTGTGTGCTCCTTACAGTGAATATCTGATTGGCAGCTTTCCAAATGTTTCTTTATGTTATAATGGTCAGTTTGTGGTGAAATGTGTGGGCACGTTTCCAGTAAGAAGAGCCTTGTTAGTAGAAACATTCCCACATTTCACCACAAAGCCAACCTTATAACATAAGGAAACATTGGGATAGCTGCCGGACATTCACTATAGTGGAGCATGCACCTGCGCTCACCCTGGCATCACATCCTAATGTTGCTGAGAAGGGGTGGCAGAATGTGGGTGGCCTTTCTGATTGATAATTCCTCTGTCACGTGACTCGCTGTAATAAAATTATGGGTGGTTTTCACAGAAATGTATTGCACTCTGTGGAGCATAGAAACATAGACTTTGACGGCAGATAAGAACCACTAGGCCCACCTAGTCTGCCCATTTAAGCAAGAAATTTTCCAGTGGGAGTAATTCCCCCACATATTAGTTTATGTGCATCACCATAACGTTGTAATGTGATAAATCTCTGTAAAGTAGCAGCGCAACAATCTGTTGAAAACTCTTACCTATATTTTTTAATGCTATGTTACAACTTCCTTTACTTACATCCTGACAGACTGGAATGGTACAAGAATTTAGTTGAGTCTTCTGTACTACCTTTTTTCATGTGTGAAATAATGAAAGGAGCATTCCTTTTAAATTGGTGCTGAGCAGGTTTTTATCATTGTTTTCCTCTGCTTTTCTCCATCACATCACGTAGTTGTTATATATCACTTCTGTTGTTAATTAACAGTTATGCATCAGGCAGTGTTTTATGACACCACAGAACAATAGTTATTGAAAAGCAGCTGCAAATAAATACAAACCTGGTCCGAACAATATTGAAAGGTGTGCTCATTTTTTTTTCATACATGAAAAAAAGTAGTCAAGTAAGTAAAGCAGACATTAATTGTGAAAAGAATCATATCATTCAAATCACAACTCGGAGGTAATTAGTGGTGGCTGTGGCAATGTCAAGTAGCATAAAAAAGTATAGTTCGGAACTGTGAGGACATCCTTGCAATGCTGCTTTAATTTTAATAATGTCAGTATGACATCATGAGCTCACAGCAACAATCAAAGAACACACAAAAGTGGCACAGAGTCCTCAGATTTTTTATGCAAGCCCAAAATGCATCCTCATTGTGTGCAGAAAATTGACAAGAGGTTATAGAGTGAAATGAGACTGTTTCAGCACATACAAAGTCCCCCAGAATTAATGGCGCACTCAGTCATGTGCACAAAAGTGACAGAGTTCCCAGATTTTTTCTGCCATCCCAAAATGCATCCTTCTTCTGTGCAGAAAATTGACAAGTGGTTACAGAGTGAAATGAGACTGTTTCAGCACATACAAAGTCCCCCAGGATAAATGGCGCATTCAATCATGTGTGCAGGGGTGACACAGAGTCCCCAGATTTTTTATGCAGGCCCAAAATGCATCCTACTTCTGTGCAAAAAATTGACAAGTGGTTACACAGTGAAATGAGACTGTTTCAGCACATACAAAGTCCCCCAGAATTATTGGCGTACTCAGTCATGCACACAAAAGTGGCACAGAGTCTCCAGATTTTTTCTACAGGTCCAAAATGCATCCTCTTTGTGTGCAGATAATTGATAAGTGGTTACACAGTGAAATGAGACTGTTTCAGCACATACAAAGTCCCCCAGAATTAATGGCACACTCAGTCATGCACACAAAAGTGGCACAGAGCCTCCAGATTTTTTCTGCAGGCCCAAAATGCATCCTCCTTGTGTGCAGAAAACTGACAAGTGGTTACACAGCGAAATGAGACTATTTCAGCACATACAAAGTCCCCCAGAATTAATGGTGCACTCAGTCATGCACACAAAAGTGGCACAGAGCCTCCAGATTTTTTCTGCAGGCCCAAAATGCATCCTCCTTGTGTGCAGAAAACTGACAAGTGGTTACACAGTGAAATGAGACTGTTTCAGCACAAAGTCCCCCAGAATTAATGGCACACTCAGTCATGCTCGCAGTGGTGGCACAGAGTCCCAGATTTTTTCTGTCAGCCCAAAATGCATCCTGCTTCTGTGCAGAAAATTGACAAATGGTTACACAGTAAAATGAGACTGTTTCAGCACATATAAAGTTCACCAGAATTAATGGTGCACTCAGTCATGCTCACAAAAGTGGCACAGAGTCCTCAGATTTTTTCTGCAGGCCCAAAATGTATCCTCCTTGTGTGCAGAAAATTGACAAGTGGTTACACAGTGAAATTAGACTGTTTTAGCATGTACAAAGTCCCCCAAAATTAATGGTGCACACGGCCCCCAGATTTCTCCTGCCAGCCTAAAATGCATCCTGCTTTTGTGCAGAAAATTGACAAGTGGTTACACATTGAAATGAGACTGTTTAAGCACATACATAGTCCCCCAGAATTAATGGCGCACTCAGTCATGTACACAAAACTGGCACAGAGTCCCCAGATTTTTTTCTGCAGGCCCAAAATGCATCCTCCTTGTGTGCAGAAAATTGACAAGTGGTTACACAGCGAAATGAGACTGTTTCAGCACATCCCCCAGTATAAAATGATGACTGTGAGCATCATGTTGCTGGTCCAATGTGTTCTGCAAGACAATGCCAGCAAATGCAATGTGATCATCTCAACTGGATTGAAGGGTGCCCTTTGGCTATACACTAGTAGTAGTAGCTTGGTCAGTATATATATATATATATATATATATATATATATATATAGATATATATATGTATATATATATATCTATATATATATATATATATATATATATATATATATATATATAAAGATAAATAGTATTGTGTATTTTGTAGGTGAGATGGGGGTTGACATGGACATGTACTTATGGTATTGTTCTGCATCACAGTTCACACAAAACTGTTGGTGTGCATATGCCATTGCTCAATGAGAATTTTTGAGCTGAAGTGAAACAGATAACTCTCTAGCACATGAAAGTAAGTTTTTTTTTTTTTTGTGGGGGGGTGGGGGGAATCACATTTGCAGGTTTGTCTCTAATGGTTTCTTTTTTGTTACTTCTTCACAGATTTCATCAGCATCCTTCTGGAGTGAGGTTGTCTTAGGATGGTCATGGTCATCTAATGAAACGACTTCTGCGTGTTGCATGTGTGCCCAAGCTCGGGGGATGGGGGTTCCTGATGTTAAAGAACTTTTTGGATAAGGCCACTTTGACAGAACAACAAAGCATCTGGAAGTTTCCTAATAATAGAAATGAATGACTTCTTACAACTTCATTGTTATGTGTCCCTCCCTGGTTCTCAAATCTCAATCTAAAGTCAAGTTACATTTTAAACCCACATCTTGTCAACTAAAACAATCTGTGTGCAATATTTGCTGCAGTCTTTACAAAACAATGAAATGGATGAAATAAAATCTTCATACTTACCAGAATGGATTTCACATCGATATTACATCGCTTCCTCTCTGTACGGTACAGCTACAGTCAGGGGTTCAGTTAATTTATTTTTAGTGGAAGTCAAATACTTCCATGAGTCAAAATCTGTAAGTCATTCCAATTTTTTGGAAGTCAAAATACTTCAATGATCCCACAGTTTGAAAGGTAATATTCTTGGAATGATGAATTTATGGATGTTAATACAAAAATTAGTGGTAAAATACAATTTCTTTTAGAAAAAAAATATGATTTCTTAGCTTCTGTGCTTTCAGTTTTGGAGGTCATCCAATTTAGTTTTTTATATTTGGAAGTCAATGACTTCCTCCCACTTTAATTTTGAACTTTTTGCCTTAATTTTGGGAGTCAAATACTCCCAAAATGGAGTTAACTGAAGCCCTGGCTTCAGTACCATTCCCAATGAGTTTTAGCGAAGGAACCTTTTTTTTGTTACCCTGTGAAAGAAACAAAACATGAGTACCGTATGTGTTTTACCATTGTGGCTCTGAAAAGCTGCAGAAAACAAAACATACAACTAAAGGAAGTGAAGCAGCATAACAAACATGAGTACACATACTCACTTTATGGTTTAAATATTAAGAAGCTTTGTGTCTCTGACTGATGGATGTGGTGGTCCAGACAGACTCAGATGCAGTGGTGGCAGTGGCTGACATCAGTCCCGGTGGTGGTGGTCCAGGGGGCAGACACACTCATGGTGGCAATGGCTAACATCAGTCCCGGTGGTTGTGGTCTGGGGGCGGCACACCGCCTTTTAAAAACTTCAGTTAAAACCTGCCAACATTAACCACATCATCATCCTCATAAAGAAAGCTGCCCTCACAATCATCGATGTCTTTCTCCATTGTGTCGTCATCTACCTTAGTGGTAGGCTGTTTCAGGCAGCCACTGCCAGTGCCACCAGGATGCTCCATTTCCACATCAGCAAGACCACCATGACTAGGCCGGGGTATGAATACTGAGGTTGCAGTCTGTGCTGGTATGTGCCTCTCATTCATTTTAATGAATGTTAGCAAACTAACATTTGCAGGAGACAGGTTTGTCTGACGATCCCAGACTATTGCACCTGCTAAGCTGAATACCCTCTCAACACTTACACTGAAGGGTGGGCATGTGAGGTACTTCAGTGCCACTGCAGTCAGCTCTGGCCATTCACTGACCTTTCAACTCCAGTACAAAAGAGGATCCTCAGTTATTCTCAGATGCCTGTTTTCAGACAATATGACTCAACAATTCTCTGTGCCGCACTAAGTCCAATTGTTGATGCATCATCCTGTTCTCCCGAATCATTTATTTCACAAATACCCACTTTGGACGAAGCCTCCCAAAGCGGGTTGACGCCAGCCACTTTGGATGACAGACCACCTGGAATTGCAGTCCCTTTCGCCTTGCAGGATATGCTTGATTGTCCTCCAGGTACACCTTTAGCTGGATTATGCTGCTGAGGTTTGCTGACTTTGGCACGTGACTTCTGTGCCACATGAACCAAGCGCACCAGTTGACCACAGATATTTTTTACCTGTTCAGGCCTCCTTCCAGTACTGATGCAATTCCATGTTTGTATCGTGGGTCCAGCATTGTTGCTATGGCAAAGTTGTCACTACGCTGAATGCTCAGAACGTGACGATTCTGGTCGAATACTGTCAGCATGTGTTGCAACAACATTCTGCTACCACCGTCTCCGGCAACATCAAGGCTATGCTGAACATTCACCAATGTCTGCCTCAGCACCCGCAGCAGTGGAATTGATTGGCTAATGGAGACAGACTCGCCACTCACTGCCTGTGTGGCATGTTCAAAAGGCTGCAAAATTGTTATTAAAGAGTCCATGAGGCACCACTGTTCAGTCGTCCTAGACATGGAGGCCCTGGAACTGTCACGGCTAGTGTGCATAACAAGATATTCTGAGATGGCTTTGTATTATTCAAACAACCTCTCTGCCATGTATAAAGTGGAGTTCCATCAGGTGACAACTTCCAGCTTCAAGCGGTGCTGAGGCAGGCTGTTTTGTATCTGCAACTGCCACAGTTGGTCATGGGCCTTTCCAGATCTTGAAAAGTGAGAGCAGATATGTCATGCAACAGTCAGCATTTCCTTTATATCAGGGTCCTGCAGAAACTCCTGAACCACAAGAGTTAAACAGTGGGCCATGCAAGGAACACAAAAAGAAACACCATTCATGATGCATTTCACCACATTTGACCCATTGTCACTTGCTATGAACCCAGCTCTCAGGGACAGAGGTTTTAGCCATCTGTCAGTTTCAGTCAGTACAACATCCAACATGTTCTCACCAGTGTGTGAACAGGTCACACTGTGCATAGCAATCGTTGCATGCTGTCGAATTCCTGGAAGATTGCAACCATGACAATCCACCTTACTGCACTGATTATTCACACTACCGACATCACAAACAACCCCCGGCACTTGCGCCCAGTGTGCAGTTACATACAAATATGAACTCCCTGCTGTTTTGCCACTTGTCCACATATCCATACTTAAATGGATGAATGGAGAGGAGGAATGTTGAAGGGCATGTCTTACTGAGTCGGACACAGTGCGGAACAACTCGGGGACAGCACGGGTAGAAAAGTATGTCCTGGATGGGACTTTCCATTTTGGACAGGCACATGCAAAAACCGCCGGAACCCAGAATTCTCCACAAAGGAGAAGGGCAAAAGATCAATTGCCAGCATTTCCGCTACAGCAGCTTTGAGTTCACGTGACACTGTATGATTCGGGGAGTACTTCAGCTTATGAGCAAAAACACTCTGTAATGTGTGCTGACTTAAATGTTTTACACAGGGTGTGTTGATCACAAATGGTTGTGCTCTGTGATGAATGGCATTGGCAGGGGGTGGAGTGTGGACATTTGATGAAGATGGTTGCACAGGTGATGACAAACCCAGAAATGCTGTTATTTTGCCAGATTTGCCATCCGGGGTTGATGTACCATTTGCACTAGACATACTGCATTCACCACCACCACCACCATAAAAACTGCTACTCTCACCAGCACTGGACAACATTTCAAAGTCATTATGGTCCTCCACCTCATCATGCCTGTAGTAATCCTCTGCTCTTATTACCGCACTACCACACACATTAAATTTCCTACTGGGCTTAACAGTCATGGAAGGGGATAACATGCTGGCTATGGTTGCTGTGACGCAGGTGAACGCCCCACTGTGGTATTATCTGCCAACTTGTGCTGGGTCCACAGTGTCAAGTGCCTATTCTTAAGATGCATATGCTGTCCTCCTGAACCCAGATGGCTCCCCTTTTTATCTCGACTCACATGCACTTGGCAAACCTGGCAGATTGCAACTGAATCATCATTTGCATCTTGAACAAAAAAATCCCAAACAAGGGATTGTGATGCTCTGCTTGTAACATGTCCATGATGTGGCTTATTTAAATCTGTTATTTTAAGAACTGAAGTGGGGGGGCACATGATGTTTTGGGCACTGCACACCTGGACTGCAACTGACCACCATGACTACCTATCATATTGATTATTGGGTCAATATCATCATCAACTAAAACCGGAGGGTCACAAGTTTTTACGCGGGGGGGGGGGATTACTGCAAACAGACTCAGACACAGCCACTATGAATTTCTTTTTCTCCGGTTCCCAACTGCGGTCAATTACATCATCATCATATTCATCAACGTCACACACATCCGCATCTTCTGCTTGGATGCTAGCATGTGGACTGCATGTTGCAACCACAGCAACATCATTGTCATAATCACATTCATCATCATGATCAACACCACCATCACTGATCTTTTTTCACCACACTGTGAATCACTGCATGGAAAATGCATGACGTTAAGTGACACGGTGGACGGAATATCACATTGAATGCCATTGACATGATTATCAGAATCCTCAGGTTCAGTTACTGGGATGTTACTGGGAAGTATGACATCATCTACTCTGCCACTCACTTGCACTGCTTTGCACTCAATATTTTTGGATACGGTACACTGGTCAGAATTAGAACTTGATGCAACAATACTAATACTACCTCCACCACCACTAACACCACCAGCTGGGAAAACATCATCTCCTCCAACTATGAGTGAAGCTACTGATTGGGCTGCAAAAAACATTGCAGGAGAAATACCTTTCCTCACATCAGCAATGCACTTCTGCATCTGCGTACTACTACCATGCCCACAGACCATCTTACTGCCAACATTGCCATGGCGAGAAACAGCTTTGCTTGCACATCTCTTTGCAGGCATTTTGGGGGATCAACCACAAATATTGTAACCAAATTCAGATTTTGATGCATTCACTCCCTGATTGGAGGGACGCTGATGTGAAGCCAAATAAACAACTGTGGCTTCAGCAACAGATAAGAGACTACTCTGAGATTGTCAAGGAATTAAAATAACTTCAGTAACCACAAACCAGTGGTGCTGATGAGGTCACAAAAACAAACCAATCTGGTAAAAAATATCGTTTGAATATGTGGGTGGGGGTAGCACTGAATGCAGACAGTGCTGACTTTTACGGCACTACAAGCAGCAAAACTAAGAACAGATACCACGATTGCAGTACAAAATCAGGCAGCTGCAGTGGATAGCAGGTTCACGCTGCTGCACCTGCAATTACACTACTTTGTGGCACAATAAAAGGAGTATTATTTGATGCACGCAAAACACTGCACACACGCTCACACACAGAACAGTTTGTGCACAATGCTGAACAAGGACTGCATCACAAATACAAAAGTTCAGTACTATGCCACGTTACATACTGTAAATTTGTAATGTGAACAACCTGAACCTATGAACTGCTGCACCACATCCACACAACAAACAGCAAAAAAAATTCTACTATTACTGACAATATTACTGAGTGTACATTAACACAGTCAGTTATGTAACAAAAATATAACCAAAAAACAAAGAAATCACTATTTATCCAACTTATATCTGCCTACACCATAGATACGTCCCTCCCCCAAAGCATACTTTCACAGTCTTTCACCACACACACTCAATGTTATAAATTAACATTCAAAATCCACATAAAAACAAAAACGCTCGATGATACTAGCACAGGAGGGTTTCCTACAATTGATGAACTAAAGTTGGATCCCAAAAAATAAAGCAAAAATGCATTTTGTACAGCTTTTTTAAGATTCCTATCACAGACAGCTATCAGAGCACACTATCTCCTACTCCTTCCTACTCATACTACCCCGAACTGAGGTTGTGCAGATCAATATAGAGCCTATGTGACCTGAAATCCCATGAATCACTACAAAATTCACCTTTGGAGCTCAAAAACAAGGTGAAGTGAGGCGAAGTGCATTGCCTGCAATGCACTTCTCCTTAAATTTGGCAGAGTGGTGCCTGGGGACGTGGAGTAATGCGATGTCATTGCTTCCAATGGACTTCACATTCCTCATTATAATGCAAAGTACTCCGTTTCACATTGTGGAGCACTTCAAGAATCCGCCTTTGCTCCGTGAATTGCTTCGCGGTGCGGATTGAGTCCACTTCACCCACCGCTACATGAAAGGGAGACAGGAAAACACTTTAAGTTATACCAGTATCAACTACAAAAAAGCTAGTGTTTCACATAAAGCAGTGTCTCCCCTCTGAGTTAAGCCAGTATCTAAGTCACAGCAGTGTCCCATGCATACATAGTAGCATATTAGTATACGGTCATAAGGGTCTGTAGCTCAATCATGTTCTCCCCATCCCCCCAATTCATGAGTTGGGATGAAATAAGTGTACTATGAAAAAATGTAAAATTTATAGGGAGTACCTGTGGTAGATAATTACATAAGGGTAGCAGATCCAAAATATTTTCCTGTGGTACATAAAAGGGGAAGGAAATGTTGCCTGGTCCACTTAAACTGTAAAAACCCATGCAAAGATCATTTAAACAAAACATTGGGTATTCCTGTGTGTCAGGAATTCCAAGATGTAAATATCTCATCTATGGATCAAAGAGTTGGCATAACTTTTTTGTTAATGAGTAGGCACACGTAGGAACAAAAAACAAATAACATGCATTCGATAACTATCTGTGTGCTGGGACTATATTTGTGATGTATCTGGATAACTTAACTGGTGAAGGTCCCAACTGTCCAAACATGATTTAGCATTTTTCTTTCCATTTTATATTTCTGATCATACAATGGCAAGGAAAGAATCCTTGGCTCTGATTGGTCAGTGAGTGCCTGGCACAGTGATGTTATCCCAGTATTACATCACGGGTCTAGTCTCAGCACTGTGAACCTCTTGACTGATTGGTTGCATAAGCATTTGCATTACTTGCATCTTCTCTTAAGAAACAAAAATATTCTTCCACACTAGCAAAACATTCTTTAAAATTATTTATTTTATTCTGTATATAACAAGAAGCCATTGTATAATAGCAATAATGCCCTTCAGGGTGTTTGTTGTGCAGGGATAATGTCACTTCTCAGGGGATGGATGCACTCACCCTGTGGCCTCATGTCCAACCACCTGAGGCGTGCCATTATCTCTGCAAGACACACACCCTGTTGGGCAGTATTGCTTAATTTAAACACACATGGAAAGTATAATTTCAGAGCTGAGTGGTGCAGTTTGCATCTCCATGAGCCATAGAGTTCCACAGTACAAAACAGATGAATTGATGAGGCGTTCTTAACAAGCACATGAACTGCATCATATAGTCATAAAATGGCCTTTAGCACCACTGTGCATAAGAAACTCCTGTGAAATGCAGTGAAAGGCAGGTAAAGATGGAACAAACAGTATAGTGTATGTTAGGCCTATTGTGTATGGAAATCCATACTCTCAAAAATCCTGTTATACCATAGTTCTGATGTCATTACTATGGTACAGTTCTGTGACATACAAGAAAAAGCCTTCCCCTTCACTTTGTCAGCTTCATTATGCTATTTCTAAGTCAAATGAGGCAGCCATCTTTCTCACAAGAAAAAGATCATTAAAATCATTAATAAGGGATGTTCTGACGAGGGTTGACCGGAGGGGGGTACGGAGGAACAGTGAGCAAAGCTGAAAAGGGGGCATAGTGAAGGCAGCAAACCTCTGCATCTAGCAAGTGAGCAAAATCAAGAGGAAAAGAAGATTGCTATGGTTCTTGAAAGAGGAAACGGTAAAGATAAAAGCTAAAAGGGCTGCATTCAACAGGTATAATGAGATGCAGAAGGAGGAGTACAGGTGTGTTATCAGTGGAAACAGAGGGAAACAGAGAAAGCAGAAAGGAGCATGAAAGTGCAAACTGAACAGAGAATAGTCCAGGTAATAACAAAAGGGGAGAAGATATTTTTTTAGGTATGTAACTGAGAAGAGAGATACCAGGGGAAGGATTGCAAGGTTAACAAACTCTGACCAGAGCCAATAGGGCTGTAGCTGAAGAATATGGGGTAAAATATTGTAAATTACCAGAGTTACAAGTGTACATTTGTAAAATGCAACAAAGCCTCATAAACGTGTTGGTTTACAATATTTTTACACCAAATTTTCATCATAGCCTTTTTATGACCCTGCCTCATGAAGACAGGCACTAGAATGTTCAACTCCTGGATTAAATGTGTTTTTGCACAGAGACTGCAAAATCAACTTTTGGGACATAAAAACACATTTTGGGCAGGAGTTGAAAAATGGCAGCTGTCACATTCATGAGGCGCTGTAAAGAAATGGCTATGTTGAAAATTTGGGATAAAAATATTGAATACGTCCTAACTTATGAGCCTGCATTTGCAAAAATTAATGTAAGCTCATAATTTTGTTCTTTTTTAATATTTTTTAATCAAATTTCCAACATTGCCTTCTTATGACCCCACCTCATTAACAAGCAGAGAGAGCATTTTCAACTCCTGGCCGAATGGTGATTTCACGCAGTGACCACAAAATCACCTTTCAGGATGTAAAAAAAAAATATGTGCCAGTATTTGAAAAATGACAGCCAACACATTCATGAGGTGCTGTAAAGATATGGCTATGTTGTAAATTTTGAGCGAAAATATTGAAAATGATCTAAGGTACCATCCTGCTTTCGCAAAATTCTATGTGGGCTCATAACTTGGTTGTTTTTCAATATATTTGTGCCAAATTTTTAACATAGATTTCTTATGACCCCACATCATGAACAAGAGCAGAGAAAATAGTCAACTGTGCCCAAAAGGTGATTTCATACAGGGACTACAAAATCACCTTTCAGGATGTAAGAAAAACATTTTGGACAGGATTTGAAAAATGACAGCTATCATAGTCTTGAGGTACTGTAAAGATATGGTTATGTTGTAAATCTGGGGTAAAAATATTGGAAAGCACCAAAGGTATAAGCCTGCATTTGCAAAATTCAATGTAGGCTCACAGTTTTGCTGTTTTTCAATATTTTTACACCATCTTTTCAACATTGCCTTCTTAAGACCCCACCTCATCATCAAGGGCAGAGAAAATGTTCAACTCCTGCTCAATAGGTAATTTCACACAGGGACAGCACCATCACCTTTTGGGACATATCTGCCTAAAGACAGCGACATTGTTCATGAGGTGGGGTCCCAAAGAAGGCATGTTAAAAATTTGAGCCAATAATATGTAAAAATGCCCATGTTATGGCACTAAGTTCAAAACCCAACTGAAATACATTGAACTGCATACCTGTGTCTTCAGTTTGTGGTCCTGCTTTGAAGAGTGAAGACATGTCTGTGATCCAGACAAGATTACAGCGTTGCACCCCCGATAGGTATATAAGGACTTGGGGGGGGGGAGTGCAGGGAGGTGGATGCTCAGAGGGAGGGTTGGGTGGTGGGTTAGAAATAGCCACAAAAGACATCGATGGACCATTTTTATTTTATAGTTGAAACAAAAAAGAGACCAACGAGCTCTGATAACAACACTGGAGGATTGGGATCCCCCAGTGTCAGTTATGTGGGGGAAGACATTGATGGACTGTTTTTTGTTTTTTTTTGCAAGTGACAAACAAACACAAAAGGTCCCTAGTCCCTAGTCATAATACTGGGAAATTGGGCACTCCCAGTGTCAGAAAAAAGAATGACGATCCTGATTGTGACACTGGAGGATTGGCCACATCCAGTGTCATTTCTATGTTTTAGGGGGGTTAAAAAGGACAGAGGATCCCCGATTAGGCACCCCAGTGTCACAGTTAAGTTTCTTGGGGCCAATCATGACACTGTGGAAATGGGCACCCCTAGTGCTATTTCTGTGTTTCTGGAGTGGGGAGGTGGGTGTTGAGAGGGAGGGTTGGATGGGGGGAATTTTTATAATATATAAAAATATATAAGTGCCAGTGGACATGGAGGAAAACAGCCCACTCTGCCTTGACTAAGATGGCGCTGCATGCGCTACTGCTGGCACATGTGCAGTACAGTGCTGAGGCCATCTTTGACATGACATGACATAGTGTGCTGCGGTAAGGGACAAAATGGGCAGACTCAGAAGTGGAGGTGACTGTGATGCAGTCCAACATGTTGTTCATTCAGAAGGAATGTGGACTCCTTTCACTCAATGATCGTAAAAGGTCTGCAGTGCTATCTCTGCTCACTGCAGCCCTAAAAAGGGAAGGAGGAATATGCAAGAGTGGGACCAGGAAAAGGTGAACATTTTTCTTCTGCTCAGTATTCACAGAGTAAGGGGAAGAGGTAGGTAAGAACAGCAAAAAATTAACAGGACTTTTGAAGGGAGGAGGTGGCCACTAGTCCTGAAGGGACTCTCAAATCTGAAAGTGGGAACAGCAATAGGGCCATATGGGGTGCATCCAAGGGTGTTGAGGGAGCTCAGAGAGGCACTGGCTTCACCTCTGGCAGCTCCCTGTAAACATGAGTGGTTCCAGAGGACTGGAGAAGGACAGATGTAGTCCCATTTCCCAGAAGTAGTAGCAGGGAGGAGGCGTGCAATTATAGGCCAGCCACCTTGACATCAGTTGGGGAAAGTTAATGGAAAAACTTCTGAAGGAAAGGACTGTGGAATATCTATAGTCCAAAGGGTTATGAGACCTGAGGAAGCATGGATTCAGAGTGGAGAGGTCATGTCAAATGAATCAGATAGACTTCCTTAACTGGGCAACCAAGAGAATTGATCAGGGTGGAGCAGGGGACATGGCCTATCTAGATTTCAGTAAGTCTTTTGACACCATTCCACACTGGAGACTATTAAGCAAGCTGAGTAGCTTAGCAGTGGGTTCAAAGCTGGTAAACTGGGTAAGAAATTGGTTGGGGGATAGGTGACAAATGGTGGTGGTACACGGAGTTCACTCTGAGGAAGGAAGAGTGACCAGTGGGGTGCCTCAGGGATCACTGCTGGAACTGGTCCTCTTTAATGTATTTATAAGTCATATTGCAGAGGAGCTGGAAGGAAACATCTGGCTCTTTGTGGATGACACCAAGATCTGCTACAGGGTAGGCACTTGGGGGGTATAGATATGATAAGCAGATATCTGACAACTCAAGGAGTGATCAAGGGAATGGCAGCTGTGTTTCAATGCAATAAAGTGCAAAATAATGCACTTAGAGCACAGAAACCCAAGGATGGAGTGCAAAATGGGTAACAAGATATTGACAACAACCAAGAAGGAAAGAGGCTGAGAGCTGATCACATGGGATGACCTAAAGCAGGGCAGTCCAACAAGCCATTTGGGAGGGATAGTGGGATGCTGGTGTGTATAAGGGAGGGGTATCACCAGCAGAGAGGGAGGGAGATGGGGTTGTTCCTGTATATATATATCACTAGTAAGACCCCACCTTGAGTACTATGTCCAGTCCAGGATACCACATCTAATTCATAATCCAATCCAGATGCGTTACATTAATTGTCCACTAGATAACAGAGCAGTCATTTTTGTAAGCAATAATAGTTGACAAGGTAGTAGATATTGAGCTATACCAGAGTACCGAAGGGCATAAGGAGGCCCAACACTATACGCAGATGGCCATGTAGCCCCTGTAAGGTTCGATATAGCCCATACTGCCTACCCTTGAGGTATTATTGCACTTACAAATGGGTTATATGTGACATTTTTATGTACTATTTAAAAAAATTATAACAAATCTATTTAAAGTGGTTTTATGGTAAAGTAGTCCTTCAGTTGGTATACTTGCCACTACAGGGCACTGCAGTGTTTAATTCACAGTTGTAACTTCTCAGCGTTTCCTTAAATAATGTGTGTTTTCCTTACTGCTGCGTTAACTTTCAGCCATTTCTGGAACTGTCGCCCCGATGCTCACCTATGGTCCATTTTATTTCATGAACTTTTGATAATAAATTAAGGCTGGTGAACAGGATGGCAGAGCAGGCTGATGTCTACTGTCTGAACCCCCCTCTCCACAACCACTACCACCAGGATGGTGTTATCTGTGATTGGGATGGCAGATTGAGCAGAGGTGAGACAGTAAGTGATGGCACTAATGTATGCTTCCCATCCTGTCTCACAAGTACTTTGTGGCTCCAAGAAGAAAGTGGTATAGCAAGCGCAATCCAGCACAGTCATTGACCAAAGTCAGAAACAGCAGAGCAAGTATGGTGGGGAAGCACAAGTGAGTGGGGTTATTCTTAGTAATGCAGTGATTGTGGATCCAGCTGACAGTGAAATGAATCTTAAACCTGCAAAGACAGGTAAATAAAGCTGTTTCTTACTGTTTTAATGTGAAGAGGCAAGCAATGGGGATTGCCAATAAATGGCAAGCCGGGTTGTCCAGTGATCCCCCACCAAGAAGAGGTGAATAGGAAGGGGTGGGGTTGTGGGGAAGGGAGGAGCATAGAGGGGGAGGGGCTTGGTGACAACACCAAGGCAGGAAAGGGTAAAGTGGCAAGATCTGCCAGAGCCTCAAGGATTTTCTGAGGGGAGGAGCACAAAGGGGGTCCTGGCCAGGGGCTTGTTAGGTATATTAGGCCAGGTCTCAGGCAGGACTGCCTCAATTTTCTGGGAAATTTTTGGAGCAGAACTCAGCACATTGTTGGCAAAGTCAGGTAAGGCACAAAAGAACTACTAGTCCTGTAAGCCATGTGGCCCAAGTGACCTCTCAGGTTGGCTGTGGTTTTTTGTTCTCTCAGTTGTTACAAGGCATTTAGATAAGAAAATGTGGATAATTGGGTACTGGGAAAGCATTTACTGTAGTTTAAGGAGAGTTTTGTGATGCAATTGAGAGGAACCAGGCGTTTGGTATAGCAGGCCACTTGGCCACATGGCCTGAGGGCAATAAGGTTTTTGTTGGTTTTCCAAAAAAAAGAAAAAAAAAAAGAGGAAGTTAATTGGTGGTTTGGTGTCATGCAGGCCACAGCAAGAGAAAGTCAGGAGGCTAATTTCAGGACATTCGGATGCTCCCGCGTCTGAGAAAGGAGGTCCCAACAGCTGAAAGAGAGTAAAATGTGGTGGGGCAGCCAGTCGCGGTGTGATGGTTAAGGTTAGGCCTGCCCAGAGGGGCTGGCTCCATGAGGCTGTTTTTATACAAGACCCAATGTATTGGACTTGCTATGAGAGAAGAACTGAGCTGGGGGGGGCGGTGCAAGGTAGTGTGGGATGGAGCATATGGGGGTTGTGTAGTGCAGTGTCTAACTCTCTGATTTAGTTGTCCGTGGCATGGATGTGAATTTTGAGAAATTTCAGAAGCTGAGAATATGGCCGAAGGGCCTAGCTGGCATTTTTTCATTGTGCCTGCAGCCTGGAGTATGGCTGTGGCATGGATTTAAAGAAAGAATCTATATATATAAAATAAAAATGTTTTGTATAAGTACAGGAGGACGAAGTAAGGTTCTCCGCATGGCGACACAAAGGTTTGCTGATGTCCTCTAGGGTGGAGGTTGTTTGGCTTTGATGTGGTAGGTGAGGTAGCAGCATGGGTGGCAGCCTGGAGGAGCACCCTGCTGCATGGCATTTTTGCTTTAGCCAAAGTTTTGGATGGTGCATGTGTTCCTGTCAGTAACGGAAAGGCGAATAAGCCACTGTTTGGTAGGGAGACACAATGCAGCATTTTTGGTGCAGTCCTGCAAGGAGCCAGACCCGAGGGTGGTTGGTGCAAGGTGCTATGGTACTGTAATGGGGGCGAGATGAGTAAAGGGGTGGGGAGCCATCCCAAGGTGGAACACCAGCTTGTGGCGGTGGGGGCATTTTTATGCGAGGAGCGAACAGAGGTGTGGGCGAAACAGTGTTTCAGTCAATTTTGTTAACTCCACAGGGGGAAGGAGCAGCGGTAGCCTAGAAACCACGAAGTGGCCTCAAAAGGAAATGATGGTGGGAGGAAGGATAAAGAATGGGCCCATCAGGAGGGCACAAGTTTGCTGGAATAAAGGGGGACAAAAGAAGCCAGGAGGCCAAGTGGCCCGGTGCAGTCTAGATGGGCGGAGGGGGGGGGCCTATTTATTATGTTGATCCAATCCTTTTCTTACATGCAGTTATGTATTACAGCAGGAGTCAATTGTTGAAGGTTTGGCACAGGAAACCAGTGGGGGTTTGTGCTTGAAGTTTTGAAAGAGGTTTAATGAATGCTTTTCGTTGGGGCGTGGAGACTACCGAGTGGGGGTGGGCCACGGGCCTGCTCAGCAGGTGCAGCGGAGCATGTGGCTGGGAAAAGGTATACAAGGAGATGCGGTATGCTTTTGGAGCAACTGAGGTACTGGACAGGGGCGTGGAGCCTGGCAGAGCATGGAGGTGCCTGGATAGACAGGCCCGGGCCAAGAACGGCAGCTGAGGGTGTGGGGAAGGGCCCAGACCACCCCATAGGGGCGGTAGAGGTGGGGCGAGCTGCAAGTCAGCCACGGGCTACCAGGCAGGGGGCATGCATGGTACCGCAACCAGGTGGAGCTGGCAAAGTGGTCAGGTAGAGGGAGGGTATACCTCCAGGGGACAGGGAGCTTGGAAGGCCTCAAGTGCAGCCCAGGCAGGAACAATGCCATAGGTTGGTTCCAGCAGTTGGTTTACTCACAGGCTAACCCCAGGGATAGTAGCCAGGGTAATAGACATGTTACGGGGTGAGAGATCTTAACCATCTGGTTGGCTCTGTAGGTGTGAGGACATAGGATGCCAGACAAGCGCATTTTGTTTTGGTGAGATAATAAAGGGGTAGTAGAAGTCATTAATAGGCAAGGAGGGAAGACAGAGATGGTGGGGTGGCTTCTCAGATGACTGGTCCTGTTGGGACTAAAATTGAACATATCTTTCAAAGCGCAGCACATTTAAGGGTTAAAGAACGAGGCGACTGACATTCTTATCCGCATACAGATCGATAGGTTTCGGGAGCTGATGCCTCATGCAGCGCCACACAGGAACAGGATACCCAACTGGATGTGGAAAACTGGAGGGTCATGGCCAAGGCACTGAATTGGGGGGGTGGGACTAGGCAGCCAATACATTGAAAGCATACAAAGCTGGATTGGCAAGGTTTCAAGAATTCAAAAGGAGGCAGGGTTGGGACGGGGCCCAACCAGCCCTGGACGAGCAGGTAAAGAGGTTTGTGTTACAAATGTGGGAAGAAGGGATGGCCCACGCCACAATGGTGGTGCACCTGGTGGGCATCAGTTGGGTATGTCATGACAAAGGATGGCTGGATGCATTGGCCGTAAGGACAGTAAAATGCATGGTGGCGGGTTGGTGGCAGGGCCAACTGGCCAAGGTAGATGGGAGACAACCCATAAGGGGGGAGTTACTCGTAAGGGTTTTAAGGGCCTCCCAGAAGTTATGTACATCAGCACAGGAAGGGGTGCTATTCCCAGCCATGTTTTCAGTCACGGCAGTCAGGTGCATTCCGAGTGGAGGAGGTAGTGGCCCTGAAAAAGGTGGCCACAGGGCAGGCGTCACAGCAGGAAGATGTCCGATGGGGGTAGGACAAGGTGGTTATCACCTTGGCTAGGTCCAAAATGGATCAAGGGAGAAGGGGGACCCAGGTGTCACTGACAAGATCACAGTCGGCCAGCTGCGCGGTGTGTGCACTACAGGAATATAAGAGGTTTCGGGGGAAGGCCGGGGGAGTGCTGTTCAGACACAGGTATGGTTCCCCGGTCATGGGTTTTCAGGTCAGGGTGGTTCTCAAGAGAGCACTGGCATTTCTGGGAGACTATCCCAGCAAGTTTGCCTTGCATTCATTCAGGTTTGGGGCAGCCATGGAGGCAGCAGAAGAGGGGGCAGCAGTGGTGGATGTACAAATGGTGGGGCGCCGGAGGTCCAGCTGCTACAAAAGGTATTTGAGGAAATAATAACAATGACTCACAATGTTTATTTTATTTCCATGGCAGGTTCCAAGAGAAAGATCTGGATAGCGGGGCATTCCTTCATATATTGGGCGGAAAGGTTTGCAGTCACCGCCTCCAGAGGAGCGGAGTTGAGATACAACACAGAGCACACCAGGGTGCTGTGGAGGGGCATAAGGGGGAAGAAATGGGCACAGTTCATGCCTTTGATGGAAGAGTTAGAATTGCAGTGGGGCACCCCAGACTGCATCATCATACACCTGGGGAGGCAATGATTTAGGGAGCCTGCCATGGGGGGCATTAGGGAAGAACATTATGGGTGATGTGGAGAACGTGAGAGATGGTGGCTGAGGGTGATAATCGGCTGGTTCGATATCACTTCCCGGAGGTTTTGGATGGGATTGAAGGACGTCCAGCTGATCAAAAAAGTTAGAAAGTGTTTAAACAGGAGGGTGGCCAAGGGGATCCTAGAGATGGTGGGGTGCACCTACAGCACAGAGACATCGCTTTCGACCAGCCAACAGTGTACAGGCCGGATGGGGTCCACCTGACAGAATTTGGGATGTGTCTTTTCCTATGGCCTATTGGGGAACTAATAACCCAGGTAGCCAAAAAATGACTTAGATACTAGCCCGCAAGGGAGGGAGCCCTCCATCCATCGCAAGCTGGAGGAGGGGTAGTGGAAGAAAGAAAAAGGAGGGAGCAGAGGGGAAGAAAGGGGGGGAGGGGGTAGGATACATGGGCTGGGGACAAAGAACCCAGACGTGGTGGTAAAAGTGGGGAGGAGGAGGATAGGTCCAGGCCCTGGATTCAGAAGCATCCAGGTTTGGACGGCGTAAGCCCAGGTAAAGGGAACCAGCCTGGTTCTGGTGTGGAAAGGGGGCTGGATTCACAGTGTCCAGGCCGTGAAAGCAAGATGGAAGAAATGACTAGAAGAAGGACAGAGGCTGGAACCAGAAAATTGAAAATAAAATTTGGATGTAAATTTGAAATGTAAATTCTAAAATACATGATTTGTAAATGTAGTCTTTGTGCAACAAATAAATTTGCCAATGAGCAACCAACAAGTGAAAATGGTGTGGCATCCATCATTCCATGGGGGGGGGGATTCAGGGGACAATGGAGATCGCCAATAAAAGGCAAGTCAGGTTGTCCGGTGATCCCCCACCAGGAATAGGTGACTAGGAAGGAGTGGGGTTGGGGGGAGGGAGGAGAATATAGAAGGAGGGGCTTGGTGACATCACCAAGGCAGAAAAGGGTAAAATGACAAGATCTGCCAGAGCCTCAAGGATTGGCTACGGGGAGGATCCCAAAGGGGGCCCTGGCCAGGGACCTGTTAGGTATATTAGGCCAGGTATCAGGCAGGACTGCCTCAATTTGCTGGGAGTTTTCCCACCCTCCCACCCTTATTAAGGGAGGCATTGAGGAGCTAGTTTGGGCACAAAGAAGAATATGGCAGGGCAGGCTGAGTGCCTTAGGGGCCCTGGGCACAGGTTCAGGCATGTTTATTGCTGCAGGGAGGCAGCAGAGGGCAAGGGGGCTAGGGCAAAGTCCCTGGTGAGAGGGCAATATGCCCACCGGGGAGAAGAAAGAAAAGGGGAGTGGAGGGGGGAGGAAAAGGGGGGAAGGGGTAGGATACACAGGCTGGGGACAAAAAACCCAGACATGGTGGTAAAGCAGGGAGGGGGATAGGTCCAGGCGCCAGATTCAGAAGTGTCTGGGTTTGGAGGCCGAAAGCCCGGGTAAAGGGAACCGGCCTGGATCTGGTGTGAAAAGGGTGCCGGATTCACTGTCTGGGCCCTGAAAGCAAGATGAAAAAAATGACCAGAAGAAGGACAGAGGCTGGAACCAGAAAATTGAAAATAAAATTTGGATGTAAATTTGAAATGTAAATTCTAAATATATGATTTGTAAATGTAGTCTTTGTGCCACAAATAAATTTGCCAACGAGCAACCAACAAGTAAAAATGGTGTGGCATCCATCATTCCTTGGGGGGATTCAGGGGACAATGGTGCAGTGATAAATCTCACTAAGTAAGTAGAAAAAGTGGCAGCTGTAAAGGAATTAGAAGGTGGAATTGGGCATCGGTATGTATTGCGCAAGGGCAGGCTGGCACTAAGGCTAGTTATTTCCCAATCTCTGTTTGCACATAAATGTATCCCTTAACAGGGGTCTCAGCCAATCAGATGGCAGGACATGTTCTGCCCATTTTCAAGTAAAGCTAAAATATGCAGTTTAATAAAAATAGCCACAGTACATGCTTTAATTGTGCAGTTTAAGTCAAAATATTGGATATGTTTTTTTATGTTTATTTCAAAATGTTAAAAATTCTGCCTTTAAATGGAATTGGTTGTGTGGAATATTAATTTTACAGTACTAGCAGTTAGTTACTGGTGCACTACTAGACACCGCTAAGCAATTTAAACACAGATTGTCAATAGAAAGAAATAATGTGAGTTAACTGCAACTGAGCCCAGGCTCCCAGAATACCATTCCAGTACTCTGCCCCTGTGCTCTGTAGCTTACATGGCAGCCTAAGGTTCCACGGTCACTTCCTTCCTCTGATTAGAAATCATGGAATTAGGAATGATAGAGAGGCTAGATAGTTTCTGGTAAATTATAAGCCACTGCAAAGTCACTGAAACAAAACTGTAATGAAAATGAAATAATGTGACCTACATTAACTGGTAAATAAGGTGACCCAATTAAGATGAATTCTCTGTTAGGTCACATTATTTCTTTCTCATTACGATATGTGTTCCAAGCAGTGAATAATACAGAAACAATAACTAAATCTCAATTATTCCTAGCTGCACAAAGAATGTGGGACCTTCAGGTTGCTATGTGAGCCTGGTAGTTCAGCGGTAGTGCACTGAGTTGGTATTCCATGTGACTGGGTTCAATACGCAGTTAGGTCACATGATTTTGTTCTAATTGCAATTTTTGTTTCAATTGGTTAGTGGAGGCTAATACTTCAACAACAACTGATTAACAACTGAATTATTCCTAGCAGACATATGAGCAAGAGAATGAAAGCAACTGCAGGAACAGCAGGCTGCCATGTGAGCCTAATAGCTCAGCAACAGAGCACAAGGATGATATTCCATGGGACTGATTTCAATTCCAAGTTAGGTCACATTATTGTTTACTCATTACAACAAACGATATAAAATGAAATCCTTCTTTTATAAAAGAATTAATAATGGATAGTAAATGATAATTGGTACCAATACCAAGCCAATCAGCCGTATAGGAGCTGGATATGTAATACACATAATGAGCACAGTGTCTTAAACAAATTATAAATAACATTATAATTACCTGCCCTGACTTTACAAAATTGGGTTGCAAATGGAAAGAAATTATACATTCACCAATATTGCATAAGAAATAGCTGTTATTTCTTAAACTGGCCCAAACTGCATTCAGATGATGGACTGACTACCCAGATGTTATTACAATTGCAGTGATGTGGCGGTGGGGAGATGTCAGCACAGATATCTATAATCTAAGCTTAGAGGTATTGATTCAACTTTTCGTAATTTTTCATATATCTCATTAGAAGATAATTCTGGATCTGGATTTAAAATACTATTTGCAGACTATAGGAATACATCCAGCATATTCTTTTGTGCTTTAATAACTATGACAAGGTAATTTGCTCTCCTTAAATTATTGCCTCCAGACATACTTTGTAACAAAACACCAGAATAAGTTCATCAGTCTCACTCTGCAGTTTTCTTCTCTATTTGTGCTTTAATCAACCTGCCACCTTTATTCAGCTCACTAAAAAATGCAATGGGCTTTGCTGAAGCACAACAAAGATGAATGGATTGGTGCAGGGCGATATTCAATTACACTGGAATGAGCATTGCTATAGGCACAGACTGCCATCTCCACACTCTCAGCAGAGGAGGCTATCATGTAGAAAGCGTACATTTGATCAACAAATCTATCTGTAGTTAAATCATTCATGTATTGGTCAGAAAGGAAGCACTTCAATAAACGAATGACTACACTGGGCCCTAGGGCTGATCATAGAAATGGTGGTTATAACAAGTTTTAGTATCCACCTTTACATTTCCCACTTCTATGATCATGGAGAACATAAGATCCAGTGTGAGGCCTTTCTAAAACATTTGCATGTTAGATGAGTATTTTTTGAGCTCTTTCTAAGTCGTTTTTCAATAATGCATTAAAATAACTTTTAAATAAAAACTGATGAAGGAAATTAGCTCATAACCCTCTTCGAGGAAATACAACTCAAAATTTGGTGGGTAGTACTGTATGCATTTTTTTTATTTATTGAACATTTTGGAGAATACCTTGGAGAACAAATGCTCTTTTACAAAAGTTCAATGTCTATAATGAAATTCCTAAGCAACATAACAAATACATTAAGAAAGATTCCAGTAGAATAACGTTAAGAAGTACAACTATATTAAAAAAAATTACAAATAAAAAGGCTGAAATTATTTGCATATGATTTCACAATAATGCAGGTAGATAGAATTTGTGTAGGAGAATATACAAGAGATATCCTGCAGCTTAATATAGAACGTCACAGGAGAGCCATCCACTCAAATGATCCTACAGTTGACTCTTTAAAGGAAACACTACATAAAAATGCAACATCACCTAATATGTCAGAGAGAAATGACAGAGAAACTAGGCAGGAGGAGTCAGGTCAAAACAGGGCAAGACTTTTTATCCAGTCACATCTCTTTGATGCAAACAGAAATCATAAATTCTTTACCATAACTATTTTTGTTTACCACTGGGGTAGCATTGCATAACAACGCATTTGTAGATGTTATTATTGCTCCATTTATATTCCTGGGGCACATAGAAGATTTCTTTATGAGAACTAGACTGCAATTCATTAAATAACCTTGTTTTAATTATTAAACTAAATCAACATATTTAAAACAATCTTAGTGTAAACAGCCTATGGGAACTAGAGTGCAATTTATTAAAGAACCTTTTTTTTCATATTAGTATACTAAATCACATATTTCAAACAATCTTAGTGTAAACAACAATGCACCATCAGATAATTGATTTTGTACTGGTCTGCAGCTGTGGAAAAGATCCTGAAAGCTGTTGACATTTTACATTCTAAATGCAGAGAATTGGCCTGCTGTGCTTTGCAGCAGTTTGCCTTGCTTTTAGCCCATTGGATAGTACAGTAGGCAAAACTGTTGTAACAGTGTCTGAGCAGGCAATGTAAATCCACAAAACACATCTACAATGCTTTTGCAAGCAATCAGACTGCAGCAAAATAAAACTGCAGATTTGAACCTGTTGCACACTCCGCTTGGACAGTGCCAGAAATCTTGCACAATCCCTTTCAAAATTCATTCCTTGAGTACAACAAAGCACTACAGTTGCACCTCTATGACACAGTGATATGTTTCATATATTTTTACTTTATCCCCACCTCCTAAGGTTTACATACTACAGCTAGTGAATGGAAGGTTGACATATGTCAGTGAAGTGCATATTTTTTTATTTAAATTAATTTAGTCCTTAAATATTGAAAAACTGTGAGCATTAAACATGTGAGAAACATGTTGTGCATCCATGCACTTTTCAAATAAAAAATAACAAGTCTTCAAATAATTGTCTTACCTCTTGCCAATCCATAGGTAAACAATCACACTGGTTATCATGCATAATGGAGTAGCTCTACTTACCTCTATCTCCCAGCGGTGTAACTATTTGTGTTGGTAACAAGGGTATATGTTTGTTGAAAGATTAAAGTCACCCCTGTATATTAGGGTTGAGTAAGCACTTTAATGTTAAACCCCGGTTTTTGCATCTTAATAACATTGCCCCCATTCAACTGATTTACTTGAAATTTGGAATGCACATAGATGGTGTTATGATCTCTGAAGCATGAACATTTCATGGCAATTGGTTCACCAAATGCAGTTACAGTGGTGCAAACCCTCCCAATTACATAAATTTTGTTTTTTTTTTTGCTCACCCATAACTAAAAAAGTAGGAAGTTTTGAAACTTGAAACTTACAAGTTTGATAGAATTTACCCGAGGAGTGTACTTTTTGGGTTGTTTTTATCTCCCAAACTTTTGTAGTTTTTAAAATATTTAAGAAAAATGATACTTTTTATGAGCATGTGCATCCTAAAAATAATTGAACTTTTATGAATACATCTTTATATATGTTGCTATAAAAAATAATGTTGCTTTCGTATGTCTTAGCAATGTGAACACAGGAGAAAGTCAAACCATTGTTTCTTGAAACAAGATCTAGTCATAGCCACAATAGCTTCTAATGCATTAATGTGATAAGAGATATATTTACGTCTGTCTGTACGTCTCATGAGTATATTATTAGTGAGCATATTGTTAGCTAAAGTCAATAACTGCATATGAATTGAAATGTAGTTTGGATCATGATATTCTATATGTGGGGTGACTGCAAGTGGAGGTGGGTCAGTGCAGCATCACAGTGTATTGTACTACACTAATATCTGGCCTGCTTTATATTTACTCTTCATGAAGGCACTGCACCATGAATTTTATCATTTGGAAAGAACCCCCTTTTCCTCCAGAAACTGAGTCCTGGCCCCTCATCCTGTTTTAGGACTACCCGGCTTTGGTAGTAGCCCATTGCTACACAGCACCTGGCTTATAACATGGAGACATCAATGGGATCCATTGTTCACCAGTAATGCCCAGCATGGGGCCCCTTGCTCACAAAGCAGATGGAGACCCTGCAGAGTCTGCCAAACCTAGCCAAAGTACTGTTAAAGTGCACTAATGCCAGCCAACCAGCCGAACTGCATCAGGCTTGCGACTGCACCAACTGGGTACCCAGAGAGACTGTGGGAGCTCCCAAGTTAGAGACTAGGGGGAGACTGGTACCAGTCAGGGAGTGGGTAATGTATTTGAACAATTGGGCTAATACCTGTTTAGACATACATGCTTGTGGGAGGTGGGTACTGGAAATGTTTCTGGAATTGCAGAACCCAGTGAATGATTGATTGTTTTCAAAATGCTAAATGATTGCTTAACCTTCACATCCATTTTCCCTTTTTCTAACCCTGCTCAATGTAAATAAATTGTTGATTAACCTTTTACAACTGTCTCATGAGCATATTATTAATGATCATATTATTAGCTAAACTCAATAATTGTATGTGTATTGAAATGTAGTTTGGATAATGATATTCCATATGTGAGGTGACTGTAAAGGGAGGTGGTTAGGTACGGCCCCTCAGGGTGTTGCAGTACACCAGTATCTGGCCCACTTTATATTTACTGTGGAAGGAAGCACCACACTGTTAATGTTACCTGTGGGAAAGATCAGCCATTTCCATGAAAAACAGAACCCATGCTCCTCATCCCTGTTTAGGCCTACCAGACAGGGGTAGAATCCCATTGCTACATGGCACCTGGTTACACTGTTTATATTCTGCAGAGAATTTTACATGCCCTCTGAATTTGTTTACTAATAAAACAATGCCTTTCAACTTTGTGATGCAGCCAAATCATTTACAAATGGTCCATTTTTACTGGCTGGACTGTTTAGATTTGCAAATAGTGAGGGAGTGAGGAACTGAATAAGCATGGATCATTCAGCATTTGCTAAAACCCGTAGCTGCTTAATACAGTACAAGTCACATTAAACTGTTCCTCAACACTGCAGCCATATGAATAAATGCAGTGTGTTACTGTGTGTGTTAAGTACTGTGGTATGGGGTTGGGGGAGGGGGGAGAGATCCTATTCTGAAAGAAGTTAGATTCACTGTAGCCTTTCACAGCAGTATGTAAGACAGTTTTCCTAGAGTTTATTTGGCACAAAACCTGTAACATAATTCTCTGCATGCTGGATTCATAGCAGTATGTAAGCAGTAAGTTAAAGTAAAATATATATTTTTTTACATGGTGGTCTAGTGGTAGTACCCCCGCCCCTGCCCCATCCCCAAGTCCCAATCTCCAATACTGTAATTTTTACAGCTTATTCCCTGGGGGTCTAGTGGTCCCTCCCACACCCCTTCCACATCCCAACAGGTCCAGTAATATCCCACCTCGCTCTCCCTATCCCCAAATGGAGCGAGCCACCGGCACAGCCCTTCACTTTCCTCCGCAGCCAGCAGCCCACTGAGAAGTCAGTGAATGAGCATGGTGCGCTCATTCATTGACTTCTTAGTGGGCTGCCAGCCATGGAGGAGAGCGGAGGTGGGATGGGTGGAGAGAGACCATAATCTGATACAAGTCAGTTTGTCTAGGGTTTATTCAGCTCATAACCTGTGACAGAGTGAGTTTTAACTACCTGCTTTCCAGATAATGACAGGCATTAGGCTGCAGATAAAAATGTACAAAACTAAGGTTTAGGTGTCCTTTAAGACTGAACTGAAAAGACAGCAGAGAGAAATTTCTCCACTTATTGATGGTGAATTTAACAAGCTGTGTGTGCCGTTTACACTGAGCACATCCACCGATTTATAATTTCAGCTGCCATGAGTATGCTGCTTGTGGAGAGGAATTAATCAAACACTTTATCTCTCTCTCTCTCTCTCTGTCTCTCTCTTTTGCTCTCTATCTCTCCCTCCTCTCTCAGTGGAGTGATTTCTGCCAGTAGAAAGATCATGGTTCAACTCTAAAATTGTGCCTCGGTGGCTGTCCGAAGCGCCCCTGATCGCATGTGGTAGCAAGATGGCTTGTAGATCTCTACCATACAGCCTTAAAAATATTAAATATGTAATACTGTTGTCCCTGCTAGCATGTGATTGCCTTTTAAAGTTGCAATTAGTGTGCTTTTAAGCACTTTTTTATGATTTGTTAGTTTTATTTAGAGAAAACGAAAAGTGTTGCAAGTATTGCAATTCACATAATACAAACACATAACTATTAATGCCATGCAGTCATATGTTGAAACCATGTATTTTTATCATAAAAAACAAGCATTTATATGACTTGATGTGAATGCAGGAAAAACAGTTAAACCATTGCTCCTTGAAAAAATACTAAATATGTAAAATTGTTGCCCCTGATAGCATGCGTTAGCCTTGAGATGTTTTAAGTAGTGTACTTTTGAGAACTTTTTATAGATTTGTTAGCTTTATTCAGGGAAATCAGAAAGTGATGAAAGTCATGTAATACAAACTGATAACTATTAAAGCCAGCCATGAGTCTATATGTTTAAACCACGTGTTTGAGTCGTGAACATTATTGCTTCATATGACTTAACAATACAAACGCAATAAAAATGGTCAAACCATTGCTCCTTGAAAAAATACTAAATATGCAAAGTTGTTGCCCCTGATAGGATGTGTTTGCCTTTAAAATATTTAAATGGTGTGCATTTTAGTCCTTTTTACAGATTTGTTAGTTTTATTTAGAGAAATCAGAAAAATTGAAATTCAAGACATATGAATGCATATCTTTTAAAGTCATGTAGTCATATTTTGAAACTGTGTCATATCAAATATTTGTTATGCTCTTATTAAGTCATACAAAAAAAGAAAAACATATTTGTTGTGCTTGATACTTGGTTTTAAGGTCATTATTCTTTATCCTGATATACACCTTCACACCATAGGTGGTATGAGGCTCTGCATAGTCCATGGCACATTCCCAAGACTGATCCTTCCTCTCATTTTGGCAACGTGGAATGGAATGATGACCACTAAGGTGATGTGAGGGGTGAGATGGGGGATGGGGCCAATCCCCCTTTTCTGTGACCCTCCCACCCAAATTGCAGCAACAGTGAATAAACCGTTGACCACTGTGGAGATCTGAAGTGTGGGGGATTTCATGTCCCCCCCTTCCATTTCAGCAAAACTCAGTGTACAGACAATCAGTACTATGACTCTTTCCCATCCATGTTACAGCAACAAGTAATGAGAAGATGCCCACTGAGGACATGTGTTGCACAGGTGAAATGGGATGAGGTGCAATGTCAGCCAATTCCACTCTCATGTTTCTTCCCCACCCCCACTCCCAATTGTAGCAACAAATGATGTGCAGACAACCACTGGGGTGATGTGAAGAGTGGGGTGGGGGTTGGGAGGGATGAGTCAACATGTAGCCGAGACCCATTCCATTTTTATGTCAGTTCCCCACCTGTCATCCCCCACTGCAGCCACAGTGAATGGACAAACAACAACTTACGAACACACGAAATTTGCCAGCAGATAAAGGCCTAGAGGCCTATCAAGTCTGCTTGAACATGCAGCTAGCACCCCTTATTCTGCAGCTGCCCCTCCCTTCCACCCTTCCCCTTCATTGACCCACCCTTGTCCTGTCCCATCCCCTTTTGAAGCAGTCCACTGTTCTACTTCATACCACTTCTGCAGGTAACGCATTCCACACGAAATTTGCCAGCAGATAAAGGCCTAGAGGCCTATCAAGTCTGCTTGAACATGCAGCTAGCACCCCTTATTCTGCAGCTGCCCCTCCCTTCCACCCTTCCCCTTCATTGACCCACCCTTGTCCTGTCCCATCCCCTTTTGAAGCAGTCCACTGTTCTACTTCATACCACTTCTGCAGGTAACGCATTCCACCCAGCCACCACCCTCTCTGTAAAAAATTGTCTCCTCATCTCCCTCCTGAACCTTCCTCCCTCCAGTCTCATATCATGACCCCTGGTGTCCCTCCCCTCCCTAACTTTGAACAGCCCTTCTGTACCTGTCTTGTTTATTCCTTTCATGTACTTAAAGATTTCAATTATGTCCCCCGTCCCGCCTCTCTTCCAGTGAGTACATGTTCAACTCCCTCAGCCTCCTCTCGTATGATAAGTCCCCCAGCCCCTTGATCATCTTTGTCACCCTGCGCTGCACCCCCTCCAGTAACTTAATGTCTCTCTTCAGATATGGACGCCAGTACTGCACGCAGTACTCCAGGTGCGGTCTAACTAATGACCTGTACAGTGGCAGAATCACCCTCCCTCCTCGAGGATATACCCTTTGCAGTACAACCCAGCATTTTGTTGGCTTTTGCAGCTGCCTTCCTACATTGTGCCGAGTTATTCACTAACCCTGTAATGAGCAACCCCAGATCCTTCTCCTCCTCTGTCTGGGCTAGCTGCACTCCCCTCCCCCAGCTGGTAACTCCTCCTTGGGTTCTTCATCCCAAAATGCAGCATCTTGCACTTTTTGGCATTAAACCCCAGTTGCCAGGTGTCTGACCAGGTTTCAAGCTTTGCCAGATTATCTTGCAACCCCTGCCATCCCCCTAGGTCATCCACTACCGCTCCTACCTTGGTATCATCAGCAAACAGACTGATCTTGCTCTTGATGTCCAATGATATGTCTGCAATGGATATCCCAAACAACACTGGCTCCAACACCGAGCCCAGTGGAACACCGCTCATCACTACCCTTGGGTGTGAGAGCTCCCCACCCACCACCACCCTCTGTTGCCTTCCCTGAAGCCAGTTCCCTACCCATCTCACCAGCTTTGCACCTGCCTCTGTGCCTACTAACTTACTTCCTAGCCTTCCATGCAGCACCGAGTCAATGCCTTACTGAAGTCCAGATACAGGACATCCACTGCATGGCCCCTGTCCAGTTGCCTAGTTACCCAGTCATAGAGCTCCACCAGGTTGGTTTGCCAGGATCTGCCCTGTACAAAGCCATGCTGACTGCTGTCCTGTAGTCCTTTGGCCTCTAGGAGGGCCACCAGCCTCTCCTTCAGAATAGTCTCCATTAGCTTACCCATGATGGATGTGAGGCTCACTGGTCTGTAGTTTCTCGGTTCATTCTTGGGGCCAATCTTGTGGAGGGGCACCACATGAGCCATCCTCTAGTCCTGAGGTACACACCCTGAATGTAGTGAGGCATTTAATAGGTCTGCCAAAGGTCCTGCAAGGACCTCTACCAGCTCTTTCAATATCCTGGGGTGGATGCCATCTGGGCCTGGTGCCTTATCCACCCTCAGTGCCTTCAAGCCCTCCCGAACTCTGCCCTCATGATTTCCCCATCTGACACCCCTCCCCCCCTTTTCTGCCATTTCTCCCCCCTTGGGTGTCACCCCCCTCTTCTCTTTAGTAAATACTGAGCAGAAGTACTAATTTGGTGCTTCTGCCTTACCGCACCCTGCTTCCACCCAACCCCCCCTTCCTAATCCTTACTATGTGGTCCTTACAGCTCCTTTTCTCCCTGATATACCTAAATAAGTCCTTCTCCCCTTTCTTAATGCCTTGTGCCAGCCTGATTTCTCCCTGATGTACCTAAAGAAGTCTTTCTCCCCCTTCTTAGTGCCTTGTGCCAACCTGAGTTCCGTAGATGCCTTGGCTCCCCTTACTGCCCTTGTCACCTCCTTTGATTCCATCACATACTCCTCCCTGTCCTCCCCCCTCCCTGTTTTCTTGTACTTCCTAAAGGCAGCTCTTTTCCTCCTTACCTTTTCCATGACATCCTTGCTCAACCAGCTCGGTTTCTTAGCCCTAGCCTTCTTGCTCTGGGCCTTGCAGCAGGTTTTGGTTGCCTCCACTATCCCCAGCTTTATGAGCTCCCACTTCTGGTTAGTGTCCATACTAGATTAAATTTTGGCCAGGTACCCTTTAACCACTTCCCCCATCATCCCAAAATTGGCCCTCCTGAAGTCCAGTGCTCTTGTGCCAGATTCCACTCCTTCCTTGCCCATATCCAATATATGAGAAAGCTGGGTTTGAACCCACTACCCTTAAATATCTCAGCACCATGCCTTATCCACTGCACCACAGGAAACAAACTTAGGTGATGTGAGGGGTGGCTGGGGGGTTGGGAAAGATGGGCTGAGGTATAGCCTTGGGCCATCCCATCATTGAGGCTCTTCCACCATTGTGGCAACAGTGAATGCACAGATGACCACTGAAGAGATCAAAAAAGTCTGTTGCCATATTGGTCCTTGTAGAGCAAGATGCACAAATTAGGTGATTTAATACCTTTTATTGGACCATTAGCGATTACAGAAACATCTTAAGCTTTCAAACTCAATTAGAGGCCATTTCTTCTGAAGAAGACCTATGTTTGAGTTTGAGAGGAAGAAATGGCTTCTGTTTGAGTTTGAAAGCTTAAGATGTTTCTGTAATCAATGTTGGTCCAAGAAAAGGTATCAAATCACCTAATTTATGCAATGAGGAGATGTGAAGTCTGGGAGGTTGAAGGCGTATGTTTGTGCAATGGATGGGGCTATAATATAGTTTGACTTATTTTCTGGGTTTTTTTTTCTGTTTTGTTAGTTGGTTGCTTAAGCAGGGCTAGAAATATTTCCACTACTGCATTTATTTAATTTTTTGCAGGCCCCTTTGGGACCTGGAAGAATGAGGATACAATTCCACTATTACTAAATGAATGGAAATTCATTAACAAAAAAAAACTAGGTTAATGCAGATATTATGGTTGAAAAATGTAAAGTGCACAAAGTAGGGAAATGAAAAAACATTAAGGTTTTGGGTCTCCAGAATCTTGGTGAATAAGTGGTGGCGTATTTCTTGTGGTTGCCATCCCTAATGCCCACCCACTTCCCTGAACAAGCAAGGTCAGACATGATCTCTTTTCTTCATGCAGGGCCCATAAGGAGATTCTGAAAATCTGATTTCACATAATGAGGCATTTTGGACTTTTCAATTAGGCACTCTAAAACAACTGAGCATAAATGATTCTTTTAACATATCCTTGTTTTTGTCTAAAAATTAAAAAGCTGGTGGGCGTGGTTTCACGCTGAAAGAAGATGACCACACAGCTCCGTTACTCTAAAATATACATTAAACTGCACTCAGGGCAATGGAGGATGGTGCACCAGTCTGAGCAAGTACATCTGTACATCTAATGTAGCTTACTATGGAGAAAGGAACAAATCCTGAAATGGCATGGCACAAGGTGAAATAAAATGACTTAATGGTGCAGTGGGACTACATGAGGCTGCATTCTCTCCCCCCTCAGCTAAGTGTCAGAGTGCAGTGCAATTGATAGGCAGCGCCTACGGTGCACTGGCATTGGGCATAATGACCCCTCAGAGCAGCATCGGACTTTGCTTCCAGCTGGAGTAATTCCCTGCGATAGGGCCAGAACAAAAAGGGCTGTACAGGCATATAACTATTTATCCCAGTCCTCTGACATCAGAAGATCCTTAGACCACAACACAGACTACCAGGGGTACACCATGGCATCCTCAACCCCCGAGGCAATGGCCACACAAATGGCTGATTCATTGGAGTATATAACTAAGATGTTGGAAATACTGGTAATGGACATGTCAGATGTAAAAATAGCTTTAACGGGTACTTGTGAGGATATTAAAAAAACTCCAGGACCGAGAAAACATCCAGGACCAGAGGGCTGATGAACTAGAGTGCCACCAGCGCAACATCATCTGCTGACTGGAGGACCACAAGCCCCGCATGCAGAAACTCTGGGAGAGAGCAGAGGACCAGGAGAATCAGGGACACTGCAACAACTTAAGAATACTCAGCATCCCTGAGGGGCTTGAGCATCAAAATATGGAGGCCTTCCTTAATGAGTTTATTCCCTGTCTTCTAGACCCAAGGTGGAGTTGTCAGATGGAAGTCGAACAGGCTCACAGGATGAGGGGCTGCCCACAATCCAGTAATAACCTCCCTTGGCCCATAATAGCATACATTCTTTGCTATTCCACAAAATGTATTTATTTTTTTATTTAAACTTTTGTTTTCCAGGTAAATGTGTGAGCCAAAGCCCTTTTTCATAGCCGACTAGGTGCTAAAAGCCACTCACATGACAGAGATAACAAAAACATAACCATAAGTGCATTAACATAAAAACATATATTACGATTTAAAACACAAATTATTAATCCAAAATCAAACAAAACAGGTGCAGCACATTTGGTCATGGTAAAATTAAAACATATTTTAAAGGAAGCATGACTAATTCCTTCTTGTAGCATATTTGGAAGGACATCTAGCTGCACATACACTAAAGGCACAACTCCCCCATACTAGTTTTAACCCTAGGGATGACTAAAGAAAAATTCTTTAAAGATCTCAAGAATCTAACCTCTGTTTTGTGATCCCAGATCCTCTGGGTGGCAAGGGACATGGTGGAACTGTGATCGAAAGGGGCTCCCATCTCTATTTACTGAGACTTTTCCCATGAGGTGGCCATGCACAGGAAAGAGTTTGGACTACTGAAAGCCGGACATAGGGAAAACAATATCAGGTATAGCTTCCAAGGGTTGGCTAACCGCTGGGTCACAAACGATGGACATGATTTCATGGGCTCGACCCCCAAGTAGTTACAAAACTGGGTAAGCAAACACTGGCCCCAACGTAAGATCCAAACTACAACTCCCAGGAGGCTTTGTGAGCTAAGGGACCTCCCCAGTGACAGGAAGAATGAATATGCCAATAGCAGGGAGCCAGGGGACCATAAAAAAAGGAACCTGACACAAAGAAGATGTCGGCCCCCATGGAGTCACATGATGCCTCTGAGCTAGCGGCCGCATTGCTACACCACTCCTGTCCACATTGCCTTTACTTACTCTTTTATTTAGTTTTACATGCCTTCAGCCCCTAAAAACTGCTTGTACTATTTTTGGACTCACCAGAGTATTTATTTGGCTTGATCCATTTAAGAGTACTCCCAGGGTGGAAGCCGAAATGTGGCAGGCCCCACCGTATCACATTCCACCTCCAATGCCAGGCAGGATTTCTAAAAAATCCAAAGGTCAGAGTACTACTTCCGGGCACTCATCTAGAACTGCTTTGGTCTCCCCTCCACTTACCGAGGAAAACATTTATCGCCAAAATGCAGCCCTTGAAAGACTAAATTAAAACAATATCTGAGGAACTCAAAACTCTCTGAATAGACTTAACTGCTACAACCCAGAGAGTGGGAGATTTGGAGGCACGGGATATCTCTTTGGATAGCTGGAGAGATCGTATCGACCCTGAAGTCATCGTGCTCCACCAGAAGCTCAGCAAGATGAAAAATAAGCTGGAGGACTTAGAAGGACGGAGCAAGAGAAATAATATAGTCATTTTTGGCTTACTTGAAGATGCAGAGGTTACCACCCCAATGAAGTTTGCCCAGAAATTGCTCAAACGCATTGCAGGGCCCTTACCTAATAATTCATATTATATTGTAGAACGAGCTCACCAGTCTTTGTGTCCTTGGCCACTACTCAGCTCTCACCCCAGACCATTCCTCTTGAAATTATTGAACTTTCTGGACAAGCAGCATTTTCTTCAAAAAATGGGAGAGTTGAAAGAGATTACTTGGGAAGGACACATGATCAGGATTTCTCAAGAGCTACCCATCGCTACTTGCCAGAAAAGAGCTGCTTTTTATCCAATAGTGACTAAGCTATTAGCGGCGACTATCCGATTCATGGTCCCATATCCACCTGGGCTCCAGGTAAATTGCAAAGATACCTGGCATTCCTTTGACTCAGTTGACCGGGCGACTAAAGAACTGAGGTGACTGCTGCCTGATTTGTTCACCAAAACTTGACGCTGATATGGTCTACAAGTGGAAATTTCAGAAGTTTTATCTATCTGATCAGATGTGTGTCTTGATGTCAGGGACCTGGTGTGCTGCACTCCTGGAGCACATTTACTTTGGATTTTTGATCCTGAATATTTGTATCTTTGACCTGGATTGCTGGTGTTGGGTGCCAAGTTTTCGACCGGTATAGGAACTTTTCTTGCTACAATACACTTGTTTGGTAGTCTGGATCTCTTCTTTCTCCTCTCTTTGAATCAGGATAGTTTTAGACTTTGGTTTTTTACACACCCAGTGGAAATACAGGAGTTGTATCGCACCAGATGGACTTTACTCGCAGCATCATTGCTAACTGAATGAGGACCGGTGCAGTTTAATGATTTCATACTGTATATTATCTTCTCACTGGGATTCTATTTTGATGCGAATGATGTTAGGCCTCCACGGTCGAAGATTTGGTTCTCCACTACTGAAGGATCCTGATGGGCACTGGACTGCATTGAGTTTACTATATTGATGTTTACAGATTTGTGGATCTTCCTTTTTTGGGCCTATTTATGAGAAGATTGACTGAATTTGTTAGACATGTTGGGGGTTGGGGCTTTATAGCATTCCGATAAAAGAAACTATTTTATGGTATGGAAGTTGTCAATGATTGCAACCCCAAGAATGATGTACACTACAGGGTGGATGCCTCCTTTAGAAGTTATGTTTTTTCTCTCTTTCCTTTTGTTGTTGTTCTTTTAATTTTTCAGGATGTGGGTGGGGGTGGTGGACGGGGTATTTGTAGCAGCTGAAGATGGGGATGGCATGAGCCGAGAAGTTGGGAGGGTGTTTTTCCTCCAATATTATTCATGTGTTAAAATAGTTAAACATTAAAAGTTTGTTATTTAATTAACTTTAGTAGTGGTTATAGTGTTAGATTGATAATGTTTAGAGGGGTCACTGGGTTAAGAGGTACCCAAGTTGAAATTGATATCTGTTCAGGGTTTTTTTTAAAGTTGAATAAGCCTAATTTATATAAAAATAATTTTGGAGTGAAGAGGCTATGTCTAAGCTGTTGGTTTAGAATACTGTATGAGATGCCATGAGGGAATACGGATAAAAGTGGTGATATTATATTGAGGGTCAGGAAAAAGCACAAAAATGGATAAAACTACTGTGATATGTTCTATTAATGTTAATGGGCTGATGAACCCGATTAAGAGGAGCAAAGTATTAGCGTGGTTTAGAAAGGAGAAACCTAATTTTATTCTGCTACAGGAGACGCATCACTCCCCCCTAGAGCATACTAAATTGAGGAAAATGGGCTTCAACTATGAGGTCAGCACTTCTTATGGGCGGGGGAGAAGGAGGGAGGTATCAATATTAATACCAAAAAAAACAATATTTGAAGTAATTGACAAACAAACTGATAAGGAGGGGAGATATGTGTTTCTAAAAGGTAGATATCAAGGGAAAATGTTAACGTTGGCCTCAGTATATGCACCACCTAACACAAATTTTCAAACCTACAGAACTATTTTGCTTAAATTGCAGGAGTGGGTAGAAGGGCTAATTATATTAGGGGGAGATCTAAATATAACACTGGATCCAAGTGCGGACAGCATGACTCTGAGTGGGCGGAGGGAGAGAGGGGTCTCAAAGAAATTAGCTAACCTTTTGGGGGAGATAGGGTATGTGGATGCATGGAGAGTGGGACATCCCAAACAAAGAAACTTTACTTTTTTCTCATCTCCACACAAGAGCTACTCAAGCTTAGACTACTTTCTCCTCCCAAAAGAATCGATGGCTAGAGTAAAAGACAGTTGGATAGGTAGTGCAGTGGTCTCAGATCATGCCCCAATATTCCTTCAATTAGACCTGGGGGGTTTCCAGAAAAAAACATCCTGGAGACTGAATATCTCCATGCTACAGGATAAAGAGGTTAAGCAGCAGGTGAATGATGCTATTAAACAAGCCTTAGAAGAAAATACATCCCCAGATATAACCTCGGCGCTCCTATGGGATACGATAAAGGTCATAGTGAGGGGAAAATTAATATCTATAGCAGCGTATAAAAAGAAACAGAGGGAAAGAAAGGTGGAAGCCTTGAAGAAAGAAATAGATGGTTTGGAGACAAAATTAAAAGAGAAATATAACAAAAAGGTTTTTCAAAGTTTAAGTAAATTAAAGAAAGAGTTAAATAGGGAACTGGAGTACTATATTGAACAGAAACTGCTGTATATTAAACAAAAATATTATGAAGGTGGGCCTAGGGCAACCAGAATCCTGGCAGCTAGGTTACATATTCAAAAAGCAAGGGCTCACATAGCCAAAGTAGAACATCCACAAAGTAAAGATATCACACAAAACACGCCGGATATAGCAGAAGCCTTTAGAACATACTACGGGGAACTTTACCAGGCCCCCCACCACCAGAGGAGTGGGTCATGGAGCAATACTTAAAGGAGATCCCTCTGCCCATAATTTCAGAACTGGCAAGAAGTCAACTCATGAAACCTGTGACCAGTGAGGAATTAAGACAGGAGATCGTTAGACTTAAAGCAAATAAATACCCTGGGATGGATGGATACCCTGCTGAGATGTACAAACACTTTCAGAAACAGCTGGCCCCACTATTGATAAATGTATTTAATGAGACCCTTACATCAGAAGCTCGCCCCCCAGAGTCCTGGTCACAAGCAGTCATCTCAGTAATACCTAAGGAGGGTAAGGATCCTAGATTATGCCCCTCTTATCGACCCATCTCTCTTCTTAATACTGATTACAAGCTATTCATGGCAATTATATCTCGAAGAATACAACAAATCTTACCAATGCTAATACAAACAGATCAAACGGTGTTTATTCCAGGTAGACAAGCCCAGGATAACCTAAGGAGGACCACACACATTCTGGATCATCTTAACCGCACTAGGCAGCCTGCTATTCTTCTCAGCTTAGATGCGGAGAAGGCTTTTGATAAAGTCTCGTGGAGTTTCCTCCAGGCAGTGCTTGGACAGTTTGGTTTTCCGGAGCAGTTTGTGGCCTTGATTAGAAAGAAATATGCTACCCCCAAGGCATATGTAAGAGTAAATGGACACCACTCAAACGCACTTGTATTAAAAAGAGGAACGAAACAGGGATGCCCCCTTTCTCCACTTTTATTCGCCTTATACCTGGAACCCCTGGCCCAGGGGCTTAGGGAGAATCAAGATATACTTGGAGTGTAAATAGGGGGGACCCAGCAAAAATTAGCCTTATATGCAGATGATATTTTGCTCTACCTAACCCACCCAGAGAAATCTTTACAAAGCCTATTTCAACATTTAAGGACCTTCTCAACCTTTTCTGGATACACCCTCAACGAAACTAAAACAGAGGTATTGAAGCTTAATTTCCAACCAACCTTTGAGTTTAAAACCCATTACCCGATGAAATGGGAGCTTCCACACATGAAATACCTGGGCATAAGATTAGCTACAACAACTACCCAACTAGTACAACTAAATTACCCGCCATTGGTGAAACAGATACATGAGGATATATGAAGGTGGAGACTTCTTCCTGTATCAATCACAACAAGGGTACAAGCAGTTAAAATGAATGTCTTGCCCCGGTTTTTATTTTTATTTTTATTTCAATGTGTACCTGCCCCAATATCACTTAAACAGATAGGAGATTGGCAGAAAATTATTGGGAATTTCATCTGGTTAGCTAAAAACCCTAGAATTAAAAAGCAAACTTTATATCTCCCCAAAGAGGCAGGAGGCCTAGCTGTCCCCCTACTGGCGGGATACTGGATAGCAACTCAGACAAGAATAGTTTTGTTATTACAACATCCAGGCTATGTAGCCAGATGGAAAGAGTTGGACCTAGCTGTAGACCTGTCTCCCCCCCTTAATGGCACAATGCACAACATTAAATCCAGGGGTAAGCTGGGAGAAAACACCTTATCAGGGGACAGAAATGGCTATACAAGGTTATAGGCAGGGACTTATGAGAGGACTATCTAAAGTTTACTTTTGGAAATACACCTGGTGGTCGATAAATGTAGAGAGAAATCAGGCAGCCATGAACCCGTGGCATAAAAAACAGGAAAGACTGGGCTGTGTAGCCCCATGGCAGCTCCTTAGAGGGTACCAGGTTATATCGTTTGAGGAAGCACAGGCCAAATTTGGATGGAAAAGGGGAGAGCTACTTTATTATTATCAACTGAGAGATTATATAAGAACAGAAATGAACATCTCAGCCAAAAGAAGGTGTGGCGCCCCGGTACCGAACATATTTGAGGGAATCTAGAACTCGGATAGGGGAGAAAAAGCCATTTCCATTTTATATCAAAATTACATAAAGGATCTCCAATACACAACAGATTATATAAAAGTAAAATGGGAAAGAGAGTTAGGGATTTCACTAAGTAATAAGGATTGGATGAGAATGTGGCAAAATACATGGAGCACAACATCCTCTCCGGGGTGGAGGGAATTTTTATGGAAATTAAGGGTACAATTTTTTTGGGCTCCTTCACAGACAGCTAGTTGGCACAAATCTACCACCACTAGTTGCTGGAGAAATTGCGGTTTGGGGATGGCTAATCTAATGCATATTTTTTGGCAATGCCCCGAGTTAAAGGGATTTTGGACAAAAATACAAAAGCACATGGGGAATGTTCGGTATAGAGACTCCACTGGGACCAAAGTACATGATTTTGAGGTTATACCCTGAAAACCTTAAGGGAAAGGAGGCAAGGTATCTCTGGAACATATTGATTGCCGCAGCTGGAAAGGCGATCTCCAGAAGATGGCTTGTCCAGAATGCTCCAACGATGGAGGAGTGGAAAAAGCTGGTCAAAGGAGTAAAAATGCTCGAGAGGGTCACTTATTCACTTAGACAAAGTCAGCCACAGTTCGAAAACAGGTGGACTAGATGGGAGATGTCCTTGGGGGGGTGGAGAGGGGGATGGGGACTCCTGAAATTTTACAAGAAGAGAAAGTAAAACAGAAAGGGAAATATATACTCAAAACTTTTTTGGGTGCATAAAGCTGCTAAATCAGAATTTGAAGGAGTGATAAGGGGATCTAATGGATTATGTTTGACATCTTACCTATCCAAATCCATTTGCGAATCAAAGGTGAGATAGTAAAGTAAATAAATAATAGAGTGGATCCTGAAAATGGAACAGGAAAGTTTATAACACGAACAAACATATAGGGCAGGGTTTTGTCCTTTCTATTGATGTAAGGCAATAAAATGGTATAAGAAAAGAATAAAGGAGATGGATAGTATAGGGGAGGAACATAGGAGATGGGTCCTCAGCTGAATCGAACAGGAACTCCTTGTCCTTTTCCTTTTCCATAAAGGATATCTGTAAGAAAGAAAGGAAGTTACAGGTTTTTTTTTTGAAGGTGGCTCTCATAGTAAAGAACTATAATATTATGTTGAGAAAAGGGAAAGTACTGCCTCTCTAAGTTATTTAAATCTATAAGTAAATTGGTGATATCAAGTAAACAGAAATTAGGCTGATGTTCTCCATTTAAGTAGAAGCAGACTTTTTGTTTATGGTTAAATACTGCTACTGTATATTGACTGTATGTATTGGAAAATGGAATTGTGTACTGTGATGAAGAAAAGATTGGTCTGTACTGTGATGACAAGAGAAAATAAAATTGAAGTATAAAAAAAAATATTATTCATGGTGGGATTTGTTCAAGTTTTGTGTTCCAATATCATGTTTTTTGGGGGGGCGGGGCTTTGGAGGGAGTAAGAAAAATATTGTAGGGGGGTGTTGGTGGGAGGGGAAGGAGCATCTTATTTTACTCTGTACAATGTTGCACATGCTTCTTTACAGACTCCAAGGAGGAGTGTGGGTGTTCCTGATGTTGTGGTTTATGGTTTCTGTTTCCTATCTACTTTAGAATGAGGGTGGCAAAGGCGGGAGGAGGGGGGGAGATTGATAGGGTTAATGCCACTGACAGTAGGTTTCTCATTTGGATTTCCTGTCTCATTTTGGTCTATGTCACTCAAGATTCCTATTGCTTAGAGCTGATACAAAATGGCAGTTTATAATTTCGGCTAGTGGAATATTAAAAGTGCACAGTCCCCAGTCAAAAGGGATGAGATCTTGCTTCATTTACACAAGTTACAGGTAGATGTGGCCTTCTTACAAGAGACCAATCTGCTCTCATCCCAGGTGCTCCTTTTCAGGTTGTCCTGGATGGGGTAGGTTTTTGGGATGGACTCTGATTCCCATAGGAAGGGCACAGCTATTCCGATAGCCAGAAGAATCCCTTTCCATCTCTTACAGGAAATAGCAGAAATAGCTGGGTAGGCTCGGGGTGGGTCAGAAGTTGGTCAACTGGGTGGCAAACTGGTTGGCAGGCAGAACACAGGGAGTGGTGGTAAATGGTATACAGTCAGGAGATATGCAAGTCACAAGTGGGGTACCTCAGGGATCAATCCTGGGGCTAGTCCTCTTCAATGTTTTGATCAGTGACATTACAGATGGACTGGAGGGTAAGATTTGTCTGTTTGCAGATGACATCAAGATCTGCAACAGAGTAGATGATCCAGATTGGTGGGCAGAATGAGAAGAGATCTGGATAAACTGTCAAAATGGTCAGAAGACTGGCAACTGGAGTTTAATGCAAAGAAGTGCAAGATCATGCACATAGGGAAGAGAAACCCTGAAGCCACTTATAGGTTGGGAGGGTAGTTGCTGGCAATCACAAGGGAAGAAAGAGACTTGGACATCGTCATCACAGATGACTTGAAACCATCCAAGCAGACCACTAAAGCAGTAGGTAAGGCTAGGGGGATATTGGGGTGTATGAGCAGGGGTATCACAAGTCATAAGAGGGAGGTAATAACCCCTTTTTACAAGACACAGGTTAGGCCTCATCTGGAGTACTGCATGCAGTACTGGAGGCTGCGCCTGCACAAGGACATTAACAAAATGGAGGCAGTCCAGAGAAGGGCAACCAAAATGGTGCAGGGAATGCATCAGAAAACATATGAGGACAGATTAAGATAGATCAATATGTATACCCTAGAGCAAAGGAGGGAGAGAGGTGATATGATTGAAACATTCAAACTTCTTAAGGGCATTAACAAGGTGAAAGAGTCTAACATGTTTCAATATAAGAAAAATAACAGGACAAGAGGACACATCATGAGATTAGAGGGAGGCCAATTAAGGGGTAATGTGAGGAAGTTATTTTTCACAGAAAGGGTGGTGGATGCATGGAACAGCCTACCTCAGGAAATGGTGGATATGATTACAGTTCAGGGCTTCAAACAGGCATAGGATAGGCATAAGGGAGTAATACATATGAGTATGAATAGCTAGGCCATTGACAGAGTAAAGGCATATGGCACATTTTTAAGGTAGAAACAATGGGCAGACTGGATGGGTCTTGCAGTCCTTATCTGCCGTCAACTTCTTTGTTTCTATGTTTCTATCCTTCAGGTTGATACCTCCTTATTTGGGCATTGATTGGTCACCTCTAAGTGATATTGGGATCTATTTATGATCCTAATAAAGATGACCCTCACTTTTTCACCTCATTGGTGTCTCTGTATACTCCCTGGAGATCCTGTCCCATTATTCTGGGAGGATATTGGAATCTGGTGCAATGAAATGATCTAGATAGATCTAATCTGAACCATCAGTCCTTATCAGCTGGGCAAATGGCTCTCCATGAGCTCATGGATTCCTTGGGCCTAGTGGACCAATGGAGAGATATGTCTCCAGATCGTTGGGAATATTGCTTTTTTTCCCCTGCCTCACAGTTCCTTTTCTAGAATTGTTACTTTTTACTTCTGCTAAAGTAGTATCAGACCACCATCCTATAATAATGTGCCTTAATCATTCCACCTCTTCAATAAGGTATAAAGTGTGGTGATTCAAGAATCAATTGCTTAACTCCATAGATATCACAAAGCATATGCAATCCTTCATTGAACACTTTATGACAACTAATGTACCCTCTACTGCTAAGCTTGATTTCCTTTGGGGATTCCTGAAATGCACTCTTTGAGGAGAGCTAATCCGCCTAGTAATGGAATGTAAAAAACAAGTTATGGCTAAGTCTTCCTCTCTGCTGAGTGAAATTCAGGCTCTAGAATGGAGTATATCACAAACTTCACCTCAATCAGAGTGTGAAACTTGGAAGACCTTAGATATCAGTATAACACCTTATTGGGGGAAAAGGCAGAGCATCTATTGCTACATTCTAAGGTGAAATATTTTGATCAGGGGAGAGGGCTGGGAAGCTCTTAGCCCTCAGGTTGTATTCGCAGATGGAGGATAGGATCATTTCCTCTATTCTCTCTGATTTAGGACAGCTTCTCACCTCACCACAGGATATTGCTGAGACATTTAAAGTCTTGTATCAGTGGTTGTATAACCCTCTCCTTTCTCACTTCCCTTCCTATGTCTTTGATGCTTTCCTCCAAGACATACCCCTTCCCAAGCTCTTCAATCACTCTATTGCTATCTTGCAAGCTCCCCTAACCATGGAAGAAATCTTGCAAGCCATTGACGCCTTAGCTTCAGATAAATCTCCTGGTCCAGATGGGTTCACCACGAATTTTTACGAGACATTTAAACCCCAACTGGCCCCTATTTTACTAGATACCTACAGTTACATCTTTACAGCTGGATTATAAGATGTCTTGCTAATTGAGGCAACTATTGCAGTACTTCCCAAACCTGGCCGTGACCCCCTGCTGGTCGCCAATTACAGGCTGATATCTTTTATCAATGTGGAACTTAAGTTATTTGCCACAATTCTGGTGGATAGATTGGGTCATGTACGGCACCCTCTTTTGTGAAGGGAACAGGTAGGGTTTGTGAAAGGTAGATTGTTGGCAGACCATGTCCGAAAGTAGTCATATCTTATGTCTGCATCCAGGGACTCCCTTACTCCTTCGTCCTTCATGTCCCTGGATGCTGAAAAGGCATTTGATAGAGTCTCATGGGATTATTTATTTGCTCTCCTACCTAAAAACATAATAGTCATTTTTTATTAGGTTACAAAGGAACTGGATAAAGGTAATGCCATGGATCTGCTGTATTTTGACTTCAGCAAGGCTTTTGACTCTGTGCCCCACAGATGCCTGATGAAGAATCTGGGGGACCTTGGGGTGGCTAGGGTTATAGTAAGATGGGTGGAAAATTATCTAAAAGGGAGATGGCAGCAGGTACTGGTAAAGTGTGTTAAATCAGAAGAGAGGGAGGTCATAAGTGCAGTACTGCAGGGGTCTGTCCTGGGTCTGGTCCTTTTCAACATGTTCATCAGTGACATTTGAGAAGGGATCTGGGGTAGGTTGGGTCTCTTTGCTGATGACACAAAGCTCTGTAGATGTGTGGACAGTGCTGAAGCAATTAGAGAACTTCAAGAGAACCTGAAAAACTAGAGAGATAGTCAAGGGGCTGGCAGTTGAATTTCAGTGCCAAAAAAGTGCAAGATAATGCACCAAGGAAAAAGGAATCCCAGGACAGAATACTGAATGGATGGGATAAAACTCAGTACTACAACAGAGGAATACAAAATTGGAGTCATTATTAATTACACCCTTAAGCAGGCTAACCAATGTGACAAGGTTTGCAAAAAGGCAAACAGAATGCTGGGATGTATAGGGAGGGGGTATTGCCAGTAGAAGGAAGGAGGTGATACTTCCCTTCTATAGATCCCAGGTGAGGCCACATCTGGAGTACTGTGCCCAGTTTTGGAACCCTCACTTTAGAAAAGACAAGGATAGGCTGGAGGCAGTACAGCATAGGTTAACATACGATAGATGATTCAAGGCCAGCAAGGAAAGTCCTGCGAGGAACGACTTAGGGCAGCACTGAATATGTATTCATTGGAGGCTAGAAGGGAGTGGGGGAGGGGGGATTTGGTAGAGACACTCAAGTTCCTGAAAGGAATAAACTAGGTACACTTCAAGGAACTGTTTAACAGGAACACCAGCTTGACAACATGGGAGCATGACTGGAAAATGCCAAGAAGAAAGTTCAGGAGGGTTTTGAGAAAGTATTACTTTATGGAAACAATGGTGGAACTGTGGAACAGCTTGCTGGCTGAGGTGCTGACAGAAGAAGCTGTGGGTGGTTTTAAGTGTGTATGGGATACAATGAAGGGGATAGTCTTCACTGGTAGGGACAAAGCTGGGGAAGTAGTAGGATAAAAGTTGGGAGGGTTACAACCCCCAATCAAGGCCAGGTCATGGGTTCTATAGGGACCAATGGGCAGACTGGATGGACCATTCGTCTTTTACTGCCGTCATCATCTATGTTTCTGTGTTTCTACGATACAGACATGCATGTACCTCCAAGAAATAAATATGATTCAATGCATGGAAACACTGAGTGGGAACAGAGGCACAACATGGAACTCACTGAATTTCGTGGGGGGATTAAGGAGCGATGCCAGTAAAAACCTTTTTAAGGAGACAGTGGTCAACTGGAAAACCAAGCAGTTGAGGGTAGTTATATATGTTAAGTCAGTAGAAGGGTTCAGACATGGATTAGATAAATATATGGGATGTGTAAGGGTATGGGGAAGGGACAGTAACACAAAATACATTGCATTTAAGGCACTGTTAGACTGCATTTTAACCTTTGTCTGCTGTTGTGTAGCAGTACAACTCCCTCTCATGGCATCACAGGGAAAAGTTAGCTACATCTGCACCTATAGGGCACTGTTCAAGTTTTTATTGGTCAAAATACTTCAACATAACAACTTTAAAAAAAAGTTGGGATTTTCTTAAGTAGGCAAATAGGCATATATGTCATTATGTTTTGGAATATTAAAAAATTAACTCATGTAAGGGAGACAGGAAACGCTTTAAGTTATATCAGTATCAACTCCAAAAAAAGCCATTGTTTCACATAAAGCCGTGTCTCCTCTCTGAGTTAAGCCAGTATCTAAGTCACAGCAGTGTCCCATGCATACATAGTAACATATTAGTTTAAGGTCATAAAGGTCTGTAGCTCAATCATGTTCTCCCCCCCCCCCCCCAATTCATGAGTAGGGATGAAATAAGTGTAGTGTGGGAAAATGTAAAATTGATAGGGAGTACCTGTGGTAGATAATTACATAAGGGTAGCAGGTCCCAGACATTTTTTCTGTGGTACCTAAAAGGGGAAGGAAATGTTGCCTGGCTCACTTAAACTGTGAAAACCCATGCAAAGATCATTTAAATGAGACATTGAGCATACCTGTGTGTCAGGAATTCCAAGATGTAAATATATCATCTATGGATCAAAGAGTTGACAAAACTTTTTTGTTAATGAGTAGGCACATGTAGGAAAAAAAATAACATGCATTTGATAACAATCTGTGTGCTAGGACTATATTCATGATGTATCTGGATAACGTAACCGGTGAAGGTCCCAACTGACCAATCGTGATTTAGCATTTTTCTTACCATTTTGTATTTCTGATTATACAATGGTAAGGAAAGAATCCTTAGCTCTGATTGGTCAGTGAGTGCCTGGCACAGTGATGTTATCCCAGTATAACAACACGGGTCTAGTCTCAGCACTGTGAACCTCTTGACTGATTGTTTGCATTGGCATTTGCATTAGCATTTGCATTACTTGCATCTTCTCTTAAGAAACAAAAATATTCTTCCACACTAACAAAAACATTCTTTAGAATTATTTATTTTATTCTGTATATAACAAGAAGTCATTGTATAATAGCAATAATGCCCTTCAGGGTGTGTATTGTGCAGGGTTAATGTCACTTCTCAGGTGTTGGAAGTGCATGACCTGCGGCCTTGTGCCCAACCACCTGAGGCATGACATTATCTCAGCATGACACACACCCTGTTGGGCATTATTGCTTAATTTAAACACACATAGAAGTACCATTTCAAAACTAAGTGGTGCAGTTTGCATCTCCATGAGCCATAGAGTTCCACAGCATAAAACAGATGAATTGATGAGGCATTCTTAACAAGCACATGAACTACATCATATAGTCATAAAATGGTCTTTAGCACCACTGTGTATCAGAAACTCCTGTTAAATGTAATGAAAGGCAGGTAAAGATGGAACAAACAGTATAGTGTATGTTAGGCCTATTGTGTGTGGAAATCCATACTCTCAAAAAGCCTGTTGTGCCCTAGTTCTGATGTCATTACTATGGTACAACCCTGTGACATACAAGAACAAGCCTCCTGCTTAACTTTGTCAGCTTTACTATGCTAAATGAGGCAGCCATCTTTTTCACAAGAAAAAGATTATTAAAATCATTAATAAGGGATGGCCTGATGGGGGGTTGACCGGGGAGGGGGATGGAGGAACAGTGAGCAAAGCTAAAAGGGGGCATAGTGAAGGCAACAAACTTCTGCTTCTAGCAAGTGAGCAAAATCAAGAGGAAAAGGAGATTACTATGGTTCTTTAAAGAGGTAACGGAAAAGGTAATAACTAAAAGGGCTGCATTCAAAAAGTATAACGAAATGCAGAAGGAGGAGCATAGGGGTGTTGTCAGTGGAAACAGAGGGAAACAGAGAAAGCAGAAAGGAGCATGAAGGTGCAAACTGAACAGAGAATAGTCCAGATGATAACAAAAGGGGAGAAGATATTTTTTTAGGTATGTAAGTGAGAAGAGAGATACCAAGGGAAGGATTGCAAGGTTAACAAACTCTGGCCAGAGCCGATAGGGCTGTAGCTGAAGAATATGGGGTAAAAATATTGTAAATTACCAGAGTTACAAGTGTACGTTTGCAAAATGTAACAAAACCTCATAAACCTGTTGGTTTGCAATATTTTTACACCAGATTTTCATCACAGCCTTTTTATGACCCTGCCTCATGAAGACAGGCAGACAAAATGTTCAACTTCTGAATTAAATGTTTTTTGTTTTTTTGCACAGAGACTGCAAAATCAACTTTTGGGACACAAAAACACATTTTGGGCAGGAGTTGAAAAATGGCAGCTGTCAGATTTATGAGGTGCTATAAAGAAATGGCTATGTTGAAAGATGGGGTAAAAATATTGAATATTTCCAAACTTATGAGCCTGCGCTTGCAAAAAATCAATGTAAGCTCATAACTTTTTTTGGTTTTTAATATTTTTACATCAGATTTCCAACATAGCCTTCTTATGACCCCACCTCATTAACAAGTGAAGAGAACATTTTCAACTCTTGGCCGAAAGGTGATTTCATGCAGGGACCACAATATCACCTTTCGGGATCTAAAAAAAATCATATTGGCCAGGATTTGAAAAATGACAGCTGTCACATTCATGAGGTGCTGTAAAGATATGACTATGTTGTAAATTTTGGGTAAAAATATTGAAAATTACCAAAGTTACCAGCCTGAGTTTGCAAAATTCTATATGGGCTTATAACTAGGTTGTTTTTCAAAATATTTGCACCAAATGCTCAACATAGATGTCTTATGACCCCACCTCATGAACAAGAGCAGAGAAAATGTTCAGCTGGTACCCAAAAGAAGATTTCACACAGGGACCACAAAATCACCTTTTGGGATATAAAAAAAAAACATTTTGGACAGGATTTGAAAAATGAGAGCTATCATGGTCATGAGGTGAAGTGAAGATATGGTTATGCTGTAAATTTGGAGTAAAAATATTGAAAAGTACCAAAGGTATGAGCCTGCATTTGCAAAATTCAGTGTAGGCTGATAGCTTTGTTGTTTTTCAATATTTTTACACCAAATTTTCAACATAGCCTTCTTAAATCCCACCTCATCAACAAAGGCAGAGAAAATGTTCAACTCCTGCTCAAATGGTAATTTCACACAGGGACAGCAAAATCACCTTTTGGGATATATCTGCCTAAAAACAGTGACATTGTTCATGAGGTGGGCTCCCAAAAACGGCATGTTAAAAATCTGGGCCAAAAATATGTAAAAATGCCCATGTTATGGCACTAAGTTCAAAACCCAACTGAAATACATTGAACTGCATACCTGTGTCTTCAGTTTGTGGTCCTGCTTTGAAGAGTGAAGACGTGTCTGTGATCCAGAGAGGATTACAGCGTTGCACTCCCTATAGGTATATAAGGACTTGGGGCGGGGTGCGGGGTGGTGAATGCTCAGTGGGAGGGTTGTGTGTGGGGTAAGGAACAGCAACAAAAGACATCGATGAACCATTTTTTTTTACAGGTGAAACAAAAAAGAGACCAACGATCCCCAATCACAATGCTGGAGGATTGGCACCCCCAGTGTCACAGTTATGTGGGGGAAGACATCGATGGACTGTTTTTTTTTTGTTTGTTTGTTTTTTTTTACCGGTGACAAACAAACACAAAAGATCCTCTGTCATGACACTGGGTAAATGGGCACCTCCAGTGTCAGAAAAAAGAACGATGATCCAGATTGTGACACTGGGGGATTGGGCATATCCAGTGTCATTTCTATGTTTCGGGGGGGGGGTTAAAAAGGACAGAGGATCTCTGAGAATGACACTGGGGGATTACACACCCCAGTGTCACAGTTAAGTTTCTTGGGTCTGATCATGAAGATGGGGAAATGGGCACCTCTAGCGCCATTTCTATGTTTCGGGGGTGGGGTGGTAGGTGTTGAAACAGAGGGTCGGATAAGGGGAATTTCTGCAATATAAAAAAAATATATAAATATATGTAAAAATATATAAGTGCTTGTGGTCACGGCAGCACACAGCCCACTTTGCAATGACTAAGATGGCCACCGCATGCGCTACTGCTAGTGCATGTGCAGTACAGTGCTAAGGCCATCTTCGACACAACATAGTGTGCTGCATTCCACCGTGTCCGCCAGCACTGTGAAATAGTGCAGTGCTGCAGTCTAGGGACAATATGGGCAGACTCAGACACAGAGGTGACTGTGATGCAGTCCAACATGTTGTTCATTCCGAAGGAATGTGGAGTGCTTTTTCTCAAAGATCATAAAAGGTCTGCAGGGCTCTGCTCACTGCAGCCCTAAAAAGGGAAGGGGGAATATGCAAGAGTGGGTTCAGGAAAAGGTGAACATTTTTCTTTTGCTCAGTGTTCAGAGTAAGGGGAAGAGGAAGGTAGGGACAGCAAAAAATTAACAGGAGCTTTGAAGGGGGGGAGGTGGTCACTAGTCCTGAAGGGACTCTCAAATCTGAAAGTGGACACAGCAATAGGGTCATATGGGGTGCATCCAAGGGTGTTGAGGGAGCTCAGGGAGGTACTGGCTTCACCTCTGGCAGCTCACTGTAAACACGAGTGGTTCCAGAGGATGGAGAAGGACAGATGTAGTCCCACTTCTCGGAAGTAGTAGCAGGGAGGAGGAGTGCAATTATAGGCTAGTCACCTTGACACCAGTTGGGGAAGTTAATGGAAAAACTGTTGAAGGAAAGGACTGTAGAATATCTTTAGTCCAATGGGTTATGAGACCCAAGGACGCATGGATTCAGAGTGGGGAGGTCATGTCAGATGAATCAAATAAACTTCCTTAACTGGGCAACCAAAGAAATTGATCAGGGTGGAGCAGTGGACATGTCGTATTTAGATTTCAATAAGTCTTTTGACACCATCCCAGATTGGAGACTAGGAAGCAAGCTAAGTAGCTTAGCAGTGGGTTCAAAGTTGGTAAACTGGGTAAGAAACTGGTTAGGGGATAGGTGACAAATGTTGGTGGTACACGGAGTTCACTCTGAGGAAGGAAGGGTGACCAGTGGGGTGCCTCAGGGATCAGTGCTAGGATTGGTCCTTTTTAATGTCTTCATAAGTCACATTGCAGAGGAGCTGGAAGGAAACATCTGGCTCTTTGTGGATGCCACCAATGTCTACAACAGGGTAGACACTTGGTGGGGTATAGATAGGATGAGCAGATATCTGACAACTCAAGGAGTGATAAAGGGCATGGCAGCTGCGTTTCAATGCACAAAAATGCAAAATAATGCACTTAGGGCACAGAAATCCAAGGATGGACTGCAAAATGGGTGACAAGATACTGACAACAACCAAGCAGGGGAAAGGCTGAGAGTTGATCATGTTGGATGACCTAAAGCAAGGCAGTCCAACAAGCCAGTTGGGAGGGCTAGAGGGATGCTGGGGTGTACAGGGAAGGGTATCACCAGCAGAGAGAGAGGGAGATGGGGTTGACCCTGTATATATATATATCACTGGTGAGTTCCCACCTTGAGTACTATGTCCAGTCCTGGAGACTACATCTAATTCATAATTCAATCCAGATGTGTTACAATAATTGTCCACTAGATAACAGAGCAGTCATTTCTATAAGCAATAATAGCTTGACAGGGTAGGTGATATTGGGATATACCAGACCACCCAAGTGCGTAAGGAGGCCCAACACTATAAGTAGATGGCCATGTAGCCCCTGTAAGGTCCGATATAGCCCATACTGCCTACCCTTGAGGTACTATTGCACTTACAAATGGGTTATATGTGGCATTTTTATGTACTATGTAAAAAAATAAATCTATTTAAAGTGGTTTTATGGTAAAGTAGTCCTTCTGTTGGTATACTTGCCACTGCAGGGCACTTCAGTGTTTAATTCACAGTTGTAACTTCTCAGAGTTTCCTTTAATAATGTGTGTTTTCCTTACTGCTGTGTTTAACTTTCAGCCATTTCTGGAACTGTCACCCCCTCTGATGCTCGCCTATCGTCTATTTTATTTCATGAACTTTTGATAATAAATTAAGGCTGGTGAACAGGATGGCAGAGCAGGCTGATGCCTACTGTCTGAACCCTTCCCCCATAACCACTACCACCAGGATGATGTTATCTGTCATTGGGATGGCAAATTGGGCAGAGGTGAGACAGCAAGTGATGGCACTAATGTGTGCTTCCCATCATGTCTCATTAGTACTTTGTGGCTCCAAGAAGAAAGTGGTATAGCAAGTGCAATCCAGCGCAGTCATTGACCACAGTCAGAAATAGCAGAGCAAGTATGGTGGGGAAGCACAGGTGAGTGGGGTTATTCTTAGTAATGCAGTGATTGTGGATCCAGCTGACAGAGAAATGAATCTTAAACCTAAAAAACAGGTAAATAAAGTTGTTTCTTACTGGGTTTTTTTTGATGTATTATTTCTTCCGAGCTTCCAGCTTCTGTCATCAGTTGTCCCTCAGCACGCCCTCCCCCGAAGGTTAGACCCCCTCCCTTGTGCACCCCACGACTTACTCTTCGTGGCAGGGTGGCGGGGAAGGACTCAACCTACCCCAAACGGATCCATGCCAGGGAGGTGCCTTCTCGGAGGTGGCGCGCTGTGGACACCATGTCATCCAGTCGGAGCTTTTTTCTGCTTTTCTCCCCTTGTGAGGAGGAAGGGCATTCAATGACGCCTGTGGTGAGAGCGCGCATGCTACTGCATGCACTCTTACCAAGCATCTGCCTGTCTTCTCCCCTTCAGCTGTAGCGTCAGCGCACTGCCCACCCAGCAGCTGCTAGGGGCCAGTGGAGTGCCGACAGCTAGTGTCCCTCCACCTCGGAGAAGGAGAGCAGTCTAATGGACGCTCGATCCTTCTCCTCCCTGCCAAACCCCGATGGCCCATGCTTGTTCCCGAACACGGGTCACCGGTGTGGCTTGAGGTAAGGCATCCAGCGCCTCAGCCCTCAATGCCACCAAGCATTTCTTATTGTTTTTAGTGTGAAGAGGCAAGCAACGGTGCAGTGATAAATCTCAGTAAGTGAGTAGACAAAGTGGCAGCCATAAAGGAATTAGAAGGTGGAATTGGGCATCGGTATGTATTATGCAAAGGCAGGCTGGCAATAGGGCTAGTTATTTCCCAATCTCTGTTTGCACATAAATGTATCCCTTAACAGGGGTCTCAGCCAATCAGATGGCAGAACATGTTCTGCCCATTTTCAAGCAAAGCTGAAATCTGCAGTTTAATACAAATAGCCACAGTACATGCTTTAATTGTGCACTTTAAGTCAGAATATTTGATATGTTTTTTTTTTTTTATATTTATTTCAAAATGTTAAAAGTTCTGCCTTTAAATGGAATTAGGTGTGTGGAATATTATTTTTACAGTACTAGCAGTTAGTTACTGGTGCACTACTAGACACCGCTAAGCAATTTAAACACAGATTGTCAATAGAAAGAAATAATGTGAGTTAACTGCAACTGAGCCCAGGCTCCCAGAATACCATTCCAGTACTCTGCCCCTGAGCTCTGTAGCTTACATAGCAGTCTAAGGTTCCACAGTCACTTTCTTCCTCTGATTAGAAATCATGGAACTAGGAATGATAGAGAGGCTAGATAGTTTCTGGTGAATTATAAGCCACTGCAAAGTCACTGAAACAAAACTGTAATGAAAATGAAATAATGTGACCTACATTAACTGGTAAATAAGGTGACCCAATTGAGATGAATTCTCTGTTAGGTCACATTATTTCTTTCTCATTATGATATGTGTTCCAAGCGGTGACTAATACAGAAACAATAACTAAATCTCAATTATTCCTGGCTGCACAAAGAATGTGGGACCCTCAGGATGCTATGTGAGCCTGGTAGTTCAGTGGTAGTGCACTGAGTTGGTATCCCATGTGACTGGGTTCAATACCCAGTTAGGTCACATGATTTTATTCTAATTGCAACTTTTGCTTCAATTGGTTAGTGGAGGCTAATACTTCAACAACTAATTACCAACTGAATTATTCCTAGCAGAGAAATGAGCAAGAGAATGAAAGCAACTGCAGGAACAGCAGGCTGCCATGTGAGCCTAATAGCTCAACCACAGAGTAAAAGGATGATATTCCATGGGACTGATTTCAATTCCAAGTTAGGTCACATTATTGTTTACTCATTACAACAAATGATATAAAATGAAATCCTTCTTTTATAAAAGAATTAATAATGGATAGTAAATGATAATTGGTACCAATACCATAACATAGGAGCATATCAGCTGTGTAGTAGCTGGATATGTAATACTGTACACATAGTGAGCACAGTGTCTTCAACAAATTATAAGTAACATTATAATTACCTGCCCTGGCTTTACAACAACTCAGTTGCAAATGGAAATAAATTGTACACTGATGAATATTGGAAAAGAAATAGCTGTTATTTCTTAAATTGGCCCTAACTACATTCAGAGGATGGACTTACTACCCAGATGTTATTACAACTGCAGTGATGTGGCATTGGTTGGGGAGATGTCAGCACAGATATCTATAATCTAAGCTTAGAGGTATTGATTAAATTTTTCATATATCTGGTTAGAAGATAATTCTGGATCTGGATTTAAAATACTGTTTGCAGTCTAAAGGAATACACCCAGCATATTCTTTTGTGCTTTAATAACTATGACAAGGTAATTTGCTCTCCTTAAATTATTGTCTCCAGACATACTTTGTAATGAAACACCAGAATAAGTTCATCAGTCTCACTCTGCAGTTTTCTTCTCTATTTGTGCTTTAATCACCCTGCCACCTTTATTCAGCTCACTATAAAAACGCAATGGGCTTTGCTGAAGCACAACAAAGATGAATGGATTGGTGCAGGGGGATATTCAATTACACTGGAATGAGCATTGCTACAGGGACAAACTGCCATCTCCACACTCTCAGCAGAGGAGGCTATCATGTAGAAAGTGTACATTTGATCAACAAATCTATTTGTAGTTAAATCATTCATGTATTGGTCAGAAAGGAAGCACTTCAATAAATGAATGACTACACTGGGCCCTAGGGCTGATCATAGAATTGGTGGTTATAACAAGTTTTAGAATCCACCTTTACATTTCCCAATTCTATAATCATGGAGAACATAAGATCCAGTGTGAGGCCTTTCCAAAACATTTATGTGTTTGATGAGTATTTCTTGAACTCTTTCTAAGGCATTTTTCAGTACTGCATTAAAATAACTCTTTTAAATAAAAACTGATGAAGGAAATCAGCTCATAACCCTCTTTGAGGAAATACAACTCAAAATTTGGTGGGTAGTATGTATGCATTTGTTTTATTTATTGAAAATGTTAGAGAATACCTTGGAGCACAAATGCTCTTTTACAAAGGTTCCATGTCTTTAATGAAATTGCTAAGCAACATAACAAATACATTAAGTAAGTTCCAGTAGAATAACGTCAAAGGAGTATAACAATGGTAAAAAAAAATACAAATAAAAAGGCTGGAATCAATTGAAAGGCTTTGCCTGTAGTTCGGTGACAAGCAGCTAGCCACTCCCACTCCCTGAGCTATATAAGCAGTTCCTCACAGCCTCACTGTGAAGCATTTTGTCTTTGCAGCTGGAGGCTATGTTGGTTTCTCCTCTGAGCTGGCTGGGGCCTAACCCCCCTCCCCCAGCCTGCTGTTTCTGTGTGTCTCTGCTGGACTTGAATGTTTGTTTTCCTGCTTCTGGTTTGCATCTTTCCTCTGGCTGTGTGCTTCCCTATGTTTTGTTTCTTGTTTTTTTGTGGGCCTTTCCCTGTTTTCTGTTTTGCTGTGTTTTGGTTTCCTCTTTTGGGGGGGCTTTTATTTTTAAAACTCCTAGCATACTGCTACTACAGAGCTCATTCTGCTTGCTTTCAGTTACAACTCTCAATTTACTGCACTGCAACTGCAAACCTACTCAGAGCTCATGCTACTGCTTTCAGTTACCTACAACTTCAGCCGCTGCTGCTGGCTGTTTACTTTAATTACTATTGTACCCAGTGCCTGTGTTTTAACACTGTACTCATTTAACTAATGCTGTACAGGCCCACTTGCTTCCTGCTGCTGCATTGTTTACACCCATTCCTATTCTACCTTGTTTACTCTGAGGTTAGCTGAAGCTCCTGCTGAGGCTATTAAACTAGCTTTTATATCTGCATGTGGTTCTTGGCCTTTCATCACTTCCTTGTTTGTCCTACAGCAGGGACTGGGAGGTGTTTGGGGGGTCATGGCCTATGTAGTTAATTAATTTTGTTCTAAATCCTGTCTTCGCTGCCAAAAATCCTCAGAGTTTGTCACCTTGATTTGGCTATTTATGTCTGGCTGGCTTGCCCCTAACTCAGTGCTGTTTACTTGCTATACAGTTGTTATGCAGGTCCACCTATTACTACTACTACTGCTTACTGACCTATCAGGTCCCCACTTGTTTACGTAACCGTTGCTCCTTGCTTACGCAAACCATTGCTTTATGCCTAGTGCCATCCCCTCGGCTTCGCCTGGGATTCTACTGCTCTCAATCTGTATCCGACCTTGCAAGGTCTTAGCACTCAATGCTCATTATGATCTTAGCATGCCGTGCTTATTCAGCTCACCAGCTTTACAGGTCTCAATCAATTCTGGGGCATGCCAGCCATTCTAATGTGGTGCAGGTTCCTTCAGCCGATGGTCTCGCTCTGCATTTAGTCTGCATCATCGAGCGTGTCCAACTTGGGGCGGGATCATTCCCACCTGGCCCATAGCTGTGAATGTCCTCACCCCGGGCTTGGCTTTAGCTTCCTGCTACACAACAGCAACTCCTGGTGTAGAATTTAAGACTAGCAGTGAAGGGTAGTTACGACGATCTCCTTTGACTCTAGTGTTCCACTATAATGGTTGGCCATGGCCTTTAGTGGTTTCCCTAGCAAGGCACCTTCACCACATTCTCCCCACAACTGTCTCTGGTTCACCTGGTTTGATTTAGGGCCGGTAGGCCAGGTGAGTGCCTCAGCAGTTGTTGCTCTTCTCCTGCACCTTGAATGCGCGTATTGTTGCAGAGTTTTCTCGCAACCTTCCGCGACGTTCCTGCTAGAGGGTTTGAGTGAGAGCCTTCCTCCAAATTGGAATATTTTCCACCTCTCTTTAATTGGGTTTTCCAAATTGCAGCTGCAGAGACATCACTGAATACATTTTCCTAAGCCTGGAGGGAAGGCGACCTAGGCCTTGAATCCCCAGAGATTTCCTCCTCATAGTGGTTTTTTCCCCTCCTCCGTTGCCTCAGGTCATAACACTTAGTTAACATAGTTGTTTCCCCTAGTTTCCTTAGGTAGGTTCCATTGTTGGATGGAGGTGGAGGATGTCCTGCCATTCCCTCTCTCCTTAGGGGATACCTTTCTCTCATACAAGCTATCACTACTCTTCTCTACTATTATGTTGCAGTTACTGCTTCTACGTCACTGTTACTGCTTGCTCATACGCATCATGTTGCCTCCTTTTGGGGATGATACTGCATTTCTTTTGGGGATTCCTAAGGTACCTTTAGCCACGGGAACTGTCCCGTGGCACCTCTAGGGGTGGAACCCTCTCCGAGAGTTCCTTGCTTTCGTACCCGTACAGGGTGGTAATTCCTCTGGAATAGAGAGTGCTAACGGCCACAGCCAAACTAATACAGTTACATAAGCATAACACTATACTGGCTGCGTAGGTCAGTGACTTAAAAGGCTTTGCCTGTAGTTCGGTGACCAAGCAGCCAGCTTCTCCCACTTCCTGAGCTATCTGAGCTATATAAGCAGTTCCTCTCAGCCTCACTGTGAAGCATTTTGTCTTTGCCCCACCATCCTCCCCTCCTCCTCCAGCGGCAGTGCTCTCTCCTTAGGGGGATTCCTAAGGTACATTTAGCCACTGGAACCGTCCCATGGCACCTCGAGGGGCAGAATCCTCTCTGAGAGTTTCTTGCTTTCATACCCCTACAGGGTGGTAATTCCTCTGGAATAGAGAGTGCGAATGGCCACAACCAAACTAATACAGTTACATAAGCATAACACTATACTGGCTGCGTAGGTCAGTGAATTGCATATGATTTCACAATAAGGCAGATAGACAGAATTTGGGTAGGAGAATATACAGGAGATATCCTGCAGCTTAATATAGAACATCACAGGAGAGCCATCCACTCAAAAGATCCTACAGTAGACTCTTCAAAGGAAACACTACACAAAAATGCAACATCACCTCCTCTTTATGCCAAATAATATACCAGAGAGAATGACAGAGAAACCAGGCAGGAGGAGTCGGGCCAAAACAGGGCAATACTTTTTATACAGTCTCATCTCTTTGATGCAAACAGAAACCATAAATCCCTTACCACAGCTGTTTTTGATCAGCACTGGGGTAGCATTGCATAACAACGCATTTGTTGATGTTATTATTGCTCCATTTATATTCCTGGGGCACATAGAAGATTTCTTTATGAGAACTAGACTGCAATTCGTTAAAGAACCTTGTTTTAATTATTATACTAAATCAACATATTTAAAACAATCTTAGTTTAAACATCTTATAGGAACTAGACTGCAATTTATTAAAGAACTGATTTTTTTATATTATTATACTAAATCACATATTTTAAACAATCATTGTAAACAACAATGCACCATCAGATAATTGATTTTGTACTGGTCTGCAGCTGTGGAAAATATTCTGAAAGCTGTTGACATTTTACATTCTAAATGCAGAGAATTGGCCATCTGTGCTTTGCAACAGTTTGCCTTGCTTTCAGCAAATTGGATAGTACAGTAGGCAAAACTGCTGTAACAATGTCTGAACAGGCAATGAAAATCCATGAAACACAACTACAATACTTTTTGCAATCAATCAGACTGCAGCAAAATAAAACTCAGCAGATTCGAACCTGTTGCATACTCCGCTTGGACAGTGCCAGAAATCTAGTACAATCCCTTTCAAAATTCATTCCTTGAGTACAACAAAACACTACAGCTGAACCTCTATGACACGATATGTTTCATACCTTGCTACTTTATCCCCACCTCCTAAGGTTTACATACCATAACTAGTGAATGGAAGGTTGAGATATAATAATAATAATAATTTTATTTAATATAGTGCCTTTCAAGTCATTAAGGCACATCACAAATACACAAAATACAGTTAGACAATAAATAAGAATAAAATCAGTGAAAATCAGGAAATGCTTTAACCCAAAGGAAGGTCTTCAGTGTCCGCTTAAAACTCCCCACAGTCCTGCACTCCCATAGCTGATGAGGTAGAGAATTCCAGAGGGATGGGGCGGCGAACATAAAAGCCCGAGCCCCAGATGACTTCAATCTAACCCTCGGAATCTCCAGCAACCCCTCATCAGCCGAACAGAGTTCTCACACAGGGTGTAAGGAATCAGAAGTTCTTTCAAGTAGTCAGGACCCAATCCATGTAGGGCCTTGTAGGTTAACAAACCTACCTTAAAGGTGATCCACCACTGAACTGGCAGCCAGTACAGATCACACAGCACAGGGGTTATATGAGATCTCCTTGATGCCCCCGTTAATAAACGCGCAGCCGCGTTCTGCACTAGTTGCAAGTGGTGGATATCAACCCCAGGAAGCCCTAAGTACAGGGAGTTACAGTAGTCAAGGCACGAGGTCACAAAGGCGTGGACCAAAACTGGCAAGTCACTGGACAGAACAAGGTGCTTGATCCTGGCAATGTTCTTAAGATGGTAAAAGGCTAACTTGACAGCTGCCGACACCTGATGATGGAGGGTCAGACCATCGTCAAGTATCACTCCCAGGTCACGCACCCGATCAGAGGTAAGGATTTGCTCGTCCCCCAGAAATAAACCATAGGGCGAGTCAGTCCCCAACCCCTCTATCCTGCGACCAGGGTCCACCACCAAAGCCTTGGTCTTTCCTGCGTTCAACTTTAACCTATTGGAACTCATCCAGTCTTGGATTTTAGCAAGGCAGCTGTTAAATACTGAGAGGGCACACACCTGGTCAGGCGCAAAAGACAGGTAGAGCTTGGTATCATCAGCATAGCAGTGAAACCTCAGCCCATACCATCTTACAATGTCTCCGAGGGGCATCATATACAATGCAAACAACATGGGGGACAGCACCAAGCCCTGGGGTACCCCACAAAGCAGAGAGAAAGACTTGGAAGGAAATATTCCCGACACAACTCTCTGAGTTTGACCAGTGAGGAAAGATGAAAACCATCTGAGCGCTGTACCTGTCAGCCGACAGTGAAGTGCATATTTTTTTTAATTTAAATTAATTTAGTCCTTGAATATTTTTTATTTATTTATTTATCAAATTTTGATTACCGGGTAGGCCCACTGAGCCCTGAAGGTCCCTTTTTCAGGGGCGACCCAGGATACAATACAGAGACAGTTTGTCAGGTACATTTTACAGAGAGAGAACATTTACTAACCAGGTTACTGAAAAAGCAATAAAACAGTTACTCAGTGAGTAAGTAAGTCAGAACCTTATTCTGTAAATGAGAAGTGACTGTTTGAGACAAGGCCAAGCCTTGTTGCCTGTTTGTATGACTAAGGGGGGATGGTAGGCATTGCTTATTGGACTGGGGGAAGACTATCTTATACCTTGACAGTGACGAGTGCTGGTCTCAATCATGTGGGCCTTGAGCCTAGTGTGAAAAATTTATAGAGAAGGGACTTTATGTACAGAGGGTGGAAGATTATTCCACAAGTAGGGGGCTGTAGAGGAGAAGGATCTCCCACCGGCATTTGTCCTGACACTGGGCGTTTCAAGTAGAGTCAGCCCTGAGGTCCGGAGTACCCGAGAATTGTGCTTAAAGGAGATAGTCCCTTTTAGGCTAGGGGGAGCAGCCAGACTCAGTACTTTAAATGCTAGACAGAGTAGGGGGTACTGAAGTCAAGAAGCGAAGGAAGGCCACTGCAGGTGGGCCAGTATAGTGCAGGGGTGGCTTCTTGGGTGACTCTGAGTAGCAAACTGTGTGACCTTATTGTACAGTACCTGTAGCCAGTTGAACTCTTGCTTAGGCATGCCCTGTAGTACTGGGGCAGCGTACGTAAGTGTTGGGAGCAGGACATTGGAGGAAATTGCCAGCCTTGTCCCCGGGATAAGCTGGTCTTTTAGTCGATACATGGTGCCAAATTTACAGTGGATGGTCTTGGTTACTTGGTCTACATGGGACTTGAATGTGAGTCCTTGGTCTTTAAAAAACTGTGAGCATTAAAAATGTGAGAAACATGTTGTGCAATCCATGTACTTTTCAAATAAAAAATAATAAGTCTTCAAATAATTGTCTTCCCTCTTGTCAATCCATAGGTGAACATTTACATTGATTATCATACGTAATGGAGTAGCTCTACTTATCTCTATTTCCCAGCGCTGCAACTACTTGTGTTGGTAACAATGGTATATATTTGTTGAAAGATTAAAATCACATCTGTATATTAGGGTTGAGTAAGCACTTTAATGTTAAACCCCGGTTTTTGCATCTTAATAACATTGCCCCCGTTCAACTGATTTACTTGAAATTTGGAATGTATATAGATGGTGTCAGGCTCTCTGAATCATGAACATTTCATGGCAATCGGTTCACCAAATGTAAAGTTTCAAAGGGGCAAACACCCAAAATTACATAAAATATCTTTTTTTTTTTTTTGCTCGCCTATAACTAAACAAGCATTTGTCAATGCCGAATGCTGATTGCGTTGGTCCATTGAGCTTGCTCACTGCCCTGTGTCACTCACTCGTTCTGTTTCTTCCGGTGCTGCAGGCTGCTGTTTTGTACTGGGCTCTTGCCTGTGTTGGCACATTTTTCTGCCCACAAAGAAATCTGCAGCTATCCTGATAGAAATCTGTTGAGGTGGGTCACTCCCCCTCTCTCACTCGTTCATTTTGTTTCTGCTGGCGCTGCAGGCTGCCCTTTTGTACTGGGCTCCCACCTCTGTTGGTGGCTTTTTCTGCCCACAAAGAAATCTGCAGCAGTCCTGACACAGGTCCGTTGAGCTAGCTCACTCTCCTTCTTTCACTTATTCTGTTTCTGCCGGCGCTGCAGGCTGGCCTTTTGTACTGGGCTCCTGCCTGCATTGCCACCTTTTTCTGCCCACAAAGCAATCCGCAGCAGTCATGATAGAGGTCTGTTGAGCTCGCTCACTCCCCCTTTCTCACTCACTCATTGTGTTTCTCCTGGCACTGCAGGCTGCCCTTTTGTACTGGGCTTCTGCCTGCGTTGGCAACTTTTTATGCCCACAAAGAAATCTGCAGCTGTCCTGACAGAGCTCCATTGAGGTTATTCTCTCTGCCGGTCTCACTCTCTCATTCTGTTTCTCCTAGCGCTGCAGGCTGTTCTTTTGTATTGGCCTTCTGCCTGCACTGGCACATTTTGCTGCCCACAAAGAAATCTGCAGCTGTCCCAACTTAGCTCCGTTGAGGTGGGTCACGCCCCCTCTCTCACTCGCTCATTCTGTTTCTGCTGGCGCTGCAGGCTGCCCTTTTGTACTGGGCTTCTGCCTGCGTTGGCAACTTTTTCTGCCCACAAAGAAATCTGCAGCTGTCCTGACAGAGCTCCGTTGAGGTTATTCTCTCTGCCGGTCTCACTCTCTCATTCTGTTTCTCCTAGCGCTGCAGGCTGTTCTTTTGTACTGGCCTTCTGCCTGCACTGGCACATTTTGCTGCCCACAAAGAAATCTGCAGCTGTCCCAACTTAGCTCCATTGAGGTGGGTCACGCCCCCTCTCTCACTCTCTCATTCTGTTTCTGCTGGCGCTGCAGGCTGCCCTTTTGTACTGGGCTCCTGCCTCTGTTGGCAACTTTTTCTGCCGACAAAGAAATCTGCAGCAGTCCTGACACAGGTCCGTTAAGGTAGTTCACTCCCCCTCTCTCACTCGCTTGTTCCGTTTCTGCCGGTGCTGCAGGCTGGCCTTTTGTACTGGGCTCCTGCCTGCGTTGCCATCTTTTTCTGCCCACAAAGAAATCTGCAGCAGTCATGACAGAGGTCCATTGAGCTTGCTCACTCCCCTCTCTCACCCACTCATTGTGTTTCTTCCGGTGCTGCAGGATGCCCTTTTGTACTGGGCTTCTGCCTGCATTGGCACCTTTTTCTGCCCACAAAGAAATCTGCAGCTGTCCTGACAGAGCGCTTTTGAGGCCGCTCATTACGCCTGTCTCACTCACTCATTCTGTTTCTCCTGGTGCTGCAGGCTGCCATTTTGTAGTGGTCTCCTGCCTCTGGTGGTGCCTTTTTCTGCCCACAAAGAAATCTGCAGCAGTCCCAACAGAGCTCCATTGAGCTCACTCACTCCCCCTCTCTCACTCGCTCATTCCATTTCTGTCGGCGCTGCAGGCTGTCCTTTTGTACTAGTCTCCTGCCTGAGTTGCCACTTTCTTCTGGCCACAAAGAAATCTGCAGCAGTCACGATAGAGCTCTGTTGAGCTCGCTCACTCACTCCCCCTCTCTCACTTGTTCATTCTGTTTCTCCCGCCACTGCAGGCTGCCCATTTGTCAGAATTCTGCAGCAGTCCCAACAGAGCTCTGTTGGCCTCACTCACTCCTCCGTCTCACTCGCTCATTCCATTTCTGCTGGCGCTGCAGGCTGCCCTTTTGTACTGGGGTCCTGCCTGCATTGTTGCCTTTTTCTGTCCACAAAGAAATCTGCAGCAGTCTTGATAGAGCTCTGTTGAGCTCACTCACTCCCCCTCCCTCACTCGCTTGTTCTGTTTCTCCCACCGCTGCAGCCTGCCCTTTTGTACTCAGCCACTGCATGCATTGCTGCCTTTTCCTACCCACAAAGAATTCCACAGCAGTCCCAACACAGCTCCGTTGAGCTCACTCACTCCCCCTCCCTCACATGTTCATTCTGTATCTCCCGCTGCTGCAGGCTGCCATTTTGCACTGGGTTCCTGCCTGTGTTGGCGGCTTTTTCTGCCCACAAAGACATCTGCAGCTGTCCCGACTCAGTTCCATTGACCTCGCTCACTCCCCCTCTCTCACTTGCTTGTTCCGTTTCTGCTGGTGCTGCAGGCTAGCCTTTTGTACTGGGCTCCTGCCTGCATTGACACCTTTTCCTGCCCACAAAGAAATCTGCAGCTGTCCCGACTTAGCTCCGTTGAGGTGGGTCACTCCCCCTCTGTCACTCGCTCATTCTGTTTCTCCCAGTGCTGCAGGCTGCCCTTTTGTACTGGGCTCCTGGATCTGTTGCCATCTTTTTCTGCCCACAAAGAAATCTGCAGCAGTCCCGACAGAGCTCCGTTGGCCTCACTCACTCCACCTATCTCACTAGCTCATTCCAATTCTGCCAGCGCTGCAGGCTTCGCTTCTGTAGTGGGCTTCTGCCTGCATTGAAACCCTTTTCTGCCCACAAAGAAATCTGCAGCAGTCCTAACAGAGCTCCGTTGAGCTCACTCACTCCTCCTCCTTCACTCGCTCATTCTGTGTCTCCCAGCGTTGCAGGCTGCCCTTTTGTACTGGGCTCTTGCCTGCATTGTCACCTTTTCCTGCCCACAAAGAAATCCACAGCAGTCCCGACACAGCTCAGTTGAGCTCGGTCACTCCCTCCCCCCCCCCAGTCGCTCGATCCTAATCTGTCTCAAACACTGATTTCTGGCAGTGACTGCGGTATTCTGCACTGGAAGCACGGAAACACATTTTGGCCAGGATGTGAAAAATGACAGCTGTACTGTTCATAAGAAGGTGTGAACAAATGCCAGTGTTGAAAATCTGGCATGTAAATATTACTAATTTGCAGACTTACAAGGGTGTGTAGAAAATGCACAACACACACTCGTAACACAGTCATTTTATGGAGTTTCATCGCAAAATTTTCAACATAGGCATTTTAGGACCTTTGCTCATGAACAGTGCTACTGTCATTTTCTTAATCTGTCCTGAACGCTGATTTCCCATAATGACCACGTTATTCTGCGCCAGAAGTGCAAAAACACACATTTTGGCCAGGATGTGGCAAATGACAACTGTACTGTTCACAAGGAGGTCTGAAAAAATGCCAATGTTGAAAATCTGGCGTGAAAATATTACAAATTCGCAAAGTTACAAGCGCACGTAGCAACTGCGCAATGCATGCTCGTAAAACAGTAATGTTTTGGATATTTGGGGATTTTTCCCACCAAATTTGCAGTATAGGCTTGTCATTTTCTTAATATGTCCCGAACACTGATTTCCCACAGTGACCACGCTATTGTGCACCGGAAGAGCGAAAACACATTTCAGCCAGGATGTGAAAAATGACAGCAGCACTGTTCATAAGGAGGTGTGCCAAAATGGCAATGCTGAAAATCTGGAGTGAAATATTGCAAAGTTGCGGAAGGTATGAGTGTGCGTGGAAACTGCACAATGCACATTCATAACACACTCATTTTATGAACTTTCGTCACCAAATTTTCAACATAGGCATTTTAGGACCTCTGCTAATGAACAGTGTCACTGTCATTTTCATAATGTGTCCCGAACATGGATTTCCCACAGCAAGCACGCTATTCTGCACCGGAACTGCAAAAACACATTTTGGCCAGGATGTGAAAAATGACAGCTATACTGTTCATATGGAGGTGCAGAAGAATGGCAATGTTGAAAATCTGGAGTGAAAATATTATTCATTTGTGAAGTTACTAGTGTGCATGCAAACTGCACAACACACGCTCATAACACAAACATTTTATGGAGTATCATCACCAAATTTTCAACATAGGTATTTTAGTACCTCTGCTCATGAACAGTGCCACTGTCATTTTCTTAATCTGTCCTGAACACTGATTTCCCACAGAGACCGCGCTATTCTGCGCCAGAAGTGCAAAAACACATTTCGGCCAGGATGTGGAAAATGACAGCTGTACTGTTTACAAGGAGGCCTGAAAAATTCCAGTGTTGAAAATCTGGCATGAAAATATTACAAATTCGCAAAGTTACAAGCGCACATAGCAACTGCACAATACGCACTTGTAAAACAGTAATTTTTTGGATTTTTTTTTAATTTTCTCACCAAATTTGCAGTATAGGCTTTTTGAGAGCCCACCTCATGAACACACATAGAAACATAGACTTTGACGGCAGATAAGGACCACTTGGCCCACCCAGTCTGCCCATTTCTCTACCTATTGGATAAGCTGAAGATTCTAGTTAGCCAACAGCCTACTTCCTGCAACCCCCCACTATAATTGCCTTATGTCTGTCCCATGCATGTTTGAATTCCTCCACTGTTTTAGACCCCACAACCTCTCCAGGAAGGCGGTTCCATGCATCCACCACTCTCTCCATGAAAAAGAATTTCCTCACATTACTCCTGAGCCGTCCCCCCTCTAACTTTAAATTGTGCCCCCTTGTTCTTACACATCTCTTTTTCTGAAAGATGCTACCCTCCTGGACTTTGTTGATTCTCTTGAGGTACTTAAAAGTTTCTATCATGTCCACCCTGTCCCTCCTTTCCTCAAGGGTATACATGTTAAGCTCTCTCAGTCTCTCTTCATATGGTTTCTGATGTAGACCCTGAACCATTTTAATTACCCTCCTCTGGATTGCTTCCATCCTGTTTATGTCCTTGCGTAGATGAGGTCTCCAAAACTGCATGCAGTACTCCAGATGGGGTCTCACCAATTGTCTGCATAGAGGGATAACCACTTCCCTTTTTCTACTTGTGATGACTCACACTGTCATGACCGTGAAATCACCTTTCAGGGCTGAATAATGACATGACAGTGCCAGAATTCATGAGGAGGGGTCCCAAATACCCCATGTTGAAAATTTAGTGCCAAAATTGCAAAAAAATGCCCGAGATATGCATCAAAGTTGAAAAAACCCTATTTATTCCATTATACAGCTTACCAGCATTTCCTCAGTTCGCGGTCGGCTTTGAAGAGTGTAGACGTGTTCCCAGTCCACCGAAGATCATCATGTCGGATTCCAGAGGTAAGTATGTGGTGGGGGGGTGTTGGGAGGCAGGGTGCGTGTGGGTGGGCATGGGTTGTGGGAGGGGGCAGGGAGACCACCGAGGGACCGTTTCCTTTTTAGAGGTTAAAAAAAAAGACATTGTGGGACCGTTTTTGATTTTACAGGGGCATGTGGCATGCTGGGGTGGGCTCCCAGCATGCCAAGGCAGTCTTTTTTTTTGGGAGGGCAGCTGTAGCCAACGGGGGATTGGGCACCCCCGACGACACACAACAAAAGGGGGGATATTACATTATGCCGATGGGGAGTGGGCTCTCGTCAGCAACATAAACCTTGGGACACTGAAGCTGACGGGGATTGGGGCCCCATTGGCAAACAAACATGGTGGGGGCACATGCTGCCAAGGGGATTGGGCACCCCGGTGGAATATTGTTTGTAAACATGGCAGCAAGCCATCGCCATGTTCACAAACAATATCTGTGTTTGTTGTTCCGTTCATGATGGTCGCCCTCATTGCAGCGAATGGTTGATGCTGCAATGACGAGTCGACCCCTGATTGCAGTGGCTAAAATTTTAGACGTTGGTGGCACACTGGCTGAACTAGTGTCAGCAACAGCGTCCCATGGCATTGGGGGAAGCAGGCCAAGCCTTAAAAGGCTGTGGTGGCATTGGCCACAACAGTGCTGTGCCTCCACAACCTGCTTCTGGAGAAAGCTGCCGCAATATGTTTCTTGTGCATGCACACAATCAACATAAAAAGTAGGACATTTTGAAACTTGAAACTTGCAGATTTGATAGAATTTACCAAGGTGTGTGCTTTTTGGGTTTTTTTATCTCCCAAAACTTTTGAAGTTTTTAAAATATTTAAGAAAAATGATTATTTTTATGAGCTTCTGCATCCTAAAAATAATTGAACTTTTGTAAATACATCTTTATATATGTTGCTATCAAAAATCATGTTGCATTCATATGACTTAGCAATGTGAACACAGGAGAAAGTCAAACCATTGCTTCTTGAAACAAGATCTAGTCATAGCCACTACAGCCTCCAATGAATTAATATGATAAGAGATTTATTAATGTCTGTATGTACGTCTCATGAGTTTATTATTAGTGAGCATATTATTAGCTAAAGTCAATGACTGCATGTGTATTGAAATGTAGTTTGGATCATGGTATTCCACATGTGGGGTGACTGCAAGGGGAGGTGGGTTGGTGCAGCATCCCAGGGTGTTGTACTACACTAATATCTGGCCTACTTTATATTTACTCTTCATGATGGCACCACACCATTAATTTTATCATTTGGAAAGAACCCCCTTTTCCTCCAGAAACTGAGCCCAGCCCCTCATCCTGTTTTTGGACTGCCCGGCTTTGGTAGTGGCCCATTGCTACACAGCACCTGGATTATAACATGGAGACATCAATGGGATCTATTGTTCACCAGTCATGCCCAGCATGGAGCACCTTGCTCACAAAGCAGATGGAGACCCTGCAGAGTCTGCCAAACCTAGCTAAAGTACTGTTAAAGTGCACTAATGCCAGCCAACCAGCCACACTGCAGCAGGCCTGTTACTGCACCAACTGGGTACCCAGACAGACTGTGGGAGCTTCCAAGTCAGAGACTGGGGGAGACTGGTACCAGTCAGGGAGTGGGTAAAGTGTTTGAACAATTGGGCTAATACCTGTTTTGACACACATGCTTGTGGGAGGTGGGTACTGGAAATGTTTCTGGAATTGCAGAACCCAATGAATGATTGATTGTTTTCAAAATGATAAAGGATTGCTTAACCGCCACATCCATTTTCCCTTTTCCTAACCCTATCCCACGTAAATAAATTGTTGATTAACCTTTTACAACTGTCTCATGAGCATATTATTAGTGAGCATATTATTAGCTAAACTCAATAATTGTATGTGTATTGAAATGTAGTTTGAATAATGATATTTCACATGTGAGGTGACTGTAAAGGGAGGTGGGTAGGTACGGCCTCTCAGGGGGTTGCAGTACACCAGTATCTGGCCCACTTTATATTTACTCTGGAAGGAAACACCACACTGTTAATGTTATCTGTGGGAAAGAGCAGCCTTTTCCACCAAAAACAGAGCCCAGGCTCCTCATCCCTGTTTAGGCCTACCAAGCAGGGGTAGAAGCCCCTAGCTACATGGCACCTGGTTACACTGTTTATATTCTGCAGAGACCCTTACCTGTCCTCTGAATTTGTTTACTAATAAAAGAATGCCTTTGAACTTTGTGATGAAGCCAAATCATTTACAAATGGTCCAATTTTACTGGCTGGATTGTCTTGATTTGCAAGTAGTGAGAGAGTGAGGAACTGAATGAGCATGGAGCTTTCATTATTTGCTAAAGCTCGTAGTTGCTTAGTAGTGTTATGCCCATTGCCTTCATCCACAGCAACCATAAGAATAAATGCAGTATGTAACTGTGTGTTAAGTACTGTGGTGTGGGGTTGGGGGGGGATCCTAATCTGAAAGAAGTTAGATTCACTGTAGCCTTTCAGAGCAGTATGCAAGACAGTTTTCCTAGAGCTTATTTGGCACAAAACCTGTAACGTAATTCTCTATATGCTGGATTCATGTGAAGGGTGGGGTATGGGTAGAGAGAGTGTAATCTGAAAGAACTTAGATTCACAGTAGCCTTTCAGAGCAGTATGTAAGACAGTTTGCCTAGAGTGTATTCAGCACATAACCTATAACATGATTCACTGTATGATAGATTCAGAGCAGTACTGTATGTAATGTTATACCCATTGCCCTCACCCACAACAAGCATCAGAATAAATACAGTATGTAATTGTGTGTGTTTTCTTTTGTTTTATTTTAACTAAACTGGTCCATTTTCACTGGCTTCATGGACTTCATCTGGATACTAAAAGTGAGGGGAGGCAGTGACAGAAAATGAGCATGCTGCTGGTGTGCGTGTGTGCATGCGTGCGTGCGTGCATCCATGTGTGAGAGAAACAGAATGTGAAGGAATTCTGGACTGATATGTCAATCCCTGGCAAAGCAAGGGTTAAACACAGTGGGGTGGGGTTGGGGGATGAGGAACCATAATCTGAAAGAAGTTAGATTCACTGCAGCCATTCCGCGCAGTATGTAAGGTAGTTTGCTTAGAGATGATTCAGCACATAAACTGCAACATGACTCTCTGTAGGATGGATTCAGAGCAGTATGTAATTGGTGGGATCGGTGGAGAGAGACCGTAATCTGAAAGAAGTTAAGATTCACAGTAGCCTTTCAGAGCAGTATGTATGAAAGTTTGTCTAGAGTTTATTCAGCTCATAACCTGTGACAGAATACGTTTTAACTACCTGATTTCCATTGTTTATGACAGGCATTAGGCTGCAGATAAAAATGTACAGAACTAAGGTTTAGGTGTCCTTTAAGACTGAACTGAAAAGACAGCAGAGAGGAATTTCTCCACTTACTGATGTTGAGTTTAACAAGCTGTGTGTGCCGTTTACACTGAGCACATCCACTGATTGTAGTTTCAGCTGCCATGAGTATGCTGCGTGTAGGAAAGAAATGAATCAAACACTTTATCTCTCACTCTCTCTCTCTATGTCTCTCTCTCTTGCGCTGTCTCTCTCCCTCCCTCCTTCTCAGAGGAGTGATTTCTGGCAGTAGAAAGATTGTGGTTCAACTCTAAAATTGTGCTTCGGTTGGAGTCTGAAGTGCCTTTGTTCTCTTGTGAAAGCAAAATGGCTTGTAGAGCTCCACCCTACAGCCTTAAAAATACTAAATATGTAATACTGATGTCCCTGCTAGCATGTTCTTGCCTTTTAAAGTTGTAATTAATGTGCTTTTAAGCACTTTTTTATGATTTGTTAGTTTTATTTAGAGAAAACGAAAAGTGTTGCAAGTATTGCAATTCACATAATACATACACATAACTATTATAACCATGCAGTCCAGTGGCGGAGGCGGGGGGCTGGGGGTAGTCACCTCACCTGGCTGCCCCAGTGTGAGTAGTGGTGCCCTGCCGCCATCTTTATTCACTGTTTAGTGCCCATTGTGGAGCCTGTCATTGACTAAATGGCCCTTCCTGGCTCCCAAATGATCCCAAACCTGGCTCCGCTACTGATGCAGTCATATGTTGAAACCATGTATTTTTATCATAAAAAAACAAGCCTTTATATGACTTAGTGATGTAAATGCAGGAAAAACAGTTAAACCATTGCTCCTTGAAAAAATACTAAATATGTAAAATTGTTGCCCCTGATAGCATGCGTTAGCCTTTAGATGTTTTAAGTAATGTGCTTTTGAGAACTTTTTATAGATTTGTTAGCTTTACTCAGGGGAAATCAGAAAGTGATGGAAGTCATGTAATACAAACTGATATCTATTAAAGCCAGCCATGAGTTTATATGTTTAAACCACGTGTTTGCATTGTGCATGTCAAACTATTGCTCCTTGAAAAAAAATACTAGGTATGCAAAATTCTTGCCCCTGATAGCATGTGTTTGCCTTTAAAATGTTTACATGGTGTGCTTTTTAATCCTTTTTACTGATTTGTTAGTTCTATTTAGAGAAATCAGAAAATAGTGAAATTTAAAATGTATGAATGCATATCTTTTAAAGTCATGTGTTCATAGTTTGAAAATGTGTCATATGAAATATTTATTGTGTTCTTATTAAGTCATACAAAAAAAGAAAACATATCTGTTGTGCTTGATACTTTGTTTTAAGGTCATTATTCTTTATTCTGATATACACCCCCACACAACAGGTGACATGAAGTTGTGCATAGGCCATGGCACGTACCCAAGGCTAATCCTTGCTCTCATTTTTATGTTGCTTGCACGCATGTGCAAGAAACATAGCGCCATCATCGGAGATTTTGGAGGTGTGTCACCTCCTCCTCCAATTCAGGCAGTGTGCTGGCAGGCGCGGCCCTGTAAGCCAATGCATTTTGGAGCTGTCATGACCGCCCAAAATGCAGTGGCACTCTGAGATGAAAGAGGCTCGGCTTAGAGTGAGCAGCGATAAGAAGCTGCTCAAAGCGCAGCTCCCCCCCGCAAGCCGTCGTGCCCCCGCACACTGTATAGCCGACGGGTGCCCAATCCCGTTGGCTGAGCTGTGTCGCCCCCCAGTAGTTGGTGCCACACTGGGAGCCCACCCCAGCGTGGCAATCAGTCCTTTTGCCGACGAGGGTGCCCAATCCCCCGTCGGCTGAACGCCAGCCCCCCAACATCCTTGTGCCATGCTGGGAGCCCACCCCAGCATGGCAAATGGTCCCACGACGTCTTTTTTTTTTTACCTGTAAGACAAAAACTTGTCCATGGTGCGTCTCCAGCCCCCTCCCACAACCCGCACCCACCCACTGCGCACCCAGCCTCCCACACCCCTCACCTCACACTTACCTCTGGACTCTGGCCCGACGATCTTGGTGGACCGGAACACGTCTTCACTCTTCAAAGCCGACCCTGAACTGAGGAAATGCCGATAAGCTGTATAATGGGCTAGATGGGGGGTTCAACTTTGTGCATATCTCAGCCATTTTGAGAATTTTGCACCAAATTTTCAACATGGGGTTTTGGTTCCCTTTCTCATGAATGATTTCACTGTCATGGCGTTATTCGGGCCGAAGAGTGATTTCGGCGCGGTGACTGTGCAGTGACTGCGAAATCACCCTTCCGGACCTGAATACTGCCATGACAGTGACATCATTCGCCCGAAAGGGGCCCCAAAACCCATGTTGAGGGTGGTGCCAAATTCCAAAAACTGACTATTTTCTGACTCGTTACGCAGTTCCTACGCAGGCTCGTAGGTTTGCGGAATTTCAATATTTTCACTCCAGATTTTCAACATTGCCATTTTACCACACCTTCTTATGAGTAGTACAGCTGTCATTTTTCACATCTCACCCAAAATGTGTTTCCGCCCATGTAGCGCAGAATGGCGCAGTCGGTGTTCGAAATCAATGTACGGGACACATTAAGAAAATCACAGTGACACTGTTCATGAGCAGAGGTCTTAAAATGGCTATGTTGAAAATTTGGTGAAAAAATTCCTAAAAATGACTGTTTTACGAGCGTGCATTGCGCAGTTCCTACACACGCTCGTAGGTTTGTGAATTTTCAATATTTCCACTCCAGATTTTCAACATTGCCATTTTTCCACACCTTCTTATGAGCAGTACAGCTGTCATTTTTCACATCTCACCCAAAACGTGTTTCCACCCATGTAGCGCACAATGGCACAGTCGTTGTGCAAACTCAGTGTATGGGACATATTAAGAAAATCACAGTGTCACTGTTCATGAGCAGAGATCTTAAAATGGCAATGTTGAAAATTTGGTGAAAGAATTCCTAAAAATGACTGTTTTACGAGTGTGAGTTGCACAGTTCCCATGCACGTTCGTAGGTTTGCGAATTTTCAATATTTCCACTCCAGATTTTCAACATTGCCATTTTACCATGCCTTCTTATGAGCAGTACAGCTGTCATTTTTCACATCTCACCCAAAACGTGTTTCCGCCCATGTAGCGCACAATGGCGCAGTCGGTGTGCAAACTCAATGTATGGGACACATTAACAAAATCACAGTGACACTGTTCATGACCAGAGGTCTTAAAATGGCTATGTTGAAAATTTGGTGAAAAAATCCTAAAATGACTGTTTTACGAGCGTGCGTTGCGCAGTTCCTACGCACGCTCGTAAGTTCGCAAATTTTCAATATTTACACTCCAATGACTTCCAGATACCTAAACAGCACATCGAAGCAAGCAACATTCGGCATTAACAAATGCTTGTTGCAGTGTGGAATAGAATGATGACCACTAAGTGATGAGAGGGGTGAGGTGGGGGATGGGGCCAATCTCATTTTTTGTGACCCTCCCACCCACATTGCAGCAACAGCAAATAAACCATTGAACACTGAGGAGATCTGAAGTGTGGGGGGTCTCGTGTCTCCCCCCACATTCCAGCAAAACTCAATGTACAGAAAATCAGTACTGTGACTCTTCTCCATCCGTGTTACAGCAACAAGTAATGAACAGATGCCCACTGAGGACATGTGTTGCATGGGGGGATGGGATGAGGTGCAGTTTCAGACAATTCCATTTTCATATTTTGTCCCCACCCCAATTGTAGCAACAAATGATGTACAGACAACCACTGAGGTGATGTGAGGAGTGGGGTGGGGGTTGGGAGGGATGAACCAACATGTAGCCTAGACCCATTCTATTTTTATGTCAGTTCCCCTCCTGTCATCCCCCACTGCAGCCACAGTGAATGGACAGACTACAACTTAGGTGATGTGAGGGGTGGCTGGGAGGTTGGGAAGGATGGGCTGAGGTGTAGCCTTGGGCCATCCCATTGTTGAGGCTCTTCCCCATTGTGGCAACAGTAAATGCACAGACAACCACTGAGGAGATAAAAAATGTGTGTTGCCATAATGGTCCTTGTACAGCAAGATGCACAAATAAGGTGATTTGATACCTTTAATTGGAACATTAGAGATTACAGAAACATCTTAAGCTTTCAAACTCAAATAGAGGCCATTTCTTCTGAAGAAGACCTATGTTTGAGTTGGAGAGGAAGAAATGGCTTCTGTTTGAGTTTGAAAGTTTAAGATTTTTCTGTAATCTATGATGGTCCTAGAAAAGGTATCAAATTACCTAATTTGTGCACTGAGGAGATGTGAAGACAGGTAGATTGAAGGTGTATGTTTGTTCAAAGGATGGGGCTATAATGTAGTCTGACTTATTTTCTGTTTTTTTTTTCTGTTTTGTTAGTTGGTTGCTGAAGCAGGGCTAGAAATATTTCCCCTACTGCATTTATTTCATTTTGCACAGGCCCCTTTGGGACCTGGAAGAATGTGAATACAATTCCACTATTACAAAAAGAATGGAAATTCATTAACAAAAAAACAAAAAAATCTAGGCTAATGCAGATATTATGGTTGAAAAATGTAAAGTGCACAAAGTATGGAAATTATAAAACATTAAGGTTTTGGGTCTCCAGAGTCTTGGTGAATCAGTGGTTGAGTATTTCTTGTGGTTGCCAACTCTAATGCCTACCCGCTTCCTGGAACAAGCAAGATCAGATATGATCTCTTTTCTTTATGCAGGGCCCACAAGGAGATTCTGGAAATCTGATTTCACATCATGAGGCATTTTGGACTCTTCAATTAGGCACTCTAACACAACAGGGCATAAATGATTCTTTTAACATAACCTCATTTTTGTCTAAAAAAATAAAAAGATGGGGGGCGTGTTTTAGCGCTGAAAGAAGATGGCCACCTGATCACACAGCTCAGTCCCTGTGAAGCTCTAAAATATACATTAAACTGCAATCAGGGCACTGGAGGGTGGCGCATCCATCTGAGCTAGTACGTCTGTACATCTAATGTAACTTACTACAAAAAAAAGGAAACAATACTGAAATGGCATGGCACAAGGCAGAATAAAACGACTTAATGGTGCAGTGGGGCTATATGATGCAGCATACTCTTCCCCCGTCAGCTAACTATCAGAGTGCAGTGCGATTGATAGGCAGCGCCTACAGTACACTGGCATTGGGCATAATGACTCCTCAGAGCGGTATCGGACTTTGCTTCCAGCTGGAGTAATTCCCTGAAATAGGGCCAGAACAAAAAGGGTTGTATAGGCATATAACTGTTTTTCCCAGTCCTCTCACATCAGAAAATCCTTAGGCCACAATGCAGACTACCTTGAGGCAATGGTCACACAAATGGCTGATTCATTGGAGTATATAACTAAGATGTTGGAAATACTGGTAATGGACATGGTAGATGTAAAAATAGCTTTAACAGGTACCTCTGAGGACATTAAAAAACCCCAGGACTGTGCAAACATCCCGGACCAGAGGTCTGATATACTGGAGTGACACCAGCACAACATCATCTGCTGACTGGAGGACAACAAACTCCACATGCAGAAACTCTGGGAGAGAACAGAGGACCAGTAGAATTGGGGACACCGCAACAACTTAAGAATACTCAGTGTCCCCGAGGGGCTAGAGGGTCAAAATATGGAGGCCTTCCTTAATGAGTTTATTCCCTGTCTTCTAAGCCCAAGGTGGAGATGTCCAGTGGAAGTCGAACAGGCTCACAGGATGAAGAGCTGCCCACAATCCAGTAATAACCTCCCTTGGCCCATAATAGCGTACATCCTTTGCTATTCCACAAAATGTATTTCTTTTTTTATTTAAACTTTTGTTTTCCAGGTAAATGTATGAGCCAAAGCCCTTTTTCATACCCGACCCGGGGCTAAAAGCCACTGATATTACAGAGATAACAAAAACATAACCATAAGTGCATTAACATAAACACATACCTTACGATTTAAAACACAAATTTTTTATCCAAAAACAAACAAAACAGGTGCGGCACATTTGGTCATGATAAAATTAAGACCTATTTTAAAGGAAGGATGACTAATTCCTTCTTGTAGCATATTTGGAAGGGCCTCTAGCTGCACATACACTAAAGGCACAACCCCCCATATTAGTTCTAACCCTAGGGATGACTAAAGAAAAATTCTTTAAAGATCTGAAGGATCTATCCTTCGTTTTGTGATTCCAGATCCTCTAGGTGGCAAGGGACATGGTGGAACTGTGACGGAAAGGAGCCCCATCTCTATTTACTGAGACTTTTCCCATGAGGTGGCCATGTACAGGAAAGCTCTTGGACCACTGTCAGCCAAATGTAGGGAAAACAATATCAGGTATAGCTTCCGAGGTTTGTCTAGCCACTGGGTCACAAATGATGGACATTATTTCATGGGCTTGACCCCCAAGGAGTTACAAAACTGGGTATGCAAACACTGGCCCTAATGCAAGATCCAAACTACAACTCCCAGGAAGCTTTGTGAGCTGATGGACCTCCCCAGTGACAGGACGAATGAATATGCCAACAGCAGGGAGCCAGGGGACTGTAAACAAAGGGAACCTGACACAACTAAGATGTCGGCCCCCAAGGAGTCATGTGATGCCTCTAAGCTAGCAGCTGCATTGCTACACTGCTCCTGTCTGCATTGCTTTCACTTACTCTTTTTATTTAGTTTTACATGCATTCAGCCACTAAAAACTGCTTGTACTATTTTTGGAGACTCACCAGAGTATTTATTTGGCTGGATCAGTTTAAGAGTACTACGAGGATGGAAGCCAAAATGCAGCAGGCCCCACTACACCACACACCACCTCCAACCCAGAAAAGATTTCTAAAAAAATCCAAGGCCCAGAGTACAACATCTGGGCACTCATCTACAACTGCTTCGGTCTCCCCTCCACTTACCGAGGAAAAATTTATCGCCGAAATGCAGCCCTTGAAAGGCAACATTAAAACAATCTCTGAGGAACTCAAAACTCTCTGAATAGACTTAACTGCTACAACATGGAGAGTGGGAGATTTGGAGGCATGGGATACCTCTTTGGATAGCTGGAAGAGATCGCATCGACCCTGAAGTCATCCTGCTCTATCAGAAGCTCAGCAAGATGGAAAATAAACTGGAGGACTTAGAAGGTATATTGCAAAGATACCTGGCATTTCTTTGACTCAGTGGACAGGGCGACTAAAGAACTGAGGCAGCTGCTGCCTGATTTGTTTGCCAAATCTTGACACTGATATGATCTACAAATGGAAATTTCAGAAGTTTTATCTATCTGATCAGATGTGTGTTTTGATGTCAGGGACCTGGTATGCTGCACTCCTGGAGCACATTTACTTTGGATTTTTGATCCTGAATATTTGTATCTTTGACCTGGATTGCTGGTGTTGGGTGCCAAGTTTTCAACCGGTACAGAAACTTTCCTCACTACAATACACTTGTTTGGTGGTCTGGATCTCTCCTTTCTCCTCTGTTTGAATCAGGATAGTTTTAGACTTTGGTTTTGTTACACACCCAGTAAACATACAGGGGTTGTATCACACCAGATGGACTTTACTCGCAACATAATCGCTAACTGAATAAGGACTGGTGCAGTTTAATGATTTCATACTGTATATTATCTTCTTACTGGGATTCTTTTTTTGATGCGAATGATGTTGGGCCTCCACGGTTAAAGATCTGGGTCTCTGCTCCTGAAGGATCCTGATGGGCACTGGACTGCATTAAGTTTACTTTATTTTTTTTTTAAACTTTAGTTTTTATTGATTTTTTTCTCATAGGTATCCATACAGCAGTATAAGTGAGACATAGTTCGTGCAATACAGAGTTAGTCATACAGGTAGACAATAGGAATAAAAAAGACAGCTCTGGTGAACTCTGGGTTTTAAAAGACAATAAATAAAAGTACATAATATGACATAAACACCATGTTAAGACATACACTATAGGGTTAAAGGTGTCTAATCTAGAGCTGATCAGGTAGGCCTTTCGAGAAGGCATTAACCTGCCTGGTAAATCCACTGGGTCCTCTCCATAAAAGACTTTATTCTTATCTTGGCACATCTTGGCACGAAGAGTGGATCCTGCTGAGTTGCATTCATGACCCATTTTCTCAATCTAATTTCAAATGAAGCATCTGGTTTTGGTCCCCTGGAATTAAGCTTCTCTAATACATAAAGATCTCTCATAATTTTAAACCAATCACTAGGTAATACTACCCCAAAGGCGGGTAATCACCTTTTTGGCAGCCAGGATATATGTTACCAGGAGAGATCCCTTTTGAAGACGAAGTCTCTCAAGGGTGGCCGTCAAAAGGACCAGCTCAGGGGTTAGCACTGCCTCTTCTCCTACCAGTTCAGCTAGGGCAGTTGCTATATCTCTCCATAACCTCCTAATACCAGGGCAAGACCAAAAGACATGGCAATGGCCGGCCTTCCCCTCCCCACAATTCCTCCAGCATTTCCCATATGGATCCCCTATTATTTTGGCCACTTTAGTAGGGATATTAAAAAATCTATTCCCCATTTTCCAAGACTGTTCCCTCCAGTAGGGGGCCAGAGGGAACCACAGTGAAAGCTTCATATATTTACTCCAGTCCTCCTCAGAGACTAGTACCTCTAGTTCCCTATTCCATGCCTCCAAAATTGAGACCGTGGATTCCCGCGAGAACTCCTGTAGTCCCTCATAGGTCACCCCAATGAGGTGTGGCCATTGCTGCCCCTTAAGGGCTACAATGAAAAGCTGCAATAGCATAGAAAGTGGTTTTGGCAGAGCATTCCAACGAGGGCCCCTCTGAGTTAGGAGGTCTATTAGCAAAACATACATCTGAAAGTCTGCTTGGTGAATCCCATATATTTCCTGAATCTTATAAAAGGGAAGAGGCCCCTCTGGGTCCATCACTTGGAACAAGAACTTTAAGCCCATCTCACCTCCACTGCTCAAATGTCTGCAGTGCTTGGGGAAAAAGGGGAGACATCTCTGTCTTGACTAGCTTCAAGAAATAAGAAACCAGATCCCAATCTTCTGAGGTCCTCAGTTTGCACCAAGTTTCTAGATTAGAACGCATGCCTTGAAAATAGGTAGGGGGACAAGTGAAAGTTGGGCTTGGGGAAAAGATAACCGGAATGAAATCCTGAATTTGATTGAGGGTTTGGTCTAGAGTTTTCCATGACAGAGTATAGGCTGGGTTACTCTACTGCGTTACCCAGTCGAGGACAATGGCCTGGGCATATTTAAACAAGTTAGGGAGAGCCAGGCCCCCCCCACCTTAGGAAGCTGTAAAATAGTCGAACAAATCTGAGGTCTCATACCTCCCCAGACAAATCTGGCCAAGGTACGGTTCCTGGAGGTAAAGTAGGAAGGGTAGGGAATATAGGGATACTTTGAAATAGATACAACAACCTGGGCAAAATATTCATGCAGAAAAGATCAATCTTAAGATAGAATGTGAAATAGAGATGAGATAATTCATGAATGTCTCCTTCTATTCTTTGGGAAAGTGGCTCATAATTCAAAAGAAGAATATTTTGGACATCTTGTGGGAGAGCCACTTCTAAATACTTAATTTTGGTACTCCTCCATCTAAAAGGAAACTGGGCCTTTATATGATTGAGGGGGTATAGTGAAAAGAAATAACTTCAGTTTTTGATGATGCAACAAAAATGTTGTAGGTGCCGTATTGGTCCTTTTAAAAACAGATCCAGAATACTGGACATTTAAAAATTTATGTGACAAGAACTCTCTGGCTGTAGAGAATTCTTGATAACCTTTGCCCTTCTGAGGCTCCTCAGTTAAAGGCATACTGGTGTTAATTAGCTTCTCTGACGTAATCTTCTATTATGTTTTAAATGTATATGTTAAACCAATGAGAATTATTTCTGCTTTTTCTATATAATCTGGTGTTAATAGTATGGGATATTTGAAAAAACTGCCACAAAGCTTCTGAAGAAGGACCTGGTTGGTTCGAAAGCTAAAGCACTTTGTTTTTTTCTGTAACATCCATGTTGGTCCAATAAAAGGTATCAAATCATTTGTTTCTGGATCTTCAGTTTTTGAGGAATTTGTGCTGTAGCCCAAGACCTGGGTGAAATTTTCCAGAATATCCCAAAGAGCTGGGAGACTTGACTTATCAGGGTGAAGAAAGGAGAGAAGAATGTCATCCGCATAGCGAGACAGTCTGTCCAGCTGCAATTCTGGAAAGAGCCTGGGAGTCTCGAATCATCATAGGCAGAGGCTCAATGTAAACAGTGAATAGAAGTGGAGAGAGGGGACATCCCTGTCTGGTGCCCCTCTCAAGGAGTATCGGAGTAGAAATTGCCCCATTAAGTCTAATATAGGCTTTTGGAGAGGTGTACATCCCCCTCAGCCATTTAATCATCTCATCAGGGAAACCAAATGCTGACAGGACCTCCCAGAGGAATCCCCAGGAGACCCTGTCAAAGACATTATAAGCATCTAGGCTAATCAATATGGAGGGGGAAGGTCTCCGGGACATGTATTCCATTAAATGTGTGGTTCGCTGGACATTGTCAGCAGTTTGTCTTGCCCTTAAGAAACCAGCCTGGTCCGAGTAGATCAGACCTGGCAGGATGTCCTCAAGTCTATGGGCCCATATGGACATGTAGAGTTTATAATCACAATTAAGGACTGAAATGGGTCTATAAGAGTCTGTTGTTATGGGGTCTTTACCAGGTTTCAATATAGCAGTTATGACTACATATGCCCATGAGGCGGGGGGGCACCTTGCTGAATATCTAAGAAAGCTTGATGGAGGGGATTCAGTAATGTAGGGGCTAGAGCTTTGTGCCACTCAGTAGCAAACCCATCAGGGCCTGGGGATTTTAAGATCTTAGCCCTGCCTATTGCTGATTGAATTTCGGCATCCATGATGGGACTCAGTAAATGAGCTCTTTGAGAATCTGTGAGCTTTGGAAAGGTCAGAGGAAACAGGAATGCCCTTTTAGTTTCAGGAAAAGGGAGGACCACTCAGTATATAATCTTTTATAAAAGGTTTGGAAAACATTAATTATATCTGCACTCCAATACTTCACCTCTCCAGTATTTAAATCTTGGATTTTGGTGACAGCAGTCGTGTGTCTAAAGGCCCAAACCCTTTTAGCTAAGTTTCTAGCCCCACGGGACCCCCTTCATAATAAAACCACTTAGTGTATAAGAGCGCTGCCTGGACCTTGTGGTCTAGAATCCCTTGTATTTCAGACTGTACCTGTCTAAGCTCAGTGGGGGAGACCTTTTCACCCTTTGCTACTCTTCCCAGTAGCTCTGAGAGGAGAGACAACAGTGTTTTCTATCTGGTTTCTCTTTGTTTAGCATTATGGGCTGAATAGGCTATAATTTTACCCCCTAATTACCGCCTTTAGCGTATCCCAAACTACAGTAGGAGAGATATCAGGAGTTAGGTTGTCAGTAACAATTTGGAGGATATGTGTTTGCATCATTTGAATAAACTCAGGGTCCTGTAGGTGGGAAACATTGAGCCTCCAAAGGCTAGATTTCTTAGAAACTCCCAGGGAGATCTTCAGCAAAAGAGGTGTGTGGTCTGATAGAACCCACACCCCTACTGTGATATCCTGTATTTTGTCCAAAAATTCAGTAGCGGAAAAGATATAATCCAATCTAGAGAATGTGTGATGATGGGCTGAGTAAAAGTCTTAGCCCAACGTGGTGGGAAAACAATGTCTTCAGACATCAGTTAGTCTCAAATGAGGGAGCTGCGCCTGAAGGAGTTTTTGAGTAGGGGAATTTCTATATGCCTGGGGGCGGGAGGAGTCCCTCTGGGGCAAAACAGTAATATTGAAGTCACCTAAAACTAGCATTACCCCTTTAGGAATATCAATTAATTTGTTTAGAAACCTACAAAGTAGAAGTGGGGAAGCCCCCAGTGGTAAATACACATTAGCTAGTGTAACTTCCTGTTCAGCCAAGCGGCCCTGGACTATGATGAAATACCTATCTGGATCCTCATATTCTTGCTCTTTCAAAACAAAAGTATTTCAAGGAATCAATATGGCTACCCCACACTACACTTTCCAGTTCTGCTTGAGGAGGAGAAGACCACAAATCTGCTACCTGCAGCAAGTTTGGCATGCTCTAAAGGAAACAAATGAGTCTCTTGTAAGTAAATTAGATGGGCTTCCTGTTGACGCAGATACTGCTGGAGCCTTGGTCTTTTAATAGGGTTGTTGATACCATTTATGTTAAGGGAAAGTAGATGAATCACCTTATCAGCCATTTAAAAATGTTGTAATACCAGGCCTTATTGAAATGTGCTGCTTCTCCCAGCTGAATATGGTCAATCCCCTCCTCCCCAGACATCGCAGAACAATCCAAGATACAGCCCTCTGCCCCACCCGGGAATTGTTCCAAGGTCACTTTTATGAAATGAGCTCCAATCAAACTGTAAGAACATCCTTTGTTTACAGATGCTTCTGTACCCTTTTTGTAAGACACCAGATCCCTTCTCTATGTGTCTGCCTATATAATAGTCTGTCTCATTGCATATAGTATCATAAAAAACACCAAAAATAACATTAACTGCTAACCTTAACAATTGCATATGCATAATGTATGCAAAACTACGTACAGATATTTCAGCATAAATGATCAGCCAGTATACTATTTGGACTGCCAAATGTGGGGAGGTGTTATTTCTCCTCCCTGTACCCATAAGGAGAACTTTGCTGCATGGTGTTCACCCTAATGGTGGAGGTAGTCCTGATGCCCGAAGGCACATGGCCTCCAGGGAACCAGAAGGTTGTTCCCTTTAGACAAAGGAAAACAGAAGAAAAACAAGAATCTCGGGTAAGGGAAAGCTCCACATTGGAGAACAGCAGCTGTCTAATCCCTTCCTCTGCCCCAACCTTCTGAGAAATCCCCCCCAAAATATATATATATATATATATATATATTTACAAGCAGAGTGCCCATTTTTGCCCACTTTAAATTCAGTAGCTGAGGCACTTAACATTAAACTACCAAAGCCCACCTTTTAAAATGAAAAACCTCCCTAGAAACCATCGAGGGGAAAAAAAAAGGAAAAAAGGCAGGGAGAGGGGTAAGGTGTTACCTGCCCTTCTCACAGATCAGCCTGGGGTTAGCAGCTTATTCCAGTGTTTCCCATAGTGCAAAGTATGAGCTTTAGGGCCCAGAATGTTAACTGTTAATTGAAGAAAGTACACATTGCAACATCTTAACAGACAAAATGTACATGTCCGATTCTGATATAATTGTGTCCCAAGAAGTACAAGGCAGGGATCTAAGATAAGAATATCCCCAAATACATTGGGGGGATGCCTCACCCTGCGGACAGTCAACAAGTGACACCAAGCTAGCCCAAATTAGAGATTCTGCTCAAGGTCAAGAGTCAAGCCAGGGCTGAGGGAAGCCAACTGCCCTAATACAGGGTTATTGACCCCTCCCAGACCCACTAAGTTGCAGTAACCAAAATGTCTTTAGACCCCTTCAAGTATCGCCTTGGCCAGCATCTCTTCGATAAGCAGCAAGCACATTCTGAACTGCAGCAAGGCCCTGCTGTTTGCCATTGGGTTTGGAGGAAACAGTCTGCCATCTCGCTGGTTGTGGTTGTGGATTACCAAGACCGAATGTTTTGTCTGGGAATCGCAGGCCAGCCTTTGTTAGTTCAATGTGGGCATCTTGGGCTGTGGTGAACTCCACCTTTCCCATTGGTAATTGCATGACAAGACGATCAGAATATGGTGTAGTGAACTTGTAGCCAGCAGCTTTAATGACCGGGAGCAATGGTAGATATGCTCACCTCAGGCGCATCGTTTTTGGGGCATAGACTTGGTCAAAATATATGCATGTCTGTCCATAGAATGTCTTCTGTCTCCTCCAGGCAGCACCTGCTCTTTCGTAGCATAACTGTTAAAGTGCAGGATAATCAAATGAGGTGGGGCATTCTGAGATGTGGGTTTTGGGGCCAAGGCCCTGTGTACACGCTCCAGCTGCAGTTCGTAGCCCTGGGGTAACTCTAGGGCGGTGTGTAGTAAGGCCTCTACGAATATGTTTATGTTTGACCCTTCTGAGCCCTCAGGAACACTATAAATCCTGATATTCTTTCACCTTGCACAGTTTTCAAAGTCCTCCTTACATGCCTCTAACAGATCCTGCTGATCCTGTAATTACAGGACCTTAGTTTCAAGATCATCTACCCTGTTTTCAGTCGCTGTCCCTTGCCGCTCCTACTCGTCCATACGCTGCTCCAATTGAATGACATTGCGACAAAGTTCTCTGCACATTTCTTTGATATCAGCTTGGAAAGTCAACAGTTCTTGATAGATTAGATCTAATTTAGCTTTTTTAGCCTTTAGTTTACTCTGCTTTGGTTTATTTTTAGAAGAAATTCGACGAGCTTCTCAGGACTCCATTGCTCGCTGTTCAGAGCAATCTTCTGCCTCTGAATTGCATTGGGCTGCAGAATCATCCATCTTTGAAGTTAAACTATTAATTGCACCCTGTTTTTACAGGCCCGCCCTCCCCAGCATTGATCGGTATAGATATTTGAATGTCAGGACTGTAATTTACACTGGATTGAGAGAGTTTTTAGTTGGGGCAGATTCCAACCTCTCGCCTATACTGCCATTCTCCATGGAGCAGAACCGGAAGCCAAATTTACTTTATTGATGTTTACAGATTTGTGGGTCCTCCTTTTTTGGGCCTATTTTTGAGAAGATGGACCAAATTTGTTAGCCATGTTGGGGGTTGGGGCTTTATAGCATTCTGATGAAAGAAACTATTTTATATTATGAAAGTTGTCAATGATTGCACCCCCAAGAATGATGTGCACTATAGGGCAGATGCCTCATTTAGAAGTTATGTTTTTTCTCTCTTTCCTTTTGTTGCTGTTCTATTCATTTTTCAGGGTGGGGGTGGAGGGGTGGATGGGGTACTTGTAGCTGCTGAAGATGGGGATGGCATGAGCCAAGAAATTGGGAGGGTGTTTTTCCCCCAGTATTATTCATGGTGGAATTTGTTCAAGTTTTGTGTTCCCATATCAGTTTTTTTTTTGGGGGGACGGGGCATTGGAGGGAGTAAGAAAAGTACTGTAGGGGAGTTTTGGTGGGAGGGGAAGGGGGCATCTTATTTTACTCTGTACAATGTTGCACATGCTTCTTTCCAGACTCCAAGGGGGAGTGTGGGTGTTCCTGATGTTGTGGTTTACGGTTTCTGTTTCCTATGTACTTTATGATGGTTGGGGGGGGAGGTGGGAGGAGGGGGGAGGGTGGGAGGGTTAATGCCACGTACAGTAGGTTTTTCATTTGGATGGCCGTCTCATTTTGGTCTATGTCGTTTGAGGTTCCTATTACTTAGTGCTGATACAAAATGGCAAATTATAATTTCTGCTAGTGGAATATTAAAGGTGCACAGTCCCAGGTCAAAAGGGATAAGGTCTTGCTTCATTTGCATAAGTTACAGGTAGATGTGTTCTTCTTACAAGAGACTGACATGTTCTCATCCCAGGTGCTCCTTTTCAGGTGGTCCTGGGTGGGGTAGGTTTTTGGGATGGACTCTGATTCCTGTAGGAAGGTCACAGCTATTCGGATAGCCAGAAGAATCCCTTTCCATCTCTTACAGGAAACAATGGAAATAGATGGGTAGGCTCGGGGTGGGTCAGAAGTTGGTCAAATGGGTGGCAAACTGGTTGGCAGGCAGAACACCAGGAGTGGTGGTAAATGGTATACAGTCAGGAGATATGCAAGTCACAAGTGGGGTACCTCAGGGATCAGTCCTGGGGCCAGTCCTCTTCAATGTCTTCATCAGTGACATTGCAGATGGACTGGAGGGTAAGATTTGTCTGTTTGTGGATGACACCAACATCTGCAACAGAGTTGATGATCCAGATGCGGTGGGCAGAATGATAAGAGATCTGCATAAACTGGCAAAATGGTCAGAAGAGTGGCAACTGGGGTTTAACGCAAAGAAGTGCAAGATCATGCACATAGGGAAGAGAAACCCTGAAACCACCTATAGGTTGGGAGGGGAGTTGCTGGCAATCACAAGGGAAGAAAAAGACCTGGGCATCATCATCACAGATGACATGCAACCATCCAAGCAGACCACTAAAGCAGTAAGTAAGGCTAGGGGGATGTTGGGGTGTATTAGTAGGGGTATCACAAGTCGTAAGAGGGAGGTAATAACCCTTCTTTAGAAGACACTGGTTAGGCCCAATCTGGAGTACTGCATGCAGTACTGGAGGCTGCACCTGCACAAGGATATTAACAAAATGGAGGCAGTCCAGAGAAGGGCAACCAAAATGGTGCAGGGACTGCATCAGGAAACATATGAGGACAGATTAACAGAGCTCAATAAGTATACCCTAGAGCAAAGGAGGGAGAGAGGTGATATAATCAAAACATTCAAACATCTTAAGGGCATTAACAAGGTGGAAGAGTCTAACATGTTTCAATATAAGAAAAACAGCAGGACAAGAGGACACAGTATTAGATTAGAGGAGGCTGATTAAGAGGTAAATTCTTTTTCACAGAAAGGATAGTGTTTTCATGGAACAGCCTACCTCAGGAAGTGGTGGATATGAATACAGTGCATGGCTTCAAACAGGCATACGAAAGGTATAAGGGAGTAATACATATGAGTATGAATAGATAGGCCATTGACAGAGTAAAGGCCTACGGCACATTTATAAGGTAATAAAAATGGGCAGACTGGATGGGCCTTGCGATCCTTATCTGCCGACAACTTCTGTGTTTCTATGTTTCTATCCTTCAGGTCAGTACCTCCTTATTCGGGCATTGATTTGTCACCTCAAGGTGATATTGGGATCTATTTATGGCCCTAATAAAGATGACCCTCACTTTTTCACCTCATTGGTGTCTCTGTAAGCTCCCTGGAGATCCCTTCCAATTATTCTGGGAGGATACTGGAATCTGGTGCAGTGCAATGATCTAGATAGATCTAATTGGTCCCATCAGTCCCTATAGCTGGGCAAATGACTCTCCATGAGCTTATGGATTCCCTGGGCCTGGTGGACCCATGGAGAGTTATGTCTCCAGATCACTGGGAATATTCCTTTTTTTTCCTACCTCAAAGTTCCTTTTCTAGAATTGATTACTTTTTACTTCTGCTAAAGTAATATCAGACCACCATCCTACTGTATAATAATGTGCCTTAATCTTTCCCCCTCTTCAATAAGGGATAAAGTGTGGTGGTTCAAGAATCATATTGCTTAACTCCGTAGATATCACAAAGCATGCCCAATCCTTCATTGAACACTTTATGACAATTAATGTACCCTCTACTGCTAAGCTCAATTTCCTTTGTTGAGCCCTGAAATGCACTCTTCAAGGAGAGCTCATCTGCCTAGCAATGAGACGTAAACAACAAGTTGCAGCTAAGTCTTCCTCTCTGCTGAGTGAAATTCCCGCTCTAGAAGGGAGTATATCACAAACTTCACCTCAATCAGAATGTGAACGCTTGGAAGACCTTAGATATCAGTAAAATACCTTATTGGGGGAAAAGGCATAGCACCTATTGCTATGTTCTAAGGTAAAATATTTTGACTAGTGGGAGAGGGCTGGGAAGCTCTTAGCCATCAGATTGCATTCTCAGATGGCAGATAGGATTATTTCCTCTATTCGCTTAGATTCTGGCCAGCTTCTCACCTCACCGCTTGATATCGTTGAGACATTTAAAGTCTTCTATCAGCGGTTGTATAACCCTCCCTTTTCTCACTTCCTTTCCTATGTCTTTGACACTTTCCTCCAAGACATACCCTTTCCCAAGCTCTCAAATTCTTCTATTGCTATCTTGCATGCTCCGCTAACCATGGAATAAATCTTGCAGGCTATTGACTCCTAATCTTCAGATAAATCTACTGGTCCAGATGGGTTCATCATGAATTTTTTCAAGTCATTTAATCCCCAACTGGCCCCTATTTTACTGGATATCTACAATTACATCTTTACAGCCGGATTATTAGATGTCTTGCTAATTGAGGCAATTGTAGTAGTACTTTCCAAACCTTGCCGTGACCCCCTGCTGGTCGCCAATTATGCGCCGCTATCTTTAATCAATGTGGATGTTAAAATATTAGCCAAAATTCTCGCGGATAGATTGGATCATGAATGCACCCACTTTTGAGAAGGAAACAAGTAGGGTTTGTGAAAGGTAGATTGTTGGCAGACCATGTCTGAAAGTTGTCGTATCTTATTTCTGTATCCATGTACTCCCTTACTCCTGCGTTTTTGGTGTCCCTGGATGCAGAAAAGGCATTTGATGGAGTCTCATGGGATTATTTATTTACTCTCCTCCCTAAATATGGTCTCCCCGAGGAGTTTATAAAATAGATCAAGATGCTTTACTCTTCCCCGTCGGCTTGCATACTATGTAATGGTGTCCTTTCTACCCCATTTGCTCTCCAGCAAGGCACCAGGCAGGGATGCCTTCTATCTCCTTATCTTTTTAATCTTTTCTTGCAGTCCCTGATCCATAAAATTAATAATTCTCCACAGGTCCAAGGCATTGTAATAGGTCCTTGTGAATATAAACTATCAGCATATGCCGATGATATACTGCTGCACATATCCTCTCCTGCTACGTACAGTACCTGCCTGCTGCCTTGCATATTATTTCTCAGTTTGTAACTATTTCTAACTATAAACTAAACTTTACCAAAATGGAGGTAATGCCACTTAACAGTCACACTTTAAAAGTGGATGCCAAATACCTTGGGTTACTTTGGGTCAAGGATAAATTAAAATATCTGGATCTTTTCCTTAGTACATTGCCCAACAACATGAGGAAGTTTAATCTTGACTTCATTTTGACCTGTATTAAAACAGACTTGGACCTTAGGTCACTGCTACCCATTTCATTGTGGACCAGTTAAGTATTCTTAAGATGAATATTTTGCTCCAGTTACTTTATCCCTTGCAGTGGTTAAACCAAATTCACAGACTTTTCATCTCCTACTTGTGGCAGGGTAAAGCAGTTCATTGGGCCTTGTCCAAATTAATTCGTGTTAAGCAGGATGGGGGTCTACAGGATTCCAACCTCTTCTAGTACTATCTGGCCATCCATTGTACAAGAATCCTGCACTGGTTTAGAGCCTCTGTGAAAGATGGTAAGGAGTTCTATGTTCCAATGTGGGTAGAGATATAGAGTATTCCTTATGTTCCATTAGTGGTCTGGATATTAGATCACTCTAGTATCTCCCCCACAAGAAGTTTCTTCAACCACTGAAGGACACCCCTTTGGAGAAATCCCTTCAAACCCATTTACAGCTCTGCTCTGTATTAGAGATTAAAATGAATAAGGATATCTTCCAACCATTGTTTGGGAATCCTAATCTTCAGATCACTGGGCACATGACCTCAGAGAGATGTTGGCCTAATATGAGTGTGGATACTATTGTAGATCTGGTCCATGCTCAAAGCTACTTTCCTTTCAAGAGGCAAGGGACTTATAACACTGGCCATCATCATGTTCCTTTCGATACTTTCAGGTTACCCATATGCTTTATCACTTTTTTGGTTTTGGACCCTGGTCTAGCCATTTTGGGAATTTGTTTTTTCCCCTGCTTAACTCTGCCCCCACTTTCCATTACATATCATATTATTATTGATTCCTGAGGGACTACTTAACTCAGGGAGAATGCCCTAGATTTTACTACGGGGACCAAGCCCTCTTGATCAACAATCCCACCAGGAAATGGTCTGAGATATGATTACACTTACACAGGTTTATGCAATCTTTTATTTTACATAACCTGTACTATACTCCAGTTAAATTACACAAGATGGGTCAGTTATCCACTGACATTTGTTCCAGATGTAATAAGGAACCAGGCTACCTGTTCCATAAACTCTGGTCTTGTGAAATAGTAGTCCCTTTTGGAGATCAATTCAAGCATGGTTAAAACCACTGCTTGGTTTATCATACGCCTTTTACCCCAAAATATGTCTTTTGGGGGAGTACAGGATTAACCTGATTGGTAATCAATTACCACATATGGCTCTGTTATTGGCCTGGGTGAGGAAGGTTTTTCTTTGACACTGGTTGGATCAGAGCTCTCCCTATTACCTGGAATGGTATAGAGAAGTGCTATTTGCATTATCAGCAGAATATATTATAGCCAATATGACAGATAAGAATCATAGATAGAAACATATTTGGGAACCTTTGTACATTTTACTGGCAGCCTGAATAAGAATTTCTACCTGATAGGGCTTCAGGGCTCGACAAGATAAATTAGCATATGTGGCTTCTTTTACATAGCCTTGTTATATGCATAGACTAAAATCAGTTGGTGGCATGGGGGCTAACTGGGGTGGTTGAGGGGGAGGGGGAAGGGTTTATACTTATTGTACAAATATTTATTAAACTCCGTCTGTTTTCTCTTGGTGTTTGTATTCTGATATTTGTAAACAGTGTGTAACTTGTTTCATCTCTTTGAATAAAGTTTATTCAATTTGAAACAAAAAGATGCCAGCCTCCATGCTCAAAATGGTGAAGATCTCTAAAGGACCACCCAAGAAGAAATGACTACCCGAACAAAACAATGCACCGGAGTCATCGTAATCCCCAGAGCTGGAGGCAGAACTGAAGACCCAGGGCACCAGACACACTTGAGGAACCACATGGGCAGAAACTGGAAATCCTTTTCCTGCACAGTCACCCCCCCAATCCAAGACTCCCCAAGGAGGACTCCCTCAGCAGCGAAGACAATATCAAGTTGGTCGCCAAGGGTCGAGTCACAAAGAGTACCACCACGGGGGCAATTGATTGGGCAGATGGGCTGGAAGAAAATTAATTCATGGACAGTGCAGAGATACCAGATCCAGTAGTCCATCTGGGCCTCTGTTCATTTGCAGAGCTGGCAGCAGCGGCAACTGAATTAGTCTTGGAGGTCATGTAAGTACACTTGCCACCTAGCAATGCCTGGACACCAGGGTGAGTACACTGGCTAAGCCAGCCTCTTGAGATAATATTGCTAAGTTCAATGTGAATAAGTGCTTGGTAAATGGAATGTAATATAATGGCAGTTACGCTTTACTCAAGATGAAATGGGGGCATAACTGCAGCTGGGGAAACACAGGGAGGGGAGGTGAAGGGTATGGCTAAACCGTGAAGCTGTGACCCACTATAACATCAAAGGCAGTGCAGACAATCACAGGGGAAGACCTAGGCAGCTTACTAGGGAAGAAATACAACACTACCTGGAACCCATGGGAGGATAGCATTTTAAGAGATTGATGGGGAGGGGAATGAGTAGGAAGGAAAGTGTGTACTTGCAGACTAATCAACCCATGTGGGATTAGGTGGATAACCCCCTACCAGAGGACTGAAAAAAGGGGGAAGGGGAATATCAGGTTGTGAAATGTAATAAAGATAATTCCAGATATGGGACAAGAGTTTCCCCCCAACATATACCCTGAACATCCAGTCGGGCAATGTGGCCAAGGGCAATAACAACAACAACCCAAATCACTACAGGTATGCTGCCAAATGCTCCTGGGGAGAGAGACCAACACAGAGGGATAAAATTAGAAGTGCACTTCAAGGACTCAACCCGCCCCCTAGAGAACTTGGGGACCACCTAGCTTCACACCTGCATACCCCTCACTTTAGAGGGGGGTGCATCCACCATACAGAAAGGAGGGGAGGTGGACATGGCTGTGTTATGTGAGGAACCCACACTCTAATTGCCACCCACCGTGCACCTAAGACAAACCTTATGTTACATATATATATATGTATGTAAACAAATAATTACTAACTTGTAGAGCGCTGGCACTTACCATGCAATCAGTGCAATCAAAACCATCGATCAGGCCCTTCTTACCATGAGATAGCAAAAAATACCAACAACCTCAGCAAACTTCTTGGGCATGTCCAGTCAGTGACAAACTCAGTCCCGGCACGCTCCATTGAAGCATTAGCTACAGCACCACAGGCCTCACTAGGCAAAGAAGATACAGTATCACATCATAAGAGTGACCCAAAATGAGTGACTAGAAATATAGCAACCCATTTTGAGTGCTTTTATTATGGGCTACCCTGCAGAATAGCGAGGGTATGGGATAGCGATCAGGGGAAGGGAGAACAGAAGGGAGGAATAGTGAGGGGAAGGGGTTTTTAGGCACTGGTGTACCTGCTGCTGCCGAGCTAGCTGTGTGGCATGGTGGTGTGGGAGGCTATCTCTGGCAGAGCAGGTACTAGATTTGAGGTCAGGAGCGGGTTACATTTTGCTGCAGGTGTGAGCTGTGGCACTTAATTTTTTGCTAGATATGGATTTTGCCCTTTCCCCACAGGCACCCCCCCTTGAGCTGAGAATCCTAATTTAGGGAGGTGTGGGGGGCAAGGCCTCCCATGATGGGTGGCACAGAGGGGTGCATCCCCCTGCAAAATCACTTTTTTTTACATCCGGAAGTCAAGTCTCCTTAAAGTGTATATTGGCAATTTGCTTTTTGGTGATATACACTCACCATAATAGTGATTGCTATTATGATATGGAACCAAAGATATGGGGGCCCCCTCAGATCAGGCCGCACCAAACCTGAACCCTGAAGTAGTACCCTTCATTGCAGCTACACATGACCTGGAAGATGCCTGACAGGAATAGGCCAACCTACTTTGACAAAAACTCCCTAGTGGCAGCAGTTTGGATTGACAACTACAGGCCCCAGTCTATATTGTGAACAGGCTTACTCTTAACACAAATGGAAGGCTTTGTACTGGGGCCATGGTCAGGAGCTGCCAACTGACTATTTTGCTACATACAAGCATGGCTGTGTCTGTACTACATAATAAAGATCCAGCAAACTCTTCCTGGTCCACCGGATGGAGGACCAGTACATCAGGGGTGGCTGGCTCAAGGCTATACACCTACCCCTCTATCATACTTCCCATGGTGATGGGAAACCTCAAGAGACCTATAGCTTTGACCTCATGGTATTACATGATCATCCCAGCATCCTGGGTATTAATTTTCATGCACTACATGGCTGTGTGGTAAATCTGGCTAACATGCTCCTAATCCAGATCAGGGGGACAATACCATACGGTCATGAATTCGGATTTGCATGTGGTTGCAGCTATTACTATCAACAACAAAAAATATGACATCATAGCTCTATTCCAAACACATGAGTTTTTCAAGAAACTCCTATCATCCCGCAGAAACATTTGGATGCTTTTGCCACACACAAGCATAATTGTGGGAAAATGCAGACCATCATCAAAATTCCAGGCCCTGCACATGACAAAGGCAATACCCCTTTCCTGCTGAGTCCTTACCATCGCTCAAAAAAAAAAAACATTCAGTCACTCCTCAAGTAAGGTGTGATCAGGCCTTGTGTCTCAACCATCAAGTCACCTGTTTGGCCAGTGAAAAAGGCCACAAGGTCTTGGAGACTCACTATTAATTACAGCAGACTTAATTAAGTTACTGCTAGCTGCTCACCCACAGTAGCATCAGCATCTAATATGCTCAAACTGCCAACCCCGGACCATGGATACTTTAGCACCCTTAACATCTCCAATGGCTTTTGGTAACTGCTCCTAGCTCTGAAAAGTCAATATAGGTTTGCGTTTACCTTTGAGTGTCCACAGTACACTTGGACCTGCTTACCTCAGGAATTCCACAATAGCCCCTCCCTCTTCCTTCTTCACATAATGGATACTCTGAAGGATTTCACTACCCCACAATGTCTTTGCAGTATGTGGATAATATACTGTTGGCAACTAACACCAAAAAACAGCATTTTGACCTCCTTGACAAACTACGGACCCTCTTACAAAGGGCAGGCCTCAAATGTAATCCTGAACAAGCACAAGTCTGCCAGAAAGAAGTCATCTTTCTTGGCCTGCGCATAACAGAACAGGGCAGGAGCCCAGCTTAAAAGAAAATCCAAGGCCTACAAAATTTGCCACTACCAACTAGTGCAGCAACACTTAGATGTTTCCTGGGAATGGTCAACTATTCCAGAAACTTTATTTGTGATTTCACACAAAAGGCCTCCCCTCTGTATGAGCTCCTAAAAAAGGACATTCCCTGGACTTGGGGCCCCATCCACACTCAGTCTGTGACCAGCTTTTGTAAACCCCAATCCAGCATTACCTTTCCATTTAAAACCACCCACTTCAGACATTGCCATGTCTGCAGTCCTTGCCCAAAAAGTGAATGGTACCTTGAAACCTATTGCTTATGTATCCAAAATGCTGTCACCAGTAAAACAAGAGTACAGCCTTTGTGAAAAAAAACCTTCTGTCTACCTACTGGGCTGTCAAGCATTTTCTGTATATCATTGGGTACTCGCCTATCATTCTGAACACAAACCACACCCCCACAACTTTCTTGCTATCAGATACAGTAAAGAATGGATCAGTATCCAACACCAGACTGACTCACTGGTCTCTTCCTCTCCAGTACCATAACATACAGGACCATCTTGCCAAAATGTCCTCAATTTTAACCCATGGTCTTTTGTACCAAGGAGCACCACATAATTGTACACTCCAACCACCTGACTTGCCTAAACCAGGCCCTTTTCTTCCTGCTACTCCAAAACTCCTTGCTGACACCTCTCTGTGTCATGTCTTTACTAATGGCTCTGCCGCATACTATCAAGAAAAACCGGTAGCCAAATTTGGAGTGCTCATCATGCATCCTAATGGTAACACTGTTCATGCTTTTAAACGCTGAAGTGTGGTATCATCTCAGTATGCAAAACTGGCAGCTGTGACCTGTGCCCTCAAATTAATGAAACATGGAGTTAAGGACACCATCATCTTTATAGCCTCTAACTGGGTCTGTTGCTCTCTGCCCAAATTTTTAAGTTTCTGCCTATAAAACTCCTTTCCATCTTCTAATGGCACCCCAGTAAAGTACAAAGCATTCTTTGTGTATATTCACAAGCTGACCCAGCACTTTAAACACAGATTATTCATTCACAAAGTAAAGGCCCATTTGAAGTATGATCTATACTATTCTTTCAATAATCAAGCAGACACTCTTGCCAGAGAGGGTGCTCGAGGGGGAAGACATGGAAAATGTACAGTGCTCAGTATTCACAATGGGAATTCAGGGGGGAATATCTAATCCGGTCAATAGAAGCACTCTGGATGGGGGTTGATATTGGTCCTTTCACAGAAGAAAAGGTTCTGAAAGAACTCTTAAAACTGAAGGTGGATAAAGCAATGGGGCCTGATGGGATTCACCCCAGAATTTTAAAAGAACTAAGGGGAAAAACTAGTAACACCACTGACTACCCTTTTTAATAAATCATGGGAGGATGGGGTGGTACCTGAGGACTGGAGGAGGGTGGATGTGATTCCCCTTCACAAAAGTGGGAGCAAGACAGAGGCAGACAACTACAGACCTGTCAGTTTGACCTCAGTGGTAGGGAAAATGATGGAATCACTTCTGAAGGAAAGAATTGTTGAGTACCTAGAGGCCAGTGGGGCACAGGACCCAAGGCAGCATGGATTCACAGCGGGAAGGTCTTGTCAGACAAACCTAATTGATTTCTTTGACTGGCTGACTAAAGCAGTAGACCAGGGAGGGGCTGTGGACATGGTCTACCTAGACTTTAGCAATGCATTTGACACAGTCCCACACAAAAGATTAATAAACAAATTAGCCAGCCTGGGAGTGGGTCCTAGGGTGGTAGCCTGGGTAAAACACTGGCTGGACACAGGACACAGCGGGTAATAGTAAATGGAGTCCACAGTGAAGAAAGGAGGGTTACTAGTAGGGTACCGCAGGGTTCAGTACTGGGGCAGGTCCTTTTTAATGTCTTTATAAGTGACATTGCAGAGGGCCTGGAAGGGAAAGTATATCTCTTTGTAGATGACACAAAGATCTGCAACAGGGTTGATACACAAGGTGGGGTGAAAAGGATGAAAAGGGACTTGGCAAGGTTGGAGGAATGGTCAAATATATGGCAGCTTAAATTCAATGCAAAAAAGTGCAAAATAATGCACCTGGGAATCAAAAACCCAGGAAGAGTACACAATGGGAGGTGAGATACTGACAACAACAAAAATGGAAAGGGACCTGGAGGTAGTCATATCAGATGACCTAAAGGTGGGTCAGCAATGTGAGAAGGCAGTAAGGAGGGCTGGGGGATACTGGGATGCATAGGGAGAGGTATCACCAGTAGAAAACAGGAAGTTGTTGGCCCTCTGTACAGACAGTTGGTATGACCACATCTGGAGTACTGTGTACAGTTCTGGAGACCCCATCTCCACAAAGACATTGACAGGGTGGAGGCTGTCCAGAGGAGGGCAACCAAAATGATGCAGGGTCTGCATCAGAAGACACATGAAGAAAGATTAAAGGAACTAAAGATGTATAGCCTTGAGGAAAGAAGGGAGAGGGGGGACATGATAGAAACTTTAAAATACCTCAAGGGAATCAACAAAGTCCATCTTTCAGAAAAAGAGATGTGCAAAAACAAGGGGGCACAATTCGAAAATAGAGTTGGGATGGCTCAGAGGTAATGTGAGGAAGTATTTCTTCACAGAGAGGGCTGTGGATACATGGAACATGGATACATGGAACAGCCTTCCTGAGGAGGTCATAGAGTCAGAAACAGTGGAGGAATTCAAGAATGCATGGGACAGACATAAGGCAATTCTAGTAGGGGGTAGGAGGAAGTAGGCTGTTGGATAACTAGGATCTGCAGCTTATCCGTTAGGTAGGAAAATGGGCAGACTAGGTGGGCCAAGCGGTCCTTATCTGCCATCAAATTCTATGTTTCTATGTTACAGGTAGCTGTTATAAAGAAGAAACCTAAACCTTTTGTGTCACTGAACTTGTCCAGAGCACAGAAGCACACTATATATGACCACAAATGCATAAGCGGCCACTCAGGACTAGAACATCTAGAGAGGGGAAGGAGTATCCTTACAGGGGAAATGGGCAGGAGAGGGAGCCTTACCCAAGAACACTCTTCTACACCTGCCCAAGCTCAATGAAGCATATAGGGCCTGTTCTGAGGAGCAGAATACCCAGGCAGAGCACACAACCCACTGCACCAATCTACAAAAACCTACCATCACCAGGTTCTACTGTTATGAACCATGCACAGAGGTCGGAGACCAACCCAAAGGGGCCACTGTTACCATCTAACCATACATAAAAGGGCTACATGGGATGGGCTCAGAACCATCACAGCCACTTTCCAGAATAAAATGAAGAAGGTGAAGCAGTGAGGCTCTGGGCTCATTCTCACAAATCGCATTCTCCTTTTGGCTTCTTAGTGAAATCACAGGACCTATAAGGTCTGATTACAATTTAGTCACAGAGCACACCCAGAGAATCCAGGATCAGGATACAGGATTAAAGAGGAGGCACAATAAGGAGAGGGGGCAATACTGGGCAGGGGCACCCCGCTGAGGGGTGGTAGGCCCACAGAGGAAGCAGTAGGCCTCAGTTAAAGTTGGTCACTGTTGTATTTACTGTTTTGTTACAAATTTACAGTATCTCTGTTTTCTCTGTTGTCTTTCTTGTCTTACCTCTGAGATTTCTCCAGAGAGAGGTGAAAGAGAAGCCAGGCTGAATAGTATGTCATTCAGGATGCCACACATCCTAGAACTCCTTTAGCTGAAGGAGGTCTTCAGCACAACCAGCTTCGGAGACAGACCTAGCAGACAAAGCCAGGAGGTAAGTGGGAAGGGAATGTTGAGTGCTGGACACACACCCAGCACCATGAAGAAGGGGGTAAGGTGTGTCTCCTGGAATGTGAAGGGGCTTAACCACCCAGTCAAAAGAACAAAGGTCTTAAACCATTTGAAGGCTTTAAAGACAGATATTGCACTTCCCCAGGAGATGCACCTCATAGCCAGGTCAGTACAGTGGTTAAGGGATGGCTGGGTAGGAAATGTAGTGCATAGCTCCTCCACAACAAAATCAAGGGGGGGTAGCTATACTGATACACAGGGCAAAAAGATGGGTGGTGAACTAGTCAAGAACAGATAAGCAGGGGCAATGGGTAGTTGCCCACTTTTCATACACAGGGGGCAAGATAATAATAATAAACACATATGCCCCAAATCAGGATAATCAGGAATTCTTTACGCATATCAACCAATCTATAGCAGCAGCAAAGTGGGAGGATGAGGGTTGCCTAGTTCTAATGAGAGGGGACTTTAAACTGGTTTCAGCTGTATTCTTGGATAAATCCTTTCTCCCTCCCTACAAATTTGGTTTCTCCCCTGAAAAGGCTGCCTGCTGCTCTGAGCCCCAGCCCAGATCGAAGCCGGATGTGAACTCTCCTTCTCTCTCACAACCTGCCCATCTTCACTGGAAAGGTACGGAGTCCTCAGCTTGTATGCCACGAGTAGAATTGGCTCTCCAGTCTTGGAGCATGAATTGCTACTGGTTGCTGCTCTCTGCAGCCACCAATGAATCAATTGTATGCTTTGGGCACCAAAATTATGTATGTAATGAACTTGCTTTTGGCCCGACTTAGGATTTTCTGTTTTTTACAGCCTAACCAATTTTCGATTTAGAATCTACAAGCGGCATAACTTTCTCAGGTGACTGCATTATTTTAGGACAAAAAAAGCTACTTGCAGATGCAAGCTACTTCATGGCCATAAGCCGGCAGCTCCTTCCTTGACTCCAACTGAAACCTGATAAATTTTTCTCTGTCACTGAGGGTCGGATCCTAGACATGTCTTTATGTGTTTGCCTTAGTCTACTATTTGAAGTCTCAGTTTAAACTCCTTTGTCTGCTTTAGTCTGCTATTTAAAGACATAGTAAAACTTAAGAGTTTGTTGTAGTCTGCTGCTTCCAGTCACAGTTTTGCTCCTTAGTCTGCTTTAGTCTGCTGCTGCTACTCACAGTAAATCACAGGAGTCTGCTTTAGTCTGCTATGTTAAGTTAAGGTAAAATTCCACAGTCTGCTTTCACCTGCTACTTTTAGTCACAACCAAATGATGTTGTTTGTAATTGCACCTATCTTAACTGCCCTCTGTGCTAAGCTTTTTTTCCTTCCCTCTGCTCTTACCTACCTCCTTCAGCCCCCACCCCACCCCGCCCCGGCTACAACTTTCTGCTCCAGGAGCACAAATTTAAATCAGTTTTATCTTCTCTTCTGTCTTTATCAAGCTTCCCCCTATTCCTTTGTCGTGAACTGGTGCCATTCCTTTCTGCACCCATCTACACCTTGCTGTTTTCCCTCCCCACCAGACGCCCCTTCCTTAATTACCTTTAGCCTACCCTTATACTCACCCTTCTCACACTCCCTCACTTTGGCTATTGTTTCCATTCATTAGACACTCCCACCAATTCAACCTACAGGCTGAACTTATTCTTTTTTCTAGCCCTGACCTTTACCTTTCTCCCTCCCTACAGGTTCAGCTTATTCCCTGAACAGGCTACCTGCTGATCTGAGCCCTGGCCCAGACAGAAGCTCGCTGCAAGCTCTCTTTCTCTCTCCCAGCCTGCACATCTTCACTGGAAAGGTACGGAGTCCTTGGCTTGTATGCCATTATTAGGATTGGCTCCCCAGTCTTGGAGCACGGATTGCTACTAGTTGCTGCTCTCTGCAGCCGCCACCAATGAATCAAGTATATGCTCTGTGCTCCAAAATTAAGTGTGTAATGAATTTGCTTTTGGCCTGACTTAGGATTTTCTGTTATTTACAGCTGAACCAATTTTTGGCTTAGGATCTACAAGCGGCATAACCTCCTCAGGTGGCTGTATTATTTTAGGACAAAAAAAGACACTTGCAGGCACAAGCTACTTCATGACCATAAGCTGGCAGCACCTTTCTCAGCTCCAATTGAAACCTGGTGAATTTTTTCTCCCACCCACCCACCTCCTCCTCCCCCGGCCTGTATTAAATCTGTTTGTAACCCTTCCCTTGTACCTACTGTATCAATCTTCTCATTGGATGCAGTACAAAACTGCCCCATGCCTAATTGAAACAAATCTCTCTGCGTATCCAGTGCTTCCCTGCAACATTTTCCTCCACTTACCTCAGTCTGGTTCACACAACAAAAAATTTGACAGCACATAATTGCCAGACTAGCAGTTTTGAGTATCATAGAAACATAGAAACATAGACTTTGACGGCAGATAAGGACCACTTGGCCCACCCAGTCTGCCCATTTCCCTACCTACTGGATAAGCTGCAGATTGTAGTTAATCAACAGCCTATTTCCTGCAACCCCCCACTATAATTGCCTTATGTCTGTCCCATGCATGTTTGAATTCCTCCACTGTTTTAGACCCCACAACCTCTCCAGGAAGGCGGTTCCATGCATCCACCACTCTCTCCATGAAAAAGAATTTCCTCACATTACCCCTGAGCCGTCCCCCCTCTAACTTTAAATTGTGCCCCCTTGTTCTTACACATCTCTTTTTCTGAAAGATGCTAGCCTCCTGGACTTTGTTGATTCCCTTGAGGTACTTAAAGTTTCTATCATGTCCCCCTGTCCCTCCCTTCATCAAGGGTATACATATTAAGCTCTCTCAGTCTCTCTCTTCATGGTTTCTGATGTAGACCCTGCACCATTTTAGTTGCCTTCCTCTGGACTGCTTCCATCCTGTCTATGTCCTTGCGTAGATGAGGTCTCCAAAACTGCATGCAGTACTCAGATGGGGTCTCACCAACTGTCTGTATAGAGGGATAACCACTTCCCTTTTCTACTTGTGATACCCTCCCTATGCATCCCAGTATCCCCTGGCTTTCCTACTGACTTCTCACATTGCATACCCACCTTTAGGTCATCTGATATGACTACACCCAGATCCCTTTCCATTATTGTTGTTGTTAGTACCTCCCCTGCTATTGTGTACTGTTCTCCTGGATTTTTATTTCCCAGGTGCATTACTTTGCACTTCTTTGCATTGAATCTAAGTTGCCATATGTCTGACCATTCCTCCAACCTTGCCAAGTCCCTTCTCATCCTTTCTACCCTCCTTGTGTATCAACTCTGTTACAGATCTTTGTGTCATCCAAAGAGACATACCTTTCCTTCAGACCCTCTGCAATGTCACCTATAAAGATGTTAAAGAGGACTGGACCCAGTACTGAGCCCTGAGGTACTCCACTAGTAACCCCCCTTTCTTCAGAATGTGTTCCATTCACTATTACCTTCTGTGTCCTGTTGTGCAGCCAGTTTTCTACCCAGGCTACCACCCTGGGACCCACTCCCAGGCTGGCTAACTTGATTATTAATCTTTTGTGTGAGCTGTGTCAAATGCCTTGCTAAAGTCTAGGTAGGCCATATCCACAGCCCCTCCCTGGTCTATTACTTTGGTCACCCAGTCAAAGAAATCGATTAGAATTGTCTGATATGACCTTCCTGCTGTGAATCCATGCTGCTTTGGGTCCAGTGCCCCGCTGGCCTCTAGGTACTCAACCATTCTTTCTTTCAGAAGTGATTCCATCATTTTCCCCACCACTGAGGTCAAACTAACAGGTCTGTAGTTTCCTGCTTCTGCCTTGCTCCCACTTTTGTGAAGAGGAATCACATCTGCCCTCCTCCAGTCCTCAGGTACCACCCATCTTCCCATGATTTGTTAAAAAGTGTGGTTAGTGGTGTCACTAGGTCCTCCCTTAGCTCTTTTAGGATTCTAGGGTGAATCCCGTCAGGCCCCATTGCTTTGTCCACCTTGAGTTTTAGAAGTTCTTTCAGTACTCTTCAACTTGCTGATTCTCTGCTCTGCAGACTATTTCATATCCTTAGCCCTAAGGCACCCCCTGGATCACAATGGCACAGTCCCACCCCGTCATCTGGATCATGAATCAACGTCCATGTATCTCCTTGTTCCCTGCCTGCCTAAATGAGGTATTGCATACCTCGGTTTATGGCTCTCCAGAAAGTTAAATATTAACGCAATAACTACCAAAGGTATTAGATGTCCCCTCTCCTATGCAATCACATCATTACTCTTATTTCACCTCTTGCTAACCCTAGCCAGTGACATTGAACCTAATCCTAGATCAGCAACTAATACCCCTACCCCCACACCCACCTACCCTAGCTCATCAAACTCCAAAAGGTCTGAAAACTTCTCACTTAGACATACACAGCCTGAGACCTAAGATGCCAGAACATGAAGCATGGGTCAATAATCACACTCCTGACATCCTGGGTACCTCTGAGACCTGGCTGAAACCAAGTATCAGGCAGCCAGAGGTTGCCTTGTCCCAATATAAATGATTCAGGGTGGACCAGCTGGTAAAAGGGCTGATGGTGTCCTCATGTATGCCAGGAATAATTTAGATGCTACCCAAATCTCTATGCCTGCTCTGATTTCTGCAGATGCGGAGTCAATACTCCTTTCTTTCACCCTTGGCTCTGTCAAAAATCTCCTGGTGGGCTATGTCTGATCCGTGATGGGTGTTTGACAAAATTTTTGTTGAACACCCCGACAGCAAAACCAGCAGGTTGATTGCATTTTGCAGTCGGCTGCCAGTTTCCAATGCCACTAAGTGTTTTCTTCAGGGGAGCTTTGCCCCCGAACCCCACATGCGGGGAACTGCACCCCCTGCACCTCCCCACTCAGGATTGTCAAAACCAAGTCAGAGCTGATTTGGAGGGCTGCAGGACCCCTGACAGAGAGTGCCGGGTTCCAGCAGGTTCCCTACAGCGACATGGCACTGTAGTCGTTGTAGGGGACCTCACTGTTGAAAAGTCGCTGTCGGGTTGGTATACCGGCTGTGTATAATTGACCCCTAAGGAGGCGGCATCATGCTTTAACTCCTTTATTGCCTCCTGTACTAACCTACCATGTCACGACATCGTGATGGGGGTGACTTTAACATCAACTGGTTGAATCCTAAATCCTCCAAATTGACTGCCTCCCTGACAGACTCCAGTCTGTCTCAAATCATCAGTGACCCAACTCTTAGTAACTCTAAGTCAGGTAATGATACTATACTGGACTGGGTGGTCACTTACTGCCCCTCTAAAATAAAATCAGCAGGGGTCCTCGCAGACTGTATTAGTGATCACTAACTAACTTTATGCATCTGGCATAACAATGCCCCAAATCCTCCACCCAAGATCATCACGATATGGGACATGTCTAGATTTGATCACAATGCTTTCTTTGATGCCATCCATGATACGGACTGTGGCCCAATAAGTACCCAACCAGACATTAATTCAGCCCTGGACTTCATTGTCTCAAACCTCACTGGCCTTATCGACCACCATTTTCCAATGAAGAAATGCCAGACTAAAGGGGTTAAAACCCCATGGTTCTCCAAAGAATTAAGGAATTGCATGACCTCCCATGATAAAGCCTGGCGGTCTTTCAAATGTAGTGGGTTAACTGCTGACTGGCAATATTAAAGGCAGCTAAGGAACAGCTGCAAAAATTTCATCCAAAAAGCTAAGCGACTCCATTTTAAGAGACTCCAAACTGAGCATCAAAGTAATCTGAAAGAATTCTGGAGACAACTTAATTCCCTTTTAAAGGGAAACACCACTGAGATGCCCAGCTCCATTGAAGCAGCCCAGGGTTCCATCCACACAGACCATCCCTCTATCACAACAAGCTTTAATGAATTCTTCACAGACCTGCATAAATATACTTCTCTCTTCTCCAGTTCACCCACTCCTCACCAACCTGACCCTGTGCCACCAGCTGACCACATGGCTCGCCCCTCCTTCCACCTAAAACTGGCTACCCTCAATGAAGTACGCTGTCTTCTCAAGAAACTAAAGGATGACAGCTCCCCAGGGCATGACACACTAGAACCTAAATTCCTCAAGTTAGGAGCTGATGCCTAGCCTGCCCTATTCATGACCTGATCAATAGATTGTTCCTTACTAGTATCATCCCTGATAAATGGAAGGTAGTGGTAGTTGTTACCATGCATAAACCCTAGCTAAAATTCAAGAGTGGATAATCTACGACCACCTCCAGGATTATTTAGATCACCACCAGCTCCTTTCATCTTCCTGCGTGAATTTAAAAAAAATCACAGCGCCCTTATAGCTTTGACCAGAGTCACCTCAGACATATATTATGCAATGGATGCTGGCCATGTCACCGGTGCAATATTTGTTGACGTGACCAAAGTCTTTGACTTGGTCAACCATGACTTGCTTTTACATCAACTGCATGAACTAGACCTTGATGAAGATGCTCTAACCTGGACCTTTAGCTATCTATTTAGCTGAACTCAATGGGTCAAATGGGTGGGTTCCTTATCCAAGTCAAGGTCCATTACCCATGGCATACCTCAGTGCTCTATACTGGGCCCATTGTTTTTTTTCATTATGCATCAACAAACTCCCTAACAATTGTAGTGGGGCCACAGTGCCCCTCAATGAAGATGATGCTATCATCTACCTATTTTCTTTAGATCCAGAGTGGCTCAACTCCATGCTAGCATCCAAAGGACTGGTTCATACTTAAACAACTTGTCCTTAACACTAAAATGACCAAGTACATGTTGTTCACCAACACTGGCACTCGATCACACCCCCCCTCTAGATATACTGTTAAGTACAGGGGCCACCCTTGAATCTGTCCAGTCCTTCAAATACCTGAGTATCGCCCCTAACCCCTCCATTTCTCTTGATACTCATGTCACTAACATTACCAAAACTCTTCACCAGGAAATCGGAGTCCTCTGTCGCATCCATCCCTACCTCACATCGGCCTCATGTCAGAAGATTGCTGATGCCACACTTCAGCCTCTTCTGATGTATGGTGCCCTGTTGCTGCTCTCCACTGCCCCTACCATTCTGTCTGTCTCACCTCTCTCAGGTATACCTTCAAGTGGGTAGATTTGCACTTGGAACCAACGCTAGGGATCATCATTGCAATGTTCTATCTGCAAAAGGTTCACTACCGTATGAGTCTAAGCTTCACTATGCCACTCTCAGCTTTATACACAAGCTTGTCCAATGCTTCACACCTCCTTGCCTCTCGGGCAATGTCCAGTGCTAACTCCCCCAGCATGCTCTCAGGTCTGCCTCTCTCCTCCTGCTTGTAGTACCCAATCTGTGACCCTCTACTGCCTGGAGATCATTTGTATTCTTAGCTGTGTCGATCTGGAACTCATTGCCTCCTCCAATCCTGGCCTGTAACTCCATTTCTCAATTTCAATACTCTACTAACACACCTTGCTGCCCTTCCCTGCTCCTGCTTTCAGTAACTCCAAAGCTTACCAACTCTTCCCTGCATGCTCCATGTCTCCCTTGATCTATCTCTGTACCTCTAACTTCCCTAAAACATGCTGTGAACTAGTGTAAATAAATTTATTGCCTGTATTTTCCCAGTGTTATATTTCTGTGCTTGTACCCCTTTCTAGTAATAATTGCTCTGCACATAGTATTGTGCTCATTTGCTGTATTACTGTCACTCTTTACAACAGCTGCACTATCAATGTACTGCTCTTCTTGGGTTGGCCCTGGAAAAGGAACTGTCTTCTCTGAGTGGGCTTACCCGGTTACCAAAATTCAATAAATAAAAAATCAATAAAAATAAATCCAGACCCACCCCAGATACCCATCCCAGGGTGAGAGAGACCCTTGGCATCTTGATGGAAGAATGGGGACTGTTGCATCCATGGCGTTGAGATAACTCAACTGGGATCGACTACTCCCAGTGCACGGCACTCACAGCCATATCTATTTCTGGCTGGTGGATAGGCTAGAAGGCCAGGGCATCTGCAATGTTAGAATAGAGCTAATTGTCATGTCTGACCATGCACAGATCAGCCTATCCTTCTTATCGGTGGGCTATCAGCCCATATGCCCAGATGGAGGTGCAACCAACTACTTCCCCAGGACCCAGAATTCAGGGACTGGATTAAAGAAGAAACCAAAATGTTCTTTGTCAACAATCACACCTGAGAGGTCAGAGCTAACACAGTATGGGAGGCCTAGAAGGCATTCCTCAGAGGCTGCATTGTATCCAACACAGCCAGATGAAAATGGGAGAGGAGAAAAGAGATGAAGTCTCTACAGTGACAATTGGTGGCCCTTGAAGCCCAGTTCAAACAAGACAGCCCTCCCAACACAGAACTCCACGCATCCATTGTGGGACTGAAATATAGGATCCTATTACAAAGAAAAGCAGAATGGCAGTTACTGAGGGCAAAGCATATATTCTGGGAGTCTGGAGATAAGGGGGGTAAACTGCTGGCTTACCACCTCTGCAAACAAAAAGCCAACTCCCAGCTACATGCCCTTAGTTCAGTGAAGGGAACTATGTTGGTTAAATTCAAAGAAATAAACAGGATCATGTGCCAGTTTTATGAAGAGTTATACTCTTCACAGATCCACACAGACACCCTGGGCAAAGAACAGGCTATCCGGGGTTTGCTGGACTCAACGCCCCTCCCCAGGCTAAGGCCAGAGGAAGCACGGAACCTGGATAGACTACTTATACTATCCCAAATCTAAGAACAGCACTCCAGCAGCTCTCCAAGGGTAAAGCACCCAGGGAAGATGGCCTACCCACATAACTGTTTCAACTCCTAGGGGAGGAGATACTACAACTCCTGCTGTAAGCAATGCAGGAATCCAAAACAGGTAGGATCCTCCCTCCCACCATGAAGGAGGCAATCATCATGGTCCTGCCCAAGAAGTCACCAGACCCTCTAGAATGTGCCATCTTCAGGCCCATTTCACCAATAACAGTAGACAACAAGATATTAGCCAAGGCCTTGGCCAACAGGCTGGAAGGGGTGCTCCCCTCTCTGATACATTAATCACAAGCAGGATTCAGTAAAGGGAAGACAGTGGCAGACAATATCTGAACCATGCTTAACCTGAAATGACTGGCCACACAGGTTAACATTCTGATGGTGGCCCTTTCAGTTAACTTCCACAAGGCCTTCAGCTCTTTGGAATGGGGATACCTACACTCCATGCTGGAGGCCTACAGTTTTAGCTCTCATTTCAGGGATTGGATCTCTGCATTGTACACCAAACCCATGGCAAGGATATTAACTAACCAAAGCATATCAGACCCCTTTGAACTGCACAGAGGAACAGGAAGACCTGCCCGCTATCCCCCTTCTCCTTCTAATAGCACTAGATCCCCAGACTAGGACATTGTTGGCTAACCTGCAAATTCAGGACATCAGGGTGAACAATGTGCAGTAATTGGTCAGCACATAGGCTGATGATCTGCTACTCACTCTTTCAAACCCAGCTGACTCTCTGCCTCACATACTGCAAACCCTTCAGGAGTTTGCAGATGTATCAGGGCTATGGATCGACAACAAAAAGACTGTGCTCTCCCCTCTTAATCTTGCGTACAGCAAAGAATGCCTGCAAGGGGATCAGTGGAATGGGTACCTCCGGGTTTTGGCTACAGGGGTATAAAGCTCACAACCCAATGGACAAGCATGATATTGGCTAATTACATACCCATTATAGCCTCTATCTGTGCAGAGACACAGAGATGGCTGAAGCTGCACCTATCTCTGAAGGGAAAGGTGGAAGCTGTGCATGTGTTCAGTCTACCCAAACTGACCTACCTGTTTGGCAACTTCCTGCTAGCAACCTCACCCCAAATTCTCCAAAAAGTATACAAAGTGATAGCAAGATTCTTGTGGGAAGGCAAAGCACCTTGCTTTGGTAAAACAAGGTTGAGGGCCCATTGGATCAGGGGTGGTCTAGACCTTCTCTGGCTACAAGGCTATCTATTAGCATATAGAATGGCACAAGCCCTCCGATGGTTCCTGCCAACCTTTCCAAATACCCCAACCTAGGAAAGGCTGGAAACCACCATGGCCAAAACACCATGGCTGGGGAATCTGCTGCACAAAGGAGCACTGCAACAAAGAAAGGCCCACTCTATAATCAAGGAGATACAAGAGGCATGGCAGAAATGCATGTATATATTGGGATGTGAATGATTCTTATGGGGCCCTCCAGACAGATACCTCTCACTCTGGGAGAACCCAGCATCCACATAGGGTAGCAGACCATCAGGTGGAAATCCTGGCAGAAGAAAGGCATCTGTACAGTGGCTGTCATCAATGTACAAGAAATAGAAGACATGATGTCATTCAAGCAAATGCAGACACAATACTAATTGCCCAAGTCAGATTTTTGGAGATACCTCCAGATCTGGGAAACGACCCAGACGGTCAGAGGCAGGGATCTCCAAAGGGATAGATGGAAATGGCTATTGGCCTCCCACAAGAAGGGGAAAACTAAGGAGGCAGCAGGGAGAGTGTTCCACTTGTTAAGATAGTCACAATCAGACACCACAGACAAGTGTGGATTCCAATGGGCTAAGGAGCTCCAGGTAGATATACCCACAGAATCATGGGCAGGATACATCAAGGGAACCCGTCTAGTATACAGGTAGTCTAGGAGCCAGTTGGTACAGCTCAAGATACTGCCACATTGGCACAAAAACTCCAGCACTCTACAAAAGATGGGACTGATCTTACACTCCAAATGCTGGAGATGACAGGCCACCCCAGGCAAACTTACTTTACATCCTGTGGGAGTGCCCATCCCTAGGACCATTCTGGGCAGGGGTATTAGGGGACTGCACTAAGATAATGCACACCCAGGTACCCTCTACACCAGCCCTAATCTTTATAGGGGAAACTTCACAGGTCCTTAACTACCAGGCGCAACTGAAGTAGTGGCTCCTTGTGGCACTGTTAGAAGCAACGCAGTTGATCTTGATGAAAGGGCAACAGGCTGCACCACCATCACTTCTAACATGACACACAGCACTTGCTAAGCTAGTGTTTTTTGAATATCTGACATACACCAGCAAGAATAAGGCATGATTATATGACAGGAGATGGGGACACCTTTTTTTGTTAGTTGTTTAACCAGGACTAGCACACTAAGCTAAAAGCGTTTTTACAGGTGTGACCTGGGAGCACAGGGAAGTTAAGTGACTTGCTCAGTGTCACACAGTCTGCAAGTGGAAGCTGTGGGATTCAAACCCGGGTCTGGTCTGCTGGATGTCACCAGATTTGCAGCTCAGAGTCTTAAACCACTGCGCTATAATGCTTCTCTGTACATTGAGAACTGTATTTTAACTTAACTGGATGTGCAGTATTTCACCTTAGTGATATCCCCGCTAGCTAATTGATTTACATAACCCTAGTCTTAATGTGTTTCTGTTTTACTTGAAGAGTGCATGATACTCCCTGGTGACTCATATGGGTTTATTACAGTTAAGACCTCAATCTACGTTTAGGTTTCGGCCTACGTGGCTACTTGCCATTTTGTGACTTTAGGTAAGCAAATAACGGTATAATTATAATGCTTGGTTTTAAGTATTGGCATTGATCGTTGGAATTTTATCAAATGCACTGTATAACAAGGAAAGTTAGACTCTTCAGAGTTACATATTTCAATGTATGTTTTACTGAAAATCTTAATACAATTTTACATGATAAAAAAAAAATAATTTACATTTTCAATATGTCTCTATTCTGCCTCTAGTGTTCTGGTGAATAGGCTATCATTTTATCTCCACTGTTCTCAAACTCTGTGTCTTGAGCCCTTCAACTACTGTGCCTTATAAGAAAGTGGTTTTGTTCATGGTTGTCTTCTAATCATCATTGCAAAAGGATAGATAAGTCATGGTCTTCATGAAGGTTAGGCTGAATGCTTTCTCTTGGAGAACTTGAAAGAGGTATCAAAATCCACTGAGTGAAATGTTTATACAAAGTACATAGCAACTTCAGCAGATGGAGTAGGGGTTCTTACTGCTGTGCGAATAAGATTTACCCTCAATAGCAAATGGTCCAAGCAGGAACTGCCCTATACAAATCCTACCTGAGAGTGGTAGATAAGCAACAACAGCATGGATTCTAGTATATAAGCCTGTGCTTTCACCAAGATTTTATCATCAGCATTGATAAGTGTAATGGGCCTATAGAAACATAGAAATCTGTTGGCAGAAAAGGACCACTTGGCCCATCTAGTCTGCCATTTCCCTCTTCATGGCCTCTTTGCGATATTATCCTTACTCCCTTCTTCCTTTCATACCATTACCTCTCATATTTAATCCTGTGTAGGTATCTCATGCCCTCTTGAATTCACCCACTGAGTTGACTCCCACCACCCACTCAGGCAGCCTATTCCAGGGACCCTCCACCCTCTCAGTGAAGTATTGTCGCCTCATATTTATTTTGAAATTGCCTTTCTCCAGTTTTAAGCTGTGCCCATTTGTTGTTGTGTTATCACTCATTTTGAAAATGCTCCTTTCTCTCACCCTGTTTATTCCCTTTAAAATTTAAAAGTTTCTGTCGTGTCCCCCCTTTCCATCTTTGTTTCCAGTGCGTACAGGCCAAGCTCCTCAAGCCGTTCCACATATGATCTCTTGTGCAATCCCTGCACCATTTTGGTAGTCCTTCTCTGGATCTACTCAACTCTATCTCTGTTCACTTGCAAGTGTGTACTTCATAACTGTACCCCATACTCCAGGTGTGGCCTAACCATGGACCTGTCCAGCGGTATGATCATCTCTCTCCTCCTACTCATGATACCTCTTCCGATGCATGCCAGCATTAAGCCTGCCTTTCCCAATGCCTTGTTTCACTGATTTGCCACCTTCATGTTATCTGAAATGATAATCCCCAGATCCCTTTCCTGCTTTGTTGTCTCAATTTTCTGTCCTCCTAGCCTGTAGCTTGCCTTTGGATTTTTGCACCCTATATGCATTATCTTGCACGGCTTTGCATTAAAGCAAAATTGCCACCTCCTTGAATACTCCTCCATTCTGCCTACATCCTCCCTCATTTTCTCCAGCTCCCCTGGCTTATCCGCCCTATTACAGATCTTTATGTCATCTGCAAATAGACACACCTTCCCATGTAGAGCATCTGTTAAATCCCCAATATTGATGTTCTGTTATATCCCCAATATAGTTCCCAGATAAAGTTTTATCTTTAATGATCTTGGAGAAAATGGTAATTACTGCATCTTGGCTGCATGCTGGCAGTATCCATTGTTCTTGCAACTCCATAAAAAGCTTTCTGTGGGACCAGTCACCAGGTAGACCAATTTGCAGAGATGCTGGTATTGGTCAGCTGGAATGCCTTCTCTTCCTGGGGATTTGTGGGCATGAGTCATTCTAGTGCTTCCTTAATCCTTTTGATCACAAAGGGGGCCTCTAAAAGAGCTCTCTGATTAACCTATAGCTTATAAGGAGAGAGGTGTAAGGAACTAATGAATAGCCTCATGGGATGATGGTGATGGGGAAGTATAAAGAGTTGTATACTGTAGATAGAGTGCATGACATTGTTGATAGCCACGGGCTTAGTATGCAAACCACATTGCAGATCTTTGAGACCACCAATATGGTGTTCTTTCTGCTGCTTGTCAGGGTGATAGACCAGACCTTGACTGCCTTCTTGCCTTCTCCACCCTTCCCAATATTTATGTCAAATGCATAGGTTCACCAGTTCCACTTTAAAAGTCAGGAGATTTTAAGGTTGTACCCTCAGCTGTGTAATTTCTGCAGTGACTGCAGTGGAGATGGCTACTCCTGTTTTATAACGATCCTCTTTTTCCTTCAACTGCTATTCCAGAGTCATTATCTCAGTCTTCTTCTCCATCCTACAGCAGTCAGCAAATCTGCTTATTTTACCATGCAGCACTGCATTAAAGGCCTCCCACATTGTACTCTAGGAGATGTCCCAAGTGTTGTTTACAGAAAAATGTTCTCTCCCTCAACCTGTACCCATTGGAGGAATTTTTTTTTTCCTTCAAAAAGAGAGGGTTCTTTTTTCAGGAAGATGACTGGGGTGTAGGAGGACCCCAGAAGATTTTTTTATGAACACAGAAGCATGAATCTAAATTATGATTGATTCCTGGGTTGAATTATTGGTTTTCTACATGAGATTCTAGAAAGTAAGCCATATTTTTTTTATTAAGCTTTTAAGTCTCAACTCTTGCCTGGGCATCCCCCTTCCCCATTGTTCCACTGAGCCCTACCACCCATTCTTTCTGGTGCATACCTTCCTCCTAAAAATCTCCTGTGGATTGGCCCATGTGGTAGGGCAAAGGAATGGAGTTCTGTTTTTCTCCACTTCAGCGACCATATCCAGATGTTGAAGTCCTGCCCAGTCAGTACTGTGGAGCCTGCAGTGGGTCTGGAGTCATCCTGCTACCCAGAGGTGTTTGTCTCTGCACACATATTAATCCAAACACCTCAAGCTCCTCAACTATTGGGACTCCCTGCTGAGCCACCATCTTGTATCCACCAGGTGGCTGCCACCAAAAAGGATGTTCAACACCCCTTTCTTAATGGAGTAGAGCAGTTCACTGATGCTTTATCCTCCCTTCCCCTGTTTACCCCAAAAACCAAAGTCACACCAGAAACCTGATCACTGGTGTAGCAGATGATTGCACTAACATCAAGGCACCCAGTGGGCTGGTAAGACAAAATTCTATACCACTGGAGGATTGGTGGGATGCTGAAAACAAGAATAGTTCCTTTCATTTTGATGCAGACAGCATCATATATTGGTAAGTGCATGTTCCTGCATTAGAATTTGAATGGCCCTAGTGGCCTGTTGGTGGATTTCAGGTTGACCTGTACTCCAATCCAGGCAGGGTCCTCAGGTGATATTAAAATCTCCCCTAAATATCATCAGAGTTTCCATAGAGTTGAATTGAGTCAGCTCCTGATTAAATAAGTGGAACAGCTTATGGGACCTCTGTCTTTGGGCCGTACGTGTTACAGAGCAAAAGGTGCCCATCTGGGGTAGACACTTTTTGAAGAAGCCATCTCCCCTCCCCATCCCTTTTGATATCTGCTGGTGTCCAGTGCAGAGATTTATGGATAAGGACTTAAACCCCCACTTCTTAACAGATACAGCACTAGGAACCTCTGCACCTACTCATTCCATTTTAAATTTCTGATCCTGCAGGGCTAACATATTTTTTTCAAGGAGTAAAGCTACAATACATGAGCCTTAAATTACTGTAAATGGAAGAGTGCTTTATTCTGCTTAATAAGGGAATTAAGGCCCCTAACTTTCTAACTAAGAAGGTTAGCACCTGCCATATTAACAGTAAGGGGGAACCCAGATGGAGAACAGCCACCTTGAGGGTGCTTTAAATTGGTAAAAAAAGGGTTCCATAAAGTATCCTGGATATGGGGCATTCTTTCGGGAGCTATACAGTGACCAGTCATTGTGTGGGGGTCGAAACATGTCAAGTCATTTTTATTTCTTATATGCCCATTCCTGGGGGCTCTGACTGACTGATTCCCAGTGTAAAGACAGAGTTTAACTTATTGTTTTCCAATGTTAATGCAGACTTTTCATGTCTGTGGTAATTCCTGAAAGAAAACTTGAAAGATGCAGATGCACTTGCCAGTGCAGTGGAACACTCTCACAGGCCAAACATGATTTTTTATTTGTCATTTAAATCTAAGAACTTGAAAGAAAATGTGTTGAGGCAGTCAGCAGGCTTGGGGCAGTGGGCCAAAGAGTGATGGACTCACACCATCTTGATAAGTGCTGCTCCCTTTACCCAGTGGAGAATGGGTCGCAAATACTGTAGAAAAGTGCAGACATCAGCCCTTTCACTGTCCTCTGGAAATCCACAAATCATTTTGCTGCATCTACTCTGGTTTTCCAAGTCCTCCCTGCCATCCCAAGGCTATTGAATTATGCCATTTTATACCCAGATGCGCACTGTGAGAATGTTCCTGGTGTCTTCCATCACTGCAATGTAATTTTCAGCAGCTCCAGTACAATGCCTAGGGCTGCAAATCTCAGAGGTGGTGAGGGTAGATGCTATTTTTAGTTCATTAATCTCTGTTTGCAGTTGTGCAAACATATCTTTCATTTGCGCTAGATCTGACCATTCTGTTTGTGTCCTATTTTCACCTATTTTGCTACACAGAAGAGAGCCACCCAAGACTTTCTTAAAGATCAGTCTTGATGTCTAGTACAGAATAAGACCTAAAACTATGGAATTTTGCATGTGGCACTGCAAGTGAGTGACTAGGTATACTCCTGTGGAGTAGTCACAGTGTTAAGGGATAGTTATATTGACAGATTATGACAGATTAGTAGAAGTCTGAACAATGCAAATCCAAACAGTCATCTTTGATGCTGGTCAGGCCATGCTACATCACTGAAACTATGCCTTAAAAAATCTATGCTCAATTTTGGTTTAAAAGATTGCATTTCAGTCACATTAAAACACATAGTTAAAACACAGCCATAGACTTAAACCTGAAACCACCATGCAGATCCTCAAAACAGTTTCCACCAAAACATAGCAAACACCATTACAACCATAAATAAAAATGCAACTACTATACAACAGAATAAGAATTCACAAAAGTGTTACAGTGAAGCAGTACAATTTTGTTCCATCTAACTCTAACCTAGAATCACAGCAGAAAAACCCAGAGCTGAAAAACGCAAACTCTGCAACTCTTATTTTGAAAGACAGACCTGCAAAAACTGAAATGCTATAACTCATGCCTTGAATGCAGAGCTTCAAAAGTTGTGTTAGTTTCTGAAAGCTTTGAGTCAATCCCTCAAATATCACCTACAAGGAACTCTTTGCATGAACAGATGTTTCCTATTAAAAGTGGTCTGACATTTTGAATGAAACATTCCTTATTTTTATTACATAACCCTTTTACAATTGAGTTAATACACATACTGTACAAGCTGTGCATGGTGCACCCCTTCTGGTCGACACCCCGAAAGCGAAACACAAAAAAAGACCATTACGGCGATATTTACTATAATGGTCCTTTTTTGGTGCTTCGCTTTCTGCCAGTGTTTCGATCCCCCCGGACCAACTCTGACCTGGAGTTGAGAATCCTAAAGTGTGGGGGGTGTGGGGGCACAGCCGCCCATATGGGGGGTTGGGAGTACAGCCCCTCACAGAAAACACTCGCTGCATGGGTGGCACAATACCGACATTGGTATTGGGCCATTGCTGTTGGAGAGGTTGGCATTTTCACTATCGACCTCCCATGGTGCTTCCAGCTGTGCACAGCAGGGAAATAATCTGCTCCCAGTGATAGAAAGTACATTCCATGGTGCAACGCTACTGCCCGTGTTAGTCTGACAGTTCTTTTTCCATGGGTGCTGAGGAAGGCTCTTCACAATATACTGCAGCAGCTAGAGGCAAGTAGGGATCCTGGCAGTTGTGCCCCATTGGAGCACCTGCTCTGTGTCTTGAACTGCAGTATGCATATTTCTGGCATCCTTTTTTTTCATTATTTAGTATGTTTTTCCCCCCTTTGTCACCTGACTGGTCCATTACCAGTCCTAGCCTGCTCACCCCACCTCATCGCCAGCTTTCTCTGGAACTTACCTTCTCCACCTTCCACCCTGCCTTGTCCCCCTAGTTGGGGCCACCCGGTGTGGCTCCTGGCCCCTGACAGAGACTCGGTCAGTGGTACTTGGAGATAGCTCCTCTGTTGGTGGCATGGGACTTGCAGCAAGAGGTGGACATTCTCCTGCTTAAGTCTTTTTACCACTTTTATAACAGCCCCAGCCCCCTAGGGGGCCAAAAAGAGCTCTCTGATGTGCACACACTGGAGAAAGTTAGTGTTCGCCTGCACTGATCCTCAATTCCTGTTGCACCAACGATTGTGGTCACCCAGGTGCATATTGCAGCAGAGACCAAATTGCCTCCATCCCCAAGGTGGAATGCTTCCTTTGGGATGCGTATCTCACCTTCCCCCGAGTGGTCCTCAAAAGACCCAGTCTTATTCCCACATCCAGGTTGTTGGTGTAGTGAGGGGTAGCAGTACCGCTGTGCCAACCAGCCAGCCTCATATTTCTGGCATCCCATAGGCTACTGAATTTTGGATTGCCACCATGCTGGACCCACAGTATAAAAGTGTCCTTGCAGCTATTCTTGAAAGTGGCCAGGATCAGGTGCAGAACTTGACTGGGAAGAATGATACATGGGACATGCGTGCTGAAAAAAACAGTTTTCAAAAACACAAGAGGATCAAGTGTTGCTACCTGTGCAGAGGCAGAACAGTTGGCAAAAACATTGAAGGGCAAAGATGAAATCCCAGCCAATACACTGTGGGATACTATGTCACAGGTTGGTCTGGAATAATTTGAGGAAAAGGCAGATTATGATACAGGATTGCATGCTGCCGAAAGAATGGTAGATGTCTTTTGGGCAGACAATAGGCATCTCACCATAAATTATGAGCACTTGCTGTACTGGAATACTTTGTTACTTATTACCCAGCACTGACATCAGTAGCTATGAAATACTTAATCTGCACATCCTCGTGTGTCTGAGTTGAGCACATATTTAGTTCAGCAGTGACCATTATTAGGGGCAAACACATCAATTTATTACCCCAAAATGTTGGCATGCTAACATTTATTAAAAGAAATGCACAGCACATTCCACAGCACACCACTATATCTCTGTTCATGCCATATGAATCTGGAAATGATGGTGATGACAATGGCATCGCAGTGGTGGCGAACTGACAGCAGACAAAGAGGATGAAAACCTTACTGTGAAGGAACTCCCAGCCAGTTACAACTCCATTTTGGAAAACTGTGAGGGTTGCTTCCTTATGCCAGAGGAAGCATGAGTTATGGTATATTAGACTAAAGAAAAAATGTTCTTAGCAAGTCAGAATGCAGATTTGTTCAACAGGTCTAGCCATTAGAAAAATGTCATAAAAATAACAATTCAACCTTACAAATATGAATGATACCATAAAAACTACAATGCAGCATTTTAAAACACCTTACACCAACAATAATCTTTGATATATCTTATAATTCTATCTAATTAATATGCTGTTAGACAAACATTTTTAAAAAATATACATAGAGAGCAGGTTTCTTTAATTTTGTTTTTTTTTCTGTGCCAGCTCCCCAAGCCCAGATAGGCTCGCAGGCTCCGGCAGCCTCCCCCCATACTCGGGCTTGCTCCCCCCGAGTGGGGCCACCAATAGAGGAACTCTGGTGGCCAGAAGGGACAGCAATGGTGCAGGCTCATTAGTAGGGGCTGGCATATTTTTTTTTGAAAGCTGTGAATCCCACAGGGGCGGGGACAACCCGTGTCCACCCCCCCCGAACGTACAGGCTCTGACCATAGTGGAACTCCCGGTCTCCACCCGGGGTCCATCATGCATCGGACACTGACCCCTCCCTCAGTGTAGGAGAGCAGTCCTCCAGATGCTCAGTCCTACTCCTCCCGGCCAGCCCTACGACTGCCGAGTCTATTCCCAAACCCAGGTCATCGGCACCGCAGATGGTGATCGTGCCTCTGAGTCAGTGGAATGGCCCTAGCAGGTTTCCGTAAGAATATTTTGTAAGAATATATATTCTGGGTAATATGACATTTCTGATATACATTAAGAACATGATTTCTTTAAAACACTGATTCTCTCCATGTAATATGAATTTTGTCTTTGTAACTACATTAAGGAGAAAGATCACAGACCCCCAAATCTCCACTGATCTTTATTTAATCAAATATGTGATTATATTATGGGGCTCCAGTTCTATGGATGCTAATATATTGCCCAAACATTTCTCTCTAAATTTTGCATACAGTACAGTGGGCACAATATCACTAAGTGTGTCAAATCATCTGTCCCCAACCTGCGTTTATATAATCCATTAGAATTACTTGTTTTATATATCTTTCTTAACATTTGGCAATCATAATATTCACACCTAAATTTAGTAAGCAGTTTTCTTCTATACAGGTCTGCCAAAATACTCAAATAAGGCTCAAATCCAAAATAGCATTTATTTTTTGACATCCAATTACTTGTTTTATATTGGCACACAAACCCATTTCCTTCTGTTCAAAAATATACCTTATTCTTACCTTTATCTGAGAAAAAAACTTCTACTGGAGGTTTCCTAAATATATCAGCTATACATTGTAGTAGGTCATATGGTCCTATGGCATGGGGACATAATGTCGTGCACACCACCATGCACACCACAACTGCATAGCAGCAAACAGTGTGAAAACATGCTCAACCATTTTCTATCTGTTTTGCGGTGGGCTTTCTCCTTCAAGCCTCCCACACTCCCCTGATTTATTATAATCAGCTCCGAGGGGGTGTGGACATAGGGGCAAGAAAATAAAAGTAAAAGATTCCTGAGTCAGAAATGAAACCCCATTCCCCAACTGCATTCACTGCAAGGCCTGGCGCTCTAGCCACTCCACCATGGGAGTAGCTCGACCGAGCACCCGACCAGCAGTGTTCATAAACACTTCTTCCTTTGTGATGAGCATCAGGGGGTAGTGATACTTTCATATTGCTGTAATTTCCCTGAAGCTTGAAAGACATACGTGCTACTCATAGAGTGGTCATGCTGTTCGTGGTTTTATCCACTCGGATTTCAGTTGGTACCTGATTTTATGAAAGATTACAAGATTGAGAGGCTTGGGAATATTATCTGTTGTAAATAATTTAAAGTTTCTTCAACACATTTTCTAGGTAGTCTTTTCTGTTTCATGAAATAGGCTGTCAGCCTATATATAAATAGTTTCTGCTCTATGAGACACTACCCCATAGGCAGTTGTCCCAATTCACCTCTTTCCAGAGGGGAAGGTGCCCCTTTTGACAATCCTAATAACTTCTTGTGAAAGATGTTTAAACATTTTTTTTATAGTCTCCTTTTTGTGTATACACCAAATTTCTGCTCCATATAGGACTTTACTCATATTTTTTGCATTAATAACTTTTAGACAGTGTATCAATTAGTTATCTCCATACTTTTGAGTAAACTTTGCCATTACTGGTAAAAATCTTTTCACTTTAGCTTCTACTTCTATTAAATGTTCCCTCCATGATAGGTTTTCTGTAAATATTATTTCTAAGTAACAGAAACTTTTTACAACTTCCAAATTCTTATTATCCACTATACATTTATATTTCCTGTTATTTCCTTCATAGATCATTACTTTGGTTTACCTGTAACCGAACTTTAAATCAGATCATACACATACCTTACGGAATTTTTGTAATAGTCTTTTTATCTCCACATTACTGGTTGAAAGAAGAACACCATCATCTGCATAAGCTAAATATGGACAATAATAATTTCCTATTTGTGACATATGGAAATTCTCATCGTACATTTTAATTAGAATCTCATTGAAAAATATGTTAAAACTAAACTGAGAAAGTGAGCATCCTTGCTTCACCCCCCATTTGTAATAAAATTATTGTTTTTCCTCCATAGGTGTTATATCTAACTTGAGTTGTACTATCTTGGTACAATAACTGGATTACATTAATCAAGGTTTTGTCCACTGCCTGCTTCTCCAGCACAGGAACCAAATTTCTGAGGCACAGTGTCAGCTGGTGGTGCATAATACATAAAAAGGCAATATACAAAAGAGAAAATTAGAAACATAGAAACATAGAACATAGAAGTTGATGGCAGATAAGGCCAGCAAGGATCGTCCAGTCTGCCCATTTTTTCTACCTAATGAATGCGCCATAGGCCTGTACTCTGTCAATGGCCTATCTAGTCATACTCATCTGTATTGCTCCCTTATGCCTATCCCATACATATTGTATATTATAAGGGAGAGGGACATGTGGGGAGTGGTGCAATGCACTGGCTGTGGGACAGCAGTATTCTGGGAGACATTCTGGAAACTGCATTGCTGTCCTATTTGCAGGCAACTGTCAGCTCTGAGGGAGGAGGTTGCCCACCTCCAGGCTGAACTAGCAAGGACTAAGGAGGCCTCCCCCTTCCAAAGAGCACCACTGCCACAACCACTGCCTCAGAGGTTGCCAAGTATGAAGAGCAGTTGGACCACAGTGGGTTCTGGGAGGGTGCGGATGGTGGACCAGAGGCGAAGCCCCCTAGTTGTACCTTTACACAAATCATATGCCATTCTGGCAGAGCAAGGTTCCTCTATGATGGCACCCACAGTGGAAACCCAGAAGAATGCTGAGGACATCCACAAGGGAGACCCACAAAAGGGTGGCAAGGGACACCACAGTGGAAGGAAACAGCTTCTGATAGGGGACTCATTTGTTAGGGGGGATAAAACTGGGGAAGGAAGAGGAGAAGGAAGTAAGGTGCCTGCTTGGAGCCATGGCTTGGAGGGACAGGAAGTGAATCCTCAGGATTGCAGAAGCAGCAACACAGAAGAGGGAACTAGAAATCATAGTCCACCTTGGGACAAATGACCTAGCTAGGCATGGGATCAGTGCAGTGCAGAATGAATCTGTGGAGTTGGGGAGGGGCCTCAGATGGGTAGCAAGCATGGTAACCTTCTCAGAGGTGTTACCAGTCCATGGCAGGAGTGAGGCTAGGGTACTGCACACCATGCAGTTTAATGAATGGTTGCAAAACTGGTGCAGAACACAGGGCTTTGGCTTCGTTGGGACTGGGGGTCCACCTGGAGAGATAAAGGTCTATACTGGCATGATGGTCTGCATCTGTCCACGAAGGGAACCAAGCCCCTAGGTGACAGGTTTAAATGCTTCCTTGGCAAGCTTTTAAACTAGCCAAGGGGGGAGGCACTGATAAAAGGCAGGAAATGTCAAGCCTCCCCCCACAACACATTGCAGGTAGTAAGGTAAACACTGAGGAACAGAGCTCAACACAGGGCAGGACAGGGGTGAATGGAAAAATAGACAAGGGCAATAAGAGCAGGGATGGGGGGAAGGATGAAGCCAACATTAAATGGAGGGCAATGAGTACTAATGTTCGTAGTCTGGGAAACAAGCTTTCTGAGCTAGTATCCCTGATGGAAGATGAACAATTGAATATTGTGGCAGTCATGGAAACATGGTAACCGAGGACCATGATTGGGATGTCAACATACCAGGATACACAATCTACAGAAGGGACAGGGAAGGTAAAGGAGGAGGTGGAATAGCTCTACACATAAGGGAAGGGATCAAAGCTACAGAACTAAAAAGTAAAGGGGGAGGACAAGAGGCACTCTGGGTCACCTTGGAGACAGGGAATGGCATCACAATCCACACAGGGGTTGTATACAGACTCCCGTCTCAAGGGGAGGAAATGGAAAACAAAATGATAGAGGACATTTTCAAAATGGCTGAAAAAGGGGAGATACTGTTGATGGGGGACCTGAATATGCCAGATGTTAACTGGATAACATGTACTGCAGCCACGTCCAAGAGCAGGGTCATTCTCGATGCCCTGCAAGGGGCAGGCCTTAGACAGCTAGTGTTGGAACCCACTCGGGAGGGAGCAATACTAGACCTGGTACTCTCAAATGGAGAGAGGATCACAAATTTAGAAGTCATTAGACATCTGGGAACAAGCGACCACTGCACAGTGTGCTTCACAATGAGCACAACCATGGAGATAAGCCATACAAAAACAAGGATACTGGACTTTAGAAGGGCTGACTTTGGCAAAATGGGTGAATACCTGAAGAATGCACTAGCAAATGACCAAAAAGGAGTGGTGGAAGAACAATGGAGAAAAATCAAAACTGCCATTATAGAGGCAACAAGCCTTTGTGTGAAACAAATAAAGAAAACAAAGTGGAGTAAAACACCACTATGGTTCTCAAAAGAGGTGGAAGGGAAGGTTAAGGAGAAAAAGGCTGCATTCAAAAAGTATAAGGAATCACAGAAGGAGTATGACAGGAAACTGTATCAATTAAAGCAGAAAGAAGTGGGGAAGGCAGTCAAATTAGCAAAGGCCCAAACCGAGGGAAAAATAGCCAACTCAGTGAAGAAGGGGGATAAAAACTTTTATAGGTACATTAGGGAGCATAGAAAGGTTAAGAGAGGGACAGTGAAGATTAATAAAGGAGAGGGGAGGTGGGCAGAGGGAGACAGTGAAAAGGCAGAGATACTGAATGAATACTTTTGCTCAGTATTCACAAAAGAAAATGAGGAGGAGTTACCTAAACCATACAATAGAAGCACTCTGGGTAGGGGGGTTGACACCAGTCCATTCACAGAAGAAAGAGTCTTGAAAGAACTCCTAAAACTCAAGGTGGACAAAGCAATGGGGCCTGATGGGATTTACCCCAGAATCCTAAAGAGCTAAGAGAGGACCTAGTGACACCACTGACCACGCTTTTTAACAAATCATGGCAGGATGGGGCAGTACTTGAGGACTGGAGGAGGGCAGATGTGATTCCCCTGCACAAAAGTGGGAACAAGACAGAAGCAGGAAACTGCAGACCTGTAAGTTTGACCTCAGTGGTAGGGAAAATGATGGAATCACTTCTGAAAGAAAGAATCGTTGAGTACCTAGAGGCCAGCGAGGCACAGGACCCGAAGCAGCATGGATTTACAGCAGGAAGGTCATGTCAGATGAATCTAATTGATTTCTTTGACTGGGTGACCAAAGTAATAGACCAGGGGAGGGGCTGTGGATATGGCCTACCTAGACTTTAGCAAGACATTTGACACAGTCCCGCACAAAAGATTAATAATCAAGTTAGCCAGCCTGGGAGTGGGTCCTAGGGTGGTAGCCTGGGTTGCAAACTGGCTGCACAACAGGACACAGAAGGTAATAGTGAATGGAACACATTCCGAAGAAAGGGAGGTTACTAGTGGAGTACCTCAGGGCTCAGTACTGGGTCCAGTCCTCTTTAGCATCTTCATAGCTGACATTGCAGAGGGTCTGGAGGGAAAGGCATGCCTCTTTGCAGATGACGCAAAGATCTGTAACAGAGTTGATACACAAGAGGGGGGTAGAAAAGATGAGAAGGGACTTGGCAAGGTTGGAGGAATGGTCAGACATATGGCAACTTAGATTCAATGCAAAGAAGTGCAAAGTAATGCACCTGGGAAATAAAAATCCAGGAGAACAGTACACAATAGCAGGGGAGGTACTAACAACAACAATAATGGAAAGGGATCTGGGTGTAGTCATATCAGATGACCTAAAGGTGGGTATGCAATGTGAGAAGTCAGTAGGGAAAGCCAGGGGGATACTGGGATGCATAGGGAGGGGCATCACAAGTAGAAAAAGGAAGTGGTTATCCTCTATACAGACAGTTGGTGAGACCCCATCTGGAGTACTGTGTGCAGTTTTGGAGACCTCATCTACACAAGGACATAGACAGGATGGAAGCAGTCCAGAGGAGGGCAACTAAAATGGTGCAGGGTCTGCAGCAGAAACCATATGAAGAGAGACTGAGAGAGCTTCATATGTATACTCTTGATGAAAGGAGGGACAGGGGGGACATGATAGAAACATTAAAGTACCTCAAGGGAATCAACAAAGTCCAGGAGGGTAGCATCTTTCAGAAAAAGAGATGTGTAAGAACAAGGAGGCACAATTTAAAGATAGAGGGGGGATGGCTCAGGGGTAATGTGAGGACATTTTTTTTCATGGAGAGAGTGGTGGATACATTGAACAGCCTTCCTGAGGAGGTCGTTGGGTCTGAAACAGTGGGGGAATTCAAACATGCATGGGACAGACACAAGGCAATTATAGTGGGGGGTTGCAGGAAGTAGGCTGTTGGTTAATTAGAATCTGCAGCTTATCCAGTAGGTAGGGAATTGGGCAGACTGGGTGGGCCAAGTGGTCCTCATCTGCCATCAAAGTCTATGTTTCTATGTTTCTGTGTTTCTATGCCATGCCTGTTTGAAGCCCTGCATTGTATTCATATCCTGAGGTAGGCCACTGCATGCATCCACCACCCTTTCTTTGAAAAAGAACTTCCTCACATTACCCCTTAATCAGCCTCCCTCTAATCTCATGCTGTGTCCTCTTGTATTGCTATTTTTCTTATATTGAAACATGTTAGACTCTTTCACCTTGTTAATGCCCTTAAGATGTTTGAATGTTTCAATCATATCACCTTTCTCCCTCCTTTGCTCTATGGTATACATATTGAGCTATGTTAATCTGTCCTCATATGTTTTCTGATGCAGTCCCTGCATCATTTTGGTTGCCCTCCTCTGGACTGCCTCCATTTTGTTAATGTCCTTGTGCAGGTGCAGCCTCCAGTACTGCATGCAGTACTTCAGATGGGGCCTAACCGTTGTCTTGTAAAGAGGGATTATTATCTCCCTCTTACGACTTGTGATACTCCTGCTAATACACCTCAACATCCATCTAGACTTAGCTACTGCTTTAGTGGTCTGCTTGGATGATTTCAGGTCACCTGTGATAATGATACCCAAGTCTCTTTCTTCCCTTGTGATTGCCAGCAACTCCTCTTCCAATCTATAGGTGGCTTCATGGTTTCTCTTCCTTATGTGCATGATCTTGCACTTCTTTGCATTAAACCCCAATTGCCACTCTTCCAACCATTTTGCCAGTTTATTCAGATCTCTTCTCATTCTGACCATCCCATCTGCATCATCTACTCTGTTGTACATCTTAGTGTCATCTGCAAACAGACAAACCTTACCCTCCAGTCCATCTGCAGTGTCACTGATGAAGATATTGAAGAGGACTGGCCCAAGGACTGATCCCTGAGGTACCCCACTTGTGACTTGCATCTCTTCTGACTGTATACCATTTACACCATTCTCTGTTTTCTGATTGCCAATTAATTTGCCACCCAATTGAGCAAATTCTGACCCACCCAAGCCTACCCAGCTTATTAATCAATTTTCTTTGTGGAACAGAATCGAAAGCTTTGCTGAAGTCAAGGTAGGCGACATCAACTGCACCCCCTTGGTCCACCACTCTGGCTACCCAGTCAAAGAAATCTATGAGATCAGTTTGACAGGTCCTTCCTGTTGTAAACCCATGTTGTCTTGGATCCTGTGCTCCTATGGATTCCAGGTGTCGCACTATCCTTTCCTTAAGGAGTACCTCCATAATCTTGCCCACTACAGAGGTAAGACTGACTGGTCTGTAGTTTCCTGCCTCCTCCCTGCTACCACTCTTGTGGAGCAGGATCATATAAGCCCATCTCCAGTCTTCTGGGACCTCTTCTGTGCTCAGAGACTCAGTAGACCATTCTGATAATGGCTCTGCTAGCTTCACCCTTAGCTACTTTACTACCCAGGGATGTATGCCATCAGGTCCCATTGCCTTGTCCACCCTGAGCTTAGCAAGCTCGTGTAGGACCCATTCTTTTGTGAAGGGACAAGTGCACACCTCCCCCCCTTGTGTCCATGATGCTGAGCTGTGGACCCTGCCCCACATTCTCCTCAGTAAATACTGAGCAGAAGTATCTTTTTAGGATAGAAGCTTTTTCTTAGTCCTCCTCCACACACTCCCCCTTATCCCCTTTAAACTTGTCAATAACCCCTCTGGAATTTCTCCTTTCACTAATGTATCTATAGAAAGTCTTGTCCCCCTCTTTTACTGTTCGTACTAGTGTTTCCTCTGTTTGGGCCTTTGCCTGCCTTACTGCCTTCCTTTGGGGAAGTTTGGCATGCTTCCCTATCTTCATCCTGCTGCGTTCCCTTATATTTCCTGAAGGCCAGCCTTTTGGTCTGACCTTTTCTGCTACTATTTTTGATAACTAAAGTGGTTTCCTCCTTATTTTCCTCTTGCTTTTGTCTCTAATACAGTGGGATGTTGCTTCAAGTATTGCATCCTTAATGCTTGCCCACTTTGCCTATACCACCTCACCTGTATTTCTTCTTGCCAGGACTATCTTAACTCTGTTGGCCATCTTATCAAAGTCAGCTTCTCTGAAGTCCCATATCTTTGCCTTGGAATGGGATGATTTAGTTCTAGTGGCCAAACTGAACCATACCATGTGATTGTCACTGGCCCCCAGGTAACCTACCTGGAGTTCTGTGATCCTTTCCCTGTTAGCCAGTACTAGAGCTATGATAGCCTTGTCTCTTGTGGTTTGTTGTACCAGTTGTCTGAGGCCCTCTTCCTGCAGGGAATCCACTATGTGTCTAGTTACGGCAGATGTTCCTGCTGGTATTGACCAATCTGTATCTGGCCATGTTGAAGTCTCTATTAACAGAACCTCCCTTTTAACTGTCATGTTTTTTAATATCTTCTAGGAGTAATGTGTCTATGTCCTCCTCCCTGGTCTGGAGGCCTGCAGACAACCCCAGTTTGTATGGTTGTCCCATTTCCTGTTTCCATGGTGACCAACAGTTCTTCTTGCTCCTTATGTGTATTCTGAATTTCTGCAGCTTTGATATTTTCATTGACATAAAGGGCCACTCCCCCCCCCTTTTGCACCTTGGTCTTTTCTGAAGTGTACATAACCTGGTAATGAAGTTTCCCAAATGTGGTTAGTGATGAACCTTGTCTCACTAATGGCCACCATGTCCAGTTTAGCCTCCGTCATTGTTGCCTGCACGTCCAGGATCTTGTTTCCCAGACTGTGGGCATTTGTGTACATGATTTTCCATTGGCCAGATTTTGGTGTGTTAGTTATTTGGCAAGGTCTGGCATTTCCCCTGCATGTCGTATGGGGAGCCAGACCTGTTTCCTTACCTAGTAATGCAAATAACTACAAACATGTTGAACTCCTGTTTGATCACTAACTGAGGGGGGAAGGATGTTCTTCCCATTCGATGTATCAGATGCTGCACCCCTCTTCCTATTTGCTAGTTTAAATATTCGGCAAAGATGTCAAACTTCTGCCCCAATGCACTGACTCCCTTCTTAGTCAGATGCAGTCCATCAAATTTAAAGATACTTTGCTCCCCAAACTGTTGCCAGTTACCTACAAATGTGTGTCCTTTTTCCTGGCACAAGTCCATGAGTCACATGTTTAGCTCCCCTATCTCCCCTTCTCTGAGCATCCGTCCATCTGCCCCTCTCAACCAGACCGGCAGGATCTCAGAGAAGGAGATGCCAGATGAAATAGATGACAGTTTGTCTCCCAGCTTGGTCAGGTGTTCCTTGGTCTCCACAACTGACCAGCTGGTGAGATCATTAGTCCCTCTGTGTACCGGGACATTGATGTTTTCTCCTGCTTCCTTCACAGTTTTAGCAATGCAGTCAGTGTCTCTCCATGCTGATGTACCTGGGAGACATTTGACCATTACCCCCAGCTGGAGGTAGGTATCAACTCCCTGAATCATGGAGTCTCCTGTGATCAGAAGTGTTTTGGATTTCCTTTATTTTGTTGTTGTTTTGGTCCCTGTTTTGAGCGAGTTTTATTGCTTTAGCTCCTGTGCTGCAATGTCCTGCTCTGCAGTCTCCTCTGCCCATTTGTTTGATTTCGGAGATAGAGGCAGATACCTGTTTGTTGTTTTTATATGGTTTGTGGAGGTGATACATTAGAGAGCATTGATTGATGGGGTGACTAATTTGCCCCTCCTAACCACCTACCAACCTCCTGGACCATCTACCTTCTGCAGTCGAGGTGCTTCAGTTGGATGTGTGGGAAATGGTGGGTGGTTCTTATAATATTATTCCTTCTAATTATGAGATTTGAGGAATGCAATCTCTGCCCATGCTGCCTGGAGCTCAGCCCTTAGATCTCCAATGGTCCAGCATGTAGGACAGCATCTTAAATTCTGTATAACTACCCTTTTGAAAAGTATCCTGCAGTACCTGCAGTTAATAATATCCATTCCAGATAAGTTGCTGGATTTATAATCTGGTCTGAGTAATTAGAAGGAGGAAAATTAAAGCCAAAGTTTGATTTTTTTGTTTTGTTTGTTTGTTTGTTTTTGTATAACTTGTTATAACAAGTTAAATTATTTGTGTCACTGTAAGTGAGGTCACTGTGTGGATACCTCTCTGATCCTACCCTTCCTGCTTTGCTACAGAAAATGTCACAACTGTGCTGCCCTATAAAAGAGCATAGCATAGGGTGGTTGGGGATGGGGGTGGGTGGCTGGGCCCTTCCCCTTACAAAAAAGAAGAACCACAGATGAAAGAAACAAGGAGGTAAGAGCAGAAACAATCAACCAACAACAAATGCAGTAGCCCTGAAAGCTTAGCCTAATGATAAATAAAACTGTCAAACCTGTAAAGCACCACTTGTAATAATTTCACAGAAGATATAACCTGCAAAAAACACATTGCTTCAGAGAAAAATAAATCAGTAACAGAAGATATACCTTGCAAAAACAGTTTGAATCAGAGAAGATTACAGCAGTAATCTGTAAGCACTAAACAGAAGCAAACCTGTAGGCACACCGTGTAACAATGCAGCAGAAAGTATACCCTGCAACAGCAATTTGAATCAGAGAACAATAAAGCAGTAAAATGTTAGCAAAAAAACAGTAAAAACCCTGTGAGTACAAATGAAAGCAATAACACACTGTAAATCTGCCTATCCAAAAGAAGCCTTAATCTTTTTCCTTGCTCTGTCCTTACAAGCAAACCTACAAGAAAAGAGCTCAGGTGAAGTTAGGTGCCTTTGCCAGCAAACCTAGTCTTCCGCCTCAAAAACAAATATTATGGAAGGGATAACGTATTCAATCTACTACATATTCAAGACACAGCATCAACTGATGGCACATAGCACTTAAAAAGGTGACACACGAAACAATGAATATGGCCTGGTAACAACAGACTAGCTTAATACATAGGATACAAAGATGAACAAAGAAGCCTGATTATAAGTACATTATACAAATGTAAGAACTGAGTACAATGATGGGAAACTAATCAACAATTGAGAGTAGTATAGGATAAAATACAGCAAAGAGAACTATTCATGATACAGCAAACAAATACAGTGCTATTGGCAAACACATTTATCCAAGCAATGTTGGTTAGAAAGAGTTTGGAATAACTGGGGACTGACCAGTGTAGGTAACTTGAATAGTTTCTGGATGGCTTTCCAGGATTTGGGGCAGCCTACATTAAGGCCATTTTCCCATGTTATTCTGTACAAATTTCAATAAAAGAAGTACCCCCCCCCAAGATTCCTTCCAAATTTCTTGTTTCTCTTTGCCTGTTTGTGGAAAGATTTATAGCCATTAATGTCAATGCTATCCATCATCCATGCCTGCTGTTGGCAAATACATTGAAATTTAAAAACAAATTCAAGGGACTCAGAATCTCCTAGTTTATCTTTCAGACCTGAGACATTCCATGAAGTAATCATATAATCAAATCCATACCTTCTTTGTGGATTAGTTGAAGTCTACAGTCTTTCTCCCTTACTACATATGCTCTGTCAATCATTTTTTCCTGCTGAAACAGCATACCTGTTTGCAGTGTATATGATAGATTTCCAATGAGGGGATATCCTCCTTCAGTTATTTCCCTTCTAATTTTCAATCTTTTGGTCACATATGTGAATACGTAAAGAGTCCAAATCTATAACATTAGACATTAAAACCTGGTATGACTCCACCTCCTGTATTCACATTGTTATATGTCCTTCCCTTTCCCATCTGACCATCCTCTTGATTGCTTGTTTGAAATTTGGTGTTTTTAATACATTTTGCAATAAGTTCCCCACTTTAAAATAGATATGTTTTGGAGTTTCTTTGTACATCTGATTAAGGTCAAATATAGATATTGTTCTAATATTGTTTCTCACTAATGCTGTTTTTTCTGTCCTTCATAAAATTCTGGGAATAATGTAGCCATGGAGACTATGTCATATATTTCTATTCCTACTTGTTTTAATGTTTTATTTTTATTTTTTATAACATTCAAAATGTAGAATTGGTCTGACATCAGTAGCAATTCAGAATCTGAATCAGATTTTATTACACCAATATTTTTCATAAAATGCCTATTACCATCCAAGAGGGTAGTCAGTAGGGTGTTAACTGCCATGTTTGATTTTACTGCTGTGTCATCAGGTATAATTTGCATTTTATACTGTACATAGGTAACTCAGAATCAGAGCCCAAGGTCTTTTTCAGGAATTGTTCTAATCCTAATGTGTTTGTTACCTCCTGATAGCTTCCTGTATTTTTCTTCTCCTTTTTCTCAGAATCTTCCACATTTATTACCTCATGATATTCTTCAGTTAATTTCCTGTATTTTCCCTTGAGTTTTGTTCAATTGATTTTTTTTTTATTACTTCATCCCACATATCATACATTTGGTAACTTTTATTTAATGTGTCTTCTTATTTTTTTATAGATATTATCCCCCCTCCATTTTTCCATTTTTTTTTAGTATACCTTGCCTTTTATTTGCCCATTTTATTCCCCGCTTATGCTTCTTCTCTGGTTTTAAGTAGGATTTATGTATCATAAGGTTATTATTTTCCTGGGCTGAGTTGTTTTTAGTAATATTCTCCTCCTTGTCTTCCTTTTCCCTATCATATTGTTGTCCTAGAACCTCCTCTTGTTTTTTCCCATAGTCCACCCAAAAATAATTGTCTTTGTTTTTTTTTTGCCCTCTGATTCAACTTTTTCTCAATTTCTCAATTTGTCCATAATGAGAAATGTCCTTGTTTTACTTATTTAGCAAAACTGTCATCTCTAAAGTTCCTCTCTGGCAAAATTACCAGTTTCACTTCTCCCATATTTTTTTCTTGTATACAACTACATACAGTAGTGTTCAACTCTGTTGTCATATTTCCTGTTAGCTTTCCTAAAATCAACCTATTTTCAATACAGGTTCCTTTGACAAACATAAAATCTTGTTAAATGTTTTGTTAATTGTTCAAATACCATAATATTTGCCAGGTAGATATCTTTCAACACCAAGGCTATATCTCATTATATTTTCTGCATCTCAGTGATATTCACTATTAGGGCTCATATCTTAGGAAATACCCTCTTTCTTTGTTGCGGAGATAATAGAGGCACTGCCCATATCATTCATTATAGAAATATTATTTGTGCCTACTTCCTGCTCCATTACCTTATTAATATTTGGATTTAATTGTCTATTCTCTAAATCACCAGTGCTAGATCTTTTAATTGCTGGTATTATTTTATTTAGTTCTTCTAGATTATCAAACATTTCAGAAATAATTATGTTAATATTTCCTCCTAAATTGCTATCCATAGTGTCTATACTTGACTTTCAGTTTTTTTTTTCAGGGTTCCCTTGAACATAAGATGTGATCTTCCTCAAAACTATCTGTTCTTGATCTAATTTGTTCATCATTTGGGGTGGAAGCTAACTTATTGTTTTTAACCTTCCCTATCCATTTATTGTTTCTTTAATTTTGAGGAAAACCTGGAGAGTTCCGTATTTTATTTAGCGCTTCTAATGCATATTGTTTTAATGTTTTTACTTTACTACTCCTATTTTTTGGACTTCCCATTCTTGAATTAATAGTCAGTTTAGTACTAATTGTTTTACCACTTCTTATAGTTGTTGGCATTTTGTATTCAACAAAGATATTTATTTGTTATCAGAAATCTAATCAAATGTAATAATCAAACAGATCCTAAATAGTCAAATATCAATAAAAAAGTAGGTTGTTGAAATTTATTTATACACTATCATAGCAGTTAAAATAAATATCCTATTAAATATTATAAACAATTTCAAGAAAGTCAAATATATAAATCAAAGTAATCCCCAAATCTTGACTAATGCCTTGTATCAATTATCCAGAATTACCCAGAATTAAATCAAACAATGTAGAAAAGTTCTGATGTGTTGCAACTTAATGTAGCATAGAGGTAGACTAATAAATACAAATTATCTGGCATAGACCAATAAGTGCAAGAAAAAATATAGATTCTATATGCCTAATAAAAATTCAATTTAAATAAGGTTTAAATAATTTGACAGGTTTTCTTGTTAAATGCTTAATTTAATTTAAACACAGTGAGAAGACTGGGAAATTGCAAAATACTGCAACTGTTTTTAAATAATTACTACTTAGATATAAATAAATAAGTCACTTCAACTGTAATTTAGCTAATACATCTTCAATGCCACATAAAACACATACAGTGGTAGGAATGAGTAATAAATGAAATGCGCTAATAAATAATAGTAAATAGCAATAAATAGTCTTCAATTTAGAAGCATTTTACTTCAAGTGACCCAATGTTTAAATTATTTAAATAAGCATTAAATAATCTAATGAATTGATCCAATACAAAGAGAAGATAGATACAGACAGAAATTAGAAATAAGAGAAAAAGAAAATCCTAAAATGTATTCTGTTTAGTCCACATAAGGTTGGGCATGGCTGCTTTAAAAATCATTTTACACCTGTTAACCAAACCAGTGCCAAATTACCTGGCCGATAATCCTGAGGTCCCATTAGTCACTTATTTCCTTCTTCCCGTACTTCTGTCCCATTCTTGCTTTTCTTGTTTTCTTGCTTTGTTGATTTGCCTCATACTTGTCCAATTTCTTGACTTTTTCTTGTTGACTCCATGATTTTACCAGTTTTACCAGTTTCTAGCTGACTTTAAACAGGCAGGCTGTCAATCAGTCAGTTTGCTTCTTCTTAAGAGTTATACTGCCACTGTTTCTTCTGCTGTGCTGGCATGCTTGCTTAACAAAACAGCAAATTATCTGGAGTCTCGGAAGGTTGATTCAACTTGAGTCTGTCCACCCAAAATTTCTCTGATAAGGGGTTATATGCCAAGACTCCACCTTTTTCCTACAGATACTGCTAGACAGGTGAAAAGTTTTAATATATGATACCATGGGAGAGTTTTAAAAATGGGCTCCTGTAAAATTTAATCCTACATTACCTCTAATTGGATTTGTTTAATTTAACTATGTTTTTGATCCTTTTGACTATATGGTGGAAGCTTTTTTTGTGGTCATTGTTATCTTTTAGGGTGGACAAATTCTCCTTCTCCTCCAAATAACCGAATCTGAGTGTTTAACATACTTAAAATTATTTCAGAGCCTATTTGGTAGTCCACTAATATTTCAGTAAATCTTTTCAAGGAATAACTTTAAATAACTGTTTTTGTTTACTTACTCAGGCTTTTCATTTTAAAGGAGTACAGAAAATATTATCGTTGGGTTGCTCCTATTCCTACTGCCATATTACATGTGGGGTTCTGTTGCTGTTACCCCTCAATGCTTTAGTTAAAATTCTATGTTTCTTAGGCAGTCAGTAAACCTCAGACATAATCACCTTCTGCTTGCCTTCTACCTGCTGCTGGCAAACTGCTGATCTTCACCTGTTGATGGCTGAATGTTCTGATGTTGGCAAATGCACAGTACTTATCAGGAAAGGGCACATGGTGAATCATGACATGAAACCCTCTCTGTGGAGTCACCATATGGAACCACCTAGCTCCAATTAATGTAAACTATAATATGTAAGATGTAGATTAATTTTTTATATTTTACATCCTTTAAAATAAATATTAGAAATAATTTCAAGCATAAAAACTCACTTAAGGACAGGGATGGGGCAAATAGGGGTAAGGCCATCAAGAAATGGAGGGTAATGAGTACCAATGCCTGTAGTCTGGGCAACAAGCTCCCTAAACTGGTGTCCTTGATGGAAGAGGGATGCCTGGATATCATAGCAGTCACAGAAACATGGTACACAGAGAACCATGACTGGGATGTTAACATACCAGGGTATACAACCTACAGGAGAGACAGGGAGGGCAGAAGAGGAGGGAGTAGCTCTCTATGTAAGGGAAGAGATAAAAGCAACTGAACAAAAGAGTAAACAGGGAGGAGAGGAGGCACCGTGGGTCACCTTAGAGACTGGAAATGGCACCACAATCCGCACAGGGGGTGTATATAGACCCCCATGTCAGGGGGAAGGAATGGACAAGGATATGATAGAAGGCATACTTAGGGTGACAGAGAAAGGGGAGATACTGTTGATGGGGGACCTTAACATGCCAGATGTTAACTGGAGCACCTTTACAGCAGCCACATACAAAAGCAGGGCCATTCTTGATGCCCTTCAGGTGGCATGCCTCAAACAGCTAGCTTTGGAATCCACTCATGAGGGAGCAATCTTAGACCTCCTACTCTAAAATGGCGACAGTGAGAGGATCTCAGATCTAGAAATGGGAAGCCATTTGAGAACAAATGACCATCAAACAGTGCGGTTCATGATAAACTCTGCTACAGAGTCAAGCCATACAAAAGTGAGGGTTCTGGACTTCAGGAGGGCTGACTTTGGCAAGATGGGAGAGTGCCTTAGAAAAGCACTAGCAAACAGGCTAGAAGGAGGGGTGGAGCAACAATGGGCAAATATCAAAACTGCCATCACAGAGGCAACAAGCCTTTGTGTGAAGCAAATAAACAAATCAAAATGAAAGAAAAAGCCACTATGGTTCTCAAAAGAGGTGGCAGTAAAGGTTAGGGAGAAAAAGATAGCATTTAGGAAGTATAAGGAAACACAGAAGGAGCAGGACAGAGAACTGTACCAGTTAAGGCAGAAGGAAGCAGGGAGGGTAGTCAGAATAGCAAAGGCACAAACTGAGGAAAAGATAGCTAACTCGGTTAAGAAGGGGGATAAAACCTTTTATAGGTATATCAGAGAGTGTAGAAAGAAAATGGAGGGATAGTGAGGCTGAATAGAATGGATGGTGGATGGGCAGAAAGTGACAGTGATAATGCAGGGATACTGAATGAATACTTCTGTCCAATATTCACAAAAGAGGAAGTGGAGGAGGTGCCTAATCCAATTAACAGAAGCACTCTGGAGAGGGGGGTTGATCCCAGTCCTTTCACAGAAGAAAGGGTTCTGAAAGAACTCCTAAAACTGAAGGTGGACAAAGCAATGGGGCCAGATGGAATTCACCCCAGAATTCTAAAAGAATTAAGCAGAGAACTAGTGACACTATTGACAACGCTTTTTAACAAATCATGGGAGGATGGTATGGTACCTGAAGACTGGAAGAAGGCAGATGTGATTCTTCTTCACAAAAGTGGGACCAAGACAGAGGCAGGAAACTACAGACCTGTCAGTTTGACCTCTGTGGTAGGGAAAGTGATGGACTCACTTCTGAAGGAAAGAATCGTTGAGTACCTAGAGGCCAGTGGGGCACAAGACCCAAGGCAGCATAGGTTCACAGCGGGAAGGTCATGTCAGATGAATCTAAATGATTTCTTTGACTGGGTGACCAAAGTAGTAGACCAGGGAGGGGCTGTGGACATGGCCTACCTAGACTTTAGCAAGGTATTTGACACAGTCCCACACAAAAGATTAGTAGTAAAATTAACCAGCCTGGGAGTGGGTCCCAAGGTGGTAGCCTGGGTAAAACACTGGCTGAAGAACAGGACACAGAAGGTAATTGTAAATGGAGTTCACTCTGAAGAAAGAGGGGTTACTAGTGGTGTACCACAGGGTTCAGTACTGGGTCCAGTCCTTTTTAATGTCTTTATAAGTGACATTGCAGATGGACTGGAAGGAAAAGTATGCCTCTTTGCAGATGACACAAAGATCTGCAACAGGGTTGATACACAAGGAGGCGTGGAAAGGATGAGAAGGGACTTGGCAAGGTTGGAGGAATGGTCAGAAGTATGGCAGCTTGGATTCAATGCAAAGAAGTGCAAAGTAATGCACCTGGGAAACAAAAACCCTGGGGAAGATTACACAATGGGGGGGTAGTAACAACAACAAAAATGGAAAGAGACCTAAGGGTAATCATATCAGATGACCTTAAGGTTGGCAAGCAATGTGAGAAGGCGGTAGGGAGGGCTGGGGGGATACTGGGATGTATAGGGAGAGGTATCACCAGCAGAAAACAGGAAGTTGTTATCCCCCTGTACAGACAGTTGGTGAGACCCCATCTGGAGTACTGCATCCAGTTCTGGAGACCCCATCTCCGCAAGGACATAGACAGGATGGAGGCAGTTCAGGGAGGCAACTAAAATGGTGCAGGGTCTGCAAGAGAAGCCATACGAGAAGAGACTAAAGGAGCTTAATATGAATACCCTTGAGGAAAAGAGGGAGAGGGGGACATGATAGAAATGTTTAAGTACCTCAGTGGAATCAACAAAGTCCAGGAGGGTAGCATCTTTCAGAAAAGAGATGTGCAAGAACAAGGGACACAATTTGAAGATAGAAGTGCGGCTCAGGGCAATGTGATGAAATATTTTTCACAGAGAGGGTGGTGGACGCATGGAACAGCCTTCCTGAGGAGGTTCTGGGGTCTAAAACTGTGGGAGAATTCAAGAATGCATGGGACAGACATAAGACAATTTTTGTGGGGGGTAGGGAGAAATAGGCTGTTGGTTAAATAGGATCTGCAGCTTATCCTCTAGGTAGGGAAATAGGCAGACTAGGTGAGCCAAGCGGTCCTTATCTGCCGTCAAAGTCTATGTTTCTAGGTCTATGTTCTATGTTACATCCAACATGATATATCCAATCTTACCCCCGATTTTACCTAGTTGCCTTCTAAAGATACCACACTATATTCCCCTCTTAATTACAAATGATTTTGTGTAAACAGCGTTTATGCTAAAACACTATAAGTTCTGTTGCCTAGAGAAAAGGGGGGACACTCAGTTCTCTGACTGGTTCACAACACTTTTGATAACACTTAAAGAGCCACTGTCATGTCAGGTACTAGTTCACAACAGTCGATCACTGAAATAGTGTTACAGTGATCTAGTTGGTCGTTTTTCACGAGTTGCATTGCTAAATATGTTCAAATCAGCTGTTTACCTAGTAAGCGCTTGAAGTGTGTCCGCACTGCAGTGTACAATGCTGATGCCTGAGCAGCGAGCGCTGTGACATCAGGTTGGGAGATATGTGCACTCATTGGCTCCCGCGCATAGCGCTAGTACAGTGGCTGTAAATTAGACAGCAGGCATTTGAGGTAATTTTTTTGAGGGGACCATGCTGTCACATATCTATTGAAGCTGACAGTTTTCACTACTGAAGTAGCTGTAAGACTTACGTGTGTGGTGTGAATAACTTTATTTTGCGATGATTGTGAAATGATTGCTGTTGTGCTGTTTAGTGTGTGTGCTGTAAATCCCTATGGAGTACCATCACAGTGCACCGTTGTGAATGTTGCAATATTGATTTGAGCTGTATTCAAGACTGTGACAGTGTGGCTGACAGTCCTGTATGATTTTTTTCTCAATTGTTCCAGTTATATTTTTAGCACTGATCCATTGAGTTTGTTAGATGTGCACATGTCAGTGCTTCTTGATGAGCCTGTGTGGAGTTCCTCTGGGGTATTTATGCATTTTGAGAAGTGATGAACTGCAATTTGCCCATTATTTCCTCACTTAATGATAGCCATAATGAACTGTCCTGGCCATTCAGTCACTGTAGTACCGAAATTATTTGCAGTATTGTAGTATTGCAGTGGTACATATGTTAGTACTAATAAAAGCTAATTTCTTTATGTATTAAAATGGTACACTGTGCTGTGGACATGAATTTGTTCTGAAAATGGAAGACTTGCTATGGTTTGGAACACAGTGGTAGAGGATTTCAGTAACTGGGTGTGGGTTGTTGGGGGAGACTTCGATTTATGTGCAGCCTCTGAAATGGAATAGTATTTGTGGACTACATGGGAGTGACATTTGCTCTACATGGGGGATGTGTAGGTAGTGTGTGGTCTACATTGACCAGATACCTAGCAGTGTGAAAAGGCACAAGGCAGGTAGAAGGCAACCATGCACAGCTTTGCATACGTTGCAGTGAATACATATTTTGTGCTTAGTACATTGCAGTAGGTATATGGGAGGGCACCATGACAGGGCAGTAAGGGGGTATGGTAGTGGAACTCAATATGTAGTGCAGTGTGGCACAATAAGGTGGAAGGTGTAAAAGGGAGTGGATCATCAGTGATATGCTGGAAGACATCGATGAGCAGAGGGTGGTGCACACAGTGTGGATTTCATTGATTTTGAGGTTACTGATGGCTGTGGGTTGTGCAGGTCATGGCTAGAGGTGTGGTGCATACTACTGAAATAAATTAAATAACGAAATGGTGTTTGATGAATGTTTGATTTTCATTGTCATTTCCCTTTTCTTTTACTTGTCAGAAACCAGTGGCTTACATAGTAAACACGTGTGTTGCATATGGGTGTTCAAATACTCATAAGCAACAAGTCAGTATGTACAGATTCCCATCGGATCCAGCAATATTGGCTAGATGGAATCATGCAGTGTCTGCTGCCCATCTTGACTGGAAAGGCCCATCTAAAAGTAGTGCACTGTGCAGTGTGCATTTTACAGTTGATAGTTTTGAACCAATGTATGCATACGTGAAGGAGTTTGGTATCACTACAGGCCGTGTCTGCAGGCGTTTAAAAACCGATGCTGTTTCAACTGTGTTTGCATGTGCTCCACTTCCGGGTAACCTGTGCAATGTCCCAAAGAAACCATGAAAGTCTGAAGCAGTGAAGAAAAGGGAAAGACAACAGGTAGGTTCTGAAATGTTGAAATGGAAATGACAATGTCGGCCGATAAGTATTTCTTTGCCCATCCTGTCTCCCCGTATGTCCCATGTATTGTGCGTGTCACCTGACCCTCTGAGATCAATGGTTTTCCATCACTCTCCTCCTTATAAAGGTTACCCTTGTAGTGATAGGCACAGTGATGCTGAGGGTTGAGGCATTGGGTGCCACACCTCGTGCAAAGCTGGCGACCGGGGTTTGGGAAGGGACTCATGCCGCCATGGTTTGATATGAAAGGAAAGGATTGAGCATTTATAGAACTGCTCTCCTTTCCTCTGATAGACAGTGGTCACAATTGTACCATATAGTGACTACCAGCGGTGAGTGGAGGTCAAAGCAGCTGCCTGTATCAAAAACAGGATTAGTTGGCTGTGACGTCTCTCCTGCTGGTGTGCACAGGAGCATACATGCACTGCACTGGAGTGTATTGCATTGACTGGCTGGTGGGGGGTGGTAAACAAGCCAGAAAAAACACGACTTTGTGGATATGCCAAGGTGCCACCTGCTTACTGGCCACACTACTGTTGTTGTACTCTCCATCCTGTGACCCCATCTGCTGCAGTCCCAGGTGCATTACATTGTATATAGAGCACCATGGCGGTGGGTCATACCTCAGGGTGTTCTGAGGGAAGAGATTTCTCAGAAGTCAGCTCCTGCAGACACACTGTGCTACACTACTACCCTTGTGTTTGTTGTTCTCTCCTCAACTGCTGTTTGTTACCTGTGCACTTCTTTTCCAGAAAGAATCAGCCAAGGGTGCACAATGAATTGTGAAAACAAATGTGTGTTCTCTGATTTGTGACTCACTAGTGCCTTACTTGTACCCAACCCATGGAGGGGCCTTGCCGTGGCATTGGGCTTCTGTAATGATTAATTATTGAAGCCATAAGGCACAACAGGATGTGGGTTATTGTGGATCTACATGTGCTTTGTGTTGTGTGTCACAGGGTGCAGCAGACTGACTTAACAACAGAAGTGGGTAAATATCACAATAATGCACCTCCTGGACTGCCTTCATGTTACAATACAATGTAGCCATGTGTGAAACAATTTGTTACTGTGTTTTACTATCTTATTTATAGATGCCATTCATCGGCCGTGGGCTATGCATGATTTACTTGCAGTCATGTGACCTGCTTACTCCGATGCAGTTACAGGACTTTTACACAGCATTGTATAATTTAATCCTTACAACTAACGTCTCCATTTTATTTAACTTTTTCATTCCATGCACTATGTGAGACACACGCAAACAGGAAAACATTATGAATGACCACGACTACTACAAAACATTTTATGACATACTCTAGTTGAACAGTGTCAGCATTGTCATTAATTGTTATGTCGCACGTCATGTTACACATTCATATTCACCACTGTGGGGGTGCAACACAGGTAGTGTGTGTTGGACACAGATGACAACACATGTTGCTGATATCACCAAATAACTGCTGTATGGTGATTGTCAGCCTATGAGCATGGCACCTAATATCAACTTAAAAAAAGGATCGCCAACTGTGCGTTACGAGCCGGTGATGGCACCAAGGTGTTACGATTTAGTCATATTTACAGATCAAACATGGATACATCACACATAATCAGCAACATTTTGTCGTGGTTCATGTTGGATACTTCATCCGTGATAAATTGTTTCAAATTACAATAGACTACAACCAACACATTGAAGCAAAACGTGGAAATGATGCACAACATCGACATTCCATTGATGAAGCCTGATTGGTGACATGAATGGGTGAGTTTATCAATGCTCCTTTCTATTGTGCCGGCTAACACATATATCACTTCTGCATATGTTACCAGTACTACTGTCTTGACACAATTTACAAAACTGACATATATGCGTTTACTGCATGGCAACTGTACACAGCATAGCTAAGAAGCGGTAACTTCACTGCATGACATGCATTTGTGGGTATAGCTATTCATAACTTCAACTGCTTCTGATTCAGTGGTAGTGCATGTGCATGTATGTGGATTCAGCATAGATTGCTGTCATTTACTCAATTTCACAATGGTGACAGAGACCAACTCATAACCCATGTAATGTTTCATGTGCACTGCAGGTTATTGGCATGCTTCTTGAAGAATCTACCAATAAACAACTTTGAGAAGAAGTACTGGAACATGACACAGTAGAACAACAGTTTGCCAGTGTGCCTCGTCTTATGATGGAGGTTGAAGAGACACCAGCCAAGAAAGATGCTGAACTGCAGGTTTATCCAAGGAATGTGCTTAATACCTGCAACAAGAAGATTCAGGTGCACATTCGCGGAGTAAATCAAGGTATGTAATCTGCAGTAGTAATGTAATTTTAGTACCTGTTTTCATTCTTCATTGTTTCAGACAACTCTGTATTGTATTTACAGACATGTGGTTTGGTGTCCTGCTGTTTGTTTATTAAGGTGTTGGCATCAACACATGAGCATTAGCGGTTCAATAATGCAGTGTTGTGTACAATTCTGCAAAAATCTATGTAGCAAAACAGCATATTGTTCTCTACAGTATAGTGTTCTATTGTATGGTGGAGTGCTGTTGGCTATGCAGTTTGACCCATTTCGAAATGCTGTTGTGTCAAACTTCAAATGTAATGGAAGGTGACTCCAACTGTCTGTGGCAGAACAGTGTTGTACAACCTCTCGATAGTACGTGACTTATTTTCATCTTGAAATCACTGCAAGACAAAGACACATGTTTCATATAGTACTATACACTATTTAAGGTATACTGGATGGGCAACTTTGCATAAGCACTGTGTTATGTCACTTAGTGGTACTGATTCCCTATGACCTTGATAGCGAAGCTGGAAATATCCATGGTAGAAGAACACCAAGTTGTCAAAACACAGTGGATATGCATACAGTTGATCATCCTCTAATTATTATAGTGTATAGTACTGTGTGAAATATGTGTTTTGTGACTTTGACTGTTTTCAAAATGAAAGTGACAAGTATTCTGTTGTACTTGTACAATGATGTAGTACCACAGTAGGGTACAATCACATTCATGACATTTGAAGGTGTGGCACAACAGCATTTTGAAACAGATGGAAATCTATGCAGAACAACACTCCACCATACAGTACATGTAGGGCAGTGTATGGCAGCACATCCATAACTAGAAGGATTTTACCACTCACTGTGCTATCAACAGCGCTGTTGGGTGTGTTTTCATTTTGATCTGCCTAGTAATGCAGAAATAAAGTCTTTCTATGTTACTAGGCATGTCAGCATTGCAGTAGAAGAATGGTATTGTGTGAGTGGATTTTCGTACATAATGACAGTATAGTGTATGGTGGAATGATGTTATGCATGTAATTCCATGCCTGGAATATAATAGAAAAGTATAAATGTTATTTATTATGCACCTTATCTATAACTGAGGTGCCTAACAATTTGGAAAAGAAATCAAACATCAATAAAATTAACACTGAAATAACAGTGTACATTTATCAAAAAGGAAAATATACTTGTTCTGCTGCAGTATTGACATCATTATGTTGTTCTGCTGCAGTAGTGATGTCACTACTACACCAGAACAACTTAGAGTGCTGCCACCTAGTTGCTGTCCAGAATTCATTTTTGTTTTTAAACTTGAACTTGCAGAAACATGTGCAGTACACTGTCAGTTAAAAAAAAGACATGTTTAAATTACTATTCTTGTTGTTTTCACTAGCTGGTTTTGTGTGATTTTGTATGCTGTGACTGCCCATACACTATAAAAAATTGTATATGAGCAGTCATACACAAACAAGGATATTCTTGTATCTCAAGGTTCCCTTGGTAACAGAGCACCTCTCGAGATGCGCTCTCGAGGTCATCTGTTACCAAGGAAGCCTCTCGATACAAGAATATCCTTGTTGTGTATGACTGCTCATACGCAATCCTCTATGTGCTGCACACTGTGAAAAATTACAGTACACTAAACTCTATGAACAACCACTGTGTTTTGCAGCCTGTGGGTATCGAATACCAGTGACCTATGTAGCTTTCCTACGATAAACACAGCCATACAATCAAGCCATGCAAAAGCAAGAATATTGGAGTTGAGGAGGGCTGACTTTGGGAAAATGAGAGAGTGCCTCAGAAAAGCACTAGCAAACAGGCAAGAAGGAGGGGTGAAGGAACAATGGGGTATAATCAAAACAGCCATCACAGAGGCAATAAGCCTTTGTGTAAAGCAAATCAACAAAACGCAATGAAGGAAAAAACTCACTACGGTTCTCAAAAGAGGTGGCTGGGAAGATTAAGGAGAAAAGGATAGCATTCAGGAAATATAAGGAAACACAGAAGGAGCAGGACAGAGAACTTTATCAGTCATGGAGTCAAGAACAGTAGGGGAATTCAAGAATGCATGGGACAGACAAAAGACAGTCCTAGTGGGGGGGTAGGAGGAAGTAAGCTGTTGGTTAATTAGGATCTGCAGCTTATCTGTTAGGTAGGAAAATGGGCAGACTAGGTGGGCCAAGTGGTTCTTATGTGCCGTCCAAATCTATGTTTCTCTGTTTCCTGTTAAGGTCACATGGAAGCATACCAACATACAAATCTGCATTCAGAAAAAAAGTGGTCTGTCAACATATGTAGAGCAAGCAACCTAGGTTGCAGCTGACTCATCCTCGTACACCACTGTCCCTCACTTACTTGTCACAGTACCCTATCCTCTCTATAGTGTGTCTATTTTGCATTTGCATTTGTTATTGAGGTCGATGACAGGCTCTGTTTGCAATGTCCCTGTTCACCTCTTCAACCTCCCTTCACTCCACCCCCCAACCACAAACCTCACCCCGCCAAGATGATTTTCAGCTTTACTTGACCAACATCCTAGGCTTCTTCATGACCTCTATGGCTTCTCCCTTACAATAGCATTGTACTGCCGCATCCAAGTCATGATGCTTTTGTGAATAAATTAATGTTCACCCTTTTATGGTTGAACTGCATTCCATAAATAATAGTGTCTTCCCAGTATGATGTGTGACTTGGAGTTCATCCTTACTGTTGGTTCTGTATGCTGTATGATAAAGCAATTAAAATTCAGATCGCCATCAGGGATAGACTTCTCAGTTATTTCCTACATTCAAAATCCGCAGGTGTTCAGGTGAAGCCACTCAAGCGGGACATTGGCATCCAATGTGTTCTACTGGATGATAAATGTATGAACGACATTGATGAAGATGTTGGCACAGACATGGACAACATGAGCGACATGGAAGAAGATGTAGAATATTCAGATGATGAAGATGATGATGACTACGTTCCATCATCTCAAAGCAGCAGTGATGACAGTGCATGCTACCAAGAAAGTAATGATGGAGTGGATATGGACTCATCATTCACAATGAAGCCTGAAGACACACTGCAGTCTGAAGACAAATTTCTGGTGTTTCAGTCTTGCCTTATAAAGCTGCTGTCATGATGCCACTGTCAGCACTGTGGAGAAACTGGTCTTGTGTTTCGAAAACGAGTAATTGGAAGCCTACTGATTTTGACAACAACATGTGAAGCATGTCATAAAACATCAGTGTGGCATAGCCAACTGTACGCGGGATCAATTCCAGCTGGCAATATACTTCTGTCTGCAGCAACATTATTCTCTGGTTCTACAGCGGCAAGAGTGACTCGTCTGCTTATGTTTGTGGGCATACAATGCTACTCCACTAGGACTTTCTTCAGGCATCAAAGTAACATCCTACTGCCGTGTATCAGTAAAGTTTGGAAATTAAAACAGCAGTGGTTGGTTGCAGGACTACAATCTGAACAACGTGTACTAATCCGTGTACTGCTGTTTAAATAAAAAAAAAAATAAATAAATAATCTGTGGTAGTGATGGTCGGTCAGACAGTCCTGGACATTGTGCTAAGTATGGCACCAACTCGATGATGTAACTGTCTGTGGGCATTGTTCTTGACGTCCAGTTAGTGCAGGTATGTCCATGCATGGTTGCACATAAATGATAATAATCATGTTCATGAGTCATTATCTTCAATATGTGTTTATCAACAGTCTTGCTAGTACAATTGACTTCTCACTACTTATTACAGCAATGGATGCCATGAAGATGTCAGTCGAATTATCTGTTGCATTCACAAACCTGTGCATGTGACAGGGCCTGGATTCGTTTTACCAGCTGTCAAGCTTATTTTAAGTACTGTTACAGTTTGAAAATAGTGGCTTGCATTGTAGCTTACAGCTTCTGCATCATGGGCCTCAACTGGTTTCCCAAAAAGTCAAAAAAGTACGGTACACCTTGCACTATTGTGCGGCCTAGCCCCATGTTCATTATATAGCGTATGTTACAATGTTGTCATGTATACAGTTCCATCCCATTCATTATGCTGTTCCACTGTAGTTCCAATGTCATGGGATGCTATTGTACCCTGCTGTGGTACAACATCATTCTATAACCCTACAGTGTACATGAGTTGGTGGTATTTGTAAATGAAAACAAGTCACAAAACACTGAGTTGAAATATTCAGCACGATTGCAGTGACCCACTTCATTTTCCATGTATGCATCTTGCAATCATGAAACCATTGCAAACAAGCCTGCAGAAGCACCAAAAAAAAGGGGACACTCACCACAGTTTTGTAATCAATTTCATGTTCTCTTCATTTTACATAGAGCAATGAGTGTGGTGGGAGTACCCACATGGAGCTGGAAGGGTTGCGGCGATGTGTGAAGGCCATCATAGACTGGGACTTGGAAATTGAAAAATTAATTACTGATAGACATTGCCAGGTATCCAAATGGGTGCGTGAAAGCATGCCAAATACCGATCATCGCTATGACGTTTGGCATGTCTCAACAGGTATGTAACCACTGATACCCTTATGTTGGACTTGATCACTGCACTCGTCCTTGCCTCTCACTCCACTCCTGAAATTATTGCGCATTTGTACCCCTTTCACAGTTGACTCAAGGCAGGTCAGTTCCCTGGCCATAGCTTTTCCCTTGATGGAAGGCTCGCCTGCCCGCCCATGGTGGCAATATAGACTCAAATGCATACCTGAACAGCAGGTGGCAATTTGGGAGGAGTCTGAAGTGAATGAGCTGGAAATGTGATGTGGGCATATCCACTGGTGCCCTTTTCATTTTTGCAGGCAAAGGCTGATTTTAACTTTTCTTCCCTGATCCACCCAGGCGCGGCATGCAATGATGCCATGGCGCACAGCAACCCTACAAGTGTCAGCCATGCTCACCACTCCTTGCCAGTTGGGTGTGTTGAGACATTATGCATTCAGTATTGGGTGCCCATGGGTCATGTGTACTTGTTAACATTATGTGATCTGTGGAGATTGTGTATGTAGCACTACTCTGCATTCCATTTCATCTTGTTAGAATTGCATGTTACCAAGACAGTTCGGCGGCCCACAAGTAACACTGTTTGTCATAAAAACATAGAAACATAGACTCTGATGGCAGATAAGGACCTCTTGGCCCACCCAGTCTGCCTATTTCCCTACCTACTGGATAAGCTGCAGATCTTAGTTAACCAGCAGCCTACTTCTTCCTACCCCCACCCTCTAGAATTGCCTTATGACTGTCCCATGCATGCTTGAATTCCACCACTGTTTTTGACTCCACAACCTCCTCGGGAAGGCCGTTCCATGCATCCACAACCCTCTCTGTGAAAAAATACTTCCTTAAATTACCTCTGAGCCGCCCCCATCTTCAAATTGTGCCCCTTGTTCTTGCACACCTCTTTTTTGAAAGATGCTACTCTCTGGACTTTGTTGATTCCCTTGCAGTACTTGAAAGTTTTATCATGTCCCCCTCTCCCTCCTTTCCTCGAGGCTATACATATTAAGCTCCTTAAGTCTCTCTTCATATGTCTTCTGGTGCAGACCCTGCACCATTTAGTGCCCTACTCTGGACAGCTTCCATCCTGTCTATGTCTTTCGGAGATTGGGTCTCCAGAACTGCATGCAGTACTCAGATGGGGTCTCACCAGCTGTCTGTACAGAGGGATAATAACTTCCTGTTTTCTGCGGGATGCCTCTCCTATACATCCCAGTATCCCCCAGCCCTCCTTGCTGCTCTCTCACATTGCTTGCCCACCTTCAGGTCATCTGATATGACTACCCCCAGGTCCCTTTCCATTTTTGTTGTTGTTAGTATCTCACCCCACATTGTGTACTCTTCCCCTTGGTTTTTGTTTCCCAAGTGCATTACCTTGCACTTCTTAGCATTGAATCTAAGCTGCCATACATTAAGATCTTAAATACAAAGGACTGTGATGCTCTTTGACCATGGATTACCTCCATCTCGAATCACCTGTACTGGTCTGTTGGATCTACTGCCAATGGCAATCAAGACACTGTTGTTGCCAAATGGAGGTCTGTGGCATCGCATGTGCAAAACATTCACAGGCACAACTTTGCAGAATTCAGTGAATGAGCACATGGACCTCTAACTGACACTGAGAAAATGAAGCGGTAGATTCTGGCATGTAAGTACATTTAGAATTTATATCAGTGCTTTCACTGTTTTCAGAATCACGAAATAAAGGGGACTTTTGTCATGGTCAGCAAAAAAAAACATTGTATTGAAAACTATAAACAATACTTATTGTTCCTACTATATGTGTGTAAGGAGAATGTTAAACAACATTTAATTTATTTGTTTTATTGTTTATTTATGACAATGTTATTTTTAGGGCCCCGTTGAAGTCGTTTTATACTGCAAAGGTAGCAGCCATGTTTGTAGTTGATGATCAGTTTTGGCAGTGGGGGGATAACTGACATGCCTGTGTTCCAAATGCCCATTGATCTGTTTTGCTGATTCTTCACTGCTGAGCAGTACGGTCATCTTTTTAATCATGTGTAGACCATAGTTTGCACATAAATAAGAGTAAATCAGATTACATGATTTTACCCTGCCATTTTGTAAGAACTTCACTGATGACATCTGTGACTATTACATATTCTAAAGTAATGTTGTCCTTTGTGTGTTAGCCTCAAAGGTGTCCATAGAGTTGGACAAGTTTGTCAACAACTCTCATCTGTGTAATGACATCTCCAAACTGTCACCTGAATACCAGACATCTGACCTTGAGGCATATCATTCCCTTTTTCTTCAGTTTGCACCAAAGATGGTCGTGTTTTCCTATGAAGGAATGAAGTGCCGGTAACAGCCATGTGAAATTAAATAACTGACTGCTTGTACTATGCATGTATTTAACTAAGCATGTGTATCTGCTGTTGTTTGCAGGACAGTCACACACTGAATACCTATTATTACCAATGATATTGAAGATAATGGATTGTTTTTTCTAGTTACCACAATACAATGAAAATGTGTCAGGTTTCCTTTCTTGTAATCCTTATCAGTAGCACATTGGGGGATTTAGAGGTGTTGAAAACTTTTGAAATTCCTTTCCATATGGGAACTGGGTATTGCTGTATTGCATAGTACAATTGTAACTCAGCTGACACTAGTTCATGTAATAAAGTGTAGTTTTTCATAATTTTCAGTGCACTGCTAGCAGCTATGCATTACAATGAAAATTCAAGATGAAAACAGGCAACAACTAGAGCTGGGGAGAAGCGGTACTCGATACACTATCCCAAGTACAAGAAGGGCGGTTACGTGGTGAGGAGCATACAAGTGTTGTCAAGTCATGGTAAGCATAAAGATGTACGAACACCTTGTGGTATTGTTTTCAGTTTCAACCTATGGACTTAACAAGTGAATGATATTGACAAGCAGGTAGATTCAGGGAAAGATGTGACAGGCAGAAAGGCAAGAATGGAGGAAGGAACAGAATAGGCTAATAAGACAATGCTGCTTTGATGTGTAACATTTGCGACCTGTGCTTCATCTCCCATTATGGGATTCAGGGCTTCCATCACCCTCGGACTGGTGATTTATAATTCCATTTCATCCTATTCATCTTAGTGTCTAATTATAGTAATGTGGTGTTGGTTATTGTGCAATACTTATGTTCTTAATCTGAGGAATATATTTTTCTTTCATTACACAGAGTATGTGAAAGATCTAGTGGAAGAGGTATTACAGATGTGTGAAAATCGCACCAATGAACACAAAGCTGATGATACAAGAAAACCAGATGCACTCTGTGCTTCATTTGCACATCCAAATTAGAAACCTGCAGTGGAAGGTCACAAATCAAGATTCAATAAGACTTCATCTTAGTCACTGTACTACAGCAAGGAAACAGTACATGGACAAAAGAAAATGACTGTCTGCCACCCTGTAGCACTGTGGTTTGTGTTAATTTTCTACTGTGTTTCCATTACAGAACACTGCTGTGCTACATTGCAGTTCTGAACACCATCACAGTATGACCATTGCACAGAGACACATTGAAGAATAACAGTGTATGGGTTTAAAGACCATTACTACAGACATGGTGGGAACCATAGATTGACTTATGTGTAGCACTCAGTTACTCTGTACCATTTGTTCTTTAATGTAACAGGGTGACTACATTTTCATTTGGTTACTGAACATCCCAAAATATGAAGTTAGGGACTTATGACATTAACAGCAGAAACTGTTCTAGGAGCACAGCGATTATGGCCATTTGTCTAGTATCCATTATGCATTCCCCTGATTACCCAACCATCACACTATCAACAGCACTATGTGTCTGTCCCATGCCCTCTTGCCCACCCCAATGAATACATGGACAAGTGTTACCTTGGCAGCCCATTATAGGTGTGAAGCACCATCTCAGTACACAAATGCATCATGATGTTCTCCCTAAACCTGAAGTACTGAAGTTTGATATTATGATGTGTTTTTTTGTAACACTTCTTCAATTGCAAGTGGTTGTCAGTAGTCACCTTGTTTATCCCTTCTTTGTTCTTGAAGGTCTGTTTCATGTTTCCTCTCTCTCCCTCCTCAGCTCCACAGGCTACATGCCCATGGCTGCCAGCCTTGCCTGATATGGCTGTTGACTGACACCCTTCACCATCTTGGTTGCTGTCCTCTGTACCTGTTCCACTATATCTATTAGCCTGATTATGTATCCATGACGGGATTCAGTGAATGAGCTATTCAGCTGTCATTCCTGGCAATCAAGTTACCTACACTTTGGTAACTGACCTCCTTTTCAGACCCAGATGATGACACTAACTATGTACTCCATCACAGGCCCCCATCCCACCTCCCCTACCTTGATAACCCATTGATGTGCATAACCCCCTCCAGACCCTTCATTTAATTTATTCAAATGATATAAAGCCAAACACACAAGTGACCAATGATTTCAAAAATGTTATTAATGTCAGTTACTTGCACCGTTTGCACATGTTCATTACTGTTCAAGATAATAAAAATTGCAACTTTTATAACATGTTTGTTGATTAATAAACAGTACTGTTACTATGTATATGCTGAAAACATGGCATGCGCTAATCCAAGGTTGGATACTGGAAACCAACATATTCCTGAGATGGGAATGTATTCCTCATCCTGTGAATAGCACAACCTGGCAGTGGAACACATACTTGATGTCCAAGATAACCCCAAGACCATCAAACTAACTACCTGTATGCAGTGTAATGATATCGCCTAAGGGCATCAAGAAAAACATAATACATCATTAAACTGAGTTAAGAGATATGATGTTGTGTTGTGTGCAAAATGTGGAACACCACACTGGTTGTGCCTAATTTTGGTAAAATTACAGTATATGTACAGTGCAACAATGGCATCTTTAACACTGGTGTAAATCCTCTGATAAACACTGTCTGTTGAGAAAATAGACAAAGGGGCAAGGAAATCCTGTAACACAGAGAATAATGCATGGGTAACCATACAAAATAAGGCTGTGTTTCCATGGAGTGGTTGAGCTGACAGCATATGAACCTCGACAGCAAAGCTCGAGAGGTCCATGCTGTCATCTCAACCCTGAGATGAAAACACATGCCGAGTTGTGCATGGTTGACCATATTTTATTTTTAATAGTATATGGTTTTTTACACTACAGTGACAGACCCCCAGTGAAGTGAAAACTGAAAAGTAGTCATTTCTTTGTTGTACTCCCATATCAAAATCTAATTTCCAGACTGTGGATATGTAAGTAGCTAGGTGTATCATGAAGTATACATTTAACATTATCTGACCTTTGACCTGTGCATAACAACTGTTTTGAATATTCATAACAACACTTTCAAATGAGCATAACGGTTTACAATGTGCTTAACAAGGATTTTGAGCAGGCACAATGTTATACGTAACAAAGGATAACCATATACAATATAATTGTGAAAAACACATCACATGTCTGTGATACACCGTCCAGTATACCCACTGAGAAACGTTCCTATAACTATAAAAAAAAAAGTTGAAAAGTGTATAATGGCTATATACCATGACAGGGAGTTCGTATAACTGTGGAGTTAGCAGTTCTGGTGTGGTTAACCACCTTGGCTGTGCCTCGAGACAGAACATCAAAAATGTTGTTAAAACAACAATATACCCACTCCATGTCATGGTATGATGCTATATTTTATGAGATATGAACAGTGCGTACATAGACTATACTGGATGGGTAACAATGCACAAAGACTGTGTTCTGCAAAAGCGCAGTTCTGATTTCCTCTGATCTGAAAAGCAAAGCTTGACATGTCAATGGGAATCATAACCTCTAACTGCCAAGAAACACAATTCTTGTGCACAGGTTTGCTCATTCTGTATTTTTATAGTGCATAGTAGTGTGTGGGATAAGTGTTTGTGAATTACTTTACTTTCAAAATTAAAGTGACACATGCAGTCTCTATAGGCTGTACAATAATGTTGCACCACAGCAGGGTAGAACCTAATTCCCTTACCTTGGACCTGTGAAATAATGGAGTTTTGGAAATAATTGAATTCTACACTGAAAAATGCTCTAATATACACTATATAGTGTTCTGCCTGTCCAAGACAGTAACCTTACAATGTGTTTAACGGTTCTTAATACATGGATCATGAATTTAATATGCTTCTAAGGCATACAAAAAATTAGCAGTAATAGTATCGCTCCCAAAGTGATAATACCACACTTCAAGACTGATAATACTATCGTTCAGATGCCGTAATAGTATCGTTTAGAACCTGAACAATAGTATTATCAGAGACGGTCAACAGCGTACACACCAGTCTCTCTGCCCACATCTCCAAGCATGCCATCTGATTAGCCCCTTTTCCTGTGTGGGCAGGCAGAAACAATTTAACAAACATGGCAGACAGTTTCTTGCTATGTGACACCATTTCTCCAAATGATTATTTCACTCGTTTTTTTACCTTTATGTCTCAAAAAGGGACATATGGTCATGATCCTACCTTCCCAAACACAGTAAAGATAGGATGTGTGGTAAAACAAAAAAAAACAATTCCGTCTCCAGCCACGGCCTATGTATGTGTGACAGAGGGAGCGGGTGAGGGTGCAGTAAAAGTCTATGGTGCTCGGCAGCACATAGAAAGTCCTCACTGCACAAAAAAAAGTCACAGACAAGAAAACAAAGTTTGGACTTCCGGTGTGATGGCTGCCTGAGTTGGTTCGATCGCGAATAGCTCTGGTAACAACCTCGCTCAAATCGAGCTCCACAAACACTTTTAAACGTCCCCTGAAATTTTTATAAAATCGGGGAGAAAGCAGCAACTAACCTGAATGGTTTTTCGGGCTGAAGAGGCGAGAATTCGGGGGAGATGGATGCCGAAATGAAGAAGGCCACACTGAAGCACACACCTGCCTCTACTCCATCCAAGGAGAAGCAGCCTAAATGATCTAAAGCCCAGGAAGAAGACCTGAGTTCAGCCACTTCTAAGCCAGAAGTGCTTAGTGAGAAGAGATTTTTAGAAGAGTTAACGCCTATAAAGGATACATTGCTGGTGTTAGCTTCGGAGCTGAGGGGTATGAGGGCGACTTTAGATCAGCTTACTATTCGGACCTCGGATAACGAGGCCCACATATCCTCACTGGATGACTGACGGCAGCGTCAAGAGCCAGAATTGGGGCAGCTGAGGCAAAGGCTTAAGAAAGCTGAGGACAAACTAGAAGATCTCGAGAGGAGATCGCGGAGGAACAATTTGGTGGTACTGGGACTGCCTGAAGGGGAAGAGGGACCAGCACCAGTAGTGTTTGGCCAGAAACTTTGCGAGAGTTTAGTAGGGCCCTCTTCTAATGGCCCTGCTTATATAATCGAGAGAGTACATCGCTCCCTAAGGCCTATGCCGTCTGTGGGTTCCCCTCCCAGGCCCTTCTTGTTTAAACTGCTCAATTTTCTGGATAAGCAATACATTATTGCCAAATTAAAAGAGCTGCAAGAAATTAAATGGGAGGGGAAAAGGATAAGGGTGGCACAAGACCTGCCATACAAGGTCCGACAGAAGCGGTCTGCCCTCCACCCTGTGGTCTCTAAGCTCATCTCGGCGAGTATTAAATTTAGAGTCAGATATCCAGCAACGTTACAGATATTCCAAGAGGGGAACTGGCACTCATTTGAAATGGTGGATAAAGCAACAGAATCCTGCAAACACAAGTTCCCAGACCTGTTTAAATGAGTTTGCAGTGCCATCTAGTGGACATTGAATGCAACTTTGATCTTATGCTTTGTGATGTGCATTGCATGGACCTGTTCTATTTCTGGCTTTTACATAAGTAGAAGGATACCCTGGGCTTAGATAATAGAAATGAAGGTTTGTGAGCATACGAAGGCGGCTTGTGACTTTTAAATAAATATGGGACAAGGGTCATAAAGTAATATGATAAATAAGGGGGGAGTATCTCCTATATCACTCAAAGGTGGAAAGAAATATCAGCAATTGGTGGGAGGAGTGAAGCAATGATATCTTTAAGGAAGGCTATTTTATCTTTTGATGTTTATGTAACCGAATGTTTATGTAACCAAAGCGTTGAAATAACAGCTTAGATATTACTGTAAGTAATTTTGATGTGGAAGATATTGGGTTTAAACTTTGTTAGTGGCAAATAGCATTGCATTTTGATTTGGAAAGTTTCAATTTCAAATATTTATAGGGTTAGTTGTCTGGTTTCTCTTTGTAATCTTTTGATAATAAGATTATGGAATCTTATGCATAGGCATCTATTTCACCTGGAATTACCATTGTTCTGCGTGCAGTTCTGGAGACCCAGTCTTCGCAAAGACATAGACAGGATGGAAGCTGTCCAGAGGAGGGCAACTAAAATGGTGCAGGGTCTGCACCGGAAGACATATGAAGAGAGACTTAAGGAGCTTAATATGTATAGCCTCAGGAAAGGAAAGGAGGAGGAGGGGACATGATAGAAAATTTCAAGTACCTCAAGGGAATCAACAAAGTCCAAGAGGGTAGCATCTTTCAAAAAGAGGTGTGCAAGAACAAGGGGCACAATTTGAAGATAGAGGGGAGGCTCAGAGGTAATTTAAGGAAGTATTTTTTCACAGAGAGGTTGTGGATGCATGGAATGGCCTTCTGGAGGAGGTCGTGGAGTCAAAACAGTGGTGGAATTCAAGCATGCATGGGACAGTCATAAGGCAATTCTAGGGGGTGGGGGTAGGAAGAAGTAGGCTGCTGGTTAACTAGGATCTGCAGCTTATCCAGTAGGCAGGGAAATGGGCAGACTGGGTGGGCCAAGCGGTCCTTATCTGCCATCAAATTCTATGTTTCTATGTAAGTTCAGGGGTAGTATTCTGGGGGACAATAATAATTCCTAGGAGGGGAGTGGTGGAGGAGGGGCATAAGGCGAGAGAACTCTTTAGGTGGCATGGACGTCATCATGCCAGAGAAAGAGGGAGTTCAGTCTTTAAGACTGGGGGATATAAATGTCATACCCTTTGATAGAACAGAGTGTGTCAGGGAGGGAGGAGAACAGGGGTTCGATTTAGGGGTTGTGGAAAGGGGAATATGGGGACTTAAATGAATGTTAGGGTAGGAAGGAGGAGGGAGGATATGGGATAGGAGGTGGGGAGGAGGACGAGGGAGGGAGGGACAGAGGGGCCATTTTTGGAACAATATATATGGGTGCTAAGCGCAAGAGTTGCCAATATGAGCTTCCTTAATAAAGTATTTCATTATGAAAATTATATCATGGAATGTTAAGGGCATTAGGTCCCAGGTAAAGCGGCTTCAAATAATTAAGCACCTAGCAGTGCTGAATTATCAAGTTGCTTTACTGCAGGAAACGCACATATAAGAAGGAGAAAATAACTTGCTAAGGAGAGGACCGATTGGAACAGTATATGCAGCAGGAAATCCACATCCCAGTGTGGGGTTGCAATATTGTTTACCAAAGGGACTCAGTTTCTAGAGTTACAGAAGGTAGTGGATCCACATGGAAGATTCCTCTTCTTGAGAGGAATATTAGAAAACAGAGAAGTTCTGGTCGGTACTATATATGGGCCGAAGAGAGACTCCCCAGAATTTTTTGTTAACCTCTCGCTATCCCTTGCCCTCTTCAGTAGTCTCCCTATGATATTAGCAGGAGATTGGAATTTAGTCATAGATTCCAATTTGGACAGGTCTGTTTCGACAGGGCAGAATCTTTCCCCAGCCCAGAGATCCCTTCGAGATTTTAGGGATACATATGGTCTGCGAGATCCCTGGCAGGTTTTGAACCCGGATGTAAGGGCTTATACCTATTATTCTCCTGTGCATAAATCTTTCTCCTGAATTGATTTTTTTCTGCTGGATCAAAGGGTTATGACAGGTTTAGTGGGAAGTGGTATAGTCCCCAGAGTGCTTTCTGACCACTCTTCAGTTTGGTTGGAGGTTAAATTAGTTCCACATATCCACAAGGATACTATCTGGAAACTAAACTCCCAGCTTCTTAGTCATGAGGATACACTTAAAAGGATTAAGGATTTTATACAGCAATTTATGGCCCAGAATGACGGTTCTATCTCTGATTTTGATAAAATATGGTGTGCATTAAAGTGCTGTCTACGGGGGGAAATTATTAGAATATCGGCTACCAAAAAACAGAAACAGGAAGCTAAGGTTAAAGCCCTGTTAGAGGAGATCGGGACCCTAGAAAGTTCACTATCAAATCCTCCATTAGAAGAAGAGATATTGCAGTTAGAGGTTCTGAAAAGTGAATACGCAGAAATATTGAGAGAGAGAGCGGAATATGCCCTCTTTAAAACTCAAACCAAATACATTGAGCAAGATCAAGCTAGTCACCTCCTGGCGATGATGTTAAGAAAGCAGGAGGAATCCCGATTGATTCCCTATGTTTATTCCCTATTAAATAATGCTGTCTTAACAACTCCTAGACAAATTGCTAAATAATTTGAACAATATTATATGCACTTGGATACCCCCCAGAAAATGCTCCTTCACCCAAAGAAATCTAGGAATATTTGTTAGCCACATCACTGCCTGTGTTAGAGGTAGCCCAGCAAGAGGTCCTGGTGAGCCCTATCTCTTCTCAGGAAATTAGGGATACTATCAGTTCCTTAGCCAGATACAAAGCCCCGGGCCCAGATGGTTTTTCGTCCAACTTTTATAAAACTTTCAAAAAAGAATTAACCCCTCTCCTCCTGTGTTTATTTAACTTTATATGCCAAAAAGGAATTACGTACAAGACCCTATTGGAGGCTATTATAGTTGTATTGCCAAAGCCTGGTAAGGAGAAAAACAAGGTCATGAATTTTCGTCTCATTTCATTGATGAACTATGGTATAAAAATATTTGCCAAAATTTTGGCTGTGAGGATGGCTAAGGTTTGGATGGGGCTACTGAGTCCCAAGCAAGTTGGATTTGTGCAGGGTAGAGTCTCATTGGACCACATCCGTAAGTTAGCACATATTTTCTCCGTGTCCAGGGAGGCGGACAAACCAATAGCGTTGGTCTCCCTGGATGCGGAGAAAGCATTCGACAGGGTAGACTGGGTATTTCTTTTTGATACTCTAGCAGTAATGGGTTTTCCTTGCCCCTTTATTCCCTGGCTTAAATCGTTATATTCTGGACCCACGGCAAAAGTGTATTGTAATGGAGTTTTCTCTTTGGCTTTCCTCTTAAAATCTGGCATCAGACAGGGGTGCCTACTTTCTCCACTACTATTTAACTTATATCTGGAACCGTTAATAAGACGGTTAAAAGCCTCTCCAGGAATCCAGGGGATTAGGGTAGGGAACCTTCATTTAAAGGTATCAGTTTATGCGGATGATATCCTTCTCCATATCTCTAACCCCTGTGATTCCATCCAATCCGCCCTCCAGATAATCCACAATTTCGGCATAGTATTGAATTATAAACTCAATATTGGCAAATCGGAGGTAATGCCTTTGAATCCCCTGCTTTCCAGGGATGATATCACCCGCTTGTCAATGATATGGTCTACTCAACTCAGGTATTTAGGTGTAACACTCTCTACATCTGTATCCCGGATGAAAAAGCTGAACCTAGACAATCTAGTTAAAGAAATTCGACTAGATTTGAATAGGTGGAGTTCCTTGCATCTATCCCTTCAGGCGAGGATTAGTTTCCTTAAGAGGAATGTGCTGCCAAGGGTATTTTATCCACTCAATATGTTAAATCTTTACCTTCCCCTGAGTTGGTTCCGTAGACTTCACAATGTTATTTTGCTGTTTATATGGAAGGGTAAGACTCCACGAAGAGCATATAATCACCTTAGTGCTCCTAAGCACTGGGGGGGGGGGCCTAAAATTTCCCAATTTCTTTCATTATTACCTAGCCAGTCATATGGCTAAGTATATATGCTGGGGAGCTAACCCAAGGGATACAGATAGTGCCTCCAATTTTCCTATTTGGTTGCAGTTGGAGCAAAACTTACTAGCTAAATATTCCCAGAGAGTCTCTTATTTATTCACCTGGGTAGGTTAGCCAGTGATTTAAAAGGTACAGTTTTATACACCTCGCTAAAGGTGCACTCGCAACTTTATAGGGCCATGAAATACAATAACCAAATGGATCCATCACAACCGGTGTTTTATAACCCAAATTTTAAAATTGGGGAGGGAGTTATAAGATCTCCCAAGGAATGTTCAGACCTCCAAATTAAAGTCTGCGATCTGCTTCTAAATGGTATACTGAAAGAGACACCGGAGAGTTGAATCTCTTTACGGCTTCCTAATAAATACTTCTTCTTTTGTATCCAACTTAGGCACATGTTAATAAAGTGGTTTGGTTAAAAAAGATGGAATATATAGCAGCCTTCTCCCCTTCAGCAGTTTCTTGACTGTGTTAACCAACCGTGTTCTATATCCCGCCTGGTGTCACAGATATACCTGCTACTTAATTCAGACGGGTTGGGCCAACCTAGTTACTGGATACGGCAATTCCCACAAGAGAACTTTCTCTGGGAGAAAATTTGGGAGGGAGTTTATCAGTATATCAACAATGACCACTTAAGGCTAATGCAGTTTTATATTCTGCATAATATTTACTACACTCCGGCTAAGTTGCATAGAATGGGCAATACACAGAGTAACTTGTGTTTTAGGTGTGAAGCAGCCTCCAGAACACTACTTCATACATTATGGGACTGCCCCAAGTTAGCATCCCTTTGGAGTGCTATTAGGGACAGAGCGGATCCACTGTTAGGGCTGCAAGACCTTTTTCACCACAGATTTGTATTCTGGGGGACTACTCTACTGTTTGTTTCAAAGAGGAAAAAATACTATATGGTCATTATTTCTCTGTCAGTAAAACGGCTTGTACTTCGACATTGGAAGGACCAGCATGTGATATCTTACCTTGAATGGGTCAAGGAGTTATTATGTAACCTAACAATTGAAAAAGCAATTGCTAGTTTAAGGGGTTAGCTTCCCCAGTATAAGTCTAGATGGGACAAATTTCTTACGCTTTGGTCTCTCTCCTTTTCCTCCGAAAGAAGCAGGTTAGATTTAGGGTAGGAGTGTAGGGAGGATAAAGTCCCAGTAGGCTGCCCGGTAGCAACTCTAAGAGGAAACATTTTAGGGCTCATGTAAGACTGAGAGATGGCACCACTATAAGATGTATTTGTGGCTCTGGGGGATAGGGGTGGGAGGGTAAGGGGGGGTGAGGGAGGTAGGGGAGGGACTTTATACTACTTGATTGGAGGGCATGTAGTGGTTCTCTTTTTTCTTTCCCTGTGTTATGTGTGATAAGCAAATTATTTAGTCATAACTGTATGGCATTTGTATTTTAGACTTTTCATGCCCCTGTACCATTGTATGTCTTTATACAAGATGTAGGACTAAGGTTGAAGGGTTGTACTTGTTGTTAAAAGAATAAAGTTTACTTAATTTAAAAAAAAAGGAAACAAAGTTTGCATATGTATATAAAAAAAAAAAGAAAGGGATAGCTCACTGGGTATTACCAGTGAGTCATACCATCTCGAGGTTCTGCGTCCAGAACCTCTCGATGGTATAACTCAACAGTAATACCCAGTGAGCTATCCAAACCACAAATGTACCATATTAAACAAATCAATGTAACATACTCATGAGTGTGGGCACCAACCATTCCACCATGGTATTGACGAAAGTGAAGGCAGGCTTGGAGGTCCTATATGTCCAAGCATACAGTCGCGAAACCCTGGATGCAGCACAATGCAGCTGAATGCATAAGCTCAATCACGCACCTCCGCTATCTCACGACAACACACAGACTCTGTTGAGGATGGCATCGGGACACAAAAATTGCAGGTACACCTAAAATGTGGAAGGAGAATGTCAGGGTCCATTGTAAAACGAGAAAGACTGGTACATAGAACATATCACTATGATGCATCGTGATGTTACACATGACTGCCGAGGATATACTGCAGGATGTGCTCAACCACAGTGTGGTACAGGAGTGGACAGACAGCTTGTCTGTGCCTGTATGAAAGCTACTGTGCCTGTTCTGAATGGATGCTGCATGTTTACTTGGCCAGTCATTGAAAGTGCCGAGTTTGCCCTCCCACATCAACACACAACAGCCAATCAGAGACATCTACCAATGGTACAGTGCATCTATGCAGTCTAGTTCCCACTCTCTCACAGATGTGCTATAGCATGACAAACAGATTTCAGCTTTTTTTTTATTTTTTTTTTTTAATTTTTCAGTATAAATGCAATAATTCCAATAGTGGTCTGGGTTTTGGTAATTACTGGATTAGGGGTTAATAAACACTTTGACCTTCAGCTTCAGAGTTTACAACCTCTCATCCTGTTATTACCTCATAAACCGAGATCACTATCACTATACTGTCCAGAATCCTGATTCTCAAATTTATCATTTCCTTCTCCTTCTCATTTTCTCAAGTAGTCTTATAATCCTTCCTGTGCTGTGCATTACCAGTCATGGTGATTCTCATTACTTTCTCATTTTCAATGTCTCAGTACATATTTTGCTATCATTCTGCTCTGTGCTCCAGCATAGATATGGGCCAGGGATATACACAGATTAACAGACTTGAACTCTCTTAATCTATGTTATGTATACTGACATTCTGTCTAATGTTGTTATCTTAGTTTTAATTAGTTTTTGGATAGACACTGTCTGCAGTGCACATGTTGTTGTTTTTTTTTTGCTACATAGGAATGTCCACACTTAGTACTAAATGTACACTCTACCAGATTTGCAAACTTTGAGATTACCTATAGGAAGGTTTGTCCTGCACCCTTGTCTGCCTTAACTACATTGGAGCCAACAGTTTCATCTGGTTCAAGGTCAGTTGGCATTCATCTGTATTCCCCCTCCCCCAGGTTGTGCCTGAAAATAGGCAGGATTTGCCTTGTGCACTTACCTGGTCAATAAAAACTAACTAACTAACTAACTAACTAACTAATTAACTAACTAACTAACTAACTAACTAAACGAACGAACGAACTAACTAACTAACTAACTAACCAGGATGCAATACAGTATCCTATGACTCTGCATGATAAAAGGAATGCATTGCCTTGTTTACTGTAGTAACTCAGCTGCAGTATGCTCAAGGTGGATGCCCCCCCATGTCAGAAACCTTAATCACCCTCTTCCATAAGTAGGGCATAGACTCACAGCTAGTTTCTAACTACTGCTCCATCTCCCTTTTGAATGATGACACCAACATTCTCGCCTTTAGGCTGGAAATGGAAATCCCACAGATTAGAGAGAGGCATCAAACAAGGCTTTGTAAAAGAGAAAAATGACAATGAATAACCTGACAACTTTGATAAATACCATCTAGGTGGCCTCAAAGCAAACCGTGCTGTCACTTTGTATGTTTGTAGGCATTGATGAGAAAGCATATAACTCAGTGGACTGGGTACCTCAATCAGGCCATTGGCACAATGGGTACTGGGCAGCCTTTCACTTACTGGGCATGGCTTTTATACTCAAGCCCTACTGCTAAAATACTGACAAACAGGATAATCTTCTCAAAGATCTTCCAGGGCATATGTGTCAGACAGGGGTGCTGTCTATTCGTGTTGCTATACCTCATTGCAATCAAGCCCCTGCTAAGGAGGCACAGACAGACAAATTGTATTGAGGCTATAGGAACTGGCAGTGCCTCTCTCAAAACCCTGGCCTACATTGATGACCTCTTCATAACTTTTCCCAGCCCCTCTATCTTGCTACCCCCATTATTAGCTGTATTAAATGAAGTCCATCAGCTGTCAGGACTCAAGGTTAACTGTGGGGAAAAACAAAGTCCTACCTCTAAACAGTCCTTGTCAGCTGGAGCAGATCTAGTACTTGAACTTAAATTGTTTCCCAAGAAATCTACATACCTTGGTAAAGAAAAACTATGTATCTTGGTAAGCTGGTAATCATAAACCTCAACTACATAACTGACCCAAACCTAAACCCCAAGTCAGTGACTTTGAAGTGGATTTTAGCAGTTGGAAGAAACTAAAGCTTATGTTTTGGGATAAGACTGCTGCCTATAAAAGTGACATTTCCAAAAAGTCCTGTTTTGCACGAATAACATGCCACTTCACGTTCCACCCTGGTTCCAAAAACTAGAAAATATTTGTCTTTCCTTTCTTTGTGATAGGATCTAACCTAGATTTAGTATTTTAAAGGCTTAGAGCCTGGGTGTGTGTGTGTGTGTGTGTGTGTGTGTGTGTGTGTGTGTGTGTGTGTGTGTGTGTGTGCTGAAGGGGGAGTCTCCCCTGGCTTTGGTCATATTAACAAGCCTCAGAGATCAGATGCAACCTTCACAGAAATTTAAGAATAGAAACATGGAAATTGACTGCAGAAGAAGACTGCAAGATCCATCTAGTCTGCCCAATATGGGTAATTACCCCCACTTCTGTATTTTCTGTGAAATGATACCATTGTGCCTGTCCCGGGTGTTTTTGAACCCTTTCACCATTTTGGCCTCCGCCACTTCCTGGGGCAGGCAATTCCATGGGTCGTCCACCCTCTCAGTGAAGAACTTCCTAACATTGCTCCTGAATTGCCACCCATCACCCTTCAGTGGTTGACACATGCACCTGAAAAAGCCACATGTGTTTTTTTTTTTACTGTAGGGTGTCCACTATGCTAACCCCTGTGGGGCTCTGAGGGAGAGATGGAGGCAGATATGGGATTTTCAACTTTGCTAGCCTCTGTTTTTGAACAGGAAACATTGAAAGCCATGGTCAAACAACACAATTGGAAAAACTCATCCTTGGGAAAATGGAAACCACTCTGATACAATCCACACATCACAATAGTTTGAACGCCAGTGCATTGACCCTCCTGGGCTCTAAAAGGGATTTTAATCCTGGCACATCAGAATGAACCTCTCTCGGGCACTCATACCAAAAGATTGTTGCCATGTTTGGTCTGCAACAATCAGGTTTTTTGTACTACCAACAAATTAGGCATGTTATTAAGAAAATAGTTTGTGCCTCTTTCCCTAAGAACCAGTCCCCCACCACCCATTTCTTGCTGTGCATTAATCACAAACAGGGAGCAGGATTTATAACTAACTCTTGAATCTGCACTACCCCATGCTCCATTATCAAATAGCAGACTGGGAAGCTGCACTCCATGTCACTATTTCAGATCAATTCTGGGCTTCCATATTAGGAAGACCACATACAGACCTTAGGAATAAATGGTACCAGCTCATTCAGAAAAAAATCATGCACTGGTGGCACCTACACTGATTCCACTTCAAAAATTAGACTGATTTCCTCTAACCATTGTTAGCTATGTCACGGAGTATCAAGCTCATTATCACACGTATTGTGGTCATGCCCCCTCACCCAACAATATTCACTGATCCTCAGATTCTTTCTCAGCATCAGTGGTAGCAAGGTCTTCTGACACTCTACATTTTGGATTCTGGATAACACCACTTTGCTGATTTCGCATGACAGCAACTCCAAACAGAGGATCTTTTCTCTTGTACTTAAGGTCAAGTGCAGATTCTCCTAAAATGGAAATCAGATCTCCATCTCTCCTTTACTGTATGGCTTACAGTACTCTATAAACTTAGTGGATATGAAAGATTGTCACACTCAGAAAATTATAACTTTCCTAGATGTTCTTATTTCTGGAACCTCTATATTGTTTCCTCTACACCCTATTCTGCAACCTGTGATAACAATGAAGTTTGATTCTGTACTTAACTTGGACCTCTTTTGTTCCTGAACCATTATTCATGGTGAATTTGTGTACATTCACCCTGTAGGGAATCGCTATCTTCTTTTGGTAGCATACTTACCTGTTCATTGATTTGTGTAATGTTATAGAAAATGAGGAATTCAATAATGTAGTGTACTATCCGAAAATGTTTGCACACCACCACTTTCAAAGGTGTTAAAGTTCACTTATGAAACAAAACTCTTGCTGAGGTCATGCAAGTGGAGTGTAATCAGGCACGACAAGGGAAATTTCATACACATACAGTGACTTTTTATAAAAAAAATGTGTGCATATAACATTCAGCACATATATTGCCATTTAAATAGGATTTTGCCAGTCCCTCAATTAAAACATGAAGTCCAAAAGTCACATTTAAATATTCTTCTGGACCAGTCATATAATTTTGCAAAAAAAAAAAAATCCTACCATGAGTTACCAAAGCCACCAAAGACTCTGCTTTCACCAGCTGTTTAATCCAGTTTAGCACTCTACTTAGGGCACTGCGGTCTGATAAGGGAACTCAGTAACCTGGAGAAAAATAGTTCATAGTGACTAAGGTGGTTCTGTTCCTGTCAACAAGGAAGAGCAAACACTCAAGAATAATAGGATAATCTGGGAAAAACACAGCATGGTAGCTGTTCAATGGTGACTCTCCAAAGAGGGTTGCATCACAAGCCTGTCAGCTTGCATTAGCAAAGCTCAATCCCATCATGTCAGAACAAACAGTCTTTCGTTTGGCACCTGACCAGATGGCACTAAAACAGCTGCAGATGATAGCACAGTGGAGCTTAACACACCCCAAGTCAGCCGTGCACTTCTTCAATGCATGAGGACATAGCTGTGGAGGGTATGAAAGCCGAAATTCTCTACTAGTTTTCTGGCCCCAAAATGCTGAACAGTTCATAAACAGGAGACCTTAGTCTTAGATGGCTGGTCAACACAGACACAGCTTCAATTAGAGTCAGCTGGAAACTCAGGAGGTAGAAACTGAGAACCAAACACTTTAAATGTATAGAGTAAACAAACTTGAACTTGAATTACAAGAAACCTATAACAAGAAAGGACTTGACTACCACTCAGATTTTAAACAAACTAATGCCACTTTAAACAACAACAACAAAAGAAATAAAAACAAAGAGCACATACATAAGAAAAACTGCACTGTGGCCAACTTGTCAATATGCCCTCTCCTTCCTGGTGTTTACTCTTAGGCATGTTGCTGTAGTCACTGTAATACCTTTCTGCATTCCTGGTCTTCTGTAATTCCCTATACTTACCTATACCTATTCTTTTAGCACAGACAATACTCCTGGAGTCAGAAAATGCCTAGCAAAAATTCTACTTTGACACCAGCTGTGGTAGATACTGTGGAGCCAAAAATACTGACAAATTGTAGAAAAGACCCAAGATGCAAATAGTGTAATTTTATTAAAAATGCAACAATAAAACATATGAACATACAAAATTTGCCAGCAGATAAAGGCCTAGAGGTCTATTAAGTCTGCTCGAATGTGCAGCTAGCATCCCTTATTCTGCAGCTGCCCCTCCCTTCCACCCTTCCCCTTCATTAACCCTCCCCCTTGTCCTGTCCCATCCCCTTTTGAAGCAGTCCACTGTTCTACTGCATACCACTTCTGCACGTAACGCATTCCACCCAGCCACCACCCTTTCTGTAAAAAAGTGTCTCCTCATCTCCCTCCTGAACCTTCCTCCCTCCAGTCTCATATCATGGCCCCTGGTGGTCCTCCCCTCCCTTATTTTCAACAGCCCCTCTGTACCCATCTTGTTTATTCCTTTCATGTATTTAAAGGTTTCAATCATGTCAACCCTGTCCCTCCTCTCCTCCAGTGAGTACATGTTCAACTCCTTCAACCTCTTCTCATATGATAAGTCCCCCAGCCCCTTGATCATGATCAAAACACAAAAATAACAAAAATCTAAAACTACCAGGTGGCATCAGAATGGCAAACTTATATGAAACAAAAACTGACATTTGAGCTGTTATCCATCCGTGATAAACAGTATGTTCAGCAAAGTCTTTGGCACTGAAGATACCATCATCCTTGGTGATTTGAATTTAAACTGGCTATCTAATGCATCTGCACCACTAGTATCCTTCTGTGACACCTATGGATTCACACAATTAATCAAAGATCCAACCAGGATTAACCTAAAAAATTCTATCAACAGCTCACTCCTGGATATTATGTTGGTAAACAAGCTTCACTTATATTCACATGCAGGAGCACTACCCAGTGATGTAAGTGATCATTGTCCTATAGTTGGCATAATAACTACATTCAAACCATCCAATCCTACAAAATTTGTCCTCAAAAGGTCAAAAAAGGAATTCAACATCTCAGGATATCTCCATGATTTGTGCAATACAACATATTGGCAAGACTTTTATCTTACATCCTCAGTTGAAACAGCTCTCCAGATATTAAAGAACATCATCACTAATGCTCTCAATATTCATGCACCTATCACCAGTATCAGAACTAAAGTAAGATCTTGTCCTTGGTTCACTGCTGATCTTAAATCAGCTTTGTTAATGAACACAAACTCTGGAAAAAGGCAAGAAAAACAAAGGATACCAGAGACTGGCTTCAATTCAGAAAAGCAAGAAATTCATGTACAAAGCAAATAAGAATTGCCAAAGCTGCCTATTATAGAGCTGAATTAGATGCTTCCTACAATAACCCATCCAGACTTTGGGGTACTATAAAGAGAATTCTGGGCAAAACTCTACCTCTGCCTTAACCTCCAAACTGCTACTGAATGACACAGAAATCACGGGCAAGCAAGAAATCTTGAATACCTTCAATGATCACTTCTCCACAGCTGGCCTTGCATTTGATTCCTCACCTGCAAGTCTCTTGAGATCATCTTTAAACCTTCAATCCATTGTGGGACAAAGGTTACTTCAACCTTCTCCTTCAATCCAATATCCTTGAAAGAAGTAGAAGACCTCCTATCTAATTTAGATACTTCTAAGAGTGCAGGTACAGACTTCCTGGATCCCTACTTTCTGAAAATAGCATCACACGCCTTATCTGCCCCCCTCACTCATCTCTTCAATCTTTCCCTAGCTACTGGATCCATTCCCTCCACTTGGAAAACAGCTCAAGTAGTTCCACTACTTAAATCAGGTGATCCTATGGACCTTAACAATTACAGGCCCATTTCCATCTTACCGGTACTATCCAAGGTGCTTGAAAAATTAGTAAATTCACAATTAAGGGCCTATCTGGATAAAAACAACCTCCTAAATCCAGCACAATCGGGATTTAGATCAAGGCATAGCACCATTTCTGCCCTAGCCAAAGTAACTAATGATTGGCAGATTGCCTTGGATAAGAAGAATAGTACCTGTGCTGTGTTCCTGGATTTGAGTAAAGCATTTGATACAGTGGATCATGAATCATTAATCACCTCCTTAGCTCTCTAGGCCTGGATTCTCTCTCACTTAGTTGGTTTAAGTGCTATCTAACTGATAGGTCACAATTGGTAAAAATGAAAATTACCTATCCACCTCTAAACCACTGCTAAGAGGTGTACCATGAGGCTCTATTCTTGGCCCCATCCTCTTTGCCATTTATATTAATAATATTGATGCCAATCTCTCCCACTCTAGCATTCATCTATTTTCTGATGATACTGTATTATATGTCAGCAACCCCTCATTATCAAAAGCCTGTGAACTGTTGCAGTCAGAATTCTGCATCCTACAACACAATCTATTGGAAAAAAAACTACTTCTAAATGCCAAAAAAACCAAAGCTATGTTCTTTGCCACAAAGAGTTGCTCTGCCATTACCCCATCACCCACCACCCCACAATTATTCACCTTACTTGGAAGAAGCTGGAATTTGTGGACAAATTCAAATATCTTGGAGTCTGGATTGATAATAAGCTTGACTACTCTGTCCATATTGAAGAGCTACTAAAAAGTTGAGACAAAGGCTTGGCCTATTTTACAGAATAAAACACTACCTTACCAGAGACTCAAACAAAGATTAATCCAGGCATCATTTCTATCCCTCATTGATTATGCTGACTTTCTCTATGGTCATTGCTCACTCTCACTCTTAAATAAGCTGGACACCCTGTATCATAGATCCATCAGATTTATTACTGACCTTCCTCCAGCACCCATCATTGCTCTCTTTACATGGCAGTTAATTGGACATCCCTACAACACAGAAGAAATAGGAATGCTGCAATCTGGATCTTCAAAGCTTTATCAGGCAAACTCCTCCTATATCACAGACTGTTTTACCAGATTACTTCTAGGCCATACACCTAAGGATCAGTAAACTCATCATGTTAAAGGTTCCTAATGCCTGCACCCGGTTTGGGAGGGCTGCTATCAGCTACTCCCTAGCAGTTACTGGAACTCACTCCAAAAATCTATGAATCAAATACCTCTTACCCTTATCATCCTTCAAAAGATTATTCTCCACCCTGTTCCCAGAGTTCTGCAACTGCTTCCATAAGGCCTAATCTCCCATCCAACCTACATTCCCCCTTCCCTATTCCATTCTGTTTAGTTCTCCTTCTATTATCCAGTCAGCTGCTATATTCTTATAAAAGCCATAAAGGCCCTATTATTTGTATACTATCCCTGCTATATTACTTTTTACAGGTTAAGTGATTTTTACTGTGCCTTGTATATATGTAAATTTTTGTTTACTATCATTTTATGTCATTGTACTATTGTTTATGTTATTTTCTTGTCCATGTAAAAAAAAAAAAATACTTGTACTCTGATTTGTATGACCACTCAGGTCCATCTTGTAAATGAGCTACGCTCAATGATGTTCGCCTGACTAAATAAAGATTTTGATTGATTGATTGATTGACTCCATGCCTCCACTAAAAGTTCTTGCTTTTATCAAAATTGTAGATCCCCTTTCCAAGCAGCAGGAAGCAATACCTCATAACCTTAGGTTAAACTGTTTTATTAGGTTAGGTCTTTCTTGCTCTCTGCTTCTAAGACAGTCTACCCCTTCCTCCAGACAGTTCAGTGTGTGTATAGAGAACCCACTCTTCTGCAGTCTTTCAATGCCTTTTATTGTTTTTCTTATCTGACATCTTTATAGCTTTTGGTTCTCAGCCATTACCCTGCACTGCACTCAACTGTAATTCCTGAGGTCCCTGAGATAAACAAACAAGAAACAATTTATATCAGCCATGTAGACTTTAACCCCTTCCTATCTTCAATGTTAAATTATTCTACTAACAAACACCTAGTGGTTAGAAAAGAAGCTGCTTCCTGTTTGTAGCCTGTGGAGCAGCTAACATTCATTTAAACAACTCCAGGGTGCGAGATTACAGACCACAAAAGTCTACTTTTCTTGGGGGGGGGCATAATATACTATGGAAGGGAGAAGAGGAGAAAAAAAAAAGAAAAACAAAGACATAATGAAAAGCAAGACAGGCAAGTTTCTATGGTTTCTGTAGAAGAAAACGAGCAAGGGATGGGGTGCTCATCAGATCACCAGAAGGACCAGCTTTAGGTCCCACAGGAATATGTTTTTTTTTTGAAAAGATAGAAAGGACAGGAAAGGTAATGGCTAGGACCCGGTCAAACAGAATAGGTATTAAGTAATTTCATTTTCACATATAAAAATGGGACAGGGTCCTGACCTGGTCACAGTTACCACACCCACTCATTCCCTCAATATTTTCTGACATGCAGCATAGAAACTTTTCTTTACTTCTATTCTCCTTCGTACCTGTGTGCACAACCAAGACTGGCTTTGCCCCCTCCTTCCCAGTAATTTTCATTACCTTGACACTGAGTCCATCTTCTGTGACCACAACAGGGTAACAAAACAGACAAAGTGGATCCCACAATCCTCCTTTGCCCCCTGAGTATGGCATCTCCAATCAGTTGTGCATTCCACTGTCCCAATTTTGGTCCCTCAACTCTCTTTGGTTTATTACTTGTGGACAATACCTCTTTTTAGGTATACTAGTCCCATTCAATTTTGTGTGAGTGTCATGGGGATGTTCCTCTAACAGAGGTAGACACTTGTCTGAGGTGTGCACACCATGTTCCACTGGCATCCTTCTCCTTTTCCCTCCCCCACTACCATTCATCCACCCCTACTAGAATGAGGGGGACATTTGAAGTAGTGATACTAGTGAAGCTGACTGGCTTTGGTTTTAACATACTGTATCGCAAATTTCAAGAAGGCAGCTATGCTGGGCCAGCCATGAACACAGCTCTGCATATGTTTGCAGATTTTATTTTATTTTAACCCCCTTGCTGAAGTATTTTGTGTTTTTACATTCGTTTATCATTTTTATCATTTTGTTTTGTACGTTTAGTTATTTTTACGGTCATTCTTATGGTCTTTGGATACGATGGTTTCTGATGCAGCTTTGCCAAACCAGCTGGTATTTCCCGCTGTGACGGGTGAAAACGCTCTGAGTCATCGATGACCGGTGGAAAGTTGTGTTGCTGTGAAATCGCTTGAGCCTGCAAACCAGTTTCCTGAAGTTTCTTGACTTTTGCCACTGGGGTATTGAATATATTTATTAGTTGTTACTTATACATAGGGTTTCCGGTTTTAGGTTATAACCGATAAACACCGATAAAACACCACTGTGGTGAAAATCGGGAAATCAGTTATAACCGAAAAACACCGAATTTCATTGTGTCCCCACTCTTCCAGCTGACCAACTGTGAGCTGGATATCTGGGTGGATCGTGTTTTTTTTTTTGTATTACACCTTTCACTTGTATGGTGGAACAGAGCTCTAATACTGTGCTGCTCCTAGCTCACCATCACCATCTACATATTTATATATGTATAGTTCTACAGTTATGGTGCACTATTTTGTAAAACTAATGCAATATTAATGTGGTGCAATATCTATGGTGCTAACATGCAATAGTCATGGTACACAGTTTGAAAAAGTGTAATATCTATTTTTTAACTTGAGTAAATAAACACTGATTTATAAAGATTGTTGTTGTCCGAGAAATTGATTATACCTAAAATAACAGATTTTTGGTACTTCTGAAAGGGGGAGAAAAATGCTGAAAATAAAACACCTATTTTTACAAAAAAAAAACACCTAAAACCGGAAACCCTACTTACACAGTACCGTCTGAAGTCATCAGTGGTTTGGTAGGTTTATTCTACACATTGGAGTTTTTGGATGTAGGAGCGAGCCTGGAAATTGAGCAGTCGAGTGATTGGACTTGGTTCATTTTTTGAGGATTGCTTGAATCACTGATGCTGTCCTGTGGAGCTTCGAAGGAGGAGGAGGAGAGGTTCAGCCAGTCCAGCTGACCTAGAGTTGGGTGCGGGGTGTAGCCGTTTGTCCCTGGGAGGGTCGGGAGTGCCTACCGAAGGGTTGGTGTTCACGGAGCTTCCAGGAGTCACCGGAGTTGCCTGGCAGAGGCTGGGTTTTCTCCAGCGTTCCAAGAGGGGGTGTTCAGTTGCATATAATGTTACCTTCCCTGGGTCAGTTGGGTTCTGGCATTATTTGAACCGGGACTGTTTTGTCATCACTATATTCATTTTTCTGGATACCTTTGGACAATTTTGAAAGTGATCTATGAGGGCCGGACTACTGATACTGATACCAGGAAGTTTGCCTTTTAAGACATACTGGAAGTTTGGATTTCTGAAGTGTGGGCTGACCTGGATTTTGCTGTGAAGGGCTGATTTATGTTGGATCATTTGAAGCTTTTGGCTGGATTTACATTGAGTGGATTTCTTTAGTGCCTTCTCCTACTACTGGATGACTTCTTTCCCAGACTTTTAATTCATTTTTTGGTCTCCTGGTGATGAGAGGATCAGAGGATCCATATTTACTTTTATTTTATTTTTGATGTTTATGTTTATTTTAGTTTTTGATTTTTTGTGTTTTCTGGGAAGTGGGAGTGCCTAGAATTGTTCCCTTTTCACTTGGCTGTGAGATGGCTGTGGGAGGGGGTTAATTTATATATGGTTGTCTATTTTATATCCTGTGAGAGGGGATTTTATTTTGTTTTCTGGGTTCAAATTTTGTCCAATTGTGGGAGGAGGGTAGCTTTGTATACTTTTTGGGTTGGGATTATGGTTTATATTGTTGTGGGGGTTTTATGATTCTAATTGTTCATGGTTTTGTTTTAGGAATTTGGGGTTTGTGTGCTTTCTCTATTGTTTGGTCATAATTTATTGGTGGAATGTGCCTGCTTGCCCCCCTTATCATGTGCTATTCGGCCTCCGCTCTCCACGCCCTCCGCCCGTTCTCTTCTCCCCCCCACCTGCATTCATTTATCAGTACTGTTGAATGTTGGGGATTGCTCGCAGGGGTGGGTGTCAGAGGTGGGTGTGGGGTTGTGGACAGCAGAGCCCGAAAGAGTGGCACTTTTCCATTGGGGTGGTTAGGACCAGAAGACGCCCTGTGGCGAAATGGTGCTGGAATGTGGGGATCCTGTTCTGGTTTCCATACCCAAGGGCACCTCCGTTTTGGGAGGGAAAGTAGTTGGGACGGCTCGTCAACCTCATCCAACTCGGGTGCTGTTATGCAATGCCAGATCTGTCTGCAACAAGACTGCTCTTATTGCAGATTTTGTGGGTGCAGCAGATCTGGTTTGCAGTACTGAGACCTGGTTAGATGGGAATGCTGCCCCTATTTTGGAGGTAGCTATCCCCTCCGGGTACTCGGTTATACATCACCAAAGATTGGACCGCAATGGGGGTCATGATCTGTTTCAAGACCGAATTGGGCTTAACTGGTGTTCCAGTTGAGGAGGCCAGGTCATTCGAGTGTACCATGGTAGCTGGTGTGCGGTGCAAGATAGCTCTTATTTACCATCCACCAGGCAATGAGAAGCTGTTCCTGCAGGAAGTAGCAGACTTTGCCACCGACATGGCGTTGGAGTCTCCAAGACTGATGGTTCTGGGTGACTTCAACGCCTGGGTCAACAACAAATCCTCACTTTTTGGACAACACTTCCTCCAGGTGATGACATCTCTTGGCTTCACACAGGTTGTTTCCTCAGCTACCCATAATGGTGGTCACTCCCTTGATCTGGTCTTCCTCCTGGGGATCAAGGCCTCAGACTTGGTGGTGGAACCGGTCGGTTGGTCTGACCATTTCACCGTTGGGTTCAATTTTTTGACCCCCCCAGGGTAGGTCAACTCCTGTGGAGATGGTCAGTTATTGCCCTTTACAGGATGTGTTCCCCGAAGACCTGGTGGTGGTGATGGACCTCTCGCTGCTTGGCAAGATCAGCACAGATCCTGAGCAGTTAGTTGTGGCCTATAATAGGGCCACCTCTTCCACTCTCAGTCTGATTGCTCCTGTCCAAGTTTGCCCCCTTCCGCTTCACCCTAGGGCCCCATGGTTTGATGGGACTCTTAGGGAGTTGTGGAGACAGGGGCGTAGGTTAGAGCGTCATTGGCAGAGGACAGCCTTAGATGTCAACCACCATATTTTGGTTGAACATTATGAATTCTATCAAACAGAACTTTCCCGCAAGAAGGCAGAGTTCATGTCCAGGGAAATTTATGCCGCACAGAACCGACCAGCTCAACTCTTCAGAACGGTTGACAGACTATGCAACCCAGCCTGTCAGCAGTTCCGTCAAGTCTTTTCACGAAGGGAGTGTGATGAGATCGGTCATTTCTTTGCAGATAAGGTGGCCGACATCAGGCAGGAGTGCCGCCAACTTCACTCTATGAGAGATGCTGTTGGTCGGTGCTGTGTCGCAGAGCTCGGAATTTCCTGGAGTACCTTTGATCTGCTGGAGTTCGTGGATATTATGAGGATTATCCAGGGGATGCAACCCACTTACTGTATGTTAGATCCGGGCCCTACCTCCCTGATTGTGGGTTGTAGCAACATCATATGCCCAGTCTTACCTCAGATTGTCTGGTGCTCTTTGACTCAGGTGAGTTTCCTAGCTCCACGAAGGAGGGGTGGTGATACCCATCCTGAAGAAAGCTTCTTTAGACCCGGAGAACCTTGCAAACTATAGGCCTATCTCTAACCTTCCTTTTTTAAGGAAGGTTATTGAGAAAGTTGTGGCAGCTCAACTGGAGAACCATTTAACCATCCATAATTTATATGAACCTCTCCAATTGGGTTTTCGTAAGAGGCATAGTACTGAGACTGCTCTGGCTTGGGTGCTCAGTGATCTCCTGATGGTGAGAGATCAGAGACACTGTTCCATCTTGGTTCTCCTTGATTTATCATCAGCCTTTGACACTGTAGATCATGGGGTCCTGCTCGAGTGTTTGAGGTCCACCTGCGAGCTGTCTGGATCAGTTCTCAGGTGGTTTACATCTTTCCTCACTGGTAGAACACAGAGAGTTGTCTCCAGTATTTTTTCTTCCGAGGTGTTCTCTCTGCCTTGTGGGGTACCTCAGGGCTCGGTGCTGTCCCCCATGTTATTTGCAGTGTATATGCTGCCCCTCGGAGACATTGTAAGATGGTATGGGCTGAGGTTTCACTGCTATGCCGATGATACCCAGCTCTACCTGTCTTTTGCCCCCGATCAGGTTAGTGCTATCTCTGTACTCAACAGCTGCATCGTAGAAATCCAAGGTTGGATGAGTGCCAGTGGTTTAAAGTTGAACCCAGGAAAGACTGAGGTCTTGGTAGTAGACCCGGGCCATAGGACAGAGGGGTTGAGGAATGAGCTTCCCTCCAGTTTAGTCCTGGGGGGTGCACAGATTCTCACCTCTGAACGGGTGCGCAACCTAGGACTGGTGCTTGACGATAGCCTGACCCTTCGTCATCAGGTGTCGGCAGTAGTCAAGCTGGCCTTTTACCATCTTAGGAACATTGCTAGGATCAAACTCCTTGTTCCATCCAGCGACCTGCCTGTCTTGGTCCATGCATTTGTGACATCGTGCCTTGACTACTGCAACTCCCTTTACCTAGGGCTTCCTGGGGTTGATATCCACCGCTTGCAGCTAGTGCAGAATGCTGCAGCACGTTTGTTGACTGGGACTTCTAGAAGAAATCATATTACCCTTGTGCTGCACTATCTGCACTGGCTGCCTATTCAATGGCGGATCACCTTTAAGGTAGATCTGTTGACCTACAAAGCCCTACACGGACTTGGTCCTGATTATTTGAAAGAGCTCCTGGTTCTTTACACCCCTCTGTGACAGCTCTGCTCGGCTGACGAGGGGTTGCTGGAGATTCCGAGGGTAAGTTTAAAGTCATCTGGTGCGCGTGCCTTCGGGTTTGTGGCACCTGCCCTCTGGAATTCTCTGCCCCGTCAGCTACTGGAGTACAGGACAGTGGGGTGCTTTAAGCAGGCACTGAAGGCCTATCTGTGGGGGAAAGCGTACCCTGAATTGCTTTGATTTTATCTGTATTTATTGATTGTTGTTTTTACCTTATTGTGCAGTGCCTTGAAGCTTGAAAGGTGCTATATCAAATAAAATGTATTATTATTATTATTATCGCAGACCTTGCAGCCTCAAGCTCAGTTATCAGGGCATGAACCTCGACAACTGAGGCATTAGCTGTGTTTCCAAAGCACCCTCCCAGTTGCCACTTTCCCACAGCTCCTGCATTTCACCATAACCCCAAGCAGTGTCCAGCCTTCATGTTGGTGTGGCGTGCTTGTTGTATACGAATACCTTTGTGGCATTACTCTAGAATGGGATATGGCTGATTTCCCCAAAATTATCTTTCTACAAGAAAGCATTTTTGAGGATTAAAGTGCAGACTTACCCAAGAACAATTTCAGGTGTAATACCAAATGATCACATTTCATCAATACAAACTAGTTTGCTGAAGTCTTATGTCTGTCTTGGACTATCCTGGTGATAATAATGTGGAGTTCTCTATGGAACTGTGGACTACCTGCTGACTCCTCTGCATATGACATCCTCCTTCATTATACTTTTGAAAATGCTGCCCTCATTCTTTGTAGTTCTCCTACCAAAGTCTTCCTCCTTCATTCTGGTCATTCTGGTTTCTGCTAGGGTCTCACTCTTCACCCGTCCCCTGAATACAGATCAAATTGGCCCCATCTTATTCCGCTTTAATGATTACACTCTTATGGTTTTTGATCAGCCAAATGTTGCCCAGCCAAGCTATGTCTTTTACATCTTAGCATTAAGATTCTTAGGGATTACTTGTTATTCACACATATTCATCTCTTTGCTTTTCATTCTTACTGTGTTACAGCTGCAGCACATTGAGCACTGGAATTCCACATTACAAATGAAAGATGTCTACTGTATCTACCTTTGTGGTAAATGAACAAAACCAATTGAACTTACAGTAGAGCTTCAGAATTAAAGTACACAATATGTTTATTTATGTATTTATTTATTTGCTTTTGTTAACCAGGTTAGCACACTAGACAGCAAGTGCCTAGTTTCAGGTGTGACCCGGGAAGTTACAGAGTACATAAGAAACAACAGTACAGGGTCAGGGTACATACAGGCCCACAAACAACTGGGTGGAACAGCAACAAGGTACAACAGTCATTTCATGGTAAGGTATACAGTAAGCAGGATATAAATCAGCAGTAGAGAGGTAGGTTAGCAACAGGTAACACCATGACAGAGAATACAACAAAATACATGAGATTACATGAGCACCTAACATTAGAGAAAATGCGCTACACACCTTGTACAGCTAGATGTGGGAAGTGCTATGACAGGAGTGCCACCCCACCAGGAGGGCTTAAATGCGTTATGCAGATAAACAGCAGAGATTAGCAGTGGTCAGTGAGTCAACCCACAGTCTCCAGAGTGTTGCTTAAATTAATGGTCAAAAATCAGTGTCCTATAATATGGATGATTAATTAACAGTTTAGAAACATTTCTGAATGTATCTGGAAAAAAAACTGTACTCCTTTATAACTAATGGCTGTCTTAGACACTTACTAATTGAAATTGAAATAAAACTTAGTTTTCATTATGACAGTATCTTAGTCATATAAGAAATCATTTAAGAAGAAATCTTGGTGGTGTGATATATTAGGAATGCTATGGCAATTGGTGTAACATTTGCAAGTACAACAAGTTATTTCCATGGAAACGGCATGTACAGGCTCAAATGAGACATGTAAATTAGGAAAACATTTTTTTTTAAATGATTTTCCATTGTCTTTAGAAATGAAGGTCCATATAAATAAGCTAAAATGAAATGTTATAGTATTCGGGGAGAAAACTACCTGAACTAACAATTTTATTTTAAAGAACTACTTATTTCTGCTGCATAACTACATTTTATATGTATGTTGATTCATTAGTATAAACCAAGTTTTGTATTTAGTTTGATTATTTAGCAAAATCTAATTTGCAGCAGGTAAACTTATATGAATTGCTGATAAGAATTAAAGTTGCATCTAAATGTATGATACTAATGAAGATCAACCATGGCTCATGCATTAACACCTCCCAACCCACACACAAACACACCACCACCACCAAGACCACTAATAATGCAGAAGCTAAAAGTGCTGCAACATATCAATTATGGATTCATTTCAAACGTTGTTATGTTCCCTATCTTCCCATGGCATAGGAAATTAAAACCAGCAAACACATGTACAACAAAATGAACAGGACAGAATGATTTTAGGTATTTGCTTCATTCACCACTTGTACAGTAAGCAGCTGACTTGTGAGCACTGTAATTAGAAGACATCTGAATACACATGGCTTTATTCATTCCTATAGTGGGCACTATCCAAACAGTGAGTATTTAAAACAGTCAAATGACTCAGTAGGTAATCTTACTGGCTTAAATCCTACACACAGTTATCGAGTTGGTAGAGGTTTACATGCAATCATTTACACTAAACTGTCAGAAATCAGGCTTTTATAATGGTGGCCACCATTCACTTTCACTTGCAGTGAGATAGAATACCTTTTTAAGTGTTAAATACTCACTAGTCATAGACATAAACAATTTTTTCATTAGAGTTGTTCAGCTGTCTTTCTATTTTGTGTTGAAAACAACAGTTTGAAGTCTGTCATGCTGTTATGATGCTGAATATCGATTTACCATAGTTATTTTAGAAGGTTTAAGGAACAATAGGCACACTGAGCTGAAAATCATTGCCAGTTGCATCCTGGGAGCACAGTGAAGTGACATAACTTACTCAGGGTCATACAGATTGGAAGTTGATGTTTCAGATTCAACCCCAGATCTGCTGGGAGTCCAGGGTCACAGCTTGATGCTTTATCCTATAGGCTATACTGCCACCCAATTATTTAAAATAGTAAATATGAATAATTTCTAGGTGCCAACAGTAAAGATTGCTGGAGCACCACTCAGCCTGATGCACTTTCTCCTTTTTTCTTTCATATTAAAATGTCTTGAGTACCAACCTTCAGAAGGTCCTCATCCCAACTGCATGTGTGAAAGACCTGGAAATGCCTTTGAGTGACCCCTCGTATATATATATATATATATATATATATATATATATATATATATATATATATATATATATATGCACCATCTGGACACTCTGCAGCATCCATTGTAAGGAACATGTATCCAGTTTGTATCTAATCCCAAAAAGCCAGCATGGCTACAAAGGTGGGTGGGATGGAGGTGGGCTAGTGAGCTATGAGCAGGTATGCACCCAATCAACATCTCAGTCTCCTCAGTGCAGTGATCCAGAGGAGGGGATAGCTGCTATATCTGATTTGAGTTAGCATTTGAGGATAAGTGTTCCCCTCTTCCTGGCTACAAATAACAATGTCAGGCCTTATTGTCCCTCCCTCTTTCTTCTGCCTGCTGTAGAAGCCTTCAAAGTGGGCTAGAAACTTCACCTGCACTGGCTGGTGTATTCTAGAAAATAAAATATATTTTGATGGGGATATTGCAGTCCTGGAGTACTGCAATATTCCAGCATTCCAATGCTTCCTGTGCAGGCAGAGATCCACTTGTGGACTGGCACTGTTATCTGATTGGATGCCCGTGGTCTAGACCAACTCCACTCACTCCTGCCACCCCTTGCCCAAATACAAGCCTTCTCACCAGTGGAGCCCAGCTGGTCAGGGCTGTATATGACATCCACTGTGGCCAGTTATCAGGGGTGCAGTGTCTTGGTTGGCATACACTCTATTTGAGCATTTCTTCATCACCGTTGTGTGTCAGGTCCTTCTTCGGGAAAGTTAAACAGTCAAGGATTGATCTACATTTATACTCATTATGAACAATTAAAATTTAAAAGTGCACGTTCTACATAATCAAAACACATACAATGATAATCACACAAAAGTTCCCTATAGCCTAAACATTCTGCAGTAAGTGAGGTAATCATACTGCAGCACCTTCATTGTCTTCAGTGTTAATTTGATCCATTCATCTCTTGGTATCTTAAGATGCAGTATAGTGCAATAAAATGCAACTTTTTCATTACTACAACTGTACTGTCACTGCTTCTTTAACTTAAATTTATTCAATAATTTAATTTTAGTCATGCCATTACTATTGCAGCTATTTATAACAATCAACAGATAAGAGCAATTCTTAAAACCACAGAACTGTTAAATTGCATACAATCAATCATCACAAATATCAAGTCACAGACTTCACATTCTATTACACCCAACTACTTTTGGGAAAATAACAAAAATACTGAAGAGAACTTATCAGAGAAATCACAGCGGTGGAGAAATCATTCATGACAGCAATAGCAGAGGAGGCATAAATATAGAGTATGCTTGTCAGGAAGACAGTTTCTCTATTTACATGTAGTAGTTTGTAAATATAAGCAGCAAAGGAAATCAGTTGTAAGCTCATATATACAGTTTTCAATAATGTTTGTTTTCTCAGACAACAACGTTGTACAATATTGTGACTAGCATTCCAGAAAGATTCTCTATTGTCAATCACCAGTAGGCATTAATGGCTACTCCATAATCTGATCATAGTAGTAGGAGAATCTGGGAGAAACAGCTTAATATTTCAAGAGTTTCCTTTTACTGCCATGATCTACAATCTGTGAGGGGTATTGTACAATTTCGAAGACTTACAGTACTGTTTAACCATTTAATATACAAAACCAACAGACAACCACACTGGAAGCTGAAATACAGCTGGAGAGGCTGTAAGCAAATGGAAAGAGTGCTCCCTCAGACCCCGGTCTCCAAAGGGGTTCTTTGTTCAAGTGGCAGCCAATCAGTGTAGAGGGTGCCAAGTTAGAACAAATGGGGAACTTTAAATTCTCTGGGCACTGCTGTGAAAAGCCCAGATGCCACTGCAGCAACTTGCAAATGAGAAACACAACATCAGGAGTCAGATGACAGCACAGAGAGATTCTTCACTAACTTCCCCCTGCCCCAACCCACAACAACATTGGGAGCTGAAATACAACCAGAGTGGCTGTCAGCAAACAGAAATAGTGCTCTTTCAGACATCAGTCTCCAAATTTTTTTTGGCCCCTTCAGCCCCCGCTCACCCAGTAGCCTTATAAACAAGACACTGACAGACAACAAGTGTGAGGAATTGTAGGAGGAGTGAGTGATGCAAGAACAGAAGCAAGTGGTGCAGCAAGTCAGATAAAGAACAGGAAGCATGAGCTCAACTAGATAAGTACAGATTGTGAAATAATCTATAGCTGCTGCTAATCATGGCTGGGCATAGGAGTATTATAGCTGCTAACCAGGACTGTTGCATGGGATAGCTGCTAACCAGAGCTGTTGCATAGGACAGCATCGTAGATTTGAACTGCATGAAGTATAGCTGCTAAGCATAGGCTAGTACTGTGGATTGCAATGATCTGCATTAACTGTGGATAGAAACAGACTTTGATGGCACATAAGGACCGCTTGATCCACCCACTCAGCCCATTTCCCTACCTATTGGATAAGCTGCAGATCCTAGTTGCCCAACAGCCTACTTCTTCCTAACCCCCACCAGAATTGCCTTATGTCTGCTCCATGCATTCTTGAATTCCCCCACTGTTTTTGACCCCACAACCTCCTCAGGAAGCCTGTTCCATGCATCCACTCCCCTCTGCATAAAAACAAAATTCCTCACATTGCCCCTGTGCCGTCCCCCCTCTATCTTCAAATTGTGACCCCTTGTTCATGCACATCTCTTTTTCTAAAAGATGCTACCCTCTTGGACTTTGTTGATTCCCTTGAGATACTTGAAAATTTCTGTCATGCCCCCTTCTCCTTCTGTTTCTCGAAGGTATACATATAGATTAATTTAGTCTCTCTTCATATGGCTTCTAGTGCAGACTCTGCATCATTTTAGTTGTCTTCCTCTTGACTGCTTCCCTGCTGTGTATGTCATTGTGGAGATGGGATCTCCAGAACTGCACGCAGTACTCCAGATGGGGTCTCATCAAATGTCTGTTCAGAGGCATAGCAACTTCCTGCTTTCTACTGGTGCTACCTTTCCCTATACATCCCAGTATCCCCCCCAAGCCACACTCACTGCATTCGCACATTGCTTGCCTACCTTCAGGTCATCTGATATGACTACCCCAGGTCCCTTTCCATTTTTGTTGTTGTTTTGTACCTCCCCCTTCCCTTGTGTACTTTTCCCCTGGATTTTTGTTTCCCAGGTGCATTACTTTGCACTTCTTTGCATTGAATCTAAGCTGCCTTACTTTTTGACCATTCCTCCAACCTTGCCAAGTCCTATCTCTCAAAGAGGCATACTTTTCCTTCCAGTCCCTCTGAAATTGTAACTTGTAAAGACATTAAAAAGGACCGATCCCAGTACTGAATCCTGTGGTATCCCACTAGTAACCCTCCTTTCTTTAGAGTGGACTTTGTTTACTATTACCCTCTGTGTCCTGTTGTACAGCCAATTTTTTACCCAGGGCTACCACTCTGGGACCCACTCCAAGGCTGGCTAACTTATTTATTAAACTTTTGCATGAAACTGTGTCAAATGTCTTCCTAAAGTCTAGGTAGGCCATGTCCACAGCTCCCTCCCTAGTGTACTACTTTGGTCAATCAGTCAAAGAAATCTATTAGATTCATCTGACATGACCTTCCCACTGCGAATCCATGCTGCCTTGGGTACTGTGCCACACTGACCTCTAGGTACTCAACAATTCTTTCTTTCAGAAGTGATTCCATCATTTTCCCTACCACTGAGGTGAAACTAACAGGTCTGTAGGTTCCTGTCTCTGCCTTGCTCCCACTTTTGTGAAAGGGAATCACATCCACCCTCCTTCAGTCCTCAGGTACCAGACCATCCTCCCATGATTAGTTAAAAAGGGTAGTCAGTGATGTCACTAGTTCTCCCCATAGTTCTAGAATTGAACTACATTAATTATAGCTACTGGATACTGTGCTGCATTATTATCACTAGCCAGTGCTGCTGCATAGGATAGCATTGTGGATTTAAACTGCTAAACATAAGACAGCATTGTGGATCTGAACTACATTAATTATTGCTGTTAAGCATTGTTGTTGCATGGGTTAAATTGGGGGTCACTGAACTGCATTACAGTCTAATATATTTTGATTGAACTGCATTAACTTTAGCTACTTAGCATTGCTGTTGTATAGGATAGCACTGTGGACCACTGAACTGCATTGTAAGACTATCTTGTTTCAACTTGAAGTTTATTAATAATAACTACTAAGCATTGCTAGCTACAGTACTAAGCACTGCTGTTGCATGGGATAAGCTTGTAGATCACAGAACAGCACTGCAGCCTAATTGTATCAAGGCTTCACTCCTGCCTACAAGCTGTCTCTGACTCTTCCTCTACACTTTGGCCCCTCCTACATCTCTTGCTATTGGCCGTAACTACACCTACCCATCTCCTCATAAGCACTAGCTGCTTTTCTGTCTACCCTTCCCTTGTTTCCCAGGATAATCTCCCACCTAAACATTTAACTACTGAATCCTGGTAGAGTTTATGTTGTTACCTTCCCATCTGTTGCTGTTTCCTTTCTTGAACCAATTGATCCTTCCTCCACCCTACACTACAAACTATATGAGCTATTAGTGCTGGATCTATAATGCTCCCTAACCTAATCCTGCTGCACCTGCCCCTCCTCACTCTGTTATCATTTCACTCTCCCATTCCTCGGATCTCCATGATGAAAACCCCCTGTATAGAAGTGGAATGGTTACCAGTAGTCTCAGCTTTAATAGCGCTCATTACTTCTCTCAACTACTATGACACGAGAACCAGCTCCTGCACCAGAAAACATTCTTACCATAAAATTACCTATCCCTCTTCCTTTTGTCAAGAAACAGACTACTACAGACAACAACTAAGGATGAGCCTGTGGGAAGAAGAGCACGTGGCAGCCACTGCAGATATCTGAAGGAAATCCTAAAAAGACTAATACTGTTACTCCTGTTAATATCGGGCAATGTACATCCCAACCCAGGTCCACCCCAAACCACCCTTAGGGAGCAACGAATAACAGGGTCTCTCTCATTTGCTAGCATCAACATCTGCAGCCTTACCAAAAAAGTAGATGGCCTTACTGCGTGGACCACACAGCCCAGATGTACTATCTGTAGTTGAGACATGGTTGTCTCCAAATATCCATGACTCCACTGTGGCAATGACTGGGTACACCATCTTTCAGCAGCATCGACTATCCAAAAGAGGGGCTGGTTGTGCCCTCTATCTAAAAGACTCATGCCCTGCCCTTGCCCCTCACTGGTGATGAGTTTCAAATCCTTGCTATCTAGGTCCTTCTATGAGCCCATAACAAACATATATCCATCCCAAACTGACAACCACAAGCCTGGACCTATTCCTTACCTGCATCAGTACCTTAAAGCTTAACTCAGAAGTTATACTGCTTGGGGATTTTAATGTAAACTGGCTTGCCCCCAGTGCTAGCAACTATAAGAATGCCTTGGCAGCAGCAAACCTAACCCAACTAGTTACCTCACCCACTAGTATCAACTACAGAACAGGAACTGGAACCTTACTGGACTGGGTACTCTCAAATTGCCCTGATCATATTGTCCATACTACAGTCCTCCCTGATACCATTAGTGACCATTCCCCAGTTCATTGCATATGATCAAATAAATTCACTAAACCCCCCCTGTGAAAATGGTCAACAGTCAGATGCTAATCAGGGAACACCTTGCCCCACTTAAGGCAATACTGCAAAAACAAGACTGTCTCCAATTGATACCTCCCTGGATGTCGATACTGCACTACAATACTTTATCTCAAAGTTCAATGCTGCGTGTGACATTCATGCCCCTTTTAAGAAACACAGAATTAAAGATCTTGACAATCCCTGGATTACAGGCAAACTACTAGACCAGCTGAAAGCTAGGGGACCTTCTATGGGCTCGAGTTAGAACCTCTGAAAACCAGGCAGACACTCAGGCATACAGAGCCACCAGGAATGCCTGTACTACAGCCATTCGCTCAGAAAAAGCCAGCTACTACAGGAGCACCCTATCAAACCCCTGGTCAGATGGAAGGAAATTCTGGAAATACCTTTCTCAAGTTATAGGGAAAGAGTCCAAAACAACACCTAATATGCTAAGAGTTGATGGCAGCAACACCCTGGACATTACCGCGAATGCCAATACTTTCAAGTTGGCATTTGCTGACCTCAGTCATGTGTTTCCCACTAACTTCTTTGACATTAACCCTACCTCAGCCTCCCAATACCAATGGACTCAGGAAACAAATCATCCACATTTCTACTTTAAGGCAGTTACTGAAAGGGACACCAAGAAATACATCCTCAAGGCACTGGGAAAAACCAGATCAAGTGGGGACACACTTGACTTGAAGCTTATTGCCTTCACCCTCGATGATGTCCTGCACCCTCTTACCAAAATTATAAACTGGTCCCTTGTGCTCTTCCAGTTCCCACATAAGTGGAAGTCCACCCTGGTGACCCCAATACAAATCTGGAGATAGGGCAATACACGGTAGGCCAAACTCCATCTTACCCACTCTCTCCAAAGCATTTGAAAAAATTGTTGCAGACCAATTGGTGGAGTACATGGAGAAATACAACCTGTAAAGTCCACAACAACATGGATTTCATAAAGGCCATAGCACCACCTCTGCCCACTTGAATTCACAGGACATATTCAACTTGCACTAGACCAAGGACAACTTGTCGGTGCCATCTTTATAGACCTCTCGAAGGCCTTTGCTGCTGTTAACCATCCATTACTAATTGAACAACTTGGCAACTTAAGGCTCTCTCTTGATACCCTAAAATGGTGCAGCAGTTATCTCTCCAACTGGTCACAAGTTAAAATTGGTGACACCTTCTCCTCCAAGCTACCTGTCCGGGCTGGAGTTCCCCAAAGGTCAATTTTGGGGCACCTTCTTTTTAGGATCTTCTTGAACAAACTCCCTTCAGCCTATGATGAAAGTATTATCCTGTATGCTGATGATGCTGTGATTTTCAGTAAGAATTCTGACCCCTTCCTCCTGGAGAAACAACTACAGGATAGTTTCACGCAAGCTGAGGCCTAGTTCATTTCACAAAAACTAGTGCTAAACTACAGCATAACTAAGATGATGCTATTCCATGGTACTGATAGGAAGCATAAACACCAACAGTAAGCTATCAAAAATAACTCTGGTGTGACACTGGATCAGACAAAATCTTTCAAATACATTGGTGTAACCCTGTACTCTACACTTTCCTTCTATAGCCATATAGATTTGGTTGCGAAATCTGTAAATATCTGTATTAACCTTTTCTACAAGCACAGACACTGCCTGACACCTGATGCCCTTAAACTAGCAATTCACAGCTCTATTATTTCCATCATTGATTATGGGCTTGCTATATACAGAGCAGCCACAGCAAATGCACTACAGCATATTGATACAGCTTTGAATAAGGCCTGCAGACTCCTCACTGAAGCTGCACACCGTACACATACCTGTGATTTCTATGAACAGTCAAACTGGCCGCAACTGCAGGGGAGGATCACATATCAAACCTTCCTATTAACAAAAAAATCCTTGATGGGGCTCTTGCCACCAGGGGTCCAGCCTCTTCTAAGATTAGCCAACTGCTCTTGTAGCACAAGAAGCTCTGACAACTATGCACTAACTGTTCCCCACTGTCACACCTCACAAGGCCAGCTATTCTTTGCAGGTAGAGCCCCTAAGAAGTTTAACTCCCTGGGTGGTGAAATCACCAGCATAGCCACCCTCTACTCATTCAAACATAAACTATGCCAAACACTTTCTCATTTGTGACTGTTTCTCTTAAATCCTTGCTAGGCACCCCTGCTTCTCCTCACCTCACTACTATCCCCACCTCTGCTAGTCCTCTACCCCCCCTCTCCCTACCTCCCTCCTCAACCTACCTCCCTCCCTAGTCCCGGTCTAACACCCTTTTGTTTTGACCCACACTCTACTACCATCCTTTCACAGCTGGCTGGCTACTGTTTTCCTACTCCCCCTTTTCCCCAGACAGTGCCTTCTGGCTACTTTGCATTAATGTAAAATATTGTTTGTTGTGATTTATCATTCTGTATTGCCTTCCTGGTTTTGCTAATATACTCCCTGTAGCTATCAACTTGTATAGGTTTATCCTGTAGTGAACTTTATTTTCCTCTTGTTTGTCACCTATCCTACGTAATTGTGTACCTCTTCTCCTTGTAATCTGATGTGGAACCTTTATAAAAGAGCAATTGGCTCAAAGGTATTTATCTGAAATTCTAATAAATAAATAAACATCAGCTACAGGAAGGAAGTTTCAATTGAGGGTAATATACAGACATCCAAGCCAGTGGGAGGAGACAGACTGAGAGCTTGCTCATGAAATCAAAAGGGTTTCTTGAAGGAGTAACATGGTGGTGGTAGGAGATCTGAACTTTCCTGACATTGACTGGGATATTCCAGTAATGAAGTCATCCAGAAGTCAAACAATCCTGGACTCCTTTCAAGACAGCATGCTGACACAGATAATAAAAGTTATGGCCAGGCAGGAGGCAATACTGGATGCAATTCTAACTAACACCAAGACAATAGGGGCAGTTAGGATTGGAGAGCTACTTGCCAACAGCAACCACAACACCGTATGGTTTGAAATTTCCCTGAGACTGAAAGATCCAAATCTCTGACAGAGCTGCTAAGCTTCAAGAGAGCACATTTTGTAAAGCTGAGACAGACAGTAAGCAATGGTCTGGCTAACATCACAGACATAATGGAGGTTGAAGACATTTGGAAGGGAATAAATGAAGAAGTCCTGATAGCAACAAAACTCTGTATCAAAATGGTGAAGAAAAGAAACAGATGTAGGAAACCCATGTGGTTCATAGACAGGGTCCAAACAGCAGTCAGAAACAAAAGGGAGGACTTTCACAGGTTCAAAAAGCTCCAAGGGGCAGGCAAATGGGAAGATTATACTGGAAAAATAAAAGAAGCAAAGAAGGCAGTAAGGGATGCAAAGGCGGAAACAAAGCTTCAGATTGCAGAAGGGATAAAATCAGGGGAAAAGCAATTATTTTGATACATACAGGAATAAAGGAAAAAAGGGTGAGGATAGCTAAATTGTTAGAAGGGGAAAATCTAATAGAGGAAGATGGCTGAAAGGCGGGGGTCCTGAACCACATTTGCTGCTCAGTATTTACCAAAGAGAAAACTGGACCAGTGCCAGAAAGTGGGATAAGAGCAGCTGCTAGGGGTATCAAGAGAATAGAATCACCAGCATTCTCCTCAAATAGGGTAAGGGAGGGATTGGCAGCCCTCAGTCCAGACAAAGCACAGGGGTCAGATGGTTTACACCCGAGAGTACTGAAGGAATTGGCAGACAAGCTGGCTAAACCCTTGGCACACCTGTTCAACAGCTCACTGAGAACAGAAGTGGTGCCAGGGGACTGGAAGAGGGCAGACTTGGCACCACTCCTCAAGGGAGGGGTTAGAGAGGAGGTTAGGAAGTATAGACTTGTAAGCCTCACTTCAGTTGTGGGGAAACTGATCAAATCAAACAAGATCTTGTGCAATACCTTGAGGAAAATAGGCTCCAGGACAACAAATAACATGGATTCATGGCAGGGAGGTCATGCCAAACAAATCTGATTATTTTGTTTGACTGGATGTCAAAGGAACTTGATAGAGGGCACACAGTTGACCTTCTATTCTTCAATTTCAGCAAGGTATTCATCTCAATGCCACATAAATGGCTACTGAAAAAACTAGCAGACATGGGGCAACTAAGACAATTGTCAGATGGGTGTCCAGTTGGCTCACATGCAGGAATCAATATGTAGTTGTAAACAGGGTGAAATCAAATGAGGGTGAGGTTGCAAGCAGGGTCCCTCAGGGATTGGTGCTGGGCCCAGTCCTGTTCAATGTATTTATAAGTGACATTGAGGATGACATCCAGGGCAAGACTGCCCTGTTCGCATATGACACCATGTTTGGAGGGCGGGTGGACAGCCAAGAAGTGGTTAGGGAACTACAAAAGGACCTATAAAAATTGGAAAGATAATGAAGTGTGTGGCAGCTGAAATTCAATGCAAAAAAGTGCAAAGTTATGCACTTGAGAAAAGATAATTCTAGGATGGAATATTGGTTGAATGGAATCAGGCTGAGTACCTCCCAGGAGGCGAGGAAGCTCGGGGGTAATTTGCTGACACCATGAAACCGACAAGCCAATGCAGCAAAGCATATAGCAGGGCAAATAGAATGCCGGAATGTATAAGCAGGGGGATCAATAAGAGACATGGAAAGGTAATTGTCCCCCTCTACAGATCCCTTGTGAGACTGCACATGGAATACTGTGTCCAGTTTTGGAGGCCACAACTGAGGAAGGACAGAGAAAGACTGGAGGTGGTTCAAAGGAGGCCGACAAAGATGATCCAGGGTCTTCAGGGAATAGCCTACGAGGAGTGATTGACATCACTGAATATGTACTCACTGGAAGCAAGACAGGAGAGAGGAGACATGATTGAGACATTTAAGTTCCTGAAAGGTAAAAAAAAATGCCAGAGTCCAAGGAGCTATTCCATAGGGTCACTGACTTAATGACTGGGGGTATGAATGGAAACTGAGAGGGGGGAGCTTCAGGAGGGATCTAAGGAAGCACTTCTTCACAGAAAGAGTGGTGGAGCCGTGGAACATCCTACCGGCGAAGATGGTGAGAGCAGGGTCTGTGGTGAGCTTCAAGCAGGGGTGGGACAAACACAGGGCTCTGCTAATTGGTATTAAAACAGGTACAAACTGGAAAATCAGGTTGGGGGGTAGATCTCAGGATCTGTAAGAGGTTTTGCATGGGCAGACTTGATGGAATGTTGGTCTCCTTCTGCAGTCATTTTCTATGTATCCAAGTATAAGGGCATTGGTGTTAGTGTCCCTCTTACATTCATTTAGAAGGTAACTAGCAGATATTTTGAGACCAAAATCTCTTTCATAGATTTATTTAACAAACAACTGTTCACAGCAAGGGTAATAGTGCGCAACATAATTGATCTAATGAGAGAATACATGAAACACTGTTTAAGACAAAAAAGACTATCTAACATTCTTAAGGTATATTTCTATGCAATATTTAAGATATAATCACTATCTACAAAAAAGTGTAGTATACAATACATGAACATACAACTAAATAGAGCAGCTTACAGAACACACCTTTTACTCTGGTTGGATGAAGTGTCTTTTACTATTTACACATTCTGCAACAAAGATTGACTCTTAGTAATTATATAGAGAATAATGGGTGGCTAGGTTGTTTTAACAAGGATTTTATCCCCCCCCCCGAGAGGTGGGATACCAGTAAAACCACTAAAGTGAAGCTTGAGGGGTTTATCAAGGCATCCCACCCTGAGGGTGTGTGCACAATTGGAGTTTGTAACCACCTAGCCATCCTTTATTGTGTATAATTGCTGAATGACATTTTTTCACCCAAGCGCTAATTGAATGCGGTCTGCATTTGTTGTTTTAGTTGTGCTGGTTTTATTCAATGTCAACAGTAGCAGAACAGTAAAGCTTGGTTCAGAATAGTGATAGTTTAAGCAACAGAACACTTTTTCAGTAAGCCTTTTGCATTCTGAAGGCATAAAAGTTTTGTAACTCATGTTTTTTTTTCAGGAACTGCCAGAACTAATGGACTCGCTCGGTACGGAGAAAATCAGTAAAACATTAAAACTTTTAATAACTGCATGTGGTTAGTTTAAAACATTACCTTTTGCTTAGTATTTTTGCTGTCTTTTCATTTTAAAAGTGTCTTTTCAGTGTTTCTTTTTATTCAGGGAATCCAGGTTGCTATGGCAAAAGTCGGTTGCTGGGGTGATTCAGGTCGTCAATTCTCACGTTGTCTGTGGAGAGAATGAGATGGTTTACTGGCTGGGTTATCATCTCTTTGCAGGGTCTGAAGAATGCAGCTTGAATTCTGTGAGAGGTGGCCCAAGTGAACGTGCGAGACAGTGGGGTTTTCATTGAGTGAAGCTGGTTGTCAGGTACAGTGTCTCACGCTTTCTCATAGAGAAAGCTGGCATGTGTTTGTTGTTATAACCAACTGATTATAACATCAAAATTATAACCGGCTTTCTCTATGGGAAAAAATGTCAGTCAGAAATTATATTACAGTTGTTTGCTTTACTTGTCTCCTACTGAGACTCTACATGTTCTCAGTGTTAGTACTATGAGACGGTTTAAACATTTTAAGTCTCATTAAAATGGCAGTGGAATAAATTTATGAACTGTGGTCAACTGTAGATCTGCTGGGTTGAGAGGTAAGTTGTGGAGATAATCTGTGGCTGCTCCAGCCAGTACATGAAAAGTTTCTACTTTGGCTTCTTGATGACAGATTTCATCCCTGGCTGTTCACCATCTGGATTTCCTCACTGTTTCAATGTCTAATGCATGTTTTTGGCAAGGCAGTCTTTTTATAACGAGTTCATTCATACACCTTGGTTAAAAGAAAGCACAAAAGAAACAGGTGAGGGAATTAAGAAGGTGAGAATGCTTTGTTTTACTATATAAGTGAGAAAAGGGACAAGATGGGATTGTTAGGCTAAAGAAAGGAGACTAGAGAGTGAAGGAGAATGGGGGAAAGCAGAGATACTAAATGAATACTTCTGTTCTGTCTTTACCTGGTAGAAGGATGGACCAGTGCCTTTATGAGGGAGAAGAGGAGTGGTGGGGGGAAGGGATCATGGATCTAGTGATAAAGGAGGATACAATAAGGGAGTAGGTGTTAGCATTGAAGGTTGACAAACCATCAGGCTCCAATGGAATACATCCAAGAGTAATGAGGGAACTAGCAAAGGAGCTTGCAGAACCACTGGTGGAAAGTCAAAAGGGTTTTAGAGTGGTGCACGATAAACAAGGGGTGCTCCAGCTGGAGGTAGCTAGCCTCAAATCAAACTAGAAAATTCAACAAAAGGAGCACTCGAGACGCTGAAGCACAGGGCTTCCTAGTTCACATATTACTGGCCCGCAATTAAAGCTATTTTAGCTAAATTCTGCATAAACTTTTCATTTGGAGTGCTCCTTTTGTTGAATTTTCCAGAACCACGGGTGGCCCTATTCAATAGTTCACTGGAGTCAGGGAGTCAGTCATGGAGTTGCAGGAATGGATTATGCTACAAGTGGTGCCCCTCCATAAAAGTGGCATCAAGGATGACCCAGGGAATTACAGACTGGTTAGTCTGCCCTCAATTCTGTACAAGCTCATGGAGACCATACTTAAGGAAAGGTTAGTAGAATATCTAGTGGTGCACCACCTCCTGGATGTGAGGCAGTATGGGTTTATAGGGGGCAGACTGTGTCAAACCAGTCTAATCAACTTCTTTGAGTGGGTCACTGACAGTATAAATGGGCCAAGAGGTATATATCCTCTGTCTGCATTTCAGCAAGGCTTTTGACTCTGCACCCTGCAAGAGATTGATCAGGAATTTGGTGGATCTCAGTGTTTTCTGGAGAAGATGACCAGATCGGTGGAAAAGTGCCTGAGGGATACAACCCAGAGGGTTGTTGTGGGGGAGACGCATAACACCAGAGAGGTCAACAGTGGTGTCCTGCAGGCCTCGGGGCTGTGACTGGCATTGTTTAATGTCTTCATCAATGACATTGGGGATGGCATAAAAAGAAAATGTACCTATTCACGGAAGACACCAAGATCCGTGGGAGGGTGGACACAGCCAAAGGGAAACAGGAGGTATAGGACTATCTGAAAAAGCTTGAGAGGTGGTCCAGGATCTGGCAGCTTGGCTTCAATGTCATGAAATGCAAAGTTATACACATTGGAGCCAAGAATTCCAAGATGCAGTACTACCTTGGAGGGCTCTGGGTATATTCAATGGAGGAGGAGAAGGATGTTGGAGTGATAATTACTAGCAATCTGAAGCACTCTGTGCAGTGCAAGAAAGCAGCAGCAAGGGTAAACAAGATGATGGAATGTATAGCTAGAGGTATCAGTAGCATGAGGGAGGAAGTTATGCTGCCCCTATACAGGCCACTGGTGCAGCCACTTCTAGAGTATGGAGTTTGGTATTTCTGCCTACACCTTGAAAATGACATTAAACTGCTGGAAACAGTCCAGAGGAGAACTACAAAGAAGATCGTGGAACAGCGGGGTAAGGCATTTGAGGAGAGGTTGAGGGCACTGCACATGTACACCTTGGATGACAGGAGGGAGAGGGGGACATGACAGAAACCTTCAAGTACTTGAAAGGGATAAATAAGGTGGATTAGGAGGGTCTCTTCAGGCTACATGAGAGGACACAGTCTTAAGCTAGTGGGGTTTAGGAGGGAGGTCATAAAGCACTTCTTCATGGACAGGGTGGTGGCCAGCTGGAATGCACTGCCAGAAAAGGTGATCTCATTGAAGATGGTGGACAGCTTCAAGAGAGGCTAGAATAGATGTAAGGGGAAGGTAGGCGTCAAGGGTAGGGTGGATGGAGGGAATGGGATGAGTGGGGAGGGGGAGGGGGAGGGGGCAGCATCTGTAGCTCAAGCTATGGACCTTGCAACATAAGTAGACTTGATAGACCAAATGGGATGCCAGAACTTCAACATTAGCCTTCATCAGGGGGTGTGGCTACAAGGTTACATTACAGTTTAATCAATTAATTAGTATTTAAACTGTGCTGTAACCTTGTAGCCACACCCCCTGTCAAAGGCTAACACCGAAATGCTAGGGTCTGGGTGGAGAGCCCAGGTCGAATAAATCTTGCATTTTTGCTGAAATTGTTGCCTCTGAGTGCTGTGTGTGTGTGTGTATGTGGATGTCTACTTTAACTGTGGGTTTGCTACCCTTCACACAGCACCAGCCCTATTGCAGGTTCGCAGCAGCTGCCTCAGAACTTTTAGATAGACCAAATGGTTTTATTCTGCTGGCTTTCTTCATATGTTCATATGTAAAAGCTTGTAAAATGGCAAATCACTGTTTGCATTACCTATTGCTGCATGGCTCTCAAAGTTCATGATCAGACTTTTACAGTTCATGTTCAGAGCAGCATTTGACAAAGCAGAGTAGACAGTTCATGTTTTTATCATGATGCTGTGATGAGAGAGCTATTGACACCAATACAATGAGGGGTCTAAGAGTCTAAAATACTATTTGATGATTTTTTTGATGGGATTAAATTAATATTGAGAAATACTGTTTCTTTATATCTTTTACAGATATCAGCCATTATACAACTGACATCACAGTAGCATTAGAGTCCTGTGTAAATATATGGTAATACAGATAAACTGAGCAGGATTTTTCACCAAGCATTGGGGACTTGGTTCACAGTGGTGTCTAATCAGCGATGCATGCAACAATATGTTAGATTTCTGTATCTTAAAGGTGATCTAACATTGATGGACAGTTTCCATTACTTGTAGCACATTGGGATCAGGAAACTGATGCATACATCAACATACAGTATAATACATGTAGCATTTATGTAACTATAAAGCACATCATTATGATGTAAATGTATCTTCCCCTTCAAATATTTACCTTGCACAGTCATGCATAACTAGAATGCTACAGGGGTAGCAGATATATGGCCAAAATACATGTGCCTTTCTGGCTGATAATCCTGTCTATCTTGTCTTTGTAATTTTGGACTTGAGGATGAAATGTCATTAATGTCACAAACATTCCCAACCACAAGGGTATTGACTTAATTGTTAGGATGTTTGGAACACATTACCTTAATCGAAAAATAAACCAGACTGCCAATTTATGTTTCTGAACAAGCATATTTCAAAATGTGTGTACAGTATATTACAATATCGACAGTATATTCAGTATAGCATGGATCTTTTAACTTAAAACAGAATAAATCTCCAAGCCCACAAATAATTGCTCTATGATTTGAGTTTTAATCTAACATTTGACGTCTTTATGTTGGGGTTTATATACATAATATTTGACACAGCAGAGTGGTCTGAAAATGTTTTATATGCTGATGCTGTCAAGAAAGAGATGATAGCTTAGGCACAATGGGGCTTCCAAATGTTTTTAATGTTACGTGATGATTTTTGAATGCGAGTCAATTATCAGGAAGAGAACCAGAATCAATACCTTTCTATGACATCTATTATGATACAGCATACATCACAGTTATTAAGAGTCACAGCCCAGTGTAAATATATGGAATTTCTAGGCACATCTTGACTCTGCAATTTTGTACCGTTAGAACAAAACTTCATTAATTTTCAACTTGTTTTCAACTGCATGGGAAGAGATTTCACTGTTATGATATTTTGGACATGTGGGGTAAGGCAAAAAAATCCATCTGAGATCTGCTGACTGTTTTCCAAAAGTATAGCCATCCAAACTGTTAGGTGTTCTATGCATTGCTTTTACTGTTTCCAAATCATGTATCCCAAAAAAGACACAACTGCAGGAGAAAAACTGTGCAAATCACATATTTTTATTTTTATTTTTTGTATACAGATGTACCTTTTGAATATAGCGGCAGAGCTGCTTTTCCTGATGAGGCAGATGCAGATGCAGGTGCAGGATACATTTGCATCCACATCTGACCTTTCAAAATATAGCCCATAACCTTTAGGTTAACTAGCAATGAACATGGTTGACACTTTCACATCATGTTTCTGATAACCAAATTTCAAAGCTTGTCTATGTGACAATATTTATATTCAGTATAACATGGATCATTTTAAATAAATTAGAACAAATATCTATATTTATGAGTAAGTGCACTGTGACTTTTTTTTGCCACAGGAGAATTTATTCACTTTGAATCAGACCAACAACAGCTGTTTCTGCTCCAGCTCCAGGCACCCCTGACTGCTTTATCCCTCTCTCCTTACAGGGGAGCCAATTCCTTTGAGGATCCCTCCTGTGGTGGGACCAGGAGAGGGATGGCCATTCTACCCTCCATGGAGCTAACATATTCAAATATCCCACCAGCAGGAGAGGAAGGCAGAGTTGGGATGTCCTCGTGGGCTTCATTAAGCCCACAGTCTACTCCCATTTTTTCTGCAGTCATAGCCGAACTTGTGTTGCCAGCTGCAGTGTGATGTAAGCCCCCTTGGCCTGATGTCTAGTGGCACCCCTCACCCCCATCACTGTCCCTCTATATAAAACATTTTGTCCCTAGTGTCTAGTTGCACCCCCCCCCACCGTCTGATCCCCACAGCCCTTTTTTTATTTTAATCCATGGTGTTTAGAGACATCCCCACCCTCCTATCCCATCCCCCTTATTTTTATGTTACTCTCTCTGTATTTTTATTAATATTTATATAATCTGACACCAGGTGTCAGATGCCCCCCTGCAGCCTGTTGTTTTAGTAACTTTAGCCACATTGGTGGCCCAGTCTCTGTGATGGCATTTAGATGCTATCTTCAGCAGTGTGGGACACTGAGGAACACACACCCCAGTCTTCTGAGATGGTTTATGAAGATTAATTTGTACCTGCAATAAGAAAACCATCCCTGATGTCCTTTTGTTTCCCTGAAACCATGAAAATGGTCCCTCATCATTGCCACTGACCACATCTCACATCCCGACCTTCCCACTGAGCACCCACTTCTCCAGACACCCCTTACCCTATACTTATTAGCCAAAGTCAAATTCTGTCATCTTCTGTGGATTGAGAAATGTCTTCACTCTTCAAAGCTGAACCATGAACTGAGGAATTAAGGTAAGTGTTTTATAATGTACTTCAATGGAGTTCTGAACTTATGTTCTTAACTTTGCCATTTTTAAGTATGTTTTCACCAAACTTTCAACATGGCCTTTTTGGGACTCCACCTCATGAACTCTACACTGACATTTCATTAATTGGGCCCAAATGGTGATTTTTCAGTGACTGCAAGAAGTCACCTTTTGGGATTGAATAACAAAAGTTTACCACCAGTGTTCATGAGGTGGGGTCCCAAAAATGCCATGTTAAAGAATTTGTGAAAACATTCCAAAAAATGGCTGGGTTATGAGCGTTTGTTGAAATTTTTCTATGCACGCACATAACTTTGGTAATTTTCACTATTCTGAGTCCAAATTTTCAACATAGCCATTTTTTCATACCACCTCATGAACGGTACAGCTGTCCTTTTTCACGTCCTGTCCAAAATGTATTTTTGCACCTGTGGCACAGAATGGTGTCTTGGCACAGATTTGAAAATGTCCACCTATGGGCTATACCAGGTGGGGTCATAAGAAGACTATGTTAAACATTTGGGGTCAAAATATGAAAAGAATTCCAAAGTTATGAACATTTGTTGCAACTTCACTATGCCCGCTCATAACTTTGGAAATTTTAAATATTTTGACCCTAGATTTTCAACCCACCTAATGTATGTCACAGCGGTCATTTTTCAAATCCTGCCCAAAATGTGTGTTCATACCTGTGTCACAGAATGGCATTACATTTATGAGAATAACATTTTGGCAGAGATTCAAAAATGTTCTGTACCAGGTATATGTGGTTAGGCAATAAGGTGGCGAATGCTGACAATTTGATCACTGTTGTCCTATAAATAGAAGTGCAGATCCTGGAGGGCCCTGTGCTTCCACACACCTACATACGTATACGCGTCTACGGAGGGACGGGGGTGCAGGGTTGGAAAGACCCTGCGCTCCCACAGTAAAATAAGGATACCATTATACTATCTCAAAAGGTAAGGAAATAAGTTGCAAAAAACTTTGTTAATACTCCAGTTAGGACCAAAGTGACAAAAGTTGGGAAATGAGGTGTTAAAGGTTCCATAACACTCTACCCTCCCAAACCAGGCAGGACAGCAGGTGTGGGGTGTGCCTTGGGCTTCTCAAGCCTAACAGTTGCCCCATTTCATCTGTAAATAAGGTCAGATGTGTACACTTTATGAGAATGGGGTGAGCGTTAGGACTGAGAAGCCCAAGGCACATACCACACATGCTCTTCTGCCTGATTTGGGAGAGTGCAGTGTTAGGGGAACTGTAACACCTCATTTCCCAACTTTTGTCACTTTGATTCTAACTGGAGCATTAACAAAGTTTTCTGCATTATATATATATATATATATGTGAGAGAGATATCTCAATGCATACTCACAGGAATAAGATATAAAATTGATGGGCAAAAGGGATCAAGTGCTAAAAAAGTGCAGGGAGCAGTGCATATTGTAATTGGTTGAAAACAGCCAGACTACATGATGCAGCTAACTAGGCAGGGCAGGAGGTATACTCAGGAAAATAGATACCAAAATAGATATTAGTGGCACAATTAGCCTAGAGGGAATGAGGAAGTTGCTCAAAGCAACAGGGAGCAGGGTGCAAGATGTCACTTACACAGACATTAAAAATGACTGGTCCCAGCATTGATCACTGAGGCACCCTGCTGGTCACTCTCCCTTCCTTCATAGTGAACTCCATTTACCACCGCTGTCTATCGCCTATCTCCTAACCAATTTCTTAAGCAATTTACCACCTTTGGATCCACTCTTAATCTACCCATCTTCATTAGTATTCTCCTATGTGGAACGGTGTTGAAACCCCAACTGAAATCTAGATAGGCCACGTCCACTGCTCTGCACCGATTTAAATTCCTTTGTCACCTTGTCAAAACAATCTTTCATATTTGTTTGATATTGACCTCCCCCATGAACACATGCTGCCTCGTGTCTTGTAACCCACTGGCTTCAAGATATTCCACAATCCTTTCCTTCAGCATTGATTCCATTAACTTTCCCACCACCAATGTCTGGCCGACTGGCCTTTAATTGCCAGTCTCCCCCCTGCTACCACTTCCGTGAAGTGGGACAACATCTGCTTTCCTCCAGTCCTCCAGAACCATTCTTGTTTTCAGTGAGCTGTTAAATAGGACTGTCAGAGATGCAGTCAATACATATCTGAGCTCCCTAAATTCCTTAGGATGCTTCCCAACTGGTCCCATTGCTTTTTCCACCTTCAGATTTGTGAATCCCTTCAGGACTCTCTCCTCTGGAAAAGGACTAGTGTCTACGTCCCTCCCTCAAAAGCTTCTGTTACTGTTTTGTGCCCCATCCCCTTCTCCTTCCTTTGTGAACATTAAACAAAAGTATTTGTTCAGGATGTCTGCTTTTTCCTAGTCCCCCTCTGCACAGTCCCTCCCTTCCCTTATTAACCTCACAAGCCACCCCTTCTTCTTTTCACTTGCATACCTAAAAAATGTCATGTTCCTTTTTGTTACCTCATGGGTTATTCTCTTTTTGGTTTGTGTCTTTGTGCTGCTTACTGCTTTCCCTGTTTCACTGATATAGCTCCCTATCCTTCTCCCTCTGTGTCATCTTATACCTTCTGAATGCGACCCTTTTAGCCTTTACCTTTTCAGCTATCTCTTTCAAGAACCATAGTAGTCTCCTTTTCTTCCTGCTTTTGCTTACTTGCTTGACACAGAGGTTTGTTTGTTGCCTTTACTATGCTCCTATTTAGCTCTCTATCCTACACAGGCCATCCCCCTACCAGGTCATCCCTGAGGCATTCACTCATCTTTATTAATTCAAGAGGGAGAGGGAGGAATAGAGGGAGCAGTGATGTGTATGAGGGAGGTAGAGCAATGCAAAGCATCAGAAAGACTGGAAGAAGGGGTTCAGTCTGGCAAGGGAGTACTTGGGAGCTATGCTGTAGACAATGCCACCATAGTCAAAGATGGGAAGGGTCCTTTTCATGACTAGCTCCCTGCCGGCAGGGAGAGGGATGCTTGCTTTGTTTCTGAACAGTGCAACCAATTTGAGTGAAACTTATGATGGATGGCATCAATATGCTCCGAGAAGTCAAAGTGCTGGTCAAGCCAGACCCCAAGGTACTTAAATGAGGGGACATCAATATGCATAGAGCCATCAATGGTGATGAAGGAGTGGAGTGAAGAGACTCTTGTTGGCCTCTGCTAGGAGCCAAAGATCATGGAGACACTTTTCTTGGTATTAAGGTACAGAAGGTTTGAATGGAACCAGCACTGCATGCTGTCAAAATCCTGCTGGAGATGGACAGTTATATAAGCAGTAGAGGATCTGGAAGCAAACAGTACAGTGTGGTCTGCCTACTTATGGATGGATACAGAGGAAGAGGCCAAGGGGAGGCCATTTAGGAAAATAAAAAAAGAATAAGGGGTCCATGACAGATCCTTGGGGGATACCAGAGCAGATATGGAGAGGTGGGGAAGAGAGAGTCTCCGATACAGATAACTTGTGACCTAACCTCAAAATAGGAGTGGTGCTATCTAATTAAGGTATCAGAGAGCCCTACTGTCTTACATGTTTCTAGGAGGGGGGGTGATAGTGCTGAATGCTTTGGCCAGGTCAGAAAAAATGGCAGATGTGATTTGGCCCTTGTCCATAATGAACATGATGGAGTCAATAAGCTGGAGGGGGGAAGTGGAAGTGGAAGGAGACTTCATGAATCCAAACAGGAAAGAAGTGGAAAAGGAGATGACATTGAGGAAGGGGCTGACTTGTGACAGGGAGGAGGGAATGGGAGAGAAGTTTCCAGGAGTGGTGGGATCACCCCCTTTTTGGGAGGGGAATGACAATAATCAGCTTACAGGAACTGGGAACAGAGTCATAGTAGAAGAAGAGACTAAGGAGTTGTGAGACAGGGTAGGCTATGTCTGGTACACAGAGATACGGGAGCTGTCAGCCATAACATTCACCCCATTCCAAAAGTAAATAAGTTGAGATGGGTACAGTATAGGAGAATGGGGTGAGCATTATGGCTGATGACCCCAAAAGCACCCCCCAGCACCTGTTGGTATGTGCATGGTGGGGAGGGGTGTTAGGGTTGGAAACCCTAATGCAACAATTCCAGATTTTTTTCACTTTAACCCTAACAAGACCATTAACAAAGTTTTTTTGCAATTTATTTCCTTACTTTCTGAGATTGTATAATCATAGTCTTATTTGCCTCTGGCAGCGCACAGCTCTCTGGGCCACACACTTCCAATTATAGGACAACAGTAAGCAAAGTGTCAGCATAGCCATCTTATCACTTCACCTCATGTACCCAGTACACACAATTTTAAAATCCCAGCCAAAACATAATTCTGCACAGCTACATGGAAGAAACAGCAAAAGATATGGAAAATCTATGTAATATATGAACCAAAGAGAAAGCCCATATTATCATATCTGAAGTACTCCTAGTTCCAAGAGCAGGTAAAAAAGGACAAGCAGGGTAAAGGCATATAACAACTGGTTGCAGAGATGGTGCCTAGAAAATAAAACATAAAATGTATAAAAACATGGGAGCTTTTTGATGGCCAATATGACTTATAGTGATGGAGTACATCTAATTAGGAAGGGATCCAGAGGGCTAGGAAACATTTTCCGCAAAGGAATAAACAATGGTAATGACACACCAAAAAACTAATAGAAAAGGGGTGTAGGGAACAGTCTCAAAACTCAAAAAGCACAAAACCAACAGATACTAAGAAAGGAAATGACTAAAAGGGTATCTCTATTTTACTAATGAATGCAAGGAGCCAAAACATGATTAAACAAGCTAAACTGGGACTTCTCATGAAAGACAATAAAACAATAAAATTGACTTAGTGACTATAGTAGAAACATGATGGACAGAAGCAACAAGTTGGAGTAGGAATATTAAGGGATATAAAGTGTTTCATAAGGATGGAAAAGGATGGGAGGGTGTGGCCATATATATGAATGACGACACACTATGCAAACAGCTAGAAAATGCAACTGACAGTGAGACCATTTGGATAGAAATAACTACGGCTAAAAACCAAAAACTTACTATAGGCCCCTTCTATAGACCACCAGATATTGATACTGGCACAAATTACATTCTGTTAAGTATTATAAATGAGAAAATTAGCAATAGGGATGTAATACTGTTAGGTGATTTTAATGCACCAGGAATAGACTGAGACAAGGGTACAGCATCAAACAAACAGGAACAACAGCTATTGGTGTTATTTAAGCAATAATACCCGAGAGGGTGGGCGGTGTTGGGCAATACCAGACCGCCAGGGCGTAATGAGGCCCGGCCCTTGTGGCGGAGGCCTTATAGCCCTGGTATTGCCCATCCCCCACCCTCGAGGGTATTCATTGGTTTAGAAAATGGGCACTGTAAAAAAAAAAAAAAAAAAAAATTAATAAAAAATGACTTTTTAGAGGATTTTGAAATAAAATAGTTCCTCCGCCTGCTTTATAAGAATGCCAATCTGAATAGTTAGTTGAGACACAGACACACACACACACACACACACACACACACACACACACACACACACACTGTCTCCTAACTGTCTCCCATTTACTGGACCGCAGTAAAAGCGCAATCGCAAGTGAGAGGATTCTGGGCAGCAGGAGCGTGATAAGCAGGCAGGGGGCTTTCTGTTTTTTTTCGAAGCGGCTGTCAGTGCGATCGCAATTTCTGTTTTTTTTTCCTAAAGCGGCTGTCAGTGCGATCGCATTTGGAGTTGCTTGTCATGCCCCCCGCCCCCCGGTGATGGGGAAGATTCGGCAGACCGCTATTTTTTATTTTATTACTGAAGTTCAGTCTTGCCATTTATTTTAGTGTGACTGGGAGATTTGCAGCACCGCGAAGTGGGACACCAGCGGCGGTACCGAGCAGGACATCAACAGCGGCACCGAGTAGGATATTATGAGCAGTGCAAGCAGTCCGCTGCAGGGAAAGCAAGTTGTAAGGCAGAAATTTTATTTTATTATTCAGTGGAAATTGTGTGAGGTTTTATCCGACAGTTGGCAGCACTGAATTATCGAGTTATGAGGGCACTTTCTTTCGCTAAGCGACAGAACGGCAGTTGGCAGCACTGAACTATCGAGTTATGAGGGCACTTTCTTTTGCTAAGCGACAGAAAAAAATGGCGGTGATTTGAAAGTCAATTAGGTGCTTTCGGCCAATCGGAAAGCAGGATGGGCACAGAGATATCACTGTGGGTAAAGGGGCACTGGGGATGGCACTTTTAATTTCCTGGTCGTCTGTTGAAAGTTAATGTACCCTTCTGGCAAGGGTAGCAACCAATCAGAGACCAGGAAATTAAAAGCCCATTTTCTAGGTATGAATAATGGATTTAATTCAGATGGTTGTACAACCAAACAGGGGTAAGAATATTCTAGATCTAGTACTGACAGATACAACTGATGGAGATAAGGATGTGGAATAACATGAGCCACTAATAGACAGTGACCATAAAATAGTGATGTTTACAACCAACATTAAACCTAGGAAACTGTCCGGTAAAGCAATAGTAAATAATTCTCAAAAGGCCAATTTTGAACAAATAAGAATGACACTGAATGACTGGGAATGGGACAAAGAAGACCTAAATACAGAATACTTATCAGGGAAAATAAAGAATAAAATATTAGAACTTTAGGAAAAAAATATTCCCAATAAACCACTGTATAATAAAAGAGGGAAGGTTCCCATATCGTACACCAATAAAGTAAAGAAATAGCTTGCAAAAAAAGGAGGGCCTATAGGGCAATGAAAAGAGAAAACAACAAATATAATATTAGTAAACATAAACAACAACTGAAAGAGAGTAAAAATTTTACCAAATCTGAGAAAATTAAGCTGGAATTCAGGTTAGCAAATAGAAAAGATAATGAGAAATCCTTGTATGCGTATAAAAATAAAAAACTGATTGACAGGACAGTGGGACTGCTAAGGGAAGGAACAACAGAGAGTATAGGACCTGCTAGTAAGGACAAGATATTTAATGAGTACCTTTGTTCTGGTTTGAAAAAGACGAAGGGAAGGGAGAAGGATTAACTTAATTAGACTGTACTGACCAAACTCCTATGCAAATCACAAGGCAAGACATAATTAAAAAATTACATGGCATCGATCTATACAAGTCAGCAGGGTCAGACAATCTAAACCTAAAAACGTTAAAAGAAATAAATATGTGGTTAGTTAACTCTCTGCATAAACTCTACAACATGTCTATAGAGACAGGGGAGGTCCCAGAGGATTGGAGGAAAGTGATAGTAGTCCCTATACATGAGAAAGGAGACAAGGTAGAGGTGGGGAGCTATAGGCTCATCAGCCTGACAGCAGTATTGGGCAAGTTGCTGTAATCTATCATCAAAAATAAAATAGAAAATGAAATCAGGAACAGAAATCTGAATGATGAGTCTCAACATGGGTTTAAGAAAAACAGTTCATGCCTAACAAACACTCTGCTGTTCTATGAAAAGGTCAGCAAAGCAATAGATAATAACCAGCCTGTAGATGTGGTATACTTGGATTTCAAAAAGCATTCAACAAAGTCCCACACAACACACTAATGAACAAATTAATAAACCCTGGTATTAACAACAAGGTGATTAAATGGGTTGGTATGTGGCTAACGGAGAGAATACAGAGGTTTAGGTTTAGAGGACATATGTCTGATTATGGAGAGGTAGCAAGTGGAGTGCCACAGGGATCCATGTTGGGACTGGTCCTGTTTGCATTGTTTATCAGAGACATGAATACAGGAAGAAAGAACTGTGTCATAAAATTTGCTGATGATGCAAATCTAGGCACTGAAGTAGGAAACGCAAACAGGTGGATGCAGTAAAATAAAATCTTAGGGGGATACTGAACTAATGTATAATCTAGAAATACAGTTTAATGACAGAAACATCAATTTGTGAAGTCACACAAAACAAATAAGTCTGACCTTTCCTAGGAGAAATGCCAGAAGGTATTTTTACACCCAGAGAGTCATACCATTATGGAACAAATTGCCAAGGGAGATATTAAACTCAGACTCATTAAACTCCTTTAAACATAGGTTACATGATCATCTACTAACAAAGTATGGTATCAGATGACCCTGCTAACACAGGAGACAAACACCATGGGCAACTGCTTTCTGTTTGTCTTGAATAACTAAGATTGAACTGTAATGCCATTCTGCACCACAGTTACAAAAACACGTTTTTGGCCTAGATTTGAAAAATGAAAGCTGTGACATACATGAGATGGGATAATAAGAAGGCTATGTTGAAAATCTGGGGTCAAAATATTTACAAATTTTCTAAGTTTTGAGAGTCCTTTGCTGAATTGAAAAAAATGGTCATAATTCTACCATTTTTACATACTTTGACCACAACTTTTCAACATAGCCTTCTTATGACATCATCTCCTGACTGAGGGCAGGAAAAATTTTCAAATCCTTCCAGAAAGATGAATTTGCCAAGTGACTGTGAAATCACCTTTTGGGTTGGAGTTGTGAGATAACAGTCATATTGTTCATGATGTGGACTTCCCAAAAGGCCACGTTGAAAGTTTGGGGTCAAAACGTCAAAACTGTGCATGAAAGTTGAAAGCCCATCGAAATACATTGAACTGCATTTACCTTAGTTTCTCATATCGCAGTCACTGGTTCCAGCAGCAACACTTGTTATCAATCAGAGAGTGGGTCTTCAACCTGGGACCTGTTCAGGTGAGTGAGGCTGTGTGGGGTGCCCTGGGGGTTGGGGTGGGGTGCTGATTGGGGGTGGGGGCATGTCGGTGAGGGACTGTTTTCTTTTTTCAGGTTTGAAAAAAAAACATTGAGGGACCGTTTTCTTCATTCCAGGTTGTACCTGCAATGGGAGGGTGGAGGGTGTCACTAGACACCAGGGAATACACAGTGGCATAAGGGGGATGGTGATTGAGGGTGAGGGGGTGCTACTAGACACCAGGGAAATTGTTTATTTTGGGAACAGTGATCAGTGGGTGGGTGGTACCACTAGACACCAGGGATTATACGTGGATGATGATTGGTGGATGGGGTGCCACTATACACCAGGGAGTATACAGTGATGATGATCAGCTGGTGAGGGTGCCACGAGACACTAGAGATTATATGGGGATGATGATCAGTGGGTGGGGAGTGCACTAGGTACCAGGGCTTGTATGGGGATGATGATTGCTGGGTGGTGGTACCACAAGACATGAGAGAATATATTTATTTAATTACGGGGATGGGGACTGATAGATGGATGGGTGCCACTAGACACAAGGGAAATCCATTAATACAGGGGACAGCATATTTCTGTACCACATTTGTTCTTTTTTTTTTATTGAAGTGTACCTTAAAGGCAAATGCTTTTTTATGCATCGATCTGTTTTTTTTTTTTTTATCAATCCGTTTCCTTTTAAATTGATAATTTTTTTTGGGGGGGGGGACTTATTTTGACATTATCACAAAAAATGGTACAATTCAAAAAATGACAATATTTTTTACCAAAACCATCCAAAGGCACACCCTTGGCATGGACCCCATCACCCCTGTAATTTTTAGGGAAAAAATCCATTCTGTCTAGGCTGTAGGTGAGATCAAAAATCCCAATGCTAAGTTTAGGGAAAAGAAGTGTGTTTTTTTTTCACTTTTTTGACCCTCCATATTTCATAAACCATACAAGATGTTCTCACTAAACTTTCCACAACTTGATATTCTGAATGCCTTAACACACATACCAAATTTTGTGCAAATTCTTTAAACGAGGCAAAGTTATTAAGTGCAAAACAAATGAGTTTATCATTAAACAGCCTGCTCAGCCCTAACCATAGTGGTGCAACTGTGTATATTATACTGGCGTGGTAACACCAGTATATTAGGGTTGAGTGCAAACTTCTATGTTAAACCCCAAATTTTGAATCTTAATAACTTTGGAACCACTCAATGGATTTGCACAACAATTGGCATGCATAATCTCCAGGGGTGGGTCCCCTGACATGCAGATTTTGTGCAAATCCATTGTGTGGTTTGTGAGAGGGAAACTGCCACAAACTCCTAAATTGATCATTTTTTTCACATTACTTTGTCCACCTGTATCTCAGAAATGCCTTTATGTTGTGGCCTGAAATGTTCAGAGTAGAAAGCATTTGGGTCACAGATGTACCTTTTGATGGTTTGGTGAAAAAAATGCATCCATTCTTAAGGTGTTACATTTTCTAATTTTCCATTATTTCCTATGAGAAAACATATACGTATAATGAAAGTGAACGTGCTTTTCAAACACTGTCATCCAGTTATGCATAATTTTCACCTAAATAACTTTGCAACTCTTAAACAAATTTGTATGGCATTTGGCATGAATACTTTCTGGGGGTAGGTCTCCTGATGTGCCAAATTGCTTGTGAATTGGCTTTGTGGTGTGTCAGACACAGAGTGTCAAAAAATCCTAAATTTACCAGATTTTTTTACATTTCTTTGTCCAGCTGCATCTCAGAAACAGCTTTAGGTAATTATCTGAAATTGTAAGGGTAAAAAACCTTTGCCTCACAGATGTGCCTTATGAAGGTTTGGTGAAAAAAAATATTAATCCAGTCAAAAGTTATTAAACTTTTAATTTCCCATTATTTCCTATGGGAAAATTTATATGTCAGGTACGAAAGTTGTAATTTGCGCAAATTACATAACTTGTACAAGATACTGTCAGGCACAAAAGTTATAATTTGCACAAGTTACATAACTTGCACAAGATACTATTGTATTTTGTGCAAATTATGTAATTTGTGCAAAACACAAGAGTATCTTGTGCAAATTATGTAGTCTGTGCAAAATACAACAATATCTTGTGCAAGTTATGTAATTTGTGCAAAATACATGTTAAACCCAAACATTTGAACCTTTATAACTTTGGAACTGGTTTACAGAGTAGAATGAAGTTGGGCATGCATAATCTCTAGGAGAAGGACACCTGACATGCCACATGATGTGGAAACTGGTACTGTGTTTTTTGAGATACAGAACATCAAAAAATTCTAAACCTACCAGTGTTTTTTCATGTTTTTGTCCACCTGTATCTCAGAAACAGCTTTAGGTAGTGGTCTGAAATCTTCAGGGTAGAAAGGCTTTGCCACACAGATTTGCATTTTGAAGGTTTGGTGAAAACATTTTAATCCATTCAAAAGTTAATAAACGTTTAATTTCCCATTATTTGCTATGGGAAAATGTATATGTCAGGCACGAAAGTTGTAATTTACACAAGTTACATAACTTTTGCAAAATACTGTTGTATTTTGTGCAAATTACGTAATTTCTGCAAAATACAACAGTATCTTGTGCAAGTTCTATAATTTGTACAAATGGGAGTGCAGGGTCCGAAGGACATTGTGCTCCCATTATAACATAAGAATGCTGTTATGCTGTCTTAATGGAGGGATGGGAGCACAGGATACAAAGGACCCTGCAGTCCCACCGTAACATAAGGATAATATTATAATGTCTCAATGGAGAGATGGTAGCTGTAAAATAAGGATATTGTTATAGTGTGTCAAGGATACTGATGTACTGTCTCAATGGAGAGATGGGACTGCAGGGTCTGAAGTACCCTGTGCTCACACCATAAAATAAGGATACTATTATATTACCTGAAAAAGTAAGGACATTCATTGCAAAAAACGTTGTTAATGCACCATTAGGGTTGAAGCGTAAAAAGTAGGGAAATGCCAGCTTAGGGCTTGAAAGGATAAGACCCTGCTCCCACCCACAGCTTCCATCCCGAACACCCCACCCTCACCCTTGGCTTCCAACCCTAAGGCCCACCTCCACCCTGCATGCAGGTACAGGTGTGAGCGGTGTGCCTTGTGGTTGCAAAACCTAATGCTCAGCCCATTTCAATAGTTAATAACCTGACATGGGTACAGAATAAAACAATGGGGTGAGCATTAAGGTTTGCAACCACAAGCCAAACCCCTCACACCTGTTCCTGCCTCTGAGTGAAAATGAGCTGCTGAGTTGAAGCTTGAGGCATCAGGTAGTGTTCGAGTTGGAAACCAAGAGTAGGGGCAGGGTCTTATGCTTGGGAACCCTAAGATCACATTTTCCTACTTTTTATGCTTCAGCCCTAATGGCATTAATAACGTTTTTGCAATGAATATATATATATATATATATATATATATATATATATATATATATATATATGTATATATATATATATATATATATATCGAACACTTTTCAATGAAGATATATATATATAAGGGGTATACAATGGTGAGCTGTCAGATAAATGATTTATCTTCTACAGTGCTGCTTGACCTTGGGTAACCTCACGAGTGGCGTAAGCCACGCGTGAGGTGTCCAAGGTCAAACAGCACAAGTGTAGATAAATCATTTATCTGACAGCTCACCATTGTATATTTTATTTATGCAATGGGGGGGGCTTTCCTTCAGTACAGAAACATTTGGTTTTGACTGTTTATCTTTATTTTAAATGATAATTTCTGGGAGTTTTGGTTAACTTTCCTAGGGTATGTCTGCCTAGCATAGTGGTTGCTATTAAATGAAACATCACTCATTTCGTTGAAAACTTCTTGCTGAACAAATGTCATGCTTACAGTACTATGCTGCCTTTTTCATTTTAAAGTTATTCCCATTTGTTTGTCAAATAAGGGAAAAGAAAATTGAATTTTATGCTGTTTTTTGCTAATTATAAAAGAAAAACTAAAAGGTATCTATAAATGAAACTCCACTCATGTTGTAGATATTTTTGTGCTGAACATATTTCGTGCTCACAGTACCATGCTATCATTTTTTGTTTTAAAGTTATTCACATTTGTTTGTCAAAAAAGTGAACAAAAAAATTACATTTTCTTCTGCTTTTTCGCTAATTGTAAAAAATCTATAAGGTATCTATACCTTAAACACCACTCATTTTGTAGATAATTTTGTGCTGAACAATTTTCGTGCTCACAGTACCATGCTATCTTTTTCGTTTTAAAGTTATTCCCATTTGAATATGGTAAGTACTGCTTCTGAGGCCGAACATTCTAAATTAATTCAAAAGAGATGTGTGACATAGTAACTGTGTGTATAAAAGGTCACTGTACGTATAAATTTATTTATACATACTGTGACTCAGATAAATGCATTTATCATACAGAATATATGTCCACCCCATTGCATATATATATAGTTTGTATATATTTTTGAAGACAACTCCATTAATACATCAGCTAGGATTGATTAAACACCAACAAAAGTCTGGAAATTTGATGTTAGGGTCACCCACCCACTTCCGACACCCACCCCCCATAAACCAACAGGTGCTGTGGTGTGCCTTGGGGCCATCATCCTAACTCTCACCCCATTCCATTTTGTAAGGAAGCTGAGATGGTACAGTATAGGAGACTGGGGTAAGAGTTAGGCCCGATGACCCCAAGGCACACCCTGAGCCTGTTGGTCTGTGGGATGGGAGGTGGGGGGTAGGGGTTAAAACTCTAACATTAAATTTCCCAACTCTGCTGGTGTGGAATCAACCTTACTGATTCATTAGCAGAATTTTTTTGCAGTGAATGTCCCTTCTTTATGAGAAAGTGAAATATTACTCTTTATGGTATCCATAGGTGGGAACTCTCTGGGACCTGCCTTCCCACCCAACCATAAATGTAGAGGCATAGCACAGGAGGGCCCTTTGCCCCCAGTTTTGCATAATGGGATACATATTTGGGAGCATGGGCTCTCTGGGCCCTGCTCTTCCACCCACCTATAAGGGTTAACACATGGCACAGGAGGGTCCTGTGCTCCCACTCTTACAAGATGGTTTCCATGGGAGGGATTGCAGGATCTCTGGGCCCTGCTCTCCCACCTACCTATAAGTATAGAGACATAACACAGGAGGGCCTCTGCTTTTAGTTTTGCATAATACTATCCATAGGTGGGAGCATGAGCCCTCTGGGCCCTGCGTTTCCATCCACACATGAGTGTAGAAGCATAGTGTAGAAGGGCCCACTGCTCCAAGTTTAGCATAAATGGTATACATAGGTGGGGCCCTGTGCTCTCATGAAACCATAAGTATAGAGACATAACACAGGCCTAGAGACATTCCAAATAACCCTTGTAACACTCATTTGGCAATATCTCAGTACAATAGCAACTGCAGAAAAAATTATTTTGCAGTTGTATTCATGACCTAGCCAGCTCCACGCATACTTAGTATGCTGTACTAAGCTGCAATTAGGAAAAAATCCATATCTTGAACCGTTTTTGGATATAGATATAGATGCCAAAAGGTGCCGTGGCCACCACAAAGTTATCCTATTGGAAAATTTGCAGCTTTGGACTGCTGTAACTCTGGAACCAGTGTAAGTGTGTTCATCAAACCAGCAACAGTACTGTTAAGCTAATACTGTTTGTATATGTTTGTTTTCTGTATTTGTTTGCCCTTCACCCTCTGTAACCAACGTGGAGCTTTTGCAAAAGAGTCTGTGACTCAAAGGATTGTAATTCCAATTATATTCAATAAATAAATAAAAAAAAAAGCACATCTGTGGGACAGGGATTTGCCACACTGCAAATTGCAGCCCCAAAGTCCAGCCATTATCTTGCTATGAAGTGACAAAGAAAGTGATGTTTTGTGGCTGTTGAACTGTGGAACCTTCACAAAAGTTCCACGGAATTTCACAAAAGTCCCACTGATTTACATGGGGGAGCTTTCGCTAAAGTACTGCAGAACTTTTGTGAGAGTCTCACCATTGTAGATGTGGGACTTTTGTAAAACTACCCACAGACTTTCGTGAAAGTCCATGGAACATTCACATATGTTCCATGGCTAAAATGGTGGAAAAACATTGAAAACATATTTCTGGGAATCCTGGCAAGAAACTAATGCCAGGTTGTGTTCCAAGTGTTGGTGTTTACCTAGTGGCAGTATTTTTTGAACTAAAAAATGTTTTCCACTTCGCTAACTGAAAACAAGATGGTGGCAGCAGGAAAGTAAAAAAACATCTGGGAAAGTAAAAACTGCTTTCGAGCCAGACATATATTTTTTTCCCATAGTCTATACTGGGAAACTTTAAACTTTAATAACATTTGAGCAGATTAATAATTTTTCACCAAACCTTCAAAAGGCACTTTCCTGTCCCGTTCCACATATACTATGAACAATTTGGACCAGATGGACAAACCACTTGGGCTGTAGAGACGAGTAAAGAATGTACCAAAAATGGCAAAAAAAGTGTTGTTTTGCACTTTTTTGGCACTCTGCAGCTCTGCAACAGCACATTCAACCAGAACGTAACTTAGTAGATCCATAGATCTACAGTAGCACATGGTGGTTGCAAAGGTTCAGACAAATCAGATGAATGATTGCAAAGTTGCAAAGTGCAAAATTTGAGGCTTTAACATTAAAGTGCCTACTCAACCCTAACTAAAGCTGCACTACCATACAGTTACTATATATATATATATATATATATATATATATATATAGATATATATACACACACACACACACACATATACATGACTGCATTTGTGTTATGGAGGGTACAGAAGAACTAGCCTTAGAATTTATTAATTGGCTTAAATATTAACAGTCTGAATTTGTAGTTTACCCCAGTCATCAGTTCTAGAAGTATTAATTTTCTGGATGTCACATTAATGGCAGATGTCAAAAATACCAGGGTGCTTATCAGGGACTTCAGAAAGGAGACACAACCAACTCACTGTTAATGTATGATAGTGCCCACCCAGAGACATTAAAAAATTCAATACCTTATAGCCGACTATTACGTATCAGCAGAAATTGTTCAGATAACAGTGATTTTGATAAATAAGCACTTGAATTGAAAGGTTCAGATACAGAGGCAATAGAGAGGAATTGTTAAATAAAGCCCTGGAAGAAGTACAGAAAAAACACAAAGTTGTTAAATACACAGAAAAGTTACAAAAACAATGGATGGGGTCGAATAACCTTTTCTACAGAACTTAATAATGTGGCAGGGAAATAAGGAATATCAGTTGGAAAAATGTGCCCATCCTCCAGGGTGGTATAATACTGGGAGAGGTAGATGGGTCTAATCTCGGGGTATCATTTAGAAGAGGTCCAACTATTACAGATAAGTTGGTACATAGTCAGTTCTCTGAACAATCTAGTATTGATACTTGGTTACCAACCAAACCCAAGGGGTGTTTGAATTGTAATATTTAATAATATTTCCAGACAGATAAAACACATCAGTGCCCTAACAATAGCAACCAGGTGGAGATTCGAGATTTTATTTCATGTAACACCACTTTTCTGGTGTACTTAGTTTGGTGCACATGTGGCCTTGGGTATGAGTGAAGAACAGTTAGAATGTAAAAGGAGCAGATTCAGGAACACAATTGGTCCATTTGGAGATTAGACAAGCCAGTAGGGAGATATGTTTTTGAAATACCATGATGGGGACCCTGAACATCTTAAATTTATTGGCATAGAATGTGATAAGCACCCAAGAATTGGAGAAGACCACCTGAGACTGCTCTGACAAAGAAAGAACATCTGAATCTTCAAATTAGATACTGTTAAACCAAATGGCCTCAATGATATGAGGGATTTGAAAAATGTTTTCTGAAATGCATAGTAATTCCTTTAAGCTTCTTCTCCACGTGATAGTAACTATAATTTAGTCTTACTATACTGAATATATTTTGCTCCCTCATATACATCCCCATCCCTGATGGTCTCTGTTTTATTCTATTTTATCTTATTATAATTGTTTAAATTCCTTGTTTCTTCAGACTGGATTCTTGTAAGCTACACCACTACCTTTCCCTCCTTCACTTGCTCCCTGATCCATATGCTTTTGATCCCTGAGGAAATGTCTGAGAAAGTTGGGCTGATCACGTGATGGCTCAGTGGGAGTGTGCAATTCAATCTTTTAGCAATGTAATTGCAATATAAATTGATGCATAGCTGCATATCTAATTTGCTTTAGAATCCCCTAGTTTTGTTATGCACAGTATTGTGTTTTTTACACTATTTTACATGTTGCTATTTGAGATAATTGTAATAATAATTTGTGTATAGGTTTTTCACTCTGCATGATGTCATCACCTTGGGACTATTCAAGAATAGAGATGTCTCTACAACCCTACTTCCTGACAAAGCCTCTCTGGCAAAGCTCTGGGGCATCTGCTTCTGTTGGTAACTGGCAATGCTCAGTGTCTGTTACTTTGATATTTGCAAGTAAATATTTAAAATGTGGAGATATTCACTTGAGCCTTCTTTTGGAGTGCAGCTTATTTTGGTTCTTGACTGGATTCAGGGAGACAGACAGCCCAAACCAAGATGCACCAATGTGAACCAGAATAGTATGCATGAAGGAATGCCTGCATATTATGACTGAATGCTGCCCCCCGCAAGCTGGAAGAAAAGAGCAAGACAGCAGCATGTTATGGTAGTCAGTTGGTAAGTTTCCTAATGTAGGATTTTTATCTAGCAGTCTTCCAGCAACCAAATCCTTTAATGCACAGCTTTCCCAAGCCTGCAGCACCAGGTCAAAGGTAACCCCTATGTGGAAGTAATAGGTGTTCAACTGGACCAGGTCCTCACCAAAAATGTGACAGCCTTCTTGGTGACTGCCATCACTTGATACTGTGTCATCAGCCTGCCATCAATGTGTATGAGGAGAGGGCACACACCCAGTGGATGGGAAGTAAAGAAGGCCTCCACTACCCTGAATGGACTAAGGATTCTCTCCCCCTTCCAATTTTTACCCCACAGCAAACAGCTGTTTGGTTGATCCTGAACCTCTGGAGGAGGATTTTTAGGCCTTCTGAACGTATGGTCTCATTCTCCTGCTAGAGGACCTCTAAGGAACCACATGAGGTGCTGCATTACATAGTCATGCCACCACCCACACAGAATGCACTGTTAAAGATCAAATGTACCATTTTTTCCATATTTCTACTTAAAGCTTGAATTCAAGTCCCTGTATTATGATTAGTATTTCCTGAAAATATCATGCTGCTTAGTTTTGTGGTTTTCTTTAAATCTAAGCATAGAAAGGGTCGCTCCTGAAAGACACGTGCTGGAAAGTCTCAAATGAATACTGAGGGACAGAAATTACTCATCACTCTGACACCAAGGTATTACCAGACTGTCTTTTTCACCAAGTTCCTTTATTAGTAGAAAAGGCAAGCAATAGACATTAGGGTTGGAATAGCCCTGTTAGACTGCCACAACCACCAACATTTCACATTCTTGTTGAGTGATTTGTCAAGGTGTAGTGCACCCTCTAGTGTATGTTTTTATACTATACATTTAATTGTTTAATTACACAAAAAGTGAGAGGTATCTACAAAATGAACCAGCCTAATCTGCTACAGCTATTACGTTACTGAACTTCACAATTATATTTATATTTAATTACTTCCACTTAAAAACATTATTTATCTAAAAACAGCCTCTATTGTGTATCAGTAGCATTAAAGACATGTATAAAACTAATTTGACCTGGCTCAGGCAAATACCTGTTTGTCAGTCTGACAAAAGACCAAAATTGTTCTCACATGAACCTATTTATGGACACCATCAAAGATACATTGCTTCTATGAATTTAAAAAAGGTTAGATATATTTTATATCCATTAAACAACCCTATGTTTTATAGCTAGAAAACAATGGAGAGTTTTGATGAGAAAGAACTCACAGCTGTGATAGAGATAAGGTAATTTGTCACAGAAATTCATTCATACCGCTTCAGTTCAGCACTGAAACTCAAAAATGATCAACATTTTATGAGTACAAAATAATAGATTTTAAGCTAATCTATCTAAACACAAACCAGATGGGTTAGTAACAAACTTTGAGTGAAAAACAATTAGCTCTACAGATGACTGGGAACTGCAACAGCTTCTTCAGACAATAAAGGACTTAATTGCCGAAGCAACTGGCTAGACAAGAATGATGTCATTGCTCACTGATAGGGACAGAACAATCTTCACTGTTATCAGTTACTGCAGAGCACATTAACAGATCCTGAAAACCACAAAACCAAACAGCATGACATTTTCAGGAAATGCCAATCATGACACAGGGACTTGAATTCAAGTGAATTCAAGCATTTCTTAAATATGTGCATTTGATCTTTAAACAGCTACAACAGCTAAAAGGTCATAAATCAGCACGTAGGAACTAACAATGTTGGGTAGCAACATGAAAAGGATATTTGTCAAAAATTAGTGGTTCTTGGTAATAAAATGTATTTATTTATTTAGTTTCTGTTGACCTAGTAAGTGCATTAGACAAATCCTGCCTATTTTCAGGCATGATCCGGAGGAGGGGGATATAGATGAATGCCAACTGACCTTGAGCCAGATTAAGCTGTTGGTGATATTTTTAGTGAATGAGGGAAATTTGGCCAGGACAGCGGGTAAATTTCCCTACTCTTTTCAATAAGTGCCATGGGATCTTTAACATCCACCTGAACTACCACCAGTCCAGGCAGAAGAGACCTCGGTTTAACATCTCATCCAAAAGACAGCACCTCAGAAGTGCAGCACCCCTCTCATGCTGCACTACAGTGTCAGTACTGGGATATTAACCCTAGTGCCAGATGTGGGAACTGAACCCACAGCCCTCTGATCTCCCAGCCTCAGAGGCGAGTGTGCTACCTACTGAGCCACTGACACTGTCACTGACTTATAAAAATAAATAATAAAAAAGAAGGAATGTAAGGTTGCCATATCTGGGATTTGACCAATTCCATGAACTGCAATGGGAAAAACCAAAAAAAACAATATTATTCGTATAAATGCTTGCCTTAAGAACTGGTCATTGGGATTCATTTTATACTAAAAAAAATTCTATTCTCAAAGGATGGATTTCATCTAAATAAAGCTGGTGCCAAGACACTTAATTTCCATTTTCAGTTTGCTCTGGAGAGTTTCAATTTAAACTAATTAGCTGGGGGAACCACGTAGTGACAGTCACTTTACTCAGCATAGAACCAGCACTCAAGTTACACCTAAAACTTTAAAAAGTAAATCAAACATGAGTAAGACTATCAAGTGTATGTTACTTAATGTATGCAGTTTCAGTAACAAATTTGATGAACATCTTGCTCTGTGTGTTCATGATAAACCCAATATTATTGTTATAACAAAAACCTGGTGTTGAAGTTTGACTAGTAGGACAGAGGTATCCATGGTTATGATTTATTTTATAATAATACACCTTCCAAAAAAGGTGGTGGGATAGCTCTTTATGTGTATTCAAGGTCTGGGACTATTGATATTTCAAACAAAATGAAGATGTGAACCAGATGAGTGGCTATCTCTACAAAGCAGTGTGCAAAAAATGGGTGAACCAGAGGAGTGGCTATCTCTACAAAGCAGTGTGCAAAAGATGGAAATTAGCACCCAAGAGGTGGATAGGCAGAAAAGGGGAAAAATTCAGCACAGGGGCAGACAGCAAGGAGAACCAGGGATAAAGGACAACCAAGGAAGGGGCTGGAGTTGAACAGCGAAACTGTCTAAGGAGGTCAAATCATGGAAAGCCATGTGTGCAAATGCCAGGAGAATTAGCAACAAGATGGAAGATCTGGAGGCTGTCATGGTGCAGTCAGACCTGGACGTTGTGGCCATCACTGAAACCTGGTGTAATGATAACCATGACTGGGAGATGGCCATACCTGGCTACAACATATTCAGAAGAGACAGAACAGGCACGAAGGGAGGAGAAGTGGCACTGTATGTGAAAAATGACATAAGGGCCACAGAGATCCAGGAGGTACAAAATAGGGGAGAGATACTGTGGGTTAAGCTGGAAAGGAAAATGGGGACAGCCATCCACACAGGTGTGGTCTATAGACCACCAGCCCAGGAGGAAGAAACAGATAGGGAGCTGATGCTAGCCATCCAAAGGATGGCAGACAAGGGTGAGGTAGTACTGGTTGGAGACTTCAATATTCCAGACATGGACTGGAGCATCCCAGCAGCTGCATCAACTAGGAGCAGATTTATCCTGGACTCCCTTCAGGGTGCATTCCTCAAGCAACTAGTCATGGAACCAACTCGGCAGAAGGCAGTACTGGACCTTGTACTCACAGATAGGGACAGTGTGATGGGGGAAACAGTGGGGGAGCACCTGGGGAACAGTGACCACCAGTCATTGTGGTATGAAATCACAGAAAGAGCAGAACCAAACCACACAAAAACATGTATCCTGGATTTTAGGGGGGCAGACTTTGGGAAAATGGGGAGATACTTGAAAGAGGCATTAAGGGGAATGGGACAGGCATCAGGGGTTGAGGAACAGTGGGCAGTATTTAAAATGGGGATTACAAGAACAACAGAATTATGCATTAAGCAGGTTAGCAAGAGGAAAAGGAAGAGGAGACCATTATGGTTTTCCAAAGAAGCACAGAAAGTGAAAGCCAAAAAGATTGCATTCAGGCAATACAAAAAGACACAGGCAGAAGGGGATAGGGAGAAGTACCAGGAGAATCAAAGGGAGGCAGGGAGGTTAGTAAGGGAAGCCAAAGCTCAGACAGAAGAACACATTGCAAAATCAGTGGGTAGAGGGGACAAAACCTTTTACGGGTACATAAGTGAAAAAAGAAAGGCAAAGCGAGGGATAGTGAGACTGAAGGGGAGGATGGGGGTCGCGTGGTGGATGACAACAGTAAAGCTGACATATTGAACAGGTATTTCTGCTCAGTCTTTACTGAGGAAGAGGAGGGTAATGGGTCTGAAGGGAGTACAAGGGGTGAGAATGGTGCAGAAATGGACACAAGTCCCTTTACGAGAAAGGGTACTGAAGGAACTGGAAGTAATAAGAGTTGATAAAGCAATGGGGCCAGATGGGTGCACCCCTGGGTCCTTAAAGAGCTAAGAGAGGTGGTGGCTGAACCTCTGGCTATCCTGTTTAGCCAATAACTGGAAACAGGGGAGGTACCCAAAGACTGGAGGACAGCAGATGTAGTCCCCTTATACAAAAGTGGGAACAAAGAGGAAGCAGGGCATTACAGACCAGTCAGCCTCACCTTGGTAGTGGGGAAGATCATGGAAGCACTACTGAAGGAGAGATTGGTGGAACATCTGGCTGTCAATCGACTACTGGAACCAAGGCAGCATGGTTTCACCAGGGGAAGGTCATGTCAGACCAACCTCGTTGAATTTTTTGACTGGGTGACTAGGCAGGTGGATCAGGGGAGGGCAGTGGACATGGCCTGTCTGGACTTCAGCAAGGCCTTTGACACTGTGCCACATAGAAGACTATTACACAAACTGGGGAATATGGGTGTGGGCAGGACAGTAGTGTGGTGGGTAGGTAACTGGCTGGGTGGCAGGACACAGATGGTGGAGATAAATGGCTGTCACTCCACAGAGGGAAGAGTGACCAGTGGGGTACCACAGGGATCAGTGCTGGGTCTGGTCCTATTCAACATCTTCATCAGTGACATTGCGCAGGACCTAGAAGGCAGAATTTCACTGTTCGCTGATGACACAAAGCTCTGTAACAGAGTAGACAGACCAGAGGGTGTAGACAGAATGAGAAGGGACCTGCAGAAACTTGAAGAATGGTCAGGGTTTGGCAGTTGAAATTCAATGCAAAGAAGTGCAAGATAATGCATATGGGGCACAAAACCCTGGCACAATGTATCAGTTGGGGTGAGGATATAGCATGCACCAAGCAGGAAAGGGATCTTGGGGTTATCATCTCTGATGACCTCAAGGTATGGAAACAGTGTGACAAGGCAGCAGGTAAAGCAAATAGGATGCTGGGATGCATAGGCAGGGCATCACCAACAGGAAAAGGAGGTCATAATTCCACTATACAAGACACTAGTGAGGCCCCACCTGGAGTACAGTGTACAGTTCTGGAGACCATACCTACGTAAGGACATAGACAGGGTAGAGAAGGTTCAGAGGAGGGCAACAAAGATGGTGCATGGATTGCATCACAGATCCTATGAAGACAGGTTGAAGGAACTGAACATGTACTCCCTGGAGGAGAGGAGGGAGAGAGGGGATATGATAGAGACATACAAGTATCTTACAGGGAGGAATAGGGTGCAGGAATACACTATTTTTAAGCGAAAAAGATGTTCTAGGACTAGAGGGCATGGAATGAAGTTGGAGGAGGACGATTCAGAGGAAATGTGAGGAAGAATTTCTTCACAGAGCGAGGTGGTGGACAAGTGGAACACCCTGCCAGAGGAAGTGGTGGGGGCTGAAACAATCATGGGATTTAAGAATGCATGGGATAGACATAAAGGAATTCTGGAGGTCAGGGGTAAGGGGCAACAGACTTCTAGGAAAACATAAACTGAACTTACAAGCTCAAATGGGCAGACTGGGTGGGCCATAGGTCCTTATCTGCCTACACTGTCTATGTATCTATGTATCTATGTCTACAAATACTGAGACTACTATATATGAGTCAAATTGTTTGCTAATCTTCCAGATTCTCCTGATTTTGGTCTTTGTTACCACCTGCTGGATATAAAATCTGACGTTTCATTAAAAATTTTAAAAGAAACGGAATTTCTGTAGCTTGTGACATAGGGAAAAACCATATTAATTGGGGACCTGAATCTCAGTGATTTAGACTGGGAACATGTAATAAGTAGGCAGTTTATTACTACTTGCAAACAACTTCAAATGCATCAATATGTATTAGAACTGACTAGAAAAGATAAGATAATCAATATTATGAAATGGGCTAAAGAAACCCACCATGCTGATTGGCTACTACACCATCTGAGCTGTGTCCTTATCAGATGAAATAGTAGCCAACCGGCACTACCCTCCACTCCTGTGCCTCACAACACCACAGAATCAGTGAGCTGTGCCAACCAAAAACAGAAACACAGGCTGGCATAGCTCACAGCATGACATCCCTGAGACCGAGCGCCAGTCTACCCACCTCCACCTCTTTGATACCACGCAGCACAACCTGTAAATAAAAACAACAAAACATTTTAAAAAAAGGCTTGCCCACGTTTCCCATCAAAAGTCTTACCTCTCCCTCACAAAACTGTCACTGAAGTAATCGCCACAGTACGTGCTGGCACGATGCACTTTCAAACAAATCCCAATGTAAAAACAGTCACTCCCAACAAAAAGACTCCATTTTGTCCACACAATGCCACTGTGATAGTAAAAAAAAGAGAAACCTGCAATTTAAGGCACAAACGGGAGCATAATCCACAAAAGCTGACTGTTTTATTGTCAGAAACCTGAACCACTGGAACCACTGTTTATGGTGCCTCCTGAGGAACACGCTCACTCCCAATCCACCTTGATCAATCTTACAAGCAACACACTTGCTCCTCATTCTACTGTTGCTTCATGTTTTGACTGTCCTTTTAAAAAACACTAAAGAAAATAATTATTCTGTGTTTGTGCCACTGCCAGAGTCCAAGTATGCGGTGGGGGGGAGAAACGGAGTAGTGACTCAGATACAGCAACCTCATCAGACAAGATTGCAGATGGGGTAGCTGTCAGTGTGAGTGCAAGCTCAGTCTTAAAACCCAGTACTCTCACCATTTTACAGGAAAAACAGTACAAAAATGTCACAGGAGGATTTAAAGCAATTTAAATCAGTAAACACAGTAATAGCACTGTACTGCCAACTTAACTGTGATTCATAGGGGGACTACTTTTAACTGCTTGAGTTATTAAATCATGTTTTTTTATATTTTGTAATTTTTGTATAATTTTTGTTTTTTCCCAATGAATAACTACTTCGGGGCCCATTTTATAAGCACAATAACACACTCCAAGGTGTGGTTATCTCTGATAAAACATGCCCAGGTGCATAAGGCACTCGGCGCAAGCGCCTCGTGCCTAACAATGCACCTGGACGTGCTCTTATCAGGAGATAACCCACACCTCATCATGTGTTATTGCTTGCTTGTCTTGGCAACTGATAATATAAAAAAAAAAAAACTGTTAGGTTGGGGCTACATTAGCTAACAGCAAACATAATCTAGTCAATTTTGACATTGATTTTTCTCATTATAGATATGTGGGTATAACAGAATTTTTATTTGCGAAAAGGTAGATGTACAAAAAATGAATGTGGTCCTCTCTAAAACTAATTTGGATATATTTCTTGGTAACTGCTGTGCAGATATAATGTGAGAGAAGCTTAAGAAAAATTATCCTCCAAACAGCTAATAAATATATCCCAAAGATAAAATAAATATATAATTAAATAACAGATACAGAACAAAATGGTTAACAAAAAAAAATGTTTGCTTAATAAATAAAAACAAAACATTATACAAAAAATATAAAACTTCCATTAGGTGGGAAACCAATAAACAAGTTCTAATTCAGTGTTAGCAGGAAATTAGACAGTCAAAAAGAAAAAAAGGAAATAAACTTGGCTAATCAAGCTACTAAATATGAGTAAGGGATTCTATAGCTATACACATTCCTTATGAATTCTACAGTGTAAATTTGACCCTATGTTATTTGAAAACAACAGCTTTAATAAGCCAGACACTATGGCTACCACATTTAATATACATTTTTGTAATAGTTTTGCAAAAAATATAAAGCCTCCTGCACATGTGAATGCCCATACTTGTCAGAAAATTACTTTCTCTAATTGGGCAGTAGGTAAGGCTGGGGGGGGTGTTAGGGTGTATTAGTAGGAGCATACCTCTCAACCTTTTGTCCCCCAAATGTGGAACATTGCCTGTCAAAATGTGGAACAAATGGGCAAAATGTGGAACACTTAGTCAAATCTTTACCTAAGAAGCTCAATACACTGTTAACATGTTGCATTTATGTTCAGAAAGTCTGTTATTAACTGAATAATATATTTTATGCATCATTTACTATGGATGTTTGCTTTAAAATGTTGACTTTGAATGTGGAACAAGTCCTCACAATGTGGAACAGAGAGCTTTTGTGAAGTAAAATGAGGAACGTTCCTCGTAATGTGGTACAGTTGAGAGGTATGAGTAGGAGTATCACAAGTCGTAAGAGGGAGGTAATAATCCCTCTTTACAAGACACTGGTTAGGCCCCATCTGGAGTACTGCATGCAGTACTTGAGGCAACACCTTCACAAGGACATTAACCAAATTGAGGCAGTCCAGAGAAGGGCAACCAAAATGGTGCAGGGACTGCATCAGAAGACATATGAGGACAGATTAACGGAGCTCAATATGTATACCCTTGAGCAAAGGAGGGAGAGAGGTGATATGATCGAAACATTCAAACACCTTAAGGGCATTAACAAGGTGAAAGAGTCTAACATGTTTAAACATAAGAAAAGTAGCAAGACAAGAGGACACAGCATGAGATTAGAAGGAGGCCTATTAAGGGGAATGTGAGGAAATTCTTTTTCACAGAAAGGGTGGTGGATGCATGGAACAGCCTACCTCAAGAAGTGGTGGCTATGAATACAGTGCAGGGCTTCAAACAGAAATGGAATAGGCATAAGGGAGCAATACAGATGAGTATGACTAGATAGGCCACTGACAGAGCAAAGGCCAATGGCACATTTATAAGGCAGAAAAAGAAATGGGCAGATTGGATGGGCCTTGTGGTCCTTATCTACCATCAACCTCTATGTTTCTATATTACTAAATAAATTAACAATATCAAGGCTAACACATCCCCAGGATCAGATGGCATTACTGGCAGCATGATTAAGATCATGAGTAATCACCTTGTACATCCACTTAAAGTAAACTACTTTTAGAATGCAGTTTTAATAGTGGGTCTGTTCCCAAGGACTGCAAAAATGCTAACACGATTCCATTATTTACACAAACTCTGGCCAGAGTCAATAGGGCTGCAGCTGGGGAATTTGGGGTATAAGGTTTAACCCCCTGACATTTCAAGTAACTAAGGTTAGGTCATTTAAGTGAGGCCTTAAAAAACATATTTAAATGTGTATTGTAGCACAGATACAACTAAATCACTAAATCCCTCACTCCTATTAAAGTCTGAGCTAGAAAAATCAGCACAAGTCTCCAAAAACAGAAGATTAGTATAGGAATCCAGATAAGTAAGCTTGACAGAATGAATTAATAAAATAAATGAAAATAAAAGGAAGAGAGAAAAAAAGGAAAAATAAGACCCACATCTCCAAACATATGTCAGACTATAATTGACTGTCAGTGTAGCATAGAGGTTAGAGTAATAGCATGATGAAGAAGAATCCCCCCCCCCACACACACACACTGTCAGCATTCTTCTCCCACCCTCTTTACACCCTCATCCTCCAGCACCCAATTCTCCTTAGTCAAAGGTGACCACTGCCAGTCTTGCACAACCATCCATCCTGCAAGGCTGAGCGCCTTCTATTTGAAACTGCACTGCTCACTATAGCGAAACAAAAAAAAATTGTATTTTGAGACCGGCACTTCCCACCCGCCTCCATGGCCGGCAACCCATCTTGAAAAGTTAAATTAGTGTGAAGAAGAAGAATCAATCTAAACCCCCTAAACTATTAGCACCATTCTCCAACCCTCCTAGCATTCTCACCCCCAACCCCAATCATCCAATTAGCCTTAGCAGAAAGCAGTCCCCTGCCAGTCCTGCTCAACACTCCCTCCTCCACTGCTGAGTGCTTCTAATGAATGAAAGAGTGCTTCTTGTTATAGTAAAACCAGATCTGCTGGTTTTACTATAGCAAGAAGCACCCTTTCATTCATTACAAGGCTCAGTCTAAGCTGTGGAGGAGGCATGGTGTGCTGGACTGGTGGTGTCTCCTTGGAAAGGGAAAGAGGAAATTGTTTAACCATGAAAGGCACATTAAGCTGAAGCTTGTTTCCAGGTGTGAACTGGGAGCAGAAGGAAGTTGAGTGACTTGCTCAGGGTCACACAGTATGTAAGTGGGAGCTGTGGGATTCAAACCCAGTTCTCTAGGTTTGAAGCTCAGAGCCCTAAACCTCTGCACTACACTGCCTCCTCTACTTCTACTAAGGTTAATTGGATGCGTTGGGGTGGGCAAGGGTGCTAAGAGAGTTGGAGAAGGGTGCTGACAGTGTGGGGGATGGGTATGGATTATTTTTGTTCATGCTAATTAAAATGTTCAAAAGGGGTTGCCAGCCCTGGTGGTGGGCAGGAAGGACTTATCACCCATTATGTTTTTTTTATTTTTATTCATTTTCATAGGATCATAGGAATCATATGAATTCTATAGAGCTATGTAGACTTTTGTCACTGTGCTTGCTTTAAAGCTGCCATTATCCCTCCTGATAACATTTGTCCAGTCTATTCTTAAATGACTGTGCGGTCCAACTACCCACCACCTCCAGTGGCTGCCTATTCCCATCATGTATCACTCTTTGATTTAACCATTTACTGGTCCTTACTAGTCTTGTTGACATTGTTCTTAATTGTAAAGGGTGTGCAAGGTTGTTGTACACAATCTCTCTGGATTCTAACCCTAGGTATTCCCATAGGTTGTAATCAGCTCATGCCTTATGCACTAGGCACATATTGCCTCTTTTCTTTCTGTACTCCAATATGAAGCTATCCAGTTCCCTAAGTCCTGTCTCACAGTCCTTTCCTTCCATATTCCTTATCCCTTTAGTTGCACATTTCTGCACTCTCTCTATCGTTGCTATTTTTTTTGTATAAATCGGATAAATGAACAAAGAAATTATAACGTTGTGGGTGTTTAGTTGGTAGCATGATGTTTTTGCCTGCTGCTAGTATATGGAAGGATGGGGATACATTAATGTACTTTTCTTTTATGCTGTTGGGCAAAGTTGGGGTAGACTGTGCAGGGTGGTTGGGGGATGAATATAAATACAACAACAAAGGCAAAATTCCCCCTTGGTTTAACAGAACCATAAAAAAACAAATTTCCCATAAATAGAAACTTTTCTCATTACTAAAAAAATGTCCCCTTACTCAAAAGAATGAAATATTAATTAAATACAGGGAATCAGTTAAAACATTACAAAATTCAATTTTGTTAGGCAAACGTAATTTAGAATTTCGTATTGCACACACTAAGGACTCTCACAAAGCTTTGTATGCTTACTTAAATAGTAAAAAAGGAAACAGCAGGAACATTGGACCATTAAATATAAACAACACAATAATTACTTCAGACTCCAAGACTGCTACAGCTCTAAATAACTATTTTTCATCAGTTTTTGTCCAGGATCCATCTCACATTTTCCTTGATGGACACCTCCCAAGTCATACAAAATTTACAATTTCAATGAATGAGGTCTATGATTTACTATCAACATTAAAGAAAACTACAAGTGCTGGTCCAGACAATATATGTACCAAATTTCTCCTGGGTGTTAAAGATACTATAGCCTTCACTGCATTATTTTTTAATAAATCTCCCACGAATCAAGGGCCCTTCCGATTGGTTAACTGCAATAGTGACTCCCATTTTTAAACAAGGTTCTCATTCTAAAGTAGAAAACTATCATCCAATTAGCTTGACTTCTATCCCTTGTAAATTAATGGAAAGATTGATTAAAACTTTTCTTGAAACAGAGATGGAAACTTTGAAAATACTTGATACAACCCAGCATGGATTTAAGACTGGATTTTCTTGCACTACAAATCTGCTTTCATTTTATAATTATATTTGTATGAATCTCAATTCAGATATACCAACTGATGTCATTTTATTGGACTACAGCAAAGCATTTGACAAAGTGTCACATGACATTCTGTTTAAAAAACTCATTCATCTAGGATTTTCAATAACACTAGTTTCATGGATTAACAGCTGTCTGAGTAACCGCACCCAGAGGGTTCCGGTAAATGGTACCTTGTCAGACTTGGGAAGGGTGACAAGCGAAGTTCCTCAGGGTTCCATTTTGGGACCCACTCTGTCAGTGACAAGAAAATTTGTTCTAATATCCTCATGAAATTTGCTGATGACACCAAATTGAGTGGCACTGTGAACAATGCTGATAATATACAAACTTTACTAGCAGACCTTGCATCTATTGAACATTGGGCTACCGAAAACAAAATGCACTTTAATGTAACAAAATGTGCAGTCTTACACATAGGCAAAAACAACCCTAGACAGGTATACACCTTAAATAATATATCTATTAGAGAATCTTCTTTAGAAAAAGATCTTGGGGTACTAGTAAATAATAAACTTTCCTCATCTTCCCATTGCAACAAAATAGCTAATCAAGCCAATGCTCTTCTTCGTAGGATAAATAGTACATTTGTTTCTAAGTCAGAACAATGTATTACGACCCTGTATAAATCTCATGTCAGACCTTATATGGATTATGGCTCCACCTTTTGGAGTCCTTATCTAGTATCAGACATTAATAGAATTAAACAAATTCAATGCAGGGCCACAAAACTTATTCCATATTATGCTCATTTGGATTATGACACTAGATTACAGAAGACTGGCTTGTATTCACTCAAACAGAGACGAATAAGAGGTGATCTTTTACAGTTGTTTAAAATTATGAAATCTCCTATTCTAATGGAGCAATGTGGTTTAACATTATCCAACAGAAAAATTGTTGCCAGGTTACATAATAAACAAACTGCCATCAAAAAATGCAATACAAATAAAAGACAAAACTTTTTTACTATTAGAACTCCTACAATATGGAATACTTTGCCACAAGATATTGTTGATTCATCTACTATTATGATTTTCAAAAACAAAATAGACAGATGGTTATTAGAATAGTATCGTATACAATGATCCATAAATGTGGAGGACAATCTCGATGGGCTATGGTCTTCTTTTGTCCAACGAACCAAGTTACCAAGTTACTTCATGAAAAGTCCTATATTCAGAAAGTGGCTCTGAATATTTAGTAGCCCTAATGTTAGCCACATTTGGAAATGATTATTCTGCACCTGCACAGTCCTTAGTTCACTGCCTACTTTATCAATTGATTCATCCAAATTTCTTTACTGCAAGCATTTGCCTAAAAATTAAAAAATATATTTGCCTACGTATATGAGTCCCTGGCACAAGCAAAATGCATACTATCATGATGGAGTTACCGAGTAACACAGACAATTGATCATAGACTTATTACAATTGACCACATACACCACATTCAACCCCACCCTACCTCCCACAATACTTATTACATTATAATCGTTACTGTGCATTATTTTTATACACTTAGATCTGTGTGGAAATACAACACATGCTAGTTGTGAAGAAAATACATTTTAAACAGTTAGTTCTTTCACATGGTAGTGTTGAGTGAAATATGAGTTTGAATTATGAATGTCAATAAGAAGTAGGTACCTATAATGAGTTGGTGTCACATTTGTACTAGAATATCAGAAATATAGAAACAGAATATAAATATAAATATAAAAATTTACCACAGATATGGACAGACAGGCATATCTAGTATAGTCTTTTCCACAGCCTACTGTAAAAGCCATATACTGTACCCTTCAAGATTTCATTTTTTTACATCCTTGTTCCTTTTTTAGTGTTATCCTATGACTGTCAACTGCATGTGTGAATTCCACCACTGTTTATGAACCCCATCTCTTTCCACTTGGAGTTTATTACATGTATCCACCACCACTTACCATGAAGAAATATTTAATTATGCTACCCCTTGATATACTGCCTTTCAACCTCATTTAATTCCCCCTTTGTTCAGGGACATCTCCTCTGCTAGATGTGGACACCCTCTGTTTTCCATATGTATGTCCTTTAGATATTTTTAGGCTTCTAACATATCTATACCATGTGACACATCACCTCCAGTTTGTACATTATTAGGTCTCACCATCTCTCCTCAGAAAGGGAGTTTTATTAAATGAAAAAAATGGCGAGGGCAGTAAGGAACAGCTAGTGAGCAGAATGCAATCCTGCAGTCTGGCATATGTGGCACTGTGAAAATTAGCAGGAGATAATGGATGGAGGGGGGTGGTTGTAGAAGGTTTTACTATTATAATATTGGTAATGGCATTGTTTTTGATTCCTTCCCTGTTAAATGACTATTTGAACTATTGGGTTTGCTGGGGAGACAGCAGATGGTTTGAAGTGTTCCCCCATGCATGGCTAAACTGTATTTTTATTTTTTTCACTGATCATTGACACATAATAGCATTTCTTCCCCTCTCTTGGGTAGTTTAATGCCCTACCATTCCTCCTCGAAATGATAATCTACCTCTTTTCCCTGGTAGTCCAGTATCACCAAACACTGATCGTTATCAAATATTATAATATTTGCCCCTTTTCCCTGGTATTATAGTGCACTATTACACCCCCGCTTCCACATACACTGATCACTGACAAATATTAAAGTAGCTGCCCTTTTTCCTTGGTGATGTATTGCCCCCCCCCCCCAACTCTTTCCTCAGCTTCCATCTCTTGGAACACTTCACAAATATGTTTGCCATCAACCCTATTTTTTTTTTGTCTTTTTAAAAAAAACAAACACAATACATTATAAATACAATAATAGATAGGTTACGGTGAATTACAAGGCTGTAATTCCATTGAGAGGTTCTAGGGACATAGATAACCTTGAGAGCGACGCTAAAGACATTTCTATGTCCCCAGAACCTCAAGATGGAATTTCAACTGAATGATTCACTGTAACCTATTTGTTATTTTTTGTAATATATGGATTAAAGAAGCTGGCAAGGTCTTATCGGTTGAAGTGTTGTGCAGGCTGACAAGCTGAGCCAGGAATCAGGCAAAATTTATCAAAAGTTCAGCCGAACAAGGATCTGTGAATTTTTTTTTTTTCAAAAAAGAGCCAATGATTGCCTCAAACAAACAAGCAACTGAACGGAGTGAGAGTCTTCTGTCTTCCATCATGGTTTGTGGCTTTGAGAGAACCATTGCATTTTTTTTAAATATGCTGCCAAAAAGTAAGGTCCCATTCGCTGACCACATAGACAGCTTTGAAATAGTTTGTGTTGGCAGTTGAAAAAGCTGGCTTAAAGTCAAAGCGAGCTGTTAGGTTGCGCTTGTGCTTTCACTTAGGAGTGATATTACTATTGTTCTGACCTCAGAACGATAGTATTACAAGGTCAAAATGATAGTATTAAGGTGGTCAAACGATAGTATTATTGGGAGTGAAGTGTGGTATTGTTGGGATGCTGTGTATGTGTTACATCATTTTTTTTTCTTCATATTTAATTTGCTTTATTCAAGGAAGGTAGTAATACAGAGTTACAACCATTACAGTTAGAGCAGTTAGGAATATAACTAACACTAAATATTAATAGGTTGCATAATAGAACAAATAGGAGGACCAAGCATACAGAACAATGAAAAAAGGCATCCGCAATTGAATTATTGACCACAATTTTCCTATAATACAATACCCACCCTCACCACCCCCCTTCCAGTCCCTTCCCCTCTAACCACTGAAGACTGTACCTAGTTCCAAAGGGTTTAAACTGTCTTGCTTGTGCTCACACTAGTTAGGCTGAAAATGTAGCAAGAAGACTATATGGATAAAAACAAAAAGAGAGGAGAGGATATGGCCCAACAGGACTAAAGGGGAGAAAAAGGAAGAAGGCCAAGGATAGTCTCTGGCAGTTATATAGTCAGCAATGTTTCCAATGGTTCACAGATATGCTTGTATCTGGATGAGTTGCTTGAAAGGCTTGCCACTAACCATTCAGCTTGCAGAGCAAATAGAATTTCCTTGTACCATTCTAAAATGAGGGAGGTATCTTGATGTAACCAGTGACAAAGGATGACCTTCTTTGCACATGCCGAGATCAGGGCCATATAAGCCTTCTGGTTGGAGAAGTCACCCACTATGCAAATTTCAGGAAGAAAGACATCTGATAGCCCCAACATTGGATCCAGATGGGAACAGATTGAATCCCAAAATGGGGTAAACTTTCAGCAAGTACAAAGAATGTGATAAAGGGAACCAGGTTCCTGTCCACACCTTGAGCAATGGTCATTAGGAAGGCCACCCATCCTATGCAACTTCACAGGGGTGTAGTAGAGGTTGTGAAAAATCTGGAATTGCATAAGGTGATATCGATTCCATTTTTAAAAATGATACAATTGCTTCCAGATGAGAGGCCAGTTCCTGGCAGATGCGGTTGTGGGAAGAGTCTGATCCCAGCTATATACCCTGGGGCCCTCACCAGCAACCAGAAGTGTTTGTAATGAATGATAATAGTATGATACCAGATGGGAGGTGGGGGTTGAAGAGAATAAAGGTACTACTATGGAGCCTAGGGGGTTTGCAATGGACCCTCACCAAAAAACTATGACAGCATATGGGTTATATGGAAATATTTTAAACATGATATGGTAGGCCAATGATATATTTCCCTGGCTCCATGAAATGAAAGCAATTTGCCATTCAACGTTAAATCTGCCACTTTATCTAGTCCCTTGTCTGGCAAGAAATGCTTGGAAATAATCTGACCTGCTATACACAGCTTGGGGTTTCCAATTAAGGGCTGTAAAGTATCTCTATCTGGGCAAAGTTTCAGGAAGGAACATAATTGTGAATGGGTCTGACGAGATGCCCCAAGGGGAGTATCTCACAAATGGAGGGATAGCATCTTCCTGGATAAAAATGGGAGTGCCCTGAGATCTATACCATAACATGATAGAAAATTTCAAATACCTCAAGGGAATCAACAATGTCCAAGAGGGTAACATCTTTCAAAAAATGAGATGTGCAAGAACAAGGGGGCACAATTTGAAGATAGAGGAGGGGACAGCTCAGAGGTAATGTGAGGAAGTATTTCTTCACAGAGAGGGTTGTAGATGCATGGAACAGCCCTCCTGAGGTGGTCATTGAGTCAAAAACAGTGGGGGGGAATTCAAGAATGCATGGGACAGACATAAGGCAATTCTAGTGGGGGTAGGAGGAAGCAGGCTGTTGGTTAACTAAGATCTCCAGCTTATCTGTAAGGTAGGGAAATGGGCAGACTAGGTGGTCCAAGCAGTCCTTATCTGCTGTCAAATTCTATGATTCTATGTTTCTATGTATACCATGAAGTGAAGAGAGAAAATAACTATATCTACCCACTGTGGAATATAGGTTCTGGTTCTCAATTGTTGTAACCAATAAGATAACCTGTTGAGATGTAAGGCTAAATAATACATAAAGAAATTGTGGACTTATAAACCTTCATCCTGCTTAGTTCTCATTAACTTTGATATAACCCAACGAGCTGCCTTTTCCCATCATAGGAAGGAGGCAAAGAGCCTATGTATTTGGGTAAACCAAGATTATGGGAGAGACCAGTTGTACATCTGTAAGGGTATAACAGTCGAGGCAAGATGTTCATCTTGATAATATTAAGTCTGGCCCATAGGAAAAATTGTAACAATGACCAGCATTCCAGATCACTTTTGATAAGGAGATAAGGGTATCCAAATTACATTGTTTAAATTTACTGAGGGAGGTGCTGAGAGTGATCCCTAAGTATTTCAGTTTGTCCTTCCTCCAGACTAGGCCAAGATGTTCCACCTCTGCCTTAAAGGTTTTATTATTAAGAGACATTATAACAGTCTTAGTGAGGTTCAATTTGAAGTTAGATATAGTGCCAAATTGAGAGATAATCCATAAGGCCGGAGGGAGAGAATTGGCCAATGAAGAGAGATGGAGCAGAATGTCATTGGCATAGACAGAAAGTTTATACTCAGTGATATTAATTGGAATGCCAATAATCTGAGGTGAGGAGTTAAGCTTCTGGATCAGGGGTTCTAAAAAGAGATTAAATAAGAAGGGTAAGAGAGGGCATCCTTATCTAGTCCCCTGATGTAGGAAGAAAGGCCAGGACAACATACCATTACATAATACCCTTGCAGTTGGAGAGAAATATAACACCTTGACCCATTGTATGAATTCTCCTGGGATGCCATATTTTGGTAAAAGAGTAAACAAATAGTCCCAAGAAACTCTATTGAAGGCTTTCTCAGCATCCATGAATACCAAAGACGCGGATGTATGGAGTTCACTGGATGCAGAGAGAAGATATGACATTTTCTGGAGATGGTCAACTGAGAGTCTGCCCTTGATAAACCTCACCTGTTCCTGGCTAATCAGCCAGACCGAGATGAGACTTAATCCACCAGCCAATAGCTTTGAGAGTATCTTAAGGTCTACATTAATAAGTGATATTGGTCTGTAGTTAGTAAGCATCAGTGGGTCCTTATCCAGCTTAGGGATGACCACAATAGAAGAAGAGGTTAATGAGAGATCCGATACGCCTTTTTCAAAAATATAATTATAAGTGCTTAATGAAATGGGGGGCTATCTGCTCTTTTAACGCTTTATAAAAATTTGTGGTAAAACCATCCGGGCCAGGAGTCTTATCCATGGCAAGTGCATAAATCACTTGGGAGACCTCTAATAAGATCAAAGGGGCTCTCAGAATTGCTTGTTAGGGATCTGTCAATTGAGGAAATGGGATGTCCTGGAGGAAGGAGTCAAACTGCAACTGGTTAAGGGGGGAGAAGGGGGGGCATATAACTGTTGATAAAAACCTCTAAAGGCCTCTACAATATCACAGAGGACTGTCAAGAGCTGTTCATTACCTGGTTATAGATTGTTAAGAGCTGATCAAAAAGGTGGTAAAAAGGGGGGTGGGGTGGCTGTCTATTATCTTGACCACTTAGAGGTTTCTATTCAGTTATCTAGTGTTACTTTTGGATGTATCCAGTGATTGGTTGTTATTGGATGTGCTGTTGGGGGATGTTAAACATGTATAAATGGGAGCTGTGTATAATCCACCCAAAGCTGGTTTGTCTGGGTTACAAGAATTTTTGGTGAAAGTTGCCCCATTTTTGAATAAGTATCATTTTATTATGATGGGTGACATTAATTTGAATTGGTTAAAATCTGATAAGGATATGGAATATTTGTTAGGATCTTATAACTTGTCCCAGCTTTTGGTTCACCCAACCAGGTTGAATGTAGATTCTATGAATCACACTCTCTTGGACTGGGCTGTTGTAAATAATTTGAATATTGTTTCTTGTGCTGGAGTATTAGGGATTCTGTCAGTGATCATCAGGTCACTTTTAGTGTTTTGAACTTTAGGCGTAATAAGATTCTGCCTAGGGTTTGTCGAACTCGTAATTTCAAAAAATACCATCCTGACGTTTTGTTAAATGAGTTATTGTGTCTGGATTGGTCCTTTCTGGATTACATACCTGATCCAGACTGTGCTTAGGATTTTTTTTTGTCAGCAGCTTTTGTTTGTTCAAAACAAAGTATTTCCACCACGGTCAATATGTATTAGGGGTGTATTATATCCATGAGTTTTCCACTGATTTAAAACAGTATATCAAACAAAAGAAATGTGCTTTGCTTACTTATAAACTATCTTCTTCCCTGGGTGATTTATTAGCTTATAGGGCTGCTAGGAATTTATTGCGTAGTAAGGTAAAACAGGTGAAAGTAGATTTTTTTAGGTCTAGATTGGAGGATGGTTCACATGGTTCTAGAATGTTTTGGGATGCTGTGAACCATTTACTGTTTTCTGGATCTAGATCTTCAATTACTGCACTTCAGCATCTTCAACAAACTGTTACAGATCAATTTGAAATGGCTAATGTTTTGAACAAATGTTTTGCAGATGTCTCTGGTTTAACTTTTGGGTTTTCTGATATGAATCAGAATATTGACAAAATTGAAAGTTCTTCTAGTAGCTTTTCTGCTCAGTGGGGTAGTGGTAGTAATTCTAAGTATTCTTTTTGTTGGGTTACTTCTTTTGAAGTGTTAAAACTGTTGAATTCTTTACCTGACACTTTTAGTGATTGAGGGATGGGGCTTGATGCTAGATTCATTAAGCTTGTTGCTCCATATATAGTGGATCCTCTTTGCAAGGTACTTAATTTGTGTATTTCTACTAATAGATTTCCCCTTTCTTGGAAGCAGGCATGTGTTGTGCCTATTCCTAAAAAGGCTTTTGGGGTTGATCCAGAGGATTACGGCCCCATTTCGATGCTAAATCCTCTGAGCAAAATTTTTGAAAACTTATTGGCTAAACAGCTTAATGATTTTCTGGAGGTTGGCAGAGTCCTATGTGATGAGCAGCATGGGTTTTGCCGTGGTTGTGGTGCTGGGACAGCCCTGGTCAGGTTCACGGACATTGTTTTTCAGGGCTGCAATGGTGGCCTGTTAACTGGAGCGGTGTTCATGGACCTGTCCAGGGAGTTCGATTTGATTAATCATTCATTACTTTGTCAGAAACTATTAGATTTGGGATTGTCTGTTTCAGTTGTTGCTTTGTTGGGAGATTTTTTGTTGGATAGCTCCCAATATGTTTCTATTGGATCTGTTTCCTTTGATGCATGTTCAGTTGTGTGTGGAGTTCCACAAGGGTCCATATTGGGCCCTTTATTATTTACTTTGTTTATTAATTTGGTTCCTTCCATATTTCAGGGGTGTAATTGTTTGTTATATGCAGATGATTTGATTTTGTACTGTCAGGCTAGTCTATTGAAAGTATAAATTCTATTTTGGAACATAATTTTTCGAAGTTATGTCAATGGATGTCTTCTAATAAGATGGTTTTGAATTCCCGAATGACCAAAGTGATGTTTTTTGTTAGTTCTGTTCATTTGCGGGACAATCCTGGTTTAATTATCCATGATAGTCAGGGTAACTTAATGGACCAGGTGTTTGAATTTAAATATTTAGGTGTATTATTGGATCCATCTTTAACTTTTGCTTCCCAAGTGAAGTTAGTTAAGAATAAAGTACATTCTAAGTTAGGATTACTTTATAAGTTTAAAACTTACTTATCCTTGGAAACTCAGAGACAACTTGCTTTGGGTATATTAATGCCCCATTTGGATTACGTTTCTTTTCTGTATGTGGAATTAGGAGTTAGGGAGAAGCAGACACTTTCTGTTGTTTATAACAACATTTGTTGTTTTGTTTTGGGTGTGCCAAGATTGACTCATCATTGTTTACTCTATTCTTCTCTGAATTGGTTACCTCCACAAATGAGATTTACGTATGCTTTGGGTAATTTGATCCATCTCGCAGTTTATTCTGATGTTTTTTTTTCCCCTTTCTGACCTGCTTAGGATTCAGGTTATGAGATCTTCTTTAAGAGCAGCTGATGGCATTACATTAGAGGGTTATTCTGTAAAGAATAAATATGGCTCTCGTTCATTCTCATTTCAGGCCTCTAAATTGTGGAATGGCCTTACTGTTTCTCTGCATACATTGAAATCACATAGCACTTTTAAAATTAGATTTAAGAAATATTTGTTGTCTAGGATGAATTGTACTTGTGTTTGAATTATTATTTGTAATTTGTCATGTTGTTGAATATTCTTTTTTTGTATTTATGTATGTTTTTGTATGATTATATGCGTTCGGGCTGGACCTGACAAAGGGTTTTGTCCCAGTTGCCATAACCCAGTTAACAAATAAAAAACAAACAAACAAAAAAAAAAAGAGCTGACCAGACTCATTGCAGATGGAAGGGACAATTTTATCCATGACCTGTGATCTGAGAAGAAGGGCCTGAAGTTTCCCTGCCCTTTTCCCTTGATCAAAATACTTTACTTTTGATCTCAAGATTATGTGTTCTGCCCTTTCCCCTAACAGAGTATTGTATTGGAATCTGAGGTGCTCTAATAACTCCCATTCAGACTGAGGGGAAGGGGATGATATGCGCTCCTCAAGGGATCTGATTTTAGAAATCAGAGAGGCAAGAGAGGCCGAGGCACGATTCCTGCGTCTTGCTGATATCTGAATAAGCTCCCCCAGAAGGGCACACTTTACGTCACCCCACAAAACATTGAGTTTTGGCATTGAAGAGGAGTTAAGTGTCATAAAAATTGTGATGAACAATTGGAGGTGCATTAGTTAGTCCTTGGTTTTAAACAGCTGATTGTTTAGAATCTACACCTTGTCTCTGGATAGGGAAGGGGTAAGGCTCAATTGAAGAAGGGCAGGATGGTGGTTAGAAATAACTTTAGCTGAGTAATGGCACAGAGTTATTCCCAAGATATAAATGGAGCCCAATAAAAAGTAATCTATTCCCGAGAAAGAATTATGTGGGAGGGAGTGAAAGGAATATTTCCGACTGGACAGGTTAAGGGTTCTCCAGGGATCTGCCAGGCCCAGTAGACTTTATAAGTTCCAAAAGAGCCATCTTACTGGGTGAGGAAGCTTGCCAAGTGTGATTTGATCAGTCCAATTCATTACATTGGACCAAGTTCCAATCTCCCCTGAGAATTATTGGAAGGGAACTCCAGGAAGACAAGACAGACATGAGGGTGGTAAAAAATCCAGGGTCATCTGTGTTAGGGCCACATATCACACCTAGTACCACCTCTGAATGACCTAAAAGGGCTCTTATAAGTACAAAACACCCATTGGGGTCTGTTATTTCTCGAAGGAGGCAGAATGGAATTCTCCGAGCTATTAGGATGGTCACTCCTCTCTTGTGGGAATCGACGCCTACCCCAAAGATTTGCCCCATCGGCACCTCCTAAGAAGGAGGACCTGGGAGGAGGGTAAGTGGGTCTCTTGTAGGAAGGCAATATCAGTTTGTAAATTATTTAAATGTAGGGGAATCTTGGCATGTTTACAGGGAGATTGGGCACCTTTCACATTCCAGGTACAAAATGATAGGTCGTCATGTTGTGTGTTCTCATATAATGATAAAGAGCCTATTAGTAATGTACTATGTATTACATACTGAAGGAACCCCTTAGACAGGAAAGGAAAATCATCTCCGGTGGTGCCCTCCTCCCTCCCCAGCCATTGACCCCCAAAGATTCCCTACCCTCCCTTGCAAGTAAAGAGTCCCACACCTCAAGCCTAAAACTGACAGCAATAGACACAGTGAATGCCAAACACTCTCTGTTTCCCTCAGTTGAACCAACTCACCCCTTAGCCCACCCTCCCTCCCTCCATGATATTGAAACCTAATACCAATAAAAGTAACTTTGTATGTCTTGATTATTATAACCATCAGTATTATCCCCTGCCCCAATCCTCCCCAACATCCCATAATATCCCCTCTCCAACTTGACTTCCCACTCATGCAATGATACAGTGATTGAATTAAGGAAAGAGAACAAACAAGAAATCCAACCTAGATTCCCTGGTCAGTATGAAATTTATATGCTGAAAAAAACAAACTGTGCAAATAAACCCAGTAATGATTGTAGGAGCAAACCCTGCCTTAATCTAACTCGCAAAGGTCAACCTCTGAAGCAGCCTAGCCCATACTCTCCCCCCGACCCCATCAACTGCAAGTAAAAAATATTAAGGCATCTATAGATGGCTTAAACAGTTTTATAAAGAACACCAGAGTAAACCACGTCCACAGTGAAAAACAGTGGAAATAAACTACGTCATCCTCCAGAAAGAAATGCTATACATGGAGGTGTACTCATACTGTAATCTATTAACCGTGTAACAGGAGGTACCCTGGAAAGAAATGTGATAACTGTTGACTCAATAGATAAGGTATACTGACAAAACAAAAGGGTTTTTCTGCATCCCAAGAGATAATAGTAAAAATGAAAAATGGGACTATCTGCAGACAGATCAGCACTCAAGAGTTTTAAGTAGTCGACTAGTAAGGGCAGTAACAAGTCCCAGGGCTACAACTGTGTGTGAGGCATCATTCCAGTTCAGTTAAGAAGATTCACATAAGCAGTGATGATGCTAAATGTTCGCATGTTCGAGCAGGCTAAACACTGGATGGATTCAACCGTAGGCACCCTCTAGTGGTCAGAATCAGCACTCTTTGAAAAGCTCAGGAAACAGGGCCTTCAATGCTGGAGAAGCTTGCTCTGCCAAGTCATAGCTAACCCAGCTTCCACGGTGGAGAACTGAGAGCCTAGCAGGGTTAAGTCACCCTGAAACATATGCCAGCAGCAATGAATTTAGTGACCAGGGGGTGATATGCAGCATGCTTCTGCCTGGTAGAGGCTGGTAGATCTTGGGTGACACGCAGCTTGCTACCATCCCTTTGTATTTCTTTGCGCTCCCTGACTAGTTACAATATGTTGCATGTAGAGGTAGTTCAGTAATTTCAGAATGAAGGGCCTAGGGAGAGATCCGTCTGCCGGCTTCTGTTTAAGGGACCAGAGAGCTCTTTCCACAATATAGGCCGGGTTATTCGGTGATGAGCCAGCTATCTTAAGCAGTAATTTCTGGGTGAAAAGGATTGGAGTAGCACCCTCTGCATCTTCTGGAAGGCTGAAGATAACGATGTTCCGGTGGCTTCGGCCTTCCAAGTCCTCCAGTTTGGTCTCCATCTTAGTGAGTTTTTGTCAGAGGGAAATAATCTCTGGGTCTAATCTGTTGCATCAGTTTTTGAGTGAGGACAGCCACATCCGTGATTGCTTTTGTGGCCTCCCCTAGTTCTGCGAGTAGAGATTTTAGCTCTGTCGTAAAGTTTTTAAGTGCTGTCTTAAACGGTGCAAACTCTTCCAAAAATTTGTGGTTCATGAGCAAGGCGGGCACCAGGGTGGCAGTGGTGGTATTCCAGCCGATGATGTTTGGCCTTTGGTCTGCTTGGAGCTTTTCTTAGGAGTCTGCAGTGGCGTGTGATGAGATGGGGCTTGCCACATATCTGCCTCCATGGCTGCATTGTTCTAAGGAGTTTCACTCCTAAATCAAGCAATCGATGTTGCTGGTAAGTCTAAAAGGGATCACAATCACTCATGGAGGAGAGGAAGGTTGAAATAGCTGCTATTTTTTGCCAGATTAGAAGGGCAAAGCGGGAGCTTGGCAGTAGAGCTGCTACTCCGGGCTAGACGTTACGTGACTCCCTGTAGTACGTCATTTTTTCTAAATCATTTTCAGTAGTATTATTTTAGAGCTCTAGATATTACATATATATTTGCTCTGATAACTACATACAAAAAAGAAATTCAAGCTGCAGTGGTATATTTGCTTTCTGAAGGTTGCAGTTGTCTCTCAATACAGTGCTGTCAGAGAAACAATCACAGCTGCTGGCTTCTGTTTCCCCCAACATATCATATCCATCCAGACTCCAGGGCTCATGCTGCACAGTTCATTGCAGTTATGATCCACTTAAAAAAAAATGGTGGAGGACAAGGCAACAAATTAAACTGAACTATAGAGGCTTAGTAGTATTACATTTGCAGTTTAAATTTGCTTAACATGGTTCTCCAGATATGGCAGATCAGGTACTCAGTACTGCAACACTATCTTCTTAAGGAGTATCTTTTACACTACATGCTAGGTCCTAGGAAGGGTGCTGTCCCAAAACATCACCTTGTTGATCATCATGTACATTGGTATGTCTAAAACATGCGTTCTTTTCAGTGTAACGCTTCTGTGCCTTTCCAGCCTCTCAGCTCTGGGTTGGGATGACAAACCAGGAGCACAGAGTGGCTCTGGGGCTAGCAGTCAAGACATCATGCTGGCAGAGATGCAACAGGACTTTTCATATTTAATAAATATAAGCATCACACAACAAAACATCTTGCAATTATCCAGCAAATTTACAGACCTGGAGAAAATAGTAACCCAGGCCAAGCACTGAGTAAGTGTTAATGATGACACTCTGATTCCTTTAGAACACCTGATGACAAAGCATTAAAGAACCACAACCTTCCTTTAACAAATGAGAGTTCTCAGAACATGTATAGGTGTAGTTCCTTACTTTCCCTATTCATTTGAGCCCCCTGCAGGTCATTGTGTTCCCTAGTCTGATAGCAGCTAAGCTACAGAGCTCAGCTCAGCTACAGAGTCAAGCCATACAAAAGTGAGGGTACTGGACTTCAGGAGGGCTGACTTTGGCAAGATGGGAGAGTGCTTCAGAAAAGCACTAGCAAATAGGCTAGAAGGAGGGGTGGAGCAACAATGGGGAAACATCAAAACTGCCATCACAGAGACAACAAGCCTTTTGTGTGAAGCAAATAAACAAATCAAAACAAAAGAAAAAGCTGCTATGGTTCTCAAAAGAGGTGGCAGGGAAGGTTAGGGAGATAAAGATAGCATTTAGGAAGTATAAGGAAACACAGAATGAGCAAGACAGAGAACTGTACCAGTTAAGGCAGAAGGAAACAGGGAGGAAAGTCAGAATAGCAAAGTCCCAAACTGAGGAAAAGATAGCCAACTCGGTTAAGAAGGGAGATAAAACCTTTTATAGGTACATCAGGGAGTGTAGAAAGACAAAGGAAGGGATAGATAGTGAGGCTGAATAGAATGGACGGTGGGTGGGCAGAGAGGGACAGTGACAAAGCAGGGATACTGACTAGATGCTTCTGCTCAGTATTCACAAAAGAGGAGGGGGGGGGAGGTGCCTAATCCATTAACAGAAGCACTCTGGATTGGGGAGGGTTGATCCCAGTCCTTTCACAGAAGAAGGGGTTCTGAAAGAACTCCTAAAACTGAAGGTGGACAAAGCAATAGGGCCTGACAGAATTCACCCCAGAATTCTAAAAAAAATAAGGGGAGAACAAGTGACACCACTGACTACCTTTTTTAACAAATCATGGGAGGATGGTGTGGTGCTTGAGGACTGGAGGAAGGCAGATGTGATTCCCCTTCACAAAAGTGGGAGCAAGACAGAGGCTGGAAACTACAGAGTTCTCAGTTTGACCTCTGTGGTAGGGAAAGTGATGGAATCACTTCTGAAGGAAAAAATTGTTGAATACCTAGAGGCCAGTGGAGCACAGGGCCCAAGGCAGCATGGGTTCACAGCAGGAAGGTCATGTCAGATTAATCTAATTGATTTCTTTGACTGGGTGGCCAAAGTAGTAGACCAGGGAGGGGCTGTGGACATGGCCTACCTAGACTTTAGCAAAGGCATTTGACACAGTTCCACACAAAAGATTAATAAATAGGTTAGCCAGCCTGGGAGTCAGTCCCAGGGTGGTAGCCTGGGTAAAACATTGGCTGGACAGTGGGGTACCGCAGGCTTCAGTACTGGGTCCAGTCCTTTTTAATATCTTTATAAGTGACATTGCAGAGGGCCTGGAAGGAAAAGTATGCCTCTTTGCAGATGATACAAAGATCTGCAACAGGGCTGATACACAAGGAGGTGAGGAAAGGATGAGAAGGGACTTGGCAAGGTTGGAGGAATGGTCAGAAGTATGGCAGCTTGGATTCAGTGCAAAGAAGTGCAAAATAATGCACCTGGGAAACAAAAACCCAGTGCAAGATTACACAATGGGGGGAGGGGTAGTAACAAAAACAACAATGGAAAGGGACCTGAGGGTAATCATATCAAATGACCTTAAGGTTGACAAGCAATGTGAGAAGGCAGTAGGGAGTGCTGAGGGATACTGGGATGTATAGGAAGAGGCATCACCAGCAGAAAACAGAAAGTTGTTTTTCCTCTGTACAGACAGTTGGTGAGACCCCATCTGGAGTACTGCATCCAGTACTGGAGACCTCATCTCTGCAATGCCATAGACAGGATGAAGGCAGTCCAGAGGAGGGCAACTAAAATGGTGCAGGGTCTGCAAGAGACGCCATATGAGGAGAGACTAATGGAGTTTAATATGTATACCTTTGAGGAAAGGAGGAAGAGGGGGGACATGATAGAAATGTTTAAGTACCTCAGGAGAATCAACACAGTCCAAGAGGGTAGCATCTTTCAGAAAAAAGAGATGTTCAAGAACAAGGGGACACAATTTGTAGATGAGGGGACAGCTCAGGGGCAATGTGAGGAAGTATTTTTTCACAGACAGGGTGGTGGACACATGGAACAGCCTTACTGAGGAGGATGTGGGGTCTAAAACTGTGAGAAAATTCAAGAATGCATGGGACAGACATAAGGCAATTCTCGTGGGGGTGCGAAAAAGTAGGCTGTTGGTTAACTAGGATCTACTGCTTATCCTGTAGGTACGGAAATGGCAGACTAGGTGGGCCAAACCGTCCTTACCTGTCATCAAAGTCTGTCTTTCTATGTAATGAAACAGAAATAATTGACAGTAAAGCTGAGGAAAGCACTGACAGTAGCTATTTACTGCCTGAAGCATGGTAATCTTGCTATGTCTTTAGAATGTGATTCTTCTTGATCGTCCTCAGCCTCATTTTAATTTTCTTCTAAGGTCCACAATGTCTGCCTGCTGGGGATGATTCATTTTTTTATAACTGAACTGGTTTCATTATTTTTTCTTTTTTTTTTACTTTAAAAGTTACTTAATCACTTACCTGGTTCATTTCACGGGGGTGTCAAACAGACAAGGCATACTGATGAGTCCTGGTAGGACAAAACACATGTCTATGTCATCTGTTAGCACCTTTTGCAAACTGTGTGAGAGGCCTTTCGGCACCATGCAATTCTGCTTAAAGTTGAACCAGCATAACATTCTGTGGTGATTTGCATATGCAGCCCATGATGCTTTGCATTGTGTGGGCATGTGTGATTTTGTATTTTCTTGAAACTTGGCTTCTCAGCCAAATACCCTTTGGGGTAACCCTTGCCTCAGTGTTTGCGCACAGATGTTCTTTGTCTTTTAATCGCGTCCATCTCTGCTGGACTGTCATTCTGAAATACAGTGTAAAAAATATATGAAAGCAGGACTCTATCGCAAATGAGATATTTTATCAGGACTGCGACTATACTGAGTGACTTTTAAAGTAATAAAAAGAAATTTTCTGAAACCATTTGGCTTCCAAAAATGGATCTTCCTCAGGAGGCAGACGTCGCGGTCAGATCTGTGAAGAAAATTAAAATGAGGCAGAAGACAATCAAGAAGAATCCTATTCAACTGGCCCGGTGGCACTGAGGGTTGAGGTGCTGGATGCCACACCTTGCGCTACACTGCGACCCGGGTTCGGGAACGAGCTCTGGTTGTCGGGGGTCAGCAGGGGAGGACTGGGATTGAGCCTTGGGAGACAGCTCTCCTAGTCCTGGGGTGGGATGGGGACTTTACACCGCAGTGTGGCAACCCCTGGGGATGCCCGGAGGTACTGCAGGCAGCAGTGTAATGGAAGGGGGACCATGGCACATGTCTGCATGTATGTGCACGGACGTCATTGCACATCCGTGGTCCCAATGGGGATAGAACAAGGGAAAAATCACAGCACGGGTCCGAGGCAGCTTGACAGCTGCAGCTCCACTGGCTGACAATGCCTGGAGGCATGTGCCGGTACTGGTTCCTCGCCGGGCATAGGGGGGCTATGGGGGCCCCCTTTTGTAGGTGTAGTTGTGTCTGCCAGCTGGGCATGCAACTTTGGGTTCGGCGGTGGAGTGGAGAGTTGGCTGGATGTAAAAAGCAGGACCGTGGCTGCAGTAGGAGAAAATGTTAAATGAAAAAAAAAGGAAAATCCTATTCTAAAGACATAAGAAACATAGAGTAAGAAATACATTCTGAAAACAAGATTACCATTCTTTAGTCTGTAAATAGATACTGTCAATGCTTTCCTCAGTTTTACTCGCAGTCATATCTGTTTCATCACTATCAGAATCAGGAACACAATGAAGAGCAGGGGTTTCAAATGAATATGGCAGTATAGAACTACACGTACTGTATACATATCCTGAAATTCCTCGCTCTCATCTGACATCTCAGCACGCTGACTCTCGAAACACATGTTCCAATCTGAAAAAGCAGCAGGCACACTCCCTTTGATTACAAAGCTTACTCCAGTATAGGGGTATTTATTTATTTAGTTATTAATTTATTAATTCATTTACTCTTCTTGCACCATGGTGTGGTTCGAGAAAATCAACTTGTTTCTTGGGGTTGTATTGCTTTTTCAAGCAAGTCAGGTTCCACTTACCCAGGGAGGGTACATAGGAGGGCAAGGTATAAAGGTAAGAACTTTTTGAGGTTGTTGCAGTGTTTGATTATAGCCTTTTGAGAGTTGTCATGTCCCACATTGCCCCTTCAAAACAGATTGTCAGTGATTTATAATTGGACCCCACAGTAAGCACTTAAGTGCAACTGTAGCTGCTGTTGACTATCAAAGCAGAAGGATCAGGTTTCTGGTGTCCGGTCATCCTTCTCTGGTATTATAAACAATTTGTCATTCCTGTCAGAAGGAGGAGAGGGCTTTTTATATTCCTGGGATCTTTTAAAATTCAACCGATCCTGCAAAAGTAACTAACGATGGTAAGCAGATTAATTCCACTATGTGTTTGTTAAACTGAGGGAAAATAAACCTACAGTCTTGAATTTTGAGACTGTGCTTCATTGTCCATATGATATATAGTAACTCCATGCAGCCAGGGTCTCAACAACTGCGGTCAGTTGACTCCATAATTTTGAAACATTACTTGCAAGTTAACAGTGCTACACAAAATGTAGTAATACACAATAGGGCATATGTTCTGGGATTATGCTGGACTAGGTGTATAGCAGGGATTACTACCAGGCACACGAAACACTTTCGTATATGAGGGTGTGGGCATTGCAGCTGTGATCCTCACTCTGGTGGCTATAACAAGAGAAACAAGGTAAATTAACACTGCCATGAGAATAATTAAACACAACAGAAAAACAGGCAGTCAGCATTGGGTTTGAAATAAACAGGGCTTTATGTTAGTTCTTCTTTCCTGTTTTTTCTTACTCATAGCATACATTGCAGGAGTAAAGAGAATAACTAAACACACAAAAAAATACTCAGCATTGGGTTAAAAAAAACACTTAGCACTTTACTTTAGTTCAGAAAAAAACACATTTCATTCCTAAGACAGTGCAGCATGGTGGCTAAAAGAGTGCAAATGTGAGCCACCACTGATAACCCTTACAGTCACTGAACAGCTCAAACTAGCACTCTCTTAGCCAGTCACAATGCTGCAGTGCCTCAGAAATTATTATTGCTGTATTTTGTTTAATTTCTTTTTTTCTGAGCAAAAATAAAGCATAAATTTTTCTTAAACCAGATGCTCAGTGCCATTTTTTTTCTGCTATGTTGGAAGTTGTAGCTGTGTGTATTTACTGTACAGGTACTACCTAAAAAAACAAAAAAAAAACTGTTGAAGGCATAGATAATGGGTACTTACTGTACACATGCTGCCTAAAAAACAAACACAGAAAAAAAAAACTATAAAACCTCTTTGCTTGCATGAAGGCAGTCGGGGGAGCATGGAGGTCAGTCTGTAAAGGGGGAGCATAAATGTGAGTGGATGAGCGGTCAGTGCACCATGCATCTTCGGGTTTATTATCACTTAGTGGCAAATTAGTGAATGGAGCTCAGCATAAATCAACAGGGCTCACATGTTGCTTCCTCTGTTGAAGAATGGAAAGCTAACAGCTCCTCACTAACCATGCCTCAGCAGCAACAGCAGCCTATTCTACAGGAGGCACAATTTTCAGCCTGGACTGAGTGCTTTGTTGCTGTTTTCCATACACCAAAAATTGAAATTGAACCATCCACCTTGAAGCAGCTGCCACCGAAGTTAGGAAATTTCTGTAACTAGCTCAGCATCTGGACCGCTCCAAAAGGCCCTGTGGCGGTGGAGACGTGCTTGTATTATGTTTTCCTTCTTCCTTTACCACCTAACTTATGATTTTTGAGACACAAAACTTGATTCAACAAGTTCTGTTTTCCTTTCCATGTGCATTTTGACATGCAAAGGCTCCTGTAGGGATTTATCCAAGGTTACCAGAACTGAAAAGCGGGGGCAGCAAAGTTTGGGTGGGAAGAGATGATGGATGTCCTCCTGGGAGAGACAGAGGGGGCGGGTGAGTGCACAAATACAGAGGGAAGGGTTAAGATGGCAGCAATTCAAAGCATAAACACCTTGAATCACACAATACAGGCTATAGCAGCAGTTTAGCAGAGCAGGAATAGGAGCAATGCTACCTGATAATGCATGGCAATTTAAACATCAGCAGTGCCTCTAAAAGAAATGTTTGTCAGGAGAATCAAATGACAGGCAGTACATGTAAAACAATCATTCAGCTAAGTACCAGCCATGTCCCCTAAAAGCAGTGTTAAATGGGAGGTCTATTGGCAGGAAGTACAGTCACAAATAAATTTATCTGGACACCAAAGTGAGACAGAATTCCAGATTTATGCCCTAAAGGCAGCGCTGCACTGAGGGATCAGAGGGCAAGATGGAAACACAGAACAGTTAAGCTTAATCACACCAGCCAAGTCTCGTTTGGGCAGCACCACACTGTGAGAACAAACAACAGTTGGGAACTAGTGCTTGTACATTTCTAAAAGCAATAGCCTGACACCAGCAGAACTAATGCATTACACAAGTACAGAATATTGTTAACCATAAACCATAAGCACAGCTGTGCTGATCAAAATGTTTAAAGTAATAAGAGTCTTGTGGTGCCTGAGGTGAGCTGTATGCCTCCTTAGTAAGTCCACTGATGGTCTGCTGGAGAGCCACAGGAGGGTGGTTTGTGTCTGTGATGGTGTTGGGTGAGTGAGGGGCCCATTTGGGAGCAGACACCTCCTTAGTAGGACCACTGATGGTCCGCTGGAGAGCCACATTAAGGCAGCTTGTGTCTGTGATGGCACTGGTCTAGACCAAAGATGTACCTGGTAAAGGAACAGTGGAGCAAAGAATACATAGCTGAAGAGCAAAACATACTTATGTCTGGTGAAAGTATGGAATTTCATATATCAGCACAGTATAAATCATAGAGGTGATTAGCTTGAGTCGGTTGCAGATCTTCTGGAGATTTGGCAAATATTTATAAGTGCTAAACTTGGCTCAAATTAAAACTTTTCCAGGAAGAGCTAAGTTTTGTATCAGTCAGAAAAATTGAAAATGGCAGTCACACTATACTAGGGGTGCACAGTAGAGTTTGGCAGTCCTTTTTTTAATTGCATCAGGAGCAAGAGGAGTTGTGATTGAGACATTAGGGGATTGGGCAACCCTTGTGTTACTGTTATGTTTTGGGGGTAGGATGTGGGGTGGACGGTCAAGTGGGGGTTCCGATGAAAGTAATAAAAAAAAAATGCAGGTGAGTGGCGCAGCATTCCAGAGATGGGTCCTCAGAGGTGACTTTTGTCACCTCATCATGTTGTTCATTTACAAGCACTTTCTGAAGCAAAATGTTTGCATGGCTCCGCCCACGCAGCCCTAAAAAGGAGGGATACATTACATAAATATGTACAGGCCAATAAGTTTCACTCCAACACTTTGTAAAGTTTTGGAAAGCCTTATTCTTATGCTTCTATGAAAAAATAACCTCAACCCTTGATATGAACAAGCCTTGCAATGTGTTTTTTTTTAGACTTCAGTAGAGCTTTCAATTTAGTTCAATACTAGGCCTTAATTGAGAAGCTTAGGGTCTTGAATATTAATCCTAGATATATTATTTGGATACTTCACTTGTTGCAGAATAGAACACAGAGAGTTTTGATCGATGGGCAGTATTCAGACGGTGGTCTGTAGCTAGTGGGGTCCCACAAGAATTGGTACTTGGTCCTCTAGTGTTTCAGATTTTCATTTCTGATTTATCCTTGAACTTAGTAAGCTGGGTGTCAAAGTATGCAGATGACTGAAAGATAGGTGGCACTTGCTGCAGCTTAGATGAAACATCTCAAATTCAGGAAGAGCTTGATAAAATTTCACTGTGGGCTAACAAAAGGGAAACATATTTCAATCACAGCAAATGTAAGGTTATGCACCTTGGTGTGACTAATCCCAAACACGGTTATTATCTTTGTGGTACTCCTCTGCATGTTACAAAACAAGAAAAAAAATTGGGTGTCTTTATTACTAATGCTTATGTCACTCAAAACGAATAACCAAATCCATAAACAAAGTAAATAAAATTTGGTGGGCTATAAAGAGAAATATAAAATCTAGAGTTTGTTCCGTAATTCTTCCTTTGGACAGGCCTTACAACTGCCCCTATCTAGATTATGCTTCACAATTTTGGTGTCCTTACCTGATAAAAGACATATTACAAGCACAATAATTTCAGAGAAGGATTACAAACAAATAAATGGTATGAGCAATGTGGGTGATAAATACAGGCTATGCCAACTAAGCCTTATGTCTCTTGAAACAAGATGTATGTGGGGAGCTCTTCTGCTGATGGATGATACGATACATGACCCATATTTGATGACCGGGATAGGTCTGGATTTTTAACAAACTATTGCGGGCACTGGGAGTCATTCACTGTAGCTTAGACATCAAAAATGTAATTAATTATAATGAAAATACTTTTATTCACAAAGAATTGTGAACCTTTGGAACTCCCTTCCTGTGGAGATAGTAGTGAGTGAATCCAAAAATAAATTTTAAAATAGACTTGACAGTATCATATTGTCTGGTGCTCATGTTTCTTGTTTTTTTGGGTGAAGGATAGGAACCTATATGGCCTTTACTCCTAATGTTCCAGATCTCAAACATTTGTATGAGCCTTAGTATCAATGAGATGGTGGCTTTTTGAGTCAAAACGTAGATGCTGTCTAGTTAGCCAACCTTGTGCACCAATTGCATCTTAGAGAGAAGCAAACATGTGTCAGGGGCCTTACCCACTTTTCTTACCTATCTCTGCCTGATCTTTTTAACCATCAAGGATTAGCCTAATCAGGGACACTTTTTACCTTAGTCCGGAATGTGTAGTGGGACAGAGTTGTATCACCCCTGTGGCATGAGCCATGCCCTCACCCTCCAGCTAAAAATGAATCTTACCACATTGTCTACTATTATCAGCTACCTTACCTGTTTGCTGTTTCTATCAATAACCCGATAGAACCCTTTTATGGAAGCTACCATGGCCTTCACTGTGTTGTCATACCAATCAAACATAACAAGAGCACTGTCTCTCATCACCTAGGCTTGCACAATTGGGGTGGTAAAGGGATGCTTTCTGCATCTGCTTACAGAGCCAGTTCCAAGATTTTAGAAGACTGCAAATGAAAGTGAGCATCAACAATGTTACTTTTGTTACCTTCAATATGCCTCACCCTTGACTAGAAACCATGACACGTGTAAGGTTAGCACTCACAGCAGCCAGACTACATCTGTTTTAGAGCTCTGTCTATTGATTACCTGTTTAACAGCTTTATTGTCTGAACAGAATTTAATTTGTTCCAGAATTCCCCCTCCCTCACACAAGTAGCAACCACAATCAGAAATAATTTCAGCAAAGTAATATCTTTGAAAAGACCCAAAGCTCCAGGCCTCAGACACCCACTTCCTATCCAAGAATGCTCTGCAGCTATGGCACCCTGCTGTATTTAAGAAAGGCTGCAGCTCAATGGAATAAGTACAGTCTTCCTGCCACATGATTACCACATTGATTTTTATCAAGAAGAAATTTCAAATGGCTAGGTTTCCCTTGATCCCTGGGCCCATCTGCACCCAGTGGTGTGGAAGCCAGTGTCTGGCAGAAGTCCTGGTTATGACTGAAGTAAAGCTCTCCCATGGGTTATAGCTCAGCAGGCAAAGATAAGGAGGACCAGCAATTGCTACACCTCCAGTTTCTAGAGACTTGTGGCCCCTGATTCTGAGTAAGCAGGGCCTGGATCATCTTTAATTTAACATTGAGAAGATGGGACAACATCGCCACCAAGTCCAGTTAGAATCCTAGGAATGTTTGTGTAGTATTTGGCCCTTCAGTCATTCCTGGTGCAAAAGGGATTTCCAGCTTCTCACAGATCTCTATGAAATCCTTCTACATTTTTTAGAAGAAGACCCCTTCCCACCAAAAAAAAAATCATCCAGGTAAAAAACAACGGATCCTGAACTCATCCAGTTGTGGAAATCCCATTCAAAAAACATGCTTAATTGCTTGAATGCTACCCAAGCCAACAAGCAACCATTGACACACTTTGTTATAATAATGTGCCCCTCAGATAGTCAGTGGGTTTCCAAAAAGTTTACTCTCAATCTAGCGTATGTTTCAGAGATTATTTGAACAAAGAAATGCATTCAGTTAGTATGTAATGTCTAAGATAGGCCAATGAGACCTCAATGCACCTCAGTGGGTTCTCAGACTGTAGTGACCCTGCTTGGACCATTATAAGAGGCATCAATGGAAGTGAGTTCTGACATTTGTCTCGGCAAAATTCTCCCACAATATTTCAAGATGCAGTTGTGTCTTCTGAACATAAAACAAAAGTTTGCAGAGCAGCTAGACAGTGCTGTTGCCTTAGTCCTTGCTGCTGGGATTTGGTTATGAGGTTAGTCTATGATTGCAGAATAAGTCACTTGTTTGAGTGAGCAAGGACATTATATGGTCTCCAGAAAATTAGACTCATTCTTCAAGACAAGCACATGAGATGTCATTTCACCCAAGGCACCAGGCATGGAACACTGGAAGGACATCATAGTTGACAGACTGGCAGCATAACAGGTAAAACTAGACACATAACAGCCAATCCTGGGGAAAGTCAAAGAGAGCCAGCAGCTCTAAATTACAGTGTGACAGTTTATAAAAGAAGCAGCTATCACTGCTATCTAAGCTACAAGCAGAAAGCATTAACCTTTCCAAGTGAAATATACTGCAGGATGCTAGGATTCCTCCTCCAGCATACTAATGGCACAGGGATGCCTTGCAAACAGGTATCTCAAAGATGAAGGGCGGGATTTTTAAAAGGCTAAATGCAGCCCTTATGTTCATAATTCAGATGCAAGTTGTGTCTATGCAGATGTGTCCAGATGTCTGCATCCTATTCTCAGGCATATGAGTGCATCATGATAATTCCCACAGTTCACATGAATTTCTGCCACAACTGTAAAATTTGTGCCTGTATTTCTGATGCAAGTGTGGAATTCCATCTAGAAAGTTGCACTTTTTGTGGTCTAACATCCCAGACTGATTTCCACACTTGTGCCCCCAAAATGGCACAGGCTACTGAAAATCTCAGCCCAACTCTCTGAGAAAGAAAGAATAGAGTGTGGTCTGCGCTGGCAAAGCTTGCAATATGTGTTAGAGAATGTTCATTAACCGGTGCTTTTACAAAGTGCATTTTCTTAAGTAAACATAAAATATGGTCATGTAATACTGGTCACATCCACCCTTTGTGCTTTAAATGGTGAGTGCCTTTCACAATTAAACCTGAACTTGAAGAACACAGATCTTTCAAATCAGGTCCTAGGAACCACAATGCCCCCACTATTTACTATTGCACATGAAGGTACCTTCAGCCTCAGTGATAATGAAGTGAAAACTACGTGAAGCATTTAACTCAAGTGATTTTTTTTTATATATTAAATATGGGGGCAGGCTAACGCCAATAAAGGTATTAAATACTTTGAAAGCCATATTTTATAATGGATGTTTACATTTTTGCAATAATGTATCTGAACTGCAAGGTGTTCTTCAATAAACAATGTGAGTGTGGTCCCAACACATTTCAATCATAAATCCTCAGTATACACTTACTTAGGTGTCAGTGTGGCTCGGTTCCATGTGATAATGGTGACCGCATAGTAGCGATCGCCTTTTGGACGAGTTTACATTGCAAAAAATGAATTTCGGCAATGTAGATTCATGGCACACAATAAGAGGGTGCTGGACACTTAGATTTTATTATTTTATGCAGGGGCTTCACCCCCCCCACACCTTCCTACTAAAGGATTCTCAGCTCCAGGGGCGTGCATGTTGGGGAGTGCAAAACTAACAAAAAAATAAAACCCTCAACCTGGCACAAAAAAACGAGTGTGCCCAGGACCAAACCTAGTACCCTTCTAACTCCAACCTGCCACCAACCCACCACGCCACACAGCCAGCTCGGCAGCCCACTGCTGCACTACACCTCACAAACCCTCCCTTCCCTTCAGCCCATCGCACAGCATGGTCCCTCCCCACCCCATCCCATGCATGTATACATAGTAACATCCTGTCGCTATAGTCACCGAACCCCCTATTCTGTTGCCCTCCCTGCCCAGTAGCCCTGTGTAAAACTGTTGTGATTGAGTCACCCTTTTTGAAACTGCTCAATCACGGTCACCGAATATACGGGATATCGTGTGGCTCAGTTCATTCAGCATCTACCTCTGAACCTGTAGGTTGTAGGTTCTAGTCTGGCATGGGGATTGGGTTCATACCATAAGTGTTGGTACTCTATTGCATTACTAGGGGCATGCCCTACTGAAGGAGTGTCCCATCCTTTGGATGAGATGTTAAACCAAGGTTAATACTACCTATCTCTGGTAATATGCTGGTAGGTATCCAAGGGAAAGTAAAAGAACACAAGGCACTGTTTACCTCTGTGGGCAGAGCCTACAGCCATTTTTCAATCTGTAGCCTGAAAACAGCCGATCATGGCATGCTTCCATTGGACTTTTGGAAGTATCCTTCTGAAAGTCAAACAGAGCTGGGAGCACTCTGCCACAGTCAGCCACTATGAAGTACCAGCCACATTGTTTCAGGTGTTACTTCTGCATTCTGGTATGAGAACTGCACATGTGCTGCCATCTTGGGAATGGCAGAATGCCATGCACCACAACTACACATGCACAAATGTTGCACATGCGCAGTTGCTTTACCACCACCATTTTGCAGATGGCACTCCTCCTGCTCCTTCCCACTGCTGCTGTCCTCCCCACTCGCTCTGTTCCATCCCAGCCCTGACAGCAAATAAAACCCTCCTGCTCCTTCCCACTGCTGCTGTCCTCTCCGTTCCCTCCATTTCCTGTCCCCGCATAGACACCAGGGTGCCCAGTCCTTGTGTCAGCATCAAGTACCCCCCAACTCATGTGGCACACTGGGAGCTCACCCCAGTGTGCCCAAATTTATGTTTGTATTTTTTTTTTCTCCTTCCCACTGCTGCTGTCCTCCCCGCTTCCTCCATTCCCTGCCATGTGCTGATACCAGGGTGCCCAGTACCCATGTCAGCATCATGTACCACCAACTAATGTGGCACCCTGGGAGCCCACCCCACTGTGACCACATTTATGCTTTTTTCCCTGTAAATAAAGAAACCATCCCCCAAGGTATTTTATTTTACCTGTACAAAATAAAATGGTCCCTCATCATCATCTCCCCAATTCCCTCCCCATCACCACCCTCCCACTGAGCACCCACATCCCTGCACCCCCCTTACCCCATACTTACCTCCGGAGGTTGGTGCTGTCATCTTCTCTGGACTGGACACGTCTGCATTCTTCAAAGCCAAACTGCAAACTGAAGAATCAAAGATAAGTGTGGTATAATGGCAGTCAATGGGGTTTTCAACTTAGGGTGATATAACAGCTATTTTTAGGAATTTTGACCCCAGATTTTCAGCATGGGGTTCTTGGGACCCCACCCCATGAACACTATCACTGTCATTTTGTTACTTAGTCCTGAAAGGTGATTTTGCATTTGCTGCATGGAATCACCTTTTGGGACTGATTAATGAAACAACAGTGCCACTGTTCATAAGGTGGTGTCCCAAAAAGTCCATGTTGCAAATTTAGTGAAACAAAATCCAAAAAAAGACTACATTATGAACATACATTGCACACAGTTTGTATGCACGCTCCTAACTTTATCAGTTTTTTATATTTTCACTCCAGATTTTCAACATTGCCATTTTTGCAGACCTCCTTATTGTGCAGCTGTCATTTTTCACATCCTGCCCAAAAATGTTTTCGCACCTGTGGCACAGAATCTGCAAAATTTCGGGACTAGTGAATGAAATGACAGTGGTAATCTTTATGAGGTGAGGTCCCAAAAAGGCCATGTGGAAAATTTGAAATCTTCAAAAAATAGCCGAACACATGGTGGTTCAAAACTATCTACGCACATGAATAACTTTGGTCATTTGGCTGCTCACCACAGCCTTATTGACTCTGGCAAGAACTTCTTGTAAAAGAAGAAGATTTTCCTAGTGTCCTGGCCAACATCCCCTTGTTGTAAAGCTGGTTTATGCAATTTTAAAAGTCTGTGTGTGTGGGTGTTAATGTGCAAAAGGGCTGCCACTACATGTTTATAGTCAATACAATACCAGTCTCTTGTTGCTTGCAGAGTAGAGTGCTTTGGAATACAATGCACATGAAGAAGCACTACTATATATAAATACTTAGTTCTTCTTGTACTTACAGAAAATGCAGTGTCACAGTTTCTAAAACATCACTTGGTTTCACTCAGCCAACTACCATGAGGTGGGCAGTTCAAATGAGAAAGATTCTATCATTATACAGATATACTGCAGTTTCAGAAAGAGGTACATCAGCTAAAATTAATCAGCACTGAATGATGTTCAGCCCATTATTTGGTGGTGGGCATTGTGATTAAAAAAGTATGATCATACATGTTTTGGAAAGGCAAATCAGCAAATCCTGTGCTGCTTGGTCATTAGCCAAATATGGAAAAGTGGGCTGTGTCACTAAGATGTTGCACATTTTCAGAAAAAAGCTCAGAAAAAAACGTAAAAGTGCACTGTGTGCTGGTCTATCTGCTATGTAGTGGAGGATGGTTTCAGTGAGTAAAAGAATCAGTGTGCAATAAGAGTTTGAGGCACAGCAAGGTATCTATTTCACTAAAATTATATTCCCATGTGCATTGCGAGGCATGAGGTGCTTACGCTGAATTCTTTTGGTCATGTGGAAGTGCAAGTTTACAGTATAATCCACACCCTGGAGTGTCATATTGCATTTGTAAATATATACCCATTTCCTCTCTCCACTGTGAGTATATGAGCATACAAGCATTCAAAAATAGCCAGCAGAAAAAAAGGTCTTATGGTCTATCTAGTCTGCTTGAGTTTGTAGACCTCTTAGTACTGTATCTACCAAGTAATCTTTCCCCCATCCTCTCCTTCCTCCCCTCGACATCCCTCCAACACCCCCCCTCCATGTAATTTAACCTTTTACCCTTTTCCATCACCTCTTGAAGCTATCTACAATCTTCAGGGAGACTATTTCCTCTGGCAACTCATTCCACTTTGCCACCACTCTTTTGGTGAAAAAGTGCTTCCTTATTTCTCTCATGAACCCCCCAACCTGTTTGAGGCCATGCACCCTAGTGGTGCTGTTCCTACTTTACTAAGGTTGAATACATTCTCAGAGTTCACATTGTTGAAAGCCTTTGCCTTGTCTACACTGGGACTTTTAAACTATTTTAACTCTCTTAAAATGGTTTTAAAATGGCATGCCCACATTGTAGAATGTTTAGACCATCTTACAAACCGTGTTACAAAATAATGCTAAAACTCTGCCAAAGCAAGGCCTTAGCATTATTTGTGCACAATACGGTTCATTTAAACCATGTCAACAGCAGTGTGGATGTGATCTGTGCTCTAACATGGTTGACGACAACCATATTCACACTTCGTTCCTTATTTTGGTGACTCAAAAAGAGAGATGACATAATTTACTTGTATTGTGGAACTTGGAGTGAGCTCCTGATTTGAATTCCACCTTTTCCCCAATTATTGGTCATTGCACCCAATGATGAGCATCCCATCATACTTTGTGATACCCACAAGTCATTCCAGTATTCCTGCAATCATACCTCAGATCTCTCTCGGGCAGGCACAGTGTCAGAGCACAATCCAAACTCTAAGACAACCATGAAGAAGCATGGAAATGAAAACATTTTCACAAACCATGTGCAGTGTAGACAAAACCTTAAGGTATTTATAGATTACAATCATGTCACCCCCCTTCCCCCATTCTACAGAAAGTATATTTGAGATCTCTAAGTCTCTCCTAATAGGGGGTATCCTGTTGTCCCTGGATCATCTTGGTCACCGATCTTTGAACTGTATCCAATAAGTTGATGTTTTTCTTTTGGTAAGGGCTCAAATACTGCACACTATATTACAGATGCAATCTAACCAGTGACCTGTACAGTGGCAGGATGACCACTACCTTCCTAACGGTTATACCCTGACTATAGGGCATCCTATTTTCTTTGGCTCTCTTGCAGTGTGCTGAATGCTTCATGTCACTCATGATGCTCACACCCAAGTTTTTCTCCTTCACTGACTTGATGACCTGCACACTCCCCCGCCCATATGTGATCTCTGGGTTTTTTGCCCCTGAGTGCAATACCTTGCAGTTTTTGGAATTTAATTCCAATTGCCAAATACCTGATCCTCTATCTAGTTAAGCCAGGTCTTCCCTAATGTGCAGTGCCCTTTCCACTATGTACACCCTCCAACAGAGTATTGTGTCATCTGTAAAGATGCATATTTTGCCTTTTACCCCTTTAGCAGTATCACTGATGAAGATGTTGAATAACACTAGGCCAAGCACCAAGCCCTGTGTGACCTAGTTAGCGTCTGGCCTGGCATCTGAGAATCCCCCACCACCACCACCTTCTAATTTCTATCCTGTAACCACTGTTTTACCCACCAGGTGAGTTTTGCCCCAATGTACAAGTCCACCAGCTTCCTAATCAATCTCCTGTGGGAATCAAAGGCCTTACTAAAACTAGATACAATGGATGGGATTTTCAAAGGGCCATCAGACTGATGCAAGGTGAGTCAAACAGACACCTTGAGTCAAATCCTGGGGCGCGAAATACTGTGCGCCGTATTTTGCAAGGAAAGTCTTCACAATGGTAAAGTCTCCTGAAATGATTCCAGAAGACCACTGCATCAGAAATATGATGCATCTGATGAGAATGACTCAAACTGAGAATGACACAAGTTGTGTCAAAAATATGATGCTTGGAGTGAGATGGAGCAAAAACGGTGCAAGTTGAGTCAAAAATACAATGCACAGAGTGAGATGGAGCAAAAATGGTGCAAATTGAGTCAAAAAGGATGGAGCACAAAGTATGCAAGGTGAGTCAAAAATACAATGCATGAGTGAGATGGAGCAAAAATGACAGAAGATGAGTCAAAAATATGCATTAGTGAGATGCAGTAAAAATGATACAAAATGAGTCAAAAAGATGTGGAAAAAAATTATGAATGTTGAGTCAAAAATATGACACATAAGTGAGATGGAGCGAAAATTGATGCAAGCTGAGTCAAAAATTATGGCAGGTGAAATGGCCTCTGGACGCAATATTTTACACGCTACAATCAGCATTACGATGTCTACAATTCAGGAATCTTGCAGCAAAACGACATACATAGTACCATAGTCAGGTCTTTCTACCTATTGTGTATGCTCCAGTGTCAGTTAGACCAGCTCTGGCTAGTTTAACAACAGCATGTATCTTTGGCTCAAAGTTGACAGCTTCCACCTTAAAAAATCCAAAGAAATGGGATGGTGCATAATTTTTTTTTTTGATGCAAGCCCTATTGTGATATGATGCACCCAATTTTTTGATGCAAGCATGATGCAACCCAATTTGGCACAAGCAGTTCTTCTGATGCAAGCAGCATTAGAAAATCAGAATTGATGAAAGTTTTACTGCAGCTTGCTCCTTGCGTCATTCTTTTTGGTGCAAGCACCTTGCTTTTTCTCGGCATTTTGAAAATTGAGCCCAGTATGTCTACTGCTTGGACTTTGTCCACTGTCCTTGTTACCTAATCAAGGAAATCAATTGTGCTGGTCTGGCAGGACCGCCCCATCATGGAGACTTTTATTATATAGAAAGTTGCCAGTTTTTCCTTTAGAATGGCCTCTGTGAGCTTCCCCACTATCATGGTCAGACTAAAGCTGGGTGAAAGTTGCAAATTTCACTTTAGCAGAACTTTTTGTGAAAGTTTGCTAACCTTTACAGAATTTTATGCATTTACATGTTTGGAAACATCAGAAATCTTCCAAATGTGTTAAGAGACTTTTCTCCCTGTTCTACAGAATGTTCTCACTGAACTGTGGAATAATATACACAAACTGCGGAAATAATACATTTATCAACATTTCATGTAATAATTCCACAGGTCAGTTCTGTGCTTTCCTGTTGTCCAGTGGCACCCCTATCCTCCGATTGCCAGCCCCATAAAAAAAAAAATGTTTTCATGTTGTCTAGTGGCACCTCACACTCTCTCATCATAGGCCCCATAACAATTTAATGTTTCCTGATGTCTAGTGGCACCCTCTACCCTCTGATCATCAGCTCCATAAAATTTAATGTTTCCCCGGTGTCTAGGGTACCCCCCCACCCTCTGGTCACTGGCCTCATACAATTTAATGTTTCTCTGGTGTCTAGTGGTACCCCCACCCTCCGATTGCAGGCCCCATAGCAATTTAATGTTTTCATGGTGTCTAGTGGCACCCCACACACTTTTTTGCCAGCCCAATAAAATTTGATCATTCCCTGGTGTCTAGTGGCACCACCCACCTTCCAATCTCTAGCTCCATAAAAAAATAATGTTTCCATGGTGTCTAGTGGCAACCCGCCCTGCCCTCCAGTCATGGTCCCCCTACAATTTAATATTTCTCTGGTGTCTACTGGCTCCCCCACCCACTGATCACTGGCCCCATAACAATTTAATGTGTCCCAGGTATCTTGTGGCACCCCCCTCCGCATTCCAGTCACCGACCCCATATTTCTTGAGGTGCAGCTGTGCCTCATATCAAGTTCTCAACTGAATTGCCTGACAATTCCATGCTTGCTCCCATTTCTTAGTCTTCATTTTGCACACTAGTCATGGAGACTGTCTCCATGATTGCCACAGAATGTAAAGACTAAGAAATGGTACAGGTGCAAATGCAGATTTGTCAGGCAATTGAGTTAAGAACTCAAGAGATGAGGCAGATCAGGAAATAAGGATCTGTTGATCTGAGGGTGGGGGTTGCAACTAGACAGCAGGGAAACAATAAACTTTTATGGGACTGGCAATCAAAGGTTGGGGGATGCCAATAGACATCAGGGAAACATTACATTTAATAGGGCTAGTGATCAGAGGGTGTGTGGTTCCACTAAACACCAGGGAAACATTACATTTTTATGGGAACAGCAATGAGACGGTGGAGGGGTGCCACTAGACACCAGGGAAACATTAAGTTGTATGGGGCCAGCAACCAGAAGATTGGGGGTGCCACTAGACACCAAAGACATGTTAAGTTGTATGGAATCTGTGATTGGAGGGTGGGGGTGCCACTAGACATCAGGGAAACACTAAATTGTTATGGGGCTGGTGATCAGAGGGTAGAGGGCAGAGGGTACCACTAGACACCAGGTAAAAATTTAATTGTTATGGAGTCAGTGATCAGAGGGTGGGGGTGCCACTAGACATCAGGGAAACATTAAGTTATTAGAGATCAATGATTGGTGGGTGGGAGGTGTCACTAGAAACTAGGGAAAAATTAAATTATTAGGGGCCAGGAACCAGAGGTTTGGAGAGTGCCACTAGACACTAATGAAACAATAAATTATTAGGGGACCATTGATCAGAGGGTGGGGGTGCCACTAGACACTAGGATTGGACATCAAATGGGGCAGGTGATGCTCACTGATATTTCATACACTCATTCCACAGTTCAGTGAGTCACTGAACTGTGGAATGAGTGTATGAATTGCATATTAGTGTATTAAACTGCCAAAAAGAAATTCTGCAGAATCTGTCTGACAGTGGTCAGTTCTGCAGAATTTTATTCTGAATTTTAATACATTAATCTGCAGTTCATACATTTATTTCTCCATTCTAAGTCAGAATTTCAGCAAAGTTGCCAAAATGATTTTGAAACTTTCACAAAAGGGAAAGTCTAACTTTCGCTCAAATTCCACCAGTGGGAGATTTTTTACCATAGCTCTAGGTCAGACTAACTAGTTGATAATTACCAGGGCTATCCCTCAGCTGATGCTTTTTGTGGTGGCATTACATGAGCTAGTCTCCCATCCAGTGGAACCACTCCTGTTTAAAGACAGGTGTTAAACAAAACCACCAGGGTACTCACTGCTAATTCCCTTAGAATCCTTGGGTGTATGCCATTCAGTCCCAGGAACTTACCCACCTTCAGGTCCTTTAAGTCCTTCTTCACACTATAAATATCCATCTCCCCATTTGTGGCTCCTCTCCTGTAACCACACCACTTTCTTTCTCTGAGGAACTGAGCCATCCTCTTTTGTGAAAACTGAACAGAAGTACTCTTTAAGTACCTCTGCACACACTTTTCCCCCTTTTTGAGCATGACTATCTCATTCTTGATAACCATTTTCTTCCTGATGTAGTGCAAGAAGGCTTTCTCTCCCATTTTTACCTCCATGGCCAGCTGCAGTTCTGTCTTTGCCTTGGCCCATCATACTACCGTGTTCACCTCTTTCGCTTTGTTGTATTATTCTTCTTTGTTCTTGTCCCTCCTGGAACTTTTTAATACCTCATGAAGGTGGCATTTGTGCTCTTAACAACCTGACCAACCTCCCTGTCAAACCAGCTAGGCCTTCTGACTCTGGGTTTTTTGCTCTTTTATTTGGCATCCACATTAGTAGCTGCCAATATCTCTTCCTTGGTGCTGGACTATTTCTGATCCATCTCCATTTCTTCCTTGATTCCAGCAAGGTGCCTTTCCAGAATACCCCTTCATCTTTCCATAGACTGCCCTCCTGAAGTTCAGCACTCTTGTCTTAGTTCCTATCTTCTCTTTCTCCATTCCCACCCATGTAACACTGTGGGTTAGATATGTACCACCCACACAGTCGTAGCATTCATTTGTATGAATAGCTTTAAGTCAATAAACTGATCCTCTTTTCTGTCCTCTGTGAAGATGTGCATTGAGTGACCTAGCCATTTGAATGATATCAGACTATGAGTGGTGCTTCCAAGGTTGAAAGCACGTGTGTGTGTGTGTGTGTGTGTGTGTGTGTGTGTGTGTGTGTGTGTGTGTGTGTATGTGTTCATGTGTGTGTTGGGGGGGTGATTGAGTGAGTGTGTGTCTCTGTGGGGCTTGGGGTTTGGTGTGGTGCAGGGCCTTAACAGTCCATAAAACTGTAAGAACAGCTGACAATTCTGTGCCAAAGTAGGACAAGAAGTAAGTCTGATGATACACACCATTTCTTTGCCACAAACAATATCAATCAAGTGACCAGCTGCCACAATCAACAACATTGTGGCATTCCGCTCTCTCAAGCTTCATCAGGGGTAGGGTTGTTGTGGCTGCTGATCTAATTTAAAGTGCATAAGACCAAAGTAAGAGTGTAACATCACAACATGATAAAAAACAAACCCCACATTATCTTTCATATAAAAACAACAAGATCAAAGTACTTATACTATAATAGAGCTGTGCCAAGTTGGCAAACTTTGCTTGGCAAATTAATTTGTGAAGTTTGCCAAATGTTCAAAGTGCAGACTTTGAAAAGTTTTTGGCAGATGAGGTGGCACTTTTTTAAGCCAAGCCATGCAAATCCATTGGTAAAGTTGCAGCTTTACCATAACTTTGCCTGACTTCACCTGAAAAACTGCCAATCCCTCATAAAAACTCATTGTGAAGTGGACAACTCACAAAGTTTTTCATGAAGGTGAATTTTGCAACATCACCAGAATTTCAAAACATTTCTAGACTATACAGAGGATACTTAGATAACTAATTTTCTAGTCATATTAGCAACATATTCACTTTGTTAGAATAAGAGCCTTTCAAAATGCTGGCTCATTGCATAGTTGAAAATAATATTCATGAGTAAAAATATATTGCTCAACCATTTAAAAAATCAGTATGCAAACCAAACATTTAAACTAGCTCTATTCATCCTCAAAAAGATTTCAATAAAAATTAAAAAGCACATAACTATGGAATCATACTAGAGAAATCTCACTATAGGAAATACTCATACATCATCTTATGCCATACTGCATCAGTAGATTACTAAGAGGAATGAAAAGGGGAGAGGATAATGAAGAAGTGGTATTGGTGGTGGGGAAGGGATAGAGAGAAAGAGAAGGATATTGGTGGGCAGGTACTAATCATGCTGTAATGGTAACAAACATCAAGCATAAATGCATTAACAGATTTGTCAGAAACAATTACTTCGTAGCTCCATTATTGAGTTATCCATCAGAAATTTCAAAAATCAGTACTTTCATAAGACATCACAATCACAACAGTGGTTTACAATCAAGTTTATCACTGAGTCAATTAAGCCTGACAATCCATAGTTTAAATATCGATCTGCACTCTGCAGTAATGTCTTTAGCTAGACACACTGTGCTCAATGCTCCTGGTGCAGCACAAAGGGCTTGTGCCACAATAAATGTTGCAAAGTGCCCCTTGCACCAAACAATGTGCCAGAAGCGATTCTCAATGGCAGCCTGCATCAACCAAAAGCTGTCTGCCCCAAACAGGGCTTACACTACCCATGCACTCCAAAATGGTCTATGGCGGGGTGCCAGGGGACATGTGGCAGATGCAAGCTGCCACATCCAGAAATGTGGGATTCTCAGAACTATTCCAGAGGGAGTAATTCTAAGTACCCTTAAACCATCCTTGGCTGGTCTAAGGGTACTTAGAAAATTCTCCTCTGGGAGAGTTGCCTGTTTGTGGCAATGTGCCATGGTCCACCTCCCCAATCCCTGATGTCCCCGTAGTGATAATGTTATTATATGCCCCCTTCCTGGTGGTTGAGTGGCCCCTCCCTCCAATCCCCAATGTCTCCCGTCATGTTAAGATGCAATAATGCCCCCTTCCCTGGTAGTCAAGTGGCCCCCCGATCCCTAATTTCTTCTCTTAAGTAATAATGCCCCCTTCCCTTGTGGTAGAGTGCCCCACCTCCCAGATCCCCGATGTCTCCCGATACGTAAAGAAAAAATAATGCCCCCTTCCCTGGTGATCAAATGCCGCCCCACCCCAGCAGGAAGTGCCCACCACCGCTCTACACCCCTATCCAGAAACAAAGCAGGCAACCTGCATAGCCCTCCTTTCACCTCCCCGGCTGGCCAATGACTGAACTGTCACTGAGCATATTGTAAAGTGTACGTATTCATTGATTAATCAGTGAGCACATACACTTTACAGTACGCTCAGTGACAGTTCAATCAGTAGCCAGCCATGGAGGTTAGAGTAGGGTTGTGCCGGTCACCATTAGTGGTGGGAGAAGTGGCCAAAATTCACTCCGTAAAGTGATTTGCGGAGTAACGCAGAATCCGCGAAGCACTCCACCAGTGAAGCGGAGTACTTCGCGTCATGATGAGGAATGCAAAGCCCATTGAAATCAATGACTTTGCATTATTTCGCCTTCCCCAAACCACTTCTCCACCAATGTTAAGGCGAAGTACATTGAAATCAATGTACAGTACTTCGCATCACTTTGCCTTGTTATTGAGCTCCAAGGCGAATTTGCACTGCTTCATGGGATTACAGGTCACATGGGCTCTAGATTGTTCTGCACTGCCTCAGTTCTGTGTAGTGTGTGTGTAGTGGAAGATGGAGACAGTTTCCACTCAGAGCTCTGGGAATTCAAATCTGCTAAAAGCTGTTGAAAAAGCATTTTTGAGCCATTTGTTTTGCTTAAATTTAGTACATCAATTGTAGGAAACCCTCCTGTGCTCATATCATCAAGTGTTTATTGTTTGTGTGAGGATTTTGAATGTTAATTTAGAACAGTCAGTCTGTGTACTGTGAAGTGTGCTTTGGGGGATGGGAGTATCTGTGATGTAGGTAGATTAACTAGGAGAAAAAGGCAGTCTTTCTGTTTTGGTTATGTTTTTCTTGTATAACTGTGTTAATGTACACACAGTAATATTTTCAGTAATTCTTGACATTTGTTTGCTGATTGTTGTGGTGCAGTAGTGTATAGCTTCAGTTTGTTTAAAACATTTGGTTATATTACTAAAGGTTTTCAATTTGCTTCGCATTACTTGTAGTGTGTGTGTGTGAGTGTGTGTGAGATGCGTGCCATTAAATCAGACACCTTTTATTGTGCCAGAGTAATTGCAGCAGTGTGAACCTGCTCTCCACCACACCTGCATTCATTTTTTTATACTGCTTTGTGGTATCTTTACTGGTAGTGGACTGTTACTGCCGTGCACTACCCTCTGGCCCCCCAACTGGAAAAAGGTATTCTTTTCCAGATTTGGATTTGTGACTTGTGAGCACTGGTTAGGTGTTGTTGTGCCTTTGCATCTGCATCTCTTGAGTGCGCAGTGCAATCTTAATCTTTCTGTGCATTTGCAGTACACCATTAATTCTGGGAGACTTTGCATTTCTGGTTACACTCTCATTTCACTTATTCAGCACTGAGGAATTTTCTGGACACAAGACAGTAGCATTTTGGGGATGCACATTAATTCTGGTGACTGTGTGTGGCTACTGCTCACATGACGGAGTGCACCATTAGTTCTGGGAGACTTTGCATTTTTTGTTACCATTTCATTTCACTTCATCAGCACTGGGGAATTTTCTGGACAGAAGACAGTAGCATTTTGGGGATACAAATTCATTCTGGTGACTGTGTGTGACCATTGCACGCATGACTGAGTGCGCCATTAATTCTGGGAGACATCACATTTCTTGTTACGCTCTCATTTCACTTAGTCAGCACTGGGGAATTTTCTGGACACAAGACAATAGCATTTTGGGGATGTACATTAATTCTGGTGACTGTGTGTGACCACTGCACACATGATGGAGTGTATCATTCATTCTGGGAGACTTTGCATTTCTTGTTATGCTCTCATTTCACTTCGTTAGCACTGGGGAATTTTCTGGACACAAGATAGTAGCATTTTGGGGATGCACATTAATTCTGGTGACTGTGTGTGACCACTGCTCACATGACGGAGTGCACCATTAATTCTGGGAGAATTTGCATTTCTTGTTATGCTCTCATTTCACTTCGTCAGCACTGGGAAATTTTCTGGACACAAGACAGTAGCATTTTGGGGATGCATATTAATTCCGGTGACTGTGTGTGACCACTGCGTGCATGACTGAGTGTGCCATGATTCTGGGAGACATTGCATTTCTTGTTATGCTCTCATTTCACTTCGTCAGCACTGGGGAATTTTCTGGACATAAGACAGTAGCATTTTGGGTATGCACATTAATTCTGGTGTCTGTGTGTGATGTGACCACATCCACTGCATGCATGACTGAGTATGTCATTAATTCTGGGAGACTTTGTATTTCTTGTTGTGCTCTCATTTCATTTTGTCAGTACTGAGGAGTTTTCTGGACACAAGACAGTAGCTTTTTTGAGATGCACATTCATTCTGGTGACTGTGTGTGTGCCGGGGGCACCGGGGGCTGCCAATATTGTTGTCACTCCACCTTACTTTGTGTTAAGGCGGAATGACAATGGGAAGTAATAATTGCAAGGCAAAGTGAGCCTTTCCTATTGGCCACTCCGCATAGTGGAGTGACAAAGCAAAGTAGCCACTTTACAGTCACTTTGCCAGCAGAATTTAATTTTGCTGCATCTCTAGTCACCATCTCTGTTTCAGAATTGGGGAAGTGGGGTGGTGAGCACTACCTTCTGGGGTATGGGATGGGGTGTGACTCGACCATGAGGGAAGGGGGCATTATTTTTTTTTTACATACTGGGAGACATTGGGGATCAGAGAGGGGGGCACTCAGCCACCAGGGAAGGGGGAATTATGTTTTCTTTACATACTGGGAGACAATGGGAATCAGAAGGAGGTCACTTGACCACCAGGATGGGAGTTTTATCTATTTGACCCAGGGATCCAGGATGAGGGGACTGCTTGCCTTTGCTGCAGGAGCCTGAAGCAAACAATCCCATGTGGCTTGTATTTGTCACACAGGATAGGTTGTCTCAAGTGTGGGGACTTAGGTGCTGGGAGCCTCCTGTGCCAGAATCTGGTGCAGGGTCCCCGGTGCACTGAACTTTGGTGCAAGCTGCTGTTTGCTGCAGGTTGTGCCAGTCTAAGCCCTCTTAGAGAATTAAGACCATTACCTCCTCTTTTTCTGGAGAAAATCCACTCAAGTCCAATAAACTTCAAAAATCTGGGGTCTGAGTTGTCGTGCCTTTCAAAATAGGTAGTAACAGTGCTGTCTTGTCTTTTATCAGTAATTTTGAAAACATGGTCCTGTATACTTCCTTTTAATTGTTTAGTGGTTCTCCCAACATATACTAGGTTGGATGTACACCACATTCTTAGAAGAGCAATTCATGAATTCTCTCACCTCAACCTGATAGCTTCTTAGAGTATGCTTAAACAATTTGTCTTGGTTACCAAACTTAGAAACATTGCACCTGAAACACTTAAAGCTTACCTGAGGTTTGGCAGGTAGCTAAGGAATTATTTTTCTTTCTTTTTTTTTTTTTGCATACTGCCTGTGAACCAATTTGTCTTTCAGGCTCTGCTCTCTATAAAAGGTGACCCTAGGATTGTTACTAACCACCTGCCTCAACTCTTTGTCACTCTTAAGATTAGGCTAATTTTTCTTTAGAATATTTCTAAAAGCTCCATTGATGAACTGGTTAATGCCTTAGGTGACTCAAAATAGGTTATGGGAAAGAAGCACAAGAGCGCTTATGCAAAGTGTGTTTGAAATTGAGATTTGGCAAAATGCTAATTAATCACCCCGTCTATATCACTGACAGAGCAAGTAATGACTTCCGGACTGGAAATGACCTTCTGAAAATGTTTAGACCTATTACTCACTATCTTCATGGAGTTTTGTGGTCACGAGTAAATAGGCCTTTTCTTCTTTGGAAAGTGTCGTAAGGTTGCTAAACAATAAGAGTCATGTTATTTTGAGAAAGGTGATGCAACAATTAAACTTGAATTTTAGACATTTTGACATACCTGATGTGTCTGTTTTGGGTAATTCTGAAAATGTGGCTTAATGGTGAAGCAAAGTGCATGTGATTTCTTTGTTAAAACAAGATGCGGTATGATTTGAGATTAATACAAGAGGTTCAACCTTCTTCCCAAGAGAAGTAAGCCCTGTTTTTCTCAGTGCCCTCCTGTTTCTGATGGAGAGACATTACATACTGAATACACAACTTCAACTGTGGACTATGGAAAGGAAGTGACACTTAATCACAAGTCATTCATTTGTAAAATAAAGTCAGAAGAAGGTGAATTTAAGGTGCTAGTTAGAAAAGAGAACTTGCAGGTAACCATTTCTGTGTTGTACCTAGGCTATGAGCATTGTCTCATCAGTGAACAGTTTTACAAAGTGTTAAAGAGGCTGAGGCCTAATTTGACATTTGCAACTAAACAAGAGTGGTTAAAAGATGTCCCAAACCATAAAGGCAGCTTGAAAAATATAGGTGTATGTGCCCTGAACTTCCAGATAGGAAAATAGAATATACAACATCCTGTTAATGTAGTGCAAGGTTTGAAATATCCCATGTATCTTGGATGAAATGTACTTGTACAGCAGGATGTATATATTTATTTATTAACTGATTGATTTATTAATATCTAGGATTAACAAGTTTGAGCTAAAAGCTCTTTACATAGGTTCCAAGTCAGAGATGTTTTGTACAGGAGGTCAAACAATACAAGTAGGATGTGAGGAATTACAATCTACAGATACATGCAGACAATCAGGTTGGATGCTAACACAGACATACTACTGAGGACATAAAACAAAAATCCTAAGGTGCATGAAACTGCACCGGGGTACTGGTGTAGCAGAGTTGATTGACAGAAGGAACAATGGGGCATGCAAAGCTATCTATTCATGGCATTGTACAATGTATGCCATGGGTTCACAAAACAAAAACAAAAAATAAGATAAGAATAAAGATTAAATTATTGGGAGAGATAGGAGGATAACAGAGGCACTGCAGGAGAGATGGATCCTGAGGGTAGGATCTGGGGTCAGATAGCATTTGAGAATTGCAGCCCTGAAGCCAAATCAAGGGTGGGGTTAAGTGGAGTAGAGGTGGATACTGGGGGTAGGATCCAAGGTCAGATAGCAGTTACAGAGTTGCAGCCCAGAAGGCCAAGTTGAGGGTGAGTTTCATGGGATAGAGGATGAGGGAAAGACCAATAGAGCATAAGTGGTAGTTAAAGATTATCAAGTCAGGTAACAGAGGGTAGAGCCAGGGGAGCAGTCTAGAGGGCAAGTCTAAGGGGAGGAGAGGTGGGGAGAGTAGGCTGCAGGAGGCAGGGAGGGCCTGGGGGAGGATTTGACCCAAAGGGCCTAGTCAAGGTACGGGGAAGGGGGAAGTAGGGCTTGGAGATGCGGGAAGGTGGAGAAGAGGCAAGAGATGTATGGGAGGGGGGGGGTAAGAGAGGTAATGGGTCCAAGTATAGTGATTCAAATGTCGGTGCCTCCTAGTGGAAGCAGTCACAGCTGGCCAAAGCAACAAGGTGTTGTCTAAGCAGTCAGATAAAAGAGTCAAGTGTGGGTGCAGAGGAGATGATGACATGAAGTGAACTGTATATAGACCTAGACAATTAGATTATGTGGTCAAGAATGGGGGGTTGGGCTTACCCAATAAAAGAGACACCACAAGACTTGAGGTCTGGACAAACAATTCCTCAAGTGTGCAAGGTGGTGAGTGAGTTCACTACAAGAGTTCCAGGTAATCTATGGGAATTTTCTGATAGGGTTAAATTAAACAAAGGCCAAGAAATGTCTGCTCAAACTGTATTGTTTAGTTATATGGGTTTAAACATCTATTCCATAACTTGCTTGGATATGAGCAATACGGTAATGCATATTTTGATGCATAAGCCCACAACAGAGCCAGTTACTACAGAATCTAATTGTGAGTTAGGGATAGTAATAGGGAAATCCTTTTATGGTTTGGAGTTAGTTGTTCCAGTTATTGTTGGAACTACTAAAGAATATTACCCAGAGAAATGAATCAAAAGAATTTGAAAAAATACATCTAGTTGATGCTGAAAATGTCTCTGATATGACTGAAGATAAGGCAGAAATAGATGAAAACTATACAAGAATGTAGTTATGAAACTGAATCAGAAATGGAACTTGTTCATAAAAATGTTTTTTTTTTTTTAAGAAATATTTTCTAAAGATGTACGATCATGGGGTTACTGACCAATATGTTACAAGGGTACTTTTAGACCCTAGTAGAGGTCCAGTTCATGAATACCAATACAGAATACCACTAGCATTTTAACATGTACAAGAAATATTCGATAAATCTGATTTTGATTTAGTGAAAATGTAACAGTATAACTAAACAGTAGGCAAGTTGATTATTTCATGAAGAACCCCAAGGTAACTATGACTTCTGAAAGTGACCTACAATGGACCATGAAGTAAAAGCTATGCATGATCAAAAAGGGTTAATTCCAATTGTGGAATGAACTCCTGGTAAAAAAAAATGGTGAAGCAGTCATTAAGGCCCAGATGAGTAGTATCTTCTGCACAAAGGGGGGGAAACAGAAGAAATTATGAAACATTAAGTAGCCTACTTGTTTTACATGTACAGTGATGTTAAATGTTATGTGAAAATGAAAATGATAATAGTCTTACTTGAAATTTTAATTGTGATGCTGATATCTGTGAATAAAAACCAACCAAATATTAATTTGTTCTACTGGTAAGATTTATGTAGTAATAAAAATATGTTGAGAAAGTAGCATTTAAAATGTATATAGCTGTAGTCATGTTTAATTATGCATTAGCTTAATTTTTCTATGCAAAAATGTACATTTCTGCTATCACATCTGATGATGTCACATGTGATGGTGTCACGTGACGATGTCATATGCTGATGATGTCAGAAGTTAACACATGATGATGCAATTGTTACGTTATATGATTCATAATTCTCCCTACTCATGTAATATTTTTGTGTAATGCTTAACTGTATACCCATATAGTAGGATTACAGTTTTGAATTAGAAAAATGTATTATTTCACAATGCATTTTTAATTCAAAAAGGGAGGAATATGTGGGAACAAAGTATAAATTACAAAAATATTTAATAATATTGGGTTGTAATATTTAGTTATAGTATGTGGTTATTTGGGGAGTTACATGATACTGAGAAAATTGTTTTGTTTTTTTTGTTTGTTTATTTAAACATTTGATAACCTGGAAAAGCAGACTGAGCCAAGGCTCATTTCTAGGTGTGACCCAGGAGTGAGGGGGAGAGAGTTACAAACAGTATACATACATAGAATAGATGCATAAGAATATTACATACAATCACATAATTTTGTACAAATTAATTATTTACATTCAGTTGCATATATACAGCTATTTACAATCAGATACATGAATACAATAATATACAGTACAGAGGTTTTGAAGTTTAAACTGTGTTCATTTGGCTAAAGGCAGACTAGTTGCAATTACAGGTGGGGAAGGTGAGTTGACAAAGTTGAAATTTAATGGAGTTATGTGAGGGTGGGTTTCTAATGGGCTTGGGAAACTGTTTCCATAGGTAGGGGAAATGGTAGGAGAAGGCAAATTTGCCAGCTGATGAGGACGGTTTGGGGAGAGAGAAGGAGCGGGAGTCCCTAGAATGCAGTGAGTAAGTAGAAAAGTCTGCAGAGGTTACTTTCTCAGCCAGGTAGGGGGTTAGTAGATTGAACCAAAATTTGGAAATAAAAGAAACAGATTGGCAAAAACAACGATGGGAGAGAGGCACTAATGCAAGTGAGGAAAAGCACATGCAGTGGTGTGTTCTGAAAGGGGAATTTGTTGTAAAATGGCAAAAAGCATGGAATAAGGAATCCACCCTGGGTAGCAAGGTGAGGGGTGGTGTTGTACACAATGTATGCATAATCAAAGATAGGAGTGATCCTTTTTGTTAGCAGTATGTGTCTAACAGATAGTGAGAGGGAGTCATGGTTTCTGTAAAGAAGACCAAGCTTTGGATGGAGCTTTGAAGTGATGGCATCTATGTGGGTTGAGTAGTTTAGCAGGGGGTCTAGCCATACTCCTAGGAATTTATAGGAATAGACGGTGCTTAGTGTGTTTCCATCCAGGGTAGTGATTATATGGGGGCTTGGTGTTCTTTACAATTTTGGACTGATCTGACAGTCATGGAAACAGTTTTGGAGGTATTTATTTTGAGATTGTTTGCACAAAACCACAATGCATGTTGTTGTAGTCATGTTGTAGTAGAGAGTGAACATCACTTAGAACAGGGACGGATGGAAAAAGGATAGTATCGTCTGCATACATATGTGTATAGGACCCTTATGCAGACTGTGGGGAGATCGTTGATGAAAAGGGAGAATACAATTGGGCCTAGGATTGACCCTTGGGGGACACCAGCATGGATGGGGAGAGGGGGAGATGTGGAGTTCATGATTCTGACTGACTGTTGCCTATTTCTGAGGTATGATTCGAACTACTGTGCTGTGGGGGAGGGGGGAGGATCGAGTCTGGCTCCCATGAGTTTATCAAGAAGCAGGGGGTGGTAGACAAAGTTAAAGGTCTTAGTCAAATCAACAAAAATAGCAGCAGTTAGTTAGCCTTGACCAGAGGCAGATTGGATATGTCAAGTGACATGGAAGAGGGAAGATATTGTCAAGTGGTACTTCCTGAACCCAGATTGGTATGGGAGTTTGAAAAGGGTTTTGTTTCCTTGAAAATACATGAGAAAAAATTGTTTCAAAACTGTCTTTTAAAACTTGCCACCTTTGATGGGGCCTCAGAGAATTTAAAATTGAGTGTCCTACACTGATAAGGATGAGATTACCATAGGAACTGGCATTCCAAACTTGACAATTGATGAATTACAGCTGGAATTAGTGCTTTAAAAAAGGAGAAGCCTCATTGTTGTAATATTGAATACATACTTTGTTTACTGCTGGAAAATCAAAAAATGCCATAAAGATAAAACATTATTTTATTTATATAACCCCTCACCCCTGCCTTTTTAGCAAAATGACAGGTGGCATGCTGTTGAAGCTGACAGCAGTATCTGGTGGGGACTGGGTTCTGGGAGGATGAGGTTACTCGGCACAGGGGACCCAGGTTTGGCTACTCTGAACAGGGGCACCCAAGTAAATCCAAACACAGGAAGCAGTAACGTCCAGAACTAGGAATGGGATTTTTCAGCGTGGCTTTTATTCACATCCAAGCTGAACAAACAAGGCATAGATGGACCCCCATGGGGCTACATTTCCTTGGTAATGCAGATTAGAGACAACAGAACACTTTATCACCATTTCCAGCCCTCGGGCTCTAAACCCACCAGGCACACAGCCCGGACTTGCACGCAGCTTTGGGTACACAGCCCGACTTGTACACTACTTGGGTTTTCCTCACTGGCCCGGCTGCCCCGCCGGCCACTTGATCAGCGGTCCATTTGAGGAATGAACCAATTATCCTGTTGTGGCTCCCCAAACCACACTAGAGTCTTTGACTCCTAGAGAGAATTTTCCTTACAATCCCACGTCTGGGTACGTCCCTCATCACTGGCCAAGTGCCTGAGGTAAAGTAGAAATCCACAGAAGAAATCCGTAGAGGTGGACCTGATCACTAAAGATGGGGGGCCACCCACCTCCAGCTACCACAGCCCATACCTGGCCATTTCTATGGAAACTGAACCATTCCTTTACTGAACTTTCAAATGTAGATTCTGGGTAGACGTCTGTCACATCTCCTCTACATATCATTTGCATCCCAACAAGCTCTGGACTTGAACCTACTTTTACTTTGCTTAGCCCATTACTCTAGGCTTCCACTATTTTAGTAGTTCAATCCTCACATTGTCACACAAGTCCCAGGGTGAAAACATAGGCCCTTTTAGCAAGAGCAGACACTCACCCACGCTGCAGGTGCCCCACAGGCGACTCACAAATCTTCTTGTTCTCCCAAATAAACTCTGGAACACATAGGCAGCTTTTCCTCTACAAGCAGAACTAGGGGGTTGCCCCAGGAATCTGCAGGGAACCCTTTCCTGCTCCCCATCACCGAAGGGAGGGGGCACCGAGACCCAAAAACAGCTGTCTCCACCACTTCAATTATCTTCTGTGTCTCTCTTTAAGGTGAAGACACACACCCTTTTAAACTAAAAGTAGCCCTCTGCCAGGGCTGAGGCTCCTAGAGCATTCACTGAGCTGCTTTCTTAGCAAGCTCCCAACTTCACACTGAACTGACTCACACTGACTTCAAAACCTCCCAACATTCTATGCCAACTCCCTTGCTGCAGATTCCAATGTGGCTCATGCAGCTGCAATAGTTCTATTGGTGATGTCATCCCTCAGTCTCAGCTGAGACTGAGAACAGAGTGAGACAGTGTGAAACCCATTTAACTGGAGTTTCACAAGCTGCCTTCCCTGCCTACCACTAGGTCTGACTAGGATTCTAGTAATCCCGGGTAACAAAGGGGTTACACTCGCCTTTGACCAGGAAAATGACTGTCCGCAGTCATTGTTTACCCAGCCTAGGCCATCCCACCCTATCGTGCTACCCGTGGAGGGGGGTAATTAGGCTCCTCTCCACCATGCAAGCACAGGCAGGCAACACTAAGGGCCTAGGAGGCCTTTAGCTGACATATCAGCCTCTACACTATCCACTTACTATGGACACCTAGTGGCTCTGGTTGAACCATCCAGAGCATAGCCCTGATAGATCAGCACTGCGGTCCCTACTGCAGGTCAGGGTCACAGTCTGTCTATCCCCCTAACCCTCTAGGGAAACCCTATCTGCCTTTTACTTAATACCCCAAAAACCAAAACAACCCGGGGACCTTCCCGACCTTGGGCAACCTGCAAACACACACCATTGAAATACCACATTTTATATCGTGTTACTGTCTCCTCCCTACCCCCACAACCACACCTGTGGAAGGAAAGGGTTAATACAGTAATAACAACAATAACAACACCACAGTACTTTAAATTTCTACACACTAAAGTACTAATGAGGAACTCCGATGAGCCCCTCCTCCCTTCTTGTCTTCTCTTCTGTCTTCCCAGGAACACCTGTAAGAAAAAGAAAGACGACACACACTCTCCTAATCTACATACACAGTCTACCTAGACCCCTACCATCAAAACACTGAAAAATCCCAAAAAGATTTTTTTTAGAAAAAAGGTAGAAGAACAGAATTTACATTAGAAAACAATGACATTATTTACAATACACATTTGGGGGGAATGGAGTGCCCTAAAAGTCCCAACTAGTGACCACAATGCCCGAAGACTAGTCCAATAAAGAGTCTCTCCTGGGCCGGAGCCCAGTGAAGCACAGTTCTAACAGGCCAAAGTCCCGAAGGGGAGAGTCTTTGAGGACAGTTCACATATTTTGAAGTCTGCTAGTGTAGGGTGTGTATTGCAATGTCATAAAGATAGAAAAGTTCGGACTTACCAGCCACTTATAGTATGGAAAATTTTGGACCGACCTGCACCTCTGACAAAGACTCTCCCTGGCAGCATTTCTTCCGATACAGCTGGGCGGACATCTTCCAGGAACCACAGGAGGGTACATCTGGGAACAGCTGAGATGATGTCATCTCTGGAGACGGAACCTTAGAACAGGAACAAAAAGGAAACAGCTAGTCCGACGTCATCCGATTACCAGGCGATGAACAGGATACAGCTGGGCTGGTGTCCTCTCTGGATCTGAAGTCATCTGGTGAGCCAGTCGATGGATTCTGGAAAGGCCAGTACACTGTAGAACTGATGAATGTGGGGCACCTGAGTCCTGGATGTCCATACTGGTGGATCAATAAAGGCACTTCACAGTCTGGTGTGGCAGTATTGACTACCACTGCTCGGCTTTCCATTTTGTAGGCACGGGCACATTTGCTGGGAGGTCCTTGCACTGAGGCCAATAGTACCAGGGGTCAGGAGCTTGAATTATTACCCATCTGGGTGCACATAATTCATGTAGTGGGAGAATTCATGTCCCTCTCCGTCCACTATTTGCACTCTGTCTATAAACAGTGTCATGCCTCTCTTCCACTGGGTATACTTCTCGTGAAACAGTCTGTTCTTTACATGCTTGTTGGCCCCAGGATGCACACTTTTCATTGCTTCGTCCCAGATCCAGGATTTCCTGCTGTTCTCAATCTCCTCCCAGACTTTCCGAGGAAAGGTAGGAAAGATAGATCTCATTTGCCTTCCTGTTTTAACTAGTCTCTCCTCTTTACTTGCTTTGGTCAATCTGAGACTGCTGGCCTGGCTTGGAGGTGACAGTCCTGGTTCTGCCAGCTACGCATCCTTAAAGAAATTAGAAATGGATCCCTGACTTCTTCCTCTTGATGGCCAGGGCAGTGGCATCACCACTTTCTTCCATACATTCCTCCGAGGCAAGATCTTGAGGCTGTGTACCCGTTCCTTTTTCACAAGGCCACATAGGTTCCCCCTCAGCTTCCTCTTCACTGAGGATCTGAGCCCAGGAGTGAGCAGTCGTTCTCACTCCTGAGACTATCCACTCATCACTAGGCACAGAGGTCGACACCTCCCACCCAAAGGTCTCCCGCATCTCATCTTTGCCTAAGAGACTTGGGCTAGGCACCCCCCCCCAGGGGTCTATTGATGCTTTATCCGAACTTTCCTTCTGGGATCCAGCATCTGAAACTTCAACTTCTTTTTCTGTCTCTAACTCTGCACCCTCTAGCTTTGTGCCACACTCCCCCGAGGGACCTTCCTCCACAGGGTCCGCCTGTTGCTGTGTGCTGCCAACTGCAGATTCCTGAATCTTTGTCCATGTGGGAGCCAAACGAATTTGAGGCGCTTTATACAAGCCATATTTTTCTAGGCATCTAGCACAGTGAGGAATCATGAAGATGTCCCTTCCAGCTCTCAAGCATATTTGATATACATGCACTGGATATCCAGGAACCGCCACATGAAGAGGCAGTTGTCCTCCATAGCACCACTTTTCAATATCTCTCAGTCTATTTACTGCTGCTGTTACTGCAACTCGGGCATGATCCGGGTAACGAGCTGGTCCTGAGGCCATAACTGCAGAAAAACTAACAAAAGTTCACTGTAACTGAAAGTCCCAACTATACTGAACACACTCTTTAGCTGTAAAATGGCTCCTCTGCTGCTGTGTTTACTTTACTACCCTACCCTGTAATGGCGACGGCAGCACTCCTGTGCATCAACATTCAGAATCTGGGTCAAGCCACTGCACACCTGATTTACACAAACTACTGATAACTTTTGCTCAAACTGCACAACTTGCTCTGTTCTTACTTTAAACACATTTACAGGAATTTGCACAGACTCCTTACATGCTGGTAACATTTAGTTGATTCACAGTCCCTTACAGCTTCAGGTTTTTAGCACAGGATTGCCTGTATAACTAGTGCTGCACATTGGCTACTACCCACAGTCTCTCTCTGGCTTCAAACTTTAAACTGAGGCTGAATTTATTTCTATGCACACAGTCAATGGCTTAACAGACTTGCACTTGCTGGCAGGACTTGACAGTCGTTACTTGCAAAGCGACTACACTACTGCACACACATTTATATGGCATAGGGCAGAAAATCACTGTTTTGGGGGATCACGTGATGCAGAGTGCTGAGTAGAAGCTCTTCCGCTAAGCTCCTGCCTCCTGAGTATAAATTTGTCTTTTTAAACATTTAAACCTATCTAATTCCTCTGCCTACAAATTCTTCCATCGCCTAAACATCTTGTGATCTGGTTTTGGGCGTCAGATTGGTAGATGGAGGCTTACATGAAGAAAGCCCCACAGAAACATACCCCCCTGCTACTCCTGAAAAGGCCCCAAAGAAATCCCGGACCTTGAGTGGGCCAGACAAGCCTGATCCTTCGTGTCAAGCTGGGGAACAAGAGCTTTTAACACTTAATAGGTTCTTAGAAGAATTTAAGCCTTTTCAAGAAGAGATGAAAGATATGGCGATTGATTTGAAAACTCTCTCAAGAAAATTGGATGAAGTCTCGCTCACGGTCTCTGACAACACTGCTCGAATAGTCTCGATGGAGAGGAAGCTGGAAAGTCTGGATCCTGAATTGGTGTCAATGAGACAGAAATTGTCTCGCTTAGAGGCTAAACTTGAAGATTTGGAGGGCCGTAGCAGCAGAAATAACGTTGTAATACTAGGGCTACCTGAAGGGGAAGAGGGCCCGCATGCTGTAGTTTTTGTACAGAAACTGGTGGATTGGGTTGCTGGTCCCTCTCCCTTCGGCCCAGTGTACTTGATAGAGCGAGCTCATTGGTCCCTGCGACCAAAGCCTTCTCCGGATGCTGCCCCCCATCCCATTATCTGCCGCTTCTTGAATTATTTGGAAAAGCAGCATTTCTACAGAAAGTGAAGGCTTTACAAGAGGTTTGTTGGGAGAATGCAAAGTTGAGAATCGTGCAAGATCTCCCCGGTTCGCTCCATCTGAAGCAGAAAGTGTTTCATCCTATTGTATCTAAGATCATCGCAGCAGGTTTGAAATTTAGGATGGGGTATCCAGCCAGGTTACAAGTCTCAGTAAATGGTTCCTGGTTTAACTATGATGATCCTGAAGCTGCTCTGTTAAGCCTTAAATCTATGCTACCAGACTTGTTCCGGGAGACCTGAGAGTTCTTGTTAAAGTACTGGGAGTCACTGAGAGCTGTTGCTGGAGCTGTTATTCATTTTCCTTTCTGAGAAAGTGTTTTCCACTAACTGTGTTTGGATTTACTCATTTTCTCAGCTGGAACTGGGCTACCCTCTACATGGCCTAATCATCACAATCTTCTAAGCCCTGGCTTCCTAGTGTTAATTCTGGTTCAGGGCGATGCCCTTTAGGGTCCTGGGGATGGCTCATTTAGGAATATAGTTTGGATATTATTATACACTCAGTTTTGAGGGGTTGCACACAGGGAGAAAGTTTTGGGTTGTTGATTATGGGAGTAGTCTCCATGTTTCAGTCTGGCAGGCTTCAGAGCGGTTTCGGGCTTTCATTGCCATTCAGATATACCTTGTTAGGATCGGGGGACGACCACAAGACGGTGCAGCTTCCCTAACTAATATACGCCCAGGTGGCTTTGAATTTGAGAAGGATCTCTCCCAGTCCTTGTGCTATTCCAGCTCTTCCTTAGGGGGTATTTTGGAATCAGGAGCTGGCAGCCCCAGGGAAGTCACGTCTCTCAGTTTTCTCTTTTCAGGGTCTCATTTCCAATATTTATCTTGTTCCCTGTTCTCAGCTCGAGATTAGGGCTATCCCTCACTATTAGTTTTTCCTCTGGCTCTGGTCTTGGTATAGTTCTCTTTTGGGGTTAGGTTACCCCTAATTCTCATTCTGGTTTGTGTGGCTACCTGTCATACTCATGATTTCAACAGTTTGTTTCATTTTCCCTGGTCCTATTGGATTTATAATTATGCGTCTACAGGTACTGGAAGCTCGAGACCACTCTTCAGGCGTTAGGAGCTAGCTAAAATTGTTTGTAATTTATACATGCATCTTGAGACATAAGTGGGTCATCATTAGCAGAGGTATATTATCGGGGGGCTGGAGAGGGAGGAAATGACCCAGTACTGTGCTAAACATTGCTTGTGACAGTTTGGGGTTGGGAGAGGGTGGGATTATGTGTTCTTGTTGGGGGTGGGGGATTATAGGGGGTTTAAAAATTGATATTTGTGGGGGGTTAGTGCTGGGAGGGCCCCTACAGCAACTTGTGGGGTTAGGCACATGTTAACATATCCCTGAGGCAGGGCTGAATCTATTATACTTAGTAATTATTATCAGGTGGCCAAGGAGGTGACTTTGCAACGAGAATGTTAAGGATCAGGAAAACCTAAACAATATCAGGTTCTCAAACACTTAAGCCTACTATGTTCACAGATTACTTTTTTACAGGAATTCCATTTATTAGAAGTGGAAGCTTCACAGTTAAGGAGACAGCAGGTGGGGACGGTGTACGATGCTCAGGGCTCCACCAATAGCTGTGGGGTCATGCTTATTATTAACAGGGACATTCCCTTTGTCTCTACACAAGTCATTAAAGACCCCGAGGGTAGGTTTGTCCTAGTTAAAGGTACTCTCTGGTCAGTCCCACTTTTACTTGGCAGTATATATGGTCCTAATGTGGATGATCCTGGGTTTTTTATGAGTCTCATAAACATAATCCTGCCTTTGCTTCCTATTAGAATTATTTTGGGAGGTTACTTTAATCAAGTTGTAGATTCTAATCTTGACAGGTCAGGTAGTGGACCGGGAGGGATATCTCCGGGACAGAGGGCTCTCAGAGACTTATTGGATCAGTGCGGGCTCTGCTATGTCTGGCGCATCTTATACCCGGACTCTAGGGAGTTCACCTTCAGGTCATTGGCGCATGGCTCGCAGTCCCGCATTGACTATATTCTTATTTCTCAGGCTCTGCTATCAGGGGTTAAGACGTCTTCGATCCAACCTGGTCCTGTCTCTGATCATTCATTGGTGTTATGTAAACTGTCATTTCAGGACTTTCCAAATAGGGAAACAAGATGGAAACTTAATGATCAACTTCTTAAGGATTCTAAGTATTGTAAGCTCATAAGGGAACAAATTGAGGCCTTTTTCTTATCCAACCCCTTAGATAGTGCAAAATCGGATATTATATGGGGGGCCTTTAAGGCCTACATGAGAGGGATCCTTATTAGTATGGCAGTGAGTAGGAAAAGGGCAATGGAGAAGGAACTATTATCATTACTGTCCCAAATTCGGGTACTCGAAATTAACATACAGTATCGGTTAATGCTCCAGAAGAAGAGAAGAAGCTTTTATTGTTGAGAGATAGATATTTAGAGTTGTTCGGGAAAAGGCAGAATTAGCTATTATTCGTAGTAGAGCTAGTTACACAGAACAGGGAGAGAAGGCGGGCTCATCGGCACTGGTGATAAGCAACAAGAATCTGCAAGATTCATCCCTCCAATTAGGGCGTTAGCTGATGGGTCTCTGAAAATATCTCCTACTGAGATAGTTCAAGAATTTGCCCTATACTATAAAACGCTGTATAGTGACATGGAGCACCCTCCTGGTCCTGGGAGCATGGAGAAGTATCTGAGGGATTCCCATTTGCCCTCCCTTTCAGCACATCATAAGGACTTTCTGGTCTCTCCTATATCACAGGAGGAAATTGCTGAGGTCATTAGCAGATTACCCTCAGATAAAGCTCCCGGTCCTGATGGATTCTCTTCCCTTTTTTACAAGGTTTTTCTAGATCTTTTTCTACCAGTACTTAATTGACTATTCCAATATATCTTAACTGGGGCAGAGGTTGATTCTTATCTCTTTGAGGCCTTGATTGTACTTTTCCCTAAACCAGATAAGGACCCAGAGCTCGTCCAAAGTTACAGACCAATATCTCTCCTAAATCAAGACATAAAAATTCTTTCAAAGATCTTAGCTAATAGGCTAACTGTTGTACTCCCTGAGTTAATAGGCATGAATCAGGTAGGATTCATGAAAGGACGCTCATCAGCTGATCATTTGCATACATTATCTCATGTCTTCTTGGCTACCAGAGACGCTGAGTTCCCTGCAGGTTTGGTCTCTCTGGATGCCGAGAAGGTGTTTGATCGGGTAAATTGGAGCTTTTTGTTCAAGGTGTTGGATGCCTTTCAGTTTCCTCCTGTATTTATATCCTGGGTTGCTGCACTATATAAAACCCCCACAGCAAGAATTTCGGTTAACGGGGCCTTCTCCAAATCTTTCCCACTCCATTCAGGGACTAGGCAGGGCTGCCCCCATCTCCTCTGTTATTTAATTTATATCTGGAACCCCTTATTCAAAACATTCTCAATAGCGCCTCTATACAAGGCATTTGGGTTGGGCGTCATGAAATTAAAGTCACCGCATATGTGGATGATTTGTTGATACATCTATCCCACCTTATTGAATGAAATAGCAAGATTTAGTGAATTATCCAATTACAAGTTGAATGCCAGTAAATCTCTATTCTTTCCATTAAATCACAAGGTATTTAGGAATGATATTAGTCCTTTAGGTTTATGTTGGATTCCCAGGTCATTTAAGTATTTGGGTATTAAATTATCCCGTAATCCCCTAACATGGTTTAAGGATAATCTTAATTCCCTCTCACAGCTTATTATTCATGACCTTGACAGGTGGTCTAAACTACCCATATCATTATGGGGCAGGATTAACATAATCAAGATGAATGTTTTCCCTAGAATTTTTTAACCCTTATCTCTTCTCAATACTTTTATCCCTTTACTCTGGTTTAAAAAATTACATGGTATACTCACTAAATTTATCTGGGCAGATAAATATCCCCATTTGGCCTATTATAAATTAGCTGCTCCAAAATTTGAGGGGGGGTTGCAGATTCCTCATTTGGCTATATATTACTGGGCCAGTCACTTAGTAAAATGTTTGGGATGGGTATCCCCGGGCCCTGAAAAGGAACAACCGGTATGGCTTAGGATCGAATTAGATGCAATTAGATCCAAGAATCTGGACCCCCTAACCTTATTTTACCTTGAGTTATCCCAGGTGCATATAGTTGATTGTCCCACAGTAGGTATCTCACAAAGGGTATATGCGCAATTATGTTCATTTCTACATTATACCCCCCAGGCAGATCTAGCTCAGTCTATTTGGAATTCCCCATCCTTTACTATCAATAAGAAGCAGATTTCCCGTAAATGGTTGCCCCAACTGGGAGATGGGAAATTGTTCTCTTTGGTGGATGATGAGGGGCATTGGTTGTCCCCAGGTGATATTATCGACAAATTTCTCATTCCTGCTTCCTCTCATTTCAAAGTTATGCAGTTAAGACATCTACTCACAATAGCTTTGGGGAACATTTTCCCCTCCCAGACGGTCTCAGCCCTGATACCTGAGGTCTCCTTAATTACTGGATCTTCAGGTGCCATATCAAAATTATATTGAGTGTTGTTTCACAAAAGATACGGAGACTTTTTTGGACCGACTAGATTCTGGAACTCGCTTCTTCCTCAGTATCATTTGGAGTGGCAATCTCTTTGGAGATCCTGCCATAAATATGTTTCCCAAGACAGATTGCGCCTCATGCAATACCACATATTACATAACATGTATAGCACTCCTGTAAAATTAGAAATGTTTTTTTTTGGATTCTAATACATGTACTAAGTGTATGCGGGAAGAAGGAACACTCTTCACATGTTGTGGTCCTGTCCCAAAAATTTCCTTTTGTGGATTCAATCAGGATTTCCTGGATCTCTTACTGGCCTTCAGGAGTATTTCATGCCTGATATATGCCTTTTAGGGACCTGTCCTCTGTCAGGTTAAAGTAAGGAAATGTCATATTTCTATGATTGCCCTATCCGTTAAGAAACTTATCTTACATCATTGGAAAGACAAATCCACCCCAACTTTTCAAGAATGGTTGTATGAAATTCTTGCTAACCTTCGAACAGAAAAGGCGATTGCCAGTCTTCACAATAGACTCGCAGTTTATACCAAAATCTGGGATCCCCTTCACTCTTTAATTTCACTGGCTCAATCATAATTATGTCATATCTCAAAATCTCTCATAGGTTCTATGGGAATGAGCTCAGACTTAGGGGTTATAAGGTGTGAGTTGCTGCTGAGGTGAGGGAGGGGTGGAGGGCTGGGTTGGCAGTTATGTTCCTATAAGCGTTGTGTTACATATTACTTTCATTGTAACTGCCCTTATAATGGAAAATATGTTAATAAAGTTTAAATTGAAAAAGAAAAAGAAAATCACTGTTTGAGCAGTTTCTAGGTTGTTACTTACTGTTATCAGTAGCAGTTTGCTGCGATGGGGAAAAACGGCCTGCAGCCAGTTCTTGGAGTCCTCAGAACAGAAACGGGAGGGCAGTCCTACCAATCGTCTTCTCGACCACCAAACTTGCAATTTCGATGATCGATTAGCAGGTTGAGCCCGATTTTAAACTAGAAAGTCTATTTTTACAAGGTTTTCAGTGATTTTAAGACTCCGTGACACTCCTCCACTAGCCAGTACATGCACTCCACTCACACTCCCTCTCAAATGCTGGGGCAGTCACTGTAGAGCTAGCTGAGGGGTGGGACTGATTTCAGCCTGATCAATCACATGACGCCATGCAAATGAGCCTCTTCTTCCTCACGAGGGCTCTTCTTCTCATGGCGATCGTCAAGCAGGCAAATTTAAACTGCAGAATGCAACTTTTTTTTCTTTATCAACTGACTCCATGGCGGGAGCCCATTTCAGCCATTTAACATAGCCATTACACCTGCAAGTCTCCCATTCATTTCAAAAAGCATTTCCAATGTCCAGGGCACAATTTTCCTGTTGCTACCCCTAGTCTTCCACACTTTTCTTTACCACAGTTCATTTTAACAAGTAGGCAAAAACGCTGTAAACAATTTGATGCAGGACAAGGGCACACTCTTTGGCTTTACTGCTCCTTGGTAAACAGTTGGCGATTTTAAACAGCAGCATAAGATCCACAGCACACAGCAACACACTAGGTAAATTGCTTCAGCTTTTTGGGCTACCCACTGCCAGATAGCCAAAATGCTAGCCCCCCTTGCCCGTGCACCATCCTCCCAGAACAAAATCCAAAGCGGTGCCTCCATTTTTGTAACCCCTCACCCCTGCCTTTTTAGCAAAATGACAGATGGCATGCTGTTGAAGCTGACAACAGTACCTGGTGGAGACTGGGTTCGGGGAGGATGAGGTTACTTGGCACAGGGGACCCAGGTTTGGCTACTCCTGAACAGGGGCACCCAAGTAAATCCAAACACAGGAAGCAATAACTGTAATGTCCAGAACCAGGAATGGGATTCTTCAGTGTGGCTTTTATTCACATCCAAGCTGAACAAACAAAGCATAGATGGACCCCCATGGGGCTACATTTCCTGGTAATGCAGATTAGAGACAACAGAACACTTTATCACCATTTCTAGCCCTCAGGCTCTAAACCCACCAGGCACACAGCCCCGACTTGCACGCAGCTTTGGGTACACAGCCCGACTTGTACACTACTTGGGTTTTCCCCACTGGCCCGGCTCCTCCGCTGGCCACTTAATCCACGGTCCATTGGAAGAATGAACCAATTATCCCATTCATGGTCCATTGGAAGAATGAACCAATTATCCTGTCGTGGCTCCCCACACTACACTAGAGTCTGCGACTCCTAGAGAGAATTTTCCTTACAATCCCATGTCTGGGGACTTCCCCCATCACTGGCCAAGTGCCTGAGGCAAAGTAGAAACCACAGAAGAAATCTGTAGAGGTGGACCTGGTCACTAAAGATGGGGGGCCACCCACCTCCAGCTCCCACAGCCATACCGGCCATTTCTCTGGAAAACTGAGCAATACCTTTGCTGAACTTCAAAATGTAGATTAAAGGGCAGACGTCTGTCACATCTCCTCTACATATTATTTGCATCACACGAACCTAGGATTTGACACTACTTTTACTTGCTTGGCCCATTTCTCAGGCTTCCCAATATGTAGTTAAATCCCTAGATTTTCACACAAGTCCCCGTGAAGAAAAACATATGCCCTTTTAGCCAGAGCAGACACTGACCCTTAAGTTGCAGGTGCCCCACAGGCGACTCACAAATCTTCCATCTTCCAAAATTTATCCTGGACTAAAACAGGCAACTTTTCCTCCACTAGCAGGATTAAGGGGATTTGCCCCAGGAATATGCTGGGAATCTTTACATCCCCCCCCGGAGGAAGGGGGCACTGAGACCCGAACAGCGGTCTCCACCACTTGAGTACAACTTCACTTCTCCAAGCCAAATTGCAGACTCTCACTTTAAAATTCCCAACGTTCTATCTAACTCCCTTTGCTGCAGATTCCAATGTGGCTTATGCAGCTGCGAAAGTTCTATTGGTGATGTCATCCCTCAGTCTCAGCTGAGACTGAGAACAGAGTGAGACAGTGTGAAACCCATTTAACTGGAGTTTCACAAGCTGCCTTCTCTGCCTACCACTAGGTCTTACTGGGATTCTAGAAACCCCGGGTAACAAGGGAGTTACACTGGCCCTTGACCAGGAAAATGACTGTCCGCAGTCATTATTTACCCGGCTTTAGGCCATTCCACCCTATGTGCTACCTGTGGAGGGGGGTGATCAGGCCCCCTCCTACCATGTGCAAGCACAGGCAGGCAACACTAAGGGCCTAGAGGCCTCTAGCTGACATATCAGCCTCTACACTATCCACTTACTATGGACACCCAGTGGCTCTGGTAGAACTATCCAGAGCATAGCCCTGATAGATCAGCACTGCGGTCCCAGTGGCCACTCAGGACCACAGCCTGTCTATCCCCCCTAACCCTCTAGAGAAAACCTATCTGCCTTTAACATAATACCCCCAAAACAAAAACAGCCCGGGGACCTCCCCAACCTTGGGCAACCTGCAACCACACACCATTAAAATACCAATTACTGCCTCCTCCCTACCCCCATAACCACATCTGTGGAAGGAAAGGGTTAATACCGCAATAACCATAACAATAACACCACCGTACTTTAAATTTCTACACAATAAAGCACTGACAAGGAACTCCGATGAGCCCCTCCTCCTCTTCTTGTCTTCTCTTCTGTCTTCCCAGGAACACCTGTCAGAAAAAGAAAGACAAACATATGCTCCCTAATCTGCATATACAGTCTACCTTAACCCCTACTATCAAAACACTGCAGAATCCCCAAAAGATTTTTTTTTTTTTAGAAAAAAGGTAGAAAAACAGTATTTACAGTAGAAAACAATGACATTATTTACAATACACATTTGGGGGGATGGAGTGCCCTAAAAGTCCCAACTAATGACCACAAGGCCCGAAGGCTAGTCCAATAAAGAGTCTCTCCTGGGCCGGAGCCCAGTGAAGCACAGTTCTAACAGGCCAAAGTCCCGAAAGGAAGAGTCTTTGCGGACAGTTCACACATTTTTGAAGTCTGTTAGTGTAGGGTGTGTACTGCAATGTCATAAAGATAGAAAAGTTCGGACTTACCAGCCACTTGTAGTACAAGACTTGGCACCAACCTACACCTCTGCCGAAGACGCTCCCTGGCAGCATTTCCTCCGATACAGCTGGGCGGACATCTTCCTGGAACCACAGGAGGGCACATCTGGAAACAGCTGGGTTGATGTCATCTCTGGAGACGGAACCTTAGAACAGGAACAAAAAGAAAACAGCTGGTCAGACGTCATCCGATTACCAGGCGATGAACAGGAAACAGCTGGGCTGGTGTCCTCTCTGGATCTGAAGTAATCTGGTGGGCCAGTTGATGGTTGCTGGACAGGACAGTACACTGTAGACTGATGAATGTGGGGCACCTGAGTCCTGGATATTCATATTGGCGGATCAATAAGGTACTTCACAGTCTGGTGTGGCTATATTGACTACCACTGCTCGGCTCTCCATTTTGTAGGCACGGCTTATTTGTTGGGAGATCCTTGCACCGAGACCAATAGTACCGGGGGTCAGGGGCCTGAATTATTACCCCGTCTGGGCGCACATAATTCACACAGTGGGAGATTTCATGTCCCTCTCCGTCCACCGCTCTCACGCTGTCTATGAACAGTGTCCTGCCTCTCTTCCACTGGGTATACTTTTCGTGGAACAGTCTATTCTTTACCTGCTTGTTGGCCCCAGGATGCACACTTTTCATTGCTTCATCCCAGATCCAGGATTTCCTGCAGTTCTCAATCTCTTCCCAGACTTTTCGAGGAAAGGTAGGAAAGGTCTTACCATAGATCTCATTTGCCTTCCTACAAACCAGTCTCTCCTCTTTACTTGCTTTGGTCAATCTGAGACCGCTGGCCTGGCTTGGGGGTGGCCAGTCCTGGTTCTGCCAGCTACGCATCCTTAAGGAAATTAGAAACGGATCCCTGACTTCTTCCTCCTGTAAAGCCAGGGCAGTGGCATCACCACTTTCTTCCATACATTCCTCCAAGGCAAGATCTTGAGGCTGTGTACCCGTTCCTTTTTCACAAGGCCACATAGGTTCACCCGATCTTCCTCTTCACTGAGGATCTGAGCCCAGGAGTGAGCAGTTGTCCTCATTCCCGAGACTATCCACTCATCACTAGGCGCGGAGGTCGACACCTCCCATTCAAAGGCCTCCCGCATCACATCTTCACCTAAGAGACTTAGGCTAGGCCCCCCCCTCCAGGGGTCTATTGATGCTTTATCCGAACTTTCCTTCTAGGATCCAGCATCTGAAAAACTTAAACTTCTGGTTCTGTCTCTAACTCTGCACCCTCTAGCTTTGTGCCACACTCCCCCGAGGGACCTTCCTCCACAGGCTCTGCTTGGTGTTGAGTGCTGCCAACTGCAGATTCCTGAATTTTTGTCCATGTGGGGGCCAAACGAATTTGAGGCACTTTATACAAGCCATATTTTTATAGGCATCCAGCACAGTGAGGAATCATGAAGATGTCCCTTCCAGCTCCCAAGCATATTTGACATACTCGCACTGGATAATTAGGAATCACCACCTGAGGAGGCAGTTGCCCTCCATAGCACTACTTTTCAATATCTCTCAGTCTATTTACTGCTGCTGTTACTGCAACCCGGGCATGATCCGGGTAACGAGCTGGCCCTGAGGCCATAACTGCAGAAAAACAAACAAAAGTTCACTGTAACTGAAAGTCCCACTTTACTGAACACACTCTTTAGCTGTAAAATGGCTCCTCTGCTGCTGTGTTTACTTTACTACCCTACCCTGTAATGGCGGCGGCAGCACTCCTGTGCATCAACATTTAGAATCTGGGTCAAGCCACTGTGCACCCAATTTACACACACTACTGATAACTTTTACTCAAACTGCACAACTTGCTCTGATCTGGCTCCAAACACATTTACAGGATTTTCCTTGGACTTTTCACATGCTGGTAACATTTATTTTATTCAAAGTCCCTTAAAGCTTCAGATTTTTAGCACAGGATTGCCTGTATTTCTAGTGCTGCACTTTGCTACAACCCACAGTCTCTCTCTGGCTGCAAACTTTAAACTGAGGCTAAATTCACTTCTATACACACAGTCAATGGCTTAACAGACTTGCACTTGCTGGCAGGACATTACACAGTCATTACTTGCAAAGCGACTACACTGCTGCACACACATTTTATATGGCATAGGCTGAAAATCACTGTTTGAGCAGTTTCTTGGATGTTTATTTACTGTTATCAGTAGCAATTTGCTGCGATGGGGAAAAACGGCCTGCAGCCAGTTCTTGAAGGCCTCTGTACACAAACGGGCGGGCAGTCCTAGCGATCGTCGTTTTAAACACCAAACTTGCAATTCGGACGATCGATTAACGGGTTGAGCCCGATTTTAAACCATATAGTCTATTTTTAAACTGTTTACAACACTTTGAACACTCCGTGACACTCCTCCACTGCCAGTACACGCACTCCACTCTCACTCCCTCTCGAATGCTGGGGCAGTCTCTGTAGAGCTGGCTAAGGGGTGGGACTGATTGCAACCTGACCAACCACACGACGCCATGCAAATGAGGCTCTTCTTCCTCGCAAGGGCTCTTCTCCTCACGGCGATTGTCGAGCAGGCAAATTTAAACTGCAGAATGCAACTTCTTTTTTTTTAACTGACTCCATGGCGGGAGCCCATTTCAGCCATATAACATAGCCATTAACTCTGCAGTCTCTCAATTCACTCAGAAAGCATTTCCAACGTCCAGGGCATAATTTTCCTTTTGCTACCCCTAGTCTTCCACACTTTCCTTCACAACAATTCATTTTAAAAGCATTTCAAACATCCAGGGCACAATTTTCCTGTTGCTACCCCTAGTCTTCCACACTTTTCTTCACAACAGTTCATTTTTAAAAGCATTTCAAATGTCCATGGCACAATTTTCCTGTTGCTACCCCTAGACTTCCACACTTTTATTTACCACAGTTCATTTAAAAAAGAAAAAAAACAGTCAAAAACGCTGTAAACTATTTTGATGCAGGACAAGGGTACACTCTTTGGCTTTACAGCTCCTTGGTAAACAGTTGGCATTTTTAAACAGCAGCACAAGATTCACAGCACACTGCAACACACACTAGGGAAATTGCTTCAGCTTTTTGGGCTACCCACTGCCAGATAGTCAAAACGCTAGCCCTCTTGCCCAAGCACCTTCATTCCCGAACAAAATCCAAAGTGGTGCCTCCATTTTTGTAACCCCTCACCCCTGCCTTTTTGCCAAAACGACAGGTGGCATGCTGTTGAAGCTGACAGCAGTACCTGGTGGGGACCTGGGTTTGGGGAGGATGAGGTTACTCGGCACAGGGGGACCTAGGTTTGGCTACTCTGCACAGGGGCACCCAAGTAAATCCGAACACAGGAAGCAATAACTGTAATGTCCAGAACCTGGAATGGGATTCTTCAGTGTGGCTTTTATTCACATACTAGCTGAACAAACAAAGCATAGATGGACCCCCATGGGGCTACATTTCCTGGTAATGCAGATTAGAGACTTCAGAACACTTTATCACCATTTCCAGCCCTCAGGCTCTGAACCCACCAGGCACACAGCCCGGACTTGCACGCAGCTTTGGGTATGCAGCCAGACTTGTACACATTTGGGTTTTCCCCACTGGCCCGGCTCCCCCGCTGGCCACTTGATCCATGGTCCATTGGAAGAATGAACCAATTATCCCATTCGCGGTCCATTGGAAGAATGAACCCATTATCCTGTCGTGGCTCCCCACACCACACACAGAGTCTCACGACTCCTAGCGAGAATTTTTCACTTTAATCCACGTCACAGGTACTTCCCCATCACTGGCCAAGTGCCTGAGGCAAAGTAGAAACCACAGAAGAAATCCGTAGAGGTGGACCTGGTCACTAAAGTTGGGGGGCCACCCACCTCCAGCTCCCACAGCCCATACCCAGCCATTTCTCTGGAAAACTGAGCAATACCTTTGCTGAACTTCGAAATGTAGATTAAAGGGCAGACGTCTGTCATATATCCTCTACATATTATTTGCATCACACGAACTCTAGGATTTGACACTACTTTTACTTGCTTGGCCCATTTCTCTAGGCTTCCCAATATGTAGTTAAATCCCTAGATTTTCACACAAGTCCCCGGGTGAAGAAAACATATGCCCTTTTAGCCAGAGCAGACACTCACCCTTAAGTTGCAGGTGCCCCACAGGCGACTCGCAAATCTTCCATCTTGCAAAATAAATCCTGGACTAAAACAGGCAGCTTTTCCTCCACTAGCAGGATTAAGGGGATTTGCCCCATGAATATGCTGGGAATCTTTACATCCTCCCCTCCACAGGGAGGGGGCACTGAGACCCAAACAGCGGTTTCCACCACTTGAGTACAACTTCACTCCTCCAAGCCAAACTGCAGACTCTGACTTTAAAATTCCCAACGTTCTATCTAACTCCCTTTGCTGTAGATTCCAATGTGGCATATGCAGCTGCGAAAGTTCTATTGGTGATGTCATCCCTCAGTCTCAGCTGAGACTGAGAATAAAGTGAGACAGTATGAAACCCATTTAACTGGAGTTTCACAAGCTGCCTTCCCTGCCTACCACTAGGTCTTACTGGGATTCTAGTAACCCCGGGTAACAAGGGGGTTGCACCTTCCTTCTTGAGCAGCACCCCTGTGTGTTCCCACAACCTGATTGACAACTGCTGTGGACACAATGACATTCAAACACCTGTATAAAGATTTGTGGAAGGTGGGCACTAGGCTTGGCACCCTTCTAATCCTGGATTCCAACAAAATTGTTCCTTCCATTGCTCTTCACTCCAGCCTGATTAGCCACTGCTCTCCTTGCCCCACTGGAACCAGTCATATTATCTTTATTGCTGAGCAGTTCTGTTGCTTTGTGAGCAAAACTCCTGCAAACTCCAGCAACCTGGTTGGTTGCTGCTGTGTAGGTAACAATACCCAAAGCCTGTCTAATAGTCTGAGGATTATGGGCTCCAGCCCCAGTACCATTGCAACCTTGACATCCAACAAAATGGCTCATTTTGCTGCTCTTCATGTTGGCCTGACTGGGTTTTGTTGTCTGTGCCCCTCCAAATGCAGTCAGAACATATTTATTTTTGAGCAGCACTATGCATGCTCCAACAAGTGTATTGGCTGCTGTACACCAAGCTTCAATGTCTGTCCAATGATCATGGAAGGGCAGGCTCCAGCCCTGATACCCTCATGATCACTGGCTTCCAACAAAATACTCTTGCTGCTTCCCCATTCTCCCATCCAACTTGCCTCCTCTCTCCATGACCTACCAATATCAGGCATATTACCTTTCTTGTTGAGTAGTAACCTTGTTTGTTTCACAACACTATTGGTTGCTGTGATTGAAGCATTGAAATTTAAAGTCTGTCCAAAGATCAGTAGATAGTGGACTTCAGCTCCAGTACCCTCATGATACCTGACTTCCAACAAATGACTTGTGCTGTTGTTATTCACTCCAGCCCTACTGTCCTCCACTCTCTGTGCCCCACTGAATGCAGGTAGACAATTTTTTTTGTTGTGTATCACCATTGTACACTCCCATAACATTATTGGCTTCAGCCATAGAGGTGCCAGAATTCAAAATCTGTCTAAAGATCAAGGAATGGTGAGCAATAGGTTCAGCATCCTTACAACACCTTTCTCCAACAAAAACTTCTCTTGTCACTGCCCTTCACTCCAGCCTGATTCTCATCCACTGTCTGTTCCTCACCATATGCAAGCAATTAAATACCTTTTTAGCAGCACCCCCTGTTCTCCCACAACCTGATAGGCTACTGCTGTGGGATTGCTAAACTTCAATATATGTTTAAAGGTATGGTTAGGGCAGACTCCAGCCCTGGCTTCTCTCATCGCCTGACTTACTTCCAACAAAATGGCTCTTGCTGCTGCTCTTCACTCTAAACTGTCTGGTCTCCACTGTCCCTGCCCTGCCAAATATTGGCAGATTACCTTTCATGCTGATCAGCACCCCTGCACACTCCTAAAACTAATCTGGCTGCTACTCTGAAGGCACCAACATTCAAAGTCTATACTAAGATTATTGGAGAGAAAGCTCCAGCCCTGTCACCTTTCCAGCCCTGGCTCTAAACAAAACAGATCTTGCCACTACTTTTCACACCACTGGTGTTATTTACACAATCTGCATTATGGTGATAAACACAAGTTTAGATGACAATTGCACTTTTTCAAAAAATAACTTTTTTTATTTTAGTTTTTTTAATTATCATTTTTATTATGAATTTTGCAGGACTAAGAACTGCACAGATTGTGATTTTCATGAGAGATGTTTGTTGGACTATGTAAACAGAGTTAAGCTTTCCATGATTTATGAGCAGTAAGTGCTTTAATGAGTTTCTTTGATGCATAACAACCAACCGAGAAGTACCACTGTTCTACCACGAGGCCCCCCTCACAGTGCTTAATCGCAATTTAAACTAGTGTTTTTAAGGGGTGGGTTTATTCAAAAAAGTACAGCTCTGTAGGGCATTCAGTGTTGGAGACTTGCCACTAGGTTAATACTATGGGGTGAGCTGATACACGGTCCGATACATTTGCATAGCTCCACCCCCATGTTATAAATGGAAGATGATGTGTACACCATGAAGATATCAAGCAGTTAAACACACAGTGTACATGTTATCGCCGTTTATCACACAGTGTACACATCATTGCCCCTCCAAACTCCGTCCTCAAGCTGTGCTACACTAAACAAAAAGAAAACAAACTCTGTGAAAAAAACAAGCCCTATTGTATAAAAGGGACACACAATGTCCCGGCATGTGAAACACTATGTATAATACACCAGTACATCGCGTATCCCCTTAATCAACTACATGACATAGGAAGTGCTGTTTTTTTCTTACTTCTGAGCATATCTGAAGCCATATTCCAGTCTAGAGCCATGATTTTGTGCTTATTGCAAGAACAGTGATGTAATAAAGCTTGGGAGTGAAGCTGAAGTGAGCTTGATCTTCAGCATGACAGCCACATGCCAGTTCACATTTGAGACTTGACTGGTAATTCCTGGTCTCCAAGTCAGCTGTAGTAGTACATCTGAGCCACAATCAGTGAGAGTAGAACTCACAAACAATACCTGGAGCAAGATCAAACTGCAAACAACAGCAGTTATTACGACTGCAGGGGTGGAGCCCTGCAGACATCCTTCTATCACATCAGGAAAAAAGGGCACTTCTGACACCTTGCAAAGCACAATTTTGGAGCTGAGCCGCACTCCTTCCACTATTAAAGCAGTAGGTAAGGTTAGAGGGATGTTGGGGTGTATTACTAGGGATATCACAAGTTGTAAGAAGGAGGTAATAATCCCTCTTTACAAGACAATGGTTAGGCACCATCTGGAGTACTGCATGCAGTACTGGAGGCAACACCTGCACAAGGACATTAACTAAATGGAGGCAGTCCAGAGAAGGGCAACCAAAATGGTGCAGGGACTACATCAGAAAACATATGAGGACAGATTAACAGAGCTTAATAAGTATACTCTAGAGCAAAGGAGGGGGAGAGAGGTGATATGATTGAAACATTCAAACATTTTAAGAGCATTAACAAGGTGAAAGAGTCTAACACGTTTCAATATAAGAAAAAATAGCATGACAAGAGGACACAGCATGAGATTAGAGGGAGGTCAATTAAGGAGTAATGTAAGGAAGTTCTTTGTCCAAGAAAGGGTGGTGGAAGCATGAAACGGCATACCTCAGGATGTGGTGGATATGAATACAGTGCAGAGCTTCAAACAGGCATGGGATAAGCATTAGGGAGCAATACAGATGAGTATGAATAGATTGGCTATTGACAGAGTAAAGGTTTTTGGCACATTCATAAGGAAGACAACATGGGCAGACTGGATGGGCCTTGTGGTCCATATCTGCCATCAATTTCTATGTTTCTATGTTTCTACCTGAAATCACTATGCTGGGAGGTGGGTGTGAGAGAGAGAGGGTTCCTTTCCTACATGTAACATTCTCCTACCAGCTCAAATTACAATCACTGGGGTGTAAACAGCACAGGCAGGTTATTTTAGTTTTAAAGAACCCTAAATCCTCTTTTTACACATTTTTATCTAATCAATGTCTTGTTGGCAGGGATGTAGTGCTCCCATACTTCTTAAAGTCTTCAATGATGTTTTCTCTTTTTTATGTAGTTTTCCAGGCAGCAGTCTTTAATCAGCAACTGAGCAGTCTTGAAGCACAGCTGTAAGAGGACTTTGTTTTATAGCTTCTCTGCTGAATTGTCTCACAGACTTGCACAAGGTGATTTGAGATCAGGTTTTGGCATGTGCTAGTGGAGTCCATGGCTTGGAACAGGCAGACAGTCATTGAGATGAGTCTCCAATTGAGTAAAATAGGCAGTCTCATTTTTAGTAAATCTGTTTGTTTGTTAAGTTAAAATTACTTTCCCATCTAAGGTAAGTAAAGATCATATAATCCCCTGTCCAGGTTTTGCATTGACAATCCTGTGTAAGAATCTGGGTGGTTACACTTTATTTGCATTTGTAAAGAGTTTATTTGGAAATACTGCTTGTGTCTAATGACTGTCTTCCCTATGGGACTTGCAAGGTACTATAAGCAGACTCTCCTCTATTTAGTACTATACTCAAACATGTAAACACTAAGCTAGAGTAACTGTGATGATAAACTTGGATTACACTTAGCTGATTACTGCCCTATGGTGGTACCTAATTATGCACTTGTGATAGCACAGACCTTGGAGTTAAATGCACTGCTCTGCTTTGACTTGTCATATTGTCTCCAATGTATCTACTTTTGTGATAATTTTTTGTTTGTATTAAATTAAACATTTGGCTGATGTGGTAATGCTATGTATGTTTTGCTGTCTAAATAAACAAGCATAAGTCAATGCCAATCATGCTGTTACAAGGTAGAATAGCAGTATCTTGAGGCTATAGAAGGCCTTTCTTACTCCCATGAGCCATTGTTTCATGGACTTTGGGTTCCACTTGGCTAAGAAGTATAGGCCCCCATATTCAGAGCTGGCCATGTGCGGTCTGTAGCAGTTTCTGCACAGCCTGCTGGGGGGGGGGGGCAATATTCAGATAATTAGCTCACTGCAACTGGAGCTTGCAAACTGTCTAAAAATGGGTCCGTGTCAGTACAGTGCATAGTGACTTTCCACTATGCTAACACAGGCCCAGACTGAATATGGCTGACAGGAGCATGATGGAAGTAGTGTGAATCAAATGGGATAGTAACTGGGCTCCTGTGGGCCATATTTGGCCATAACATGCTAATGACCCCTTTGAGCACGGAAGGCGCTATATCCATTTGCATGCCCATTATGGGCTCATTAACATGTGTGCGTGGCTCCCCAATTCTGTAGCTGTCTCACATATTTCTTGTTGTCTTGTGGTCTTCCCACTCTCTATTCACCTGTCCTATAACTGTCTCAAATATTCCTGGTGGTGTAGTGGTTCCTGCACCCCCAATCAACCATCCTGTAGCTGTCTTGAATATTCCTGGTAGTCTAGTGGTTCCCCCCACCATAAGGGCATCTGATCCTCTGTCAACCTGCCTGCTCAGGTCCCCCTCCCCCTAACATCCCCCCTTCTGCTCAGGTCACCTAAGCCAAAGTATGGCAATAGTGATAGCGACCTACACAGCCCTCTGCTCACCACCTTGGCTGGCCACCATCTGACTGCCAGTGAGTGATCATGAGTACAGCAGACACAGGTGTTTGTACAATACTTGTGATTGCTCAGAGACTGTCAGATTGAAACCAGTTGAGGTGGTGAGCAGACAGCTGTACCAGTGATCACTATTGGTGCAGTTTGTATTATGTGACAAGGGTTGCAGTGTACCTGAGAGGGTGAATTGGGAAGGGGTCAGATGCCTTTATGAGGGACCACTAAACCACCAGCAATATACCAAACAGTTACAAGATGGGTGATCTGGATGCTTTAACAATGTATTTTCCCAGGACAGATCAGCTTACATGCAACATTTGCTTTTCAGTGGGGTTCTGCTGCAGGGTCCTGCTTTTACAATTTTACAATATATTTACTCAGGAGAGCCTAGTTGAGTTGTGATATCTTGTCTGCAGTGGGGTTCTGTTTGACCCAGTTTTTACACTGTATTTACCCAGGATAGTACAGTGGAGATGCAAGATCTTTTTTCTCAGCGGGGTTCTCCTTTTATCAATTTTTATGATGCATTTAATCAGGATAGCCCAAGTAAGAGGCATTTTCTCATTTTCAGTGGAGTCCAGCTTTAACTGTGTATTTTTCCAGGATTTTTCCATTATAGTGCAGTATAGTGGACTTATTTATTTAATTAATTTATTTAATGTGGCAAAGCAGTAGTGCATATTTAAATGTCTTCTCCATAAATGATTTGTAACTTAAGAACCTGGCAGTGATTACTTTGTTCTCATTTTGAAGTTGGTACTCTTTGATGTGAAAGATATATCTCCAATCTGCAGAATGTCCTGCAGAAATCTTCTAACCCAGCGAGTAGCTAGCTCTACCTGTGTGACTGGTGGTGCTGCTGGTACTATGTGGAGCATGAGCAGGGAGCAGCCGACTAGTCACACAGTGTGAGCCTGTGAGTGATTAATTCTCACAAGTCAGGAGTCAGGTCTTGGCTAGGACCGAATGAGTTAGACAGTCAGTGCCAACAGAACAATATGAATTAATAACCAGACTTGCTTTATTATAAAAGGAGCGGTGAGGTAAGTGTGCTGTTTTGTATCAATAATTTTGTTTGCATTGAATGGTCTTATCTGATGGTGAGGGGATTGGCTGGGCTGCATCCAACAGCTCAAGTGATATCTGTTTCACCCAAGCTTGCCCATTGCCGCCAGACTCCCATCCCTCCTCTGTGAGCAAACATGGAACCCATGAAGTGAAATCCACATGCGTCTGATGGTGGATGGCAATTCTTCAGCATTAAAACCTGTGCTGCATTCAGATGAGGCATTAGACCATGTGTGTGTTTCTTGGCTTTGGCATCTGGAATGACTTCTGAGTGTGTGCTTATTGTGGGATGAGCCTACAACTGGCATTGCCCCTGCCCTTGCTATGTGATTGGGCTGTGTACATGGCATGGGACATGCTTGGCATTAGGTCACCATCTGTTACAGCTGGTAGTGCACCCCTGCAGGTTGGCTGTCAAGTGTGGGTTATGCTGGAGTGCTTGATGGTGTTGTCATGCCAGTGTATGACATATGGGGATGTGGGGGTTGGCTGCCATATACTGGATATGAATGGAAAACATCATCCTGCTGTAGAGCAGTGATAATTATGGTCATGCCATTGTCTGAAGTCTCACACAGATTGTGGAACTCATCCTGCATGTCAAGTCTGTGGGCTGTGATGTTACTGTATATGTCCTATATTTCATGCAGCTGTCCCTGCTGAGCCTTACCCTCCCTGCTCCAACCATCTCAGTTCAGGGTACTTGCAGATAAAGCATTCATGACCTTGTACATATCCTGTGTCAGTCTTGGGCCTTGAGGGACTCTCCAGTGGGTCTTGTGTATCAGTTCCATTCTCTGGCATGGATGGTATGTGAATGTGTCTGCTATGTGATAGATTCATGCACCTCCAGGTTGGTGTTTTGAGTGCCCTCCTCACTGCTTTATATGTCTGACTGTGTGGTGCACTGTTTGAGGGACAGAGTCTTCTGTTCAGGTTGCAAGGTAAGAAGTGCAATGCCTGCTACAGTGATAGCTGACTGTATTCAAGAGAAGTGGTATGTAGTCAGTTGTTTGAAGGGTGGCAGAGGTGAGATTTTTTGCTTTAGTTTTGACAATTATTTTTTAAAAGAAAAAAAAGTAGTTTTTTTGATAGTGATATTGGTTGTTTGTAACAGGTCAAAGAAGGCTTTAAAAACATCAAAATAGTCTCAAAATGACCCTCAGAATTCACCAGACTGCATCGAAAACCTGAAAGCTTCTGGGGGCCTAGATGGCCCCCAGATCCCTGGCCTGTGAGGGGTTGGAAACATTGTAATTCATGGAGACACACACAGTTCTAAATTTAGCACTATACCACTGCCTGTTGTGTAAAACTGAGTTTGTAATTAGACTGCATTGATCCAGTAGAGATTCAGATTACACTTATTTGTCTCTCCCAAATGTGTGTGTGTGTGTGTGTGTGTGTGTGTGTGTGTGTGTGTGTGTGTGTGTGTCTAGCAGTGTACAATGATTTACTGCTGTCTGTAGGTTTTGTTTACCCTTTCAAGACCAATCTAAGACTAAATGATTAACAGAGCTCCACCATTCCTCCTCCTCCCTCCCTCCCTCCCCTCTCTCTATCAACAAGACTTATACAGGGAAATGCTGAAAGGTAAAGCTGACCGAACGTGAAAACTTACTTGACTTTTTGGTCAGTCTAAACTTTTAAATTATTCCTCATCCCTTTACAAATAAAGCTTACTATGTGCACCAAATGGAGGTTGATGGCTTGGATAAAGAAATTATGTATTTCTGAAATCACTGACTGTAACCTACAGAACATGTATGTAATGTCCATCACTGCTGGGCTCGATGGAGTGTATAGTATTATATGGCATAGGCATTTAATTTGTTTTATTTTTAGTTTCATTTGATCCTCAAGACCTCATTTCCTTACCCCTACCCGCAACAACCACCGTACACATTTGTATCTAATCTTGCTCTGTAAACCAACAGCGTGAGTGCAAAACTGTAATAGCTCTGTGCCTTATCCATTTAAGTTACATAACCTGTCATAGATAGAAATGTGACCCTCCCTCCCCATGTCTAGAGGTATGCATGGAATATGTCTGTGGGAAGGGGCCACTCTCAGCAGCAGAAACACTCCCAGTGTCCATGTTACCCAGGCCCAGATGTCACACATAGGGTCCCTTCTCCATGCTGGTGCTGGATGAAAACAACAGGTTAATTCATACTAAACAGTTTCTTTCAATAATGGAATGTCTACAGGGAACTTGAAGAAACAACGGGGATCCCAAATTCATTAAACATATTCACACATAGCTCCAGAGAGCATCAGTTAATTCATGGGGAACACATTCAGCTTTTACAGGGCCAGTATGGCCATAATAACAGCTTTTACCTGAACAAAGGAGGTCGCACAGTCTTTAGGGCAGCATTAACTCAAGACTGCTATTGGCTACAAACATTTGAAGGGAACACAAGTTCCAAAACAGCTCACAGTGCATAACAGTCCATTATTCCTCGCAGCAGGCACCCAGACTCTCAATGATACCTCTCTCTCTCTCTCTCTCTCTCTCTGCACTGGCTCAGCAGGTCCCCCTTGGAACATGCCATCCTCTTGGGTTGGGGATTTACGGGTTCCCAGAACTGGCAGCAACTGTCCCCAAATTGAGAAGGGGGACACATCCCATGGAGCTTCAAGGCAACTCACTCTCTGGACACTATACTCCTTGCTGTATTCTTGCTGACTGTATCCCTACACGAATCGGCGCAGGCTGCCAGGGCACTTTGTGACTTGTGGTTGATGGCTTCCATCTCAACTTTAGCTGCCCTCCAAGATACTGTGCAGTTTGTGGCTTCTGGCTCCCACTTTTTTCTCTGTGTCCTCCCAAGTACTAACGGCCGGGGGCCAGGAGGGGCAATCATCCCCACCCTGCTCCGACTCACTCTCACTCCCTTGACATTCACTCCTCTGACCAGAACTCCCCTTCCCTCATAAAATTCTGGGCTTTATCCCCCCATGCACCCATGATGATCTCCCAACCCACAGAAGACTCCACCTGACTGCTCAGAAGAGTTAACCCTTTTCCCTACTGGGCTGAATTAGGCCACAAATACCCAGGGAGGGGCAAATAGACAAGTAATCTCCCAAAGGGGGGGTTACATGAACATAGAAACTTATGGTAGATAATGACCACTGGGCCCATCTAGTCTGCACATTATTAGTTAGGACTACTTTAGTTGCACACCCAAATTTGCCCTACAGCACTGTCTCTTCTTCCTTCCACCCCCTTCCTCCCTCGTAGCATTCCTTTGTGCCTGTCCCAGGCATTTTTAAAACCCACCACTAGTTTCAATCCCACTGCCTCCCAAGGAAGGCTGTTCCAGGGATCCACCACCCTTTCTGTGATGAACTATTTCCTCCCATCTCTTCTGAATTTTCCTTCTTCCAGCTTCACATCATGACCCCTTGTTCTACATTACCTTTTCTATGAAGCATATTTCCCTCCTGTACCTTATTAACCCTCATGACCTATTTAATGGTCTCTATAACATCCCCACTCTTTCTCCTCTCCTCCAGGGTGTACATATTGAACTCTTTCAGTCTCTTTTCACAGGGTTTCTGATGTAGACCTAGCACTATTTTGCCTACCCTCACCTCTTTTCTTGCCATGTTCTCCTTTTTTCCAATTGTTCCTCCATCCACACATTTCTCCTTTAATTGCTCCTCTTCCCCCTTCTTCCTTTGCTAACCTCCTGCTTCATTGAATAACTTGCATCCTGGTGGGACACTCTCCCCCTTGGGATCTCCCTACTCTTTATCTCAGCTTGTAGTGGCCAACTTTCTGTCTCCCATATTTCTTTCATTACCCCCCCAGCTACTTTAAATGTCTATTGAAGTAACATTTGATTTATCCACTGAGGACTGTGGTTGAGTTCTGGATTCCTGAATGAAAGCAGGCCATCACCTCAATATAGGTTCTTATCCTTCTAGCCTGGCCCACAGTCCCCAGTGTAGACATACCTCTCTTCCCTGCACCATTCCTTCTACCATTACTTGGAGGGCTTGGTGCAAAGCTCCCTCTCCATCCACATATAGTACAACACATATTCACCACTCACATTTAAACACATGGGAAAGACAAGATCAACCAGATAAATTATCTACCTTTACCAAAAATGAAATTTACACAAGGAGCTGACTACAGCAAATCATCTTTATGTTTAAGGCCATGAAACACCCTTATCAAGTTAATGTATTAGCAGCCATAGTGACTCTGACCAGAGATTGTTTTAGTACTAGAAGTGAGTGTCAGCCATAGTTAACAGCCATTAGGGAATGTCAATACCCATTGGAACAGCCACATTTGCATTGTTGTTAATTGACAAGAGATGAAAGTGGAGTAGTTTAGGGGGAGCAAGGTAGGTGATTGACAATGGACATAAGGGTAGAGCTTCCAGTGATGATTCCAACTGTGAGCAAAAGCTGTGCTGAATGCAGAATTCCACCAGCAGGATTTGTGTGGAATGGTAATTCAACTTCTGTGAAATGCTTTTCAAAATTTTATTTTCAATGCCATCAAATTCCAAAAGCATTTTTTATGTAGACCACAAAATAATATTCCATAGATCACATAAGCTACAGAATAATAGTCTACATTTTGCAGAAAATGTATCTGCAGTTTACATAAATGCAAAAAAAAAAAGTCTGTACTCAACATTCTGATTTCAGAATTTCAGAATACCTCTTCTGACTAAATTCCACATCATTAGGTGAAATTTCTGAAATGCCACAGAATTCCAGCAGAAGTGGAATTTGAAAGTTTTGCCCAGCTCTGATGTGTAGAAAGAGCGCTAGGCAAGATTAGGAAACAAAAAAGAAAGAATACAAATTGTTTTGCTGCTGTCACTGTTGGGATGTGTCTTTGGGGGGCAGTTTTACTGTGTAGTCTAGTGGCTAAAGTCATCACTTCCACATCTGTTTTCTGATGTTTGCTAGATTCTTGATGCTGGTGAGAGGAGCCATGTTTTCTGTGGACAGATCAGGGTGGCAGAATGGCAGATCTGTTCTGAACCATGTTTTATTAGAGGTACTTTCTGCTGGGCTCATGTGTTAGAATAGTAGCCCAACTGAAAATACCTTGTAGCCAATTAATATTCTGAATTCTCCTTATCCATTTCATAATAACTATTAATTAGGCCACATAACTTAAAGTGATGCCAAGAGCTGTCCAACAAACACAGAGTTGTTACCAGCTCTTATAAAATTACTCCGTGTTATAAAATATTCCACAAGTGCAGTAGGAAATGCTAGGGTTCAGTCTTAAACACATGCAGAAAGCCAAAAAGAGCACACACATCAGCACTAGGCCACATCCCTTTCTGTTTTGCCTCCCATGCCCTCCCCATCCCCAGTGTTTGTTGCTGTTCCCTGTTCTGACACACACAGCAAAAGAGGTGAACAGACAGAGCACACAGAGAAAGGGACAAAACAGAAATGTCCATGTCCATAGTGTACGGGACATGGTGCAGCATAGCACCCACACCTATGACCCCTGGTACACAGCAACCTGATCAGCCTGGTCACTGTCTGCAGCAGTTGTCCATGACACCTGTAGAGTAGTTGCAGCATCCTCTGCAATGACCTCTGAATCAAGAGTCCTGCCAGCTGCAGAAGTCCCTGACACCTCTGACAAATGGGGACACATGGCTTTACACCCTTTGGACCTAGAGTGGGAGACAGAGACAACAGATAATAAGTGCCATGTTCCACACTGGCCCCCATGCCCACCGTGTGAGTGTGCTGGAAGCAACCATAATGCAAATGGCCAAGAGCCTGCCAGGCACACTGCACACCAGCAACAGACTGGCACACAGTGCCACACTCTGACCATGCAATGTTACACAAGAAAGACATAGCCCACATGTGCATTCAGGGGTTTTCGCAGAGGGGCGCATTGCCATGCCTCACACAGCATGTGCACATGCCAGCAGGCAGCACAAGTGTGCAGGCCCTAGCCAAACACTACTGGACCACCACAGGGTGCCCAGAGTGTGCATGATATGTACACATGATGGATATACACACAGGGGCCAGGTGCACTGTGGACCAAGCACATGCCACCATGCCCAGAGCCAGTGTGTGTGTGCAACCAGCAGCACACAGACATGCACAATGGACCTGCAATGGCCAGCTGAGGGCACCACCCACTGCTCCTGAGCACACAGAGATTGCACAAGACAGACACTGACCTGCACCAGCAGGTGCCTGTCCATGGGCACTGACACCGGCCCTAATGCGCCTGGTCTGCGCCGCAGCCACAGCACACCACCTGTCTGCTGGCCCTGTGAGAGAAACAAAAGCAGAGAACACCAAGAGGAGAAAGGAGGTGTGACATGCCCACCACACCCCAAGCAACATCACCAGTGCCAGCATGCAGTGACTGCAACATCACACAGTGCTCCGGTGACAGTGCCCTGGCTGCGTGCATCCACATACAGCACCCCTGCCTGTGCCCACCATGTGTGCAGATGGATGCAAGCAATGCCACCTGCCATGGCATACCACACATGCCACAGTGGCCCTGCCCCTCCATGCTTCATGGTGAACATGCACACTCCCCTGTGGTCATGCGGACAATGCCCATGCTGTGTATGGCCCACGGTGCACACGTGAGTGTGTGCATGTGTGTGGGGTTGTGTGTGTGTGTGTGTGTGTGTAGTGAGCCTCCCCCCCCCCCATAACCCCATGCCACCCCTGTGCATGCATAATACTGTGACTTACCTGGCCATGGCACCACACCCCTGCATGCACAGTCCTGTAGGTTCTGCAGCCTGTCTGGGTCCCTGCTCTGCAGATCATCATAGCATGACACATGTGTTGCAGTCTTGACCACCATCTGGTGGTACATGTCAAGCAAAAGGTGGACAAAGCAATGGGGCCTGATGGGATTCATCCCAGAATTCTAAAAGAACTAAGGGTAGAACTAGTGACACCACTGACTACCCTCTTTAACAAATCATGGGAGGATGGGGTGGTACCCGAGGACTGGAGGAGGGCAGATGTGATTCCCCTTCACAAAAGTGGGAGCAAGGCAGAAGCAGGAAACTACAGACCTGTTAGTTTAACCTCAGTGGTAGGGAAAATGATGGAATCACTTCTGAAGGAAAGAATTGTAGAGTATCTAGAGGCTAGAGGGGCACAGGACCCAAGGCAGCATGGATTCACAGCGGGAAGGTCATGCCAGACAAATCTGATAGATTTCTTTGACTGGGTGACCAAAATAGTAGATCAGGGAGGGGCTGTGGACATGGCCTACCTAGACTTTAGCAAGGCATTTGACACAGTCCCACACAAAAGATTAATATACAAGTTAGCCAGCCTGGGAGTGGGTCCCAAGATGACAGCCTAGGTAAAGAATTGGCTGAAGAATAGGACACAGAGAGTAATAGTAAATGGAGTCCACTCTGAAGAAAGGGGGTTACTAGTGGGTACCGTGAGGTTCAGTATTAGATCAGTCCTCTTCAATGTCTTATAAGTTTACATTGCAGAGGGACTGGAAGGAAAAGGCGCCCTTTGCAGATGACACAAAGATCTGCAACAGAGTTGATGCACAAGGTGGGGTGGAAAGGATGAGAAGGGACTTGGCAAGGTTAGAGGAATGGTCAAATGTATGGCAGCTTAGATTAAATGCTAAGAAGTACAAGGTAATGCACCTGGGAAACAAAAACCAAGGGAAGAGTACACAATGGGGGTGAGATACTAACAACAACAAAAATGGAAAGGGACCTGGGGGTAGTCATATCAGATGACCTAAAGGTGGGCAAGCAATGTGAGAGGGCAGCAAGGAGGGTTGGGGGATACTGGGATGCATAGGGAGAGGCATCACCACTAGAAAACAGGAAGTTATTATTCCTCTGTACAGACAGCTGGTGAGACCCCATCTGGAGTACTGAGTGCAGTTCTGAGACCCAATCTCTGCAAAGACATAGACAGGATGGAAGCTGTCCAGAGGAGGGCAACTAAAATGGTGCAGGGTCTGCACCGGAAGACATATGAAGAGAGGCTTAAGGAGCTTAATATGTATAGCCTCGAGGAAAGGAGGGAGAGGGGGGACATGATAGAAACGTTCAAGTACCTCAAGGGAATCAACAAAGTCCAAGAGGGTAGCATCTTTCAAAAAAAGAGGTGTGAAAGAACAAGGGCACAATTTGAAGATAGAGGGAGGGCGGCTCAGAGGTAATTTAAGGAAGTATTTTTTCACAGAGAGGGTTGTGGATGCATGGAACGGCCTTCCGGAGGAGGTTGTGGAGTCAAAAACAGTGATGGAATTCAAGCATGCATGGGACAGTCATAAGGCAATTCTAGGGGGTGGGGATAGGAAGAAGTAGGCTGCTGGTTAACTAGGATCTGCAGCTTATCCATTAGGTAGGGAAATGGGCAGACTGGGTGGGCCAAGCGGTCCTTATCTGCCGTCAAATTCTATGTTTCTATGGGCAGGACATTGCAGATACATGTACCACAGCTACAGAACTGATACTGCCAATGCCCAGCTGTCCTTGACAGTCCCAGATCCTGTTATGGTAATGCAAGGCAGGTGGGTGTGTGGTCTACAGACAGGGTGCAATGACCCTGCAGCAGCCAGACACCGTGTCTACACATATAAGAAGCTACCTGTTATGTGCTAATGGCTGCTTATTCTCACCCACAGAAACCAAAATGTCTGGAAAGGAAACAGCTAATGGACACAGACTTCCAAATTTCACTAGTGATGAGGATAGTGCACTAATCAAGGCATACCTGCTGTGCAAGGGCATTCTATCTGGCAGGGGTGGCAGCTAACAGCTGCAGGATAAGGGCTGGGATGCTATGGTGTGGCATGTTAATGCCATCAGGAAGTTAACAGGATGCTCCAGGAGTGCAGAAAGCACCTGAATGACAAGAAGAGGAGAGCCAAGGAGAAGGTTGCACACATAGAGGCCTCCCCCAGCTATAGCCAGTGCATGACTGCATCAGCAGCATGGGTGTTGACTGTCATCTGCAGGGCATGTCAGGTGCACCACTGGCACATGTGTATGTCCACCTGTACATGCCTGTCTGAACACTACTGTTCCTCATGTTTGTAGCCATGTATCCCTTGTTTCTGTTGCAGCTCCATCACATCTTACCTCACATCACAACTTACGGGTGCTGCCATATCTGGTGCACCGAAGAGTACTACTGCAGAGGATGATGCCGGTCCATCTCACTGGGCAGCTGCCAGGTCTGGGGATGGTGCAGTCCTGATCCTCTCATACACCACAGCTGCACCAGATGCATTTTCAGTGTTGGCAGGGCCTTCCAACACCTCTGTAAGTGGTGCCATGGCTGGCAAGCATGATGTCACTTGGCTGGAGGGCTGGAGGGGTTCCTGGGTTTGGCTGATGATGACCCAGGGAATGCAGTGAACATTAACAACACCCTGCTGGTGCTGGCATCTGGTACACACAGGGCATACAACGATGTTGATGATGATCCTGATGCCACACAACTATGGGGGGATATGGCCAACAGTGGAGTGCACAACACTCAGGTGCATGCACAGGTGGCACTAGCAGGTGTTGGAGGTCCTGTGGCCCCTGGCCCACCCACAGGGCCTGCACAGCTGCCCACAGTGGTGGTTGCTGTGTGCTTTGTGCCTGGTGCTGCTGTGCCATGGGGACCACCAGCACGGGTCAGTAGGATGCTGTGGTTCCACTGCATGTGGCGGTGGCCCTTGATGCATCCATCCCTAGATGCGCAGTGGTTGCAGATGCCCAGTCCTCACCCATACCCTGACCTGCTGGGGTGCATCCATCTACACTGGATGCACAGCAGCAGGCCGGCACACCGCCTGCCAGTTGGCACTGTCCCTGTGAGCCTTCACTTGCCAATAAGAGTGAAGGCTATGCACGCCTCCTGCAGGCCACCGTGGAGGGGCAGGCAGCCCTATGGTCAGAGCTCAGGGGCCTTCGGATGCTGCTGGCAATTGAACATGAGTTGTCAACCATTTAGCATGCAGAGATGTTGGCAAAGGCACGCCTACTGTGGGTGGGCATGACCACAGCTCTGGAGCAGATTTTGCACGCTGCTGAGGTGGCGTGTACAACCAGTGCACCACATGGCTACCAGACCTCCAGTTGAACCCTCAGGAGTGCCTCATGCACTCCCAGGCAGTGGCATCAGGTGAACCCACTGCTGCTTATGCCATCACCACACCTCTGCATCCCCATCATCCCCATATCAGACATGAATCATGGAGCCAATACACCAGTGAGCACCTGTTAACAGTCTTATACACCTGCTCCCTCTGCCTTCATTTGATGCACCATGGTAGCCTGTATGGGCAGTTCTACTTTCCCCACCCACCTACAAGATAGTTGCTGGGTGTGTTCCCAGTCTCAAATCAGTGGCACAGGGTGGACTGGTGTCATATGAAGGTATTGGATGTTCTCTCAGGGTGTGTGACGCAGACATTGCTGATGCATTCAATGGCACTGCACACCATCTGGCAGTTGATTGAGTGGTAGCCCTTGCAGTTGACATATGTCATGGCATCCTCACCAGGTGGTACATGGATTGCCACATGGGTGCAGTCAGTGGCTCCTATGATGCCTGGCATGTGTGACACCCTGTGGAACGGCTGCATGGCTTCTGTCCACTCTGCCTGTGTGCTTGGGAAATGGATGAATTCTGTAGCATGTGGGAGCAGTTCAGTGAAGAACTGTGTGAGGAGACAGGACGTGGATGGCTGGGATATGCCAGTGGTGTCTCCGACTGGCCTCCGGAAGGGTCCCGTGGTGAACAGGCACATTGCTGTTGTCACTTTGATCTCCATTGATATGGCATGACCTCTTCCAGTGGGTGCCTGCATTTCATCATGGCACAGCTCACAGAGATGCTTCAGAATAGCCCTGTTCAAGCAGCATCGACTGACTGTTTCAGTGTCCAGCAGCTGCTCAAAAGTCAATCTAGCACAATACTGCCATGGAGCTGGTCACCTATGGTGCCTTCCATTGCCACGTTGCTGGTTCACCCATTTTCTCATCCCCATTAACATTCCCACCATCAGGAATGGTGCTCCATCCATGCTTTACTTCTGCTGCTGCTCTACTTCTGCTTGCTTCTGCTATTCTGTGGTCAGCATGCTGGAGGTTTGCACTTAAGTCTGCTTCTTTTATACTTATCTCCTCATGGGGCATTTGGTACTTGCACTGTAGATGCTTCTTATTTGAGCATTCATTTTGCTCTGTGAATGGCTCTGCACAGTATATGCATTTACATGCCCCTCAATATGCACCACATATCATTGCTTTCAGTCTCCTCTGCATCCTGTTCGGCACATCCAGTTGTGTCGGGGCATCTCTACTGTCCATGAATGGCTACATGGTGCATTTCCATGTTGCACCGGTGCATCTCGTTTGCACCCAGTGCATCTGCTTTGTGACTCCTGCCCTATACCTTTTTTCTTATCCTCATATTACACAATTGAGGATAGATTCTTTTTTAATACGTCACTCTTTATTAGCAGGTATTATACAAGCTCAGATTTTACCATGTGTGATTTCGGATCACTCTCCAATATATTTAACTTTACAATTAATACAGGATTTCAAAGCAGATAAATATTGGAGGCTAAATTATTCCTTATTGATAGTGGGAAATATATTCACATCCCTTAAAGATTTTACCATTTGTTTATATGATGAAAATAAGGGATCAGTGGCCTGCTATGCTACTTCATGGTTAGCATAAAAGTGTGCCATTCACGGGGAAATTAGGGATTTAGCTACAAAACTAAAGCAACAGAAGTTAGTCCAATATAATGAGCTCTTACACCACATTAGGTCCCTGGAAATACAGATTTCACAATCTTACCCAGACAGTTTATTTACAAAAATAACTGATTTTCGGGAACAACACCATGAAATGAATAGAGCACAAGCAAAGTTTAATATAGTTAGATCCAAACTTAATTATGTTTCCTCTGGGGAACTCTCAGGTAGGCTTTTAGCCATGTACAGTAAACAATAGGGGACAGCTAGAACTGTTAAATGTATATAGGATCCAAAAAACCAGAAATCAATAACTCATTCTAGACAAATAGCCAAGGAGTTCTGTAAATTTTTCTCTACCTTATACGGTATTGGTGACCCGAAGACTGGGTGTAAAGAAGTAAATGAATATTTAGACTCCTCTGATTTACCATGACTAGATGACATGGACTGTGAATTTTTGCGTTTCCCTCTTACCATTTCTGAATTACATTCTGTCCTAAATGCTATGGCCATGGACAAAGCACCAGGCCCTGATGTTTATTCTGTTTTATTGGACATTTTCTGATATACTATTGCCCCATCTACTTTGACTTTTTGAGAAGAAGCATACTCATCTGGTGACTTGCATCCCTCCATGCAAGAATCTATTATTCCTCTCATACCTAATTTGGGAAAGATCTTACCAATATAAATAACTACAGGCCCATATCTCTTTTGAATATAGATTTCAAAATGTTGACAAAGGCTCTTGCTTTCAGCATCCAAAAAAAGTATGGACCAAACTAATAAGACTAGAACAGGTGGGTTTTATGTCCAACAGATATTCTTCAGATTATCTTAGAAAGGTTCAACATATAATTTCTGCATTGAGGTAGGCAATATCTCCTATGATTTTTGCCTCACGTGATGCAGAAAAAGCGGTTGGTAGAGTATCATAGCAATATTTATTTTGTACAGTACAGAAATTAAATTTTCCTATAGAATTTAATTGGCTAAAATTGGCGTATACCCACTTACTGCCAAAATCACATGTAATAAGATTTTTTCTTCCACTTTTGATTTAAATAATGTTGTACATCAAGGTTACCCTCTTTCCTCTTTTTTATTTAACCTTTGTATTGAACCTTTTATTCGGCACATCAAACTTAATACATATATTATTGGCATTAAGGTGGGTTCCCAACAGTACAAGATTTCATCATATGCTGATGATCTTTTGTTGCAGCTACACAACCCTACCACCTCCTTAAATCATTTATTAACTAAAACGAATAAATTTGGCTCTATTTCAAACTACAAAGTACATTTAGATAAGACACACATTTTACCACTAAACAAGTATGCAAATAAATGGAGCAGTTCCCCTCTGTACCCTGTAAAGTTTACTAAAGAATTATTATACCTTGACATTTACATTTCTAATTCTGATTTGGCTATGATTTGGAGGAATTTTATTTCTTCTATCTGTTCAATTGAATCAGACCTAAATATATGGGATAAGCTACCTCTCTCTCTTGGGTGTAGGTTAAGTTAGATAAAAATGAATATTTTACCAAGGATACTTTACCCCACAACAATGTTAACTATTTTCTTAACATCTAAATGGTTCACTGAATTACATAAAATAAAGTCAAACATTCTCTGGAGAGGACATAGACCTAAACTAAGATATCTTATCTGTTCCCAAGCAGTCAGGAGGTTTAGCTGCCTCTGACTTTTATGATTACTATCATGCAGCACAAGGTTCTAAGTATTTTCATTGGGCATCTTATGATAAACCACATCAATTTTCTTACATTCCACTTTGGTGGGTAATTGAAAAAGAACTCTGTGCTAAGCATGTTATACAGGTCAAAGCACTCTTTTTTCTTAAACATTCTACTCACATGTCAGACTGGTCTGATGTGACAAGTGGGTGCCCTGGGGATCGGTGTTTGGACCCATACTTTTTAATATATTTGTGTCATCATTAACATGTGGCAGTACTACCTGGGTCAGTAAATTTGCTGATGATGTAAAAATTGGGGGCACTAGTATGTAACAATATGGAGGCTCTTATTTTCCAACAAGAAATTCAAGCAGTTGCTAATTGGGCAAATAAGAAAGGACTACTGTTTAATACTGACAAATGCAAAACAATGCATTTTGGAAATAAAAACATATGAGCCATCTATTATCTAAATGGGGAACAGCTAGGTGCGGTGGAAGAACAGAGAGCTTTGGAAGTTATTATAACAGGTGACTTGAAATTTGACAAACATTGTAGAGAGGTACATAAGAAAGGGAATCAGATGCTGGGATGTATAGGAAGGAATCTTTGTATCCATTAGCATACAGGAGACTTAGGGGAGACCTATGCTTGGTCTAGAAGGCTATTCAGTGCCCTGATTTGTGGGAATGTTTGTCACTCACTAACAGGGATATTACAAGGGCAGCCAAGGGACACCATTACAGGCTGAAAGGGGAACAATTTAGAGGAAACAAGAGGAAACAGTGGTTCAGCCAACCGGTGGTGGATGAATGGAACAGGTTACCAAATAATGTTCTACAGAGTGATTGTACTGACATTTTTAAGAGATGACTGGACAGCCATATGACTGATCAAGGAAGAATTGAATATAGGGGAGATTAGGGTTATGGTCATTTCCTATTGGCCTCTTAATGCTTTGAACTTGAAAAGTCCCTGTGATTCCTTTGATACTCTTCCATCACAACTTAGAGATCCACCTATAGGTACCTCCATAAGGATATTTAAACAACTCCAGAGAAGTATTACATTTTTGTTTTGTGATCCACAGGAGCAACCCCTCTGGTTGAACCCAAATTTCAAATTACATATAAAAAAAGAAGAACACTATTTGGCAATCTCGTGGTATTGAATCTCCTCTGCAGTTTCTCCTATGGGATAAATGGATTTCTTTTTCTGAATTCAAAAAGATGTATAATTTAGCTAACAGTGATTGGATTGAATACCATCAGATACGGCATCTCATTTTTGTTGTTCTGAGTAATCCAAAACGTAATGCCACAGTACAAGTCACATTAAACTGTTCCTCCAATGAGTTGTTGTAGCATTTCTGACTGAGTTGCATAAGTGTTGTTGGATCCAGCACAACACCTTGTGCAATCTGTTTCTTAAGAGTTAAAATGCAGCTTTGAATTGAACTGTGACTGGACCGCCGATGCATTCCAACTGGGATGCAAAAACATTCTACTAACATTGTTCTTCAGCTGGTTAAACATTGAAAAATAATGCAATATGAGTTGGCAATATATTGCCAACTCAAAAAAGCAGTGCTAAACCAACTCATTGATGGATCAATTTAATATGACTTGTACTCTAATCACTCCTCTTTGTTTCCTAATCTTTCCAACCTGTTGATTGAGCGATATTCTCTTTCTAAATTATACAAGGAAATAAAGCAATTTTGTATGTATAAATATGACACCCCATCACAATATCGGTCTAAAGTTTTGAACTAAACAACAATGGCAATCTATTTGGTCAAATACCCATAGGCTAGTTAAATTTGATGGATATTGGTTCACTCAATATAAAATATTACATGTAAGCTACAGTACACCAGTTAAGCTATATACATGGGTTATCTTAAATTTTCCTGTTTGTGTTAGATGCCAACAAGATCCCGGAACACTTGATTACATTTAATGGAATTGTCCTAAAGTACATCTTTTATGCAAGGAAGTAGTGGATTTAATATCTCGAAACCTAGGCATTATGAAGTTTTTCTCTAAAGCTAATTACATCTTGGGCCCAATTGATCAGAACTGAAATGGAAATAGAAGTTTCTATTTTATGTTAATTACTATGGTAGCTGAAAAAATTATACTTAGACATTGGATGAATCAGTATGTTCTTTCTATTTCGGAGTGGTATAAGGAATTATGTCAGAATTTGAGATTTTAAATAATGCTGGCTTCCATAAGGAATAACTTCCCTGCTAATACCAGATGCTATGGCCCTTTTGAATCCTGGCTTACTGCTTTGGCTTTTCAACCTGATTATATAGATTGTTTCACACAGCATGTTTTTTTATATAATATTTTACTTATCGCAGTATGCTCCTACTCTTGTCTGACAGAATTATATTTCAGAATGTTAGGAAGGGTGTGGGTGGGATAATTGTGATCTGTTATTACTGCACAGTCTGTACTGTCATACTTTAGTTTATGCATTCTGATTATCATATATTGTACCAGAGCTATGACTGTTGTTCACCTTTTCATATTTTTTCAATAAAGCATACTTAAATTGAAAAAAAAAATGTCAAGGCAATTTTGAAGGTAATAAAGCAGAAGTTCTAAGTATGAATTAAAAAGAAAGGGGGAAGGAGGGCAACATGCCTGCATTCCCCGCTGTAGGGGAAATGAGGTGTATAAGACCCCATTACATCTCATTCGAGGCATAGGGTTGCTATACAGTACTTTAATCCAAATTACATATTCCAGATAGAGGCCAAACATATGCAAAACTACAAAAAGATAGGGCCAGGCCACACAGTCAAAAGCTTTTTCAGCATCCAGGGAGACCAGGATTGTGGGGTGCAAGTTCTCCCTGGATGCTGAAATAATAGTACAATTTCCTGAGGTGGTCGCTAGATAGATGACCAGACATGAAGCCTACTTGGGAGGGACCAATAAGCATGTTCCAAACCTAGGCAAGTCTATTAGCTAAAATTTTCAATAATATTTTTAAATCCACGTTAATTTAGGAAATTGTGCAGTAGCTAGCTGGGGATGTTTCTTCTCTATCTGGTTTCTTGATCAGGGTGAGCTAAGCTTCTGTAAAAGAACTGTTGAAAAGAAAACATGGGAGTACCAATGATTATAAAGCTGGACCAACAAGGGGTCAATTTCATCAAAAATGACTGAATAAAAATCATTAATGAAACCATCCAGCCTGAGGGCCTTACCAGAAGGAAGTTGTTGTATAGCCTGTATGACTTCCAAAGTAGTTATTGAGTTCTTAAGTGTTTCTTGTTGGAGTGGAGATAGCATGGGCAGGGGAACAGAAATGATATATGCAGCAACATGGTCTGTGGTCTGGTGATCCAGGGGTTCACTAGCATAGATGTGGGAATTATATTGATGAAAAATAGCAGCAATCTCCCTAGGGTGGGTAACAGTCTCAAAACTAGGATCAGGCTAAACACCTGGGATGGAGCTGGCAGAAGTCAAAGTGCAAAGCTGAAGATCTAGTAGCTTGTCAGCTCTTTCGCCCACCTCAAGGTATCGAGACTTTATCCTCATTATTGCCAGATCTACTTTCTGGGCAATGAGATCTGCATATTGAGACCTTAGGTGGTGCAACCTAGCCCATATATCTGTAGAGGAGTGTGAATGAATGTTACACTCTATTTGTTTAACTTCATTCAGAAGCTGTTCTTGGTGAGCTTGCCAGGTTCTTGAATGCTTTGAGGCAAAGCGTATGCATTCTTCCCATAAAGCACACTTCACTGCACCCCACAGCACATCAACCACTGTGACAGAATGGTCGTTCTACTCAAAAAAATTCTTAAAAAGGAACATATGAACTGAAGGAATTGAGGGTCTTGAAGAAGCTGGGCATTAAGACACCATGTTTTAGCTCACTCCTCCACCCCACTGATGGCATGTATTAGACTCACTGGGGTGTGATAAGAAATAACCATTGAAAGAATATAATTGGAAATTAAACCAGGTAAACATTCCTATCTTAAAAGAAAAAATAAATATCTTAGAAGAATTGTCATGCGGGACAGAATAAGAAGTGTAGTGCCAATCAGAGGGGTGGAGGATGTTCCATGGGTCCAAAAGTGCCAAATTATCCATTAAATCATTAAGGCCCCATTGGCAAGGAAAGAGCCTTCTCCTAGAGGATCCTGATCTGTCTATGTCATGTTGATACACTATGTTCTAGTTCCCGCCTATCAGAAGAGAAGTGGGAGTTAAAGGGGTCTGTATGGGAAGTAAGCTTATAAGAAAGGTGGGAGAATTCACATTAGTGCCATAAATGGAAGCCAGAACTACATTATCAAGCCCCAATTTCCCCTAAAGAAAAATAAATCTGCCATTTTCATCCCAGTATTCTTTCCCCAGATGAAAAAGGAGCAGCCTGGCAATTAGTATGGCTACACCCCCTTATTGCTACCACCCGCCCCGTAAACTTCACCCACCCATTCCTATATAAACATACTTACACCATTTCTTTTAAGGTGGGCTTCCTGCAAATAGTTGACCTCAGTTTGTAATTTCCTAAGATGATGCAAAAGTACAGTATGTAGCGTTTCTTCTTGTCTTGCTCACCTTTAATATTCTAACTTCAAAATGTATAATTATTCAGACTGAAATCAGCAAATAAAGAAGAGTAGCCATGTGAAAGTCCCCCCAGCCATAGAATGATCAATCCCAATATCATCATGTTGAGCTCCTGACCCCCCAACCTCAAAAACCACACAAATCCATTTGAAAACTCATACCATCGAATTGTACTCAATTATAGCAGATGTATCAGAGAGGTATAAGAAGTGAAATGACAGTACCCCAACCCTCACTATAAAAAATAACCCCTCCAAACAACAGTGTAAAACTCACTAAAACACTAAATAGCAAATTCAAACTTACCCCCAGTCCTAATGACCGTACCACCTGAAAAACTCAGTCCATGATGATGTACTCATATATGCCCAGCAACACTCACCTTCCCACACCCAAAGTTAAATATTAAAGATCAAATGCCCCAGTTTTTCCATATTTTTAATAAAAGCTTGAATTCAAGTACCTATTTCGTGATTAGTGTTTCCTGAAAATATCGTGCTGATTGGTTTTGTGGTTTTCCTTAAATTAGCATTTGTTAAATCTGTTAATGTGCTCTACAGTAACTGAAAACAGTGAAGATTTTTCTGTCCCTATCAGTGAGCGATTACATCATTCTTGTCTAGCCTGCTGCTTCAGCAATTAAGTTCCTGATTGAAGAAGTTGTTATAGTTCCCAGTCAGTGCAGTCTGTAGAGCTAATTATTTTCACTTAAAGTTTGTTACTAACCCATTTGGTTTGTGTTTAAAAAGATTAGCTTAAAATCAATCATTCTTTTCCTATAAATAGTTGATCATTTGAGTTTCAGTACTGAACTGTAGTGGCATGAATGAATGTATGTGAGAAATTACCTTGTCTGTATCACATTTGTGAGTTCTTTCTCATCAAAACTCTGCATTGTTTTCTGGCTATATAACACAGGATTGTTCAATGGATATAAAATAAATCTAAAGTTTGTTAGTTCATAGAAGCATTGTGTCTTTGATGTAGCCTTCATAAATAGGTTAATTTGAGAACAATTTTGTTTTTATGTCAGACTGACAAACAGTATTCTGTCACACTCTATTTCAGTGACATGTACTGTATGAACTCATAAAATTCTGTTTTTTGAGGGTTTCTATGTGGCAATACATCATGTATGTGTATAACTAGAAATACAGTATGGCATCCTGATGCCCTGTCACCTGCCTCTCAGCTGATGCTGCTGCACCCTGCTTCCCTCTGTCACCTGCCCCCCCAGTCAAGGCCAATGCATCCTGCTGCCCCCCTGTTTCTGTCTCTACAGGCAGGGCTGCTGTGCTCTGCTTAGCCCTAGATTCAGTGGGCATCTACCTCCACAGTTGGGGCTGCTGCACCATGCTGCTCCAGGCCACCAAATGTGGGGCCTTTGCTGCACCCTGCTACCCATTTCCAATGCCCCAAATGGGCAGGGCCACTGTATCACATGCACCCCATCTCACAGTCAGGGCTGCTGTACCATGATGCCCCACTATGTCCTGCACCACAGTCACAGCTTCTGCACCATGCTGTCATCTGTCCTCTGCCATCACTGTGCCCTGCTACACCATAAAGCCTCTTGCCTCCACAGTTAGGGCTGTTGCACTGTGCTGCTCCCTGCCACCAGAGTCAGATCCCTTGGTACACTGCCTAAACTGCTTGAAAGAAAAAAAAACAAAAAATACTTTCATCTTGTGTTATAGGGTGGGAGACAGAGGGTAGCAGGGTGCAGCAGCCCTGACTGTTACGGCAGGAGACAGGGGAGGCATCAGGCTACAGCAGCTCAAACTGTGGGACAGTGTGCTGTAGACACACCTGTTTGGGACAAGAGACATGGGCAGCAGGGTGCAGCAAAGGATATGACTCTGGTGGGAGGGGGCAACAGGGAGAAACTGCCCAAACTGTGGTGGCAGGGAACAGGGCACAGCGCATACCCTGACTTGTCTTATGGCAAGTGGCAGCACTGAGGAGCAGATCTAACTGTGGAGGCATGGGGCTGTAGGGCACAGCAGGCCACAGCAGCCTTGACTGTGTAGACAGGCACAGGGTGCAGCAGCCTTGGATGTGCTGGCAGATACAGAGGATAGCATGGGGCAGATGTCACAATCATGTGGCAGGACACAAGAGGGCATCAGGGTATGGCAGCCCTAACAGTAGAACAGGGTGCTTTTGGTGCAATAGCCTTGCCTAGTTGAGGCAATGGAAGTAGGTTGCAGGTGCAACAAATACCCCACCTCTGGTTGCCTGGGGCAGCATTGTGCAACAGCCCCAACTGTGAAAGCAGGGGCCCTGGGACTCTAGGTCTTAGCAGAGCACAGCAGCCCCAACTTTGGAGACAGGAACAGGGGCAACAAGGTGCACTGGACCTTACTGTGGGGGTGGGTGACAGAGGGAAGCAGAGTGCAGCAGCCACAACTATTTCTGCAGGGGGCAGCAAAGTGCATCAGCCCTGACTATGTGGAGAAGACAGTGGACAATGGGGCCCAGCAGCATCAAATGGGGGAAGGAGATGGGGCTCGTGGGGCAGGGGAAAAGGGGCAGCAGAGTGCAGCTGCCTCAGCTGTTGGGAAGGAGACAGGGGCATCAGGATGCCATATACAGTAGTATTTCTAGTTATACACATATATGATGTATTTTCACACAGAAACTCTCAACTGATTTTTTTGACTTCATACAGTACATATTATTGCAATAGCTGAGTGTGGCAGACACCTGTTTGTCAATCTGACATAACAAAATTGTTCTCACATGAACCTATTATTGGAGACTACACCAAAGACACACTGTTTCTGTGAATTAACACATTTTAGATTTAGTTTATATCCATTAAACTACCCTGTGTTATATAGCCAGAAAGCAATGCAGAGTTTTGATGACAAAGAACTGACAACTGTAGTACAGACAAGGTAATTTCTCACAGACATTCACTCATACCACTACAGTTCAGCACTGAAACTTAAATGATCACCTTTTTATGAGAACAGAATGATAGATTTTAAGCTAATCTATCTAAACACAAGCTGGATGAGGTAGTAACAAACTTTTAGTGAAAACAATTAGATCTACAGATGGATTAGACTGGGAACTGCAACAGCTTCTTCAGTCAATAAGGGACTTAATAGCTGAAGCAGCAGGCTAGACAAGAATGTCATCGCTCACTGATAGGGACAGACAAATCTTAACTGTTTTCAGTTGCTGCAGTGCACACTAACAGATGATGATTTAGAGAAAACCACACAACCAAACAGTATGATATTTTCAGGAAATACTAATCATGACACGGGGACTTGAATTCAAGTGAATCCAAGCTTTTCTTAAATATGTGCATTTGATCTTTAACAGTGTACCCGCAAAGAGTAAAAACCAGTACTTTTGATTCACAGTGCTATACCAAAAAATTCCAGTCATCCAAAAAACCTTATAAGAGCACTCATTAAAAAGAAAATTTCTAGTTCAAAAGTCACTAACAGGTGACTGTGTAGAAAAATAAAACAGCTTGGGAAACAATAATAACCAAGTGCTCTGTTCTATAAATATTTATACAAGCAAGTGCACTATTTAACAGTTTTGAATGTTAACACTAGAACAAAATAGAAAAAGAGGAATAAAGTTGTAGAGACCCAGTGGCCCAGATATTCAAAAGGGTTGTGCCATGCACAATAGGGTTGCTCCAGCGCAAGTCCAAAAATGCGCCATTCTGTGATATTCAGCTGGAGGCAGATGCACCCCCCAAATCACGCTGAGCAATAGCGCAATGATAATGAATGTATGTGCAACTGAAGGGGGAGGAACCATGCATAAATGGCGCAGTGCGATATTCAACAACATGCGCCATGCGCAATAGGGGAGCAAGCGGAAGTTGCGCGATAGCAGAAATGAGACAAAATAAAATGGAACAAGGGAGAGGTGAAAGAACGCTACAGGGAAGGCACATGAGGCTGAACCATAGCTGCACAAAGAGGGCAGGAGGGACACACAGGGCAGGCCAGGGAAAGGGCACCCTGAACAGAGTGGCAAAGGGAAGGTGTGGGGAGACACAGCCAGTGCAGAAGGGGGAAGTGCCACACAGCACAGAGGCCACCACATTTAGGTGTTCCCGGGGCAGGGGAAGTAGCAGACAGGACAGCGGGGGGAACACAGAAACAGCTGCCGGGGTGAACACAAGCCAGGGACATGGCCAGTGCCACCATCCAGATGGAGGCAGTAATGAGGGGGGTGAGAAGGTGGGCAGCAGGGGGGTGCGGCCGTGGAAGGGCCCATCAGCGGTATGCCCCCAACAGGCAGTACCGAGCCCACACCAGCTTCGAGCTGTACAGCAATACTGAGATCGTGGGCCGGTACCACCTGAATTGGGCAATTCTGAGGCAGCTCTGTGAGCTGTGCAGTGATGTGATGCAGGCACCCACACAACAGAGCCATGCTCTGTCAGTGGAGACTAAAGGGAGAGTTTGCACGTGCCTGCTCACCGCAGGTACCTTCCAAAGACCAACAGGGGACACCACAGGCATAACCCAGTCAGCTGCGTCACGCCACCTCACCCAATTCCTCAGCACGCTGCTGCAGCATGCTGCAGAGTACATCCATTTCCTCAGCACACCAGTGGAGTGCACAGCAAACATACAGGAGTTCCACAGGGTAGCATGTATGCCTGGTGTGCTAAGGGCAATAGACTGCACCCATGTGGCCATCTGCACACCACCTGGCCCCGAGGGGGCTGCATATATTAGTCGGAAGGGCTATGCTAGCATCAACTGCCAGGTGTGTGCGCCAGGGGCGATAATCAATGTCTGTGCCACGCACCCCGGGGGAGTACATGATGCCTTCATCTGGCACCAGTCAGCACTGTGCCACAGAATCGAGAGTGGGGACATCCCCACTGGACACTTAGTGGGTGAGTATGCAAACCACATGGGCAAACTTAGGGCTTTGGAGGGGCATGGTCAGAGGTGACATGGGTAGTGGCCTACATGGCCCGGGGCAGGGTGATGCTGATCACCAAACTAACCTCCACCCTCTACACACAGGTGACAGTGGATACCCACTCCATCCCTTGCTGTTCACACCATACCGGCGGCCCTCGACCCCATCGCAGCAATGCTACAATGAGGCACATGCCACTACATGTAATGTCATTGATTGGGTGTTCGGTATGCTGAAGGCACAGTTCCGTTGCTTGGACACCTCCAGTGGTGCCCTACGGTATAGCCCCTCAAAGGCCTGCAGGCTATTCCTGGCCTGTTGCATCCTGCACAACATGGCCAACAAATGTTGGGATAACCATACAGGTCGAAGAGGGGACAGCGATGGGGACGATGAGGACGCTGGTGACAATGGTGATGGGCAGCCCCCCCTTGGGCGACGGGACCCCCGACTTCTCCGGCTGGCACAGCTGCACCGGGACACCATCATGGAGGAACACTTCAGCCAACCCAGGTAAGTCATGGGGCCATGTGCAGCCACCAGTGGCAAAGGCACAACCCACAAACACACATGGATACACACCAGGGGTGCATGCTGTCAAGGGAAGTGGCCGGGCATGGAACCACAAACCGACAGGGATGGGCGAGGTCTAACATGGCACGCAGTCACACACACACACACACACACAACTCACCAGACATGCACAAATGGTAGGAGGCACGCCGACCCAGACCACCACCCCTAGCCACACACATGTCCACAGACCACCACACCCACTGCCTGTCATTGTGCACGTGTCAGACTCTGGGCACCATTGCATAGTGGCATACAGCACAATGCAGGCATCATCATGCACACGAAACTGCGGACAGCAGCCAGGAGAGTGTGCAGATGGACTATGTGTGTGCGTGCAGGGCCGGGTACCCACCCGTGCATTGTCCGCTGAATGACACAATGCACACAGGGCAGCATCAGACAGTAACCATGCTGGGAGACAGGTCAGTCATGCGCCACAGTGCCACGGCCACCACAGATGCATGGGCGGCCCCGCCGAGACCCGCCAGCAGTGACAGGCTCACCACTGGCCTCATGGGGTGGCACCAACAGTTCCGAAGGGGTTCCACTGCGTGAACATGACCATGCTCGTGCAGGGGTCTGCAGCACACAGAAAATGTCTGCGCCAGGCATGCTCAGGATGCCCACAGCTGAACCTGGCATCGACAAGGATGGTCTCGCATGACGCTGGGAATGGAGGGTGGACTGTGCACTGCGTGGTGTCTGTGACGCATGGGCACATAACTGTGTGCCCATTGTGGACATGACAGCAGTGAATGCCAGTGTCTGCCTGTCAATGGCAGTGGTCACATCATCCTGCAACCGGTCCATCCCTGCCAGGAGCAGAGCAGTGTCTCTGCTGTGACGCTCCTCTGCCTGGCACAGAGCCACACTCAGTGCATCCACCACCACCATCTGGACATGGCATCTGCTGATTGACTGATGCTTGCAGTATCTCGGTGTGCTCATCAGAGGTCATCTGCCTGACTCGGCATGCTGTCCCTCAGGGTTTTCATGGCCCTGATGCTCATCACCCCTTGAGGGTGGGCGCTGCACACCAGGGCCAGGCCTGGGCATGTCCATAGGTGGTGCAATGATGCCGCCACCTGACACTGTACCCCCATGCCCATTGGCCGACTGCTGATGCTGCACCTCCGGCTTCCAGTCCCAAGGGCTCAATGGTGCCACCGCAGTGGCTGCAACAGTCCCACTGTCCTGTACACACACCAGTGCTGCCCCACCGGTGCTGACAGGCACAGGCTGGGACTGTGATGACATGCAGACCTCCATGGAGGCACCACCCACAGCCATGGCTGCAATGTAACCTGTTGTGTGGCCATCCTGTGGCACACACGTGTCACTGCCCATGACGTTAGCGACATCATCATCAGTGACGGATCCGGCACCAGCCCGAGTCTCAGCATGCTGGCATCCATGGACCCTGGCACGCTGGGACATGGGTAGGGCCTTCTCCGCACCTGCTCCACCAACATCAGTCTGGATGTCCAGGTGGGCCCACTGTCGCCCTGACCCACGTATTCCTGTGGAGGTAGATGGGCCCTCCTCCATCTCCATGTGACCGACCTCAGTGGAGAAGCCCACCACCGCTGACCCATGCAGATGCTCAGGAGCTGTAAGGGAAAACAAAGTTGCATTACTGCATGTGACCTACCCTGTCCCTCCCCCCAATAGACAGACCATGACCTGCCATGCAGTGATGGGCTACGACCCATCTGGAATCCACCACCTGGAACACCCTCAATGGCACAATGCTGCATGCTGCCAGCAACCCGCTCCTCCTGTCCACCTCGGGACAAATTACCTAGCTAAGCATGAGATCAGTGCAGTGCAGGATGAATTTGTGGAGTTGGGGAGGGGCCTCAGACAGGTTGCAAGCACAGTAACCTTCTCAGAGGTGCTGCCAGTCTATGGCAGGGGTGAGGCTAGGGTACTGCACACCATGCGGTTTAATGAATGGTTGCAAAACTGGTGCAGAGCACAGGGCTTTGGCTTCATTGGGGACTGGGTGTCCACCTGGAGAGATGAAGGTCTATACTGGCATGATGGTCTGCATCTTTCCAGGAAGGGAAACACACTCCTAGGTGACAGGTTTAAAGGCTTCCTTGGCAAGCTTTTAAATTAGCCAAGAGGGGAGGTGCTGATAGGAAACAGGAAAATTCAAGCCTCACCCCGCAAAGCATGGCAGGCAGTAGGGTAAACACTGTGGTACAGAACTTGACAGAGGGCAGGACAGGGGTAAATGGAAAAATGGACAAGGGCAATAAGAGCAGGGATGGAGTAAAAAAGGATAAAGCCAACATTAAATGGAGGGCAATGACTACCAATGCCCATAGTCTTGGAAACAAGCTTCCAGAACTAGTAGCCCTGATGGAAGTGGAACACTTGGATATTGTGGCAGTCACAGAAACATGGTACACTGAGAACCATGACTGGGATGTCAACATACCAGGGTACACAATCTACAGAATTGACAGGGAGGGTAAAAGGAGGTGGAGTAGCTCTCTACATAAGGGAAGGATCAAAGTCACAGAACTAAAAGTAAAGGGAGGACAAGAGGAACTCTGGGTCACATTGGAGACAGGAATGGCATCACAATCTACTAGGTTGTATACAGACCCCGTCTCAAGGGGAGGAAATGGACAAGAAAATGATAGAGGGCATTCTCAAAATGGCTGACAAAGGGGAGATACTGTTGATGGGGAGACCTGAATATGCCAGATGTTAACTGGGCAACATGGACTGCAGCCACATCTAAGAGCAGGGTCATTCTTGATGCCCTACAGGGAGCATGCCTTAGACAGCTAGTGGTGGAACCCACTCGGGAGGCAGCAATATTAGACATGGTACTCTCAAATGGAGCAAGGATCACAAACTTAGAAGTCAGTAGACACCTGGGAACAAGTGACCACTGCACAGTGTGCTTCACAATAAACACAACCATGGAGACAAGCCATACAAATACAAAGATACTGGACTTTAGAAGGGCTGACTTTGGCAAAATGGGTGAATACCTGAGGAATGCATTAGCAAATGGCCAGAAAGGAGGGGTGGAAGAACAATGGAGACAAATAAAAACTGCCATCATGGAGGCAACAAGCCTTTGTGTGAAACAAATAAAGAAAACAAAGCGGAATAAAAACCACTATGGCTCTCAAAAGAAGTGTCAGGGAAGGTTATGAGAAAAAGGCTGCATTCAAAAGTATAAGGAATCACAGACGGAACATGACAGGAACTGTATCAATTAAAGCAGAAAGAAGTGGGGAAGGCAGTCAGAAAAGCAAAGGCCCAAACCGAGGAAAGGATAGCCAACTCAGTTAAGAAGGGGGATACAACCTTTTATAGGTACATTAGGAACATAGAAATGTTAAGGGAGGGATAGAGAAGATTAATAAAGGGAGAATGGGAGGTGGGCAGAGGAGACAGTGAAAGGCAGAGATAATGAATGAATACTTTTGCTCAGTATTCACAAAAAGAAGAAGAGGAGGAGTTACCTAAACCAAACAGTAGAAGCACTTGGATTGTGGGGTTGATACCAGTCCATTTAAAGAAGAAAGAGTACTGAAAGAACTTCTAAAACTCAAGGTGGACAAAGCAATGGGGCCTGACGGGATTCACCCTAGAATCCTAAAAGAGCTAAGGAGGACCTAGTGACACCACTAACCACACTTTAACAAATGATGGGAAGATGGGGTGGTACCTGAGGACTGGAGGAGGGGGATGTGATTCCCCTCACAAAGTGGGAGCAAGGCAGAAGCAGGAAACTACAGACCTGTTAGTTTGACCTCAGTGGTGGGAAAATTATGGAACTCCTGCTGAAAGAAAGAATTGTTGAGTACCTAGAGTAGCAAGGGCACTGGACCCAAAGCAGCATGGATTCACAGCAGGAAGGTCATGTCAGACAAATCTAATCGATTTCTTTTGACTGGGTGACCAAAGTAATAGACCAGGAGGGGCTGTGGATATGGCCACCTAGACTTTAGCAAGGCATTTGACACAGTCTCGCACAAAAGATTAATAATCAGGTTAGCCAACCTGGGGTGGGTCCCAGGGTAGTAGCCTGGGTAGAAACTGGCTGCACAACAGGACACAGAAGGTAATAGTGAATGGAACACATTCTGAAGAAAGGGGGTTACTGGTGGGGCCTCAGGGCTCAGTGCTGGGTCCAGTCCTCTTTAACGCCTTTATAGGTGACATTGCAGAGGGTCTGGAAGGAAAGGTATGCCTCTTTATGGATGACACAAAGATCTGTAACAGAGTTGATACACAAGAGGGGGTAGAAAGGATTAGAAGGGACTTGGCAAGGTTGGAGGAATGGTCAGACATATGGCAACTTAGATTCAATGCAAAGAAGTGCAAAGTAATGCACCTGGGAAAAGAAAAATCCAGGAGAAGAGTACACAATAGCAGGGGAGGTACTAACAACAACAATAATGGAAAGGGATCTGGGTGTAGTCATATCAGATGACCTAAAGGTGGGTATGCAATGTGAAAGTCAGTAGGGAAAGCCAGAGGATACTGGGATGCATAGGAGGGGCATCACAAGTAGAAAAAGAGTGGTTATCCTCTATACAGACAGTTGGTGAGACCCCATCTGAGTACTGCAGTGCAGTTTGGAGACCTCATCTACGCAAGGACATAGACAGGATGGAAGCAGTCCAGAGGAGGGCAACTAAAATGGTGCAGGGTCTACATCAGAAACCATATGAAAGAGACTGAGAGAGCTTAATATGTATACCCTTGATGAAAGGAGGGACAGGGGGACATGATAGAAACTTTAAGTACCTCAAGGAATCAACAAAGTCCAGGAGGTAGCATCTTTCAGAAAAAAGATGTGTAAGAACAAGGGGCACAATTTAAAGTTAGAGGGGACGGCTCAGGGTGTGTGAGGAAATTCTTTTCACGGAGAGAGTGGTGGACGCATGGAACCGCCTTCCTGGAGAAGTTGTGGGGTCTAAAACAGTGGAGAATTTAAACATGCATGGGACAGACATAAGGCAATTATAGTGGGGGGTTGCAGGAAATAGGCTGTTGGTTAACTAGAATCTGCAGCTTATCCAGTAGGTAGGGAAATGGGCAGACTGGGTGGGCCAAGTGGTCCTTATCTGCCATCAAAGTCTATGTTTCTATGTTTCCTGTGGGGTCAGGCGTAGCACCTCCGGCTGTCCCCCACCTGTCGCAGACCGTGCTGCCCTGATGGCAGCCACCTTCTCCTTAATCCTCCACCTGTCTGTGCCCATCTTCTTCTTGCACTCCTGCATGGAGTGCTGATGGCTGCCATGCAGGTTTACAGCATGCGCCACCTCCTCCCATGCAGCAGCACGGGCCTGTGGTGTTCCCTGGCATCCGCTGAGAAGCGGCTCCCGTCTAGGTAGGCCTTGAACAGGGCATCTGTCTCGGCCTTAGTGAAATTCGGCCTCCTTTTCCTCCCACGACTCTGTTCCTCTTCCTCCACAACACGCTTGGTCATGATGATTCAGCCTGTGAGAATGACAGGTGTTACCTGTGACTGTGCAGTCCCATGCATGTCCCAAAATCCACAGTCCACACTCCCAAACAGCATGCAACTCACCACAATAGACTGCAGTAACCGACTATGGCCAGTGCAGCCCAATGTCACACTTTTATAGCGCAACCCATGCAAATGAGGCGAGGCGCATCTTTAAGTGGATGCAAATGCAGTGACTGCGCCACTGAATGGCTGATTAGCTGATTTGCATATGCCAGCTGAATATCGCGCTGTTTTGCTTTGCACAATTGTGTTGAACAAGCTGAGCCAAGGGTGCAGTTCTGTGACATGCGCAGTACACACCTAACTGCGCATGCCCGGGTTGATGACACAGGCACCTGCCGTGCTGCTGATGTGCTGTGCAGGGGAGGCCATGCAGGGCACAGCCACCATTGTGCCAGTGGTGCTACAGTGCTATTCACCTATATGGCACTGTGGCACTGCGGCGTCGTAGGCGCACTGGGGCAACAGTGTGGTAGGCTGCTACAGGAGGTGGCAGACAGGCACCCAATCGCGCAACATGCATTGAGTTCCAATCGCGCTGTGGCTGTCCGTGCACCACAGACTTTTGACCCTGTGCCCGACCTTTGCCCCCTAGGCACCATGCGTCAGGCATGGGTGCACCACTATCGCACTGTTCGGTGACAGCACGATAGGGAATGGCAGCACTGTACCATGCAGCAGCTGCACATGGCAGGACCGCGCTGCAGAGTACCATTTTGACTGAACTGAGCAACAGAGATGGCGCAGAGGCGTGCTGTGCAGTGAAGCCAGGTGGAGCAGGCAAACCTTGTTGCCACTGTGGTGTCACATGTTGGACCTTTATTTGGGGAGGCACCCCGAACAGGGCCAGGAGTCAGGTGTGGAGGAGGTGGCTGATGCTCTGGAGAAGGCCACCAGTATGGGGCAGATGGTAAAGCAGTGCCGCCACCGATATGGGGACCTGAGGCAGAGGGACCCAGACCTGCTTGCCTGCCTGCGAGCACGTGCCAGGAGGGGCACGATGCCACGGCCAGGTAGATGCAACATCCATACACTTTTATCATCCATACGGGTATCACGGTTGCATGTGTCCGACACATGGGTGGGGGGGCCGTCCGGTGTTGGCCGTGGTGGTGGTATTGGGGTGTGGAGTGGATGGGTATGGCTGTGTGGACTTGCACACACGTGGGGGCAGGGAGAAATTGCTACAGGATTGTACTGATGTTCCTCTCTCCATGTTTTGCACCTTAGGGCCCGCAGAACACCAGCAGGCCAGAGACCGGAGGCACCGCCTGGAGGAGCAGCAAGCCAGGAGGGGTAATGGTGGTCAGCGGTGCATGGACCACCCTGATGATGGTGAGTGCCTTACATCCATGATTACTATTGCATGCTGTATAATTGGGCGGGCAGTGGGGCATGGCCATCATCCAGTAACACCACTGCCATGCACGCAACTTGTTACAGTAAGCACTGTCCAGTGGCACTGCATGTCTGGGAGTGCATCAATGGTGGTCCATGCATGCACCGGGCACATGACTGTGACACCGCATAGCCAAGTCACTGTACGGCCATGGTGGTGCTGTGCAGGACATGGGCGGTGGGTGTGTGCAGTGGTCCATATGGCTATGGCTGCCTGGGTGGGCAGGACTTGTGGACACAGTCACTGTGGGTGGTCGCACACCATCGCAGGGGGGTGTCACATGGCTTTATACCATGCATAATGGTTGGGCTGCAGGGGGAAGGACAGTCACACCTATTGACTCTGCTCCCTCATCCTAGGTGGCCATCTCTCTGGCAGATCCAGAGGGACATCCAGGAGCTGCTGCGGGTTGGGAGGGAGACTTTGGAGTTCCTGAGGCACATCCACCGCCAAGGGGTGAGGAGGAGGAGGAGGCGGAGATCCCATTGGCGCCAGGAGAAAGAGGACCGGGGTGGCCAGTGACTTCCCCATGTCCCAGCTACCACCTTCCCCCTTTTGATCCACCCTCACACCCCTTCCTCCCTCTCCCATATGTTCACCCCTGCCCCTTACCCACCCCCACCTGTTATGTGGCCCTTCCCCCACTATTGCATATAGTTTTGTATATGGTTTTACTGTACATAGTTTTAATATATACATTTTGTTATAACAACTGCGGTGGTCTCTGATTTGTAGCAGACTACAGGTGCTCAGCTGCAGTGGTGTGCACGGCGTCAGGGGTGGTGCACGCATGGGCGTGTGTGTATGTGTGTGTGTGTGTGCAGAAGCGAACCACTTATGGTGTGGACAGGGGGATCAGTCACTGTCTGTGGCTTGTGTGTTGTACTCTGTGCACTGGATGCCTGTGTGCAGTGGTCCACGGGGCCTGCACTGTGTGCATGGCACCCCTGTCAGACCGTCCATGGCCTGTGCAGCTGACACCCTTGCATGTCTGTGATATGCACGGTCTGCTGGCGTGTCAGTGGTGGCTGTTCATGCTGGATAACAACTGTACCCGGCACAATGCCAGGTTGACCGCCATCACCAGTATGGTGTACATCTGCCTCCGGTGGCACTGTGGCCTCCGCTGTTGTTGTCCCCCATCCATGCTGTCACTTGTGTCTGTTGCAGGGGATGTGCTCCAGTGTCTGTCACTTGTGTTCTGGCAGCATGCTGGTGGCATACAGCTTCATGGTCATGCGCAGGGTGGCTGATACATCTGTGCAATGTAGGGGTGCTGGCCGTGTGTACACGTCAGCCGTGGCCACACGCCAGTGGCTTGGTTGACCTGCTATTGTGTTGCTATACCCTTGGGTATGGATGGGTGTTTGTCCATGCACTGTGTTGCATCCTGTGTGGTGCATGCCTCCATGCTACACTGTGCGTGTCTGTGCTGGCTGTTGTGGCCAGTGCTGGGACGGGATGTGTCCTTGGGAGGGTGTGCAGGGTGCTGTACCACTGGAGGTGGGGTCTGGGGCATGCCCCTGTCACATGTGGAGTACCACGTGCTGGCGCATGTCGGTCTCAGCTGTACTTCTGGGGGACATGTGGGCGGCACTGTGTATGCATCTGTTGCATCACTGTCTGCTGCCGCCCGCCAGGGGTGTTCATGGTGGGGCTGCCTTGCATGGCTCCATGGTACACAGGGTTGCATTGTCACAGTGGGGGTGGTGGCATGCATGGGGTGTCCTGCACTGTTGGATGCTACTCCTGGGCAGGGTGTATGGGGATCATGATGCAGGGTGTGCTCTGCATTGGTGGGATGGTGTGGTGCTGGATGGTCGGCCATCCTTGTGTGCCAGTCACAGCTTGCCGGGGGGGGGTGATGGGGCACCATGGGCTGGCTGTGGGTTGGTTGCTGGTATCCATGGGCCGGTGGTTATTCCAGCTCTCCCCCAGTTGTGCAGTGCATGGGGTGTGGTGGGACGATGTCTGTTCTGCTGTGTGTTCCTCTGCCCATCTGTGGCATGGGTGGTGGGCCTCTGCATCCCTGGTTGTGCTGTTCCATTGCTGCCCTGCTGCTTGGGGCGTCCCTGGTTGTGCTATGGCACATCAGGACTGCTCAGCTGCACATCCCTTGTTGTGCTATGGCACATCAGATATGCTCAGCTTCACCTCCCTAGTTGCGCTATGGTGCAGGTGGTGTGATATTCAGTCGTCGGCTGTAAGTGCATCTTGGCCTGCGCAGTTTTTGAATATGGCGCTTCTTGCCCATGGACGCAGTGGACTTGCGCTTGCTCCTGCTGTTAAGCCCTTTTTGGGCACAGTTTGAATATCTGGGCCAGTGTGTAATGTCAAAAGCTGGGCATCATAGTCCTCTATCAATAATAAACAGTTTGATAAAACTGGATCATATAGGCTTAGACATCCAGGATGGACAAAATCCAAAGTGAGAAAAACAGCCAGAGATCTCCTTGGCTCTATGCAGTGCAATCAGGACTTAGTCAGCCACCTGAGACCTAAAGTTATCTGGTTTCCAAGTTCATATTTTGAAGGGCAAGATCCATGCAAAAAAACACTTTGGAGTCAGCAGACAGTCTTAACAAAACTATAGAAACTCCAACAGCACTTCTGTATCTCAGGAGATGACTACCTGAAGGGAGAACTCAAGGTGATGCAACAAAGGATTATAAATCAGGAGGAGCGCCAACCTAAAAGAAAGGTATCTGTCACATTCCTGTGGCTTTGAGCATAAAAAAGGGAAAATCACCAGAGAATTTCCCTGAAAAGAAAGCCAGGATGGAGTTCCATTAAACTGTTTAATAATGTTATTCTTCACATATACCGAGGAGTCCCATTGTTGTGCAGACCAGTATCCTAACAGAAAACAACCAAGCTGTCACAAAAGATAAAATACTTGCCTACTCAAGCAGTGGTAATTGCGTACAGTCTATGAAACCTCTTCACTTTTGGAAGAACATTGCACAGTGCATAGCTGAGGAGAACAGAATTTATAAACAGATGCCATCCTTAAAACCTCAATCAGCTGCCGGCGATCACAACTTGTCCGGTTCTCGTGGTCAGAATAAGAAAGGCAGGATTCATGCAGAAATCACTACAGAGCAAGCAAAACAGACTTAACAGAACTGTAGACACGCCATCCAAACAGCTGCTGCACTGCCATTTGAAAGAAAAGCACTAGGCGATACCACAGAGGATTATAAGTTAGAGAAATTCCAGATGAAAAGACAAGTGTCTGTCACATTCATGAGGCTTAAGAACACAGAAAAGGGAAGCTCACCAAAGAACGTTCCTGAAAGGGAAGCAAAACTGGAATCCCATGAAACTGTATAGAGCTGACAAGCTTTATTTATACTGAGGAATTTGTCTGTACAGGCCAGCGTACTAGCTTAGATCAACCAGGGTGTCACCAACGGTGGAATCCTTGTCTTCCAAGCAGCGGCAGTTACAGACAGTTAAAAAAGCTGCATTACCTGGTGAACCACATTGCATAGTGCGTGGCTAAGGGAAGCTGGATCAGACACCATCCTTGAAGAGATCAGGAAACAGCTTAGGGAGCTCGCACTTGGCTTGGTCAGATGAGTCAAACCATCAGAAAGATCCCTGATGACTGACTTGCAATCTGGTTGGATATAACATTTTAAAAACTATATGCACTGCAATCAATTTGGAAATCACCATACTGTAGGCAATTTTTTTTTGTCTGATCGACTGGGGCAATTCTTGGATGATGTGGAGTTTATGCCCCTCCCAGGTCACTTCTTTAAAGTCCTTCACCTTCATCAATAGATGCGGGCGAGCCAGGTATATAAGGAATTTGAAAATTAGAGGTCAAAGGTTCAAACCAGTGGGGGGGGGGTAGGTCTAAGGGCTCGGTGAGCACGTTCCACTACATACATGGGTCCACTGGGAGAAGAACCCACTAAGTGTTCGCAGAGTTTTTGTACAGAGCATTGGAGCCCTCAGCACCCTAGGGTAAACCCATAATTACAATATTGTTATAGCAATTTCGACCTTCAACGTCTTCCAACTTTTCCTCAATCCAGGTGTTTTTTCTCCAGAGGACCACCAGCTCAGGACCCAACTGCAACTTCCAGTCTTCCACGGAGCTGATATGCACTTCAGCATGAGTGAGTCATCTGTTTGTGATCTCATTTGCCACTCAAATATTTTTTAATTCCATAGTGATAAGTTGTAAAGATCCCTTCAATGGTGAAATCTTCTCAAGAAAGTGGTTTTCTGTCAGAACCACAGAAGCTGACAGTGCCTGTTCCAGCCTGTACTTTGGATCTTTTTGATTCTTTCTCCCTCTCCAGTGTAGCTGGAAGAGTGTAGCATATAGGTACCAGCTTCATTTCGTCTTCTGTCCTGATACTAGACAACTCTCTCAAAATGACCAGGAGCACTTGCCAGACTGTAACAACCAAAACGAATTTGGGTACTCTCTCGAAAACAACATAAATTGAAATAAAAAATGCGTGAGAGGAGCGGAGCAGTCATCAGCGAGTGCTCACCCAATGCAGCCCATCATGTGACTCCTATTCTGTCCTTAATAATGGATTTCTGGATCTTGCCAGGCACTGATGTCAGGCTGATTAGAATGTAGTTGCCTGAGTCTAACATTCTTCCCCTTTGAAATCGGGGACCACCGTGATGACTTTCCTGTGTTCCATCATCCCACTTATCTGATCAGACACATGAAACATTGGTGGAAGTGATCCTGGCAAAAGCCTTTAGCCCCAGTATAAACCTGGTGCCTGCCATGATTACCCTATGGGATTTACCAGGCTTGATAATTACCAGGAAGACAGTAGCAATTGTTGTAATGTGTGCAGTTTATATCGCAGCTTATTACGATGCTATGGACTCTCCCAGTGAGCACACTCCCTTCAACACGGGGGTCCTTTGGTGAGCACTGAAGCCCCTTGACCCTGTTTTTTTTTTTTCTCACATGCTCCTCATTCACTTGTTATAAAGGGGTACAATTCCATCCTTCACCACTCTCCTTCCCTTTATGTTCTGGAAGTATGTGTTAGGGTTGTCTGCAGCTCATTTTGCTATCCTGACTTGCAGCCTTCCTCGGCTTTCTGAATTCTAGTCTTGCAGTCCATGATAGTTTTTGTGTACTGATCCCTGGACTGGGGGAAACCCTTCTCTTTCAAGTAGTCACTGATATTTTTGGTTCAAGATAAATTACCTAAGGTCCCTGTTGAGCCAAAGGGCCACCTCAGGGCACCTGTCATCTGATTCCTTACATTGATGTCAGTCTTTGTAGCTGCTTGGAATACCCCCCTTCAAATAAATCCCAAATGTTCTCAGCATTATTGACCTCATGCGGCTGCTTCCATCCCTTATACACAAATGCTACACAACTCAAAATGTGCTGTTCCTTCAATGCTCTCTCAAGTATTTGTGTTCTAGAATTGGCTTTTTCTGCATGGTGTGGATTTGTGCCCAGAGACATCTAGAAACATAGAATCCAGGCCTTGAGGTCTATCGAGTTTGCACAATGTGGGGGTACTTCTCCCTTAGAGGACCAAGTCCCACCTTCACCCCTACAATTCTAATCTTACCCTTTTACTTGTCTCATCCCCTCTTGAAGCTATCCATGGTTTTATTGTGAATCACTGCTTCTGGTAGTCTGTTCCACCACTCCACCACCCTTTCCTTAAAATTTGACTTACTGGCACCCCTTCTGAACCTATCCCTACCAGCTTGCCGCCATTTCCTCTCTTACATGTAAGCTCATTGGGCCTGAAAATTCACTAGAGTACACCTTGTTTATGCCCTTCATATACTTGAAGATCTCTGTCATGTCTCCTTTCTACCTCCAGCACTACAGTAAGTACATGTTTGGGCTCTCCAGCCTCTGTTCATATATATTTCCATTCTAGTCCAGAATTATTTATGTGGTCCTTCTTGTTGATGTTCTCCCTCAGATATGGGTTTCAGAACTGGCACAGTGCTGTAGGTTTAGCCACTCCAAGATTCTGTACAAGGACATTATGGCTTTCTTATGCCTAATACTGATCCCTCTGCTTATGCAACCCAGCATTCTGCTGGTTTTTCTCACTGCCTTACTGCCTAGTTCAGATGACTTGAGGGTACTCATAATTATTACCCTCAAGTTTTTTCTTCTTCTGACAATATAACAGCCTCCCCCTTAACCTATACTCAGCCCTCGGACTCTTATATCTCAAGTGCATGGCCTTACATTTTTCAGCACTGAAGCCCATCTGCCAGATTCTGATCAACTCTCCAACTTCTCCAGCTCCTCTCATGTCTCTGACCCATTCTGCACTATCATCCCTGCCTCAGAACTTTTTGTCAACCACAAGGAGACTCATTGTGCCTCTTATGCCATCTCTGATGTTCCTGATGAATACAATGAACAGCATAGTGTGGAGCAGCAAGTCCTACCGAACACCACTTGAGACATCACTGATGCCCAAATGTTCCCCAGTAATCACAACCATCTGCATTCACCCCCTCAGTTAATTCCTGAGCCAGTTGGTCATTTTGTCTCCCATCCCAAGGTGTCTCATCTTTTATGTACATTGTAAGTCTCCTTTAGGGAATAAAGTTGAAGTCCTTGCTAAAGTCCAGGTACGGTACGGCTACATTCTTTCCCCTATCCAAGGCCTTCATGACCCAGTCAAAGAAGTCTATCAAGCTAGATTGGCACAACTTGCCTGAGAAAAAGTCATGCTGCCTGTTGTCCTACAGCCTATTAGCCTCGAGGAATTCTATCAGCCTTTTGTTCAATATGGTTTCCATCAGTTTGCCAGCTATGGAAGTCAACCTATCTGGCCTGAATTTCTCTGGCTCATCCTTGGCCACACTTTAGTGAAGGGATACCATGTTATCCATTCTCCATTCCTTGATCAATGCAGTAGTTTCTAGGAAGTCATTGTACAGTTTGGCTGCAGGTGCCACCAGTAATAGTGTGAACTCTCTCAGCAGTCTAGGGGGAACCTCATCTTGCACTTGAAATATACCTACCTTTAGGTCAGTAGCCTTTTTCTCCCCAAACATTTTTATCATCCATGCAGGACTGGCATCTCTCAGCCCTGTCACTGTGAGTCACATCTGTCCTAATCTGTGCCAGCTAGGGGCTAGTTTCCCCCTGGATTCCCCACCCACTCATGGTTGGGGAGGGGAGGGGAAAGCCATCCTCTCCCACTTGGTACACATATATTCAGAGTTCCCCTGCCTGGAAAGCAGAGCAGGCCATGACTGCATGAGTTGGGTTTCATGAAGCCCATCCTCATGTTTTTCTTCCTTATTTTCTCCATCCACATTGCTGGGGCATGCACATTGGGACATATGTGTTGAGGCACACACACACACAACACAGAAATCTCATAGCTCCCTCCCTTCTTTTTTGGTCCCTAACTGTCCTACCACCAGGTCTCCACCTGGTGGCAGTCACATGGTGGAGCTGACAGCCCTGAGCAGTCCATCTGACAATCCTCTCCTCCCCACCTGGTTGGCCCTCAGCAACCCGTGATTTTTCTTGATCCACTGTCACCAGCATGGTGGGGGTAGCACTACTGCAACACCACCGGGATGGCTTCAAAGTCAGTAGCCCTTTAAACACACTCTCAGTGGCAATATATTCTGCATACCTTATTGCCCGTTCTTCCCACCCCTGCCTACTACCTGTTGTAATGGACCCTCCTTTTCTATGATAAGCTTTGAGTAGAAATATCCATTCAATATTTCTGTTTACCCCTCTCTATCCTCCACCCATTCTTTCCCTCTTTTATGCTTGTCAAAACCCTCTTTCATTTGCTTCTTTTCTCCTGTTATAATGAAAGAAGGTGTTTTTCTCTTTTGTTACACTCACTACTGTCCTCAACCATTTAATAGCCTTAGCTTTCCATACCACATTGCCAGCCACTTTCATTTTTTCAAGCTAGTCTTCCTTCTATGCCTCCTTTTGATTTCCCTTTGAATTTTCTGAACGCTGCCCATTTCTCTTTAACTGCTATCTTTACCTCCTTTTTAATTACATTGGTCTTCTCTGCCTTTTCCGCGTCCCTATCTGTTTACAACAGGAGATGGTATGTCTTGAAGGCTATCGCTAATAATCATCAACTTTTGTTGCACCACCTCTACTCCCTCTGTCCTAGCCAGGTGTTTGACAAGCTTTACCCTCTTGGTACCATAGGTTGGCCTTCTGCAGATTAAAACACAAGTTTTAGTGTTCAGACATTCATTTCACATCTCCAACCTAAATGGCACTGAAAAGTGGTCACTATTACTTAGCGTCTCAACTATGCTGATGTCCCTGATGCCATCCAGTTTGATAGCACTAGGTCCAGGACTGCCTGCTACCTAGTTGGTTCACTGACCTTATGGATCAAGAAGCCATCCTGGAATGCTTCTAGGAGGGATTGACTTCTTCCACTGCTGTCTTTAGGGACACTCCAATCTATTTATGGTGGATTGAAGTTCCCAATAATTACCACCTCGCCCTGTTTTGTTGCTTTCTTTTTTTCCCTCTCTAGTCTCTCATCTATCAACTTACTCTGGTTCAGTGGTCTACAGAACAACCCCAGTTTCATCTTACTGCCAGTTGTAGACTGAATCAGGCCCCATAGAGTCTCTGTATCAGTGCCCAGTTCTTCATCCCTTGTAGCCTTGACTTACTTCATAACACACAGGGCCAACCCCCTACTGTTTCCCCTTCCCTATGCTTCATGTGGCTTGAAAGCCCAGTCTTGGTTTGTGGATGTCCAGGTCTCCATGAATGTCACCAAATACAGTTGCCTCTCTGCCACTTCAGTAGGAGATCACCCATCTTATTTTCCAGGCTCCTGGCACTGATGCAGGTGACTCTACATTATGCCTCATGGTTCCTGGACCTTTTCTCACACCACTGTTAAAGTTCTGAAATACTGGCTACAGGTTATACAGGCTAGATGTGCTCTGCAATGGGATCCTATTTCCCTGCTCAACTGGCTGCCTTTTTTTCCTCTTAATGACCTCATGCCACTCCATTTAGCACTTTCCCCCCTTAGGTTCCACCATTCTTCCTGGGGTTCTCTGCTTCCTCCCTGGGTTACCTCCACCTTTCCTGTTCTATTATCCTGAGCACCCTATGGCCCCTGCATCTGAAAGTTTCATGCCTTTCACCCTTTTGGATCCTTCACCAGTTTAAAGGAAAGCTACATGCAAGAACTATAAAAACACAAGTGCACAGGGTTTTTGTTTCTCCGAGGATCCCTAGTGTTGTTACCTGTGCCAGTAGCAAGTTTTTTTTTTTTATTTGCTTTTTGCTGTAAGTTTTATGGCCCCTGGGGTAGTCATTCAGGCTTCTTTTATTTCCTGTGATCTGCTGGAATTTTTCCAAAATTCATCTGGGAATGATGCGAATTAAACCTTGCATTTGAAGTAGGAGCACAGAAACCTAGTTGTAATCTAGTCTTACCATCTAACTGCAACTGCTTGTAAACATTAACTGTGCTGAAATAGTGTTTGCCCTCCTTTCCTAGTCAAAGTAAGGTTTTTCTAAGCACTAACTGTTTCTGCATGAGTAGCAATTTTTTTTTTTTTTTTTGTAAATTGCTGCCACTGGGTAATAATCCATCCAAATACACCTTTGAAGCACTTGGGTCTAATTCATATAATTCCCAAAGGCATTCTGTGAAAATTCCAATAAATAAAAGGCAATAAAAGTAGCCTGAATTGCTACACAAAGAGGCCATAAAACTGGTAGGGAAAAGTAAACAAAAAATACATAAATAAAAAGAAACCTGTCATATTCACGTGGAACAGAATACCAAGGACAAAACACAAAAATACAATGCACACATATGCTTTTTATAGCTTTTGCATGTAGTTTGCCTTTAAGTTTAGGTCAATGAATTTTCCTAGCTTCACCACTGGGGTCCTTGTCCCCCAACCCCAACTGATATAAAGAAGAAGAAGAAGAATCAGCATTTATATTTCACTTTTCATACATGTTGTATCCCGAAGCACTTTACAAGCAATGCTAGACTGGTAGCGACGCGACTGAAGATGTAGTGGCAGTGATTGCACAAAACAACACCCACATACAGCCTTGGACAATTGCATGAGCCAGTTTTATGGGAAGGGGAATGTTGTCCAAGACACCAGGGAAATTCCCCTACTCTGATGGTAGGGGGCCCCTCCCCTGAGACGACTGGACTACGCTCAGTACGTCTCAGTCGGTGGAGAGTGCAGAGGTGTTGGAGGACTATTCTATGGAGTTGGTTGAAGTACTCGAGGAGGCTTCGACTTGTTTAGAGAATATGGAAGTCCCAAGTGATATCTTACCTGAAGTGGATTTGGCTCAGCCTGCAGCTGTTGAAGGTCTGACGACTTCTGACCCAGTTCTGCTTTTGGCCACAGAAGATGATAAGAAAAGGAAACGCCCGGAAGGTGGCCAGGTAGCTTCTTTTGGCATTACTAAAAAATGTAATGTGCAGGTTATAGACAACCCACCGGCAGCAGACGCGGATGTCCCCGCTATTGCTTTGGATGATGATTCCTTTCCCTTTTCGGCCCGGCTTGCCACCTGGTCTCCGGAGGTGGCGTTAGCGAATTCAGGAAGGGTGAAGACCCCGAATGCCTGGATTCCTGATCCCCATGTTCCTTTACCGGGGGCAGAATTGAACCGACTAGGGGAACTTTTGTGTTCACAGGCTTTGGAGGGGGTGCCGGTTTCAGAGTCGGACCAGACCATCACGTCATTTCCGCCTGCTAGTACTGAAGCCAGGAGCCCTGTTTCGGCTGATCCTGTGTCTGATTTTCGGTCTTCGAGTCAGGCTTCTCCAGTTTCCTTGATCCCCGCGACGTCTACTACTCCTGTTTCGGAGCCTATGTCTGTGACATCCATACCAGGTCAGTGCCCTCAAACTGCAAAAGACGACATATCAGCTAGTTCTCTGGGTAGTTCTGCTCATAGACTTCCTCAGGCACATACTGTAAAACCTGCCAGCTATGCCTCCCTCTTTAAATCTGCTGATGTCCCTGTTAGGAAACGTTTTGTTGCACGTATCTATTATAAAGGGGGTATGGACCTTCCCCCAGATCGAAATTTTGTGGGCAAGACCTTAATAATTGATTCTTTGGGGATTTGACCTTCGGAGGTGTATGCAATTATTCACTCTTCTGGAGATCATAATTTTGATGTCTCCTTTCGTTCTGCTGCTTTGTTGGACAAATTTTGGTCTGCCTACTATGCTGCTTGTATAGACCCTATCTGGAAACATTTTGTGGTAATACCTATTACCAGACCAACTGCTAAAGTTATTACTGTTCTTTTTGGAATGAAGGAGTTAATGTACTGGATATTCTGTATTGGTTGGAACAACGTTGTACAGTGAATGGAGTACCCCATGCATTGATTGACGATAATGGGTTTTGGACGGGGGGGTGGAAATTCAATGTGCAACTTAAAATGACTGAGGCTGGGATTCACCATCTCCCTAATTGTTTTTATTTGGGGAGGGATCGTGGTATCCTGTTTTATCCAGAACAGCCACGTTCTTGTTATAGATGCGGCTCACTAACTCACTTAAGCTCTGATTTTGACCAATTAAAATGTGCATCTTGTGGAATGTTGGGACATTCAGTGTTATCCTGTACGGTCCCTCCCACTTGTAACCTATGTGGCAAAACTACTCATGTTTTTGCGGCTTGTCCTTGGGCGGCCCATAATACCTCTGATTATGCAGAACATGATTCCTATATAGCTAAATCTTTTGCTTCCTCTAGACCTCCCCCCCAACGGCTCAGGCCATATTCCCAATAATAAGTTAAAGGTTCCTTCCTTTTCAGCTTCCCCTGATGTTTCGACTATCCCAAACCCTCCGGATCCCTCAGAAGCACCACTGCCTGATAAGTTGCCTACCTCCCCTAGTGTTTCAGTCCCTACTCCTGTACAGGCTCCGCCTCTCCCGGCAAGGGAAGACTTGGAGCCAGTGGAAATTTTGGAGCCCTCACCACCAGTTGCTAGACGACTTCGCTCCACCAAACAAGTGGAAGCAGTCTCTATACTTTCTGTCCAAGTATCCAATCCATATGAACCTTTGCAGAGTTGGGGTGATGCTATGGATGAGGAAGAATTAGGGGACTCTGTTCCTTCTCCTCTTCCTATGGCTACCTCAGCACCACTGCCCCTGGCTGATAACTCTGGGATTCCCTCAAAAAAGAAAACTGTTAGAACTAGGAGAAAGAAATGATATGGTTAATCTTGATATGGTTTTTCCTCTTTCCTTCTTTCATGTCTTCTATACGCTTAGCTAGTCTTAATGTTAATAGCATTCGTTCACAGTATAAATGCACAGCTACCTTTTCAGCCTTACATAGTTTGGCTTATGAGGTTTATTTGTTGCAGGATGTCAGGTTTTATACTACTGGGGAAGCAGCTACAGCTTCAAGGGATTGGGGGTTGGGGCCCTCATATTGGTCCCTGGGCCAGGACCTTTGTTCCGGCATTGGATATTGTTTTACTTCATCTAACTTTACTTTGCAGAAGATGGTGGATTTAGTTCCAGGTAGAGTATTATTATTGGATATTTTATGGTATGGTTTACCTTACCGACTTATTAATATTTACGCTCCACAACAGAAGGCTGCTAGGGTTCGGCTTTTTCGCTTAATTAAGCCTTATTTGTTTACAAACCGGATTATTTTATGGGATGGAGATTTCAACTCTAGTCTAGAAGTCCCTCCCAATAAGAAAGTTTATTGTGATACTCAAGCTTCATGCTATTATTAAAGAGATGAATTTGGTTGATGTATTTGCCCAGTCCTCGTTGCCTACCTTTTCGAAAGGTAAATTAACCTCTAGGATTGATTTTTGGTTCTGTTCACATACTATTGGGGCAGTGGCAGGTGTAACAGTGCCTATGGCTACTTCTGATCATCATTTATTAGGGATACGGATTCAGTTGGGGGAAGTCTTATCACAGGGGCCTGGGGTTTGGAGAGTTAATACGTCTTTATTATTGGTTCCAGAGTTTCACCACGGTTTTTTGGAATTGATTTTGGATCATATTTCCGTAGTTGTTCTTTATGATTCCATGATTGACTGGTGGATTGATACTAAATTATATTTGGTGGCTTATTTTAGACACTATTCTAGATTTTTGGCTGATACTAGACACCATACTTCCAGTCTCTTACGAGCTGAATTGTTGGCATTATTTACTGAATCTCATTTATTTAACTCTGACTGTTCTGCCCGTATAAAGGAGTTAAGACTGCCTTAACTAAAGTTCAGTATGATAGACAAAAAATCTATTGTTTTGAACAGAAATTTCGGACTTCTGGGACACAGTGTCAATTTAACCCTTTTGACGTTACTAAGGAAAAGTTTTGTGGTAAACAGATGGTTCAACTTCTTGATGATCAAGGGCATATAGTTAAAGGGCATATGAATATTATGGAATGTGTTACTAAATTTGTGAAACATACTTTTGAATATCCAGTTGCTGAATCCTCTGATATGTCACTACTATTACAAGCATCGGATGTACCTACCCTGCCGGCAATTCAAAGGCATGGGCTTGTAGCACCTTTTACTTTAGAGGAAGTGAAAGGAGTTATTTCTGGTCTTAGGGATAGGGTGGATCCTGGCTCTGATGGGTTGTCTGTGGAAATTTATAAGTCCTTATGGAAATTTATGCCAACCCAGTTATTAGCTGTATTCAATGCCTTCTTACATGAGGACCGTTTGGCGGATCAGATGTACGAAGGTTTGATGTTGTTTCTTTATAAAAAGGGTGACAAATCTGATTTGGGGAATTGGAGGCCTATCACCCTGTTAAATACGGATTATAAAATTTTTTCCAAATTACTGGGGAATAGGATTTCGAAAAAATTTGTCTTCTTTACTTTTGCCATTTCAGTATTGCTCAGTCTCTGGTAGGTCCATCCAAGATGCTTTACTTTTAATAAGAGAATTATTTTCTCAAGGTCAAAGGGGCTCTTCATGGCTACTTATTTAATTTTGATCTCTCAAAGCTTTTGATGGGGTTTCTCAAGAATTTATATGGTTGACCCTTAGAGCCTATGGGTTTCCACAGACTTTTGTTAATTGGCTCACTTTATGTTATTCTCTAGCTTATGTTAGACCATATGTTAATGGGTGGATTGGATCTCCTTGTTACATTCGTGGGGGAGTCCGCCAGGGTTGCCCTTTGAGCCCCCTATTGTTTGTAATAGCTTTGGATCCCATTATTAGGCTACTTTATAAATCCCCTAGACTTTTGGGTCTTTCAGGTTTGGATTGCAGTATTCAAAAAGTAATTTGTTACGCTGATGAGTTATGTGTTTTGGTGCCTACTACTTCAGTGGGTTGTTTATTATGTAGGGTCTTACCGTTTTTTTTATCGGTTATTGGTTCCAGTTTAAATCTATGGAAGAGTGTGTGTTTTAATTTGGCTCCATCTCTGGAGGGTAGTTCCTCTATTGGGGTATTCAGTGATTCTCCATAAATTATTAGGTATTTATTTTGGGGTTCCGGATACTGCTATGTACAATTAGGAAATATGTTTGAATAAGGGTAGGGAAAAGGTATGCAAGTGGAATAAATGGCTTCTGGGTAAAAAGAAACAGATTTTTTTGATTAAAACGTGTTTGTTACCTTTGTTTTTACATGTAGCACATATTTTTCCATTGCCTAGATGTTTTTTTGTGCCCCTTTTAAGCCTTTTCTTTTCTTGTTTTTGGGGTAGTCGCCTCAATCCGGTTAAGCGTAACATTTTGTTGCAAAATTAGCCGACAGGGAGGGGTCTCTATGATTCACCCGATAGTGTTTTTTTATTCTCTTTTTTTCTCTACCAATTTGAAGCCTTTAGTTATTGATTCAATTTAGCTTTGGGTTCCTTTTGTACGAATTTCACTTTCTGAGATTTTACAGGAATGGGGTGTAGGGAGTTTTATCCATAAAAATAAAAGGAAATATGTTTTATCTCCAGATTGGGTCATGGTGTTTGACATGCTTAAGACATGGCATATTACGGTACCTATGATTAAGGATTTTTCTCGGAAAAAGTTGTATACGGTGATAGTGGAGTCCTATTTTATGGAAGAAGATTTTCCAGAGTTCACATTGACAGAAAAGAAACAGATTGGAAATTGCCTTGTTGATGCTCGTATTCCTGTGGCACTGTGGGATATTGCTTGGTTAGGGGCATATGGAAAAATTAGTGTACGTGGTAATCACAAACATAAACAAGTACTGGATCGTTATTGTTTTCGGGCTTCTTGTTCAGCTCTTATAGAGTCTATGTCTCATTTATATTTCTCTTGTCCTTTCATTTTGTGGTTTTGGTTTTTGTGGCGTCGCCAGTTTTGGAATAAAGTTTGGCGTCAGTGGGACCAGAGAGCTTTATTCTTTGGTTTATTTCCAGTCTCCTGGGCTGGGTGTAATTCTAGTACTTTGAATATTATGGCAATTATAATATTATATTGGGTATGGCAGGTTAGGTGTTGGTTTTTATTTCAGCAACGTCATCTTACTCCTGAGGACTTACTCACGAAAGTGATAGCCCACATTGATCGTATTAAAGAAGGAGAAAGGAAGCTTCTCAAACAGAATATGTGGGAACGATATTAGGATTTCTATTGAATTATTTCTTTGACTATATATATATATATGTTTTTTCTCTTCATATCTATTTCTTTGTTTTTTTCTCTCAGGATGCAAGGTGGACTTTGAATTTCTCCTTTTGAAGATTTTGTATGCATTTTTTGATTTATTTTCTTCTCTTGTTGAATACTGAGTTGTTGTATATATGCTTTGATTTTAATAAACATACCCCTGCTCCTTTCAAGAGTAGGGAAAGCTGTCGCTCCTTTTATCATCCTGCCATAATGGCAGACCAAGGTGGAGGAGGTAGTGCACCTAGAGAGGTGACAGGAGTTTCAGCCTCCCCCCATCCCTACCACAATGGAGGTCTGTGTTTCCTCAGTTGAGAAGGTGATGAAGATGTATTCACGGAAGAAGAAGAGGATGATAACTTGGAGTCACAGTTTTCCTCAGACAATTTGGTGGAGCTAACAATGCTGAAACCAGTCTGGATGATCAGCAGCCCATGGAACCTCAGAAGGAACAACAGAAACAGCTTTTAGACATGCTGGCTGGAGAGCAGGTGCATTATTGTTCAAAACGTGAGCACCTCCTTGCAAGAGATTATCATCAATAGCCACTGCTGCGCACACCATGGAGCTGTCAAGTGCAACCCCAGCTGTGTCTGCTGAGCGCTCTGTTAAGAGTAAGAATGTCCAGAAAACATTGGGCATATAAAAAGGTATTGTGTCCCACAATTGACAACGTGAACCTGGTCCAGAGTACACATGCATCTGCTCTGAGTCCTTGTCTTCCAAAAGTGCACTACCACTGGCTGGCTGGCTAAATTCTACAACCGGCACCTGAATTCCAGACCTGATGGATCCAGCAGAGGTAAAGTTCCAGGACACAGTGGTGGCGGTTTCAATGGCATCTGATTCCCTTCCCTCACAGTCTCTGGACAAGGGGGTTTTGGCAGTGGAGAAACTGGGTGAGTGTACCAGAATCAGCTCCCAAGGTGAGTGCTGAGAATGCAGGGACTGATTTGAATTAGAGCATGGTGCAGAATGCAGGGGCTCCCTGTTTCTGAACATGCAGTAAGGGTTGCTATTGCTGGAAGAGAGTCTACAACTCCTTTACCCCTGCCTGATTATGACTTTCCTTTGGAAGGTATTTCGGGTGACTTTTTGACTCAGGGTCCTTGTCATTCAGGGAAGGTGGATTCGGTCACTGCTGCTCTGTAGGACTCAGACAAAGGGGAATATTTGCAGTCTCTGTTCTGTATGTCTGAGTTGTTTACCAATAGGAGGGAACCAGCTCCTAGGAAAAATGCCATTATGCTTTTATATAAAGGTAGTCTCGACCCTGCTCCAGACCAAGTTTATGTTGCATGAACCTTGTTGAAAAACTCCATTAAATTTTTTGCATACGAAATCTTTTGCCTCATAAACATTGAGGAACTGAACTTTGATATCAGTTTCAAAACCGGGGGTTGGAGAATAAAGATTAAATTGTTCCACTCCAATGCATGTGTACTCTACCTTCTAAGTAGTTTTCTTCTGGGCAGAGAAAGGGGAAACGATCTTTTTTCCCAGGTCAACCAAAATAATGCGACAAGTGTAGGTCCAGATTACATCTCAGCAATGCTTGTGATACTACAAGGTGTAACCACTGTTTGAAGTTTGGTCACTTGCATTCACGTTAAAATTTGTTGAGCTGTAGTCTATATAATGATAAAGGGCATTCTTATGTGTGATGTACATGAGCAGCCCATAATAGATATGATGGCCTCTCCAAGGAAATATTACTTACAAAAGCACAATAGCAGGTGGGCAGCACAGGCCTCAGAACTACGGATGGAATCCTTATCCAGTCACACAGTATGATATACTGAAACTATCTCTCGTGTTTGTTTCTTTTTTTTAACATATAATATTTTATTAATTTTTCAAGTACAATCAGCCATCAAAGAGCGCATCCATGCCCTGTTCAGGTAAGACCACACTATTATTAACTAACAAGCAGAGTAGCTATTGAAGTTTTATACATATCATAAGATTCATTAACCTACAAAGGGCTATTTTGTCCTAAACACAATTAGGAATCTTATACCTTATACAGAAAAAGTTATAATTATGTTCACATCAATCTCCATAAACTCCATACATCTAGTGTTACTATAATAAAGCTACAATGGTAGTATTCTTAAGCAATAATATGCCCAACAGGGTGGGCGGTATTGCACATACCGTCCACCCTGGAGGGCATTATTGTGCTTAGAAAATGGGCAGAGTAAAACTAAATCACACAGAAAAAAATTATTAATACAATAATTAATAGAGATTAACTTTTGTAATTAAATAGTTCCTCCACCTGTACTGGAACAGAAAACTTTGTCCTAATGGAGATGCTGTGGTTAAGAAAATGAAAACATAACTAGTGGAATGCTTTTGGTGCCACTACAGCACAGTTTCTATTTCTACAGTCGACCCCCCCCCCCCCCACGGAACAGTTTCATTTGCAGACCTGCCTTTTGTTGTTTCTTTTTATATTGGGGAGGAGAAGAGGTGCAGAAGAGTTTTGAACAGTGATCTGGCAGAACGGAAGAATGACAGGTACCTCTGAAGTATTTAAGATGCGGCAGGAGTCTGCAGTTCATTTTAAAAGCCCTCTGTTGTGATGCATTACAAATTAATTTTAAAAAGAAACACAAAGTGTAACGCTTTTTTTAGATTACTGGGAGACAATGCAGCAGAATGTGGGAATAATGCTAGGAAAGCAACAGTGGTGCTGCCAAGAAACACTGGTGACATCTTGGAGGATACAAGCCATAATTTGGGGGACGGGGTTAAAGTTTTTGCACTTCTGGAGGTGAGTGGGCAGTGACCTCTTCTGAGCGAAAGGGGGGCTCTTTGGTTTGACAGCATGCTTGGCTGCCGATTAGCGAGAGGAAAAAGCCGTTGGTGGTGAAAGTTGCAGGCTGCTGGAGGAGCGAGTCAAGCACAGTGCTCTGTCTCAAGTATGTAGAAAGTCATGGGGCATGCAGGGTAGAATATGGCATTGTAACTAATAAAATTAGAGTTACCATGAATATGTGAAACAAAGGTTTTTATGTGGTTTTCTTTCACAGTCGGGACTGAATTACAGTGTTGGGTTAATATCTCTTGCTAAGCGAGAGATAAAAATGGCGGCAATTTCAAATACTGTTTGGTGGTTTTGGCCAATCATTAAGCAGGGTGAACGCAAGGATTTGTGTGTGGGTGAAGGGGTACTTGGGCTGGCACTTTTAATTTCCTGGGCCTCTTTAGGCGTATGTTGCTCGCTGTCATATGGTTTCTACAATACCCAGAGACAACCATCAATCACGTTCCCAGCGGTGTGGGGAGATCCTTGCTATGGAAGAGGGGGGGTTTAACACCCTTAGAGCCGAGGGTCGGGTCACAGGGGAAGGATGTGGGGAGAGATATTCTCTGGGATCATCTTATGGATCGAGGAAGACCCAAATGGGTAGCAGCATCTACTGCTAGGTGGATTTGCAAGCCACAACCCTCCTGAGAAAAGTTTCACGTCGGCTGTTCCTAAAGAGGATACAGAACATGGCAGGAGCATACGAAAGTTCAGGAGCAGCTACACAGGCAGCTGTTATGCGTCATCAAGGCAACTCCTGTTCAACAGTTCGGAGTAGTTCCAGTAGGTGTGGTATGCGAAGCAAGCGCCTCTGCAAACATTATAAGTCCAGGTTTAAGCAGTCCATTTTTCCCCGCCTCAAGGTCATCAGCTTGTTCCACTGTGGTCACCCAGTCTATAGAAATCTGGTCATTCATCGCATCGGACTCCTCTTCGGGGTGATCTGAGCTCTTTTCAGCAGCCTTAGGAAGTTATCCTGCTCTCAGAAGTTTGGCGGGGGGGGGGGCACTTGTGTTGTCCAGTACTAGTGATCAAGGGCTTCTGGATCACTGTTGCTGTCTAGCTGGCAGTGGTTGTGGAGCAGGATCCTGGTGATGAGTGAGGGGTGTTGCTTTGGGCTTTTCAGTTCTTGAAGACAGAGCTGTAGCAATCTGGTGTTGCCCATTCTCCATTTCCTAAGTGGTTTCTAGCTGGTTGCTAGTGGGGGAGCCCCTATTAGGTGGACCATTCCATCTGTAATTATGGTTCCCTGGAGAGTTGGATCCCTTCTTATTAGTTCCCATGTCTTTGTAGCTTTGTGGCTCCCAGAGGCATCTGGGAGAGGTAGTTCTCGGCACTATACCTGGCCAATGGTTCTGAATCCAGGCCTCAGCTTCCATTGGGTGACTCAGCTGTGAAGGATTACCCATTTTTCGAGATGTGAAGTGCAGTGAGGCCTTTGAAGCGGTAAAGTACAGAGTTGGTATTTAGTATCTTTTTCAGCGGGTTATATGCTCGGCGCTTGGTCGCCACTTCCTGTGTAAAGACTCTATCAAACGAGAAGGTGTTGCCTCTCCAGGTTAATTGCCTAAGGTCTCTCACAACTTGTAGCAGGCGCTCATTAACAGAGAAGCACAGCAAATAAGCAATTATTGTCCAAGGTCCTCTGGTGTTGTTAGGGGTGCCGGGAACTCGATGGGAGTGCTCCACCCCCACTGGCTCCTTCCATTGCTCCCCCAAAAGTTGTGGAAGCCACTCATTTAAAAAACGTTCCATGTTTGGTCCTTCAGCCCCCTCTGGCACTCCCAGTATTCTTCTATTATTTCTCCTGCTGCAGTTCTCCTGATCCTCCGCCCTGATCCATAGCCACTCCAGTTTAGCCTCATGATCCTCATCTTTTGTAACATATGTAAATGTTGCTGATCAAATTCTTCAGTCCTCTGTCGAGAACATTATGCTGGTCCTCCAGCTGGCGTACATCAGCCACAGTCCCAATTAATGAAGTGCCTATTGTGTCTACTCTGATTAACAGCGCCTCGGCATTCTAGTGATGTTTGCCAGGGCCTCTCCTACCTGGGCTTGGTCGGTAGCTGTCGGGTTGTCTTGACTAGATGCTCCTGCTAGATTACCCACTAGGGGATCCACCTCACTGCTATAGGCCGTGTGTAACCAGCCGCTCCGACCCTCAGGCAATAAGTCTGCAATGCGGGTTCTAGCGCTCACCGGGGGCCCTTGAGAGCCACTACAATCTTGGATTCACTTGGCCCTTCTCTGCTGGGTGGGTGGGGAGAAGGAGGAGATGTGGCACTGGGAGATTCTGATCACAAGGAGAAGGCTCCACACACAGTCCGATGAGGCCTGTGTGTCCTAGTGTTGTCGGTAGCTCCGACTTTGGTACAGTGCTATTATGGCAGCAAAAGCATGATTTCCCCTTGGATAAACTGTGGCACAGTGTTGACAGAGGTAGTAGGGATTAACCCATAGGAATGGTTAGCTTCTCAATTCAGCACAGTGATGGATTCTGTTCTATTGCTCATCAGGCTGGGGCAGAGGAGAAAGATTATGCTGCCATCTTCTATGGTTCCAAGCCATACCCCATGTGTTTGTTTCTGCTGCAGGAATGCAGCCATAGAAGGGCAGGACACAGTTGTGGGTCAAACAGTTAGCTATACAGATCCAGCTGGATCTGGTACTGATTTAGGCCCCCCTACAGAACCTGAGCTCATAGATCTGCCCATAGGCTTGACAGCAGAGATCTTTACCAGAGCAGTCCTTCCTACATCCCAGGATATGTCTCTCCCCCACCACAACCTCCTCTGGAGGATCCTTCATTTCAGGTGAGAAGTAAGAAAAAAAGACCCAAAAATAAAACAGAAAAGGGGTGAGTCTCTCAGAGGAACAGAAATGTCAAAACCAAGGGGAAGAATGCAATTACAAATCTGTTCCCTGTCTCCAGCAAATAGTCTGCCTTTGCTCCTGGGCGACAATTGGGTGTTACAGAAAGTGAGGAGGAGGACTCCAAGGGCTCTTCCCTGGCATCATCCCTTAATGAATTATCTTCTGGTCAAAAAGATATGCACACAGGATTTTCAGCAGCTAAGAGAATCAAAATCAAAATCAAAATTAGATAGCAGTGTAAATAATTTAGAAGTTAGAATATGGTTCCTTTTTTACACAATTAATTCATGTCTATTTTGGATATAACCACTGTTAATGAGAACAGCATCAGAAGCCACAGGAAAAGGATGGTGGTTTTGTTTAAATTAGCTTGTAGTACAAGTGACATCTGCAATCAGGGCACCAGACTTAAAACTTCCTATGAGACAGATCAGGCTTCTAATTTGTGGAATAAGGGAAACACCTTCTGGTTGGCTGGAGAAATCCATGTATGATGGGATGGGAGATTTATTTAATAACTCTACCTGTAAAGTTTATAGATTGGTAGATATTCACCTGGGTCTGGCCTTATTGTTAGAAATGTTAATACCATTCTAGCGGACTTTGTCTGATCACCTTGTATGCACCACAAACAAAGGCACAACGAGTTGAGTTGTTCAAGGAAGTATAGCCTTACTTACTTGTGGCCAGAATTGTACTTTGGAAAGATGATTTCAGTTGTGGTTCGGCCCATAAAGACAGGGGTTTGAAAAAGAGCAAACTATTTTTTGACACAAATGCCTTAGGGGAAATTCGTATCATTGCAGATCTAAAGGATGCTTACAGGTGTAAATATGATACTGGGGGTAATACATATTTTCGAAGCATACTGTCTACCCAGATTTATATTGTTTCTTGACCTGTAGTATTTTATGAGACAGAGACTCAGACAGATAAATACTCTGACCATAAAGCATTGAGAGTGACTCTATACTGGGGTTATGCACCAACATGTAAAAAATGTTACTGGTATCTCAATAGTTCTTTGCTGACTAAAGATGGGGTGATCACAAAATGGAGAGAACACTGGACAGCAAGGCTCTCTGTTCTCTTTCTTTATGACAATATCTTATTATGGTGGGAAGACACAAAACATTCTTTTTCCACCTTTTTTTGTGACTTAAGACAGAGGTATCACAGAAGTATTTGAAATATCTATGTTTAAGAGCTCAACTGCAGAAATTAATTTATAGGACTGAAATGGAGAAAATGGATTACAGCGCACAAACTGAGGTAATAAAAAAGGAAATGCACAAAATCCAGTATAATAGGGCATGATCGTTGCACCAAGAAATGAGATTTAGTACTCAGAGTAGGAAGCAGACTTTCAACTGCCTCAAAGACTGCAAGCAGAGAAATGAAAACAGAATTTTAATACATTAAACTAGAAGATGGACAGATAGAGTCCTTACCCCAAGGTATATTGAGGGAAGTAGAACTTTTTTGTGAGAAATTATTCAGAACTGCAGCAGTTACTAGCCCTATCCCAAATTATTTTTCAGACTTACATTTATCACAACCATCATGACAGGAATCAGCTGATGTTACTAGGCTGATTACACAAGTAGAAGTAGAAACAATACTTAAGTACATGGAAAATGTGACTGTCTCAAGGACAGATGATTTGGGGGTTGAGTGCTACAAGGCATTTAGCATTTATTTATTTATTTGTTTTTGTTAACCAGGTAAGCACACTAGACAACGAGTGCCTATTTTCAGGAGCGACCCGGAAGGTTACAGTACAGAGAAACAAGATACAAATACAGGGCAGCATACAGGCCCACCACAAGTGGACGAGAGTGGAAAACAGTACCAGGACATTGAAAGGACAATAGAACATTCATGCCCACACACAGGTGGGGCCAGGGTAAACAGCAAGTGAAGACAAAAGTACAATGGTCAGAGCAACAAACGAGAATACAACTACAGGCTCATTAATACATAAGTTCACAAATTGTGGCAGGGTGTGGAGAGCAGCAAGTACAGGGGGTAAGAGGGAGGGAGTAAGAGGAAGGGTAAGAGGGAGGGAGGGGCAGAAATCAGCTGAATCCCCCCCTTGAGACAGTAGGGAAGAACGAGCAAGGGAGGCAAGATTTTGCAGAGGGCAGCGTAGCAAGAAGGTGAGGAACCCACCCTGGAAGACCACCTAGGCAAGCACAAGCAGCAGGGGAGTGCTGCCCCGTCCCAGTAGCAGGCCCGAGTAGAGAGGTCAGGGGATAGCGAAGGGACCTACAGGAGCCCCAAAGAAGGGAGCAAGACGGGGGGGGATCCCAGGCAGCATGGGGGGAGGGATCGGTGCAGACCAAGGGGAGTGGTAAGGATCAAGAACTGCTTGAGGTGGGGAGTAGGGTAGCCACGAGAGCAATTAAGTGCGGGGGTGGAGAGTGGTTGAGGCCGAGAACCCAAGGGGTTGGGGAGGGACAGGCAGCCGGGGGAGGCAGCTACACGATTCCACAAGGACAGGTGTAGGCCCCTTTGAGGAAGTTCCAAAGGGCCGTTTTGAAGCAGGAGTGGGAAGAGGCGGCTCGAACATTGAATTGTCACAAGTATTAACAGACAGTACAACTGAATTTTGGAAACTAATACCCTTCCAGACTCCATGAATAGAGCTGTTTTAATTTTTGAAAAAGGTGACAGGTAGGACATCAATAATTGGAGACTGTTAAGTTTACTTAACTGATTTCAAGATAATAAGCAAAATCTTAATGAATAAGCCTTCAAAGCTTACTGAAGATTTGATAAGCCCTTATCAATCATGTACTGTTCCTAATAGATGGATACAACAAAATTTTATTTTGCTCAAAGAGTTCTTTGGAAATATGGGTCGTTTGTATGGGTATGTACTTAGTTTAGACCAAGAAAAGGCCTTCACTTGCCTCTCTCATGACTATCTCATTCATTGGGAGCATTTGGAATCCCAGAAAAATTTATTCAGTGGATACATACTTTCTAGGTCAATGCCAAAGCAATACCAAATGTTAATGGGTCATCAGGGAATGCTGTTACCATAAACAGAGGGGTACGTCAAGGCTGCTCAATGAGTCCACTGTTTTATAATTTTAACATTGACCCTTTTCTGAGGAGTGTAGCCATGGATAGTCGAATTGAGGGATTACTGCAGTCCTTGACAAGCTTGGCTTATGTGGATGATGTTGTTCTGATAGTGGAGGGGGAAGGATTAGACAGTGCGGTGTGGGACCAATTGAGTAAGTTTTCCAGTATTTTAGGGTCTAAGATCAATGACAGTAAAAGCAAAGGAACAATGTTAGGTTCTGCACCTATACCAGTGGGAGGGGGGGTGGCTTTCATAGAAGAAGCACATAGGGAAGAGAAACCCTGAAGCCACCTATAGGCTGGGAGGGGAGTTGCTAGCAGTCACAAAGGAAGAAAGAGACTTGGGCATGATCATCACTGATGACCTGAAATCATCCAAGCAGACCTCTAAAGCAGTAGGTAAGGCTAGGGGGGTGTTAGGGTGTATTAGTAGGGGTTTCACAAGTCATAAGAGGCAGGTAATAATCCCTCTTTACAAGACACTGGTTAGACCCCATCTGGAGTACTGTGTGCAGTATTGGAGGCCACACCTTCACAAGGACATTAACCAAATTGAGGCAGTCAGAGAAGGGCACCAAAATGGTGCAGGGACTGCATCAGAAGACATATGAGGACAGATTAACAGAGCTCAATATGTATACCCTTGAGCAAAGGAAGGAGAGAGGTGATATGATAGAGGCATTCAAACACCTTAAGGGCATTAACAAGGTGAAAGAGTCTAACATGTTTAAATATAAGAAAAATAGCAGGACAGAGGACACAGCATGAGATTAGAGGGGGGCCGATTAAGGGGGAATGTGAGGAAATTATTTTTCACAGAAAGGGTGGTGGATGCATGGAATGGCTTACCACAAGAAGTGGTGGCTATGAATACAGTGCAGGGCTTCAAACAGGCATGGGATAGGCATAAGGGAACAATACAAATGACTATGAATACATAGGCCACTGACAGAGCAAAGGCCGATGGCACATTGATAAGGTGAAAAAAGAAATGGGCAGACTGGATGGGCCTTGCGGTCCTTATCTGCCGTCAATTTCTATGTTTCTATATGTAAGTTATGGAAGGTGATTTAAAAATTATGGGATCACATTTGGGAAGGGAGATATAGGTACACTCAGCTGAGACATACATTTAAGAACAGTGAATGTCTTGTAGTTCAGATAGAAAGGGGAAGTGTATTTCCTAGAAAAAAAAAACAGTACTCTTGATAAAAACATTGTTGCTCCCCCTTTGTCTGTACCTTTGTCATATTTTTCCTCTCTCTGTGTTACAGGAGGTGAAATTATATAGCATATTTTTTCAGGCACCGTGGGGGAAACCATTTAAACCCCCTCAAGAGACAGGTCACTTATAGGACAGTTAAGATCGCAGATGCTATCTCGTCACCCCTCCCGATCTGCAGCGGCATCCCTCAGGGCTCTGTGCTTGCTCCCTTCTATTTTCTACCTTTCTTAATGACCTGCCATCTGTCTGCTCCCCCTCCTCCGCCATACACCATTTACAGTGATGATACTGTCCTGTATGCAAGTGGCTCATGCCCAGCTGAGGTTACATCCAGCTTCAGCACTACTTCAGCAAGGTCCAGCTCAGGTTTGTAAACAATTATTCCTCAACACCAAGAAGACAGTCTCCATGACCTTTGGCCAAAGGCAGAGACTCTCTAGGCTTCCCTCCCTGCCCACTTTCCACACTCTTGACAGGACTGTACTTGAGGACATCTTGTCCTTCATATTCCTTGGGGTCTGGTTAGACCAACACCTCAGCTTCTCTGGACGCATTGACGCCATCCAGAAAAAATTGTGCCCCAAGCTTGGTGCCCTGTTCAGGAACTGCAGTCACATCCCTCCTGTGGCTAGGCATGAGCTTGTCCAGAAAATGATCCTCCCCATTTTTGACCATTATGATGTAGTCTATGGTGCCACTCCTAGGTCCTCCCTGACCAGATTGGACACTATCTTCAACTCCTGCTGCCACTTTGCCCTTGAAGCTCCCTCTCGCACCCACAACTGTGACTTCCATCAAGCCCTTTCCTTCCTCTCCCTTATAAATAGACACCTCTCACACCACACTAAATTCACCACTAAACACTCACTGGGTGAACTCCCTTCCTACCTCTCCCCCTTATTTATAATACTCCCTTCTCCTTCCCACTCTTTCAGGTCTACCAACACGCACACTAACTGTCCCCCACTGTTCCACCCTCTCCAGCCAGTCTGGATACTCTCACCATTCCCCTAAAATATGGAACTCTCTGCCTCTCCAAATCTGACACTCCTCCTCCCTCTATTCCTTCAACACTGCCCTCTCCAACTATCTTGCACCTAACTGTTCCTGTTATGACCTGCCTTAATTTCCTTCATCTTGCTCCTTACAATTCATCCCCCTTCAGAATTTACCCAATGCCTCTATTGACTCTACTGCCTCTACTGACCCTAGCCCCTTCTAGGTGCTAGTTCTCATACCTTTCTCCCTTCCCCCACTCTCTCCCCCTTTTTCTCTAGCCTTCACACTCCCCTTGCAAGGTTCTCAGTATCCTGAAGGGGTCCTATAGTGCCTAGGCTTGCCACTTTTTCTTTCCCCATCTACCTATCCTTGGCCTTTCAGGTCCCCTTGCAGGGTCCCCAGCAGCCTGGTGGGTTCCTTGGATCAGGCCTCATCCCCTCCCAGGTGTTATTTCTCATTCCCTCCCTCTCACTATACCTTTATAATTAAAATGCCTAACTGCAGGAGGGTTTACAATCGCCTGAACTTTCCTGTCCCCTTGCAGGGTTCATCACATCCTGAAGGGTTCTCTTTTTGGGTCAGGCCTTATTTCCCCTCCTAGATATTAATCACACTTACTCCCTCCCTCTCTCTCCCTCCCTCTCCAATCCCTACTCCAGTCCCCTGTCCCCTTGCAGGGTTCCCCACATCCTGAATGGGTCTCTCCAGGACACGACTCTACACTATCTGTCATCTCATCCTCTCTCTCTCTCACTCTTTCACCCCTTATTTCATGATACCATTGCAATTATTAATTGTTCTTACAAATTACATATTTATGCAACACTGTAACAACTGCCTTAATTAATTGTATGCTATTTTGATCTTTGTAACTTGAATGTAAAATGTATCATCCCTATTGTACCCCTTCCCCCAGGATTTATGTGATGTGGGCAAAAGCGGAATCGCGATTGGCGGCAGGGCCAGTGTACATAGCTGAAAATCAATTTTGGTGATGTACACCCCAGAAGCACAAGAAAACAGGACTGGGGACTTTGATCTTAATTTTTTATGTGGGGGGCTTTGCCCCCTGCACCCCCCTACTAAAGGATTCTTAGCACCAGGAGGGTGCATGTCGGGGGGGTGCAAAATCTGGATAAAAATAATTTTGGTTCGGGCGCACAAAAATGTAGGCATGCCTCAATCCGAACCCGGAACCCTTGCATATTTAGGCTGCCACCCACCCACAGCACTACGGGGCTAGCTCAGCAGCCCCATGCCAACCACTCCAGGCCAACCCTCCCTCCCTTCCATCATGCTCGCTCCCCCGTGCGCATATATATGTGTGTATATATATAGTGACATCCTTTTATATATGTGCCATCGCCCCCATCTACAGCTCTTCCTTAGCAGTGTAGCCCTGTCAACATGTGCTGGGATTGAGTCACCATTATTGTAAGTGCTCAATCACCGACACCTATATCATGGGCTTCCTTCTCCCCAGGTCGCACCAGGAGATGAGCATCCTGTTGCTCAGTGTGCCTTCCTGGTGAAACATTTCAATAAATAAATAAAGGTTAAGAGGGTGGATTAGGTATAGTATATCCCTTAGTTTTTGTTTACATTATTTTTGTGTATCATAATTTTTTTACGGCCCTCAGACTAGAAGATCAACTTTGGAAATTAATCTTGTCAGATTGGATGACTCCAGGGTTGACAGCCTGAGAATTAGTTATGACTAGAAGTTTGAATCAGATGCAGAGTTTACCAGGATATGCTAAGACAGTGTTTCAAAAAAGTCATGAAGTGGAGAGTCCCCTGTGACCAAGCTCTGATGATATCCAGAAAGGATCTCTATAAATTAATTATAGACAATGCATATATAGGAGACATTCTTTTCCCCAGTGTCCTGCTAGCAGTGATCACATAGTACTGACACATCTTAGCAATAACAGGATACCTGCCTTTGTGTGGGATGTTTTATGGCTAAGTATTATGGTAGACTGGGGGTTAAAAACAAGCACAAGCACAAAGAGATAGAGAAGAGGATTTATTTGAGGCCCAGTTTCCATAGCATCCCAGAGACTCACGGACACCTGTTTTTTGAAGGTATGTATATTTCAGAATGTTAGAAACAGGTGACTAGAGATTGGTGGGAACCTTTATGTGTGTCCCTGACATGTAGAGAAATAGTCATGGGGCTTTTTATGGGTCCTTGGATGAAGTATGTTGTGGGAACTTTACAGGTCATCCCAGCAGTAATGAAATATTATATATGGCAAGCACGATGTGCATGGGTTATCCAACAGAAGTTCATTATGCATCAAGAATTATTTCAAATGTACTTGTTTCTGTGTGTCAGATTAGAGAACCGGATTAGGTAACATTTTCTAAACATCAGGTAATCAATCTATGGAGGAATTATTCCATTTTGGTGGAATAGGAAGAGGAGGGATGCCAGTAAACATGTTTCTACCTCTTGTTCTACACTGCTAATGTTTTGATTTCTACCCTTGTTTGATATTTCTCTGTATTTTCTTGTTTGTGTATTTGCTTGTGTTATAAGTAATTTTTTTTTTCCTTTTCATTAAAATACCCTCACACTTGTGAAAAGTGCCTTGGGTTCTTTTACTTTCATCTGGCCACCACCAGAAATAGGAAGAAGGGACCTTGGTTTAACTTCTCATCTGAAGGATGGCACACACCAGCAGTACTGCACCCCCCTAGTACTGCACTTAGGTGCCAACGTTTAGGTATGAGCTCAAACCCAGTGTGGGACTAGAACCCATGATCTTTTGGTCCAGAGGCAGATGTGCTACCAATTGAGCCACACTTACAATTCACTGAGCACACTTCCCGTGCTCCCAAGTAAATCCCCATTCCTCTATATTTCTAAACCCTGTTCCTTGCACCACATCTTCAGCCAATTAAAAAACTCCCCGATCCTCTTCTTCTTAGCGTGCCTGGTGTACAGTAGTGGAAGCACTTATGGAAAGGCCAACACATCTCCGCATTCTCTAGTTTTTTCTCACAGCAATCTAAATCTCCTCTGAATTACCTCTAACCTGCACCATGCCTGGTCATTTGTACTCAAGTGAACCAGCACATGTGGCTTCTCCCCTTACCAGAATCTGAGTATTATCCTTTGGCTATCATTCCTGAGAGGCATACCATGCTCCTCCTACTGTATGTTGCTCCTTTCCCTTTACTGGACTTTCAGTTCTCCTTACTATTGAAAGTTCCATCACTAGGACTGTCCTTTCTCCCCATGGTCACCCAATGCACTTCTTCCAGTCTGTTCCATCATTGCTGTATGATCCACCACCTTATTCCCTAGCCTCGTGTTTCACCCTAAGTGTCTGGATCCCCTCCACTTCCCTATCAATCTCTTCCTGCCCCTCTGTAGCCTGATTTCCATCCTTTGCATAACCTCTCTGTCTTGCTCTGGCTGTTTTGTTTTTCCCCTTCTATTCTACCTCCAGTTGGCAATGACAGTTAAGTCTGGTTCTTTTTTCCCCACATTTCTGCCTGACTTCACGCCCTGGTTCCCTTTCCCTTCTCTGTGCTCTGCTGGTTCCCTCTGTACCAATTGGTATGCTCCCTCTAACTCTGTCCCTCTTGCCACCCCCTGAAATACCTTGTTACCTTTTTTGTTCCAGCTCTTTGGTGTTTCCATGTAACTAACTTGCTTCCCCTTCCCCGTTCTCCTCCTGTGGTATGCAACTCTGCCATCTGGATAAGGAAACAAAAAAAGGCGTGCACACCAGAAGGTCCAGTACAAAGTCTTTATTCAATTGCCCCTTTCAAACATAGAATGCTGTGCTAACACTACTATGTATCATGTTACACAGGAGACTTCAAAGAGGGTGTTGGTGATATGTATTGGTGTTAGTGCAGCATCCTATGTTTGAACTGAGCACTTGAATAAAGCCTTCATACAGGAATTTCTGGTCTGAGCATCTTTTTTTTGTTTCCTTGCACTGGTGTAAAACTGACTGGTGTACCTTCATGACAAAGGCATGCCCTCCTTTAAACACTTCTTCAAATCTGCCATCTGGTCTGCCCTTTGTTACATTCAATGTATGGAAAATCATCCGCCCACAGCCAGTACTTCTGGACACTGGGAAAGTGGGGTCCAAAGCATTTGATTCCATGGGGAAGAAATATTTTTCATTATGACTATCTCAGCCTTGAGCTGGTTAAGCTCTGTTACTAGGAACCTTAATCCTTAGCACCCTCCCATTTAACAGAGCACCCTCTAGAGGATGGGCATTCTACACAGCCCACAACTTATGTCCCCATCATCCCTGCTGCCCATACATTATGAAAAACACTCCTTATGGCCAATTATTGGTATCCCCCACAACTAAATCTTATCAGTATGGCCTACCCTAGATAGTGTGATGTGCCTGATTATTAGTGTCCCCTCCCCAAGACTTACCAGCATGGCAGCCTACCCCAGTTAGGGTGTTGTGGCCTTTGCTGATGTCCCACTGCCCTGGACCTGCCCATATGACATAATCTAAATAGGGTGTTGAGGTCATTTGCTGATTTCCCCTACCATTGGACTTACCTGTATGCCCTACCAAATATTGGGTGTTGTAGCCATTTGCTGATTTCCTCCTCCCCAGGCCAACAAGTACAGCCTACCCTAGATTGGGAAATGTGACCTCTTGTGGTCTATTTTCTATGTATTTCTGTATCTTGCCAGATGGCCACATTGCAGCATTCTCACCCTGATTCACATATTTAACTACTTCATGCCTCTTACGCACTCCTCACACCCTGATTAACCTTATTGTGTTTCCTAGCCTTACAGGCAAAGTTCCCTGCAGAACTGTGGACAACCAGCAGATTTCCCTGCTGATAACTCTCTCCTACTCCCATGGCACTCATGCTCTGGATTGCTAAGTCCTATGGGAAGGAATAGATACGTGCCACCATGTTATTGGATGAAAGCAACCACATATCCCACCTCTTGTCCAACTGGCGCCCACTCCGTTGTCCTAGAAACTTGCCCTCTACCTCCTGATCAGCTTCCTTACCTCTTCCCCTCTCTCAACAGTTATTGCTGTCCTTTGATTTTTTAATTTAAGCAGGAAAACAATAAGCAATTTCAGCTCTTACAGTACCCCAGTTCCTCCCACAGTGTGAGCTGCTACAGGCCCTGTTTAGGAAGCAAAATGACTGTACAACCTTTTAAGTCCTATTAGGCAGCCACATTATTGGACAGTTATAACCACATGTCCTGTCCCTCTCACCACTAGTGACAGCTCCAGCATCCTTGAAACCTGCAGTCTACCTCACACACAACTCCTCTCCCTTTCAGCTGCCCCAACAGGTTTTTAAATACCTCAATTTTATTTTCAGACAAGAGGCAAAATAGTAAGTAGTAACAGCTCTTACTGTGCTCCAGTTTTTCTTGCAGAGTAGCAGCAATTCTAGGGCCATTTTTGGAAGAGCAACCATGTGTCAATGCCAAATGTTTGCTTGCATCGTAATAAAACAAGCACATTTGTTATCTCCTCCATCATCAGTGGTGATCTCACTGAGGATTTATCTGGTTGCCAGAAAAGCATAATTTGTGATTGCAAGAATGCTAAAAATTACCAGTTGCAGCATTTCTTTTGCACAGAGCATGTATTACGAGCGTTTTAGATGTTTGCCAATTTTTAGATGTTTCCCAATGTTTTGCATATGTCAATAACCCGACAACTCAAGGCAATATTCCCCAGATCCACACTCTTCTTGGCAAATTGCTGGAATATGTTACTGAATTCAAATACCTGGGGGTGTGGATTGACCAAAAGCTTTCCTTTTGCAATCACACTGAGGATCTCTTAAAGTAGCTTAGGCAGAGGCTTGGCCTCTTCTATAGGATCAAACATTTTCTAACACTGGATGGCAGGAAGAGACTGGTCCAAACCACATTCCTTACCTTACTGGACTATGCAGATTTCCTTTACAGCCAAGGTCCTGTGTCTGCCCTGGCTAAATTAGACACACTCTACCATCGGGCCTTCAAGTTCATAACTGGTCTCCCATACTCCACACATCACTGCTCCCTTTCTGCCACAGTAGGTTGGTCATCCCTTAACTACAGAAGACAGAGGAATGCAGCTCTCTGGACATTTAGGGCCATCATGAAGCTGTTGCCTCAGTACATCTCTGATTGTCTTCCTCTAGGCGTGATAGGTAAATATGCATTAAGGAGTTCCTCCATTATCTTCCTTGCAGTACCGAAGTTCAAGTCGCGCTTCAGCAGGTCTGCCATATCTCACGCTTTACCCTCTCTCTGGAACAACTTGCAAAAAACCCTGAAGTTGGCTTACCCAATCAAACTATCAGCCTTCAAAGCACTTTATTCTCACTCTATCAAGGAATCCTGTAACTGCTTCCCCGGATGTCACCTTCCAATAGCCTCAGCTCTATCTGCTCCAGTGCATCCATTTACTAGTGCTTCTTTCCCACCCCTCTTGGGCAGTGTTACAGCCTATAAGAACTTACCTGACTGCTCCTTCTTTCCCGACCCTGTGTTTTTTTCCTCATCATTAGTTCCTTTCCAATGTCACCCTCTCTCCTACCTACACGCTTTGCTTACCCCCTTTGACACCATCATGGTGTTTTGCTTTCCACTCCCTAACTGTTGCCACCCTCACCCCTGCAATCACTACATGCTCTTGTGGGCATGTACCATGTACCTCTCCTTACTCACCCTCTTGTGTCCCCTCTCCACCCGTCCCATGCCCCACTAAGCTCCTTCAATCGATAATTATGTTCAAAGATGCTTCAAATACACACTGTAATTATTGTTGCTTATGTTTAACCTTTATATACTATACTGCAGTTGCTATACTTTTAATTGCATACTCTTCATGGTCTTAGCTTAATGGCTCTTTTTAATACTCTGTTTCATGTGTATTATAAATTTCCTGTGTATAATTACTGCTCTATGTAAATACTATGTAAGTGTGAATTCATTTTGTATATATTATTTACCCAATTATGCTGTAACTGAGTATTCATTTGTATGTATTGTTAACCTCTCCTTTACAGGTCCATCTTGAAAATGAGCTTGCTCAATGATGTTTGCCTGGTTAAATAAAGATTTTGATTGATTGATTGATTATGTGAAGGAAAGGCAGCAGTGAGGTGAGTTTTATATTAATTCCCAGTAGCACATTGCACATTGTTCAGTGATGCCTGCTTTATTGGTGCTGTATTCAGAATTAATTATGTGCTACATAGCCCTGCTATCTGTCTATATCAGGGCAACACTTTTCCTCAAACTCTATGCTTACTGTATGTACCAGTGTCTTCTGTGCCTATGTAACCCCAATTGCTAATTTTTCCCATGCAAACAATGTAAGTCTGTGGTGACCATTTTCCTGACTGTTCGGCTTCTTGTAACATGCAGGTATCTCATAAAGATATAGGGTTGCTTTAACATAGGCTCCATTTTCCCAACCAGGAATGACACCCTAGGATCGAATAGGCACAGAGAAATAAAGGTGTCTACGCTTTGGGGGGCAGGGAGAATAAACTTAATTTTTATCATATAAATCACATTTTATTGCTATATATAATTTCTTTCTCTTTTGTAATACATCTAGGGTGCAGCATGAAGGAAACCCAAAGTTGCTGAACAAACTTTCTCCTGCAGTGGGAAGCAAAAGGGCTGCCCATGCTGCATGGTGGCTGGCAACGAACACCCATCAGAAATGGGCACACAAAACACAGGAGGAGAGGAGCAGGAACCCACAGACAATGGAAACACAGCATAGGGGCACAGGAAGATTAAATCCTGGCAAGAGCTGCAGGTGGAGGTTCAGGTAATCCAGCAGGGGTAAAACTTCTCACTGGAGGAGAGGCTATAAGTGAAAGAACAAATACAAAAGAGAAGAACCACAAGGGTAGTGGGGAATGATAGACCACCCACCTGATGATGTAGGTTACTACAAAACCAGTCGAGGTTCTCTGAGTCTGAGCTGGGGCAGCTGAGATTGCACTTTTGCCCCAATAACAGATTTTGCACTTGGACAAGTGGTGCTGATATTTTGTGTTTTTTACTTGGACGTACCTTTATACCAAGCACACTGTGCAGCTGGAGCTGGAATTGCTGTTTTGTATTGGGAACCATAGATCAACCTAACATGCTCAAAATACTGCACACACCTGTTATTCAGAGCGGGGAAGGCAGCCGGATGACAAAGGGGGTGATGACATGTCAGCACCATTGGGGTGAAGGGAGAAATGCAGGGCAGGGTGGGGAATGAGGGCCAAGAATGCATAGCAGGGAACTGCATAAATGTGCTTACACAAGACAGAGGAGACAGAGCAGTGATGGATGAGTATGCAGGCAGCAATGGCCCAGTGGGACTGGGGAGCCAGATGGAGGAGATAAGGAGGGACAGAACGCTGGTCATGAAAACGTTGATAAAGGGCACCCGGGGGGGGGGCATAGGCAGAAAGAAAAGACTCAATCTCTATAAGATTACTTATTTATTAATTTCAATTTCCAGTCTCAACGTATTTGGGACTAGCTTGTTTGGGGGACAGATACTACAAGCACAGAGTAGGATGTTGTTTTTACAACTGAGCGCTCTGTTCCCAACTTAGCTGCTTGCTGAGTGGTTTCATCCAGATGAGAGGACCAATGCATTCTCTCATAGGAGAGGTTTGTTCTTTTCAAGTATACAAATTTCTGCCCAGCAAGCAGTAGTAGTGTCAGGACCAGAGCACCTGGTCATGGGTCAGCACTGCCAAGCCCATTGTAGCTTGAGCTGCAGCAACTGGCACAGCAGTGACACACCTCTGAAATGCCATTATTTTAACAAAACATTTCTTGCACATGTGCAAGCAAACACAATAAAAGGAGCCCATGGTTATGGCAAATGGACACTTTTTGATAAAAACATTTCTAGGACAATAACAATGAAAGCTATAATTATTGCATATTTGTTTATCTCACTGGTAGGAAGAACCCTTGAAACTCATCCATGCAAGTTTGTTGTGATAGAACATAGTCTGCCATAGAGTACCCTCACTCCATATCTAGAATATTGCACACGTCCCCTTTGAAGGCAAAAAGATACCATGAAGAACTGGGCTAAGACAGGCTGGGGCATTAGCCACCTCATGCAATGGATCATCACTTGACATGGTTCAAGGTGCGAGCATCCAGCAGTTTTGAGATACCATTTTCTTACAGTCACTGACTCAGTAGCCTATCCATCTGTGTCCTGCCTCACCCTCCAAAACACTTCTGAATGTGCAGCCCCAAAAGAATACTTGTTTGGTGGTAGCCAAACATAATGATTCTACTTTTTTGTAAGATGACCTTATTGCATCACTGAAATGTTGAATGACAAAAGCTTTCAGAAACGTACCACAGTCAGGCAATCTAGTGGAATGCAACATGTCTGTCCTAGTAAGACATAAAAATCAGCTGGGTTGGCCATAAACTCTTTTTTTAAAGACCCATTCTATGTTGCTCAGTGTAAATATTTTCTCCAACATTCTTTTGAGTTTCACAGGCAGAAATATAATTTTAGAGCTTACAGTGCCCCCCCAAAAAAGAATCCACACCAAATAATTTCATTCCAAACTCTATCCCTGTCAGTACTTCCCTATTTTATGTCAGTGAACATATAGATCAGGACTATATATGGGCAAGTATATATTATGTCATGAAATGTTGGCTCAACTCAGAAAGATTGACAGCTGCTGTGAAAAACTCTGGACTGCCGACAACAGTTACCTGTTTAGGGTGAACAAATGAGGACTTCTCTACAATTAGAAAGACATCCATTATCATGCTGTTGCCATGCTTTCCCCCAAATGCAAACTCAAGTAACTGCACATCTATGTGAATTGCAGCAATGTGTGTAATAGCATCCCTGCAAGTGAGATCTTGACTAAAAGCGTGTTAAGTGCTGCAGCTTCAAGGCAAAATTCTCCCTCCTCCATCACCAATTACTTCTTTTATACTGCATCCCAGTCCATCAGGGCACACATTACAAGTCTTCCTGTTTCAGGGAGTCTACCAAATATGCCATTTTTTTACATCCCTGGACTACTTATTATGCAATTATACTGCCTCAAAAATCATCTCATAGAATGACATCAGGATCTCCTTAACAGCTGACAGAAAGTTCCTCTTGTTTTAATGCATCTAGTGTAGAATTTATAAAGAAGAAAATAATTGCTTATTATTTTGTGCTCCCAATGCTTGCACCATGTCAAAATGGAAGAAGCCTAGCATTCAAAGCTGCAGCACATCCTCTGCAAGCTGGAACTGATCATAGAATGAGGTGGGATAAGTGAAACAAGCTGAGGGGCAGGTCCCTGTGGAATAAAAGGCATGCAAAGAAATAGCATTTAAAGAACTAATGTAAAAATATTTATTTTTTGATTCCCAGCTCCCCCTTGACTTTGCCCAGGAGGGATCCTGATCCTCTGAACTGACCACGTCTCAGCTTCTGCACAGTTGCTGTCAGCAGGGCTCTGTTCACAGTCCTTTCCAGGGTGTGGATGAAATTGGAGAAGAAACGTTCATTTAATTATTGAAGAGTATAAATACCCATCACCAGTGACCAGTGTCTTGGTCAGAGAGAGCATAGGACCATGGAGGTTCCTCATTGCAGAACTGACCGCTGCAAATCACAGTCAATGTTTCTCTAGTCTAGATAGTCTGGGGGCATTCTCAGCTCTCTGTATGACTTGGGAGTGTTAATGAGAAATTGCTGCAGGGCTTGGGAGGTTGTAATGGGGTGGCAATGAACTGTTGTGCACGGTGTGCCCTGTAGATGTAACAATTGCTGCTCAAGGGGGATCAAATATTGCAGCCATTGGAGAGGAGACTTTTTTCTTTAATCAGGATCAGTCTGAACTGGCCAGGGTCTCAGTGGAGCAATGTGTGTGGGTCCCTGGCACCTTGGGTGCACTGTAAGTGTGGGGCAGTTCAGAGGAGGCTACAAGGCTTGCCCTGCTGCTGCTGCTGGGATCTGCTCATCTGTTGTCAGTTGCAGATTTCCCTGCCTGAACCTCAGTAGCCTGATATAGCCATCTTTGATGCCCAACTTCTAAAAATAACTCTCCGTCCAGTATGTAGGAGGAGAGTTGGATTACTCTGGCAGGACTTTACTTCTACTGGTGCGGTGAGCTGATTTACCCACGTTTTGTTAAACTGCCTTCTTATAAGAAGTGATGTGTCTGTGTGGTTACCTGTATTTATGTGATTGCGCAATGCAGCTGGCTGAAGGGAGTTGCATCGCCCAGCTATTGTTACAGCCCAGGCTAGGCTTTGCATCCCAGGGTAGGTGGATATTATTTGTATTACTTTTCTCCTCAGTGTGCACTATTGTTCCATAATTTATTTCAAGAGTCCTCCCTCCCCTTTACTGAGCTACCTTTTTACCCTCGACCCCCTTCCTGTCAAGGGTGTGTGAATGAGGGATGGGGCTCCCAGTTCTGTAAACAAGTTGGTGGTTAGAGGGGAGCCTCCTAATCATTGAACATGGCTCTGTTATTAGCTGCTTTCATCAACAAGTTGGGAGAGCTGCGGTTTGTGATTCCAGGTGGTGCGGTACCATTGCATGAAGTAGCCACCAAAAAGTTGGAATGGGAGTTGCAGTTTATTCGAGGATCGAGTGTGTTTATGAGAAAGAGGAGCCTGGGGGCAAACAAAAACAAATGCTGCCCCCACCTCATTCCAGGACTGCTGGTGCTGCCCTTACTTGTGTGGGGATTCCACATTATGAGTGTCTGGAAGTGCAGGGGGTGGTGACTAGTGGCAAACTGTGGATTCTTGCACTTGGGAGCTATTTTATTGGGTTCCAGATCTACAGCTGAATGTGCTCTCCAGTGATGGATTAACTAATTAAATAATTGGCACTTGGAGCAGCCACAAGTGAAAGCACATATACAAACGAGGAGAACCATGAGGGTAAGGGGGGGGGTGCAAAAATCTACCTAACATGCTGAAAATACTGTACACTCCTGTGATACAGAGCAGGAGTCCGAAGTGACAAAGGGTGTGATGTCATGCTAGCACTGTTATGGAGAAAGGGTGAAATGGCAAGGTGGGGAACTAGGGCCAGGAACTCATAGCCAGGGACTGCATAAATCTGCTGGAAAACTATTATATGTGCAATACTTGTTAAGGTTGAGATCACAACCAGAGACATACAGTGCCTTAGTCAAACAAGTTTAGAAAAAGCAGTTCAGAAACTGGCACCTACAGTATATTCAGGGTACACATTTGCGTTGCTCCCACATTCGACTCTGGAAAGCGTGTAGTTCCTTAACCAGTGCACTTCTTTAATTATGGTGCAAAATAGCACAACACAGGAACACTTACAGTACATATAGCAAAAGGAGTCCAGAAACCCTTCATTAAAAACAAGCTGACCCAAGGTCAGTAAGGTGCTTGCAATTTTTTGAACAGGAGTCCCGCCCACTGATGTCACCTGGTGCAGGGAGTGGTGACTAGTGGCAAACTGTGGATTCCTGTACCTGGGAGCTATTTTATTGGGTTCCAGATCTACAGCTGAATGTGTGAAACAGAGAGCTCACCTGTGTTTTCCAGAGAGGGATTAACTAATTACGTGATGCAGAGCAGGAGTGCGGAGAAACAAAGGGTGTGATGACATCTAGCACTGTTGTGGAGAAAGGGTGAAATGGCAGGGTGGGGAAATAGGGCCAGGAACACATAGCCGGGGACTGCAGAAATCTGCTGGAAAACTATTATATACTTTTTTATTTTAACAAGACTGAGAAAGTTGGGCTGCTGAGAGTGAGTAGACAGAGCAGGGGTGGACAAGGATGCAGGCAGTGATGGTCGAGCAGGGCTGGGGAGCCAGACACAGCGGGTAAGAAGGGTCTGACTGCAGAGCCTGCAAGCATGCGTAAAGGGCACCGGGGGAATAGAAAGAAAAGACTAAGTCTCTGTAATGTTATTTATTTATTCATTTTAGTTCCCAGTCTTGGCATATTTGGGATCAGCTTGTTTTGGGTGGGGTGGGATACCACAAGCACAGAGTAGGATGTTGTTTTTACAACTTAGCACTCTGTTCCCAACTCAGCTGTTTGCTCACTGGTTTCTTGCAAATGGGAGGACCAATGCATTATCTCATATGAGTGGTTTGGTCCTTTCCAGTACATGGAGTTTCTGCACAGCAAGTAGTAGGAGTGTCATGACCAGAGTGCCTGGTCATTGGTCTGTACTGCTGAGCCCATTGTAGCTTGAGCTGCAATTGGCTCGGCAGTGACACACCTCTCAAATGCCAGTCGTGTAACAAAACATTTCTTGCTCATGTGCAAGCAAATATAATAACAGCAGCACAACCCTTTAAAATACTATCTGGTACAACCATGCTACTGGGCAGCTGAAACCATGTGTTCTGCCCTTCTCCCACTGTGGCTGACTGTGGCATGCTAGCAACTGGCCTCTACCACCTGAACTGCTTCCCTCCCGAACAAGTATTACAATCCCTCCATTTTTTTATCCAAGCAGCACAACAATAAGCAATCCAAGCTGTGACAGTACCTCTTACAGTGCAACTGGTGTTCCAAGCCTGGTTTAGGAAGAAAAATTGCAGCACATTTTAAATCTCGTTAGGTAAAGTCGTACTTTTGGGTGGCTGCAATCATGTGACCAGCCCTTTTCAGACTGGTGCTTACTTCGGTATCCCAGAAACCCCCTATCTACATCTTGCACAGTTCTTCTTTCCACCCTCCAACTGGTGATAGAATGCCTCTGTGTTTTTTAAGCTGGCAGCAAAACAATAAGTAATCTCAGCTCCTACTTTACCTCTGGTTCCTCTTGCAGTACAGTTGCTACAGGTCCTGTTTTCTCCGGGTCTGTAGCCTTTCTTCCTAACTAACATGAATACACTGCAGCATACCATGTTTTGCACAACAGCATGTCATCACCTACAGGTATACCTCCACAAGCACCGCCACTAAGCAGCCACCAGGAGATGCTCCAGAGCTGAGTACAGCTGAAGCCACTACCTGAAGGAGCACCCATGCAGATGCTTAAACACCCTATCTGCTGACCTCCAATCCTGCTGGCATGGGCATGAACCAAGTTGCCATAATTGCAGAACATTCCCGCACTGCTCAGGATCAAATAGTTGACATGTGGAACACCCTTTTCCAGAGGTTAGCAGTTGCCCTTTGCATGATCTTTTTATGTCTTACCTCAAAGCTCATTTGTTTTCTTTGAGTTTTGGGTCTGGTGCTATTTTTTACATTTTTAGTATTTATTACTTACAATCTGATTTTATTATGCATGTTCTGCAGTCGTGTTTTGTAAGGTGCTCAGAGCCCCTGGGATTGGATATCATATAAATAAAACTGTCTTCTCTTGCCTTGAAGTATGTGATTTTTGCTCATCTGTTGGCTTTTTTTTATTATTTACCAGGTGATATTTTCTTTCAAAACAGATGTTACTTGGAAAGAAAACTAGAAAATAATTACTTGTTTATTAACTGCAAAATTAAACAGATGGGCAACTACTGTACATTACAAGCCTGCAAAATGTGCAATGTGCTATTCTAATAAGTGTTTTTTTTTTTTTAAATATAGATATAAATAAATTATTAGGTAGGATTTTGTGATATCACTGTAACCTACCTCTCTCTTCTCCCAAGTTCAAGGCAGCTTACAAGGAAGCATTTGAATGGTTAATCTGGTCCCTGACAGTTGGTTCCTGCTGGTCCTTAACTAGGAGACAGAGTGTCTGAGTTCTTGTAGCTGTGCAACTTCTGGGTTGATGGAGGGAGCATGAATATTCATGGCACTACTCTTCCTCCTTTCTCATATAAAGAGGAGAAGGCTGGCAGTGCATCAGTGGTCTAGCTGAGAGGTTCCAACAAGAGGCGATTTGAAATCCCACAAGACGAGGAAGAGAGGACAAGGCCACTGAGTATCATTGCTTCTCCTTGTCCCTCTGGTGGTGGGGGGGGGAAACTACCAAAAAGATCATACAGGAGGAAAGACCCCTGTAAGTTTACTCCAGTGGGGGACATGCCATTCATGCCAACCCGAGAGTCACCCAGGAGTAGTGGTGGGCCTCCTCTCAATGGAAGTTTTGGGGGTCTATGGGATTCTATTTCCCAGCTCAACTGGCAGTCCTTCTTTTCCCCGTTGATGGCCTCACACCATTTAGCCATTTTCTCCCCACATCCCCCTCCTTCCTGGCCATCTCTGCTTCATCCCTGGGTTACCTCTCCCCTGTTCTATTATCCTAGGCAATCTATGGCCCCCCCCTCTATCTGAAAGCTTCAAGACTATTGTCCTTTTGGATTTTTACCTAATTTAAAAAGCAACTCTGCACATCAGCAAGCACTTTCATAAATACCATGTTTTAGCTGTTACAATTTACCACAGAATACATTTTCCTTCATTTTCAATGTTCCTTTTCTACATTTACAGCACATCTTGGTAGTCCGTCTAAGAAGTCTGTATAGAAAACATTTGCTTCTCCCCTGTTAGCCTCACAGTGTGTTTATGACATCATAGTGCTCACCATGACAACAGAATGTGATGTCACAAACAGTAACTGTGTGGTTTGCAGGGGAGAGTCAGATACTTTCTGAAAGACTCACTGAAATAACTGCTGCATTATCTACAATATTTAATAGATCAACAGCTGGTGAAAAAAAATTCTAGGAAACAATAAAGGTAAAACATTATTAGTGTAAATTCAGCATTGGGGGGGAAATGCTACAAGTCTCGATGGCTGAGAGGGACTTGGGGGTGGTGGTGGATGTCAAAATGAACAATTCAGAGACTTGTAGGAGGGCAGCAGCCAAGGCCAACAGGATGCTGGGATGCATCGCTAGGGAGATCACCTCCAGAAGGAGGGAAGTGATGCTCCCTCTGTATAACTGCTTGGTGAGGCCACACCTTGAGTACTGCGTGCAGTTTGGAGGCCACACTTAAAGAGGAACATTAAACTCCTGGAGAGGGTCCAGAGGAGGGCAACCAAAATGATTTGGGGCTTGGGGGACAGGACCTATGAGGAGAGGCTCAAAGAGCTAAATATGTATACACTGGAAGAGAGAAGGGACCGGGGGGACATTATAGAGGTCTTTAAGTACATGAAGAGGGTAAATAGGGGAGGAACAGTCAGGGTGCCTCGAAGGAAAGAGGAGGGGGCCACTAGAGGGCATGGGTGGAAGCTGGAGGGGGGAAGATTCAGGGGAGAAAGGAGGATGTGCTATTTCACTGAGAGGGTGGTGGAGCCATGGAATGCACTGCCTAGGGGGCTGATGGAGGCAGAGACGGTGGAGGGGTTCAAGAGGGGCTGGGACAGGTACAGGGGGAGGGGTTCTGGAAGCAAAATCCAATGCAGCAAGAATATCCAGAACTGGGAAGGGAGAAGCCAGAGAAGGCGAGGGGGGCAGCAATGTCAGCACCCAGGGTGGGGGCTGACCAATTGAGCAGACTCGAAAGACCGTTAGGCCTATTCTGCTGGCATTTTAGTATGTTAGTATTTGTAAACTTTTTATTATAATAGAGAGTTGCTCTTTAAAGGAACATTGCATGCAAAAAATTATGAAATACATGTGTATTAGTTTTTTGTTTCTCTGATGATCTCTATTGTTCAGTTATCTCTGCCTGTGGGAAGTTTTTTTTTATTATTATTTACTTTTCTCTGCATGTTTTATGACCCCTCGGGTAGCTATTCAGGCTTCTTTTTTATTTCCTTTAATCTGCTAGAATTTTACCAGAAGGCATCTGGGAAGGATGTGAATTAGACCTTGCATTTGAAGTAGGAGCACAGAAACCTAGTTATAATCTAGTCTCACCAACTAAGTGCAAGTGCTTGTGAACATTACCTGCACTGAACTAGTTTTGGCCCTCTTTCCCAAGTCGATGTCAGGTTTTTCTAAATACCAACTGTTGTCATTCTGGGTGTTTGGCAATTTTCTTTGTTAGGTGCTGTCACTGGGTGATAATCAATCCAATACACATTTGAAGGACTTGGGTCTAAGTCACATGATTGCCAGAGGCATTCTGGGAAAATTCCTATAGATCAAAGGCAATAAAAGAAGCCTTAATTGCTACCCACATGGGCCATAAAACCATCAGGGAAGAGTAAAAGAAAAAAAAACTGTAACAGACACATGGAACAGTATACCAGGGACCATCAAAAAACAAAAACACAGTGCACAATATGTTTTTATAACTTTTGCATGCAGTTTTCCATTAAATTTAAGTCATTGAATTTACCTAGATTTGCCACGGGGTCCTTGTCTACCACCCCATATTGAGGTAAAGACATACCACTAAGACCAGTTTCTGCCCTCCAAAGTAAATCCCCAGTCCCCTATATGGTCATATCCTGTTCCTTGCACCATGCCTTCAGCAAATTATAAAACTCCCCAATCCTCTACTTTTTATCCTGCCTGGTGTGCAGTACTGGGAGCACTTATGGAAAGGCCACCATATCTGCCCACACCCTAATTTTTTCTCCCAGCAAACTAACTCTCCCCTGAGATACCTCTAATATGCACCCTGCCTGGTAATTTGTATCTAAGTGAACCAGCACATATGGCTTCTCCCCTTACTGGAACCCATGTATTATCCTTAGGCCATCATAACCAAGAGGCACACCATGTTCCTCCTATGTGGTCCCAATGTCTAAAGTCTCTTCAAGCAAACAAGCACTGTTTTGTTCCTGTCATTGCGGCAGGAAGATATACCGTTTTGACAATCACAACTCTTGTGTAAGGTGTCTGGGACCCACACACACCAGTTGCAGCAGTTTTTTGTTAAGAATTCAGTCAAGCAACTCTACGACGGTTACTTGAAATTCAACACCTATTAATGGAGCAGAAAATGTCTCTTAGAGAACCAGGGGGCTCATACCAAGGGCTCCCCCACCACTGGTTCTCGTTCTTGGCAGAAAAAGGTGGAGGAGAAACCCTCCTCACACTCCGTGCCTCGACGCTTGTTGATGGCCACAGTTTCAGGTATCCCTCCGTTGATAACACGCCTTCACACCACTTCTTCATCGACGGGGGCTCATATTCTCTCATCAATGGTGCTTTCCAGAGCTTTAAATGCAGTCAAATACATGGCTGCTCCGTCAACGGGGGCTCCTCTCCCGTCAACGCATCTGACAACCTAAGTGAAACTACTTCTTTTCCCCCTGCGGGTCTGTCGACGAGACCCCAGATTCCTCAGGGGAAGCCTATGGCTTATGCCCTGCTTACTGCCTCTCCACCTTCCCAGGTGGCCACCTACAGGGTTCAAGTGGACAGAGATTGGGACCCTGGTCTTAACCACCCAGTGGCGAGACTGAGAAATATAGGAACTTCTTGTCTCAGAACAGGAAGATCAGGAGCTAAAGGGGTGCAGAGACAGTAAGTAAGTAGGGAGAGAAGAGAGAGAAAAAAAAAGAATTAAACAAACAGAGGAAAGAGTAAGTGTTCCAAACAACAGTTAGGGGGCCAGAAAAAAGACATGTTGGGAGTGATGCAGTGCAGTGGCTGTGGAGCAGCAGTCTTCCGGGAGATGTTCTGGAGGATGCAGTGTTGTCCCATCTGCAGACACCTCTCTGGGCTGAGGGAGGAGGTTGCTCATCTCCAGACTGAGTTGGCCAGGATTTGTGGGACCTCCTCTCCCACCCAGGGACTACCAGGGTCACTGCCATTGCCTCAGAGGTTGCCAAGAAAGAGGAGTGGTAGGACCACAGTGGGCTCAGGGAGGCTGAGGGTGGTGGAACAGAGGTGCATCACTCAAGTTGTACCTCTCCACAATTTCTATGCCATTCTGGAAAAGTGTGGTTCCCTTCATGGAGGCACCCACAGTGGAGACCAAGGAGGATGCTGGGAACCTCCACAAGGAGACCCACAGGAGGGTGGCATGGGACCCCACAGGAAGGAAACAACTCCTGGTGGGGACTCCATTGTTAGAAAGGTAGAACTGGGGAGGAAGGGAGAGGAGGTGGCAGCTGCCTGGTGCCATGGCTTAGAGGGACAGGGAGCGAATCCTCAGGATCGCAGGAGCAGCTGCACAGGAGGGAGCTGGATGTCATTATCCACCTGGGACAAATGACCTGGCTAAGAAAGGTCAGGGCAGTGCAAGAAGCATTTGTAGAGATGGGGAGGCCTTGAACAAATAGCACACAGTAACCTTCTCGGAGGTGCTGCCTGTCTATGGTCACGGATGAGGTTAGGGTGCTCACACCATGGGATTCAATCAGTGGTTGAAAAACTGGTGCAGAGCTCAGGGATTTGGCTTCATTGGGGAATGGGGGTCCATCTGGAGGGATGCAGGCCTATATTGGCATGATGGTCTGCATCTGTCCAGAAGGGGGACCAGGATCCTAGGTGATAGGTTTAAATACTTCATTGACAAGCATTTAAACTAGCCAAGGGGGGAGGCACTGGAAAGGAGCAGGGAAATCCTAGCCCCCTAAAATATCAGGGTACTAAGTGAGGTAGACATCAACATAGAGATGTCGATAGGGAGAAGCGCTGGGGAAAATGGAGAAAGTGACAAATGCAATAAGGACAGGGATGGGGCAAAAAAGGGTAAGGCCATCAAGAAATAGAGATTAATGAGTACCAATGCCCGTAGTCTGGGCAACAAGCTCCCTAAACTGGTGGCCTTGATGGAAGAGGGATGCCTGGATATCGTAGCAGTCACAGAAACATGGTACACAGAGAACCATGTCTGGGATGTTAACATACCAGGGTACACAACCTACAGGAGAGACATGGAGGGCAGAAGGGGTGGGAGTAGCTCTCTATGTAAGGGAAGGGATAAAAGCAACTGAACAAAAGAGTAAACAGGGAGGAGAGAAGGCACTGTGGGTCACCTTAGAGACTAGAAATGGCACCACAATCCGCACAGGGGTTGTATATAGACCCCCATGTCAGGGGGAGGGAATGGACAAAGATATGATAGAAGGCATACTTAGGATAGCAGAGAAAGGAGAGAAACTGTTGATGGGGAACCTTAATATGCCAGATGTTAACTGGAGCACCTTTGAGGCAGCCACATCCAAAAGCAGGGCCATTCTTGATGCCCTTCAGGTGGCATGCCTCAGACAGCTAGTTTTGGAACCTACTCCTGAGGGAGCAATCTTAGACCTCGTACTCTCAAATGGGGACAGTGAGAGGATCTCAGATCTAGAAGTGGGTAGCCATTTGGGAACAAGTGACCACCAAACAGTGTGGTTCACGATAAACTCAGCTACAGTCAAGCCATACAAAAGTGAGGGTTCTAGACTTCAGGAGGGCTGACTTTGGCAAGATGGGAGAGTGCCTTAGAAAAGCACTAGAAAACAGACTAGAAGGAGGGGTGGAGCAACAATGGGGAACTATCAAAACTGCCATCACAGAGGCAACAAGCCTTTGTGTGAAGCAAATAAACAAATCAAAATGAAAGAAAAAGCCACTATGGTTCTCAAAAGAGGCGGCGGTGAAGGTTAGGGAGAAAAAGATAGCATTTAGGAAGTATAAGAAAACACAGAAGGAGCAGGACAGAGAACTGTACCAATTAAGGCAGAAGAAAGCAGGGAGGGTAGTCAGAATAGCAAAGGCACAAACTGAGAAAAGATAGCTAACTCAGTTAAGAAGGGGGATAAAACCTTTTATAGGTATATCAGGGAGCGTAGAAAGACAAAGGGAGGGAGGGATAGTGAGGTTGAATAGAATGGGTGGTGGGTGGGCAGAGAGTGACAGTGAAAAAGCAGGGATTCTGAATGAATACTTCTGTTCAGTATTCACAAAAGAGGAAGTGGGGGAGGTGCCAAATCCAATTAACAGAAGCACTCTGGATAGGGGGGGTCGATCCCAGTCCTTTCACAGAAGAAAGGGTTCTGAAAGAACTCCTAAAACTGAAGGTGTACAAAGCAATGGGGCCAGATGGAATTCACCCCAGAATTCTAAAAGAATTAAACAGAGAACTAGTGACACCACTGACTACCCTTTTTAACAAATCATGGGAGGATGGTGTGGTACCTGAGAACTGGAAGAAGGCGGATGTGATTCCCCTTCACAAAAGTCGGACCAAGACAGAGGCAGGAAACTACAGACCTGTCAGTTTGACCTCTTGGTAGGGAAAGTGATGGAATCACTTCTGAAGGAAAAATTGTTGAGCACCTAGAGGCCAGTGGAAGCACAGGACCCAAGGCAGCATGGATTCACAGCGGAAGGTCATCTCAGACTGAATCTGATTGATTTCTTTGACTGGTGACCAAGTAGTAGACCAGGAGGGCTGTGGACATGGCCTACCTAGACTTTAGCAAGGTATTTGACACAATCCCACACAAAAGATTAGTAGTCAAATTAACTAGCCTTGGAGTGGGTCCCAGGGTAGTAGCCTGGGTAAAACATTGGCTGAACAACAGGACACAGAAGGTAATTGAAAATGGAGTCCACTCTGAAGAAAGGGGGGTTACTAGTGGGGTACCACAGGGTTCAGTACTGGGTCCAGTCCTTTTTAATGTCTTTATAAGTGACATTGCAGAGGGACTGGAAGGAAAAGTATGCCTCTTTGCAGATGACACAAAGATCTGCAACAGGGTTGATACACAGGGAGGCGTGGAAAGAATGAGTAGGGACTTGGCAAGGTTGGAGGAATGGTCAGAAGTATGGCGGCTTGGATTCAATGCAAAGAAGTGCAAAGTAATGCACCTGGGAAGCAAAAACCCAGGGGAAGATTACACAATGGGGGGAGATAGTAACAACAACAGAAATGGAAAGGGACCTGGGGGTAATCATATCAGATGACCTTAAGGTTGGCAAGCAATGTGAGAAGGCGGTAGGGAGGACTGGGGGGATACTGGAATGTATAGGGAGAGGTATCACCGGCAGAAAACAGGAAGTTGGTATCCCCCTGTACAGACAGTTGATGAGACCCCATCTGGAGTACTGCGCCCAGTTCTGGAGACCCTATCTCCGCAAGGACATAGACAGGATGGAGGCAGTTCAGAGGAGGGCAACTAAAATGGTGCAGGGTCTGCAAGAGAAGCCATACGAGGAGACACTAAAGGAGCTTAACATGTATACCCTTGAGGAAAGGAGGGAGAGGGGGGACAAGATAGAAATGTTTAAGTACCTCAGTGGAATCAATAAAGTCCAAGAGGGTAGCATCTTTCAGAACAAGAGATGTGCAAGAACAAGGGGACACAATCTGAAGATAGAGGGGGACGGCTCAGGGGCAATGTGAGAAAGTATTTTTTCAGAGTGGACGCATGGAACAGCCTTCCTGAGGAGGTTGTGGGGTCTAAAACTGTGGGAGAGTTCAAGAATGCATGGGACAGACATAAGGCAATTTTTGTAGGGGGTAGGAAGAATAGGCTGTTGGTTAAATAGGATCTGCCGCTTATCCTCTAGGTAGGGAAATGGGCAGACTAGGTGGGCCAGGCGGTCCTTATCTGCCGTCAAAGTCTATGTTTCTATGTATCTCTTTATTGGACTTCCTTTTCCACTTACTATTGGAGTTCTGGCACTAGTACTCCCCTTCCTCCTTATGGTCCCCCAATGCCCTTCTTCATATCTGCTCTCTCATTGCTGAATGCTCCACCACCTTATTCCCTAGCCTACAGTGTTTCCCCCTGAGTGGTCTAAGTGGTCTGGATCCCATCCACTCCCCTATCAATCTTGTCATGCTCCCCACTAGCCTGTTTTCCCTCCTTTTCCTATGGGTCTTGCTCTGGCTGTCATGGTTTTCTCCTCCCATTCAACCTCCAGTTGGCAATGACAGTTTAGTAGGGTTCCCTTCTCCCACATTTCTGCATGATTTCACACCCTAGTTCCCTTTCCCTTTTTCATGCTCTGCTGCTACCCTCTGTATCCACTGCAATGCCCCCTCCAACTTTGTCCCTCCTGTCACCTCCTGATATACCTGGGTACCTATTTTGTTCCTACTCTTTGGCTTATCTAACATGCTTTCCCTTCCCCTTTATCCTCTGCATGGTCAGCAACTTTGTCATCTGAGAAAAAAAAAAAAAAAAGGTGCACACGCCAGAAGGTCTAGTATAAGGGCTTTATTCAAATGCCCATTTCAAATATAAGATGCTGAGCTAATACCAGTGTGTATCACCTCACACAGGAAGCTTCATCGGGGGCAGAGACAATATGTAGGGGTGTTAGTACAGCATTCTACGTTTGAACTCGGCACTTGAATAAAGCCTTCATATTAGACTTTCTGGTGTGTGCATCTTTTTTCATTTCCTTGCACTGTTGTAAAACTGACTTGTACACCATTGTAGCAAAGATGTGCACTACTTTACACACTTTAACTCTGCCATTTGGTCTGTCTCTTGTTACCTTCAATGTATGGAAAATCATCCACCCTTGACGTGTACTTCAAAACACTAAGGAGGTGGGGTCCAATGCCTTTATTTTCATGGGGGAAGAAATACTTCTCAGTATGACTATCTCAGACTTCAGCTTTGTTACTAGGAACCCCAGTCCTTTGCAGCCTAGCACTTTCCATCTACCAGAGTACCCTCTGGAGGATGTCCATTCTACACAGCACACATCTTGTGTCTCCATCATCCCTGCTGCAGTGCCCATACATTATGAAAAATGCTCCTTGTGGCCAATTACTAGTGTTCCCCACACCTAATCTTATCAGTATGACCTACTCTAGATAGTGTGATGTACCAGATTATTATTTCCCCCTCCCCAAGACTTACCAGCATGGCATACCCCAGTTAGGGTGTTGTGGCCTTTGCTGATGTCCCACTTCCCTGGACGTGCCCATATGGCATACTCTAAATAGGGTGTTGGGGCCATTGTTTGATTTCCCCCACCACTGGACTTTCCTGTATACCCTACCAAATATATGGCATTGCACCCATTTGTTGATTTCCTCCTCCCCAGGCCTACCAGTACAGCCTACCTTAGATTAGGAAATGTGACCTCCTGTGATCTATTTCCTATGTAGTTCTGTACCTTGCCTGGTGGCCACATTGCAGCATTCTCACCCTGAATCATTCGGAAGAAGGGGACCTCCAGATCCATCTAGTCTGCCCATAATCCCACCCCCTTCCCTATCTGCTATTCAGTGTTATGACTCTTTTGTACCTATCCCAAGCCTTTTTTGAATGTTCCAACTGTTTTAGCTTCTACCACCTCAGGTGGCAGGCAGTTCCATGCATCCACCAACCTCTCTATAAAGAAGGACTTTCTTGCTTTGCCCATACATTTGGCCCTTCTCTCTTCCTGCTGTGACCTCTGGTTCTTGCGTGACTCTTGAACTGGAAAAAGTCCTGAACCTGTACCTTGCTTATTTCCTACTCGTATTTAAATGTTTCTGTCATGTCTCCCCTATTTCTCCGTTGTTCAAGGGAATACATGTTGAGTTCTTACAGTCACTTCTCTTAGTTTTTTTTGTGGAGTCCCTGTATCATTTTTGTAGCTCTCCTCTGCACTGTCTCAAGCCTGTCTATATCCTTTTTGAGGTGTAGTCACTAGAACTTTACTCCCTACTCCTGATGCGGTCTCACCAAAGATCTGTAAAGTGGCATGATAACCTCTCTTTCTCTGCTAGTAATTCTCTTCCCTGTGCAGCCCAGCATTCCATTTGCCTTTAATGCTGCTTTCCTGCATTGTTTGGATGCTTTCAGATCTTGTGATATGATGACTTCCTGATCTCTTTCCTGATTTGTTGCCTCTAATCCGACTCCTCCTAGAAGGTATTCTGTGTCTGGATTACTCTTCCCTATGTGGATGATTTTGCACTTTTTATTGTTGAAATTCAGTTGCCATGTGTGTGACCAACTTCTCAGCTTTCTAAGGTCAGCTCTCTTTGTTTTCACTCCACTCCACCGGGAGTGTCCGTCCTGTTTCTTATCTTTGTGTCATCTGCAAAAAGACTCACTTTGCCTTCCAGACCCTCAGATATGTCACTAATAAAAATATTGAATAGGATGGGGCCCAATACCGACCCCTGTGGTATCCTGATAGTCACCTCCCTTTCTTCTGATAGAGAGCCGTTAACCACTAACCTCTGAGTCCTTCTTTTTAGCCAACTCCCTATCCAGTCTACAACCTTTTGACCCACCCCATCCTGCACAGTTTATTTAATAATCTTCTGTGTGGGACCGAATCAAAGGCTTTGCTGAAGTCTAGGTAAACCACATCTACAGCGCAGTCTGGATCCACTACTTGTGTCACCCAATTGAAGAAGTTGGTAAGATTTATCTGTCGTGACCTCCCACAAGTGAACCTGTGCTGTTTTTGGTCTAATCTTCCATTATCTTCAAGAAAGGATACAATTCTCTCCTTGAGTAGGGCTTCCATTTTTTTGCCCACAATTGAGGTGAGGCTAACTGATCAGTAGTTGCCAGCACTCTCCTTGCTAACATTTTTGTGAAGTCAGACAGCTGTTGCCTTCCTCCAGTCCTCTGGTGCTTGTCAACATTCTAGTGATAGGTTGAAGAGCCTGGTCAGGGGAGCTGCCAGTTCCTCCCTTAGCTCTCCCAGTAATCCTGGATAAACATCATCTGGTCCCACAGCCTTGTTCACCTTGAGCTTTTCTAGTTCCTTCAGGACTGTTTCTTCTGTAAATAGTTCCATATCAATTCCACTGCTGCTTGTACTTTTTTTCTGGCATGGGTGGTTCACTCTTTTCCCCTTCTTTAGTGAAAAGCAAGCAAAAATATCTGTTGAGGATTTTGGCTTTTTCTTTATCAACCTCCATGTGCCAACCATCTTCCCTTGGAAGTCTGACTATGCCTCCACTCTTCATCCTTTTGTTGCTGACATATCTGAAGCAGGTTTAGTCTCCCTTTTTCATCTCTGTGGCTATCCTCTCCTCAGTTACTGCTTTGACCACTCTGATTAGCTTGCCTGCTTCTTTTTGTTTCTTCTTGTATATATCCATGTCCTTTTCACAACCCTTTTCCTTGTATTTTTTGAAGGCGGTTCACTTCCCCTGACCTTGGTGGCCAAGTCCATTGAAACCAGAGGGGTTTCCTTCTTTTCTTTGCTTTGCTCTCTTTTCGTATGCTGTACATTGGCTAGAGACATCCAATAAAGCTGTTTTGAGAATGGCCCAGTACTCATCTACTCCCCCCACATGAGTTATGTTGGCTAGGCACTGCATGAGCTCCTTTTTCATTTTGGCGAAATCTGCTCACCTAAAGTCTTTGATTTATTTAAGACTTCTTTACGTCCTGCCTCTTACCTCTTACTTCCACCCAGTTAATCTTGTTGTGTTTCCTAGTCTCATTGGCAATGTTCCCTGTGGAACTGTAGACTACAGCAGATGTCCCTGTAGATGCCTCTCTCCTGCTCCCTTGTCCATCATGCTTTGGATTGCAAAGTCCTAAGGGAAGGAATAGCTACAGTAGGTGCAACCATGTTATTGGATGAAAGCAACCACATATCCCATCCCTTGTCCAACTAGCACCCACTCTGTTGTCTTAGAAACCTGCCCTCTACCTCTCGAACAGTTGCCTCCTCCCCCCGTCAACAGGTATTGTAGTCCTTCCATTTTTTTTATTAAACAGCAAAACAATACACAATTTCAGCTCTTACAATACCCCTGTTCTTCTCACAGTGTGAGCTGCTCCAGGCCCTGTTTAGGAAGAAAAATTACAGCACACCTTTTAAATCCTGTCTTATGCAGCCGCATTATTGGACAGGCATGATCACATGTCCCACCCCTCTCACCACTGGCAACAAGTCCAGCATCCTTGAAACCTGCCATCCACCTCCCACACAACTTCTCTCCCACTTACCACCTCCCAAGAGGTTTTAAAATACCTCCATTATATTTTCAACCAAGTAGCAAAACAGTAAGCAATCTTAGCTCTTACTGTGCTCCAGTTTTTCTGGAGTGGCAGATGCTCCAGGGCCATTTTATTGTAACCCCACCACCAGTTTGGGGCTTACCTTAAGTGTCTCTCTCAGCTCTAGTAATGCCCACTGCCAAGCAGATGTCCGTCAGAGATAGAAAATCCATGGTTATTAGGTAATCCTATTGATCTGTGTGAGAGTGCCATAGTGTGCCTCCACATCTGTCCCTTTAAGTTACACTGCCAGTGTGCTATACATGGCCTGGGCTGGGTCTGAGTGCTTCAAAGCTCATGACTGGCCAGGCACCATCCTAATTTGCTCCATTCTGCTGTCGATAGCAAAGAAGAGGGAGCTCTAACTAATATTGTGAAAATATATATATTTTGTTTTTGTAGACTTTATTTCTGCACCCCTTGCCGGAGTAACTCTCTCTAGCATCTGCCTATCCTGCTCTCTATCTCCCGCTGTGACAACCACAACTTCTCCCTCACTCTGACAGGCAGCACCCCAAGATCTAAGCCCCCACGAGGAAGGGCTGTCCTATCCTCCCAGGGCACCCTATCTATAGTATATTGTGTCAGTCAGAGTGTAGGCACAGGGAGAGTGAGGAGCCCAGCACTGGGAGTGTGGTTCAGGCAGCAGTGCCTTCGCCTATCCTCCAGAGGTTTTTTTCCATTTTTCTGTTTCCCCGGTGCTCAGTCATGCTATGGCATGGCTATGGCCCTGGCACAAGTGCCGACACCTGCCACAGCACCACCCCTTGCTACGTGTGGTGACGCAATCTTGGCTTCCTCTGGCCACCACCAGAGGTCGTGCTTGTGCAATGCAGCCCCTAGAGCCCTCCCTGGGAAGAGAGAGCAGTCCTCCGGATGCTCAATCTCTTCCCTCCCCAGCTGACCCCCGGTGGCCAGAGCTCGCTCCCAAACCTGGGTCACCGGCATAGCGCAAAGTGTGGCATCCAGCACCTCAACCCTCAGTGTCACTGGGCTGGCTTACTGTAAATATTTATGTCTACTATGTTGTTATATTTAAATTAGAGTGCTCATTTTAACCTGCCTTCTTGAAGCTTATGCATCCTAATGGAGCCACCATGTTTGGTCTGGGATTTCCAGGAATTTGGACCAATTGGGACATAAGGGACCTCGAGGGGTCCTTAGATCAAGTGCCTTGTAGGAAAAGCTGTAGTTCTTGTAGTTTTCAATTTGGTGCCTTAAGGAATCAATGGGAGCACAGGATTGTAAGTGACAGATCCATCTGACCAATCGGATTGCTGGAAAAATTGACTTATCTGAAATCCCATTTCAAACTGTGTACAGTTAGCCTCAGGCCTCTGGGGAGTGCAGCTCGAGTTCTTGTCTGAGAGGAGGTTCTGTGGAGCATTCGGCCCAAGAATCTGTGTGAGAGCCGTTCAAGTCCATGGGGTTCTGGGCCAGGACAGGCCTAGTTTACTCCATCAGATGTCTGTGCTCCCAAGGTCAGGGATTTGTGTTCAGAGACTGCCTTTGCAGATTAAGAGATTTGCACAGCATATCTGCTATAATTGCAATCAGCCTGAAACCGAACTGAGAGGTAAAGAAGAGGATGCGGTTCCCATTGAATGTGCTGAATGCTTAAAGTGGGTCAAGACCTATTAACCAGGGATGCCTGTTTGCCAATGACAGCCAGTTGCCGTGTGTGACCAAACTGTTAGCCAGCTGGAGATTTTCACTAGCAACAGAACTGAACTTTGCTAGAAGTGATTATCCAATCTTGGGTTCATGCCAAACCTGTTCCAATTGTCTATTCCTGTACCAATTACTGTTTTCTCGGTGAAAGACCAGCTTGGGGATCCAGCCTCTGTGCAGCAAGGTTTGTGAGCAAACTCAGGGTAGCTCCCTGCAACAGTTCTTTTAATCATTTTGTGGTACCATCTGATTTCTTCAGTGTCTTCCAGGGTTACAGTGGACTAGGCCAACTGGCCAAGGATACGAATAGCCAAGGTGTTTGTTATTGCATGTTTAACTGCTTTTTCTTTCCACCAAGGACTCCAACAACAGCTGCAACACCGGGCAACATTCAGGCTAACCACCAACCGTCTGGGAACCCAGCAGTTGCAAAACTCTGTAATGGGACTCAATGCATGCACGCAAAGTATCCTGGTTTAAACCCAGTATTGAAATCATTCCTCTATATCTTCCCCATTCCTTGTTCAAATCCCCCTTAATAAATCAATTGATTTGTTTCACTGTTACTTTGCCTCATGAATATCTCATTGTCTGGGTTAAGGTTAATGTGTGTGGGTGAAACATATTTAAAAGTGCATGCCTGTTTTGAATACTGTTTTATGGGGTTTCAGGGCATTTACCAAAGAGCAGACCCTGATGGTAAGTGCAAGGGGTGTGTGCATATTGTTAATGTTCATAGCTAACTGTGTATTAACTACAGTAAAGGGTTTTTCCCCCTTTCAAGGTATGTTGTCACTAGGTGAGCTTGTGGGTGGTTATAGCATCCCAGAGGGCTATACCAGGTTAGATAGATACCCCTACATACATTACTCTGGGTGGAGGCACCAAAATATTGTGGTTACCGAGGGCATGGAAACCTCGGTAACTGTTAAGTTTGAACTCAGGTCCCTCAACCTATTCTCCAAAGTAAAGGCAGAGGTAGTAACGCTAGAGATAGGGCCACCTAGAGTTACATCTTTGGTGGCACCACTGGGATTACTGTCCCTAGGGGCCAAAATGAAAAGTTGCAACAAAAAATGTTATGAGTGCCACTGAAGAAATGGCTGTGCTGCAGTTAGTTAAGTGGTGTATGGGGAGCGAGATTGATCCCCATTGCTCTCTTGTTGCTAGACATCCCATAGGACACTAGCAAAGACATTATAGAAGTGACACTTTCAAAAAATGAATGTCTTGGGGAGGCTGTGGTAGTAAGTTGACTGGCCGATATGACCACCCAGACACTAATGGCTTTAGTGAAGTGATTATCTAAAGGTATGGCTCTCTTTCCTGTCCACTGTAGCAAGCATGGATGAACATGTGGAAACATTGGCTTTGGTTTGCCCTCAGACTGGCTTATATGATGGAATTCCCATATTGATTGGCACCAATGCACACATGATTGGATGATTAGCTCAGATGTGTCAAGAAAGGTATGCCCAGAAAGCTGGACAAACTTTACACATTCACACAATGGTGAAAAAGGTGAATGAGATGCAAATGCAGATCAAAGAGACTGACAACGATGAGCCAGTGTGCTACATCTGGAAGAAGGGTCCAGCACCTCTTGTCTTGCCACACAATGTGTAGTGCAGTGTCAGCAGAGAAGTGAGCATAGAGAAAGATGTACCAAACAAGATTCTTTTGCTAGATGCCCCAGTGGTGGGCAAGCTGCTGGATGGGCTCTTAGTCAAACCTAGTGGGCTACCTGTCATAGCCTATGCCTACACTAGGAGATTAGTAGTGCATCTCTGCAATGTGTCAGACAGAGACATTGAAGTCACGCAGGGCTGACCCTGGCTAAGGTATATTGTGCAGATACCTCTGTTTTACCAAGCAAGTGCTGTACAGAGGAGGATGGTGAAGTGACTCCAGACCTGTTCAATGTTGGGGAACTCCCATTCCCAAGAAGTGGAAAGATAAAGTCAGCTGCAAGCTAGTACAGTGAAGTAAAGTATTTTTCATTAAAGGAATGGGATGTTGGATGCATCAAAGTTGCTGAGCACCACATTAGGCTCCATGATGAGAGGCCATTTCAAGAGAGGTCTGGCAGATTGGCACCTCTGGACATTGATGATGTTTGACACCACCTCCAAGAGATGTTAGCAGCTGGAATCATCCAGAAATCCCACAACCCTTATGCCTCCCGCATTGTGGTGTTTCAAAACAAAAATTGCTCGGTAAGAATGTGCCTGAATTACAGGACTCTTAGCCAAAGGACAAATACTGGATCAGTATAAGATGCCTCACATCCAGGATAGCCTTGATTGTCTTGATATAAGTCAATGGTTCTCCATTTTAGGTCTCAGAAGTGGGTACTACCAAATCCTGAGGGCACCAGAAGATCGAGGGAAAACTGCTTTTATTTGTCCCTTGGGTTTTTATGAATTTCTGCATATGCCCCGAGTCATATCTGGAGTGCCAGCAAACTTCCAGAGATTAATGGAGCAAGTTGTAGGAGACATGAACCTCCTTGAATGCCTAGTTTATTTGGACGATGTCATTGTGTTTGGCAAAATGCTCAAAGAGTATGAGGCTTGTCTGTTGAAAGTCCTGGACCAGTTAGAAAAATTTGGATTAAAATTATCCATTGACAAGTGCCAAATTTTCAACAATCTGTTAAATATGTGGGCCACATTACATCTTCTGAAGAAATCCAAACAGATCCAAGCAAAGTGAAAGCTTTAACCATTTGGCCAAAGCCTAACAACCTTAAAGAACTTCAAAAATTCCTAGGTTTCTGTGAGTATTATCGGCTTTTGGTTAAAGATTATACAAAAGTAATTCCCCCTCTTTTATATCTGACTCAAGGATTTCCCCCTACCAAGCAGAAGTACAAAAGGAGTGCTGTAAAATGTATTTATTTATTGAATTGTGTTGACCCAGTAGGCCCACTGAGAGTTGAAGTCCCTTTTTCAGGGGTGACCAGGAAGGGGGGGGGGATACAGATGGTAACCAACTGAAATTGAATCAGATTAAGCTGTTGGTGGTATTTTTAGTGAATGGAGAGAAATTTGGCCAGGACAATGGGGAAATTCCCCTACTCTCCTGTAGGGCACTTCAAGTTGGTGTTGGGGTGAGTATAGCTACCATTGCTGCACTGGAGTGGTGAAAGGGCACTGTAGAATTTTGGGTGTTTTATTTGGAGACGAGGACTTGGCTTTTCTTAATTGGGATGACAAACTGCGGGTTGGGGATCAAAAAGTGTCCCGGTGGAAGTCTTGGGCCATTGGTAAACTGAAGAGGGTTCAGATTGTTAAGTAGTTTTTATTACCACTCTTTTTATATAGTGCTCATATTTTTCCTGTTCCTTGTGCATTGGAAACTAGGCTTTATAGTGTTTTGCTTTTCAAATTATCTGGGGTAGTAGGTTGAATCCATTTAAGAGGGATTTTACCTATCTATCATTCAAACAAGGAGGACTTGGTATGATTAATCCTGTTGTGTTTTTTCATTCCTTTTCAATTTTTTTCATTTTTGGTCCTTCCTCTGGAGCTCACACTCTCTGGGGCCCGTGGACTAGGGGTCTTTTTCAGAATTTTTTAAACAACTGGGTTACTGAGGTTCCAAAAGTTTCTGGGCCTATTTCTATTCCAAGCTTTGCATCCACAACTGTTAGGAAGTTCAAGATATTGGGCATTTGTAAAGCTGATTACATAATCTGGCATAGGAAGGTGCTATATGTCTATATTATGTCAAAAGCTCATGCCCCCAGAGTTGATTTCCCAAAATGTCTTCCTACTAGGCTAGAGTCAGCTATAAAGCTTTTCTGTGATAAGTGGATCCCATGGCATATAAGATATGTGCAATGGTTGAGTTGCCATGGTAGGCTAGGAGTTAAGGGAAACTGGAAGCATAAACCTTCAACAGAGCCACAGTGTTTAAGATCTGAATGTATAGGGCAGGGGGAAATTTTGGAACACTTTTATATTCTTTGTCCCTATGCACAAGATTTCTGGAGGTTTTGTGCTCTTAAGTGGAATTGGGGTCCTGTACAGCATGTTCAGTATGAATGTTTTGATTTTGAGGGAATATACTGGGTTTTATAGGAGGTACAAGCCAAGTACATTGAATGTTATTTTTGCCTGCCTTAAATATCTTCTATGGCAGGCCCAATGTAAATTTTCACTGTAACATGTTACTACTTTACCATCCATTTTATTAGCTAGTGTTGAAGCATCTTTGAAACAACTCATGCAGAAAGAACATGCGATATTTGATAGGGGCAAATTTCATGATTTATGGAGACATGCATCCTGGTTGGACTGATTTTGTTTTTGAGACATGGATTCCTTTTATTCATTCTTTTTTGTTAATTTTTTGGGGGGATATGTATGTCTGATTTCTTGAGTAATTGTTTCCCTTTTGTTCTTATGAAATTGTTTATATTATTTGTGATCCTTACCTGATGTTATGTTTTCTTATTCTAATAAAAAATTCCCCTACTCAGCCTGCAGGGGGCCTTGCTTCCTGTGAGCAGAGGGGACCCTTTTGTCTGCGGTACCAAGATGGAAGATGGCAGGGTGGTTGGTGGTGGAATTGCTGGATATATTTTGGATTCTGATCTGACTACAGCTTCACCCATGGAGTCTAAAATACCTGATATTACCTCTAAAGAATCTACAAAGCTGCAATCTGTCCTGCTGACCAAGATGGCTGATGTTCAAGATAGAGGAAGAGGAGGTGGAGATGCTGCTCTACCTTTTGACTCTGGATCTCCAGGTTCTAAAACAGAGGATTTATCCACAACCGACTCTACAAGGCAACAAAAGACATCAGAAGGCTTATATCATCCTAATTCTGGTCAAGGCACTTGTACAGGCCTTGCACCAGGTTTGGACTTTAATTCTGCTGCTGGCTCACAACCTGTTACAGATCAGGAAGTGATTTCTGAACCCCAAATATGACAAATGTTTTTACAGCCGAAGCAATTTATCTTAAAACTCATTCAGGATGACACTGCATCTCAAGATGAGATACCTAAGGCTGATTTCTCTGAAGGTCATATTATTTGTGAGGAGCTGCCCGCTGATTTCCCTGCCACCCATACCTCACAGGCAAACCCAGCAAGGTCTCAACTCCACCTGCGACCCACGACTAGGTCTTCTACTGGAATGGACGGGGCTTGATCCCCTGAAGCTGCTCTATGCACTGCCAGCTGGCAGCAGTCGGAGAACTGAATGACATAGTCCTCTCCTGGACCCATTTCAGTGGCTGAAATTATGGATACTGCTGCTCAAGACACTAGGAACAGTTCACAGCCTTTTAACCAGGACCCTGCACCGAGTATGGAATCTCAACCTGCACCACGAGCTCCACCAGCTGCTAGCGAGGACAAAAATGAACCTTCTAAACTTCATGATGAAATTCTGGGCCCCAATGAGACTCTGCCTAACCACAACCTGAGCAAGCACACTCTTTCTCACTCCTCTAGGCAGGATAGAAACAGTACTAACTTTAAAATGAGTGTTCTCTTTAAATCCGTGGGGGAGCCTACACAACGACGGAACACAGTCCGTTTTGAGATACATTGGTGAAGCCTCCACTGCTCCTTCCCGTAAGACTGTGCTTCATAACATGTTGAAGGACACATTGGGGATTAGTGCCTCAGAACTATTTGCATTTATTCATATTAAAGGAGAGTTAACATATGATATTAGTTTTAAAAATGTGAGCTCTCTTGAGAAGTTCTGGCTTCAGTATAAGCAGGTTAAAAGCTCAGTTTTGTGGGCTCCATTTATGTTGATTCCCATTACAAAACTACTGGTAAAAATTATTAGTTTGCTTTTCAGGAGTGAGGGGGTAAATATTAATGATATACAATACTGGCTCAAGCAGCGCAGTGAACTCCTAGATACCCCACACCCCATTCTGGATGAAGATTTAGTCTGGACGGGAGGGTGGAAAATTAAGGTTCAGCTAAGGCAAATGAAGAGGGAATTGTACATCTCCCAGGTAGCTTCTACATTGGGAGGGATAGAGGCTTTTGATTTTACCTGGGGCAGCCATGCACCTGCCACAAATGTGGATCCAGAACCCATTTTAGCTACACATGCGATCAGCCCAGATGCACGTTATGTCTGTTCTATGGCAATGTGAGCCTTGGTTGCCCCAACCCCAGATTCTGCAGTCTGTGTGATGAACAAGGTCACAATTACTCCCAGTGATCATGGGCTAAGCACAGTAGGGGAGACTGGGTCCCTCAGGACCACACTAATTTGATTGATAAATCCCAGGCCCAAGTACTTCAAAGACGTGAGGAGGTTTCTCTCCTTGCAGCCTTTTCTGCCCTTGCTGAAGCTTTTGTCCCCACAGGCCCTCAGGACACAGTAGATTTAGTCACCATTGCACCTTCCTCTCCCACTATTGCTGCTCAGCCAGGGCAAGAGATTACTCCAGGAGGTTCCCGGGTTCAGAAGGTTTCTCCTCGAACTCCTCAGAATCAGGGAAAGAAACATCTCAAGTAAGCCAGAACCAGGGGGCTCAGTTTCCACACAGATGATCTTAATTTTTTTTTGGGGGGGGGTCCTCTCAAATTTCCCTGTGCCATGGACTTTCTTATTAGGTTATTCCCCCTTAAACCTTTTGATGCATTGCCCCACCCAAATGTGCTGCTGCACTCTGAATGTGTGCAGTATTAAATCTTTCAGGAAACAACTCTCCACCCTGGGCTTGCTAAACACTTTACCTCATGACTTTTACTTACTCCAAGACACCAGGTTAAAATCCAGGTTTGAGCTTGCTCAGGTCAAGAACAGATTGACAGTAGGCCCTTCATACTGATCCCATGGGAAAGATATGTGTGACGGGGTGGGTACATTATTTTCAGGTTACCACTTTCATATCTTGAGGGTACTAGATATCTTCCCTAGGAGAGTACTTCTGATCGATGGAACCTATGGCAGCATCAGGTTTCGACTTATTAACATATATGCCTCCCAGAGCATAGCTGCTAGGTCTTCCTTATTCCTCAAAATACAGCTATATCTATTTACCTCCTGTCAGGTTTACTTTGGGGGAGAGTCAACTGTGGACTCTCCCCCATGGATAGAGGAAGCAGTGCCAATAAAACCTTCAGTGACACAGCTACTCAACTAAAAAATTTACAAATGGCACAGCTGATGGATGGGTACAGGGCTGTTCATACTATGGGTGCCAAAACATATTACAGAGGGATCCTGGCTACCCGCATAGACAACGTTTTTGTCTCCAAGAATATTAAGGTACACCAGGCTTCGGTAATTCCCTGTGAGACCTCAGACCATTTAGCTATATCACTATCATGCTGCCCAGCAGGGTGCCCCTTCCCCATTTGCCCTCAATCAAGATGGACATTAAATAGCACATTACTTTTGGATAACTACATCTTTACAAACTGCTTGGATCTTTTGTAGGCCAGAGTATCCGTGATGGATGCATACCAATCCCATATAGCTTGGTGGGAGGATACCAAATCTGACTTACAGTCTTTTTTTGTAATAATGGGCTAAATATAAATCATTATCAGCCTATTTTAAGTACTCCTGGTAGTGTAAACAACTATTAGACACAATATCTACAGCTTATGAGACTAAAGTAGACTTGTCTCAACAAATTAGGGCCCTTAAAACTGATATGGAGGCCTTCCAATATAATAGGGCAATCTCCTTGAAATTGGAGGCCCAATGTGGCACTTAAAACACTAAATCTTCACTAGATATATACAAAAGCTGTGTAGAGAGACTTTCTTCTACTTTTATGGAGCACCTCGCAGACCCACTTACTTCCACGTTCATTCCACACTCCCTACAATAAAGCAAATTGTCCCGTCCCATTAGGAACATATGTTTAATTCCGAATCTGATTGACTAGATGCCATTTCGTTTCTTGGTGAAATAGATGTTCCAGAGGTCCCTATGGACCAATTGCAAACTTTGGTATCCCCATAATGGTGAAAGAAACCACCAGTGCCATTAAGAAACAAAAACAAATGTACCTCCCCAGGGCCAGATGGTTTGACAGCCGAATTGTACCATGCCTTTATTACCATTTTTGCCCTCTCCCTGACTGTACTGTTTAATTGTATCTTAGAAACACACTCCATTCCTTCTAAATTTTCAGATGCCATCATGCTACTACTTTTTATAAAGGGTGAGAGAACTGAGATCGGAAATCAGTCTCCTTAATGTGGACCATAAAATACTGGCCACAATATTACTGAATAGGTTACTACCAACTGCGGTGCAAGTCATCTCCAAGGAACAATCCTGTGCCCTTCCGAACAGATCTGTGCTTCATTCTCTATCTTTACTTAGAGATATTGTACATTCATGCTCTGAGAAAGCCCCTGCACAATTTCTTTCTTTGGACCAAGAGAAGGCCAACCATAAGTTCCTATTAAACGTACAGGTGCACTAGCATATCCCCATACAGTTTGTGTCCTGGCTGGAACTTTTTTAAAACACTGCTTGGATCACCCCGCATGTTAATAACTCCCCAGGTAGTGCTTTTTTGGGGAAGAAAGGAGTATGGCAGGGCTGTCCCTTAAGCCCTTTACTGTACGCTTTCCAAACAGTCCCCCTTGTAAGGAAATTCCTACTTCACCCCTCCATCCCCAAATTAAACCTTCCAATGGATTTTCAGCTCCAGTAATTAATGCATATGCAGATGATCTCTGTATTGTACTATCCCCAACTGAACTCTTCGGATGTAATTTTTAGGTTTGAGGAAGTCTCCGGGTCTAAATTAAATTATCATAAGAGTGTGGCTAAATAATTTATCCCGAACCCCCCCACCACCACAGACCGTGTGGCCAACATCCATGTTACCCAAGACCCAATTCAGATTTTGGGGATATTCTTCGGCAGTCCAGATTGCTCAGTCCTGAACTGGAGTCTTGTTTTAAATAAGGCTGATAGGCTAGTATCATCTTGGAAGGGACGCACTATAACGAAGAAAAAGAGGATGCTGCTATTAAAAACTTTGGCACTGCCTTTATTTTTACATACTGCCACAATTTACCCCCTGCCTTTTTCTTTAGAAGCTAGGACCTATAATGTTTTTTTCCAGGACTTTTGGGACAGTCACCTAAATCCGGTAAAATGGATGTATACATATCCAGACTTTTGTTTTGGGGGAGTGCGAATGCTAAACCCACTGGTGTTCTTCCATAGTTTGTTTATGAATTTCATATTTCCACCTCTATTTTCCCAATCTCCCCCCTTTTTGGGCTTCACTTTTATTACTGATGATTACTCCCTTATGTGATGCTTGTATCAATACCACTATGGAAATATCCAGGAATTTTAGGAATTCTGGGACCCTCCTTTTTGTTTCCCACTTTCCTTGAGATCAAACAATGGAAACTGGTTTACTCCATGGTTCAGATAGCTACCCACAAGCAGCTATATGCTAATATTCTTGCCGCACACTTCTCAGAACCTCCTAGATTGTTGGACACCCAAAACAGGGAATTAGATACCTCATTGGTATTCAGACAACTCACCAACCCCAGACTACCGCAAAAACTATGGGATGTTACATGGCTATCATCCCATGGGAAATTAGGGGTAAGAGATAATCTAAAGCATAAATCTATAGAGGAAAGGATGTGTTTCAGGGATACTTGTCCTATGCAAGTGGAGACAATGCAACATTTCTTTTTAGCATTTCCATTTAGTGTACAAGTATGGACTTCATTACTACACAAATGGAAACATAAGGGTCTTACATATTTCACATATGAAATGTTAATTTATAGAATCTTTCCCCAGAATCTGTCTCATTACCATGCCAGTACGCCGAGACTTATTGCTGCTCTCAGTAGATATTTTTTGTGGCAATCCAGATGTGCACAGTTGCTGCAGCAGAGAACCTATACTGGAACCCAAGTGGTGAACCAGATTATATTGGATTTACGGGCCATTTACTTGCAAGAACAGAAGCCTGTCTCCCAATCACAACATGATAAACTTTGAGCTTCTTGTGACTGGATTTTGAAGGATTGAAGTAATCTGACCTCCCTAAAAAAAAAAAAAAAAAAGTATTAAGTTGGCCCAACGTTAGCAGAATAAGAGAATGAATCTTTTTCTTGCCCCACACCCTTTTTTGTGGCTTTTGACACATACAGGTTTCTTTTGGTTTCCCTCAGATTGAGATGTATTCTGGGTTTTTTGGGTGTCTTTGTTGGGTAGCACAGCTCCTATGTGCTTGAGTTTACTTATACAACTGTGTTGTACCTTAAGGATGGATTATGTTATTTTTTTTTTTTTTTTAGATTTATAATTTGTTTTGCTTATACTTCTGAGACATGTAATGTACTTTTGATTTTTCCATTGTCTGTTTTTCAATAAAAAATTCCCCTACTCTTTTGTAGGGGGCGCTGGTGTGTGATGGAGGAAAGTTTGGATCCTGCTCAGATGGCTGGCAGACCTACAGGGGAACGGATCTCCAACCCTGTGGGTCCAGAACAGGAGATTATGTCTGCAGCTGTCTGATGTGCCAACTTACGAAGTTATGGATACTGCTGAGCAGTCTGAGGATGAATTTGTGGATTTACAAGTGGCTGGACTACAGCAAGAGGTGGATTTTGTATAGGCTTTAAGTTTGGAGCAGCAACAATGGCTGCTGATGGTTTTATCAACCCCTGGAAGAGGTGGGGGGAAACCGTGCGATGCTTGTTGAGCCTTTATGTGTACTGGCTGGTCCAAATGTGGCGGCTTCCACTGCGCTGACTGAGGTGTTCATGATGCATGATGCAGCACTTTCTCCATGTTCTGTTTCAGTGGAGACAATGCTCCAGCTTGTGGCTAAAAGTATGTGTGATGTTCCAACTGCAGCTTCTGCTGCCCTGAGTGAACTCCCAGTGCCTGCTGTTCAGACTTCACCCACAGTGAGTACGGCTGATATATCTAGTGTTTTGCCTACCTTGATGATTCCTCCTGACTGTAATTTGAATGCTGGAAAGCTACACTGTGTGACAGGTGAACCAAACTGTCAGGGCAGAATGGGAGATGTTGTGAGACTACTGAGAGGAAGCCAAAAGTTTTCTTCAGTTGAAGTACCAGAGGCTTGACCAGAGGGATGGTCAGTGGACTAGGCCTTGTTGAATGCTGGGTGGAAAAAAGTGGATGAAGGGGGCTGTATTTCGGAGCCATCAGAGGTTGTAGCTCCCGCTGTTGTGGATACTGGCTCGGTACATAATGCAGTGGAGCCTAGTGCACAAGATGATATGAATGTGCCAGCAGTAGTCAGCTTAATACCTGTCCTTTCAGAACCTCCCCTGGAGTTGGAAGGAGGGAACCCACCCCTTAATTTGGATAGACCTCAAGTTTCTTCAGCTTCTTGGGGCGATCAGGTGGACCAAGCTATACCTGTCCCAGTGGGAGGTATGACTGGGGCCCAACCTGCGCAGTTATGGAACAGTTTTGCAGAAGAGGCCTGGGCCCAGATATTCAGACTGCACCAGGCAGTGGCGCAAGCCTGGGTGCAGTGCAACTATGATGCGCTGGGGCCAGGTCCAGGTGATATTCAACTGGGATGTGCCATGGCGCAGCACTGTTGAATATGGCATGGTCAGCAAACATACTGCGCATGGTGCAGTGGCACTATGGCAGCGCAAGCCATGGATAGGGAGCACAGGGATGTGCCAGCGCAATTGCAGTTGCGCTAGGTGCATCACCCATGATATTCAGCAGAGGGCATGCAAATGAGGCCATAATATATGCTGGGTGCAAATGGGGCCATTTGCATGTCATTATGGGCCCATTTGTATGCCTTGTGCAGGGTAGCACGGCGACTTGCACCTGGCACCCTGCACAGCACGACATGAGCAGTGCGTATCTCGGGGCATCCCCCGCCCCTTAGCCGTGATCATGCTGTATATATATAGAACTAAATCCCTGGTAGTCTAGTGGCCCCCTGTGCCCCCGAATCCCCAATATATATAATACATGACCATCCCTACTGGTCTAGTGATCCCCCCCACCTGAGTGACCGATTCCCCAAAATATGTAAAGATGACCATCCTTGGTGGTCTAGTGGAACCCCACCATTGCCATGATCCGGTAAACCTCCATAACTAGTGCCCTGATGATCCAGTGGCACCACCCACCCTCCCACCCACACAGAACCCTTGCCCACCCACTCCCCTGTCATCAGCAAGCAACTGCATCCTGCCCACATACCACCTGGCCACCCGCTGAATGACAGGTGCAGTGTGAGCTGTAAACCCATTGATCCCAGTGTGGACCAATGGGCTGCAAAGCATACTGTACTAGACAGTCCCAAATATGTGAATGACTCATTCACATATTTGAGACTGTCTAGTTCAGCATGCCCTGCAAGCCCATTGGTTAACACTGGGGACCAATGGGCTTATAGCCCATACTTTACCTGTCATTCAGCCGTGGCTGGGCGGTATGCGGGCGGATGCAGCCCACCCATGACGGGGGGGGATGGGGTGGGCAATGGGTTCTGTGTGGGTGGGAGGGGTGAGGGGTGCTACTGGATCACAAGGGCAATTAATTATGGAGGTTTACTGTGATCACGGCGACGGGCGGGGGGGTTCCACTAGACCACCAGGGATGGTCATATTTAAATATATAGGGGGATCGGGGACTCAGGTGGCAGGGGGGACCACTAGACCACCAGGGATTTCATTCTTAACATATACCGAGCAATCGTGGCTACGGAGGGGGAGGTTTCACTAGGCCACCAGGGTTGTGTGTGCTTGGGGACGGTGTTCTGGGTGGGTGGGTGGCCACCCACAGCGGGCAGCTGCTGTGTTGCACCATGCAATACAGCAGCCCACCTGTGGGTGGCCAGGATTTGTTCCTACATTTTCGGGGCTCAACTTTGAGCCCCCCCATGTGGCGCAATGCAGGGTTGTGCCAGCATATGCGCCGCACATCCTGGGCTGAATATCAGGATGTGCTGTATGCATGGGCACGCACCCTGCAGCTGTGCTGCATACGATTACATTGCACCCCGGCACATAGGGATTTATGCTGCACTGGACAGCATTTCCAAATTCCTGCCAGGGTGCAATGCGGGCTTGCGCCAGTGCAGCTCTGTTGCGCCAGGTGCAATCCCTTTGAATATCCGGGCCTCAGTGTTCTCTTTGAACTCTGCTGCACAACAAAAAAATGCGGTCCTCCTCCAGTATCAGGGGGGGTCTTCCTCTCCCACCAGATAGAATATACATTGGAAAAACTTTGCTTAAAGATTCATTGTAGTTTTTGTCCAATGAAATTGACGCTTTGATTCATGCATCAGGGGATACGGTTTATGACATTAGTTTTAAGACCCCTGCTGGACTTAATCATTAATGGACTGCATAAGACAAAAAAAACATTCAGCTTTATGGATTCCATTTTGGGCCCTCCCAATTACTAAACCCACTATAAAACAAATCACTGTTTTATTTAGAAATGAGGGGGTGGTGGTGCACAATATCAGTTACTGGCTACAGAACAAGTGTGATGTCTTGGGTGATCCCTCCGCAATCCTAGATGATGAACATATCTGGACAAGGGGATGGCACTTTAAGGTGCAACTTAGATTAGGGCTTCAGGGTCCAAAGCACCTCCCCAGTGCATTTTCCCTTGGTAATGAGCAGGAACACTGTTTTTACCAAGGTCAGCCGAAAACTTGTTTTCATTGTGTCTCCCATTTGCATTTAAGTAATGAATGCAAAAGGCTGAAGTGCTCACTGTGCATCAAGTGTGGCCACTCCAGTAAGGATTGCACTGATGAACAGATGTGCAATCTTTGTGACCTCCCAGGGCATGTGTTTCGGGTCTGTGAATGGGCTACTCATAATAGGACCGATCGTTCAAATCAAGAACTAACTGTGGCAAAAGCTCATTCAGCCAGTTTTCCTGCACAGAGGTCAGTTAGACAACAGAATAGGGCTATGGCACAGGATGGTCAGCCGGCCCAGGCCACTGATATTCTTTCTGATGAGTTGATTGTGGATTCAGCATCATGTGACCCCCCCCAACCCTCTGTGAGTACTGTGCAGGAGGGTGACCGAGTTGATAAGGATGTTGATCCCAGCCTGGTTACAGAGAACCTGTTACTAATGGATGTTACAGAAGTTGCTACATCACTACAGGCTTCAGAAGATACTTCCATACCACTGATTAAGGAATCTAACATACCGGATATGCCAACTCCTGATACTACTATTGTGGCATCAAAAAAACAAACAATGAAGACTGTAAAACCTAAAGCTAAAGTACAACATCTAAGAGGGGTATTGGCGGCAGTGCCACTTTCCAATACATATGAGGTGTTACAACTGCAAGAATCTGATAATGGAAAAGACTCAGAATCCTCCTCGACTTTCTCTTCCCAGAGGGGGCCTTCGTCAGATTCTGATGAGGAGTGTACACATGCGAAAATGCAGGCAGACAGAACTAAACCTAAAAATGCAGAGACTATGCCCTGACGTAGCCAGGGATTGGGCAAGCAGGCTGTAACTTGATGTTTGTTTGTTTGTTTTGTTGGGAAAACAATTGTTAACCTTTTTATTCTCCCTCTTGAATGGCTCAACATTCCCTGTATAGCATAGCCACTATAAATGTGAATAGTATTAGGAATGCCCGGAGTCGTCTGGTTGCTTTTTCTGTACTAAAAGACTATCACATTGATATTGCATGTTTACAGGATGTCCGATTCTATACGAAGCATGATTTTGACACTACTACGAAGTAAGGGTGTTGGGGACCTGCCTTTTTTTCCTTAACCCTAGAACGATGTGGGAGTGGGCATTTTGTTTACTGGATAGGATTTTTTAGTCACTAGAATACTTGATATTTCTCCTGGTAGGGCCCTTTTGGTGGATTTCGCAAGGCACCACAGACAATGGCGGGTGATTACTGCTTATGCACCACAAACAAAAAAAGAATGGGTAGAACTTTTCTCTGTGATAAAACCCTTCCTGTTCACATCACACTTGTTAATCTGGGCTGGTGACTTTAATTGCGGACTGTCTGGACATGATAGGGGTGCAAAATCAGGTAAAACATTTTGTGACATGAATGCATTGTAACAGGTTTTGCAGCAGTCGGGCATGGTTGATGCGTATAGATCGATACACGCGACTGGGGTATACCTATCACAAAGCGACCATGGCTACAAGAATAGACCATATTTTTGCATCCCCTACTTTATGCTGTATACAGACAGTAACAGTCCCTTTAGAAACTTTAGACCATCTCATGGTCAAGGTTAAATTCTCCCTGGGAGAGGGTGTTTGTCGTGGAAGAGGTGTATGGAAGCTAAATAATTCAGTGCCCAAGAATGCACTATGCTCTGAGGGGATTCTAGACATTCTAAGAGCGAGGAAGTCGGTTGTTTGTTTGGATGATAATGTGAGTAGATGGTGGATTCAAACTAAATTGGATATACGATCAGGGTTGTGACTTCTACTATTGTTATACTTTATACGATTGCTATTTACTGCATGTAACTTTATCCCATAAACCACTGTTATATTGTGTTCTTTTTGTTATCTGTATTGCACATGCATCTTACCACTGTTGTATCGCACACTGTAACCATGTCTACCCTCCCTGCAACGAGGTGCCTTTGTAAATGAGTCCCTGACTCAAAGGTTGTAAATCCAACTTTCAAAAATAAATAGATAAAACTTTTTATGAAAACATGGTCATATAAATATCATTCAGACAAATATGTATGATATCTATTTATTTATTTGAGTTTTGGTGACCGGGTAGGACCACTGAGACAATTACAGTCCCTTTTTCAGGGTCGACCCGGGGACATACATGGTACAGTATAACAGAGCATTTGTACAGGGAGTCAGTACATTACAGTATCAAATTTGACATACATCATACAGTGGATACAATAACATAGAGCTAGTTATGTTACCATATTTACATATCGATAAATTCTATATACAGTAGGATTTTTAACTATACATGTGCAATAGAATGTCACATTTTGAGCACAAAAGAAAGGGAGAGTAGGCTGACAAAAAGGGTGGGGAGGGAAGGGAGAGGTGGTATGGGTCACAGGTCAGGCGAGGGGGAGGTTAAGAATTTTAGCGGAAGCAGAGGCAGGAGGAAGAGGCAGCGAGAAAGGCATGCAGATTGGTCTTGAAAAGAGGAAGAAAAAAACAAGTCAGGATGTGGGGAGGGAGGACATTCTAGATCTCACATTGAGAGGTCACACTGAGAGGTATCACATTGAGAGGTCAATATATATGAATGGTGTCCCTAATAAATGATGGTAAAGTGAATATTTGGCTCAACTCCCACACTGAAAAATGAAAATGGAGGCTTTATAATATGAGAGGGCTTCATCTCTTTTATATGAGCACCGGATTGGTATGGCTGGTAAAGAGGCAACTGTGGATATTTATGAGAGTTGTAAATCAAGAGTGTGTAAGGGATCCATGGGCTCCCATAGTACACCGGGGGGGTTGTTGTAACAAATAATGGTGACATTATGAGTGAAGTGCTTCGGCACATGGACAGTGTGTATGCTGCATCTGATGTGACAACAGAAATGGTTGCTACTTTACTGGAGCCTTGTACAGTGCCACCATTTCCCCAGGATTTGTTGCCTGATATGTTAAAACCCAATCCTGATGAGGAGATTCAGGGCACAATCCGTACCATAAATAATAATACTACACCTGGCCCTGATGACCTCAAGACTGAATTTTTTTAAACTTTTGAGTCAGAACTGGTGGACATTTTAAGGGTTGTTTTTAAAATTATTCTGGCTAATCCGGATGTGGCACCACAGTTTGATCATTCCTTACAGCTTTTTCTTTATATAAAAAGGGACAGACATATTCTACAGAACTGGAGACCATTGAGTCTCATGAATACAGATCTTAAAATACTGATGCAAATTTTAGCCCTCAATTTGGGAAAAGTAGCCCCATTTGTGATAGACTCTGGTCAAGTTTGTACTGTTAAAGGGATGAAAATAACAGACAACCTCCTGTTGTTTAGGGAAGTAGTCTCACAAGGACAATGGGATAATGTGCAGGGGTACTTACTGAGCTTGGATCATGAATGGGTGTATGATAGAATTTCACATCTCTGTCTGCGAGGGGTCTTAAACAAATATGGTATCCCAAGTTTGTTTATAGAATGGTTAATGAGACTGTATGCAATTGCCTCCTTAAGTCTGCTTATTAATGGACATATGGGACAGGCTGTTCATCTATATCGAGGGGTGTGCCTTGGATGCCCAATGAGCCTCTTATTATACATTTTTTGTGTGGACCCATTATTGAAATTGATTCGACTGGATGGGAGCATTAACTGTGTACAAATTCTGGGAGTTGGAGGTATTACAAAGGCCTTAGCTTATGCAGATGATGTCTGCCTACTGATAGTGAATAAAAGGTATGTGGATTGTGCATTGGAGGTGGTGAGACAGTTTTCGACTATGACTGGCTCTGCACTCAATATTCAAAAGTGTGGAGGGTATATTTTGAGTAGGAGTACAGAGCGGGTGACTGACGTTCAGGATATTTGTATGTCGGCCACGTCTATTAAAATCCTGGGAATTACTTTTGGTGACATTGACATGGCGAAGGAAAATTGGAAAGCCTCCTTGAATCACAGCAATGATAAAGTGCAAATTTGGAAACGTTGGCAACAGTCTAACAAGAAAAAGGTGTCAATTATTAAAACCTTCTTTTTACCTCTGTTCTATATGGGTGCAATATTTCAACCTCCAGGATCTCTGGATGTCACCATATTAAGCCAGACTTTTTAATTAATGTGGGGAAGCAGGCTTAACCCTCTTAAAAGAGAGATCCGGTACCGGGACTACAAAGATGGAGATTTGACACTATTAAACCTTATTAGTTACCTCCATAGTATTTTTATGTTTACTACCATTTCTGCCTATCTGATGCCAGGAGCAGCAGACTGGAAATGGGTGGCTGTCTTATGGCTGGATCCATTATTACAACAGTGGAGGACTGGACCACTGGCTGTGAGTAGACAGGGGAGATGGCTTCAGTTCTTGGTGTATTCTTTGGAAAATCACTAAGGCTCAGATTACAGTAGTTCAGAGGAAAGTACTGTGTGACTCAATACAGTCTGGCTCTTATCAAGTGCCTATAGTGTATGCCAATATTTGACTGAGCAAAAACTATTTATTAGAAACCTATCTCCTGGACAAACGTACCCCCCCCCCCCCATGTATGTGGGATGTAGTTTGGCTGTGTGCACATGGCCATTTGGGGGTTAAGGTCAATGCAGAACATAAAAGTGTAGAGGAATGGTTTTGTCCAAGAGAACAGTATCAGCAATAGCTTGAAACACTGGAACATTTTTTTATACACTGTAGCTATGTGAAGGAAATGTAGGGAAATCATTGGAGACCATTGGGGTGATGTGAGATGGGTGTTTGTCACATATGAGAATGTGATCACAGGATCCTTTGCAGTTCTGGGTACTATGGAAGTTAGTACTGTTTGTTTGATTTTTACATGTATTAAATTCATTTTGTGTCAGTTATGTTGTAAATTTGTTCTGCAGCAAAAGGTGATACTGCCTCGAATCCTGGTTGGTATGATTGAGAAGGAAATAGTTTCACAGGCACAGTATGATAAACAGTTTTTGACATGGGAACAGTGGAAAAAGTGTTGGAAGGGAGTTCCCTTAGATAGTATTGTATGAGTGCTGCAGTGTACCTGTTTACTGGTGATGGGTATACAGAGTGATATTTGTGTTCATTATGTGTTTCTGATGTGCTCTACAGTAGGAGTTTTTTTTTCTCCCTTTTTCTCATTTTAGTTGGATGATATTTGTATTATTCTTTTTATGTTTCTGCTGCAGTTGTACTTATCCATGAGATTTCAGTTTGTATTTGTTTTTCCACAATGTGTGTTCGCAGTCTTTGTTGTATCAGTGTGTTATATACCTATCTATATTTATGTATGTTTATCTTTCTTTTGCAAAAATACTTCCCCCTACTCTTTTTGGAAAGTGCCATGGGATCTTTAACATCCACCTGAACTACCACCAGAAAATGGGACCTTGGTTTAATGTCTCATCTGAAAGACAGGGCTGCATCCCCCTCATGCTGCACTGCAGTGTCAGTATTGGGATATTAACCCAAGTGCCTGGTGTGGGGATAGAACCCATAGCCTTCTGATCTCCTGGCCTCAGAGGCGAGTGTTCTAGTTGCTGAGCCCCTGACACTGACTTCAACAATCTGTTAAATACATGTGCCACATTGCATCTTCTGAAGGCATCCAAACAAATCCAAGCAAAGTGAAAGCTTTAACTACCTGGCCAATGCCTAACAACCTTAAAGAACTTCAAAGATTCCTAGGTTTCTGTGGGTATTATCGGCATTTGGTTAAAGATTATACAAAAGTAATTCACCCTCTTTTAAATTTGAAATCAGGGGATAAAGTCTACTTCAAGTCTAATGAAACATTCAGAGTTAGGTAGACCCCTGATTGTGACACAGCATTCTATGACATCATTCACCAGCTTACACATGCTTCAATACTTGCCTAAGCAGATCCAACTAAACCGAATGTACTACACACAGAAGCCAGTCTGAGTGGACTTGGAGCTGTACTTTATCAGGTGTATGAGGAAGGATTACGCGAGTGGTGTTTGCCAGTAGACATTTGGTTCTGTCTGAGAAAAACTGTCCTGTACATAAACTTGAATTTCTCACTTTGAAATGGGCAATAGTAGACCAGTTTCATGAATATCTATGTGACGCTTAAATACTGGTAAAAACAAACAATAATCCCCTCATGTATTTCCAAGCCTTAGCCAAGTTAGATGCCACCAGGATCAGGTGGTTGTCCACTCTCTCAACATATGATTATTCAGTGGAGCACCATACAGGCCTCAATCACATTGACGCCAATGCTCTGTTTAGAAGGCCTGCTTCCAGGTCTGAGTGGGTGAGAATTGCAGAACAATCTGTAAGGGCCTTGTGCCAAAAGTTTGACTGGGATGAACACCCATCTGCTGCCACTGTGAACTGCCTAGTTGACTGCTTGGGACACCAGATACTTGTACTCCTATAGCTTGCTGCAACTTTGCAGCTTTAGATTTGAGCACCTTGCCTTAACTTACCACAGCAGACATTCAGAGGAAACAGTATCGCAATCCTATGAGAAAGCTTTTGCAAAATGCCATAAACAAGGGACAAGATGTTTCTAAGCTATGGTAAAATGATCAGAGAACTGCTTTACTTTTCAAAGAGGGGTCTAGACTTAAACTGCAAGATAAACTACTCTACAGAGACGTCACAGATGAACAAGGCAAAGTTATTAAACAGAAACTGGTGTTGCCATCCAATTTTAAAAGTGTGGTCCTAAGAGCACTTCACGACCAGATGGGACATTTGAGCAGTGAAAGGACAGCCGACATAGCAAGACCCCATTTTAACTGTCCCAAACTGAGTGTGGATGTGGACCAGAACATCAAAACTTTGCAGCAGGTGCCTCCAGAGAAAGGACCAGGCACAGAGAGCAGATCCCTTGGTTAACATCGCCACTATTGCATCCATAGAGCTTGCTTGTATTGATTTTTTAAGTTTAGAGCACAATGCAAAAAACATTGGCAATGTACTTGTCGTAACAGACCACCTCACTCATTATGCAGAAGCATATCCAACAAAGGACCAGTAAGCAGCCACTGTAGCCTGAGTTCTCGCTGAAACATTTTACTTACATTATGGTGCCTCACAGCAGATCCATTCTGACCTGTGAAAGGACTCTGAAAGACATTTAATCAAAGAAATGCCCTCACTCTGGGATGCAAGAAAGTCAAGAACCTCCCTATCACCCACAAGGTGATCCATAACCTGAACGGTTTAATCGGATGTTACTTGATATGCTAGGCACACTTCACCCAGGGGCAAGCCAAGGTGGAACCAACAAGTAAGTACTTTGGTGCAAGCTTATAATTGCACTAGTAACAATGCCACTGGATTTTCACTGTATAAACTGATTTCTGGAAAAGTAGCATGCTTCACTTTACATATTTGCCTTGGAGAATCCCCAGACAGAATTCAGGCTGACAACTATTTGCAGTATGTTTATAATCTCAAAGCACAACTGAATCACACCTACCAACTAGCTCACACCATGGCTGCCAAGAAAAACATAGCAAACAAAATAAGGCATGATAAAAGAGTCAATGTCCAAGACCTGCAACCTTGAGATCATGTTTTGAGAAATTAGGGCTTGCATGGAAAACACAAGACAGCTGACCACATGAGCCACACTCCTTGTATAGTCATAAGCAAGTTGGACGATCTTCCAGTGTATAAAGCCCAGGCAGAAGGAGATACCAGATCTGTGAAGAACATCCATCGAAATCACTTTCTTCCTATTGGGCAAATTATTCTAGATACATTACTGCAAAACAATGTGCCAGCTGGGCCTTTTACCCAATCTGCCTCTCGGAAACAGCAGTTAAATCAGCCTCCTGCCTTGCAGCAGCCAAAGTCTTCTACAAGTAATGCTGTCATTAATGATGATGTCAATTCCAAGTCTGATGAAAGTGAATATGGACTTGTGTATTATCCTTCCTTTGAGTTGGTTCAGCTGTTTCAGGGGATTCCTGCTTGTAATGTTGGAGATAATGCTGAAGATTCAGAACTGTCTGGCCATCCAGCCTTCTCAACTTCCCCTGTGCCACCTGACAATGAGGTACAAAGTGTGACTTCAGAAGTAGCTGACTCTTTATGTCTTGTGGAACTGTTTAAAATTGAAATAGCTAGTCCTGACCAAGAAACTGAAGACCCCGCAGGTGAATCCTTATTTGAAACTGAGATATCTAGGCCTAGTGAACCTGACCATAGTATTGCTAATTCTGAAAGTGTCAGCAGTGTACTAAATGACTTACATTTTGTAGAAATACCTCTTACTGATGAACCAGAATCTACCGAACAAGCACATTCAAGTGATACTACAAATGCAATTACTACTTCCAACTCTGAACAGAGAGTGCAGAGGTGCCCCTTTTGTCTGAAGCTGTCTTGTTGGTGGACAATAAGCCAGGAATGATCAACCTGAATGCAAATGTTGAAAGGACTGTGCCTGTGCCCCTACACCTAGAAGATCTGAAAGTGCTGTCAAACTTATAGTACACCTTACGTATGATTACCCAGGAAAGTCTGTAGACCTTCTTATGAATGTGGTCCATAAAGGAGTGTATGTTACAGTTAACTCCCTTCCTAAGAAATTATACACTGCAGCTTAAAAGCTAGTGATAAAACCCTACAGCCAATATACCCGGGGTCATTTTTGCAAAAATCTCAGAGTTAGCTGACAATTTCAGGTTACCAGCCACTTGGGTTCATGTACCAATAGTGTTAAAGAAAATTGTAATGCATATGAATAACTAACAGAGATAGTATGAAAATGGAAGACAAAATGTTGAAATGAAAATGAAACTCTTTGGATAATAACCTTGCTTATAGAAATGCTATTTAGGAGTAAAGCGTGCTTTACTATAAATGTTTACAATGAAACTGCACAGTAATGTATAAAGTGATTCATGATTGTAACCAGTATATAGCAACAAATAGTATTATAATAAGTAAAAATGTTTAGGAGGTATAGATTTGAAGTGGGCGCCAAGTTTCCTAGGCAGGGGAGAGTTCCCCACTCACCAATTTGGGGCTTACCTTAAATGTTTCCCTGGGCTCTAGTAATGCCCACTGCCAGGCAGATGTCCATCAGAGATGGCAAATCCATGGATATTTGGTAATCCTATTGATCTGTGTGAGACTGCCATGGTGTGTCTCTGCGTTTGTCCCTTTAAGTGACACTGGCAGTGTGCTCTAAATGGCCTGGGCTGGGTTCAAGTGCTTCAAAGCTTGTGACCAGCCAGGCGCCACCCGAATTTGCCCCACTCTGCAGTCAATAGCAAAACAGAGGAATCTCTTACTATTACTGTAAATATTTACTTCTATCTTGTTTTCATATTTGAATTAAAGTGCTCATTTTAACCTGCCTTCTTGCAGTTTATGCATCCAAATGGAAGCCACCATGTTTGGTTTGGGACTTCCAGAAATTTGGACCAATTGGGACACAGGGTACCTCGAGGGGTCCTTAGGTCAAGTACCTCATGGGAAAGCTGCAGTTCTTGTAGTTTACAGTTTGGCATCTAAATGAATCAGTGGGATCACAGGACTGTAAGTGACAGCTCCTTCTGACTAAATGGATTGCTGGAAAAATGAACTAATCCAAAATCCCATTTCAAACTGTGTGCAGTTAACCTCGAGACGCTGGGGAGTGCAGCCCAAGCTCTTGGACCGAGAGGAGCTTCTGTGGAGTGTTCAGCCCAAGACTCTATGTGACAGCCGTTCAAGTCCGCAGGGTTCTGGTCCAGGACAGGCCTAGTTTCCTCCGGTAGGTGTCTGTGGTCCAGAAGTTGGGGATCTGTGTTCAGAGACTGCCTTTGCAGATTAAGAGGTTTGTGCAGTATATCGGCTGTAATTGCAACCAGCCTGAAACCAAACTCAGAGGTAGAGAAGTGAATGTGGTTCCCATTAAATGTGCTGAATGCTCCAACTGGGTCGAGGACTGCTAACCAGGGATGCCTGTTTTTAAACGGGAGCCAGCTGCTGTGTGTGACCAAACTGTAAGCCAGCTGATGGTTTTCACCAGCAACAGAACTGAACATTGCCAGAAGTGTTTATCCAATCTTGGATTCATGCCAAACCATTCCCAAGCTGCCTATTCTGGCACCAGTTACTGTTTTCTCGATGAGAAACTAGCTTGGGGATCCAGCCCCTGTGCAGCAAAGTATCACAGGTTGTGACCACCTGGAGGGAAAGGCCATGAAGCAGAGGTGAGTCATGTAAGCCCAGCTTTCCCATGCCCTTCAGTGCTCAGCACCAGGTCTTCATATCGCCTGGCCAAGTCCTACCAACTGGTGTTGTGAGTAAACTTAGTGTAGCTCCCTACAACAGTTCTTTTAATCATTTTGTGGTACCATCTGATTTCTTCAGTGTCTTACAGGGTTACAGTGGACTAGGCCAACCGACCGAGGATACAGATAGCCATGGTCTTTATTATTGCATGTTTAACCTCTTTTTCTTTCCACCAAGGACCCCAACAGCAGCTGCAACCCCGGGCAATGTTCAGGCTACCCACCAACCATCTGGGTATCCAGCAGCTGCAAAACTGTGTAATGGCACTGAATGCATGCATGCAAACTATACTGGTTTCAATCCAGTATAGTAATCATTCATCTAGATCTTTCCCATTCCTTGTTCAAATCCCCCTTAATAAATCAATTGATTTGTTTCACTGTTACATTACCTCACGACTATCTCATTGTCTGGATTAAGGTTAATGTGTCTGGAGAAAACATCTTTAAAAGTGCATGCCTGTTTTGAATACTGTTTTACAGGGAGTTCCAGGGTGTTTACTGATGACAAGACCCTGGTGGTAAGTGCAACAGGTGTGTGCATATTGTTAATGTTCATTGCTAACTGTGTATTAACTGCAGTAAAGGGTTGTTTCCCCTTACATGGTATGTCGTCACAAGGTAGGCTTGTGGGTGGTTATAGCATCCCATAGGGCTATACCAGGTTAGGTAGATAAACCCACAAACATTACTCTGGGTGGAGGCACCAAAATATTGTGGTTACCGAGGGCATGGAAACCCCAGTAAATGTTAAGTTTGAACCCAAGCCCCCTCAACCTGTTGTCCAAAGTACAGGCAGGGGTAGTAACCCTCGAGAAAGCACAATCTAGGGGTTACATCTTTGAAGGCATGGCTGGGATTACTGTACCCTGGTGGCCAAAGCAAAAAGTTGCAACCAAAAATTTTATGAGTGCCACTGCAGAAATGGCTGTGCAGCAGTTAATTAAGTGGTGTACAGGGCGCAAGATTGATCCCCATTCCTCTTTTGTTGCTAGACATCCCCATGGGCACTAGTAAAGACATTATAGAAGGGGCACTTTCAAAAAATGAATGTCTTGGGAATGCTGTACTAGTAAGTTGAGTGAACGATATGACCACCCATACCCTAAATGCTTTAGTGGAGTGTACTATCCCAGTGGCCAGTACTAAGATACCTAAGGTTATCACCATTGATGGGTCCCCAGCCACCTGGATGGTGGTAACTAAGGATGGTGAGAGTTCCTCAGAGCCCGAAATCCCACTCTTATCTAGAAGTTTTGAGGAGAAGCTTGCTAAACTGTTACAGGATGAGGGCCAAACCCTCGAGGACTTAAAAAAGTTATTTCAGTCTCATGTGGTACCCCTCTCCCATCACTACACCTACCCCTGTGCAAGTGACAGTCTCAGCACCTGTGCCTAACTCTGTGCCAGTGCCTTCAGTTAGTCATGAATCTTACCACAGGCTGTGAGTGTTTTCAGGCACCCTTCCACACTTAATGGGGAGGATGACCTGGAGACATAGTTGGACTATGTCTCACCTTTCATGCAAGAATGGCAGTGCAGTGAGGCTGAGAAAAAGAAGATAATAATGGAGAGTCTCAAGGGTCCATCTTTGGATGTTGTCCAAACTATCCAATCCACCGACTCAGTGCCCTTGCCCAAGAGTACCTGGCCACTCTAGAGGATGTACTAGGGAGCGCAGAATCTAATAAGGACCTTTGGTTAACATTTAAACTCACTCTCCAGTGGCTGGGAGAATCCTTATCTGCCTTCCTGGATTGGGTAGAAAACATTTTGCAGGGAATGCTCCACAGGACAGATGTGGCCCCTAAAGCTCTAAACTGTATGTGGCTTGAGCTTATACTGGAGGTAGCATCTCAGTCCCCTATGCTGATCGTTCAGCTGTGCTTGGAAGAAAAAATGGACAATCCACCTTCCTACAGAGTGTTGATGAAGGAGGTCCGGTAAGCTGAACAAAAGGGGGAGGGACGCTGGGGGTCCTAACCCACTTCCGCAGCCACTGCTCATGCTGTTGATAGTATGCAGGCAATTGCAGCCCATGGGTGTGATGGGAGGCCCACTGAGCACAAAGAGACTGTTATGGAATCTCTAATTGACAGAGATACTTAAAGAAATCAGAGAACTAAAAACTGGTGCCACTACTAAGGCTGCCTCCTCTGATAATGACCCAGATACCCACCAAACTGCATCTGCTATGGGAGAGGGAGTGCAAGCTCAGGTGCCCCCTACAGATGGCAGCATAATGACTGAACTAAGTCAATTGTCTTACATGGTGAAATAATTAATGGGACGTAGTGTGCAGCCTCCAGCATGGCAAAGAGAGAAAGAGAGAAGCTGAAGCAAGACCCTCTGCTGTCAGTGCCCCTGCTCAAGCGCCAAATATGTATTCCTCCCCACACCCCAACCATGAATATCGCCCAACCTCCAATGTATCTTCACAGCCCAGGTGGCCTAGAGTGGGTGTGTTCTGCTATCACTGTGGGGAGGATCATCATACTAAGAGAACATGCCAGTTCCCAGAAGATTTAAGAAAGGTGAATGCTAAGCTGTTGAATCAAGTCAAGCAAACTATCCCAAATTCTCTGGCAAGGCTTAATCCAAGTCCTTTGTGGGCAAACTATCTGTTAATGCCCATGCAGGTACTTTTCCTGATTGGTCCAAACTGGTAGGTCCTTCAATGAAGACTACTGTACATATTGACAGAATCCCGGCCTGAGCCATGTTGGAGAGTGGATCTCAGGTCACAATAATATTTAAAGAGTGGTATAAAGTGCATCTGTCAGATTACCCTCTACAACTCCTAAATGAACTGCACATGTGGGGTTTAAGTGATAAATCTTACCTGTATCTTGGTTACCTGAAGGTATGTCTCTCTGTCCTGTCCTTTGTAGCAGGCGTGGATGAACGTGTGGAACCATTGGCTTTGGTTTGCCCTCAGACTGGCTTATTTGATGTAATTCCTAAATTGATCGGCACTAATGCACATGTTTGGCAGATTAGCCCAGATGTGTCAAGAAAAGCATGCCCAGAAAACCGGATGAGCTTTATACATTCACACAATGGTGAAAAAGCATATGAGATACAAATGCAGGCCAAAGAGACTGATAAGGATGAGCAAGTGGGGTATATCTTGAAGAAAGGCCCAGTGCCTCTTGTCTTGCCACATAATGTGCAGTGCAGTGTCAGCAGCAATCTGAATATGCAGAAAGATGTAACAAAGAAGATTTTTATGTTAGATGCCTCAGAGGAGTGGAAGCTGCCAGATGGGCTCCTAGTCAAACCTAGTGTGCTACCTGTCAGAGCCCATGCCTACGCTAGGAGAGTAGGAGTGCAACTCTACAATGCGACTGACAGAGACACTGAAGTCACTCGGGACTGTACCCTGGCTAAGGTATATTGTGCAGATACAGCTATGTTATCAAACAAGTGCCATACAGAGGAGGATGGTGAAGTGACTCCAGACCTGTTCAATTTGGGGGAATTCCCCATTCCCAAGCAGTGGAAAGATAAAGTCAGCTGCAAGCTAGCACAACAAAGTAAAGAATTTTTATTAAAGGAATGGGATTTTGGATACATCAAAGGTACTGAGCATCTTGTCAGGCTCCATGATGACAGGCCATTTCGAGAAAGGTCCCGGAGATTGGCACCTGTGGACATTGATGATGTTTGACACCACCTCCAAGAGATGTTAGCAGCTGGAATTATCCAGGGATCCAACAACTCTTATGCCTCCTGCATCGTGGTGGTTCGAAAGAAAAATGACTCTGTAAGACTGTACGTGGATTACAGGACCCTTAACCGAAGGACCATACCGGATCAGTATACACTGCCTCGCATTCAGGATGCCCTTGATTGTCTTAATGGAAGTCAGTTGTTCTCCATCTTCGATCTCAGAAGTGGGTACTACCAAATCCTGAGGGCAGCAGAAGATCAAGAGAAAACTGCTTTTATTTGACCCATGAGTGTTTATGAATTTCTGCCTATGCCCCAAGGCATATCTGGAGAGCCAGCAACCTTCCTGGGATTAATGGAGCAAGCTGTAGGAGATATGAACATCTTTGAATGCCTTGTTTATTTGAATGATGTCATTGTGCTTGGCAAAATGCTTGAAGAGCATGAGGCTCATCTGTTCAAGATCCTCGACCAGTTCGAAAAATTTGGATTAGAATTATCCATTGACAAGTGCCAATTTTTTCAACAAACTGTTAAATACGTGGGCCACATCGTATCTTCTGAAGGCATCCAAACAGATCCAAGCAAAGTGGAAGCTTTAACTACCTGAACAAGGCCTAACAACCTTAATGAACTTCAAAGATTCTTAGGTTTCTGTGGGTATTATCGGCATTTTGTTAAAGATTATACAAAAGTAATTTGCCCTCTGTTAAATCTGACCCAAGGATAACCCCCTACTAATCAAATGTATAAAAGGAGTGCTGTAAAATAAGTTGATAAAGTCTACTTCAAGCTTAATGAACCATTCAGGGTCAGGTGGACCCCTGATTGTGAGGCAGCATTCTACGACATCATTCACCACCTTACACATACTTCAATACTCGCCTGTGCAGATCCAACTAAACCATGTGTACTACACACAGATGCCAGTCTGAGTGGGCTTGGAACTGTACTTAATCAGGAGTATGAAGAAGGATTACACCCAGTGGAGTTTGCCAGTAGAAGTTTGCTTCCATCTGAGAAAAACTATCCTATCCATAAACTTGAATTTCTTGCATTGAAATGGACAATAGTAGACCAGTTTCTCTCATGGCTCAGTGCTCGGTCCCCTACTCTTCCCCATTTTCCTTAATGATCTTCCTACAGCCTGCTCATCCTCGTCTATGCACATGTACACTGATGATACTCTTTTCTACAGTTCCGGCAAAAACCCTGCTGCTGTGCAAACCAGCTTACAGCATGACTTTAACCAAGTACAGCTCTGGTTTGCTTCTCAGCAGCTTTTTCTGAACACAAAGAAAACAGTCTCGATGACCTTTGGCACCAGGCAGAGACTCTCTAGGCACCCCCCCAACCACCTTCCACACCCTTGATGGGACCATCTTGGAGGACACCTCCTCATTTAGATATCTGAGGGTTTGGCTGGACCAGCACCTCAACTTCTCTGTGCATACTGATGCTATCCTGAAGAAACTGCACCCCAAGCTTGGTACTCTGTACAGGAATTGTAGTTGCATCCTGCTGACTGCGAGGTGCAAATTGTCCAGAAGTTGATACTCCCCATCTTTGACTACTGTGACGTAGTCTATGGTGCTGCTCTCAAATCCTCCCTGACCAAGTTGGACACTCTCTTTAACTCCTTCTGCCACTTTGCTATCGACTCCCCTTCCCACTCCCACCACTGTGAATTCTATCGCTCTCTAACCTTCCTTTCACTATCTCACAGATGCATCTCTTACTGTGCCCAACTAACCTCCAAATTCTGGTTTGGGGGCTCTCCTCCTATCTCTCTTCCTCTCTCTCCACACCACCTCCCCCACCCACTCTTTCAGATCAAATGACGCCCGCACCTTGATGGTCCCTTGTCACTCCACCCTCATCGGTCAGACTGGTTTTGCCCATCATTTCCCTAAAATCTGGAATTCCCTCCCCCCGAAATATGACACTCCTCCTCCAACTACTGCCTTACCTCTGCCCTACACAATTACCTTTCCCTCAGCTGTTCCTGCTTTAACCCACCTTAATACATATCCCCAGTTTCTGCCTTCCTACCATGACCCCCCCCCCGGCAGGGTTCTCAAAATCCTGAAGGAGGAAATGGTTACTCCTTCTCCTCATATTCAGTTCTTGCCTCCCCCCTCTCTTATCCACCTGCCTTTCTGGGTCACTAGTATGCACAACCTAACCCCATCCTTTTTACTCCAACACCACTTGCATACCACCTCGAGCCTTCTCCTGGTACACTCATGCACTATAAATGGTTCTATCACATTATTAGTGTTTTGTATGTTTATATGTTCTTTTGTATGATTTTGGACATGTATTGTAGTTTACCCAATGTTCCACTACTGTTTATTGTACAATAACTTGTGTTCTAACTTGTGCACAATCTTACAATGTTGTATTGTTTGTACTACTCACATAATATTGTAACTGATCATCCTTCACAACCCTAATTAAGCCCTCCTCCCAGGTCACACCGTGAGACAAGCAACTTGTTATTCAGTGTGCCCTCCTGGTGAAGTATTTCAATAAGTAAATAAATAAAAGTTTCATGAATATTTATATAGTGCTAAAATACTGGTAAAAATAGACAATAACCCCATCATGTATGTCCAAACCTCAGCCAAGTTAGATGCCACTGGGCACAGGTGATTGTCTGCTCTCTCACCATATGGTTATTTGGTGGAATACCATCCAGACCTCAATCACATTGATGCCGATGTTCTATTTTGAAGGCCTGCTTCCAATCCTGAGTGGGTGAGAATGGCAGAACAATTCATAAGGGCCTTGTGCCAAAAGTTTGACCAGGATGAATACCCAACTGCTGCCACTGTGAACTGCCTAGTTGACTGCTTTGGACCTCCAGATACTTGTGTTCCTGTAGCTTACCACAACTTTGCGGCTTTGGATCTGAGCATCCTTCCTCAACTTACCACAGCAGACATTCAGAGGGAACAGTATCACAATCCTATGATCAAGCCTGTGCTAAATGTCATACACAAGCAACAAGATGTTTCTAAGCTAGGGTCAAATGATCAGAGAACTGCTTTTATGTTCAGAGAGTGGTCTAGACTTAAACTGCAAGATAAACTACTCTACAGAGAGGTCACAAATGAACAAGGCAAAGTTATTTTAAACAGCAGCTGGTGTTGGCATCTTAGTTTAAACATGTGGTTCTAATAGCACTTCATGACAAGACGGGACATGTGGGCAGTGAGAGGACAGCCAACTTAGCTAGAGCCCATTTCTACTGTCCCAAACTGAATACAGATGTGGATCAGTACATCAAAGCTTGCAGCAGATGCCTCCAGAGAAACGCTCAGCCATAGAGAGCAGACCCCTTGGTTAACATCGCCACTAGTGCACCCATGGAGCTTCTATGTATTGATTTTTTAAGTTTAGAACCTGATGCAAAAAACATTGCTAATGTACTTGTCATAACAGACCACTTCACTTGTTATGCACAAGCCTAATAAATGAAGGATCAGAAAGCAGCCACCGTAGCCAGAGTGTTCAATGAAAATTGTTTCGTCCATTATGGTGCCCCATAGCTGATCCATTCCGACCAGGAAAGGGACATTAAAAGCCGTTTAATCAAAGTAATGCTCTCACTTTGAGGCGTGAGATAGTCAAGAACCACTCCCTATCACTCACAAGGTGAACTGCAACCTGAATTATTTAATCAGACGTTATTGGATATGCTAGGTGCCCATCACCCAAAGAACAAGCCCAGGTGGAGCCAACAAATAAGTACCATGGTGCACACTTATAATTGCACTAGCAATGATGCCACTGGGTTTTCACTGTATAAACTGATGTTTGGTTGAGTAGCATGCTTACCTGTAGATATTTGTTTTAAAGTATCCCCAGACAGAATTCAGGCTGACAACTATTTACAGTATGTTCATAAACCCAAAGCACAACTCAATCACACCTACCAATTAGCTGACACCATGGCTGCCAAGAAAAACCTAGCAAACAAAGTAAGACATGATAAAATAGTCAAATCCCAAGAGCTGCAACCTGGAGATCATGTTTTGATGAGAAATTTGGGCTTGTGAGGAAAACACAAGATAGCTGACCATAGGAGTTACACTCCTTACATAGTCATAAGTAAGCTGTATGATCTTCCAGTCTATAAAGTCAAGTCAGAAGGAGATCCCAGATTTATAAAGAACATCCATCAAAATCACCTTCTTCCTATTGGGCAAATTATTCTAGATACAGTACCGCAAAGTAATGTGCCAGCTGCGCCTGTTACCCGATCTGCCAATTGGAAACAGCATTCAAACCAGTCTCCTGCCTTGCAGCAGCCAAAGCCTTCTACAAGTAATGCTGTCATTAATGATGATGTCAATTCAATTCTGAGTCTGATGAAAGTGAATTTAGGCCTGTGTATTTCCCTTCCTTTAAGAGCTGTTTCAGGGGATTCTTGCTTTTAATATTAGAGATAATGATGAAGATTTAGAACTGTCTGGCCATTCAGCCTTCTAAACTACCCCTGTGCCACTTGCAAATGAGGTACAACGTGTGACTTCAGAAGTAGCTGACTCTTTATGTCTTGAGGAACTGTCTGAAATTGAAATATCTAGTCTGACCAAGAAATTGAAGACCCCACTGGTGAATCTTTATTTGAAGCTGAGATATCTGGGCCTAGTGAAACTGTCTTCGGTATTGCGAATTCTGAAAGTGCCAGCAGTGTACTAAATAACTTAAATTTTGTAGAAATACCTCTTACTGATGAACCAGAGTCTACAGAACAAGCAAATTCAAGTGCTACTACACATACAAGTAAGACTTCCATCTCTGAAAAGAGAGTACAGAGGTGCCACTTTTGTCAGAAGCTGTCTTGGTGCTGGACAATAAAGCTAGGAATGATCAACCTGAAAGCAAAAGTTGAAAGGACTGTGCCTGTGCCCCCTATACCTAGATCTGAAAGCATTGTCTAACCTGTAGTATGCCTTACATATGATTCTCCAGGAAAGCAAGTAGACCTTCCTATGAATGTGGTCCATAAAGGGGTGTATATTATAGTTAACTTCCTTCCTAAGTTATTATACACTGCATCTTCTAAGATAGTGATAAAACAATACAGCCAATTTGCAGAATTCTCAGAGTTAGCAGACAAGTTCAGGTTACCAGCCACTTGGATTCATGTTCCAACGGTGTTAAAGAAAAGTGTAATGCATATGAATAACTAACAGAGATAGTATGAAAATGAAAGGCAAAATGTTGAAATGAAAATGCAACTCTTTGTGTAATATCCTTGCTTATAGATGTTAGCAATGAAACTGTGCAGTAATGTATATAGCGATTCATAGTTGCAACTTGTATATAGTAACAAATAGTATTATACCAAGTAAAAATGTTTATGGTGTATAGACTTGACATGGACGTCAAGTTTCCTAGGCAGAGGAAAATGTAACCTCCCACCAATTTGGGGATTACCTTAAGTGTCTCCCTGGGTTCTAGTGATGCCCACTGCCAGGCACACGTCCATCAGAGATAGTAAATCCATGGTTATTTGGTAATCCTATTGTGTGAGAGTGGCATGGCATGCTTCCGCACCTGTCCCTTTAAGTGACACTGGCAGTGTACTGTAAATGGCCTGGGCTGGGTCCAAGTGCTTCAAAGCTTGCGACTGACCAGGTGCCATCCTAATTCATTCCACTCTGTGTTTGATAGCAAAGCAGAAGGAGATCTAACTATTACTGTAAATATTTACTTCTAACTTGCTGTTATATTTAAATTAGAGTGCTGGTTTTAACCTGCCTTCTTGCAGCTTATGCATCAAAATGGGAGCCACCATGTTTGGTCCAGGACTTCCAGAAATTTGGACCAATTGTGACACAGAGGACCTCGAGGGGTCCTTAGGTAAAGTGCCTTGTGGGAAAAGCTGTAGTTCTTGTAGTTTTCAGTTTGGCACCTAAAGGAATCAGTGGGAGCACAGCATTGTAAGTGACAGCTCCCTCTGATCAGTCAGATTGCTGAAAAACTAACTAATCTGAAATCCCATTTCAAACTGTGTGCAGTTAGCCCTGACACACTTGGGAGTGCAGCTTGAGCTCTTGGACCAACAGGAGGTTCTGTGGGGTGTTCGGCCAAAGAATCTGTGTGAGAGCCATTCAAGTCCGTGGGGTTTTGGCCCAGGATGGGCTTAGTTTCCTCCAGTGGGTGTCTGTGGTCCCAAGGTCACTGATCTATGCTCAGAGACTGCCTTTGCAGATTAAGAGGTTTGTACAGCATATCTGCTGTAATTGCAACCGGCCTGAAATTGAACTGTGAGGTAGAGAAGTGGATTTAGTTCCCATTAAATGTACTGAATGCTCAAAGTGGATCAAGGCATACTAACCAGGGATGTCTGTTTGCCACTGGTAGCCAGTTACCATATGTGAGCAAACTGTTAGCCAGCTGGAGGTTTTCACCAGCAACAGAACTGAACTTTGCCGGAAGTGTTTATCCAATTTTGGGCTCATGCCAAACCCAGCCCAAGCTGCCTATTCCTTTACCTGTTATTGCTGCGGCCACCTGGAGGGAAAGGCCATGAAACAGAGGTGAGTCATGTAGGCCCAGCTTCCCCATAGTTTTTAGTGCTCTACAACAGGCCTTCATATCACCAGACCAATTCCTAACAACTGGTGTTGTGAGCAAACTCAGTGTAGCTCCCTGCAACAGTTCTTTTAATCATTTTGTGGTACCATATGATTTCTGCAGTGTATTATAGGGTTACAGTGGTCTAGGCCAACCGGTAAAGGATACAAATAGCCAAGGTCTTTGTTATTGCATGTTTAACTGCCTTTTCTTTCCACCAAGGACACCATCAACAGCTGCAACCCTGGGCAACATTCAGGCTAGACACCAACCATCTGGGTACACAGCAGCTGCAAAACTGTGTAGTGGGACTCAATGCATGCATGCATGCAAAGTATCCTGGTTTAAATCCAGTATAGTAATCTTTCATCTAGATCTGCCCCATTCCTTGTTCAAATCCCCCTTAATAAATCAATTGATCTGTTTTACTGTTACATTGCCTCATGGATATCTCATTGTCTGGGTTAAGGTTAATATATCTGGGGGAAACGTATTTAAAAGTGCATGCCTGTTTTGAATACTGTTTAACAAGGGGTTCCAGGGTTTTTATCCCAAGAGCAGACCCTGGTGGTAAGTGCAAGGGGTGTGTGTATATTTTTAATGTTCATTGCTAACTGTGTATTAACTGCAGTAAAGGGTTGTTCCCCTTTACAAGGTACATGGTCACTAGGCAGGCTTGTGGGTGGTTATAGCTTTCCAGACTGCTATACCAGGTTAGGTAGATACCCCCACATACATTACTCTTGGTGGAGGCACCAAAATATTGTGGTTACCAAGGGCATGGAAACCCCGGTAACTGTTAAGTTTGAACCCAGGCCCTTCAACTTGTTGTCCAAAATACAGGCAGGAGTAGTAACCCTACAGATAGTGCCTCCTAGGGGTTACATTAGGAAGAAACAGCAGCACAACTTTGTATGTCCTGTCTGGTACAGCCATGCTGCTGGGTAGCTGCAACCACGTATCCTGCCCCTCTCCACTGCGGCTGACTATGGCATGCTAGAGACTGCCCTCTACCTCCTGAACAGCTTCCCTTCCCAACAGGTATTGCAATCCCTACTTTTTTTATCCAAGCAGCACAACAATATGCAATCCAAGCTCTGACAGTACCTCTGATGCCTCTTACCTAGCTGTTTCAAGCCCAGTTTTGAAGAAAAATTACAGCACAACATTTTAAATCTTGTTGGGTAGAGTAGCAGTCTTGGGTGGTTTTAATCATGTGTCCATCTCATTTCCAGATTGATGCCAATATCAGCTTCCTAGAAACCCTCTCTCTACATCTTGATCAGTTTCTTTTTCTCTTTCCTCTCCCAGTAGATAATACAATCCCTCTGTTTTTTTTTTCTTGTTGTTCAAGCTGGCAGCAAAGCAATAAGTAATCTCAGCTGATACTTTACCTCTGGTTCTTCTCATAGTACAGCTTCTCCAGGCCCTGTTTTCTCCTTTTCTGTAACCTATTTTTGTCCCATTCTAGCATGGGTACACTTAAGCATGCTGTGTTTTGCACAGTAGCGTGTCATCTCCTATACCTCCACAAACACCGCCACCATGCAACCATCAGGAGAAGCTCCAGTGTTGAGTACTGCTGATACCTCTACCTGAAGAAGGCACCCATGCAGATACTTAAACACCCTCTCTATGGGTCTCTACTCCTGCTGGCAGAGGTACGAACCAAGTTGCCATAATTGCAGAACATTTCCGCACTGCTCAGCATCAAATAGTTGACATAAGGATCACCCTTCCCCAGAGGTTAGCGGTGCCACTTTGCAAGACCATTTTATGTCTTACCTCAAAGCTTATTTGTTTTCTTTGAGTTTTGCATCTGGTGCTACTTTTTAAATTTTTACTATTTATTACTCATAGTCTGATTTAATTATGAATGTTCTGCATTTGTGTATTGTAAGGTGCGCAGAGCCCCTGAGATTAGACATCATATAAATAAAATTGCCTGGCCTTGAAATATGTGATTTTCAATTATCTGTGAGCTTTTTTTTTTATTGTTTAGCAGGTATACTTTCTTCCAAAACAGATGTTACTTGGAGAAAAAATAGAAAATAATTACTTGTTTATTAACTGCAAAATTAAACAGATGGCCAACTACATTACAAACTTGCAAATGGTGCAATGTGCTATTAAAATGTGTGTGTGTTTTGTGTTTTTTCTAAGACAGAAATAAATGTATAGTTTGTCATTTAGATAATTTAAGCACCTTATGATTTTGTGATATCACTGTAACTAGCCTCTCTCTTCTCCCAGGTTTGAGGCAGGTTACAATGAAGCATTTGAAGGGTTAATCTGGTCCCTGAGAGTTGGTTCCTGCAGGGCCTCAGCTATGAGACAGATTGTTTGAGTTCTTGTAGCTGTGCACCTTCTGAGTTTATGGGGGAGCATGATATTCATGGCACTACTCTTCCCCCTTTCACCTATAAAAGAGAGAAAGCTGCAGAGAATCAGTGGTCTAGCTGTAAGATTCCAGAGATTCTAACGAGAGGAGATTTGGAGTACCACAAGAGGAAGATGAGAGGAAGAGTCCACTGAGTAGCGTTGCTTATCCTTGTCCCTCTGGGGGTGGGGGGAGGCCATACAGAGAACAGCATACAGGAGGAAAGACCCCTGTAACTTTGATCCAGTGAGGGGCATGCCATTCTTGCCAACTCAAAAGGTATCCAGAAGCAGTGGTGAGCCTCCTCTCAAAGGAGACCATTGAAGTCTAAGCATATGCACTCCTATGCAAGAAATGCTGAGCAAGATTTGAACTCAACTCCATGAGAAGTGCAAGAAGTAACTGGTACCCCTGTTAGCAGACTACATCTCTTGTAAAATTGAGATACATCAGGGCACAGGTGCCATGCAAGTGATGGGTTGTAATGAGAAGGATGAGGATCACTGCACAGCATGGGACTTTATCAAAATGTTACTACTTCAAATAAAATTTCTTAGGAGGCTTTCCAGGCAAGGCAGGTAGGGTGGTGGGGCTGAACTGATCAGGGGTTTGTAATTACAGTACCTGTTTTGTTTTTTAAGGTAAAACACAAGTAGGGGCCGTCCCAAAATGGTTTTCATATTTTTCTTCTTTTCTGTGCAATGTTATATAAACCATGAAACAGTAGCCAGAATACTGTAGTTTTCTATGGTTTATATGATATTTCTCTGCAGAAATGTTGATCTAAGTTCTGCGGCATGTCCTCCCATTGTCACAAAACTTCTCTGGCATTAGTTTCCTATTTCTGTGGAAGTCCTGCAGTGGCAGTTAGGGGCTTTGCCAGCAGACAGAGACCACACCCAGCATCAAGGTCGGGGGAAAATGTTTTCTTGGAGGCTAGGACCTATGAGTCAGGGCAGGTTATCAGTTATCCCCGGAGTTCTTACACAAGCAGTAGAACGTGGAAAAAAAAACACCCTATCCATCTCAGCCCCCTCAGCCCCATTACCCTCCCTACCCAATCCTGAAAGCCCCCAGGGTCATGTATTTGAAATAGGAATATGTTTATCAGCTCTCACACTTCACAGTGATCCAGATCCTTCTGCATTTCCCACCAGGAAGAATTCCAGTTTCTCATTCAGTAGTGCTTTGTGCAACTGCATGCAAATCACCTCTGGAATAAAAAAAAAGGAACTCAATTCTGGGGGTGAAATTAAAAGGATAAAGATTACTGCACAGCATGGAACCTGGTAAAAATATCTATACTTCAAATAAGGTTACTTTGGATGGCACTCAGGGTGGGATAGGGAGGAGGGTGGAGCAGAGCATAACAGGGAGTGGGAAATGCCTGTTTTGGTTCTCAAGATAAAGCACAAGCAGGACCTGTTCCAAAATGTTTTTTTCAGATTTTTCTTCTAAATTCTGTAGAATTCCAAAAAGCAGTCTGCATCATTTAATATAAACCATGGAACAGTAGCCAGAATAGTATTCCACTGCTCCACGGAATCATTTTCTTCAGTTTTCATTGAAGAGTTAATGTAAACTGCAGATTTTTTTTTTCACAATTTACAGTATATTGACTCTTCAATGTAAACTGCAGAAAAGTATTCTGCGATTAATCATAGTAATATTCTTCAGTTTATGTAAATCACATAAAATTATTCTTCACATTATGAAACATAGCAATCTCTGAGTCATGGAATCATGGATGAATTGAGGCCTTGCTTGTGGGGTACAACTCGTGAAACCCTGTTATGGGAGCTTTAACTGTCATGAAATGTAGCTACTGCATTTGAGATGCAACTGCACCCGTCCTGTGCAGAGGGCCTAGACATACTGTGTGACCCCTCCCTGAATGAACCTGAGGGGGAGTGGGTTGGAAAGGAGACAGTTGTCCTTATAATAATGTGTGTCAGCTAGTGGCTAAATAAACATTGACCTGCTTGATCCCATTTTCCAGTTTGGGCATTCCAGTTTGCATATGGTTTCAGTTTTATTGGTGTACATAAGGTATTGATGCCCTTGGTCCCCCATTCCTCAATCTCATGGTGGTCAGTCGATGTACTGTGCTGGCATAAAAAGGCCTTCCCTGTAGAAGAAATAGCATCCTATGTCCCAAGATACAAAAAGGGCCTGGCTTTGCATGCGGTGGCTCTCCCTACAGAATTTAAGAGTTGCACAGTACTGTTTGGCACAAATCAGACGAGTAACCACTGATGTATGGTCCTAAGAAATTAATATAAACTTCAAAGAAAAAGTTCAGCTGTTGCAGTTTATTCCAGTAGTTGGTTCAGTAATACTGTAATGAACCCGTTTGGGTGGGCCTTTCCCTGCACTCTGCATGTGCACAACAGCAAGAACTCCAGGGTCCTTTGGGGGGAAGTGGAACTTTAGATTCTGGTGCCTTTTCTCTGTCTTGTGAGCTTTCAAATTCATTGAGTAACAGCTCCTAGCACAATTGAAGCAGGCTACAGAGGTTGGGTTGTGCTGGAGGCAGGCAGTTCAGGGAGAGATCTTGTTGCTGAGATCTCCTGTGTGGAGAGTGGATGTAAGCTGCACCATCCCAGGCCTTCAGGATAAAAAGCAAACTGCTAAAAGAGCTACCAAGTTCTGGATAGGAGAAGAGCTGCAACTGCATGAAAGCCTGCATGGACATGATGCAGAAGATGCAGCATGGAGCAAGAAACCAAGGGCTGCTTATCCAATTCCTATAGTAGGCACTACAGCAAGGTGTTGGGCTACCATCAAGCTAAGGGCTTGGAAGCTGAGATGTGTGTGGGTTGGTCCGGGGCCTCTATAGTCCAGGGAGAGTGAGAGGAGGAGAGAGAAGACTGCAGCCAGTGCTGAATGTGGCTGGCTCAGTGCTGAATGAAAAGAGGGAGTCTGCTTGCTGTAAAAGAACAGAAATACAGTGGCCTGCTCCATCAGGAGGAGCCATCCTGTTTCTGGGAATCGTAAGTACACCATAGTGCATTCCTCTTTCATGAGATTTCTGTTGTTTTATCATGTTGCAAGTTGTCTATCAGAATGGATTACAAGTATCCTGTTTTTTTTTTTGACATATTATATAACCAGCCTAACACAGAAACATAGAGACATAGAATATGTTGGCAGATAAGGACCTGATGGCTCACCTACTGTAGTCTGCCCTATTTTCCCTACCTATAGTGTCGCCACAGACCCTACTCAGTCTCCAGTCTTCCCCCCACCACTAAGATCCCTCTGTGTCTATTCCATGCATTCTTGAACCTTGTCACTGTTTCCCCCACCATCACCTCTACTAGTAAGCTGTTCCATGCATCTACCACTCTCTCCTTGACGAAGTACTTCCTAAAATGTCTCTGAGCCTCCCCTTCTTACTTCATAGAATGACCCCTTATCCTTGAACATCTTTTTCTGTTGAAACTGCTTCTCTCCTGTACCTTGTTTTTGCCTATGAAACATTTGAATGTCAATATCATATCACCCCTTTCCCTCCTTTCCTCCAGGGAGTACATATTAAGTTTCTTGGGCCTTACCCCATATTGCTTTTGATAGAAGCCATTCACCATTTTGGTTGCCCTCCTTTGTACTGCCTTGACCCTCTCTATTTCTTTACAGAGTTGGGGCCTCCAGAACTGTACACAGTACTCGAGGTGAGGCCTAACCAGTGATCTGTATAGGGGTATTATTACCTCCCTCCTTCTGCTGGTGATTCCCCTTCCTATGCAACCCAGCATCCTTCCAGCCTTGCCACTGCTTTGTCACACTTCTTCACTACCTTCAGGGCATCAGAAATAATCACCACCAGGTCTCTTTCCTGCTTTGTGACTGTTAATACTTCTGCTCCTAGTTGGTATGTTGCCCCCAGGTTCTTATGCCCCCAAGTAAACTATTTTGCACTTCTTTGCATTAAAACACAACTGCAAAGCCCTTGATCATTCTTCCAAATTTCCTATATCACTTCTCATTTTTTCCCCTCCTCCCAATGTGTCTACTCTGTTGCAAAGTTTTGTGTCATCTGCAAAGAGCCATACTTTCCCTTCCAGCCCTTCTACAATGTCACTGATGAAGACACCGATGAGGACTGGACCTAGTGCTGATCCCTGTGGTACTCCACTGGTCACTTTGTCTACTCCAGACTGACTGCCATTTATCACCACCCTCGGACTTCAATTGTTCAGCCAATTTTCCACCCATTTTACTACCTTAGGTCCTACTCCTAGGCTTTCCAGCTTGTTTAACAGCCTTCTGTGTGGAACAGTGTTGAAGGCTTTGCTGAAATCCAGGTAGACCCTGTTCAGGGAACAGTTAAGTGAGCATCATGTTGCTAGGATATAAAGATGACCAGTGCCAGCTAATCTGTGGCAACACCTGTGGGCCTATAATGGTCCATCACCTGTGGTACCAAGGGACTGTGTTGGGTTTAGTTAAATGCTGGCACCTGGTAGGGAGAGGATAGACTGACCTGCCTGTAAGGGCACCTACTGTAACAGGGCCTTGTTTAAAAGTTGATGTTTGCATTAACCGTTTTCCTCCGAAGGTTCAGTTTGCTTACCAAATCCATCAAGAGCTGAAGTTTTCAACTGGAGAGTCCCCAGTACTCATATTTGAACTTCATTTTACTGGACCGTGCCAGTTTACCAAGGGTGGTGGAAGCACCATGTGCACAGCCAGGGCAAGCGTAGTCATGGGGTCCATCACAGACTGGTGGCATTGATGAACTCTCAATTAACAAGTCTGATGGGTAAAAGAAAAACAACAAGATTCAGATTCCTTACCAAATCCATCAAGATCTGAAGCCTTTAACTGGAGTTTCCCCAGTACTCATATTTGAATCTCATTTTACTGGACCATGCCAGTTTTCCAAGGGTGGTGGCAGCACCATGTGTACAGCCCGGTCAAGCCTAGTCATGGGGTCCATCACAAACTGGTGGCATTTGTGAACTCCCAACTAACAAGTTTGACGGGTAAAAGAAAAACTGCTATTATGTGTAACTGTGGTATTTTTTTTGTATTTCAGATAGAGTAAAATATGTCCCAACCAGGGATCAGTTATCCCACAGGTACCTAGGGTGATGTGACTTGCGAGATGACTTGTTTTCATGCCCATTTTCTTCAACAGAGTAAAAAAAGATTGAAGTGATTGTTTGGAGCAATATGAGCTCACAACTAAGTTGAACCATGCTGAAGTCAGACATCACACTTAATTATGTTCATTTGCTAGAGGCCATAAAACAGTCCCTTGAGCCTGACAAATATGCTAGTTGAGAAAGACCTGCTTTCTTTTTTTCTTACATTTCCACAGTTTTACTCTTTCTGCAGATATCAATCAACCTTGATATCAGAAGTGACATATAATCACCTAGAATGACCATTGAATCACCTAAGCAAATAATTCTGGGATTTGCCTGAATAATTATTGCCTGGAGGGCCAACAATTTGTAAAGTCATTAGTAGCAGTATATCACCAATGTGAAAATCTTTTAATGTAAGCAATTCGTAACTATTGGGGATTTAAAGATTTTGCTAAAGTCGTCCCAGATTTTTTCAAACAGGTTTACTCTGTCTTGTAAAACATAATGAACTTTTTCTGTCTAATAGAGATCTACCATTAGATTGATACACATATTGAATTCAGGGGGTGTAGCATCTACTCATTTCATTATGATGCATTTATGAGCTTTTATAATGCTAAGTAAAGCAAGACATTGTAACTATTATTCCGGCTTGTTAAAAATCCATATGTTATCAATAAACATTTAGTTGACTTCTGTAGATGTAAATTTGTCGATTGAGGTGATACTTCCAAAAGTTTATCCCTGGAAGATTTGTATTATGTGTCATTCCACGAACATATGTTCCAATGTACCATTGATTGTTTTACATCTGGGGCAAAACCCAGGACATTCAGGATTCGTTAAACATAAGCAGTGTGGAGTGTAAAAAGTTCTGTGTGCCAGATTACAATAAATCCCTAATAATTTTGAGGACATTAGCCCCAGTTTTGTTAAATCACTTACATGCATCCAGATTTGATCTGAAATCTTGTCTGCCACTTTTACTTCCCATATATTGTTTAAGTTACTTAGATTAGAGCCACTTTTATCAGTCAAAAATCCCAAATATTTTAGACATTAACTTTGTATTATTAGGTTATATGAAAAGATCTTCTCAAACACTTAGTTGAGAACTTGAAGATAGGTCCCAGTGCTTGTGTATATAATCGCTCAGCTTTAAATATCGAAAAAAATGTAAGTTTGAAAGATTATATGACTGTTTCATTTTATCAAAATTTAAGAAACCATTCAAATCAAATAAATCTATCATTCCTTTCACCCCGAGGAAGAAAAACATAGTTTAAACCCTGAATCTGAAGTAGAAGGGGCCAAAAAACAACAACATTCATGTAGATGGTAGCAAAAGGAGGAATATCAGTATGATAATTCATTAGTTTTAATACTTTATCCCAAATGCTTCACATTGTGGTACAGTAGTGCTTAAATATACATTTTTAGTTTAGCAAAGTGAGGACCTACAGTATGTATAATAAATGCTTCATATCATCAAATGGGATATGTGTCTTTTCTATCTGACGAGATAAAAAGTCAAAAATATGATGAAATCATGCAAATGTTGAAGAGATATTGGATCCCAAATAGTACCAATAAATGTTGGGCAATGCCAACCCACCTAAATGTCTAGGAATATATAATTTTTCAATTTTTAGTCTGGGCTCTTTGCCCTTCCATAAAATTTATTGATGATCTTTTCCATAGATTTAAAGAATATATCTCTTAGAATGATACTGTGGGCCAGATATTCAGAAATGCACCAAACGTTAGCGCAAGTCTGGTGCAGCGCAACCCCAATGTGCCATGGTGTAGTGAGAGTAATAGTCAAAGGTTGCGCATGGTGACATGCAACAATGCAACATGGTTAAATATCACAGGGATGTGCCATAGTGTGCCCAGAGGTGCACAAGGGAGCAAACAGACCTGCACCATAGCACAACCAGAGATGCACCAGGGAGCAAAGAGAGAAGCGCCAAGGCACACAAGGACCAGCTCCAGTCAATGGTGAAAGCATAGCAGCAGAGGGAAAGCATGGGGCAGGCAGAGAAACACAGCTGGGGACAGTGGCAGGGAGGCACAGTGGTGGCCACAGGTGACCACCAATAGCAGGGCACAGACAGGCAGCCAGCCCCCCCAGCACCATGGCACAGGATGCAGGGAACAGGTGGCACCAACAGCCAAGAGGGAGCTGCCACTGGAACCCCCCACTGCATGCCATGCCCCCCACCCACCCAGATCATGGCCAGCCACACCCTGGACCACAGCGCCCAACACAAATGCCACACATCCTGGACAACCAGCCCATGGCCACCCCAAAGCACAGCCACTGACCAAGGGGCAGGACACCACCATGCACAGCCTGCACAATGACACAGGCACACCACACAGACACCCACCATGCCACTGCAGCATGGCTTAACATGCCAGCTGGAAAGCAGACATGGACACAGGCAGTTAAGCAGGAAATCTATATTAAACAAAACTATATACAATGGAATGAGGTGGGAAAGAGTAGGAGAGCAAGAGAAGGGGACAGGGTACAGGGACTGTACAGTGGGACAGGGAAGGAAGGGGAAGGGATGGCAGGGGTAAAAGAGAAACAGTGGGGTCGAACTATAGGTGGCCATGGCCTGCCACCACCTGAAGTCTGTGCCATTGCTTGTCCCAGAGCACCATCCACCTTGTTTGCTGTGCCACCTCCAAGGTCATGGATGTTATCAAAATTATTTGCTGTAAGAGGCGGCAATACAGGGGCAGCCATGACCTACTCTGGTTGCCTATGACAAAGGAATGGACAGGTGATTAGTGCAAGTGCTTAGGAACCATGCCCTCCCACTGTGCGCAATGGGCAGTGGGAACACATACTTCTGGAGTGGCACTCTGGCTACCCACAGTGGGTGGGCCAATGCCTGCCAGCATCTCAGAATGCCATTAAAGTGCACAGTGGTGGACACCGCTGCCTAGTGGCCACCCAACCGCACAGTGACATGCAGTTGGCACAGGGCAGCAGCAGCACCACAGCAGCACCGGTGGAAGCCGGGCACACACCCATCCCACCAACAGCTGGTACATTTGTGCAATGGCTGCCCCACAGTGGCATGCACACTGCACAGTGTGCAGCACACAGCTGACATGGCACACAGCACAGGTGGCCATGGCTGCACTCTCATCCCGGCTGACTACCTAGTACTGAGTAGGGGAAGACAACAGTGCCTACCTGCCCACTGCGATGCTGCTCGAGCCTGCCCCACTGCCACTCCACCTCCACCTCCACTGGTGAGACCCACACCTCCAGCAGATGGTCCCACAGTGGCCTGCTGCACCCTGCCAGGCATCCCCGGCGCTCCTGCATGAAGCCAAACTTCAGGACCTTGGAATGGAACACAGACAGGCACACATCTGAGAACAACCACAGCATGTGCCCACCACCCCACCCCTGTGTACAGTATGCGCCCCAGCCTGACATGACCCGCAAGGCAGTAGTGCAACGCACCTGGCAGCTGGCAATGCCACTCTGCATTGCACACGCTGACAGTGCCACCCCACAGGGCATGGCAGGCAGCCCAGCCAACACCACAGTACAGCAGTTGGGCACACATGCAGCATGTGACGACTTACCTGGCCATAGGACGGCCCCCTGCAGACATGTGCCTGCAGGAGCCTCAGTCTCTTGGGGTTCCACCGCATCATGTCCCTATACCAGTGGCAGCATTGATCACCAGTCCTTGGCACCCTGGTGTCCTGAACCTGGCCTGCAGCGATGGCCTGCCAGATCTCTGTCCTGGCCTGCTGCAGGGGATCCTGGCCAAACAGACCAGGTGCATGTGACTGCACACAGGCCACAAGGTTGACCAGCTGCAGGTCTGACCAATTTCGGGCATGTCGCACACCTCACCTCGCCATGCTCGCCACTCAATGTGCTGGTTCAAAATGGCGGGCAGCAGTACACATGTACAACATGTGCGGGATGTGCACCTTGTGTAGGCATAAGCTCCGTACACCAATCATGCATTGCCATGGATGCACATCATGGGCATGGCCCACCTAGCATGTGGTGGTGTAGTCCCAAGGGGCATAGGGTCAGGTCAGGGGTCGGGGGTCACCTAGCGCACAGTGCACCAGAGCACAGTAGAGGTCATGGCCCCATAGTGCTCTGAGTGCACAGTGTGTGACAGGTGGTAGCACAGGCCACGACAGATGTGTACTGTGGGCAGCGCACTACGCATGTCATGGCATTGCGCCACGACATGCACCAGAGCAAATCCATTGCACAAGGAGCAAGTGCATGATATTCAGCCACCACATGCTAATGAGCCCATCAGCCAATGCGCAGCACACCAGGGAAATTATCATGTCATTACCGCTGCGCCACAGTTCATTTGCATGTGATGCACTATAAAGGCACCGCACAACAGCACGGACCATGGATCGGTATTGCAATCATCTGAGGTAAGTTGCGCCTGCTGTGGGACAAGCCAGCACAGCAGGGTGGATGGGGTGGGCAGCTGCAGGCAGTGACACACATATCCTTGTCCACAGGTAGCACCATGTCCAAGCGTGAGGAGAATGAGGAGCATGGGCTTGCCCGCAAGTGTAGGCCCAACTTTATGAAGGCAGAGGCTGATGCCCTGTTCAAGGCCTACCTTGACAGGGAGCAACTGCTGAGTGGTGCCACTGGCACACCACAGGCCAGGGCTACAGCCTGGGTGGAGGTAACAGTGGCTGTGAACATGCAGGGCATCCACCAGTGGTCTGTGCAGGCATGCAGGAAGAAGGTGGGCACTGATAAACGCCACATAAAAGATAAGGTAGTGTCCATATGGGCAGCCAGAACAGCCACTGGTGGGGGCCATGCTGCTGTGCCACAGCTCACAGTGCAAGAGAAGCTGGTGGCGGCCACCATGCATCGCAGCGCTGTTGAGGGTGTGCCGGGTAGTGGCTTCAAGACAGGAGGATCCCATCACTGCATGGTACGTATGCCATGCCTGGGGGAGGCCTGCCAGTATTGCAACACTAACACATCTGTATTCTCTTACAACACCAGCACACCAGCATGCAGTGGCAGGGGCACCAGCGGCAGCCATGGGGGCAGGCCCAGCACCAGAGAACCAGCCATCCACCTCCATGGGCATCCAGTGGCCTTATCGGCTGCAGCACACCACCACCGTCCAGCCGGATGTCCTGGGCTTTGTGTCGGACGAGGCCCTGGCTGTGTTCCAGCAGTATGCCAGCCATGGCGTACTCTGCATAGATCAGGGTGGGGTCTGACACTGCTGACGACATGACCATCATCCTGGACAGCACGGGTGGTGTCGTGGTGGAGACACCCATACCTACTACCATCACTGGCAATGCGGCCAGTGACCTGTCAGCGGTGGAACAGCTGCCAGACACCACTGCTGGTGCTGCCATGTGCACATCTATGGCAGTGCCATGTGGTGGTGGTGGTAATGGTACATCTTCTCAGGTGCTAGGCAGTGTGCAGGAGCCAGAGGGGCAGCAGCGACAGATGGCTGGGGACATTTGGCGGCCAGACGCAGAGTCCACCGCTGGGGTGCCAGACAGTGACCTACCCGATGGGGACCTCGCTGTGCAGCGTCCACCTGAGCAGGGGTGTGTGCAGGTGATCATACACCACCGATGGGACGGCAGCACGCCCATGCTCCCCTGGGTGCTAACCCATTGTCAGACCACACCCAATTGCTGTGGGCCTCCGTGGAGCAACAGGTGCTGCTCATAGCTGGGGTGCATGCACTTCATGAAGAGGTGCCCCAGGCAGCTGAGCTGCGTGAGAGGGGCACTGGTCAGGTCCTGAGGCTATACAGTGGCTGCAGAATGACACGACCGCATCCCTGGATCACATTGCCAATATGATTTCTGTTGGCTTTGCACCGCCAGCTGCCACAGGGTGTGGCCACCAGCCACAGACACCGTGGAGTGCACTGTCTGCCTCACAGATCCGGCGTCAAGTGACACCCTCCATGTCAACACTGGGCTCTGCTGTCAGCATCCCAGGTATGCCTCGGGCATGCCTGTTCAGGTGCCTACACACCCCTGCATGAACCCAATCACGTTCCTGCAGTTCAACCCCTGGGGGGCAGTTGCATACTCCCCCTGTGGCCATTGAGCAGCCAGTGGCTGCTGAACAGCCCAAGCGCAGCCTCCTCCATGTCCGTGGCAGCAATGGTTCCATGCAGTGGACTTGATGTGTGTGCCGTCCTGTCTGCAGTCTGCTACCACTGCCCTGTGTGCACATGGGTGATGTGTGTGAGTGCATGCCACAATTGTGGCAACTGTGTGTCATGCCGCCTGCTACCTGTATGCGCACCTGCCCAGCTGCTGGCCCGTGTTGCATGTGCATGATGACAGTAGCACTGCACTGGTTGCACCAGTGCACTGGCACCCTACATCTGATCCACACCATGTGCTAACACCTGGATGCATGTTTGTGTGTGTGTGTGTGTGTGCGTGTGTGTGTGTGTGTGTGTTGCTGTAAGGTGCTGCGTGCTGTTGTGTGTGGCACTGCCACCCCCACCCCTGCACCATGCATCTGTGTCTGCATGCCCATTGCCATGCCTGCCTATGCCTGTGTGCTGTACCATTGTGTCTGGCCACTGCATGGGTGTTGCTCTACCTGCCTGCATGAGCCAAAGTGCTCCTATGCAATTGTGTCCCAGTGCTGGCATGCCATCCTTTGAAGCCGGGGATCCCTCCACACGGGGGGGGGGCTGCTCACCAGCCCCTGGCCAATTGCCCTCATTGTCCCCACTGCTGTCCCCCTCTTCAGCCTCGACAGCTATCCCATGGTCAATGGCCATGTTGTGTAGTATGCAGCAGGCTAGGAATAGGCCAAAGGCTTTCGAGAGGCTGTACTGTAGGGCACCGCCAGACCTTTCAAGGCAATGGAATTGTGCCTTCAGCATCCCAAACATGCTCAATGATGTTCTGCGTGCTGGCATGTGCCTCATTGTAACAGTCCTCTGCTGGGGATGACGGGCGCCGGTAGGGGATGAGCAGCCAGGGCCTGAGTGGGTAGCCACTGTCAACTGTATGGACAGATACATGGTTAGCCTGGAGTCCTATGTTGCTCTGCCCTTTGCCCATCCCTGGTGCCTCCACCAGTGCACCCGCCTTGCCTGCCCCCATCCCATGTCCTGCTGATCCCAGCTCTCCATGGCCGTCCCATACTCACCCACTAGGTGGCCTGTGGGGATGTCCCCATGCTCAAAACTGTGGCACAGCACAGAGCTGTGCCAGATGAATGTTTCATGTGCACTCCCAGGGTGTGTGGCACAGACATTGGTTATGCGCCCCCTGGCATAGCACACCACCAGGCAGTTGACACTGTGGTAGCCCTTCCTGTTGACTTATGCTATGCCCTCAGGGCCAGGTGGCAGGCAGATGCCCACACGGGTGCAGTCAATGACCCCAAGCATGACAGGCATCTGAGCTACCCTGTGGAAGTCCTGCATGGCTGTCGTATGCTCTGCCTGTGTGCTGGGGAACTGGATGTATTCCGCAGCTTGTGGCAGCAAGGCATTGTGGAATTGTATGAGGAGGGGTGACATGGCCAACCGGGTTATGCTTTTGGTGTCCCCTGTTGGTCTCTGGAAGGTGCCCGTGGCAAGCAGGCACATGGCGGATGCCACCTTCATCTCCACTGTCAGGGCGTGGCTCCGTCAAGTGGGTGCCTGCATCTCCTCACTGCACAGCTCACAGACCTGCCTCAGAATCATCCAGTTCAGGTTATACTGGCCCACGATCTCCATATCAGTGTAGTTCTCGAAGCTGATGCGGGCATTCACAGTACCACCTGTTCCAGGTGTACCGCCGATGGGCCCTTCCATGGCCACGTCACTCTTCCTCCTGCCTCCTCACACCCCTCATTACGGCCTCCATCTGGAAGGCTGTGCTGGCCATGGCTCTTGCTGTCCTGTCTCCCCCTGGGTGGTCGGCTCCTATGGTCTGCTTGCTACAATGGGGCAGTGCCTTTCACTCTGCCTGGATTTCTCTGTTGCTTCCCCTGCCCCTGGCTTGCACTCCACTGTCACCTTTGTCCCACACCCCTGTGGTTGCCTGTTCCACTCGCTTAGTCCCTCACAGGCTCTGTCTCCCTTTTTCCTTCTGTTCCCTCCCTCCACTTTCTGGTGGCATGCTCTCTCTCTCTCACTCCCCTCTGGCACAAGTGCTGTTCCCATGTTTGTGCCCTGTATTTATAGGCTCAAGTCTGCTTGGCATATCTGGACATTGATCTGCACTTGTGCCATGGGTCGGGGGTTGAATATTGCACTGTGCTGCATATTCATGGGCACACCCCTTGCCCTTGTGCACGCATTCATTAGGGTTGCACATTGGCACTCTGCTACTTGTACTACTTACTGGCTCCTGCTGAATATCGCTCCATGACACATTTCTGCAGTTGCACAGGTGCAACTCAGTTGCGCCATGTGCAACTGCTTTGAATATCCCACCCTGTATGTATAGTTTAAAATAAAAATAGTATTTTCGGGAGCATATTCATTTCTATTACATTTATACGGCCAATTAAGGTCAGTGGTAGGAATTCCTAGTGGGCCAATTTTTTTTTTTTAATGTTATCTAATGTTTGTTCAAAATTGTTTGAAAGTAATCCTGAAAGATCTTGGTCTAACTTGATCCCAGATATTTCAATATGTGTACCTTTTTAATGTTTAAGTTTTGTGTATGTTTAAAAGTGTCTGCATGTACTTTAAATTCCAGAAGCTCTGACTTACTCCAGTTGATTTTCTATCCAGATATATTGCCAAATTAGGTGATAACCATTTTTAGTTCTGCAAATGTTTCATTAAGATTCTCTGTATAGATCAATGTAACATCACCATATAAACTAATTTTATGACCATAATTATCTACTGTTAACCCTCTTATCCTATTATTAGTTCTGATCATAATCGCAAGTGTTTCCATGGCTATAGCAAATATTAATGGTGACACAAGACACCCTTGCCTAGCACCACAATGTAGTTGAATCGGGGCTGATATATCATTAGTTTTAATTCGAGCGGTGGTGTTTGCATGCAAGATATCTATCCACTTTATAAATTTTGCCCCAAACTTCATAAATTTAAAAAAGGATTTGATATAACCCCACCACCCGGTCAAATGCTTTTTCAGCATCCAATAATAACGTGAAGAAATTTGTATTTTTAAAAGTACTAATCAAATTAATAGAGCATCTAATGCTGGACTTCAATTGTCTGTCTTTCATAAAACCATTTTAGTCATAATATATTATCTGTGGAAGAATGGCATCCATTCTTTTTGCTAAGATTTTATTTAATATCATTACATCACAATTTATAAGTGATATGGGCCTATTTGAACCAGTTAGAGTGGGGTCTTTGTCTTTTTTTTTAAAGGAAGTATGGTGGGTTCTTGACCTGAAAGGTGTAATATATGATTTTCCAAAATATCATCAAAAAGAGTTTTTAACTGTATAGCCAGCCAGTAGGTTGTAAAACGTTTTATAAAAATCAACAGGGATGCTATCTGGTCCCAGGGCTTTCCCACTGGTTAATGACTTGATCGCTAATTCAATCTCTGAGACAGATATATCTGCATCTATGGGCTAAAGTTTGAGAAAGTGTAAGTGAAGGAAAGGGAATAGATTGGAGAAACTAGTTAACATCCTGTGTAAGTTTGGAATTTTCTCAGGAATACAAGTGTTGATAAAAGTTTATAAATACTTGATTTATGGCCCTGGGATCAGATACGGTGTTGCCCTTTTCATTCATAATTTTTGTAATTATGTTAGATTATTGTTCTTTTCTTAGTTGCCAGGAAAATATTTTATCTGGTTTATCACCCAATGTGCAATACTTAGAGTGTGTGTAAAAGATTTATCATTTTGCTTCATAAGTAAAGCTTTTATATTGATTACGTAGATGCAATAATTGTTGTAGGATCCTGCTGTCATGAGAAGATCTGTAAAAATTATCATTTTGGTTTATGAGTTTTTTCAATGCTTCCATTTTATGTTTTCAATCTTTCTTTTTTTATTGTTATATAATATGGTTATAACCCTTGGGGCAGATATTCAAAGGAGTTGCACCTGGTACAACCAAGTTGCACCGACACAGCCCCATAATGTACCCTGGTGTGATATTCAAAAAGGCACAGCACAAGTCCCAGTGTGTCAGGGCACATTGCTAATGTATGTTGCGCATCTGCAGGGGGCATGCCCATGCATATGTGGTGCAGCCCAATATTCAGCCTGGGATATGCGACACATCTGTTGGTGCAACCCCCAGATGCGTCGCATACCAGGGCCCAAAGATTCATAAGGATTTGTATAATCCTCCAGGTAGACCAATTATTTTGGGAGTAAATTCATTATTGGAACCACTTTCAGTTTTTATTTATTTTCACATTAGACCATTTGTTGAAAAGACTAGATCTTATATTAAGGACTCCATGGATGTGATAAAGTTCATAGAATGGGAGAATGAATCAGATTTAGATATTTTGAGATGTATATTGGTTACCTGGGATCTTAAGGACCTTTATACATCCATTCCCTACAAGGAGGGTTGTGAGGTTTTGGGTACAGTACTTGCAGAACACAGAGCCGAAGAAAAAACATCTAATAGTTTATTAACTAAGAAGGCAAAGTTAGTGCTGGCTCAAAATTTCTTCAAATTTGAACAGAATTTTTTTCTGCAGGTCAAGGGAACAGTGATGGGGTCAAGTATGGCCCCATCATATGCTAATCTATATATGAGTGACTTTGAAACTAAATATATATTTACTGAGGAAAATGAATTGTTGACACTTGTTCATTCTTTTCATCATTTTATAGATGATATTTTGTGTATCTGGAGGAGAACAGCTGTTGAACTTAGTAGATTCAATGAATATTTTTTAAAATTTATTTTTTATTTATTTATTTAGTTCTAGGATTACAATTACCTTTGAGCCAAGGCTCTTTTACAAAGGCTCCATGTCAGTGGAGAGTTGTTACAGAAGATGCAGTTGAAAAACAACAAAATCAATAGAAAATACAACAATGCAGTGATAACAGACAATTGGGGTAATGGTCAATTGGAATAACGATTGTGGAAGGGTACATTTAGAGTGAGAGATCAAGTTATGGCCTAGGTTTATAATACAGGAAAAAGCACAGGACAGGGGGAGTGTAGGGTAGGGGATAAGTGAAGCTGCGGAGGCTTTTGTCACACATTGATAGGGGAGAAGTGCTGGTAATGGGGGGTGGGGGGTAAGGGAGGGATGGGAGAAAAAAAAAAGGAGGTAACAAGAATCGGGGAAGGGAGGCTAGGGGGTAGGAGAGATAGGAGGTAGAGCAGATAGGAGATGTGGTGGAAGGGGATAGGCAGATAGGGTATAAGTGCATCAAGGGGGTACAGAGAGCCTGTAAAGGTGGTGGGTGTGACTGGGGTGAGGTGAGGTGACCAGAGGAGCTGGAGGAGATGGAGGTCTGAGCTTAGGTGAGGCAGTCACAGGAGCTGGAGGCAATGAGATGAAGCTGGAGTCTGGTTTTAAACATACCAAGGGTCGGGGCTGACGAGATGGTGGGGCTGAGGCCATTCAGCCAAGATGGAGCTTTGTAGGCAAAATAATATTTACCCTGTGTAGTGCAACAGCGGGGAACTTGTGGGAGTTGCATTTTTGGATCTCCTGGTGCTCCATAAATTCATGTTGTGGTGTAGCAGGGCTATGACACCAGGGGGTGCAAGGCCAAGGTTAATTTTCTTTGCCATGTTACAGGTGAGATACTTAATACGGTTGGAAAGTTGGAGCCATCTGGATTGAGTATAAAGGTCACAGGTATTGGTGAGATGGTGGACTCCAGTAATAAGTCAACATGCCTTGTTTAGGGCCGTTGATATACGTCTGAGAGTTGTTGATGTGGCTGAGCCATAAATGATGAGACAATTGTCAATGATTGAGACCACAGAGCTCTGAACCACAATCTTCAATGCATCCGGGGTAAGATGTTGTCTGTGTTTGTAAAGTAGACCAAGGCGTGTATTTGCAGCTCTGGCTACATTATCGACATGAGCAACGTAGGAGAGAGGTTAGGGTCAAGCAGTATCCCAAGGTATTTGAAGTATAGAACCTGTTCTAGAGTATTCCCCTGTATGGTGGAGATAGCCATGTGGTGAAGCTTGTGCTGACTGTGGAAGCTGCAGAAGAACATAGTCTTAGTTTTCTTGTGATTAAGGACAAGTTTATGATTAGAGAACCATGACTCAACGGCACTGAAAGTAAGTTGGAGATTGAGTTGTAGAGGCGCGGAGTCTTTGTGAGAGGAGAAAACAATTGCGTTGTTGGCATACAGAATGATTTTTTCTGAGCACGATTGTGGAAGGGAGTTTAAAAAAAGGCTGAAGAGTAGTGGGCCCAGTATGGACCCCTGGGGGACACCAGAGTGAACTGGCAGGGTATCAGAAAGAGCTTTGTCAATTTTTACTCTTTGCGAACGGTTTTCAAGGTAGCTTTTGAACCAGACAGCAGAGTCAGGTGAGAAACCAGCATTCAGTAGTTGGCCAACCAGCAGCCCATGGTGGATAGTATCAATAGCCTTTGAGAGGTTGATAAAGACTGCCCCAGTAAGGAGACCTTTGTCTAGACAGCTATGCACTGCTCCAGTAAACTCAAGGAGGGCAGAGGTGGTGCTGTGTCCTTTCCTGAAACCGTGTTGTTGTGCACACAGTATATTGCATTTGTCCAGATAGTCAGTGAGTTGGTCTGCTACGATGCGCTCGAGTGCCTTGGAGAGCAGGGCAGTATGGAGATTGGGAGATCGTTTGAGTGACTGGTCTTGTCACCACATTTGTGGACCGGGGTCATGGTGGCAGTTTTTCATCTGTCCAGGAATTATCTACAGCTAAGAGAGAGGTTAAAAATTTTAGTTACGGGACAAAGTACAACCTCAAGGGTAAGCGACAGAAGCTTAAGGTCCAGGGTGTCACCACTAGTTCTGGATTTAGAGATGGCAGTGGCAATATAGCAGCGAGCTTCATTCAACTTGACATCCCTAAAGTAGAAATGGGGATGATTTGACTGAGCACAGAGGGCGGTGGAGGTGGTGGCGCTATCTTCGAAGGAATCAGAGTGGAGAACGACACTGGATCAGTAAAAGCTGTGTTAAAGGTGTTAGCAATGACCATTGGGTCAAGGGTGGTGGATCTATCAACTATTAGCATGGCTGGAGGGGTTTTTGGTTGCTTCCCTGTAATTTCCTTGATATTATCCCAGAATGCTCATCCATTTCCCCAGGTGTTGATGAGAGCATCCTTGTAATAGGAACTTTTCGTAAGCCGGATGGCTTTTGTGCAGGCATTTCGAGCTTGTTTGTATTTTTGAATGTCAGATTGCTTGCCTGTAGCTTTAGCCACTGCCCATAGATGGTCCCTCGATTTCAGCTAATAAAGGAGTTCAGCATTGATCCAGAGGTTACAGAGGGTTTTAGCTTTGCGTTTTTTTAACGGGAGCAAAGAGGTCACAGGCCCTGTTGAAAGTAGTGATGAAGTAGTCGAGAGCCATGTTAACATCCATCGACTTGCGAATAGGTAGCCAGTCTTGCAGTTTCAGGTAGTGTTTAAGATGGGTGAGTTGTCCACGAGGGAGGACCCTGCTGGAGATGATTTGGGGGGGGGGGCCTTGAGAAATTTGTTAGACCATTTACAAATGACTGGGGAGTGGTCGCTGAGAGAGTCAGGGAGAACGGCAGTGCGAGTGATCCTGGTGGGGTGTCTGGTAAGTACTCAGTCCAGGAGGGTACTAGTGCCAGTTTTATAGTTTGTCCTAGTAGGGGTGGCAACCATCTGTGTGAGGTTGGCAGCTGCCATTGCATCTTTATGAGCACCTACATCCGACACTAGCCAGTTTATGTTGAAATCTCCTAGCAGGATAAGTTCAGAGTCATGAGATTGGGAGTTGATGAAGTTGAGGACGTCGCTAAGACCATATCCTTGATCCCTGGGTGAGATGAATACAGAGACTATTGTGAGGGCTTTTTGATTGGGTCCTAGGAGTATTTTTATAGGTAGGATTTGGGCTGAGGAGGTAGGTGTGAGAGTAGCAATGGGGTGACCCATGAGAGTGTCTTTGATATAGATGGCACAGCCTCCTCCTTTTCAGAGACACAATCCAGTCTGAAAAAATTATGGCCCTGTAAGGTTATTGCCAAATCAGGAACTTTTGGCGTCAGCCAAGTTTCGACAACAAACAGGACATCAGGATGGTGTTGGCTTATAAAGGATTGAAGAGTGTCAAGCTTAGGCAGCAGGCTGCAGATGTTAAGGGTTGCGAGAATAGGAGTCCCAGCAGTTTTCGTATAACTTGAGCTGCTTGGGCCAGGGTTTGGATGGACGGTACCCGAGATCAGTAGGAGGAGGAGTAGGAGTTTTATAGAGCATAAGTGTAATTCCTTGAGGGATAATTTATTTTGCTGTTTAAAGAAAGCACAGCTAACAGATTCCAAGAGGCAATCCCAGTGAAATGCAAAGTGGTACAGTGTGGATAGACTGGCCCACAAACCACACTTAGCAGCATTTGGAAGCTTACAGGTATTGGCGAGAGGTAGTCCATGTGGAGGACAGGGCAAGTAGTGGAGTGTTCCCTGGCAGCAGCAGTTATGACTAAGTAAATGGTGGGGGGGGGAGTGGGGTGGCAGGGGCCAGGAAGGGAGAAGAGGGGTGGCAGAACAAGGAGGGAGAGGAGAGGTAGGAACAGGGAGGAGATTGCCCGCATGGCAGGCGTTAGAGCACAGGTGGCAGGAAGGTAGTTGTGGACTGGGACAGAAAGCGAGTGGTATGGAGAGAGAGGCTGTAAGCAGTTAGTGGAGAGAGAGCTGAGTTTGGTAGGCACTGGGTGGGACCAGAAAGGGGTGGGAAGTAGCAGTGTAGGGTAGAGAGGGTCATATTTGGGCAAACCAATGGGCAAGGAAAAGGCGGAATGTGTAAGAGGGTGGGCGTGGATAGAGGCGTATTTAATTAAGGTAAGGGGGGGTGGGTGAAATTTACAGCAATAATAAAATTAAAGTCTATGGGCACAATGCCTGGCAGGCAGAGCAACGGAGACAGACAGAGCCAGCCAATCAGATGCAGTCCATGAAGCAGGACAGCAATCAGGGCATGAAGCTGTGAGCACTTCAACCAATAGCAGCTGCTCACGGCTTCACCGGCCCCAGGCTGAATTCTTACCCAGCAGCACTTGATCCAAGAGGCGGGCAGGAGAGGTGGCTATGCAGCAGGCTTAGGGAGATGTGGCCACACCTGGCAGGGATCTGGCAGCCCAAATCAACGGCTGGATCTGAAGGGGGAGAAGAAAGGAGAGAGAGATTTAATTTAAGGGATGGAAGCATGGCAGATGATGCAGAATCTATATTAGGTGGCGGGAAGCCAGAGAAAGGCAGTGAGGCAAGAAGTTAACAATGGGGGAGGCAGCCGAGGACAAAGACAAGGATTGCAAATTTAATTTTTACAATGCAAGAAAATCAGGACTCTATAGCTTTCCTGGATTTACTGATTTATAAATCTAATGGCAAGCAGGCTACCTAATGCACTTAATACAATCTATCACATATGGGCTGCTCATTAGGGCTAAACGCAATTGCAGTGACCCAGAGGAATTTATGATAGCACAAGAAGATATGTGTGAAAGATTTAGGGGGAGGGGTTACAAGCAGGATGCTTTATTAGGAGCAAAATAAAAAATAAAGGATAGGAGTCATAGCCAGCTATTGGACACACCAGGAGGACAAAATGAGAACAAAGAGACAGATAAAAAGATTGTGTGTGCAGTGGCATTTTCAGATAACTTTGGGGCCATTGAACAAGTTATCAACAAGCACTGGAAAGTGTTACCAGCCACTGAATTAGGGGCACACATTTTTAGAACACAGCCTGTAGGAGTAGTAGCCAAAAGGAGCAGGACATTGGCCAATATTTTATCTAAAACTGTGCAGACGGTTCCTAACACATGTCCACAACATTTTATATCTACACTGGACTTACGAGGCAATTTCCAAAGTGGACATTGAACCCATTGTCATATCACCTATAGAACTAAAATAGTAAAAAATTTGTCTCTGAATGAAAATATTCAGATACAAGAGTTTCTTAATTATTCCACTGAAGGGGTGATTTATATAATCAAATTCCCGTGTGACGAAATTTATGTTGGTAAGACAGAAAGAGCACTGAAAATCAGGACTGGTGAACATAAATCTGATATAAGAAGGAATTATATCACCTCCCCAGTTGCGAGACACTTTGAAGAGGCTAGACACACACTGCCACAACTCAGATTTTTTGGTTTGGAAAAAGTTATTCCAAGTTTTAGGGGTGGTGATTTTAGAAAGTTTATTTTAACAAGAGAAGCATTTTATATAGATACATTTAAGGCTACTAATATGGATTAAATGACATGATAGACTGCCAGCCTATCATTTAAACCCCTTTAGATATATATTAGCTTTCAGGAACAAATATTAAAAAAAAATGTTTGAGGTACTCATTTGCTCATGACCTTTTTGACCTTCCATGGGAATTGAATGTATTTTTTAGATCTAGAGGATTTCTTTTGAATACTATCTATAAACTGAAATTCTCTGGAGATTATAGAAAACATCTGAGTAAAATACAGATTATTTTTGAGGTTTATAGATATTAGTGGGATTGTAGTAACCTCTTTACCACTGATTTTTGGATAAACAGGAGCTTTAAGATGTAATATCATGCTAATTGCATTTTTTCAGATGGGATATCGTACCTGAACTGGAGAGCAAGTTTCTGATGCATTACACATACCAATATGCTGATGACCTGGAGTTTGACCTCCGAGTGCACATGACATATTGGACTATGGAACCCTTTGGATATGAGTTGGGGAAAAATCAATTTACTTTCTTGGTTTCCAGCAGAAACATTTGGGATAGGATAGGGGGTAGGTAATGCATTATTTACCTTTATAGGTGTCTATGAGATAGTGTGTATTAAATGCACTTTGTACCTCTGGTTTGACCACCATTTAGATTGGATATGGTGTTTGACTTTGATAAAGATATCTATACTATGTATGTTGTGTATGGAGATTTTGATGTTATGGGGCAGCCAGTGGCTCATTTACCTATGCTTGCTTCTGGTTGAGTAAGCCCCCTTTTGTAGTTTTGTTGACTTTTTTGTGGAACATTTTCTGTGGAACATTTATTCCCTCAGATATTATTGGATCCTTATTGTATCAAGGTTATTAACTTTATATGGAAATACGAGTGACCAGTATCCCAAATTTAAAGTGTAAAAAAGTTGTTTTTGAGTTAAATCAATATAAGGGATCTTTTTTATGTAAACACTTATCTACTCTCCATTGTGACGCCTGGCTTTAGGACCCAGTGGTTTTTACTCGGTGCTGCTTTTTCATCAGGTCGGGCTCACAGGTTTTGAGAGTGATTTGCCATGTGACTCACTTTCTCCAATCAGTGCTTCTGATTCTCGATGGTGGAGGTTTAAATGTAGTTTCTAAACTGCGTAGAACACTGATTATCCTGACCACACACAGTTGGGAGCAGTAGTATGTGCCGTTTCTCCCCATGCAGAGATTGTCCTAAATGAAAGTAAGTTACTTGCTACACGAATCTAGTGAGATGCTGGTTCAATGTTGAATGAATAGTTTAATACTCAATGTAATAGAAATGGCTTGCTAGGTGTAACAGCCTGTTCATCTCTTTTAAACAGAGAGATATCTCCATAAGAAGTTGTGCTACATATGCAGGTCTGTTTGAGTTTGGGAGCAGATGGAAATTTTATTTTTGTACTCACATTTGACTAGCAATACAATCGGGGATGTGGGTTGATGCATATGTTTGTAATTATTTAAATGCAACCTTTTTGTGATGTGAATTTAGTGGGATACACTGCAATGATGAGAAAGTACATAATATATTTAAAAGATGCAGTTCTTAATAATTGTTTAATTGTTTCACAGATCGCTATAGCCTCTATTTGAAGTACAGTATGTGTTACAAAGGGCCATATCATGGTGCTTTTTCTTAACTTTATTTAGAGGTTATTTTTTGATGATGTTCAAACTGTAAAAATGAAATGCTTTAATTATAAACTTTTGGAGAGCAATATGGACATATATTTAATTTAGATTAGGGCCTTTTTGGACCAATAAGATATACTGGGTATTGTATTTTTTTACCCTTAGATATAACAGGAGTTGATTTATTTAGGAGCTGTTGTAAAAGTTGTTCAAAATATGTGTACTAACTGGTTCTGTGGATTTTAAAATAAGAAAAAATGGTTTTCTTTAAATTGAGGAGACAGGAGGACTCATTTCAGTAGTTATAGAGAAATGGTGTGTAGAAGTTAACATACAAGAAGAGCATGAAGTGAGATGTTGTGCCAATCATATTCAGATATACTATATTTCTAGCTTTTAGACAATAAAAAACATTATCTTACATGTGCTTATGTTTTGCTATAGATGCAGTGCACTTCACTGATGAAGAGCTGTTGCTTGACATGCTTGAATTGTTATGGTGCACTGCACAGTGTCGTTGCTTTTTGCATGAAAAGTTTTTTTTACAAAGAATAAGAAGACATAACAATGAAAATATTCTCTTCATATTTTACATTGGGTGAGCGAGCTTCTTTGTCTACTAATCAATATTTGTGATATATTAGCCATATTGGTAGTTTAGCACCTCCCCTTAATTACTACTTTTTTTGTTTCATCGAGGTTAGCTGAGTTGGACTGTGTTCTTTTTTCAAATGCTGGCCATCCACAGGTGGGCTGCTGTATTACAAGGCACAACACAGCAGCCGCCAGCCATGGGTGCCCACCCACCCACCCAGCATGAAAACCATCCACAAGCACCCTAACCATCTCTGGCAGTCCAGTGGTAGACCCTCCCCTGTCCATAACCCGATCGCAGGTAATAGTATATGAATAAAATTCCCTGGTAGTCTAGTGGTCCCCCCATCCACCCCTACCCAATTGCAGGAGCAAACAAATAAAACACCTGCCCTGGCAGTCTAGTGGTTCCAGCCTCCCTCCTGGTAGCCCAATCATGGGCATTAGTCAAAAAGGATTCACCCTGGTAGTCCAGGGGAACCCTCCTCCCTCTCCGTGGCCCAACCACAGTCCAAATGTCTAAACAGAAGCTTTGGAAGTCTAGAAGTAACCTCCCACCCTATCGTAACCCCAATCATGGGTATATCACAGTAGATATACTCCCTGGTACTCTAGTTGTTCCCTCACCACATCCGATGCACCGATCGCTGCACATGACTAACAGTTCCCTTCCCTGGCAGTCTAGTGGCACCCCCCCATCCCCGATCACGGCTACAACTGAATGAAACAACTGTTCTGGTAGACTAGTGGTACCCCTTCCCATCCCAACCCTCTGATCGGCATCGCATATCGTAGAGTAATATCCCTGGTGGTCCAGTGGATCCCCCTCCCCACCTGAATCCCTGATCGCTGGTGAGGTAGTACCCGACGTATCCCTGGTGGTCCAGTGGCACCCCCCACCTGCACAGGTCCCCTGCCTACCCAGCTCCCCCCCATCAATGGGCAGCTGCAACCTGCTCGCATACTGCCTGGCTGCCTGCCGAACAACAGCCAACAGTATGGTCTGTAAGCCCATTGGTCCATGCTGAAGACCAATGTGCCTGCAGGGCATACTGTACAAGACAGTCATACAGATGTGAATGAACGAAATCATTCTGGACTGGAGACAGGTCAATGCCATAATGTGAGGACATGCCGCACAGCCCAAATAAGCCAGTTACATCCTGCTGGAAGCCAGTGCTGTGCAGCGGTACACACAGGTTATGTACATGCAGTAGGTGTCATGGAGCCAGCAGTCCAGCTGGAGGGCATAACTCGGAGGTACATTGCACCTTGTTGCCTGCAATGATGGGCCCTGGTAATCTAGGTACCACAATGCCACCACCCACTACCTGACATGAACCACTGTTGCGGGCATATCCGCACCCGTACACCACCTGATGATCTAGACAGGTGCAGCATGGAGGGTGGATGAGTGTGGTGAGGAGGTGCATGGGATCACAATGTGCCACAGGCTTACTAAAGGAGGCAGGCATGGGCGACAGGGCAGAGGGGAGAATCTACAGATTAAATCACACTGATAATCTATTGAAATGTGGGTGTAACACATACATGGGTACGCTGACTGTATGATAGCAGAATCATGTATAGAACAGCATAGTCACCCTCACCAGACAGCTAGCTGTGCCCTCATGAATACATATTTTAATGTGCCAGTGTCCCTTACACAAGTATATGTTGGTATGCTGTGTAAGAGGTGTGTATAATGGGTATGTAGCCATCCCCAACTGACCTCCTACTGCTTTTGTATATGGAGTCACAGTGAGTACCATGACAACAGACTGTAACATCACAGACAGAACTGTAAGGTCAGTAGGGGACAGGCAAGATCTCTTTGACATGAGCAGAGAAAGATGTAAGCCTGCAGCATCTGAAATACCTAGTAGACCAACAGAGGAAGAAACAGCAGGGGAATGAACTATAGTATGCACAAAAATGGGACATGTTCGTTAATGTGACTGGGCTCACGCCACTATTTGGCCCAGTACATGATACAGCATGGCACACAAATACGCGCTGTGCACTGGGTCCCCAACCAACACATGGAGTCGGGTAGCACTATGCCCGGTCGGCCTGCTGTGTAGTTCACAGGCCCACACAAGGGGAGTGGTCAGCCAAGGGGACAGACCTGAGTCAGACAGTGGGCTTCCAGTCAGGTATTGCAGCCAGTCACACTGTTCATCCCCTGCACTGTGGGAGTGGGAGATCACGGGATATAGCACTCTGCAGAAGGACTGCTGTGTACCCGTCTGCATATATACCTTGTAGTGGACAATGTGGCCCACAGTCAGCATCCTCCCTTCAGCCCTCTGTGGCATGAAGGGTGGCCAGGGTCCCTAGCTGTGGGGCACCAGCACATCCACCGAGTGGTGTTTGTGGGGGGGGGACACACCTGGTAAGGTGGCACCCTGGCTGGCAAACCAATATCCCCTGGCACTGGGCTGGAAGAGTGCAAAGGGCAGCCTATATGCCACGCACAGCCAGCCGAGCCCCTGTCATGCCACCTCCTCTCCCCCCCCGGCCCTGACTGGCCACACAGACGTGCATGTACAAATGCAGTCAGGGCCTATGAGGGACACATGGCAAGGGAAGGGTGTTGGTACAGCTGCAGGTATCCAGAGGACACCTAGCCTGTGTGTAACGTGATTCCATGTGCTGCATATTGTGGTGGGCCATATATCAATAGTGCAGCATGCCTATAGTTTGTAGCATATAACTGTACCATCCTGAACAGCCAGCTGCGCTGGGCTGATGGAACTCCCCAGTATTGCACGCTGTCAGATTCTGATATGACCCCAAGGTGAATTGGGTGGGACTCGAACCCACAGTCTGCATATTCAAAGGAGAGGGTGGCTGTGCCATTACTGCATGGGTTCTGTCATTGTGAGCTTTGCAGAGCCCTCATCCCCTCTCTCCCCTGCTGATCTGTGTTAATATGTTGACTGTGTCTGTTTGGCTGTTACCACAGTAATGGGGGATCCTGCTGTTACACTGGGGTGGTAGTCCTGGATGCGAACTCGCACGGCACTGATTGATTATTTATTCATGTCTACACCTCCAGCCCCCAACCCTGGGATGGACTTCGCAGTTCAGGAACCTGTCTGCTCAGTGCACAGCCCTCAGTGTATCTGTTTCCATTTGCCTATCTGCTGGTCTGTCTGATGTCTGTCCCGTCTGTCTTCATGTCCCCCAGCAGGCCCTCCCTGTACACTGGCCAGTAGTTCATTTCACCAGTCCATTAGTTCTGCAGATATGTCCCAATATACTTGCCATCCATTTCAACACACCTCCCGGTGCTAGCATACAACTACCTTGTGTGGCCGCATAGGGAGGGTGGGAGGCCTGCATCCCCCTTCCCAATGGCATAGCCAGCACACCTGTTGGTGCCCAGTTGGTGCTTTAGCATGACTATGCAATGCCTCCCTCCTTGGTGACAGTGTTCGTCTCTTGGGCGGCTCATTCTGTCTCCCCTCCCCAGCCAGCACCTGATGATCATGGTTCCTCCTGACCCATGGTCGCAGGCAGATTGTCAGTTCCTTATCTTGCCTGCGATTATGGGCATGCCTCAGCATAGGGGTTGGTGGTTTTATTTCCATCACAGCATGTGACTGCTCTTCATTCACACCTTTACAACTGTCCAGTACAGTATGCCCTGCAGGCCCATTGGTCCACAGCATGGACCAATGGGCTTACAGTCCATACTGTAAGCTGTCATTCAGTGGGCAGCTGTGCAGTATGCAGGTGGGTTGCAGCTGCCTGCCGATGATGGGGGGGGGGAGCTGGCTGGGCAGGGGTTCTGTGAGGGTGGAGGATGCCACTGGACCACCAGGGATATTACCCTACGATATGTGATGCCAATCACAGGGTCGGGATGGGGAGGGATTCCACTTGACTGCCAGGGCAGTTGTTCCATGTGGTTTAGCTGTAATTGGGGGTGGGTGGTGGTGGGGGTGCCAGTACATTGCCAAGCTGTCATTTTATTTAGTTTTAGCCACGACCACAGTTATGGGCAGGTGGGGGTACAACTTGGCCACCAGAGCTGGTTTAGACAGATGTTTACCAAGCTCGGGCTAGTGGGAGGGAGAGGAGTTATTACTGGACTACCAGGGCTTGTTTTTGTTTCCTTTTTACTGTGCTCATGGTTACAGGTGGGGTGCCCCAGGACCACCTCAGTCCACTCAACAGTCTGTGCAGGGCGCCAGGCGCATTTCACCAGGCTGCCCTGCACAGCTCATGCAAATGGGGCCATAATGACATACATATGGCCCTATCTGTGCCTTGCATACATTATGGCCCCATTTGCATGCCCATGTCTGAATGTCACGGGTGATGCACCCAGCACAACTACAGTTGCGCTGGAGCATTCCCAGTCCTCCCTGTCTGGGGACTGCGCTGGCACATTGTATATGCACCATGCTCATTCTGTGCCATATTCAAGGGTGATGCGCCATGGCACATCACTTTTAAAAATCTCCCTGTCCTGGCCCCGGCACATCTTACTTGTGCTGTGCCTCTGCTTGTGCCATTGCCTGGCTCAGTCTGAATATCTGACCCCTTATGTATGCTTTAAAGGCATCCCAAATGAAAATTGAAGTATCTGTGTGTTTATTATTTTTGAAGAAAAATTAAATTTTTTGAGTAATCTTTGAAACATATCCGAAACCTTTTAGTAGCATCACATCTCATCTAAATGAATAATAACTGTTACTGTTTTTAATTTTTAATGATAGTAAAACTGCATGATCTAAAATGTGGATGTCCTTATATTTCACTTCCTTATGCTGTAAGGTAGCAACTCAGATAGTAAGAAGAAATCTGTTCCTGAATATGTTTGGTGTACTCCTGAAAAATAAGAGTATTGTATACTAGTGGGATTTGAATACCTCCATGGATCCTCAATTTTTAGGTCTAACATGAAATTTGAAAGTTTAACTGTTGCTGATTGTGGCTTATGCGATACAATATTTGACCTGTCCAATCTATTATTTATTACTAAATTAAGATCCCCACCTTTAATAATTGGAGAGTAGAATGTTGCAATTTGTAAGAAAATGCTATCGGGACTGTATATGTTGACAATAGTCAGATCCATACAATGCAGTGTAATTTCACAAATGATATAGTGGCCTTGTGTATAAGTAATGAATCGTTTAATCATATCCCAACTGTTCTTTTTAAAGAAAACAGAAACCCCTCAAGAGTTAGAGTGTCATGGAGCATTTACTCCCTGTTTCCATTTTCAAGATAAGTGCATGAATTCATCATGTAAAAGACATGTCTTTTGCAGTATCAGGTAGTTAATAGCTAACCTGTGAGCATAGGTAAATATCCTAGAACTCTTAATGTGGTCTGCTATTCCTTTAACATTCCATGTCATGCTTTTTAGTGTACTATCCATTTAGAGGATTATTACATAGAGATCTTAAGCATATTGTAAATGTGTCAGATAAGAATAACATGGTGATCCTTGCCCAAAGCAATATACCAGATAGTATCCAACTAGTTTGTCTTTCTTATTTGCAATGCTATGACTTGCATCTTTTATGCTCCATACAGTTGTTCAGTGATGCACCTTATCAAGAGTAGCATGAACAAACTTGAATTTATTTACCATGACTCCCGCTTTCAATAGGCTCCTGCCTTCATATTTAACTAAATGTGCTCTTTGTTTAATTTTATGAATGCATACCCACCCATTGTGAAATCCGTTTTTTTAGATCCCCTTCCTCCAATCTCCCAAAGACCACAGATAATTAAAAAAAAACACTTCATTTTTCCTTGAGCCACCCACCCTGCCCCATGATTGAAGGCAGACACTAAAAATCCAATAAGTATACTAGGATTATTACATCTAATAAGTACCAGCAACATTTTTCCAATTGTAATAATCCTGTTTTTGCATGTACAGTTGTTTCAGCCGAGGAGGGCCTTCCACCATGTATCCCCTTTTACCTACAAAGGTGACCATCAGAACAGACAGCAGTGATCATACTGCCCTGGTATCATGTGATCCTCAGATCACCATTCAGTCAAAGAAAAAATTCTATATTTCATTATTGACTATTATATATTACAATAAGTGTAGTTGTTTGAGAAAGCTAACATAATTTGTCCATAGCCCCTACACCCCCATGTTTATCTTAATATTATAGTGCACCATTAAAATTAGAATGAGCTCACATTACCACTTCCCCTATTTTAACCCTTTATAATATTTTTACCCTTCAGTCCCGGATGTAGCATTGTTAGGAGGAATTAGACAATCAACATAATGTAGACGATGAAGGTAACTTCTGGATGAAAGAGAAAAAATAAGGGGAGAAAAGGGGGGGTTCTCTACCATTTCTTTAGGAAGACTTCTTCCTTATTTTGCATCTTCTTAATTTGCTTGTCTATCTCCATTTTATATTCAGGATTCATTGTTACACAAAGCTAAGTAGCAAGAGAAGAAGCATTTTGTGTCATCTGTAAATCCTTGTTCTGGATATCAGTTAGTGGAATAACTTCTTGAGCTGGCTGTGTCATGATCTGACCTTGCAATTGTTTGAGTCCCGTATCTTCCTCACCTCATTGAGTTGGTATGTTAATGTGATCATGCCATTCCAGACTGTTGAAAGTAGACCCTATATTTCAATCTTTATTGGATGGCTCCCTAGTTCTTTGATTAAGTTGTGATTTCAGAAATAATTCGGGTTTACTAGGGTCACTGAAAGTTTGATACTGCCCATGCCAGAGGAATTGCATTTTGGCCGGGGATCTAATTCCTTGTTTCCATAGGATTGCTTTAATTTCGTCAAAAGCCTTGTGTGATTGCAAAGTTATAGTGCTGAAGTCTAGAAAGGCTGAGAATTGTATACCCTCGGCGTGTTAGCCCTCATTACTTCATGCCTTCCTGAGGATTCTCTCTATCTTGGAAATAATGCAGTTTTACAAATACCGTTGGGAGTAGAGGGAGCTCGTAAAAAATGTGTCTAATGATACTCACTGGTTCGGTCCCCCCACCCCCGCCCATGATATGCACAATCCAGAAATATTTTTTCCTCAGGATATTTTAAACCCAATGCAGTAGTTATAATTTTTTTCAGAAAAGGCGAGCGGGTCTCCTTTCCCTTCCATACCTTCTGGTATCCTTATCGAGCGATCTTCATGTTCTGTAACTTTCTTTTGGAGTTGTTGTAATTGAAAGGAATGATCAGACAGTGTTTGCTGCATAGGTTTCTGATTATCCTCCAGTTGTGAGACACATTTTTCCATTTCCATGGTTTTCATTGGCAATGTATTAAATTTGTTTCCCAGTTCATTAATGGATTTAGACAACAACATCAATGTAGTAGACAATGAGTCAACACCTTGTTTAATCTTCATTTTAATTTCATTTTTTAAGTTAAACTAAGGCATCTAACTGAGACTGTGCTTCATTACCTTGGGGTGGGGGGTTGCCTATATGTCAGATAAAGCCTTTTGTAGTGCAGTATAAGGAAATGGACTGGGAGATGTAACAATCTGAGAATTATGTGGTAATTCTATATTGTTTGAGAAGATAGCCATGATATTACCTTACACAAAATTATTAAAGTTTTCACCATCCTGAATGAGTGTCCTTGAGCTCCAGTTGAATTCATATCATTGCTTAACTTGGTCTTGCTCACGGGGAATTAGGTTCTCTGTGATGATTCAGTGTATTTCTTCTGTCTCTGGGAGTTCAAGATCTGGGTCATTTGATGAAGAATTTGTGGTCAGGACAATGTCCAAAATGAAGCCCTTTGCAGTGTTGAACTGGTTTATCTAGTAATTAGGGTTATCAGAAAGTGGAGATAAGGGTTGAGTAAATAAGTTTACACCTGAAATGGTAACAAACTGAAGTTTCTTCTGTTGCAAACAGGTACGTGCCACAGTATCTTTATCTTCTAAATTATATGGCCCAGCCTTGGAAGTGTATACAAGCATGTGCTCATTGACAGCTCAGTCAGAGGCTGGCCATGGTGGAGAGTGGAGGGCTGTACCAGTCACCTGCTCAGGATGGGATGGGGGAGTGGGGTGGTGGGGCACTACCTGCCAGGATGAGGGAGTGGCGGGTCCACTAGGCACCAGGGAAAGATATATATATATTGTATTTTAGAGGCAGATCGGATTCAGGGATGGGAAAGGAGGATGGCTAGACCACCAGGGAAGCACACATTTTATTGCAAGAGGAGATCATAGATAGGGAGAGAGGACCACTAGACCACCAGGGAAAGATGTTTATTTAACATCAGGTTGGTGATTGGTGGGGGGGGCACTAGACACCAGGGAAAGATTCTTATTTAACATCAGGCTTGCGATTGGCAGGGGGGACCACTAGACACCAGGGAAAGATTTTTATTTAACACTGGGCCAACGATTGGTGGGGCGGGGGCTTACTAATAGACACCAGGGAAAGAGTTTATTTAACATCGAGCTGGCAATCAGCGGGGGGGGGGGGTGACCACTAGATGACAGGGAAAGATTTTTTTTTTTAACATCGGGCTGGCAATCAGCAGGAGGGAGGACTACTAGACAGTAGGGAAATGTATATATTTTTTAACATTGGGCTGGCGATCAGCATGGGGACCACTAGACACCAGGGAAACATTTTTAGTTAACATTGGGCCGCGAGTCAGCAGGGAGGGACCACCAGACACAAGGGAATGGACTGTTGCAAACTTTGCTTCTGTGCCAATCTCCACCAGCGTAGTTGTAAACTTTGCATTTCACAGAGTTATTAGTGTTCCTCAAATCTGGACTTCTCACAGCAGATTAACTTCATGAAATGAGGCAAATTCATGAATTAATCCATGGAGTGAAGTTTCCCAACTTCATACACCACTTCCCACCTGGCAGGATGTCTATGAGGGCTGTGTTTAAAAGTTGATGTTTGCACTAACCACTGCTCTCTCCAGGTTCAATTTCCTGGTAATAATTCATTATATCTGTTCTGGTTATTGATTCCCAAGTGGTAAAGAAATTAGTGATGCTGTTACTTAGCCCACCAAGACCTGAAGCCTCATAGCTTAGTTGATTGGAGTATCCCCAGTACTTGTCAATGAATGTAATTTTACTTGGTCACAGCAGTTTACTAAAGATAGTAGCAGTGCCACTTCCATGGCCCTGGCATGCATTGCAATTGTAGTCAGTCACAATACATGCAGAACTTCTTTTGAGGAGGAGGAGCTGGCTCTTAATGAATTTCAATGGCATTGAACTATTTGAGCTCATCCTTCAGAAGCATGACTTTGCATGCAAATGAGCTGGGGTAAAAGAGGGCCTGTACACCTGTTGCATGCACAAGTGTGGTCCTGCATGAATTGCTGCAAGGAGGAAACCTGAGATGACCAGCACTAGAACCAAAAAAGAAGGCACCAGCAAAGTGGACATCGTGGAGATTAACACAAGATTGCCCATCATGAGGCAGAACTGTTGCTTGTTCTGCAGCCCATTTGGTTGGCCACAGAGCACTCAGTGAGAACAATATTGACTGTGGCTGCAGGACCAGTGACTTAGGGGTCAGCGAATTGTTGGTCACCTCAAACCATCACACCCACTTTCCCAGAAGAGGAAGGCATTCCTGTAGACTCCTGCCCACCTTCATAGTGAGACCTCATCTACAATGGACTTCACTTATGAACTCAATCACCAGAAGTTTGTGACAAGTATCATTAAATAATTTGGAGAGCCAGGCAGGACTTTACAAAAGTGAAACCAGCTAAAAGTAGTTTTTCAGGTATGCGCACTGAGCCTCTTGTGTGTACAACTGAAATAAAGACTGAACTGAAAGTAAGAGTAACTGTGTTGCAGGTCTGAACAGACATATCAGTAAGAGGAGATTACCATCAGGAACTAAAAGATTCCAGCCTTGGGCCATGAGTGGAAGAGTGGCTGCAGCATTAGCAGATGTGAACTCTGCAGCTCCAGAGCGAGAACCTAGGACTTGAAAAACTGTTCGAGTACCCCAGCATTGGCCAAGGGGAGTTGTGTGCATCTGAAAAGCCCCCTGGGTACTGTGATCTGTGCTTCTTGTATAGAAACATATAATTTGACAGCAGATAAGAACCGCTTGGCCCACCCAGTCTGCCCATTTCCCTACGTAATGGATAAGCTGCAGACCCTAGTTAACCAGCAGCCTACTTCTTTCTACCCCCACCCCCTAGAATTGCCTTACGACTGTCCCATGCATGCTTGAATTCAATCACTGTTTTTGACTCCACAACCTCCTCCGGAAGGCCGTTCCATGCATCCACAACCCTCTCTGTGAAAAAATACTTCCTTACATTACCTCTGAGCCGCCCCCCTCTATCTTCAAATTGTGCCCCCTTGTTCTTGCACACCTCTTTTTTTGAAAGATGCTACCCTCTTGGACTTTGCTGATTCCCTCGAGGTACTTGAAAGTTTCTATCATGTCCCCCCTCTCCCTCCTTTCCTCGAGGCTATACATAATATGCTCCTTTAGTCTCTCTTCATATGTCTTCTGGTGTAGACCATGCACTATTTTAGTTGCCCTCCTCTGGACAGCTTCCATCTTGTCTATGTCCTTGCGGAGATTGGGTCTCCAGAACTGCACACAGTACTCCAGGTGGGGTCTCACCAGCTGTCTGTACAGAGGGATAACAACTTCCTGTTTTCTACTGGTGATGCCTCTCCCTACGCATCCCAGTATCCCACCAGCCCTCCTTACTGCCCTCTCACATTGCTTGCCCACCTTTAAGTCATCTGATATGACTACCCCCAGGTCCCTTTCCATTTTTGTTGTTGTTAGTATCTCACCCCCTATTGTGTACTCTTCCCCTGGGTTTTTGCTTCCTAGTGCATTACCTTGTACTTCTTAGCATTGAATCTAAGCTGCCATACATTTGACCATTCCTCTAACCTTGTCAAGTCCCTTCTCATCCTTTCCACCCCACCTTCTGCATCAACTCTGTTGCAGATCTTTGTGTCATCTGCAAATAGACATACTTTTCCTTCTAGTCCCTCTGCAATGTCAATTATAAAGACATTGAAGAGGACCAGTCCTAATACTGAACCCTGCAGTATCCCACAAGTAACCCCCCTTTCTTCAGAGTGGACTCCATTTACCATTACCCTCTGTGTCCTATTCTCCAGCCAATTCTTTACCCAGGCTATCATCTTGGGACCCACTCCCAGGCTGGCTAACTTGTATATTAATCTTTGTGTGGACTGTGTCAAATGCCTTGCTAAAGTCTAGGTAGGTCATGTCACAGCCCTCCCTGATCTACTACTTTGGTCACCTAGTCAAAGAAATCTATAAGATTCGTCTGACATGACCTTCCCGCTGTGAATCCATGCTGCCTTGGGTCCTGTGCCCTCTGGCCTCTAGGTACTCGACAGTTCTTTCCTTCAGAAGTGATTCCATCATTTCCCTATCACTGAGGTTAAACTAACAGGACTGTAGTTTCCTGCTTCTGTCCTGCTCCCACTTTTGTGAAGGGGAATCACATCTGCCCTCCTCCAGTCCTCAGGTACCACCCCATCTTCCCATGATTTGTTAAAGAGGGTAGTCAGTGGTGTCACTAGTTCTACCCTTAGTTCTTTTAGAATTCTGGGATGAATCCCATCAGGCCCCATTGCTTTGTCCACCTTCAGTTTTAAGATTTCTTTCAGAACCCTTTCTTCTGTAAATGGGCTGGTATCAACTTCTATATCCAGAGTGTTTCTATTGTTTGTTTTAGGTACCTCCCCCCTCTTCATTTGTAAATACTGAGCAAAAATATTTGTTTAGTATCTCTGCCTTTTCACCGTCACCCTCTGCCCACCCACCTCCCCTTTATTAAGCCCTCCCTTGGTCTTCCTTCTCTCCCTGATGTAGCTAAAAAAAGGTTTTATCCCCCTTCTTAACTGAGTTGGCTATCTTTTCCTCGGTTCGGGCCTTTGCTGTTCTGACTGCCTTCCCAGCTTCCTTTTGCTTTAACTGATACAATTCTCTGTCCTGTTCCTTCTGTGATTCCTTGTACTTCCTGGATGCTTTCTTTTTCTCTTGAACCTTCACTACCACCTCCTTTGAGAACCATAGTGGTTTCTTACATCGTTTTGTTTTGTTTATTTGCTTCACACAAAGGTTTGTTAGCTCTGTGATGGCAGTTTTTTATTATTCCCCATTGTTCTTCCACCCCTCCTTCCTGCCCATTTGCTAGTGCATTCCTTAGGCACTCACCCATTTTGGCAAAGTCAGCCCTCCTGAAGTCCAGTACTTTGGCCTTTGTATGGCTTGACTCTATTGCTGTGTTTATTGTGAACCATACTGTTTGATGGTCGCTAGTTCCCAGATGGCTACCCACTTCTACATCTGTGATCCTCTCTTCATCTCCATTTGAGAGAACCAGGTCTAAGATTGCTCCCTCTCGAGTGGGTTCCAATATTAGTTGTCTAAGGCATGCCCCCTGTAGGGCATCTAAAATAACCCCACTCTTAGAAGTGGCTGCTGCAACTGCACTCCAGTTAACATCTGGCATATTCAGATCACCCATCAGCAATATCTCCCCTTTTTCTGCCATTCTAAGTATACTTTCTATCATTTCCTTGTCCATTTCCTCCCCCTGAGTGGGGGGGCTGTATACAACCCCTGTGCGGATTGTGGTGCCATTGCCTGTCTCCAGATTGACCCACAGTGCTTCTTCTCCTCCCTGTTTACCCTTTTGCTCTGTTGCTTTGATTCCTTCCCTTATGTAGAGAGCTACTCCTCCTTCTCTTTTGCCCTCCCTGTCCCTCCTGTAGATAGTGTATCCTGGTATGTTCATGTCCCAGTCATGGTTCTGTGTGTACCATGTTTCTGTGACTGCCACGATATCCAGATGTTCCTCCTCCATCAAGGCCACTAATTCAGGAAGCTTGTTACCCAGACTATGGGCATTGGTACTCATTGCTCTCCATTTTTTGATGGCTTTACCTTGTGTAGCAGCATCCCCCACTGACCTTTCTACCTTGGTCTTTTTCTCATTTAGTACCCTGTTTTGTCGGGGGAGGCTGGGATTTTCCTGCTGCTTATCAGTGCCTCTCTCCTTGACTAGTTTAAAAGCTTGCCAATGAAGCATTTAAACCGATTGCCCAAAAGACTTGGTCCCTTCCTGGACAGATGCAGATCATCCTGCCAGTATAGTCTGGTGTCCCTCCAGGTGGAACCCCAGTCCCCAATGAAGCCAAACCCCTGTGCTCCACACCATTTTTTCAACCATTCGTTAAACAGCGTGGAGCAAAATACCCTCGCCTCACCCATGCCACTGACAGGCAGCACCTCTGAGAAGGATACTGTGTGTGCTTCTTGTCTTAGGCCCCTCCCCAACTCTAAAAAGTCCTTCTGCACTGCTCTAATCTCATGATGAGCCAAGTCATTTGTCCCTAGGTGGACAATGATGTCCAACTCAGACTCCCCTGCAACTGTTCTCATCATCCTAAGGATGCACTTCCTGTCCCTCCAAGCCATGGCACCAGGCAGGCAGGCAGGCACCTTACTTCAGTTTTCCCTGCTCCCCCCAGTTCTATCCCCCTAATAATTGAGTCCCCCGCCAGGAGCTGCTTCCTTTCCCTGTGGTGTCCTCTGCCTCCTTCCTGAGGGCCTCCCTTGTGACAGTTGTCTGAAACCTCCTTAGTCTCCTCTGCAGATACATCCATAGGGGAACTATGCTCCCCCAGAATGGTGTATGGATTGTGGAGTGGAACAACTGACTGTGTGTGCCTCTGTTCAACCACCCGTACCCGCCCTGAGCCCACTGTGGTCCAACTGCTGTGCTTTCTTCGCAACCTCTGAGGTAGTGGTGGTGGCTGTGGTGCTCCCTGGATGAGGCAGGTTCCCTTACTATTGTCCAGTGTGGTCTGAAGACAGGCAACTTCCTCCGTCAGGGCAGAGAGTTGTCTGCAAACAGGGCAACATCTCAGCCTCCAGAAGGACTCCCGGAAGACTGCTGCACCAAAGCCATAACATTGCACTACTCCCCACGCCTGTCTACCTTGTTTATTTTTGTTTTGTGTGTGTGTGTGTGTGTGTGTGTGTGTGTGTGATTATGTGTGATTAGTTTGTTATATAGCAATATATATATTATATAATGTGTATGCTTATATTGTCAGTGCAGTGTGCTAGAGAGGATTTGATAGTGATATGCACCTTGCCCTCTTGAGGAAATGATGTCAGAACCCCAGGTATAAAGGAACTATTTCCGGGGTGGATGGGGTGAGGGTTTGGAAGGGTTTGGGCTTAAACCGTGCCCTCACGAAACAATCAGCTAAAAGCTCTGACCTATCACTGTGAAGAGTGCCTTCCTGTCAGCAAAATGCCCTACACGACAATTTGACAGAGAAAATACGCTGCTAATCAAACAGAGAAAAATCCAAACATCCAAGTCAGACACAACTAAACCTCCACAGCCCCAAAACAGCCTGGTGACTTGTGCTCTGAAAGCAGTCAGCCCCAAAACACATCAGCTGTGCACAAGGACAGACACAGTAAACAGTATTCAGTTCCTGTGGGTTTAAACTCTTCCTGCAGTGAAAATCGTAACAATTGTAACAAAAGTAAAGCAAGGTTCACCTCCCTCTGTTGATTGAAAGACTGCCTTTTCTAATAATTCTAAGTTCCTTATTTCATCTTTCAGTTAGAAGTATCCTCTACCTGAAGAATATTAACTTTCCTAAGGAATCTACTTCAAACCAAAGACAATTGTCTAAGGTTCACCTCCCTCTATTTTGAGCACAACTTGCTTTCTTGCAAATCCTAAGTCCAGAGTTGCAGCTTCCAGCCAGAGGTAGCTTCACCTGAAGAATATTAGGTTATTAGATATGCCAATCAAGTGCTGATAGTGAGACTGTATGAGGCCCGATATGAAACGATCCATGGTGTCCCCTGCGATATCCACACTCCCAACCTTTAACAGGTACTCCCTGGAGCTATGGCCCAAATAGTAAGAAGAGGGGCACAACCTGAATGAAGTAGCAGCCCCCCACCATGAACCCGTTCCCATCACAAGAAGAAGCCCATGCCATGGGAGTGGGAGCAGAGGTCACAAAGGAGAAGAGCTCCCCCTTGGGGACAGGTGCCCACTAGGATGTAACACAGAGGACCCAGCAAATGTATGCTGGGTGAAAGGAGGTGATGATGAATTATCACGCTGGATTGAGAGGCCTTGGGTGTGGTCAGGCATCTTCCCAGGCTGATTCTGTAGTGAGCACGGGGTCTGGATGGCCTGAGAGTGAGACAAGATCATGGACAAAGATAAGCCGGACTGGCACTCCAGAGTAGTGCAGTTGCTTTGAAATTATGAGCCCTTTCACTGATGCAGCTGCTGACTGTGTGACATGCCAAGAAGCCAGTCCCCAGCTAGCCCTGCCTGACTCCCAGGATGATTGCATAAGTACTACAACACCTAAAGAAAAGTAGAACCAGGACCTGTACATAATGGCAGTGTTGGCAAAGCTTGTGATTGAGGATGACAAAACAACAGCCACAAAGGAGTCTTCTCCAGAAGTGTCCAGTTCCCATCCCTCAATAAAAAAAAGATGCACCTAATGCACTGCAGCTCAAGTCAGCAGAGGTCTAGATGGCTATCCCAAAATATGTGGTGCAGATATAGCTCAACCATGAAATAAAGCCCTGGTGGCAAGGACAATGGCTGCAATCAGGGAAGGGTGCAGTCAGGAAGCTTGGCTCAAATGAAGGGTGGAAATAAAGCATGGACACTGCTTTCTCTACATGTCTGGATGGCTTTGGGAATAAGTAGAGGCTAACCAAAATAGACAGTTGCTGACTGAAGCCAAAAAGCAGTTGGCTAAATGGAGATCACAGCTTTATAATCAAAGCAAAGAGAAAATTGATCAGTTAGCTAGGACCAAGGTACCCACCTGGGATATGGGCTGCAACATCAGGATACACAATGTCCTCTACATAGATCATGATGGAGAACAGACTCAGTTCTTTAACTCAGTGATCTGACTGATGGGAAAGCAAGTTAGAGAGCACCAATCCAAGCACTACATTTGAGATGTGAGATAAACTAAAAGGGGTCAGAGGAGTCTCAGTCACATTCCAGGATAACCAAAAGTTGCAACTGCACCAGTTACAACACTTTTCTTGTTCAAGCATTGTGTCCTACCTTAGAGAAAGGGAAGAAGTTAAGTAATCATTTCATGATTGGAGAGGTTTGTGTCCTCCATTCCAGGTAGGAAACACTTGCCTGGTGCAAAACTGTGCAACAGAGGACCTGAACAACTATAATCTCAGAGAACTTTTGATGTCCTCTGGGACATCCACCCCAGTTTGAAATGGGGTCACTCTCGTAGGTCTGTAAAAATATTGACTTCCACATATACCATTTTCCATTTCTAAGTTCTCTACCCTGTTGAAAAGAATATTGGTTTGGGGTTATATATAACAGTGATGTGTGGTATTTTTTTTTGCTCTTTTTCAAGTGAAGCTGGGCCTTACCATTGTGTCCCTACAAGTGCCAGAATTGACAGATGGAGGAAGGGCAAACAAGACTGAAAATTTTGTGAAAGTGAATACTGCTGCAGGGCATCCATGGTCCCTCATGCCCAAGGCCACTGGTTTTTGTTTTTTTACAGAAAAACCCATTAAAATTCTGAAATTTGGACTGCTTGCACCCCAGTTAAAACAAAGAATTTCATGGAATCTGGCATTTTAGACCAAATCAGTGAATCTGCAGAACGTGTAGTTCTCTTAGGATTGCTTCCTGTACTATTTTCAATCAGCTTTATTTAATGCTATGTGTATATTAACCCTTCTTTCATTCTGATTATTGATAGACATACTAAAAGAATGACAGTAGAATCCTGGATCAGTCTGGATAGTAGACTAACAATCACTGACACAATTCCTGTAATTTAAATTCTTGGAAAACAGAATTTCTTTATTTTAATCTCCATAAGTCAGTGGCCTTGTTTATGGCCCTTAGGAACACATCTGTTTATGTATGTATTTATTTATTGAAATTTTTGGAGGACACCACGGAGTGCAAGTGCTCTTTTATAAAGGTTCCACATCAATAACAGAGATTACAAAGCAGCATAACAAATACAATAAGTGAGTTTCAGTGGAATGAAGCTAAACAAGTACAAATATAGCTAAGCAAGTACAAATAAATAGACTGGATCAATTGCATACAATGTTACAATCAGGGAGGTAGACAGAATCAGTGTAGAACAAGCATAGTAATGGTACATTGGCTCAGAGTCTGACACAGTTCAAAGAGTATACCGGGAGGGATTTTAGTTAGGATGATTATCAGTTACAGTTGCAATGAACTGTTAGAATTGCCCAAAGTGCTCTCTTAAAGTGGTCAAACTTAGATAGATTGAACAAGGTATAGGGCAGCTCATTTAACCAGCAAGTTGCCCTAAATGTGAATGAATGCTTGTCCAGCTGAGCACAGTGGAAAGGCAGTTCAAGGACTTTTGGATCCATGCTCCTGGTGTTATACAGATGGAGGACAGAGTGGAAGCAGTGAGACAGGGCCAGGGGGTTAAGCCCTGTAGCACTTTCTTGGCTAGTGGACATGTCTGGAATGTAATTCTGCTAGACAGGAGTAACTACAGTAATTTGTTTGTGTGTATAAAGTGCAGCTGTGAGTGTGCTTGTCAGCCCCAAGCACAAAGTGAAAAGCCTTAGTGCAGATCAAATTTTTCTGCTGAGAATTGAGTCACAGGCAGTTGCGTAGACTGGGAGGCCATAGTCAACTAGTGACATTACTGAGCTTGCCACTATGGGGCATCTAGCATCAGCAATGAGGTTGACCCTCTTTCAGTACAAGATTCCCAATCTTCAGTTTACCATGGGTACGAGGTGGTCAACGTGTTGAGCAAAAGATAAGGCATCATCCAGGATCATCCTGAGGTAATTAAAGGTTTACCTGTTCAAGTATATATCACAGGTTATTTAAGAGGATGGGGGGGGGTGCATTTTTATTCACTTGTGGGCTTTTAAAGAGCAGTATCCTGTCAACAGAGTGAAGGAATAAGCATATGGTGATGTGAGCAAATGTATGAGGGTGGGGCACAATATGTGATACCAGGTGTTTGGAGCATGTGCAAGTGTGGCCCTGCTGATGGGTAACTCTAACACTTGTGTATGGGGTGAGCATGGATGCCTAGTGCGTGTGTCAGCTGTGACTAAGTGTTGTGTGACCAGCGTCCACTCCAGCTCCCCAGCGGGTATGTCTCCACTTCCCCCCTGTTCTGGGAGGGTGGAGGTGTTTATATATATATATTTGGGGTAGGAGTGCTGGTGATGCAGCCCCCTGTGATGGGGGGTGAGGTGGTGGAGCCCCCAGCATCACATATGTCTGTAGGGACCTATTTCTGAGGAGCCAGTGAAGGTCAGCTGATATCTGTCTGCTGTCTCCAACTTGTGGAACCATGTACTTTGTGGGTGGTACTTTCAGTCTCTCTCTCTCTCTCTCTCTCTCACTCTCAGCCAAATTGTCTACAGCGATGTTTAGTTCCACTCTATTGCTTGTGTGGCCATTTCCCTTGGCAAAATTGTTTTCTCTATTGTGGGTGACCCGTAAAGAGCATTGTCTTAGTTTTTTGTAATTTAGTACCAGTGTGTTTTGGGAGAACCATTTTTCGAGGGCCTCAAAATTACCCTGGAGGATGGAGGTAAGGTTGCCACGGTTAGGGTTCTTAAAATAGATAACAGCATCATCAGCATAGATAAGTACATTTGTAGACAGATAGAAATCAGGCATAGAAACATAGATTTTGATGACAGATAAGGCCCACCTAGTCTGTCCATTTTCCTACCTACTTAACTCCTGATCCTAAATGATCATCAACTTACCCTCTCTTTCTTACCACTAAGGTCGCCGTCTGTCTATCACATGCATTCTTGAACTTACTAATCATTTTAGCCTGTATGACCTCCGCTGGGAGGCTTTTCCATGCATTCACCACCCTTTCTGTAAAAAAATATTTCCTCACATTTCCCCTAAGTCTCCCCCCACCCTGCCTCATATTGTGACCCCTTGTTCTTGCATGTCTTTTTTTGTAAGATGTTGCCCTCCTGGACCTTGTTGATTCTGCTGAGGTGCTTGAATGTCTCTATCATATCCCCCCTCTTCCTCCTTTCCTCCAGGGTATACATATTGAGGTATTTCAGTCTTTCCTCTTATGTTTTCTGGTGTAATCCTTCTTATAATTTTTGTTGCCCTTTTCTGAACCTTCTTTATTCTGTCAATGTCTTTCCGGATATGAGGTCTCCAGAACTGAATACAGTATTCCAGTCATGGCCTAACCAATTGTCTGTACAGTGGCATCACCACCTTCTGTTTTCTACTGGAGATGCCCCTTCTTATGCACCCCTGCATCCCTACGGCCCTTCCCACCGCCTTTTCACATTGCTTGGCCACCTTCAGGTCATCAGGTATGTTTACTCCCAGGTTCCTTTCCAGATTTGCTGTTGTTAGTATCCCCCCCAATTTTGTATTCCTCTCCAGGATTCCTGTTGCCCAAGTGCATGATTGCATTTTTTTGCAACTCCTCCAATTTGCCTAGGTCCCTTTTCATTTTGTCCACCACATCTGGATTGTATACCATACTGCAGATCTTGGTGTCATCCTCAAAGAGGCACACCTTCCCTTCCAGCCCCTTCACAATGTCACTAATGAAGACATTGAAGAGGACTGCCCCCCCAACTGAACCCTGTGGCACCCCACTGGTCACCTCCTTCTCTTGGGATTGAACTCCATTCACCACCACTCTCTGTGTCCTGTTGCTCAGTCAATTTCTATCCCATTGTACCACCTTGAGACCTACTCCAAGACTGTGCAACTTGTTTACTAGTCTCATGTGTGAGACGGTGTCAAATGTCTTGCTAAAATCTAGATAGGCCATGTCCACCGCCCCTCCCTGATCCTCCACCTTGGTTACCCAGTCAAACGAATCTATCAGATTTGTTTGACAAGATCTCCCTGCTGTGAATCCATGTTGCCTCGGGTCTTGTGCCCCACCATGCAGCCTCCAGATATGTCATAGTCCTTTCCTTTAAAATAGATTCCATGATTTTCCCCACCACAGAGGTCAAGCTGACAGGTCGGTAATTTCCAGCCTCCACTTTGCTCCCTCTTTTGTGTAGTGATACCACATTCACCCTCCTCCATTTCTCTGGCTACACTTCCTCCTCCAGTGATTTGTTAAATAGGGCTGACAGTGGTGCCCCTAGTACCACCCTAAGTTCTTTCATTATTCTGGGATGCATCCCATTTGGTCCCACTGCCTTGTACACTTTTAGTTTCAAAAGTTCCTTTAGGACTCTCTCCTCCATGAATGGACCAGTGTCCACCTCCCCCCTCCCCCCATGTATGTTGCTACCCACTAATTTTGGTCCCTTCCCCTTACTTTGTAAATACTGAGCAGAAGTATTAGTTTAGAATTTCTGTTTTTTCTAGGTCCCCCTCTACACACTCCCTTCACCCTTTATTCAGCCTCACAATCCCTCTGTTGGTCTTCTTCATTTGCCTGATATACCTGAAGAAGATTTTGTCACCTTTTTTTACTGACTTTGCTATCCTTTCTTCAGTTTGTGCCTTTGTGTACCTGACTGCTTTCCCTACCTCCTTCTGTTTTGCTTGGTACACTTCCTTGTCTCCCTCCCTCTATGTTTCCTTGTACTTTCTGAACATCTGTTTTTTTCCCTACCTCTTTTGAAAACCATAGTGTTTTTTCTTTCTTTTTGCTTTGTGTATTAGTTTTACACAGAGGCCTGTTGTCTCTGCTATGGCTCCTTAAAGTTTCTGCCACTGTTCCTCCACACCCCCTCCCTCCCATTTTGCTAGGATTTTCCCGAGGTGTTCCCCCAATTTTGCAAAGTCTGCCCTCTTGAAGTCCAGGATTTTTACTTTTGAGTGGCTCAACTCTATTACTGTCTTCACCTTAAACCAGGTGGTTTATGAATAAGCCACATAGTATGGAGCTCAGAATGGAGCCTTGTGGAACACCAATGGATACATTCCTAACATCTGACAAGTAGCAATCTATCTTAACGCATATGCTGGTATAATGTGCAGTTATTGAATAGTGAATGCAATGATCAATGTTAGTTAGTGTGTTAGTTCTCTCCCTTCTGAGTTGGACCATTTCACATATTCCCACCAAATGTACTGTACAATATAAAACTTGCTGTGTGTCCCAGCCTGCACTGGCCACAGTTAGACAGAGACCTAGTACAATATCCTTCCTAGGGATGCCAGAAGGGCATTACCACCATAACAGGAGTTGGGTTCTTATGCAAGGGGCTGCAAGGGTTTTGGGGTAGGAGAACATAACCAGTCTTTCTCTTCTCCCATGTCCAAGGAAGGTTATGAGGAAGCAATTGATGGGTTAACCTTATCCCTGATAGTTATCTCCTACTGGGTCCCAGCTAGAAGTGTCTGAGTGCTTGTGTTTTTGCACCTTCTTGGGAATACTGTATCCATGGCTGTACTCTTTCCGCTTTTGTCTATAAGGAAGAGGAGGAGGCTAATTGAGCCTCAGTGGTCTAGCCTGAGAGTTTCCAGAGTATTTTGAGATAGAGGATTTTAAAATATTGTATCAAAGGAGAGTAGGAAGAGAATACGAAGACCCTGAGGATCTTACTTCACCATGCCCCTCCAAGGGTTGGGAGAGAGACCCTTCAGAGAGCAGCATCCAGCATGGAAGATCCCTACAATTTGCCTTGGTGGGGAACATTTCATCTGTCCCAACCTGAGAGGTACCTGGGAGTAGTGGTGGTGGGCCTCCTCTGAAAGGAGGTTGCCAGAGTCCATGTGGGTCCACCCCCATTCAAGAAGTAGTGAACAGCATAAGAGTTTGCCTCATTGGGAAGTTCAAGAAGTAACTGGTACCAGAGTAAATAGAATATACCCTTTGAAGATATGGGTTACATCAGGCCATAGGTGCCTAGCAAGAGTCAGTGTCAGCATAAAGTCCCACTGAGGTTAGGATGGTGATGGAGGCCCATTGTAAAAAAAAAAAAAAAGGTTGCAAAGATTTAGTAAGCACAACACAGGACAGCATATGCAACTGAAATGACTTGTAAAAAGGTTTTCTGTTTTCCTGTTCCCTAAAAGCTTCCACCTGCATTGCCTTTTTTCCATTCTCAAATTTCATTACCTTCCCTGAGGTACAGGAATGAAGGTCACTAATACAAATATTTAACAGTAGGGGATAAGTAACCAAAGTTAATCCAACCTAAGTACAACATGAGCTTTTCTAATCACCACAATCAAACAAGAGATCCAGGTGCAAAAACCTATAGATGAAAACATAGAAACATCACGCTGAAGACCCGGTTTCTGGAACAGACTCAGGTCGTTTGGGTGTCAGCCAGGGGAGGGAGGATTGAGCATCCAGAGGACTACTTTGCTCCCTTGGGGAGAGGGGGATTATGTGCCTCGCTGCTTGGCTACCATTTGGAGGAGTCCAGATGGAAGCATACGAGGCTCAGTAAATGGATAAGGTCATGCAGACAGTGCTGTGCTCATTGCATGTTTGCACTGCCCACTGGGGAGAAAAGCAATCCCCTGTCATGGAGCTCTGTGACACCACTGGATCTCCTCCCATGGCACCCCAGATGCTAGCCTTGGCTGGCACCTCTGGTTAAACTGGTTTCTCTGCCAGTAGCCCTGGGGGAGCCCCACCATGAGGTTCAAGCCATGGGCCACCATCACCTGGGCAGCCAGTGGAGGACCAGGGAGAATGGTTTGGGTAGCTGAATTGGGAGACCATCCCCTCACCCATGGCAGAGGGAAGGAAAAAAAAAAAAACAGAAACATAGAAGTTGTCAGCAGATAAGGACCTCTTGGCCCACCTAGTCTGCCCTTTTTTCCCTGCCTAATGTGCCACAGACAAGAAATTAATTTCATTTGAGAAATGCTGAACTTGCTTGCAGTTATGTATTAAAATGAAAATATTTTGTCATTTAACGTTTGAGCCATATAATCAAGTATCTTGTATTTTCAATGTTTTATTAAAACTGAGATCCAGCAATATAACTGAACATTATCTTTAACAATAACATGGCAGTCTCTTAGACATCAGGAAATGTTTTATGCATAAACAGATTCTTCAGTCTTTATACTCATTCCCATTCATGAACATGCTTCTGTGTATTAAAAATTAATGCTTACAAAATTGGTCTTTTTTCATTCTTTGCTGATAGTGATAGAGTGTGTTTGCCAATCTATGGCATATATCTTATATAAGAACACTGCATTTTGATAAACACTCAGAGAAAATACAGGAAATAAAGTTTGATTAAATGTTGTAATAGAATCCCTCTTTTAAAAATCCCAGAGGGTATTCATCTTCCTTCTGGAAGAAGAGTATTAAACATTAGACAATACAAGCAGTATTTGAAGAATTTCATAAGTGCTCTTCTTTCACACATGAAGAGAAAGCTTTTTATGGAATTACAATGGAGCCCCGGGGATGCAGTGCAACTCTGCAGAATCCTGGAGCAGAGTTACAGTACTGCAGGAAAGAAGGCAGTTTCAATGGCACTGAATCCATTTTGTCATTCAGGAATATGTGACACTGCCTTGCATCCTGGTGGGCTCCAATGCACATCATACTTTTTTCAAATACATTTATTGTTTTGAAGACCAGGGATCTGGGGCATATGGGGGGACGAGAATTATTCCTAAACTTTCAAAAATCAAATTGAAAACAACAGATAAAAACAAAATGAATAAAAGGGTGGCATTGGGGGGCTGAAAAAAAGAGAGCATGCCCTGCTTATGAGCTATAGCAGAAGCACTAACAGCAGTACCATATTTTGTGAATGACATTGGGTGATTCAAATTTTGTGTTCTGATGAGGGTCAGAGAAGTAATCCACTACCATAATAAGACTATTTGAGAAATATTCTTGAATTTAGGAACACTGAATTTGAATATTCTAGGAAACACAAACATGAATGCACTTGCAAACCACTACTAGGAAATGTCAGAGGATTTAAAACAATAGCAAAGATACTAAACATTTTAAATTCCTGTACTGGCACACACAGGCCAGGATATCTGAGTGGTCTGTGACTCACAGCATGCTAACGGTCCCTGTCCTATATGTGAAATGTGAGAACTGTGCACACAAACAAAGCTGCAAGCGCAAAAGGCAACACTTGCAAACACTATACAAATGAAGTCCATGGCCATGCATACTAGTCACGTAGTATATTTAAAGCAAATTGTGTGTGCAATGTGGAGGATAACAATCCCAATTGTAAAGCCTAACAGAAGGTAATCTTATCCATTCACAAATCAAAATAGGGATGCAGAACACCTATGCAGGGCAGGTAGGCCTGTGAAAGACACACCCAAACACACACAGATGCCCCTGCACTGGTAGCTGCTAGAGCTTATGTGGGACCTAGAGGAATCCCAGGCATTAGTCACCCACTGACACAGGTAAGTCCCACAGCAATATGCACCCACAGTGTACATAAACATGGTTATACCTATCTGGAGCTGACTGACCAGCAAATAGTGGACTGGTACCTGGGAATAACAACACCATCCATGAATTGTGTGATGTACTCTAGGAGGACCCCCAGAGCACCACAGTTCGGAGTCTGACACTGTCAGTGGAACTGATAATAACAGCAGTGCTGTGCTTCCTGTCCACTGGCACATTCCAAATGCCATATGGTGACACCATGGGGATTAAACAGTCAGCAATGTCCCACCTACTGGCCCAGTTCTTAAATGCTCTAAGTGGTGTGAGGATAATGTCACATTACCAGTGTCAGAGGTGCAGAGATCAGCAACAATTCAGGCCTTTTACCGAGCTGCATAGACATCAAATATGCTGAGTGAAGTGAACTGCACTCACAGGACCATCAGTCCACCACTTGAGAGGGAGGCAGACATGAGAGTGAACAGTTAGGGCTTCCACTCCACAATGTACTGTTGGTGTGAAGTTGACACTATTGGATCACCAATGTGGTGGCAAAGTAGCCCATTGGGTCACATGATGCCTTCATCTGGCACAACTCCTCCCTGTGCTAGATGTTCCAGATATAGGGTGTATGGCTCCTTAGTAAGTATAGCCCCCTGGTAGCCTTCCAAAAGCACATAACCAAGATCTGTCTTTTACCACCCTGCACAAGTGGCAGTGCATGTCCCCTGTATCTCTGACTGATGACACCTGTATTGCAGCCATCATCTGGCAGTGAGAAGCATTAAAATGAGGCACATCTGTCCACTAGACACCTCATCGAATGGGTCTTCAGAATCTGCAAAATGAGGTTCCAGTGCCTGGACCCATCTGTTTGATCTCTGCAGTACAGCCCTGCAAAGGTGTGAAAGATATTACTGGCATGCTGCATCCTCCACAGTCTTGCAGTCCAACATGGCATTCCACAGCACAGCCACGAGGGCAACACACTGGATGGTGATAGTGGTGCAGACATGGTCCTCTATGAAAAGCATGACCCCAGACTGGCCAGATGCTATAAGGAGGTAAGGGACACTTATTTTCTCTGGCAGGAGCCACTTCACCATTTCTTATTTGATCTGGGCTAACCCCCTACAACAGAGAAAGAATGAAACCTACACCCTCATCCAGGTGTTCCCTGTACAGTCACCAGGTAGTGATATGAACCCAGACATGGTGATGTGGAGGGTCACACAAATTTATCGGAAATGTTAAGTTGTGCTGTTTGGCAGACAGTTTTAATCTTACAGAAAGATTTGATTATGTCAGTGTTTTCTTTCTCATGTTTCATTTGTATGCATAATCAAACTTGGATCACTTAACTAACTGTGCATAAAAATGCTGCACCACTCATGATTATTCACTACTTAGGAGTTAGCTGTATATGCATCTTCTGATAAATTGAAATCAGTAAGTCTGTTAGCTTTATCTGAGAACACAAAAAAGTTCCTAGCAGAAATTTGTTCAGCTCAACAGTACACATGAAGAGTAACACCTTAGATCAGATGATGAGAATGAGGTTAAAAAAAGTTCATACTGGCAGTTAAAAGCAAATGCCAGCTAGCCTTATATTGGATACAATGTTTAGCATAACATTCTTAGCCTGGAATTTTAGAGAGCAGGGTTTCCATAGCAATTAAAGAAAAGGTTACAAAACGTATGCAAAAAAGGAATACTGAACCCTTACAGACAGCCTGTCCAAGCTCAAGCTTCTTTGTAAAACACAAATCTTTTTTCTGGTCTGAAAAGACACACTAGGCTGAGGCTTGGTTTCCAATATTTGGTTAGTAACTAAATGTGAGTGGCCTAAAGCTCACATGTGTTGAAATGCTTGTCATACAGTAAATGCGATTGCACTTGTGTACCAATAATTTGTTATTGTGTGGCTGCTCCTGCTGTCTTGATGGCCCTCTTCTGGATGGGCCCTTCCCAGCTTAATCACCTATCCTCTCTGGAATTAACCTCTAGATACCACCAGGGTTGGAGGGACTAGAAAGTTTCCAAAGCAGGATCAAGCCTGGCCTTCTCAGACAGTGGTGCCAAGCCTGTGAAGGGCCATGCATCATCCTACCTAGCAAGTTGTTTTCCTTACAGTTTTCTCTCCTGGGGCATCTGAGTAAAATGGTGCATTTGCTGGTGTCACATTATTGTGTCGGTTCTCAGCTGGAAGACAGGCATACTGCAAATGATCCACATTGAAACGTATAATTTGTTGGCAGAAAAAGAATGCTGAATCTGCTCTTCTTTTCTATGCTTATTTGGTCTCCTTATTACCTACCCAGTCTCAGCCCCCCCCCCCCCACACACACACTCTTTGATAGCAGTTCTCCTTTACACCTATCTCATGTATGCTTTTAGCCAACCACTATTTTTATTCTGATCACACTTGCTGGAAGATTGTTCCATACATCCACCACCCTCTCAGTGAAGAAACTGCTTCCTCATGTAACCCCTAGGAGGCGCTATCCCAAGGGCTACTACCCCTGCCTGCTTGGCTAGTTGCAGGTTAAGGGGCCTGGGTACTGAAACGGGTGCCTCCACCCAGAGGACAGGGCTGTTAGTAGCAAGGCTAACCTGGGTACAGCCCTCTGGGACACTGTAACTCCCCCTCTTTTCCCTCTAGTGGCCAAGACAATATGTAACAAACACTTTTACAGTAGCCCCTATTCACCATACAAATTCCCACACTGTTTGCACTTACCACCAGGGCTGGTTCCACCAGTTCATCCCTAGAGACCCCCTATAAAACAAGGTTAGGCACAACAAATAAGAAAAGTGCAGTGCTTTTGGTACAAACTGGAACCACAGTCAGATTAAATGCAAAAAGAGTTAGATCTGATTTATTCAAGGGAATTGAACAACGGATGGGCATAATCAGGTGGACTGAGTCTAAAACTGATCTAGTCAGGCAATTATGCATGCACTTTTAGTCCATGCACAGTCACATGCTCTGGGTACCCAGTTGGAATTAAGGTGGGCTAGCCTGGAACGTTGCCCAGGGTAGGCTGGCATTGCAGCTGGTTGGGGCCCTGTGATGAAAAGGAAAAGCATGCACAACCACACACAATTTGTAATCTGGAGCCAGGAGGCTCAATTCGTGAAAGGAAAAAAAAAAAACAGCAATGCAATCAGGTGACAACACTTGTGATTTAGCTGATGTTGCAGGGAGCTACTCTGATTGTTATTCACGCTACCCACGAGACACAGTAGGGAAGAAATGGAGGCTGCAGGTTGACAACTGGTATGCCAGGAGAAGCAGGGCCCACACGATTCACCAAGGTGTCATTCCTGTTCGAGATGTTGAGCAGGGGTCTGATCCCCAGGCGAGTTTCTCGTCAGTGGTATTCTCTGCGCCTGAAGTAGCTGGCTGGGCCAGTGTGATAAGGCCCAGACCAGGTAGAACAGTTCGGTTATCAATCTGAGAAGGCTGGATGCAGCTTCCAGCAAGCGTGGCACAATAAGATAGTGGGGAACCAAATCGCAACCCACTAACAACATACAGCACGTTTATAGTAAAGCAATCACCACCACAAAGTGGATAGCTGTCCGGCAGCAATATCAGTGTCTCTGAGCAAAATTGGGAGTTCTGTGGTGAATGAATGTCCTGACAGTCCGATCACATACAGCAAATCTTCAGTCTTCTTCAGGATCAAGTCTGATCACAATTCAGTGGCTTTGTCACACTAAGTTTCGGATATAATCCGGTTTCTTCAAATGCTCCCTCTCGAGGGACAGCAGACAAACAGTCCAAACTCAGCCTTTTCACCAATCTCCTGCAAGAACTACACAGGAGCCCTGCTCAAATCACTCAAGCTGTTCACTCTCCAGACTGACTTCTGCTGCATGCAGCACTGGGACTTCCTTAGAAATCCAAAAGGTTCAGTTGGCTGATCCATCTGTCTGTCACAGTTAGAGCTCCTCCAGGTTCATTTAGGTGACAAAGTGCAAAAACTACAATTCCTACAGAAATTCACTCCCACAAGACCCCTGGTGACAGACACCATTTTAGGTCCCCAAAGGTACTGATTGGTCCCAATATACAGTCCAGAACCAAGATGGTGGTGCAATGCTGAAATGTCCAAGCTGCAAAGGAAGGTAGGTTAGACAAACTACAATATTATTATTATCAAAACAGAAAAACCGTAAACAGTCACAGTTCCTTCTAGGGCTCCCTCTGCGTAAATAGCGATAGCAGAATGGAGCGATAAAACTGCAGCCCAGGTGGGACTCAAGCCTGACACTACTTGCCCCTACCCAAATTAATTTTATATCACAAAATAGGCAACTCTTAAAAAGACAGGCATGGAGGTTAACAGGGCACTCACATGCAAACACTTTTAAATCACTAGGACACAGAACACCAGCCTGGCAGTGGGCATTTAGGCAAGCCCAAGGAAGACTTTTGTAACCCCCATTTGTAGGGAGGGGTTACTCCCATATCCCTCCTAAACATTCCCCTCCAGTGTCGTTACATGCCATGAAGTACCTGTTAGAGTTACAGCCCACCCCCCGATGTGATGGCAGCAACACTACAGCACCTTCCCTTCTGATGCATTGGCACATGCATTGCAATCCCTAGCTCCTCTCATGGGTCAAGGTGGAATCATCACAGTTCCCCTCCCACCCCCATTGGATGTGATGGCAGCAGCACTACAGTATCTGCCCTCTGGTGTATTGGCAGCAGCACTACAATCCCTGCATATTGGGTTTGATGGCAGTAACACCACTTCCAGCACTTACCATGGGTGAATGTAGCAGCATCACATCCCCCTCGGGTGTGATGGAAGCAACACTACAGCACCATACTCTCTGGTGTATTGGCAGCGGCACTTCAATCCCCATATATTGGGTTTTATTTGAGCAGCACCACTTCCAGCACATCTCAGGGGTGAACCATACCCCATGCATGCTGTCACAACACCTGACCACATACGGCATGCATGCTATCACACCACTGAATATCATACTCCCATGCACTCTGTCACATCACTCAACACAATACGTGCTGCCACACCACCCAACACCATACCACCATGCACTCTGGCACACAAACCAAAATCATACCCCCATGCACTATGACATTCACAGTGACACTACACAGCAATGTATGTTGATGCACCTAATTACCCCATACACCATGCATGCTGGTGCACCACCCAACAACATACTCCCATGCACTCTGACACACCTCACAGCCCCACAGCCCATGCAGTGTGACCAAGCATCCAAACCTATACCACCATGCATGCATTCTGTCTCACAAACCAACATCATACTGCCATGCAAGCTGACATACCTCTCCACCCCATTCCACTATGCACTGTGTCACAACACCTGACACCATACCCTATGACTGCTGTTACACAACCCACCACTATACACCATTCACGCTGTCACACCAGCTGACACCATACACCCATGCACTCTGACACACAGAAAAACACCACACTGCATGCACGCTATTGCACCAACCAACACCATAAACACACATCCTCTGACGCACATCATGACCTATAACCACATGCAATCTGACACACACCCGACACCATACACCATTCGCCATGCACGCGGTCAGAGCAATGAGCATCATTCCATCATGCATGCTGATACTCCTCATTATCCCATACCCCTATACACACTGGCATACCAACTAACAGAATACTGCACGCGTACTATCACACCACTCAATATAATACCCCTTTGTACTCTAACACATAATCCGACACCATACCCCTGTGCACTCTGCCACACCACTCTACACCATACACACTGTCACATCACCTGACATCATACCACAATGAACACTGTAACACAAACCAACATTATACCTTCATTCATGCTAATACACCTCACAACCCCATACCTATATTCATGCTGCCACATCACTCAACTCAATACCCCATGCATGCTGTCACACCACTCAACACCATACCTCATGCATGCTGCCACAACATCCCACACCATACCACCGTGCATTTTGACACATCTCACAACCCCACACCACTATGCAATCTGACACAGCACCTGACATCATGCTCCATGCACTTTGCCACACAAACAAACATACTAGTCAAGCATGCTGACACACCTAAAGACCCAATACCCCCATGCACTTTGTCACATCAACTGACACCATACTCATGCATTCTGACAATGCATGCTGTCACGCCACCTAAGTTCATACCACCATGCATTCTTACACACAAACCAACATAATACCTTCATGCAATGTGACATACACTGCAACACCATAACACTATGCACACTGAGAGACAACACAAACCCACAGCCCCATGCACACTGTCACTCCACTCGACACTATGCACCATACACACTGTCACATCATATAGCACCATACCACCGTGCAGTCTGATACACTAGCCAACATCACACCCCAGTGCACTATGACATACACAGCATTACCAAACTCCCAAGCACATTGACACACCTCACAACCCCATACCCCAATGCATGCTGTCACTCCACTCAAAACCATACTCCATGCACACTGCCACACAGCCCTGCACTATACCTCTATGTATGCTGACACACAGTGACACTATACCACATGCACACTGTCAAGCCAACTGACACCATACCCACATACTCTCTGATAGAGATGCAGTGAAATTTTATTTCACGGGTGAAATTATGGTGAAATCGCCAATTTCACCTAGAGAAACATTTTGTGAAATGATGGCCTGTTGGCAAAATTTCGCCTTCAATTTCACCTGCACATCTTTTCTTTTTTTTTTTTCCTGAGGCAAGATTAGGCAAAATTGGGCATTTCGCTTTGCTGGTGGTCACATGGTTGAGTCTAAACAGGCAGTAAGTGAATGGTTCATTTCCTGTGCTATGTATCTTGAGGAAGCAGGCAGCATTTATACTCCCTGTGACTGCCGAGTGCACTTTTACACCTAAATTGCTTATTTTGTGCTATTTTTTTCTAACTTTTTTTTGTTTTTGTTTGTCTTTGTCATAGTTCTTATTTTAGTACCTGGTGATTGTGTTTATGTGTGTGTGATCCCCCCCCCAACCCCCCGGCTGTCTCTGTTTCTTTTTTTTTGTTTGTTTATTTGAATTGGTGGTGTTTGTGGATTGTGGACATACTGGAGATGGGTGAAGACAGTGGGGCACATGTACACGCGTTTCAGCTAACCATCAAAAATGAAATGCCACAGCAGGGGCCTTTTGCTCCAGCACCAGCACCCAGCAGCAAACTGTGCCTCCCTCACCAGCAGCAGTTGGAGACAGTGCCCCCTCCCCAGTACCAGGAGGATACTGTTCCTCCACCCAGGTAGCAGGAGACGGTGCCCTCTCCCAAGCAGCCAGAGGAGTCAGTGCTTGAAGCATTATATGCGGCACCCCCATGGCTCAGGTCCCTCTCACCCTCTGTAACTTGAATCATGTCTCTTCCCAGGGTATACTACTGGCCTGGATTTCTGACTCCCAGGTGCAGAACCTTGCACTTCCCACATTGAATTTTAGTTTCCATTTTCCCGACCACTTATCCAGAGCATCCAGGTCCTCCTGCAAGGCCACCCTCCCCTCCTCCCCATCTACCACTGCACCCAGTTTTGAGTCATCTGCAAAGAGACTTATCTCACTCCTGATCCCCCTCCTGATGTCTGAGATATAGGCGTTGAACAGGAGTGGCCCCAGCACTGACCCCTGGGGAACCCCACTAGTAACCCACCTTGGGGATGAGGCTAACCTTCCAACCACCACCTTCTGAGTATACTCAGAGAGCCAATTTCCTATCCATCTTAACAACTGTCTCCCTACCCCCATTTCCTTCAGCTTAGCCAGCAGGCCACTGTGGGGTACTGAATCAAACGCCTTGCTAAAATCCAGAAAGAGGAGCCATCTGATTGCCTTGTTGTCTTTTCCTTCTCGAACTGAGCCCTCCAGCTCCATATTACAAATAGTGTGTGTTGTGCATGTTTCTTTCTTTCATCACAGGACCTCAACCAGCTGCGACAGCAGCCTACCCCAGACAACGTTCCTGACTAGCCCACCTTACTCCCACCTGGGTACCCAGAGTGTGTGACTGTGTAGGGACTGTGAAGTGCATGCATGACTGTCTGATCAATCTAGCCCTTAAGCCAATCAACCTGATTACACCTCTTCTTTGTTCAAGCCCCCTTATAAATCAGATCTAATTCTGTTTGCATTTAACCTGACTGTGGTTTCAGTTTGTACCAAAAGCACTGCACTGTTGTTGCTTACTGTGCCTAACCTTGTTTTACATGGGGTCTCCAGGGTCAAACTGGTGGAACCACCCTGGTGGTAAGTGCAAACTGTGTGGGTAATTGCATGGTGAATAAGGGTCATTGCAAAACTGATTACTGTATATTGTTCAGGCCACTAGAAGGGAAAGGGGGGGTTACAGTGTCCCGGAGGGCTGTACCCAGGTTAGCTTGACCACTAACAACCCCGACCTCCGGGTGGAGGCACCCATTTCAGTACCCAGGCCCCTTAACCTGCAACTAGTCAAGCAGGCAGGGGTAGTAGCCCTTGGGGTAGCACCACCTAGGGGTTACATTTGTATGATTTTACTGTACATGTTTACGCTCCTACTGCTGTCACTTTCTTATTACTGTTTCACTCCCTGTTGTACCCCTTGAAGGCTTCAGTGCCCCCCCACACACGGATGCACCTGTAAACCAGCCTTGACTCACTGTGCCTAGCATAGAATCATATAAGCATAGAAGCTTGATGGCAGAAAAGGACCCTTCTGGCCCATCAAGTCTTCCCATCCTTCCCCTTTCATATACCCCTCCCCACCTGCCCCTGCTCTCCACCACAATACTCAGCCCCACATGCCTGTCCCATGCCCTCTTAAATTCCACCACTGTTTTAGCTCCCACCACTCCATCTGGCAGTCTGTTCCAAGGCACTACCACCCAGTCTGTGAAGAAGAACCCCTCACATTGCTTCTGAATCTATTTCCTTGCAATCTGAGGCTGTGCCCTCTAGTTCTAGCTCACTCCTTCTTCTTTATCAGCTCCCCTTCTCCTACTTTATTTAGCCATTTTACATATTTAAAGGTATTACTCATGTCACCCCTTTCTCTCCTTGTTTCCAGTGGGTACAGATTCAGCTCCTTATACCTCTGCTTGTATGTCTTTCCCTTCATACCCTGCACCATTTTTGTTGCCCTTCTCTGAACCCTCTCTAATGAATCTACATCCTTGTGGAGATGTGATCTCCAGAACTGAGCCCTGTACTCTAGTTCCAGCCTCACCATAGCTTTGTAGAGGTGTAGTATTATCTCTCTCCTTCTGCTAGTAGTGTCCCTGCCTATGCATGCCAACATTCCATTTTCCCTTCCCTCCATCCCGCTACATTGAAACTCTACCTTAAGGTTTCTGGGAACTATGATCACCAGATCCCTTTCTTGTTCTGATTTTTTTTGATTTCCTCCCCACCCAGTGTGTACCCTGCATGCATGTTTTTACTCCCTAGGTACATCACAGCGCATTTCTTGGTATTAAATTTCAGCTAACACTTCCGAGTCCTCAAGCATCTAAAGGTCCTTCCTCATGTCCTCCACCCGTCCTGGGTGTCCACCCTATTGCTGATTTTTGTATCATCGGAAAATAGGCACACCATCCCTCTTAAACCTTCTGCAATATAACTGATATAGATGTTGAAGAGAAGCGGACCCAAAACAGCCCTGTGGCACCCCACTCCTTGGCCTTACCATCTCGGAGTTCACCCCATTTGGTAACACTCTCTGAGGTCTCTCTGTTACCCATGCCTCCACCCAGATTGCTATTTTCCCTCCCAACCACATGCTTTCCATCTTGCTCACCAACCTCTTGTGGGGGATGGTATCAAAGGCCTTTCTGAAGTCCAAATAGGCCATGTCCACTGTCCCCTCCTAGTCGATTACCTGAGTCACCCAATCAAAGAACTCAGTTAGGCTGGTTGTGCATGATTTCCCCTTGGTGAAGCCATACTGTCCACTGTCCTGCACACCACACTCCTCCCAGGTAATCCACCACCCTCTCCTTGATTAATGCCTCCATTACCTTCCCCACCACAGACATGAGACTGACTGGGCAGTAGTTCTCCTTCAGCTCCCTGTTACCTCCCTTGTGCAACGGCGTCACGTCCACCTTCCTCCAGTCCTCCAGCACCCTCCCTGTATCCAGGGACAGGTTGAAGATCCTTGTGACGTGTGTAGCGAGCTTATTCCCTGATCACTCTGGGGTGTAACCTGTAAGGCCCCATTGCCTTGTCCACCCTTACTCTATCTAGCTCCGCCCTGACCCTATCCACAGTGAACGGGCTCTGATCCACTCATTTGTCCTCCCTCCCCTTAGACTTTAGCTCCAGGCCCCTGCCTTCCTCTTCCTCCATGAATACCGAGATAAAGTACTTATTTAATGCATCTGCTTTTACGTAGTCCTGCTCCAAGCTTATCCCTCCTCTCCCTCGGTCTAGCAATACCCTGTCCATCCCTTCTCCTCTCCCTCATGTATCTGAAAAATATTTTATCTCCCTCTTAGAGTTTTTAGCTATTTTCTCCTCAGTGGCTGCTTTTACCCTTCTGATCTACCTCCCTGCCATGCTCCTCTTCTTCCTGTACTCCTCCCTATCTTCCTCACAGAGTGTCCTCTTAAATTTTCTGAAAGCCTTCCTCCTTTCCTTGACTGACCCCACAACCTCCCTAGTGAACCAGAGTGGTCTACTCCCCCTCTTGCTCTTCCTGACCTTTTTTATGCACATTTCCACTGTTTCCTGAACCCCTCCCCTGATAACTCTCCATAATTCCTCCACTGTTTCTATATTCACCTTATCTTCCATTTTTTCTCTATCTTACTCATCTTATCAAAGTTCGTGTGTCTGAAGTTCATGACTGACGTACTGGTTTTACTTGTCTCCCTCCTTTCCCTGACCCTGAACCATACCGTCCTGTGGTCACTGGAGCCCAAGACTTCTCCCACCTGCACCTCCTCCACACTCTCCCCGTTAGTCAGGTCTACATCTAACAAGTTGCTTCCAATCATTGACCCCCTGACCAGCTGTTAAAGGAATACCCCCTGCAGCTCATCTAATACGTCTCTGCTCCTTGCCAATGCTGCATCTGGGATTTCCCAGTTAACATCTGGAAGGTTCAGGTCACCCACCAGTAGCACTTCTCCTTTCTGGGCCAGCCACATGGTTGTCTGAGTTAGCCATTTATTATCCACCTCCCTTTTTGCAGGAGGCCTGTATACCACCCCCAGCCAGAGGGATTCTTCTAGTGTTACCACAGTAGCTCAGTCTCCCCTTCTTCCTTCTGCCCTTCGGTTACACTAATGATTTCCCTGATGTATAAGGCAAATCCCCTTCCCCTTGCCCTCCCTGTCCCTTCTGAGCAGTCTGTATCCTGGAATGGTTGTTTCCCAGGTGTGATGCTCTGTTCACCATGTCTTACTCATTGCAATTAAATCTAGTCCCTCATCCCTCATGATAGCCTCCAGGTTCACTCTCTTATTTCCCAAACTTCTGGCATTTGCTGCTAATCCCTTCCTCCAGCCTACCCCATTGTTCCCCCTTCACCTGTTTCCCTCTTGCCCAACAATGTAGTGCTATCCTGGGGGGCTTGTAGCACCCCTAACTTTCTTCCTTGTGAAGCAGATCTGCCCCCAACCTAGTTTAAATTGTAGGTATCCGCTATCAATTCTTCTAGTTTGCTTTTTAGTACTGCCACCCCCTCCATATTCAGGTGCAGTCTGTCTGGTGCAAACAAGCTCTTGTCCCCCCACATAGAGCCCCAGTCCTCTACTAACCCTTACCCCATTTTCTCACCCCACCAGTCACTCATTGAACTCCCTTATCCTCATCTGCCTATCAGTGCTTGCCCTTGGTAATGGTAGTACCTCTGAAAAAAGTCATTAATTTGAACCCCTACAGTGTCTAGAAAGAGCTCTGAATCTTGCCTGTACCTCCATCAGGCGATTTCTCCCAGGTCATTCATTCCCAGGTAGAACAGCAGGTGCGTTTTCTCATCCTGTTGCTTCCCTCTTGAGGGGATATAGTGAATGACCTTAGCTGCCGTCAAGTCAGGCAGATAATCCACCCACAATGTGCTTTTGTCCCCCTTACCCCCCAATTAATTTTATTATAGAGTTTCCCAACCAGTAGAACCCTGCTCTCCATCTACTTCTGGTTACATCTCCCTTCCATCCTACCCCCAACCCCCTGTATCCTATTTACTACCCTAATTTCAATACCCCCTTTGCCCATATCACCTCCCAAAGTACTGTCTTCACTCTGTGCCCCCCCAACTTTGTGACACCCACAGGAGCTTTCTGCCAGGCTTCCCGCCTCCACCTCTCTATCTATCTTTCTACTCAGTGTCTTTCGCCCCTGCCTGTGCCCTGACTGATTTTTCCTGGTGGCTCTCACCATTCCCTGCCCCATCTAGCTTTTGCACATCTGGACCCAAGCACACTGCCCCACCTCCTTTTAGGCTTGCCCGTTGTTCTTACCTGATTAGGCATCCTTCTTTTCCAATTTTTCTGATCCTTCATTTGTGCCTGTCTCTCCTATTTCCCCTGTGTGCTCTTTCAACTCCATTTTCCTGCTCTTCCCTCACATTTTGTGCCACTAGTGGGGCAAATCTATTTTTTTGTTCTAGGCCCACTGCCTGTATCTCTCTGGCGGATGGCCCTCCCATTGCTCTCTTCTCCCTTGTCCTCTGCGCAGGCTTTGGACTCTTATACTTTATCACTTGCCATCCCCCCTGGTTACTCCTGTTCCCTTTTCTGCCACTATCTGGGATTCCTGTATCCCCTCTGGAGCCTTCCCCTACACCTCCTCCTTACTTTCATGCTCCTCTATTTTTCTCCATACCCCATCCCATCTTTTCCTTCCTGTGCCCATGTTTGCTCCTTGTCCCCCTGCAGCCCACCTTTTAACTGCACCTAGCCCCCCCTAACTGCAATAGCTCCTTCTGTAGGACTCCTCCTGTCCTCTCTGCTACTCCTCTCCCTTTCCCATCTTAGTGTCCACCTCAGCAATCCCACCTTCTCCCTTAGCTGTGCAATTTGCCTACATACCATGCATCCACCCATTTTACAGACTACTGTATATCCAGTACCATGGATGACCCACAACTAGTACACCCTACCAGCCTCCCAAAGATGACCCCAGCCCTTGTAGCATGGGGGGACCCTGCTCTGGATCCACCCTCACCCTGCTCCATTGGCCCCTGTAATATGGTTGCCCCCCATTTTCCCCTCTGGGCTATGGTAAGCTTTTGCGTTTAGGCCCAAGGGTAACGTGTGCCACATTTCTAGAAATGTTCTTGCATTGACATTCCTGATCACTTGCTTATTTATACCATAACCATTGTTTTTGTACTTCTTCGAAATTCCTTACTTGTATGATTTTACAGTACAAGTTTGCATTACCACTTCTATCACTTTGTTATTACTGTTTCACTCCCTGTTGTACTCCTTGAAGGATTCCCTGACACACCCCACCCAGCCACCCACCCACGGATGCACCTGTAAACCAGTCCAGGCTTACTGTGACTAGACTGGTGACCACATCTTTAATAAATAATATTAATGTACAGTTTCCATTTAAACCCTTTCAAACCATTTTTGTAGTGGAGGTGCTTTTTGGCACTAAATCTTAAAACTTTTCAAGTTCTAGGGACTTCTGTTTTTAGGTCCAGTTCTGTTGGTCCCAGAGTTCTGGGCAGAAAAATCCTAGGAAAAACAGGCTTGCAGTTTGAAATCAGTAAAAGCCCCGGGCAGGATTCACAAAAAAAGCACAAACTGCAGCACAAAGGTTTGTACTGAACCTTTCAATTGTGCATGGTCCAAAAGCAGCAATCAGGCAACAGTCAAGCACAAAAGGGGAAAAAAGTGATTTATGTATACTGTACTACCACAATCAAATGCAGGTTCTATACAAATAGCTATGAAGGCACTTACTGTAACTGCCTGGACATGACATCCTCAGTTGTTTTTTCAGCCTTTCAAAACAGTACCCCTAAAGAAAACCATCATAATGAAGAAAAAATACAGCTTGATGTCCTCAATAAAGCATTCATGTTTACATGAAATGAAGCCAGATTGATGCCCTAGTCTTCACTCCTTCCTTCACCTCTCATTTACTCACACTACAGTCAGCATCAAGGAATGCAAACAGGAAGGGGGGGGGGAGTTAGCAAATACAACAGCTTTGCTAAATGATTGAAAAAAATAGATAACAAACAAAATAAAACTCAGTCCACTCTTCCTACCATTCAGAACAAAAAAAACAAAATCAGATCAATTTCTTGCTAGAAGATGCTGATTATTAGTAAAACAAAAGTGACAAACCATGCCTAGACACTGAATTTCAAGCCCCTTCATAAAAAATGAACAATCAAAACAGCAAATAAATGAATAATGGGGGCATGAAATATGATATATCAATCATGACAAGAACCTTACTTTGAAGTTCTAATACAGTCACACACAAAAACACCACATTAGTTTTAGGGAACTTGCTTTCAAAAAGTTCCTCATTGCCAAGTAAATCCTTTGGTCCACTTATCAGCAGCACAGTAAAAAGTGTGTGCTACCACACAGGTGCTGAGCTGATCTAAAGTTGTTAGTTTGTATCAAAATTCAACTGTGAAAGAGGCTGAGCAGCTTCTGATGCTGAGCAGATTTGAAATTGTAATTTTGTATCAAAACTCAAGTGAGAAACTGGCAGAGTTTTAGGTCCCACAAGCTAGAAAGAACCGCAGTGTTTAGCACAGAGAAAGCTGAGGTATGAAAGGATACATTAGCTGGAAAGCAAAATGGTGTGTTTTGTTTTATATCAAATTAAAATAAACAGTACACAAGCATTTTTTTATTCCTATACCTCACTGTACACATAAAAGGTAAAATAAAATGTCTCTCATTAGAGAGAAAGCATGTCTCTTAGCTCAGAGTGGATTTCTCTGTTCTGAGCTGAGAATCATTCCAAGCATCACAAAGGTGCTGTTTCAGGTGCTCTGAGTGAGCATTCTGCAGAGCAAAAAAATAAATAAATTGCTAATTTTTAAATTGTCAGTACTTTATCATACATTAAGCTACAGAGTTAAAATTTTAACAGCAGACATGGGAAGGGGTCTAGTTACCAATAAACCATTATTTGTTTATCAAGAGTAATGGGATTTAAAATAATCAGTTAAAAAGTGAACAGTGTACACTTGAGCCGCTTAGAGCGGCTCACCATTTAAGAAACATACCATGGGCCACTTAAAGCGGCCCATGCCACTGGCAGGGTTAAATTCTGTCTCTGCCATTTCCATAAATATGATATATTCCAGTTTTTAAACTTTACAAGCAAAATTTTAAAGGACACTGTAAGCTTTTGAGCCATTTTAATGACCCCTCTACTATTTGGGACAGTATACGCTATTCTTTTAGCAAATTCTATTATGACAGTCCAAGTGTATGGTAAAGTCTTGTACACATTAATATATATAAAAAAAGCATTTCAGTCATTCTGACCTTATATGAGCCATGTGCTTCTTCCCATGCATCCCCATTGCATACATGTGATATCTCCCTCTTTACACAGGAGACTCCTGTTTTTTTTTTTTGACTGAACTCCCTCCTGGGAAACAAAATCTCCTGCTTAAGTAAAATTCTGTCCAAAATATCCATGTTTTTTGGGCAGATAAAGACACATAAAAATTAAATCAGTGATGAACAATGTATCTGATAACTTTATACAACTAGTTGTTTATTCTTTTTAGTGCTTATTCTTGACAAAATGAAATACATTAAATTTTTGTAATGACTTTTTTCTTATTTTTTTGATGCCATTTAAGGACAAACTCATGATGTTACAGCATATCCCTACTAACAGGCAAATCTCCCTCTTAATTTGACCCAAATCTCCCTCTTAAGCAAGTTGGCAGGCCAGTCTCCCTCCTAATTTGACCCAAATCTCCCTCTTAAGCCAGTTGGACATATCACATGTATGCCATTGGAGAGCCGGTGTTGAATGCTGCCAAACTCATGCATGAATGAGTTCAGTGTTTTCTGTTGCAGATTAACAGGGCAGCTGGCAGTTTCCCTGGAACAGTGCTGTTTTGGGCAACACTTTTAATTTCTCGAACTGAAGGGTATTTCAGAAAGAAATCAGTGATTGAAATGTAAAAGTGGGACTCAGAACAGGTGCAAGAGCGCCACACTACTCTTGCAATAAGATTAGTGTATACTTGCCGAAATAGTGTAATTAAAACAGCTCAAAAGCTGACAGTGTCCGTTTAAGACCTGACAGGGGAGTTAGTTCATTCAACAAGTGAAGCAGTGGAGAAAGTTTCTTGCAGGCTGGACTGGCTTTAATGAGACAAAGAGTAGCCAGTCTGTCTCTATCAGTCTTACTCTGTATGTGATCCAGGAATAAAGTTTAGAGCCCCAGCCCTCACACCCTATCATTACAAAACCAGTGAGCTATTTGACACAGAGTGGCAATCACTCTCTTACAAACTACAGCACACACTCCAACTTCCTGATTGCCTTTGTGAAGAAAGTTAGAGAAAGAGAGATGTCAAAAGTGAGAAAGAAAAAAAGAACAGAAGGCTCTGAAGTAGGAAGAAGAGATAGTGATAGTGATAGTGATAGTATTGTGGAGGAGGGGGTGGCATCAGATTTTGTGAAAGTGTTAGAGAGAGAGAGAGAGAGAGAGAAGAAGAGAGGGAGGGATAAATGAGGCAGGAGTGAGGGGACAGGAGAATGTGTAAGTGAGAGAGAGGGGGGTGTCATGTAAGGGTTGTTTGTTTTTGCACAGCTTTTGCAGATGTTTCCAAAGGCAGACATCAGTAGTTGGAGATTTTACCTGTGGCTAAGACACCACCTTGTCATTCTGAGCAGATAACAAACAATCAGAGGGAACTGACAAGCTTTCCTCGATAGGAGCAGATGTGTGTGTGTGTGTGTGTGTGTGTATGTGTGTGCTTATTTGTGATGCCACTCCATGTCTGTCATACTGTATGTACATAAGTATATATTGGTAGACTGTATTTAGAGCAGATGTTCCCTGTTCAACATTACCTCTCCACTTCAGTTTAGGGACCAGCACATACCATCCTCTCCACTGCACTGTTTTATGCGAGATCATAATCTATAATAAGGCATCTGACCATAGAGAGGAGAGGAGGGCAAGGGCGAGTGCTGAAATGTGAAATTCATTTTAGTACTGGTATTGGGGATATCAGCATTATTTTGTTTATTATATTTATTTAAAAGTTGATAACTAGGAAAGGCACACTGAGACAAGACTCGTTTCCAGGTGCAACCTGAGGGGGATTAATACACATACAAAAATCACTGAAGCTTTCTTCCCTTGTTTAAATGGTGACCTTCAAAACATTACTAAAAAACACATCAGAGACTCTGGCAACTGTTACTCCTAATGACTAACTCCTATTAGTAAGCTAGCCGCATGGGTTGCATGCCTCGTCTCTTCCCACCTTCCCCCCAAACAAAAATCCTCAGCCTTACTACTATCTCCTTCCTACTCATACATTTCTCCACCCTTCCTCTTCACATTCTCCCTTAGGCCTCTACAGTTACTTACCTTCCTCTACTCATTGTAACATTCACCGCCTATGTAAGCGGATGATAGTTTGTGTCTAGCTCTAGCTCTTGCAATATCACCGTATTATGCTGTCCTCAAATGCACTTAGGGTACGCCTGCCAAGGGTGTATTCAAAACTCTGTAAATATACCACCTTTTATGTCATTCTGTTTCTGAACACAAATGCATATTGCTTATATTCTATTCCAGTACCTGCAATGACTTCTAGTGCGTAATGTTATTATTGCCCTTAATTTTTGACTCTGTATAACCATTGACTGTAATGATCAGTACTGTATGGCTGACCAGGTCCACTTTGTAAATGAGTTTTTTACTCAACGGTGTTTTACCTGGTTAAATAAAGATTTGATTTGATTTGATTTGATACAGGGAAAAATCACAAAAGGCACATATCAAAAAGTATACACAGTTCAGTACACGTGAACAGAATTGGTAAAGTGAAAAATATCACGTGTATACAGTAGAATCAGATTTGTACAAAGTAAAACAATAATTACAATGTCAAATACAATAGTAACAATGAATTGGTAACACCCTATATGAGCACCTATTGTTTAGTGACTCAGTATGAGCGAATCAATAATAGTGCTTAGAAGTAGAGCAAGTGGTGAAATAAATCACTATATCCTGTAGAGTGATTGTAGCAGGGAGCTACACACACTAGATTAGGATAGAGCATGATGGTTTGGCTAGCACTGCTGAGTTATTACATGTAGCATGGTCGTGCGCTACTGCCCGTAAATGACGACCCAGGTTAGGGTCTAGTGGCTGGAAGGAAATATTTTTGTTTTTAAATCTTTGTTTTCCCCTAAGTCTGCACCCCCCACCATGGAGTTGATTATCTTTATTTTGGGGGGGTATGGGGGCATAGCCCCCTGCATAAAAATACATGTTTTCTTTTTTTCAGATGCAGTAAGTGACCATCGCTATTTGCGACGGTCGCTCTACTGTCCATTGCCCTTTGTCTCTTGGGCGGTTCTTGTCTCCCTCTTTGTGGTCATTAGGAATCACCATTGTCACATAAAACCCAATTAATTGAGTATGTACATAACAATTATGGTAAGGATGGGCAACTCTAACCTCAAACAGTGATAGAGGAGGAAAAGTTGTATATAGCAAAGTCAAACAAATGAAACAAAATAAAGGATGCCAGATCAAAGGAACTTTGCCCCTTGGGTGGATGAGGATGCTAAGTCTTTGAGAGGTGATGGGTAATGTTTGGGAGGGGTGGGGGATGGGAGGAATGAGAGAAGGGACCAGTACATGGAGCTGTGGAGGTGGCACGGTGCAGGGTTTTGAGGGTAGAGAAGGTAGAGGCATGGTGAGTAACCCACGGGAGTTGGTCCCAGAGATGAGGAAGATGGTAAAAGAATGCTGCCTGGCCCAAGAATGAGTGAGGGAGTGGGAGGGAGAATGTTTGAGCATCTCTGAAATGAAGAGAGTACTCGGAGGGGCTAACTGGAGAAAGACAGGAGCTGAGATAGGAGTGGAGAGTCCCAAACAAGAATCTGCAGTTGAAGGAGAGGCTATGCAAATGGTGCTGTGTTGGTAGGGGCATTAGGGAGAAAGAGGAGTAGAGGATACAATGGTGAGTGAGCGGGGGGGAGGAGGTGGTAAAATGGCAAAAATAATTTAGTAGGGTATCCAGACTGGCTAGTGATGTTGCACGAGCAGAGCTATAGGCAATATCTGCATAGTCTGTAATAGGGAGACTGGTTTTGGTGGCTAAGTCATGCCGAGTGGACATTGGGAGGCAATCTTTGTGCCGATAAAGGGCGCTAAGTTTGTGGCACAGTTTGGAGCAAATCAATCTCTGTGGGCTGAGAAGTCGAGGATGCAATCCAGCCAGACCCCAAGGTATTTGATTGAATTGACTGACTAGAGGGGTGAGCCATCAAGGGTGGTAAAGGTAGGTGGAGTTTAGAGATTTGGACTGTTTTTGCCTTGTGCCAAAGAACATTGAAACTGCATTTTTGGAATTTAAAGACTGAGTTGTTGATTTGGGTGGTGTGCTATAATGTACAGGCAGAATGGGCAAAAATATGAAAGTGAGTGTGACAATTGAACACATGAAATGGATAATACAGCAAGTAAATAAATATACAGTAACCCCTCACTGTAACAAATGCCTTGGGAGTCACATTGACTATTCATTATAGCTCCTCATTCACAGTATCAATGGATGCTCATTTATGCCGCTAATAGTGGATGCATGCAGAAGGTTGTTGAGTTGCTTCAGAACGCAATAATGTGATTTTAGAAGGTAATTTGGGACATATGGCAGAGGGAAGTTTGATGAGTGTGTTTTTTTGCTTGGTGAAGGTTGGTGAAAATTATTTTTCAAACAAGACATTTCATTGATGGGGCAGTCGTGGGTTCAAAGTGTACGTGACATACATAAGAGCTTCATGGATGGAGTTATACTGCTGTACTTTTTTAGTGTGTTTAGTGTGTTTTTGTGCTGAGTGTCAGTTTTGTCTCCATTCCCAGTTGGGAGACAAGTGAAGTGGAAAGCCTTCTACAGGGAGAATGGTTGCTAAGAGAGGAACTCAAGCGGACGCATGCGCAGAGTGAGGGAAACCGTGCATGTGTTTGCTGTAATAAACACTCCTCTATTACAGCAAATTATGCCATGGTTTCCCTATGGAGAAAAGGGGAAGCCAGTTATTATAAAGAGATAATTATGCGGAATTGGAAGTAGGGTATAAAACACATGCACCATGTGCAGAGGGGTGGATGAGAGTCTAATGAGCAGATGGCTGAAAAAAAATCAACATTCAAATTATTTAAATCATAACAGAGGATCTGCAGTCTAACAGTCTACATAGCATACAATGTGACAGACTGCAAATCTATACCCTGTCCCCGGTCCCCAGAAAACTAAATTTTCCAAGGAAAAAAGTTTAATATTCCCAATCTGACCAGACAACCCCAACACCACCAGTAAGCATATGAAGTGACAGACTGCATCTCTGCAAATCAGTACCCTGCTCTCCCATCCCCATAAAACTCAGTTCACTAAAGATTCATAGATTTATAGATGCTGTTCGGAGAAAAGGACCACTTGGCCCACCAATTCTCCCCTACATTCACCCCCCATTAGTGCTACCTGAGTCACTACTGGGGCTCAGGCATCCACCTCCCTCTTTTATCCAAGATGCCCATGTGCCAGTCCCATGCACTTGTAAATCCTGTGATTATTTTAGCTTTCACCGCTTCCTCTGGAAGGCTGTTCCAGTCATCCACCATCCTCTCTTTGAAAAAGTATTTCCTCACGTTACCCCTGATCCCATCCCCCTCCAACTTCATATTATGAGCTCTTGTCTTACAGGAATTTTTTTCTCTGGAAAATACTCCCCTCCTGTACATTGTTAATTCCTGTAAGGTATTTGAATGTCTATCATATCCCCCTTCTTCCTCCAGTCCTCCAGGGAGTACAAGTTTAAGTCCTTAAGCCTCTCTTCATAGGGCTTTTGATGCAGGCCCTGCACCATTTTGGTTGATCTCTTTTGCACTGTCTCTATCCTGTCTATGTCCTTTCAAATATGGGGCCTCCAGAATTGCACACAGTACTTGAGGTGAGGCTCCACCAGTGAAGAATACAGGGGAGGTAGTATTTCCTTTCTTGTGCTGGTGATACCCCTCCTTATGTCCCTATGCATACAAGCATTTGGTTAGCCTTTCCTACTGCCTTCTCACACTGCTTTGTCACCTTAAGGCAATCAGTAATGATAACTCCCAGTTCCCTCTTTCGACAGCTTATACCTCCCCCCGAAGTTTGCATGTCACCCTCCCACCCCGGGTCTTGTGCCCCAGGTTCATGACTTTGCACTTCTTTGTGTTAAATCATAGCTGCCATCATTGTGACCACTCTTCTAACTTCTCTGTGTCCACCCTTTTACAGATTGTTGTGCAATCCATGAACAGGCATGCCCTCCCTCGCAGTCCTTCTGCGATGTCACTAACGTAGATATTGAAGAGGACTGTGCCCAAACCCTGACCCCTGTGGCACCCCACTAGTCACCCTCCCCTCCACAGTGTGCCGTATTTACCACCACTCTCTGGCTCCTATCCATAAGCCAGTTCTCCACCCATTTTATGATTTTCTTCTTCTATGTAATATGGGTAGCAAAGATCTGGAATAGGCTCCCAATTGATATTGTTAACATTCAGGATCTGAATTCATTTAAGATGGCTTTAAACAACTACTGTTATAATACATTTGTACTGGTCTAACTTTCTCACATGTGTGGGGGGACATTCAAGATGGGCATGTGCCTGCTTATGTCCCCAAAAACCCTAGTAAACCTAGTAGGCCCCACACCCAGGCTGCTCAGTTTTCTTACCAACCTTTTGTGTGGGGCAGTGTCAAAGGCCTGGCTGAAATCCAGATAATCCATGTCCACCACCCCATCCTGGTGCACTACGCTAGTTACCCAGCCAAAGAACTTGATCAGGTTGGTCTGGCAGGACCTCCCCCCTGTGAGCCCATGTTGTCTCTGGAATACAGATGCAGAAGATCTTAAACTGGGTTGCAATGGTCAGCAGTTATGTGGAGAGGAGGGTATGTGCTTGTAGTTAGAAGGAAAGGGGGCTTTTGATCTTAATCCTGAGCATATTGGTTTATGTGGATAAGGATAGGTTGGATCAAAGAACAAAAAATAAAATTCCCTCTCAGCCGAGTAAGCCCACTCACCACCAAAAACCACCAAGGATAATTCCTCAGCCAATCCAACAATGCCACAAACAAAATTTCTAAGCCCACCACTTTCAGCATCACCTGGCTTGAGTCCCACACTCTCATGATCAGATAAGGATAAAGAGTGAAAAAAAAACTGGGAACAATCTAGAAGTTAATAATATCATAAATGATCACCAGTAGTATAAATCTGTTCATAATGTCCATTGGTGAACAGCATAGCAGAAGACCACATCACCATCAACTGAAAACTGGGCACATCTAAAAAGAAGAATTTAATAAATAAAAACAATGTGGTATAGTAGCCAACCACCCCAATCCCCAACAATGCCTCAGTGTACATGTTCAAATCTCTGCCACTCTCAACATCAAATTTTCACTGACCACTGATTCAAAGCTCTCATTCCAGACACAAAAGAATATGCTCAGTATCAATATCAAAAGTCCCCTTTCCTTCTAACTACAAGCACATACCATCCTCTCCACACAACTGCTGACTGCTGCAAGCCAGTTTAAGATCCTCTGCATATATAAAAATACACTACAGTATGCAGGATTATAAATTGCCATCCAGCAGCTGCCCTGGAAGTTAGAGGAAAGTATGTGCCAGTTGCCAATATATCAGCAAAAGTGTGGATGGAGATGTGGTAGTGGTGATGGGGGGTTATCTAATGATTCAGGCTGGGGATATTAGTCAGACATGTTTCGTGGTGGATAGAAAGGGCTGGCTGGAAAATGATGATTTCCAAATATACATTAAGGATGGCTGGAGGGGATGGGTTAATATATGATATGAGTTATTATGAAAAGACAACTGACTACAAGTATGAATGTTCATTTCTTTACTACTAAAACCGAATTCAGTTTTATCACGATTTATAAATGTTTCCAGTGATGCTTTTGCTTAGATGTAGACTTACTTTATTCAATTTCAGCTCCATTTGGTTAACACATTAGCAAGTTCTGGAAAAGATACACTCGGCATTAGCCAAGGTAACTAATGATTGGCAACAAGAGCTGGAGCTCAAAAAGTTTGTCTGTGTTGTGTTTCTTTACCTAAGTAAAGCATTTGACACAGCTGACCACAGCCTGCTCCTCGCCTCTCTGAAATAGATAGGGTTGGACTCTACCTCTCTAAACTGGTTCCATGACTACATGACCGACAGATACCAGCAGGTGAAGGCTGCTGGTGAACTCTCTGCCCCCAAAATGCTACAAAGAGGTGTCCCCCAGGGATCTATTTTGGGGCCTCTCCTCTTCACCATATACATCAACAATATAGATGTGGGAATCAAGGAGGCAAGTATTCATCTATTCGAGAATGATAACAGTGCTTTACCTGAGTCACCCAACACCTGAAGCAGCATGCGCTAATCTACAAAAAGACTTCAACCTCCTGCAACTTCAACTAATCAACACAAAATTGTTATTAAATGCCAAGAAAACAAAAGCCATGTTATTTTTCCCTGCCATCCACCTGGCTCACCTAAGTACAATCGCCCCCCCCAAATCTCCACGACCCTGGGAGAGAACCTAGAGTATGTTTTGAAATTCAAATACCTGGGGGTTTGGATAGATTACAAACTTTCCTTCGCTGACCACCTGGATGACCTGTTGAAAAAACTAAGGCAGAGACTTGGCATTTTTATTAGGATAAGACAGTTCCTAACTGCAGATGCAAAGAAGCGGCTAGTCCAGTCTACGTTTCTGTCCTTAACTGACTATGTGGACTTCATATATAGTAGCTGCACTACCTTATACCTTGGAAAACTGGATACACTTTACCACAGAGCTATATGCTTCATCACTGACCTCCACCTCTCTAACCATCATTGCTCACTATATGCTGCCATGGGCAGGACCGCTCTTCAATACAGGTGCAACATGAATGCAGCACTCTGGACACTCAGAGCCATTAGTGGCAAACTCCCCCAATACATTGCTGACTGCCTGACCCCGATTGTGGCCAGAAGCTATACCCTCAGAAGCTGCTCCCTGATTTCGCTATACATACCTAGGGCTCACACACGTTTTGGGAGAGCTGCTATACGCTTCTCACTCCCCTCACTCTGGAACAGAATCCAGAAATCCTTAAAGCTGAGGTCTCCAGTTAGTATTCGCTTGTTCAAAACTCTTTACTGTGATGGCATAATGGAAACTTGCAACTGCTTTGCTCGATGCTAGCTAACCTTCTTCCCCCTACATGGTAGCACATAGGCTATACATTTACTCTCTCTTGTGCTTCTGCCTCAAGTTATTTGTATGTTCACCAATCCTCCTGCGGTTCACACCGCCAACCTGCGCTACCCCAACCAGGCACGTACGGCACACAAAAACCCTGCAGCTCGCACCCCCTTACCTGCTGCTGCAACGGATATCAGTCAGCTGTCATTCTCTCTACCCTGACAGTTCTTTGCTTGCCCTCTCTTTCTTCCTATCCCAACCCTCAGCCTGCCATACTCAATTCACCTTGACTATCTGCCCCTCTGATATTATACAGTACTTGCCTCTTTTATCCCGTGTGCCTGCCACTTCCTTAACAAATACTCCCCAAATTGCACAGTTTCAGGCATGGATCCAGCGCAAGCACTATACTAATGTCTGTTTTCTGACTTATGTATGATGTCTATTACCTGTATATGCGTATTATTACTATAAAAGCTAGCAACTTTACTGCTCTATATGACTGTAACTTGTTCATCTGTATTATTCTTTGTACGCAGCAGGTCCACCTTGTAAATGGTGGCAAATTTGCAGTGTCAGTGGCTCAGTAGGTAGCACACTCGCCTCTGAGGCCGGGAGATCAGAGGGCTGTGGGTTCAGTTCCCACATCTGGCACTTGGGTTAATATCCCAGTACTGACACTGTAGTGCAGCATGAGAAGGGGGTGCTGCATTTCTGAGGTGCCGTCTTTCTGATGAGACGTTAAACCGAGGTCCCATCTGCCTGGATTGATGGTAGTTCAGGTGGATGTTAAAGATCCCATGGCACTTATCGAAAAGAGTAGGGGGAGTTTTTATTGAAATAACAGACATAACAGCAACACAGTAAACTTAAAAACTAATCATACAATATAGATGCAAGCTACTGTGAAGAAAAATACAAAAATAAGCAATAAATCCTATAAAGCAAAAAGAAATTCATTAGAAAGGAACAAAACATTACTTAAACTTTATAAAATGAAGAAACCCTTTCCACCACTTCAGGAGCGTAGCAGGAGCTAACCTCTGTGCATCCTGGGAATAAATTTTTGAAAGTTCATTTGTAACCAAGATGCTAAAACAAATATAAGGCATTTTCCTTTGGTATATTACCCATTGGCATCTAGCTTGCCATAAATAAAACCGTAAGCAACAAAAAAATAAAGACAATGTCCCCTCATGAAAATAAGAAAGGCTTGCAGGATAACATCCTAGGATCAAAACATCATATGAAAGAAGAGTAAGCCATTTGAAGCCCCATAAAGTTGCCAAATAAGTCCACAAACCTTTGGAATAAGAACACTGTAGGAAAAAATGCTCCATTGACTCCTCCAAATTTATGCAGTCCAGATAGGGGCAGTTCCTTTCTTCTATTGCCTTATATTTGGCATTACCCCGAACATTCAAGCGGCCATAAACAATCAACCACTGCATTTCCCATTGTATATGAGGCAATCTGAAATTATTCAACTGGGCCAATACCTTAGAATTGAGGGTTGAAGGACAATTCTTAAAGCACGGATCTTGAGGGTACAAGTTAGCCATTATTAATTGGTAAAATCCTTCATGTTATTATTCAAATTAACTTTTGTTATTCCCTCATCTGTACAATTTTTAGCAGCTGGCCAAAATATGGGGAATAGGATACGAGGTGCAATTTAGGGGCCAAAATATGCCAATTCATAAAATATTTGCCCAGTGATCTAAAATCCATTTTCCTCAATCCCTTTTACTACGCTTAAACCACTTCAACTGTATACATAATAAATAGGAATGTACAAAAACAACAGGGTCCATCATCCCAAGTCCTCCTGTTTTTACATTCAAATAGGTATAACATCTCTTTACCGGATTTAAACAGTTACCCAAAGAATTTGAAAAATAAACAATAAACCCTTGTTTCTAAGTTAACTGGGAGCAGGAAAATCATGGCTATGTACTGCAGACAGGGCAAAAGAAACTGTTTAATCACATGTATGCGTTTTAGTTTTGAAAGTTTCCACTTCTTCCATCTATTTACCTTATTTTCCACAAACTGAAGAGCCGATTCCCAGTTTTCAACTGGCATATTCTGAGGACCAAACAGGATACCCAAAATTTTAAGGGGGTTCGTGTAATATGGATACCCTCCTGCATAACCTCAGCTGGACCCATTGCTCCAATAAACAACCCTTTTGTTTTATGCAAATTCAATTTGGCTTTAGACACTTTTGAAAAGTCATCAAAAGTTTCTAAAAACATATGCACAGAAGTCGGATCAGAAAAATACAAAATTAAATCATCGGCATAGGCCTGTAATAAGAGTTGCTGATCCTGGGATAAATTATCTGAAATTCCAGTCCATTGTTGAACAGTGATTAATTTCTACAATAGTGGATCTAACGAAAATATATAAAGCAGAGGGCTGAGGGGACAACCCTGACGCACTCCTGTATGTATAAAAAAACTTTCAGCCGTGCTATCTTTCAAAAAGGGAAAGACCGCATTATGTTTGTATAACATTTTAATTAAATTAATTATTTGCGCTGGAACCCCATAATGTTCTAAGGTTAAAAACAAAAGGGTAAATGTACTCTATCAAAAGCTTTCTAAATCTGCTACGACCATACAATTAACTATGCCCGATACAGAGAGGTGTTCAATGACATCACGCACAATCATTAGTGCTGATTGAATCCTTCTTTCTGGTATCTCACTAAATTGGAAGGGGGAAATCACCAACCTGGCATAGTTTTTTAGTCAATTATTCAAAATACTGGTAAAGATTTTGTAATCTGAATTAAGGAGGGTAATAGGCCGCCAATTCTTAATATTATGTTTATCCCCTGATTTAAATAAATAATAAACTAATAATCCATCAGAAAATGAGGAAAAACACAGTATTCTTAATAAAATACTGAATAAAATAAGAGACATTGAACCAGCTCAATAGAAAGGCTTTATACAAATTATTGGATAAATCATCCATTCCTGGTGAAATGTTTGGTTTTAAATTCCGTATAACATTTAAAATTTCCTCTTGAGAAATGGGTTACAATCGTTTAGAGGCTTCTGTTAACTCAGAGGGAGCATTAATGACACTCAAATATGAAAGCATGGATTTATCCAAAATCGGGAGGGAAGGTTCTAAAGACTGAAAATGACTTATAATTAATTCCCTTAACTGTGGAACAGTTATAGCCATAGAATTATCAGGCTTCTTTAATGAGTCCATATTAGAGGAATCCCTCAAGATTTTACAAGCTTCAAAGGGATCCCCCATAGGGAATTTTTTTACACCATTAGTGAGGATAGCTTGCAACGTCTTAGCTCTATTGTATTGAAATACCCTCATTTCTTCCTGCAACTTAACAATTTGATCAGAATAGTCACCTTGAGAAGTATATGCAATCATAGTGAGTCTCTGGAGCTGCTGTCTAAGAGACAAGTATTTTAAAAAATTATGATTTTTAATTTTTAACCCTTGTTTTTTAAACCAATTCCGTAAATCAGCCTTGGTCTCCAGCCACCAGTCCCTAAATCAGAATAAAGGAAGACCACTGACAATCTGGCTTTTAAGATATATTTCACCCTGACTGTATATGGGGTAAGTCTAGGATGGAATTATCAAGTTTCCATCTAACCTGCCTATGCTCAAGGGAACCTGGTAACTGGCATTTGCATAATAAAAGGAATGATCCGAGAATTCACAAGGAATCATTTCAAAAGAGTTAATTGCATAGAAGGAAACCAACATATAATCTATTAAAGAAAAAATTCCCTTTTCTAAAGGAATATTGAGGTCCTTGGGAAGAAAAGAAATGCAGTTGAGTAGACCAGTCAATTTAACAATGTTAACTAGCATGTGAATCACAATATATTTTTTTATTCTGTTTGGGCAAATCAGTAATTGTGCAGTTAAAACCCACCCCATAGTACCTTAACAGATGTCACCAAGAAAGGTTGTATGGTTTTGAAACAGGTCACTCTACGGCTTTTGTTTGAGGGCTATAAATATTAATGAAACGATAGCACGTACTATGCCATTTCCGTCCAATATCAAAACTCTACCGGTATAAGGTCAATTAAATTATGCAGTGTGAAAGAAAATGAAGTGAAAATAATGCCTATGCCATCTGCTCTATCTATTCCAAAGGACCAAAAGGAAGGTCCCCAAACCCAATCCCACTTGAAAGAAGTTAACTGTTCTACAGAGTGCATCCATGTTTCCTGTAAAAAACACACAGATATATGTTGATCATGTAGATAATGAAAAAGAGCCTGCCTTTTAGCGCTATTTAGCAAGCTATGAGTATTTAAGGAGCCCCAGAAAAATCTCATTGTAAGTTACAAAAATATAGTCAGACCCTCTATTTTTTTCCTTTTTTTCTTTTTCTTCTCTTTATAAGTATCCACTGTTTGTGACAGAGTGGAGAAAGAGGATTTTTGAGAGTCTGAATCTCCCAATTCCATCTCTGTATCCCCCCATGGGGTAAAAAGGGCCGCATATGAATTACTGGTTTCTATGATGGGAGCAGAATGGGGAGATTTGGGATGCAAATTCCTAGCTGATCTTCGTCTAGGCAAAGGTGACCCAGGGACTGGAACCCCAGACTCCTTTCCAGCAACCTCAGATACCTCCTCAGTGTAGCATACCAGAGGAAATTCTAAAGGGCCAGGTGGACCCATGCAAGGTTTTTTTTCCTCCACCGGTCCAGAGTCCAGTATTTGTACTACTTTGTCAGGTTTCTTGGAAGAAATAAAGGTGGCAGAATCCATACCAGTAGACTCTTTTTTATTAAGGAAGGAGATGGTAACAGCGTAAGGAAGAAAAAGGGGAAGGGGCGGGGCAGCACATCCTGGGCCTTCTGAATTAGAAGGTCTGGGCTTATGCAAGACACCTTGTTCTTAGCAGCCCAAGAACATTCACGAAAACCGTGGCCAGACTCTTCACAGAGATCACACCTAGAATTATTAACACATTGCATGGTTATACGCCCCACTTCCTCAGAATTGTCACAATGTGGCTGATCACAAACACTTGAAAGATGTATCCTAGACCCACATTTATAGCAAGCACGGGGCTGTCCTCCATAAAAACAAACCCCCCTATCTCTTCCCAACAAAAAGGAATTCAGAATGTGTTCCACCCCAGATTCAGATTGCCTCAGCTTAATTTTGTATTTCCAGCCCCCTGTCCAAAAACATTCGGAATCTAAAATAGGTTCCGGGCTACTTAATACCTCACATTTCTGAGATAACCAGAAGGTGATGTCTTCCACATGGACCCCCTCATTCCCTAAACATAACTGTAACAAATTTTATTAATGGCTTAGAGAGGTATAACCAAAAGGGGTCCATGGGAGAGAACTTCCTGACTATATATATCGATCAGAAACAAATCCAAACCATGAGGTGTCCGAAAACTGATATCAAATTTGTCCTCTCCAGAAATGTTAATAAAAGCGAAAACATCCTGTGGAGTAAAATGCAGAGAATCTTTTAGTAGCGTTTTCCCCATAGTATCTGTCCGCCTATTTTCCAAACCCCTTTATAACTGATAATGGACTGCATTCCGTCGAGTGCTGCTTCCCTCTTTGAGGTGGAAAATAGTTCTGACATAAGAGGTTTCTGGAAAGGGGGTTTTGGTAAGGAGGACTTCTGTGATGAAGAATCCTTCTCCCGGGGAGGTAAGTCTAATTTTGAAGTGGAAGATACTGAAGCCTGTACCACAGGAATTTCAACAGCAGAAGGAGGTCGTGATGTCTCAGCCACTTCTGTTATAACGTGGAAACTGTAAGTCAAAACCTTCTGCTGGGTAACTGGTATCCACTCAGGGGAGTGCTGTGAAAGGGAAAAATCTGTATCCCAGGCTGGATCAGGCTTCCAAATGCCTGTTGGAGCCTGCGTCCAGCCGGCCCCCATAAGAGCTTTGTCTGGAGACCAGGACTCCTGAGTCATTTCACTAGTTATAGAAGAAGAGACTGTTACAGTAGGTTGTGTAATATTTTGTTTTGGCTGTTTAGATATAGTCTTATCAGAAAAGAAAAATTCAGCCCCAATTTGGGAGATGGCTGAGGACTGGTAGATAATATTAGGCTGCCTTGAGTTTCCACAGCAATAGGGTTTTCAACACAAACCCAGCTGATTTGCTTAAAGGTGCAGACTCGTTCTGAGTGAATGCAGTGGAAGAAAACCCCAAAGGAAAAGTTTGTTGTTTAAGAGTAAAGAGGCTTTTTCTTTTAAATCAGGCAGTGGCTTCTCAGGCTGTAGGCACTCACTAATATTCACGATTTTACTGCCAGCCTGCAGAGAAGCAGCTGAAGAGTCAGACACTCCTGGAATGAGAGTGAGATTATCCGAATGTGACCACGCCCTCAGAGCCTTTGAGTCTAATACTGGAGTCAAGAGTTTGACAGAAGTTGAGTTATTGTTGTCAAAGCATTGTTTTTCCTGCTGGAGTCTATCTGGTAAACACTCTGCAGTTGCTTGAAGCTCCACACTATTTTCTGGTAAGCAAGCCTCATTTAACACCCCTGCTACTTTTACAAGAGGAGTTAGTTTGGTAAGGGGATGAAGCTCTGAAAGCCGTAAACTTTCGCTTTGGAGTGCAGAGCCCTTGGTAGTCGTCACAAGAACAGCATCAGTAAGACTCAAAATATCCATGTTAGATGTCAATAACTCACCGCCCTCGGAGCCTCCTGAAGAAGCTAATTCAGCCGTAGGTATTACAGGAGCAGCCTCGCTGCTGACAGGGGATAATGTAGCGCACGTCAAATGCATATCAAGCTTCACTGGTACTGACGTGAGCGCTGACCCTTCCTTCGTAGCATCAAGTTCTTGTACATTGTCAGGTTTAAACAAAGTAAACGACTTCTCCTCTTGGTGTTCAACAAAAGTAACTGAATCCTCCCAAAGAAACGATGCATCCTGAAACTCGGGTATCAGAGTCCATATCCACAATATTAGCGGTGACAGCCTCCTTAGCATTAACAGTGGGAGCAGACGCCAGCTCTCCCACAAAGCAGACGTCCTCCTCCTCCGCCATCTTGGTCCCACCAGAAAATGGGTCCCCCCTGCTCACAGGAAGCAGGAAGTAGGGGAATTTCCCCGGTGTCCTGGCCAAATTTACCTCATTCAGTTGAAATACCACCAACAGCTTAATCTGGTTCAAGGTCAGTTGGCATTCATCTGTATCCCCCTCCCCCGGGTCGTGCCTGAAAATAGGCAAGATTTGTCTAGTGCACTTACCCGGTCAACAAAAAACTAACTAAATAAATAAAATGAGCTTGCTTAATGGTGTCCGCCTGGATAAATAAAGATATTGATTGATTTAAAAGATACATTGGAATGAGTCACCTCAAATACCACTCCTAGAGATGACTACATGCATGTCCCTGACTAACTCAGGTGCTGGAAGAGCCATTCCACTTAAATCAGAGATGCACCAGCAGTGAATGCACTTGCACAATAGATTGTAAATGTGATCACTTGGATCTCTGTACTGTAATTTTCCCTCATATGCCTGTCACCCTTTCTGCTTGTATGAAGATGTGATAAATTCAAGTTCTGCATCTGGGTTCCTGGCCAATATAGCATGGCAAAAGCAGCGTAGTGAAAACCACAATGGCAAAACAGCATAAACAGTGTGAATGAGCAGTGCACTTTAACACTGCATCAAAACAGCATGTGGTGGTGTGAAACTACATGGTACAGTGATCACCAGTGGAACCAGGTAATGAGGGACAGGTGTAACAACCCAATGGAAAGAAAGGGATTTGACAGAGTGTAAAGGGTTGCTGGAGGTGTGTGCAATAGTGGAAGTGTGTCGTGCAGGTAGGAATTAGTGTGGGAGGTATAAATGGGACTGCTTCAGGGGGTGTATATCACTCTGGTGGGGTGTGTTCCTCTGTGGTAGCATGCTGTGAGTGTGTTGCAGTCCAGTCTGCACTGTCTGGCCATCTGGTGTGGTGGAATAATGCCCCTGCAGTATATCCATAGCCAAAAGGGGGGTATCCTGCTCATGGACGGTGGTTTCCTGTTTCACAAAGAGCGTGTCTATGGGGAAAGATGGGTAAATGCCTAGACTGGCTGCATGCCTGTGAGGATGCAATCATAAAGTGCCTGTGGGAGCATAATCTTGTGCCTGATGGGGGACACATTGCTGTAAAGGAAGTGATGTGAACAAGTGAGGGAGAGGGCCTCAACCACCAGCGAGATGTCCTTCCAGACTGTGGTTTCCTGTACTGGGTCCGTGAGTTCCTTTATTGAAGGTAGACTGCTACCCATCCCATCCCAAAAGTGTATGATTCAACAAGCCCATGCCTCCACCTCCCATTCACCACCAGAGCCTGAAACTGTGTTGGACCTTCAGATCCCTGACAAGTATGAGGTGTTGGGAATGGATGAGCAGTTTCTGCTATATGACAGTGGCCATGAGGAGAATTGTTTCCTGATATTCTTCACTGCCAGGAATCTATTGGAGTGCAGAGACACGTGGTACTGTGAAGGTACTTTCAAGTCCTGTTCTGCCTTGTTCTCCCAGCTGTACAGCATTCATGTTATGCAACAGTCCACGGTAGTGCCCGCTGTGTGTGTGTTAATGCAGTCGAGGAAAGCTGCTGCCACTGCAGAGTGTTGCACTGCTGAGGTCTTTGAGTCGGTGATTGTCCCCCGCCAATAAGACCTCGGAATTTTAGAAGTCTGCCTGGAAGGCATTCTGATCTGTGTTTCCCACTGTCAACATACATGGCTGTTTTTTACACCTGTGCCAGGCTGTGTGGCATCAGGTGAAGCAGCTGAAAGAGGTGTGCCAATGGTACAGCAGCAAGGAGGAGTTTGTCGTACATGTTTGATTGCTGCCTGCACTGCCTTATGTTCCACCATTGGATGTGGCCTCTGTGTTTGAGGAGCTTAAGACGTGGGACTTCTTTGTGCAGCATGAGGACCTGCTGCAGCCAATGCTTGATTATTATGAGGACACATGGGTCAATCACCCTCTGAGTCGGGGGGAGATAGAGACCCTTGTTCATGGTCAGAGATGGTGAGAGTGGCCCCCAATTCGGCTCATGATGGGAACCTGCAGTTAAGCGAGTCATGGAGTGCTCCTCAACACAAAGCAGAGTATTTCGCATTATTTATGAGTAACGCAGTCCATTGAAAACAATGACTTTGCATTACTCTGTCTTCCCAAACCACTACTCCACTAATTCTTAAGGCGAAGTGCATTGAAAACAATGTACTTCGCCTTGTTTTTAAGCTCCAAAGACAAATTTTGCAGTGATTCATGGGATTTCAGGTCACATGGGCTCTAGATTGTTTTGCACAGCCTCAGTTTGGGATAGTGTGTGTAGGAAGCTGTAGGAGACAATCTGCTCTGAGAGCTCTCTGTGATTCAAACCTTCTAAAAGCTGTTAAAAAAGCCTTTTTGAGTAATTTATTTTGCTGAAACTTTAGTTCATCGATTATAGGAAACCCTCCTGTGCTCATATCATCAAGCGTTTATTGTTTGTGTGTGTATTTTGAATGTTAATGTACAACACTCAGTCTGTGTACTGACAGACAGTGGAAGTGTGCTTTGGGTGAGGGGCGTATCTGTGGTGTAGGAAGATTAACTTGGAGAAAAAGACAGTGCTTTCTGTTTTGGTGATATTTCTTGTATAACTGTGTTAATGTACACACAGTAATATTTTCAATAATTCTTGCCATTTTTTTGCTGCTTGTTGTGGTGCAGCAGTGCATAATTTTAGTTTGTTTAAAATATGTGGTTATATTACTAAAGTTTTCAATTTGCTACGCATTACTTAGTGAGTGTGTGAGTATGTGTGTGATCCGTGTCATCAAATCAAACACCTTTTATTGTGCCACATAATTTCAGCAATGTGAACCTGCTATCCACTGCAGCTATATAATTTTTTGTACTTCTTTGTGGTATCTTTACTGGTACTCGTACTAGTGATTCTTACTGCAGCAGTGCAGTACACTGCCCCACCCCCTGCGGGCCACGTCCCGCCCCAACGGGCAAAGATATTATTTTCCAGATTTGAATTTCTGATGGTGAGCACTGGTTAGGTATTGTGCCTTTGCATCTGCATCTCATCAGTGCACAGCACAATCTTAATTTGTCTGTACATTTGCATTTCTTTAGGGCCCAATCTCCATCTCTAACTTAAGTCACAGTTGTTTCTTTGGCTTCCCTTCAGAGTACTGGACAGGTGTGGTGCATAATTCAGCATGAACATTGTACTCATTGATATGCCTTTTTAAGTCAGGACCATCATCAAGAGTCACTCGTGATACAAATCACGTTCTTCATCATCACGGTCACATATGCAGTCACAAATTACGATTTACGATCATGTCACGAATCACAACAGTAATTTTTTTTACTAGCTACTTGGATGTATTGTAAGCCTGTTTTGTAGTATCTCTCCATGCTTCACTACCCCACCATTGTACTCATTAATGATGTTTTTAAGTCGGGGAGTTTTGTGCCACACCTCATTCATCTGGGCCCAGGGAAGTACAGCCATAGGCATTTGCATTTCTTTATCATCACGGTCACAAATGCAGTCACAAATCATGATTTACAATTACGTCACGAATCACAACATTAATATTTTTACTAGTTACTTGGATGTTGTAAGCCTTTTTTGTAGTATCTCTCCAGGCTTCACCACCCCACCATTGTACTCATTAATAAGTGTTTTTAAGTTAGGGAGTTGGACAGTGTCTGCAGTACATACACAGATTGGAAAGAAAACTGCACCCATGCAGTTTAGCACAGTATACTTCCACTGCTCAGAATACATACGGAAGACAACAAAAAAAGGGCATAATTACATACAAGGGCCGGGGATGGTGGAGGAATACATTTTATAACACAACAAGGAAGGTGTGGGTTGGGCACCTGGTGTGAGGAAAAAAAACTAATGTGGAATCCCATGATGATCCAGCAGCAGTTCCAGCATGGACATAATTTGTAACTGATGTCCCTCTATGTAAGAAAAATAAAACTTACAGAAAGAACAAATTAAGTAAAAAAGAGTACAGACAGAAAAGACAAAAAAATGAAGCTTTTAAAAAAGCTGTTGGGTCTAAATCAAAGTTTAAATCTCCTCCTCGTTCTGATCTCAAAGTATCAGCAGTCACAAAACACACTCCTCTCTCTCTCTCCGTATGCACAGAAGATAGTAAAAGTGTCTGCTTGTATGATAAACTTTCTTCCTGCCTAGCTAAAGAGCATGTGACTTACAGTACTGTAAGCCATGTGATGTATGGGGGGGGCTGCCAAATCTGAAACACTAAGTGGATCACTTAGAATCATAATGAGGAACGCAAAGTCCATTAAAAACAATGACTTCTGCTGGCCCGCCAGCGCTGTGGTTGGATTTCCGCTTGCAACGCCAGCGACCTGGGTTCAGGAACGAGCCCGGGTCACTGGAGGGCCGGCCAGGGGAGAGAAGGATTGAGCGTCCCAGGGACAGGTCTCTTTCTCTGAGGGGAGGGTAAGGGACTGTTCCAGCGCCTGCTGGCTCCTAGCGGAGGCTGGAAGTATCACAGGACGCACGGCCCAATACTAACTGGGGAAGGAGCGGATGTCGGCGTATGCCATGACGTCACTACGCTGCCCCCAACAGAAAGCCAGGAAAATCACTCGCTGGCCCTCCGGATGATGGCTCTCTGGTCCTAAGGGCCTCCAGTGCCTACCTGGTGCCTCCTGTTTCCCAGCAGCACCCCCAGACCCTAGAGGGATGTGCTGGAGCTACCCTCCCCCCCTGGTGCCTTCCCCCTCGGAGGAGAGGGACCCACCCGGTGAAGGGATACACCGGGATATCCTGGGGGTCGGCTGTGATCTGGGGACTAGAGGAGGGCCAGGCAAGGACAGGAGAGGTCAGGGGGAGCTTGTCAGAGCCTGAAGGAGTGGAGGACCAGCAAGCATGGGGGCAGAAAAATAGATAATAAAAAAAAATAAATGACTTCACCTTACTTTGAATTGCCATTCTGCCTTAACATGAAGGGGGAATGACAAGGCGGAGTGAGCACTTTGCATTGCCCACTTCACGTTCACTTCGCTGGCAGAATTTAAATTTGCCGCATCTCTATTCATGGTGCAGCAGTGTAAATGTTATGACATCATCCTGAGTGGGATGGCACAGACCATTAATGTCATTGAAGGGTAGCATCACTGCTTTAACCATTTTGTCGGTGCTTATCATCCATCCCTGTGGTGATTCATTCAGTGTCTGCAGGCCAAGCAGTGTCTCAATAAAACAGTCTTAGAGCAGGTCCTTGTGAGTAAGGCTGTGGCTACTGTGAAACAGAAATATAAGGACACCAACAGGTGTTTATACACCCTTGTGAAGGAGTACAAATTGTGGGGTTCATATGACTACCTGTGCGGTATAGCCTATAATTTTCAGCTGCAGATATGATCCATTGTACATGTGTGCCCCTCTTCTTCCTCCGAGTTAGGTGTCTGTCTTCTAATATTGCACTGAGATCTGTTTCTGTATTTCAACTATAGTCTTCAATACTGTTTTCCAGTTATTGTTTGATACTATGCATCCAATGGCAGACTGTACATATTAAAGTGTGTGTTCAGCATTGCAACTCTCAGTGTGCTGTGTTTTTTCCACAGGTGTCATTGTCGTATTGACAGCCCACTTGTTGTCACACTGTTTGGTAGTTTCAGTATTTTTCCCCTGTTCTCTTTTGTGCCATCATTTTGTTTGTGCTGTGTTTGTGCACACTTTTTTATTTTGGCATATTTTACCTAGAACCCTGTGCCTGAGGTGTGGACCTTTTATAAGAGAAACACATTTTTTTTTATACTTTATTTTTTTTATACTTCTTTTATTGCATTTTTCTTTTTTCTTAGTACATTTAGGTGTCAGCGTGGCTCAGTTGGTAGCACATCTGCCTCTGGACCAGAAGGTCGTGGGTTCTTGTCCCACACCGGGATGGACTTGCACCTAAAAATTGCTGGCATCCAAGTGCAGTATTGGGGGGTACTATACTGCTGGGGTGTGCCATCCTTCAGATGAGATGTTAAACCGAGGTCCCTTCTCCTTGTCCTGGTGGGTGCCAGATGGAAGTAAAAGAACCCAGGGTACTCTTCGTAAAGAGCAGGGAACATTCTTGGTGTCCTGGCCAACATTCCCCTTCCCATAAACTGGTTCATGCAATTATCCAGGCTACGTGTGGGTGATGATGTGTGATATGGCCGCCACCACACATTCAGTCATTTCACTACCAGTCTAGCATCGCTAATTCTGGAGCATCGGGTAACATTTGATTTTAGTACAGCATTTAGAAAGTGCAGTTTTCCAACTACATATGTAAAAAAATATACATACATAACTAAAATACAAAAAAAAACAATCAAACATGTCAGCAATTGTGTCTTTTTTATCCCAAAAGTAAATTAAGATCCTGTTCATGGGGTATAAGTTTTCCATTACTGTTTGTCTCATTTAGTAAAACTTCAAGAGCATTCTATAATTCCTTTCACTCTTTTTATTTCTTTCTTAAGAGGACTAAAAGTGTATTTAAAAAGAGAGAATTTCTCAGCTTCCCCAGAAGGGGAATTACCTCTTAATTTCCCCTGAATTCCCACCTTAAGTCACTTGTTGAGGTCCCATCTAGTCCAGCGGTTCTGATATGTTGCAACCCTGTCTTGTAAGTTATGCGTAAGCTGTTCCATATGCTGTATATAGGTTACTATTTCTTGCCATTTTAGTAAGGCTGGGGGTTTAGGGAGCAGCCAATTTTTGGTAATAGCTTTATAAGCTGCAGCTATACATATAGCCCAGAGATGTATGGTATCTCTGTGTTTAAGAGTTTTAGGAGGTATGCCCAATAGAAAATTTTAAGGAGTCAAAATTTCCTGTGTGGTCAATATTTTAGTTATTTGGTGGGTGATTGCTTGCCAGAATGGCTTAATCACTGGACAGTTTAAAAATATATGAGCATGGGAAGCCTCTAGTGTCCCACATTGTCTCCAGCTGGATGAAGATGCTTCAGGGTTACGCTTAGCTTGGAATAGGGGTACTAAAAAGTATCTTGTACGAACCTTCCAAACATACTCCCTCCAGCTAGGGGACAAAGTTGTGGATCATGTTGATTGCCACACCTTCGGCCAACATTGTTCTAGTAGGGGGATGCCCAAATCCTTCTCCCATCTCCTTTTTATTAAATCACTTAGATGGTTCTGGAAAGTATTAAGGAATTGGTATAACAAAGATATGGCATGGTCTTTTTCAGAGATTGTCCACATGAAAACAAAGGGACTACAGTCCTCTTCTTGTATTGATCTAGAGTTTTGAAGTTTTATTTACATGTTAATCCAATTTCTCATCTGTAAGTAGTATATATAGTCACTGGAAACCCAGCCATACCTTGTTTGTGCTTCTGTGAAAGATATTGTGGAAGAGTTTTGAAGTATTTGCCAAGGTGCCACAAAGCCTTTCGTGGCCTAGTGCGTATACCATTTATATTCTTGCGCTGGTGGAAAATCAGGGTTCACAGAAAACCAACAGTATTTCTAAATGTGGTTAGAGAACCACTTTTGAGAGTAGACCCTCCTCCAACCCTCCAGAATTGTTCCTGTACTATTTGGTAATAGTCCTTGGAGTTGTCTCATCAGGGGAGGGACAAAGAGGGCCAAGGGCAAGGGGGTGGGGCAAAGCCCTATAAAGATCAATTTGCTTCCAATGTGCCAAATAATGGGTATTTCCCCATAACAGTGCCAATCGAATTTGGGAGACGTTCCAATAATAGTGTAAATTAGGAAGTGCTATTCCTCCAAGGTTTTTTGGAAAGCATCAATAATTGGAATTGAAGACGGGGTTTTTTGCCTTGCCAAAGAAACTTCAAAAATGCTTGTTTATTTATTTTTTTGTTTATTTATTTATTTCAAGAAATCAGATTTACAAACCTTTGAGTCAAAGACTCATTTACAAAGGTACCTAGTCACAGGGAGGGGAGACAACATATTTGTGAAGCAAGACAGTGGAAAACAATACAGGTGAGATACAGAACAGTATACAAAGCAAGGCACTTCAGAGAGCAAAAAAATATGCAAGATACACACGAGCACAAAAATTAAGATATTTAGTGTCCCAGTGGAGCATTCAGGTTACAGTGCATGTTGTACAGACTACAACAAGCTATGGGAAGTGGACTAGTGCATACGTCATGCTATAAGAGGCAGATTGGTTCAGAACAGTGCACTCGGAAAGTCTTACAATGGGCATTTACAGCTCTGAGTGTCAGTGAGGTGTTTGCATAGGGCAACTTTGAAGGGGCCGATTTTGGGGATGTTTGAAATGTGCGATGAGAGGAAATTATACCAGGAAGGTGCTCTGTAGTACAAGGACCTTTGGGCGAGCGAGGTCCTGGCTCTGGGCACCTGGAAGGTGGCTTTGGCAGTATTGCAGGTGACAACCGAGTGGGAGGCCTGTTGAAGGAGTGCAGTGACTCCTGGGGGACAGAGCTCAAGTAGAGCCTTTTTTGCCAGTATACAGGTGCGGTATTGCAGTCGTTCATCGAAAGTGAGTATGTTTGAGGTGGAGTAGAGCTGGCATGTGTGAGTTCTGCTGGAGGCACCAGTGAGGAGCCTGCAAGCTTTGTTAATAGAGGTCTGGACTTTGGTGAGGGCAATGGGGTCAGCAGCTGCATAGATAGGGAGTCCATAATAAACCAATGACAGGATGGAGGAAGTGATAGCTAGCCGTAGGGAAAACTCAAGGAGGCAGTCTTTGTGGCGGTAGAGGAGTCCAATCTGGGCATTCGTGGCAGAGGACAAGGAGTTAAGATGGGCATGGAAGGAGAGAGCCGAGTCAAAGGTGATGCCCAGGTATTTGTATGTTGATACCTGTTCAAGGGGGTGGAGTGTACTGGGGAAGATGCGAAGGGGAGCATTTCTGGAGTTATTTTGGTGGTGTGCAAAAATCATAGATTTCATCTTCTTGACGTTCAGAACCAGACGATGGTTGAGGAACCATTTTTCAGCTTCGGTGAAGGTGAGTTGCAAGGCGCTCTGGAGTGTGAGTGGGTCATGGTGAGAGGCAATGAGGACTGCGTCGTCGGTGTATAGAAGCATTTTACCTGTGCAGGAGCTGGGGAGGGTGTTTAAAAAGAGACTGAACAATGTGGGGCCCAGGATGGAGCCTTGAGGGACCCGGAGTGTACAGGAAGGACCGTTGATAGGATACCATTTAATTTGACCTGTTGGTATCTATCCCTGAGGTAGCTGGAGAACCAGGCCAGTGGGCCAGATGAGAAGCCCAGCTGACATAGGGATTCAAGCAATAGTGGGTGACACACAGTGTCAAAGGCCTTGGATAGGTCAATGAACACTGCTCCGGCGATCTCCCCAGTATCAAGTGCAGAGTGTATTTGGTGAGGGAACTCCACTAGGGCTGTAGTGGTGCTGTGACCAGGGCAGAAGCCATGCTGCTCTGGGCACAGTATGTTGTATCTGGATAGATAATCTACGAGTTGGGTGGACACTATTTTTTCAAGGGCTTTCGAAAGGGGGGGTGGATATAGGTCTGTAATTGTTTGGTGATGTGCGGTATCCATTTTTATGGATGGGGTAATTTCAGCCAATTTCCATGCTCTCGGGAATTGGCCAAGGCATAGGGATCAGTTAAGAAGGTCAGTGAGGGGGGCTAACATGACATCAAGTGTTAGGTGGAGTATCCTGGATTCAAAGGGGTCACAGCTCGGGTTGTGGGAGGAGAAGGCTTTTGTGAGGAGTGGCTTGGCGTCATGGTGGGAGATACTCCTGAAGAGAAATGGGGGATGGGAAATAGCTGGGTGGTTGGCTTCTGGGATGGGTCAAAGAAGCTGGCAGGAAGGACTGCACTTAGGTCAGAAAATGTTGTGTTGAGGCAGTCAGCAACACGTGGTAGATCAGTATTAACTGTGCCGTTGATAACCATCTGGGAGGGGGGAGAGCGGGTCTTCCCATTAAGCTCCTTTATGTTATCCCAGAAGACTCAGGAAGAGCCCCAGGATGAGGTCAAGGAGATTTGATAGTGACTGGCCTTGGCTTGTCTTATGGCGCAGGTGCATTGGTTACAAGCGGCATTATAGGCTTGCCTGTCAGCTGTCCTTCCAGACTCAACAGCAGTGTGTCACAGGTTATCCCGTTGCTTCAGTTGCTGGATCAGAGAGGGGGAAATCCAGGCAGCATTGTGTCTCTTGAAGCGGGCGTTGGTGACCGGGGCAAAGATGTCACAAGCCTTGCAGAAGGCACTGGTGAGGAAGGCTAGGGCAGTATCTATATCCGTAGCGAGGGAGATCAGGGACCAATCGAGCTGAGCAAGGTACTGCTTTAGCATATTAAGGCCCCCGGGGGGGAAATGGCGACGGGGGGTGGCTTTGTATGCAGGCTTGAGCTTGGGGGAGGACCAGAAGCAGAGAATTGGTGAGTGATCGCTAAGGGAGTTGGCTAAGACGTTAACAGACTTGATTTTGTGTGGGCAGTTTATGAGTACTATATCTAGGAGGGAGCTGGTCCCACTTGATTGGTTAAATCTGGTGGGACGAGTGACTAGTTAAGATAGATCAAGGGCTGTGAAGTTATCCTTAGTGTGTGTTGTAGTGGAGCCAAGCCAGTTTATGTTGAGGTCTCCTAGGACGAGTTGTTCAGCCCTGTGTGGCAGAGTAGAGAGATAGTCAGTGAGAGACCGGATAGCTAGACTTTGTGCCTGTGGGTGTATGTAGGTGGTGGTAAGGTAAAGAGGGCCACGGCCCGGGTCCGGGGTGATTTTCAGCGTGATGGTTTGGGCCCCGTGGTCAAACTTGGGGGTAGGTAGCACGTGACCCAAGAGGGAGTCATGTAGGTAGACTGCACACCCGCTGCCACGCTTACCCACACAATCTTCTCTGAAAAGGGTGAAGTCTGGGAGGGAGACAGCAGAGTCTGGAGTTGAATGGGAGAGCCAGGTCTCCACTATGGCAAGAATGTCGGGTGTGTGTTGGGAGACCCAGCACTGGAATGCAGCCGTCTTCCTTGGGAGACTGCAGATATTCATAGAGGTAATACGGAGGCCATGTCCAGTAGGGGGCGATGGTGGGGTAGCGGGTCCTGGTCCCGGGTTAGGGTGGACATTCTCAGAGAGCAAGATGAGTAAGGTGATGAGGCAGAGAAAAGGACTGTGGCGGTTGTGATATAGAAGCTTGGGCAGGTGCACGGATCTGGGGGGACAGTACAGGGGATGGGTAGGGAGTTAAGGGCAGGAATGGCTAGGACAGAGAGGGACCACCTTCCACTGTGTACTGAAGGCTGGGGGGTGGATGTCGGTGGTGGGTGTGGGGGGGCAGTGGGGTGGCCCAGCGTGTGAGGTGCATTAGAGGTGAGCGGAGAACAGATGGGAGAGCTAGGAGCAGTGGGGGGATGGGCCAGAGGAGGCTGTGGTTCTGGCAGGGGTGCACTTACAGTGGTGCTGGAGAGATTCTGTACAAGAATGGGGGGGACAAGATAGTGAGGAATAAAACAAGTACAGAGAACAGTACTAGAGACATGTTGGTGTATGGGATGAAGATAAGTGTAGGCAGGCAGGATCCCCCTAGTGTTCAAGGAGTATAATCTGCAGCTGGTAAAGTGGGCTGATTGGTTCTGCTAGCTCTCACGTGATGCCATGTATAAAACAGAGATCCAACCAAGGGTGGTGGTGGGGCGGTGGGGAGCCTGCTGGTGGGGCAGACAAAGCGCCCTGTGTAGCAGGCTGGTGCTGCTTCTGCAAGCACCTGTTGTGATGTCCTGCACGTTGCTTGGTTCTGGGGGTGGGGCATCCTTGCGAGGTGCAGTGAGGGGAGGGCAGGCACTTCATCAGCCCTCGCGCCCTCAGAGCTTCTGCAGATGAAACAGAGAGGAACAGAGAATTAAATGCTTGTTTCTGGAGGTGGGGCCAAGGTAAGGAGACAGCAGAGCTGCAACTGCAGCCGAATACTAACACAGGATAATACTTTAACAGCTGTATCGACTGTATGCTAAGCGAGCAAATTACTTTGTAAGCTAGGCAGGTTTGGGCTCCAGACTATGGCGACCATGCATTTGGAATAATTGCTTTAAGTTTCTTAAAGTACTTTGGTAAACACATTTGAAAGTTGTGGCTATGGGAGAAAAAAACTCACAAGCTAGGCAGGTTTGGGCTCCAGGCTATGGCGACCATGCATTTGCAACAATTGCTTTAAGTTTCTTAAAGTACTTTGGTAAACCACTTGAAAGTTGTGGCTATGGAAGAAAACTCAGCACAGAAAAAACATCTGTAGTGCTGTGCCGACCTCCCGACTTATTAAAGGCAAACTGTTTGTTAGGTTCTTTGTTGGGAATTCAAAAGAGATATTCTGGTGCCAAAAAGACAAAGCGCCCTGTGTAGCAGGCTGGTGCTGCTCCTGCAAGCACCTGTTACGATGTCCATACCTTTGCTTGGTCCTGGGGGATGGGGGCTGTCCTTGCGAGGTGCAGTGAGGGGATGGCAGGCACTTCTTCAACCCTCGCGACCCTCATTGCCAGTTGTTCAGGGACTGTAAGGGCACTATACTAGGCACAGATTGAAACAAATATAATAATCCTGGCAGAGTGTTCATTTTAAGTGCTTGATTTCTCGCACAGAAGGATAGAGGTATCACTGTCCAGTGATTAAAGTCTGTCTTCAAGGTCTGTATTAGGGAATCATAGTTTTGTTTATATAATGATCCAAGGTTAGCTGAGATATTAACTCCTAAGTATCTTATTGTTTGGGAATGCCATTTAAATTGGAATTTTTCTTTAATTTGTCTTGAGGGGCTATAATTAAAGGCAAGTAGATCAGTTTTATTGGTATTTAAGGAATATCCAGCCAAGGATGAAAATAAAGTAAGCTTTTGAAATAAATGTGGAAGACAGTTATTTGGGTTTGTTAAATATATCAAAACATCATCCACAAATAATGCTATTTTATGTTCTATTCCAGCCAGGTTAATACCAGGGAGATTTTGATCTTGTCAAATCATTTGGGCTAAAGGTTCAATGTAAAAAGCAAACAGAAGGGGGGAAATAGGGCATCCCTGCCTGGTTCCTCTGTGCAAGTTAAATTTATGTGACAAGTGGCCATTGGATCTAATATAAGCTTGGGGGGTCTGATAAAATGTAAATATGGTGGCTATAAATTGCTGCGGGATTTTAAAAGTATTCAATACTTCCCTTAAAAAGGGCCATGTGACCTAATCGAATGCTTTTTCAGCATCCAGACTAAGTAGAAGGGTCGAGGTTTGTATTTTTTGGATATGTTCAATTAGGTATACAGTTCTCCTAATATTGTCTTGGGCTTGAGGACCTTGAATAAATCCTGATCGATCTTGCTGAATTAAAATGGAAGCTAATTTAGCTAGTCTGTGAGCTAGTATAGATGCCACAATTTTGTAGTCAGTGTTTAGAATGGAAATAGGACAATAGAAACCAGGCAGGGAAGAGTCCTTCCCAGGTTTTGGGATTACTGAAATAATTGCATATTGCCAGGAGGGAGGGATTGGAGTTTCAGGGAGAGTTATATTTTTAAACAAATGGTGTAGTATAGGGGTTATGTCTTGTTTAAAGACTTTATAAAATTCTCCTGGCAGACCGTCGGTCCCCAGACATTTATTAGTTTTTAGATTTCCAAGTTCTCCCTCCAGCTCTTTGATTGAAATTGGGGTCAGTATTGTTTCTGCAAGGGCTTTAGAAAGGGTTGAGAGGTTTAGGGTTTGAAGTAAGGCTCTGATTTTTGTTACTATAGGTTGTGGTTGGGGTGCTGCATAGAGTTCCGTGTAATATTTAACAAATATATTTGATATATTAGCTATAGTGTGTTGGGGTGGGTCCTCAGGCGAAGGTCTCAACGTGGTGATCATGGCTCTAGCCTGTTGCTTTCTTAACTGTCCTGCCAGGAGTTTCAACGAGCGGGGACCACCTTCGTAATACCTCTGTCTGAGGAATAACAGGTTTTGTTCAACATAATAATCCAACAGAGAGTTAAGCTCTTGTTTCAGTATCTTTACTTGCTTAGTGGCTTCTGTTGTTATTCTAATATTTTGTTGCTCCTCAAGAGTTTTTATTTGGGCAAGTAAGGAGTTTCTTTTCTGGTCTATTATTTTTTTTTTTATGCGCTGCCACTGCAATGAATTTACCTCTGCAAATGGCCTTGACCATATCCCACAGTATAGCTATATCTATTTCTGGCATGTCGTTATCTAATAAAGTTTGTTTAATTGTGTTTTTAGTCTCCTGTATAATTTCCTTATCTCTTAAAAGAGATATATTTAGCCTCCATATTGTAGACTTTTGAAATAGATAATTTCTGAAACAGAGATACTGTGGGGCATGGTCAGAGATGACAAAGTGGCCTTGCCAGGCTTTGAGTGACATTTGAGCATGTTTCTGCGAGACTAGAAAATAATCAGTAGATGAATAGCTTTGATGGGCTTGTGAAAAAAAAGTGGTGTGGGTACCAGTGCCATTGTGATATCGCTAGGCATCTACCAATCCCAGTTCCTTGATCAGCTTTACTACATTCCTTGCCTGTCTAGAGACTTTTTGATTTTGTGTAACTGGATCATATAGTTGAGATAGGTTCAAATTAAAATCCCCCCGACAGGCCCCTCTGCCCATTGTATTAATTTCAACAGAATCGATCTATAGGTTGTAAAGTCAGAGTTAGGTGGAAAATACAGTGAGGCCATCATAATGAACTTTCCATTTAATTTCCCCTTTAATAGGACATACCTTCCTTCTTTGTCAATTATTTGGTCTGTAGCTTGAAATGGGACCCTTTGTGGTATTATTATAACAGTTCCCCTTCTTCGTCCTCCCTTAAAGGAAGAGGCATAGACCTGAACAAACCCCAACCGCTCAAACTTTTGATGCTCAGCTTTTGACAGATGCATTTCCTGAAGCATCAGAATATCGGCACCAGCTCGCTTAAGTGACGCTAAGATTTTTGTAAGTTTTATGGGACTGGTCAGTCCATGTACATTATGGCCCAGATATTCAAAAGGGTTGCACATGCGCAACCCACTGATGCACCCCGGTGCAATATTCAAAAGGGAAAAGTGCGCGGCACAAATCTCGATGCGCCGCAGTGCATCAGTAATGAATGCAGGCACAGGTGGGGGGGCGTGCCCATGCATACTCTGTACAGCCAAATATTCAGCCCAGGAAGTGCAGAGCCATGCATGCGCAACCCCTACCAGTGCCTGCACAAAGTTACACCCCCCAAAAAAGGAACAACTGATGGCCACCCACAGGTGAGCAGCCGCATTGCAGGGTGCAACACGGCAGCTGCCACCTGTGGGTGGCCACCAGAGCTTCGGCTACACCAGGCGGCGCTCCCCCTTGCCCAATCGCGGGCATCTGTGAAAGAAAATAACAAACGGTCCTATATCCCTGGTGGTCCAGTGGACCACTATCTGCTTGATCGTGGGCATTTGTAAAAATTAAAGTTTCCAATGTCCAATATCCCTGGTGGTCCAGTGGACTGCTATCTGCCTGATCACAGGCATTTGTAAAAATAAAAGTTTCCAATGTCCAATATCCCTGGTGGTTCAGTGAACCGCTGTCTGCCCGATCGCGGGCATTTGACAACAAGAGTCCAATATCCAATACCTGGTGGTCCAGTGACTGCCATCTGCTCGATCGCTGGCATTTGTATAAATAAAGATTTCAATGTTCACGTCTTGAGGTTCGAGTGACGTTATCTGCCCGATAGGGCATTTCTGTGCGTCACGTCATCTGGTGGTTCAGGCTTCTTCCACTGAGCTCCCACCGCCCGCCTCCAGGAGCGGGGCGGTCAGCCAGGAGGTGGGGGTACCACTAGACCACCTGGGATATTGGATGTATTTTTTTTTTTTTAACAAATGCCCGATCGGGCAGATAGCGGTCCACTGGACCACCAGGGATATTGGACATTGGAATCTTTTATTTGTACAAATGCCCATGATTGGGCAGATAGCGGTCCACTGGACCACCAAAGATATTGGACATTGGAAACTTTTATTTGTACAAATGCCCGAGATCGGGCAGATAGCTGGCCCACTGGACCACCAGGGATATTGGAAGCAATCTCTTTTTTAAACAAATGCCCACGATCGGGCAGATAGCTGGTCCACTGGACCACCAGGGATATTAGAAGTGATCTTTTTTTTAAACAAATGCCCACGACTGGGCTGCAGGAGGCTTCAGTCCCCAACGGCTGCTGCCTGGCAGGGCACCAGGTGCAAATCATCGGGGATCGGCGCACCTGCATGCAAACAACACGATAAGCAAATGGCTCCCATGTGTGCCTTGCATACATTATGGCCCATTTGCATGTCAACTTTTGAATATCGCGGTTGCTGTGAATGGCGCAATGGAACTTGCGCTAGTGCATCCCCATGCTCCACTCTGGCCACTTGCGCTGTCACAGTGCTCTCTGCATGCACACTGGTGATTGCGCGATATTCAATGCCATGTGCCATGGCGCAGCTCCGATGAATATCGCCCAGTCCACACCCCTGCACAGCCATGTTGAGCTGCGCCCAATCTTGAGCCACAGCCTGGCACAGTTTGAATATCTGGGCCCATATGTGCAAAAGTTGTAACTCATCGTGTTGCCTTTAAAATATGCACCATTAAGCTTATCCCATTTCTCTCAAGAAAAATTATCTGATGCTTCAGGAAATTTTCCCAGACAAAATAGATATACTCCCATAATTGGAATAGCAGGATTACACTGAAATAAAGTAAATGAAGACATGGTGACTTTAACAATAAAAAAAACTTGGTGGCGCCAACTGGGCACCTAACTGAATACCTTGCTTGAACTTCCAAGGTAGGAGGTCCACTATCTTAAGTGACCTCTGTACCCATCTTGATGTTATACTTGGTAGGTTGAAGAGGAAATTACTCCTTCTGGGTAGAAGGACCTCTTCAAGGGTCTGTACCAGACTAGACCCTTTAGACATGATACTGTGTTGTGTAGTATAGCTTTAAGCCCAGACTGCTCCATATAATTTGTTCAAAAAATAAAAACAGGGGAATGGTGTATATTACAATTAGACAATATCCGGGGGGGGGGTGCAAGAGCTAAGGAATGGCATAAAAGGCTCAGTGCTATAACTACCTTATTCCCCATCACTCTTTATCCCCCCTATTAATTTTATTTCTCCCAGGCCCTTGTGTTAAATGACTTCTCTTACAATAACACAAATGTTATTCTGATTAATTGTTAAATAGTTATAGACCATTGCTTAGTGTGTCTCTTCATAGTAGCCAGCTCTGGATGTAAGTCTTTTTAAATCAAAAAGCCCTATAAACACATCCGAATACTTTTGAATTTATTCAGGAGCCTAGTCTTCACTTCCCCATGGCTTGTTCTATTGAACCTAGTCAAGGAAAAAATGGCTATCCCACAGTACAGCCATAGCTACTCACTTCGTAGCATCTGACAGTGTAAAGACCTATTCAAAGTGTTTAGCTCAGCCTTCAATTTGCAGTAGGTCTTGTTCCGCGATACCTGGGAGTTTTTTAAATAAGTCTCTGAAGAGGGAAATAGTGTTCAAGATTGCAGCAACATTCAGGTCCTTGTTTCTCTTAGGTGGGATAGTCAGCCATGTTTCTTCTTGATCTCATAATTTCTGGCCCATCTATGGTGGTTGTTCCGGTAGTTCAGTTCTTTTTTTAATCATAGCTTGCCTCGCTTCTTGGGAAGTATTATGTATCTCAGTCTCTTCTTTCCAGAATACCCTTAGCCTGGAGGGGTATGGTGTTTGTATGCGAAGATTTTCCCTTCGGAGTATCTTTATAAGGGGGGCATATTCCTGTCGCTGCTGTTGGATAGTGGGTGGGTAGTTCAGATCGAAGAAAAGATGAGATTCTAGATATCTGACCTTTCGTTGTTGCCAAGCTCTTTTTAGGATATCCTCCTTGGTTTTAAAATTGTGAAATTTAATAATCACTCAGCGTGGCTTAGCAGTTGGGTCTTTGGGTTTCGGAATCAGGGCACGATGCGCTCTGTCAATTTAAATTTTGTAATCTGGGGGAAGATTCAATACATCCAGAAGCATATCCACCAAAAACTCAGACATATCACTCTCCTCCACCCCCTCTGCTAGACCATACAGACATAGATTGTCCTTTCTAGACCTACTCTCGAGGTCTAAGTATCTACTCTATAGAAATTCCGTGTAGGCAGAGGGCTGAGACTGTTCCCCCAATATGCTGCAGGCCGTCTTCAGTTGTACCAATTCGTTCTTCTGCCTCCTGCATTCGATTCTCCACTATAGATAGTTTTTGATTTAATTGTTTGAATTCATTTTTGTTTTCTGCCCTCATGTCTCTCAGTTCCCTCATCAGAGTCTCAAATCTTGTTCTGGAAAGCTGTTTCATTTCCTCATCAGTATCATAGCTTGGGGCTGAGCTGTTATGTAGTGTGGACATAGCCAGGCCTCATGTGGGAGAGTTCGATTGTAATCCTTGGGTTTCTTTTTCACCCCATGGATACAGAGTGCGATTTCTTGTCCCTCTGTCCTTCTGCAATCCTCCGGTTGCCATTGCATTTGGTTTCAGTTAGTTTAATCTTTCAAAATAGGAGGATTAATTAGCAGTTCAGGTGGAGCGGCTCTTTTAGCATCTGATCGGAGCCGTAGCGGAACTGGAAGTCTCCTACACTTTAAAAGATTATTCAGTAGCCAGTCACTGTCTGAGCAGTTTGTACAGAAAGTAGCTTAGAAAAACACAGGAATGTGTCATGTGCATTAGTCTGGCTCTATAAGATATTCAGCCAGCTCACATTAAAATAAAAAAAAAAACTCTCATTTAGTTTACTACCTTTACTTTTCCTAATTTGCCATAATTGCAAATTAATTTTATTTTTATTTTGACTTGCCACAATTGCCAGTTCAATGAACTGAATAAGCTGTCTAGTGGGCAATTCTTACATAATTCTACCGTAGGTGACCAGAAAGTTTATTTTGTGTACCTGTCAGTCTCACACTCAGTATGACTGCATCGGCTTGCCTACATTACCAGATTCAAGAATACAGTTCAGGTACTTTTTGCTCACATAGTTAATCTCAGTGGTTGATTTTCATTTTGCTTATCCTTTGCTGCCTTCAGTCGGGAGTCAATAAACAAAAATTTGTTTCAATTCATGATCTCTATCATTTTACCGAAGTGATGGCAGTCAGTGGATGTCTAATTTACTGCACACACTCCTGTTCAGATGCAAGGTGTAAAGACAAGAATTGGTGGAGTGATCATCCATCAGTGCATGGGGATGGGACCGAAATAAACATAAGTAAAATAATTAGAGGATAACAATATAGAACATAAGCACCCCATTAGCAGGATGTGATGTATCATCATTGCTTTTCTTGGTCGGTTGCTTAGCACAGTATGATCTAGTGGGGCATGCACACATTTAATCCACTGGTGCGTTGCCCATGTCCTTTCCTTACTGCACTTATGCTCATGCTCAGCAGTTGATACATAACCATTATAAATAGTATAGTTACTTAGTCCTGCTCTGCTGTATATCCCTTTATTTCATATTGTTTTAATTTTGTGTTTGTGTCTTACATTTGTATCTATGCCTAAAAGAGTTTTATGATTAGCAAGTTTTTATTTTTTTTATAAATTGCTGGGCTTTTGTAGCTGCTCCAGCTTTGTTGCCACTGTCTGTATTCTTGCCACTATCCCTTGTCTTCAGGACAGGCTCTTTTTTCCGGAACTTATCTCTACGTGGGTCTTTACAAGCCTCTGTGCCTCTCACCCCCTTTATGGACAAGGAGCTGAGCTGGTCAGTAGTTTGTGATTTCTGGGTGGATGAGACTCCAGTGGCTCAGAGCAAACTCGGAGGTTAGTGGCTTCCATGTGGCTAACGGAGACATCACAGCAATGTTGGCTGCAGTGGCTCCAATAAGAAAGATTTAGGTTCAAAGGGGATACCTATGCATTTCACTTTGCTCTTACCTTTGTAGCATTTTTTGTGGATAAAAGTGGGGAAAAGATGTGAAGTAATGCATAAACTAAAAATAGCTCACTTCTTCTGAATAAGGCTGAAACAGACAGCTCATTCTCATAGAAACATAGAAGGTGACGGCAGAAAAGGACCGCAAGGCCCATGCAGTCTGCCCATTTCTTTTTCTACCTTATGAATGTGCCATAGGCCTTTGCCCTGTCAATGGCCTATCTATTCATACTCATCTGTATTGCTCCCTTCTGTCTATCCTATGCCTGTTTGAAGCCCTGCACTGTATTTATATCCACCACTTCCTGAGGTAGGCCGTTCCATGCATCCACCACCCTTTCTGTGAAAAAGAACTTCCTCACATTACACCTTAATCGGCCTCCCTCTAATCTCATGCTATGTCCTCTTGTCCTGCTATTTTTCTTATACTGAAACATGTTACTCTTTCACCTTGTTAATGCCCTAAGGTGTTTGAATGTTTCAATCATATCACCTCTCTCCCTCCTTTGCTCTAGGGTATACCTATTGAGTTCAGTTAATCTGTCCTCATATGTTTTCTGATGCAGTCCCTGCACCATTTTGGTTGCCCTTCTCTGGACTGCCTCAGTTTGGTTAATGTCCTTGTGAAGGTGTGGCCTCCAGTACTGCACGCAGTACTCCAGATGGGGCCTAACCAGTGTCTTGTAAAGAGGGATTATTACCTCCCTTTTCTGACTTGTGATACCCCTACTAATACACCCCAACATCATTCTAGTCTTACCTACTGCTTTAGAGGTCTGCTTGGATGATTTAGGGTCATCGGTGATGATGACACCCAAGTCTTTTTCTTCCCTTGTGACTGCCAGCAACTCCCCTCCCAGCCTATAGGTGGCTTCAGGGTTTCTCTTCCCTATGTGCATGATCTTGAACTTCTTTGCATTAAACCCCAGTTGCCACTCTTCCGACCATTTTGCTAGTTTATCCAGATCTCTTCTTATTCTGCCCACACCATCTGGATCATCTACTCTGTTGCAGATCTTGGTGTCATCTGCAAACAGACAAACCTTACCCTCCAGTCCATCTGCAATGTTGCTGATGAAGATATTGAAGAGAACTGGCCCCAGGACTGATCCCTGAGGTACCCCACTTGTGACTTGTATCTCTTCTGACTGTATACCATTTACCACCATTCTCTGTTTTCTGCCCGTCAACCAGTTTACCACCCAGTTGACCAACTTCAGCCCACCCCAAGCCTACCCAGCTTATTAATCAATCTTCTATGTGGAACAGTATCGAAAGCTTTGCTAAAGTCAAGGTAGGCAACATCAACTGCTCCCCCTTGGTCCACCACTCTGGTTACCCAGTCAAAGAAATCTATGAGATTAGTTTGACAGAACCTTCCTTTTGTAAACCCATGCTGTCTTGGATCTTGTGCTCCTATGGATTCCAGGTATTGCACTATCCTTTCCTTAAGGAGTGTCTCCATAATCTTGCCCACTACTGAGGTAAGACCGACTGGTCTGTAGTTCCCTGCTTCCTCCCTGCTACCACTCTTGTGGAGTGGGTTCACATGAGCCCTTCTCCATTCTCCTGGAACCTCTCCTGTGCTCAGAGACTCACTAAACAGTTCTGATAATGGCTCTGCTAGTTCCACCCTTAACTCATGTTGTGCGGCATATGATAAAGGCATATAGGGATATAATAACAACCGATGAGCAATTTTTTTCTGTGGGCTCGATCAGTTATTCCTTGCCATAATAACCAGCTGGTTATTACAGCAAACATGCAGTTACACTGTCAACAGTGAGTGCAAGTCACATTCAAACTGTTTGAATCACTGCCATCCTCAGAAACCGTTGGTGCTCATCATGAAAAAACTATGAAGAATCACTTGCCTGACACATAGTATATCACACATTAATTGTTCTGTTGCCAGAGGATATTTTCTATTTTACTTAACAGTAAAGTTGCTGCAGAAAAATGGGGAAAAAAATACTTCATGCTTTGAAATTGCGGCAGCGTCGAGGACAACCATTACTGGAACAAACAGAGGAATGAAACAGGTCTACATAAGCACCAAAACAAAACTCTTTTTTTGAACTGGAAAACTAAAACTACTGAACCCTTTCATTAATGTCTTTTGCCTCAAGAAATACTTTGTTTCAGCTTTGTCTGACATGTTGCAGCTCAGATATGCTATTTGCAAACGCAGTATTTTTTCATAAGTTCCTTCTTAAATTGTAGTGTAATGTGTTCTGTTCCAGCCTTGATTACAGTTTCCTCAAAAAAAAGGGTAAATTAAATAAAAAAGTTAACTCCACCACCATTATCCTCTGAAATTCCTGCAGGTGGAGATCACGTGATGCAGAGTGCTGAGCAGAAGCACCTCCGCTAAGCTCCTGCCTTCTGATCATATAATCGTGTTTTTTAGACGTTTAAATCTTACAAAATCCTCTGCTCTTAAATTCTCCTGCCAGCTAAACACCTAGAGCGCCTGTTTGAGAGTTCAATTCTTGGGATGGAGGCTTACATGAAGAAAGCCCCACAGAAACATACCCTCTGTTAATTCCTAAAAGGCTCAAAAGAAATTGGTCTGTGGCCTGATAGGCCCAATCCTTGAGTCAAGTCGGGAGCAAGAGCCTTTAACGCTTAATAGGTTCTTAGAAGAGTTTAAACCCTTCCGTGAGGAGATGAAAGGAATGGCGATTGACCTGAAGACTTTGTCTAAAAAGCTGGATGAAGTTTCGTTAACTGCCTCCGATAATACTGCCCGAATAGTCTCGTTGGAGAAATGACTAGAGAAACTCGATCCTGAGTTAGTGGCTACACGGCAGAAGCTATCCGTGTGGAGGCAAAACTCAAGATCTGGAGGGCGACACGAGAAACAACTTTGTGATACTAGGGATACCAGAGGAGAAGAGGGCAGAATGCTATAGCATTCATACAGAAGCTGGTGGAACGGGTTGCTGGCTCCTCTCCCTTCGGCCCAGTATATATCATTGAGCGAGCTCACAGGTCATTGCGACCGAAGCCCTTACCGGATGCTGCCCCTCGACCTATTATTTGCCGTTTCTTAAATTTTTTGGAAAGGCAGCACTTCTTGCAGAAAGTGAGAGCTTTACAGGAGGTTCACTGGGAGAATGCTAAATTGAGAATTGCACAAGACCTGCCAGGATCGGTTTGTCTGAAATGTAAAGCGTTTCACCCCATCGTATCCAAGATCATTGCTGCGGGCCTGAAATTTAGGATGGGGTATCTGACCAGGCTACAAGTTCTTGTAAACGGATCCTGGTTAAATTTTGAAGATCCTGAATCTGCTCTTTCAAGTCTTGAAACCATCTTACCAGACTTGTTCCTAGAGCCCTGAGAAGTTCTGCTTACTTGTTGAGGGGTTGCCTGGTGTTGCCTCACTGGAACTGTTATCTCTCTTTTTGCCTACGTAGATAATGTCGATGGGCTGCATTTGGAAGTCTTGTTTCTCATCTGGACTATGTTAATTAAGAATATGGGCTACCTGTTACGAGTTACTCAGGCTCTAACTCCACAAAGCTAATTGCTGTTCAGGGCAAGGACTTCTAGGATGATCGGGACGGTTTATTTGGGGAAGGAGTTTTGTGTTTTAGTGCATTTAGTTATACAAATTAGTATTAGAGAGGGGAAGTCTGTGTTACCTTATTTAGGATTAATGTCTCACTTCGCAGATTGTTGGAAATGGGAGCGGTGTTGGGCTATCTCAGTAATCTCATATAATTATCTTGTCAGGATCGGGTTGTGGCCACAAGAGGGCGCACCATGCACATGAAGTGTAATTCAGCGCTGCTCTTAATTCGGGGAGGATCTCCCTCAGTTGTGTCTCTTGTCTTGAATTCAGGGCAGCAAATTACCCCATTGGGGTTCTTGTGCCTAAGGGCTGGTAAATATCCGGGCAGAGATGTAATTTCTCGCTTTTCTTTGCCTGGGGCCCAAGCTGTCAGTGTCTTTTCTGGTTTTCTGGTCTCATTCAGGTGGGAAGGGGTAATTCCCCTCCATTAGCTTCCCAATCTGGTTCAGGTTTGCGTATAGGTTCCTCATGGGGCAGCGCAACCCCTAATTTTTATTCAGTCTCCCGAAGCTATTTGGGCATTTATGCGTTTTGCAGGCTAGTTTGTTCCCCTTTCATTAGTATCTTATTGCACCCGTGTGCCTTTACATTGGAAGCCCAGGACCGCTCTCTAGTTATTGGGGGTTGTTAAAATAGTTGCACTGTTTAGTATTTACTTGAGGATATTGTTGAATTTGCTGTAAGCAGAGGAGCATTGTCGGGGGGCGGGAGAAGGAGGAAGGGAGCCAGTACTATGCTAAACGTTGCTTATGGCAGTATGGGTGGTAGGGTGGGTGGTGGTATGTTGGGTTTTGTTAGGTGGAATGGGTGAAGTTGGGGGGAAGGGGATGGGTCACTTGTGGGGGGGATGGGGAGGAGGGATGGTTCTACAGCAGTAACCTCTGGATTATGGCTGAATGTATTGTGTAATTTGTCTACAGGGCTGAACATACTAAGTTGATTTACTCTTGTTAGATGGCCAATGAGGTGACTTTTGCTACTTGGAATGTTAAGAGGGTCAGGAAAAAATCCAAACAATATCAGGTTCTCAAACATTTAAGTTTATTACGTTCTCAGATAACTTTCTTACAGGAATCCCACTTACTTGAATCTGAAGCCTTACAGTTAAGGAGGCAACAGGTGGGGCTAGTTTATGATGCTCAGGGCTCCACTAATAGTTGCTGGGTCATGCTTATTATCAATAGAGGCATTCCCTTTGTTTCTACGCAGGTTATCAAAGATCCGGAGGGTAGATTTATTTTAGTTAAAGGCACTCTTTGGTCAGTTCCACTTTTACTTGGTGGGATATACAGTCCTAATAGGGATGATCCAGGGTTTTTCATGAGACTCATAACCATTATTCTTCCAATGCTTTCTATCAGGATTATTTTGGGGGGCGACTTTAATCAAGCCATCGATTCTAATCTGGACAGGTCAGGTAATGGACCGGGAGGGTGTCTCCGGGACAGAGGGCTTTTAAGGATTTAGTAGACCAGTGCGGGCTCTGTGATGTCTGGCGCATGTTAAATCCTGACTCCAGGGAGTTTACCTTCAGGTCAATGGCGCACGGCTCGCAGTCCCGCACTGACTACATATTTATTTCTCAAGCTCTCTTGCCTGGGGTCAAGACTTCCTCTATTCAACCTGGCCCTGTCTCTGATCATTCACTTGTGTTATACAAATTGGCATTCTTTAATTTACCTAAAAGGGAAACCAGATGGAAGCTCAATGAACAGCTTCTTAAAGATGCCAAGTATTGCAAGCTCATAAGGGAGCAAATTGAGCTCTTTTTTTCATCCAACCCTTTAGATAGTACAAAACCGGATATTTTATGGGGGGTCTTCAAACTGTACATGAGAGGGATCCTTATCAGTATGGCGGTTAGTAGGGAAAAGGGCACAGGAGGAAGAACTATTATCATTATTGTCCCAAATTCGGTCACTCGAAATGAATACTTCTGTTAATGTCTCAGATGAGGACAAGAGGAGGCTCCTAGTGATCAAGGACAGATATCTAGAGTTGTTAAGGGAAAAAGCAGAATTAGCTATCAATCGAACCAGAGCTAATTATACGGATCAGGGAGAGAAAGCAGGGAGCCTACTGGCATTGCGTATAAAGCAGCAAGAATCTGCAAGATTCATTCCACCAATTTGGGCAGTGGCAGATGAGTCCCTGAAAGTATCTCCTACTGAGATAGTACAAGAGTTTGCTCTATATTATGAAAGATTGTACAGTGACATGGAGTCACCTCCTTGTCCTGGGAGTACAGAGAATTATTTGAGGGACTCCCATCTGCCCTTCCTATCAGAGTAACATAAAGGTTTTTTGGTTACCTCTATATCCCAGGAGGAGATTGCTGAGGTTATTAGTGGGTTAACTGCAGACAAAGTCCCAGGCCCAGACGTGTTTTCCTCCCTATTTTACAAAGTTTTTCAGGATCTTTTACTACCAGTACTTTATTGCCTATTACAACATATTTTAACTGGAGCAGAGGCAGACCCCCACCTCTTTGAGGCCCTGATTGTTCTTCTCCCTAAACCAGATAAGGATCCTGAGCTAGTTCAAAGTTACAGACCTATATCCCTTTTAAACCAAGATATTAAAATCCTTTCGAAGATATTAGCCAATAGGTTAACTGTAGTCTTCCCTGAGCTAATAGGTATGACCCAGGTTGGATTCATGAAGGGACGCTCGTCATCAGACCACTTGAGCACCCTTTCTCATGTCTTCTCAGCTACCAGGGATGCCGAGTTTCCCACAGGACTGGTTTCCCTGGATGCTGAGAAGGCATTTGATTGTGTGAACTGGAATTTCTTGTTTCGAGTTTTGGAAGCCTTCCAATTACCTCCTGTATTTATATCCTGGATTGCTGCATTATATAAACCCCCCACAGCAAGGATCTCTGGAATGGGGCCTTTTCTAAACCTTTTTCACTTCATTCAGGTACCAGGCAGGGTTGCCCCATCTCCTCTTTTATTTAATTTGTATCTTGAACCTCTCATCCAAAATACTTTCAATAATGCATTAATACAAGGTATTTGGTTTGGGCATCATGAAATCAAGGTCACTGCATATGCGGATGATCTGCTGGTACACCTTTCCCATCCGGTATTCTCTGTTCCGGCTTTGCTGGGCTAAATAGCAAAATTTAGTGCCCTATCTAACTACAAACTGAATGCTAATAAATCCTCTTTTTTTCCTTTAAACCACAAGATATTTAAGACTGATATTAGCCCTTTAGGTTTATGTTGGGCCCCCAGGTCATTCAAGTATTTGGGCATCAAACTAACTCGTAACCCGTTAACATGGTATAAGGAAAATCTCGAATCCTTTTCTCAGCTCATAACTCAGGACCTTGATAGGTGGTCCAAACTCCCCATTTCATTATGGGGCTGGATTAACATAGTTAAGATGAATATTTTCCCTAGAATTGTTTACCCTTTATCTGTTCTCAATACTTTTATCCCATTACTCTGGTTTAAGAAGTTGCATGGCATTTTCACTAGGTTTATCTGGTCCAATAAGTATCCTCGATTGGCCTATTATAAATTGGCAGCTCCAAAATCTGAGGGGGGCTTGCGGATTCCCCATTTGGCTATATATTATTGGGCTAGCCATTTAGCAAAATGTTTGAAATGGTTAAGTCCCGGCCCTGAAAAAGAGCAAACGGTATGGCTTAGGATTGAATTGGATTTAATTAGGTCTATGAACCTGGATCCCCTAACGTTGTTCTATATTAAAATGTTTCAGTTGCGTGTGGCTGAGAAGTGTCCCATAGTAGCTACTTCATTAAAGGTATATGCACAATTATGTTCCTTTTTGTGATATACCCCTCAGCTAGACTTGGCCCAGCCCATCTGGAATTCCCCTTCTTTCACCATTAACATGAAGCAGATTCCCTGCAAATGGTTGTCCCAACTGGGGGATGGGAAAGTAGTCTCTTTTGTGGATGAGGAGGGGCAATGGCTGTCAGTAGGAGATATTATTTGGAAATTTAATATCCCGGTTCTCTCACACTTTAAAGTCATGCAGTTAAGGCATTTACTTACAATAGTCCTTGGCAATACCCCTCCTTACCAGACAGTTACGGCCCTGATACCTGAAGTCTCTTCATTACTTGGATCTTCGGGTATCATATCTAAACTATATCAGGTCTTGTTTCACAAAAGATATGGTGATTCCTTGGGACCTACGAGGTTTTGGAACTCCATTCTTCCTCAGTATCATCCTGATTGGCAAACCCTGTGGAGATTCTGTCATAAATATGTTTCTCAAGACAGGTTGCATCTCATGCAATATCACATTTTACATAATATATATTACACTCTGGTTAAGTTAAAGAAGTGGGATCTCTTGGACTCCAACTTATGTGCTAAGTGTTCTCAGGAGGAGGGAACACTTCTTCACTTGTTTTGGTCCTGCCCCAAAATTTATTTTCTATTGGACTCTATTAAGGCTTCCCTGGATCCTTTACTGGGCCTACAGGAGTATTTCACACCTGATATTTGTCTCCTAGGGGACTTGTCTTCTATTAGAGTTAAAGACAGAAGGTTTCATATTTCTATGATAGCCTTATCCATCAAGAAGCTTATTCTACGTCACTGGAAAGACAAGTCCACCCCGACTTTTCAAGAATGGGTGAACGAAATTCTTGCCAATCTACGTACAGAAAAAGCGATTGCCAGCCTCCACAACAGATTGGGAGTTTATACACAAATATGGGATCCCCTTCATTCTCTAATACTAGTTGCTCAGACTTAGCTACGTTTTAGGACAAATTGCCCTGTAGATTTCTGTGTAATGATTTTATACGTATGGGACATATGGATTTGTTACTGCTGTATGGGTAGGGAGGGAGGGTTGGGCAGTTTTATCTTAACAAGTTGCTGTACTCTTGTTTCATTCTCATGGTAACTGCCTTTTATTGTGGAAAATGTATCAATAAAGTCTGAATTGCAAAAAGAAAGAAATTTCTGCAGGTGTTTCTTTAACCCATGCATTTAACAGCCTACTCATAGTAAGTAATCTGTTTGTAAAAAATGTTTCCCAGTAATTATGAAAAATAAAATATGGGGTGGTGTGCATAATCAAATTTAATTAACACCCTCTATGTGGGATGCTTTTATAAACCCATTGAGCTTCACTCTCGGGGTTTATGTAGCATCACACACCTCGGGTGTGCATTAAATTCTTGTATTGTACCCCACCCCATGCATTATTATCTATATAAAACAAAAGGGATATAAAACAAAATATAATAAAAGGATTTTCAAAAATTACCACCTTCAGTAGTAAGACAATGTGCTTTTACACTGCAAAGTTAACTGAATTAAACAACATTTCTATTTTTTTCTTTTTCTCATATTGCTTTTTATCTTCCACAGTGGGCTACTGCCCACGTCGGGTACCCTTACCTAACTCTGGGGGTCTTTTGGGGTCTTGTAGACACCATACATGCTCCAGTGGCCCCTGAAGCCAGCCCAAAGGTTTCATCCTGCTGCTGCCCCTGTATTTACCCGTTTACTCCCCTTTACCCTGAGGCCCCAGAACATGGTAGCGCATGCTTTTGGAGGTAAGCATGCATACCATGGCTCCAGTAATGGTATCTTCTGCCCTCCCCTGGGATAACACCAGGGATCCTTGAATGTGGTGCTGCCTGTCAGCCTCCGCTAGGAGGTGACCAAGCACCAAGGTGACCCTCAAGCCCTCCCTGAGGAGGAGAGCTGCCAGCCAGCAGCTCAATTGGCTCCTCCTCCTCCCCCCCAGCTGACCCCCATCACCCCGAGCTTCTGAACTAACCTGGGTCACCTACATGGCACAAGGTGTGGCGTCCAGTGTCACTAGGAGGGCCTATTAAACACCATTTCTAATGTCATAACAGGCACATATTAAATAGAGGCAGCTGAGAGCCAGTTGATGTTAATTTCATTAGATTTATTAATTAGTTTAATTGGCTTTCAATATTTTGAAATCCCCAAATGAATGTAGCTTAAATTAGTGTCTTCCTTATTAGGAAAACCTATGGAGGAATTTGCAGTCAATGATTTTTGATGTCATTTGCCATTTTTATTTAAGCCCAATAGCACAACGCTTCATTTACCAGCTATGGAGCTAGAGATCATGGGATCACCAGTTACTGCTCCCACTGAAGCCAGCAGCATGACTACAGCTGTGTCTTTACAATTCCAGAATGTCCCACTGTTCTCGTACTGAGAATGCAGGTGAACAGTTCCTCTCACTAAGCTGGGTACCTAGGGTATTTGGATGACAGAAACGTTATTTCCAGGGCAATTTTCAAAAAACAAGCACTAGAATCTAACTAAACTTGTCTCATTTACCAAAGTTCAGGTGTTAAAATGGCAGTCATCTTGACCAGATCTATATTATTTTTCCAAATGACAAGTAAATCATGAAAATCACAACAGTTGTTTTTGTTGTTGTTGTTTACTATTTGCAATCTGGTTATACAAAAAATCCTTATAACTCTGGAATCACATAATATTTTTTGGAAAGGGTAACCCTTGGCATAGGCCCATTCAACCCTGAACATTTTATGAAAAAAATCCTCACATCTAGGTTGTAGTGAGAGCAAAACATAGGCAATATTAAGTATAGGGTAACCAAAGGTATGTTTGCCCTTTTTTGGGTGCTTCATAGCACAAAAGCAAACAAGATGCTGTCACAAACCTTTTCAGGTTTGGAGACGCTGACAGTCTGACCACACTTGCCAAATTTTGAGCTGTTTCATCAACAATGCCAGAAATATTAAGGTGCAAAAAGTGGAGTTTAACATTAAACACCCTCCTCAACCCTACTGTAATTATAAGGGTGCTACAGTGCCCCTATAATTGGATAAATGATGTTACCAATCCAGCAGTTCTTTACTCTGCAAGGTAGAATTAAAGAGATAATACAAAACTAGAAGCCACTAATCAAGTAGCAGTGAAGAAAAATCTAATGCAATCTTATCAGGCTGTGGGTCTGTAGTCAATGTTTTAGCCAGGATTGCTTTGGTAATATTTTCATATGAAAAAAAAATGTATATATAGAGATAGAAGTCTATATACACTTCTAAGCTTCTGAGCTAAAACTGGAATTACATAATCTCTTTGAATTTCTTCTTCACTAAAAATAGCTTTTAGCAATCTTTTTTCTCCATTCTATGGGTTTGTATATAGGGCTGTAACATAGGTGAATGATTAGGTTCCATGTCACAAGTGCGAAAGTGGAACGACGACTAGAAAAAGAGCAATGGATTTTCACCAAATTAGAAAGATGGCAACTTTTGTTTTTGAGGGGGACTTTGCCCCCTCACACCTCACTTTCTAAATATACTAATTCCAAGGTCATAGCACCTCGAACAGAAAGATGGCAAGTGTCATCATCTTTTTGTTTGGTGAAAAGCCGTCGGCCTTTTTCTAGTCTCCATTCCGCATTTCAAGTTCAAGTTCAAGTTTATTGTAGGACAACTCCATTGAGCAAGCTCATTCACAAGGAGGTTCTTTGACACAGACAGGTAGTTACAGATTGCTTAATCAAAAAAACAGTACAAATTCAAGTACAGAATTATGGGCAAGCATTAACATGTTGTATAAAAATGACAATGACATAGAAAAATACAAGTATAGAAAAAAGGTGCAAAGTGCTTGTTTCAGACTATCAAGACAGCTAATTTCTAGTTAAGTAAGAGGAAGCAGTGGGCTAGGGTTAGAGCAGTGAGCGAGGATTTAGAAGCAGCTGCATGTATCTTTTATTTTTGCTGCAGCCAACCTTTTAAATAGGCTGACAGGGACAGTACCGGGAAGCTTCAGTATGCCTTGGAGCTGGTTCCAGATAGCTGGGACTACATTCGATATGGCCCGCTTGCCGAGTGAGGTGCGAGTTCTTGGTACATCTAGGAGGAAGAGGTAATTTTTCCTAAGAGAGTAGGCACTATGGGAAATACGGAAAAGGGTTGTGAGATAGTTTAGGAGATTGTTCAGGAATAGCTTAAGAGTCCACATACCAGCATGAAATGTGCATCTAGTTGAGAGTGATGTCCAGCCAGTGGCTAGGTACAACTCTCAATGGTGGGTTCGGTAGGGTAGGTTTGTCATGAACCATATGGCGAGGTGGTAGAGGACGTCTAGTTTGTTGAGTCCTGAGGCCACTGTGGAGGAATAGTTTAGATCTCCATAGTCGAGTACCTGCAAGAAAGTGGCCTGGACCAGCCTTGTTCTGGTATCCAATGGAAAGAGGGACTTGTTACAGAAGAAGAAACTTAGCCTGATTTTTGCCTCTTGCCAGATCATTGAGGTGGTCATGAAAGGAAAGCTTGTTGTTTAGCCACATACCAAAATATTTGAATTTGGAGGTGATTTCAAGGGGTTCTCCTAGGGAGGTAGTGATGAATTCTTTGTGTGTGTTTGCAAGGGAACTGGAGTTGGTGTTTGGGGCAAAGATCATGGCCTTAGTTTTCTTGGCATTGAGGAGTGGTTTGGCATTGATTAGGTTGATTTCTAGTTGTGCAAAGTTGGTTTGGAGTACATCCCTCACTTCAGCTAGTGTAGGGCCTGATGTATACAGTACAATATCATCAGCAAAGAAATGCAGATGGGACTGGGATATATGTGCGTCAAGGTTATTGATATACAGGAAGAAGAGGATGGGACCTAATATGGAGCCTTGAGGGACTCCCGGACAACTGGGAGGGATGCAGAAAAGAGGCCACCAGCTTTTACTTTCTGGGTCCTTCCAGATAGGTAGCTGGTAAACCACTGGGCAGCAAGGAGGGTGGTGCCTACTTTTATTAGGCTTGACACTAACAGATTGTGGTTGACAGTGTCGAAAGCTTTGCTGAGATCTAAAAATACTGCTCCAGTAACTTTCTTGGAGTTCATGGCTTTGATCCATTCATTGGTAATTTTGGCTAGAGCAGTGACTGTACTATGGTTGGGCCAGAAGCCAGATTATGCAGGGTTGAGGATTGAAGATGATTTGATATGGAGTTTCATTTGGGAGTAAACTAGCTTTTTGAGGACTTTGGAGAGGACAGGTAAGCTTGAGATGGACCTATAGTTGTTTAGGTTACATGGGTCCCCTGACTTGAATAATGGGAGGACGTGGGCAGATTTCCAGCAGGAGGGAACAGTGGTAGTGGAAATGGAAAGATTGAATATGTGGAGGATAGCGGCGGAGAGGTCTAGATAGCCTAGTTTAAGAAAAAAAGATTCTAGGCTATTGTCCCCTGCACTTTTTCAAATGTCTATGTTAAGAAGTGAATCTTCAACTTCTTTATAGCTAAGCAGGCACAACTGGAGTGAGTGGGTTGAAGTCTGTGAGTCAATTATATTACAGTCTTGGTTGGTATCACAGGCTGCATAAGGTGAAGAGTCGAAAGCTAGACCAGCAGTTACAAAGTAATTGTTAATTTTCTTGAGGATTAGGCAGCTGTTTTCCACAGCTCTACCATTGCTAAGGATATTCAGAGGATGGAGGGGGCTACAGGCTGAGCTTCGTTGGACTGGACTGTCTTCCAGATTTTTGGGGAATTCCTTTTTGCCTGTTCAAAGGTGGAGACATAATAGTTAGCTATGCTTGCACAGAGTTGTTTAATGCAGGTGTTTCTAGCTGCTCTGAATGCTTGCCAGTCAGCTGGGGTTTTGGATTTTCTAGCCTTATCCCAGAGTTTATCACGACGCAGGAGTGTAGCCTTGAGATCTGATGTAAACCATGGGTTGGATGTTTTATGCACCCTCACTTTGATCAGAGGGGCATGCTTGTTGGCCAGCATGGTGAGGTTGTCGTTAAGGAGAGTGACCACCCCACCGATTGTTTTGGCAAGGTAGAGATCTTGCCGTTTAATTTTGCTCAAGTAGGATAAGTAGTCCGATGCATTAAACTTGCAAAAGGACTGCTTAGTTATGAGTGTTGGTTGCTGTCGGGCTATAATTTATGATCTTGTACAAACAACTACCCCATGATCACTCATGTCATTGTGGAAGACTGCAGAGTGAAGAATTTTGTGGGGATGCGTAGAAATTATGACATCAAGCAGAGAACTGTTGTCAGGATTGAATGTATTGGTTCTAGTAGGTTCACCGATTAACTGGGCTAAACCGACTTCGTCACAGAAGGATTTCAGGCTGTGACTTGGGGGTAAGCCAATCCATATTAAAATCCCTGAGTATTAAAGTTTCAGTGTTGGCGGAGGCGAGTAAGGATTTAAGTATGGTGAGGATGTCAGTGCCACCAGATGGGGGCGATTATACTAACATACTAAAATGCCAGCAGAATAGGCCTAACGGTCTTTTGTGTCTGCTCATTTGGTCAGCCCCCACCCTGGGTGCTGACCTTGCTGTCCCCCTCGCCTTCTCTGGCTTCTCCCTTCCCAGTTCCGGATATTCTTGCTGCATTGGATTTTGCTTCCAGAACCCTTCCCCTGTACCTGTCCCACCCCCTTTTGAACCCCTCCACTGTCTCTGCCTCCACCAGCCCTCTAGGCAGTGCATTCCATGGCTCCACCACCCTCTCAGTGAAGTAGCACCTCCTCCTTTCTCCCCTGAATCTTCCCCCCTCCAGCTTCCACCAATGCCTCTAGTGGCCCCTTCCTCCTTCCTTCAAGCACCCTGACTGTTCCTCCCTATTTACCCTCTTCATGTACCTGAAGACCTCTATCATGTCCCCCAGTCCTTCTCTCTTCCAATGTGTACATATTTAGCTCTTGAGCCTCTCCTCCTCAGGTCCTGTTCCCCAAGCCCCAAATCATTTTGGTTGCCCTCCTCTGGACCCTCTCCAGGGGTTAATGTCCCTCTTTAAGTGTGGCCTCAAAACTGCACGCAGTACTCAAGGTGCAACCTCACCAAGCAGTTATACAGAGGGAGTATCACTTCCCTCCTTCTGGAGGTGATCCCCAAGCGATGCATCCCAGCATCCTGTTGGCCTTGGCTGCTGCCCTCCTACAAGTCTCAGAGTTGTTCATCTTGACATCCACCACCACCCCAGGTCCCTCTCAGCCAGCAAGACTTGTAGCATCTCCCCAGGATGTACACTTGGCCTGGGTTTCAGCCCCAGGTGGAGTACCTGCATTTCCCTGCATTGAACCTCAGCTTCCACTTTCTAGACCATCTTTCCAGAGCCTCCAGGTCCCCCTGTAGGGCCACCCCCCTCCTCCCCATCCACCACCGCCCCCAGTTTCGAGTCATCTGCAAAGAGACTCATCTCACTCCTGATTCCTGGCCTTATGTCAGATATGTAGGCGTTGAACAGAAGGGGCCCAAGGACTGATCCCTGTGGGAACCCACTAATGACCCTCCTTGGGGATGAGACTATCCCACCAACTACAACCCTCTGGGTCTGGTCCTGGAGCCAATTGCCTATCCATCTGATCATCTGGTTCCCCACCTCCATTTCTCCCAGCTTATCCAACAGGCCCACGTGAGGAACAGAGTCAAATGCCTTGCTGAAGTCTAGAAAGAGGACATCCACTGGTCTACCCAGGTCCAAGGCATGTGTCACCCAGTCATAGAACTCCACCAGTTTTGTCTGACATGATTTCCCCGGGATGAATCCATGCTGTCTATCGTTCAGGCACCCTGACTTATCCAGGTCCCCCCCTAGCCTCTCCTTGACAATGCCCTCCATCACCTTGCCCACCACCGATGTCAGGCTGACAGGCCTGTAGTTCCCTGCCACCTCCCTTGATCCCCCTTGTGGATAGGCACTATATGCGCCACCTTCCAGTCTTGGGGCACCCACCCTGTCCTCAGAGAGATGGTGAAAAGCTCTGCCAGGGGTTTCGCCAGGACATCTGCAAGTTCCTTCAGCACTCTGGGATGTAATTTATCCGGCCCCGGTGCTTTCTCCGTCTTAAGGGAGTTGAGGGCTTCCCTTACTCTCTCTGTTGTGATTTCCACTTCCGGTACCTCTTCTCCCTGCTTAGCCTTCCCCCACCTGCCAGTGATGCCTCCCCCTCTCCCGAGACCTGCCAATCAGTAAGGGTCCCCCCCTCCTCAGTATCTCTGTCTCCTCCCATGTATGATGCAGCACCCCCATTTTCCCTGGTGAAAACGGAGGTGAAGTACTCATTTAGTACCTCAGCCTGCTCCCCCGGGTCTTGTGCCCATCTCTCCCCTGATTTAATCCTGCTAATCTGCCCCTTCACCCTTCGTCTTTCCCCAATGTATCTAAAGAACCCTTGTTCCCTCTCTAATTTCCCTGGCCAGGTTCTGCTCCTTCCTTGCCTTAGCTGCCCTCACCACTCTAGTGCCCTTCTAACCATCTCTCGTACTCCCTCGATCCCTTTCCTCCCTGAGCACTTGAATTGCTTATGGCTGCTTTCTTCCCCGCACCACCTCCTGGACCTCCCTGGTCCACCAACAGGGTTTTTGGGCCCTATCGCATTTCGTCTTACTCTTGCACAGGTGCTGGTAGCATCCTGCACCCCTCTCTTGATGATTTCCACCTACTATCAGCGTCCATGTCTGACCCAATCCCATCCAAATGCTCCTAAGGATCCTTCCCATTTCCTTAAAATCCGCCCCCCCTGAAGTCGTTTACTTCCGTCTTCGTGCAGCCTTCTACCCCTCCTAGATCCAGGCAGAACCAGACCGTGGCATGGTCACTCCCCGCCAATGGGTCCCTTACCTCCAGGCCCCCAATCTGGTCACTGTCTGCCAGGACCACATCCAGTACCGTGCTTCCCTGGTCGGTTCCCTCACCTGCTGAGTTAGGAACGATTCTTGAAAGACATCCAACAACCTCTGTTCCCTGGTCACAGAGGATGTCATAGTCTCCCAGTCTGTTCCTGGCATGTTCAAGTCCCCCAACACCACCACCGTTCTTCTGCCCAGTCTGCAGTGTCTCCTAACATCTGCCACCAGACTGTCCTCCAGCTCCTCTGCCAGGGCAGGGGGTGTATACACCACTCCTATTTTTACTCTTTTGCCCCCCCTTGTTATCAAGGTGACCCAAATCGCCTCCACGGTTCCCTCCGCCTCCTCTACTCCTCCTATGCCAATGCAGTCTTTGACTATCATTGCTACCCCTCCTCCCCTTCCCTCCCCCCGTCCTTCCTGAACATAGTGTAACCCTCCAGGTTCAGGTCCCAGTCATGTCTTGCAGTGGCCCAAGTCTCAGTGACCACTGCCACATCCACTGCTCCTCAGTTAGCATCACCTGGAGCTCAGGCATTTTATTGCCCAAGCTCCTGACATTTAGCAGGACTACCTTCCACCCTTTCCCTATAGTTCCATTTCCCCTGCTCGTGTTCCCATGGGGATTCTGTTTTCCCCTGGTCTGCACTTTGCCAGTTGGCCTTTTCCTACAATCCTCCTGGCCCCAGGGGGGTGGAGACAGAGTCCCTCCTTTATCGGCACCCCCTTGACAGCCTTTTCTCCCATCCCACCCCTCTTCACTAGTTTAAACCCCACTTTTTACCAATGAACCCCTCTATTTTCAACTTAAGGATTCCTCCTCCAAATTGAGATGTAGTCTATCTCTAGCATACAGCTCCTTATCCTCCCAGGTCTCCCCAATCCCCCATCAACCCATACCCTCTGGCCTCACACACTCCTGAGCCACTGGTTTATCTCCTAATTTTCCTTTTGTGACTCCACTAGCCCTTGGCACTGGCAGGATTTCTGAGAAGGAAACTGTGCATCCTATGTCATGACAGACCCTGCGAGCTCCTGAATCTTGCCTGTATCTCTAGCTCGCTCCCTCAATGTCATTTGTACCCAGGTGGACCAGTATGTCTGGGAACCCCAAATCCTTGCCAGCTGATATACCTCGTGCTTAGCCCTGTGCACCATTAGTCCAGGGAAGCATCTTGTTCTAACTGGCCAGGCTTCTCCCTCCCTATCCCATTAGATACCCCTGATCATAGAATCCCCCAGCAGGAGCACTCTGACCAATCCTTTTCCTCCATTCCCCCCCCTTCCATGTCCCTCATCCTTTCTACAGGCCTCTCCACCCAGCTGGCTCCTTGTTCCTCCCCATCTGGGTGCCATGCCACCCCTCCATATTTACCATGGCCACCCTCCCTCCAGTCCTATGCCTCTCCTCCTCCGAGTATCCTTCTGCCTTGCTAACTCCCCTCACTGCTCGCAACTGGTCCTTCTCCCCCATCTGCTAAACTAGCCTGGCTCATCCTCCCTTCCTTCCTGTCTCCATTTAGTTCCTCCTGCTCGTCGTGCTCCCTGGCCTAAACCCTCAGCTCCTTTACTGAATCCTCCTTGTACTTCTGGTCCTTCTCCTTTACCTTTCCTCCCAACTGGTCCTTCTTCTTGCTTTCTCCCTCTTCCCCTGCCCCTCCTGCTCTGATTCACTGCTCCCCCCATTCTCCTGCAGTCCAGGTCCCCTGTTCTTCCTGCTATCTGGCCCCTGCCTCCTGCATCCCACTCCCACTCCCTTTCCGTCTCTAACCACCTCTGTCATGGCTACATCACCCCCCTCATCCTTGAGCAGAAGAAGAGAATTGAAGCGGTTACTGAGTGTAAGGTCTGATCCACCTCCCCGCCTTGCTTCCTTCTGTCCAGCCCTGGCCATCTGCCTACTTCCCTGAGACTGTTGTCCCTCTGTCCCCCCTTTGTGAGGGTCCCCAGTTACCTGCCTGCTTCCTTGGTAGTGTCCTTTTGGACCCCCTCTGCCAGGGTCCCTATGTGACCGCTGAGTATTCTCCTGCACTCCTTTCCCTATGCCCCCACCCCCAGTGCTCGGTGCAACCCTGTGGGAGATTCCCAGCCCTCTTCCCCAACCATACCACCCCCCTTCCCCAGCTTTCTCCTAATCCCCTCAACCTCCTCCCTAAGCTATGCTAGCTGGTAGCACACTGGGCAACCACCGAACTTCCAAGCCCAGTCCAGTATCATGGCTGCTCCACACCCTGTGCACCCCACCACCCTCCCAAAGATACCAGCCCTAATGATGTGTGGTTCCATCCCCTTCCAAATAGGTTTCCTTGGGTGAGCCACCAGGTTCCCCCCTAGTCCAAGATACCCCTACTGCCTAATCAGGTCACCCACTAATCTTAGAGACAGTCCCACTGTACACCAGTAACCCTGTTACTAGGTGCAGTACAACACATTAAACTTATAAGGGAAATGAACAACTCCCTAAGCTCCTCTCTCCCAGCCTTTAAATCCAACCCCAGTGGCTAGAACTACATGAGCTGCACCTGCAGCCTTTTCCTCAATTGCAGGGCAGGTGTTCCCCATAAATTGCAGACTTCTGGGAGGAGGGTGGGGAGGCGGGTCCTGGGCAGACACCTACTGCGAGAGAGAGTGTATCAGCCCTGTGTCTCCCCTCCAAGCCCAGCAGCCAAAGAACCAGGCCCAAGCAAATCCCACCAAATAGGTTTTAAATCAGAAGAAATAGGCCTCTACCAGCGCAGCCTGTTACACAGTGCAACATCCACAAAATGAGCCCCACTTACAGCCACCAAATCAGTTTACAAACATCCAGCAGCCCCCAAAACAATACCCTGCTAGCCTCTTAGAAGTAAGAAAGAAAAGAACTAACCTACCAAGTAAAATCCACAAGAACCCTGTGAAAACAACAGCAGCAGCTACTGTCCTGGAACACAACTGATCCTGTCCCCTTCCAGTTCTTTCTGTAAATTATCACCAATAATATTGAGACATTCAGTGGATGGAAGGTGTTATTTGCGAGATATTATTTCATACTCCTTAGGTTTAGATTTATAATGAATATCACTGACTGTAAACTTAGATTTAGTGTAGATGGCCACAACACCCCCTCTGGCTTCCCTATCTGCCCTGTGCAGATTGTAGCCAGGAAGGGAGAATTTTTGATCACTGTTTGACTTTTTGAGTCAAGATTCGGTTATAATAATGAGGTCCAGCTCAGTATGGGCAGCCCACACTTGGAGCGGATAAAACTTTTGTGTGAGGCTCAATATGTTGACTAACATCAACTTAAGTCCAGGTGCAGATGCAAATTCTGTGGGAGATGCAAGTGGTAATGGGGGTTCAGGGTTTAGCTCCATGTTACCTGAGCAGAGAAGGAGCAAGAAAAGCAGTTTCTTGATCCAGTTTTTGCAGGATAGGAGCGCTTTTTTCCTTTGCGACCTTCCACAAGGTGATGATGGGTATGACATAATGTTAGGGCGGCAGTGAAGGGAAGCTAAGGAGAATGTTCTGACTGACATATATGAAGGGAGCAGAAAGTGTAAGGGTGAAGGATATGGGCTGAAGATGAAGGGAGGTGGACATATTAAATAAGGGGAGGTGCACTGGAATGAGGTTCTAGTTACAGGATTGGAAATTTCCAGAGGTGGACCTGATCCTTGTTCTTTGTTGTGGTAAGCTGCTATCGATAAGGTAGTTAGGAATAAGAAAAGGCTTGAGTATAAGGAACATGCCATGGCACCACAAATACGAGGGCTAGGAGAGTTATGGACACAGTTGATTAAGTGCATAGGAGAAGACAGGATTAGGAAGTGTCATGCCTGCCAGAGACAGCAAGACTGGTGTGCAGATCAGTAGCTCTAAGGAGGAGTAGAAGCACACCGAAGGATTGGGTAGGAACTCGGCCGGGTGTGGCCAAATAATCAGTATCAATCAGTAGAAGAGGGAAGGGGCAAAGACTGATGAATAGTGATAGACTGACATCACAATAAGTGAAATGAGACAGGAATTGTATTGTATTGGGTTGGATTGGGTAAGTGTGCTTATAACTGGGCCCTCTAATGGATAAAAGATTTAATCTGCTAATGGAAAAGTCAGTACTTAAAAAAAAAAAGAACAGGCAGAGAGATTCGGAAACAAGTTTGGGGAGGCACTGCAGCAGCCTCTATGGGACCCAATGGTCAAGGGTACAGTCCACAGAATTACAGCTCTAAGAGAAGGGGCACAAAGCTCAGGGCACATAGCATCACACTATCTTAAAACCTCTCTCAAAGCGTAAATCAACTCTAAGAAGTCTCCACATCAGACTAAACATTACTGAAATTGAGAAATCAAAAACATTTCAAGCAGAGATCAGTCCTAGCATTAATTTCTTGGCAGTAGTTCCTAGAAGACTTTTGGATTGCTGCACATAATGTGAGTAACACTGGCAAACAGGAGCAAGTGAGATTCTTCCAGAGGTAGATGCCAGAATTCAGAGTTCCAACCCGTACCTTGCTTGGAGGGTGAGCTTAGGACAGCTTCTCCTTAGTCTGCTTATTAAACTGCAGAATGCAGTTTGCTTGAGAGGAAACAGCCCAAAAAGGCACAGTAGTCCCCTGGGGAGATAAGGTGAGAGGAAAAAATTAAATAGCAGGCTTGGAGGGGAGGGCAGTCAGGAAACAACAGAGAAATGAACAGGTTGGGAGGGGTTGAGAATTAAACAGAGATAATTTAAGCAGGTAAGTCCCGAAACAAGTTGGGGGTTTGGGAGGACACTGCAGTATGCTCAACAGGAGAGAGTAGTAGCCTCAATACAGTTGTGGAAGGGGCTCTGATTAACACTGGGGCGCAGAGCTGAAAATTAAACAAAGCGAGAACAGGCAGGGAGGAGGGAGGTTCTGATGCAAGTTTTGGGGGGCACTGCAGTAGCCTCAATGGGACACAAAGGTCTAGGATGCAGCCCGCAGACTTACAGCTCTAAGAGAAGGGGCACAGGGCTCAGGGCAGATAGCATCACACTACCTTCAAACCTCTCTCAAAACTTAAATCAACTCTAAGAAATCTTTACATCTGACTAAACATTACTGAAAGTGAGAAATCAAAAACATTTCAAGCAGAGATCAGTCCTAGCATTAATTTCTTGGCAGTAGTTTCTAAAAGACTTCTGGATTGCTGCACATAGTGTGAGTAACACTGGCAAACAGGAGCAAGACATTTGCTGTAGGATCTGTCCTAAATCCTGCCCCAAATAATCCCACCGGCTGAAATCCCGAAAAAGAAATACAGCACTGACGAAATACAGAAAAAAAAGACAGAAAATCGGCAGACTGAAAATTGAAATCCTGCTGCAATAATGGTAACTGACCACCCGGAGTGTGCAGCAGCATTGAAAATTCATTGTTCAGTTCGTTCTCCACCATTAAAAGTTCAATTTTTATTTTAAGTTTTATAAAACACCAGATACTTCATACCAATTAAATTGATTTATTTTTATTTATTTGTTTTTGTTTACCAGGTAAGCACACTAGACAACCAGGTGCCTATTTTCAGGTGTGACCCAGGAGATTACAAAGATACATTCATGATTACAAGGATACAATCAGGTACAACAGGCAAACAATAAGAGCAGGTACAGGTAAGGGCATCAGTCATAAACATAGTAAATGCAACAACACCAGGAGACAGCTAGTTGGCAACTTACTACAGTCACTTAACAAATGCTGAGGTTATGTGAGATAATTCATGTGACTGTCATTTCAGCAGCAGCGTTGAACGTTTTCTTCCTACGGGGGTTACAACACTATAAAGATGAATAGATTAGAAAGACTACATGATTTGGAAAAAAAATGACTACGAAGTAAATAACTTACTACAGGACAAACTATTCCCAACTGCTGAATCAAGTATGGAGTAGGTAGCCAATAATGCAGTTATCATAGAGACACACAACATGCCTGATTTAATTTTAACTGCAAACTTTACCTTCTGAGAAACAAATAGCAGAAGAAAAAGGAATAGAAGTGCTGATAATATTTCCATAGAATTTTAGGACAATGACAGGGCTGTTGTAACTGAAGAAATAGTTGAGAAATCCTTTGTAAATAACATAGGGGATAGTGAAATAAGGTATAATGCAGAGAAGGCAAGTAACCAGGTAATGAATCCATCACTAAAAGGCCAAAGCTCAGGAAATGAGCTAAAGAAAAATGGTAGAAATGGTAGAAATACTGAAACTGTTTTTGGCAGCATGACTGTATTTTATCAGTCAGGATTACAAATGGGTCGGTAAAAAAGCGGTTCGGGATTTTATAGGCGGTATTTTAAACGGCGGTATTTTATCAGGTGGGATTTAGTACCTAACCCATTTGCCATTACCACGTGATACCAATAATTATCATATCCATTTTGCTGTCAGATACCAGAAAGTTTAGCATCCTCATTTACTACAGATTATCTTGTTCAGTGAGATTTCTATATTCCTTCTTATTTTGATTCAATAATGTTATATTTGAACTTTTTTATTCTGTTTACTTTCCACAAGGAACTTTATTTCTCTCTTCCCTGCTTTGTATTTATTGTTAAACATGGTTTCTCTATTATTTTTTTCTATGTTGTACAGTACAGTTCATGTTGAACTTATTGTGCAACCAATATAACAGCCAGCTAGCATCTGAGCTTTTAAGGCACTGCATAGAAAATCTGTTTATTACTGATACATGGCTGTTAGCTGGTTTCTGCTGAGCTCTGAGTGAGTAGCCTGAATATACTTTCAGTGGAAAGCCACATTCTACAGCTTAAAGTAAAACAGCTAGTTGGCAACTTACTACAGTCACTTAACAAGAATGGGTTGCAGACTGGCTGCATAATAAGTTTTATGTGAATTGTACTGGATATAAAGATGGCTTTAGTACATTATTCAGATTCAAATAATTTACCATACTTATATATGTCTGAGTCTTTTAATAAATCATGTTTAACTGATTATGACATAGTAGAAGTCAATATAAATGTAAGATCGTTAACTGAGCTTTGAAACCTCACAGTCCTTTTCTGATTATATATTTCAATAGTTTCTAAATTTGAAACAGCATTATCCATTGACACATCATGATTAAAATAGGTACAAGCGGGATAATGAGCAGACTCAAGCCTTTATTTTCATGTCTATAATTTTGTCCATGATATTTAAATTTATCCAAATCAAGACTATGCTGACACCATATTCACAGCCAAGAAAGTATTTGCCTCTTTAGATCACTTTTTAATCTCCTCTTTAATAAGGTAGAATGTAATGAGAGCTTTTATGAAGATATTGCACTGCAGAAAGGACTTGTTAAAACATTTCCAGTATAACTCCAGGAGCAGGGAAGGCAAGAGTCACATAGACCAAGCATCTGATTCACAGACAAATGCAGTCGTTGATCTTTGAAATGTTATATCCCTTAGAACCAAATAACCAAAACAGCACTTGGTAGTAGTGTGAAATGAGTCACTGTGCTAAACCAGATGTTGTTTGTGTCAATAACTGAAGTCTACACATGTCATTTTGTGGTATGAGGCTATATGAAGCCTCACCTCAGATAGGCCAGTAGTACTATTCAGAGTCAGCCTGTCACCTGCAAGAACTGACAAGTGGCAAACGGATGTGTGTTAGCATGCCCCTTGCTGTTCAGTTGTGCTAGTTAGATCACACTTGCACATCCTCAGCGGCTGTCATGAATCAGGATTACTGAGGAGAAGCACACCTAGCTGAACCACGTGATGAATTTCTCATGACCTTACCTTGATTTAGAAAAAGATAAAAATCAATAGTCAAATAATATTTCTTGAAAAGAAAATAGTTGGGGTTATGAATAATAAACCAGACTTTCACTTTCAACGTTTTATTGCATGTGAGCAAAACAGAATGCAATCTGACAGCTGACAGTCTCCCTTTAAAAAGTCATAAAAGAATGTACTAAAATTAGACTAGAAGGGAGAGGGGCAATATGATAGAGACATTTAAGTTCCTGAAGGAATGAGCAAGATAGATTATGAGGAAATATTCAGCATGACTGGTGGATCAAGACACAAGGTTATGAGTGGAAGCTGGCAGGGCTGAGATTCAGTAAGGATGTGAAAAAGTTTTATTTTAAAGAGAGAGTGGCTGAGCTATGGCACAGTCTGCCAGCAGAGGTGATGAGTGGCAGAACCATTAGTGGTTTCATACATGCCTGGGACCAAGTAAATGGCTTAATAGTTATATGGAGGAGAACGGTAGTTCAGCGGTGGGGTTGGAGGGCAATAAATATGACTAGTCATTGTTGTCCCAGGGTAGGAGAGGGTAAAAGAGGGTAGACTACATGCTCTGATGGTCTTTTCTGCTGACATTTTCTATGCTTCTATGTTTCATTAAGATATTCTTTCAAGACTTCCAACAGTTGCAAATACTGTAGTTTTAGAGTTTCATGTAGATTAATTGTCATCTTGTACTGTCCATGTTTTTTTTTTTGTTTTTTTTCCCTCTTTTTACCACAGTACTAAGATTGTTAGTTTACTGTATTACGTTTTGTATTTGTGCTGCTTATTGATTTTATTTTGTTAGATATTGAATAGACTGAGTTTACCCAGGGTAATAGTGCCCATGTTTCACAGACCTACTCAAATACCAGACAGACTGTTATCTGTCTTTTTAAAGGTATATTTTTAATTTAATATGTATTAGTTTTGTACAAATAATTGTGCTGGCTCAGTACTGATGTGAACCACAGGACTGAGGATTCACAGCCTTGCACAAATGACTGACTGTTGTCTGGCACAGAAAAAAAAAAGATTTATGCTGGCCTGCCAGTGCAGCGACAAGGCGTCCATCTGTGGAGCCAACATTCCAGGTTTGTGGACGGACCTGGGAGTCAGAGGACTGGCCCGGGGGACAGGGATTGAGTGTCCAATGGACTACTCTCCCTCTCCAGGGGGAAGGGGAAAGAGTTTCCATCACAATAAGGACCCCTGGCGGAGGCTGGGGGTCCCGTGCAGCTGGCACCACATGTATCAGGGGCAGGGTGGATGCTGGTGTCATTGCACGTCCCTACACCCGGTGGGAAAAAGCATTGAAAAAATACCGGCTGCTACCGTACCTTGAAGAAAGGTGGGGGTTGCATAGTCTACGCAAGGGATACACTTCAGGGGCATAGCCTTCCCCTCCCCTGCAGAAGCACCAATCTGCAAATCCTACCTATCAAAATCCTACTGGGCATTCACAACAAGGCGTTTCTGATCCTCACAGTCTACATCCCTCCTAAAACAACAATTCCTCGTGCTAGCGACCGCATGGACTTTATTACCATCCTGTATCTTAACTCCAATGTTAGGCGCTTCAGACTTTGACAGGCATAAAATTAGTTTTGGGCCATATTACAAATATTGTTTAGTAAGGGAGAGTACTGAAACAAATAAATAAAAATGAATCCAGAATTCTCACCACAATTTGGCTTATTAAATGGACTAACAGTAGAAACATGGATCGGCATATAGTTCACTGAGCCATGTAAATAGAAAAGGGAAGTAGTGTCAGGGAGTGAAAGTGAACATGATGACAGATGTAGTGAACTTGACCTGCCATAATACAGTACGAAGAAATTGAAATTGGCAATGCAGAACACAGTGACAGTGATGAGACATATGTCACTGTGGTAAACTGTAAACAGAATGACAGGGAAAGAAAATATACTGTAGAATGACAAGAAATCTTGGCAACAGAAGAACAAATCTCTGTATACTATCCTCATGTTCCCATATTCCCAGGTCGCACCGAGAGACAAGCAACTTGTTGCTCAGTGTGCCATCCTGGTGAAACATTTCAATAAATAAATACAAAATAAATAAAAAACAGAATGAGCAGTGAGCATGCAACCGGTGCTACCCATTTGAAATCCCACCATCACCAAATGTACAGACTACTTAAATGGATTTTACTAATATTTAAACTTACAGTCTCCATGTGGGTTAGGTAGTTTGGCAAGGGAGAATTTAAGGCACAGCCAGGGTTCACATCAGGTGGTGGCTACAAAGTGAAGAAAAACAAAATGGTTGGCTGACTTGTAAATTTGATTGAAGGCTGACATCATTAATCAATTCATTAAATCACCAGTTAATTTAATAAGTAAAATCCTGTTTCCCTAAATAAGTAAGATTCACGTACTTTCATTTTTCAAGACAGTTAAAGACTGTAAGTGAAGCAGCTAGTAACATAGAAACATAGAAACATAGAAACATAGAAACATAGAAGCTGACGGCAGATAAGGACCGCAAGGCCCATCCAGTCTGCCCATTATTTTTTCTACCTTATAAATGTGCCATCAGCCTTTGCTCTGTCAGTGGCCTATCTATTCATAGTCATTTGTATTGCCCCCTTATGCCTATCCCATGCCTGTTTGAAGCCCTGCACTGTATTCATAGCCACCACTTCTTGTGGTAAGCCATTCCATGCATCCACCACCCTTTCTGTGAAAAAGAATTTCCTCACATTCCCCCTTAATCGGCCTCCCTCTAATCTCATGCTGTGTCCTCTTGTCCTGCTATTTTTCTTATATTTAAACATGTTAGACTCTTTCACCTTGTTAATGCCCTTAAGGTGTTTGAATGCCTCTATCATATCACCTCTCTCCCTCCTTTGCTCAAGGGTATACATATTGAGCTCCGTTAATCTGTCCTCATATGTCTTCTGATGCAGTCCCTGCACCATTTGGTTGCCCTTCTCTGGACTGCCTCAATTTGGTTAATGTCCTTGTGGAAGGTGTGGCCTCCAATACTGCCGCAGTACTCCAGATGGGGCCTAACCAGTGTCTTGTACTGAGGGATTATTACCTCCCTCTTACGACTTGTGATACCCCTACTAATACACCCTAACACCCCCCTAGCCTTACCTACTGCTTTAGAGGTCTGCTTGGATGATTTTAGGTCATCAGTGATGATGATGCCCAAGTCTCTTTCTTCCTTTGTGACTGCTAGCAACTCCCCACCCAGCCTATAGGTGGCTTCAGGGTTTCTCTTCCCTATGTGCATGATTTTGCACTTCTTTGCATTAAACCCCAGTTGCCACTCTTCTGACCATTCTGCTAGTTTATCCAGATCTCTTCTCATTCTGCTCACCCCATCTGGATCATCTACTCTGTTGCAGATCTTGGTGTCATCTGCAAACAGACAAGCCTTACCCTCTAGTCCATCTGTAAGGTCACTAATGAAGATGTTGAAGAGGACTGGCCCCAGGACTGATCCCTGAGGTACCCCACTTGTGACTTGCATCTCTTCTGACTGTATACCATTTACCACCACTCTCTGTTTTCTGCCCGTCAACCAGTTTGCCACCCAGTTGACCAACTTCTGACCCACCCCGAGCCTACCCAGCTTATTTATCAATCTTCTATGTGGAGCAGTGTCAAAAGCTTTGCTGAAGTCAAGGTAGGCGACATCAACTGCTCCCCCTTGGTCCACCATTCTGGTTACCCAGTCAAAGAAATCTATGAGATTAGTTTGACAGGACCTTCCTTTTGTAAACCCATGCTGTCTTGGATCCTCTGCCCCTATGGATTCCAGGTGTTGCACTTTCCTTTCCTTAAGAGTGCCTCCATAATCTTGCCCACTACTGAGGTAAGACTGACCAGTCTGTAGTTCCCGCCTCCTCCTGCTACCACTCTTGTGGAGCAGGATCACATAACCCTTCTCCAGTCTTCTGGGACCTCTCCTGTGCTCAGAGACTCACTAAACAATTCTGCTAATGGCTCTGCTAGTTCCTCCTTTAGCTCCTTAAGTACCCTGGGATGTATGCCATCAGGTCCCATTGCCTTATCCACCCTGAGCTTAGCAAGCTCTTGTAGGACCCTTTCTTTTGTGAAGGGAGTAGTGCTCACCTCCCTCCCCCCTGTGTCCATGATGCTGAGCTGTGGGCCCTGCCCTACCTTCTCTTCAGTAAATACTGAGCAAAATTATCTATTTAGGATAGATGCCTTTACAGGGTCCTCCTCCTCACATGCTCCCTTTTCTCCATTAAACTTAGCAATACCCCCTCTGGACTTTCTCCTTTCGCTAATGTATCTATAGAAAGTCTTGTCACCTTCTTTACTGTTGGTACTAGTGTTTCCTCGGTTTGGGACTTTGTCTGCCTTACTGCCTTACCTGCTTCCCTTAGGGCAGTTTAGTATGCCTCCTATCTTCATCCGCTGTGTTCCCTTATATTTCCTGAAGGCCAGCCTTTTGGCTCTGACCTTTTCTGCTACTGTATTTGAGAACCAAAGTGGTTCCTTCTTCTTTTGCACTTCCTTTTCTGTCTAACACAATGGGATGTTGCTTCAAGTATTGCATCCTTAATGCTTGCCACTTTGCCTGTACTCCCTCACCTGTGTTTCTTTTTCCAGGGCTAGCTTAACTCTGTTGGCCATCTTATCAAAGTCAGCTCCTCTGAAGTCCCATATTTTTGCCTTGGAATGGGATGATTTAGATGTAGTAGCCAAATTGAACCATACCATGTGATGGTCACTGGCTCCCAGGTGACCTTCTACCTGGAGATCTGTGATCCTTCTTTGTTAGTCAGTACTAGATCTAGGATAGCCCTGTCTCTTGTGGGTTGCTGTACCAGTTGTTTGAGGCCCTCCCCTGCAGGAATCCACTATGAGTCTAGTTCTGGCAGATGTTCCTGCTGGTATTGACCAATCTGTATCCGGCATGTTGAAGTCTCCCATTATCAGAACCTCCCTTTAGCTGTCATGTTTTGTATATCTTCTAAAGTAATGTGTCTATGTCCTCCCTCTGGTCTGGGGGCCTGTAGACAACCCAGTTCTTATGGCTGTCCCATTTCCTGTTTCCAGGGTGACCCACAGTTCTTCTGGCTCATATGTGTATTCTGAATTTCTGTAGCTTTGATATTTCATTTAACATACAGGGCCACTCCTCCCCCCCTTTTTGCACCTCGGTCTCTTCTGAACAATACATAGCCAGGTACTGAAGTCTCCCAAGTGTGGTTACTGGTAAACCACGTCTCACTAATTGCTACTATGTCCAGTTTAGCCTCTGACATTATTGCCTGCAGGTCTGGGATCTTATTTCCCAGGCTGTGAACATTTGTGTACATGATTTTCCATTGTCCAGATTTTGGTGTGTAAACACAGAGAGTTGCCATATGAGCAGAGAAACAGAATGAGGAGGGACCAGCAGGAGCTTGAAGAATGATCAAGGATTTGGCAGTTGAAATTCATTGCAAAGAAATGAAAGATAATGCATATGGGGCACAAAAACCCTGGAACAACATTTCCGTTGGGGTAGGAGGATATAGCATGCACCAAGCAGGAAAGGGACGTTGAGGTTATCATCTCTGATTACCTCAAGGTAGGGAAACTGTGCAACAAGGCAGCAGGTAAAGCAAATAGGATGCTGGGATGCATGGGAAGGGGCATCTTCAGCAGGAAAAGGGAGGTCATAATTCCACTATACAAGACCCTAGTGAGGCCCCACCTGGAGTACAGTGTACAGTTCTGGAGTCCTTATCTATTTACGGACATAGACAGGGTAGAGAAAGTTCAAAGGAGGGCAACAAAGATGGTACAGATATTGCATCACAAGTCCTATGAGGACTAGAGTTGCGTGAAATTTTATTTCGCCAGCAACATTCCGGCAAAATTTTCAGTTTTGCCCAGTGAAACATTTTGCATGATTACGGCCTTTCGGTGAAATTTCACCACCCAATTTCACTACCCAATTTCACCTTGAATTTCACCTTGTGCTTCTATAAGGAAAACTTAGGCAAAATTGGACTTTTCTCTCTGCTGGCATTCACATGGTTCAGTCTAAACAGGCAAGAAGGGAGTGGTTCATTTCCTGCGCTACATATCTTGAGCAAGCAGGCAGCATCAAGACTCAGAGTCAGAGCAGGATATTAAAGGAACTGCAAAGGGAACTAGGAACGCCTCTGGCAGCCTGGTGTTGTTCCAGAGGACTGAAGGAGGGCACATGTAGTGCCACTGCACAAAGCGGCAGTAGAGAGAAGGCGAGGAACTACAGTCTAGTCAGCCTCACCTCAGTGGTGGGAAAGATGATGGAGATACCGTGAAAGAAAGGATAGTGGCACATATGGAATCCAGAGGTGCTCAGGACCTAAGGCAACACAGATTCACAGCAGGAAGGTCATGTCAAAGGAATCTAATATATTTTTGATTGGGTGACTAGGGAAATAAATCAGGGAAGGGCGGTAGACATCACCTACCTAGATTTCAGCAAAGACTTCAACACCGTCCCATATAGAAGGCTGACTAACAAGATAGGTAGTCTGTGCATGGGAGACAAGGTGGTGAACTGGGTTAGGAACAGGTTAACAGTCAGGAGACAGAGGGTGGTGGTAAATGGGGTACAATCTGGGTAGAAGGGGGTGACCAGTGGGGTACAACAGGGATAAGTACTAGGACCAGTCCTGTTCAATGTCTTCATTAGTAACATTGCAGAGGGGCTGGAAGGAAAGGTCTGCTTGTTTGCAGATGACACCAGGATCTGCAACAGGGTGGATACTCCAGAAGGGGTGCAGAAAATGAAGAGGGACCTGGAGAAGCTTGAAAGATGGTCAGATATGTGGCAACTGAGGTTCAATGCAAAGAAGTGCAAAATAATGCACCTGGGTAGAGGGAACCCTGGGGAGAGCTACAGGTTGGTGGGGGAAGGAGATTACTGTCACCAAAGAGGAAAGGGACCTAGAGGTTATCATTTGTGATGACCTTAATGTATCAAAACAGTGCACAAAGGCAGCAGGGAGGGCCAGTGGCATGCTGGGGTGCATAGGCAGGGGTAACACTAGCAGGAGGCGGGAGGTGGTGATGCTAGTGTATAAAACATTGGTAAGGCCTCAATTGGAGTACTGTGGGGCATTTCTGGAGGCCACATCTGTGCTAGGACATAGATAAGGTGGAGACTATCCAGAGAAGGGCGACAAAGATGGTACAGGGCTTGCACCACAAACCATATGAGAAGAGACTAAGGGACCTCAATATGTACTCACTGGAGGAGAGGAGACAGCAGGGCAATGTGATTGATATTTTCAAGTACCTCAAGGGCATAAAGAAGGTGCAGGTGTGGAACCTCTTCCAATGTAGAAAGAGTACAAGAACAAGTGGGCACAATAATAAATTGGAAGGGGGCAGATCAAGAGGTATTGTGAAGACATTTTTCTACACAGAAAGGGTAGTCAACACTTGGGATAGTCTGCCACAGGAGGCAGTGGGGACAAGCACAGTGAAGGGAAGCTTGAGAGGGGAAGGAGTGATGAAAAGCTTTTGATTGCATGGGGTCAGTGGCCACATACAATGTATGGGGCCTATGGGCAGACTGGATGGGCCTAGCAGTCCTTGTCTGCCATCAGTTTTTATGTTTCTATGATCCCTGTGACTGCAGAGTGCACTTTGATACATAAACTACTTAATTTGTGCTGTTCTTTCTAACTTTTTCTTGTTTGTCTTTGTCCTATTTATCTTAGTTATATGGGAGAATATTTTACGTTGTTTACTTGCCTTACTATGATAAACAAAGTGCACTTGATGGATATGTGCTGTATTGAGCAAATCTTCCTTTGAGTTGAAGCAACTCACATGATGTATCTGAATTCAAAAAAGACAGATTATGTGTACAGGGCCCTGATGGCTGATAACCTTCGACAGGTGCTGGCCTTTCCTTTGCAAAGGTAGGATTACTGACTTATAAAGCCTTACATGAAGGGGGACCAGTCTACCTACAAGATCTCCTTGTGCTTCACCATCAATCCCAGGCTCTCCGTTCCATCGATGGTTGTCTCCTTAGTGTTCCTAGGGCTAGGTTGCATCACTCTGGTGATAGAGCGTTTTCGGTGGCTGTGCCTACTCTATGGAACTTATTACCTAAACAGCTGCAAGAGGCACCCTCAGTGGATACCTTCAAAAAAGGATTAAAAATGTATTTATTTAGCTAGGCTTTTAATTTGTAAATAGTATGAATTAGATTTTAATTGATTGGATAGGTAGTTTTATACGTAATATTGTTTGGATATTGCTGCTTGTTCCAACTTTGTACTTTATGAATATTTAACAATTTTTTATTGTGTTTTAATTGTGAAGCACTCTGAGAAAAGGGGCATTTTCGAAATAACGTTTTTATCTATCTATCTATCTATCTATCTATCTATCTATCTATCTATCTATCTATCTATCTATTTCTGTCTGTCTATCTATTTATCTATCTATCTGTGGAATGCAATTGAACTGTTGGTCAATGTTATATTTTTGAAAGTCATGTTAAAGGCATCACCTGCTCTTTAACATATTTCCTCCTCCTATCCACAAATGTCAAGTATTGTGTCTATTAAAAAAATTGTTTCACAATGCTATGTGATGTTGTATCAGTTGTTGTGTGCAACATTCCGAAGATGTAACACATCTGGTGCTGTCACTGCCGAACATGCCCCAGAAGTCCAGAAATGTTTCATAAAAAATGTTACATTAAAGTGAGACAGAAATCTGGTGTCAGTCATGGTGTTATATGGTTCACATTCACCACCAGGACTGAAATCTGCTGTTTTCTGCATCATTTACACCAGTTTTCAGGCCTAATCTTGGTGCTTCCACTGCCTAACATGTCCCAGAAGTCCAGAAATGTTTCCCCAAAAATGTTACATTAAATTGAGACAGAAATCTGGTGTCAGTCATGCTGTTATGTGGTTCAAATCCTCCACCCAGAGCAAAACATGATGTTTGGCCCATTGTTTACCAAGGATTTTAGACCTAATCTTGGTGCTGCCACTGCTGAACATGCCCCGGAAGTCCAGAAATGTTTCCCAAAAAATTTTACTGTAAATTGAGACAGAAATCTGGTGTCAGTCATGCTGTTAGATGGTTCACATCCACCACCAGGACTGAAATCTGCTGTTTTCTGCACCATTTACAATAGTTTTCAGGCCTAATCTGGGTGCTGCCACTGCCTAACATGCCCCAGAAGTTCAGAAATGTTTCCCCAAAATTGTTACAGTAAATTGAGACAGAAATCTGGTGTCAATCGTGTTGTTAGATGGTTCACATCCACCACCAGGACCAAAATCTGCTGTTTTCTGCATCATTTACAATGGTTTCCAATACGAAAAAATAAAGCAAAAAAGTAATTAAACAAAGGGAAACAGGAACAGAGCCACTCAGAATGAATAACTGTTCAGATAAAGTTACCCCAAAAAAGGTCAATATGTTAGAAAAAGATTACAAATAAGTAGCACATCAACAAACACATTAAGACTTAAAAAGAAATAACAGAAACTCACTCAGAACTTGTGAGAAATCTGTCAAATATTAGGAACTAGCCTGCTCTGTTTTCACATACACGAAAACACACTCACACCACATGGTCAACCCTCTCCCACTCAACTCCCTCAATGACACAGACACAGAGAAAACTGAAAACACTACCTAAGTTTAATTAAGTATTATCCAAAGATACCAAAACAAACAAAAAAAAATCACTAGCAGCACTAGGAACAAAATTTAGATTTGGGGATCAATTAGATCTCAAAAATAATTTTGGGAGGGTTTCTTGGCTGCCATGCACCACACTGAATTGCTCTCCAACTCAACAAACAATATACTATGAAGGAAACAGCCTGCAAGTGATATTTCAGCTATTTACCCACAATGCATTTCACATTTGCAGGTGAAATTGAAAAACATTGGTAAAATTTGGTGAAATTTCTCATTACATGAAATCACCATTCCAGGCAAAATTATTTTTGTCTAGGCAAAAAATTTCATGTAATGTGGTAATTATGCAAAATATTTTGCTAGGTGAAATTTTCCAATTTTGCACAACTCCAATGAGGACTGGCTGAAGGACTTGAATATGTACTCCATGGAGGAGAGGAGGGAGAGATGGGATATGTTAGAGACATACAAGTAGCTTACAGGGAGGAACAAGGTACAGGAATACACTATTTTCCAGTGAAAAAGATGTTCCAGGACTAGAGGGCACAGGATGAAGTCGGAGTGAGGGAATTTCAGAGGAAACATGAGGAAGAATTTCTTCACAGAAAGGGTGGTGGACAAGTGGAACACCCTGCCGGAGGACGTGGTGGAGGTGAAACAATCACAGGATTTAAGAATGCATAGGTTAGACATAGGGGAATTCTGGAGGTCAGGGGTAAGGGGCAACAGACTTCTAGAAAAACATAAAGGGAACTTACAAGCACAAATGGGCAGAGTGGGTGGGCCATAGGCCCTTATCTGCTGACAGTGTCTATCTAGCTATGTAATCTATGAAACCACCTTTCTGTCTACCGGTGTTTTGCAGTTATGCACTCAAGACAAAAGGTAATTGAAAGTAAAAGAGTAGAGCGTGGGTTTGGTAGTTTGGAAGTAAAGAATTAATGTGATGGCCACATTTGCAAACTGGAGCTGTTAAAAAGTTTAAAACAACAACAAAAAAAAGATTGCCTGTGTTTTAGCTTTGATTGATGGCTGACATCTGGCTGACATCATGAGCCAATTAGTTTCAGTAATACATGTTTTATTAATAAAATATTCATGATATTTTTTTTGAAATTACTTATCTGTGAACAGCAACGAGCCACAAAAAAAAAGAACAGTAAAAAGAAAGTTATCTGAACACATTTTACTGTAGACATACTTTCTGTTGCCGATGAATAAAATAATTTATTCATTAATTTTATAATGTTTCTGACATTTTTTATATAAAAATGAGTTAATTTGATAAGTGCAATAACCCCTTCCAAGCCCATCTGTATACTGGGCATTAATGTACTTCTCAGGTGTTGGGGGTCACTAGTGCTGCACCCTCGTGCCTCACAATGCACCTGGGGCATGCATTAATGCCTAGTATACTCATGGCCTGTCCTGGGTTATAGCTTACTTAGCAAGGCCTTCAACGCTGTACCGTACAGGAGACTGATTAAGAAACTAAGCAGCAAAGGGATACAAAGTGGGAATTGGTTTAAGAGAGTGGTTAAGTGAACTCATTCTAATGATGGGAGAGTGACCAGCAGGGTGCAACAGGGCTCAATGCTGGGACTGGTCCTCCTCAATGTCATCTGAAATGACATTTCAGAAGAACTGGATGGGAAGGTATTCATTTTTGCAGATGACACCCAAATCTGTAACTGGATGGACACTCAGGAGGGAGTGGAGGAAATGTGTAGAGATCATAGGAAACTCGAAGAATGGTCAAGAGCATGGCAGTTGGGGTTCAAAACCAAAAAAGTGCAAAATCATGCATATAAGTCATAGGAACCCAGAAGCAGAGTATAGGATGCTGGGGTAGTGACAGTCATTAAGCAGGAAAGGGACTTTTGGGTTATCATATCTGAGGACCTCAAAGTGTCAGGGCAGTGTGACAAGGTAGTTAGTGAGGTCGGTGGGACAGTGGGATGCATAGGGAAAGGTATCTCCAGCAGGAGGAGGGAAGGAGGTGTTGTTGCCACTATATCACTCCCCCCTACCAGGAGTAGTGTGTCCAGTTCTGGGTGTTGCACCTCAGAAAGGACATAGACAGGGTGGAGGGTGTTCAGAGGAGAGCAACTGAAATTGTTCAGGGGTTTCACAAAAGTCTACAAGGAGAGGCTAAGACATCTCAACATGTACACCATGGAAGAGAAGAGAAGAGAGTGAGTGGCGAATGATAGAGACCTACTAATACCTCACAGGGGTAAACATGGTGCAGCAGGGGAATCTCTTTCAATGAGAAAGAGCATCAGGACCAGAAAGCATGCAATGTAGCTGGAGGTGGAAGTTAAGAAGGATGTAAAGAAATACTACTTCACTGACAAAGATGTAGATGCCTGGAACACACTGGCAGATAAAGTGGTGGAAATGAAAACAGTAGAGGTCTTCAAGCATGCGAGAGATTGACATAGAGAAACACTAGTGAATAAGCAGGGGGAAGTACAGTACAAGTTGCATTAAACTGTTCCACCATTGAGTTGGTTTAGCATTGTTTTTTACAGTTCGCAATGCACTGGCAACTCATATTGCATTGTTTTTCAATGGTTTACCAGCTCAAGAGCAATGTTTGTAAAATGTTATTGCAACCCATTTGGATTGCATCAGCAGTCCAGTCACAATGCAATTCAAATCTGAGTTTTAACTCTTAAGAAACAGTTTGTACAGGACTTTGTATTGGATCCAGCAACACTTATGCAACTCAGTCAAACATGCTAAAACAACTCATTGGAGGAACAGCTTAATGTGACTTGTACTGTAAGGTCACTGTAGACTAGTTAGGGTCTGTGGGGATGAACTAGACAGGGAGTGTCTTGGCAGACTGGGTGAGTCAAGCAGTCCTTTTTTTTCTGATAAATTTTGTTTTTCTATTTCATTCTCTTTTCTTTTTTTCCCCATGTCCATTCTCTGAAAATTGTTATGAAAGTCCTTTCTGGGGTTCTTGAATTTCTGTAAGGACTACAGCAGTATCTTAAAACAAGCTTCTGCAATTTCTTAACAAAAAAAAAAAACTTTAAATCTTTACAAAATCCACTGTTTTGCTTTGTGCCACTTTTGCTTTTGCATGGGATGCAAGTGCACTATGCTTTACTGCTAATGTTGAACTTTTGTTAGTAAGGGCAGAGATTTTCTCTTCTGATACTGAACTGTGGGTAAGGCAATCCCAGTTTGGTCCCTAGTAGGAGTCAGAAACTCAGGGATGCCCCCAGTGGAATGTTCTTGTCTTGATGCTGTAGCAAAGACAAAAATATCTATGGTGTCTCTACAATTTGCTCCTGGGCATTCGGGGAGAGAGTTGCACGAAGACCAAGGAGTTGGAGAAACAAATTGTTAAGTTTGCAACTAGGGTACACTCCACAGAGGTGAAACAGGATGCCCTGGAGGAGAGGATTGTTGGGCTGGAATCTACTGGTGTCTAATTTATTCAGAGGTTACTAACAATGGAAGCAGTTAATAATGCCTTTCTACATAATTAGATAGCTACCAATGCAAATGTGATAAAACTTGAAAAAGCATTATTATTTAACAATTTCCATTTAACTAGAGTTTCCCAATCTAGCCTGCCAGTGCAGTGGTAGAACTACTGCTTGCGGTGCCAACAACCTGAGTTCGGGAATGAGCTCGAGTCAGCTAATGGGCAACTTTTGGGGAGAGGTAGGATAAGCATCCATGAGACTGCTGTCCTCCACCAAGGTGGAGGATGACATGTTGAGCACAGTTATATGGTGACTCTCAGTGGAGGCTTGGATAATACCAGCATGGGATCACACATGTAAGGGGGGAGGTGACAGCGACTGTTGGCATGCTGTGCATGGGAGCATGCTTGGCAGCATGCATGGCTGTACAGTTGCTGACATTACATGGCCATGCCTTCAGATGAAACTCAAGAGTAAAACACTTTGTTAAGGAACAGGCATGATGCACAGAACCCAGCCTCCACTCACCGCTTAAAAGACATAGAATCATAGAAACATAGAAGTTGACGGCAGATAAGGACTGCAAAGCCCATCCAGTCTGCTCATTTCTTTTTCTACCTTATAAATGTGCCATCAGCCTTTGCTCTGTCAATGGCCTATCTGTTCATACTAATCTTTATTTCTCCCTTATGCCTATCCCATGCCTGTTGGAAGCCCTGCATTGTATTCATATCTACCACTTACTGAGGTAGGCAGTTCCATGCATCCACTAGCCTTTCTGTGAAAAAGAACTTCCTCACATCACCCCTTAATTGGCCTCCCTCTAATCTCATGCTGCATCCTCGTCCTGCTGTTTTTCTTATATTGAAATATGTTAGACTCTTTCACCTTGTTAATGACCTTAAGGTGTTTGAATGTTTCGATCATATTATCTTTCTCCTGCCTTTGCTCTAGGGTATACATATTGAGCTCTGTTAATCTGACTCCAGAATAAGTCTTGGCTGGGATCTCCAGATTATTTAGACCTCTGTCTGTGGGGATCCACTCCATGAGGAGGAAGTCATTGTCTTCCTAGACTGGGAAGGTAGGGATGTGGGTATGTGCTGGGGGGTGTTGTGGGTGGATTGTGGGTCCTGGGACAGACATGGGGTATATCCCCACTCTGGCCAGAGAACAAGATGAAGAAATGAAAAAAAGAACTGCATTTTTTCTTAATATCATGGACGCCCAGTTACTGAAATAATACTGCATCAGAGTGCTGCAGTCAGTATTTCTATCAAATATTTTATAAATCTTGAGTTGGCACACCAAGGTTAAGGCTAAAAATAAACAATCCTCAATAAATTCTGTTGGACTGATGTCAGACATTGCCACTGTTGCTACACTGGTTATTATATTGACTTTTTGTCTGTTACATGAGAGAAATAGAATATTACAGCTGGGATGAAGCCAACAACAAATGTTCTTTGAAAGAAAAAGGATTCAACTTTGCGTTGATGTGAGTTTGATGAAAAAAAGGGAGGAAAAGACTATTGGCAATAAAAACTGAGTTCACTGATGCTGGTATGACTGATTCTGCCTTTTCTGTGCTATTTTGAAAGCAGTTTTGTAAGGGAAACCCAATGTCTTTGATGTCACTTTGGTAGTTTAGGAATAGAAGGGCACCATAGGCACGTCTAGTCTACTCCCCCACTAGTCAGTGGTGGTCCAGATGTGTTCCCAGCTGTTCATGATAACATCAAGGTTTGCTTTAAAGGAGTCCATGTTAGGGGAATCAATAATATGCTATGGAAAGATATTCCAGTATTTTACAACTCTTCATGTGAAAACATTTCCCCTTCTTTCAGTTTTAAACAATTTACCCCAACGTTGTTTGGTGTTGCCATGAGAGTTGAAAGGTGACTCCCTAAATTCCAGTCCCATACCTAACATTAGTTCTGTGTTTTTAATTACATTTTAGACCAGACCTAGATCACCCCTCAGACATCTCTCCAAGCTAGGTAGTCCTAATTTGATAAACTGTTCCTTGTAAGGGAGATTCTTTAAACCAAATACAGATTTAATAAACCTCCTCTACATGCACTTCACTCTTAATTTATTGCACTGGTAGTGAGGAGACCAAAACTGGGAGCAGTAATCAAAGTGAGGACAAACCAAGCTTCTGTACAGTGGCAATAGTACATCACTGTTCCTGCTTATAAAATTTCTTTTTTTATGCACCCCACAGATTTAGATGCCTTAGTTGCAGCAGGGCCGTTGAAATGAAAGCCTAAATTTTGCTGTACTGCAATTCCCAGATGTCTTTCTTACTTAACTGCTTTTAGGACCATGTTTCCTAAATAGTAAATTTACAAGCATTGTTAATTCCCAAATGGTGCATGATGCTGATGATTCTGAAAAGCCAGGTTATTTCTTGAAAACAGTGTGCAATTATTGAGAGGGTGGTGGACCCATGGAATGCATTGCCTGCAGAACTGGTGGCTGTTGATACAGTAGAGGGACAAGAGGGGCTGGGACAGTTATAAGGGTAAGGTAAAGCTGGGGAATATCAGATCTGGAGGTGTAACTCTGATGGGGGATGGGGTTGGGGGAATTTACGGGGAGGCGGGGGGGGCCAGCAATGGTGTCTTGACTGGGTGCTGATTTTCGATTAAACTCAATAGACCTTTAGGCCTACTCTGCTGGCATCTTAGTATGTTAGTATGTAACTAAACTCTGTGGATAAACAGGATGAAATAGACCTCACAGGGTATTTGCCAGTCAATCCTATTGAATAAAATTCTTAAATGGATTGACTTATAGTATATATTTGCTTAAATGAACTTATAAAACAGGACAGTTCAGAGACTGAAATATTGACTGCTCTTATGTTTCACTGTTTTTCCAGAAATGTCTTGATATAAACAGAGCAGAATTGCTGAGTGATCCGTAGCATTACATACCATTATTTTTATTTAGTTTTTTGTTTCTTTAATTCTTGCTTCTCGCTTCTCTTTCTGCTAATTTCTCTTATTATTAACTTTTCAAAGACTATGATAAGCATTAGAGACATTCAGGGAGTAAATATGTAAATGGTACATTTTTATATTGAATCCGAAACACATGCAGTGCTAGTATTGTTATTGCCCCCCCCCAAAAAAAAACAAGTATTTCAAATATAGTTTGTAATCTCTTATATTTCTTCATGTATGCATGGTCCTATCTTTTCTACAACCAAGAAAAATTATAAATACAAAAAAGGTCTTTTCTGCTGTGTCCATAAATAAATTGATATGGGACCAAAACTATTTTTATTTGAGTTTTGGTAACCGGGTGAGTCCACTGAGACAATACAGTCCCTTTTTCAGGGGTGACCCGGGTATGGATTACATACATTTATAGTGCAAATTAACAGAGTTGTAAAACATTTGACTATATAGAAGAGCAATAAAACACAGTGAGGATTAAGTACTTAAGCAAGGATTGTCAGGTAAGAGATAAGTAAAAAAAGACAGGGTTAAGCATTGGCACAGGTGACCCACCTGAAATCTGTGTCTCAGTTCTTTGTAGTAATAGTCTTCTTTCTGATCTTGCTGGTTAGGAAATGCCTGCTGGTCTATTCTGGAGCTCCTAGTAGTTAGTATGAGTGACCTTCACTCTTCTTCCCCACAGATTTCATTTAGCACTATTCAATCACTGTGTTTGTGCACTTAGAGAAATATGCCCCTCCATAATCCCTCATGCATTTATAAATACAAATTAATAACTTCTCAAGCTCAGAGACATGAATTGTGCTTTAATACATACTGTGTATGTTTCTCTTCCCAGTCCTCCATCTTATGGGTCATACTTGAAATTCACCATTTTCATTAAATGCAGCAACCCCCCCCCCCCATCTCTACTTGATGGATGCTTACCACTGAAATACCCCTTTTGTCCCTTATCCCTGGACCTGGAAGATATAAGCATTTAACCGTTAATGTGCATTTATTATCAGAAGGAAGTTGTCTCTCAACATCTGCTAATTAGTATTCCTTGATTTCCTGACCATTGCCCTGTACCCATACCTTACTACCATCGTGAGTGTCAAAAGAAGTCTTTTTTTCCCCCTCTTCAATGCAACTGTTCCCATAATCCCCTCTCTATTACTCCTTAAAAAGCAAATACACAGACCTGAGCCTTTAATGTCTGTGTCTAATTGTATCGGTCACCTTTTACCTCCTATTAGACTTATAATAGTTGTTCTTATGTTGGCATGCCCTTCCTATCACCCCTATGTTATACTGTGGAAGGCATCTGGAATTGTGTTTTGTCTACCTATTTGTAAGCTGCTTCAATTCACGTGAGTCAGAAAGGGTCCAGTGTAACACTTTTCCTGGGAGGATAAGGTGTGCTAACCAGTACATGGGGACCCAAGCCACTTTCTCTCTGTCTCTTAAAAAAATCTGTTGTTGGTTCAGTTTGGGCCTTATCATAGTAATGCTGGAGACCGAGTAGGCCCATAGCTCCTTGTTTCTTTCTCCTCATTAGTATTTCTTAATTAATCCTGTGCCTTTTGCCTTGCCAAACAAAATTACTTTACTAATCGCTTTTCTCATTTCCTTCCAATCATTCCTGGGGATAAGAAGTGGTAATGTAGCACAGAGAAATATCATTGTGGGCAGTGGTCATTCTTTTAAATAAAAATCCCTTTAAAAAATCAAAAAACAGCTTATCTTCTGTGTTATTGACAACGACATCCATCCACCATGTCACGTAGTTTTGAAATATATGCCCCACCCATTGTTCACTATGCTCACACTTCCCTCCTCCCTTGAAACCTGAGACATTTATCTCATTAGTGATAATTCCAAGGCATACTGCCTTCCCCTCCCCACAAAACCAAGTTCTCCTCCCTTTTGTACTCTCTTGTGAATAAGTATCACTCCTCTCCCAAAGCCCCCAAACTCGAATTTGCCTGTCTTGATCCTGTAAAAGTCCAACAATACAGTATAAACAATGAAGATTCAACTCCTATATAATTATAACATCACTTTATTTTATCTTCCACCACAGAAATCAATGTTTCAATGCTATGCCACTTCTTCAGGATTGGTGGATTCTTCCAACTTACATAGAGTTAGCTCTTTGGAAATAAATCTGGTAGATCAGGAAAGTTGAAAAGCCATATAAGTATTTAACAGATATATTTCCAGAAAACTAATTGTACTAAACTTGAAAGAAACCACCAATCCTGAAGACGTAGCATAGCCATGAATTATTGTCTGTGGTGGAAGATAAAGTGATTCATAACTACATATGAACCCTGCATTGTTTAAATTTTTGGACTGCAGCCTGCCTGGAAGTGTTCCTCCAAACTCACTGCTGTTACATTAGGCTAAACTGAGCCTTGGGCACCCTGGTTCACATATGTGTATTTGAACCTATAAATAAAAAAAAAAATCTGTGGCAAAGCGAGTACCTTCGCTTTTCAGTGTCTGAATCAGAATGAAGGATGTGTGATGTCTATCCTAGTAGTAATACCTGACTGGCTGGTTATCACCGCATTGTACTATTTCAAAGTGATTTGTCACACTTGTAGCTCTCCACAGGGTAAACTACTGCCTCCCACTCAGCACAAAGAAATATGTAGTTGAGTGCAGGCTCTTTCCCATGTTAGACTAGGGTGCCATACTTTTCTCTAGAGACTCGTATTCTGCTTTATGCAAACTCACTCACGTTTCAGTGCTCTTTGTAGATTTGCGTTGGCCTGTCCATTCCAAACTGATCACTGTACTATTTACAAAGAGTTAGTTTGGGGGACCACCCCTTCTGCACAACACTCCATCCACATTGGTCTCCATGGTACCAAATTGTAGGTGGGTAAATTACCAGGCTGTTCATTCTCTACTTTAATCCTACCTATTCATTACACTCAGATGATGGCAATAGATTACATATTCCTTACTACAAGCTTTGTGAGGGGCAAACCTCAATTAAGAACAGACTTTCTAAGGTATGGAATAGCCTCCCTCTCATATTTACGTCCTCCCTCAGCTTCCACTCTACTCAAATCCTGATTAAGGAACCCTTCAATACTCCTCTGTAATGTCCTAACTGCCCCAAGGTGGCATCTAGTCTTATCCCTGGGTCTTAAATACATTTTGTATCTTATATGAGCCCAACATCTGACTGGGTCATGACAAAAGTGTTGGAAATCTTGCCAAGATACCCAGCTCTGTCTTAAGTTTATATGTATTAGATTAGTCTATTTTTATTTTGTACAGTTTTGAGATGTACTCTACTGTTTCTTCAAGGGGGCAAGAGATGTGTGAAGCTGGCAATGCAATTTTGCTTTACAAATTAATTCACAAAGTTTGCCAACTTCACAAAGTGCAAAGTTCCAGCTTTGTGGAATGCAAAATGTCGACCAACATTTCATGTCAATAGCAAGACACTTTAGCCAGGATTTTCAAAAGGATACATTCAAGATGCATCGCTGCCTGTTCTTAATGCAGAAATCTGCCCAAACCTGTTAGACCATCTAATAGATGGCCCAACAGTATCCAAAGTTTGCAGCCAAAAACAGAACCAATTGCATCCATTCTGGATGCAGGTCTTCTGCCATTAATTGTAACTTTTTTCCGTAAATGGATGCAACCTCTGAAAGCAGTAGCAGGGTTGCCTGGACACAAGTGGATGGACACAGATGCTGATGCAGATGCAGCATGCATTTACATGTGTGCCCAACCATTTTGAAATTCCCCCTTTGACTCCTTATATATTGCAGCTCTTTTTATGTGCTTACCCTGTTTTGTTTGTTATCTGTGAAGATACCTTATCCCCTCCCACCCAGGTCACAACTAGAAAAGAGACTGTCTTGACTCTGCTTGTTCACATGATGAAATATTTTTTCAAATAACATAAAATAGTGTAAATAAATAGTATCTTGGTAGTGACATGGAATGTCGGTCTGCTGTTGGTCCAGATGTTCACTGTTTTTTTTTTTTTTTGGTAGGCTATGCCCCCATCTGGACTGACCCCTTCATCCATGTCACCTGGTTTCTCAAGGCCTTACCTGCTCTTCCCTAGCTGCCCACATGGCAGGGTGTGTCAGGACCCCCACCTATGGTCAACCGGACCCAATTCTTGGGGAGGTTTGCCTCATTGCCGTGGTGCAAGGCCTGTGAGGGGTTGGTCTGTCATGCTGCCCTGGCCTGCCAGTGTTTCCTTGCTTTTCTACCCTCCCTCGAGACTCTGTCCTTGCCGAGTGACGCAAGCATGCATACGCGTGTGGTGTGCAACATGTGCAGGTGTCTCCCCTCACAATAAGCTGAACCTGGGTGTACTGTCACACATGGATATGCAGATGAAAATTGTACACTGGAGCTGGCTGCTCTTCCTCCCTGCAGGTGTAAAGCATTCACTGGGACATTCAATCCTCTTCCCTCCCGGCTGGCTACCTAATGACATGGGCTAGCCTTTGAACCCAGGTTACCAGCATAGTGAGTGGTACTACTACTGCTGTGCCGATGGGCTGGCTGGTGCTCCCTAGTTTTACACTGCTTGACCACTTTAAATGACTTGCTAGGAACATTTTTAAATAAAGGAACACTTTTGCATTCTTTCATCTGCCTTTAGGCATACTTCAATTTTTTTAGCTGGTTGGTTGAGTGCCAGATCTCATTTTGTGTTTGTTCTGCTCAGTCGTTTGACCTTGGGCTCCACAGCATTCCCACCGGTGGCCTTTTCTAACTTTTGTCTGCCATCTAACTAATGATGAGGCATGACCCTGTTTAGCTGTAGAGATCTGATGATACCAGGATTCGATGTGGTAAAGCTACAGGCAGGGGGAAGGGGGAAAACAGCAGGGTTGGGAGTGGTAATCATTGGATGCCAGTGTTATCATGGTTAGGTTTGGGAGATGGTAGAAGCCTGCCCTCACCATTTATGGAGAGAAGTGAATCAACATGGGGTTGAGGCACCTGTACTGACTATAGGCAATGGGGGCACCCGCACTGGTTATTGGGTATTGGACTACAGGATATGGAATAGTTGTGAGTGTGGTGTACTGATCAAATAGGCAAGGGAGTAGAGAGGTACATTTCATGGTTGGGGGAACTATAAGGCAGTGACAGGTACAGAAAGGTCAGTGCATGGGGACTGTAATTGAATGGTTTGGGAGGTTATGGTACTAGTAGGCACAAAGTAGTACTTCTGCAAGGACAGAGAGGGTGAACCAGAATGGGAGGGCATTCCGGAGGTTCAATGTGGGGAAATAGCTCCTCCCACAACCTCTACATAAGCCCTCCTCTAACACATCTCCCTTGCTTAGGGAGTGTTTTTCCCTGAGCTCCAGTGTGACTTGTGTGGCTGCTCCCTTGTCTTGCTGCTGCTCTGGTTTGTTTTTTTCCCTCTTTCACTCCTACATTTTCAGTTGTTTTTCTTGCCTTTCTGGTCTCCTCCATCTCACATCCTGCTGTTTCTTTGTTGAAGCCCCTGCCCTCTCCCTTTGTCCAATTTTGGTTTCTATTTTTGTGTGTGTGTTTGTTTGTTTTGGGGCTTCCTGCACCTAGCGCTCAGTTCACCTCCCCTTTTCCTGTCCTGTGCACTCTCCTAGCACCACTTCCCTGTCCAGCTCCTATCCACTGCGGTTTGTAATAGTTTCCCAGCTCTGTTCCACTCCTTCCTCCTCGTCCTTCCATCATATTACCCACACTCCTCCGTCTGTTTGGCCTATTTGGACTCAATGCTACCTGGACCAGCTACCTGGCAGAGTTTCTTATTTCCCCTTCTTCTGTCTCAGCACAGCCATATGGCTGCTCTTCAACTCTCTCATGTAACCTGTCAACTTTTCATGCTCGCAGATTGCTAATGCTGGGACATACCTTGAATTTGCTAAAACTGGAACTACAAACACATAAAAGTGCCCTCAATTGTTTGCATTATGATTGCTGGTTTGTCGCTCGAGTTACTATCAAGTGTCATGGTTTCTTAATTGTCTCCAGGTATTTACTGGCAGCTACAACACTTGTTTTTCCTTTCATGTTTTATAAGTGACATGTTTCTGGCACATTTTTCCTTGTATGTCAGTTTGATATATTTGCATTTGTATAGTAGCTGGTTATCTCATAATGGTCAGTTCTACAACAGTTTTTTCAGTCAGCGGGCATGGGACACATAGCAGCACACTGTAATCGGGACCATGCACTGCTATTTACATTTCCTCTCTCTCAGGTCAGTCAGGATCCATAGCCATAGTTTTCCCTACCAGCGTCCAGTAAGGTCCATGTTAGGTATTTCATTTTCCCTTTCACATTCCACTACCTCCCACTGCTATCTCCGTCCGGGGTGGGAGGAGGCAGCTATGGTTGCAACCTACTATGCTGGCTGCTGCAACCCATTCAGAACTTCACTCTAACCCATGCTACCTTGATCTTGCATTCTCCACCTGGCACTGCTCCAATTTATTTTAATTATACCTAAATTGCTATGAATGCCTTCTTCTTGCATTACATCCTAAGTTTCTTCTATTCATTCTTTCATCCATCTACACCAAATTGTCTCGTTACATGTTGCCATTCTGCCTCTTAACTCCATGCCTACCATTTCATCTCCTATTTCTTTTAATGGTTTATGCTTGCTGCTTCACATCTCTATTCTCTCTGCAGCAGTGTCGTGTGTTGGCCAGCCCATACCAGCAGTATTCCAGTCTCCATTCCTAACTCACACTTTTTGAGGTGCTGAGTGAAAGTAGGCTTCCCCTGTCTACCAGTGATAGGATTCTATTCCAATCACTACCTCCAGCTCACTCTGACTACCAGAGGTGGGAACCGTGTTTTCAATCTACTGACCATTATCATATCTCTTCTACCTCATGCCAGTTGCCACTTCCCTTCGGGAATGGAACTTCCTCCTACTTATCAACTTGACAGCCTCCCTCCCTCCCTACCTCTGATTGACTGCATCGAGTGCAGGTTAGCTCACAATGACTACCAGCGATGGGAGCTCTGTCCTTAATCTATAGACTTATACCTTGCCTTGTCTACCTCATGTCAGTTGCCACTTCTCTTTGGGAATGGAACACCCGTACTCTGCGTGCCCTGATTATTCTAGTTCTGTTGCTTCAGATCAGCACCATCCATCTCTGCCATCCCTGATGGTTGCCAGAAAATTCAGTCTACTGCTTCATCTTCTATGTCCTCAGACTGATAACCAGCTACCACTCCCTTCAGGACCAGAAGTTTGCACGACTTGTTTCTCCAGCTCATCTTGCATGCAGTCTAGAGCATTCATCCTATCTGCGACTTCCATGGCCTGGAGCCTGACTCTACATAGACCTTCTCCATGGTTTACATATCCACATATCTGTATTGCCATTTCTATTCCAGAACAGACTTTCTTCACCGAAGTTTTCTCATCGTTCCATGTTCACCAGCAGAATCTAGTCTGGATCATCCTGTCTTGAACATCCCTTCAGGATGCATCTTCTTCCATACCGCTGCTTCTCGTGGCTTTCTCCACCTGCTACCTGATGCCTTGACCCTTCTGGACCTGGACCTCTTCCTTCTGCTGCTACTTTGACTGTGGAACCTGAACTTCTTTGACTTGTTATCTCCATCCTGCCAGTTTGTCTCCTTCAATCGCAGGGCCCTTCTGCATTGACTGACTTCCCACACCATCCTGCTCTTCTATCAACCTTTGTTCTCTGGCCCCTTTGACCTCCCTTCCCTCATCATTGGACCCTGCCAGCTGGTTCACTCTGTCTCTCACTCCAGATCAACTGATTCATGGACTTCTTTGCTGCAGATTACCAGTTCAGCCATTGTACGTCCTTGTTTTCTTTGCAGGTTTGGAACCTCATCCTTCGTTGCTCAAGGACCTTCCATCATTTTCTGTGGTCTCTTCCAGCCTTCATCAAATGTGGAACTCCTGTTGCTCATGGTGCTTGGCTTGGCTCCTTGGCCTTCTGTGGATCATCATCCGATGCCGTGCTTCAGCTTTCCTGCAGTTCACTGCTGTTCGCCATGGACCTGACCTTGTCTTTTTCTTTCCTGCTCTGAATGTCATCCGGCTTCACCTGGCTCAGTGCTTCCTTTGCTTTTTCTCTCAGTTCCTCAGGATACACTCTGGACTTCCTTCTCTTTTGAATGGCTGCCTTCTCATCTTTGCCTTGCTGACTCGGGGCTTCATACTGTTTGCTGTGACTCTTTTGGGCCTTGTATCCTATTTCTGACCAGTACTCATAATCAGTCTTCTGCTTTTCCATGCAGTCCATCCCCTACTTCTATTCCAGCCCTTCAAACAGTACCCTTCCACTACTCATTTATTCATTACTCTGGAGTAATACTACTGCCAGCAAACATTCCTTGGCTCACATGCCCCATGAACTATTACATTATCATAGAAGTCTCACACTGCCCATTAAGTTCTTAGCAATCATTCATGGAATCTTGTTCACCTGGACAATAGGAAGATCTCCTTCACCTCAATTGGATATACCCTCTGATCCCTGTCCATTCACTCACCATGACTTCTCTGTATCCTTGTCTCATTGGCTATCCTTATACATGGAAAGGATTTAAATCCTTCTGTTATCTCAGACTTCATAATTAGCATTGCTTCTACAGCTACCAGGAATCACAAGATGACCCATTCAATTACAGATATCATCCATTTTACTTTCTTCTGCCTTTTATTTCAACAATAACTCTGATGACCAAGTTACTTGACTCCTACGTCCCAACAGGCATTGCTAGTTTTAAGAATTGCACAGATATCGTCCAGAATATTTGTCATGGGATCTCTACTGCCTAGCTGATTCCTGACTCCATGCCATCAAAACCTTCTATTTCACTCCCGGACATCATTATTCCTTATACTTTTATCTGCACCTTTTTATCTACTACCTTCAGCTGGGGCAACAGTCTTTTCAGGGACCCTTCAACCTCTTCTTCTCGAAGTACCTTTGTTAATCTCTACAGTGAAGACCATCACAAAAACTGGCTCTCCTGAATTCTAACTGGCAATCCGTAACAGCCAAGACAAATTCACCAACTCAGCCTTGCATCCCAATCAGTATTAATCAGCTGTAGCATTAAATCCTATGGCATCCTGCATTTATCGATCTCACTAGCAATCCAGCCTACAGACTCTTCCTTTCATCCGCCCCATGCTTCTGTCATGTAATTCAGCATCAGGATTAACCATAAACTTAACCACCTATGCCACCACAGTGCATCTCCTAAATGATCATACCACAGGAATACCCACACTTAATTCAGGCAGTGTACCAGCAGAGGATTAAGCATCAAGTTATGAACATTATGACCAAATAAGCCATCTATTCCTTATACCAAATTTACAATCATTCCTCATATAAATTAGGCTACCATATGGACGGCTCTGTAAATCATCTTCTGGTGCTTTTCTAATCACTTCTGGCATTACTGTTATCAGGCACTCAAACTCTCCTCTACTCATTTTACTCTGGGATGCTTACCTAGTGAATTTTGCTCGCTAATCAATTCTTTACCTTCAGATTAACTTGAATATCAAACCTTATGCGAAGTGGAGCAGTCACTTTTATTTTTAATAATCTTCTCAACTTCCACAGTGTTCTGTCTGGTCTTATATCACTCAAATCTTGCTCTCCTGACTCATAACACCCATACAATTCCTTGGACATGCATCCTTTGTCACTTTGGAAACATAGTTTACATTAGCCCTTCTTTACCTGGATCTGCTTTACACATAGGATTTCATCATCCCTACAGAAAAGATGTACCCTTCATCTTCAGGATCATCGGACAGGTTGTATCATCCTTGGATCAAGAATGAACCATCATCTCCAGGACATTCAAAGACTCTTCTACAAATTCTACTCTATGGATGTTTCCTTAATGACTCCTTATTCAATACAGAGTTCCTAGCCTCCAGACCATACCCTTACATTCAAGCCTCTCACAAGTTGGATCATCACCAATGACTTCTTCTACCATTGCATTTCCAACATTCCCAGTTTAGTACCTTATTGATCTGGTCATGGTCCCTCTGCCTATTGCGGTTCCATTGAATAAGCATCAATCATCTTGGAAACTTGGACTTCCTTCATCCTCCTTCATCTGGATTTACTTCATACTTAGGATTCTAGCACTCATTTGGAAAAGATCTTCTCTTCAACCTCAGAATCATCATGTGAGCAGCATCATCCATGGATCAAAGATGGATTATCATCTCTCCAAGCAACTCAACAACCTCAACTTAGCTATGGTTACTGGAACCTAGATTCTTCTTCATTTAGTACACCTAGAAGGATGGGCAGACCTCTGGCCATGGATCCTCAGAGGTTTCCTCCACCTAGTGGGTTTTCCTCTCCTGAGTGCCAAGAGGCATACTGTCCATGAGTTGGCGGAGGTACCTTTTTGGGCCTTCTATTCTCTACAAATCACTACCTACCTACTATTCAAGGGTGGGAATAGAGTAAAGCCACAAAAAGTACTACATGTTACGCAAGCACTATATAACCCATCTCTCCTTATTGCTATTTGACAAACATTGAATGGGAGGGCTTGCCCGAGGTTCAATGTGAGGAATAGCTCCTCCCACAACCTCTACATAAACCCTCCCATAACACACCTCCCTTGGTTAGGTAGTGTTTTTTTCATCCACCAACATCCCCTCCTCCTCCTTCTCTGGCGATCTTCTCTCCCTTGCTCCTGGGCCTTCTAATCCCCACAAATCACTACCTATCTACTATTCAAGGGTGGGAATAAAGTAACCCCACAAAAAGGACTACAAGTTACACAAGCACTATACTATATACCCCGTCTCTACTTATAGCATAATGGAATTTGCTCCATTCTCCAATTTTGTGTCAATTCTACATGCAATACAGAATTACCTTAAATATGGAGTGAATGGAATCTGCCCCAAATGTGTAACTCTTTTACTTTATACTAATATTAAGATTTTCAAAGACAATGCATTTATCTTGGATAGTACACTTGTATTATGACTTGCAGCAGCACCAGTGATTTCTTGAATGTAGGAAAAAAGCTTGAACAAATGAGTGGAATATGACAAGGACTTTTGCAAATGTAGCAGTTCTTGGTTACAACACTTCAACAAACTGTAGACATCGGGCTAAACTTGTAGACTTGTAGTGGTATATGAATAAACAGTAACCCATCTCAAGCACTGTAACCAGTTATTGAATTGTTACTGGTCCAGCCATCAATACAATGGGTCTGTGTCCTTTGTCTGACAAATGGTAGGTCTGAATGTTGCTCTCTGGTTCAGTTTGTCAAACTATAGAACAGTGAGCCATACGGGCCAGGGCTTCCAAATCTACAAGGTATGATGTGTGTGTGTGTGTGTGTGTGTGTGTGTGTGTATATAGACAGTATATATATATATTTATCTATATAGATAGATAGATATAGATATATATATTTTCCCTTCAGGCAAATGGAGAAATCTGCAGTGTCATTCTTCCCTTATACTTGCAATAAAATGGTGTGATTCATTTTCCATAGGACACATTAGAATCTATGTGAAAATACAAGAAGATTGTCCACGGGTTTGAAAGAGAATGTCAGACTGATCTGGGAGTCTTGGCAGAGTCACAAATGTAGTAGTTCAAAGACCCAGCTCCTGAATACATACTGTGCTATTAGGGCCAAGTTACTCCCTTAACTGTGTAATACCTGAATACTTGCTTAAGTGGCAGTTTATATGATTTGCTGAATCTCTGAAGTTTCATTGCAAAGTTTAGGGATTATAAAAACTAGCAAAATTATACAGAAATGTGTAAATTACAAGACCAGATAATAAATGCAGAACAGAAAATAGAAATACTCATTAGCTATCAACATAGCTCAAATTACTAGCCTCTAGTAACTCAATTTAAGAATTTGAAAACAGTACTAAAATATCCTTAATTAAACTGACAGGCATGAATAGAGTTTACTTTAACGACAACCTACAATTAGTGCAATTAAGTCTTTTTTTCACAAAGGCATACACAGGTGAACATTCATTATCTGAATCAGTATGCTGGATACAGAAGCAGAAAAAATATCAGTAGCTATAAGATTTGTAGAGAAGGCAATGTACAAACTGCAAGAAATATACAAACTGAAAGAAAGAATCAAGAATTATTGGACAAATTATATATTTATCCAATGCCTGATGTACATTGTGTCAGGAGTACAAGTTACAGTAGATAAGACAAATACTATAGTGTAAAAGGCCGTCTGTCCTCTGGCCTGAAAAAGTAGCTCAATGATTACATTGAGTCTACCCAGCCTACCTTATTCTAAAGTGTTACAACCCATGCGAGTGCTTGCAAACACCACCTGTCTAAACTTGACACCTTGTTCAAATTACTCGGACATTTTGTAGTCTACATCCTCTCCAGACTAATAACTGTGTTCTACAGGTGGCGGTCCTCAATCACTTCAATACTCTCAGGATCTGTGTCTGTCTGGTTCTTAAATACTAGTAAGACAAGCTCCACTAGTAAGACAAGCTCCCCTATCTACCTAAATGAACTGTGCGTCCTGCTGCCAGATCTGCTTATCATATAATTTCCAGCTTGTAAATTGGTTCCATATCATTAGGTGCCAAAAAGAATGTTAGACAACTTGCATTTTGGTACTGATTGCCCCATGTGAGCCAGCATTTCTTCTACTATCACTAACTACAGTATGCCTGTTGTCTCTCTACAAAACAGATACTAAAACTGCCTATATCTCTGTTTGCTAGTGCTCTTATAACTGACATATTTTTCCTGGCACCAGTTTCTCTTTTCCAGAAGCTGGGAACCATGCTATGCAATGCCATGCATTTCATGGTACTTTCCCACCATCCACTTTTGCCAAATTGGCCACCCTCTTCCACTCTATCTGTCTGGCTGTCTGTCTATCTATCTGTCTATCTATCTATCTATCTATCTATCTATCTATCTATCTATCTATCTATCAATTTGTCAAGGACTTTCACCAGAAGAACATATTTAGCTACAAACAGCTAATTTCCAAAAAGTGCCTACGGGACGTGAACATGGAAGAAATATAGATAAACAAAATACAAATAAGATGTACAAATAATTAACAAACCATCAACACAGTTACACTGCAAAACTACATACATGTAAAAAGTATAAGGGCAGGTAGGTAAAATGTTATTAGGCATTGCCAACAAGCTTTTAGGAAAAGCTAAAATCATACAGTTCATACCTAAAATCTGGGAATATTTACAAAATTGTCACTTTAGACGTTAATTAGCAGCAGATATTCTCCATGCTCATGAGGCAATGGAAACAACCCCATACATAACTGCATCCCTTTATCTGGCAATAATCTAACAATGATGGCAAAAGCCATAAGAGAGTGCCAGTTAAACATGAAGGGAATAATCCTACTAGTCTTCACTTTTGCAAACTTGTAACACTGGAGGATATAATGCACAAGATAGATATTATATTGTACACATATCCTACAAGGACAACAGATTGCAGCTTTTTTAAATACATTTCTATATGTTGTTGATGTAAGCCCAAATCTTAGGCAAGACAGTGATTTTCTATGATCAGTAGCCATAAAAAACATTAAAGTGATTTTCTGAGATTCAGGTACTCACATTATTTTGTAGTGTATCCTGGCAAAAATCAGTTATTGCCCTTTTTACTATTTTTGTTGGCTTGTCTTTTGATGAAAGGGATTCTAGTTTGGCCCTGATAAGCTGGCCAATTGATCCCTTCCACTCTCAATTTATCTCTCATGCCTCCACACTCAGGCACATTATGGCATGGGGCAAGGGAGAATGTGGGGGCATGCCCCATGGAAGTCAATGGGGATTGTATTTGATTTCAAATCTAATACATAATGACAGCCAGTGGAAGATTACTGAAGGCCACCACTCACCTAACAAGGGCCTTACTAGTCAAGAGGTGGCCTTCATTAATCTCCAACTGACCATCATTATGTATTAGATTGTAATCAGATTTGACCCCCAATGACTTCAGAGGAGCATGCACCCACACTCTCCATTGCTGAACATTAGAAAAAGGCCTTAGCGTGGAGGTTTGACAGGTAAACTGGGAAGTGGAAGGGTTTGCCTGGCCACCTTGTCAGGTCAAACTATAATCCCTTCCATCAAAATAAAAAACAGAAAATAAAATTGTACAAATGGCAAGAATTGATTTCACTGGCATAAGTTACAAAAAAATGTGAGTACTGCTTAATCTGCAGAGGTTGTAAAATCTCTTTAAATATGATTCAGTACCTCAGGAAAATTTAAAATTTTTATTCTAGCAGAAGTGAAGAGTCTGCAACCCTGATCATATCTGCTTGCATCTCTGTGTCTATGATTCTATCTTTGATGCCTGAACAGAAATTCTCTAATGTGGTATCCTGCATATGAACATACAAACATACGAAGTCACAGGCAGAAAAAGACCCATATGTCTATCAAGTCTGCAGGAGTGTACAACTTGCAGTTTAATACTCCTGCAGCTGCTCCCCTCCATGCTTAACCAATCCAGAAAGACATTAATGCCTAATTATTGAAGCTTCTCCCAAACCTTTCCCCACCATCCCAACTTATTAGAAAGGTGCCTGTCTTGACACATGACATCTACCAAAGATTTTTTGGGGAGTCTACTTACATCCTTATTTAATACCCAACACAGATATGAGACAGTGCACATAAGCTACAGCAAGTTAATAGACCAGAGCCCTGTATTAGCTCTCAGATGGGCACTGCGAATAAAATTTGGTAGAGCAAGGCTATGCCTAATTAATTGCTTTCATATATACTCCAGTTAATATATCTATTGTCTGACCCTGATTCTTCTGCACCATACAATGTGCTTGTTTTTATTTTAGCACGAAAACTCAAATTACAAATGTAGAAGAATTTCTAGATAAACCTTTGTAAAAGTTAAGGATGGTATTAGTCTCTTTTATTTAATGTCTTATGCTTGCTTCTCAATGGTCAGTAATAAATCACACACTGAGGGGCTGAATGTCTCACTGACATTATACAAACCTGGTGCATGCAGGTTAAAGAGCAACCACCTATCAAACAATTCACACTCACCGCTCCAGTTGATTATTATCCTAATTATATAACACCTTTGATAGTGGTCAAGCAGTTGGATCAGTCTTCATTGACCTTACGAAGGCTTTCAACACTGTTAATCACAACCTCCTCCTAAGCTGCCTTCTGCCTACAGGTCTATCCTTATATACGGTACTATGGTTTGGCAGCTACCTCGTTAACAGATCACAATGAGTCAAAATTGGTGATACCTTATCCACAGCTAAGGAGGTGCACCTCGGAGTTCTGCAGGGGTCAATCCTTGGTCCTCTACTCTTTAACCTTTTCATCAACTCCGCCCCAATGCTTGCTCAGCAAGCACAGTTCTCTGTGTTGATGATGCAGTGATCTCAGTCGCTGGCAATGACCAACAATCCATCACAACTGAACTCCAAAGCCACTTCCATAAACTTGAATCTTGGTTTATGGAAAACAAGATACTATTAAATGTCAAAAAAACAAGGAGTATGCTCTTCACCACCTCCCAAAGCAAAAAGAAATACCTGCCCCGGCTTATTAATAACCAAAAGGGTGAGATCCTAGACCAAGTATCTAACTTCAAATATCTTGGCATTACCTTTGATGACATACTCATCTTCTCAAACCACATTGACTCTGTTATCAAGACAGCAAATATAGAAATTGGTGTACTTTATCATCACCGACTTTCAATGACACTAGATGCACTCAAACTTACATAGAAACATAGACTTTGACAGCAGATAAGGACCGCTTGGCCCACCTAGTCTGCTCATTTCCCTACCTACAGGATAGGCCGTAGATCCTAGTTAACCAGCAGCCTATTTCTTCCTACCCTCCACTAGAACTGCCTTATGTCTGTCTCATGCATTCTTGAATTCTCCCACAGTTTTAGACCCCACAACCTCCTCAGGAAGGCTGTTCCATGCATCCACTACCCTCTCTGTGAAAAAATACTTCCTCACATTGCCCCGGAACCGCCCCATCTTTAAATTGTGTCCCCTTGTTCTTGCACATCTCTTTTTCTGAAAGATGCTACCCTCTTGGACTTTGTTGATTCCACTGAGGTACTTAAAAGTTTTTATCATGTCCTCCCTCTCCCTTCTTTCCTCAAGGGTATACATATTAAGCTCCTTTAGTCTCTCCTCATATGGCTTCTCTTGCAGACCCTGCACCATTTTCATTGCCCTCCTCTGGACTGCCTCTATCCTGTCTATGTCCTTGCTGAGATGGGGTCTCCAGAACTGGATGCAGTACTCCAGATGGGGTCTCACCCACTGTCTGTACAGAGGGATAACAACTTCCTGTTTTCTGCTGGTGATGCCTCTCCCTATGCATCCCAGTATCCATCAGCCCTCCTTACTGCCTTCTCACATTGCTTACTAACCTTAAGGTCATCTGATATGATTACCCCCGGGGCCTTTTCCTTTTTTGTTGTTATTACTACCTCCCCCCATTGTGTAATCTTCCCTGGGTTCTTGTTTCCCAGGTGCATTATTTTGCACTTCTTTGGATTGAATCCTAGCTGCCATACTTCTGACCATTCCTCTAACCTTGCCAAGTCCCTTCTCATCCTTTCCATGCCTCCTTGTTTATCAACCCTGTTGCAGATCTTTGTGTCATCTGCAAAGAGGCATACTTTTCCTTCCAGTATCTCTGCAATGTCACTTATAAAGACATTAAAAAGGACTGGACCCAGTACTGAACCCTGCGGTACCCCACTAGTAACCCCTCTTTCTTCAGAGTGGACTCCATTTACAATTACCTTCTGTGTCCTGTTGTCCAGCCAATGTTTTACCCAGGCTACCACCCTGGGACCCACTCCCAGGCTGGTTAATTTGACTATTAATCTTTTGTGTGGGACTGTGTCAAATGCCTTGCTAAAGTCTAGGTAGGCCATGTCCACAGCCCCTCCCTGGTCTACTACTTTGGTCACCCAGTCAAAGAAATCTATTAGATTCATCTGACATGACCTTCCGCTGTGCACCCATGCTGCCTTGGGTCCCTGCCCCACTGGCCTCAAGGTACTCAACAATTCTTTCCTTCAGAAGTGACTCCATCACTTTCCCTACCACAGAGGTCAAACTGACAGGTCTGTAGTTTCCTGCCTCTGTCTTGGTCCCACTTTTGTGAAGGGGAATCACATCCACCTTCCTCGAGTCCTCGAGTACCACACCATCCTCCCATGATTTATTAAAAAGAGTAGCCAGTGGTTTCACTGCTTCCCCCCTTAATTGTTTTAGAATTCTGGGGTGAATTCCATCAGGCCCCATTGCTTTGTCCACCTTCAGTTTTAGGAGTTCTTGTAGAACCCTTTCTTCTGTGAAAGGTCTGGGATCGACCCCCCATCAAGAGAGCTTCTGTTAATTGGATTAGGCACTTCCCCCTCCTCTTTTGTGAATACTGAGCAGAAATATGCGTTCAGTATCTCTGCTTTTTCACTGTCCCCCTCTGCCCATCCACCATTCATTCTATTCAGCCTCACTATCCCTCCCTTTGTCTTTCTACGCTCTCTGATGTACCTATAAAAGGTTTTATCCCCCTTCTTAACCGAGTTTGCTATCTTTTCCTCAGTTTGGGCCTTTGCTATTCTGGCTTCCCACCAGTAGCTCAATACTGTCTACCATTGACTATGGGTTGGCTATATATGAGGCGAGCACAAAAACTGCTCTTAACAGGATCAACACACTCCTCAACAAGGCCTGTCATCTTACTTTTGGGGCTAATCTCAACACCCACACCTACTTGCTGTACACTGAAACTGGGTGTCTCCCATTCCATCTTAGAGGGCAATAGCAAATCTGCCTACTTCTAAAAAAAGTACTGCTTGGACTGATATCCCCGACACTGAGTGAACACTTTAAGCTGGCCATCCCAATGACATCTACCCATAGTGTGGTGGCTGACAAGGTGGTGATTCCCTTCAAAAGGACGAAACTTGCTCAGAACTCCATCCTGTATCAAGGACTGAAATGGTACAATGAACTAACTGCTGACCTCACTGATACTACCAAGATTAGTGCCTTCAAAGCTGGGCTCAAATCTCTCCTTGGCTCTAAAATGAATTGTACCTGCCTGTACTAATGTGATAGTACCTCACCCCCAGTTTTCCATTTACCTACCCCCTCTACATCTTTCTAGTATATACCACTTTTTTCTTAACCCGCTCCCCTACCCCCAATTACTTGATGATGACCTCAATTGGTTGAAAGCTCCACCTCTGGCTGACCCCCCCAACCCCCTCTTATCTAATCAGTCTATCTGTTAATATGTACTAATTTGATGTTTACAAGTTCAACTTTTACTATTACTGCCTGTCTATATGCTTCAATGTTTTTCTTTTTTTTCTCTGTAAACTTTGTATTTTTGTAATATTTGTTCAACATTGACATGGAACCTTTGAAAATGAGTCCTTGACTCAAAGGTATTAATCCCAAACTTAAATAAATAAATTAAAACAAACTCTGGTCAGAGCCACTACAGCTGCTAATGCATTAACATAATAAGGGCATTTCATGGGGTTAAATGTAAAGATGAACTTCCATAGTCAACTCTATGTGTAAATTTCATTTTTGGTAAAGTTACAGAAGACCATTTATCTGATTAATCTTGTGTTTTCCATGTGTTTAAAAGGTGAGCAGTGAGTGCATCCTGAACTATGCACAGTTCTATCAGTCCCATCATCTTGGGCATGGTGGCTGTCACTTCAGCAATTGTGGAAGAAAAAGTAGAGCACCACCAAGGGGGGGTGTGATTATGTGGCCCTCAGAGGGGAATGGCTGCATAAACAGCACCAGTGGACATTCACCAGAGCACTGATGCATAGAAGATTTCACTAAAGTTTGTGTTTTCACTTGGGGGAGTGGTCGTTTGATAGAGAGCTGCTGTTAGGTATGCTGAAGATGATGAGGCATCTGTTGCTAAAGACTAAGCCCCTGAAGCAGGTAGGAGATGAACATACTACTGGTATGGAAATCTCAAGCTGGTATAGATACTGGAGGTGTTACCGCATCATAGGTCCTGGAGAGATTGTCAGCCACTGCCTGAGGGAGGGCTGAGGTAGATGCTGGTGCACAGGTTCCCAGCACAGTATCTAGCAAGAATTACGATCTGGTTAAGGTGAGATGACCATAGCCAGGGTGGGCATTTACCAGGCATACCAGAGTGAATATCTCTACAGTGGTGTTGCTTCCTTAACACCAACTAGACTGACACTGCAGTACTGTGGTAGTAAATGAAAATGAATGAACCCAAAGTGTATAGCTGGGTGGGAACTCTGTAAATTTAGAAGGCATCATAGGAAAGGTTCTGTCCTGAGGTAAAATCTCACCCAATGATAAAAACATAAATAAGAGGAGTCATGGAGCTCCTGTAAGAAATGTATAAAAGTTTAAATCTTTTTAAGGTATCCGAAAGATTTGACTTATGTCCAGGGTCAGAACTGAGCCTGTCTTGCAGTGTTAACAAGGATGACAGTGGTTTGGGGTTGTGTTCCCATGTGTATAACTGTAAATATATTAATAAACATGACAACAACCTGTCATTTAGCGAATGATTTATTTCTGACATGACAGATGGAGCACATAGCAAAGTTCATCAAGGAGTGAACGAGATGGAGAGGAGAGAAGAGGCAAATGGAAGGGAAGGGAAGGGAAGGGACTGTAAATAGAGACTGAGTGTATTTGATTGAAACCAGTGAGCAGTTACTATCTGCCCTAGACAGGGAGAGTACCCTGGAGCTATGCACACCCCTAGTCTGCACCAGATGCCGAGACAATGTTATTAAATGGTATCAGCCCCCAAAAGAACGAACAGGGTCAGCAGCCACAGATGAAAGAGATTCTTGAATGAGAAGTGAGAGGACCAGAGGGAGACTCAGAATAAGAAAAGGGGTTACACACATACATTTTGAAAACTGTCTCACAGTACATAGATTTGGAAAACTGGCACAGTATGTAGATTTTCAAAATCTTTGTGAAGGAGTTGTGTGTGAACATTGTGTGAAATCCTTCACATAGTACATACAGTATATTTAAAAAACCATCATGCAGCATGTGAATTTTAAAAAACAGATTTTGAGAGCTGTCATAGAGAATGAATAATTTGAAAACCATAATATAGATGTTAAAAATATTCATGCAGCATGTAGATTTGTATAAAATGTCTGAAGGATTCCTGCACAAATATTTAGATTTTTAATGAAAGATAATTATTTACTAATTTAAAAATTAAAAAAACCAAATGGGCATCATATTCAGTCCTGGTTGTTTGTGCTGCACAGACCCAACTCTTCATTAAAAAACACTTGGCCACCAGAGAGTAACATTTAGATAGAGAGAATGCCTAGTCCACCCTGTTATGCCTGTCTCAGTATTGGGCTTTTATAGCCAACAAGCAAATTTTACTTGATATAGTTCCTTATCTCAAAGCCTTAAATCTCACTGAATGCAATTTCATTTAATCAACCAAATAAAAAACCTTTAAAACATTTATGAAATCAAATAAGCAAAGTGGAAACCCACTCATTCATAACATATTTAATACAAGTCCTCAAATGCCAGGGGAAAAAACATGAGTGCTAAGATCCTGTTTAAAAACTTCAACAAAGGAGATCTGACAAAGCTGATTTGGTAAGGCATTCCACATGTGCAGGGTGGCCACAGAAAAGGCTCTTTCATCAAGGATTTTCAAAAACCACAGAAAATCACCAGCAGAGTCTTCCCTGTCACGTGGAGCATCAAAACTGGAGTACAGTATATGGAAACAGGACGACGTTTATGTAGTCAGGACCCAACCACTACAAGAGACAAGCATGGTGCATATGTACATCATTAGTGCAACCCCTGCTGGCAAAAGCTCCCACAAGCAAAGGGAGATAGCTCATCTGAAATGGAATAGTGACATCACTTCTGAGAACCATATTACGTTGCTGGCTTGCTAAAGACCACATACAAATGGCATGCATTGTGCTAAGGGGCCATTTGTATGTCATAATGTTGCCATCAGCAGCTTGGCACAATATGTCAATGCACAAATGTGACAGATATTGTACAGAACCTCAACTGCCCCCCCTCAAGGGAACCCTGCCAACCTATAACATCCCTGGTAGTCTAGCAGACACCCCCCACCCACACTGGCTCACACTGGCTCCTTTCAGCATTGTGGAACTGTACTGCCCGGTGCTAGCTCAAATAGTCTTGGTTTCCTTGGAGGAAGGAATCTTCCCAGATCCCTTAAAGGTAGCAGTGGTTAGACCACTGCTAAAAAAGCTGTCCTTGGACCCAGACTGCCCTGCCAGTTACAGACCAATCTTCGACCTACCATTTGTAGGGAAGGTGATTAAGAAGGTGGTCGCCTTGCAGCTGGAGGAACAGTTAACCACCCTCCCCAGCCTAGTTTCCAGAAAAGGTATGTCATGGAGACTGCCCTGGTGTGAGTACTTAATGACCTCCTGGTGGCAAAAGATTGGAGAGGCCTTTCATCTTGGTTCTCCCAGATCTCTCAGCAGCTTTTGACACTGTGGACCATGGGGTCTTGCTGGAACACCTGCAGTTCTTTTGTGGACTGGAGGGGGAAGTCCTCAACTGATTTAGAACTTTCCTGAAGGGAAGATCACAGAGGGTGATATCAGGAATTTATTCCTCAACCACTCGTGATCTTCCCTGTGGGGTACCGCAGGGCTCTGTGCTCTCCCCCATGTTGTTTGCAGTATACATGCTGACACTGGGGGACATTATTAGGCAGAACAAGCTGAGTTTTTACGGCTATGCAGATGATACTCAGCTGTACATGTCCTTTGTACCTGCCCAGTAGTATGATACAGTCTCTGTGTTTAATAACTGCCTGCAGGAGATACAGAACTGGTGATTGCTAGTTGGCTGAGGCTAAACCTGCAGAAGACCAAGGTGGTGTTCATGGACCCGGATCTGAGGACAGTTGGTTCATGGTGGGGGGAACCATCTGGTCTACAACTTGGTGGTGACCTGCTCAGAGCCTCAAGCCTAGTGCAGAACTTGGGGGTTTTATTTGATGACGGTTTAACTCTGAAAACTCAGGTGTTGACCATTGTCAAATCCGTCTTCTGTCACCTAAGAAACATTGCTAGGATGAATCATCTGGTTCTGTCCAAAGATCTGCAAATATTGGTCCACACCTTTGTCAACACATGGTTGGACTACTGTAATGCCCTTTACCTGGGGCTACCGGGAATGGATATTCACCGTTTGCAGCTAGTGCAGAACATGGTGGCCAGGTTGTTAACTGGAACCCCTAGATCCAGTCATATAACACCTGTGCTGCATGAACTGCACTGGCTGCCCATACAATGGCATATCCCTTTCAAGGTCACGTTACTGACATATAAAGCGCTACATGAACCGGAACCCCAATACCTGAAAGACCTCCTTTCTCCCTACTGCCTCCCCCCCTCACTCAGTCCGGTCCTCTGGTGAGGAACTGCTAGAGGGTCCCAGGGTGAATTTGAAGATGTTTGGTGGAAGATCTTTTGCCTTTATGGCACCAACCCTGTAGAACTCTCTACCTCGCCAGATATGTGAAAGCCTGACCTTGGTAAAGATTTAAGTCTACATTAAAAACGCATTTGTTCACTACAGCTTTTATGGGGATATAAACTATTTATATATTTTAATTTTTTTTATGAATTGTTTTTAAAATGTTGTGGTTTTATTTCACTGTACAGATGGTTTGAATGCAGGTAAAGCACCTTTTTATAAATAAAATTTTGATTGATTGATTGAAGCTCTTCCCGAGCCATCTAGAGGACCCACCTACCTCACCCAATCCCTGCTGATATTGTGAAACTGATCTAAATGCCTTCCTTGACAGTCTAGTGAACCCCTTCCTCACCCAATCCAGTGATGTGAAAATGTACTAATGTCCATCTTTGGCAGTTTAGTGTTACTCTCCAACCACTGTCACCACCCCCTCCAGCTCACCCACTGAGCAACCACCGTTCCCATCCCCTGTCAGTCTCTAACTCACCCATACATCCATTGGTGAGCTGCCATCAGGTCCTCAGACACTGACTGATAAAGACTCACTGCCTTTGCCATCTGCCATCTCACTAATAGGTAGTGAGTATGTTCATACTATAGAAATAGTTGTTTCTGCTGTTTTCATGCATTCACACCTTATCAGTCAGATGGTAGCCTTCTGAGGTGGTGAAAGGAGGTGTCAGTTGTTATCTGAGGACAGATGGTGGATCACTTATGGACAGGTGGTTGAGTAGGGAGCAGACAGGGGGTGTGGGTAGTAAGTGTCCTGTGGGTGGGCTAGGGAAGGGAGCTTTGATAGTGATCCACTGGGGGATAAGGGGATAACATGAGACCACTAGGGATGAGCTTCAGTACATTTTCACAATACCTAATTGGGTAAGGGAAGGGGTCCACTAGACTCCCAAAGAAATACTTTGGTACAATTCTAAAATACAGACATGGATCAGGTGAGGAAATGGGGTTCTCTAGGCTACAAGGAAAGGGCTTTAATATAGTTCCACAATACTGACAGTTTGCAATAAAGGGAAGCAACCCTCTAGACTGCCAGACAAGGGCTTTAATTAGGTTCTTCAAATCTGTCATAGGCTTGGTAAGGGAGGGGTGTCCAGATTTGTAAAACTGCACAGTGCTGACAGTAATTGGTGTAAGGGATCCACTATACTGCCAGGGTTCAATTCTGCAATATAGGCCTGTACTAACAGGGATGTGGTGGTGGAGGTGGGGGTTACCAGCACCAGTACTGCAGGGGGGCAGGGGTCACACAACACTGAGCACACTGATAAAAGCAGGGTTTTATAAGGATTCATTAGGGCTGCCTCAGCTACTTAGTTCCACTTACATGAGCCTTTAAGTATACCACTGCATCCTGAATATAAGGTAGCACTCAGTTTTGCAAGGTCATGGGGTGTAGTCTGTGTATCAGTGCTATCCAACATGTGCAGTACCAGTTAACCCTTTGGATACAGTTCCCACCCTGCCTAGATGCACTAATTCTGATAAGCTAAGTGGCATGCTTGTTAATGCTATGCCACCCTTCATAATATGGGGGTCATTGTGTGTCTCACTGTACATCTCCCTCACAAATAATAAAGCATCACCCTTATTATTTAAGTATTTAATGAGCTATCTTACTGTACCTCGAAATTTTCAGTCACGTTGAACTTAGACACTAACAAGAAACCTTAACTCATCAAGTAGATTTTGAAATCCATTGTACAGAATGTAGATTTGAAAATCCTCACACAGCTGGTATGGTTTCTGAACCTTCGTGTAGGATTTCTGTATCATGAAAACCATTGTGCAGCAAGTAGATTTTGAAAACAATTATGTTGCAGGAAGATGTTTGAAAACCATTCTGCAGCACTTAGATTTTGAAAACCATACTGAGGCAGGAATATTTTAAAAACCATTATGTAAATGTTCAAAACATTTATGCAGCAGGTAGATTTAAAATAAAAAAAATGTGAGGGACTCCTGTGCAAACACATTGTAGTTTAATTAAAGATCTCTGAATATAAGCTGGTTCTGTGGCATGACAGTAGAGCTACTGCTGCCATGCCAGCGACCCAAGATCACGGTGGGCCTGGGTTGCTGGGGTTAGCCAGGGGGAGTGAATCAAGCATCTGATGGACTGCTGTCCTCCCCCAAAGGGGGGGGGCTTGTTAGCACCACAGCAAAACTGCTACAGGTCAGAGATCTGGTAGTTGTGTGGGTTTGGAGTGACATGAAGGGAGGAAGCTGTGGTACTCTATGGCATGTGCATGGCTCCACACACATACCCTGATGCACATGTCCCAGCTATGGGGAAGGCAGAAAAATGCAGAGAAAATGGATGGTGGAGCAGGTGTACATGATGCTTTGCATGCTGACCTCTCACCTGTATGACTGCAAGGAGGCCTATTGGCAGAAACTGGGTGAGATTCTCCAGGGGTGGACAGCCCGGTGATTGTGAAGAATATCAGACCACTGCTGTTAGTTTAGTGTAAAGCTACAAAGAATACAACATAATTGTTTTGTGTGCTTGTGCACTATGCTTCTTGCTTGCTGTTAATTTTGGTGTTGTCAATTTATCTGAGTCATTTTTTAACACGGGGGTGTGGAGGCAAAGCCTCCCAGCTCAAATAAACTAGTAAAAAATAACAGAAAAAGTCAACTTGGAGACTTGGCCAAGTAGGGTAACTTGAGCTCTATGTTAATAGCGTAGGTCTAATGGTGGTCTGATATTCTACACACTGTAGTTAGGGAAAAGAGAAAAGCTTTTCCGAAGTACAAGGAGACCAAGTCTGAAAAGAATAGATACGCCTACAGAGAGAAACTCAAGGAAGCTGGGAAAGCCGTTAGTGTGGAAAAGACCCAGACAGAAGAAAAACTGGCTCATGAAGTGAAATGGGGGGATAAAACATTTGTTTAATACATTTGAGAAAAAAGAAAGAGCATAGGAGGAATAACATGGCTGGCAAGCAAGGATACCTGGTGGAAAATGAGAAAGACAAGGCAGAAATTCATGAATTTTTCTGCTCGGTCTTCACACAGGAAGACAATGTAAATGGTCCAGCACCAGACAGGACACTTCCCCATACCAGGGGAGCTGACATATCCCCCTTTACAAAAGAAAGGGTCCTTGAGGAATTGTCTAAAATAAGGGTGGACAAGGCAATGGGCCCTGATGGAATACATCCAAGAGTTCTAAAACAACTTAGGGATGAACTTGCTGCCCCACTTGCTGAACTGTTTAGCAGTTCACTGGAACAGGGGATAGTACCCCAGGACTGGAAAAGGGCAAGAGTTGTGCCATTGAACAAAAGTGTTAGCAGGGAGGTAACAGGAAATTATCACCCAGTAAGTCTGACCTCAGTGGTGGGTAAAATAATGGAGACATTGCTTAAGGAAAGGGCAATGAACTACCCGAAAGCAAGTGGGCAACTTGACTCAAAGACCATGGCTTCAAATCAAGATGCTCATGCCAAAAAAATTAGATGGAATTCTTTGACTAGGCTACACAAGATGTATACTGGGGGCAGCAGTGGATGTGGTATATCTGAACTTTAGCAAAGCCTTTGATACAGTCCCACACAGAAGGCTAGCCAACAAACTGGAGCCAGCTGGCACTAGTCACAAAGTATTTAAATGGGTCATGAGATGGCTGCAAGGCAGGACACAGAGGGTTATGGTAAAATATACCTTGTCCAAAGAGGGGAAGGTGTCAAGTGGCATAGAACCATAGAAACATAGAATTTGATTGCAGAAAAGGACCACTTGGCCCACCTAGTCTGCCCATTTCCCTATCTAATGGATAATCTGCATATCCTAGTTAACCAACAGCCTACTTCCTCCTACCACCCACTAGAATTGCCTTATGTCTGTCCCATGCATTCTTGAACTCCCTCCCCCTCTGATTTTTACTCTATGACCACCTCAGGAAGGCTGTTCCATGTATCCACAACCCTCTCTGTGAAGAAATACTTCCTCACATTACCTCCAAACTGTCCCCCCCTCTATCTTCAAATTGTGCCCCCTTGTTTTTGCACACCTCTTTTTCTGAAAGATGCTACCCTCGTGGACTTTGTTAATTCCCTTGAGGTATTTGAAAGATTCTATCATGTCCCCCCTCTCCCTCTGTTCCTTGAGGCTATACAACTTTAGTTCCTTTAGTCTTTCTTCATATGTCTTCTGATGCCGACCCAGCATCATTTTGGTTGCCCTTCTCTGGACAGCCTCCACCCTGTCTATGTCTTTGTGAAGATGGGGTCTCCAGAACTGTACACAGTACTCCAGATGTGGTATTACCAACTGTCTGTTCAGAGGGCCAACAACTTCCTCTTTTCTACTGGTGATGCCTCTCCCTATGTATCCCAGTATCCCCCCCAGCCCTCCTTACTGCCTTCTCACATTGCTGTCCCACCTTTAGGTTGTCTGATATGACTACCCCGAGGTCTCTTTCCATTTTTGTTGTTGTCAGTATCTCACCCCCCATTGTGTACTCTTACCCTGGGTTTTTGTTTCCCAGGTGCATTACTTTGCACTTCTTTGCATTGAATCTAAGCTGCCATACATTTGACCATTCCTGCAACCTTGCCAAGTCCCTTTTTATCCTTTCCACCCCACCTTGTGTATCAACCCTGTTGCAGATCTTTGATCATCTGCAAAGAGACATACTTTCCCTTCCAGTCCCTCTCCAATGTCACTTACAAAGACATGAAAAAGGACCTGCCCCAGTAATGAACCCTGCGGTACCCCATTAGTAACCCTCCTTTCTTCACTGTGGACTCCATTTACTATTACCCACTGTGTTCTGTTGTCCAACTAGTGTTTTACCTAAGCTACCACCCTGGGACCCACTCCCAGGCTGGCTAATTTGTTTATTAATCTTTTGTGCAGAACTGTGTCAAATGCCTTGCTAAAGTCTAGGTAGGCTATGTCCACACCCCCTTCCTGGTCTACTGCTTTGGTCACCAGTGAAACAAGTCAATTAGATTTGTCTGACATGACCTTCCCGCTGTGAATCCATGCTGCCTTGGGTCCTGTGACGCACTGGCCTCTAGGTACTCAACAATTCTTTCCTTCAGAAGTGATTCCATCATTTTCCCTACCACTGAGGTCAAACTGACAGGTCTGTAGTTTCCTGCCTCTGTCTTGCTCCCAATTTTGTGAAGGGGAATCACATCTGTCCTCCTCCAGTCCTCGGGTACCACACCGTCCTCCCATGATTTATTAAAAGGGTAGTCAGTGTGTTACTAGTTCTTCCCTTAGTTCTTTTAGAATTCTGGGGTGAATCCCATCAGGCCCCATTGAATGCCACAGGGGTCAATACTAGGCCCTGTTCTTTTCAACATATTCATCAGCAACATCGCTGAAGAACTGAAAGGGAAGGTCTGCCTCTTTGCAAATGATATAAAGCTCTGCAACAGGCTGGACACGCAGGAAGGGATCACAGAAATGGAGGCAGATCTCAGGATGCTAGAGGAATGTTCCAGTAACTGGCAGTTGAGATTCAGCACCAAAAAATTATAAAGTCATGCACTTAGGTAGAAAGAACACATGCATGAAGTATGTCCTGGATGGGCAGCTACTAGAAGAAATAAAGTGGAATGAGATCTTGGTGTCATGATCTCAAATGATTTAAAGGTAGGGAATGAATGTGAAAAAGAGGCACTAAAGGCAAGCAGCATCCCTGGATGTATTGGTAGAGGTATTACCAGTAGGAAGTGTGATGTAATCCTCCCACTGTACAGGTCCCAGATGAGACCTCACTTGGAGTATTGTGTGCAGTTTTGAGACCTCACCTACTAAAGGACATAGACCATCTGAAAGCTGTTCAGAGACATGCCAACAAAATGGTGCAGAATCTTCACCACAAAACATATGAAGGTAGGCTCAGTCAGCTAAATTTATTCTCCCTCAAGCAAAGGAGGAAACAGAGGAGACATGACTGAGACTTTTAAATTTGTTTCGGTGATCAACACAGTACAAACTAGGAACCACTTCCAGGAAAACAACGCTGCCCATACTAGAGGACATAACATGCACCTTGTGGGAGGTAAATTCAAAACAAATCTTAGGAAGTACTTCTTCACGGAGAGGGTGGTGGACCCTTGGAACAGCCTGCCACTAGAAGTAGTGGCAGCCAAGATGGTCAGTGAAATCAAACAAGCATGGGATAGTCACCTTAGCAAGACAAATTGATAGTGGAGGATAAAAAATCTGGTCAGACTAGATAGACCACACTGTCTCTTTCTGCCAGCAAATTCTTATTTCTTATGTTCTTACAATTGTCCACAGCCCTCCCCTTCTAGTCCTGCCACTAGGGGTAACTCATGGGGAAACCTTGCTGACAGGTGAGTCCTGAGGAGGTGGCTGCCAGTGGGGAACAAAGCAGAAAGCCTGCTCCAGACAATTAGAATAAACACCTGTATAAAAAAAGTATCTAAATACTACCTTGTGTAGCTTTTATTAAAATGTTGTATTTTTACCTATGACTTGTTTTTAATGTGGACTTGTATTTGGAGGCAGCTTGTTTCACAAAAATTTTAAGTGCTAAAACTAAATATTACACATCCTTGATCTAATCAAGTTTATTGTTATTGGTCCACTTCATATCAAAATAAGTAAAACAAACATCAACTATTGTAAGATAATCAGTTTAAAAAAACTACAATAATTTACAGTGATAAAAAAACAGTGTCCCACCTGCAGTGTTTAATCTGTCTTGACTTCAACCCTGACTAGAAGCTGTGGCTTATTTTTGAGGGGGGATTTTATTAAAAGTATTTATTTTGAACTGTAGCTTATATTTGAGGATGGCTTTTATATAAGGAAAGCTTCTATTTGATGAAATACATCATTTAGCTTTTTTTACAGAAAGCTGAGCATGTGCAAACAATAAATCTTTAATAACTTCAGAATGAAATAACATTTCTCAACAAACCACCAAGACATATAGCTCCATAACATTTAACAAGCCTGTTAATTTCAAAATATAGTTCTTTGTACATTTTTTCAAGCAATTGTTTCAGTGAAATTAACGTGTTTGAATCAATATCATTAATAACTACAAAACTATTTTTCATCAAACCACCAAAAGGAGCTCTTCCATATAACATCTAACAAACCTGTAAGTTTCAAAATGCAGCTTTTGTAGTTTTTCCTAGCTATTGTTTTGGCGAACTGAGCATGTGCAAACAAATACCATTAATAACTTCAAAACAAATGTACATTTTCTTCACCAAGCCACCAAAAGGATGTATTACTCCATAATATCTAACAAACCTGTAAGCTTAATAACTTAACTTATTTTTTTTATCCTTTAGCAAAACATTAGTTCAAAAGTGAGCAAATATACATACATTCAACATAACTAGAAAACAAATGAATAAACAAACAAATTTCTATAAACTTTCCAGATTAGTAGATCCTATAGTTTTGATGATCCATACCAAACTTTACACTTAGGGTCTAATATGGCCAAATTATAAGCATTTAAATACAGCCTTTTTAAAGAAACTCCAGTACAACCCTAATATACTGTACAGGCACTATCATGCCTGTGTGATATATATGCTTTATAAATGAAGCTTGCTAGATAGTCAGAAAGTGTTATTAGCATTCACTTATTGCAATACCTGGCTCCATTTCTTTTCTACAGAAAACAGGAAGTGGTATGACTTGTAATACCATCATTCTGATGTCAGGAATCAACAATACTACTGATCTGACGTCAAAACGATGATATTCAAAATTAGAACTTTTATGTCTATGGGCAAGAGTGAACTTGCAAGACTTTGTCTTTCCATTTATTGCTCACCATGGAGAGTGTGTGTGTGTATACACCTCTTATTTACCAGCCTGCTAATGGATTTACAAGCAATTGTTGTGGTGGTGTTGGTGATGGTGATGAGAGAGAAAGAAGCCGAACAGATTCGTGCTGACAGAGAGCATCTTCAAAACAATCAGGAGTGTCTTAGGAAGTTGTGGGTGAGAAAAAAGCAAACAGACTGATGCTGACAGAAACTGCATTTCTTTCTCACTGATTCTTTCTCACTAATTCATATCGCATCAAATAGATTGCCATCCCATGTATTACAAAAAAACAACAGATGGCAGTTTATCTGCTACTGTTGCTGTGAATCCAACTCAGGATTCTAGTAACACTGAAAACCTCTCAAATTCAGCTGTTGAGGTTTTTAAAGTTACTAGAATCCCTCAATGGATTTACAGCTTTGCAACTCATAGATCACTCTCTTATTCCACTTACAGAAATTCCAGTGTAAAACTACACTTGAAGGTAAACAGTCACAGCTGTAAACTGTTGAGTACCACTTTGTATGTCGTGAATTGTCTTAAATGTCCCTTCTAAACACTCAGAGAATATTAAAATATCCGGTAAATAAAATTTTATTCTTCAACTCTGTGTGCCCTGCATTTTGCCTCTCTGTTCAGTCCTAGTGACCGCAAGTGATGCATGAAATTTATGAATTATACTGTACTGTCAGCTAAGATCACAGCCGCTGCCACCAAAAGGATGTATTCCTTTCATAATATCTAACAAACCTGTAAGTTTAATAACTTAAATAACTTTACTTTCTTTCTATCCTTAGGCAAAAATGTTGGTTCAAAAATGGGCAAAAATACATACATTCAACACTCTATAAATCGAAAACAAATGAACAAACAAACAGATTTCTGTAAAACTTTCCAGATTAGTAGACCCTAAAATGTGGATGATGCATACCAAACTTTACACTCCTAGGGTCTAATATGGCAAAATTCTAAGCATTTGAATATAGTGTTTTTTAAAGAAACTCCAATGTGATGATAATATACTGTACAGGCACTATCATACCTGTATAATACTGTAGAATTAATATATTCCACTTTCATTTTATTTGTGCTATATTCACGGACTGCACCTAATCAGCAAAAATAATAAGAAAATGAAATATTTTGTCTGGGAAAATAATGTTAATTTTACATGGTTGATGAAATACTGTATATTGATTTTGGTTGCCTTTGGTTGCTGTCCCTTTAAAAAAATGAAACCCAGACACAAGATGGGTTGTCCTAAGAGGCAACCCACATTGATCCAGGTGTTTTGGACCCAGAAGGAGACCGGGGATGCAGCGGGGGTGGCAAGGGGAGGGGTGTTAGTGAGGTCAGAGGAAGGGGATGGATCTCATGAGGTCACTATAGTGATGTCAGGTGGATAAGAAAGGAAAGGGTGAATGGGAGAACAAAGGGCGAGAGGTAGATGCAGAGCAAAACAGGGGTTTAAGAGTGCCAGCACAGAGGAGCTGTTCCACTTTCTGCTAAGTTTGGAAGAAATTTTTTAAAGGAGAGAGCAAGCCTAGCACATCAGCCGGGGGTCCCTGGAAAGTAAAGTAAATTTAGTGCATATAGTTGTAGGGTTCAGGAAGAATTACTACAGAGCAGTACAAAAAAAATGGTTTTGGTTGAAGCTGAGCCATTTATTTGCTGCATAGTGAGTTGGAAAAGAATCGAAAAATGCAGTGGTCTGTAACGAGAGGAGTTTTTGTTGTAGTGTCCAACTAGAAGGTAAGGGCAGAGTTGTTTGACCAGAGGCAGTGTGCCGCATTTAGCAGCAAGTAGGCGCATGGAACAAGGAGCATGTGTGAGCACTCAAGAAAGTTTTTAAGAGAGGCAGGGTGTCCTGGCAGGGAACGAGAGAAGACGCGCTGTAGCTGAGGGCTACAGAGGGGAAAAAAGGAATGGCCTCTCAGGGCTAAAACCATGTGGGCAGGAGATGGTCAGGCAGAAGCATGGAGTCAGCCCATGCCAGTAAGGGATGTTGTGTTTGATTCATTGAGGGCAGACCATCGAGCAGAGGGCATTTGTGGCAGTGGAGTGGGACATGAGGGAGATGCAACGCAGAGGCCCGAGCCGATGTCTTTTCGGCAGACCACGTGGGAGCTCTGTAATGGGCATAGAGATAACAATGGAAGCAATGGGTCTGAAAGACAGAGCCTCTAAAAGTGGGGAAGATCACATTGTAGAGCGCTGGGCTTTCAGGCAGTTTGGAACAGTGGCCTGGGTTTAAAAAAAATATATATAAAAGAGTGAGTGGGTCGGGGAGGGGGGATTCTGCAGCTGGAGCAAGGGAGGGTGGATGCAAAAGTAAATAAAGCGGATGTCCTGGCAGCTCAGCTTGTGGGCAGGTTTTCCAAGCACCACGGTGTTTTTCGGATCCCAGCATGGGCATTCAGCAATTTTCCCACAGCGGAAAAGGGGGGGAGGGTAGCATCCAGCAGTAGATTTGACAGTGTGATGTTTTCTCGCTAGCAGGTACAAAAGCAGAATGGACACATGGATCCAGGTCGGTGAAAGCAGATGCCATGAAAATGATTATGGACCTGGTGGACAGGGCCCACAATGTCCTGGATACTGTGGATGACAAAGAGAGGAGGGAGGTGCCACCAAGAAAGGAAAAAGCAAGAGGAAAGGGGCAGGGGGCAGGAGACAAAGGGAAGGGAACAGGGGCCCTGGTGCCAAAATGCCCCAGAACAAGTTCTCCGGGGCGGCAGCTGAAAACCCATGAGATCCCCAACCTGGTACCTGCTCCTAGTGCTGGGGTGCCGATTCCTAGACCCTAACGCAATTCAAGGCAGGAGACTAGGCTACACCTGGGACTGGTGGCCACCCTTCCCATACCTGATCCAGTCCAGCCTTTTAAACCACAACCAGGAGGGGGGACGGCCGAACTTGGGACAGGGATTAACCTGCAGGCCACAACTCTTGGACCACAAGACGGAGTAGTGCCAGGAGACAAGACAACACAGTGACCAGCAAAGGAACCGCACAAGGAACCATGTACAGTGTTGACACTGAAGAGCAGTATGAAGGAATATGTAGAGCAATTGTTGGGTATGGGGGGTGATGGTATTAAGAAGTTACAGAATGTGTTGGGTAATTTCGAAAAAAGCAAGATGGAGGAAAAACAGACGGAAGAAAGAGAGAAGGAAAAGACAGAGCAGAAAAAAGAGGGAGGGGGTTGTGGATAGGGGATCACGTGCCAAAGGCAATGAGGGAGAACATTTGGAAGGGAGAGTTTGTGGACGTTTTGCCTTGGTGGACAAGAATCAGAGCTTGAGCTTAAGAAGAGAAAGAGAGTTTTAGCAAGAGAGAATTAGCAGCAGCGGTGTTACTAGTGAAAAAAGGGGAGGAACAGAAAGGGCCCACACACAAGGGGAAAACGTGGAAGGCATGGACCTTGGGTTTCACATACTACCGTGCTATAGCACAAGAAAAGAAGCCAGAACTAGGGATACCATAGTTAGCATGCTCCTTAATTATAAGAAATGCATATATGATGATGGGGGGCACGAATTAGCTACAGTACAACGAGAAGTTCAGGACTCGGATGGCTAGTCATGGGGAGGACTGCCAATGGGATTCCTGACACAATGATTTATGGTGGTAAACCATGACAGTGGCAAGGGGAGCAGATGGTGTGTGGCAGAAGGGAAGTGCGCTATTCCAGAAATGTTGTTGGGGGTTCAACAGGGCTCACTGTTTCTTTCCGCACTGCAGATTCAGGCATGCCTGTTCGAATTGTGGGGGAGCACACCCAGCTTCTCGGTGTAGATTGTATGGGGATGCTGTCTCAGGGGGAAAGGAAACTATTGCTTTCAGGGAGGGCAGAGAGGGCCACATGGGGATAGCTCAGGACGGGGAAGGAGGTATGCAGGTGGGAGAGGTTACTACCAAGGAGGAAAGCAGGAGTAGTTTGTTTCCATTGGCCAAGACCCTAATCAGAGGCAAAATGGTAGAGCAGTGGATGAGGGGGTACCCGGATGCAAAGGCAGGTTTAGAATTTATAGGAGGTTTTCAAAAGGGTTTTAGTTTGCATTACTGGGGGGGGGGTGGATATTTGAAACATGGGATAAAAATTTGAAATCAATAAAAGGGAAGGAGGAAATGCTGAAAGAAAAGATTGGTAAAGAAAAGGAGGCAGGAAAGGTGGAAGGCCCTTTCAAGGAGCCTCCCTTCCCGCACCTACACGTGTCTTCATTGGGCCTAGTGCCAAAGAAACGGACAGGGGAGTATCGGGTGATACACCACCTATATTACCCGGAAAAAGATTTGGTCAACAATTTTATATATGAGGAGGATAGCAAGGTGACCTAGGGGACCCTAGAGGATGCAGTGGACATCATCAGAGCTAGGGATACAGCATGGCTAGCAAAGACTGACATCAAGTCTGCTTTTTGGCTGCTGCCAGTCCGGAGGTAGGATTGGGAATTGCTGGGTTTCCAGATCAATGCAGAATATTATTTTGACAAAGCCATGCCAATGGGGTGTTCAGTGGCGTGCAACACCTTTGAAAGGTTCAGCACGTGGCTGCAGTGGGTATTTAAGACCAGGTATGGACATAATACCTTGGTCCAGTACCTGGATGATTTTCTATTTAAAGACAAGGGGGAAAAGGGGGTACAGGTGATGCTGAACAATTTTCAAGAGCTGTGTGCGGAATTGCGAGTGCCATTGGCAGCAGAAAAGATGGAAGAGCCTAGCAAGTGTTTAGAATTTTTGGGTATAGAAGTAGATGCAGAGCGGGAGGGAGGGTGTTTCCACCTGCTGAGCCAAAAAGTAGTCAAACTAAGGAAATTGTTGTCAGAGGTAGGGAAAAGAAAGAGAGTACCTTTAATCATTAGTCAACAATTAATGGGTCATCAGAATTTTGCTTGCAGGGCAATTGGGCCAGCACATGCATTTACACGTCGGCTGGCAAGGGCTATGGCAGGTGGATCAAAGTGTTTCATTGGGTCAGCCTGGGGAGAGAGATCAAGGATGATTTAAAAGTCTGGGAGGAATTTATAAACACATACAATGGGATAGCCATCTGACAGGAGGAATGCTATACAACACTGATTTGGAACTTTACACAGATGCCTCAGGAGGGTATGGTCTGGGCACCAACTTCTGGGGGAAGTGGGTAGCTGAACCTTGGCCGCAGGGATGGATTGTGAAAGGGTTGACAAAGGATATTACATTTTTGGAGATTTTCCCGATTTGGGCAGTGACGAAGATGTGGGGAAAATGGTTGCAGAGCCAGCGGGTCGCATTTTGGTGTGACAACAGGGCAGTGGTTGATGTGCTGAACAACAGAGGGTCAAAATCTGGGTTGGTGCTCCACATTTTACATCAGTTAGTGTTACAAGGGCTGACACTCAACATGAGTTTTAGGGCTAAGCACATTGCAGGGGAGAGGGACTCCATAGCTGACAGCCTCTCCCGATTACAGATGGAGAGGTTTCGGGAGCTAGCTCCCAACGCAGATCCAACGGGAGAGAAGATCCCAGAGGAGTTATGAGAGATTGGTTGGATGGAGTGGCATACCTCTTTTGAAGCTCATGGGCGAATAACACTCTAAAAGCTTACGAAAGCTCATGGAGAGTTTTCCAAGTTTTCAGAGCACACCATGCCATGGAGGTAAGTGGGGCAGTCACGGAGGAACAAGTAGGGAGGTTTGTGGTGGCGAGCTGGCAGGATGGGTTGGCCTTTGCCACCATGTAGGTGCATCTAGCTGCAATAGGGTGGGTGTGCTTGATAAAAGGTTGGGGAGAACCCTGCAAAGGTACCCTGTTGAAGAGAATGATGATGGGGTGGCAGAGGGTAAAAGGGAGGGGGTGGGATAAGAGAGAAAGTCAATTTCAGAACAGCTACTGGAAAGGATAATGGTAACATTATCAGAAATTTTCTACACCTGTATGAGGGGGTGCTATTCAAGGTATTGTTTGCGGTGCTCCATAAGGGAGCATTCCGAGTATCAGAAATGGTGGGGCCAGTAATACCCACCGCAGGAAGGGGTTTACAAATGGAAGACATACTGTGGGAAAAGGAAAGTCTTTCCTTTAAGATATCAAGCTTAAAGATGGACCAGATGGGAAAGGGCTGCAGAGTCAGAATCGAGCCCAATGCAAAAGCGAACATTTTCCCATGCTGACTGATATGAGAATACCAAAGGCTTAGACCAAAAAAGGGTGGTCTGTTTTTTATACACGAGAATGGGAAGGAGGTAAAAGGGAGTCAAGTTTCAGGTGTGTTGAAACGGAACATTAAAAAGCTGGGAGAGAACCCGGTTATGTTCTCGTCTCACTCATTTCGGATTGGGGCAGCGTCAGAGGTGGCAGCACGGGGGATGGTTGGGAATGACATAAAGGCCATAGGGTGATGGTCATCTCACTGCTATAAAAAATACAACAGAAATGCAGTACATTAACCCTGTCAAATTTTCTTTCTCCCCTGCAGGAACCATGGAAAGAGACAGGATGGGGGGGGGGCTATAAAAAAAAAAAAGGGGGACAAGAAGACAAATAAATGACCAGTAAAAAAAAAAATTTCATTTTTGTGTTATAGATACGAGGCACAGAAAAGACATTTGGATTGTGGGCCACTCACACATTTATTGGGTGGAAAGGGAGGCAGCACAGAAGTCAGGTTGAAAACAGCTAAGTTTTGACCACAGTGCAATACGGATCACTTGGAAAGGAATACAGGGGATGAGATGGGGGCAGCTCCTTCCCTTACTGCTGGAGATGAGGAGGAACAGTAAGGACCCAGACCTCCTCATAATACATCTGGGAGGTAATGATGTAGGGCATGGCCCATGGTTGGATATTTTTAATAACATACAGAATGATGTTAAGGTCATGAAAATGTGGTGTCCAAGAATCATGGTTATGTGGTCTGAGATGATACCACGGAGGGTGTGAAGGCAAGCTAGACAACATAAAGCCATAGAAAAGGTTAGGAGGTGAATGAACAGTAGAGTGGGAAGGTTCATATTAGAGAATGGGAGAGCAGCCATATGGCATGATGATGTGGAGGATATCTGGGCTATACCGGGCGGACGGGGTGCATTTATCTTCTATGGGTAACCACAAATTTATCACTGAGCTAGGTAGAGGGATAGACCAGTGGTTGAAAAGATGAGTTAAGATGTCAATAGAGGGGAAAGCTTGCCATCACTTGCAAGCTGGAGGCAAGCTAGTAAAGGTAGGAAGGAAATATTTGATAAGCAAAAGGAGGGAAATGGGGGGGATAGGAAGAAATAAAAGTGGAAACATACAATTGAAAAAGGTGAAGGGTATGGGCACCTGATAAATGGACAAGAAAGGGGAAGCAGGAATTGGACCTGCCCAGAAAAAGAAGGAAATTATAAGACCAGCTCGGGTTTGCACCCAGGAACAGAAGGGGTGGGACAAGACCCCCTCAGGTTTCGACACCTGGGGGTGAGAAACAAATGAAAGAAATCAAAGCATAACAAGAAGAAGGAGAAGACAAGGACTGGTGAAAAAGGAGTAGGATTTGAATGTGAAAAGATGGACATAAAAGAGAAATTAATAAAAAGGAACTCAATATTGTATATGTTGTATATAGTTGTATATCATGTGATGGATTAATAAAAGGTGTCTCTTTCATAGGGGAAAAGGGATCTGGAACAATTAAATTAACAAATAACAAACAATCATTATACACTTACATACTGCAAAGCAACATGACTTGAGTGACTTTTTTTAAAAACATCCTTCAAAAGGGGTTTCAGGTAGAAAATGGGAGCTTAGCAATCATGAGGCAAAAATAGCTCAGAGCTACTGAAATTAAAGCAACAGTACTGGGTAATCAGGAAGTGATTATCAAAATTCTGCTTTTTGGCTAGAAGCATGCAGCCATAGTTCTGGTTTCCATATCTGTACATATTTCTTTCCAGCAATCTTTACGTTTTTAGATATTTAGAACTTATTTCCATTGTTGTGGATCTACAATAAACATGGCTGCTACCTAATTTGCAGCTGAGCCCCCCATGTCTCATCTTGTCTTTTGTTTACTTCATGGAACCCTGAGCTGCACATTCCCACCGTTGCTGTGTAGTACTTTGAGTCATGAACATGCATGGTTGGCAGCAGTGTTCCAATTCAACATGCCGGGTGTGAGAAATGTAAACAAAAACAAAGAAAATGGAGCAAATTATGGGGTGACAGTACAGCAAAAACAAGAAAGATTACCAAGTAAGTGCTCAGCAGAACACAGGAAACAAATCTTGCACAAGAGCTGATTTTTTTTTTATTTCATACTGCTGCTTTAAAAGTGCTAAGGTAGTCAAAACAGCTTCCCATTTGTGAGCTCCTGGAAACCACCTTGGCAACCACACTCTTCCCCTTAAATACGAGCTGATGTAATTTCTTCAGGAACATTTAAATCATTACTGCTTGGTTCCCATGGATCAGACTATAATAAATGCAAACAAAATGTTATAGAACAGTCTTTTCTATTTGGCCACACCAGGAGGCACAATCAGCTTGAAACCACTAGGACTGTAGTGATGTCTGTGGGAACTTGCAGTCTGAAAGTTATTTATTGTAGATCAAGATTAATTCTGGTGGGATTGTAAGGGATCACAGGTACGGATTGATTAATGATCCTAAGGGCTACTCTGAAGGGAACTCCCTTGTAGCCACTTGATGCATAGAGGATTTCACTAAAGTTTATGTTTTCACTTGGAGGAGTGGTTGTTTGATAGAGAGCTGCTGTTAGGTGTGCTGAAGATGATGAGACATCTGTTGCTAAAGACTAAGCCCCTGAAACAGGTAGGAGATGGATATACTACTGGTATGGAAATCTCAAGCTGGTATAGATATTGGAGGTGTTATCCCATCATATGGCCTGTAAAGATTGTCAGACACTGCCTGATGGAAGACTGAGATAGATGCTGGTGCACAGGTTCCCAGCAGAGTATCTAGCAAGAATAATGATCTGGTTAATGTGAGATGACCATAGCCAGGGTGGGCATTTACCAGGCATACCAGAGTGAATATCTCTACAGTGGTGTTGCTTCCTTAATACCAACTAGACTGACACTGCAGTATTGTGGTAGTAAATGAAAATGAATGAACCCAAAGTATATAGCTGGGTGGGAACTCTGTAAATTCAGAAGACATCATAGGAAAGGTTCTGTCCTGAGGTAAAATATCACCCAATGATAAACAGAAATAAGAGGAGTCATGGAGCTCTTGTAAGAAATGTATAAAAGTTAAAATCTTTTTTAAGGTATCCTAAAGATTTGACTTATGTCCAGGGTCAGAACTGAGCCTGTCTTGCAGTGTTAACAAGGATGACAATGGTTTGGGGTTGTGTTCCCATGTGTATAACTATAAATATATTAATAAACATGACAGCAACCTGCCATTTAGCAGAATGATTTATTTCTGACAAGACAGATGGAGCACATAGCAAAGTTCATCAAGGAGTGAACGAGATGGAGAGGAGAGGCAAATGGAAGGGAAGGGAAGGGACTGTAAATAGAGACCGAGTGTACTTGATTAAAACCAGTGAGCAGTTACTATCTGCCCTAGACAGGGAGAGTGCCCTGGAGCTATGCACACCCCTAGTCTGCACCTGATGCCAAGAGAGTGTTATTAAATGGTATCAGCCCCCAAAAGAAAGAACAGGGACAGCAGCCACAGATGAAAGAGATTCTTGAATGAGAAGTGAGACGACCAGAGGGAGACTCAGAATAAGAAAGTTGTTACACATACATTTTGAAAACTGTCTCACAGTACATAGATTTGGAAAACTGGCACAGTATGTAGATTTTCAAAATCTTTGTGAATGAGTTATGTGTGAACATTTTGTGAAATCCTTCACATAGTACATACAGTATATTTTAAAAAACCATCATGCAGCATGTGGATTTTAAAAAAACAGATTTTGAGAGCTGTCATAGAGAATGAATAATTTGAAAACCATAATATAGATGTTAAAAATATTCATGCAGTATGTAGATTTGTATAAAATGTCTGAAGGATTCCTGCACAAATGTTTTGATTTTTAGTGAAAGATAATTATTTACTAATTTAAAAAGTAAAAAAGCACAATGGGCATCATATTCAGTCCTGGTTGTTTGTGCTGCACAAACCCAACTCTTCATTAAAAAACACTTGGCCACCAGAGAGTAACATTTAGATAGAGAGAATGCCTAGTCCATCCTGTTATGCCTGTCTCAATATTGGGCTTTTATAGCAAACAAGCACATTTTACTTGATATAGTTCCTTATCTCAAAGCCTTAAATCTCACTGCATGCAATTTCATTTAATCAACCAAATAAAAATCATTTAAAACATTTATAAAATCAAATAAGCACAGTGGAAACCCACTCATTCATAACACATTTAATACAAGTCCTCAAATGCCAGGGGGGAAGAAACATGGGTGCTAAGATCCTATTTAAAAACTTCAACAAAGGAGATCTGACAAAGCTGATTTGGTAAGGCATTCCACATGTTCAGGGTGGCCACAGAAAAGGCTCTTTCACCAAGGATTTCCAAAAACCACAGAAAATCACCAGCAGCATCTCCCCTGTCGAGTGGAGCAGCCAAGCTGGAGTACAGTATATGAAAACAGGATGACTTTTATGTAGTCAGGACCCAACCAATACAAGAGGCATGCATGGTGCATATGTACATCATTAGTGCAACCCCTGCTGGCAAAAGCTCCCACAAGCAAAGGGAGATAGCCCATCTGAAATGAAATAGTGACATCACTTCTGAGAACCATATTATGTTGCTGGCTTGCTAAAGACCACATACAAATGGCATGCATTGTGCTAAGGGGCCATTTGTATGTCATAATGTTGCCATCAGCAGCTTGGCACAATGTACCAATGCACAAATGTGACAGGTATTGTACAGAACCTCAACTGCCCCCCTCAAGGGAACCCTGCCAACCTATAACATCCCTGGTAGTCTAGCAGACACCCCCTACCCACACTGGCTTCTTTCAGCATTGTGGAACTGTACTGCCCGGTGTTAGCTCAGATAGTCTTGGTTTCCTTGGAGGAAGGGATCTTCCCAGATCCCTTAAAGGTAGCAGTGGTTAGACCACTGCTAAAAAATCTCTCCTTGGACCCAGACTGCCCTGCCAGTTACAGACCAATCTTCAACCTACCATTTGTAGGGAAGGTGATTAAGAAGGTGGTCGCCTTGCAGCTGGATGAACAGTTAACCACCCTAGTTCCCAGAAAAGGCACATCATGGAGTCTGCCCTGGTGCGAGTACTTAATGACCTCCTGGTGGCAAAAGATTGGAGAGGCCTTTCCATCTTGGTTCTCCCAGATCTCTCAGCAGCTTTTGACACTGTGGACCATGGGGTCTTGCTGGAACACCTGCAGTTCTTTTGTGGACTGGAGGGGGAAGTCCTCAACTGATTTAGAACTTTCCTGAAGGGAAGATCACAGAGGGTGATATCAGGAATTTATTCCTCAATCCCTCGTGATCTTCCCTGTGGGGTACCGCAGGGTTCTGTGCTCTCCCCCATGTTGTTTGCAGTGTACATGCTGACACTGGGGGACATTATTAGGCAGTACAAGTGGAGTTTTTACTGCTATGCAGATGATACTCAGCTGTACATGTCCTTTGTACCTGCCCAGTAATATGATACTGTCTCTGTGTTTAATAACTGCCTGCAGGAGATACAGAACTGGTGATTGCTAGTTGGCTGAGGCTAAACCTGCAGAAGACCGAGGTGTTGTTCTTGGACCCAGATCTGAGGACAGTCAGTTCATGGGGTGGGGGGGGGGACCATCTGGTCTACAACTTGGTGGTGACCCACTCAGAGCCTCAAGCCAAGTGCAGATCTTGGGGGTGGTATTTGATGAAGGTTTGACTCTGAAAACTCAGGTGTCGACCATTGTCAAATCCGTCTTCTGTCACCTAAGAAGCATTGCTAGGGTGAATCACCTGGTTCTGTCCAAAGATATGCAAATATTGGTCCACACCTTTGTCAACACATGGTTGGACTACTGTAATGCCCTTTACCTGGGGCTACCGGGAATGGATATTCACCATTTGCAGCTAGTGCAGAACGTGGCAGTCAGGTTGTTAACTGGAACCCCTAGATCCAGTCATACAACACCTGTGCTGCATGAACTGCACTGGCTGCCCATACAATGGCATATCCCTTTCAAGGTCACGTTACTGACATATAAAGCCCTACACGAACCGGGACCCCAGTACCTGAAAGACGTCCTTTCTCCCTACTGCCCCCGCTAAGTCCGGTCCTCTGGTGAGGAATTGCTAGAGGGTCCCAGGGTAAATTTGAAGATGTTTGGTGGAAGATCTTTTGCCTTTATGGCACCAACCCTGTAGAACTCTCTACCTCGCCAGATATGTGAAAGCCTGACCTTGGGAAAGATTTAAATCTGCATTAAAAATGCATTTGTTCACTACAGCTTTTATGGGGACATAAACTATTTATATATTTTAATGTTTTTATGAATTGTTTTTAAATGTTGTGGTTTTATTGCACTGTACAGGTGTTTTGAATGCAGGAAAAGCACCTTTTTATAAATAAAATTTTGATTGATTGATTGAAGCTCTTCCAGAGCCATCTAGAGGACCCCACTACATACATTCACACCTTATCAGTCAGATGGTAGCCTTCTGAGGTGGTGAAAGGAGGTGTCAGTTGTTATCTGAGGACAGATGGTGGATCACTTATGGACAGGTGGTTGAGTAGAGAGCAGACAGGGGGTGTGGGTAGTAAGTGTCCTGTGGGTGGGCCAGGGAGGGGAGCTTTGATAGTGATCCACTGGGGGATAAGGGGATAACATGAGACCGCTAGGGATGAGCTTCAGTACATTTTCACAATACCTAATTGGGTAAGGGAGGGGGGTTCCTTAGACTCCCAAAGAAATACTTTGGTACAATTCTAAAATACAGACATGGATCAGGTGAGGAAATGGGGTTCTCTAGGCTACAAGGGAAGGACTTTAATATAGTTCCACAATACTAACAGTTTGCAATAAAGGGAAGAAGCCCACTAGACTGCCAGACAAGGGCTTTAATTTGGTTCTTCAAATCTGTCATAGGCTGGGTAAGGGAGGGGTGTCCATTAGACTGCCAGGGTCCAGATTTGTAAAATTGCACAGTGCTGACAGTAATTGGTGTAAGGGATCCACTATACTGCCAGGGTTCAATTCTGCAATGTAGCCCCGTACTAACAGGGATGTGGTGGTGGAAGTGGGGGTTACCAGCACCAGTATTGCAGGGGGGCAGGGGTCACACAACACTGAGCACACTGATAAAAGCAGGGTTTCATAAGGATTCATTAGGGCTGCCTCAGCTACTTAGTTCCACTTACATGAGCCTTTAAGTATACCACTGCATCCTGAATATAAGGTAGCACTCAGTTTTGCAAGGTCACAGGGGTGTGGTCTGTGTATCAGTGCTATCCAACGTGTGCAGTACCAGTTAACCCTTTGGATACAGTTCCCACCCTGCCTAGATGCACTAATTCTTATTAGCTTAGTGGCATGTTTATTAATGCTATGCCACCCTTCATAATATGGGGGTCATTGTGTGTCTCACTGTACATCTCCCTCACAAATAATAAAGCATCACCTTTATTATTTAAGAATTTAATGAGCTATCTTACTGTACCTCGAAAGTTTCAGTCACGTTGAACTTAAACACTAACAAGAAACCTTCACTCATCAAGTAGATTTTGAAATCCATTGTACAGAATGTAGATTTGAAAATCCTCACACAGCTGGTATGGTTTCTGAACCTTCGTGTAGGATTTCTGTATCATGAAAACCATTGTGCAGCAAGTAGATTTTGAAAACAATCATGTTGCAGGAAGATGTTTGAAAACCATTCTGCAGCACTTAGATTTTGAAAACCATACTGAGGCATGAATATTTTAAAAACCATTATGTAAATGTTCAAAGCAGTTACGCAGCAGGTAGATTTAAAATAAAAAAATTGTGAGGGATTCCTGTGTAAACACATTGTTGTTTAATTAAAGATCTCTGAATATAAGCTGGTTCTGTGGCATGACAGTAGAGCTACTACTGCCATGCCAGCGACCCAAGATCACGGTGGGCCTGGGTTGCTGGGGGTTAGCCAGGGGGAGTGAATCAAGCATCTGATGGACTGCTGTCCTCCCCCAAAGGGGGGGGCTTGTTAGCACCACAGCAAAACTGCTACCGGTCAGAGATCTGGTAGTTGTGTGGGTTTGGAGTGACATGAAGGGAGGAAGCTCTGGTACTCTGTGGCATGTGCATGGCTCCACGCACATACCCTGATGCACATGTCCCAGCTATGGGGAAGGCAGAAAAATGCAGAGAAAATGGATGGTGGAGCAGGCGTACATGATGGTTTGCATGCTGACCACTCACCTGTATGACTGCAAGGAGCCCTGTTGGCAGAAACTGGGTGAGATTCTCCATGGGTGGACAGCCTGGTGATTGTGAAGAATATCAGACCACTGCTGTTAGTGTAGTGTAAAGCAACAAAGAATACAACATAATTGTTTTGTGTGCTTGTGCACTATGCTTCTTGCTTGCTGTTAATTTTGGTGTTGTCAATTTATTTGAGTCATTTTTTAACACGGGGGTGTGGGGGCAAAGCCTCCCGACTCAAATAAACTAGTAAAAAATAACAGAAAAGGTCAACTTGGAGACTTGGCCAATTAGGGTAACATTAGCTCTATGCTGATAGCGTAGGTCTAATGGTGGTCCGATATTCTATGCACTGTAGTTAGGGAAAAGAGAAAAGCTTTTCCGAAGCACAAGGAGACCAAGTCTGAAAAGAATAGATACGCCTACAGAGAGAAACTCAAGGAAGCCGAGAAAGCTGTTAGTGTGGAAAAGGCACAGACTGAAGAAAAACTGGCTCATGAAGTGAAATGGGGGGATAAAACATTTGTTTGATACACTTGAGAAAAAAGAAAGAGCAAAGGAGGAATAACATGGCTGGCAAACAAGGATACCTGGTGGAAAATGAGAAAGACAAGGCAGAAATTCTCAATGAATTCTTCTGCTCGGTCTTCACACAGGAAGACAATGTTAATGGTCCAGCACCAGACAGGACACTTCCCCATACCATGGGAGCTGACATATCCCCCTTTACAAAAGAAAGGGTCCTTGAGGAGTTGTCTAAAATAAGGGTGGGCAAGGCAATGGGCCCTGACGGAATACATCCAAGAGTTGTAAAACAACTTAGGGATGAACTTGCTGCCCCACTTGCTGAACTGTTTAGCAGTTCACTGGAACAGGGGATAGTATCCCAGGACTGGAAAAGGGCCACGGTTGTGCCATTGAACAAAAGTGTTAGCAGGGAGGTGACAGGAAATTATCACCCAGTAAGTCTGACCTCAGTGGTGGGTAAAATAATGGAGACATTGCTTAAGGAAAGGGCAATGAACTACCCGAAAGCAAGTGGGCAACTTGACTCAAAGACCATGGCTTCACATCAGGACACTCATGCCAAAAAAATTAGATGGAATTCTTTGACTGGGCTACACAAGATGTATCCTGGGGGCAGCAGTGGATGTGGTATATCTGGACTTTAGTAAAGCCTTTGATACAGTCCCACACAGAAGGCTAGCCAACAAACTGGAGCCAGCTGGCACTGGTCACAAAGTATTTAAATGGATCACAAGATGGCTGCAAGGAAGGACACAGAGGGTTATGGTAAAAGACACCTTGTCCAAAGAGGGGAAGGTATCAAGTGACATGGAACCATAGAAACATAGAATTTGATGGCAGATAAGGACCGCTTGGCCCACCTAGTCTGCCCATTTCCCTATCTAATGGATAAGCTGCATATCCTAGTTAACCAACAGCCTACTTCCTCCTACCCCCACTAGAATTGCCTTATGTCTGTCCCATGCATTCTTGAATTCCCCCACTGTTTTGACTGTACGACCACCTCAGGAAGGCTGTTCCATGTATCCACAACCCTCTCTGTGAAGAAATACTTCCTCACATTACCTCCGAACTGTCCCCCCTCTATCTTCAAATTGTGCCTCCTTGTTTTTGCACACCTCTTTTTCTGAAAGATGCTACCCTCTTGGACTTTGTTGATTCCCTTGAGGTATTTGAAAGTTCCTGTCATGTCCCCCCTCTCCCTCAGTTTCTCGAGGCTATAAATCTTTAGTTCCTTTAGTCTTTCTTCATATGTCTTCTGATGCAGACCCTGCATCATTTTGGTTGCCCTTCTCTGGACAGCCTCCACCCTGTCTATGTCTTTGTTTAGATGAGGTCTCCAGAACTGTACACAGTACTCCAGATGTGGTCTTACCAACTGTCTGTTCAGAAGGCCAACAACTTCCTGTTTTCTACTGGTGATGCCTCTTCCTATGCATCCCAGTATTCCCCCACCCCTCCTTACTGCCTTCTCACATTGCTGGCCCACCTTTAGGTTGTCTGATATGACTACCCCCAGGTCCCTTTCCATTTTTATTGTTGTCAGTATCTCACCCCCCCATTGTGTATTCTTCCCCTGGGTTTTTGTATCCCAGGTGCATAACTTTGCACTTCTTTGCATTGAATCTAAGCTGCCATACATTTGACCATTCCTACAACCTTGCCAACTCCCTTTTCATCCTTTCCACCCCACCTTGTGTATCAACCCTGTTGCAGATCTTTGTGTCATCTGCAAAGACACATACTTTCCCTTCCAGTCCCTCTGCAATGTCACTTATAAAGACATTAAAAAGGACCGGCCCCAGTACTGAACCCTTCGGTACCCAACTAGTAACCCTCCTTTCTTCACTGTGGACTCCATTTACTATTACCCACTGTGTCCTGTTGTCCAACCAGTGTTTTACTCAAGCTACCACCCTGGGACCCACTCCCAGGCTGGCTAATTTGTTTATTATTCTTTTGTGCGAGACTGTGTCAAATGCCTTGCTAAAGTCTAGGTAGGCTATGTCCACACCCCCTTCCTGGTCTACGCCTTTGGTCACCAGTCAAAGAAATCAATTAGATTTGTCTGACATGACCTTCCCACTATGAATCCATGCTGCCTTGGGTCCTGTGCCACACTGGCCTCTAGGTACTCAACAATTCTTTCCTTCAGAAGTGATTCCATCATTTTCCCTACCACCGAGGTCAAACTGACAGGTCTGTAGTTTCCTGCCTCTGTCTTGCTCCCACTTTTGTGAAGGGGAATCACATCTGCCCTCCTCCAGTCCTCAGGTACCACACCACCCTCCCATGATTTATTAAAAAGGGTAGTCAGTGGTGTTACTAGTTCTTCCCTTAATTCTTTTAGAATTCTGGGGTGAATCCCATCAGGCCCCATTGAATGCCACAGTGGTCAGTACTAGGCCTCGTTGTTTTCAACATATTCATCAGCAACATCGCTGAAGAACTGATAGGGAAGGTCTGCCTCTTTGCAAATGATGCAAAGCTCTGCAACAGGCTGGACACGCAGGAAGGGATCACAGAAGTGTAGGCAGATCTCAAGATGCTAGAGGAATGTTCCAGTAACTGGCAGTTGAGATTCAGCACCAAAAAATTATAAAGTCATGCACTTAGGTAGAAAGAACACATGCATGAAGTATGTCCTGGAGGGGCAGCTACTAGAAGAAACAAAGTGGAATGGGATCTTGGTGTCATGATCTCAAATGACTTAAAGGTAGGGAATGAATGTGAAAAAGAGGCACTAAAGGCAAGCAGCATCCTTGGATGTATTGGTAGAGGTATTACCAGTAGGAAGTGTGATGTAATCCTTCCACTGTACAGGTCCCAGAAGAGACCTCACTTGGAGTATTGTGTGCAGTTTTGGAGACCTCACCTACTAAAGGACATAGACCATCTGAAAGCTGTTCAGAGACATGCCAACAAAATGGTGCAGAATCTTCACCACAAAACATATGAAGGTAGGCTCAGTCAGCTAAATTTATTCTCCCTCAAGCAAAGGAGGAAACAGTGGAGACATGACTGAGACATTTAAATTTGTTTCGGTGATCCACACAGTACAAACTAGGAACCACTTCCAGGAAAACAAGGCTGCCCATACTAGAGGACATAACATGCACCTTGTGGGAGGTAAATTCAACACAAATCTTAGGAAGTACTTCTTCACGGAGAGGGTGGTGGACCCTTGGAACAGCCTGCCACTAGAAGTAGTGGCAGCCAAGATGGTCAGTGAAATCAAACAAGCATGGGATAGTCACCTTAGCAAGACAAATTGATAGTGGAGGATAAAAAATCTGGTCAGACTAGATGGACCACACTGTCTCTTTCTGCCAGCAAATTCTTATTTCTTATGTTCTTACAATTGTCCACAGCCCTCCCCTTCTAGTCCTGCCACTAGGGGTAACTCATGGGGAAACCTTGCTGACAGGTGAGTCCTGAGGAGGTGGCTACTAGTGGGGGGCAGTGGGGAACAAAGCAGAAAGCCTGCCCCAGCCAATTAGAATAAACACCTGTATAAAAAAAGTATCTAAATACTACCTTGTGTAGCTTTTATTAAAATGTTGTATTTTTACCTATGACTTGTTTTTAATGTGGACTTGTATTTGAAAGCAGCTTGTTTCACAAAATTTTTAAGTGCTAAAACTAAATATTACACATCCTTGATCTAATCAAGTTTATTGTTATTGGTCCACTTCATATCAAAATAAGTAAAACAAACATCAACTATTGTAAGATAATCAGTTTAAAAAAACTACAATAATTTACAGTGATAAAAAAACAGTGTCCCACCTGCAGTGTTTAATCTGTCTTGACTTCAACCCTGACTAGAAGCTGTGGCTTATTTTTGAGGGGGGATTTTATTAAAAGTATTTATTTTGAACTGTAGCTTATATTTGAGGATGGCTTTTATATAAGGAAAGCTTCTATTTGATGAAATACATCATTTAGCTTCTTTTTTTTTTACAGAAAGCTGAGCATGTGCAAACAATAAATCTTTAATAACTTCAGAATGAAATAACATTTCTCAACAAACCACCAAGACATATAGCTCCATAACATTTAACAAGCCTGTTAATTTCAAAATATAGTTCTTTGTACATTTTTTCAAGCAATTGTTTCAGTGAAATTAACGTGTTTGAATCAATATCATTAATAACTACAAAACTATTTTTCATCAAACCACCAAAAGGAGCTCTTCCGCCATAACATCTAACAAACCTGTAAGTTTCAAAATGCAGCTCTTTGTAGTTTTTCCTAGCTATTGTTTTGGTGAACTGAGCATGTGCAAACAAATACCATTAATAACTTCAAAACAAATGTACATTTTCTTCACCAAGCCACCAAAAGGATTTATTACTCCATAATATCTAACAAACCTGTAAGCTTAATAACTTAACTTATTTTTTTTATCCTTTAGCAAAACATTAGTTCAAAAGTAAGCAAATATACATACATTCATCATAACTAGAAAACAAATGAATAAACAAACAAATTTCTATAAACTTTCCAGATTAGTAGATCCTATAGTTTTGATGATCCATACCAAACTTTACACTCCTAGGGTCTAATATGGCCAAATTATAAGCATTTAAATACAGCCTTTTTTAAAGAAACTCCAGTACAACCCTAATATACTGTACAGGCACTATCATGCCTGTGTGATATATATGCTTTATAAATGAAGCTTGCTAGATAGTCAGAAAGTGTTATTAGCATTCACTTATTGCAATACCTGGCTCCATTTCTTTTCTACAGAAAAACAGGAAGTGGTATGACTTGTAATACCATCATTCTGATGTCAGGAATTAATAATACTACTGATCTGACGTCAAAACGATGATATTCAAAATTAGAACTTTTATGTCTATGGTCAGTAGCAAGAGTGAACTTGCAAGACTTTGTCTTTCCATTTATTGCTCACCATGGAGAGTGTGTGTGTGTATACACCTCTTATTTACCAGCCTGCTAATGGATTTACAAGCAATTGTTGTGGTGGTGTTGGTGATGGTGATGAGGAGAGAAAGAAGCCGAACAGATTCGTGCTGACAGAGAGCATCTTCAAAACAATCAGGAGTGTCTTAGGGAAGTTGTGGGTGAGAAAAAAGCAAACAGACTGATGCTGACAGAAACTGCATTTCTTTCTCACTGATTCTTTCTCACTAATTCATATCGCATCAAATAGATTGCCATCCCATGTATTACAAAAAAACAACAGATGGCAGTTTATCTGCTACTGTTGCTGTAAATCCAACTCAGGATTCTAGTAACACTGAAAACCTCTCAAATTCAGCTGTTGAGGTTTATAAAGTTACTAGAATCCCTCAATGGATTTACAGCATTGCAACTCATAGATCACTGTCTCTTATTCCACTTACAGAAATTCCAGTGTAAAACTACACTTAAAGGTAAACAGTCACAGCTGTAAACTGTTGAGTACCACTTTATATGTCGTGAATTGTCTTAAATGTCCCTTCTAAACACTCAGAGAATATTAAAATATCCGGTAAATAAAATTTTATTCTTCAACTCTGTGTGCCCTGCATTTTGCCTCTGTTCAGTCCTAGTGACCGCAAGTGATGCATGAAATTTATGAATTATACTGTACTGTCAGCTAAGATCACAGTCCTGCCACCAAAAGGATGTATTCCTTTCATAATATCTAACAAACCTATAAGTTTAATAACTTAAATAACTTTACTTTCTTTTCTATCCTTAGGCAAAATGTTGGTTCAAAAATGGGCAAAAATACATACATTCAACACTCTATAAATCGAAAACAAATGAACAAACAAACAGATTTCTGTAAAACTTTCCAGATTAGTAGACCCTAAAATGTGGATGATGCATACCAAACTTTACACTCCTAGGGTCTAATATGGCAAAATTCTAAGCATTTGAATATAGTGTTTTTTAAAGAAACTCCAATGTGATGATAATATACTGTACAGGCACTATCATGCCTGTATAATACTGTAGAATTAATATATTCCACTTTCATTTTATTTGTGCTATATTCACGGACTACACCTAATCAGCAAAAAATAATAAGAAAATGAAATATTTTGTCTGGGAAAATAAAGTTAATTTTACATGGTTGATGAAATACTGTATATTGATTTTGGTTGCCTTTGGTTGCTGTCCCTTTAAAAAAATGAAACCCAGACACAAGATGGGTTGTCCTAAGAGGCAACCCACATTGATCCAGGTGTTTTGGACCCAGAAGGAGACCGGGGATGCAGCGGGGGGGGTGGCAAGGGAGGGTGTTAGTGAGGTCAGAGGAAGGGGATGGATCTCATGAGGTCACTATAGTGATGTCAGGTGGATAAGAAAGGAAAGGGTGAATGGGAGAACAAAGGGCGAGAGGTAGATGCAGAGCAAAACAGGGGTTTAAGAGTGCCAGCACAGAGGAGCTGTTCCACTTTCTGCATGGTTTGGTAGAAATTTTTTAAAGGAGAGAGCAAGCCTAGCACATCAGCCGGGAGTCCCTGGAAAGTAAAGTAAATTTAGTGCATATAGTTGTAGGGTTCAGGAAGAATTACTACAGAACAGTACAAAAAAAATGGTTTTGGTTGAAGCTGAGCCATTTATTTGCTGCATAGTGAGTTGGAAAAGAATCGAAAAATGCAGTGGTCTGTAACGAGAGGAGTTTTTGTTGTAGTTTCCAACTAGAAGGTAAGGGCAGAGTTGTTTGACCAGAGGCAGTGTGCCGCATTTAGCAGCAAGTAGGCACATGGAGCAAGAAGCATGTGTGAGCACTCAAGAAAGTTTTTAAGAGAGGCAGGGTGTCCTGGCAGGGAACGAGAGAAGACGCGCTGTAGCTGAGGGCTACAGAGGGAAAAAAGGAATGGCCACTCAGGGCTAGAACCATGTGGGCAGGAGATGGTCAGGCAGAAGCATGGAGTCAGCCCATGCCAGTAAGGGATGTTGTGCTTGATTCATTGAGGGCAGATCATTGAGCAGAGGGCATTTGTGGCAGTGGAGTGGGACATGAGGGAGATGCAACGCAGAGGCCCGAGCCGATGTCTTTTCGGCAGACCACGTGGGAGCCCTGTAACGGGCATAGAGATAACAATGGAAGCAATGGGTCTGAAAGACAGAGCCTCTAAAAGTGGGGAAGATCACATTGTAGAGCGCTGGGCTTTCAGGCAGTTTGGAACAGTGGCCTGGGTTTAAAAAAAATATATATAAAAGAGTGAGTGGGTCGGGGAGGGGGGATTCTGCAGCTGGAGCAAGGGAGGGTGGATGCAGAAGTAAATAAAGTGGATGTCCTGGCTGCTCAGCTTGTGGGCAGGTTTTCCAAGCACCACAGTGTTTTTCAGATCCCAGCGTGGGCATTCAGCAATTTTCCCACAGCAGAAAAGGGGGGGAGGGTAGCATCCAGCAGTAGATAATTACCAGGGATTGAAGTGCGCAAAATAAGGCCAGCAAGGTGACCGCAAAACACAGACACACAAAAAAATGAGAATTTTTGGTTGGGTAAAGTGGTAGTCCGGCTTTCTTCTCACAGGTGGATTCAGCAAGGAACAACACATGCAGTGGTGGAGAATGGTGGTTTTATGTGATTTTTGAATGCCAGCTACTGCAGGAGCACATGGAGCAGCCGCCATTTTGATAGGCACACAAGTGGCCACAATTTTGGGGGGCTAGCAGGGCCACCAGTTTGAGCCACTGTCTGGGTATATAGTTACTGGCAGGGACTTAGACAGGGGAGAGAGAGAGGGAATGTTTAGGTGATATTAATAGAATTATATTTTAAAATACTGGCACTGAAGTGAGAATGTAAAAAAAAAAAGTGGGGAATATCAACACCTGCTCCCTTATGGGGTAGGGGCACAGGCATTAGGTATACTACATTGTCAGTATTAGACTTTGGAATTGACAGTGTGGTGTTTTCTCGCTAGCAGGTACAAAAATAGAATGGACACATGGATCCAGGTCGGTGAAAGCAGACGCCATGAAAATGATTATGGACCTGGTGGACAGGGCCCACAATGTCCTGGATACTGTGGATGACAAGAGAGGAGGGAGGTGCCACCAAGAAAGGAAAAAGCAAGAGGAAAGGGCAGGGGCAGGAGACAAAGGAAGGGAACAGGGGCCTGGTGCAAACGCCCCAGAACAAGTTCTCCGCGGCAGCTGAAAACCCATGAGATCCCAACCTGGTACCTGCTCCTAGTGCTGGGGTGCCGATTCCAGACCCTAACGCAATTCAAGGCAGGAGACTAGGCTACACCTGGGACTGGTGGCCACCCTTCCCATACCTGATCCAGTCCAGCCTTTTAAACCACAACCAGGAGGGGGGACGGCCGAACTTGGGACAGGGATTAACCTGCAGGCCACAACTCTTGGACCACAAGACGGAGTAGTGCCAGGAGACAAGACAACACAGTGACCAGCAAAGGAACCACACAAGGAACCATGTACAGTGTTGACACTGAAGAGCAGTATGAAGGAATATATAGAGCAATTGTTAGGTATGGGGGGTGATGGTATTAAGAAGTTACAGAATGTGTTGGGTAATTTGGAAAAAAGTAAGATGGAGGAAAAACAGACGGAAGAAAGAGAGAAGGAAAAGACAGAGCAGAAAAAAGAGGGAGGGGGTTGTGGATAGGGGATCACGTGACAATGGCAATGAAGGAGAACATTTGGAAGGGAGAGTTTGTGGACGTTTTTGCCTTGGTGGACAAGAAATCAGTGGAGCTTTATGAAGAGAAAGAGAGTTTTAGCAAGAGAGAATTAGCAGCAGCGGTGGTACTAGTGAAAAAAGGGGAGGAACAGAAAGGGCCCACATACAAGGGGAAAACGTGGAAGGCATGGACCTTGGGTTTCACATACTACCGTGCTATAGCACAAGAAAAGAAGCCAGAACTATGGATACCGTTGTTAGCATGCTCCTTAATTATAAGAAATGCATATATGATGATGGGGGGTACAAATTAGCTACAGTACAATGAGAAGTTCAGGACTCGGATTGCTAGTCATGGGGAGGACTGCCAATGGGATTCCTGACACAATGATTTATGGTGGTAAACCATGACAGTGGCAAGGGGAGCAGATGGTGTGTGGCAGAAGGGAAGTGCGCTATTCCAGAAATGTTGTTGGGGGTTCAACAGGGCTCACTGTTTCTTTCCGCACTGCAGATTCAGGCATGCCTGTTCGAATTGTGGGGGAGCACACCCAGCTTCTCGGTGTAGATTGTATGGGGATGCTGTCTCAGGGGGAAAGGAAACTATTGCTTTCAGGGAGGGCAGAGAGGGCCACATGGGGATAGCTCAGGAGGGGGAAGGAGGTATGCAGGTGGGAGAGGTTACCACCAAGGAGGAAAGCAGGAGTAGTTTGTTTCCATTGGCCAAGACCCTAATCAGAGGCAAAATGGTAGAGCAGTGGATGAGGGGGTACCCGGATGCAAAGGCAGGTTTAGAATTTATAGAAGGTTTTCAAAAGGGTTTTAGTTTGCATTACCGTGGGAGGTGGAGATTTGAAACATGGGATAAAAATTTGAAATCAATAAAAGGGAAGGAGGAAATGCTGAAAGAAAAGATTGGTAAAGAAAAGGAGGCAGGAAAGGTGGAAGGCCCTTTCAAGGAGCCTCCCTTCCCGCACCTACACGTGTCTTCATTGGGCCTAGTGCCAAAGAAACAGACAGGGGAGTATCGGGTGATACACCACCTATCCTACCCGGAAAAAGATTTGGTCAACAAGTTTATATATGAGGAGGATAGCAAGGTGACCTAGGGGACTCTAGAGGATGCGGTGGACATCATCAGAGCTAGGGATACAGCATGGCTAGCAAAGACTGACATCAAGTCTGCTTTTCGGCTGCTGCCAGTCCGGAGGGAGGATTGGGAATTTCTGGGTTTCCAGATCAATGCAGAGTATTATTTTGACAAAGCCATGCCAATGTGGTGTTCAGTGGCGTGCATCACCTTTGAGAGGTTCAGCACGTGGCTGCAATGGGTATTTAAGACCAAGTATGGACATAATACCTTGGTCCAGTACCTGGATGATTTTCTATTTAAAGACAAGGGGGAAAAGGGGGTACAGGTGATGCTTAACAATTTTCAAGAGCTGTGTGCGGAATTGGGAGTGCCATTGGCAGCAGTAAAGATGGAAGAGCCTAGCAAGTGTTTAGAATTTTTGGGTATAGAAGTAGGTGCAGAGCGGGAGGGAGGGTGTTTCCACCTGCTGAGCCAAAAAGTAATTAAACTAAGGAAATTATTGTCAGAGGTAGGGAAAAGAAAGAGAGTACCTTTAATCATTAGTCAACAATTAATGGGTCATCAGAATTTTGCTTGCAGGGCAATTGGGCCAGCACATGAGTTTACACGATGGCTGGCAAGGGCTATGGCAGGTGGATCAAAGCTATTTCATTGGGTCAGCCTGGGGAGAGAGATCAACGATGATGTAAAAGTCTGGGAGGAATTTATAAACATATACAATGGGATAGCCATCTGACAGGAGGCATGCTATACAACACTGATTTGGAACTTTACACAGATGCCTCAGGAGGGTATGGTCTGGGCACCAACTTCTGGGGGAAGTGGGTAGCTGAACCTTGGCTGCAGGAATAGATTGTGAAAGGGTTGACAAAGGATATTACATTTTTAGAGATATTCCCGATTTGGGCGGTGACGAAGATGTGGGGAAAATGGTTGCAGAGCCAGCAGGTCACATTTTGGTGTGACAACAGGGCAGTGGTTGATGTGCTGAACAACAGAGGGTCAAAATCTGGGTTGATGCTCCACATTTTACGTCAGTTAGTGTTACAAGGGCTGACACTCAACATGAGTTTTAGGGCTAAGCACATTGCAGGGGAGAGTAACTCCATAGCTGACAGCCTCTCCCAATTACAGATGGAGAGGTTTCGGGAGCTAGTTCCCAATGCAGATCCAACAGGAGAGAAGGTCCCAGAGGAGTTATGGGAGATTGGTTGGATGGAGCTGCATACCTCTTTCGAAGCTCATGGGCGAATAACACTCTAAAAGCTTATGAAAGCTCATGGAGAGTTTTCCAAGTTTTCAGAGCACACCATGCCATGGAGGTAAGTAGGTTAGTCACGGAGGAACAAGTAGGGAGGTTTGTGGTGGCGAGCTGGCATGATGGGTTGGCCTTTGCCATCATGTAGGTGCCTCTAGCTGCAAGAGGGTGAGTGTGCTTGATGAAAGGTTGGGGTGAACCCTGCAAAGGCACCCTGGTTAAGAGAATGATGATGAGGTGGCAGAGGGTAAAAGGGAGGGGGTGGGATAAGAGAGAGCCAATCTCAGAACAGCTACTGGAAAGCATAATGGCAACATTAGTGGAAATTTTCTATACCCCGTATGAGGGGGTGCTATTCAAGGTATTGTTTGCGGTGCTCCATAAGGGATCATTCCGAGTATCAGAAATGGTGGGGCCAGTAATACCCTCCGCAGGAAGGGGTTTACAAACGGAAGACATACTGTGGGAAAAGGAAAGTCTTTCCTTCAAGATATCAAGCTTAAAGATGGACCAGATGGGAAAGGGCTGCAGAGTCAGAATCGAGCCCAATACAAAAGCGGAACTTTGCCCATGCTGACTGATATGAGAATACCAAAGGCTTAGACCAAAAAAGGGTGGTCTGTTTTTTATACGTGATAATGAAGGAGGTAAAAGGGAGTCAAGTTTCAGGTCTGTTGGAATGGAGCATTAAAAAGCTGGGAGAGAACCCGGATAGGTTCTCAGCTCACTCATTTCGGATTGGGGCAGCGTCAGAGGTGGCAGCACGGGGAATGGTTGGGAATGACATAAAGGTCATAGGGCGATGGTCATCTCACTGCTATAAAAATACATCAGAAATACAGTACATTAACCCTGTCGAATTTTCTTTCTCCCCTGCAGGAACTATGGAAAGAGACGTGATGGGGGGGGGCTATAAAAAAAAAGGGGACAAGAAGACAAATAAATGACCAGTAAAAAAAAAAAATTCTCATTTGTGTGTTATAGACACGAGGCACAGAAAGGACATTTGGATTGTGGGCCTCTCACACATTTATTGGGCAGAAAGGGAGGCAGCACAGAAGTCAGGTGGAAAACAGCTTGGTTTTGACCACAGTGCAATGCGGATCACTTGGAAAGGAATACGAGGGATGAGATGGGGGCAGCTCCTTCCCTTACTGCTGGAGATGAGGAGAAACAGTAAGGACTCAGATCTCCTAATAATACATCTGGAAGATAATGATGTAGGTCACTGCCCGTGGTTGGATATTTTTAATAACATACAGAATGATGTTAAGGTCATGAAAATGTGGTGTCCAAGAATCATGGTTATGTGGTCTGAGATGATACCACGGAGGGTGTGAAGGCAAGCTAGACAACATAAAGCCATACAAAAGGTTAGGAGGTGAATGAACAGTAGAGTGGGAAGGTTCATATTAGAGAATGGGAGAGCAGCCATACGGCATGATGATGTGGAGGATATCTGGGCTATACCGGGCGGACGGGGTGCATTTATCTTCTATGGGTAACCACAAATTTATCACTGAGCTAGGTAGAGGGATAGACCAGTGGTTGAAAAGATGAGTTAAGATGTCAATAAGGAAAGGGGGAAAGCTTGCCATCCAACGCAAGCTGGAGGCAAGCTAGTACAAGGTAGGAAGGAAATATTTGATAAGCAAAAAGGAGGGGAAATGGGGAAGGGGGATAGGGAAGAAATAAAAAGTGGAAACATACAATTGGAAAAATGTGAAGGGGTATGGGCACCCTGATAAATGGACAAGAAAGGGGAAGCAGGAATTGGACCTGCCCAGAAAAAGAAGGAAATTATAAGACCAGCTCGGGTTTGCACCCAGGAACAGAAGGAGTGGGACAAGACCCCCTCAGGTTTCGACACCTGGGGGTGAGAAACAAATGAAAGAAATCAAAGCATAACAAGAAGAAGGAGAAGACAAGGACTGGTGAAAAAGGAGTAGGATTTGAATGTGAAAAGATGGACATAAAAGAGAAATTAATAAAAAGGAACTCAGTATTGTATATGTTGTATATAGTTGTACATCATGTGATGGATAAATAAAAGGTGTCTCTTTCATGAGGGAAAAGGGATCTGGAACAATTAAATTAACAAATAAACAATCATTATACACTTACATACTGCAAAGCAACATGACTTGAGTGACTTTTTTTTAAAAACATCCTTCAAAAGGGGTTTCAGGTAGAAAATGGGAGCTTAGCAATCATGAGGCAAAAATAGCTCAGAACTACTGAAATTAAAGCAGCAGTACTGGGTAATCAGGAAGTGATTATCAAAATTCTGCTTTTTGACTAGAAGCATGCAGCCATAGTTCTGGTTTCCATATCTGTACATATTTCTTTCCAGCAATCTTTAGTTTTTTAGATATTTAGAACTTATTTCCATTGTTGTGGATCTACAATAAACATGGCTGCTACCTAATTTGCAGCTGAGCCCCCCCCCCATGTCTCATCTTGTCTTTTGTTTTCTTCATGGAACCCTGAGCTGCACATTCCCACCGTTGCTGTGTAGTACTTTGAGTCATGAGCATGCATGGTTGACAGCAGAGTGTTCCAATTCAACATGCCGGGTGTCAGAAATGTAAACAAAAACAAAGAAAATGGAGCAAATTATGGGGTGACAGTACAGCAAAGACAAGAAAGATTACCAAGTAAGTGCTCAGCAGAACAGAGGAAACAAATCTTGCAAAAGAGCTGATTTTTTTTTTATTTCGTACTGCTGCTTTAAAAGTGCTAAGGTAGTCAAAACAGCTTCCCATTTGTGAGCTCCTGGAAACCACCTTGGCAACCACACTCTTCCCCTTAAATACAAGCTGATCTAATTTCTTCAGGAACATTTAAATCATTACTGCATGGTTCCCATGGATCAGACTATAATAAATGTAAACAAAATGTTATAGAACAGTCTTTTCTATTTGGCCAGACCAGGAGGCACAATCAGCTTGAAACCACTCTGCAAATGGGAGGTTATTTGGATATGGATTGGTAGCTTCATCATTAATAAAAATGAATAGTTTCTAACCGTTATTTCATGAATAACTGTATGACAACCAAGTAACAATCAAAACCGACAGCAATCCATTGATCTACGTTAAAATTGCTGTTAAGCTTGGAGCAGTGGCACATTGATAATTCACACAACTGCACTTGCCACATATATCTACTTTGATGCTTTTTGGCCATTGTCAGTGTGGCTCAGTTGGTAGCACATCTGCCTCTGGACCTGAAGGTTGTGGGTTCTTGTCTCACACTGGGATTGGAATAGCAGCTAAAAACACTGGCATCTGAGTGCAGTATTAGGAGGGGTGCTGTACTGCTGCAGTGTGCCGTCCTTCGGATAAGACATTAAACAAAGGTCCCTTCTATTCATCCTGGTGGGTGTCCTGGTGGAAGTAAAAGAACCCAGGGCACTCTTCACAAAAGAGTAGGGGACATTCCCGGTATCCCGGCCAATGTTCCCCTTTCCATAAACCGGTTCATGCAATTGTCCAGGCTGTATGTGGGTACTAATGTGTGATATGGCCACTAGTACACATTCAGTCACTTCACTACCAGTCTAGCATTGCTTGTAAAGTGCTTTGGGATACACTCTGTATGAAAAGCACTATATAAATGATGATTTTTCTTATTCTTCCAAAGAATATTAATAACAGTGCTGTATTGAGGTTGCCAGCCTTTAAGAACATTTCTGACACAGCTGCAAGAGATGAATGGGCATGCATACCTGCAGACACTGTCCAAGCGTTGTGCAAGAAATACAGTACTGATAGATAGGGGAGATGCTGCTCAAGTGACTGTAATACACCCAGATACCTCTATAGGGAAAATCTTGAAAGGCACAAGATACACAGCACAGTAGAAGCAGCAGTATGTATTAAATTCTGTCAAGCTGCCAGCCTGGGGGCATGGAGGGCTGAGGCAGTGATGCCTTACCTCCTGCCATGCAGGCGGCCCATGTTTGCGGTGTGAGTGGGTCACTGGGAGTCAGTCAGGGAGGGAGAGGATCGAGCATCCAGGGGATAGATCTCCTCTCCTGGGGAGGGTGGACCGTCACTTTCCCAACACCTAGCGGATGCTAGGTGTTGGCATGCTGAGTCCCGCATGTTTGGGCATGGAGAAGAAGTAGCTGGCCAGCGTGCAGTGTGTGGGCTCATGAGCTGCATGCCATTGTCAGCATTGCATGCTCCCTCTCCACTAGAAAAGCAGAAAATAGATTCTGGCTGAGTGGCATGAAACCATCCACTGCATGCACTTCCCCAAGATGGCACCTCCCCGGAGCTGGATCCATTTCGGTGGGTTGAATCGCTCCCCATCACCCTGCCATGAAGGATAAGTTGTGGGTGCATGAAGGGAGGAGATCTGATGCTCGGGTGATTGCGCTGGGGGGATGGTAGAACTGGAGAGAGAGAGCTGGCCATGGTCCATGGGGAGAAAAAGAATACAAAACAAAAAAAAAATGCTGTCAAGCTGCTGTTCAGAAAATGTAGATGCTGCAGTGACCAGGGATCCATGAAAATTACTTTAAGTGAATATTCCATAACTGCTGGATCTGCAAAACATTTTAATTGCAGAATATATTAGTTCTACTATATATGCTATATAAACAAAGCTAGATAGCTAGTCAAATAGTATGATTAGCATTCACTTATTGTAATACCTGGGTCCATTTCTTTCTTACAGAAAACTAGCAGGTGCTGTGATTCATAATACCATCAATCTGATGTCAGGAAACCATAATACTACTGACCTGACATCAAAATGATGATATTAAAAATTATAACTGTTATGCACATGGTCAGCAGTAAGAGTGAACTTGCGAGACTGTGTCTCTCCATTAATTGCTCAATGGGGAGTGTGTGTGTGTGTGTGTATGCTTCTTATGTATCAGCCTGCTAGTAGATTTACAAGCAATTGTTGTGGTGGTGCTGGTAATGGGGAGAGAAAGAAGCCAAACAGTTGCATACTGACAGATAGAGATGCAACAAATTTTATTTCGCTGGGAAATTATGGTGACATCGCCAGTTTTGCCTAGCGAAACTTTTTCTTGTCTGTCTTTGTCACAGATCATATTTTAGTACCTGGTGGTTGTTTGTGTGTGTGTGTGTGATTGTGTGTGTGTTTGCTTCCCCCAGCTCTCTCTCAGTTTCTATCTCAATTTCTTTTTTTTTTGTTTGCTCATTTAAATCAGTTGTGTTATGGACTGTGGGCATAATGGAGAAGGATGAAGACAGTGAGGCAGCTGTACGCGCATTTCAGCTAACCATCACAAATGAAATGCCACAGCAGGGGCTTTTTGCTCCAGCACCAGAGCCCAGCAGCAAACTGTGCCCCCTCACCAGCAGAAGTTGGAGAGAGTGCCTCCTCCCCAACACCAGGAGGATACTGTTCCTCCACCCAGGCAGCAGAAGACAGTGCCCCCTCCCAAGCAGTCAGAGGAGTCAGTGCCAGGGGCATTATCTGCAGCACCTCCCACAAGGCTTTGTCATCCTCAAAGTTCTCTTGTCTGGGATTTTTTTATACATAAGTGGTCACCTGTAATCTATGCAGGCAGAAAGTGCATGGAGGAAAATGTGGATCCCACTTTGTAACAACTGGCCAGTATAGTCACATGATCCATCACCACCTGCCTCAATGGTACCTCAAATTGTGGGAGGTGGCAGCATCATGAAGTGCAGCTGTGGGGAGCAGAGCAGGTGTAGGCACTGAAGGGGGAGAACAGGAGGGATGCATGGCTGGACCACTTAAACGTCCTCGCTGTGCTCGCCGTACCAGAAAACTGCAGCAGTCAGTAACATCAAGACCCCATCAGGGCTCTCCCTGTCAAAAGACAGCAGCATAGGCATCCTGCGCCTTGCCAGCAATGTCAGTGACACATGTAGACTTATCCGCAGTCCTGTCTGAAGTTTAGCTTGTCTGACAAGAGTTAAATGATTTCAGACAGGAATTTAGTGATGCCCGGTGGGGAGATTTCTACTACAGTGTGATGTTGACAAAATCATGTGCATCCTGTCAGAACTCCATGGAGGCCCCACTGGCACATAATGTGGCAGCGCAAATTAGTTTGTCTTTTTTGTTTTCATTTTCCTATCTTCCGTTCTATTGTTTGTATGCTCTCCCCATAAAAATAAAAAAAAAGCTGTTCTATCCTCTTTAATCTACATCCATTCCTTAAGTTCTCTTGTTTCTTTATTTGTATGCAAAATAATTTTATTGACCAATGCTGTTGTTTGTTTTTGTCTTATGCTCCCTGTAGAATTCCGTCTCTTTTCTTGCTGTCTCCCTCTATTGGTTCTTCTTGCTCATTGTTGTATTACCCTTGTCCACCTGATCCTGCCTGTCACTTGTTATGATAATTCTGTACCATGTCCATGTACCCTTCCCCTAGTAAACACCTTATTCCTTATTATTTGTGATGTGTGTTACTTCTTACAGCTGGTTACACCTACAAGATTCCTTTTAATAACATAATGATATGTAATGCAGTTGCATTCCCTATTTATTGAGTTTGCAAATGAAATGCTGGCTTCTGCCAGAGGCTGTTGGCCATCTGGGCCTTGTGCACACACTAGTGCATATTTTCTGGGGAATTCTAATGCCTTGTGTGACTTGCTTCAACTCAAAGTTAGAGGTGCTCACCACAGCACATGTCCATAAGGTGCTTGTTCTTTATTTGATTCTCTAGTGTGGCAAGTAAACAATGTAAAAAGTGCTTCCATATAGCCAAGTTAAAAATGCCTGCTCCCCCAAAGCACCATCATTCCTTATATGTATTGTGAAGTATGGTGCCTTGAGGGAGGGGGCATTTATTATCTTAGTTACATGGGAGCATGTTTTACATTGTTTGCATGCCACACTGTAACAAAGAAAGAGCACTTTATGTATATGTGCATGTGGTACTTGCTTCTTACTATGAGTCAAAGCAACTCACAAAAGATATTTGAATTAAAAACATTTAGAAAATGGGCTTCTTATTTCCTGGCATTGGATTGGCTGGTACCCCTGCTGGGGGGGAGGGTTACATTAACTTTCAGTAGATGCCCAGGAAATTAAAAGTGCCAGCCCAAGTATCCCTTCACCCACACATGAATCCTTGTGTGCACCCTGCTTAATGATTGGCCAAAACCACCAAACATTATTTGAAATCTCTGCCATTTGCATCTCTCACATAGCGAGAGATATTAACCCAACACTGTAATTCAGTCCCAATGTGAAAGAAAACCACATAAAAACCTTCATTTCGCATATTTATGGCAACTTTAATTTTATTATTTACAATGCCATATTTTACCCCCATGCCCCATGACTTTCTGCATACTTGAGACAGAGCAATGTGCTCGTCTTTTTCCTCCAGCAGCCTGCAACTTTCACTGCCAACGGCTTTTTCCTCTCTCTAATCGGCAGCCAAGCATGCTGTCAAACCAAAGAGCCCCCTTTTCCCTCAGAAGAAGTCACTGCCCACTCACCTCCAGAAGTGCAAAAACTTTAACCCCATCCCCCAAATCATGGCTCGTATCCTCCAAGATGTCACCAGTGTTTCTTGGCAGCGTCATGGTTGCTTTCCTAGCGTTATTCCCACATTCTGCCACATTGTCTCCCCGTAATTGAAAAAAAAGCATTACACTTTGACTGTGTTTCTTTTTAAAATTAATTTGTAATGCATCACAACAGAGGGCTTTTAAAATGAACTGCAGACTCCCACCACATCTGAAATACTTTAGAGGTACCTGTCATTCTCCTGTTCTGCCAGATCTCTGTTCAAAACTCTTCTACACCTCTTCTCCTCCTCCTCAATATAAAAAAAAAAAAAGAAACAACAAAAGGCAGGCCTGCAAATGAAACTGTTCCATGGGGGGGAGTGTCGACTGTAGAAATAGAAACTGTGCTGTAGTGGCACCAATAGGATTCCACTAGTTATGTTTTCATTTCCTTAACTACAGCATCTCCATTAGGACAAAGTTCTCTGTTCCAGTACTGGTGGAGGAACTATTTCTCTCAATTAATTATTGTATTAACAATTTTTTTTCTCTGCCATTTATTTTTATTGTGCCCATTTTCTAAGTGCAATAATGCCCTACAGGGTGGGTGGTATGGGCAATACCTGACCGGCCAAGGGCTATAAGGCCCTCTTCCTGCGGCGTCGGGCCTCATTACACCCCTGGCTGGTCCGATAGTGCCCAATACTGCCCACCCTGTCGGACATTATTGCTTGCATAGACTCTGTGCACAGGGCCCTAACTGCACACAGCCTTCGACAGGTGCCGGCCTTTCCTTTGCAAACTCCATATATGGGGAATGCAACTGAATTGTGGGTCAGTGTTGTACTTTGTTAAAGTTATGTTGAAGGTATCACATGCTCTTTAACATGTTTCCTCCTCCTATCCACACAGGTCAAGTATTGTGCCTATTAAAAAACTGTTTAACAATGCTGTATGATGTTGCATCACATATTGTTGTGTGCAACATTAAGAAGATGTAATACATCTGGTGCCAGCACTGACAATGTGTTCTAGAAGGCCAGAATTCCCAAAATGTTTCTCAGAAAATGTTACAGTACATTTAGACAGAAATCAGGTGTCACACATGCAGTTGTATGGTTCACATCCACCATCAGGAGGACCCAAATCTGCTGTTTTCTGCACCATTTTTAATGTTTTTCCGGTCTCACCGTTGTGGTGCCACTGCATAACATGTTCCACAAGTCCAAAAATGTTTCCCAAAATATTTTACAGTAAATTCAGACCTAAATCAGGTGTCAGACATGCTATTATATGTTTCACACCTTCCACCTGGACCAAAACATGTTGTTTGGCCCACTATTTACCAGTGGTTTAAGGCCTAATCATGGTGTTGCCTAACATGGCTCAGATGTTCAGAAATGTTTCCCAAAACATGTTACAGTACATTCAGACAGAAATCAGGTGTCAGACATGCAGTTACATGGTTCACATCCACCATCAGGACACACATCTGCTGTTTTCTGCACTATTTCAAATTCTTTTCAGGCCTAACCATGGTGGTGTCACCACCTAACATGCCCCCATATATAATAGGGTCAGGTAGTAAACACCAGTGGTATAACAGGGAGGAAAGGGTTAATATAGTACGCAAATTAAATAGAAAAACAGGAACGCTGCAATGCAGAGGCTAGCTCACAATTTTAATTTCTGTGAGCAAGTCAAGTGGTCAATGTACATGAATAATTGCAATAAAAAAATTCAGCACAAAAGTGATTAAGCAAAGGGAAACAGGAAAAGTACTACTTAGAATGAGTAACTGTTCAGATAAAGTTACCCAAAAAAGGTCAATATGTAAGAAAAATATAACAAATAAGTAGCACACCAACAAAAATATTAAGACTTAAAAAAAATTACAGAAACTCACTTACAACTTGTGAGAAATCTGTCAAATATTGGGAACTAGCCTGCTCTCACATACACACACACACACACACACACACACACACACACACACACACACACACACCACATGGTCGACCCTCCCTCACTCAATTCCCAGACACAGATAAAACTGAAAACACTACCTAAGTTTAACTAAGTATTATCCAAAGATACCAAAACAAAAAAGGTTCACTGGCAGCACTAGGAACTAAACTGAGATTCTGGGAGCCATTAACTCTCAAAAATCACAAATAAAGATATTTTTGAAGGGTTTATTTATTTTATTATTTTATTTAGCTTTTGTTTACCAGGTAAGCACTTTAGACAGTCAAGTGCCTATTTTCAGGTGTGACCGAGGAGAGTTACAAAGATACAGGCAATTACAGTACAGAGGCTAGCAACAAATTACACAAGGTATTGGCTGTCATGCACCACACTAAACTGCTGTCTGACTCAACAGACGATATACTGTGCAGGAAACAGCCTGCACATGATATTTCTGCTATCTACCCACAATGCATTGCAATTTCACTGGCAACATTGAAAAATATTGGCAAAATTAAGGATAATGGCAAAATTTCACATTTCACCTCTGATTTCGCTTTTGCGTAATGTAAAATTTCACCCAATTTTGTCCAATTTTGCTTTCGTGTAGAAAAAATTGGGTGAAATTTTGCATTATGCGAAAGCGAAATCAGAGGTGAAATTATGTTTCGCTAGGTGAAACATTTCATGTAATGAGGGAAATATGTAAAATAATTTGCTAGGCAAAATTGGAAAATTTTTGCACATTTCTACTGACAGACAGCATCATCGAACAATCAGAAGTGTCTTCGGGCAGATGCGGGTGGGAAAAAAGCAAACAGACTGATGCTAACAGAAACTGCATTTCTTTCTCACCAATTCTTTCTCATCAGTTCATATCACACCAAATAGATTGCCATCCAAACAGATTGCCATCCCATATATTACAAAAAAAAAGTCACATGTTAATCTATCTGCTACTGTTGCTGTGGTGGTGGTGATGATGGGGAGAGAAAGAAGCTGAGCAGATGCATGCTGCTGACAGAGAGCATCATTGAGTAATTGGAAGTGTCTTAGGCCAGTTGTGGGTGGGAAAAAAGCAAGCAGACTAATGCTAACAGCAACTGTATTTCTTTTTCACTGATTCTTTCTCACCAGTTTGTATTACACCAAATAGATTGCCATCCCATCTATTACAAAAAACAACACATGGCAATCTGTCTGCTACTGCTGCTGCAAATCAAACTCAGAATTCTAGTGACATCATTAACCTCTCAAACTTGGCTATTGAGGTTTTTGAAGTTACTAGAATCATTCAATGGATTTACAGCATTGCAATTCATAGATCACCATCTGTTATTCTACTTATAGAAATTCCAGTGTAAAACTACAGTTGAAGGTAAACAGTCACAGCTGTAAACAGTTGAGTATCATTTTACATGCCATTAATTATCCTAAAAGCCCCTTCTTAGTACACAGATAGTATTAGCATATTTGGTAAATAAAATGTTATTCTTCAGCTCTGTGTGCCCTGCATTTTTTGCCTCTCTGTTCAGCCCTAGTGACTGCAAGTGATGCAAGCAATGACATTTTGTCTGAGTCCCAACTGTAATTACTGCAGTGCAGCGTGCATCTCCTTTGGACTTTTTCATAGTACTGAGTTTTTTTTTATGCAAACATTTTGTACATTTCTTGCCCTTCCTGTCTGACTGCTGCTGAGTTGGAATTTAACAGTAAAATGGCACAAATCGGTGGTACCCTAATCCAATTTATACCATACTGGTAGCTCAGATCACAACCCATTTTTCTCATAATCAACAAAAACACAGAGCACCCAGCTAATCCTACACTTTCACTTCCCTACAGATAACATTTACATTTTTCATTTCTTATTTTATTCTGATGAAGTCAACAGGAGATCTGGAGCAAAATCAGCTAGTTCATGGTGGCTGTCATTTCCACAGTTGCTTAAGAAAAAGTAGTGCACTGCAAAGGGAGTGTATTTATGTGGCCCATGGAGGGGAAGGACCACATAAACAGCACCACAGAACATTTGAAAGAGCACTGTGAAAGCACATCAGACAGTGGTCCAGTCATGTGCTTCCACAGTGCTCTTATAAAGACATTGAGACTGCATAATGTCTACGGAGCTCTGCCCACACAGCCGTAAAAATAGGAATATAAGTTCTCAAATCTCTGCAGCACTGATCATAGGCACATTGGCTTATATAAGAGATGGGATGCTTACCTTAGCATTCCTATATTTTATTCCAAAAGAAACAAACATACATCGCAGCACAAACCAGTGGCAAAATGGACAGCATGAGTGAGGTTTTTGGCTGCTGCAGTTTTATAAGCACCAGGATGATGCCGACGTGTTTTTGTTAAATATTTTGGAATGATTCCTGCCATCATTTATCTCACTCTGCTCTTTAGCAACAGGACTAGTGATCACTTTATGTTTTCTTCTTTTGGAATAAAGTATTGGAAGGCTAAGGTAATTATTTCCATTTTCTATGCAGCCATGTTTGTTGAAATAAAATGCTCCATCTCCAATCTTGAAGCTAAATTAGATGGCCTGAAAGGTTATAACTGCCATAGCAACTTGATGCTGCTAGGGCTCCCTGAAGGTGAGGAGGGGTCCAATACTATAGAGTTCCAACAGCACTTCTGCCAGAAAGTGGTTAGCCCCTCAACCAATGGCCCCCCACTATATTATCAAGAGAGCACATAGGGCACTTTGGGCCAGACCACCTCCGGGTGACCCCCTTTGCCCCATCATATTTAAATTGCTCAATTTCTTAGACCGTGAGCTTATCCTTTGGGAGTCATGGAAATTGGAATTGATTTAATGGTCAAGAGCCAAGCTACGTTATAGTGTCTGATATGACTGTTAAAACCAGGCTAATGAGAATGGAATATCATCCTTTGCTTAATAAACTTTGGGCTGCTCACAATAAGCACAGACTGTTATATCCAGCACATTTGAAGATCTCTACAGATTCTGGCCAGGCAAAGATTTGATACTGCTGCACATGCCAGTAAGGAGCTTCATAAAGTGTACCCTGAGCTTTTTAAAACCTATCCCCAGGTGAACTGTTTGGTTTCAGGCTTGGAATTTATTGGACTGCACTCCTCTACAGAGCATTAGTATGTCTTTTGTTTATGTAGTGGACATCTTAATAAAATGAAGTGCTGTGTGCCTCGCCTTGTTTTTTTTACTGGGACTTCTTTGTGTTCCAACTTCATTATGAGAGAGTTTTCTATCATGCTTCTGGAGCAATTAAGTTCTTTTGGTTATGCAGCCATTTTCAGATATTATTTGTGGGCACCCCAGTCAGCAGGAGGATTATTTCTGAGTCTCTTCCTGTCTACCATGCTAGAATTTTCTGGACTTGTCAGACAACCCAGCCTATTGGAAAGTGCAATGAAAGACTGACCCCTCCACATAATTTAGACTGATTAGCTATCATGCATCATTAACTTTCTTTATTGTTAGTTTTTCCACTTACTCTCATTTTTACGTATTGTCAATGAGCCAAATAGCATGGTATTTGCACTGTAGGAGTCAAAGTTCATTAACTGGTTTCAATGACGATTGCTGATTTTTGGACACTGTGTCTGCAAGCATTGACTCATTTATTTATTAATTCATAGTAATTGCCCTCTCAATGCTTCAGAAGGAAGGTCTATAGGATTCTTTGACATTGATGAAGGTATTTTTGTTGCCAGAGGAAACCTATTTTAAGACTGCTCTTGGACTGAGCTAACTTCTTTTTCTTAAGTGGTTTACTGGAGCCATCAATACAGGCTCTATATTTCTGTTCCTTTCATGTATGAACAGGTGTCTCAGCATTTTGATGGCTTTATTATCAACTAGTTGATGCCTATTTGTTTGAATTTTACATGTATCCTCAGGATGAGAGCTTATGCATTAACTTGCAATCTTTTATGTTATCTACAATTTTAGTGATTTATATGTTCTATTCACTACCTATCTGATGTTATGTATATCAGTCGACTCCTGTTTGTTAATTGTCATACTTTAGTTAAAAGCAGTTTTTTAGTTGTGGGCTCATGCTAATGCCAGGGCAGGGCTATTAAGGGGAAAGGGTGAAAGGGGGTTAAATTTGTTATTATATTTTGTACTGTACCTGAATTTGGAGCTCACTCAATGAGGCGCTCGGGTCTTACATCTTGGGAGTGGGCTATAGGCCTGGTAACTTTGGGATCAGTTTTGTAAATAGTTTCTGTATTATGTGTAGGACTATTTGGTACATTTTATCCTTATGCTTTTGGGATTTTGTATGGAGGGGAAGGGGTGGGGGTGGGACCCTGTGCATTACTCCTGGGGATGGACAGATTTTCTACTAAAAGCATCCCCTGTGCAATATGAGTACTGTTTTAAATGTTATTTCTTGGAACTTAAAAAGGGGCAGGGACAATAGGAAATAATATTCAATTTTGTGGCATTTGCTCCAGTTTCAGCCCCCACATGTTTTTTCTCCAGGAATCTTATTTGGAGCATAGTCAAATGGGATATCTGAAAGAATCTTGGGTAGCCTAGTCATATGGTGCTGGTTATAGTTCCTACCAAAAGGCACCCCATTCACATTGACAGAGGTGGTTAGGGATACCTAGGGCAGTATGTGCTATTTCATGGGACCCTAGGAAACTTTGAGGTAGTACTAGGATCCATATATGGTCCCAGTTTAGATACTCCATCCTTCTTTTCTTTGCTGCTTAATGCATTGGTTCCTTTCTGCCATCTGCCACTTTTGTTGGAAGGAGACTGGAACTTGGTGTACGCTAATGACCTGGCTAGACCTACTATATCAGGATGGGTCTTTCCCCAGCTCAGAGAGCTCTTTTGGAACTTATAGATCATGAAGATCTTGTAGACCCATGGAAAACACCCTATCCAGCAACCCGAGATTTTACCTTAATTCATTGCCCCATAAAGTTTTGTCAAGAATTGACTATTTTTTATTCAGCAAACAGTAGCTTCCCTAGTTAGTACACTCTCAAAGTCATGCTCATGTTCTCTCCGATCATTCCCCACTGTTGCTATCTATTGAAGCCCAAGATTTTCAGTATGTTCAGGTACATGGTTCCTAAACAATCAACTCTTGAATGATCAAGAACTAGTCGATATTTTTCAGAATTATATGATCCACTCCATTCAACATAACCAAGACTCTCCAGTGTCCTTCGACTTCATTTGGGGTGGTCTTAAGTCAGCTTGGAGAGGTGAACTAATCCATCTTGCCACTACCTGCAAAAAGAAGCAGAGGGTTCAGATAGACAAGTGGCTAACACAGATTAGGACACTGGAAAAGAACTTGCCCTCCTCCCCAAAAAGAATTAATTTGGAGCTGGTACAGCTTAGAGCTAAATATTCTGAACATCTATTAAGCCAGGTTAATGGAGTAGCTTTGCATATTAAGGCCACATACATACATAGTGCAGGCAAACAGGGTAGGAAGGCTGATGGCACTTCATTTTAAAGCAGAATGCAGACAAATGGATATCCACCTTATTAAACCCCAATACACAATTGGCAACCACAGATCCCCAGGTTATAGCTTCAATATTTTTGGAATATTAGCATGCTCTCTACACAGTGCCAGAAACAAACACAGAAACCGAGACATTCCAACATAAGTTTTTTTTTGGCCCTAAATCTTCCTCGGCTTATGGAAGACCAACAGCGTCAACTCCTGGGTCCTATCACAAAAGAAGAGGTAGCTGCCGCAATAGCATGTTTGCCTTTAAATCAAGCACCAGGGCCTGATGAGTTCTCTTCTGCATTTAATAAAACATATGCAGAACTGCTAACCCCTTACTTGTTAAATTATTTAACTCCTGGCTTTTCCAGCTTCCCAAGGACATAATTCATTTTGAAGCCTGTGTTATTTTTCTACCCAAACTGGGAAAATACCCATTGAAACCCAAAAACTACCACACAATCTCTTTAATTAGCAATGACATTAAATTGTATGCAAACATTTTGGCCTCTCACTTGGCATCTATTTGGGCACCTCTTCTGGGACCAGAGCAAGCAGGATCTGAGCAGGCAGGAGTTCAGGGGACCATTTTAGGAAGATCTTCCATCTTTTCTCTGTGTCTGTGGAGGCCAAACAGGAAGCAGTGTTGGTCTTCCTAGAAAGCTCTGATTAATTAATTTCTATTCATCAGTTTAGTAGCATATGACTTCTGCTGGTAATAAATCTACTTCTGGTGCCTTGTCTGGTTTTTGTTGTCTCTAATGTCTCTAATGCAAGTTTTATTCTCAGTTGGATTGATGAATAACTGATTACAGTTTACTGTCTGGAACTGTGGGCTACAATTGCCTCAAAGATAACATTTTTCATCAAAATAGCATCTTCTAAATCCTGACACACCTTGACATGGACTGTGTGTGTGTGTGTGAGAGTACATGTGTGTGTGTATTTTTTGCATTAATTTAACATTTTAAAAAGAGTTTTAAAATGTGGTATATTTGGATTTTTATAAACAACAGATGCACATTTGTTCATTTCTTCTATTTTTTTAAGAAATTCTTTGTTCAATCAAGAGGGATAAGTGAAATTATTATTTTTAAAATATCTCTAACAGGATTAGATAAAGACAATTCCACATGTCTTACAAGTGGTATATACCAGAATCTTAATGCCATATTAATGAGAATATCAGGGGGTATTGATTCACCTTCTAAGTAAAAAGATGCTGCTACATCTGAATTAATTAAAATATTTAGAATCTCTTCTGAAATGGGGCACCAACATATTTTTTTACTTCCTATTGTTATCTTTACATGTCCTTAGGGAAATGTTAAAATAGTCATCAACCATCCATCCCTGATTCTTAATTTTCTTTAGTGACCCCTGCCTACAATTGCAGTCCTTGGCCAAAATGATACTGATACTTGGAAAATGTGTAATTACCCAATGCAAAACTTCCTTAAATAAATCAGATATGCAGGATATTATATAAGCTTTGGGAGGATATAGAAAATGAATGATGTAGGGCTATGGCTTTCCTCCCATGATAAAATTAAGTAATGGAAATATTATCCTCAGTCTCAAGTTTTTGAAAATTAAAGCCAAGGTGGGAGGCTACCAGAGTGATTAAACCTCCTTTTAGCCTATCATATTTTTAAGGCTTTACATGGAGGCAAAATAAATTGAATATATCCTTTTTCAAAGTCAGCATTATATTTAGAAAACCATGTTTCCTGTAGTGGAATAATTTCATGTGTTTGTATGAAGTCCGACCAGGAACCATCATTACCCATATGCAATAACCCATAAAGGTTCCATGATAAGAGTTTTAATTCATTTGATTGAAGAACTTGCTCAGGAAGTAATCCGTCAGATAAGACTGATTCTCCTAGGTTGTCAAACCTGTTTTCTGCTGCAATATCTTGGATGATAGATCAGATGAACTAACTGTTGCATATAAGATTTCACTGTTGTTAATTCTGTGACCTAACTTTCTTCACCTTCTGATCCAAATTCCATAAGCCCTATCAAGTGTGGGTTCAGGATGATATACTCTGTTATACTTTCTTGCCTTGCCACTATTTAGTTTGGCTCCTTTATAATTTTCAGAACTGTTTTTCCTTGATTTACTTGGGTTTTGTTTATCTGGGGTTTAACCGTAAAGCACTAAAAATATCTTCACTGACCATAGCATTTACTTTCTCCCAGTCATTTCTTTTTTTTTGTTACTTCTATTTTTGAGAACATAAACCCATCCCCTATTAGTTTTCATTTAATAACAATAACAGGAGCAAATGTCTTCCCACCCAAGGGATTATTTAAGAATATTAGCAAAGATGTTATATACCATAGTCGTTAGTGACACTCTATCTTCATCATAGGATTGTGGGATCCCCTTTCACAGACTGTTGGATGCCTGGGGCCAGATTTCTTACAGTAATTCCCTTGCTTAACCTCACTTTTATGTTCTAGCTTATCAGTTTGAGTTTATTGTTAACCTTGAGACTAGGGCATTTTGTGACTTATTTGTATTTTGAATCACTATGAACATCAGTATTACTGCAGTAGGTTCCGTATCAAATGCTCCTGGAGGGTCTTCTGGATTAGCTCTCTCCTTATTCATACTCTCTGTCTGAATATTCTGCTGTATGCTCTCTGGGAGAAAGCAATGTAACAACAGGAATACACATAAGGAAAACAAGTGATCATCGAATACTATGTATCAATGTTATATCTCCTAAGCAAAGTAGGCCATGGAAAAGGGGAATAACTAGTAAACAAAGACAATAGATGAACTATGAAATGTGTGGAAAATCAAGCAGAATCAAAGAGAAAGTTATAGCCAAGGCCACTGTTTTTCGGTTTTTACCGGAAAATCCGGTAAAATTCCGGAATTAGGGCTGCCTGAAAACTGGTAAAAATGAAGATTTCATGGAATCTGGCATTTTCTATCAGATCAGTAAATCTACAAAAAAGTCTGTTTTTCTCTTAATTCCTTCCTGTACTGTTTTTAGTTTGCTTTATTTAATGCTCTGTTTATTAAGCCTTCTTTAATTCTAATTATTTATGTACATTCTAAAAGAATGATAACAGAATCCCGGTAAAATCCAGAAATTAGAGTAACAATTACCGGTGAAATTACGGAATCTTAAGTCTTGAAAATGGAGTTTAATTGTTTTAATCACCATAAATCAGTAGCCTTGGTTATAGCCTACAAAAAAATTAAGAACAGTGAGAAAAGGGGGTAAAAAGAAAAACAAATAAAATGTGAAGAGGGTGGCACACAGGAGTAAACTCTCTCACTATGTTTTCCTCATCTCTAAAATGTGATGTGGTTCTTCCTTCCAATGTTAACTGAACCTCCATCTATGTCCTTTCCTCATCTGTAGCTGTCTCACAAACTCTAACCAGATGACTTCTCTTTTGCATACTAAAATATCTACCTCAGAGGCTACATTCTTCTTCAGGATCCCCAATCAAAAGCCAATAAAACCTGAGGGCAGTTCAGTGGCCTGTGTAAAATGAGTTGTGGCAGTCTTAATCTAGTTCTCACTGGGCAGTTGTCCACATTACAAAACTACCATCACAATTGGTATTGACTAGCACTGTTGGTGGTATCACATAAGAGGCCAAGGACTGAATAGATATGGCGTTTGAACTACCCTCTCACTTATGTGGTTGTCCCTTTATAGCAGGGCTGAGACACATTGGTGGGTCAATGTGTGGAAGCTTGCATGGTGTTTACCTCTGCTGTAACTGTCATGTGGATAAGCAGATGACTTCTGGTTCAGTGCTTTCAGTCCAGCACCTATCACAAGCTCTAGATTCACATGCTGGAAAAGAATCTTTAAATTAAACATCCTAAGCTTTGGTCCATCCACCCCTAACCTACTTCTCCTCCTTGGTCCTGAAGACTTTGATCTGTGACATCAATTCTCAGTTTTGTTCTTACACTTAATCACCCCTACTACTATTCCCTTCCCTCTTATGACCTTTACACCTACTACTCATACTCATCCCACCAAGAGTGCTCTTGTCAGCAAACTGTGAAATTGTTTTGTTCCTACTTCAAGCTGCACCATGAACTATTGTCACTGGTGTTTGTACATTGTTTGTACTTTGCTGTCTCCTGATTGTACTCTCCCGGGTCGAGCCTGAATATAGGCAATACTCTTGTCTAGTGTACCTACCCAGTAAACAAAAACAAATAAATAAATATTGTTATATTATTTTGTTTTCCACTACTTGCTGCATCACCTGCTCCTGTTTTTCTAGCAGTCTGTTGCTCCTGGACCACTACTAATTGGTACAACTTGTCAGTTCCCTCTACAAGCATAAATTATTTAGTCTCTTGTACAGTATGGGTTGTTTGTCTACTTCAGTCTTTTAAACTGCTTCTGTTTTGGTGGCCCATATAGAACTGGCAAATATTTACTTATTTAATTTTTGTACAGTCCTACTGTAGCTAGTCCCCTTATGCTGGCTATCTGCATTCCTGTTATTTTTGTTGATTCATTTGGCACACCTACTTATGTATAATTGCTTACCATGGTTCTACTTTTTAATTACAATGTTTAACTTCTGTATCTACATATTTAATCACTCCATCATGTTATTGTGTGCCTCATTCCCTTTCCCTTTGCTACCTCTGGAAAAAAAATGTTCTCTGTTCAGCATCCTTTACTGTTGGAAACTTTTAATTTAAAATTAAAAATAAAAATAAATAAATAAATACATAAATAAAATAACAGTAAGGATGAGCAACCTCTGTATACCTGCAATTTCGGTAAATCAGTACAATGTTTCTTCACTCTAAGTATACTGGTTATATTTTTACCCTAGCTCATTATATAAAATGTAAACTCCTTTGCATTTTCCTATCTTTATTTTATATTTTCACTGACCTATAAATCACCCCAATAACTGCATAGTTCTGTTAGTATATTGTGCCTATTCATGTGATTGATTGTGATTGTGATTATGATTATTATATTATTGTGATATGCACCCTCAGAAGATGAGAACTGGAAGTCTAATCTGCAGGCCAACATCTCAGGCCTATAGAATGCATGGCTGCTACGACACGATTCCATGTCATAATGGTGAAATATTAGCGGTGCTTAACAAACACAGCCTCTACAAAAACAAAAATCAGTACAGCTCACAGCACAATAGTGAGCAACAGAATGTCAGAACATCTACATACTGCTTTTCACCTTCAGGGGTGCTCTTGCCCCACCCTCTAAAATTACTAACTCTGGGGGCATAACACTAAGGAAGGGGAAAACTTGGGAGGGGGTTCTATTCAATACATGACTGAATATGACAGGGGGAAAACATTTGGGGGCATTCTAGGGGTAAGAGGCAACATAGTTGGGAGGGTGGACAGAATGGGAGACACACATAAAAGAACCCTCATGTATAGCACACATCAAAAAGACACAGTATCCATCAGCCAGTTCCAAACCTGGGTCCGTCAGCCACACAAGAGGTGGATCTAACCACTATACCAGATGGCCAGCTTGAAACTGGCTTCCCAAACAACTCCCCATATCCTGTATGTCATTACTACTCCCACCACATGATTTAATAAAACGGCACTTCAAAAGCGATAACCTGAGGCTGTGCTATAGAAAGCACATAGCCTATTCAACACTCCCTATTTTGACTTTGCTCTCTTTCACTTGCTATTAACTACTCACTATATTCATGGGTTACCCTACTGTAGATGCTGAGTCCTGGCAGTGAACCAAATTAAATCCACCTGGGAATTCCCAGAAGTACCACAAGCACCAAAGGAACAAAATGACACACAGATGAGTCCTCAGACATCTCAACTGCTATTGTAGTTGCCCATTTACATAAGCCCTGTATCATTAACGCTAAAGCTGAGGCTACTTAAAAGAAGATTCTCTTGCATATTTACAAGCTAACTCTAAACACTTGTCAGTTGCATCTGTCAGGATAGTTTCTTCTTTCACTTGGTTGATGGCCTGCCTGACCCCTGGTGAGATGGCTGCATCCATGACTGGAGGAGCATCTGCTTTCTTAAGTAATGATTTCTTTAAAGGGTAGCCTTTTGCATGCATTTTAGAAAACTGTTTTTCTTATCTAACTCTTCTTTTTTTAAAATTCAATATACTTTATTAATACTTATGCAGAAGACAGGTAAATACATAACAATAAATAAGGAGCTGCATTATTGAAAAACACAAACAACAAATAAAACAATATATAAAAAAAAGGGCAATGCCAAATACACACACAGCCAAACAAGCACCCCCCAGTCTGAGCCCTAATACAAAAAATAACAACTTACTCTTAAATGCGCCTGAAAAGAAAAAATCCATGGACCCACAAATCAGTAATAGAATTCAATTCCTAGAATTTCAGCAGCATCAGTAAGGACAATAGAGGCTCCCAAGTACTTTTAAACTTGTGATGTGAGTGTCATAAATATGCTATGTGCTTCTCTACCTGGATAGCTAATAAAGTTTCTCTGTACCATTCTATAATAGTAGGTAGGGACTCTTCCTTCCAATGCCGTAACAAAACCAGCTTTGCAGTGGCTGAAATTAAAACCATATGAGCTTTACGTATATGGGGTGCCCCAGAGGGGAACATTGCCAGCAGGCAACACTCCAGTGTGAATAAGGAATCTAATCCAAGAAGAGGCTCCAAAACTCGTTATATCGCATTCCAAAAAGTTTGGATATGCGCACACAACCACAGCACATGATACAACAACCCCGAGACTTGACTACAATGGGAGCATAATGGGGAGGACAGGTAACCTATATTGTGCAATTTAACCGGGCTGTAGTAGATATTATGAAGGATGTTAAACTGAATTAAATGTAGTCTGTCCTGCTTGATGTATTTATAAATCATACCCCAAACTTTCACCCAGTACTCAGTGTCTACAGGGAGGGACAGTTCACATACCCAGTAATAACATACTCCCTCGGGGAGAGACAAATCTAAGGCTTGGAGCTGCTTATAAATCTTAGAAACTGCATGAGGTCAGTCTGCCTCCTGGAAGATCTTGAGAAGACCATCCGTTGGTTGCATAGTCCACTCTTGATTACCTTTAAATGCTAGTAGGGCCGCTTTGATTTGTAAGTATTTAAAAATATCTTGGGATCTAAGCTGAAAGCGAAGCTGTAGGGCCTGAAAAGGGACTATGTCATTACCCTGGATAAGATCTACCAAGATACACTGCTTGAGTTGAGGGAATATCAAACTCTTCTTATTCTTTTTACTTAGTTCTGCAAAGTGATCAAATTCATGAAAACATTTAGGAACATTCATTGCAGTTGACAGAATCAGATAACATTCAGTAGTATAGAAGACTGGATTTCTGATAGATACCAAATCTTACAAGTCTCTTCAACCAGGAAAGAAGTATACTGACCATCAAACTGATGGGATTGAGAAAGTGTGAGATTCCCCTTTCCATTTTTCTTTTTTGTCTTCACTTTTCAGAATACACAGGGTCACCTGGATTCTGAGGATTTCTAGTATTCTCCCTAATTAATGGTCTTCCAGATAGTCTTGTTAAAAAGTGTTACCTTGTTCAGATGGATCTTGGAAAGAGATTAAATCATAAAGGGTGTCCTCTCAACCAGGTTCTGTGTAAGATGTCTCAATACTTCTTGACATTCCTGTCCTGACCCTTTGGAGGGAATGTCTCTTGTTAAGCAGATATTTTCTATGGGATACCTTCTTGATCATGGTTGTTGGATTTTCCATTTGGAAGAGCTCATTGAGATAGTAGAGAAAAGATCTATGTAACTGTTTGCTACCCCTGTCAAAACTGAAACAAGACATACTTTTAACTTGGCCATCAAAAGTCTGTAGCTCAAAAAACATACAACTTATTAAACTGGACCTAGATGATTTATTAATCACAATTAAACAAAATATGAAAAGATGGAGTAAACTTCCACTTTCATTTTGGGGGAAAATAAACATAATCAAAATTAATGTTTTTACTAGAATCTTTCATCCTACAAATATGCTGAATACTTTGGGTTGGACACCAAGAATGGCCTGAAAAAAAACAATTTCTTCCAAAACTCAAGGAGGTGTTAAGTTATCATATTGCATTTTATATTACATGGCCACTCATAAGAATAAATACATAAAATGACTTCATCAGCCTGCAGATTGAGGGAATTATAGGGCTTTATGGCTAGATCTAGAACTAAGTTTAATGAAAAAATTAAATCTATCCCCAGAAGCTATTCTATATTGTAAACCCAGTGCTTTACCTTTGGAATTAAAACATTCAGTATTAGGAACTACTCTTAGAATTCATCAGCAGATTACATCTTACTTGGGTTTAAACCTACAAAGGAACATCAACCAGCCTATTTTAGGAAACCTTAACTTTAAGATAAATGATACACCGATTCCTTTTAAATGGTCTCCTAACTCAAACTATCTTAAAGTTGACTCTTTTGTGAAAATTTGAGTAATAATTCCAATTAATGAGCTACTAGAAATAGAGAATTTATATAAAAAATATCTACCAAAATTATTATAAGTAAAAATAGCCCTAAAGGCCCATCTCAAAGCTAACTTGTGGACAACAGACTCTAATGATATATTAAAGGAAATGAAACAACAAATCTTAAAACCCCACCCTATGTCAAATCTTTATCAACTGTTAATATTTTAAAAACTTTCGCCAGATCCTGTAATCTCGTCTTTTTGGCAAAAAGAGACTAAAAATTACCCACAAACCTGTTCTAATCTTTGGAGTAACATTTATAAATACATTCCTTTAGATAGCCTAATATTGATTCAATTCAAGATTTTATATAATGCATATTTTACTCCACAGAAATTATTTAACTTTGGTTTATCTAAGCCAAATAAAAGTATAAAGTGTGGGTTGGCAGAAGGTTCAATTACTCATATTTTTTGGTTTTGCCAGAAAGCACAGCAGACTTGGAATATGGTGAAAAATAATTTAGGGATGAAGCTTTCTTTACAAAATGAAGTGAACTTTGAGATGTGCATTTTGGGTAACCTTAATTCAGTTAAAGGTGTATCTGATAAATCAATTTTATCATTATTGGCTAGTTCCACAAAACAACTTATAGCAAAGCATTGGTTAGATAAAGATGACTTAAGTATGAAGGAGTGTAAGGTGAATATTATATTTAATTTACAAATTATAAGATTAATATACTTATTTTACAACAAGCTTAACATATTTTATTACAGATGGGGTAAGATATATGCTTTATTAATTTAGATTAGCAAATTACTCAAAATATTTATTTTGTTTTTAAGTCAAATCAAGAATTAGTAAATTAAAAGTACAAACTAACCTTACAGGCTTTGAGACTAGAAAAAAGATTTCTGGCTAGCTAGCTGGAGGGTGTTATAGAATTTCTTGAATTTCTTGTTTATTGTATTTTGGAATTGGTGGTTATACATTGATGATTTATTTTGTAATTATTATTGTAAATGAGACTTTTTGTTGCAATGTCTGGTTGTTTGAAAAGTTGTATAAATAAAATAAAGTTAAAAAAATACATAAAACTTGAATTGATCTTGCTACTGCAGAATGAACAGAAAATACCATTCATAGATGGTCCTATTCTTTTGTGGCAGACTTTGCGTTTCTTACTGGATGAAAAAGGTATATGGAACACAGTAGTGTAGTTGTCTTTCATCCAGTAATTCAAACATCAGAGTAATCTATAGAAGCTTGCATTTAAATATTTGCACAGCATTAAACTTTGCAATTTTGCATCAGCTGCACACTTTGCATCAGTTTACACATGTGTTTGCACACAATCAACTGTCAAGAACCACTCCCGGAATGTACACCTCTTCTGCTGTCTGAAGTCTGACCCCACCAAGGATGGGCAGACTTACTGTAGGCCCTTTGAATATCCACTTATCATTGTCCACAACTAGCAACTCAGTTTTAGAGAGACTAAGAGCTAAACAGTTGGATGCCATCCAAACCCTGACCTCCTCAAAGCATTGTTTTAATGCCAGAATGGATGATGCACTGGAAAACAGCAGCAGAGCGAGATGTAGCTCTGGGCACTACAATGAAGGCAGTCTTTATGTGCACTGACTAAATGCAAGGAAGAAGAGCAACTGTCAGTGGATGGCTGCATGAGAAATGTCTGATAACATAAGTGAAAAAACAAGAATCTGTGGCTCACACCATCGTGGTGAGGCAGCATTCACAGAGAAGGAGAAAATGGAAATGAAAACATTAAGCATACAACAGTTTTGTACCACCTCCCCAATCAGAAGGTGGGAGCTATCTGAATAACAAATTGCAGTTTGGTTAATTGGAGGAGGGCACAATAGCAAGAAATATCAACAATACTTCCAGTAGGAGGTAGCATATTCCATTTATGCCATACCTCCAAAAATAAAAAAAAAATAAAATTCCTGCCATTTTTGGCTAATTATAAAAAAAAATCTTAAAAGTATCTATAAATGAAACACCACTCATTTGGTAGATATTTTTGTGCTGAACAACATTTGTGCTCAAAGTACCATGCTATCATTTTTTGTTTTAACGCTATTTTTTGTTTGTTGTAAAAGGTGAAAAAAAGAATGTTCTGCTGTTTTGTTTTGCTGATTATAAAAAAAAACTAAAAGGTATATGCAAATTTGCAGATATTTTTGTGCTGAACAAATGACATGCTCAGAGTACCATGCTATTAATGTTGTTTTAAGGTTGTTCGTTGAAAAAGTGACAAACAATTGAATTTTCTGCTGCTTTTTTTTTGCTAGTTTAAAAAAAAAGATTTCTATAAATGAAACACCACTCATTTTGTAGATATTTTTGAGCTGAATAACTTTCTTGCTCACAGTACCATGCTACCATTTTTTATTTTAAAATGATTTGCATTTGAATACAGTTAGTAGAGGTAGGATACATCTGCACAGCTGGCAACTCCTTGATGATTGACATCATCAAGGCAGCCATTTTAGGATTCTGAGAGCAGGATTTTTATTTATTTATTAGAAAAGTTGGATTTACAACCTTTGAGTCATAGAATAATTTACAAAGGCACCTCGATGTGGGGAGGGGTAGACAAAGTTACATAGTGTGGTTACAACAGTGAGAACAGTACAGGTGCAGAACATAAAACAAAGAGTACTGTGCACATAGGTTACATAATAATGTTACTTGTAAGAGGTTACAGTCGTATACAAGGTACCCAAGGGTTACATTGGGGTACAGCCCTGAACATACCTAGATAATACCTGGAGATGGTGGAGGTATGGATAGGGAGTGGGTGGGAGGGAGGGGAGAGGATAGCTGTCTGGAGGATGCTGTCAAGTCAGGAAGGTCTGACAGGAGGATCCCACATTGGGATTAATTAGGTGCATCTACAGCAATGACCGTCAAAGAGATGGTTCTGGGGGGCGATTTTGAATGGACCAATTTTGGCAATGTCTGTAATGCAGGGTGGGAGGGAGCTGAACCAAGTAGGGACTTGGTAATGGAAGGATCTCTGGACTAGCAAGGTATTGGTTCTGGACACCAGAAAGGTGGCCTTGACAGCACTACAGGTGGTAATAGATGAGGACGTACGCCGTCGGAAAGCAGAGACCTCCAGGGGAGAGCCCTAGAAGAGATTTTTGGGTGAGTAGGCAGGTCTGGTAGCACAGACGCTCCTCAAAGGTGAGCAGGTTGGCAGTGGAGTAGAGCAGGCAAGTGTGAGTGCCACTAGAGGCTCCAGTCAGGAGCCTGCAGGCCTTATTGATTGAGAACTGGATTTTAGTCAAGGCGGTATTGTCCACTGCAGTGTAAATGGGCAAACCATAGTCCATTAGTGACAGGACAGAAGAGGTGATGGCCAGCCAGAGGGTAACTTGGGGGAGGCAATCTCTATGACAGTATAGTAGGCCTATCTGAAAATTTATGGTGGAGGATAGGGCATTGATGTGGGTGTGGAAGGTGAGAGCTGAGTCGAAAGTGATGGCTAGATATTTGTAAGAGGTCACTTGCCTGGTCTTGGATGTCATCCTAGTCCCTCTTACAGTCCTACTAAACCAGTCTCTATGCCTCGGTCAGTTTCCCAGTGCTTGGAAATCAGCTGAGATCACCCCTATACATAAGAGTGGAGATTGGTCTGCAGCTAACAACTACCAGCCAATCTCTATCCCCATCCCACTCTCTAAAGCCCTAGAAAAATTGGTGTCTATTCAACTCTCTAAGTACTTGGCCAGATATGACATAATGTGCCCAGAACAACATGGTTTCTGCCCAGGACACAGTACCACTACTGCTCTCCTGTAGTTCATTTTGGAGGTCAGAAGTGCAACAAGAGGGAAAGTGGGACCATAAGGCAGCACTAGCCAGTTGGGAAGTTGGAGGAAGTTGGAGCCGAGTATAAATTCCATCTACCCAGACTGTTTCATCACACACATGTTCCAGTGCATGAGAGAAACAGTGCAGGAGTGGAAGAGGATTTTCATCTTAGGCATTGGCAGACATCTACAGGCTACAGCAGGCCTGCAGGAAAGACTGCCAGCCTACTGTGATAAATACCTGTATCCTTTTTTCTGTCTGAGTAGGAGAGTACAGAGGAAGGTGGGGGGGGGTAATGGCAGGGGAAAAACAGTTAATACAAGCAGAAACTACCTGTTGTGTGAGAAGAGAGAAAATACCCTATCCAATGTATGCATGAAAAAGGGTTCAAGTAAAGTAGAAAGAAGAAAATTAGAATCACCTGTGGTGAGGGAATAGAAGTATCACCCTCTCTAGGGTAAGGGTACAATGAGGACAAGAAAAACAAAAAGGGGAAAACTAAACACCCTATCTTGGGTAAGTGCACAAAGTGGTTAAGATAAAAGGGGAAAACTAGTGGTGTGTGAATAGAGGTAACACCCTATTTGGGGTAACTGTATAAAGAGGTTAAATGAAGCAAAAACTTAAACCATCCTATTTAGGGTCATGATACAAAGCAGTTAGACAAAAAAAGGGGGCAAAATAGAAACACCCTATCTAGGGTAAGGATGCAGAGTTATTTCTACTTAACAAAGTGATTGTAGGTATAGGAATGTTGGGAGTGCAGTGGCTGCAGAGCGGTCATTTTCAGAAAAAGCTTCTAGATTCTGAGGTGCTCCATCTGTACACATCTCTCTGGGTTGAATGAGGACATTACTAGACTCTGGGCTAAGCTGGCTAGGATTCAGTGGACCTCTTCCCATACCCAAAGGCCACTGTGTCTATGACTGTTGCCCCAGATGATGCTAAGAAGGAGGGCTGGCTGGAATGTGGTGGACTCCAGGAGAGTAGGGTGGCAGGTTGGGGGCACATTCCACATTTGGTGCCACTACATAACTCACTCATCACTCCTGGAGGATGAGACTGCTGGGAGGAGGTACCCGTGGTAGTGACCAGGGAGGACGTGGGAGGCCTTCGTAGGGGAGGACAAAAGGTGGGAGGTAGAGGACTGCATCAGAGAAGAAAACAACTTCTTCTGGGGAACATGATACTGTAATTAGAAGGGAGGATTTGGGAACAGGAAGGTAGACAAAGGGATCAGAGGTGCTTCCCTTTTACCTCAGCTCGAAGGATGGAATGCAGATTCTGAGGATCACTAGGGCAGCTGGGCAGGAGGTGAAGCTAGATGTCATTGCACACCTGGGATTTAATGACCTGGCTATGGAAGGGGATGGAACCATGCAGGGAGATTGTAGTGATCTGAGAAGGGGTCTTAGGCAGGTAGCACTCAGTAGCTTTCACTGAGGTGTTGCCTATCAATGACAGGAGGGAGGATAGGGTTCTCTACAGAAGGAACTTCAGCTCATGGTTAAAGGGATAGTTTAGAGACAAGGGGTTTAGCTACATTGGGGACTGGAGACCTACCAGAAGAGATAAGGTCCTGTTCAGGGGTGATGGCCTACATCTGTCTGAGAGGGGAATCACAGTCCTCATTGGATGGTTTAAATATTGCTTTAATGAACATTTAAACTAGCCAAATGGGTGGTGGAAGAAATCATTAAGGTAAAATATGCCCCCCCTTACAGGCTGAAACAGAGAAAAGAGAGAATTTGAGGGAAGGTGGAGCCCCAGGATGCAAAATAAAGAAAAAAGTAAAGTGGCAGAAATGAAAGGGGTGGGAACACAAGCTGTAGAAAGATAGGGAAAAGGAGACAGGGGGCCAGGTTTGAGAAACAAGAAGTCAAAGTAGTAAAAAAAATTCTGGACCTAGAGGCCATGGTGGTGGAGGCAGACCTGGATATCATGGCCATTACTGAGTCATGGTGCATAGAAAACCACAGTTGAAACATGGCGATACCAGGATATGCTCATTTAAGTAGAGACAGGGTGGAAAGGAATGGAGGAGGAGGAGGAGTGGTGCTGTATGTGGAGACACAGGAATTTGGGGGGAATGGTGGCTTTAGGAGTACCCTGGAAATTGGAAATTAAGCTACTATTCATACTGGTGTGATCTATAGACCTCCAGCAAAGGGGGAGAATTTAGATAAGGCACTGGTGTAAGCCATTGTGACAATGTCAGAAAAAGGGGAGGTGCTACTGATAATGACTTCAATCTGCTGGATGTAGATTGTAGCCACCCAGCTGCACCTTCAGCTGGAAGCAGGGACATCCAGAACTCCCTGCAGGGGACAATTCTTGGGCAGCAAGTCAGGAAATCCACTTGTGATGAGGCAATACTAGAGCTGGTGCTCATTAACAGGGACAGTAGCAGGCAGTAGCAGACATCAAGGTGAGATGAGTAATCACCATATAGTGTGGTTCAACATAAGGACAGCTGTGGAAGTGAACCACACAAGGATGAGGGTCCTGGACTTTAGGAGGGCAGATTTTTTTTTTTAAATGGGTGATTGCTTCAGAGACGACGCAGCAGGGGGATGACCTTAGTGGTATGGAGGGACAGTTGGCTGCACTAAGGGAATGGACAGTAAAGGTAACAAACCTTTGCACAAAGGAAGTGAGCAAATACAAGAAAAATGAAGACTGCTATTGTTCTCCAAGGAACTGGCTGAAAAGTTAAAGGCTAAAAGGGTAGCATTCTAAAGGTATAAATACATGCACAAGGGAAAAGACCGAGAGGTGTACAATGAGAAGCAGAGAAAGATGTGAGGAGTTCAAAGGTGCAAACTGAGGAAAGAATAGCCTAGGGGTTAATGAAAGGGGACAAGACATTTTTATGGTACCTACTGTATGGTGAAAAGGGTTAGATTAGGGGAGGGAATGTGAGGTTAAGGATAGTTGGGGTGGTGCAGAGAAGGATCAAGAAAAAACAGATATCCTAACTAAATAATTGTATTCAGTCTTCACAGAGGAAAGGGAAGAGGGATGGATCACATATAAGGCTGGAGAAATTAGCAAATTCTAACTTTACGGAATTTTCATAAAATTTTACAAAATGTTATGAAATTCTTTAATTGATCATAACTCAGTATAATAACTAGAGATCTGAACTTTGAAACATGTACTGCTTGCAGGGGGGCCTAAACAGTTGCCAAGTCTCATGATATTTGGATGAGGTACTAAAATATTATAGAGGCTCAAAGTCTGGCAATTTATTATTCATGTGAACATTTTCTGAAAATATCTTCTTTGCTTACAGCTTAGCCACTTTTTGAGCTAGAATGAAAATGTATTTCCATACTTTCTTGAAAGAGTCATAGAAACTATTAAATACAGAGGTAATTTGTTGTGTAAATTGTATGTTACAGGAGCTAAAAATTTCACTACATATTTGTTAAATTGTGTGAAAATTTTCAAAATATTTGGATGTTTACTGCTATTTCAGGTATACGCTCAATGTTTGGAATGCATACTAAATCAAATAAGTCCTGGAATCTAATTAAGCTCAATAACTGTGGTTTAGTAGGATTAAATGTATCGTGGATACTTTAGAAATTACTAACTGGTAACATTTGCTCAAAAATTCATGGATGCATAATAAGTAATACCACTAGAATTCCACTTGTGTAATTTAACTTTCAAAAGGTACCTACTACCACTGAATCAACTTACCTGCATTAGCATCATGTCCCTGCAATACTCCTTCAAAACTCCTGCAACCACAATGCCCAGAATCATGCCCTATCATGACTAAAGATATCCAGATACTTCTGTCACAACAGCCTAAGTCACAACTAGTTGTAAGGTTTGAGGCTTGGTGTCACTTGTTACCACTGTTTTCAAAGAGTAAAAATATACATTGGTATCTACTGGGTCATTAAAAAGTCAGTATTGTATAGAAACAATGTTGCATGTGCATGTATTTCCACAAATCATTAAGTCAGTGAGCTCTAGTGGTTATCTGGAATATTGCAAGAATACAGGCTAGTGCACAGTGATGTCCATGCCTGTTATTCGTGGTTCATCACTCAAGATAGTGACCTGACACTTGGTACTACTATACCTTTACTATGGAGCCTCCTATGAATGCTACCATATTGCCACTTTACCCATCCATTATCTTCTTGTACAATGGCAACTCAAATGTATGACTAGGTAGAAAGTATGGATATTTTCTTTGGCAAAAGATTTCAGCTTTCCACAATTTCACAAAAAGCTCATGAAATTTTTCTTTAATTACTGATGTTATTTTGGAATCGTTGACTGCTTACAATATAAGTTGGGAAGCCACTGAGCATGAAATTAGAGAGTTGAAACAGTTTCATTTTCTTTTTTTTTCATAATGATTTTCCCTCGGCCAGCAGCTTGTTTCGCAGGGATAATATAATTCAGCTGGCTTTCTCCAATATTTTTTGCTCCTGTCTCCCCTGGAGGATGATGCCACTCTCAGCCTCGTAGAGCCACAATTTCCCCACCAGCAGGAGAAAGCACCCTTGGCCCAAATGCAGGGGTTAGTTGTTGGTGAAACCCACCACCAACCCTCCCCAACCGAGATGAACTGCTGAACAGCAGCTGTCTTTGCCATGGTCTGTCTTCCAATGTGACTTCCCAGGCTTGCTTCCAAAGGCAGGTTGTTAGCATGGCAGCACAATGCTTTGCTTCTGGGCCATGGAGGTGGCCTCAGTGCCTAATATTTAGGGTCAATGAACCTAACAAAATTGGTGATATCCTGTTCTCTAGTTTTAAAATCATAGGGGCTTACAATTGTTAAGTTTACATAACTCAGAAATGTAAATTAAAAAAAATTGAAAGTTTGGAGGCTTATAGCTCAGTCACCTTTAAATTTAGAGATCTGAAACTTGGTAGACATCTGTCTGGACCTTATTAAAGTCATAATACTACATTTGGTGCAATTTGGACAAATAAGTCTAGTTCATAAAATTGCATACTGGGGTAGAGTCAATGCTATGAAAATGAATATATTACCTAGACTTTTATACCCCTTAGGGATGTTGAATATTATCTGATCCAAGTATTAATTTATCCAATTTCAAACCCTTATCTATAGTTTTTTTTTATGACAGGGTAAAGCAATTAGAAGAGTTCATCTCAAACTACTGTAGCTAATCCCAAACACCATGGAGGGTTACACCTTCTTAATTTTTTTCTTTATTATTTAGCCCTGCATGGTGGCAAGTATTGGAAATGAGGTACATGAGTGCAAAGGAAACTGATGGGGAGATACACACCACGATGGTTAGAATTGGAAGGATATTTGTGTGAGAAGGCAGGCATTCAGATGGACTACCTCCCTTTTCTTTTACCAGCCAGTCTTTTCCATTACCTTAAACTGATCCCTATTTATTGGTCACTATGTGCTCAAACTCAGTTATGCAAATGTTTACATTTCTCTCTGGCTAGGCACCCCTCACAACTGGTTTTCATAGCCTCAATTTTCAAATTGGCCACCACTCTATTCTAGAACATTTTTTGCTTTTGGGTGTTTCTGTATCTGTGGATCAAATCTCATCTGAGAGGCATGTATTACATTTTCTCACTCTCCAGTCCGGATTTGGTCTGTTCCCATGTGCAACTTTGAAATATCTACAATTATCTCACATGATTTTTTTCTCATATGGATCTGTCCTCCTCCATGGACAGTAACAGGAGGTAATTCTGTGGAGGAACTGTCACAGGCAACAATCAGCAGTCTCCCAGCTTTATTGCTCTCTTCTATCTTTGGACCTAGGCAGTTTGGTAGGAGTTTGTTTTTATTGGCAAGATGCCTTACAACTAGACTGCACATCTGCTGGGTGGCAAAACGTATGGAGGAACATCTATAAATGTATAAAACAAGAAAATACAGGTTGCTGCAATATAAGATTTTACATAATTTATACTTCACCCACAAAAAGATTTATAAAATGGGTAAATTATCTCAATCACTATGTTCCAGATGAGCCAAGACAGAGGGGTCACTGCATAGTTTGTTCTGGTCCCCTTTGGGCAGAGATTAAAACACAATTAGACCCATTGCTGTGATTAGCTGATATCTTCACCCTGCATGTTTGTATAGTTGTTAATTACAGGGGAAAAGGGCTAGGACCACATACGAGATACATCTGCAGCTACAAAAGTGGTCCAGTTAAGACATTGGATGGATGACATAGCAAAATCCTGGGTAGAATGGCATAATGAACTCCTGAGCATCTTAACTGTAGAACAACACTTTGCAAATATTCAACAGTAGTGTAAACTTTTTCATTATCGGTAGGGACCCCTTATGCAAGAATACCTACTGCATCATCAGTACCATCAATATTGAGGACTGTCACTACTGGTGGGACCCTCTCCTCATAATTCTCACAAGGACTTATAAATTTATGGTTGTTTTCAAACTTCCTGAACTTGAATTTAATTCAGGTTGTGGCACTTGATGAGGTGGGGTGGGGGAGTTAGGGATGATTTATGTATGTTCTGCAGGTGTTATTTGTTTCTGTTGGTCTTTTTATAATTTTTTTTATTTACTGTATATCTATTGTTATTTCTTTATGTAAAAACATTGTTATAATAAAGTATAATAAATTAAAACGTAAATAAATCAATCAGTAATAGTGAAATTGTGTTTTAAAATTTCCAAACATTTGGAGGCTTATAACGCAGTCACCAGGCCATCTTGACACAGGAAATTAAAACAGGGCATATTTCCACCCTCTTCAAATCTATACAGTCACCACATGAAGATCATGCCTCTTACATTAGGCAGAAGTGGACAGAGGTGAATGAGTTGACCATTGGTAAGAAGAACTAGCCCAAGATCTTTGCTTCTATTGCAAGAACCACCAGCTCTCCTTTGTGGCAGGAGTTCGCATTGAAGGTGCAGACCCATTTCTTTTGCATGCAGGTCATTCAGGCAATATGGAATGCAAATCTTTCACAGGCGTGCTGGAGAAAATGTGGTGCCACACTAGCACATCAGTCACATATATTTTGATCCTGCCCGGCCTTGCTATCTTTTTGTCAACAGGTCATTACTGCTTTGCACTCTCTTTTTTCCATTCTTATTGATCTCTTAATTCAACATGCTGTGTTGGGACTGCCTCATCCAGGAGTGGAGGGTGCCGACTTGCTTTATTTATGAACATTATGATAACAGCGGCACACAAAGTAATTTCACACTGTTGGCTACAGAGAACACCTCTGGACTTTAAGCAATGAGTTGATATTGACCGACTTCAGGGGGTGGATTTTAAGGAAATGGGAAGGATCCTTAAGGAGCATTTGGATGGGATTGGGTCAGACATGGATAGTAGGTGGGAAATCATCAGGAGAGGGGTGCAGGATGCTACCAGCACCTGTGCAAGAGTAAGACGAAAATGCGGCAGGGCCCAAAAACCCTGTTGGTGGACCAGGGAGGTCCAGGAGGTGGTGCGGGGAAAGAGAGCAGCCTATAAGAAATTCAAGTGCTCAAGGAGTGAAAGGGATTGAGGGGAGTACGAGCTGATGGCTAGAAGGGCCACTAGAGTGGTGAAGGTGGCTAAGGCAAGGAAGGAGCAGAACCTGGCCAGGGAAATTAGGAGAGGGAAAAGGGTTCTTTAGATACATTGGGGAAAAGACGAAGGGTGAAGGGCAGATTAGCAGGATTAAATCAGGGAAGAGATGGGCACAAGACCCAGAGGAGCAGGCTGAGGTACTAAATGAGTACTTCACCTCAGTTTTCACCAGGGAAAATGGGGATGCTGCATCATACATGGGAGGAGACAGAGATAATGGGGGCCTTACCAATCGTCAGGTCTGGGGAGATGGGGCATCACTGGCAGGTGGGGGAGGGCTAAGCGGAGAAGAGGTACTGGAGGTGGAAATCACAGCAGAGAGAGTGAGAAGCCTCAGCTCCCTTAAGGCGGAGAAAGCACTGGGGCGGATAAATTACATCCTAGAGTGCTGAAGGAACTTGCAGATGTCCTGCTGAAACCCCTGGCAGAGCTTTTCACCATCTCTCTGAGGACAGGGTGGGTGCCCCAAGACTGGAAGGTGGCGCATGTAGTGCCTATCCACAAGGGGGGATCAAGGGAGGTGGCAGGGAACTACAGGCCTGTCAGCCTGACATCAGTGGTGGGCAAGGTGATGGAGGGCATTGTCAAGCAGAGGCTAGGGAGGGACCTGGATAAGTCAGGGTGCCTGGACGATAGGCAGCATGGATTCATCCCGGGGAAATCGTGTCAGACAAACCTGGTGGAGTTCTATGACTGGGTGACAAGTGCCTTGGACCTGGGTAGACCAGTGGATGTCCTCTTTCTAGACTTCAGCAAGGCATTTGACTCTGTCCTCACGTGGGCCTGTTGGATAAACTAGGAGAAATGGGGGTGGGAAACCAGATGATCCGATGGATAGGCAATTGGCTCCAGGAGTTGGTGGAGATAGTCTCTTCCCAAGGAGGGTCATTAGTGGGGTCCCACAGGGATCAGTCCTTGGGCCCCTTCTGTTCAACGCCTACGTATCTGACATAAGGACAGGAATCAGGAGTGAGATGAGTCTCTTTGCAGATGACTCGAAACTGGGGGCAGTGGTGGATGGGGAGGAGGGGAGGGTGGCCCTGCAGGGGGACCTGGAGGCTCTGGAAAGATGGTCTAGAAAGTGGAAGCTGAGGTTCAATGCAGGGGAAATGCAAGGTACTCCACCTGGGGGCCAGAAACCCAGGCCAAGTGTACACCCTGGGGGAAATACTACAAGTCTCAATGGCTGAGAGGGACCTGGGGGTGGTGGTGGATGTCATGATGAACAACTCTGAGACTTGTAGGAGGGCAGCACCCAAGGCCAACAGGATGCTGGGATGCATCGCTAGGGGGATCACCTCCAGAAGGAGGGAAGTGATACTCCCTCTGTATAACTGCTTGGTGAGGCCGCACCTGGAGTACTGCGTGCAGTTTTGGAGGCCGCACTTAAAGAGGGATATTAACCTCCTGGAGAGGGTCCAGAGGAGGGCAACCAAAATGATTTGGGGCTTGGGGGACAGGACCTATGAGGAGAGGCTCGAAGAGCTAAATATGTACACTTTGGAAGAGAGAAGGGACCGGGGGGACATGATAGAGGTCTTCAGGTACATGAAGAGGGTAAATAGGGGAGGAACAGTGAGGGTGCTTCGAAGGAAGGAGGAGGGGGCCAATGGAGGGCATGGGTGGAAGCTGGAGGGGGGAAGATTCAGGGGAGAAAGGAGGAGGTGCTACTTTACTGAGAGTGTGGTAGAGCCATGGAATGCACTACCTAGGGGGCTGGTGGAGGCAGAGACAGTGGAGGGGTTCAAGAGGGGGTGAGACAGGTACAGGGGAAGGGTTCAGGAAGCAAAATCCAATTCAGCAAGAATATCCAGAACTGGGAAGGGAGAAGCCAGAGAAGGCGAGGGGGACAGCAAGGTCAGCACCCAGGGTGGGGGCTGACCAAACGAACAGACACGAAAGACCATTAGGCTTATTCTGCTGGCATTTTAGTATGTTAGTATGATATAGTGCAAGACCTCCAACGTATGGAGGAACTTACTTAAAAGGTTAATTACAGAACACCCCCATTCATTAGGAGATGGGCACGCTGGCTCCTTTATCAGGATTCTCTGCTGGCCTGTCCCTCTCATTCTTAAAGGTTTTTACTATAACCTTTCCATTGAACAGATGTCCTATTCTGGGCTGTTTGACCATTAATAGTTGGTTAATGCTAAATGGCGGTATACATTGATTCTCTACCATATATACAGCTGATTTCAAAAGGCTTGTTTATTGATATGTGTATTGTACCTATAAAAACATATATTTATAACATGGGGCAGGGAAAAGTCAACAAGTGATTGGATGAACAGCACCACATGACATAGTTAATTTATGTTAACAGAACAGCAGCTGAGATGCACCTCTGAGGGAGATCCCTGGGCAGAGGAGAAAATCATTTTGCAAAGGCAGCATCCATTTGCAATCCTCGCTAAGCGACTCCCACTATCACTGCAGAAGACAGAGTAACCGTTGCAAAATTATTTTCCCCTACAGAAGAACTGCAGGTGTGGTGGAATAGCAGAGTGGGGAATCTGTCTTCCCCTGCTGTGTCACCCACACTGTATTTGTGTATGTTGTCCTCCCCACCCTACCACCCCCGTGAATCACTGGGTACTGCACAGTGATTGGGGAGAGGGAGTGAATGGAGAGTGACACCAGTTTTTCTGAGTTAAATATTGGAGTAGCAGCAGTATGGTTGTCATCTGCCCACTAATGGTACAATTCAGGCATCCTCCATGCAGGGGCATTTCTAGGGTCAGGAAAGATTAGGTGCTTGAGCCCCCACTCCCCACCCCAATTGGAAAAACAAACATCGAGGATGGGATCAGTTTTAGGAATTGGGAATCTTTCATTCGGGGCTAATGAATAAAGATTCAGAACTCCTGCCCTAATGCCCACCCCTAGTGGCACCCCTGCGTCCATGCTTGGTTGGTCCCCCCCAAGTTTGTGCTATCTCTCTACAGTTACTGGGCTCCCCACCCACCTGCCCCATGGATCTCCATGGCTCACAGGCACAGTGCATTCAGAGAGGGAATGCTTACTGTTGACAATGTGTGTCTCACACTGTTTCTCTCTCACTGTCTGTTAACTGTGTCCCCATCCACCCGCCCCATGGATCTTCAGGGACTGAGACCACAGAGAATTGGAAAGGGAGTGCTCACTTTTAACAATGCATCTCTCTCTCTCCCCCCCTCTCTCTTCAGTCACCCAACTGCACTAGCAGCATGCCCCGCACCCTCAAGACAAACAGTGAAAGTCAGAGTGCTGCTAAGTTGTCTGCCACTGTGCCTGAACTGTATGCACTTTTCACCACAGAGCAGTGTTTCTTTTGGCCCTCCCATTTTGTGCCGCTCTGTGTCTCTGTCACTGTCTAATAACTGTCTGCCTACCAACCCGCCCAGTGGATCTCTGCCAATCAAGCCCACAGCTACTGTGGAGAGGGACTTCTCACTTTACATACTGTGTCTCTCTCTCTCTCTCTCTCTCTCTGTTTGTCTGTCTTCAGTGACCTGACAGTAACGGCACCCCCCCACCTGAGACACAGAGTGAGACTTGGAGTGCTGCTAAATTGTCTGCCACTGTCCCTCGACTGAGCACACATTGAGCCAGTGAGTTGTGTTGCTGTTCCTCGTCCTGTTCCCTGTCATCCACAGTACCTGTCAGTTATGACCTTCGGACTGTCACCCAAAGACAGAGACCAGCATCTGTCTGGAAGCATTGAAACATGTTGATAGGGCATGACAGTGGCTGTTTTGGGCAGAAGATGATGGTGACAGGGAGAGAGAGAGAGTGAGAGTGCACAAGTGCTGCAGCCCCCATTTGCCCATGCATAAGATCAGTGTTGGTTTTGCAGTCCTGCACTGTGAGCCACTAGGAAAGACAAAGACAGATCGTGATCCCCGGAACAAAGAGAGAGAGAAAGTGAGCAGCTGTCTGAAGTGAGTGCTTCTGTTGTCCTTGCCATCCCCTCTCACTTTGAAGCTGCACTCCTGTTCAGTGTTAGAGAGGGGCACATCTGATCAGCATCCTGAGACAGACAGTGTACTGTTGGCAACTGCTATTCACAAGGAAGCAGTACCACTTTGAAGCTGTACTCCCTCTTAAGTTTTGTGGCAGTAACGAGGCAGTGCAGTCAAACAGCGTGCGGCCGAGAGAGAGAGACAGACAGACACAGTGGTATAATTTTCCTGTCTAGTTCCTTCTGTGGTGCCCATTACCAGATGCAGCCCTTCAGTGACTGGCAGACAGTGACACCAGCATATGTCATGAAAAGTCCTGAAGTGTCCTGTCTGTGGGTCAAAGTTGCACGAAGACCCACTGTAATCCTTCCTGTCCCTTTTTGTGACACAGCATAGTAGAGTGCTGGTGGGGCACAGTTGTTGTATGTGTGTGTGTGGGGGTGGTTTGTGCATGTTGTAGGATGTGTAGGAGTGAATGTTATGCACAAGAGATGTCACAGATCATATCAGTAGTGTATCTGTGGCATTTCTATGTGCATAACAGCAGTGCAGGTAGCATTATTTGTTAGGGACTATTTTGCAAGGTGGCAGGATACAGTACTTTTTTTGCTGTTTAAACAGTAAAAAAAACACCCTTTTTTAATTTCTCTTTTACCTCCTTCTCAGGTGGCCCATATTTGGGAGGGAGCCCCAGCCCCATGCCCCCCTGATATCTACCAGCCAATGCCAACTGTTTTCCTCCAGGGCTTGCCCCCCGGCGGGGTTTTTGGGGGGGGTACCCCAGGCCCCCACCAAAGTCCAGATCCAGTTCCTGTCGGTGCCATGGCTGGTTGGGGATCGGGACCTGTGAGACCCTTCTTCACCCAGTGGCCAGTGATCTTTTTCTGTTTCTCCTTAGAAGTGGTGAAGCAATGACGACATTGATGGTGCCACACACACTCCCATGCTTATCACATCAGGCATTTGCCCCACCTCTGCCCACTGTGGACAGCATCAGGGTGCCAGCCCCCAGCCTCCACTAGGGACCAGGCAAGCACCGGCCATTGATTGGCCCACCCCCCGGAGAAGGACAGCTGTCCCTCGGATGCTGAATCCTCCTTTCCATGGCCAATCCCCCGGTGACCCGCTTGCACCGCAAATACCTCTCAGCAGCATAGCTGGAGGTAAGGCAGGATGCCTCAGCCCTCCATGTCACTGTGCCAGTTAAAAAACACCTTTTCAAAATGTTTTTGTTGTTTTAACATAACCCATTTTATAAGCACAAAAAAACACTCCAGGGTATGCTGTTATTGGGGATTAATGCACTCCCGGGTGCTGTGAGCTAACTCAGCTTGCAGCCATGTGCCTCACAACACACCTGGGTGTGCACTAATCCCCAATAACAGCACACCCTGTTGTGAGTTATTGCATACATATTTAGAGTTCTGAAACTTGGTAGAAGTCTGTATGGGTACTGGTAATGTCACCATACAAAACCAAATAGGATGAAATTTGCACAGATATTTTGTAAATTAGATGGAAATAACTGAAATCAAAATTTTGATGAAATTTCACAGAAATTTTACAAAATTTCATTGACACAAAATTGACATTTCACCAGAATCTCACTGGCAGAAGAAAAATTTCACCCAGGCCTAACCACATAAAAACAACAGGAGCACTGAAGGGAGGGAGGTAGGCACAAACCCTTTTACAGAGGAAAGAGTACCGAAGGGGCTATGGGTGTCGGCAGACAAATTCAGTGTACTCTGCTGAGTACAGTAAAATCTGGAAAACCCAGGGACAACATGAGCCTCAGGACAGGGCAACGAACAAACATAGCCTGATGTACCTGAAGAACTGTTTTCCCCCTTCTTGAATGCTTTGGTGTGAGTTTGTGAATGATCTTTGGAACATGTGTGGGTGCCTAACTTAAAAGCCATGACTGTATGAATGACCTGATCAAGTATGTATGCATGAGTGCTGGTGTGAATGGACTTCTGTAAGGCTGGCTACCTTGATGTGGTACAGAGGCTTATCACAATGCATTCTAAACATTGTAACTTCTGCCTAATTGGTAGTGTGTGTGTGTGTGTGTGTGTGTGTGTGTGTGTGTGTGTGTGTGCACGTGAATGTGTGTGTGTGTTAGATAACATAAAATGTTGTGAATCTATCTGGATCATTGGCTTACTACAAATGCTTGACTGAAATGTGGACAAGGCACCGTTTGTATGATGGGGCAGCACATCTTTTGGTTTGTGTTTCCGGGGTGGGGGTGGAGCAACAGTTCAGTCAACTCTTGAGTACAAGCTTAAAATTTATAGCTACACCCCTGGAAGAGACTCACAGATCTGAAAGTTGACAAAGCTGTGGGGCTATACTAGGTATACTCAAGGGTATTGAGGGAGCTCAAGGAGATACGGGCTGCACCGCTGACCATCCTTTTCAACAACTCACTGGAAACAGGATGGGTTCCTGAGAACTAAAGGAGGGTAGATGTAGTCCCACTTCATAAAGCGGTATTAGAGAGGAGGCTGGAAACTTAAGGTCAGTCAGCCTGACATTAGTGGTGGGGAAATGAATGGAGTCACTGGTAAATGAAAGGATTGTGAAGTGTCTTGAATTCAGTGAGTTACAAGACCTGAGGCTGCACATATTCACAAAGGGAGGTCATGTCAGACAAATCTGATATAATTCTTTGACTCTTTGATGAGTTGTCAAGGATATGGCAGCTGGGTTTCAAAGTGACAAAGGGCAAAAATCATGCACTTAGGGCACAGAAACCCAGAGATGGATTACAAAATGAGTGAAGAGACATTGGTGGTCACAAAGCAGGAGAAAGACCTGTGAGTAATCATATTTGATGTGCTCAAGGAGGTGAGGCAGTGTGGCAAAGCAGTTGGTAGGCCCAGTGGGATGTTGGGGTGCACAGGGAGAGGTATCACCAACAGAAAGAGGGAGGTGGTGTCGTCACTGTATAGATCACTGGTGAGACCCTACCTGGAGTAGTGTATCTAGTTTTGGTGACCACATCTCGGAAAGGACATACACAAAGTGGAGCCTGTCTAGAGCTTACACTTGCAGTTGTGTGACACATTAGGCCTCCTGTTGTGATGTTGATTTTTGCCATCTTGTTTTGAGTCTTTTGCCGGGGGGGCATCAGTATTGTACATTTTCATAAGCTTAACAATGAACATCATCCTGCAGTAGCAGCAGATGCAACAGTACAATCATGCAGTGTATACAGCCAAGGATCATTGTAGAGCTAAAAGAACAATTTGTGAAGCCACCTGCATGAGTCTTGTATCAATCATTAAGGAGCCTTTCTGGACAGTTGTGGTACTGGATGAATGGAATGTGTCTAATGTTGTTCCAATGTACAAGAAGGCAATGTTAGACCCAGGCAACTACAAGCCAGTCAGTCCAACATCAGTGCAGAGGAAGGTCTTGGAAGTCATTCCTTATCATGGACAAAATAATGGAGCATGGTAAGACCAATTTCCCCCTCTCTCAGTGTAATATTTTGAAGGCAGGTCATGCCAAACCAACCTGATCAACTTCATCGAGGGAATAAGCAGGGACTATAATCTGTCTGGCTTCAGCAAAGCCTTTGACACTGTGCCACATGACAAGCTTCTGGGCAAGGTACATCAGTGTGGTACACATGACGCATCTATAAGACGCATTGGTAACTGGCTTGGGGGCAGGAAGCAGAGTTTGGTTGTGTTGGACAGGTACTACTGCAAGTCTAGAGGAGTAGTCAGTGATGTCCCTCAGGAATCAGTGCTAAGATATCTGCTCTTCATCATTTTCATCAACAGTCTGGAAGCTGGTGTCTCCAAAAGGCTTCTTAAGTTTGCTGATGACATTAAGTTGCCCAGGGTGTGGACTCTCTTCAGGAGTTGGATGATCTTCAGATGGTACCCTTGAAGTGATAATGAAAATGAGACTTAGATTTACAAATTATTCCCAGTTGCTAGTTCAGGTTCTACATGTGGACTTAACAGGAAATTAAGGTTCTGTGACAGGGTAAGGACTCACCATAAGATAGCCCTAAGGAAAATGATGCAGAAGAAAGGCAGCAAGTAGAGTAAATAGTTGGAGAAACATGACAGCCTTTTAAAAAAATGTGCAGCTACAAGTGTAGAAAGCTAGATATCAGAAAGTGCCAAAGAAGAGTTTTCATACTGTTGAAAGATGAACTGCAAAGCCAGATTAATTTGCATTGGCCTCCCTTAGGGGTGGTGATGAGGTTCAGCCAAATACAGTTTATGTACTGTCTGACCCCAGGAGGGTGCAGTACAGCTATACCATCTGCACAGAAAAAAACTCAAACTGCTTGACTGGAATGAAATTTGTGGATAATTAGCTATTTAAAGATTTATTGTGTGCTGAAATGGTGCCTTATCCCTTGTGTGTTCCTTGGTGCCATCAGAGACCCTAGAGACTGCTATCTCACACCTCCTATGGTTGAAGTCCCTAAGTACCCATCAACCAGGGTTAGCTACAGTTCTAAATATCTGGAATTCACCTGTGGCAGTAACTACATGGGGGAAGGGGATTCCAGCAGGGGAAGTAAGAGGGGTCTTTCAAGTGCCATAAAGTTATGGTAGCATTCAATTCAGAAAGTACCATACCAGATTTGGGGCATATTCCAGTTTAAAACAAACACACCAGGACCACCACCATACCATGAAGAGTGCCCCACAAACTGAATCCCCCAGCACTTAATGTTCCTACCGGCCTGCCCCATAGTAACTGTTCCTGCAAAATAGTCACCCACCCCAGTGATTAAATTGAACATTTTTAGGCTGAGGAAGCTATTCTCATGTCTAGATTTTAGGTGCGGGAGCTGTTATATGAGGTGGTGGAACTCCCCTCAGGGAGGAGTGGTGGATGTGGCCTACCTGGTTTTCAGCAAGGCATTCAACAGTTCCTCAAAGGAGATTAGTAAACAAGTTTGGGTAGCTTGGCAAGGTTCTCAGAATTTCTTAAGGATGATGGGATATTGAATCCTTAAGATGCAGGAGTCCAATGAATGCTAGACAAATAATGGAAGAAACTACGATATTCAAAAAAGAGACATAAATGAATTTGAGTTCATTAAATTCACTATGTTTCACTAAGGAGGTATTTATGGTGGGATTAGAAGGAGTCTAAGTGAATGAAGCTCTTTGGATACCTAGTTGAAGAGTGTCACTGGAGGAATGAAACAATGAAAATGAGGATGGACTATGCTGTATAACAGAAACTGGATACTTGACAGGTATAGCTAAACTGTCCTGTATGCCATTTCAAGTCTTGATGATGAGTTAGAAATGCTTGTACATGGTTTTTGTGAGCAAATATTCAGGAAGGACTGTAATGCGCAAGCTGATGGATATGTTCCATGTTGTTGTATAAGTAGCTTGGTGTCAGGAGATAGAGGGGCCCACCTGGCATCGACTTGCTTATGACTAAATTCCAACATGTTATGGGGCCACTAGAAAAAAGGAGGAGTCTTAACTGAGTTTTAACTGAGTCTGCTTACTGATGAGTCAATGAAAGTTCTTTTATTGGAAACAGTATAGCGCATCAAGTGAGTCAATTGCATAGTCTTGATACGGAATTGTTACAGTGTGAGACTGAGATAAAGAGACAACCAAGTCAGCTTCACATGAGTGGCATGATGGAATGGAGTCTAAACTTGCCCTTGGTGATGTTATTCGCTGGAATGAACATGAGCAGATACTGTAGGTAATGTCTGATGGGAAGGTGACTGAACATGATCTGTGAATCTTGAGGAGGAGATGCAGATGATTTTGTGAAGTATAATGATATCCATAGGCCAAGAAGCAGGATAAAGGATTGCACTAAGATAGCAGGATAGCTATGCGTTGGAGATAGACTGCTGTGTATTTTGATAGGCTAGAAGGAAAAAAGGCTGTCTAAAGAACATCAGATAATTATTCCATAAAGATACGAGTGGGCTGACATGGTTGAATCTGATCAGCTGCTGGCAAAAATGATGTATGATGGTGCCATGCAAATAACCACTGGTGATGGTTCCAATAGGTAGGGTATCAAGGACATCCCTTAAGAAATTATGGATATTTTGCAGATGAGGTAGAAATTTCACATTTCCATTGCAAAAAGGATCAGTTTGAAGAGAATGCTACTAATCTTGAAACCTATGGAGTAAATCAGAAGGTAATGGCTTCTATATGGTCTGAATCCAATGAGATGTCTGAGGAATGATCCTGTGGATATGATCGATAGGTAAGAGCTTCTATATGATTTGAATCCAATAGGATGTCAAGGAATTATTGTGTAGAGATTATGGTGAGGTAACGGTGCTTCCATACTATCTGAGTCCAAGATGCCATGCAGGTTGAAGGATGTCTAAAGACCAGGGATTTTTTCTTTGGTAAGAGGAACTGATAATCCTTGGAGAGCTGGATATAAGCAGTAATGCCAGCTGTGGGAGGAGCATAAGGCAGATCAATCATAATCAAACAGCTGAATGAGTGCTGGATGGCAGCAAATGTGGAAATTGCCCAAAAGAAAAAATATTGAATCAAACATGCCTTAGCCCCAGGCTGCATGAGCAGCAGAATGAAAATGTACCACAACAGAACAGTGGGCCTTCCAAAACATGCCATAGAGATGCCAGAGATTTGGATGAGCAGAACGTAGCCCAAAAGGGCCTGTGAACCATGGGTGGTGAGCTAGGAGTCAGGGCTGAAGTATCCAAGGAGCAGAAAGGCATCAGAGAGACAAACACAGGGTGCAGAACTGTCAATCGGAGCAAAGCAATGCCAGGAGTGGATGATGACCATGGAGTGGATGAGCTGATGAGGAGACATCACAGGTCAGAAAATGTTCGAGGAGGGATACTTAGATGATTGATCCAACAAGGAGGAATGTCAGGAGCTGAACAGGACTGAGGAGAAAATTCAGTCAAAAATTAGAACGGGACAGATGAATGACATTAGGTCCCTTCACAGCAGACTGAAGAGAAGGATGGTGGAAGGCACAGGAGGAGGAGAACACTGAGGTGCAAAATGGGTCCAAACATAATCCAAGAGAGAAGTCACACAGCAAATGAAAGGCCAATGCAACGAGGTGTGGAAGGAGTTCAGAATGGATCCTGATGTAGCCGAGGCAGGAAGTGAGGATGAATGTAGACATAAACAAAGTCCTGGATGAAAACTCATGGGTGCAGGAATGTCTGGAGCACCACTGATGGAAAAGGTGGCAGCAAGAGCTGAAGGGACAGAGACTGGAAGAGGCAGAGCCAGAAAGCAATCTATATTACTACTATTGTATTGTGGATGGAAACTGGAAGGCAAGCTGAGCCATGAATTCTTGAATGTCAGAGAACAAGGAAGAATCTGAGGATGAATAAGCTGGCAAGGTACAAGATCTATAATGGGAGGAGGTGAAGGAGCAAGGATAAAGGATATAAATCCAGGGTGCAAGCAGAAACCGAGTACAGGACAGCTCTACAAATGAAGTGTGGCCACAAGGCTAGAACAGTCCTGTCTTCCATTGGGGAGGTTGAGTCCAAAGCCTGAAAATGGTCCAAAGGAGCAGAGGAATAAGGCTTGGGAAATCTGCAGGGCTGTCTTTGAAGATCTGAGGCATGGTAACAAGTGACTTGGCCAAGATGCAGGGGACCAAAGGCTGATAGTGGAGGGACCCCAGGTCTGGACAGAGCTGAACAATGCTGGTAGAGAATGAAATTGGCAGACAATGTGAGTGGATGAACAGACTCCCATCCGTGGAGACCGGGCGAGCCCATCTTCACTCAAATGCCCAAAGCAAGAGTTAGAGACGGAGACTGTCTGATTGTAGATATGGACTGTAGTGGTCAAATGATGTCATAGCACAATGGTAGAAATTAAAAACAAGGAACAGGCTCCCATCCCTTGCAGAAAGGCAAGCCCACCTTCACTCAATACCCCACAAAGCAGAGCTAGGGACAGAGACTGACAAATGATGGTATGCGATGGAATAATGGTAGAAACTGAAAAATGATGAACAGAACTCCCATCCCTGGCATACAGGGAAAATCCACCTTCATTCAATACCTCACCAGGTAGAATTAAGGATGGAAACTGTCAGAGTGATGATAGAGGTTGGATGCCGATGGAATTGGACTCCCATCCCTGGTAGACAGGGCAAGCCTACCTTCACTCAATACCCCACTAGGTAGTTAGGGACAAAAGCAGTTAGACTGCTGTCATTTGCTGAGAAAAGAAAGGAAAGGGCAGCTGGGTTCTGCACAGAAGAAAAAAGGAGCAAATCAGAAAGATGTAGCAGGAGAAAAGTTAAAGCAGCACTGAAGGGAAGGTTGCGAAACAGTAGGAGGAGAACAACATGTACGCTACTGAAGAGGAGGCAAAAGTAAACAAACTAAGACAAACAACACTGAATCACAAGGATGAATTGTGGTGTGTATTGCTTTCAGATTTAGTAGGGCAAACTGAAAGCAGGCAACAGAGAAACATTAGGAGGACAAGTATTAGGTGTGTGCGGCTTTAAGCTGAGAATGAGGCGTCTGCAAGTTCAGCACAAGTTAATGATGGGGTAGAGGTAGAAAATAGTAGCACCGATGTGAAGCAGAGCTTGTCTGGTACCTCTGCTGAATTCACACTGAATCTGCATCCCCAGTGAACTCATTATGCAGTGCAGTATGTGGGGTGTCATCCTTAAATGTCCAGTGAAATAATCACAACTAGAGATACTTGTTTGAAATGGGACTTTTTATATAATGTGTTGCAAAAGTTTATAAGTCTGCCTGGAGATAAGCATACTGCTGGGAAGCAGGATTTGCAGGGCTGGATGACAGTGGGCAGCATAAGCAAATAAAACAAACTGACAGGGAAATAACATTAAAGGAGCAGCAAATGAGTCAGGACTGAGGGAAAAGAATGAGTGGAGACAGGCAAAGTGGTGAATTCAGGTAGGATGACTGAATGGTTCTGCTCAGCGATGGCTGTAATATCAAAAGCATTAGTGGCACAGCAAGAAATGATAATATTTGAAATGGTATGATAATTTGTAGTTAGGCTGTGATTGTGAGCATGCGCAACAGCATAACGGGAGCAATAGCAGCCCAGAAGCACCAGTGCAAATGGAGCGGAGGCCTGAAGAGGAGGGAGAAAGCCCCAAAAACAAAAAGGAGAAATAACCACAGTCAGGAAAAGAGCACCAGGACAAGGTATGGGGGGAAAGTGTGTGTGTGTGTGGGGGGGGGGGCACAAGCAGAGCCAGCAAAACAACCAACAAGGAACAGAGTGAGATGAAGGGGATGGCAGAGAATGGGAACGGCCAAGGGGGGAGACACGAGCAATCAGCACAACAACCAACAGTGAACAAAGCATGACAAGGGGAGATGAAAAATGTGGAATAGAAAATGGGAAGGGGAATGGAGCAAGGAGGGTGACAGGCAGGGGAACAAACAGAGAACAGACCAAACAGTGAGGGAGCAAGAAACAGCACTAAGCAAAAGCTGCTGGGAGTGGATGACCTTTATTTGGAATGTGGGAGGAGCTATTCCCTCATATTGAATCTTGGGTGTCAGCCCTCCCAGAACATACTACTGAGGCACGTTTGTGCATACAGAACAAAAACAACCAACAATTCAGTTAGATTCAGTAAGGGAGTCTTTTTTGTTGCTGGCTTACAAAATTAATACAGGTTTCATTTAGAGACAGTAGCAGATGGTGTAGAATCCAATACTGAAGATCTCAACAGTAGCAATAAGACCTTCAAGCTTATTAAAGAGCAGATTTCTACTTGGTCTTTAAATGTTCTGAGCATCCTAGTACATGAATTCCAAAGTAACAGAGGACATAACTGTATGTTTCATTTTTATTTCATTATTCCTTGACTTGTAATTTTGCAATGTAAAATCTTGTTAACTCAGAAGTGCGACCGCACCACACTGGACATCAGAATTAGCAATCTTTGGGGACCCAAGTGCGCTGTGATAAAAGTTTAAGAACTGTCACTGAGGCACAACTCAGGTTTGACTCCTGCTTTATGACACCTCTCAGTTGGTCAGAACTTGTTGCCATGCTTCTGGGTTTGAAAAGGGTCATTTCAGGAAAAACACTATCATTCTGCTCTACATTGTGTGAAGGAGCAGGTTTTTGTCTTTATTATTAATTATGTTTTCTATCGGGTATAACAGACATTTGTAATGAATTAGGTACTTTTTGTGGGCAGACCGAGCTATGAATCCCGATGTTGCTTAACGCTTAGTGTGTTATCCTACTGAGATTACACCAGTTATTAGGCTACAGTACATTTCTTGCTTATCCATATGAACTGATATTTTTCATGAATGAAACACTATTCAATGTACATTCTGTATTGAGTTTTTCTTAGTATACAGGCTGTTTTTATAACATAATACTGAATAAATAGCATTTGTAAAGGTATTTACACATAAAAAAGGCTTCTTATAATCTTTGTATTCTGCATATCATTTTAATATTCCATGTAAGTCAGCTTCCATTTTTACATCAGTGTTGTGAGCAGTATAATGTTTTTACTTTTAAAATGCCTAGTCATTGTGTGACTGGAGGCTGTAACAATACTCTCAAAAATTCTGTTAGTCTCCATATCTGACCACAAAACCCCATTCTTAGAAACAAATAGGACATTTTTGTGTCATCCACAAGACAATTTTGGGTTGGTGGGAATGGTACATCAGCGTTATGTGGAGCTCACTTTGTTGCCAGAGAAGACTGTGTTGGTTACCTGCAACGAAAAATGGGATTTAAGTGGAAGTTGGACTTGAAGCCAGGTGCCATTCCAGCCATAAAGTCCAAATGCGCAGCACTAAAGATTCAAAAGTCACCATTGCAAAAACATAAAATGACTCTTAAACTGAAGACTGGTAGAGTGTTTTATTAGTCTAATTGAATCATGGTAATTACTCCGACTATCCAAAAACAAAGATAATGCTATCATGGTGCAGTTTCTCCTGTACTTCCTCCAAACTACAGAAAGTAGAGTAGCATGTAATTGTTTAGCCATCTATCCTTTTGAGATTATACTCTTTCTCATCCTGCTGTACATAATACAGCTCATAACTGCAATTCAGTGTAGGCAGGTTGGCCTTTAAAATGTCAGTTGTTCAACGTGTTCAGGGAGAAGTGCAGCACTGGTTGAAGACATGTCACTAGTGATGCTGGATATCCTTTTTTGATGGTACATTTCACTAGTTGGTAGACAACCAAGATAATAGACAGCTACTATACTTGAAACATGAGTTGCCAAATAGATCTCTTAGACTTTTGGCCCAACAAAGGATTTGTCTTGGGGTTAGGGTCCTTGAGTTTATTTAGGAATGCAGTGGGAATTATTTCATCACTGAAGTCTGTCTGTGATAAGATTTCTAAAAGTGACTTTTTTATCTGACTTAAACTAGTCCAGATGTTGCTTGACAGGGTGTCATGTGATGCTCATTATCTGCAGCTGTACTAAAGACAGATATACTTCTGAATGTGTCATTATGGAGATTGACATTTGTACCCTGTGCCTAAGGATAGTTGCTCTAAGGTACTGGAAGAAGCAAATCTTTCAAGAGTGTTTGGACCACTTGCACCACTCTGATAATGTGCTGTTTTTATACCTCTGCAACAGTAGGATCCTACAAAAAATTACCATCTTTAAAACAAAGATCTAATATTGTAGCCATGATATATTTTTGTTTCTTTCAGTATGCTGTCAAACCACCTCTGAAGCTCTTCATTCAATATCTGTGTCGCTTACAGTATATTAAATTACTTGACTTGTCATTATTATAAAGTGTTTCATTGATGGAGTCAAGGATAATATGCACTATGAGAATGACCTCACTAATAAAGGGACTGCTGCTACTGAGTTCTAGAGTATCACTGTCAAATGGGGCAATGATTTGATGAAGGTAATCCATGGTTGCTGGGGACCAAATAGGAAAAGTTGAAACCTGGGTTATAGGCTTGGTTTACTTGTAACTATTTCAACACTGTTCTGTTTCTGCTAAGTACAAACCTGCCATTTCATGTAGATTGAAATGTCTGTTATTTTTTTAGAACTACAAATGCGATATTATCAAAGGTCTCATCCCTTGTTATGGTGGAGACAGATAAGACAATGAATAATACGAAAACAAGTACAGTACATAGGAAGATAAGAAAATATGACTCTATAAGCCATGGGCCTTTGTAACTCAACTTGATTTATACCTGATATGGTGTCTTGATATTTCCCATGTATCTGTCCAGAGCTATCTTGAAAGCATTCAATAAACTACTTTCTAACACTTCCACTGGTAGTTGATACCATAGGTTCACCGCTCTCTGATTAAACCAATTACCCATTCTATTTGTTTTATAATTTTCTCCTTGTAACTGATATTTATGAAACCTAGACACCCATCCATTCAGCTTCCTTTCTTTCTAATCCCACACATTGCCAGAGATCTTCATTGTGCATCTATTGCTTTGAACACTAAGCATAAATCAGCACGTAGTCTTCTGTACTCTAATGAGAACATGTTCAATTCCTTCAACTTCTCATCATATGTTTTGTCTGTAGTGTCATTCAAAATTAAAAAATTTCACTCAATGAAATATTTTGTGTAATCCCAGCATTACATGACATATTTCACAGATACAAAATGCAAAATCCCCCCCCCCCGGCAAAATGTAGAATTTCACCTGTGAAATTCAAATTTCACCACCTGCAGGCAAAATTTCATTTAAGAGCCGGGGACAGCTTTTAAAAAAAAAAAGAAAAGAAAAAGTGTTTTCCCCCCTCCCAAAGACCCTACATCCAGGGTGTCTATTGGTCCCACCCTCCAGTCCACACTAGGAAGAATATCCCCCCGCTGCCAAGATTTGGGCCAGTACTCCATCCACATAATTTGAAATAAAAATACATTTCCCTTGGGTCTAGTGGCCCTACCCCCCTGGCTGATCACCAGCCAAATAAAGAATGAACCCCTCACCATGAGATTCACACCCGTGCCCCCTCTTCCGCTATTGTCAGTAATGACTCTGTGTTCATTAAATTAAAATAAAAACATTTCCCTGGTGTCTAGTGGACCCCCCCACCCTGTCTGGTAGTAGGTAGTAGAATTAGTAACCTTGCTCCACCCTGCACCCCCCCATGAATTATCCCCACGGGCCACTGGCACAGCCCTCCATTCACCTCAATGGCTGGCATCCCGACTGAGCTCTTTTACAAATGAGCTTGAGTGAGTGAGCCCTTTTCATGAATGAGCGCGTGCATGCACTCATTCATGAAAAGGGCTCACCACTTGACTCATTTGTAAAGAGCTCAGTTGGGCTGCCGGCCATGGAGGCAAGTGAGGGTTGTGCTGGCTGATTCACGGGGTACTAGATTAAGGTGTGAGGTGGGTGGGTTATTAGTACTACTACCTACTACCGACAGGGTGGTGGGTCCACTAGATACTAGGGAAAGTTTTTTTTTTAATTTAATGAACTCAGAGTCATTACTGATGTCAGCACTTAGCATAATGGGGGGGTGGGGAGAAGGGGATGGTTGTGAATCTCTGGGTGGGGGGATATTCTTCATTTGGCCAGTGATCGGTCAGGGAGTGGGGCCACTAGACACCAGGGAAATGCATTTTATTTTTAAATTATGTGGCTAGGGGATTGGGCTGAATCTTGGCTGGGGGGGATTCTTCCTATTGTGGGCCGGGGGGTGGGACGACTAGATACCAGGGATGTGGGGTCTTTGGGAGGTGGAAAAACACTTTTTTTAATATTATGCACAAAACTCCACATTTTTCACTGGTGAAATACTGGCAAAATGCATGCATTTCATGAAATATTTTGCAGGGCGAAATTCCCAATTTCACTGGCATTTTGCCGGCGAAATACAATTTGGCTGCATCTCTAGTTGCCTGACATATTTTTAATACTTCTGGTAGCCTTCCTTTGAATTCTTTTGAGAATCCCAACACTACTCATGGTATACAGGCCCAGAACTGTGCACAATACTTTAAGTGTGGTCAAACCGGTACCCTGTACAGAGGTACCAACACCTGCCTCTCCCTGCTCCTAATTATCAGGTGGAAGTGTATTATTAATAATTACACCCAGATGCATTTCTGAGCTTGTTTCTTGTAATATTTTTCCTTCTAGTTCATAGCATGCCATCATATTTCTTTTCCCTAAATGTAACTCCTTATGCTTATCCATGTTAAACATTAGTTCATGCTCTCTTGCCCAAGTCTTTAGATTCAGTATCTCATTTTGAAATTGTTTAACTGCTGAAATATGGTTGACAACTGCCCCAAGTTTCGCATCATCTGTGAAATTTTTTTTGTTAAACAGGAGAGACACACTAAGCTGAACGCTTGTTTACAGGTGAAACCTGGGAACACAAGGAAGTTAAGTGACTTGCTCAGGGTCACACAGTATATAAGTGGGGGCTGTGGGATTCAAACCCAGGTCTCCAGGTTTGCAGCTCAGAGTCTTTAACCACTGTGCTGTACTGCCTCCAATTTGCTGCTAATTCTTCCCCCAGTTCTTTAAGGATACTGGGGTGCAACTCATCTGGTCCCATGGCTTTGTCTGCTTTTAGTTTATTTAGCACCTCCCGTACCTTGGCCTCTGTAAAGGGACTCGTGTCTACCCCTGGTCCAGGGGTGTTGTGTTTTTTCAGGGTTGGACCATCCCCTGGGTCCTCTTTCATAAACACTGAGCAGAAGTATTTGTTGAAGATTTCGGCTTTCTCTGGGTCATGTTTGATGCATTTCCCTTCTTCAGTAGCAATCTTTACTATCCCCCCTTTTGCCTTCCTATGTTCCCTAATGTATCTAACAAATTATTTCTCTCCTCTCTTTGCCACTTCTGCTATCTTTTCCTCTGTCTGGGCTTTTGCCTTTCTAATTTATTTGTTAGACTCTCTCATTTTTTTCTTGTCTTTCTCAGTTTCTCAGGGGGGTTACTAGTGGGGTGCCAAAGGGTTCAGTATTAGGACCAGTCCTCATCAATGTCTTTGTAAGCGACATTGCAGAGGGACTGGAAGGAAAAGTACTGTATGTCTCTTTGCAAATGACACAAAGATCTGCAATGGAGTTGATGCACAAGGTGGGGTGGAAAGGAAGAGAAGGGACTTGGTAAGGTTAGAGGAATGGTCAAATGCGTGGCAGCTTAGATATAATGCTAAGAAGTGCAAGGTAATGCACCTGGGAAACAAAAACCCAGGGGAAGAGTACACAATGGGGGGGTGAGATACTAACAACAACAAAAATGGAAAGGGACCTGGGGTAGTCATATCAGATGACTTAAAGGTGGGCAAGCAATGTGAGAGGGCAGTAAGGAGGGCTGGGGGGATCCTGGGATGCATAGGGAGAGGCATCACCAGTACAAAACAGGAAGTTGTTATCCCTCTGTACAGACAGCTGGTGAGACCCCATCTGGAGTACTGTGTGCAGTTCTGGAGACCCAATGTCCGCAAGGACATAGACAAGATGGAAGCTGTCCAGAGAAGGGCAGCTAAAATGGTGCAGGGTCTGCACCAGAAGACATATGAAGAGAAACTAAAGGAGCTTAATATGTATAGCCTCGACTAAAGAAGGGAGAGGGGGGACATGTTAGAAATGTTCAAGTACCTCAAGAGAATCAACAAAGTCCAAGAGGGTAGCATCTTTCAAAAAAAGAGGTGTGCAAGAACAAGGGGGCACAATTTGAAGATAGAGGGGGGGTGGCTCAGAGGTAATGTAAGGAAGTATTTTTTCACAGAGAGGGTTGTGGATGCATGGAACGGCCTTCCGGAGGAGGTTGTGGAGTCAAAAACAGTGATTGAATTCAAGCATGCATGGGACAGCCATAAGGCAATTCTAGGGGGTGGGGGCAGAAAGAAGTAGGCTGCTGGTTAACTAGGATCTTCAGCTTATCCATTATGTAGGGAAATTGGCTGACTGGGTGGGCCAAGCGGTCCTTATCTGCCATCAAATTCTATGTTTCTATGTTTCTGTGTATATGCTGTATGCCTTCTTTTTTCGACTGTCGTAGCCACTTCCTTGGAAATCCATGTAGGATTTCTTTTTAATTTTGCTTTGCTGGCCCACCTGGCACATTGATCGGTGGCAGTCTTTATTGTTTTCTTGAATCTCCCCCACATGACCTCCACCTCCTCAAGCTCTATTTCCATTAACTAGCTACTTTTGTTGTTCCTCATTTTTTTGGAAGTCAGCCTTTCTGAAATCTAGCACCTTTATCTTTGAGTGGCTGGTGTTCTGTGTTATGTTTACTTTGAAGCTTACTATGCGATGGTCACTGTTGCCCATATGGCATCCTACTTCGATGTCCATGATCCTTTCTGAGGTTGTGAGGACAGGATTGAGAATGGCATCTCCCCTTGTTGGGGTTTTACCATGTTGGCACAGTCTCGCTCCTTGCAGTGACAATAAGAAGTCCCTACTTCTTGTTGTTGCTGCTGTTAATGTGCACCAGTTAATATCTTGTAGGTTGCAGTCCCCCACCAGTATTACTTTGCCTTTATCAGACATTTTGTGGATTTCCTCTATTAGGTCTTAGTCTCCTTTATCTCCTTGATTTGGTGGCCTGTACACAACACTGATTCTGAAGGGTTTTCCCTTGCCATGTCTACTGTTAGCCACAGTGACTCGAAGTCCCCAGGTTGCCCTTTTACTTCTGTGGTTTTTATTTCCTCCTGAATGTAAATGACTATTCCCTTCCTTTCTTTTTTGCCCTGCCTATCTTTCCTGAACAGATTGTAACCAGGAATGGCCACATCCCATCCTTGGTTTACCGTGAACAACGTTTCTGTTACTGCCACCCAGTCCAACCTTTCTGTTTCCAAGATGGCTGTGAGTTTGGGAAGTTTGTTGGTTAGGCTCCTAGTATTTGCATCCATTGCCTTCCAGGAATGTACATCCTCTTTGGCACAAGGTTGTATCCTCTTCCTGGACTGCCCCAGTTTGCTCTTTCCATTTAAGAGATTATGGAGGTTGCTGGTTTGGGTGGATGTTGGCTCTGATTTGTTTTCTGAGGATGTATGTGCAAATTTGGCATTTTGGGGAGTGATGACCAGCCCACCAATGGTAGGGGTGTAAGCTGCATCATACTCCCCTTTATTTAGTTTAAACTACCTGTATAGACATACATTTTGTGTCCAAGTGCTCTCACACCTTCTCTGTTTAGGTGCAATCCATCATATTTAAAAAAAGCTCTTTCCGAAAAGTTGTGCCAGTTCCCTATGTAGTGGTATCCCTTGTCTTGGCACCAATCATGCAGCCATGAGTTGAATTTGCCTACTTCAATCTCTCTGATGCGCATGGTGCTTTTTCCTTTTTCCCACACTTGCAGCACTTCTGAGAGGCTAATTTGGACGGAAGGGAAAAAAGTTTGTTGGCCATATCCTCGCAGTATTTCTTGGCCTCCTTCCTGCTGAAAAAACAATCAGTTTGTTAAGGTCTTCCACTTAATAGCACAACTAGAGACAGGAGGAGATGAGGTCTCTCTCCCAGTCAATGAAGAGAAGTGAAACTCAGCTGAAATAAAGGCTAGGGGATGGACCGCACCTGGCATATCTCTCCTAGGGGTGTCCTTTGTGTCTGAACTGCTGATTCCAGCTGAGAGCTTTCTATTAGTCGACCTCTATTTCAGTAGTGGTACAGCAGTACAAATGCTGATTTACATACAGCAGTCAGGAATTCTGGGTAAGTGTTCCAACTGCTTCTTATGCTGAGACAGCAGACATTGGCTGGGTCTGAGCAGAGCGATCGAGGAGAGAAGTCGCCTCAGTGGAGATAGAAGCCTGGACTGTGCACTCCAAGGGGGAATTCAGCCAGGCAGAACTGCTGTCAAATAATCCCTGCTTCTGCACCTGTTGGAGTCTGCCTTCCCTCCATGATTGGTTTCTCTCCTAGTCGGTGAAGATCAGTGAAGTTTGTAAATGGAGATGTAAAATATGCAACTGCTTTAGATGTGACACAGTCTAGGAATCCTTTAAACATCATTTTTCTTTTAGATCTATAGACAAAGTATGTACAAACCCCAGAGGGGTTGATTTTGATAAACTTTTAAAAAAAGGAAAGTTTCTGGATCTACACATTGCAATCTTGTAAATATCCAGGACTAAGTGGAGCATTTGCTACAATGCCATATTTGAAAATGTTTGTTACTTGTCTATTCAGCCCATGTAACTTGATTTTTATTTTTATTTTGAAGGTATGGTCAGCACCAGGAAACCTTACAGTCTCCTGTTGTGGCGACCCTGGGAATGAGCACTTTTTCATGTTTAAAGTTCACAGCAATGTTTTGAAGCCTCTATTTGATATTTGCTTCTTTGTTTTTCTTTGTCTCTATCTTATTCTCCTAACCAGCTTTCCAGATTTGATGTTTTTGCTGCCACTGTACTTAAAGATTTTTTTTTATTCCTTCTGGATCTAAAATCTATATGAGAGCTTTGCCTTTACACGAAGCTGACCAGCAAAGTTCATAATCAAATACAGCCTCTAGAGAACTTCTGTTTTTAAATTGTTTGTCTTACATTTGTATATACTGTCAACCCCTTTGGGCCTCATTTTTTCCATAGTTTAAAAAACATATTTTATGATTGCTTACATTCTATAAAGATTTCTGATGCAGCTAGTTGTATAATTCTAATTCCTTTTGTCTTTTTAAAAGTGAACAATGAGTTACCAATCATACTGGTGTCACCACACAAAAACATGTTTTTTACATTCCTAGGTCAACTTCCACTGCACTTTCCTGGGGGACTTGGGAACACTACCACACAGTCTAGCCACTCATGGTGCAGTGGGAAGAGAGGAGACTATTGCATCATGTGTGACTGCACTGTTTGGGGGCACTCCTAATGTTCAGGATGCATGAAATAAGAGTTGCTCAAGAATTTTGAACAAGATAAGGTTGGGAATAATGATCCCATTACTATGCATTTCAGTTCTACTATGAAGAATGGAGAAAAAACAACCAGCAACATAAACGAATTTTAAAGAAGATAAGCAATAATAAAATGTGGGTTTTCAACCAAATATTTTATGATTCAAAAAGTGTTGACAGTGTCCCTTTAAATAATATGATTACTCTAATTTTAATCTCACTGCACTGTTTGTATTTATTTTCTGCATTTGCACTTTACATTTTGCAAATTGTTTTTAACTCTGATGTTGATCTTGATGTGTACTGATGACATTACCTTTTATGTGTATATAAGGCGACTGAATTTTCATTTTACATACCTTTTGAAAAAGAAATTTTGTATCCGAAACGCGTTAAAGCATGATTTTTCTGTAGCACCATAATAAACTTGGGCATTTTACACAACTGTTAAGCTATGTCCTTTCACATTGGTGGTGAGTGCTGGATTGTTTTGATTTTTGCATGCTGCTTTTTTATCCTTCAGCACCCCAGTCTTGTGCATCTATTCTTGTTTGGTATAAATATCCTTGGTATTAGTGGCCAAATTTAACTCATATTTCCTTTTGAATTTTTTTATGTATTGTTTACATTGCTTTGCCCTTATTTTAGAATGTCTCCAAGTGTGTGGTGTAGGGAACCTCTTATATTTCAAGTAAATCTTATTTTTTGGCTTTATAGATCTCATGGTTTTATTATAACATACTGGGATTTTACCTCTATTATTATACTTCACTCTCTCAGGCACGTAATGCTGAATGCAGTACTGTAATTTAAATATTAGCAATTTGCACTTATGCTCCATTGTTAAACCTTTAAATTCATTATTCCAGTCCCAGCCACTGAAATATTTCTTAATATCCTTAAAATTGGCATTGGCATAGTCCCTGATCTTTGTTTTTCCCTTATTTCATCACCAATACCCTTTATTAAAAATCACACCATATTATGGTCACTATTACTTAAAGGTTCTCTCACAGTACAATTACTAACCTCATCAGGCATGTTACTGAGTACCTAATCTAATATCTTTTCATCTCATGTGTGATGTTTGACCATTTGATTCAAGTTCAGCATAGTCATAGTGTCAATATATTTTTAGCCAATGGAGAAATACCAGTGAAAGTATTCCAATTTATAATGGGTAAATTAAAGTCACCCAAAATAGTCATTCTGCTTTCAGGGTCAGTGCTTTCCAATGCTTCTTTTAACTTATCATTTTCCTCCAATGTTAAATTAGGTGCTGTGTAACAGACACCCAAGATGATTTTCTTTTGGTTATTAGGTTTCAACTGTACCCATAATTGTTCGACACTGACCGTGTCATTATTCAGTGCATCACAGGTATTGGTCTCTATTGTGTCATTAATGTATATGGCTACTCCACCTAATTTTATGGTTCTCCAATTAGTATAAAATACCTAATACCCATGTATCTTATTGCTCCATCCATCATCCCTCCACCAAGTCTCTGTTATTGCACAAATGTGATTTTTTTTTCTCTGTGTAACAGTATTTCCAATTCCTCACTTTTATTTGCTAGACTTCTGGCCTTAATCAATTAGCTTTCATATCCAAATCGCCCATGTCATACCTACCCCCCCTTGCCATTCAGTTTAAATTCCCTTTTGGGAGTGCATTATTTAGAAGCCTACCCAAAATGTTGGTGCCTGCTATACTTAAATGGAGCCCATCCCTTGCATACATGCTTTCTTTGTTCACAAAGGTGTTCCAAGAATTTATAAACATCATATTCAGTTTTTGACACCAATTTTCCAAGAATGTGTTGATCCTCCATGTTGTATTACTACATTCAGGGTGTTTAATATAGGTAATATCCCAGATATTACCTCCCTTTACTTAATGCTTGTACCAATGTAAATAATTTCATCCATTATATCTTTTTCATGATCCTTGCCTATATTATTTATGCCTGTATGAAGTACTACTGTAGTGTTATCACATGTATTTCCAAGTAACCAAGGTAACATTTTGAGCCCATCAGCTAATCTTGCCTCAGGTATGCAGGTGACTTTTCTATTCTCCTTATCCTTTCTACAGATTTCTGTGTCACATTTGCATATAATAGAATCACCAATGACAAGCATCCTGTTTCCCTGTTGGGTTTCCATTTGATTAACATTAACTTCACTGCTAGCTTCTTGGCTTGCATCATTGGATTCCATTTCTTGGATATCACTACTTTCTTGAAGTGGAGCGTATATGTTAAATAAGGTTATTTCCTCCTTATCCATAGCCGTCCTACCCTTCTTATGAGCTTGCTGCACCACATTAAACTGTTCACCCTTCTCCTCCTGTTCAAGATTAATCAATCACCCTTCCCCATCCTTGTGTTCACCATAATCCCCTATTCTTTTTCTTTCCCTTCCTGTATGTGTTTGCAACTGAAGATCCACGACTGTTACTGATAGAATCTTGATCACTTGTTAAAGCTATTAATTTCCCTTTAAGTCTTCAATTAATTTTATTAATTTTACCTGCTGTATACATTTTGGGCATGTCAATTTATCTGTAAAACACTCCTCAGCCATTGATGAATACATATTACAAGTAAAAGAAATACAAAATCACACATGCCCCCACAATACAAAGCATCATGGGCTGCATATGCAAATTGATTTGCATATGCAGCCCATGATGCTTTACGTAATGAGGGCATGTGTCATTTTGTAATTCTTTGAAACTTAGCTTCCTGGCCAAATGTTCTTTTGGGTAACCATTGCCTCAGTGCTTGAGCACAGAGGTTCTTTGTGATATTACAATTAGTACATTTCATTGCAGACCCTGTGCTGCACATAATGTCCAATAGATCCTCTGCTAAAGTTTGAGTCTTCATTTACCCTACACTTTGTGCTACACTAGGGTGTCACTTACTATGCCTAAGGGTGTGGGCCAACTTCCCCATCTTCACTGTCTGACGCTGGCAGATTCCACTTATGCACCTCCACTCATGATGATGATGCTCATGCTTGGTGCCACTCACAGGGCACTGGGCTTTTAAACACACAGATCCAGAAGTTGGAAACCCTAGGATGTACTTTCTGGGCATCAGAAAGTGCAAAGGTGCAAGCTAAGTTTATTAAAACTGACTGAAAAAATATGTAAAATCAGGCTCCTCTTGGTCAGACTATAAAAAACTACCCTTATATAAAACCACCCTTTCAGGCTTTTTATGTTAAAAAAGAAATGTGTAGACCTCCCCAGTAGTTTCTGTAGCAGGGATCAGGAAAATACACTTCCCAGAAGTCTTTTCCCAGTTTCTTTCTCTACAACACTCACAGGACTTCACATAACATTTATTTATATTTTTATGGTTTTAAGATAAGCACACAACAGCAATCACTTGGAATTTTAGGGTAAATGGATATATCACATCCACACACAAGAAAACACTTTTGCACTCCCATTATGGCTTGGTGCTGCCTGCAGGGGGTCAGGCTTTTAAACACACAGATTCGGAAGCTGGATCACCAAGGACACATGCTCTGTCCATTAAAAAAGGCAAAGGTTCAAATGAAGTTTATTAAAAGTGACTGAATAAATAAGTAACATCAGGCTTCTATTGGCCAGTCTGTGTAAATCCACCCTTTCAGGCTTTTTATGTTAAAAAAAAGAAACAAGTAGACCTCCCCAGTAGTCTCCATTGCAGGGACTGGGAGACTTCACCTCTCAAAAGCTTTGCTCACTTTCTTTCTCTACAACACTTACAGGACTTCACATAACATTTTTTGATATTTTAATGGTTTCAAGACAAGGATACAACAGCAATCACTTGGAATTACAGGGTAAAAGGTTCTATCACATCCACATACAAAAAAACAAAATTTGTGCACTCCCACTATAGCTCAACATCATATATATGTTGTCAATGTTGATATATGAAAGCACTTTGGATACAAATCCCTTCTAGTGATACTTCTGGGTCACGTGACTAACATAAAAGGTCAGCACACAGAGAGCAGGGCGAGCGCGAGTGTTGTTGTGTGCGGAGATGAGCGCAGAGACATGTGTGTCACGTGTCTGCTGTGTCCGCTGGGGCAGCAGGGAAAGGGGGACACTATCTTCCACAGTGACACAGCTGTAAGTACTATAGTTCCTGTATAACTATTATCTGTGTGATTTATAATGGAAGAACCCAATAACTATTGTGCTTCCTGTCAGCTGTTTGGCCCGGGGCACACTGATTGTTGACTTTGTATGTGACAGATGCTTGCTGTTACAGACTTTATAAATTGAAATAGTTGGTTTACAAACAGAGCAGTTCATCCCAAAACTGAGGTTTTGGAAGACTATATTGACCTGATGTGGGTTCAGATATCATCATCTGATGTACCTAATCCATCAGCTGAGACCCCTACCATAGAAATAGACCCCCCAACCAAGCTGTTCCCCCCTCTTGCCTACAGATGAACCAGATAGCTGGTCAGTAGTTACTAAAAATAAAACCAAATGCAGGGGCTAGCAAATACTCAACAGTGTGCTTATAATTCCATTATCCAATAGTTATGAAGTTCTCACCCATAAGGCTATAGTAACCCAGCAGGTTGAGAATACTATTAGTGCTGAAGAAAAAAGCACAGCAATTGGTCATCTTCCCACATACCCTACAACAAAAGTTAAGAAAATAAAAATTTCAGCTTGTTCCAAGGGCTCCAATCAAGCTCCAGAGGATGTTAATATCGGTACCAATGAACAAAATTCAGCTACTCCCAGTGCTAAAACTAACCCCCCACCCAAAACCAGACAAATCTTCGTAATTGGAGACTCTATTATTAAACACATATACTGTGCAGTTTGCAATGTTGACAAATTCAATTGGACATGCTCCAGTTTAAGGAGGGCAAGAGTCTCTGACATTACCACTGTTGTAAAAGAGGTACTAGAGGTGGCAGGTGATAATCCTATGTTTGTTATTCACACCAGAACAAACAACATTAATAGTTCAAGCTCGGAGGACCTGAAACATGATATTGTTGCACTCAATAATGTGATGACAGACAAGGATTTTCTTGTCTGTTTCTCAGAGATTTTATCAGTCCCTAGGGCAAGCAGTTCAATTATTAAAAACATTAAGGTCTTCAATGATTGGCTTAGGAGATGGTGCCTCCAGCAGGGAATTTTATGCTTTGCCCACTGGGAGAATTTTTATCAAAAATCCCCCCTTTTTTGCTGGGATGGTTTGCATCTCAGCAGAAGGGGAAGCACTTTACTAGGGAGAAGTATTACATCAGCCATTAATAATCTTTTCAACTTGAAGCGGGGGCGGGGGGACAGGTACTCCTCCTGTTCTCTAAAACATTCTTCTTCATTACATAAATCAGCAGCTTGTGAGGTTTTATCCCGGAATGCCAGATCATTAAATCTGGTTAAAATGGCTGAATTAGAAGCAAAATGTAATTTGGCCAATTATGGACTGATATCCATAACAGAAACCTGGTGGGACCCTAATTCTACATGGTTAGCAGATTTACCTGGCTATAGGTTATACCATAGGGATTGACGGGGACAAACCATAGGAGGGGTTTGTCTTTATGTCAGAGAGGATATTGCTTCCTTTCAACTTTCTTAGTCTAGTGAAATAGAAACTCTGTGTGTATACATCCAGATTAAGGGACAACCCCAGCTGTTGGCTGGTACCTGCTATAGGCCCCCATCAGCAAATACCTACTATACTTCTTTACTACATAATTAAATATCAGCTATGACTGCTAAAGGTAACATCATAATTTTAGGCGACTTTAATATGCCCACAATAAATTGGTCCTCCCTATCTGGTAGTACCTATTGTGAAAAGGATCTATCTTCACTTATAGTTGATCTAGGACTTGAACAAGTTATTACTGAGCCCACTCGGGGCGGGGGGGTAACATATTGGATCAAGTAATAACTAATATTGGGAGTAGTATATCCAGTATCTGTATTAAGGACCCCTTGGGCTCAAGCAACCACTGCTCAATTGCATTCAGTTTAACCTTCAATTTCCAACCTAATCTATGCCATGCAGTATTCAAAAATTATGACAAAGCCAATTTCAAAACCATCAATGAACATCTAAACAAAATTCCCTGGGATGACATGTTAACCACTCTTTCACTTGAGGAAGCCTGGGGATATTTGAAATTCATGATTCCCCACTTAGAAGAATTATTTGTCCCAACAAAAAACAAATACAATAAAAAGGGGAAAATTCCACTATGGTTAAATAAGACTATACAGAAACAAATTAAAAACAAACAAAGGCTATTCTCTCGCCTAAAAAAGAGTGAGGGTGATAACAAGGAACAAACCTTACTGAAATATAAAAAAGCTCTAAAAGACTTGAAGGCCTCTATCCTACAGCCTAAAAGGAGCCTAGAATTTTGACTGGCAGATTTTAAAGACAGCTATAAATCCTTGTTTTCCTAACTTAAAGCAGCAGTGCATCAAAGTTTTTTTTAAAACTAGTTATTTGGCTGTACCTTTCATTGAGTAGCCTGTTGATTCGGAAGTGCCCTAGTAATGCTTGATGCGGCAGCCAGAGTAAATGTGCTTTTTTATTAAAGAAAACAAAAATAAATAACTTGCATCATATATTTGGTCTGTCCCGTTAACTTTCCATTTGCTGTGGAATGCATGTCTTCATGCTATGAGCTGTGACTGTGCATGTTTCTGACTTGTGCATGCTGTGCACATCCCTGTGGCTGTTAATCTTGTGTAAAGCAAGAACGAGCTTTGAGCGAGACCAATTGGTTGTCTGTGATTGTGGAGTAATTCAAAAGATAGAGTGGGAGTTTTGTGTCTTTATGTACCCTGTACTTAAAATAGTCTGAGGACAGCATCGTGTGAAATGTTGTGTGTGAATTGAAGCTACGGATACAAAATCGTGTTGTAGCTCAAATTTTTTTTTTGGGGTGTTTTATTACCCTCTGTCATGTATTAGCACGTCAATGTGTGTGCACCTTACTGCTCATTCATTATATGGAGAAGGTTGTTAATGAGTGATGTGGCACATCCCCATTGTTCACCTTGACCCCTGTCACCCAGCTACACTCTCATATTCATTCGTAGATACAGTAAAATGGTGTCATTGTTGCTTAGTGATATGTCACCTACTGTAACTATGGCTTTGACTGAATTTTGGGATGTCCATGGTCTGCTGAGTAATAGAAATTGCACAACATGTACCAATGTATCAATTTGTCCTGGAGGAAAGGGTATTTAGGCTTTTTGTATCTGGTGGCCTGAATGAACCCTCCCTTCATCCTCATAACACATGGTTTGTAGATGCAGAAAATCACTGAGAACATGCAGCACAACTTAGATCTGGTGCTGTGGAGATGCAGTACGTGTTACTCACGTGTTCTAGAAAGTGATGATGATCCTAAGCAGCACCAAGAAGTAAAATCAGTGCAAGAGTTCAATCATTCGTTTTGTTGTGTGCGATGTGGTTTGTGCTAATTCAAGAACAGAAATACAAAAAAAAAATGAAAAATTTGAATCAGCTGTTGTCAGGGATCAAACCCTATACCATTTACATTGAGAGCAAGCATCTATCATGTTGAGCTATCACTCATAGTTATAAAAAGGTGTTTTTTCTGTTATTTATTTTGTAGTAATATTATGCAGACTGGTACAGATGTTCAACATAAAATGGTGATTTTTGAAACGTGTTATTCTTAATCAAATCTATGTCTGGTACTTACTGTAAATTGTCTGAAATTAGTTTGGGCAATACTGTTTGGTGTCTTATAATGTTGTGTTAGATCTCTATGTCCTAAATGTAAGGGTGTATTTGTGTGTGTATATATATATATATATATATATATAACACTCCCGTGCTGCGTGAACTGCACTGGCTTCCTATACGGTGGCGGATCACCTTTAAAGTCATTTTACTGACTTTTAAAGCCCTTCACGACCAGGGTCCAGCCTATCTGAAAGACCTCCTGGTTCCTTACTGCCCTGACCGATTACTCCGCTCGGCCGACATGGGGTTGTTAGAGATCCCAAGAGTGATTTTAAAATCTTCTGGCAGCAGAGCGTTTTCGCATGCTGCACCCACTCTTTGGAACTCTCTATCATGTCGGTTATGGTAGTGCATCTCCGTGGAACTTTTCAAGAGGGATTTGAAAACTTATTTGTGGAATATGGCCTTTTTAGATAATTAAGTTATTTATAAATGCTTGGATTTTATTATTAATACTCTATTTCATTGTATGTTGATTTTATGTACATGTTCTGTTTTTATGTAGTGTTTTGAACTGTTTTTAAAATTGTTCAGCACCTTGATACACTGAAAGGTGTTATATAAATAAATTATTATTATTATATATATATATACTGTGTATATATATACATATATATATATATATATATATATATATATAGCGAGAGAGAGAAATACATGATGGGCAGGAGTGAGTTATGAAATATTCTCACTCCTGCAGAGTGAGCTCTGTATTCTTACAAGTGCCAAAGGCATGAGTGAGAATGCACAGTTCACTCTACAGGAGTGAGAATATTTCCCATATCTCACAATCTGCACATCATGCATGCTATTTATACAAATGGGGTGAGAGTGTATGAAGTGTCATGTTTTGCTGTGTCTTTTTTCCCTGTATCTATGTGCTTTTTTTTGTTTGAGTTTTAGTCTTTAGTAATTAATTGTTGGTAGGCAGGTGAGTTTTTTTAGGAGTACTGGGAAGATGAATGATTTGTTTAGATTTACACAGTATGCAAGTGGAGGCGGTGAGACTCAAACCCAGGTCTGGTCTGCTGACTATATCAAGCTTGTTCAGAGCTCATTACTCCAAGATCTAGGCTATACTGAAAGCAATGTTTGTCTGTGGTCTGAGAGTGTGGGAGTGTTTCTGAATGGGCTTGGATTGTTAGAAGCACTGTGGAACACAGATGATTGTGTCTGGCTGTTCTAATCATGTCAGTTGCAGCTTGCAGTGAGACAGAGAAACTGCTTTGTAAATGAGTTTCATTTGAATTCTGGTTGATTTTATGCTGAGATTAACACAGAAATGGGCTAGAAGTGTTGGAAACTATGGCTCTGTCCACACTACCCCTCTGTAATGTTACAGAGTGCCCAAACTGTTACTACAATGGTTTGCATTTACACCTGTAACATCACAGAAGGTGTTTTCGTAACTTGTTGAAACCACATATGAGGTGTTTTCAACAATGGTTATGAAACTGGTTACACCTCGGTAATGTTACCGGGCATAGTGTGGATGTGTGGCACCAGTCCCCTAGCACAGCACGAGCTGCACTGTGGGATCAGGTGCCACGGTAATGGTCACCCGGCTCCCGAACTGTGGACCGGTGGCGCCGGTCCTGTAATGGACACCATGGCAGTGTGGACACACTGCACCGCTCCCCAGTTGTAATGGTTTCTACCCATTACGGGATCTGAGCAGTGCAGTCTGGACGGGGCCTTTGGGACACAGGTAAGTGTTTTGCAATGTTAACTGAGAGATTGGCAGGCTTCGGTGAGACAGAAACTGATATTTGAAGGACTTTCATTTAGAATACTAGCTTGAGTGAGTGAGTGAGTGAGTGACTGATTCCATCAGCATTTTTCCCACCGCAGTGAGCATTTATCTCACTGCAGTGAGCATTTATCTCACTGCAGTGAGAATATTATTGCACTGGAATAGCTCCCAACCCCATTGTAAAAAAAAAATATATATATATATATATATATTAGAGGCAAAAAACTCCATTTAATGCATTAGTTAGGGTTGTTCACAGCGGACAAAAGTGAGGAAATTCGGTGTTGGGTTGAAAGCCCCCTTGAACCCCGCCCACCAACCGGCATCGGGTTGCGCATTGGGGTTGCTGGCTAACTCTCATCCCATCAGATGTGTGAAGAAGCAGATGTATAGGAGAATGGGGTGAGAGTTGGACGACAGCCCCAACGAACCCAATGCCGGTTGAAGTGTGGGCGAGAGTCCAAGGGGGCTTTCAACCCTAACACTGAATTTCCCCTTTATCGCTGTGAACGTCAACTAATGCATTAAATAGACTTTTTCTAATTTCCCTTCTTTTTGAGAATGATAATGAGAAATAATGAATGTAATGCAGCAGCGGGAGGGCCCCGTGCTCCCACTATGTGATGTCTTGTCACATAATAGCACGGTTCCCGCAAATGCAAATGGTAATGCGCATGGTGATGCAAAGTGAAACAGAAAGATAAACAGTACTGTAGACACAAATGGTTAAAATAACGCAAACACAAGCGCAAATGAAAATGCAAAGGGTAACCCACATGGTGCCGTAGACAGGAACAGTAAGTGAAACGGGTATGAAACCGCAAGCAGAAACGGTAAGGATAACAGTAATGTAAGCACACAAGCTGGTTTTCCCCAAAAGCTGCATAGAGAAAGACAGTACAAAGAATTTATGCATAATAATGGGTCTCGGAGCAGAAAATGAGGAGTTGGAATACTAAATTGCTTATATCTCAGGAACCGTACGACATAGAAAAAAAAATTAAAAGTCATATGATTTATGACTTTTCTGGCTAGTTTTGTACTTAACCCCCATAGGCGGGCTAAGTACTTTTCCCAAAAAAAGTCCATACCTCGAAACGTTTTCGAGATACGGGCCCTGAAAGTCACGGCGAATGCCATAATGTTATCCTATGGGAAAAAAAGAGAAGTTCGGAGTGCCATAACTTTGGCTTACTGTAATATTTTTTCACCAAACCACTAAATGGCACATCTATGGGATATTGTCTTTCTTCCTCCCAAATTTCAGCCCAAAAGACCAAACCATTATTTTTCAGCAGGGCGGCAAAGTTTCCTGTAATGCTGCGGACACCGTAATGTTATCCTATGGGAAAAAGCATTAATTGTGGAGTGCCGTAACTTTTCCGTCCTATAATAGTTTTTCACCGAAACACTGAAAGGCACATTTGTGAGATGTTGGCTGCGTTTCCTCCAAATTTCAGCCCAAAAGACCAAACTGTTCTTTTGCAACAGGGTGGCAAAGAATTGCTGTCATTTTCCCACAGCCTGGAAAAGTACTGTCGAACTTTGCAAAAGCTTTCGCAAATTCATGCAACAGTGTCACAAATTTGAAAGTACTTTGCGAAATTACTTTTTCCACAAATTTGAAAAACATATTTCTGGGGTGTTTTACTCTAAAATAAAGACATGCCTAGCATCCTCAGGGTCCAACTAGGTGAATACAAAAAGAATTAGGTTGCTAGAGGGCCCCAAATTTAAATGGCAAGCATGTTTCTGCTGACCAACTGAAAACAAAATGGCAGATTTGTGACAGTAAAAGGGCCATTTGCCAAAGTAAAAACTGCATTTGCGACACTGTTGAACTTTTTCTTAACGTTTCCCATTGACTTATATTGGGAAATTGTTTTTTGAATAACTTTTGAACCGTCTAACATTTTTTCATGAAATCTTCAAAAGGCACATTGGGGACCCTGGCCACATGTTCCCTGAAGATTTCAGACTGGTCACACAAACCGTGCGAGCTGTAGGGATGAGCAAAGAATTCAAAAAAAGCGTAAACGCGTGCAGATCACACTTAATAACTCCATAGCTGTATATCCGAACAGTACAAAAGTTGGCACATCTCAAGATGTGTGGTTCTTGATTGTGTATACCAAATTACAGGTAAATCCATTGAACGATTGCAAAGTTATTAAGGTGCAAAATTTTAGGTTTAACATGTAAATGGCTCCTCAACCCTAACTATGATAGCACTCTCTCTCTATATATATACACACACACACATATACATATATACACAGCATGATATGGGAGATACTTGTATTTGTCAAATAACTAATTGTCCTGTATGTGTATTAATTTTTTTAATGAATTTGTAAGAAATATGAACTGTAAAATGCAAAATAGTAACATTCTTTCAAAGATTAAATCATTTGTTTAGTCATGTGAGATGTGGTTTGTGCTAATTAAAAAACAAAAAAATGAAAAATAGGAACCAGATCTTTCCTGGGGGATCAAACCCTGTACTATTCACACCCAAGGTAAACATCCAGCACATTGAGCTACTAGTTCATAGTTCACTGTAACTATGATATTATATTCATGAACCACACACCTGAGCTATCAGCTCTGTCCTGCAGATCAGCTGGTTGTCAAATTGCCAACATTTTTTTAATCATGATATTAATGTCCAAAGAGGTATGAAAACTGGAGACATATAATGTCTAACAAGGTGGGTGTTATGCTGAGATAGAATCCCGACTGGTATGATTGGGTCAGAAGCCACTGGATCAGTGCATCCAACACCAGACAATGGTTGTTTTGTAAGCAGCAAGACATGACAGGGTATTTGTCAGACACTTTAACACATGGCTAGGAGGTGTAATGAGGCATGAGGCTCCCGGTCGAGTGTGTCCAGCCTCCTTGATGTTTGTTAAGGTGTCTAACACACAGACTCTGTAGTGGATTATTGCACTTATGAAATAGCTACCTAAAATACAGATGTGCATGACAACTAAAATATATGGCAATGAATACTGAAAAACTTAAGTTTGTCTTATTTGTTAATAAAATAGGTCTTCCGCTTACTTTTTTTTTTTTGAGCCAGTGATTTTTGAGCTGTTTCGGCTTCCATACTTGTACTCCCCCAAACACACACACACACACATTGTGTAGTTGTCATGACACACATACCTCCAACCCCCCCAAATAAAGTAGTGGCACTCCGAAGTTTGGGAGAAGAACTCCCCCCTTCCCAAATAGCAGCACTCCTAAGTTTGGGAAAAGAAATTTTGGACTCAAGCATAGTCTGTCTTGCGCTCATGGTTGTGCCCTGTGGCAGCCACTCGGCATCTCCCTGCTGTGGACAGGGTGGAAATAGCTCAAGCACCATCTGGTTGTGTTGTGTATTTCATTAACAGCTGCTGTTCTCATCTGCATCACAGTGGAACTGCGAGGTGATCATTAAGTCAGTGAAGACGAGGAAGTGAAGGAAAGTGACAGAGATTAACTACCAGGCATTTCATAATGCATCATAACACCCACCATGTGGGACACTATTCATATTACACAACTGATTGTTGTTATATGCAGTGTGAACTGAGGAGGCACTATTTGACAGAGAGAGTGGTGTCGGGTGGGTACGCTCTGACAGAACAAGCTTATATTATTACAGAGCAGCCCTCAGGATGGTGGGGCAGATTAATTGACATGGTAAAAATTGGGAGGGTGTGGTGGATGGGTGGAGTGCATTTGATGGGGCAGCTGCAGTGTAATGGACTGAACTGCTGCACATCCAATCAGACTAGACAGACAGAATGTACTGTATCTGCAGGCAATTTTGTAGGTTTGTCTACCAATCCTTGCATGGCCGCAGACTGATGTGTCAGTACATGATTCCTATACGTTATAATTCAGATGGCAGTGTAACGGGGTAATGTCAGGTGGTCTCTCTCTCTCTCTCTCTCTCTCTGTCACTATTCTGTCATAGACCTTGCACCACTGTAATTTTCAAACTGTGGAATGGCTCCATGCAGTCTACACCTTTGTGGAGATGGGGTCTTCAGAACTGCTCATGTTGCTCCAGATGGGGTATCACCAACTGTAGGTACAGATGTTTAGCAGCCGAATGTGTTTAAGTGGTGATACATTTGCCTAAGCATTGTAATATACCCAGTCATTGGTACTGCCTTCTCACTATTACTGTCTATCTGTAGGTTATTTGTTATGAATAACACCATTAACATATAATACTTTGGTGGTTGTGTTAGTGCCATACACCCTACAGCGTAGTCTTTCTCTTGTGGTCTTGTTACTGTGTGGCATAACTATTTACTTATTTGCATATAATGTACGCTGTAAAGACTTTGATCTTTCTTCAAACACTTGCACATCTTTAAACATTCTTTTCATCCCTACTCATCACCCCTTCCACTTCCAATACCAGACCCACATGGCTGTCCCATGTTGTCTTACAGCCTCTTACACTCACCACCCCTATCACTTCCTATGGGAGCTCATTTAATTTTTCCATCACCCGTTTTAGTGACAAAGTTATTCTTGATGTTTCCCCTGAACCTGTCACCCTTTGTCTGTAGCGTATGGCCCCTGGCCATCTTGTGCCCCCTTTAGTTTAAAAAGGCCATCTTCTACTTCTCTGTTTCTCCACTTCATATATTTACAGGTTTCAATAATTTCATCCTTATCTCTTTTATGCTCCAGAGAGTGCATTCCAATTTTGCTCACTCTAGCTTCATATATAAAGTGGCAATGCCTAGCCATCATCATAATCGCTGTACTCTACACTCTCTCCAGCCATTCCTCAGCTGTTTCCAGGAATGGCCTCAAGAATTGCACCCCATATTCCAAGTGCAGTCTGACCTGCTGTTGAAATATTGGGCAGTAACCTCTCATCTTGCTAGTTAATCCCATCCTGATGCAGCCCAACATCCAGTTAGCCTTTGCTGTCACTTGGCAGAAATGTTTATCCACCATTAGGTCACTTGGAACAATATATTCCAGGCTCCTCTCGTACTGAGTCTATACCAATGTCAGACCCACCAGGTGGTAAGTCTCATTCCTGTTTTTCCTGCCTAACTGCATGCTTTTGTTCTTTGTTATGTTAAAAGGGACCTGGGGTAATCATATCAGATGACCTTAAGGTTAGCAAGCAATGTGAGAAGGCAGTAGGGAGGGCTGGGGGTATACTAGGATGTATAGGGAGAGGCATCAGCAGCAGAAAACAGGAAGTTGTTATCCGTCTGTACAGACAGTTGGTGAGACCCCATCTGGAGTACTGTGTCCAGTTCTGGAGACCCCATCTCCCAAGGACATAGACAGGATAGAGGCAGTCAGAGGAGGGCAACTAAAATGGTGCAGGGTCTGCAAGAGAAGCCGTATGAGGAGAGACTAAAAGAGCTTAATATGTATACCCTTGAGGAAAGAAGGGAGAGGGGGGACATGATAGAAACTTTTAAGTACCTCAGTGGAATCAACAAAGTCCAAGAGGGTAGCATTTTTCAGAAAAATTTACTTGCAAGAACAAGGGGACACAATTTAAAGATAGAAGGAGGGCGGTTCAGGGGCAATGTGAGGAAGTACTATTTCACAGAGAGGGTAGTGGATGCATGGAACAGCCTTTCTGAGGAGGTTGTGGGGTCTAAAACTGTGGGAGAATTCAAGAATGCATGGGACAGACATAAGGCAATTCTTGCGGGGGGGTAGGAAGAAATAGACTGTTGGTTAACTAGGATCTGCAGCCTATCCTGTAGGTAGGGAACTGGGCAGACTAGATGGGCCTAGCGGTCCTTATCTGCCATGAAAGTCTATGTTTCTATGTTTCTATGTTAAAGGTTAGTTTATGTCTTTTGTACCATGCCTCCAATAATCCTGTGTCCCTGTGCATATTCTCTCTCCCCTCCTGGTTTTCCATCACATTACAAATCTTCACATTGTGAACCAGGCAACCCTGTGGTCACTTTAACCAGTGTGTTTATCCAACTGTACTTCACACACCATGCCACTACTTGTCAGGACTAAGTCCAGCAGACCCCTTCCCTGGTGGATTCACTAACCAGCAACCTTAGTAGGGCTTTCTGTAGACAATTAACTGTAATGCTGTAGTAAGCAAACTAGGCATTGATGCCACACAGTTTGTAGACCAGCAGATGGGCAACTGTAAGCACAACCAGTGTATTACTCCTTGGGGATTTGCTCCCCATAGATCCACCATACCTTGATGTTGAAGTCACATGAAATCAGTACTCCTTGGTTGCACAACACATGGATTGTGCCACTATCATATATCTTATGCTAGAGCTGATACAGTACCCTATTTTTTATTTTCCATATAAGTGTGTATAGATATGCACATCATACAGTACATCGAAATCAAACTATTTATCATATAGATACATGTTTTGGTAAGTAACAACACGTACCATGTATTAAGATGCTGGATAACAATTATGTTGTTTTAATGGTAGAAGATTTCAAATACAAATGTAATGATGCAACTTACATACATAGTATAGAAGTGTGATGGCAGAAAAGGAAGGACAGGCCATTCTAGTCTGCACATTTGTCCATTGATATCCTATGACAGGAATCCCCCCCACCCCACACCCACACAAAATAAGCCACAACAATTTAACAGATTGAAACATAACTCATGGTGATCTATCAACAATTTGGACCGGGCTGAGCTCAGCCCAGGAGAGGCGGGAGTCCAGCATGTGGATTGTACTTCAGTAAACATATGGCTAACTCAGTTTTAATGGACAAGGGGCATCTCCTCAATATTTCACTTGTTAAAAGGGGACTAGTGTTTCTGGGGCAAGGAAAAATACAATAAAAATGATTTAAGAAGCAAAAACATTGTATTTTTTAAATTTGTTTTTTAAAACAAAAACTGAAGGGGACATTGTAACACAATAAACCCCTCCAGGGTGTGGGTTATGCTTGATTTACCAATGTCTAGATAGTTTGGTCACTCAGTCTGCAGCCTTGTGACTGAGCCACACCAGGTATGGGTAAATTCCAGCATAACCCACACCCTGTCATGGTTTATTGCTTAACTATTCTGCCAATCAATATGTATTCTGAAATCACCTTGAAATTTGTACAACAAGCTGTCACTTGACAGGTCAAATATTGACATGTTTACATGCATTTACAATGTCATTTATGACAGTCTGTGTGGTGGAAAAGCCACATACTGACCAAACAGGTCAGGGTATTTCTCTCGGATTGCCCATACACAACAAGACGGTATTACTTTTCTGTTGCCTGATCCAAGGTGGCTATACTGCCTCAGAATGAACTGTCTGTATGCGACAAATGTTAGCTGCTTGTTATTATCATGGTACACGGGATTTGTCATGCCGAAAATGTCATTACGATATGCATGTGCAATGGCTAGTACTGTTTCATTCAGAATGATTAGCTGAAATGTGTATGTGTTGCTAAGACACATACTACTATCCAGTCCACAGCAAACTCATTCTTGCAGTGTTGGCATTTCTCTGCATTTCCTACATGTACACCATGATGGACTAGTGGTTGGTGATGATGATCCCCCATGTCTAGACTACATAATGTCAAAAATTATACCTGGCTGGCATAGCATTATTTGTTGCACTAGCTAACTATGAGCCTCTCTATCCATATGCTGCAGCAGACCCTGTTTTAGGAAAAGATATTGGTTAACACCATCTTTGGCTGAATTACTGCTGTAAGAATTTGTGTAAACATTAACTAATTCTTGTTTGTTAAAGTGTGTCATATGGGACACAATACAGTATTATACAATGGGATATGAAAATTCTGTAACCTCATTTAACAAAACTCATAACATGACAGTGGTGTATCCTGCATTGTAATATGGCATCTCTTGAATGCTGGCAAGCCAGAAAATGAGCAAGACAGAGAAAAGGGAGCAAGGTAATATTATAAAGAAGAAGAAAGAAAGGTGAGGGAAATGGGATTTTTTTTAAAGCCATCAGCTGACTGTGCATTAATTCTCTATATACTCACAGTCATCCTGGTCCTAACCCACATCACACAATGAGCAAATCAGTCTTCCTATAACCAGAACTACCTTCCATCAATCTCCCTACAACCAGAACTGATCTTCCACCACAAACATGGTTGTTGCCCTTACACTGTAGAAACCTTCAACTGGGCTCTAAAATTAAAACTTCCTTAAATATAAAATAAAACAAATTAATTAAATGTTGTTTACCAGATCATCACATTCTCCTTATATACATAAACAAATTATAAACATTAAGCATTGTTTACACTTTTCATTATAACTGTTTCTTTGCTAAAAGTGAAAAAGTCCACCTTCTATCTTTACCTGCACATCAGGGAAATCTCTTCTGCTTGCCTTGACAGTTAGAAAATTGAGTCTCTGGCTCTAAAACAGGCCTTTGTTGTACGTGTACAGTATGTCAGTAGAGGAACTTTCTGCTTGTAGAACAGAGCAGAATTTTGAATCCCTGTATTCCATGATACACATTCCATGATAACATTCAATTTCTTGAATGGTGGGAAACACAGAGAAAAAAATAACAATGAAGAAAATAAGCAATAATACTATATAAACAAATAGAAAAGGTGGTAAATGACTCACCCTGCTGTTTATCTTTTAGGACAGTGTAAGCAGTTCATGATGCTGTCAGTGAGTGTGGCAGTTTCTAACTATGCTCATGCTTGCAACATCGGGGAACTGAGAAGCCTCTGTTATGGCTTCCTTTTAGTTTTGTCTACAGAATGAGGAGAATGAAATAAAGTAAGGGAGCAATGTGTCATACTTAGAATGAGGAAAACAGTATTTGTGAATTGTTGTGGCTGGAAGAGGAGTATGAAGCTTAAGTGGGCAGGGAGGCACACAATGTATAACACTAATTTAATCCAGCACCAATAGGCGGAAGGACTATTTTATGCTAAAAGCACAGATTCACTTACAATTTTACTTATTTAAAAATGTGTTTCAAAATAAAAAAAACTGCTTCTAAAAATAAAGGGCCATTTTATAAGCGCAGTAAGTCACTCTGGGGTTGTGGATTACGGTGTGATAACCGTACTCCCAGGAATGAATGACACCTGGCCTTCAGCCTTGTGCCTAACTACATCCCTAGGAGTGCAGTTATCATACCATAATGTACACCCCATCATGTCTTATTGCTTACATAATCAATGGCCTGTCATGCCTTAGTGACTGAATAAATTATAATACTGCTGGGATCTTGCTGATACTGTACATAGTAGAACTGAAAACAATGATTACTACTTTGGTACTGATTGATAGTAATACTCACACATGGTGATATGTAATGTGGTAGTGCTCAGAGTTCTGATTCCATGACTATATGTATTGCTTGCTAGATAGGACCTTCTAAATTGGGTGAAGTGGTGTCTGTTTATAGTAAATGGTGTAATGACAGATTCTACTATTGTTACAGAATGTCAGATTTGCCTAAGAAATGAGGTTGGGCAAAGTTGGCAATGCCAGACAGAAAGAGAAGAAAAACTGATAGAGATAGATTTCGAAACAAAACTTCTGTAAATATCGGAAGTGCTGTAGAGCAATGGTTACAGCTGAAGATAGTACTAGATTTGAAGAATGATCAACAACTTGCAGAAATATTGCTAGAGAACTACAGGTATGTCAAGTAATGAATATCAAATGTTAGTGGTGATAATCATATTGTGGTGTACAGTGGAGTGTTCTGAATATAATTTCATCCTATACAAAAGGCTATTGTACCACAGTTCCTAGATCATGAATTGTGAACGTACTGTACTGTGGTAGAACAGCATGATAATGAATATTGTAGTGTTGTTTTGTATCGGATTTCATTTCTGTTAAATAACGTTGTTGTGCCACATGTCAAATGCCATGGAATGTGAGTCTTCCTTACTGTGGAACAACAGCATTGTAGAACATTTATATACTGCATGCAAACAGATTCTGCAAATATGGCTGGTGTACCTTGTTGTGAGGCAGGTGCTGTTCAGTCATAGCCATCCTTACATGACTTGGCCCCAGAATTGAGTGAGAGACTAACTTGGAATCAGTAAATGCTGAATAGACCAACTGAGTGATGGGTTTCCCAGTGCACCAGGCTTTGCTAGCTAGTAACTCAAAGCCAATGCAACAGTTGTTATGGCCCAGTGATGGTGATGATGGGGAATAGAGGATGTCTGGGGCACGTGATAAATAAAAAAATTAAAATATTTCCTTCTGGGATAACCAATGATATTGACAGATTATATTTAGAGGGCATTCAAGGATGAAAACTCGTTGAGGGTTTTTTTATATGTGGTGTAAGGAGACAGAACCACGCATTGTTTATAGGCTCTGAACAGCAAATTTATACAAAATCCCATAACAGGTATGTAAATACTGTGTGATACTGAGTAAGTAAATTAACTTCACAGGAAAATGAGTGACATGCACCACCTTTCAAATATGAGCTCATCATCCTCCTCTTGTGATACAAATGATACCTTCTCAATGCTGACTGAACCTTTTTCTCCAAAGCCAGCACATCTAATGTCAACACCAATGGCTTGAGCAAGACATATTGGCTTTTGTCCAGACAGTATTGAAACATATGTACAAACCAACTTTATTAATATTTATATTGCAGTACTTCATACAGGAATTGATCAATGATTTCTGAGTAGTATAAGTATATGGATATATGTATATGTATATGTATATGTATATGTATATGTATATGTATATGTATATGTATATGTATAGACATATTTATAAAATAGAGATGATATCCTCCAAAGCCAAAAATCTGATTGTGTAAAACACATCACATGACCATGTGTATATCAGATTGCGACCACACGCTTCCCCTTTTAACCCCCTTCTAACCAATTTTGACATTTTATGAAAGTAATAAGTCAGAACAGGGTGTGGATTGTTGATTGATAGAGCACACCCCCAGGTGCATTGTTAGGCACGAGGCCTGAAGTGTCTTATTGCTCTTATAAAATGGGTAACAACTATTTCTACATCAATAAACCAATCTCTGGACACATTATTTAAACAATTTATCCCTCCAGAGTATGAGAATAATGAAGGATTTACCATGGCTTGTGTGGTCCGGTCACAAGGCCTGTTAAGTCCTCCAGTATACCCACACCCTGGAGGGATAAACTGCTATTATACAAAGTCAAATGTTGTTTATTTCATGTTTTTTAAAATATTTTCTAACTCACTGAGGTCGTACAGTTTGAAAGAGGATGTCATTTTTTTAAAATTTACCGTGGTGTCATAGCGAAGCGGCGACAGGAAAAATGCCGGTGGTTTTGTTTGAAGTGAAAGCGTCATATTGATACATTGATTGGCATGAGATAAAGTTGTCTGGTGCTTTTTCCAGTGGGTACACTGGAGGATTTACAATGCTGGGAAAGGTACCAGCCAACCAATCAGGTTGCAGGATTTGGCTGATTGAATTTACCCCATTGTATAATTAAGCAATAAGGCATGACAGGGTGTGGTATATCATGGGATACCATCATGCCTCGGGTGGTCGGGCATGAGGCCGCAGGCCGAGTGCTTCCAACTGCCCGAGAAGTGATGATATCCCATGATATACCACACCCTGAAGTGCCTTATTGCTATTATGAACTGGTTTATCAGTTTTGTCAGGAAAAATTATTTAAAAGAAACTTTTAAAATGTTTTAATGCCCCTTTGAAAGTGTTGGAGGAGCATCGATTAAAAAAAAGTTCCTGGAGGGCTTTGGGTAGCAGGTGGCACTGTTGCAAGTGGAGTTCATGTAAGAGTGCAGCTGCAAGCACCAATATGTTGACAGGGACAGCAATCAGTGTGGTCTGTGATCTCCTTCCCCCCAAATGATGTTGTGATTATTGCAAGCCTGGAGTAAAGGAAAACGGCAATGCTTCATTTTTAAGGGAGAAGGTGAGGTTAATAAAGATGGATTTTGTAATTGGGAGGGGCCATTGCGATACCAAGAATGTTTTTTCCTCGTGAGAGACCATTAATGTGCAGTGTGATAGCATTACAGCACGTCTTTATTGGGAGTGAGTGCTTTTGTGAATGTTGTATTCCGTAGTCGCCTGTTGTGTTGTTTTGGTTGGCGGGTGTTTTTAAAAAAAAATTAAAATTCTTCCCGGTTGCTGACACTCCTACTGCATGAAAGTGAGTGAGGAACTGCTCATACTGACTGCAATTTTAGTGGGTTCTGTAGCTGCCACTCACCCTTGGATAGCTTTGTTGTGGGTGAGGAGGCTGGGGGCCAAAAGCTTTTTGAAGCCATGATGATGTAGCTAGATATCATCATGGCTTCAAAGAGCTATCAGCCAATCAGCTTTGTCCCTTTTTGCCAACCAGTTCATGATAAAGATTTAATAATAGTGAGCGGCTATGTTGACTGTGTGTGGTACTGATAGATCAACGGTGTTATTTGCTTTTCCCATCACAGAGAAGAATCATACAGCACAGAATAAGGGTCTAGTAAGGATATTGTTGCAGGAGATGAGACATACACACCAAGTCTTGTGAGGTAACAGTTAAACATTAAGTTGTCAATGTAATGCATATAGTGTTTGTACCATTGTGAAATGGATGTATGGCTGAATGAGTCACATGACTCAATTTCGATATGATATGTTCGTTAATCAAGAAAATGGTCTCTTGCAACAGTTTCATGAAAAGTGATCCATTGGATACCTCAATTGAATACACTGTATTGGAAATGGTAATGGAAAAAGAACAATATAGTGAAGGTATACCTACAGACAAAGTCAGTAATGCAAATCCTGATTTGGACATGACGTGTGTAATTCAGAAAACTTTCATTTGTTTTGAAGAAAATATTATGACCGTTGCAAAAATTGCATTTCAAACATGTAAACATCACAAATGCATGGAAATCGTTACAATAACACCAATGTATGTTGGTACTTCTTTGTTACTCGAAATCACATGCAAGGGCAATAATCACTGGATGTGTCTATTGTCAGTCTTCTTCTTGCAGCTGACATTGTGCTTTGGGGTAACAATTATGGAACGGTAGCTCTATTACTTAGATTTATGAACACGAAGCCTGTCTCAAAGATTACGTTCTTTACTGTCCAAAGGAAATATGTATGTCCTGCCATTTCATTGTACTGGGATAACTTAAGAAGGAATACAATAAATTCATTTAAAGGACCAATCACGGTAATTTGGGATGGAAGGAATGATAGTCCTGGTCATTCCACCAAATATCTTATGTACACTGTAATGGAGTATGCCACCAAGAAAATTCTTGAAACTAGGACAGTGGATGTAAGAGAAGCACACGGCAAATCTCCAAACATGGAGGTACTTGGATTCATAAGATGCATCAGGAGTTTGCAAGATGACGGCATTGTAATTGAGGAAGTTGTCACGGATGCACACATCCAGATTTTATCTACAATAAGTCAGTAAACATTTCTGTTTACACACTTGTGTTTATAAAATACAAACATAGGAAGTTGTTTTTCTCAATTTTTTACATGTTAAATTCCTTAAGGCATTGTACATGTTGTGTAAATTTTTTTCCTTTGGATTTGATGTAGAAAAACAGTTTCCTACAATCAGACTTCAAGTTGACATATGGCATGCCAGCAAGACAGCAACTAAACATTTGAACAAGGTGAGTGGATAGAACTGCATCTGCTTTTACATGACAGTATAAAACAGAGTGTTCTGGTGTCAGTTATCATATACAATACATTTTCATTTTCCATATGTTTATACCTTCATTGCAACAGTATTCCAGATATAGGTAAAATAAAGAGTTATAGTTATGGACAGGTGACATTGTTAACCATTTTTGGTACAGTGCTGCCATGTGTAGTGGTGCTGTACACCAATTTGAGGATGTGTTATCAACAGTAACAGTGATGCATGCATTCAAATGTGATCCACATCAGCAATGACACATGGTGGGGTGTTGGTTATTCTGTGATACAGACACACCAAGGGGCAGTCTTCATCCTCTGGGTGTATGTGTATCTTAGAACTACCAACACTCAGTCATGTCTTCCTGATAATACCACAAGTGTATGTGTGCAAGTATGGTGATGAGTGTTAATTCTTTATGTACGTTATGTAAGATACTGGATTTTCATTATAATGCTCCAGTTACAGATTTCTACATATGAGTAACTACTTCAGTCTTATGAATGTTTTTATTCATTTAATTCCTTTACATTGTTACATTTGGCTCATATTTGACAGAAGTTAATGACAGCATCAGTTTCTTTTTTTTTTGTTGTCTTTCTGATTGCATCTCTTGTTTTTTTCTCCCTTCATTCGATTCCATGCTTCGTGGCTTAACCCTACCCTATCCCCCACAAAAAACAGGAGTATTTGGAGAGACATTATGCATCACACTGTGAATGTCCATGAGTGGCAGATAGTGAACGAAGGTGATATTGACAAATGTGCACACAAAAAAAGTTTGGTGCATGACAAACCATGGCTAACGTCTGAAAGTCCAGCCTACAATGCACTTGGACGAGTGGTGTACAATAAACAGATTCAAGACAAAGTCCCTTATGTTGTTCTTGCATGGTTGGTGCACAATTGTAACTCTCATAACTAGAAATGCAAATAACTAAATTTTTATCATTACATCTTTGAAGGTTGTAATTTGACTGCTATATTCCTGTTTGTAAAATGCAAGTCATTGTTAGAAAATGGACTACTAGATTGTTGGGCTGTAACATTCTATCATTGAACCAACCCCTGATGCCAGATTAACTGCCCTATAGTCACATGGCTCCTGTTTTGAGCCACCCTTGCGTTTAAGCACAATATGAATATTGGGATTGGAATGGAATGTGGTCATTCGGGAGGCAGCAGGGGAGATAATGACTGAGTGTCACATCTCCCCTTCCTCGGTGGTAGGTGGGGTTTGCTGTGAGTGGCAGCACTGCTAGAGGGACTCACCCATGCCCAGGGTGTTTGGCTGCCTCCGTGGATGTGTGGACAGCTGCTGAACCTATTTCATGGATTGTGAGCACAAGGAGATAAAACATATAGGAAAATATTGGGACCTGGCAGAACCAGAATTGCTGTTGAGTCCAAAGAACTTACATCCTCAGCATGAGCATGTGCGTGATCCCTGCCTTGTCCGCAGCGGCAAAAAAACAGCATTGTGATTCAAAATGAATTAAATGTTGATAAACTGGCGTATTTTGCCCATGTTACTAATTATGCATTATGTTACTTCACTTCAAGGTCTACTAGTGAGTTGGAGTCTTATCACAACCACATTTTGATGTATGCTTCTAAACACTTTTCATACGAGTATGTATATTACATGAAAAAGATATGAATGTAATGTTCTTGTTATGATTGCAAACAGTATAGCTACTGTAATAGCAGGTAACAGGGAAAACTGCAAAGATAGTTAAGCAATAAGCCATGAGTGGGTGTGGGTTATTGAGGGATTTACCACGGCTGGTATGTTTGCCCATGAGGCATGGCTAGGTGGGTAAATCCTCACCAGCCATGGTAAATCCCCCGATAACCCACACACCCTGAGTGGCTTATTGCGATTATGCCATGTTCTTTAAATTTTTTTTGTGGAAAAAAAACTAAATAAAAATACAGGGTTTCCCACTTTCTATTATTTTTATTTAATTTATTATTATGTAAGAAAAATGAGTTCCTTGTTGCTAGGTGGAATGCAGGAATCATAGTAACCCCCCCCCCCACGTTGCATGAGAGACATGATTTTATTGCACCGTTTCTCCATGCTACATAAACACACATACTACTTATGAATTAATAGTAACAATTTACCTTTGTCATGCTGATTGCCTTCATACAGAGCATGCTTTTGTACTGGATTTCTGGTGCATATTGGGAATTGATTCTGGGTTCTAGGAAGCAGTAAAAAGTGACCGTAGTTGAGTGTTTTTTTTTTAAATATTTTTTATGTATATTTAAAATGGACACATGAAAGCAGGAGGTCACCAAATAAAGAGAATGTATAATTAATGAAGACAGTGCTGGAGACAGTGAGGGGGGATGTGCGAGCTACAGCCAGATTGTACTAGAAGAGTGGGAATGGAGTGCAGACAGAGCGGAAGCAGAGACTAAGCGTGAGGTGAGCTGGGTTCAGTCTGGGCTGTTACGGGTATATACTTTAAGTCTGTTATGTAAGTTTTTTCCCCAGTACAGTTCCAGTTTCTTGGGTGGGTTTGAGCACTTGGATGAGTGGGACATGATGTCAGCTGGAGACCACCACTTAGCGAGCATTTCAGTATGGCGGTTCTCCAGTTTGAATTTTGCGGATCGGATGAATTCTCCAGATGGGACTGACTGGCACCTTTCCCATGAGTATAGCATATGGTTTACCACAGCAGAAAGGTGCCGGCCAGCAAATGACAGTACAGTATTTAGTATTTATGTTTGTGTCCATGGTATAATGATTATTAATATGTAAGTACAGCTAATTCATTTCACTTAATAAAGGGGCAAGTTTAAGGTGTTCAAAAGTTATGATTTGGCAAGTGCCAAATCAATTAATTTGAGCTCCCTTTGATTCAATACTTTTTTAAAATAGTTATCTGTTCTACAGGTATTACATAGACTAACAAAAATTATGTTTCATTTTTCAAAAAAAACAGAAATGAATCATATGACACACGTATTAAGCTGGCTCCAATTGATTACAATCTACACTAACACAAAGAGGTTCTCAGGAAGGCAGATGGTGAGGTGACGTAAGTATTTGGTGAAACATGTCACAAAAAATTGTACAAGTATTAGCTGTATGCTTTACTTCAGATACAAGGTGAATATATAAGCACTGTTAAGGCTCAAGAACCCAGTAAGTTACAGACCACAAGTCTGCTTCCTGATTTTGAATCCTGAGTCACTAACAGTGCTCAACAAAGCAGCTAAAGAGTTAGAATAACAGTAAGAATAATTAATTTTGTTTTGAAGCTGCACTTATGGCACAAGGAACCACGAAGGGCAGAAAAAGACAACGTTTTAATGAGATCCTGCAGCCTTCACAACTGCTGCATACATTGTTCTCAGTGTGAACTGAGTTGCACCAGGTAGCAGAACATAAGTCTCAGTGTAAAAACAGAAAAAATATATCCCAGGAAACATGCAGACAGATGCATTAAAAAACATGTAAGCAAATAAATAAATGAGGTTAAACACAGCAGCATTCTCTACTTGCAACAGCACCAGTTGAGGGGCCACTTTACTGCACAATACATCTGTATGTACTTTTTACTAATTATGAAGGACTTTTTTTACATTGTAAAAATATTTTATAAAAATGCTACACATACCCAATTTTCTAAGCACAATAATACCCAACAGGGTGGGCAGTATTGGCCTATACCGGACCTTCCAGGTGCTATAAAGCCCTCCGCCTGCAGAGTTGTGGCTCATTATGCACCTGGGCAGTTCAGTATAGGCCAATACTGTCCATCCTGTTTGGTATTATTGCTTATGTATATGTTACTTGCTTCTCCCTCCTTCAGCCACCCACCCACTGGTGCCCCAAAAATTAAACTGTTATCTGTGGTGGCACCCGATTACTGACAGCTTGCCTTTTCAGTGTTGGAAGATTAAATGTAAAAATACGACTTATCAAGTTTGAGAGACAGAGAGTGGGAGTTGGAGGAGCTATTCATAATGGTGGAGGGTGGTGGAACTCGATAGATTTCAGAGATTCATGACATAGGCACATGGGCGCTACTTGTATGGTAATGAATACATAAGCAGTTTAACAGAGTAGTTGCATATAGATCTTTAATGTATTTCATTTATCAAGGTACACAAGACATTTCAGCAAATGTTCCAAGCAGTGCAGTGTAATTCCAAGAAAAGTCCCAAAGACGTACGGATACATTACCGAAATCATTACTGACATTTTAAAACGAAGATCTGAGGATTCCATGTCTCTTGTTGCAAGAAGAAACTTACCCGAAGGACATCCCATGATGATTTCAGACACAATTGCACCTGTGCACCCACCCCCTGTTGCAGAACTTGTTACACGGCACAGAAAAAGGTTAAAGCTTGAAGAGTAAAAACACATAATCTGTGGCCTACCATGCTAACAGCACCTGCAACAAGTGTCAAAGAATGAACATATTTATGATACCTTAGCAATCTGAGATTCTTGTGTGTGTGTATATGTGTGTGTGTGTGTGTGTGTGTGTGTGTGTGTGTGTGGTGTGAGAGAGACAGAGAGAGAGAAAGAAAGAGCGAGAGAGAGAGAGAGAGAGAGAGAGAGAGACTAAATAGGAAACTTTTTCAACACTGTCAAATATACCAGGTAAACCTTGTTTACCTTGTCACAAATGTGGCTATCAGGATTGATAGACATGCAGTGATGATTACAGGATAAGTTATAGATAATGTAAGTAATAAGATGTTTCAATGTCATAAAATAAAATAAAAGGTTGTCTTCAGCAACTGACCACATAGAATTTCAAGCCACATGTATTGGACAGAAGATAACTTATAATTTGTTATCGAAAATAAATTATATGGTACAACAATACATTACTCATGTATTTACTTGCACTTATGATGCCTGTTCCTCCATAATGTTGTTTCTCAGGGGTGCCCTCTGCATTTCACTAAAGTTATGCTGACCCCTTCCTCTACATCGTACAGTACGTCCAGACATTCCTCTAACTCAAACTCTACCATGTCTAACTGGCGTTTGATTTTGTCCTTGTTGGGTTTGTGTGATGTTCTGTACATTTTCAAGTGAGGCTGAAACAGAGGAAACAGTCCAGGAAGTTGAACTGATTATATAAAAGGGAAACAAATAATAACATGATATATAAATTTAAACATGTATATGAAACTCATATGAATGTAGGATTCACCGCTTTGCTGATATTGTCCGAATTACATCACTTTCAAAACGCTGTTCTTCCAGAACTGCAAAGGTCACATAATGTGATTCTACCATTCTGTGGAATAACAGCATTCTAGGGGGAGGCAATTTGGATCATCCTGTTAATGTAGGGGGGAAACAGTAAAGGTAGTGGTAGTATACAGACCCAAAGCATTGTATTAGACCATAGAAAAGAGTTTGGTGACAGATGTCATGGCTCACTGTACAATGGGCAAGGGGTCAGTATGGGAAAACACCAATACAATGGTCATTGACCGCAGACGTTTGGTTTTCAGTGAGATGGGAAGGATCCTTATGGGTCATCTGAAAACGACAAGGCCAAACATGGATGCTGTCAGCATGTGGAGGATCATTAAGAGGCTGTGAAAGGAGGATACCAGGTCATGTGAACGAGAGATGCATAAATCTGGTAAGGTCAAAACACCCTGTTCTTGGACCTGGGAGGTGCAGGAGGTGATGAAGGATAAGAAGGCAGATATAACCGCTTCAAGTGCTCAACAAGCACAATTGAGTGGGGGGCTGGGGGTTAGCAAATGGCCTGGAGGGCCACAAGGGTAGTGAGAACAGATAATGCAAGAAGGAGTAAATCTTGGACAGGGGAAATCAGGAGGCCCGAAAAAGTGCTCTTTATATACATTGAGTAACAAAGGAAAGCAAGGCCTAGATCTGCGGGATTAGGTCAGGGTATAGTAGGGTACAGAATCTGAGGAAAAAGACATAGATACTAACCAAGTACTTTGCCTCTGTTTTTACCAGCAAAGATGAGTGGGGGGGGGGAGCTACACCAGTCCGGTTGAGTGGAAGTAACCCCAGGGAAGGGATGGGTCCATTAGAGACAGACATATCTGATGTGCTTGAGGATAGAGAAGGAACTAGGACCAGATGAAATGTCTGAAGCTGGGAGCAGTGATGGACGGGATGGAGGGGAGAGTGGTACTGCAGCAGAAATGGAGACTTTGGATAAGTATTCGAGAAAGTGTAAACCGAGGTTCAGTGCAGTTAAGTGCAAGGTTCTGCATCTGGTGGCCAAACATCTGGTGCAATGGTATACAATGAGTGGGCGGGGGAAAACACCACAACTGACAAAAGGTGAGAGGGACTTAGATGTTGTTGGTGGATGTCAGAATGAACAACTCTAAGAACTGTGGGAGTGATGTGGCAAAAGCAAATAGGATGCTGGGTTGCATTGTTACAGGGATCACCTGTAGAAGGGTGGAAGTGATCCTTCCTCTGTATAAATGATTGATTATGCCACACCTCAAGTACTGTATGCAGTTTTGGAGACCCACTTACAGAGGAACATTGTGCTCTTGGTGAAGGTATACAGGACAGCGACCAAAGTGCTCTGAGACCTGGGGACAATTACCTATGGGAATAGGCTTGATGAGCTCAACATGTACATCATGGAGGAGAGACAACACAGGATGGACATGATAGAGGTCTTCAATCACATTAGTGAATCAGCCATGGGAAACCAGAACATTTTCGACCATGGTAGTCTCTCCATTCAACCCTAACCAATCTGTTACCCTACTAGTTTTATGTAGGGAGAAACCAACCACCATAGAGAAATACATACACGGTCCATATGTAAACAGAGCAAGCCCACTGATTTTTATACATAACAAAGGGAGATCATACACTACATTTAAATTAGGTCCTCTGAAAGGCTATTTGTTCAACTGTGTCTATGTGTTCCTTAATCCTTCCCTTAACAAGAATAGCCAAAATGGCTTACACAACTTTGATCCCCTAATTAGCAGCTTTCAGCAGTTCCCCAAAAAAGGAATCACTATAGCATGCATCCAGAGATGAGGGCTCTGGGTGCCACTGTGCATACCACAGCCTCACTGTGCATGCTTGTGTCCTCGTAGTACTCCACACCTTTCCTTCACAGGTCTCACTAACCTGTGCAGTAGTGTGAGGTAACATTTGCAAACCATTTTTTGTAGAGTACAAATGAGTTCAGGTTAGAAGGGTGTTGCAAAGCTGTCCTTGCAACCAATAAGTGACACTAAACCATGACCGAGTAGAGGCCACTCCCACAACTTACAATCAAACAGACACATCTGCCAGTCTTTCACGGTAATACCTCACATACCTCTGTGTGACACATAGTATGTCACTGGTCTGAAAATGAGAAACCACTAACAAGCATGAGTGGATAAACCAGCATGCCTTCCCATGGGGGGAAGGGTGATGGTGGTGACAGGCTACATGACATGCTTGAAAGTGCGCCAGGAGAGGAGGCCATGCTAAGCCACCAGACACCCTGCCATACCTGCCACATGCTCCCTCCATCCTAAAGATGTTGGCTCATCAGGGCAGATGGATGTCCCAATATGGCAGCCCCCTGCCCTCCTGACATGCTGTGAGGGCTGGTGGAGTTACCAACCCACACATACCTTTGACGCATGGATCCTGCTCATTATTTGTGCCCACCACCACCCATGAACCCCACTTCAAAACTGAGAAGGAAAACTAGTCTTCAGGTGGGAAAGACCTCTGACTGGGTGATCATCTTATTCTTATGCCCTGCCCACCCTCTGTTCCTACTGCTCTCCTATGTACTTGTAGGCATACAGCAGCAACGTAACAGATGGCAGTTGTAAATGGCACATGGTATGCACATGTTTAAGGGTGTGGTACAATGTGGACTAGCTACATTAAACACTTTTACTGCATATCAAGACTGTCATAGCGTTGCTGATCAATTTTTTCCTGTATCTGCAGCTGCATCTCAGCAGACACACAGATAGAGCACAGGCAATCAGGAAACAAACAAAACCATGCAGGGGTGCACCAATAACCCAAATGAGGAGAGACTGAAGATTCTCAACATGTATACATTGAAGAGAGAAAAGCAAGAGGGGACAGAGTAGAGGCAGTTGATTCATTGCAGGATTGAGTAGGATACAGATTTATGCACTTTTCAGTTATCGCTTCCATCTCTCTCTCACTCTCTGTCTCTTACTGTCAAGTACAGACAAGCACATGGCAACTGACACACACACAGTTCAAAACAATAAAACTGTTTTCCATTACAAAATAGACTGAAAGTAGACATCGCAGATTGCTGTAGAACCTAAACGTCTGCAACTAGGCTAACATTTTAGTCCACCATTTCAAATGCTTTTTTTGTCATCAGTCAACCCCCCAACACCAATTTTACATTGAAAATATAGGTGTGACTCATTGGCTAAGTAACACTACACTAGCATCAATCCGAACACCCTCCTGTTCCTGAAGTATCCAGTCAAGCAGTATTGCAGTAGACATATTAATCACAACATACACCACCCTTATATTTAAACATATAACAATAGCTGCTGTCACATTATTTCCCTATATGTGTTGCACTAAACACAAACTGGATTAGCTCACCACTCGGTTAAGTATTATTTAATGATTGCAGCAGAACATCACATCTTTGACATACGTTTTGAGCTCACACTGTCAAGAGTGAGGATCCCATTATCTGCACTTCATGTACAAGTGGCTATGACTTCTATATGAGAAGTCATAGCCACATTTCAGATATACAACTTTTGTTTATTTATGGAAACACTACATATATGGCCCGATTCAACTGAGCTGCTGACATGACATACTGCAGGGAGACTGGAGAGAGATAGAGTTACAAATGAAGTTTCACTATCTCAAGGAGAAATGTAAATAAAAAGTATGAACGGACCAGAATTGTAGTGCATACACTGTCCGTAGCAGTGTTTAATTCATGTTGAAAATGGAAAAAAAGGGAGTAATGACAAAACACAAGGATGACAATACTTAATGATGCAGTGGACTTATCCCCCCCCCATGCACACACACTGTCATTAAGCCTCTACTATTCATATATATTTACACAGAATTACTATATTTACAGTAGTTTAATGACATTAATTCTTCTGGAATACTGACGTGAACAACATTTCTTTGACCACAACCATTCATTTGCCCATACATTTGTAATTTTTTTATGGTGTGTGTAATGCATTGTATACTGCATTGCCCGTGGTTTTACATGATTTCTTGGTATCCATTCATAGAAACATAGAATTTGACAGCAGATAAGGACCGCTTGGCCCACCCAGTCTGCCCATTTCCCTACCTAATGGATAAGCTGCAGATCCTAGTTAACCAGCAGCCTACTTCTTCCTACCCCCAACCCCTAGAATTGCCTTATGACTGTCCCATGCATGCTTGAATTCCACCACTGTTTTTGACTCCACAAACTCCTCCGGAGGCCTTTCCACGCATCCACAACCCTCTCTGTGAAAAAATACTTCCTTAAATTACCTCTGAGCTGCCCCCCTCTGTCTTCAAATTGTGCCCCCTTGTTCTTGCACACCTCTTTTTTTGAAAGATGCTACCCTCTTAGACTTTGTTGATTCCCTTGAGGTACTTGAAAGTTTCTATCATGTCCCCCCTCTCCCTCTTTTCCTCGAGGCTATACATATTAAGCTCCTTAAGTCTCTCTTCATATGTCTTCAGGTGCAGATCCTGCACCATTTTAGTTGCCCTCCTCTGGACAGCTTCCATCCTGTCTATGTCTTTGCGGAGATTGGGTCTCCAGAACTGCATGCAGTACTCCAGATGGGGTCTCACCAGCTGTCTGTATAGAGGGATAATAACTTCCTGTTTTCTACTGGTGATGCCTCTCCCTATGCATCCCAGTATCCTCCCAGCCCTCCTTGCTGCCCTCTCACATTGCTTGCCCACCTTTAGGTCATCTGATATGACTACCCCCAGGCCACATTCCATTTTTGTTGTTGTTAGTATCTCACCCCCCATTGTGTACTCTTCCCCTGGGTTTTTGTTTCCCAGGTGCATTACCTTGCACTTCTTAGCATTGAATCTAAGCTGCCATACATTTGACCATTCCTCTAACCTTGCCAAGTCCCTTTTCATCCTTTCCACCACACCTTGTGCATCAACTCTGTTGCAGATCTTTGCGTCATCTGCAAAGAGACATACTTTTCCTTCCAGTCCCTCTGCAATGTTGCTCATAAAGACATTGAAGAGGACCGGTCCTAATACTGAACCCTGCGGTACCCCACTAGTAACTTCCCTTTCTTCAGAGTGGACTCCATTTACTATTACTCTCTGTGTCCTATTCTCCAGCCAATTCTTTACCCAGGCTATCATCTTGGGACCCACTCCCAGGCTGGCTAACTTGTATATTAATCTTTTGTGTGGGACTGTGTCAAATGCCTTGCTAAAGTCTAGGTAGGCCATGTCCACAGCCTCCCTGATCTACTACTTTGGTCACCCAGTCAAAGAAATCTATCAGATTTGTCTGGCATGACCTTCCCGCTGTGAATCCATGCTGCCTTGGGTCCTGTGCCCTCTGGCCTCTAGATACTCAACAATTCTTTCCTTCAGAAGTGATTCCATCATTTTCCCTACCACTGAGGTTAAACTAACTGGTCTGTAGTTTCCTGCTTCTGCCTTGCTCCCACTTTTGTGAAGGAGAATCACATCTGCCCTCCTCCAGTCCTCGGGTACCACCCCATCCTACCATGATTTGTTAAAGAGGGTAGTCAGTGGTGTCACTAGTTCTACCCTTAGTTCTTTTAGAATTCTAGGATGCATCCCATCAGGCCCCATTGCTTTGTCCACCTTCAGTTTTAAGAGTTCTTTCAGAACCCTTTCTTCTGTAAATGGGCTGGTATCAACTTCTGTATCCAGAGTGTTTCTACTGTTTGTTTAGGTACCTCCCCCTCTTCCTTTGTAAATACTGAGCAAAAATATTTGTTTAGTATCTCTGCCTTTTCACAGTCACCCTCTGCCCACCCTCCCTCCCTTTATTAAGCCTCACTATCCCTCCCTTGGTCTTCCTTCACTCCCTGATGTACCTATAAAAGGTTTTATCCCCCTTCTTAACTGAGTTGGCTATCTTTTCCTCGGTTTGGGCCTTTGCTGTTCTGACTGCCTTCCCAGCTTCCTTTTGCTTTAACTGTTACAGTTCTCTGTCCTGCTCCTTCTGTGAGTCCTTGTACTTTATGAATGCTTTCTTTTTCTCTTGAACCTTCCCTGCCACTTCCTTTGAGAACCATAGTGGTTTCTTACATCATTTCATTTTGTTTATTTGCTTCACACAAAGGCTTGTTACCTCTGTGACAGCAGTTTTATTATTCCCATTGTTCTTCCACCCCCTCCTTCCTGACCATTTGCTAGTGCATTCCTTAGGCACTCACCCATTTTGGCAAAGTCAGCCCTCCTAAAGTCCAGTACTTTTGTCTTTGTATGGCTTGACTCTATTGCTGTGTTTATTGTGAACCATACTGTTTGATGGTCGCTAGTTCCCAGATGGCTACTCACTTCTACATCTGTGATCCTCTCTTCATCTCCATTTGAGAGAACCAGGTCTAAGATTGCTCCCTTTTGAGTGGGCTCCAATACTAGATGTCTAAGGCATGCCCCCTGTAGGGCATCTAGAATAACCCCACTCTTCGAAGTGGCTGCTGAAACTGCACTCCAGTTAACATCTGGCATATTCAGATCACCCATCAGCAATATATCCCCTTTTTCTGCCATTCTAAGAATACTTTCTATCATTTCCTTGTCCATTTCCTCCCCCTGAGAAGGGGGTCTGTATACAACCCCTGTGCGGATTGTGGTACCACTGCCGATCTCCAAATTTACCCACAGTGCTTCTTCTCCTCCCTGTTTACCCTTTTGTTCTGTTGTTTTGATTCCTTCCCTTATGTAAAGAGCTACTCCTCCTCCTCTTTTACCCTCCCTGACCCTCCTGTAGATAGTGTATCCTGGTATGTTTACGTCCCAGTCATGGTTTTGTGTGTACCATATTTCTGTGACTGCCACAATATCCAGATGTTCCTCCTCCATCAAGGCCACTAATTCCAGAAGCTTGTTACTCAGACTACAGGCATCGATACTCATTGCTCTCCATTTTATGATGGCTTTACCTTCTGTTGCAGCATCCCCCACTGACCTTTCTACCTCTGTCTTTTTCTCATTTAGTACCCTGTTTTGTTGGGAGAGGCTGGGATTTTCCTGCTGCTTATCAGTGCCTCCCCCCTTGGCTAGTTTAAAAGCTTGCCAATGAAGCATTTAAACCGATTGCTCAAAAGACTTGTTCCCTTCCTGGACAGATGCAGACCATCCTGCCAGTATCGGATGGTGTCCCTCCAGGTGGAACCCCAGTCCCCAATGAAGCCAAACCCCTGTGCTCCACACCATTTTTTCAGCCATTCATTAAACTGCATGGTGCAAAGTACCCTCAAGTCACTCATGCCACTGACAGGCAGCACCTCTGAGAAGGATACTGTGTGTGCTACTTGTCTTAGGCCCCTCCCCAATTCTACAAAGTCCTTCTGCACTGCTCTAATCTCATGATGAGCCAAGTCATTTGTCCCTAGGCGGACAATGAAGTCCAACTCAGACTCCCGTGCAGCTGTTCTCGTGATCCTGAGGATGTGCTTCCTGTCCCTCCAAGCCATGGCACCAGGCAGGCACCTTACTTCAGTTTTCCCTGCTCCCCCCAGTTCTATCCCCCTAATAATTGAGTCCCCCACCAGAATCTGCTTCCTTTCCTTGTGGTGTCCTCTGCCTCCTTCCTGTGGGCTTCCCTTGTGACAGTTGTCCTCAGCCTCCTTAGTCTCCTCTGCGGGTGCATCCATAGGGGAGCTATGCTCCCCCAGAATGGTGTACGGATTGTGGAGTGGAACAACTGACTGGGTGTGCCTCTGTTCCACCATCCTCACCCTTCCTGAGCCCACTGTGGTCCAACTGCTGTGCTTTCTTCACAACCTCTGAGGTAGTGGTGGTGGCTTCATGATCTGTCTGCTCTTGCATTTCATTTTCTAACACATCATTTCCGTTATCAGAGGTTACTGTCAATTTGGTAATATTCAGATTTACCATGCACTTGTATATCTTATTTATGAGGAAACATTTTCCAAGATATCATACAACACCATGGGCAGTCCAGTGTACAATGCACTACTCACACCATGACAACTTGTGAAGACACTGTTGCTTGTGTAATCAGTCCTCAAAAAAAAAATACATATTCAAAACACACACTGGTTACCAAAATATGACAGGCTGCATTGCTCAAATAAACAACTGACATATCAGATGCAAAATAGTCTCATAATGGAGACAGTACAATGTCAAATAGAAAAACAATCACCATGAGAGAGAAGTGTCACTTTCACTCGAGACAGAGCTGCTACTCATTTTTAAACTTTATTTTTTTCCTGTCAACAGATCACACCACAATGCTTCACAACTTCATATCACGAACATGCGGGTGAGCAACTTGATTGACGTACACAGTGCATGCAGCGCACACACATCTTAAATTGGGCACTAGCACGGCACAGTATGCGAGCAACGATTGCCTGCACTGGGATTAGACATTTCATTTTCTAACAACAGCGCACACGTGGGTTTCTGTAATGGGAGACACTTTTAAAAATGGCAATCTTGGCAAAAGTATATGCATACCTCCGAGACCGAAATGGATGCGACTAACACATAGGTAAGGTACTAATCATTTAAAATGTCCTGTCGATACTCTCATGCACTTTGCTAGTAATTCTACTGCTTTTCTCACAATATAGTTTCATTGCACTGCTGCTTTAATAACAAAAAGGGAATATTAGGCATATGGGCCCATTAATAGTTGAAAATTCTATTATTTCCTCTGATAAAGAAATGGCTGATGCCTTCAATGAGCAGTTCTGTTCTGTCTTTCAAAAAAAAAAGAGGTCTCTAAATTTGACCAGCATATAGAGAGTACTTCTGCAATCTTCTTCATTACTGAAGCTGATACACTTAAAACCTTGCATTCATTAAAAGAGTCATCAAGTCCGGAACCTGACAATATCAACCCCAGATTTCTGTTGGAGACAGCTGAGGCTATAGTAAAGCCCTTAACCATTATCTTTATTAAATCATTCAAAGAAAGTCTTATTCCCATAGACTGGTCCAATGCCACAGTCCTACCAATTTTTGAGAAGGGCAGCCATTCTAAGCCAGAAAACTACCTTCCTATAAGTTTAACGTCGGTTGTATGTAAATTATTGGAGAAAATTAACAAAGAGTGTTTAGAAAAATAAATAATTTCCAATAATATCACTGATCATACACAGCAAGGATTCAGGCAGGGGTATTCATGCACAACTAATCTGGTATTCTTTTATAACTATATTAGTGAGGGACTGGATGTTGGTAACCCCATGGATGTAATCCTTCTTGATTATAGCAGGGCCTTCGATAAGTGACCACATGATAAACTTATAGATAAAATGTTGAAATTAGGATTTTCCCAGATGTTAGTCAAATGGATTACCTGTTGGTTCTCCAACAGGTGACAACAATTCAGAATAAATGGCATTTTGTCTGACATGGGGAATGTGACCAGTGGGGTGCCTCAGGGTTCAGTTCTTGGACCAACGCTGTTTAATGTTTTCATTAGTGATATGCATGTTAGTGCAGGCAATCTTCTTTCAAAGTTTGCCAATGGCACCAAGCTAGGGGGAGCTGCAAATACTGCAACCAACAGGTCTGTACTTTGCAACAACTTAAAAACTATTGAGCAATGGGCAACCTTTAATGGTATGGTGCTCAATTCAGATAAATGCACAGTATTGCATTTTGGCAAAAATAACCCATTACAGACCTATCTTCTGAATTACACATCTCATAAAATGTCAGTTAATGAGTGGGACCTTGGGTTATTATCAATAAGAAACTGCCCTCAATGGACCAATGCATAGATACATAGATACATAGACAGTGTTGGCAGATAAGGGCCTATGGCCCACCCAGTCTGCCCATTTGAGCTTGTAAGTTCAGTTTGTTTTCCTAGAAGTCTGTTTCCCCTTACCCCTGACCTCTAGAATTCCTTTATGTCTATCCCATGCATTCTTAAATCCTGTGATTGTTTCAGCTCCCACCACTTCCTCTGGCAGGGTGTTCCACTTGTCCACCACCGTTCTGTGAAGAAATTCTTTCTCATGTTTCCTCTGAATCGTCCTCCTCCAACTTCATCCCATGCCCTCTAGTCCTGGAACATCTTTTTGCTTAAAATAGTGTTTTCCTGCACTCTGTTTCTCCCTGTAAGATACTTGTATGTCTCTATCATATCCCCTCTCCCTCCTCTCCTCCAGGAGTACATGTTCAGTTCCTTCAACCTGTCTTCATAGGACTTGTGATGCAATCCATGCACCATCTTTGTTGCCCTCCTCTGAACCTTCTCTACCCTGTCTATGTCCTTACGTAGGTATGGTCTCCAGAACTGTACATTGTACTCCAGGTGGGGCCTCACTAGTGTCTTGTATAGCGGAATTATGACCTCCTTTTCCTGCTGGTGATGTCCCTGCCTATACATCCCAGCATCCTATTTGCTTTACCTGATGCCTTGTCACACTGTTTCCTACCTTGAGGTCATCAGAGATGACAACCCCAAGATCCCTTTCCTGCTTGGTGCATGCTATATCCTCACCCCCAACTGATATATTGTGCCAGGGGTTTTGTGCCCCATATGCATTATCTTGCACTTCTTTGCATTGAATTTCAACTGCCAAACCCTTGACCATTCTTCAAGTTTCTGTAGGTCCTTCTCATTCTGTCTACACCTCTGGTGTGTCTACTCTGTTACAGAACTTTGTGTCATCAGCAAACAGTGAAATTCTGCCTTCTAGATCCTGCGCAATGTCACTGATGAAGATGTTGAATAGGACCGGTCCCAGCACTGATCCTTGTGGTACCCCACTGGTCACTCTTCCCTCTGTGGAGTGACAGCCATTTACCACCACCCTCTGTGTTCTGCCACCCAACCAGTTACCTACCCACCACACTACTGTCCTGCCCACACCCATATTCCCCAGTTTGTGTAATAGTCTTCTATGTGGCACAGTGTCAAAGGCCTTGCTGAAGTCCAGATAGGCCATGTCCACTGCCCTCCTGATACACCTCCCTAGTCACCCAGTCAAAAATTCAATGAGATTGGTCTGACATGACCTCCCCTGGTGAAACCATGCTGCCTTGGGTCCTGTAGTCATTGACAACCAGATGTTCCACCAATCTCTCCTTCAGAAGTGCTTCCATGATCTTTCCCACTACCGAGGTGAGGCTGACTGGTCTGTAGTTCCCTGCTTCCTCTTTGTTCCCGCTTTTGTATAAAGGGACTACCTCTGCATCCTCCAGTCTTTGGGTACCTCCCTGTTTCCAGTGATTGGCTAAACAGGATAGCCAGAGGTTCAGCCACCACCTCTCTTAGTTCTTTAAGGACCCAGGGTGCACCCATCTGGCCCCATTGCTTTTTCAACTCTTATTACTTCCAGTTCCTTCAGGACCCTTTCTCGTGTAAAGGGACTTGTGTCCATTCTGCACCATTCTCACCCCTTGTACTCCTTCAGACCCATTACCCCTCTTCCTCAGTAAAGACTGAGCAGAAATACCTGTTCAATATGTCAGCTTTACTGTTGTCATCCTCAAGCGACTCCTATCCTCCCCTTCAGTCTCACTATCCCTCCCTTTGTCTTTCTTTTTTTCACTTATGTACCTGTAAAGGTTTGTCCCTTTAACCACTGATTTTGCAATGTGTTCTTCTGTCTGAGCTTTGGCTTCCCTTACTGACTTCCCTGCCTCCTTTGTTTCTCCTGGTACTTCTCCCTATCCCCTTCTGCCTGTGTCTTTTTGTATTGCCTGAATGCTATCTTTTGGCTTTCACTTTCTTTGCTACCTCTTTGAAAACCACAATGGTCTCCTCTTCCTTTTCCTCTTGCTAACCTGCTTAATGCATAATTCTGTTGTTCTTATAATCCCATTTAAATACTGCCACTGTTCCTCAACCCCTGATTCCTGTCCCATTCCTTAATGCCTCTTTCAAGTATTTCCCATTTTCCCAAAGTCTGCCCCTAAAATCCAGGATACGTGTTTTTGTGTGGTTTGGTTCTGCTCTTTCTGTGATTTCAAACCACAATGACTGGTGGTCACTGTTACCCAGGTGCTCCCCACTGTTACCCCCATCACACTGTCCCTGTTTGTGAGCAGAAGGTCCAGTATTGCCTTCTGCCGAGTTGGTTCCATGACCAGTTGCTTGAGGAAGGCACCCTGAAGGAGTCCAGGATAAATCTGCTCCTAGTTGATGCTGCTGCTGGGATGCTCCAGTCCACGTCTGAAATATTGAAGTCTCCAACCAGTACTACCTCACCCTTGTCTGCCATCCTTTGGATGGCTAGCATCAACTCCTATCTGTTTCTTCCTCCTGGGCTGGTGGTCTAGACCACACCTGTGTGGATGGCTGGCCCCATTTTCCTTTCTAGCTTAACCCACAGTATCTCTCCCCATTTTGTTCCTCCTGGATCTCTGTGGCCCTTATGTCATTTTCACACAGTGCCATCCTCCTCCCTTCCTGCCTGCTCTGTCTCTTTCTGAATATGTTGTAGCCAGGTATGGCCATCTCCCAGTCATGGTTATCATTACACCAGGTTTCAGTGATGGCCACAATGCCCAGGTCTGACTGTACCATGACAGCCTCAGATCTTCCATCTTGTTGCTAAGGCTCCTGGCATTTGCACACATGGCTTTCCATGATTTGACCTCCTAGTCTGCTTCACTGTTCTACTCCAGCCCCTTCCTTGGTTGTCATTTATCCCTGGTTCTCCTTGCTGTCTGCCCTTCTGCTGAATTTTGCCCTTTCTGCTTATCCACCTTTTGGACACTAATCTCCATCTTTTGCACACCGCTTTGCAGAGATAGCCACTCCTCTGGTTCACTGGTTCCACTGCTAGCTGGGGGGTGAGCAAGTAGGTACCCTCTCTTGCTGGCCTGCCACCCCTTTGGTCTAGATTAAATTATCAATGTAGCATTTAAACTTATCATTGAATACTTGGATTCCCTCAGGATGGATGCAGGCCGTCAGGCGAACAAACCTCCATCCTCCAGGTGGGTCCCCAGTCACCAATGAATCCAAACCCTTCCTCACAGCACCAGTTCTTCAACCATAAGTTAAAGTTCCTGGTGCATGCACCCCATGCTCTCCTTGCTCTCACAGGTAGTACTTCTGAGAAAGTGACAGAAGTAGCTACTCTTGCTTGAGACCCCTCCCAGTTTCCTAAACTCTTCCTGAACTTCCTTTGGCTCCCCATTTGCCAAGTCATTAGTACCTAGGTGGATAATGACATCCAGCTCACCCTCCGTCTTGCCTTCCAGTGATCCCCAGTATCTTCCTTCCATCCCTCCATGCCGTGGCACCTGGTAGGCACCTCACCTCCCTGTCCTCTCCCTCCTGTGTTCCTAGCTGGATCCCTCTTATGATGGAGTCCCCCACCAGGATTCACTTCCTCCTCCTCTGGGGTCCACTGCTTTCCCCACTGAGGTCACCTCCTTGGCTAACCTCCACATCCTTTCCTTCCACTTCTCTGGGTACCTCTATTTGGTTGTCCTCATTTGCCAGTGTGGCATATGAGTTCTTGAGAGGAATAGGATCTGGGATGTGCCTCTGCCTGACTGCTCTAACCCTCCTGAGCCCACTGTCATCCAAGTGCTCTCGTCTCAGCATCCTTTGAGGCAGCGGCATTGGACTGGGTGGTCCTGGATAGGGGTGATGGTACTCCTGACCCAGTTTACTTCCGCTCTGAGTCTGGTTACCTCATCCCACAGTCCAGAGAGATGCATGCAGATAGGCAGCACCTCAGTGTCAGAAGGTCTGCCTGAATATAGCTGCACCACAGCCACTGCATTCACTACTCCCTACATTATACCGCAATTCCACAACTTGTCTGTACTGAAACTCTCTTAGTTCTCTTTTTATTAATTTACAGTACTAAAAATCCTGTAACTGATCCTCAGATTTTTTTTTTAAGGAAAAAGAAACCAATAAATAAATAAATGAGTCGAAACACTTGTGCTGAGGGTGGGCTTCTTCCCCCTTAGGCCCCTCCTACTTCACACCTCTTACTATACCCTGTGTTTAGCTCCTGTCAATCAGATTTATCAGGGCATATAATTAAGAGTTGGGGGAAGGGGAGGGGCAAATTTCAGCAATTAAAGACAGCACAGAATTACACCACCACTATGTTTTAAATTTTCAACAGCCCAAAAACAATTATAAGTAAAGACAACAAAGAAAGAAAGTATAGTGTCACTACACGCCCACAATCTAAGTTTAAAAGAAAAATACCAATTACCAGTTACTCTAAAGCACTGAATTGAATATGTTTCCTTCCTTCTCCTTCTGGCTTCTTCTGAGAAAATCAACCTCTGTTTGCTACTTTAACTCTGACTAAGCCCCACCTCTAGTTATCACGTAGCTGAGGTCAGAGGCCAGACAATTAACACCCTTCACCCAGCTACAGGACAGTCAGACAAGCCAAGATAAAATTTGCAGCAATTAAAGACAGAACAGAATTACACCACCACTATGTTTTAAATTTTCAACAGCCCAAAAACAATTATAAGTAAAGACAACAAAGAAAGAAAGTATAGTGTCACTACAAGCCCACAATCTAAGTTTAAAAGAAAAATACCAATTACCAGTTACTCTAAAGCACTGAATTGAATATGTTTCCTTCCTTCTCCTTCTGGCTTCTTCATTAAGGTAGCTGTAAAATCGAATGCATTGTTGACCCGTATTAAACGTACCTTTGTCTCAAGGACTGAGGAATGTATTATTCCACTTTATAGGACCCACATAAGGCCCCATTCTGATTATGGGTCACCCTTTTTGAACCCCTACCTCAAACAAGACATTGACAGGATTGAGAGAATTCAGTGGAGAGCAACGAAAATGGTTCCCCGACTAGCCACTAGAGAATACTCTGCTAGCCTGCTGGAAACTGGGATCCACTCCCTTCAAACTAGGTGCAGTAGAGGTGACTTGCTCTTATTATATAAAATTTGAAATTCCCAGGATCTGATGCAGCAATGTGGCTTAAACTTTTCACTGAGAAAGATTATTCCACGGCTCCACAACAAACAGATCGATGTGGCAAAAACTAGAACTGATAGAAGATTAAATTATTTTACAGTTAGAGCACCCAGACTGTGGAACAGTTTGCCACAAGATCTGGTAGATAGCAACTCCTTCTACTTATTTAAAAAAGGTCTAGACCTTTGGATTCTGTCCACTAACTTCAGGGAGAAAGAATTCCCACCATTGTGGTGGGGGACAATCTTGATGGGCCTCAGCCTTCTTTTGTTCTACATAACCAAGTGAACCAAATTATGAAACCAGTGCGAGTTTAAATGTTAACATATTTATTTTATATAAATCAGCATATTCATTCTCACAATGTGAAATGCCTAAGCTATTTTATTGTCACCATGGTGTGATTGTGAAACTTTCTGAAACTTTTAATATACAATACTGTACATATGTTGCTTAACTGAAAGTACTTTTTCTAATGAACTGTATGACAAAGTTTATACTCCATTTTCTAACTTTGGAAAAATGACTTTATCGAATGTATGCAGCTGGAATGTAAGCAAAATTCGGCATAGCCAACATGGGACAGAAAATGCTTGCTTCAAAAGATGTACTGTATAAAAATACAGTCATGTCTCAACAGAGCTGTGGTATTTTCAACATCTGATGCCATCAAGATAGTGCATATTACTATTTAAATCTAGGCATGCACCATCATCACCACCATAGTAGCCTTCACCATGCAAGGATGCTAACAGATCATCTGCAAGCAACAAGTCTGTTTGAAGCAACCTCAAAGCTATGGGACTGCAGGAGAGAATCAACATGCATCATTCAATGTCATGTACCGTGCCTCAAAATCAAGGTGTGACATGTCAGCCAGGAACAACTTCCAGTGGCCGAAAATATTTAACCACCAGATCAGATCATAGAAGTAGAATGCAAGCTAGCATCACCCCACCCCATGGATCTGGCATAAACAAATACAAACAAATGTTTATACAATAAATGACTGTAAATACTTGCCAAACAAAACTTCATAATTGATGCCTCATCTTTAGCATATGAATAAGAGTACTGGCAATGAGATTTTCTCCCCACCGGTTGGGGCAGTTGGTTCATCAAGTGGCTAATGTGAGTGCATGTTTTTCTATGAACTGTATAAACCATTATCATCTGGAATGGTTATATATGAAGAGAAAAATCAAGACTTCAATATTGAGGGTATTACCTAAAAAAGGACTGTTCAAAAAACACCTCAAACTCCACCTAGCAGCCATATTTCATATCACACCCACTTCCTACACCTATCAAATAAAATAGAAAAAACATCATTGCCCACCTTCAAACATCTTTTCTACCTTCTTCACCCCCTCAAGTGCCGACATTACTGTCATTCATCATGAATCTTCAGTGTCTCGCATCATGATTCCTCAATGTGCTATCATGTGGCCATCTACATGAAAGTAGGAAAAACAAATGAGAAAGAAAAAAATCCTAAATTCTGAAACTGTGATTTTTATTTTTTTTAAGTGAGCAAATGTGGAGACCTAATCACAATTATTTTGAAAACATAGGGACAATATGGAAATAATCAGATTAGGTGATCATGATGGAGAACTGGTATGTATCCCAAACCACAAATTTGCTAAATACAAGTAAAAAAAAGCATTGGTCAATGCAGAATGTTTGCTTGCTGATGTTAGCATTGGAAATTCAGGAGTTAGACAGATGTTTAATAGGAACTGCAGTGAAGTATTAAACTGACACCAACCCTACCCCCAACCTGCAGAGACAGACAGGCATTGGGGTGTGCCTTTGGGTCATCGCCCATAACGCTCATGCCATTTCACCTCATCCTACCCTGCAGACACCGACAAGTGTCGAGGTGTGCCTTAGGGTCTTAGGGCTTTATACTCCCTCCATTCCATAAGGAAATACACTGAAATGGGTGCAGTATAGGAGAATGGAGTGAATTTTGTGGCTGAAGAGTCGAAGGCACACCTTGTTGCCCGTCACAAGGCTGCAGGGTGGGGATGGGCTGGAATGGCATGAGCATTACTTTCTACAATCCCAAGTCACACCCTTGATGCCTGTCAGTCCCTACAGGGTAGGGCGTTATGGTCGGAAACCCTAATGCCCTGGGTATTTTATGGTATTTTCACTCCAAGTTTTCAACATGGGCTGTTTGTGGCCTCTCCTCATGAACAGTGGCACTGTGATTTTGTTACTCTGTCCTGAAAGTTGATTTTACACAGTGACTGCACCTATTGTGCTCCACAGGTGAGAAAACACATTTCGGGCAGGATGTAAAAAATGACAGCTGTACTGTTCATAAGGTGGTGTGGAAGAAAGGCAATGTTGAAAATCTGGAGAGAAAATATTAACAATTCTCAAAGTTATGAGTGTGTATGGAAACTGAGTAACTCATGCTCATTACACAGTCATTTGGGGAATTTTTTTCACCAGATTTCCAACATATGCTTTTTGGGAGGCTACCTCATGAACAGTGACACTATTGTTTCATTAATCAGTCCCAAAATGTGAATCCATGCAGTGACCACAAAATCATGTTTTAGAATTGAATAACAAAATGACAGTGACTGAGTTCATGAGGTGGAGTCCCAAGAACCTCTTGTTGAAAATTTGGAGCCAAAAGTCACAAAAATGGCCGAGATAGCCATACAGGTTGATCCCCCCCACGGATGCCATTATGCAGCTTACTGTGATTTTCTTCAGTTCACCGTGGCTTTTGAAAAGTTCAGACGTCTCCCACTATGCTGAAGATCGTCACTCCGGGCTATGTAGGTAAGTATGAGGTGATGGGGGAACAGGCAGGTAGGGTGCTCAGAGGGTTGATGCTGGCTGGAGGAGGGGGAGCATCATGACCATGATGGACTGTTTTCTGTTTTACAGGGGGGAAATAAAAACAGAAGTTTGAGGGAAGGTTCTTTTTACAGGTTTGCCAAATATGATTGGGCACACTGGAGTGGGCTCCCAATGTGCCACTGAGGGATTGTGCACCCTGTCAGCAAAGAAAGCATGTCTGTGTTTGTGGGGGCATGATGCTGAGGGGGATTGGGCACCCCCAGCAGACAAATAAAACAAGGCGGTCATTATGCCCAAGGGGGCTGGGCACCTCCATCGGCAATCAAACTGGGAAGGGGGCATGCTGACAGGGGGATTAGGCACCCCCGATGTTGGCTTTCTAGGGACTGTGAGAGGTGGACGGCAGGAACCGCCACCATGTTTATTGAAATGTTTCACCAGGAACGGCACATGGGGGAGGTGTGTCAGATCTGCCACTGCAGTGGCGAGCCTGTCTCTCATTGCAGTGGTGAATTTCTTTCAAGTTGGTGGCATGCTTCTCAACTGCTGTCATAGACAGCATGCTTATTCATTGGTGCCACAGAGACAAGTCCAAAAAAAGCAGTGGTGGCATTGGCCATGACACTGCCTCACCTCCACAACCTGCTACTCCAGCAAGCTGCCACAAAATGTTTCTTGTACATGCACGCAACCAAACTTAAAAAGTTATGGGCCCCCATCTTGAAAAAATAAAAAATTAAAAAATGAGATTGCTGCTGTGTATGCTGGATGACTTTGTTTTATTTTCAGACTTACTGTAGTTCCTATCATAGTTTTATATTCTAAAACTTATAACATTTTTATATTTGAATATTTTTTTACCTAATTTGAGGTATGGATTACGTACTGTAGTACCCTTACTCATGAATGCTCAGTTGAAAAATGTCATACTTGCCTGGCAGGTGTGCTGCTTTACGTAGGACCCATAGACCCCTGTGTGATGTGAGCTACAAGTCCAGTCTCCCCTCCAATGGAACTGCTGCTTTGTAAACAGCTCACTCATGATGCAAGCTACAGGTCTGGTGCAGTATGCCTCCCTAAGCAGCTACTTTATGATTGGCCCAAATGGCCACTTAACAAAGCAAGCTACAGGTCTGGAGCAGTGAGTATCAATATGCAGCTGCTTCATGCAGGGCTACTCTGAAGCAAACTACAGAGCTAGTGAATTGCTCTTTGCTATGCCACTGTTTTGTGAGTAGCCTGCAGGCCACTCAAGGAGCAAGTTTTGGTGTGGTGCAAAGGGCAGCACTATGAAGATGCTTGTAGGTATCTTTTTCAAAATATAATAAATGAATAGCAAAAAACAAAGCTAATGTATCTATTAGGGTTCAAACACAGCTAGTACCATCCTGTCACACAAAGTAAATCATATAGCAATACTTGAACAGTGCATACCTACTGTATATTAGGGTAAAGCCAGCCCTGTGTCACATGATCATTCCAACCCTTAGGAACATCACACCACCAATGTTTCTAGGTTCCAGAAACTTGCAACCCTTATGTTCCATTTCCTTACTTCCTATGCTTTTTTTTCTTCCCTAATACATGCATTTATGAAATTTATTTGCATTTAATATGTATATAGCCTTCCAACAAAAACAACTTAAGGCAATCACTGTACCCTAGATACTACTGCTGTCTGTATTAGCATTCCAATGGTACTGCCTACTGTACTTTGGGAAGGACTGTTTTGCGACTATTTCAAACACGTTTGCTTTTTCTAACATTTTCCTAAAATACTGTATTTTATTAGTGCAGTCAGTCACAACAGTAATGATTTTATTGTGACATCCATATATCAAGGCGATCAAAGCCACTTGATCTTTTGCCTTGTGCCTTACTACACCATGGGAATGCAGCTGGGACGCCAACATTGACACACCGTTCTGTCTTATTGCTTATATAGATCTGCTATAAATATCAATGAGCAAAGTCTGATGTTTTTTGTAGCAATGCCAAGTAAGGATAAATTCCTGTAACCTCCACCACTGCCAAGGTTGAATGAATCATACAGAATGTATGCCATCAGTTAGGCTACATGCCAGAGGATTGGAACTCAGCCAGTGCCATGCCCTTGTTCATGAAGAGGGTTACAATGGCTCCAGGACTCTGACAGCCTGCAAGCCTTACCTTGGTGCTAGGCAAAATATTTGAGCAAAACATAAAATATATGTTTGTCCAGTACAAGTAATGGAATGGCCTCTTCATTAGTGCAATACATGGTTTCAAAAAAAGAAGATCCCATCAAACCAACCTGATATATGTTTTAATGAAGTAACTAGAGAGGTGGATAAGTGCTGAATGGTGGATATAGTCTATCTGGATTTCAGCAATGCTGTTGATACTGTAACTCACCAAAAACTAGAGAGTGTAACACAATATGGAGTCCTCAAAGCATAAAGAAAGTTGCTTGTCAAATAACTGACATGTAGAAAGTCAAGCATGGTGATGCACATGCTTACAACACTCATCCTGGAACATTTTAGCAATGGGAGCCAAAGCACCTGAATTCCCAGGTTGCTTCAAGAACAGCATCAAGCCGAAATGCACCACTAAGCCAGTCAGAAAAGACTTGCCTGCTCCTGTTGGAAACTGAGAAACTTGCTATACTGCAGAGAACAAACTAGAATGCATTTGAGGAACTGGGAACCTGGTAAAACATAATATTATTGGGGACTAGTTAGGAAGGTAAGCTACGCTTTCTACAGAAAGTTTCATTATTTTCTTATTGGCATTAAGAATTGCAGGATTCCATTAAAGTGTAGTAATTTTATAACCAGAGGGGGTGAAATACAATTGAAGTTGCTTGATTTCTAACATACTAACATACTAAAATGCCAGCAGAATAGGGCTCAACGGTCTTCGTGTTCAGCCTGCTTGGTCAGCCTCACCCTGAGCTGACCTTGCTGCCCCTGCCTTTTCTGGCTTCTCCCTTCCCAGTTCCAGATATTCTTGCTGCATTGGATTTTGCTTCCAGAACCCTTCCTCTGTACCTGTCCCACCCCCTCTTGAATCCCTCCACTGTCTCTGCCTCCACCAGAGCCCTAGGTAGCGCATTCCATGGCTCCACCACCCTCTCAGTGAAGTAGCACCTCCTCCTTTCTCCCCTGAATCTTCCCCCCTCCTTTCTGTGCTAGACACATAGGATTTGGAAGGATATTTGTGCAATATTTTAGAAGTGTCCTGCTGGCTAAGCAGTGAGTTTATCCCTGGTTTCAGATAAAGGGTTTGTGTGTGTATTAGAAGCAGACATAGCAAATTGTCTTCACTGAAAGGCCTGCTTACATCACAGGTGTCACTAGTCAATCAATTGATTCTGGGTGGGGCTTTTATCACTGTGCTGTCTTAGGCAAACTACACAGAGAAGCCAGTCAGAAAAGACTTGCCTGCTCCTGTTGGAAGCTGAGAAACTTGTTATACTGCAGAGAACAAACTAGAACACATTTGAGGAACTGGGAACCTGGTAAAACATAATATTATTGGGGACTAGTTAGGAAGGTAAGCTATGCTTTCTACAGAAAGTTTCATTATTTTCTTATTGGCATTAAGAACTGCAGGATTTCATTAAAGTGTAGTAATTTTATAACCAGAGGGCGTGAAATACAGCTGAAGTTGCTTGATTTCTGTGCTAGACACATAGGATTTGGAAGGATATTTGTGCAATATTTTAGAAGTGTCCTGCTGGCTGAACAGTGAGTTCATTTTTATCCCTGGACTCAGTAGAGTGGTTTGTATAGGAGCAGTGGTCTAGTAAATTGTGATGTTGGTTGACTTACTATACTCACCAGGGTGGTGGAACAGTGGTGTATTTGATTGTTTCTAACAGTCACCAGTGGTTGTGGCCTACCCACCCACCCTTCCTCACCTCACCCACCCCAGGTGTGGCATTTCCTTTATAGCCAAGGTTCTGACATCACTTCCTCAACAGGTCTTGGGGCAGAACTGTCATATTATTAATTACTCAGCACAGTGCATAAAGGGTAAGTACACACAAAAAACAAAACAAAACAAAAAAAATATATATTACTCATTGTATAGTATAAGGAAGAGGGACATGTGGTGAGTGGTGCAATGCACTGGCTGTGGGGCAACAATTTTCTGGGAGACATTCTAGAACCTGCATTGCTGCCCTATTTGCAGGCAACTGTCAACTCTGAGGGAGGAGGTTGCCCACCTCCAGGCTGAATTGGAAAGGACTAAGGAGGCCTCCCCCACCCAAAGAGCACCAGTTCCACAACCACTGCCTCAGAGGTTGCCATGTGTGAAGAGCAGATGGACCACAGTAGGTTCTGGGAGGGTGAGGGTGGTGGAACAGAGGTGTAGCCCCTGAGTTGCATCTCTACACAAATCATATGTCAGTCTGGCAAATCAAGGTTCCTCTATGATGACACCCTCATTGGAGACCAAGAAGAATGCAGGGGACATCCACAAGGGAGACCCACAAAAGAGTGGCAAGGGACACCACAGGGGAAAGAAACAGCTTCTGATAGGGGATTCAATTGTTAGGGGTGTAGACCTGGGGAAGGAAGAGGAGAGGAAAGTAAGGTGCGTTCCTGGTGCCATGGCTTGGAGGGACAGGAAGCAAATCCTCAGGATTGCAGAAGCAGCATCACAGGACAGGAAACTAGATATCATTGTCCACCTCGGGACAAATGACCTAGCTAGGCATGAGATCAGTGCAGTGAAGGATGAATTTGTGGAGTTGGGGAGGGGCCTCAGACAGGTAGCAAGCACGGTAACCTTCTCAGAGGTGCTGCCAGTCTATGGCAGGGTGAGCTAGGTACTGCACACCATGCAGTTTAATGAATGGTTTTAAAACTGGTGCAGAGCACAGGGCTTTGGCTTCATTGGGGACTGGGGGTCCACCTGGAGATATGAAGGTTTATACTGGCATGATGGTCTGCATCTGTCCAGGAAGGGAAACACGCTCCTAGGTGACAGGTTTAAAGGCTTCCTTGGCAAGCTTTTAAACTAGCCAAGGGGGGAGGTGCTGATAGGAAATAGTAAAGTTCAAGCCTCCCCCCACAAAACATGGCAGGTAGTAGGGTAAACACTGAGGTATAGAGCATGACAGAGGGCAGGACAGGGGTAAATGGAAAAATGGACAAGGGCAATAAGAGCAGGGATGGGGTAAAAAAGGATAAAGCCAACATTAAATGGAGGGCAATGAGTACCAATGCCCATAGTCTGGGAAACAATCTTCAAGAGCTAGTAGCCCTGATGGAAGAGGAACACTTGGATATTGTGGCAGTCACAGAAACATGACACATGGAGAACCATGACTGGGATGTCAACATACCAGGGTACACAATCTATAGAAGGGACAGGGAGGGTAAAAGAGGAGATGGAGTAGCTCTCTGCATAAGAGAAGTGATCAAAGCTACAGAACTAAAAAGTAAAGGGGGAGGACAAGAGGAACTCTGGGTCACCTTGGAGACAAGGAGTGGCATCACAATCCGCACAAGGGTTGTATACAGACTCCCGTCTCAAGGGGAGGAAATGGACAAGAAAATGATAGAGGGCATTATCAAAATGGATGAAAAAGGGGAGATACTGTTGATGGGGGACCTGAATATGCCAGATGTTAACTGGGCGACATGGACTGCAGCCACATCCAAGAGCAGGGTCATTCTCGATGCCCTAGAGGGGGCATGCCTTAGACAGCTAGTGGTGGAACCCACTCAGAAGGGAGCAATATTAGACCTGGTACTCTCAAATGGAGAGAGGATCACACATTTAAAAGTCAGTAGACATCTGGGAACAAGCGACCACTGCACAGTGTGCTTCACAATAAACACAACCATGGAGACAAGCCATACAAAGACAAGGATACTGGACTTTAGAAGGGTTGACTTTGCATAATGGGTGAATACCTGAGGAATGCATTAGCAAATGGCCAGAAAGGAGGGGTGGAAGAACAATGGAGAAAATCAAACTGCCATCATGGAGGCAACAAGCCTTTTGTGGAAACAAATAAAGAAACCAAAGCAGAATAAAAACTACTATGGTTCTCAAAAGAGATGTCAGGGAAGGTTAAGGAGAAAAAGGCTGCATTCAAAATGTATAAGGAATCACAGACGGAGCACAACAGGGAACTGTATCAATTAAAGCAGAAAGAAGTGGGAAAGGCAGTCAGAAAAGCAAAGGCCCAAACTGAGGAAAAGATAGCCAACTCAGTTAAGAAGGGGAATAAAACCTTTATAGGTAATGAAGGGAGCATAGAAAGGTTAAGGAGGGACAGAAAAGATTAATAAAGGAGAGGGAGGTGGGCAGAGGGAGACAGTGAAAAGGCAGAGATATTGAATGAAGACTTTGCTAGTATTCACAAAAGAAGAAGAGGAGGAGTTACTAAACCAAACAGTAGAAGCACTCTGGATAGTGGGGTTGACGCCAGTCCATTTACAGAAGAAAGAGTACTGAAAGAACCCCAAAACCCAAGGTGGACAAAGAATGGGGCCTGACAGGATCTCACCTTAGAATCCTAAAAGAGCTAAGGGAGGACCTAGTGACACCACTAACCACACTTTTTAACAAATCATGGGAAGATGGGGTGGTACCTGAGGACTGGAGAAGGGCAGATGTGATTTCCCTTCACAAAAGTGGGAGCAAGGCAGAAGCAGGAAACTACAGACCTGTTAGTTTAACCTCAGTGGTGGAGAAAATGATGGAATCACTTCTGAAAGAAAGAATTGTTGAGTACCTAGAGGCCAGCAGGGCACAGGACCCAAAGTAGCATGGATTCACAGCAGGAAGGTCATGTCAGATGAATCTAATCGATTTCTTTGACTGGGTGACCAAAGTAATAGACCAGGGAGGGGCTGTGGATATGGCCTACCTAGACTTTAGCAAGGCATTTGACACAGTCCCGCACAAAAGATTAATAATCAAGTTAGCCAGCCTGGGAGTGGGTCCCAGGGTGGTAGCCTGGGTAGCAAACTGGCTGCACAACAGGACACAGAAGGTAATAGTGAATGGAACACATTCTGAAGAAAGAGGGGTTACTAGTGGAGTACCTCAGGGCTCAGTACTGGGTCCAGTCCCCTTTAACATCTTTATAGGTGACATTGCAGAGGGTCTGGAAGGAAAGGTATGCCTCTTTGCAGATGAAACAAAGATCTGTAACAGAGCTGATACACAAGGGGGGGTAGAAAGGATGAGAAGGGACTTGGCAAGGTTGGAGGAATGGTCAGACATATGGCAACTTAGATTTAATGCAAAGAAATGCACCAGGTAAATAAAAATCCAGGAGAAGAGTACACAATAGCAGGGGAGGTACTAACAACAACAATAATGGAAAGGAATCTGGGTGTAGTCATATCAGATGACCTGAAGGTGGGTAAGCAATGTGAGAAGTCAGTAAGGAGAGCCAGGGGGATGCTGGGATGCATAGGGAGAAGCATCACAAGTAGAAAAAGGGAAGTGGTTATCCCTCTATACAGACAGTTGGTGAGACCCCATCTGGAGTACTGCATGCAGTTTTGGAGACCTCAGCTACGCAAGGACATAGACAGGATGGAAGCAGTCCAGAGGAGGGCAACTAAAATGGTGCAGGGTCTACATCATAAACCATATGAAGAGAGACTGAGAGAGCTTAATATGTATACCCTTGATGAAAGGAGGGAGAGGGGGGACATGATAGAAACTTTTAAGTACCTCAAGGGAATCAACAAAGTCCCAGAGGGTAGCATCTTTCAGAAAAAGAGATGTGTAAGAACAAGGGGGCACAATTTAAAGTTAGAGGGGGGACGGCTCAGGGGTAATGTGAGGAAATTATTTTTCATGGAGAGAATGGTGGATGCATGGAACCGCCTTCCTGGAGAGGTTGTGGGGTCCAAAACAGTGGGGGAATTCAAATATGCATGGGACAGACATAAGGCAATTATAGTGGGGAGTTGCAGGAAGTAGGCTGTTGGTTAACTAGAAACTGAAGCTTATCCAATAGGTAGGGAAATGGACAGACTGGGTGGGCCAAGTGGTCCTTATCTGCCGTCAAAGTCTATGTTTCTATGTTTCTATACCTACACATCTAACCTGTCAAGGACATCTTGCATATTATGTAAATGAACAGATACATACTTTATTTGATCTTACCTCTCTGATGAGCAATGTAACCACAATCACTTTGAATGCAATATATATATATATATATATATATATATATATATATATGCATTATTTAACATCTTTCATGTTTGCTGTAACTTTGGTGCTGTCATCCCCATTTAGAGGTGAGGAATATAATGAGTGGCATAATCAGGTGTTGGTTCTGAGCTGTGTGTTCATTAACATATTTATCAATGACCTGAATAAAGATGTCAACATGCTTCTTACGTTTGGTGATGACACTAACTGCAAGCAGAGTGGACATGACTCAGTGTGGAATGCACTGCAGGGAGAGATGCACACATTAGTGGTGTGAGACATGATATGGGGGCCTTTGATGTCATGTTGGATGTTAAAGGGGTGGGGAATCTGAATTGTACATATACCCTGTGTGCTGAAACACTGGGCAGTTAAATTAAAGAATGTGGGGTAACTGTGGACATCAAACTGAAGACCGGTAGGCAGTGTGCTGCTGATGTTAAGAGAGTTAACACAGTCTTTGATTGCATAACATGAGGCATAAGGATCTGATCAAGAGAAAAGCATGATGCCCTGGTTAGACAACACTTGTAGTACTACACTTACTTCTGGTCACTTATGTACAGATAGGGCATTAAACAGGCTAAGGTGGGTCAGAAACAGGGACACCAAATAGCGGCTTAGGAGAAACGAGTTGCAAAGCACTGGACATATGGTACTCAAATCCTTTATCCTGAAGGAGACAAAGTTTTGAGGGGACATGGATATGGTGTTACAAATACTAAATGAGGTGGAGAATACACAGCAAAATTAGAAATCATGTACTCAAATTAAGAGGATGTGATGAGGGAAACATTAGAAAGTAATACTTTACACAATGGTAGGTAACTTGTGGAAAATGCCTACTCACTGCGGTTGTGGAAGCTAAAATTGTTAAGGCTTTCAAAGCAGAACTAGTCACATTTCTTAGGTGAGATGGACTTGATGGTTAACATACTCTGCCCTTTAAACAGCAGAAATCATGTTTTAGATAAGAAACAGGAAAGTCTGTGCAACAGAGTGACATACAGTAGTAAAAACTGGGAATAACAATGTTTAACATGGTGAGTAACTGCAGTGGCTTGAAGCTTTTAGTTTTGGTTCATGGGGTACCAACTATAAATGTCAGTTTCTCCCATCAAGAGGGATTGTCCAGTTAGCTGAATTTGGGAATCAGGACCCATGTTTCATTCCCAGCAGGGGCAGTAGGTGCTGTTGCTGTAGCCAAGAGAGGACATACCTGACAGTAAACCAGTGTTTTTTGCACCTGCTTACATCACTCGTACTGGAACATTTTAGCAATGGGAGCCAAAGCATCTAAATTCCCAGGTTGCTTCAAGAACTGTGTCAAACAGAAATGCACCACTGAGCATACCTACTCATCTAGCCTTTCAAGGACATCTTGTATGTTACGTAAATTAACAGATCCATACTTTATTTGATCTAACGTCTCTGGTGAGCAATGTAACCGCAGTCACTTTGACTGCAATATGCATGCATTATTTACCATCTTTCGTGTTTGTTGTAACTTTGGTGCTGTCATCCCCAAATCTTTTGTAAGTGAGCTGCTACATCTCAAGAAACACTCTCCTAGGGAGAACACTATGTAAAATGTGAGCAAAAACTAATTGCTCATGCTGATATAGATCCTAGTTGAAGTGCAGTAAAAATATTGGATTTTCATTTTTGTCAGAGCTTGACAAGATAATCATCAGCATTTCTTCAACATTTCAGAGGGATCCCTGCTAGCATATGTAATTTGGTCTTGTCAGCATCTCCTTGTTAATGTTGGTGAGGTTGTGGCATGAACACTACTATTTTACACTCCACAAAATTATTCTATTTATTTAGAATTTCTGCACACCAGGATAGCCACATTTTGTCTGCAATCCCACTTTCAAAGGGGTCTGAGGAACAGAGAAAGCAGCAGGGCTGTAAGCAAATTACATAACAGGCAAGTTTATGCAGGTTACAACCACACAAATTACAATGTTATGCAGGTCATAAAAATACCATTATACAATGGCATCTAAAATACTGGCTCCAGATTGGCTGGCTGTTTCAGTTTGCAATGTGTAAATCATAGTATGACTCCTTGGGAAAAAGTGCCAGCCAGCCAATTAGTCGCAACAGGAACCCCTTTTTGAAATTGCTCCACACCACTTAAGATCAAACAGCTAAACTGGCAAACCACCATATTTGCTAGGATAAAGGGCAAAAAATTCAAACATACACTGTACCACACACCAGCACTCAGGAGAGTCACTGTGAATTCTACAAACTCACCCTTCGCGCCTTCCAGATTTCATGGTGTCAGTAAGACCCTCCCACCTCCGTTCTGGTACTGTAATGCACATATAAATTTTCCCATAGGCTACAATGGGATATGAAAAACTTTAATAAGTTTTTTATTTATTTATTTTATTTATTTTATTTAGCTTTTGTTGACCGGGTAAGTGCACTAGACAAATCCTGCCTATTTTCAGGCACGACCCGGGGGAGGGGGATACAGATGAATGCCAACTGACCTTGAACCAGATTAAGCTGTTGGTGGTATTTTAGTGAATGAGGAAATTTGGCAGGACACTGGGGAAATTCCCTACTTTTCGATAAGTGCCATGGGATCTTTAACATCCACCTGAACTACCACCAATCCAGGCAGATGGGACCTCGGTTTAATGTCTCATCCGAAAGATGGCACCTCAGAAATGCAGCACCCCTCTCATGCTGCATTACAGTGTCAGTACTGGGATATTAACCCAAGTGCCAGATGTGGGAACTGAACCCACAGCCCTCTGATCTCCCGGCCTCAGAGGCAAGTGTGCTACCTACTGAGCCACTGACACTGCCAAACGGAGGAATATTTTTTCACCAAATCTTCAAAAGGCACCAGTTCAACCCAGGTCACATATAGACAAGCAAATTTGAATACACTCAGATGCCTTCTTCAGTCCATTACGGCCAACTGAAAAAATGCTCAAAAGTTGACCATTTTATACGTTTTGTATGCACTACAGTTCCACAACCATACATCTGACTGGAATGGAACTTTGCAGTTCCAGAGATATATGGTTGGCAGCCAAGCATGCAAACCTTCAGGCAAATCGGACAAACAGTTGCAAAGTTATTAAAGTGCAAAATGTGAGGTTTAACATAGAAGTGACTGTGAAAACCTAACTATACCTTACATATATATATATATATATATATATATATATATATATATTATTAGTATAGAGGCAAACTCTTAATGCGTATTATGGCTGTTCCACAGTGACAAAAAGTGAGAGTTTAGGGTTGAAAGTCCCCAACCCCCACCCACACCCTTAACTGGCATCGGGTGCATGTTGGGGCTGTCGCCTAACTTTCACCCCCATCAGATGTGTGAAGAAGCAGAGGTATAGGAGAATGGGGTGAGAGTTAGGACCAACAACCCCAACATGCACCCCGATGCCAGTTGGGGATGTGGGCGGGGGGGTCCAAGGGGGGCTTTCAACCCTAACACTGAATTTCTTCGCTTTTGTTGCTGTGGAACAACCCTAACTAATGCATTAAGCAGAGTTTTTTGCCTCTAATTTTCCTTCTTTTTGAGAAGGATAATGAGAAATAGTGAATGTAATGTCGTGGTTGGAGCGCGGGGCTCTTCGGGCCCCATACTCCTGCCACATGATGTCTTGTCACATAGTAACATGGTGCCCGTAAATATAAATGGTAATGCACATGGTGATGCAAAGCGAAACAGAAAGATAAACAGTACTGTAGACACAAATGTTTAAAATAACGCAAATGCAAGTACAAATGAAAACGTGAAGGGTAATGCATATGGTGCCGTAGACGGGAACAGTAAGTGAAACAGTTACGGAACCGCAAGCAGAAGCGGTAAGGGTAACAGTAATGTAAGCACACAGGCTGGTTTTCCCCAAAAGCTGCATAGAGAAAGACAGTAAGTACAAAGAATGTATGCATAATAATGGGTCTCGGAGCAGAAAATGAGGAGTTGGAATACTAAATTGCTTATATCTCAGGAACCATACGACGTAGAAACAAATTTAAAAGTCATATGATTTATGACTTTCCTGGCTAGTTTGATGCTTAGCCCCTTTAGTGGGCTAAGCATTTTTCCGACAAAAAGTCCGTATCTAGCACCATTTCCGAGATACAGGCCCTGAAAGGCGCGGCGAACACCGTAATGTTATCCTATGGGAAAAAAAGAGAAGTTTGGAGTGCTATAATTTTGGCTCCCTGTAATATTTTTTCACCAAACTACTAAAAGGCACATCTGTGGGATGTTGGCTTTCTTCTCTCCAAATTTCAGCCCAAAAGACCAAACAGTTATTTTGCAGCAGGGCAGCAAAGGATTCCTGTAATGCAGTGGACGCTGTAATGTTATCCTATGGGAAAATGTGTCAAATTTGGAGTGCCACAACTTTGCTGCCCTGTAATATTTTTTCACCAAAACACTGAAAGGCACATCTGTGAGATGTTGGCTGCGTTCCCTCCAAATTTCAGCCCAAAAGACCAAACCGTTCTTTTGCAGCAGGGTGAAAAGAATTGCTATCATTTTCCCACAGCCTGGAAAAGTGCTGTCGAACTTTGCGAAAGCTTTCGCAAATTCATGCGTCAGTGTCGCAAGTGCGAAAGTACTTTGCAAAAGTACTTTTTTCAGAAATTTGAAAAACATATTTCTGGGGTGTTTTACCCCAAAATAAAGACATGCATAGCATCCTCAGGGTCCGACTAGGTGAATACAAAAAGAATTAGGTTGTTAGACGGTCCCAAATTTAAATGCCAAGCATTTTTCTGATGACCAATTGAAAACAAAATGGCAGATTTGCGACAGTAAAAGGGCCATTTGTGAAAGTAAAAACTGCATTTACGACACTGTTGAACTTTTTGTTAACTTTTTCCATGGACTTATAATGGGAAATTGTTTTTTGAATAACTTTTGAACCGTTTTAATATTTTTTCATGAAATCTTCAAAAGGCACATCAGGGACCCCAGCTGCATGTGCCCTGAAGATTTTGGACCGGACGTGCAAACCGTGCGACCTGTAGAGATGAGCAAAGCATTCCAAAAAAGCGTAAACGCATGTGCCGATCACACTTAATAACTCCACAGCCATATATCCAAACAGTACAAAGGTTGGCAGATCCCAAGATGTATGGTTCTTGATCATGTATTCCAAATTTCAGGCAAATCTGTTAAACAGTTGCAAAGTTATTACATTGCAAAATTTTAGGTTTAACATGTAAATGGCTCCTCAACCCTAACTACGGTAGCACTACTGTGCTACCATAATTCATGGCAAAAAAATCCATTTAATGCATCAGTTAGGGTTGTTCCACAGTGACAAAAGCAAGGACATTCGGTGTTAGGGTTGCCACCCCTTGCACCCCACTCCCACTCCACCCACACCAACTGGCACCAGGGTGTGCATTGGGGTCATCAGCCCCAACTCTTACCCCATTCCATGTGTAAACAAGCTGAGGTGGTGCAGTATAGGAGAATGGGGTGAGAGTTAGGACTGATTACCTCAACACACCTCCGATGCCTGTTGGTGGGGGTTGGGTGGATGTGGGGTGCAAGGGGTGGCTTTTGTCACTGTTGAATAACTCTAACAGATGCATTAAACAGAGTTTTTTGCCATGAATTTTCTTTCTTTTTGTGAATGTGCACTATAAAAAGTGAATGGAATGTGGTGGTGGGAGCACGGGGCCCTTTGGGCCCCACACTCCCACCATGTGATTTGTTGTCACTTCGCTGCACAAAAACTGTATGACCGACTGAAATGAAAATTGTTAAATGAAGACATGTATCATGGCACACCATGTGTCCAGAATTGTGTGTACATCTGTTTAATGGTTGCACAGCGCCACAAGCAAACAACATAACATGCACAATTCAGCAACTGTAAGAGCCAGTGAGATAAAAATTAGCACAATGAAAGAAGAATTCTAAATCTTTGTACCTTCCAAATGCCAGGCAAATTGGACAAACGGTTCAGAAGTTGTTGAACCATAATGAACCAAATTTTCATTTGTCAGAATGGCATAATTCCACACCTGTTAATGTTTAACACACGAAACCACTGTAACACACCTACATGCCACTAGGGCTACCTACGCTATAAATTTAAAGACAGTAGCACCATGCAGAATGCATTGCGCAAAACTTTAACTGCATCACACAGTATCTCCGCAGCAAATGATTTCTCAAACATGTAAACAGCATAATTCACATCTCCAGGACATCCACTCAACACCCTCAACATTTCATGTGAAAAGACCAAACCATTCCAGAGATATTCAATTTGTATGTTTATGTACCTTTAAGAAGTCTTCCACCACAAAATGGCAGAAATCACAGCCGAAAATGCACTAAAATGGTGGACCTTGCAGCTGAAAAATCAGTAACTGCAAAGCTGGCCAACTTCAAATGACCATAACTCTGGAACAGAACAACATTTTTTCACCAAACAAAAGCTGGCCAGTCAACCACACACTGTCTGTGCTATGCGTCGCAGAAGATAGTGCAGAGAAATAGCAAAAACATAATGTTTTGCACTGTACTATGCAAATGCAAAAACACAAATGGTAATTTTAATGCAAATGGTGATGGAAACAGTGAGGTAAAATAAAATAGTAACGCTAACAGTAATGCAAACGCAAGCGCAAACGGTAATGCACATGGTGACGCAAACGTAAACAATAATGCAAATGGTAAGAGAAACAGAAGTGCAAACATTACTGAAAACAGAAATGGTAATGCAAATGGTAATGTAAACATTAATGGCAACAGAAACGTAAGCAGTAATGAGAACAACGCCAACGGAAATGCAAATGCAAATGCAAATGGTAATGAAAATGCAAACGTAACACAGACACAAACAGAAATGCAAATGGTAATGCAATCAACAATGGAAATGCTACTGAAAATGCAAACACTAAGGCCAACTGAAACACAAACGCAAATTGTAATGGTAATGAACATGCAAACAGTAACAGTAGCACAATTAGAAATGCAAATGGTTACGGTAACACCAACAGTGACTCCAAAGGGAACACTAACACAAATGCAAACACAAGTACATATGCAAATTGTAATGCACATGGTCATGGTAACGTAATTGGAAATGCAAATGCTTATGGTAACACCAAAGATGACGCCAAAGGAAACATAAATGCAAACAGAAACAAACAGAAACGCGTACGCAAATGCAAAGGGTAACACACATGGTGACATAAATGGAAACATTAATGCAACTGGTTACAGAAACACAAATGGTAGCAATAATGCAAATGCAAATGCAAAGGCAAAGGGTGACGTACATGGTGACGCAGAAGTAAATGCAAAAAAACGGTAACAGTAATGCAAACGTAAGTGCAAATGCAAAGGGTAACGCACACAGTGATGTAAACGGAAATGCTCATTGAAACAGTTAAGGAAATGCAAGCGGAAATGCTAACTGTAACAGTAATGCAAATGCACAACCTTTTTTTCACAAAAAGGTGCATTCAAAAGCACAGTGAATACAAAGAATGTATGCATAACAATGGCCCTCAGAGCAGAAAATCAGCACTTGGAATAATAAATTCCTAGTGCGGGATATTCAAAAGGGTTGTGCATGGCGCAACAGGGTTGCGCCATGTGCAATCCGCCAATGCGCCCCTGCACGATATTCAAAGAGTCTGGCAGCGCAACCCACAATGCACTGGGACACACCAGTAATGTATGCGGCGCAAGTGGGGGGGGTGTGCCCATGCATATGTGGCACATCCTGATATTCAGCCCGAGATGTGTGGTGCATATGCAGGCACAAACCTGCCTTGCACCGTACAGGGGGGGCACAATGTTGAGCACCTCAAATCTGGGAACAAGCCAGGGACGCCCACAGGTGGGCTGCTGCATTGCTGAGTGCAACACAGCAGCCACCTGCTGTGGGTGGCCACCTGACCCCCAGGATACAGTTCAGGAGCCCCCTGCCCAGGGGGCATCATGCCCCCCCTTGCCCGATCACAGGCATGATGTAAATAACCTTGGTGGTCCAGTGGACCCTACCCCATCGCCTGATTCCAGGCATGTATTAAAGAAATCCCTGGTTGTCCAGTGGACCGATCTCCAACGACCACTCGTGGGCGATAGTCAATCACCCTGTGGTCCAACGGTACCCCCCTTCCCCACCCATCCACATAGATGCCTGCCACCCTGCACCCCCCCCAGTCAGAGGTGAGCAACAATGCCTCACCTGCAAGCCACCCAGCAGCCCACCGACTGACACCTTACAGTACGGCTGTATGCCTATTGGTCCACTGCATGGGCCAATGAGCATGCAGACCAGACTGTACTACTTAGTCCCAAAATGTGAATGAACCATTCACATTTCGGGACTGTGTAGTACAGTACAGTCTGCAAAAAAGACATGGCTAGCATCCTCAGGACCCGACTAGGTGAACACAGCAAGAATTGTGTCCCTAGAGGGTCCCAAATTTAACTGCCAAGCATTTCTGTGACCACCAACTGAAAACAAGATAGCCGATTTGTGACACTACAAGGGTCATACTAATTTGTCACACTAAAAACTGCATTTGCGACACTTTCACACATTTTGTTAACTTTTCCCATTGACTATAATGGGAAATTTGTTTTTTCAATAACTTTTAAACTGTTTAATATTTTTCCACGAAATCTTTGAAAGGCACATCGGGGATGCTGCGTGTTTCCTGAAGAATTTGGACCGGTCGCGCAAACAATAAGACCTGTAGGCATGAGCAAATAATGTGCAAAAATGTGTAATTTGTGTGTTATTTGGTGCTCTGTAGCTCCGCAACCGTACATTGACCATAATGAAACTTGGCAGGTCCAGAAATCTATGATACCAGACTGTACATGTTAAATTTCAGGCAAATCCATCATACGGTAGCAAAGTTATTATGCTGTCAAATTTCAGATTTAACCTTAAATGGGGTACTCAACCCAAACTATAGTAGCACTACTGCACCACTATAATGTATGTATATATATATAATTTTTTACTTCAGTGCATCAGTTGTAGACTACAATTTAGCCCTGTAACCCTACTACATTTAAGATATATATATATATATATATGTAAATATATGGAAAAAAACTCTGTTTAATGCATTAGTTAGGGTTGTTCCACAGTGACAAAAGTGAGGAAATTCAGTGTTAAGAAGAGCCCCCTTGACTTCATTACCCCCATAACCGCATTTTGTAGATGTGCGCCAGTTGGGGTTGCTGCCCTAACTCTCACCCACCAGATGTGTGAAGAAGCAGAGGTATAGGAGAATGGGATGAGAGTTAGGACCAACAACCCCAAGCAGAGTTTTTTGCCTCTAATTTTCCTTCTTTTTGAGACAACCCCAACACGCACACCGATGCCGGTTGGGGGTGTGGGCCCTGAAAGGTGCAGTGAATGCCCCAGTGTTATCCTATGGGAAAAAAAGAGAAGTTCGTAGTGCCATAACTTTGGCTCCCTGTAATATTTTTTCACCAAACCACTAAAAGGCATATCTGTGGGATGTTGGCTTTCTTCCCTTCAAATGTCAGCCCAAAAGACCAAACAGTTATTTTGCAGCAGGGCGGCAAAAGATTCCTGTAATGCATCGGATGCCGTAATGTTATCCTATGGGAAAAAGTATCAACTTTGGAGTACCGTAACTTTGCTACCCTGTAATATTTTTTCACCAAGATACTGAAAGGCACATCTGTGAGATGTTGGCTGCATTCTCTCCACATTTCATCCTAAATGACCAAACCATTCTTTTGCAGCAGGGTGGCAAAGAATTGCTGTCATTTTCCCACAACCTGGAAAAGTACTGTCGAACTTTGTGAAAGCTTTTGCAAATTCATGCGACAGTGTCGCAAATGCAAAAGTACTTTGCGAAAGTACTTTTTCCAGAATATTTTTTTGCAAAATCTTCAAAAGGCACATCGGGGACCCTGGCCACACGTTTCCTGAAGATTTCGGACCAGTCGCGCAAACCGTGTGACCTGTAGAAACGAGCAAAGAATTCCAAAAAAGCATAAACGTGTGTGCAAATCACACTTCATAACTCCTTAGCTATATATACGAACAGTATGAAGGTTGGCAGATCCCAAGATATATGGTTCTTGATCATGTATTCCAAATTTCAGTCAAATCCATTTAACGGTTGCAAAGTTATTAAAGTGCAAAATATTAGGTTTAACATGTAAATGGCTCCTCAGCCCTATGGTAGCACTACTGTGCTACCATAATATATAAATATATATATATATATTTTCTTATTATCCAATTATTTGACTATGATATAAGGATAGACAGACTTGTATTATATTTTATATGCTGCTACACTGGAACTGTGTTGATTACCTCAGCTGAATTTACTCATGTATTTTCTTAGCATTAACTTTTGTATTAAGTGAAAACTTCAGTAAAAAATGTAACTGTAAAAAATATTTTGTTTTTCGAAGTTATCCTAAAGGCACCAGCAGATCAATAAGAGTTTGAAAAAGAATCAGATTCCCAAAAAATAATGATTGCAAGAAAAAGGAGGTATTTAACCTAATTTAGAATAAAAAAGATAGTGGTGCATTCAGGCAGGGATCAATAAAATGGGCAGATTGGATGGACCATTGATCTTTTTCTGCTGTCAGTGTGTATGTTTTTAAAGTGACATTTTATTGATCACAACATAAAGAAAAGCTTCATCCTTAGATAACACATTAAACAGCAGCCGACACCTTCAAGAGAACTGCAACAAAACAAAATATTTAGACACCATCCTTCCTATATTTTACATTAGATCTGTTTTTCTCCTCCCTGTTATTTATTGCTGAGGTCATTTGCATGAAATTAGTATCTTTGCTCCTGAAGAGTTAATTTATTCCTGTTGCTTTCTCCCTACCTGTTGTTATAATGCACTGTTTGTGACATCACAGTTACTCTTATGGCAACAGACTGTGATGTCACAACACAGGATTATGACTTAAAGTAGAGAGTAAGCTACAGAGGCAGATGAACCCCAAGGGATAAAGATCACATGTTCATGCAAAGTTCCTTAGTAATAAATAATGGGGAGGAGACATTTATGGAATATATACAGAATGCAGGCTGATTTATACCAAGTTATCATATTTTCAAAGGTTTATTTGAGGTGTCAGCGGCTTTTTAATGGAAATAGGAGAAGCATAGTTAGGCAAGTGGAGAAGAGAGTAATAAGCAACAGTAAGGCATATCTCTACCAAAAAATATGTTTCAATGTATAGGTAGCACCCAACTTTTGATTTATACTTTTACAGGCAGAATAAATAAAGTTAGAATATGAAAAAGTAGTGTCTAACATGACGCCTAAATATTTATGCTTTTGCACATGATCTAGATGGATGACAACAGAGTCTAAGGTTAGAAATCTTTTTTATTTACAGTTTTTGTCAGATAAGGATGCGAGCCAAATGATACTATTGACTTATTCAAACCAAATGATTCTGATGACTAGTCAGAATGGATACAAGTTGTACAAATTTTGATGGGCTGGTCCTTTACTGGTTTAGCCCTGCTCAAGTTCAAGCATTCTTGCAAGTCATTTCTAGGAACATAGTGGCCTAGGATTTGCACATTGTTTTAAGGGGATTATGACCTGTATTTTAAGATGTTTATTGTACTGTTTGTATTTGTATTGTAAAGGCAGTCTGTTCAATGGAAGGGAGCCTATTAGAAATAACATTTTACTTACTTACTTAACTTACTTTACCTACTGTAGTTTGGACATGGATGAAAACTGAACCACTGGAACTGGACCAGACTGGATAGGTAAAAACAGGACCAGCCCATCTGGACAGATGGGCCAGATGGGCAAAATCAGTTTATCTGCACATGTTCTTGTTTGTCTGGCTTGGCTGATCAGTTCTACATTTATTGATCTGGTCTGGTCTAGGTTAGACAGTCCATTGTTTACTAAGTTCCAGTGAAAATACTAGTTTTCAAGTTTTAATTTAACTTCTTTATTAGCTTCTAGCAAGCTAAAATTAAATCTGATCTTTCTAAACAGTAACAAAAACAAATAAAAGCTGGGGAACATGTTCTCCCCTGGCGAACCTGATTATAATTCATCATTATAACCAGCTGGTTATGACAGTGAACATGCACCAGGTTTCCCTTGCTCCTTGCATGCAAACACTGACACACACACACACACACACACTTTGACTGGCTCACAGCAAATGGTATTTTTCACAAATGTGTTCTTCACAGAGTTTCTGTTGACTTTGTTTCTGTCTTCTTTTGGGGAACTCATGGAAAAAGTAAAAAAAAAAAGAAAAGTAAAAGTTAGTTTAAATTTTGCTCCAGCCTAACCTCACTACTGTAACCATTGGCCATACTGTTCTTTTTTTTTTGTTTGTTTTCTTTATATATTGATTTTTATCATCCTTGTGACCAGGACAGACTGGGCTCCCTTCAGTTCTGTCCTGCAAAGCCCCACTGTCTCCTGCTGTATATCTCAAGACTCAAGAATCTCTCAAGGCTTTGGGTTCTCAGAAGGAAATTGAAGGGGAACAGGATCAGATCTGTTACAGTACAGTAGTTTCTTCTTGTCGTTTTTACGTTGTTTCTTGTGGATTCTACTTGGTAGAAGGTTATTTATTTTCTTTCTTACTACTTCTAAGGGGCTAGCAGGGTATTGTTTGGGGCTGTTGGAATTTTGAAACCTGTTTTGGTAGCTATAAGTGGGCTCATTTGTTTGATGTTTCACTGTGTAGCAGGCTGCATTTGTAGAGGCCTATTTCTTCTGATTTAAAACCTGTTTGGTGTGATTTAACTGGGTCTGTTTCTTTGAATTGGAGACCTATATCTTCTAATTTCAAGCCTATTTTGATGTGTTGTTGGTGAAGCTGTTTGAATTGGAGTCCTGTTTCTTTGGGTAGCAAACCTATTTTGGGGGCTTTGAGTAGAATAGTGATTCATTTTTGCTGGCTTCACTAGCTGCAAAGTTTAGTGCAGAGTGCGGAAAGGGAGTTAATGGTCTGACCAGGGCCTCAGCTACCTGATTGTTTCTGGAAGACTTGGGCTGGTCCCACCTCAAACCCTCACCCCACCCACCCCTTGTCCATTATTTCTTTTATACCAGGGGTTCTGACATCACTTCCTCAAATGGGCAAAGGATATGCACCTGCCATAGCAGAAGCAGACATCCAGGAAAGGAACAGCAGCAAGTGAAGAGGTGATTGCTATCTCAGTGGACGGGAAGTAACTGCAAATCTAGGAGCTTTCATTGTTACTTCTTTGCATTGCTATTGCATTGGGGAAAGGAGGAGCAGGAGTTTGAAGAAGGTTGTGCAATAGCTACTTAAAGTCTCTTTTTGAGTGTGAACAGGAAGGATAGGAATATAAAAAGCAGTTGTTCAATCTATCTAAACATGTACAACAAAGGGGGTAAGGGAAATAAAGAAAATAATGTTTTACACTGATAGAGGGGAGAGGAGACTTGGGGAGTGTTTGGTATCCTGCATCTGGAAGGGTGGGGGTGCCAGGCAACGACAGCAATGGGTAGGGTGATAGGCTGCAACACCTAGTGTGCACCAGTCTTTCTAAAAATTGCCTGGAGTGTGGGAGGATGTTTAGTGTGCAACCACATAGAGAAACTTAGAAAGGAGTTTGAGGGTCTGCAGGAGGAACTAAGGCAGGCAAGGCAGATTGGGGTGGATTTAACCCAATACTGGAGGGAGGAAGAAGGGGAGATGAGGGAGGGCGATTTATACCAACAGTGATGAGGAGAGAGTCAGAAGAAGGGAAGCAAAGACAAAGAGGCCCAGGCCAGGAATAATGATTGCCGGGGATACCAGGTCAGGAGACAAAAGACAAATGGAAGGAGGAGATAGGGACTTGTGAGGGGAGACGAAGAAGTGGCAAAAGTCATGGAGTGGAAAGGAGAGAACAGGTTACTATGCAGAGACAGGGAGCGAGCATTTGTGAAGGGTCTTCAGAAAATAGTTTTACACTGCTAGAGAGGAAGAAAGTGGAGAAGGAAAATGATGAAATAAGAGGAGTAATTGATAAATGCCTGGACCAAACTGGAGCGGGGGGAAGTTCTGCTGGGAGAATTGCAACAGGGGCAAAAGGGGGAAATAATGTGCAGGAGGAAGAAGAGGAGCTGGAAATGAGAGAAGGAGATGAATGGAAGCAAGCAGGGAGTAAGAGTGGTGTAATCTTAGTGCTGGGGGACTCAATACTAAGAGGAGTCAGGTGGGGTAGCAAGGGGGAGAGGCATAGTTGCATTTGGGTGGAGGCCATGCCAGGAATAACAGTGGAAAGGGTGGGACAATCTGTTCTCAAATATGCTAGAAGGGGTAGAGACAAACCTCATTTAATTATACATCTTGGGACAAACGACCTGGCTGACAAGACAGTAGATATAGTCCAGAGGAGGTTTGAGGAACTAGCACAATTATGTGAGGGGGCAGGAAGATCAGTAACTTTATCAGAGATACTGCCAGTGCCCAAGTCAAGCACAACAATAAAGCTGAGAATAGAGGAATTAAATGGATGGCTAAGAACCTGGTGTTGTGCTAAAGGGTATGGGCTGTTGGGGGGGGGAGGGACCTGGGAGGACAGTAGTCTCTATGCCAAGGACAGACTACACTTGAGTGAGGAGGGAAAGAAAGTGTTGAAGCAGAGGATGGAGGAGTACATAGAGGAAGTTGTGAATTTAAACTAGGAGTGGGGGGTGGCAATTGGGCAAGAGATATGCAGAGACCACAAGTGGGAAACCATATGAGCATATGAGAAATGGGTTATATAACAAAAAATGAAGCAGCGTTCCTAAGAGTTCCCTTCCCAAGGAATCCAGTGCTGTATCTACTGACTAAGGTACACAAATCCACCAGGCTGGTCCCAGGCAGACCAATAGTCTCTGCCATAGGATCTATAACAGAGAACATGTCCAAATTTGTGGATTATTTTATCCAAAAATTTGTCCCATTCCTACAATCACATTTGAAAGACACTAACAAAACTTTTAAAATGCTCAAAGATGTGACGGTTACTCCATCAGATGTACTAGTTACCATAGACATGGAAAGTCTTTATTCCAATATACCCCATGAAGGGGGACTCTCTGCTTTGCAGAAGAGTTTACAACAGAGAGATAAAATGAAACCCCAACAGAATACATAATAGAATTAGTTAGATTTGGGCTTGAAACCAACAATTTCTGGTTTAATGGACAATTTTACATACAAAAAAAGGGGACTGCCATGGGCACAACATTTCCCCCAACCTAGCTAACACCTACATGGGGGAGTGGGTGAATGAATGTATCTATAACAGAGAACAAAACCCTTTCTTCCACAACATAAAGTTGTGGAAGCGATACATTGATGATTGCTTAATGATCTGGTGTGGCAATGAACAGGAACTGACCCACTTTATGGAATACATAAACCACACCAATGCACATCTAAAATTCACACATGAAAGTAACTGGATCAGTATTCCATTCCTGCATATTATGATAACCAAGAAAGACATCAGGTTGGAGACAAGTCTGTATAGAAAGCCTCTTTCAAGAAACATCCTGTTACAAAGATGTAGCTGACACCCTGAGTCAGTGACTGTAAGCATACATAAGCAACAGTAGATTAGAGCAAGATGCATATGCTCAACAGAAGAAATCTTTCGTGAAGGAAAAAGGGACCTTACAATTCAGATTTTGGATAGAGGATATGAACCAGGACTCCATCTAGACTTCCTCGCTGAAGTGGGTGAGCTGAACAGAGAAATCTTTTGGAGCCAAGATGGAGGGCAGATAAAACTAAAGCACTTATGCTTATTACTGAATACAATCGTACAGCTCCTAAGAGAGGAAACATCATTAAAAAACACTGGCCAATACTCCAGTCTGATCAAAGGATAAAAGAAATAGTGGGGAACCCACCAGTGATAACTTATGAAAGGGGCAGAAACTTAAAAGATATGCTCTTAAAAGCATATATACCTGTAAGGAAAGAAACCCCATGGATGTGGCTACAACTGCCACCTAAAGGGAACTACAGATGTAGACACTGTGTCTACTGGTCAAACACAGTGGACACTAAAACTTTCAGCCATCCTAGATCTGGGCATAAATATGAGATAAATTATTTCATTAACTGTAGTTCCATGGAGATTATTTACATGTTGATCTGCCCTTGTGATATGTCTTACATGGGGCAGACTAAGAAAGCCCTTAAACATAGAACTGGAGAACACAAGGGAGCCATATGAAACTCCAACACAGAATACACCATAGCTAGACACTATTTAGAAGCCAGGCAAGGGTCTCCTGCTTCTCTCAAATTTGTAGGGCTGGAGAAGGTTGAAGTGAGCTTCAGAGGTGGAGATTTGGGGTCTAGACTTCTACAAAGGAAAGCCTACTGGATATTCCAATTAAACTGTTTGACTCCTTGAGGACTCAATGAAGAGATCCCACTTTATCGCTATTTGAACCAGTAGTAGAAACCTCCCTTCTTCCTTTATATACTGTTTATGTTTTTGATAACTGCTCCTTCAGCCTCCATCCACAAAATATAACTATTTATTCTGCCATAACCTCTACCCTTTTTTGAATCATCTGTCTACAATTTAGTATTGCCATGGTTAGACTTTTCGTGCTGTGCTGTGGTAAGAGTTAGACTTGCTGGCTTTGCTCTCTATTATGACAGCTGTTACAATGTAAGCATGACTTTTCATGCTCTGCTCACATAAAAGGCATAACTTGTAGACTCTGCCCTCAGTTCCTTATCATGCTGCTTGTGTGAATTTGCCTATGGTGGTTTTCTATTGTGTTTTAGTACCTACAGTGTTGTTGCTTTCCTTTTTACATGGCACATTTCATATTTAGCATCACTTTGCTTCTTGCATATGACTACACTTTAATTTATTCTTTTAACTTGTGCCTGCACCCTTAATTCTCTGAGCACTTTATAAGGACACACTTTGGGGCTTGGGATCATGCTCTGATGATGACCACATGCACGGTTGCTTTGTAAACACACCAGGAAGCCAGAGGGTTCCTCTACACGTGAGTCTCTTGCTGTGCCACTCGGTTTTGGCTTTCTTATTTTTCCTCAGTATTGCGTCCTTCGAGTTCAGCTAGCCAGCATTGTTTAGTGGCACAGTCCATCCGTTGAGATTATTTGTACACCTTGGAAGCACCAGGAAACGCCCCCAGTGTTTGCTGCATGCAGTGCAAATGACATAGTGTGGTGCACTTTCAGGAACCTTTGCATTCTGCACTTTCTTTTTCCTACCAGTGGGTGAGGTGTTTGCATTCATTTGCATTTTTTAACATCTATTTATTTCTGCCATGTGTTTATTGTTATTTAATAAATGTGATTTATTTTTGAATACAGTTGTTCAGAGATCCCTTTATGCCTATAGGATATTGTGCTGACCTCACACTAGACACGTCTTGTTTTTCTGCTTATGACTTTTTCAGCTCTGAGGTATATAGTGCACACCCATTACAAAATTCAGTAGTCCCCCCCCCATCTCTTGAAAAGTGAGTCTTGGGTCTTTTCTTTTGGTTATATTAATATAACTTAAGTATTTAATCATGAGTTGATAGCAGACCATTATAGAACTGTAATGTATTTTTTTTAATCACTTTCCACTTTTTGTACTCATCACTTTATTAGCATGTATTACCTCTTTGGAATTATGTGTCTGGAGCGATAGAAATTGTATACCAATCAAATAGGGTATATAAGTGGTTTTTGAGTGCAGGATGTGTATCCCTTGAAAAATCACCACACATAGACAAGAAACATTGGGCTGTGACTCTTACCTGTAATTGCTTGCATTGTGCAGCTTGCAGAGCATTTAATAAAGTATATTTTTGCACGTACGATCATGTCTATTTGTCGTGTAAGCCGAAGGACATCATAGACTGTTAGCAGCAGAAGGGTGAGTGCCTTGCTCTTTGAACTTTTGTACTGGATTTTTTTTAGTTGGAGTACAGTCCAGCTCTGTATCAATGACATTAGGTGTTTTTAGTGTAACTCCTAACAGTGTTCAAAATATTTAAAGAACTATAGAAAGTGAATGAGAAAAAAACAATTTTTCTGTCACGCGGACCAAGAATAGAGGAAACTGTCTCAACAGTAACTCGGACTAATTAAAGGGGAAATCGAAAGAACCTTCTTTACACAAAGTTCTATTGGGATATGAAATATTTTGACACAACTGGTAAAGATGGAGACTAAATTTTAATATTTAAAACAGAACTGATTAAATACTTCCACATGAAGAACTGCAAATGACTACAGGAAAGATCTGGAAATGGGATAACTGCCAAACATACAGAATGGGGTTGACAGCAGCAAAAGATGAATGGCTTTCTCTAATGCTCAGGTTACTATGAATCTGTCAATTTTTATGAGACATGCTAAGGTGGTAGAGCAATGTGTAAAAGTAATACCTAGTACATAAATATTGTATCTGATGAAACATACATACATCAGTAAAGGGCATTTGTGTCAAACTATAAATGACACATAGTTATCAGAGCCACAAAAATTACCTTTCAGAAACTGACATGTAGAAAATGGAAACTGAGTTAGAAGCATCTGTATGACTATAAATATTGTCTCTATGCAGAAGAAAGGGCTAAAGAAAAAGAAATGCCTCTTTTTTAAATAGATGTAGGAAACTAGACTCCTCTTCCTCCTCTTCCTTCTCTGATCAACTTGAGGGTGCCTCTGCTCTCAGTAACTTCTTTTTTCTCTGTGTCCTATCTCTGCTTCTGCCCCCATACTTCTCCTTCCCCCATTATCTCTTCCCTCATTTTTTGGTCTTGCATGTGTTCCTCCTCTGCTATATCCAAGCCACAGCTTTCTCTATTCCTTTTGGTACTTGTTCCAACTAAATGTGAAACTCCTACTGGCTTCTATTCCAAACTTCTCCTCCTATGTACACTCCCTCTATCAATGTATTTCTGTCCTACTTAACCTTTTCTTCCTCACTGGCAAATTTCCAGGCACTTGGAAGCAGGAGGCTAATGTACTCAACTAACTAGGAGTGACTCCATCTGCTTCTGGTAACTACCAGCTTAACTGTATCACCACAGTACCAGCCAAGCTGCAAGAAAAATTGGTGCTATCCCATGTCGGTCTTCCCAGACTCCTTCTTTTTCAGCCCATTCAGTCTGGTTTCAGGAAGACCCACTCCACAGGCTCCTCCATAAGTATACTCACATATACTCTCCAAAAGGGGCTAGATAAGAGCACACTTACATTTGTCATCTTTGTCAACTTTGCTAAGGCCTTCAATATTTTGGCCCATACCTTCTTCTTAGAAAAGCTTGCTATATATTATTTCTGTGACATTGGGGTCAAATGGTTCTGCTCTTACATGGCTGAGAGGTCTCTAGCTGTCTTTGTAGCAGACATCCTCTCTTCCTAATCCCTATTGGGTCATGTGCCCCTCCCAGGTTCTGACCAAGGCCTTATTCTGTTCTCTATCTTTACTAATGACTTCCCCATTTCCTGTCCCTCTATGAACATCCATATGAATGTGCATTAAATAGTGCTTTATGCCTATGAGTCTTCTGACTCTGAGCTGGCCTTGCAGCTCCAGCAGGACATCAACAACATTCAAGTCTGTTTCTATGCAACCTAACCGTAAGTGGAATGAAAATGGTCTCCATGATCTCCAATACCAGGTAGTAGCTGGAAAAGTTCAGCTCATCCCAGTTTTCCAGACCTTGGCTGGCTCCCCTGGAGGAATTCAGCACCTTTAGATGCCTGGGATTCTAGCTGAATTGTCATGTATACTTCTCCTGCCATATGCAGTGGAGCCTGCCAGGATGAAGTGCAGTGTCACAGTTTTCTGCATGACAAAAGGGATTACCTTGACTCAAACTTGCCTTGTTTCCTGCAGTTACTCTACTGCAGAATTCTGCAGAATTGGGGATTCGCCATGGTGGCTTCACTGTACTTTAGAAGCTAACCATAAAATGATCCTCCCGCATCCTGATGCACATTACCAGAACAAATCTAATAACCTCCTCCCTGCTCATTGCAAGATTATTGTATACATTTCTCCTGGTGTTGCTTTTTGGTGATGGGTGGTACCATGCCTTAATTCACTCTTGCCACACCCTACTTTCTTTTCCTTTCTTTTTGTCTGCTCTTTCTTGACTGCCCTTCCAATACCTACCAAGGCTCTTTATACTCATTTCACTCACTTCCTTCTTTCTCACTCCCCTCTCTGAAAATGCAACGCTTTACCCACTGTGCATTCTTGTTTGCTAAATTTTTCATCTGGCTCCCTTCCTTACTACTTTACCTCTCCTTACATGCCCCCTCTCCTTCTTTGATTCCCAGTGACACTATGACTCTCACTCCTTTTCCTTCCCTTCCCTTTCTTCAAGACCTCTTGGGCAGGCTGTGTTCTCCCCCAGATATTCTAGACACTGATCTCTCATCCCCCTCTGCTCCATCTCCTCTGCTCCGAAACATATTCTCCTCTACTACATTTTTCATGCCTCTTTCTGTACCTCATCCTCCCACCACATACTTTCCCTATTTTTGGCCTTTCATTCATCATAGTTCAGTTTGTTATCATTATTGACCCTTGTATTATAGTTTTATCCCTGCTTTGTACAATACAGCACTGTCATGTGTTTCCTGTTTAGTTTTTCCCCATTTATTCCACGTTGCACTGTAAAATAATTCCTTGCAATTTTATCTGTACTTCATGAAATTAGTGCAACTTTCTATCTATCTATTTATTTATTGTTATTCCACATTATTTTATTTTAGTCCATGTATTGTACAGTGTCCTGCTTACCATCCCTAGAACTCCCCTATAAAGGAAACATCATGGTGTGCTATGCTTTCCTAGGCACACCGCCTTTCCTGGTTAAACAATTTCCCCATACCTTCCAAAAATAAACAGCTTGAAACTGACAGCCACACAATATGATTAAAGGTAATTGTGTGAAAAAAATGATGTGCAACTCCGTTTGTAAGCTCACATTGTTCTGTTACACCATGTCACTACTGCCACCATCCCTGCTAAATCTGCAGTTGCTCTGCAGCAAAAAATGAATGTTAAATTTGGCAGACTGCATGGGACTAGCTGCCCTTATCCACTGTCACATTCTGTGTTTCTATGTTTCTATCCTACTGTACCTTGTCTCTTAGATGTAGGCCTCTGATCTCAGATTCCATAAGGGCCCTGTCATCCATCACTTTGGTGTACTTCTTCCAGTAGAGTACAGGTTCTTTTGCAGTTGGGTGCCTATCTAGTCATCCCCATCAATGCACCTAATTCTACTCCACAGCATCCCACTTCACTGGCTTAAGCACAACCACTCTACTCTGTCTAAAGATTCATAGAATTATGGTATGTCACTTCACTCTAGAATGACTGGAGTGGCTGATAGCAAGCAAGGGGTTCCATGTCATAACAGCAATCGCAAAATAGCGACCCTTGTTATGGTGAGTATATATCACCCAAAAGCAAATTTGCGATATACACATGCTGGCAAAAAGACATCCAGCAAGTAAACTAATTGTTTTGGTGGGGGGTTGCACCCCCGTGCCCCCCCTCATAGGGGGCTTTGCCCCCGCACCCCCCGATTAGGGATTACCAACTCCAGAGGGGTGCATGTTGGGGAGGGGGCAACACTCCAAAATAAATAAAAAAAAAATGGCAGCTGCAGGCAGTAGCAAAGTTTTCTCCCCCCAGTCCCCAGCTCCGAACCCAGTACCTGCTGCACTGGAGCTAGCCACCCTCACCACCATACCAGATAGCTAGCTCATCTGCAGCAGGCACACTATCCCATACAGACTCTCTTCCATATCCTCACATTTCCCTCCCTATCCCTCCCCTACGGTCATGGTCACATAGGGTCGTCACCTTTATAGTGTATAGTCCAACAGGATAGCACTGTAAATGAGTCGCTGTTTTGACAGTCACTCATTTAGTCACTATCATCACTGGACACCCAAGCAAGGGAGTAGATGGCTAGGCAGAGGGGTAGGTTGACTGACACTCCAGAGCGATGGCACAGTGCTTCTCCTCTATCTTGCTCTCTCTCTCTCTCTCTCTCTCTTTCTCCCTCTCCCTCCCCCCAACTCCTTTTACTCATCTCCACTATCCACTCTCCAGTATCCTTCTTACCACTCTTCCCATGGCACAGAACTTTCCTTGGAGGCAGACAACCATATCCAGAGAAAAAAGTCCCACTTCAGCCGCTCAGGCATCCAGACATAACTCGTCTCATAATGAATGATGCAACACTCCATCATAATCGATTAGTCCAATCACTGCATGCACACTCAGTTTTCTTTTTTTGGGGTTTTCTTCTCACCAGAAAAAAACCTCTGTCCCCAGTCACCTCCCAGTAACTGCAGCTAAATGTTAACTTTATTTAACAAAGTGCAGAATAGCCTCATTTGAAATTCAAAGACAAAGTCCTGTTCTACAAAATTTTTCAGACACTCGTACAGCAAGCTGAAATTGGGACTGCCTCAGTTAAATTCCTGACATAAGTTGGGGTTGCCAGAATGCTTTGAAATAAGCCACACCACAGTTCTCTTGGACTGTTTTTGTTTCCCCAGTTTATTTTGATTCACCCTGAAAATCTACTACTTCCATATGTTTTTTCAACTGGATTTCCTTTCATTCTATTAGTATGCAAAAAAATACTAACAGTTAATCTTATTTCCTGATTTATAAAATTTAAAATCTAGTTTTGTTTAAAGCACATTTTAAATATTTAATAGCAATTTCTGCCACACCTTACATTGTTTGCCTTTCTTTCTTACACACTGTATTTTGTTTGCTTTATGTAATTATTCAGTTTCCTGTGAACACAGTAAAAAATATTTAACAACATTAATTCATTTTTTTGTGTCAGACAAATGTCTGTAGTATGCACTACTGCCCATTATTGCTTTGTATCTGTATTTATAGTAGCATAAGTGGCTACATCCTTTTTACTCCATGGCCCAGATATTCAAAAGGGATGTGCCATGCACAACAGAGATGCGCCAGTGCAAGTACGAAAATGCGCTATTGTGTGATATTCAGCGGGAGGCAGCTGCTTCGTGCAAATTGCAATGTGCAAGTGCACAATGGTAATGAATGTATGCACAACTGTAGGGGGAGGAACCATGAATAAATGGCACAGTGCAATATTCAACAGCATGCACCATGCACAATAGGGGAGCTAGCAGAAGTTGCGCGACAGCGGAAATGATCCAAAATAAAAAGGAACAAGAGAGAGGCGCAAGAATGCTACAGGGAAGCCAGAAGTGGGAGCGAGGTGACAGCAACAGAGAAGAGGGTAGCAGTGAGTGGGACTGGTCAGGAGCAGGACACAACACACCTGGAAACAACCAGGAACAGAACAGGAGTGGGGAGCCTGTGCTACTGTGCAGGTGTGACAAGGAAGTGCCACAGTGGACTGAGGGCAGTGGCAGTAGGCAGGACAGCCAAAGGCTGGAGGTGTACCCGGTGCAGGGGAGCATCACAAAGGACAGCGGGGGAAACAGGATAACAGCTGCCGGGGGGGGCACCAGCCAGGGACATGGCCATGCCACCTTCCAGATAGAGGCGGTAATGGGGGGTGTGAGAAGGCAGGCAGTATGGGGGTGCAGCCGTGGAAGGGCCTGTCAGCGGTATGCCCCCAACAGGCAGTACCGAGCCCACACCACCTTCGAGCACTACACTGACACAGAGATTGTGGGCCGGTACCAGCTGAACGGGATGATCCTGAGGTGGCTCTGTGAGCTGTGCAGTGATGAGATGCAAGCACCCACACGATGGAGTTATGCTCTGTCAGTGGAGACAATGGTGACAGCTGTCATGTTGCCAGGTGTCATGTGTCTGCTCACCACAGGCACCTTCCAGAGACCAACAGGGGACACAACAGGCATAACCCAGTCGGCTGCATCATGCCTACTCACACAAATTCCTCAGTGCACTGCTGCCACATGCTGCGGAGTACATCCATTTCCCCAGCACACAGACGGAGCGCACAGCACACATACAAGAGTTCCACAGGGTAGCACGTATGCCTAGAAACATAGAATTTGATGGCAGATAAGGACCGCTTGGCCCACCTAGTCTGCCCATTTTCCTACCTAACAGATAAGCTGCAAATCCTAGTTAACCAACAGCTTACTTTCTCCTACCCCTGACTAGGACTGCCTTATGCCTGTCCCATGCATTCTTGAAGTCCCCCACTGTTCTTGACTCCACAACCTCCTTAGGGAGGCTGTTCCATGCATCCACAACCCTCTCAGTGAAAAGATACTTCCTCACATTACCTCTGAGCCGTCCCCCCTCTATCTTCAAATTGTGCCCCCTTGTTCTTGCACATCTCTTTTTCTGGAAGATGCTACCCTCTTGGACTTTGTTAATTCCCTTGAGGTACTTGAAAGTTTCTATCATGTCCCCTCTCTCCCTCCTTTCCTCTAGGGTATACATATTAAGCTCCTTTAGTCTTTCTTCGTATGTCTTCTGGTGCAGACCCTGCACCATTTTGGTTGCCCTCCTCTGGACAGCTTCCACTCTGTCTATGTCTTTGCGGAGATGGGGTCTCCAGAACTGCACACAGTACTCCAGATGGGGTCTCACCAACTGTCTGTACAGAGGGATAACATCTTCCTGTTTTCTACTATTGATGCCTCTTCCTATGCATCCCAGTATCCCCCCTGCCTTCCTTACTGCCTTCTCACATTGCTTGCCCACCTTTAGGTCATCTGATATAATTACCCCCAGGTCCCTTTCTATTTTTACTGTTGTCAGTATCTCACCCCCCATTGTGTACACTTCCCCTGGGTTTTTGTTTCCCATGTGTATTACCTTGCACTTCTTTGTATTGCATCTGAGCTGCCATACATTTGACCATTCCTCCAACCTTGCCAAGTCCCTTCTCATCCTTTCCACTCCATCTTGTGTATCAACCCTGTTGCAGATCTTTGTGTCATCTGCAAAGAGACATACTTTTCACTTCCAGTTCCTCTGCAATGTCACTTATAAAGACATTAAAAAGGACCGGTCCCAGTACTGAACCCTGCGGTACCCCACTAGTAACCCTCCTTTCTTCACTGTGTATTCCATTTACTGCTACCCTTTGTGTCCTGTTGTCTAGCCAATTTTCTATCCAGGCTACCACCTTGGGACCCACTCTAAGGCTGGCTATCTTGTGAATTAATCTTTTGTGTGGGACTGTATCAAATGCCTTACTAAAATCTTGGCAGGCTATGTCAACAGCCCCTTCCTGGTCTACTACTTTGGTCACCCAGTCAAAGAAATCTATTAGATTCGTCTGACACGACCTTCCCATCGTGAATCCATGCTGCCTTGGGTCCTGTGCCCCACTGGCCTCTAGGCACTCAACAATTCTTTCCTTCAGAAATGATTCCATCATTTTCCCTACCACTGAGGTCAAACTAATTGGTTTGTAGTTTCCTGCCTCTGTCCTGCTCCCACTTTTGTGAAGAGGAATCACATCTGCCCTCCTCCAGTCCTTGGGTGCCACCCCATCCTCCCATGATTTGTTAAAGAGAGTAGTCAGCGGTGTCACTAGTTCTACCCTTAGTTCTTTTAGAATTCTTGGGTGAATCCCATCAGGCCCCATTGCTTTGTCCACCTTCAATTTTATCAGTTCTTTCGGAACCCTTTCTTCTGTAAATGGACTGGTATCGACCCCCGTTTTTGGAGTGTTTCTCCTGTTTGGTTTAGGTAACTCCCCCTCCTCTTCCTTTGTGAATACTGCGCAGAAATATTCGTTCAGTATCCCTGCTTTTTCACTGTCACCCTCTACCCACATTCCCTACCCTTTATTAAGCTTCACTATCCCTCCTTTGGTCTTTCTTCGCTCCATAATGTACCTATACCTGGCATGCCCGGGGCCATTGACTGCACCCATGTGGCCATCTGCATGCCACCTGGCCTGGACAGTGTATCATACATTAACTGGAAGGGGTTTGCCAGCATTACCTGCCAGGTGGTGTGCGATGCCAGGGGGCACATGACCAATGTCTGTGCCACGCACCCTGGGGGAGCACATGATGCCTTCATCTGGCACCAGTCCACACTGTGCCACAGGTTCAAGAGTGGGGACATCCCCCACTGGCCATCTAGTGGGTGAATATGCACATCATGCAGGATGACATGAGCAGCTGTGGGGGGGTGCATAGTCAGAGGTGCCATGGGTACCGGCCTTGATGGCCCATGGCAGAGACGCAGACCACCATACTAATGTCCACCCTCTACACAAAGGTGACAGTGGCTACCCACTCCGTCCCTGGCTGCTCACACCATAACGGCACCCCGCGACCCCATCGCAGCAACGGTACAATGAGGCACATGCCACCACACGTAATGTCATCGAGCGAGTGTTTGGGATGCTGAAGGCACATTTCCGGTGCCTGGACAGGTCTGGCGGTGCCCTACAGTACAGTCCCTCAAAGGCCTGTGGGCTATTCCTGGCCTGTTGCATCCTGCACAACATGGCCAATGACTGTGGGATAGCTGTAGAGGTCGAAGAGGAGGACAGCAATGAGGATGATGAGGACGCTGGTCCAGATGGTGATGAGCAGCCACTCCCTGGGCGAAGGGAGCCCCGCCTGATCCGGATGGCACAACTGCACCAGGACAGTATCACAGAGGTGCACTTCGGCCAACACAGGTAGGTCATGGGGCCATGTGCAACCACTAATGGCAAGGGCACAACCCACAGACAGGCATGGACGAACCCCAGGGGTGGATGGCAGCAAGGGAATGGGTCTGAGCGTGGAACCGCACATGCTGTCAGGGATATGCAAGGCCAAACATGACACGTGCTCATGCACATACACACACACATGCACACACACACACACCCACACACCACAAGACATGCACAAGGGGTAGAAGGCACACCAACCCCAACTGCAACCCCTAGCCACACACAGGTCCACACTCGACCACGCCCAGTGGCCGTCACTGTCCATGTCTCAGACACTGGGCACTATTGCGCACTGGTGGACAGCGCAACGCAGGCATCATCATGCACATGCCACAGTGGCCAGCAGCCAGGAGGGTGTGCACATGGACCATGTGTATGCAGGGCCGGGAACTCCACCCATGCATCGCACATTGCACAACACACTGCACATAGGGCAGCGGCAGACAGTGGCCATGGTGGGAGACAGGTCAGTCACACGGCACAGTGCCACGGCCGCCATGAATGCGAGGGCATCCCTGCTAAGACCTGCAAGCCGTGCAAGGTTGACCATTGGCCTCATGGGTCCCCCATGGGTGACGCTGCGGGAATGCAACTGTATTTGCGCAGGGGTCTGCAGCTCACTGAACATGGCCACACCAGGCATGCTTGGTAGGCCTACAGCCAAACCCAGTGTCGACATGGAAGGTGTCACACGATGCCGGGAAGGGGGGGTGGGCATGACACTGCGCGGTGTCTGTGGCGCATGGGTAATGAACTGGGTGCCCAATGAGGCCATAACAGCAGTGAATGCATGTGTCTGCCTGTCAATGGCAGTGGTCACATCCTCGTGCTGCCATGCCATCTCTGCCAGGAGCAGACCATGGTCTCTGCTGCACCGCTCCTCTGCCTGGTGCAGAACCACACTGAGTGCATCCACCACCGTCACAAGCCACAACTGCTGATCCACTGAAGCCTGGAGTAAGTGGCTGTGCTCATCAAAGAGGTCATCCGCCTGATCGGCATGCTGTCGATGCTCATGGTGTTCCTGGCCATGCTGGGCAGCACCCCTTGACGATGGGCGCTGCACACCAGAGCCATGCCAGGGCACAACCACATGTGGTGCACTGATGCCGCCCTCCAACACTGTCCCAGTGTCCCCATTGGCTGACTGCTGGCACTGCCCCTCTGACCGCCAATCGCCAGGGCTCACCGGTGCCGCTGCAGAGGCCACAACAGCCCCACCAGCCTGGACACACACTAGTACTGCCCCACTGGGGTACACAGGCACAGGCTGGGACTGTGATGTCATGCAGGCCTCCACAGCGGCACCACCCATGGCTACGCCCGTGCCGTTTCTTGCTGTGGGACCATCCTGTGGCCCACACGTATCACTGTCTGGGATGTGTGATCCATCATCATCAGTGCCTGATCTGGCACCAGTCCATGTCCCAGCATTCTGGAGTCCGTGGCCACTGTCATGCTGGGACACAGGCAGGGCCTCGTCCTCACCAGCACCACCATCTTCAGTCCAGTCAGACAGGCAGGTATGCAGTGTTCCTGACCGTTGGACACCTGTGGAGGTGGATGGACACTACTCTGAGTCCAGGGCCTCACCCACGGTGGACACACCCACCACAGATGACCCATGTAGACACTCAGGAGCTGTAAGGGAACACAGTAGCGTTAATGTCTCTGCCCTGTGGCATTCCCCCCACCTCCCACACAGTGACAGCACAGGACCTACCATGCAGTGACTAGCTGCCACCCATCTGGAATCCACCACCTGGAACACCCTCTATGGCACAACACTGCATGCTGCAGGCCACCCGTTCCTCCTGTGGTGTCAGGTGTGGTACATCCGGCTGTCCACCACCAGTTGCAGCCCGTGCTGCCCTGATGGTAGCCACCTTGTTCTTAATCCTCCTCCTGTCCATGTCAACCTTCTTTTTACATTCCTGCATGGACCGCTGGTGGCTGCCAAGCTGGTTCATGGCACGCGCAACCATACCCCATACTGTAGCACAGGCCTGTGGTGTTCCCCACTGTCTGCTGTGCAGTAGTTCCCTGTCAAGGTAGGCCTCAAACAGGGCATTTGATTCCGCCCAGGTGAAGTTGGATCTCCTCCTTCTCCAACATCCCTGTTCCTCCTCTTCCTCACGTTCGGTCATTATAGAGCCTGTGGGAATGACAGGTGTTACCTTTCAATGTGCATTCCCTTGCATCTCCCACACACCACAGTCCACACTTCCAAACAACATGCAACCCACCACAATAGACTGCAATACTGAACTATGTCCTTGCAGCCCCATGTTGCATTTATATAGCACAAGGTATGCAAATGAGGCGAGGCACAACTTTAAGTGGATGCTAATGCAGTGGCTGTGCTATGGAATTGCTGATGAGCTGATTTGCATATGCTGGCTGAATATTGCACCATTGTGCCTTGCACAATTGTGTTGAGCATGCTCAGGCAAAGGTGCACTGTGATGTGCACAGTAGGCACCGCACGGCACATGCCCAGGGGGCTGATGCCGACGCCTGCCGCGCTGATGAATTGCTGAGTGCGGGAGGCAATGCAGGGCATGGCCACCACTGTGCCAGTGGTGATAGTGCGCTGTTCATATGTGTGGTGCTCGTGCCCTGGAGCACCATAGCGCCATGGTGCCACAGCATGGTAGGCCACTGCAGGGCGTCACACACAGGCACCTACCGCGTTACGCGCAGGGAGTCCCAATAACACTGTGGCAGTCTATGCACAACAGACCCTTGATCCTGTGGTCGACATTTGCCCCCTAGGTGCCCTGCGTTTGCATGGGTGCACCCCTATCTCACTGTTCTTTGACAGCACGATGGGAAATGGCAGCGTTGTACCACACAGCATCTGCACATGGGGGACGTGTGCTACAGAGTGCCATTTTGTAATCCTGGCTGCACAAATGATGGCACACAGGAGAGCAGCAATATGGAGTCTACTAGAACTGGCCAATCTTCTTGCCATTGTTGAGCCCCATGCTGGGGCCCTGTTTGGGGAAGACCCTTTAGAAAGGCCCAGAAGCACTGTGTGGGAGGAGGTGGCAGAGTCATTGGAGGAGGCCACCAGGATTGTCCGCAGTGCATAGCACTGTCACCACCACTATGGGGACCTCCGGCCGAGGGACCCAGATAGGCTGGCTTGGCTATGGGCACATGCCAGCTGAGGCGCAGTGCCACGGCCAGGTAGGTGCTCCATCCATACACTGGTAGCGTTCATCTGGCCGGGTGTCGCGATGTGTCCACCATGCAGGGGGGTGAGGGCCATTCAGTGTGGGTGGTGGTGGTGGTGGTGGTGGGGTTGCAGCATGGCTGGGCTGTGCAGGATCGCACACACCGGGGGGGCCTTTGCTACTGGCTTGTACTGATGTTCCTCTCTCTGTGTTTGTGCCCTAGGCCCTGAGGAGAGACGCCATGCCCGTGAGGCACGGGAACAGTGAGACTGTGATGCTGCCTGGCAAGAGGGATGAGGTGGAGGGCCCATAGTGCAACAGCACCCGGCTGTTGCAGATGCAGTTGAGTGCCTTTCTTCCAGGAACTTCTGTGCATGCTGTGTTGATGGGTAGGTGGTGGGGCATGGCCACCAGCCCTTGACACCACTGAAGTGCATGCCACATGGTACACTTAGCACTGTCCTGTGGCACTGCATGTGTGGGTGTGCGTTGCTGGTGGTCCATGCATGCACTGGGTACATGGCTGTGACACTGTCTTTGCACTGCATAGCCATGTTACTGTATGACCACAGTGGTGCTGTCTTGGGACTTTGTCACGGTGGGTGTGTGCAGCAGTCTGCATGGCTGTGTGTGCCTGGGTAGGCAGGTCTTGTGGGCATGGTCACTGTGGGTGGTCACACACCATCACAGGGGCGTGGCCCATGACTGTATGCCACGCACAGTGGGTGGGCTGCAGGGGGATGGGCAGTCACACGTATTGACTCTGCTCCCTTGTCCTAGGTGGACATCGCTTGATGGCCTTGGAAAGAGGCATGCAGGAGCTGCTGCAGCTGGTGAGGGCATTCCTTGTGATCCTTGAGCGACTGGAGCAGGATGGGGTCCAAAGGAGAAGAACCCATAGGCGCCACAGGAGTGGAGAGCAGGGCAGGCACTAGGCCCTCCATGCCCCCTGACTCAACTAACCCTCCTGGACCCACCCTCACACCCCTTCTTCCCTCTCCCATTTGTTCACACCTGCCCCATGCTCACCCCCACCTGGTTTGTGGCCCTTCCCCCCCTTGTAAATACTTGTATATGTTTTTTTGTTATCTCATTTAAATACATGCGTTTTGTTATGACAGCTGTGGTGGTCTCTGATTTGCAGTGGGCTACAGGTGCTCAGCTGCAGTGGTGTGCATGGCATTGGGGTGGTGCAGGCATGGGCGTGTGTGTGTGTCTGGCAGGGAACCACCTATGGTGTGGGTGGGGGACTTGGCCACTGTCTGTGGTTTGTGTGTTGTTCTCTCTGCATTGGACGCCTGTGTGCAGTGGTCCACAGTGCATGCACTGTGTTCATGGTGCCCGTCAGACTGTCCATGGCCTGTGCAGCTGATACCCTTGCATGTCTGTGCTATGCACAGTCTGCTGGCATGTCAGTGGTGGCTGTCCATGCTGGACAACCCCTGTACCTGGCACAATGTCGGATTGCCTCCTGTCACTGGTATGGTGCATGTCTGCCTAGGGTGGTACTGTGGCCTCCGCTGTTGTTGTCCCCCCTCCATGTTGTTGCTTGTGTCTGTTGCAGGGGATGTGCTCCAGTGTCTGTCACTTGTCCTCCAGCCGCATGCTGGTGGCATACAAATTCATGGTGTATGTGCAGGGTGGCAGGTACACCTGTGCCATGGAGGGGTGCTAGCCATGGCTACACAGCTGCTGTGGCCATATGCCAGGGGGTTTGTTGCCCTGCTACTGTGTTCCTGTGTTGGTGTGCCCTTGAGTATGGGTGGGTTGGTGTTTGTCTGTGCACTGTGTTGCATCCTGTGTGGCATATGCTTCCATGCACCACTGTGGGCATCTGTGCTGGCTGTTGGGGCCAGTGCTGGGATGGGGTGTGTCCTTGGGAGGGTGTGCAAGGTGCTGTACTGCTAGGTGGGGTCTGGGGCAGGCCCTGTCACATGCGGGGTGCCTCATTTGCCAATGCAGGGTCAGAGTCAGTCTCTCAGCTGTACCTCGGGGGGGGTGTGCAGGACAACACTGTGTCTGCAGTTGTTGCATTGGTGGCTGCTGCCACCTGCTTCAAGGTGCTCATGGTGGGGCTGCCTTGGATGGCTCCATGGTGCACAGGGTTGAAATTGTCACAGTGGGGGTGGTGGCATGCATGGGGTGTCATGCACTGTTGGGTGCTGCTCTGGGGCAGGGTGTCTGGGGATCGCTGTGCAGGGTGTGCACTGCATTGGTGGGATGGTGTAGCATGGGGTGGCCAGACCTCCTTGTGTTCTGGTCACAGCTTGCCAGGGGGTGTGCTGGGGCACCATGCCCCAGCTGTGGGATTGTTGCTGGTGTCCATGGGCTGGTGGTTCTTCCAGATCTCCTCAGGTTGTGTGGTTCATGGGGCGTGGGGGGCGATGTCTGTTCTGCTATGTATTCCTCTGCCCATATCTTCCATGGGTGGTGAACCCCTGCATCCTGTCCCTGTGCATTCTTTGTTTTGCTGATGCACTGCTACCCTGCTCCACTGCGCATCCCTGGTTGTGCTACTGCACATCAGACCTGTGTCACTGCACATCCTTGGTTGCGTCATGGCGCAGTTGGCATGATATTCAGTTGTGTAGCACAGGCGCATCTTGGCCTACGCAGTGTTTGAATATCACGCGTTTTGCGCATAGGCACACTGAATTTGCACCTGCTCCTGCTATTGCGCTACTTTGTGGCGCAGTTTGAATATCTGGGCCCTTGTGTTTGCTACCTGACCTGACCTGTGTTTGCATACACTGTATGCCTTAGATCTTGTTATTTGGCTCTGCTTTGCTTTCTCTAACAGCTTTTAGAACTTTCAAATGCTAGGGAGAATAAATTGATTAATTATTTTATTATTATTATTATTATTATATTACCTTGAATTTGAACTGATACTTGGGCTGTGATATTGTAGGTTTGGGGATAGATGTTTGGCAGGGAAAATTAGAAGGTAATTTAAATGTGTTGTTTGCCTGGTGTTTGGAGGAGGGACATTAGCTGCAATTAACTTGTCTTTAAGCAGGAATTACTGTGGCTTTCATTGTTCTTGGGAGCTTAAGCAACAGGTTGGTAGAAAAGAGGCCAGGAGTTATATTTTGTTTAAACTGAAATATTTGAATAGTTTTGTTAGTGAAATTAGTTCTTATGTGTTAAAAATTATTACCTTGAATTTGAACTGATACTTGGGCTGTGATATTGTAGGTTTGGGATAGATGTTTGGCAGGAAAATTAGAGGTAATTTAAATGTGTTGTTTGCCTGGTGTTTGGAGGAGGGACATTAGCTGCAATTAACTTGTCTTTAAACAGGAATTACTGTGGCTTTCATTGTTCACTTGGGAGCTTAAGCAACAGGTTGGTAGAAAAGAGGCCAGGAGTTATATTTGTTTTAAACTGAAATATTTGAATAGTTTGTTAGTGAAATTAGTTCTATGTGTTAAAATTATTACCTTGAATTTGAACTGATACTTGGTCATGATATTGTAGGTTTGAGACAGATGTTTGTAGGAAAATAGAAGGTAATTTAAATGTAGTTGTTTGCCTGGTGTTTGTAAGAGCTGTCCCACCCACCCTGTTTTGTAGGCTTTCTTAAATACTGAAAAGCCACTGGGGTTGGGATTGAGGGCTGAGTATTTCTGTTTGGGACTGAAATTTGAAGCAACAGGAGTTAGTGTACCTGTGACATCATATGGTACCTGGAGTCTGCTTGCACACACTGTTAGTGGGACTGAATACATACTGTGACTGTAAGCATAGTTTGTGAGACTTGGGATGTTGGTGGGGTTGAAATTGGTTTGTAAATAACTACAGTCAGTATAGAGAGAAACTGTACTCCAGGGAAAGGGACTGAGAAAGGGTGTGCTATTATAAACAGAGGGGATAATCAGGTGTGCCATATTCCACCATGGCAGGCATCTTTGGAAGGGTTGTAGGCTGCACAGGCTGTGGGATGGCAATAATTTAAATGGGCCTGGAGAGGAGGCTGCCCACCTGTAGACAGCTATCTCGTATCAGGAGTGAGGTATATTGGTTAAGGAGTAAGCTGTGGAGCTGGGGGGTGTCCAAGGATAAGGGTGTGGATATGGGCAGCACAAGGGTGGGGCTGAGGGGAGGCTAATAACGCCTGAAATTACAGGACATTATGCTACAGCAAGCAGAAGGGGATATTAGGGACAGAGGACCCTTAGATAGGAAGTTGATGCTAAGGAGAAAGCGTACAGGGTGAAAATTTGAATTCAAGGAGACTGGAGGGGAAGAGTCAGGAGGGGCTGTTGTGAAGCCTAAAACAGCAGACTGTGGGAAGGAGCTCCTAAGGTGAACAGTGCAAGAGAAGAAGAGGGTCAGTTTAGATGCAGTCAGGGGAAACTCAAGTTACTTGATGGAGGCTGACATAGAGTGTCACAATAAATTTGAGATACTAAGCATCCTAGAGGGGAGGAGGGTTGGTGGAAATGAGGAAACTTATACAGAGGCCGGGGAGGGAGTCAGATACCCATAGGGCATCACAGAACAGCTATGGAAAGGATTGACATAGTCCCAGAGGAGAAGGAACATATATGTTAAGCAAATGGGGAGATGCAACATATTCCAGACATGAGGAGGAGAGCATGATTGGAGAGGAACTGGAGAAAAGGAGGTGGGAGAGGAGCCCCCCTTCAGCAGGAAGGTCAGTACCAAGGATGGGGCCCTAGCTAAAGGGGACCCACAGAGAGCCTCTGGAGACAGGGGTACTATTACAAGGGGGGGGATGAGGGTGCGGGGGAAGGGGAAACCATCAGGGCCAGGATAAATGGTTCAGATAAGAGAGGGTTAAAGGACACCTATTCAGAGGGTTTGAGTTAAGTGGGCAAAATAGCAAGGAGGCAGAAGGGAGGGTGACAAGGGGCGTCCTACTAAGGCAGGAAGACTCCCATGAAATTGCGATCATGAATAAAGTGGGAGGGGGGGCTGAGGGCATAGTGAGGTAACCATAAGGATGATGGTGTTAAGGTTCTGGTACTGGAGACTCGATGATTAAGGGTATCCATTGGGAGGGACAGGGGGATGGATGCCATAGCCAGGTGAAGGTAGTGAGTATCTCTGGGCTGACAGTGCACAGAGCAAAGTTCATGTGTATGAAATGGTTAGGGATTGTGGAGGAAACCGTATTTCCTGGTGCATTTGGGAACTAATGATCTAGAGGAAATAGCATTATGGAAATCCAAGCAAGGTTCCAAGAACTTGCCAGCGCCTGTCGGGATAATGGATGCAACATTTCCTTTTCGGAGATATTGCCAGTACCAAAGGCCTCAGTGGAGAAAAAATGAAGCTACACAGAGGTTAATGAATGGCTCAGAAGTGGGGTGAAGAGAATGGGTTGGGGTGTTAGGGGAACTGGAATGGAGTTTGGGAGGATAAGGGACTATATGCCAAGGACAGGTTTCATCTTGCCCCATTAGGGAAGGAAGTCCTAAACAGGGATGGCTGACTACATACAAGAAAGGTGGGGTTTAAACTTGTAAGGGGGAAGGGATAAGGGAGGGCTGACCAAGCCCTCCCTCCAGATGAGGGTAGCCTCAAGCCCAAGGGGAGGGAAACAGACTGGAGGTGGAGGTTTCAGGAGGAGCAGGGAGGATGGAAGTAAGGAATCTGGGCGGGTTCGACAAAAGGATCAGGGATAAGGGGTGGGGGTTAGTGTTAGTAAATGCCAGGAGCTTGGGAAACAAGTTGCCAGAGTTCCAGGCCATGCTGTTCGAGGGGGTGGATGTGGCGGCAGTCACGGAAGAAGCAACAACAAAAACCATGACTGGGACCTAAATGTACGGGGGTACTATGCTTAGGAAGGATAGAAAGGAGGGCAGAGGGGTGGAGGGCTATGTTCATTAGAGATGACATAGAAATTGCTATGGTAGAAGAGGCAGAGGGAAACGTGAGGCCTTTATGGGTCACTCCACGAACCCCAGCAGGAGATAAGGTCAAGCTGGGAGTAGCATATAGGCCTCCCGGATGAGTGATGTTCTAGAGGATGGTTTGCTGGACAACATCATTGCCCAGTGTGGTCCAAAAAGGGAAGGAGTGGTGTTGATGGGGGACATCATACCAGGTACAAACTGGGGAACCATGTCCCTAAGGCTAAGGACCAGAGGCTGCTGGATGGCTTCCAGGATGTGTTCTAACACAGCATGTGATGGAGCCCTAGGGAGGGCATGTCTGGATGTGGTTCACAGCAGTGGGGGATCTGTAAGGGACATGGTTGTACAGGACCCCTAACTGGGAGTGACCACAATACTGTCTGGTTTCAAATAAGCATTGGGGAAGTGGGGTGAGATCTAGGACACTGGCAGTGGACTGGGGGCGACTTTTATGGGCATGGGAAATATTCTCAAGGATCACTTGAAGGGGATTACCTCAACAACAAGTGTGTGGAAAGGAGATGGGAGGTCATAAAACGGGACTTGCATGAGGCAGTCAGGATCGCGCTAAGTTGAAATGTAAGGAGCAAGGTCACATAAACCATGCTGGTGGTCCAGTGAGGTCCAGGTAGCAGTCAGAGAAAGAAGGCGGCAACAAAATATAAAACAACAAGAGGGGATAGGATAAGGAAATGTACCAGCTTGTATCTAGAAAAGTCACCCAATGGTGAGGGGAGCTTAAGTCCAGTAAAGAGCAATGGCCAGCACAGGGGATACATGGAGGAAAAAGGGTTCTTCCGGGCACATTGGGGAGCGGAGAAAACTAAGAGCCATCTCAGCAGATTGAGATCAGAAGGAGGGTGGGTGGAAGAGGCGAGGACCAGGCAGAGGTATTTAACGAGTACTTTGCCTCTGTGTTCACTAGGGGAGAGATGGGATATCTACAAAGCAAGGCACAAAGGGATAGAGAGGCAGAGTGGATCAGGGGAGCAACAGAAATGGAGCAAAGGGAGGGAAAGGAACCCAGGGGTGTCACATCTGGATAAGGATAAAAGACCAGTAAGGTGGAGGGACGGATGATGCCATCCCCACCAAAAGGGTGTGGTTGCCCCTCAAGGCCCCAAAGAAAGACAAATCTCCTGGGCGGATGGCATTCATCAGAGAGTACCAGGGAATTGGCGGACATACTGGCTGCACTGATGTGATTTTCAACAGGTCACTTGAGATAGGAGGTACTAGGATTAAGGAGGTTATGTGGTACCAATCCATAAAGGGGTCAAGGAAGTACCAGGAAACTATAGACCCATCAGTTTAACTCGTGGTGGGAAAAAATTAATGAGAGTATACTAAAGGAACGACAGTTTACTTGGAGGAGGTGGGAGGTCTGATAGTCGGCAGCATGGGTTTGTGCCATAGGTAGATCATGTCAAACCAACCTTGTGGAGTTCTATGAATGAGTAACATCAGAACTGGACAGAGGAGGTAAGCCTGTGGATGTATTATTCTTGGACTTCAGCAAGGCGTTTGACTCTGTCCCCACAATGGTCTGGTGGAGAAACTGATGGGGTTAGGAGTAGGCCTTTGATGGTCAGATGGATTGAAAACTGGATAGCTGGACGCACTCAGAGAGTAGTGGTCTGTGGGGAGCTCTCGAACCCTACAGAGGTTGGTAGTGGGGTACCACAGGGCTCGGTCCTGGGTCCAATCCTGCTTAATGCATACATATCAGACATCAGGGATGGTATAGGGTGTGAAATGAGTCTCTTCGCGGATGACTCCAAGATGGGAGCAGAAGTTGAGGGAGAAGAGGGAGGTTGGCCTCTGCAGGACCTGGACACCCTGGAAAGCTGACTCACACATGGAAATTAATTTCAATATCACCAAGTTCACAAAAGTTGCATCTTGTCGGGGAAACTCAACACAGGTACACCCTGGGAGGAGGTGCTGGAAGCCTCAACAGGGAAAAAGACCTAGGGGTCATGGTGGATACATGTATGAATAACACTGAGCAGTGCAGGAGAGCAGCTAACAAGGCAAACAGGATGTTGGGATGCATCGCAAGAGGGATCACCTCTAGGAGCAAAGGAAGTGATTCTGCTGTACAATGGACTGGTTAGACACACCTTGAGTACTGTGTACAGTACTGGAGACCACACTTGAAGAGGGACATACAGCTCCTGGAGAGGGTACAGAGGAGGGCAACAAAGATGACACGAGGGCTAGGGATTTGACTTACGAGGACAGACTTGAGGAGCTCTGCCTATTTTCTTGGAGGAGAGGAGAGACAGGGGGGACATGATTGAGGGCCCTCTACGACCTCAAGGGAATAAATAGGGTAAACATGGAGGGATCTTTAGACTAAAGCAGGAGGCATCACCAGAGGGCATGGTTTGAAGTTGGAAGGTGGAAGGGTGAGGGGGAAAAGAGGAGGAGGTTTTTCACTGAGAGGGTGGTGGACCCTTGGAATGCTCTGCCTGGTGAGCTGGTTCAGAGATCCACAGTGAGAGCTTTAAGAGAGGTGGGACAGACACAGAAAGTGGATGTATCAGATGATGGCCTGTCCAGGGGTGGGGATGGATGATAGGGGTTTCTGGAGCACAAGGGATGGGAGGGTCTCGGCACCCAACTAAGGATCTAGGTTCGAGCAGACTTGATAGACCATAAGGCCTAATCTGCTGGCAAATAGTATGTTAGTATGTATTTTTTATTATTTATTTAGTTTTTGTTGACTGGGAAAGAAGGACTAGACAATTCTGCCTATTTTCAGCCTCATCCGGAGGAGGAGGATACAGATGGATGCCAAGTGACATAAAACCAGTTTAAGCTGTTGGTAGTATTTTTAGTAAATGAGGGAAATTTGGCCGGGACACCAGGGAAATTCCCCTACTCTGATGGGTGGGGGACCCTTCCCATGAGACATCTGAACTAGTTTCAGTATGCCTCAGTCGACGGAGAGAACAGAGGTGATGGAAGAAGGACCTAAAGAGTCAGACAATACCCTCGAGGAAGCTTCAACAGTTTCTAACGATATAGGAAAAACAAGCACTGAATTACCTGAGGGAGTGGTTCAGGCTATGAATGAAGAATCGAGGAGTGACAGATGGAGACTTAACTTTCGTAATAGAGAGGAGAAAAAAGAAACGTCCGGAGAATGGACAAGCAACCTCTTCTGGTACAGTAAAGAAAAGCAATGTTCGCGTTATTACTGACCCGTGGAAACAACACGAGTATAACTGATAGTGCACTTGCAGAGGACTTCTTTCCTTTCTCAGCTCGTTTTCTACTTGGTCTCCGGAGATGGCGCTGGAAAGAGCAGGTTGGATTAAAACTCAGCGTGGTTCCAGATCTAAATTTCCTTTACCTGGGATAGGATCGGGAAATCCAGAAGGAAACCTAGGCACTGGAGTGCAGCAAGGAGCAACTTTCCGTGGCGGACCAGAATAGCGAGTCATTTCCACCTCTGGCCTCTGAATCTAGGTGTCGGTATCAACTGAGCCGTCGGTGAAACAGGCATTTTACCCCAGAATAATGCGGAGTTGAAAACGCTACGGACTAAATTTATGCCACTGTGTCCACAACGAAGATGAAAGGTCAGCACCACAAACGGAAATAACTGATGCTAGGGCTTTGATGACACTGTCAATACTCTTCCTACAGTTAAGCAGCTAGCTATGCATCCTTTTAAACCAACAGATGTCCTGTGAGGAAACGCTTTGTAGCACGGATACATTATAAAGGGATCTGGATCTCCCACCCTGACTGGAACTTTAGGGAAGAACTCTAATAATTAAATCTTAGGATTAGACCTTCAGAGGTGTATGCTTTAATACATTCTTCAGGGATCATAATTTTGATGTTTCTTTTCGTTCTGCAGCATTATTAGATAAATTCTGGTCTGCTTATTATACTGCCAGTATTAACCCTGTTTGGAAACATTTTGTAGTAATTCCATTACCAGGCCAACTGCAAAATTATTACTGTTCTTTTAGAAATGAAGGCTTCAATGTTTTGGATATTTTGTACTGGTTAGAACAACGTTGCACAGTTAATGGCACACCACATACTTTAATCGATGATAATGGGTTTTGGACGGGAGGGTGAGTTAATGTACAACTTAAAATAACTGAGTCTGGGATCCAACATCTCCCTAATTGTTTCTGCTTGGGAAGAGATCGTGGTATACTATTTTATCCAGGACAACCACGTTCATGTTATAGATGTGGCGCATTGACTCATTTAAGTTCTGACTGTGATCAATTGAAATGTACATCATGTGGTACATGTGGTATGTTAGGTCATACTGTGTTGGCTTGTAAGATCCCTTCCACCTGTAATTTATGCAGCGATGCTTCGCATGTGTTTGTAGCTTGTCCATGGGCGGCTCAAAATACATCGGATTATGCAGAACATGATGCTTACATAGCTAAATCTTCTACTATTAGGACCCCCCAAGGTTTAGTACAACCTGTTAAATATAAAGAAAAGACTCATTCCTTTCCTACTCCCACTGACAGTTTAATAATTCCTAAACCATCTGAACAACTATCTGTTCCAGATCCCCCTGAACCTCCCGACCCCGAAACTCCTGAGCCCCCTGAGCCCTTGAATCCCTTGAACCTCCTGACACTTCTAAAACCATAGGAACACCTGCACTTGATGGGTTAACTAGTTTTCCCAGTGATTCAGTCCAGGCCTTAAAACAAACTATACCTCTTACAATAAAGGGGGACGTGGAGTTAGGGGAAACTTTAAAACCCTCCCCACCAGTTGCTCGGCGACTCCGCTCCACTAGACATGTAGACACTGTACCTATACCCTCTATCCCAGTATCCAACCCTTATGAACCCTTACAAAGTTGGGGTGAGGCCATGGAAGAGGATGAGGAAGAGTTAGGGAATTCCTTTCTTACTCCCCCTCCTATGACAGCCTCCGCATCACTACCAGCGACCGACATTTCTGGGATTACCTTAAAAAAGAAGTCTACTAGACTGAAGAAAAAGAAATGAGGTGGCTACTCATACAATGGTTTTTTTTTCTGTTTTTTTGATTATGTCTGCTATACGTTTAGCTAGTTTTAATGTAAATAGTATTCGTTCAAAGTATAAAAGTACAGCTACTTTTTCAGCATTACATAGTTTGGCCTATGAAGTTTATTTATTACAGGATATTAGATTATATACAGCATGGGAAGCGGCGATAGACTCGAGGGAGTGGGGCTTAGGACCTTCATATTGGTTTTTGGGACAGGATCTTTGTTCCGGTATTGGTTTTTGTTTTAGTTCATCTAATTTTACTTTACAAAAGATTGTGGACTTGGTACCTGGCAGAGTTTTATTGTTAGACCTTCTATGGTATAAGTTACCCTATAGATTTATAAATATTTATGCGCCACAACAAAAAGCTGCTAGAGTTCAGCTTTTATGTTTAATTAAACCTTTTTTACTTACAAATCAAATTGTTTTATGGGGTGGAGATTTTAATACAAGTTTAGAAATCTCCTCTAATAAGAAAATCTATTGTGACACTCATGCATTACGCAATATTATTACAGAAATGAATTTAGTGGATGTTTTAGCCCAGTCCCTGTTGCCTACCTTTACAAAAGGAAAATTAAACTCGAGAATTGATTTCTGGTTTTGTTCGCAGTCTACTGGGGCAGTGACAGGCATCACAGTACTGATGGCAACTTCAGATCATCAATTAATACGGATACAAATCCAATTAGAAGAAGTTTTATCACAAGGCCCTGGGGTCTGGAGAGTTAACTCATTCGTGTTGTTAATTCCTGAGTTTTTTCATGGGTTTAAAGAATTGGTTATGGATCTTATTACAGTAGTTGCCCTATATTATTCCATGATAGACTGGTGGAATGATACTAAATTATATGTGGTGTCGTACTTTAAATCTTACGCTAGATTTTTGGCTGATGCAAGACATCGCACCTCTAGACTTTTACGAGCAGAACTATTAGCATTATTTACAGAATCTCACTTATATGGCTCTGACTGTTCTGCTTGTATAAAAGAAGTTAAAACTGCTTTAACTAAAGTACAATACAATAGACAAAAATCTATACTTTTTGAACAGAAATTTAGAACCACTGGGACCCAAAGTCAATTTAACCCCCTTGATGTCACTAAAGAAAAATTCTGTGGTAAACAAATGTATCAATTGTTGGATGATCAAGGTCATATTGTTAAAGGGCAAAAAAAATTATGGAATGTGTCACAAAATTTATAAAACATACATTTGAAACCCCAGCTATTGATTCGACAGATATGACGCTTTTATTACAAGTATTGGGTGTACCTACGTTAACGGTACCTCAAAAACAAGAGTTTATACAGCCTTTTTCTTTTGAAGAAGTAAAAGGAATTATTTTAGGTCTTAGGGATAGGGTAGCTCCTGGCTCTGATGGTTTGTCAGCAGAAATTTATAAATCTTTATGGAAACTCATACCAAATCAATTAGTAGCTGTATTTAATGCCTTTCTACAAGAAGATCGTTTGACAGATCAGATGTATGAATGATTGATGTTATTTCTTTACAAAAAAGGTGATAAAAAAGATTTAAAGAATTGGAGACCAATCACGTTGTTGAATACGGACTACAACATTTTTGCTAAGTTATTAGGGAATAGGATCTCAAAATATTTGCCATCTTTACTTTCACCATTCCAATATTGCTCAATTTCTGGTAGGTCCATCCGAGATGCTTTACTACTACTAAGAGAATTGTTTTCTCAAGGTCTACAGGGGGCTCTACATGGTTATTTGTTTAATTTTGATCTGTCCAAGGCCTTTGATAGTATTTTCCAAAAATTTATTTGGTTAACCCTCAAAAATTATGGATTTCCACAAATTTGTATAAATTGGCTTATTTTATGTTATTCTTTAGCCTATGTTAGGCCGTACATAAACGGAAGACTTGGATCTCCTTGTTATATACGTAGAGGAATACGACAAGGTTGTCCTTTAAGTCCCTTATTGTTTGTTATAGCTTTGGACCCTATTATCAGGTTACTTCATAAATCTCTAGATTTTCAGGTCTTTCTGGCATTGATTCTAATTTTCATAAAGTAATTTGCTATGCAGACGATCTTTGTGTTTTGGTACCTAATACTACAGAGGGTTGTTTATTATGTAAAGTACTACCAGTTTTTCTATCAGTTATTGGATCTAGTTTAAATCTACAGAAAGTGTGTGTTTTAATTTGGCTTCCTCTTTAGAGACTGTTTCTTCAATTGGTGGAATTAAGTTAGTAGATTCTCCTCATAAATTATTGGGTGTTTATTTTGGAGTTCCAGATACAGCTAAATATAATTGGGAGATAGTTTTGAATAAGAGTAGGGAGAAAGTAAGTAAATGGCATAAGTGTTTTTTGGGGAAGAAGAAACGTATTTTTTTGATTAAAACGTGTTTATTGCCTTTGTTTTACATGTAGCACATATTTTCCATTACCCAAATGCTTTTGTGCTCTCTTAAGCCTCTTTTTTCTTGTTTTGGGAAGCCGTCTTAATCCAATTAGATGGAATGTTTTATTACAAACCTACCGACAAAGGGGGTTTCTATGATTCACCCGATAGTGTTTTTTATTCCTTTTTTTTCAACTAATTTGAAACCTTTGGTTAGGATTCTGTTCAACCTTGGTTCCTTTGGTACATATATTCACTTAAAGGGATTTTTCAAGAATGGAATATTGGTGAATTTTTACACAAAAATAGAAGGAAATATGTTTTATCGACAGATTGGGGAATAGTGTTTGATATGCTAAAAACATGGCATATTTCAGGTCAATATGATTAAAGATTTAACTCGAAAACAATTGTATACAGAAATAGTAGAATTCCAATTTAAGGTAGATGTATTTCAGGATTTACACCCATAGAAAAGACACAGATTAGTAATCGTCTTATGGATTCCCGTATTCCTGTGACAATGTGGGATATTGCTTGGCTAGGTATACACGGTAAAATTAATGTACGTGGTAATCAAAAGCACAAACAAGTAATGGATAGATATTGTTTTCGAGACTCATGTACAGATCTCACGGAAACAATGACTCATTTATATTTTTCTTGCCCTTTTATTTTACTTTTTTGGTTTCTGTGACAACGTCATTTTTGGAATAAAGTTTGGCGTCAATGGGATCAGAGAGCTTTATTTTTTGGTTTATTTCCAGTTTCTTGGTCGAAATATAATTCTAGCACCTTGAACATTATAGCAATTATAATATTGTATTGGGTATGGCAGGCCAGATGTTGGTTCTTATTTCAGCAATGTCATCTTACTCCTGAGGATTTATTCAAGAAAATAATAACCTATATTGATCGTCTAAAGGAAGGAGAAAGGAAAATTCTCAAAAGGAATATATGGGAACGATATTGGAACTTTTTTTTGAATTAACATTGGTTATAATTGAAGTATTTTCCTTAACTTTTTTCTTTATCTTTCAGATATGAGTCGGACTTTGAGTTTCACAGTTTGCAAATTTTGTGTCTGATGTATCTCTTTTTGTATTAAATTACTGTATATATGGTTTTGCTTTTAAATAAACATACCCCTGCTCTTTTCGAGAAGTGCCATGGGATCTTTAACAAACATCTGAACTACCACCAGAACAGGCATATGGGACCTCGGTTTAATGTCTCATCTGAAGGACGGCACCTTAGGAGTGCAGCATCCCCCCTCATGCTGCACCACAGTGTCAGTATTGGGATTTAACACAAGTGCCTGGTGTAGGGATAGAATTCACAGCCATCTGATCTTCTGGTCTCAGAGATAAGTGTGCAACCTGCTGAGCCACTGGCACTGCAAATACAGATAATGGGCTAGATTTTCCAGATGGGCCCTTAGACCAATGCAATCTGCAACAAACAGCAGCTTGCCTTGGAGCGCAGTGTGCCAGGGATCCTGCACCTGATTTTCATATAGGCATGGTTCCAGTTCTAATGTCCCTGATGCAGCCACAGCTGCTCACCTACACTAACCAAATGGCACAGGGGATGGAAATGATGGAGGCTTGTGTTCAAGCAAGGTAAATGTGTATTTTTTTCCAAGGCTTCTGTTGAACTAACAGTCCTAACAAAAATTGTAGGATATGTACTTGAGTTATTATAGTATGTAAGAACAACAACATACCACGGCTCAGGACCACATGGAGTCACAGAGTATAACAAAACACAAGTGAGCAAAAAAGGAGAAACTTGGCTGTAGCTCCTAACCAAACATCATGCTCAAAGCTAGTGTATGATGAAAAAGTGGTAGCACCCCCCTCACAAACAGAACCTACATTTCGTGTCGCACATGACGCTTTTTCAAGTATTGAAAAAGCATCAACTGCGACGAAAAACATAGACGCTGTTTGTGAGGGGGTGGTGCTACCATCTAATAAAAGTATTTTTTATTTGTACACTAGCTTTGAGCACGATGTTTGGTTAGGAGTTGCAGCCAAGTGATTCCTTTTTTGCTCACTTGTATTACAGTATGTGTCTTTAAAGTTTCAATAACTGGTTGCGACTCTTCCATTCTAGTCAACTCCCACCCTATCGTCTTGCTTCCTATCCTTGCTAAACTTCAAGAACACTTAGTGGTTTCTCAGCTTTCTCTCTCTCTCTTTCTTCCTTGATTTGTCCTCTTTCTTCACCACTTTCTAGTCTGGTTTCCGTAAATCCTACTCTGCCTGCTCCTCCTCCTCCTCCTCCAGCTTACTGGCTCCATTCTCTTAGGCATGGATCAGGGCCAAATCATCTCCATCATCTTTGCTGACTTGGCCAAAGCCATTGATACCTTAGCTCACCCTCTTCCCCTTGTTAGGCTTGCAGCTGCAGGACTCTCTGTGCCTGATTCTCAAAGCCCCCAGCATGGCACAAAGAGAGTGTGCCACAAAGAATGGCACAAAGTGCCCCTTGCACCATAAGATGCACCAGGACTGATTCTCAATGGCAGCCCCGTGTCAGCCACAGGCTGCCTGCCCCAAATGGTGCTCATGCCAAAAGTGTGCCATAAAATGGGCAGTGGCATGGTGCTAGGGGGCTTACAGCAGAAACAGGCTGCCATATCCCTTAATGCAGGATTCTCAAAACCCTCTCAGAGGGCAATATTCTAAGCACCCTTAGAACAGCCATGGCTAGTTTAAGGGTACTTAGAAATGTACTCTGGGAGGGTTGAGAGGGCTGTACCAATGTGCCATGCTCCCCTGCCCCAATCCCTGATGTCACCCAATATTTAAATATACATAAATTCCCTCCTTTCCTAGTTTTCTAGTAGCCTCCCACCTTGATCCCCGATTTTGCCTGTTAATTAAATATACATAAATTCCCCCTTCCCTGGTGATCTAGTGCCCCAATCCCAATGTCACTCATTATTTTAATATTCATAAATTCCCCCATCCCTGGTGATCTATTTTATCCCCACCCTAGCATGCAGTGCCCACCACCCAGCTCCCCCCATCCTAAACCCTGAGCTGGCAACTGGCACAGTCCTCCTCTCATCACCAGGACTGGCTGCTGACTGACCTGTCAGTGAGCGTGTACTGTATAATACATTATGTGCTCATTGACAAGTCAGTCAGCAACCTGCAGTGGCAGTGAGAAGGCTGTGCCGGTTGCCGACTTGGAAATTAGCAGAACAATTCACCAGAAAATGATTCTCCCTATTTTCAACTGTGGAGACATTGTTTATGGTGTTGCTCTTAAGTCCACTCAAGGGAGACTGGACTCTATCTATCACTCCATCTGCCACTTTTCCCTGGACTGTCCACCATGCACCCACCATTGCTCCCTTTATACCTCCATCTCCCTTCCCTCACTTGAAGACAGGTGCCTCTCTCATTGTACCTCCTTTCTTGCTAAACACTGGCTAGGCTCTCTCCCCTCTTATGTCTCCTATCTCTTCTCCCCTCCCCCTCCTTCCGTCTACACCCTTCACCCTCTAGCATTCCTTTCAACGTCATCCTTAGCTGGCCAGTCTGCTTTCTCCTTCCGCTTCCCTAAACTATGGAATTCACTCCCCTAACCATCTGCTCTGCCTCTTCCCTTCACTCTCCCTCCTCTCTTCTTGATGACTTCATCAGTCTCTCCTGCAAATGCATCTGATCTCCATCTCTGCTCTTCCACTCCACTAACCCCGATTTCTCCCCTTGTCTTCTCTTTTCCCCTTAAATCCTGCCCTGGCCAAACCTGTTTACCTCCCTCCCACTTACTTGCTACTTAGCCCCCTCCATCTCCACCTGTATATCCTAGGTTGCACTTAATTTTGTATCCTCTGCTTTATCCAGGCCTAATGAACTTATATTAAAGTTGCCAAATGCTGATTGTTCTCCATGCCAATTATATTTCTCTTCCTGCTATAAATATTGTTTTGAACTGTTATGCTTTAACTCCCATCACCCCTTCACTCCCCAGATGGATCTAGAAACAAGGTACTACTCAGCTCAGTATGTCATTCCTGGTGAAACTTTTGAAATAAATCAATACATAAATAAATAACTAGTGTAAAGCTTACTTCAAGATTTGTTCGCGTTGTATATAACTGTGTACATCTAGTACATGCTTATATGTTAATAAAGTATGCCAGCATCTACAGATGCCATGAATAGAGAGCAACAACATCACTATATATTGCCACTTACCTATGCACTGTAGGGAAAACGTGTGTGCTTCTAAGTGAAAGGAGATGTTGCAAGATTGAACTGACATACTTGCATCCAAAAAGGCAGAGTTTATACTATAATTCTCCTTGATTTATTCATTTTTGTCTGTTATTTCTTTATTACTGACATCTGTAGAGCTCATACTTAATAAATCTGTACATATTTTCCTGTTTGGTGTCTTCTGTTCTTCATGCATTTTGAGGGACATTTATGTATACTATTTGTTGTGTTAAGCAACAGCATTCATTTTATTACATACCCAAAGTTGCTAGATTCTGGTATAAAAATATTCTTTTCTGTTTTTATGTTGCTTGTGGGCTGAGTACTATATTTTTTTATATATTAACATCCTCCTCCTCCTTGGAAATGCCAGTCTTGAAGCAATGCTGCCAAGTTGCGAAATGGAGTACTGTGCCACCAGTCAGTTGCATGCCCACTGTGGGCTTTGGGTGTGGCACAAGGGTCGTTAGACCAGCTTTTGCTGGTCTAAGCTCTAGTGATGTCTGCTACAACTGGTGGGCATCTAAAATCCCAATATACGGGATGCTGCAGCTTGGCTCCAGTGCAAGCCACCTTCCACCTTGGTGCAACCCCATTTCAGGTCCAGTGGTAGTGTAGAGCCTGTTCAGTCTAAGGGCACCTGTTGCTAATGCAGCCTGTGTTTGAAAATTGTGGATGCCACATGTTTTAATGCAGGGTGCTCCTTGCATCAATTCTGTTTGGTGCAGGAACCTTGCATCAATTTTGGTGCTTTGTAAATGAAGCCCAATAAGTTTCTTTACCCAAAATAGGCTGGATGCTTCTGAGTGCAACATCTACTTATGCAAGTCTCAAAATTTTAATCTTTATCTTATGACATCTTATGAGTGTTTGTGATGGTGGCTGTGCAGTGAGGACACCAAACCTATGGCTCCCTCTTGAGCCTGCCACCACTCATGATGCTGTGCATAATGAGATAATGCCACATGTCATGCATATGCCAGCATGCACTCATGCACACTCAGTTGCTAAGCATCTGACTACACTATTACCTCCTAAGGGGTGACTGATAGTCAGAGCACTGGCTTCAGGTTCATGTTTTCTATTGGATAAATGCGCTTCCCTGGGACATCCTGAATGAATCCAAGCTGGGTTCTTTCAAGAATAAGTTATGCCATTACCTCAATGCACTTAGTAGCTGTAAGTGTTAGCCCTAAACAGGGTCCCACCGGTCATTCTCAGCAAGCTGTGCCTACCCCCCCACAACTAACAGCAGTTCCTGTCCCCACCTGTCCTCTCCCTTTGCCCATGAACTCCCCCAACCCCTCTCTGCCTGCCACAACCATGACTAGCCCACATTCCTATCCTCCCTTCCCCATCTACCCCCCTCCTGACATGGTCAATTTTGGACCACCCTGAAGTGTCTACTATGTCTACTAAACTTATTTGTCTACTCATCTGAATTGTTTGTCTTCCATATTGAAATAATTGTTCAAGTATACACCAGCCAAAATGTTAAAGGCTGCCTTATACGTATAATGTTCTATTTAGTTAATTTCAGAAATGTATGTTCTACTGTGTATCTCTGATGAGGAACCTTTATAAACAAGCTTCTAGCTCAAAGATATTGAATCCAAGAATTTAATAAATAAATAAAAATAAATTAATAAATATTGGCTCTGATACTGAGAGAATATGTTGCATTACACTTAAAAGTTTCACACGTTCATTTGTTTACAGCTTCCATTATTTTTATTGATTGCTGTACCTGTTTAGAAACATTAAAGAATGTATTTCACTTTCATAAATCTGTGTTTTGGTCAAGTTCACCCTGAAGGGCCAGTTACAGTAGCGCCCCCCCGACCCAGCCACCAAAATGGACCCCAGTGCCTGCATTACTACTAGCAGGTTCACCCCGGAAGGCCAGTTACAGCAGCAGCTCTCAGCCTTTGACCCAGCCACCGAAATGGACCCCAGTTCTGTCATTACAGCTAGCAGGCTCACCCGAGAGGGCCAGTTACAGCAGCACCCCCGCAACCCAGCTGCTGAAACAGACCCCAGTGCCTGTATTACAACTAGCAGGTTCACCCTGGAGGGTCAGTTACAGCAACAGTTCTCCTACCCTGACCCAGCCACTGAAATGGACTCCAGCACCTGTATTACAACTAGCAGCAGGTTCTCCCCGGAGGGACAGTTACAACAGCTGCTCTCCCCCCTGACCTAGCCACTGAAATGGACCCCAGCACCTGCATTATAACTTGCAGGTATGGACTTCTGTGTCTCATCTCCATGGATTTTCCATCGGAGAGACAAAGGAGATATAATTACTTGACTGCATTGTTATTGTGAACTGCCTATCTGCATTAGGGTTTCTTTGTTACACCTTAAGGCATTTACAGGTTGCTGTGTGATACCTGTATTTTGCTGTGGCATGCCTGAGGCTTCAATTCTGCTGTTTCTCCAGTCTGCCATTTTGCTAGTGCACTGCGCCATTGATTTGACCCCCCCACAGTGTCATCACCAGCCATTTCATCCCCCTCCCCCTCGGCTTGCAGCCCATTTCCTGCCCTGACCTGTGCTGCTTATTTTGTTTGGCTGCCTGACCCCCTTAATCCCTTTCTGGCTTTAAATAACTTGCTCCTTGCCTTCCTCTTAGCAGGTTCACCCTGGAGGGCCAGTTACAGCAGTGGCTCTCCCCCCACTCGACCCAGCTGCCAAAACAGACCCCAGTGCCTGCATTATAACTAGCAGATATGGACTTCTGTGTCTCATCTCCAGGGTGTAGCACCATACTTCACACGGCACTGCATTGTCTCTGCCCACCCAACACACCCCAATCACACTTCCACCCAGGGGTGGCACTACCTTTAAAGGAACTGCCAGAAACAATCAGCTCACTTTTTTCATCCCCACCTGAAAGATACAGCGGACCCGTCCGTGATCCACCTCATCTTAAACTACTCCATGTACAGTGATTTCTATCTTACAGATGCCATAGGTCCTGCCTTCCTGTGACACCCCCACAGACCCTGCCTCCTCACACAGACCTGTGACTACACTTGGAGGCTGAGAGTTTCAAACCCTGGTCTGCAGCACACTGTCTGGCCCTTAGCTTGGTGCTCTATCCACTTGGCTATACCACCAACAACTTTACAGGCTGTGATACCATTAAAATCTCACACAGCCTCCCATGCTTTCTCCTGCTACACTAACACCTAGTGGAGTTATATTGCACTACCTTATCAGTTGCAACACTCACTTATACAACTATTTATATAATTTCCTCTGCAAGTTCTAAGTGACACAGCTGTCTCCATTCCTTAGTGTTTCTGGGCTGCCTGAATATAATTTCTTCAGATCAGTTAAGCACCACCACCCCTCTGAGAATGCAGAAGCTTATTCTACTCATTTTCTATGCCTCTGTGACAGGGTAAACACAACACTGGGGAACAAGGGGTTAACCCCTTGGATGAGACTGAAGAAATGTAGAGACTGCAGCAGGCAAAGGGGAAGGGATGCCTCCACAGATGTGGCCAATTAGAGAGAGACTGCAAAAAGGCAGAGGAATTCAGCAAGGGAGAGAGAAGCTGGAAAGTGCTGCCCTGTGAGAGAGAAACCAGAGTTGAAAACCAAAGAGAATGTTTAGGTCATAGAGAGAGTCTTTGGGGAAAAACAGCTGAAGCCTGCACCTGAGAACTGTCCAGACCATGCCTGGAGCAGAGGATCCTGAAGGAAAGGACTAATTTAGCCAGCTGGGCCAATAACAGTGAGTAGAATACACTGCTGGGAACTGCCTGAAGATGAGGCTAAAGGGGGAACTGTTTGTACTTCATTTAAGACTGTATCTTGAACAAACTACTGGCCCACATAGGTGGTGCAAAGATTCCTTTGTCAAGTTAGCCTGAAATAATTGTTTTATGTTAAACTTTGTGTTGTTTGATCAGGCTGGGGAAGTTGAACTGACTGATTATGATTTTCTGGAGTAGCAACTATTATTTGAAGCAATAAAAGTGCATTGTGTTCTGTGAACCAGAAACACAGCATGTTGCCTTTCCAAATACCATAGGCCAGCTTGTCACAGCCTCCTATATACTTTCCTCCTCTCTCCCAATCCCGATCCTGAAATGCATTTATTCTGCCCCCCAGCTCCCAATACCACTGTTATCCCAGCTCTTCCTCACCTGCCCAACCCCATTCCTCCATGTAACTCATTCCCTACCACCCTCCCTTTTTGGTTCATAGTATCTGTTACAAGTTTGATAGACTTAAGCCCATTGAGAAATTGCCACCCTATAGTATTTAAGGCTGGTATTTATATTTTTTGAGCACATAAACATATCCACTCTGTTTCTAAATGTTGCAATTGTATCATTTTCTGTTAAATTCTAGGGCAATGCATTCCACCAAGATATTATTCTCTGTGAAAACCATTTAGTACTCCTTACCATATTATTCCTATCTCCAGTCATCAGAAATTCATGGGATCTAGTGTGTTTATTTTTAGTGTGAATCACTATACCAATAGTCTCCTATAGGAATGGATCATTCTTTGCCTTAAATGTCAGACAAAGATCTCCTCTAATCCTTCTGTAATCCATAAAATACAGTCCAAGTTTATGTACTCTTTTGTGGTAATTTAAGTTATTCATGTCTTTGTCTCTTTTGGTCACTTTCCTCTGTACTTTTTCTATCATATTTCCTCCCATTACTATTTGAGGGGAGCTAAATTGGGAGCAGTATTCCAAATGTGGTCTGACCAGACTTTTATATAATGGAATGATCATATTTGGTTCCCTGCTTTTAATGATCCGTAATATGCATTCCAGGATTTTGTTACCTTGTTTTAACTTGTGTTTAGTGTGTATTTGGAAAGATAGATCGTTATTGATGTATACACCTAGATATTTTTCATTAGTTGTAGTATCTAGTAGATGGCCATTCAATGTGTAAGTGAAACTGGGATTATTATGACCACAATCCATAATTTTATACTTTTCATCATTAAATTTCATATGATTTTGTTTGGCCCAGTCATTAAGTTGGTTAGTATCGTCTTGAAATAATACTTGTGAACTTGAATCTGTTATAAATGCACCAATTTTGCAATCATCTGTGTACTTGCAAATCCATGCAGACCTATTAGTCTGCCTGGAAGAAACAAGTATATTAAAGATAGTGGGACCCAAGATAAATCCCTGTGGTACACCACTTGTGACATGTCCCACACTTGATTCATATCCCCTTATCACCACCCTCTGCCTTCTACTGTCCAGCCAGGAGATTATCCAATTGATTATGTTGGTGTGTGTTTTGATTTTGATAAGATGTTCAACCAAGACTTTGTGCGAAACAGTGTCAAACACCTTAGAATAATCCAAAAAAAGTACATCAATTGGCATATCTTTATCAATGGCTGCACTCACTGGCTCAAAGAACTATAAGAGGTTTGTGAGGCACGATCTATCTTTACAAAACCCATGCTGGAACATGTCCAGTAATCCATTCTCTCTAATATGGTTAGTAATTCTGTGTTGTAGTAGTCATTCCAGAAGTTTCCCTATAACTGAAGTTAGGTTAATCAGTCTATAGTTGTTTACTTTAGCTTTATCACCACCTTTGAATATAGGTGTTACGTTAGTTAGTCTCCATTGGGGTAATGACTTTCCTTCCTGAATGGATACATTAAATAGCTTAGTTAAAGGTCCAGGCAAGACCGAGGATACCTCTTTTAAGAATTTTGGGGGTACTCCATCTGGGTCTGCAGAGTTATTAGGTTTAATAAATCCTATGACTGCTGAAATTTCCTTTGCTGTAAATTCCCTAAAGTTATCATAATTTATTGGAGTAACATTGGTTATGGGTTCGATAGATTCAGATACACTTGCAAAATAATTATTAAGTTCACCAACAATTTATTTTTTCATTACTAATAGTACCATTGGATGTTATTAAAGGTCCCACAACCTTCTGGTTACCTTTCAAAGAGCCTATGCAGTTATAAAATTGCTTTTTGTTATCCTTGGTAAGTATAGCTCATTTTAATTCATAAACTTTTTTCGCTCGTCTGATGTTGTTCTTAAGTTTTTTAACTGATTTTTTAATTTTGCTAAGTTTTTCATTCAGAACTTTTTAATATTTTCTATACAATTTCTTCTTTTTGTTAATAAGCTTTCTGATTTTCTTATTCCACCATGATGGTAATCTTTTATTATTGAAATATTTTATCCTTTGTGGAACCCAGGTAGATATACAAAATTGTATTGTATCATCAGTCTTTTTTCAGGTATTCTCAAGGTTTGATCTTTTAACTCAGCTTCCCAGCCCCATGTTGTTAACCAATCCTTAATACTGTTATAGTTTGCTTTATGAAAGTCCCACACCATTGTAACTCCATTAATACCTTGGTTTTTAATCTCAGTTTTGGTTTCAACAATTCTGTGGTCACTGTCACCCAGTGGAGGTAATGCTATCTGTTCGTATATACCTGTCTGGATATTTGTTAAAATAAGGTCTAGAATTGTATTTTCTCTTGCCTATACTTTGACCAATTATTCTAGATTGTTGGCAATTACAATATCAATGAATCTATTTTCATAGGTACCAGAGCCCTCAAGCAAGTTCCAATTTATTGATGGGAAACTGTGAAATGAAAGCCTCCCATCAATACATAATCTCCATCAATGGCTATACTTTAAACATCTGTAAGAAATTAATGAGTAGCAAAATAATTTAAACTGGGTGATCGGTAAGCTAATTGTACAGTTAATACTTTATTATGCAAATGGTTTTTGGCCCACAGCAGCTTAGATGTATTATGGCTTAAGTTTATTTCACACATTTTATATGTGTCATCAACATATAAAGCAATCCCTCCTACTACCCTATCTGTCCTGTTTTTGCAAATTTTTGTATAACCTTGTATTTCTGTATTCCAGTCATCATTTTGAAACCATGTTTCTGTGATGTCATATATTGCTATTTCATTGGTTATCAGGATGTTACTTAGCTCATCTATTTTATTTTTTAAACTTCTGGCATTTATCAACACTATAGTAGCTGTAGCATTATGTATATTTTGGTTTGCATTTGCAATGTTGTATTTTTATTAATTTTTACACCTAAAAAATTGCTATTGATTGACATGTTAATGGGTTTCAGAGAGGCTGGAATGTCACACATCTCCCCTGGATGATCAGCTTAAAAACTCATTGATATTGGACAGGAATTTATTTCCTAATAGATTGCACCCTTTCTTGCTTAGATGGAGGCCGTCCCTGCAGTAATATTCTTTCTTATCATTAAATTCCTCCCAGTGAGCTATGCATTTGATATTCTGACTCAAACATCTTGTTCATTTGGTATTCAGTGACTCTGGATATAGGAAGGATCTTAGATACAATAATATTACAATGTATATCTACCAATGTATTAGTTATGGATACATGGTTGATGCCAGCATAGTTCCCCCTCAACTAGAAACACTCAAATCCTTACTATGGGCCACCAGAACAGCACCCAAGGCCATCCATCTCATCAGAAGATGCAAACTCCTTGCCACCTACTCTTTTCTCCTCCTCATCTTACTCTTTGCAGGAGACATCAAATCTAACCCTGCCCCCAAAATCCAACACCAGCAACTATACTCCCATAAAGGTCTATGTAACACACATGAATATCAGGTGTCTCCTACCTAAGCTTGGCTTAGTTAATTGCTGGCTGAGTCAACACTCCCCAGACATTCTGCGCCTAACTGCCTAAATGAAACCTGGCTGTCTGCTAGGACCTCCTCATTAGGGATCGCAGATTACACACTGTTCTGACAAGATCATGGCAGGAGAGCTGCTGGAGTTGCAATCTATGCAAAGCAACCACTTTCCTGCTCTGTCTCTAATAAAGAAACCTGCTCCCACACGCTCCTCCTCTTACAAATCTCCATCCCCTTCACTCTCCCAATTTTCTTAGGGGTGATCATTTCTATCCTCACTGCCCTATCCCAACTCATGGCAAATGGTGAGTTAATACTACTGGGAGACTACAACCTTGACTGGCGATCCCCCTCCTCCAAAACCTACACCTCCAAAACTGAGTATCTCAACCTCACACAGTTAATCTCAGAGAACGCCCATTACAACCCACATTCCTCAAGCAACTCACTTATCGACTGGGTCCTCTCCTCCCATCAGCACAGAATATCCAATTCTGGTGTTCTTGTCAATGCCTTTAGTGACCACTGCAACACGTGCTGCATCAGGAAAACCCAGCTACCCAATTCTGCTCCAAAGTACATAAAAATATGCCCAGTAATTACCTTGACAGCTCCACCATTCTGCTCAACCTAAGAAATGTGGACTGTCAACAGGTCTTCTCGCCTGCAGATGTAGACACAGCACAGTCTCGATTCCTACACATCTTCTCCAAGATGTGGGACTACCATGCCCCTTAAATTAAATCCAGCAAAAAGAGGCACCACCATCTGGGGGTCTCTGACCCACTTATTGCCCAGTGCAAAGCCAGTGACAAGGTCCTTTTTCAAATATCTTTGGACCCCAAAAGCCAAGCAAGTCTAAAGCTTCTAAAATTAGTCCCCTAGAGGGAAAGATGAAGTAAGAATCAAATATGAGGAAAAATATTTGATTATATGATGTTGTATGGTTCTCCATATGTTTTTTTCTCCTTCTCCTTCCCCCTCCCCTTTTTACTTTTTGTTCCTTTTCTACTCATTCCTCTCCTTCCTTCCCTCCCCCTCTCTACACCCTTTCTGTCTGCCCTGTGTGCTAGCTCTGTATAGGAATACGTGATAGTTATGCTACACCCTCCCAATTAGCTTAACATTCCCAGCTGGTCACATAAAATCACATAAATTGGATATAAACTGCTTGATATCACTAATAATGTAATATGGCATACAATATTAGTTGATCACTTTCTTGCTAATCCTTTTATAAATCAATTTATGTTCTAAGTGGTTTTATGCTAGGGTGGTCTTATAGCATTACAAAAATAATGGAAATTTTTATAAATCATCATACACAAAAAATTACCACCTAGTGTATTATCTCAATTTTAGAGCTGTATGAAATTCAGAAAAAATGTTAATACATGTGTTTCTACACCTGCCACCTTATATTAGGGATTTGGAATGTGTTTTTTGTATTAATTGCATATTTTTTCTAGTATTTTGTCACAAGCACTATATTAATTTGTTCTTAGTGTTTAAGTATTCTAGTATTGCATTGTAACTTGGATCTTCCAGGCAGTCACTGGTTTGTTAGATTTACAAATTATGTACAGGTATGTATCCATCTGCTTCAGATTTAAACACACCATGTGACTACATTTTAGCCTTAAATGTGTGCAAAGATGCTGGTGACTCCACTCCCACCCACCCGATAAAGAAGAATTGCTCCCTCGATGCACCAGGGTAATGTCTAAGTGTCCTCACAATAAAGCACTTGAATTTGTAAGTGATCTCTGCTTGAGTGCTTCACTGCTTTGTGTGTTTTTGAAGTCTACAAGTCCCTTGGAAATGCCTGCACCAAGACCATAAGACATGCAAAAGCAGACTACTTTATTTTTTTGAAATAATAATTTTATTATTTTTCATATATGACATTACAAACAGAAAGCAAACAAAAAAGGGGTGAGGAACAGAACTGGAAACCGGGGAGAAGGGGGAGCAGTACATGTACACATCATTACTACTGATAGTATTGAAATAAGTCTGAGAGATACATATTCCTAGGTAAGGTATCACATCTGAAGAAGTAAGTATGGATCCAACAGTCCTTAAAACAAATATTCCAAGCATGTACCCTTCAAACCAGATCCCGTTTCTCTCAGCTCTGCAAATAACAGACATGACCAAAGTGTAGTAAAGCTTAGGCTATGAAAGAAAGGGGAGAAGGAAAAAATAAAAAAAAAAGGGGGGGAAGGGGAAGGGAGGGAAAGAGAGAGTTTATATTGCCCCTTATAATAAATTACTTAGCTAGGAGATAGGGGAGACCACTGAGAGTCCTAGAAGTACGTTAGGCTAGGGGAAGTACAATGACTTAATTCATAAAGCAGACTACTTTAGATTGCATTTGCAAAATGAACACCCCTCCTCCTTCTGGAAGGTAGTAAATGCCCTACTTGACTCCCCCACTCAATCCAGCACTCCATCCCTGAAGCAAGATGGTCAAATTATCCGTGACATTACCAGCATTGCCAACACACAAAATAAATTCTTCACCTCCTGTGCCCTCCCTGACCATCCTACATCCCCATCCCCACAAAAAACCCTCTGAACTCATGTAGCAACACCTTCCTGTTTGCACCCATACCCCCTCAAGAAATTGTGGATGCCCTCCACTCTCTAAACAACACCAGGTCCAGTCCTGATGGGATCCACCCTAATCTGTTTTCCTTATCTGCCCAGAAATAGTGTCACCTCTTACCCACATTCTAAATCTGTCATTCTCTTCTTGTGTTGTCCCACAAGCCTGTAAATTGGCAAGTGTAATTCCTCTACACAAAGGTGGTGACCTCTCAGTGACCGGTAACTACAGGCCAATCTGCCTCCTACCTGCCCTTACCAAAATTCAGGAATATCTTGTCCTGAATAGACTATCGAAATTCCTTATGTCCAACAATTTATTTTCCTAATACCAATCAGGCTTCTGAAAACAACACACCACAATATATATACCTGTATATTTTTTTTTTAATTGTTTAACCAGGAATGGCACACTAAGCTGAAAGCTTGTTTACAGGTGTGACCTGGGAGCACAGGGAAGTTAAGTGACTTGCTCAGGGTCACACAGTGTGCAAGTGGGGGCTGTGGGATTCAAACCCAGGTCTACAGATTTGCAGTGCAGAGCCTTAAACCACTGTGCTATACTGCCTCATATTCCCTGTTGCGTGTCACTGAACGCATTTGCTCAGCCTCTGGCCAAGGACATCTAACAGTTGCAGTGTTCACTGACCTGGCTAAGGCCTTTGATTCAGTGTTCCATCCTCACCTCCTATTCAAAGTCAAGGCAGCAGGCTTAGCCCCCCTACAGTCCAATGGTTAAACTCCTGCTCAAGCAACAGGCTCCAGTCTGTTAGAGCAGGAAACTCCTCGCCTTTCCATCTCCACATTCTAGCTGGTGTATCCCTAGGATCTATCATCAGCCCTATTTTTTTCTTGATATTTAATAATGATCTCCCCTCTGTGTGCTCCAGTTCCTGGATACATATGTATGTGGATGACACCATTCTCTGCTCCTCTGGGCCTGTCTTAAATGATGTCCAATCCAACCTTCATAGGGACTTCCACAATATGCAGACCTGGTTCCTAACAAATCAGCTTAAATTAAACACCTGTAAAACCATGCCTATGATGTTTGGGACTGCTCAAAAACTGATCAGAGTCCCTCCTCCCTCTGCAGTCACCTTGTTGGATGGGACACCCCTCGACTCAGTGACATCATACAAATACCTTGGCATATGGCTGGACCCACACTTGACTTTCTCTTCCCACATATAAGTCATCACCTCCAAACTAAGCCCCAAGCTCGGTATGCTCTACCACAACAGAGATACCCTCCCTTTGCTGGTCAGATGCAAAATCCTAAACAAGATGATCATGCTCATTTGTTACTACACCGATGTGGTTTACAGCACTACTCCTGCCTCAACGCTATCCAGACTGGACACCCTTCTAAATGCTTTCTGCTGCTTTGACAATTACTCCCCTCCCAGAACTCACCACTGTTCCCTTTACACCTCCCTTAGTCTAACATCCCTCTCCCATTGATGATACGTTCACTGCATTGCATTTATAGCCAAATACGGGTTCAATTTGATGCCTCACTACCTCTCCGCAAGCCTATCCCCTGCAGATCCCTCCCCATATGGCCTTAGATCCAGGGATACCCAGACCTTCTCACTCCCTCTACCTTCCTCCACCTCTGGCAAATCTGCTTTCTCCTACAGACTCCCCTTTCTATGGAATAAACACTCCCCATTCTTAAGAAACTCCACCTCACTTTACTCTCTCAAACAGCAACTTTGGGCACATCCACCCCCCCCCACATGCTCCTGCCACCCTGGTTCCCAATCCCTACACTAAAGCTTTCATCCTCTCCAGCACATGTCTTCCTATGAATCCCTACACTAAAGCTTTCATCCTCCAAATCACATGTCTTCCTACTTGAGAATGTTGGCTGCATTTCATCTGCATTGTAATTACTTCAGTGTATTGTATTATTATGGTATTGTATTGTATTGTATATCCTGTCATGCCTTGATTCTGTGTTTATATACATAATCTTACTCCATTATGAAGTGCATTTAAATTGCATTGTATATCTTGTCCTGGTATGTGTCTGAGTTTCTGTACAAATTCTTGACTGTTTTATGCTTATAACATGTCTGTACTCCCTTCCCCTGGTCACACCTGGAAACTAGCCCTGGCTCACTGTGCCTTTCCTGGTTACCGAATGTTTAAATAAAAATAAATAAAAATACAAAGCAAACAAGGTACAGTCTGTAAAAAGACAGGCAGGCAAAGTAAGCTATGGCAAAAATTGTTACAAATATCTGAAATGTGTTATAAGCAAAATTAGATTTTTTTAATTATGTAAATCAGAAAATAAGATTAACATTTAGAATTTTTTGCATATCAATACAGCACAAAGAAGTACATCCTCTTGAAAAGCCCAAGGATGTGGAGAAATATTAATGACACAAAATAAAATAAAAAAAAGTTCAAGATAACTGTGATCCACCCCCTTCCCTGAGGAGACCTGAGGTCGAGAGGGCCTGCTCTGAAGCCCTCCCTGCCCGCAGAGCCCAGACCGAGACACACAGAGACCACCCCTCCCTGGGGAGACCAGAGGTCGCGAGGGCCTGCTCTGAAGCCCTCTCTGCCCATGAAGCCCAGAACCAGACACAGAGACCACCCCTCCCCTGAGGGAGACCGGAGGTCACGAGGGCCTGCTCTGAAGCCCTCCCTGCCCACAGAAGCCCTGAACCCGAGACACACCAGGTAATTTCTACCTTGATCCAGGCTGCTGCCACCATCGTTGGCCATCTGGCGCTTTTTCTGAACGGGCCACAGTTCCCCTGCTTCAGCGATGAATCCCGGCCAGAGTAGCACCTCGAAGTTGCTGCCCAGGCTCAAATGGAGCAGAACTGTTACTTTTGTGCCTGATTTTGAAACTTTTAAACGAACCAGCTAAAACTATTTGCATTTGCCTGTAACTGTATTTAAAAGCTTAGAGTCACTATGACCCAGGACCTGTGTACTATCAGAAATCCCCCTGTGCAAATCTCACTGGGGACTGTTTTATTAATTTGTAAAGTGCATTTCCAGTTGTAACTGAATTAACCCCTGTGAAAAACTCATTTGGGGACTGTTTAACTTCTAAGTGCATTTCCAGTGTGCAGAATTTCAGTTTGCCCTGCTAGTAATCACCTTCTTTTTTGAATCACAATAGTACCTGATAGCCCACAGCCCATTTGAACCAGCTAAAACTATTTGCATTTGCCTGTAACTGTATTTAAAAACTGAGAGTCACTGCACACGAGACACACCAGGTAATTTCTACCTTGATCTTTTTTTTTTTTTTAACACCCAACTTCTCCATTAGCTCCTTATATTGTTTTGCCACTAGAGGGAGCCTGATTAAGTTTGAACAATTTGCTCCCAATACCTCACTTGTCACATTTTACTGCTCTCTAGTAGCTGTTTTCACTTGGTGATCACCCCCTCATCACTCCCTCATCACCCCCCTCTCCAATCGTGCGAAAGCTATCCCGCCATTGTGCACTCCCCAGATCAGCCCTCCTCCTCCTGCTCCTGTCAGGCAGTGTCCACCCCAATCCCGGGCCTGGCAGCACTGGTCCTCCCCTAAATCTCCTGGGCTGTGCATTGCTTCTATGAACATCTGTAGCCTCCTGAAAAAAATGGACTCTCTACACTGCTGGGTGACGCTTCATAAACCTGATGTTGTTGCCCTGGTTGAAACCTGGCTGTCTCCCTCCACTCCTAACTCTCATGTCTCTCTCCCCGGCTACACTCTCCACCAGTTGGACCGTGTCGGCAGGAGAGGTGGGGGCTGTGTCTTCTATTTGAAGGATTCTCCCATGGGGCTACCACTCCCCCGCCTGACCTCGTCCATAAGGCCCAGGCACTTACTCTAAAGCTGTCCCTGGACCCAGCTAGAAGCCCATTATTCCTAACCATAGCCTACATACCCCCAAGAACCAATCCCAGGCCCTGGGCCCACTAATTGGCCTACCTCACCTCCCTACCCAACTCGTCGGACCAAATCTTGGTGGGCGACTTGAATATAAACTGGCTCTGCCCTCGTCCTCCTCCCACCGTGAGGCTTCGATTCAATTGACCTAACTCAACTGGTCACACAGCCTACTAGAAAAACCTAGGGGGGACAAGCACCCTCCTGGATGTGGTCCTCACCAACAGGCCAATCCGCATCCACAGCATCCAAATCCTCCCTGACTGCCTCAGTGACCACTCCCCTGTGCTTTTCAACTGGGAAACCCCTCGGCCCTCATCCCAGGTCAAAACCACCTCTCGAGGGTGGCTTAGGCCTGGGAGACTCATAGGCCTTAAGCGCTTCCTTGCCCACACTGATTGGTCCCCTCTGATGAGGGCAACCAACATTGACTTGGCCCTGGCCTTCTTTGTAAGCACTTTTAACTTTGCCTGTGATATCTTTGCTCCCATAACTGCTAGGAGGTCAAAGTGAAACATGCCCCTTGGAATACCCCCTGCCCTACTGGCAGCTAAGCAAACCTTGACAATCTTTGGCACTGCTTGCTGTTGCTACTGGCCGTTCAGCTGACAGGCGGTCCTATGCTGCCGCCACACCAACAGTGCACCTGGGCCATCCACAAAGCAAGGCAGAATACTACCAAGCCTCTCTACCTCCTCCTGGGGAACCCCAGGTGCTTCTGGGACAACATAAAGCAACTGAATGGTCACTCCCAGTCCCCCTCTCCTTCTCTACTCAACATCAATGGTACCATCTCCTCTGACCCTGCCCTCATTGCCACCCACCTCAATAACTCCTTTACCGACCTTAGCTCAGTACTTCCTGGTAACTTTTTCAGTCCACCTCCTCCATCTGTACCACCACCCATTGCCCGCCCCTCTTTCCACCTGTGTCATGTCACCATGCAAGAAGCTAGGCCTTACTTGCTAAAAGCCTAAAGGTAACACCATCGGTAGCCAACTCACTTGATCCCTGCCTTTTCACGTCAGGTCCTGGATCGGTCCTCTCACCTATTCGTGCATTTCAACCGATCACTCTGTCTCGGACAATTCCCTCTGCCTGGAAGATTGCCACAGTTATCCCCTGTCCGTAAAGGTGGTGACAGGACTCTTCGAGGTAACTACCGACCCATCTCAATCCTCTCCCCCCTCTCTAAGGTGTTAGAGAAAATTGTGGCGTCCCAAGTCTCCTGACCACCTCTGTAAGTACAATGTTCTCTGCCCTGAACAACACGGGTTCAGAGCAGGTCATAGTACCAATACAGCACTCTGGAATTTTCAACTTCCTCCATGCCTCCTTGGACTCTGGTGCCCTGGCTGGTGCTATATTCATTGACCTGTCTAAAGCATTGATACCATTTCACATCCTCTTTTGCTCTCCACCCTCGACCTAATAAGGCTTTGCCTCCAGGACCTGTTTCCTGGTGCACCAGCTATCTCTTCCGCTCCCAATGTGTGAAAGTCAACGGTACTCTCTGAAACATGCCCCATTTGCTCTGGGGTGCCGAGGGCTCAATTCTTGGACCCCTGCTATTCTCACTCTTTCTTAACTCCCTACCCAGCAGTTGTATGGGTAAGATGCTTCTCTATGCTGATGATGCTGTTCTCGTTGCCTCCACGTGCCCCATGCTGCTAATGAACTCCCTCCAGCTAGTCTTGACTCTGCAGCTACCTGGTTCACTGAGCACCGACTTGTTATCAACCTTGAAAACAAAACGATGCTCTTCTCCCACCACCAAAATAAGTACAGCAAGTTTCCAGCTGTCCACTCCACACCCAATCTCGTCATTGACCAGTGCAGGCCTATAAATATCTTGGTATAACCTTTGACCCTGCACTTTCATTCCATGGACATATATCTGCCCTAAATTCTGTCGCCAACTCACGTGCTAGGCATTCTTTACTGGCACAAGAAATGCCTCCCTCCTGATGCCCTCCACCTGGCTGTCACCTCCTCTGTCATGTCTCTCATTGACTATGGCCTTCCAGTCTATGGCTCAGCAGATCAGACTGCCCTCAACAAGGTTAGCCTCACAGTTAATAAGGCCTGCAGACTTATCACTGGTGCTCCCAGACTCACTCACACATGTGAGCTGTACACCCTGGCTCGCTACTCAGCCTGGAAGAGCGACTTATGTATCAGACATGCCAGCTCACCTTTAAAGCCCTCGTGACCTATCCCCATAGGCCTATCCAACTCCATTCGCCGTACTGCACGACCCTGATCACGCCGCATCGTCAAGAGCTACCCTTAGTTATTCCGAGAGCCAGGGACCTCTCAAGGTCAGAGGGCATTCCCTCACCGTCGCCCACTGGTATAACTCCTCCCTGCCGAGTGTCTCAAACTCACTAACCTTAGCTTGCTTTAAGCCCAGGCTCAGAAACTTCCTGCTTAGCTCTGCATAAATGCAACTGCCGCTAGCCTAGTGTAAAAAAAAAAAAAAAATATATATATACTCTGTTGACAATGCTCACTGGAGCTCCCCCCCTTCCTACTAATTCCTCCTCCCTATCTCCCTCCCTTCTACTCCACCAGCTCTCCCTCGACCATAAGTTTGCACCTTTTGTTATCTTTTGCTTCGTTGGAGATTGTATTCTATTGTAACAAAATTGTAATTGAACTGTAACTTTTTTGTTTGTAAGTACTGTGTCCCTTGTACTACTGTTCTGATGTCCTCTTTGTGACTAGGTACCTTTGTAAATTAGCCTCTGGCTCAAAGGTTTCTAAACTGATGTTTAACTAAATAAATAAATAAATACATAATTTACTTTAAAGCTTTTAGGCAACCTCTGCCTACTCTTTATAATTGGAATCATTTAATACTTTCTTGCTTTGGACTGAGGATGAGTTGATGCCAAACTTGTATTCAGTGACTCTGCCAAAATTTGACACTTTTCTCTTTGATTCAGCACAACTGAACATTTGGGCTAGTGTGGATCACTTCGTCCTTTGGTCAAATATCTGAAAAAAAACAACACTCTGGATCACCCTAGATGGCTCTTTCTTGTCATATGCTATCCCTTTCCACATTCCGAGTCTCCATATTCTTCCCCTCCCAAGACATTTTTTTTCCGAAACAAATCTTGTGCAGGAGCTGTGTATTTTTTTTTAAACTGTCTGCAGGAATACGGTAGGTGATGGATGTTGGAATTCACTGGAGTTGGTGAGGGGAGGATGAGTGCCTCTTTCCAATATTTTTAGCCTGCTTGATCCCATACCAAAGACCAAAACTGTCTTGTGCTAAAGTTTTTAATGAAAACCAAATTCAGAGGTCTGAATCGAAGGCAAAAAAAAAGGTTGTAAATGTGCACATTCGCTCATCCTTTCCACAGACCTCAGCAGTCATAGCATGTCCTCAGAAGGACCTACAGTGTATAGAAATGTATGTACTGCAGTCATAACCTGATCCTGATAAGACCTCCATGGACTTTCTTAAATATATTTGACTGTACATAACTGTTGGTCTTGAATGGGTATACTGTATAATCGCTAATCACTTCCTGGATATTGGCTTTTAGGAAATGTGTTCTGCTCTTCTATCTCTTCATGCAGGAGGAATTAATCACCTTCATTTGTTGCTGATACAGCCCCTCCCCAAAAAATATGTTTTAAAATTTCTTTATTTCATTATTCAGTTATTGTTAAAATAAACTGCTCAGTCTATTTGTGGGTAGGCTGTGATTTTGGAGGAGGAAGCAAGATGGTGGCAGTGCTGTGCTGGCATCTGTAGCTCTCTAAGAGAAAGCATTCTACCTCCCTCTGGGATGTTTTTTACTTCACAGCACTGAAACCTGATTTTCCTGTTTTTTTGGTCGCTTGCTCTGACCCCAAGAACACCATTTTTTTTTTAGCTATTTGTTTAGTAGTTAGAAGTTAGCTAGGGTTATCTAGCATAGGAAGGGCATGGAAAGTGAGTGAGCACAGAAGCTAGTTTATTTATTTTTCAGTACATTCCTGCAGATAGTTCATATTTCTTACCTGTCTGAGTGTGAAAGCTGGTGTGAGTTGCTGCCTGGAGTGTTACGGAGCGACACTGGAACTGTTGCCCAACTTTGGAGGTGCTCTTTTTCACGAAGGGGCTGATGACTTTTTCCAGGACAATGCGGCCTCAGATCTCCTGTCCCCATGGAAACCTGCTGCAAAGGCTTTAATATCTACATCTAAGGAGGTTCCTCTTTTGCCATCTCAGTGAGAGGGCTGACTATATTTGGAGTCCTAGTTTGCCGGTTGGGTTACTGCCCTGGGAGGACACGAGTTGTAGAGGGCGTTATCCACATTTTATTTTCCAGGGTTAAGGGAATGGAGCTTCCTCATGCCATCCATGAACTGGTGATATATCTTCTGCCAACTCATGTTGTTGTTTGCTTAGTCAGTCACTGTGCCGGTTGGATTATTTCACCTGTTAACCTGAACTTTGTTTGGATTATTGGAGAAAGAGCTGGACTGTGGTTGATCTCATCAGCTGCCGAGTTGTTGATACTATTTTCTTTGTCTATTTATTTCTTGGTGCTTGTGAGAGAAGCTCCTAGTTAAATTTTCCCTGGCTGTTGTACTCAGACAAAATATTTTCCAGCCTGTGTCATCTTGCCCTGAAGAGACTGGGGTCAGTTAGAGGATGCCTGGTCTTTAAAGTTGTCAACTCTTTATTAACTTTAGTTTATTTCAAAATACTTCAACATGAACAATAACTGTAGGCCCTATTGCAATAGGACCTGTTGGGCTGACTGAGCTCTTCAGGTTTCTTTTCTAGACTTGGAAATCCAAGTTTTTGGCTTACTCACTCTCTTGTGTGGGTCAAGGTGGGGTATTTTGGGGGTAGAGTGGGGATATAACTGGGGTGCGGGATTTTAATTTAATGTATGCTTGCTGGCGTGACTGGTTAGGCTTGTGTACATTAGTGTGTGGATTCTTGAATGATTGATAATGAGTAACTGTGTACTTGCTTTTTGGCTAGAAGAACATGTATCTGGGGAGATCGGGGGTATGGGGTGGGCCAAGATTGTATAAGAGGCATCCCAGCTTCTTGATCTACTGCTCTTTGCTAACCTCCCTGTTTTCATCACTACAGCTCAGCACTGTAGGGAGGTTAGCATTAAGAAGTTTCACATTGATTGACCCTGGTTGGGCACCTCATGCACTTTGGAAGGGGGTAGAATTGAGATCATTAGGTGCAGAAGATACCCTGTGTGTTGACGGGTCATAGGAAGAGGCCAGACGTGTTTGGCCTCATCCCCAGGGTTTCCACCAGACCAAGTGGACTTGTACCCAGAAGGGCTACACTATCCACCAATCCTCTGAGGGTAGTGCCTGCTGTGCCAGATCAATTAGGAACAAGACCACAATTATAACAGACTTGGTTTCCTCTGTCAATCTGGCATGCATTACTGAGACCTGGTTTGGTGATGACGCTGGCCCAGTCTTAGAGACTGCCTTCCCCGCCAGTTACTCGGTGGTGCACTGCCCCAGAGTGGAAAGCAGGGCTGGGGGAGTGGCCATCTGCTTTAGATATGAGCTTGGCTTCACTGTGCACCAAGTTGGAAGACCAGGTTCATTTGAATGTGTGTCTGTACATGGGAATCCAGGCACAGGCTACAGGATTCTCCTGATTTGCTGCCACCATGGGATGATGGGTGGGTTCCTGCAGGAGTTAGCAGATGTTGTCATTGGTGAAATGTTGGAGTCCCCCAGATGTTTAGTTCTGGGGAATTTCAATGCCATGGTCCCCATGGTCTGATGGGGAGCTCAAGGTGATGAAGATTGTGGGTTGGAGGTTGAAGCACTGCTGGCAGAAGTCCAGGCTGGAGGTGGATAGACTTGCCCTGTGCTCTCATCATGCAGATATCAGGGTGCAATCACCCATATGAAGGCAGAGTTCCTGTCCAGGGAGGTTGCTGCTGGGAAGAATCAACCAACATTGCTCTTTCAGACTGTGGATAGGTTATTAAACCCAGCCTGTCTACTGCCGAAAAAAGCCTTTTCTAACATGTTATGTAAAGAGTAGGGTGGGGGCTGACCAAACGAGCAGACACGAAAGACCGTTAGGCCTATTCTGCTGGCATTTTGGTATGCTAGTATGTCTTCTCAGACAGGGTGATCACCATCTGGCAGGGTGTTCCACCAGTGTGCTACATGCTGGCTGACAGTGGTCACCTTGTACATCCGGAGAGCTCCACACTTGGTTGTGGGGAGTTTAAACCAGTGGAGGTGGCCAAGGTCACTGAGGTTGCCCTCGGTCTAAAGCACGCAAATTGTGAACTGGACCCAGTGCTGATGTGTTTCTTGATGGTATGTGTTGACACTGTTGGCCCAGTGCTCCCCTTGATCATCCAGTGCTCTATCTCAGAGGGGGTCTTCCCAGATGCCTTGAAGGAGGCACTGGTTTTGCCTCTTCTGAAGAAACCATCATTAGATCCTGACATCAAGTCAAATTACCTTCCAATCTCCAACCTCCCATTCTTAGGGAAGGTTGTAGAGAATGTTGCAGCACAGCTGCTCAAGGAGCACCTCATGACCTTCGACCTCTACAAGCCTCTCCAGTCGAGGTTTCTGTCAAGGCATAGCATGAAACTACATTAGTTTAGGTGCATAATGACCTCCTTTGGGCTCGGGATCAAGGAGAGGGGACAGTTCTCATTCTCCTTGACCTCTCTCCAGCATTTGACATGGTAAACCATTGGGTGTTACTCAACCACCTGAGGGAATTTTGTAGACTCACCGGCACTGTCATCCGCTGGTTTGAGTCCTATCTCACTAACAGGAGGCAACGGGTAGTGATGGGGAATTTCTCCTCCTCCCCTAGCCTCCTATCATGTGGAGTACCTTTAGGGCTCTGTCCTATTTCAATTGTTGTTTGCCATGTACATGCTGCACCTGGGAGAGAGATCATGAGGAAATACAGTCTGGGTTCTCATTTTTATGGGGATGATGCCCAACTATACTTTTCTTTTGCTTTTGGGGCATACAGTGCAGTGGAAGTTCTGAACAGCTGCCTTGCTGAGATCAATGACTGGATGGCCTCCAGCTGGTTGAGACTGAACTCTGATAAGATGGAGGTACTGGTAGTGGAGTCGAACAAAGTGTGTGATAGGATGGCCTCTGGTGCAGTAACAGGGTTGCTCCTGGGATCTGTTCCGTTGAAGGCCTCCTGTAGGATGCGCAATCTTGGTGTGACCTTTGACAGTGGATTGACATTTGCAGCTCAGGTATCATTCATTGTCCAGACCAGCTTTTACCGTCTATGGAATATCACCAAGATCAAGCCTCTAGTTCTTCCCATGGACCTCCCCACCTTGGTACATGCCTTTGTAACATCCAGGCTCGACTACTGTAATGCGCTCTACCTCAGGATCTCGGGAGGTACCCTCTGCAAGCTGCAGATAATGTAGAATGCAGCCACCAGGTTGTTGATGGGGCAGTCCACATCACCCCAGTGATGCGTGAACTGCACTGGCTGCGGATCAGGTAGAGGATCCTCTTCAAGGTGGGTTTGATGACTTCTATGGCCCACATGGGATGGACCCTGGATACATGTTGGACCTTCTGTCACCCACTGCATTGGTCATCTCCCTCCGTTCTTCTTCTAGGGGCCTCCTTGTGATTCCCAGGACAAGGTTAAAAACTGCCGGTGACAAAGCTTTTAGTGTAGCTGGCCAGGTCCTGTGGAATTCACTGCCTTCATATGTAAGGGAAGCCCCAACAGTTGAAGTGTTCAAGGCCTGCCTCAAGACCCTCCTGTTCAGTCAGGCCTTCCCAGTCACTGTTTATTAGTATATATCTGGGATAGCCATGTTAATGAATGCTGCTATTTTTAACTGTGTTTCTTCTGCTTCTATTAATTTATTACTGTCTTAATAGTATGTTTTTATTTTTAATGAATAGTTTATATTTATTTGTACAGCACCCAAAGCCTCTGGGACTGGGTGCCTGAAAAATAAAACTTGCCACGCCTTGCCTATTAAGGAACAGCCTTTGATTTTTCTTTTTCAAAAATATTGTTCTTGTTTTAACTGTAATTTGAATGATATGGGTCCATTTTAAATTCCTAAAGAAATGCTCCAAGCAATCTTTTAGTGTAGACATTGCAGCTTGGTGGTGGAATTCATTTTCTCAATGAACAATTATATCTGAAATAAATCCTACTTTTTCATGATTTACTGCTTTAATCTCCACCTAGAGTGTACCATAATGTTCAGTCTTTAATTTTATAATTATTTCTTTAAGTACTTCCATGTTCTCATATTGCCATTGTAGATGTTTTATCCATACTCAGAACACATAACTTTTCTCTATTTATTCACCTTTTTATTTAGTTGTATTTTAACATGGGAATCTTATATAATACACCCTTGGTTTTAATTAGCCCATCCTGCAGCATGGCAGATATGCCCCGCTATAACATGAATTAGCCAAGGCTATGAGCCACCATAGGATTCCAGGAGCTGTCTCTCCAGAGATCAATTCACTGAGAAGATAAGAATATGCATTCCTTCATGGAGGGGGTATCCAGTACATATGAATCCACTTCTAACCAACCATGGAGCTGTGCTACTGTAGAACCTTACTTCCTGCCAAGAAGGTCATTTCTGACATGGTCTCTGTCTAGAAAGAGGGGCATATGGAGAGGAGGGGGAACAATGAAATAAAAATCCATTTTAGACCATATTCATGTCTTTTATCATTTGTGCCAAATATGTAGTGCTAATCACTAGTTTCATGATGTCTTCAAAAACCCAGTATATTATCTACGTATATCTGCAGATGTAAGGAAGAAGCAGACTTTAAGAGCAGGGCAAAGATATGCTTGTGCATATCTGCCCAAAAAGACATGACAAGGTGCAGCAGGAGATAATACAATGCAATGTGTTCATGTTCTGCATGTTGTTTTTATTAGAGAGACAAACAATGTAATTTGAGAGTTGGCAAGATGAGACCATGTGATTTTCAGCACTATAGCTTCATATGATTGAAGCATTCCCAGCACTTTTACATAACCCATACTGAGGAGTCACATGTCAGAACTAAAGGGTTATCTCATAGTTGGTGTGATGCACACAGTGCATTACTGTCTCATTTAGGTGTCACAGTTGTTCTTATATAGTCAACAATGATTTAAGCATTGATTCTGCTTCCCTAATTTGGATAGAAACCCCAGTTTTTCCAAGGTGAGTGACAAGCCTTTTGATTAATATGCCTTTCAAGTCCACAGTCATTATGTGCTTTATAAAGTTGCTCATCAATATTCTCTTGTCTATGATTGCGGCTGCTGACTCAGTTTTATGATGGGAAGCTGTTCACAGTTTCAATTTACTGTATATTCAACAAATAATTGCATCAGTATCTGAAATCTAGGTTTTAGAAGAAGTGAGACAAATAAATTGGCTTTGCTTGTCAAATATTAAATACTAAAGGGACTGTGGGATGTCACCTGAACTAATTTAAAAACTGTCATTCTGTGAAAATGTGAAGATAAAGCCATAATTACTGTGACACTGTCAAGAAAGCAGCCTCAGGTTGTCAAGATAATGATATAAGATACAAGCTCTAATTGATTATAGTAGCATTTTATATTTTCAGACTTGTCATACTTCAAACGATAGTGTCCAAATAGGTTATTGACTCATGTTCTGTTTGAAGATTAACAATATGACTTTGGCCTTAAGGAGGTAATATAGCAATTTTGACCTAAGAGACAGTGCAAATTATTCTTCTTACATTGGATGCCACAGATTCTATAGACTATACCCCAGACTATAATATAATCTATACTCTGTTTTCTGCATGTTCCTTTCTTAAAATCTTTAGTTCTGTTAATAAATTGGATGATCAGGTAGAGGCAAGTGACATTGAAAAATCCAGCCTTTTCTTACATGGTACTTTAGGAATCCTATCAGGAGTCATAATATAAGTACTTGATCTTTTTTTTGTGATGCATCATTAACGTGAAGTAGAATCTATATGAAGGTGAACATGTACATTGCAGAATAAAAATAATAAATCAACTGTCAAAGAAAACCAAACATGCTTTTATGAGGATTGTTTTTGTTTGTTGAGTAAAATATGCTGACAACGTACATATAATTCTAAAGATACTATAGGATTAATCAGATTACTGAATATGAACTTTTCTAAGTACTTATAGAAACATTGGAAGGTAAAAGCAGATAAAGACCTGGGCCAGGATTTTCAAAGGTGCAGATGCAGTACTTGTGTCTGTATTTCAGGTGTCTGCTGTGTCCTCACAAATGTGAAGGGATGTTTGCAGTCAATCAAAAAACATCCCAACACGTTTGTGACACTTGCCACTTTTAATGTAACAAAAAAAAATGTCGCAAACATTTAATTTAGATGCATGCATCATTTTTCCGGCAAAAATCATGGCAATCACACCCAGAAGATAGAACAGATTGTAAGTGTTGTAACTATCTGGAAAGGATGTTGGGCAGTGGCTATCAGAAAATTGTATCTATTGGGTCTACCCAGACTGCCCTTGAACACTGCCTTTAAACATCTGCCCTTTTATTTTCCTCCATTTCAAACCTTTAATAAGCCCCTTGAAGTCATCACAACCAGATTTCAACCCAGAAATGGTGCTCATATTGACCATCATGCTAGGAAGGCTATTCTGCTTGTCCACCACCCTCTAAGAAGAAGAAAATTCTCATGTCCTTTTTGAACTTTACCCCACCAGTTTAAGATGATGCCCCCTTGTGGCTGAAATCTTACTCACTTGGAGAAGTTTGTGATGGTCAACTGTATTGCACTACTCTAGCATGCAATGGCAATACTTTGAGTTTAAGAACATCTATGAGTCGGTGACTACCATAGTGGAAAACAACTATAGGTGAAACAATGAGGATCAGTAGTATTACACCCTGTAAGATTTAAAACTGGATATGATTTCTTTCAATTTTATGGTGCTCACAGTATAATACACACTTTGTTATTGGACACTATAGTACAATATTCTGTTCATGTTACTGTCAAACATGTTATAGTTTTTTTATTTTTTTTGGTTTTGTTGCCTCGTCCCCCCGGAAGCTCAGCCCAGATCCGTCCACCATCCCCCATGCCCAGGCTTACCCAGATGGGCAGGACCACTGGGAGGGCACTCCTCAATGGACACTGGGTAGGTAAGACCTGGCTTAACTCCCAGGTTGGGGCAACAGGAGCAGGCCCCCCCAATGGACATGGGTAGGCAGCAGGTATTGTGGCAAAGCCGGCATTATGCATGGGGGTGGTGATTTTTTCTTTTTACTGAAAGGATCCCAGGAGGTGGGTATGTGCAGTGATACCAGCGTCCTCCCTGCCCCAAGGAGTGTGGTGCCAGTCGCGGTGATAACCCCAGCCTCCACCAGAGGTTTGCAATGCGCCCAACACTCAGACCCCTTCCCCCAGAGAATGAGAGCAGTCCCTGGGATGCTTAATACTCCCCCCCTCAGCTGGCCCTCTGACTCCCAAGTCCATCCCCAAACCTGAAATGTTGGTGCCACAAGAGGACACCTTGATGCTGCACCGGTGGGCCAACTATAGTTTTTTTTTTTTAACTAGGGTAGCCCAAGTCTCTCATGAGATGCAGCAGCTCATCTTTAGTAAGGTTTCCCTTCAGCTCAAACAACTCGTAGGATGGAACTCTGAGTGATCTAATGACCTGCTCAAGGTTGCACAGTAAGAAAGATGCTGTGTTGTGATTCAGATATCTTTTTTTCCCATTCTGCAGTTCTGCAATTTAAAATACAAGATCGTGCTGTTTTTTATTTTGTTTATAAAATATGCCTTTTGATTTTTTCATGAACAACATTACATGCTGGTACACAACAATACACCTTACAGTGTAGGAGTGTAGCTGTATATATTTCAGTTATAATTCATTACACTCCAGGCAGCCATTAAGAAAGTCATACAGTCATGGATGTTTTGCATAGTTTTAGACAGACATATTTTGAACAGATAGAGCAGTTATTACACTGCATGGGACACAGGCATCTGTTCATTGATAATGCTAGCTGTATGTATTCCATGTATGTATGGAAGGCTCCTTTTTCTGTTGTTCCTATCAGGGATCCCCAAATTTCTGAAACCTTTCTCTTTGGTCATTAGCACCACTCTGTGGTTTCTCAAAACAAGGCAGTTTAACAGTTTATTTGCTCAGTCTGTAATGGATGGGGGGTCCATGTTTAGTCAATATTGGGTAAAGGTCTTATGAGCTGTAACTAGTGCCAGAGCCCACAGTGGGTGCTGCTAGCCTCTACTTCCAGCCATATCTATACCTAGCAGTACATTTACAGCCATGCAGGGAAGCTGTTCATCCCATGTGGTCTCCATTATACAATGCACATTACACCAGATTTATTTGAGCTTGTGGCAGTTAAATATCATATGGAAGTAGTTTCCTTCCTCCACTTTACATTTGGAGCAGCTGGGGTTCCTGTCAAGGTTATAGCCCTGAATTTTGCTGGAGTTGTGGTTCATTTTGTACAGGCAGTTATACTGAACCTCCCTTAAGCAAGCAATAATACCTGACAGGATGGGCAGTATTGGGCTAGACTGGACAACCCATTGGCATAGTGAGGCCTGAAGCTGCAGGCAGGGGGCCTTATAGCCCCTGGAACATATTGTGTAGCTCACACTGCCCAGCTGGAAAGGAATTATTGTACTTAGAAAATGGGTTACATGTAATATTTTTATGTAGTAATTGATGAATTAAAAATAAAATGACTATAAATCAATGTAAAGCCATTTTGTTGATAAAGTAGTCCCTCTGCCGGTGTTCTTGCCAGTAGAGGGAGGGCACTGCAGTGTTTACAACAAGTTGTTTCACTTGGCACAGTTTACTGCTGTGTCTTTAACCCTCCCCTGCTTCTTCAGTCATCAACCCATACCCCCACTTGCTGTTGCTGTGTTTTTTTCTTTATTTAAGTTGGAAAACCATAATCAAGAATGAAGAAGTAGTGCAACAAGAATGCAGTTGGATTGCAGCTGGCATGGCAGCTGAAAGATGCAGCACAATCAGACATGGCAGCTGAGGGGTGTAAAAGTATGGTGGCTGTCAGATAAGTTGAGTTTCATTTAATTAATAACAAAAGGAAAAACAAGCAATTAAGAGGTTTCTTTCTTGTGTTTTGTTGAAGAGGGGGTGGAGTCACATTGAGCCAGGAAGGAAGGTACTGCAAAACTGTCTCAGTAGTGCTGAGCATGCAATGAGCTACTACTATTAGTTTAAACAGAAAACTTTTTTAATTTTTGTAATGAGGAGGGAAATGTAACAAAAGTAGCACATTGTGTGCCAGTTCAGCATAAAGGCTGCTGTCATGGTGTGTGTGTGTGTGTGTGTCAGAAGAGAAGAACGTTGTTCGTGAAAACTACCAAAAAGGTCTCAGTTCATTTTTTTCAGAATTCTGTTTGAGGAACTCCACTCCAGTGTCTGCAGTATGGAAGGGGAATGGATTGGATTATGGATTATGGCACCTTTTTTGTAGTTATTTGAAATCAGAATGGGAGCAGTAGGTAAGCGCTATCACTCATAACTCTCTCACTCAGTATGCAAGAAAAAATGGTGGCAAGACTGGGTTTGAATCTGTGAAAATTCCAAGTGGCACAGGGATTCCTGGTAGTTAGGTGGCAGTTGGCACAGTGACTTGTTATTTCCCATTCTCTGTTGTCTCATAAATGCCCACCTTGCCAAAGGGGCTCACCCAATTAGAGACTGAGAAATGTCAAACCCATTTTCTAATCTATTGCTCTTGGCACAACATCTAACATGCTCTGGAGAAACTTGTATCCCAAAGTGCCTGCTCAACATCTCCCTGTAGGAGGCCCAAGTCTATGGAGGGCTCCCCAGTAGTTGCTCTATAGTGTGATGACCAGGGTTTGTACAGTGGTTGTGGCTTTTTGATAATTTGTTCTAATAGGGACATGTATGGCATTGGTCAGGAACCCACCAGGTGGGACATCAATTGTTTTGTTTTTAGGCAGTTAGGAAACCATCCTCCTATAATTCACATTTTCTTTCCCAATCTATGAACTGCATCAGCACCCCAGCTCCATACACATCTTTGACCACATTATGCCTCGCTCCTCTCATCTTAAAGGTCTCTGGTGCAAGGAAACATCTTAACCTTTTGCCCCGTTAAAGGCTGACATGGAGAGATGCGCAAAGCTGAGAAAATTTTGCTTTGCCAGGACTTCGCAGTTGGCCAGCTTCATGAAGTTCACAGTGCAGACAGACATCGTAACATTATTTTTCCAGGCAAATTGGTACTTTTTCCCACAAAGTGCCCAACTTTTTCTCACAAAGTTGCCACTTTGTGGGAAAAAGTGCCACTTTGCCTGGAAAAGACATTGCAAAGTTAGCAAAGCTGAAGTTGGTGATGCCAGTGGGAACTCTGCAAACTCAAAGTTTCTTGACTTCACAGCAACTTTGCTGCATCTCTACCCATGTGAGTAGTGTATAAGGAGAAAGGCCTGCCTGATGTCCTATGTATTTATAGGCTTCTATACATATCCCTGCTGTTGTTCAGGTTAATTCATTTTTATTGTACCTGCCTGTAATGAGAGAAAACTGGGTACTACAGTAGTAAGCATGATAGTACAGGCTGCCCTAAGGAATCCTCTTCCCACTTTCTAATTGGACTCTCCATGCCAATTAAAAACACTAGTTGGGAGGCTAAGCAGTAAAGTTTGAAACTTGTCAAGGGAAGTCCCCCTTCCTCTGATGGTTCCTGCAGTACTATTTCCCTAACCTGAGCAGGTTTCTCTTTCCACCAGAAACAGCATAAGAGCCCTGCAATCTGTGGAAAGAACTACAGGAGTATTCTGACGGGTAGTGAAGAAATAAGTAAAACTTTTTCAGTAAAATAAACATTTTTGTCATGCTGATCCACCCAATTAGGCATGATGGCAGAGATGTTCAACTCTTACAGTCAGCACTTAATTTTTTCAGGTGGGTGTTTATCTCAGGATTGTATCAGGTTGTGGATTAGGGAGGAGCACCAGATGTGGCCTACCTGCATTTCAGTAAAGTCTTTGACACTGTTCCATATAGAAGACTGGTGAGCAAGCTCAGCAACCTAGAAATGGGCCAAAGGTAGAGTAGTAAGAGGTAAGATGTTGGCTAATCAATAGGAGTCATAGGGTTGTGGTTCATGGGGTCCACTTTGGAGAAGGAAAGGTGACCATCGGGGTGCCACAGGTTGCAGTACTTGGCCTGGCCCTCTTCAACATCTTTATTAGTAACATTGCAGGAGGGATGGAAGGGAAAGTGTGCCATTTTAGATGACAGAAAAATCTGCAGCGAGTGGATACACGGGTGGGGAGAATAAAGGACTCTGGAAAAGCTTGAAGAATGAGGTCAGGGGAATGGCAGCTGGATTACAATGCAAAAAAAGTGCAAAATCATGCACTTGGGGCACAGAAACCCATGATCAACATATCAATTGAGCGGGTTAAGTATCAGCAACCATAATAAGGAAAAGGACCTGGAGGTAATCATTTCTGATGACCTGAAGGTAGCCAAGAAGTGTGATAAGACAGTGGGGCAGGCTAGCAGGAATGCTCAGTACATAGGGAGAGACATCACCAGCAGAAAGAACAAGGCAGTATTACTCTGTATAGATCATTGGTAAGACCCCACCTCAAGTCCTGTGTCCAGTTCTGGAGGCCCCACCAGCAGAAGGACTTAGATAGTGTGGAGGCGGTACAAAGGGGGGCTACCAAAATGGTGCAGTGCCTGCAGCAAAAACCCTATGAGGAAAGACTCAAGGAACTAAATATGTACTGTCTAGAGGAAAAGAGAGAAAGGGAGTATATTATAGAAACGTTCAAATTCCTCACATGTATTGACAAGGTACAGGAAGGTAGCACTGTTCATAGAAAAATATGCCCTAAGCCAAGGGGTCATGCTGTGAAGCTGGAGAGGGGAGGTTCAGAGGAGATGAGGGGAAATACTTCTTCACAGAGAAGGTGGTGGCTGCCTGGAACAGCCTCCCAGCACAGCTGGTGGGTGCTAAACTGGAAACAGGATTCAAGCATGCATTGGATAGACAAGGTAAGGCAAGGCAAATTTTATTTAAAAGATGCCCAGTCCTGGAGGCTCTGGGTGCTGTACATAAAACCAGACATCACAGCATCAATAAATAGAATAATCATAAAACTACAATATAATTACATAAAATATGATAAGTAAAACAAAGAAATTGGGGCAAATAGTATAACAGGTCGGTATAAGACAATTTTTACAGTGCAGGAAATGGGAAAAGCCTGCTTGAACAGGAAGGCCTTGATGTGTGCCTTAAAAACCTCCTCTGAAGGGACATCCTTTATTGATGGAGGAAGCAAATTCCACAGGATGGGGCCAGCAATGCTAAAAGCTTTATCGCTGACAGTTTTTAACGTCATCCTGGGAATCACAAGGATGACCCTAGAGCAGGAACAGAGGGAGTGGAGAACTTTGAAGTAAGGCAAGAGGGGGGAGAAGCCCGGAGATCAAGTAGAGTCTGCGGTGGCACAGTAGGTAGGGAATACAGGGCAGACTAGGTGGGCCAAGGGGTCCTTATCTGCTGAAGACTTCGATGTACGTTTCTATGTAGGTGAAACAGTTTAGAGAATTTCTTAAGCACTGTGATACATATATATACAGTGGGGTCCCCCATGATGAAATCCAATTCTGCAGCATCTTGCAGTACTCTGCAGAATGCTGCAGCAGATCTACTGAATAAAGCAATGTGATTTCAATGGCAATTAGTCCCTTTTGCCATTCAGGAAAATGTGACACTGCCAGGATGAAGTGAATGCCACAGTTTCCTGCAGGACAAAATGGACTAATTGCCATTGAAATTACATTGCTTTATTCAGTAGGTCTGCTGCAGCATACTGCAGAGTGATTTAAAAGTGGGTTTCATCCTGGGATCACCACTATATCACTATATATATATATATATATATATACAGTAATATATATATATATATATATATATGTATATATGAGTTTGTGTCTTTGAGTTTAATTTGATCAAACACCCACCCACAACCTCTGCTCAGAATCATGAGATCAGTTTTTCTCCACTTAATTTTCTGATCTGCTAGTTTACAATACTCCTCCAAGAGATGTGCCACACAGTGCAGACAGGCTTTGGGGTCTCTAAGAAACAACAAGAGGTCTTCTGTAAAGAATGACAACATAGTGTTTTCCTCTTTCACAACTGGCCTTGAATGTCTCTGACTCTCTGGTTCTTACAGCAGCGGCAGTGATTTCTAGGGGCATAACATATTGAAGGGGAAAGAGAAGGGGCATCTAAGCTTGGTACTCTGATTCAATTCAGATGCCTGGGGGAGGTGCCTCTTCATCATAAGTTGTGTCATTGGTTGTGTGTATAACATTTTTGCCCAGCTTTAAAACGTTGGCCCTATTCTGAAAGCCTACAATGTATGCATCATTTCCCTCATGCCACATGGTCAAATGTCTTTTCGGCATCCCGTGCTAGACACCCTGCTTGTTTCAAGGGTGGAATTTGTAACCATTTCCAGACAACGTTTAGAGTATGCCTAATGTTCCCCTTGCCTTATTTCCCCTTCCCAAAAACAGATTGGTCAGGGTGTGCAATATCTAGTAGAATGCCCTTCAGTCTGTTTGCCATTAACTAAGCCATAATTTTATAGTCGGCTCTAAGGTGGCATATGAGTCCATATGATAAGCATAATTTAAGGTCCTTGACCAGCTTGGGGAGCATGATTACTGTGGTCAACCATGTCGAGGGGTCAACATGTCACATGACAAGCATTCCTGCAGCATGTGCATTATAGGTTCCTTTAGCAGTGCAATACATTCTTTATAGAGATTGATGGGCAGTTCAGCTGAGTTGGTGTTTTCCCACTTCTCAGTCTATTTACCACCTTCTCCACCTCTGCCAATGTCAGTTCAGTTTCCAGGTCTGTTATCTCCCCTTTAGGGATCTGCTCGGGGGGGGCAGATTGATGATGTACTTAAATGGTCTTGCAATAATGTACATGGGACGTGGAGTATGCCCTGGCTATGATCCATGTGCCCTCCCAGACCTTTTATTACTGGTGGGCATACAGATGAAGGCCAGGGTATACTTCACATCCTGTGTGTATTATCACATGGCCATATGAATGCATCATCAGGGAATTTGATGACCAAATTCAATCCCAACTGCAGCCCACCGCCTCCCTTCCTTAATCAGTAATTCCCACTAAGGGCATTCTGCTCCACATTAGATATTAACCCAGTCACTTCTCTATCTGGTGGATAACTGTCTGACATACACACAGTTTTTGTGCTAGTGCCAAGTATTTATTGTGCGGTTGAGAATACCCCTTTTTCTGGCATGACTGAAAATTTAACAATTTTCAATCATATAATTAAGCTGGTCTCTAGCATTTCCACCAACAGGGATGCTTTTAAACATGAACCATATTCAACAGGCCAAAAGCCTTCTGTCCCTGTGCTAATCACACAAACTTAAATACAAGTATCCCTGAAAGTTGCTGGTTTGTATAATGCATTGAATGTGGGGATAGCTGTCAACAGTTTGGGTTTTATCACTGATGAAAGTGGAGATTGCTAATGTCAGTCTGACCCTTGTGAATTTACCTTACTGACTCTGTATGTGTGCTGTGTTGACTCCCAAGTCAAATCTACCAAATCCTGTAGCTGGACTGTGAACTGGTGAATTAGTAAGCTCAACCCTGAAGCTAATTTGAATTTTTAGAGTATTTGTAAGGCTGTTTTTTGTAACAGAGCAGCTGTTTATATCAGATCACTGGATTTGTTGCTAAGGAGCTGGTTCTGGCCAGTTGGGCCCTTGTAGATGGATCTTGGGGACTGTTTGCTGTGTGCTTTATTAAACCCCCTGTATCTCCTTTATCTGCTCTAGTTTGGTGGAATTGGAGGCTGCATTGAACTTGGACTTGACCAGGTATCTGGATTGTAAATCCCTTGTATTCTGCTTGTTGTTAGTCTCCCTGAGTCAATGACTTCAAAATTGGATATCATTGGGTTTATTACAACTGATGAAGTCTACACTAAACTATCTGAGCTTAATGTTAACAAATCAGCAGGCCCTGAAGGCCTCCTCCCTAAACTTTTGAAAGAATTGGCTATAGTGCTTACAACATTGATAGCAGCTATTGGGAACAGATCTCTGTTAGAAACTTGTATACCCTCTGATTGGCATAGATCAATTGTAAAACCTAGTCCTAAGAAGGGTAATAAAGCAAACCCTGGAAACTATAAGCCAATCAGTCTGACGTCCATTGTAGGTAAGGCTATTGAAAGTATTATTAAGGATGAACTGAAAAAGGTTATGATGGACAAGGGACTATCTGATCTGTCTCAGAATGGCTTATCTAACAATAGGTCTTGTGCTACTAATCTGATCAGTTTTTACAATTGTATCAGCCTTAACTTGGACCATGGAAAGGGGGTGGACGTGTTGTTTCTAGACTTCAGAAAAGCATTTGATATCCTCATACACAACATCTTGGTATCTAAGCTTCTCCAATTAGGTATAGATCTATACCTGGTAAAATGGATACAAGATTGGCTATCTGATAGAAGGCAAGCAGTAAGAATCAATGGTGTAGTTTCACCAGTAGGTGTTGTTACTAGTGGTGTGCCACAGGGTTCTCTGTTGTGCTCTTTGATGTTTAACATTTTTATATGTGATCTCCATGCAAAAAGTAATGATAAGTTGGTCAAATTTGCAGATGATGCCAAACTTGGGGGAACAGTAGCTACTGAGTCACAAAGAAGCAGAATGATGAATGACCTTGAAAATATAGTTAAATGGGTTGACAACAAGCTGCAGTTCATCCTAGACAAATGTGTGGTTTTGCATTTTGAAAAGGACAGTGGTTGTCAGGAGTACTAAATACATGGGACTAAATTAAAATCTGTGGCCACTGAGAAGGACCTCTGTATCCATGTGGCTATGAATCTCAAGGCCAGTGCTCACTGCAGGCAGGTGGCCACTAAAACCAGACACTTGCTAAACTGTGTGCCTAGGTCCTTTTTTGTCTAGATCTAGATCAGTTCTAATACCCCTGTACAAGACCTATATTATACCACACATTGACTACTGCTCACAAGTCTGGAGCCCATACCTAAGAAAAGATATAGAGATGGTTGAGAGAGCACAGAGGAGATTTATCAGTTTCATTCCTAGTTGTACGGTCATGTTGTATGATGAATGGTTGTAGAACTTGGGCCTATGGTGCCTGAACTTAAGAAGAGTTGGGGAGGCATGCTGCTTCTTTTTAAGATTCTGGAAGATTGCGTATTAATGACAGATCTAGGTCTAGTGTACAAGGACCTTAAATATGATTTGAGAGGTCACAAGTATCAATTGACTGAAACTCTACCTAAATCAGAACTTAGGAAATTTTCATTTGTTCCAAGGGCAATAAGAATATGGAAATAGTTGCCAGAGCATTTGGCAAATGAATTCAGTTTGTCAGCTTTTAAAGCTAAATTGGATATTTTCATTCAGGAAGGTAACCTTGGGTACCACCACTGAGTAGTGAGGGGCAGCACTCATGGGCCAAGGCCTTCTATAGTCCTATGATTGAAGTATTAATCTGAAGTATTATGTGTCACCAGGGTCCTCCAATTGGGAGGAGTAGAACTTCAAGGGGCAGAGCTTTCCTTTTCCCTAAGACTGCAGTCATTTCATTGATCCTCTGCTGCAGTCCATAGCTAAAGGACAAGAGCTTAGGGGCATCACACTGATGGCATCAGTGTGAGATTGCAGTCAGCAGGTGATACTGTACCCTTGGTGCAACATCTTTATGAATGTGTAAGTGTTGTAAGTGTAAAACTGCAAGGTAAATCTATTTAAGCTGCAATGTGTAAGCATTTACAGAATGCATGTAGTGTGCATAGGATTTAGGTAAAATTATTAATATACATAGAATCCTATCTAGGACCTGTGATATAGTTCACAATATGTGTTTAGGGTCAGGATAAATGCAAATTGTCAAACTATCTTAATTAATACTGTGTTACAAGAAGAATTTTAAATTTAATGTATAAGGTGAGCTTGTACGTAACCCAAAATAAAAGTTTAACTACCAGGTTGACGGGGTTGATTAATATTATTAAATGTGTGTGAGCTCCCCAAATAGAGGTAAATAAAATAATAAGTATACAGATACAGTTTAGAGAAAATATGCAGTACAGTGGGTTTTGCAAAGGGGAGAAACACTGCAGTTGGAAATAAGATAGTTACAAACAGTATGGCAAGATGGGGGAAATAGTTTTCATACTATACCAAAAGGGAGGATGAGGCATTGTAAATTGTAATTGCTGTGGAGCAGCCATTTTTTAGCGTTCAGCTGTGGAGGCTTACAGCATGCCAAACCTGTATGAAAATGGAGGATCTTGTAAAGGAACTCTCTGCAGCAAGGGAAGAAACAGAGATCAGTTAAGAAGCAGATTAGACTGGGAATTAGGCATGCCACATTTTCCCAATTGCCACAAAGAATCATGAAGATTAACAGATGGAAGACAGTGGTGAAGAAGGAACGAAATAAGAAAAAGGCAAAAAGTAAAACAATTAATGTAGATAACCAATTTACAAACTTGCATGTAGAGAATGAGTCTTCAACAGTAAAGATGATAAAGCAGATCAAATATTGCCTTCAAGTACAAAAAATATGACTAATTCTAATGGCAAAAGAGAAAATTACTCTAAAACAGAAATAAATATGCAGGTAATAGGTGATTTTTTTTTGCTCTTTTCTGTCTCTTTGGGGGCACTGTCCTTTGGGGCCCACATGTTCTCCCCCTGCCCAATGGACTCAACCCTAACTACTGGCACTTACCACCAGGTTCCCAAATTTTTCCAGCAGCCCCTTGGTTCTGGCTTATCCCTGTTGTGGTTGTGGGATCTCCCTACTCTCACCTAGGAGGAAACAACTCAGATGTCAGGGTTGTACTCAGGGGGCAAGGATGGTACACAGAATAGTCAGATATTGGGGGGACACACAGAGGGCCATCATCCAGTGCACCAGAGGTGGGCCTTTTTTATTTTCTCCATTCCCTATGCCCACCCTCCCTATGCCATGGTCACACACTGTGGCATCCTGGACATATACATTGAAGTGTGTGGTCACCCATGCCATTAAGTGTACCTCCACCAGCCTACCAACAGGAGCCACTCAAGAAGCAATTCAAGCCATTCAATTCTCCCACCCAGGAAGGAAGTGTCCATGAGTACTCTCTTTACCATCCCTGCTGTTCTCTGGTCCCATCATCCTGAGCTTGGGCAGAAAGTTAGGTCATCAGTATGCTGAGTGGTAGCCTCCTTACTTGGTACCATAGAGCTGGCACTAATAGGGGATTATATTGTCAGGGGCACAGATAGAGTAATGGGAGTAGGGAGTGGAGTAACATTCTTTTTCCGAATTTCTGATGAAGACTCCCAAGTCCCTGGACTGTCACATGACCAGCACAGGCAAACACTCATGATCCTGGGGCACTGGAGGGAGCTAACCAATTAGGGTGTCTGTTCTGTTTGACTCATGTTCTAGCCAATCCTCTCTGTCAGCCACCACAGGACATCCAAAGGAAACACTGTATTGAGTGCATTTGGGGCTTTTCATTCAATGGAGACAGTCATATGTGTGTGTGTGTGTGTGTGTGTGTGTGTGTGTGTGTGTGTGTGCATGCACAGAGATCCCCCAAAAAATGCAGAAACCATTTTTTTATTTTATTTTACTATTGCATTTGCCCTATATGTGCAGCATGTAAAACTCTGTATTGCCTACAAAATTGCTGAAACAAACACTTTTTATTTAGAACGTCAGCTGTTTGGAGCCCTAGCCAACTCTTAGCTAGGAGGAGGGGTTGTAGTACTAGGTTCCCTCACTACAACTCAGTTTTACTTTATTTTGTGTGTGCTTTTTATTTCTAATTGCAGACTTGTCATTCTTTTGTTAACCAAGTCGCAAATATACCATTAAAACTACTTTTTAACAAGTGTTTACAGTGTTGGGGTAGCGTGACCTGTGCCTCCACTTCCGGGTCCTTTTTGGCTATTTTTAGCCTGCCCTACTGTGAACAGGGTGAGCACAAAGCGGGCGTATGATAAAGGTTGCCACAAGAAAGACGCTGTTATGCGTGTTGAGCATTTGGGGCATTTTGGGAGTTACGATTTAAGAGTACGTCTGTGTATGATTTTAACTATACAACTATACAGGGTAAGCCACTACTTCAACAATCCATCTTTGTACTAAAACTTTCTTTCAAATATGGCTAACATAATCACTATTGACGGAAAGGTGGGCACTAAATGCATACTATGCAATATGTATGATTTAGAAATAGGAACAGAGAATATTGCTGCATTTATTTGTAATAAATGCATTACAATTAAAGAACTAGAGGATGAAGTCACATTGTTTGATAAAAGATTACAAAGTTTAGAAAACAGTCAAATAGAAACTGCAAAAAGTCTACTTATTACTAATGACCAAACTTGTTTAGAAACACCTGGTACAAGTATAACTTATGATACCAACCAGACTGAAAGTGTTATTAGAAAGTGACCCAGACTAGATGAAGCCTCTGACTCAGATAATGATTGGTTTACAATCCAACATAGAAAAACTTTTAAAAGGGGAAGAAAAGCTGATACTTTTCTGTTACCAATCCATAATAAATATGATCCTCTAACAAATTCTATAAATTATGTCATAGAGACGGATGAAACTCCTGTACCTAGTACTTTAAACGAGCCATCCAATTCTACTATACAACTTAGTACCACAAATAACCTTTCTCAAGGGGATCTCATTAATTTTGCAGAAAACCAATGTAATGTGGAAACTTATGTGGAAAGCATGGACGTAAGAATTTCGAGTCATGATGAAATTGGTCCACCAAAAATCTTTGTGCTAGGTGATTCCATATTATCCAATCTAGATAGAATTATCTGTAACCCAAATAAAGCTACCCGTACACTATCATGTTTTCGAGGGGCCAAGATTAGGGACATTGCCAAAATGAGTTCCAAGATATTACAAGGTTGTAATGAGAATGATTTAGTCATTATTCATATGGGGTGAATAACATCTGGCATCAGACAACCCAAATGATTAAAGAAGCATATGTTGGACTGGCTAACATTTTGGCTGAGATTGGAGTACATACTGTGTTTTCAGAGATCCTTCCAGTTCCTAGGGCTAATTATACTTTGACTAATAAAATCAAACACATTAATTCTTAGCTCAGAGCATGGTGTCTTAAACAAAACATTAAATGCCTCGCTCATTGGGAACAGTTTGACAATAATAAAGCTTATTATGCCAAGGATGGCTTACATTTAAACAGGTTGGGAAAGGAGACTTTGGGTCTTAAAATTAATACATGTATAGATGTTTTTTTATGCAAACCTCAGGAGTAGAAAGTGCTAGGTTATAGCCAACTAGTGAACCAAAAGTTCAGGAATTTGTTTCATCCATAAATAACAAGGAACTAAATGTTAAAATAAAGCTACTTTTATTAAATGCTAGGAGTTTGAATAACAAAATTGGTGAACTTCAAGTAATCTTACATAATGAAAATATAGATATACAGTATGTGGTGTCACAGAAACCTGGTTCAGCGAGGGCCAATGGGGTCATAACATTAACAGATATACCTTATTTAATAAAAATCGTTTATATTCTAAGGGTGGTGGAGTAGCCATTTACATCAGAGATAACATAACTTGCTCTGAAGTTGATTCTGATAAAGAACCTCCCTTAGGTTTTGAAATTATTTGGATTTAAATAAACAATAAACAACTCCCAGTTATGATAGGGTGATGTTACAGACCTCCATCTATGGACACTGTTAATAATGATAATATGTGTGACTATTTGGAGAATATTAACTTTAAGACAGACATTATTCTTATGGGGGACTTTAACTATCCTGGTATAAATTGGTCCACTGGTATTGGTCTTAGCAAACAGGAAAATAGATTTATTAGTGCTATGTCACATTTAGGACTTGATCAGCATGTCAAATCACCTACTAGAAACAACCATATCCTGGACTTAATATTTTCAAATATTAAAAGTGACAATGAGACAGTCAGCACTATGGTCGCTTTAGGAAATAGTGATCATCAAATAATTAAATGGTCATTTAATCTTTCTGTTAATAAGTCTTGTTGTAAAACAGAATTTAAAACTTTAATAGAGCAGATTATTTGCAGTGTCAGTGGCTCAGTAGGTAGCACACTCGCCTCTGAGGCCGGGAGATCAGAGGGCTGTGGGTTCAGTTCCCACATCTGGCACTTGGGTTAATATCCCAGTACTGACACTGTAATGCAGCATGAGAGGGGTGCTGCATTTCTGAGGTGCCGTCATTCGGATGAGACGTTAAACCGAGGTCCCATCTGCCTGGATTGGTGGTAGTTCAGGTGGATGTTAAAGATCCCATGGCACTTATCGAAAAAAGTAGGGGAATTTCCCCGGTGTCCTGGCCAATTTTCCCTCATTCACTAAAATACCACCAACAGCTTAATCTGGTTCAAGGTCAGTTGGCATTCATCTGTATCCCCCTTCCCCGGGTCGTGCCTGAAAATAGGCAGGATTTGTCTAGTGCACTTACCCGGTCAACAAAAGCTAAATAACATAAAAAAAATAAATATAAGGCAATTAAGGAATATCTATTGATGTGGAATTGGGAACAAGAACTAACAGGGCTATCTGTAGAGAACATCTGGCAAAGAATTAAAGATGAAATCATATTTTGTATTACTGAATGGGTACCTATTAGAGTTAAATATATTGGACAAAAGAGGTCCCCGCCTTGGTACACTAGCAAAATTAAAAGGTTAGTTTTAGCAAAAAAAAAAGCCTACAACAAATATAAAAAACATACCACAGACCTTAATTGGTCTAAATTTATAATCAAAGCAAAAAAGGTAAAATACGCAATCAGAAGGGCTAAGCAGGAATTAGAGAGTAACTTAATTAGTACACATCATGATAACAGGAAAAGGTTTTTCAATTATATTGGTTCCCTTAAAACTTCTCCTACCTTAGTTGGACCATTAAAAATTAACAATGTTGACATTAATGATGTACAGATTATGGCTAATAACTTCAATAGTTATTTTGCTAGTATATTTAAAAAAAAGAGCAAGTTTATGTGTTTAAAACCTTCTAATCTGGACTCTGTAATTCAATTTACTGTGGCTGAAACTTTTAACATTATGGATTCTTTAAAATCTTCTACATCAGTTGGTCCTGACGGTATTCCAGCTATTTTCTTGAAAAATGTTTCGTATGAACTGGCGGGTGTATTAACCTACTTGTTTAATGAAACATTACATAAGGGAATAGTGGTTAAAGATTGGTGTGATGCTGAGGTCATTCCTATATACAAATCTGGCTCTAAAAAGGAATTAAATATCTATAGACCTATAAGCCTAACCTCTACCATATGTAAAATCATGGAAAGATTAAGTTTAGGTAAAATCAGCACACATATTTTGGATAAAGGCTTGACTGACATATCCCAACATGGTTTTCAACCCGGTAGATCTTGTCAGACCAATCTGATAGATTTTTTCGAACCAGTGAGTGAAGCTCTGGACCGTGGTCTGCCAGCGGATGTCATCTATCTGGACTTTGAAAAGGCCTTTGATTCTGTCTCATATGATATACTATTCAACTGTTTAGTAAAACTAGACCTTAACAAGTATTTGATCAAATGGATAATGCAATGGTTATCCAATAGAAGACAGTGTGTCTCTCTGAGGGGTTTTTATTCCCCATGGACCATGGTTACTAGTGGAGTCCCTCAGGGATCAGTCCTGGGTCCGGTGCTGTTTAATATTCTCATAGCTGGTATGAATATAAAAAATGGCAACTGGATTAGTAAATATGCTGATGATGCCAAACTGGGAGGGATTGTTAACAACTCAGAATCTACATCCATTTTACAAGAAAATTTAAATCATATATCTGTATGGGTTAGCAATCACAAACTGAAATTTAATACCAATAAATGTAAGGTTATGCATTTTGGAAGTAATAACATATGTGCTAATTATTATATTGAGAATCACACCTTAAAGGTTATTACAACTGAAAGAGACCTGGGTGTTATTGTCAACAATAAATTAAAATTTACCGAACACTTAAATGTTACCGTTAATAAAAGTTCCAGATTAAGTAACTGTTTATTTAGAAACATTAAAAGCAGAGAACCATCAATAATGGTCCCCTTATACAGTAGTATTATAAGAGCAAATTTTGATTATTGTTCCTCATTTTGTGCACCTACACAGAGGGGAGATAAAGTATCTAGGGAGAAGGTCCAAATGAGGTTTGTCAAGAACATAACTGGAATGGGCCACCTAACATATGAGGAAAGACTTAAACAGCTCAACTTGTATAGTATGGAATATAGATCAATATGTGGGGATCTCTGCTTGTTCTATAAAGCATCTAGAGATGAATATTTGTTTGACACATTACATTTGAAATGGAACACTACTACAGTCCAAACTCGCTCGCACAATTTAAAATTATTCTTATCTATCAATCGAACTATGAAAAGAACATAGTTCTATACCCAAAGAATAGTTCCAATTTGGAATTCTCTCCCTTATGAGATAGTAAATTGTGTAAATTTGACCCAATTTAAAACTCAGTTAGATATATATATATATATATATGAAGGACTCTAAGTTTGCAACTCACTTAGCCTAAGTGGCATGATCTTAACGGGATTGTCCCTCAATCGTGTAAATTACCTATGAACCTATTAGAGAGGGAAAGGGAGAGTAGAGACTGAGAGACCAACAAATTCAACAGCAGACAACAAACAGCAGAGTGCAGACATTGCAGCAGACTGCAGAGTACTCTGTAAAAAAAAGGTTTTTATTATAAAGAGAGAGAGAGAGAGAGAGAGAGAGAGAGACCAATGAATTCAATAGTAGAGTGCGGACTCCACAGTAAAACAACAGAACCCCCCCACCTATTTTCATTAGAGAGTGAGACAGAGAGAGAGAGAGAGAGAGGGAGTGGGAGAGGCCAACAAGTTCAACATCAGACAACAGCAGAGTGCAGGAAAAATATTAGCGTGAGCAGAGTCAGACAGGATAGGAGGGATCTGTCTGAAGGTCATAGTGCCCCAGTAATTTTGAGGGGGGCCTATAATGCCATACAGGTTTTGTAGGGGGTGTCATCCACATCTCAGAATCTTTGTTGCCCATCTCTGTTTTGCCCTGAAAGGTCATACTGCCATAGATTCTTTGTTGCCCATCTCTGTGTCTGAACTACTATTAGGTCATAGTACCACACAGATCATGAAGAGGAGGCACATCTCAGACTCTGTGTTGCCCATCTCTTTGCCCAAACTACTACTAGGTCATAGTGCTGTAGCATAGACTCTGTATTGCCCATCTCTGTGCCAGAACTACTGTTAGGTCATAGTGCCTGAGTGCCATACAGATTGTGAATGGGGGGGGGTCACTTTTCAGACTCTGTGTTGCTCCTTAATGCCTTAACTACTACTACTAGGTTGTAGTGCCATATATATTGTGAAGGGGGGGCATCATGATTTGTTGTAAAAAAAAATGGAAATGGTATTCCTGTAATTATTTGCAGTGATTGCATCTATTATTTGCCAAAGAACCCAGATCTCTTAGACCATGTAGTAAATGATCTAACAGTATGGCTACACTTTTATTTTGAAAATAGTAGCAGATGCCCATCAGATCGATACTTTTAAAAATCTTGCCAATAGTTTTTCATTTATTTATTTGAATTTTGGTAACCAGGTAAGTCCACTGAGATAATTAGAGTACCTTTTTCAGGGTCGATCCAGGATGGACAGCAATATAAAGACAGTACAGTAGGCAACTTTAAGAAATACAGAATGCAGAAGCATAAAATTCTGAACAACAGCCAACTAGTAGACTTAAGTATATAACAATTCAAAGTATGTTGCTGAATAACATATGAGCATAGAGCCACTATGCATGTCCGACCTTGTAAAACAGATAAATTAAATGCGTATGTAAACATTTTGAAGAGCGTACAAAACATAAAGAAAAAGTACAATACATAAATACACTTGACTATTAGTAAAACAGATAAAACAGTAATTATATACACATTACAGAAAGGGTTCAAAACAAAATGAGGTCATAGAGATTGCCTATAGAAACATAATGTGATCAAGTGTTGCCTGTAGAGACTGAGCTAAGGTAAAGAGTGGATTAGGGAGGGGAAAAAGAGACTATCCAAGTAATTTATAGACTGGGGGAAGGGAAGGAGGGGGTCAGGACTACAGGTAGGGTAAAGAGGAGGATAGAGGGGGTCAGGACTGGGGGTAGAGCAAGAAAAGGAGGAGGATGTGGAGTGGGGGAATCAACAGAAAGAGGTGCATTTAGCAAAGGATGTGAAGAAGGCAAATATGGAGTTTATAATGAGGGGTAGAGAGGTACAGGATAGGATGGGAGAAGGCAGGAAGTTCCAGTCAGATACTGCCATTAAGGAGAAGGACTTACATGCAACTACAAGCCTCAGATTAGGCAGTTCGAGAAGGGGCAGGGTGGCAGATTGGAGGGGCATGTGTAGCTTGCCTAAGGTGAATAATCTCTTTGAAGCAGGGTGGGGTAAATTTGTGAACAAGCTTATGCACAAAACTCAAGGTTGAGTACTGTAGTTTAGATTCCATAACTTCTTAATGCAGAAGCAATATGGATACAATTGTTGGTTGGAAATTGCTGTAGTTATTGAAATGGTACTCCTCGAAGTTGAACCCCCAACTACGTACTGTAGCCTATGATGAATTTAGTACAACTACAAAATGGTAACATTTAAAATGACCGTTGGCAAACAGTAACGTTTAAGGTATTTTTTAACTAAAATTAATCCCACATTCAATTTTTTTTCAGAAAATTTGTTTTTTCAAGTTTTAATACAAAGTACATTTTCCTTTTTAAGATTGTTGATTTAAATAAGACATGTTCAAAGCATAACTGTAAACAAATATGATCATGCCCATGGTTGTACTTTACCAAGGAGCTAGATGGCGACCGGGCTGGGTGTGCTGCTAGTTGCAACTCTAACAAGTAGCACTGTGTGAGAGTTATCTTCTGTCAGGAAATACTGGTGAAACTCAATTCTTGCTTCCCTGATCTGCTGTAAAATGCCTGCAAAGTTTTCTCAAAATCTTGCCAAAATCTTGATTTCAGATATTTCCATTTAATTTTACCAGTGTTTGACCAAATTGCATCACATTTGATATCATGATTTTACTAAGGTCCATACCAAGGTATACCTTTTTACAGATCTCCATCTTTCAAGCTGACTGGGAGATAAGCCTCCAAACATTCAAAAAAATTAAAATTTACATTTTGCAATTAAGTAACCTGCAGAATTTTAAGCCCATAGAACTTTCAAGCTAAAGAAAATAATTTCACAAATTTTGTTAGGTTCATTGACCGTAGGTATTATGCTTTGAAGCCTCATCCATGGCCAGCAGCAGAATGTCCCACTGCCATGCTCATGACCCAGCTTTGAAAGTGAGCCTGGGATGTCAGGTTGGGAGTAAGTGCTATGGCTGAGACAGCTGCCACTCAGCAGTGTATTTTCATTGGACAGGGCTGGAAACTGACAGAGGCACCACCCAACAAGGGAAGATAGGAGGGAAAAAATGTCAGACAAAAACCCAGTAGCCAGCTGAATGATGGTTAGCTTCATCCTGATCGAGGTATGTACATCCCTCTGAACAAGGTACAGTGGCGTGAAAAAGTATTTGCCCCTTCCTGATTTTCTCTATTATTGCATATTTGTCACACTGGATGTTTTCAGGTCTTTAGAGAAAATGTAATATTAGATAAAGGGAACCTGAGTGAACAAATAACACTTGTTTTTTTTTTTAATTTCACTTATTTAATGAAAAAAAGTTAACCAACACCAACTGGCACTGTGTGAAAAAGTAATTGCCCCCTTACACTTAATAACTGGTTATGCCACATTTAGCTGCAATGACTGCAACCAAACACTTCCTATAATTCAATATCAGTCTTTCACATCACTGTGGAGGAATTTTAACCCACTCTTCCTCACAGAACTGCTTTAATTCAGTAACATTTGGTAGGTTTTCGAGCATGAACTGCTCGTTTCAGGTCCTGCCACAGCATCTCTATTGGGTTTAAGTCTGGACTTTGACTAGGCCACTCCAAAACTTTAATTTTACTTCTTTTTAGCCATTCTGATGTGGACTTGCTTTTGTGTTTTGGATCATTGTCTTGCTACATGACCCAACTACGCTTCAGCTTCAGCTGAGACGGAAGGATGACTGGACATTCTCCTTAAGAATTTTCTGGTACAGAGCAGAATTCATGGTTCCTTTAATTATGGCAAGTCATCCAGGTCCTTAGGCAGCAAAGCATCCCCACACCATCACACTACCACCACCCTGTTTGACTGTTGGTATGGTGTTCTTACTGTGGAATGCTGTGTTTGCTTTACGCGAGACATTATGGGATCTATGTTGTCCAAAAAGTTCCACTTTGGACTCATCTGTCCATAGAACATTTTCCCAAAAGGCTTGTGGATCATCCAGGTGCTTCTTGGCAAATGAGAGACGAGCATTTATGTTCTTCTTGGTTAGCAGTGGTTTCCGCCTTACTACTCTCACATGAAGCCCATTTTTGCCCAGTCTCTTTCTGATTGTGGAGTCATGAACACTGACCTTAGCTGAGGCAAGAGTAGCCTGCAGTTCTTTGGATGTTGTTTTAGGATCCTTTGAGACTTCTTGGATGATTTTACACTGCGCCCTTGGAGTAATTTTGGCAAGCCGCCCACTCCTGGGAAGGTTCACTACTGTTCCAAGTGTTCTCCATTTGGAGATTATGGCTTTCACTGTGGTTCAATGGAGTCCCAGAGCCTTAGAAATAGCTTTGTAACCCTTTCCAGACTGATAGAGGGCAACAAATTTTTTTCTGATCTTTTCAGGAACTTCCTTTGATCATGGCATAATGTGCTTGTTGAATCTTTGTGCTGGCAACATGACTCTGATGGTAAGGGTCAAAATAAGTGAGGTTTATATTGAGCAGGGCTGGCTGTAATCAAGCCTGGCTGTGTTCAATCAGCTGACTCTAATTATCCCTTTAATTGGGTTGATTTAACTAGGGGGCAATTACTTTTTCACACAGTGCCAGTTGGTGTTGGTTAACTTTTTTCATTAAATAAATTAAATAAGTAAAAAAAAAAAGTGTTATTTGTTCACTCAGGTTCCCTTTATCTAATATTATATTTTGTCTAAAGACCTGAAAACATCCAGTGTGACAAATATGCAATAATAGAGAAAATCAGGAAGGGGGCAAATACTTTTTCACGCCACTGTATATCACTGAGAGATAAGCTGTTGGCAGGGAGAAAAAAAACTATGAAAATAAATAAAGAGGCAATGTGTGTCAACTCTCTAATCTGTTGCTCAAAGGCCAGTCAAGTTATAAGCATCCAAAGGTTCCAGAATTGCTTTAGTAATTAAAATTGACGTTAATGAGCTTTTGTGAAATTGTGGAATGTTGTGATACTTTTGTCAAAGCAATATCCATACATTTTGCCGAGTCATACACTCGAGTTGCCATTGGTGGGGAAGTTAAAGGCTGGGTAAAGTGACAATGAGACAGCATTCATAGGAGGCACCATAGAAAACTATAGAGGTGCCAAGTGTCAGGTCACTACCCTGAGTGATGAACCATGATGAATAGTCAAGGACATCACCATGTACTAGAGTGAATTCTTGCAATATGCCAGGTAACCACTAACCTCACTGACTTAACCTGCAGAAGCACATACACATGCAGCATTGTTTCAATACGGTGTCAGCTGCAGACTCTATAACAACTCTGTAGATAGCAATGTATAATTTTACTATTTGAAAACAGTGGCACAAAATGACACCAAACCCTACAACCAGTTGTGACATAAGCCATTGAGACAGAAGTATCTGGATGTCTTTAGTTATGATGGATAATGATGCTGGGCATCCCTGTCACAGGAGTGTTGGACAGGAATTGCAGGGCATTGATTCTAGTGAAGGTAAGGTGATTCAGTGGTGATAAGTGCTTTCTGAAAGATACATTCCACAAAATGAATTCTAGTGGCATTACTTATTATGTGCATGTTAATTTTTAAAGTAGGTGTTAATTTTTAAAGTAGGTTTTGCCAATTAATCATTTCTAAGGTAGCCACAATAAATTTTAACCTACTAAACCACACGTATCCAGCTAAATTGGATTCCAGAATGTATTTACTTTGGTATGCATGCCAAATCTTGAGTGTATACCTACAATAGTCATGCAGCTATAAACACCCAAATAGTTCAGTGTAGTAGAGATTCCTAGGGGTGATAGTGTCTAATGACTTAATGGTGGTCAGGCAATATGACAAAGCAGTTGGAAGGGCAAGTGGGATGCTGGGGTGCATAGGGAGATGTATCGCCAGCAGAAGGAGGAAGTTGTTTTGTCTTTTAGCTTATTTTTGTTTTTTGAGGGGCTCACCATGACCCACAGCTGTAAGACTAACATAGGGCTCTGGTTCATTTCCCCGGGGTGTGATACAGACTAGGCACACTGATGAGTCCTGGGTAGGACAAAACACATGTCTGTGTCTTCTGTTTGTACCCTTTGCAGATTGTGTGAGAGGCCTGTAGGCACCATGCATTCTTGCTTAAGCTGAACCAGTCTAAAAGTGAATGGTGATTTGCATATATATCCCTTGAAGCTTTGCATTATGGGGGTATGTTGGATTTTGTATTTCTTTGAAACTTGACTTTATTGCCAATGCCTTTTGGAGTAACTCTTGCCTCAGTGCTCCTGCACTGATTTTTTTCTATATATATATATATATATATATATATATTTCAATGAATAAATGCTTTATTTTTAAAAAACGCCTTTCCAAAATCAAGGTGCTTTTACAACAAATCAATATATAAAATTAAAACAACATCCTAAAATCAATCAATAAATATATTTAAAAATCTGAATATGCCATACTAAACCAATAAGTCTTTAGGGCTAACTTAAAATTTTGGACAGTCAGGCAATCTCTTACCTGATGAGGTATAGAATTCCACAGGGTTGGGGCCATAAAACTAAATTGTCTTGCCCCAGATGTCTTTAAACAAACCCTGGGAATCTCTAGCAATCCCTCATTGGTGGATCAGTGCTGGCGGGAAGGACAGTAGGGACGAAGAAGATCTTGCAGGTAACTAGGTCCCTGATTGTGTAAGGCCTTATAGGTCAGAAGACCAACCTTGAAGCTAATCCTCCACTGTATTGGCAGCCAGTGCAGTCCATGGTGGACAGGCATTATATGACTGGCCCTTGATGTACTAGTCAAAAGCCTGGCCACCGCATTCTGCACTAACTGCAAGTGGCAGATATCCACCCCCCGGTAGCCCTAGGTAAAAGGCATTGCAGTAGTCCAAGTGGGAGGTAACGAAGACGTGGACCAATGTTGGAAGGTCATCAACAAGAACCAGATGCTTCACTAAGGCTATATTCCTCAGATGGTAAAAGGAAGTTTTGACAATGGCTGACACCTGATGTTTAAGGGTCAGACAGTCATCAAATATAACACCCAAGTTCTGCACCTGGTCTGAGGTCACCAACTGGGTCCACCCAAGCCAAAGACTTGAAGGTGACCCAGTCAGCAAACCCGCCCTCCTGGAGACCTGGGTCCACAACCAACATCTCAGTTTTTTCAGGGTTTAACCGCAACCAGCTCACAGTCATCCAGTCCTGAATCTCGGGTGAGACAATTGTTAAAGACAGAGACAGCATCACCCTGGTCGGGCACGAAGGACATATACAGCTGAGTATCATCTGCATAGCAGTGAAAACTTAAGCCGTATCATCTAATAATTGCTCCCAATGGCAGCATATGTACCACAAATAACATGGGTGCCAGAATAGAGCTCTGTGGCACCCCAGAGGATAGGGGGAGTGATGCCTAGGAAAAAATCCCAGACACCACCCTCTGAGTCCAACCCTTGAGGAATGATCTAAACCAACTGAGAACTGAGCCAGATAGTCCACAGATAAACTGCAGGTGCTCCAAAAGCACTCCATGGTCAACGGTATCAACTGCTGCAGAGAGATCAAGGAGGACAAAGATTGAATAAGTCTTTTGATCTCTTGCTATTAGGAGGTCATTTAGTACCTGAACAAGGGCTGTGTCGGTACTATGTCTCTTCCTAAATCCAGACTAGAGAGAATCATGGACATTGTGGCTGGTCAAATGATCATCCAGCTGCAATGCGACTGCCTTTTCAATAACCTTTCCCACAAAAGGTAGGTTAGAGACAGGCCTGTAGTTAGCCAGACAGTCTGGGTCCAAGGAGGGCTTTTTAAGAAGGGGCCTAATCACGGCTTCCTTCAAGGGGTCAGGAAAGATCCCCTTCTCCAAAGACAACCAGACTATCTCGGCAAGGATTGCGCTGATTTTATCCACACATCCTACTAAGAGGTGAGTGGGGCCCGGGTCCACACTACAGTTGATCGGTCACAGCAATTGGATGATCATCATTATGTCATTCAGGCCCACATTAATGGGTGTGGGGATCCTACTCCAAGTTATATTTTGTGGCCCGGGGGGCCCCCAAATACCAGCATCCAACTCTTTCACTGCGCTGTGCCGGCAAGGCTGCAATGACCAAGGTACTCAAGCAGGATGTCGTTTACAATAATGCTATATGTTATGAAGCACTGAAGAACTTGCAGCAGGTCAGTGATGTGTAACTGGGAGGTGGAGCTCATATGTGGTGGTAACCTCCCCCCTCCCCAAAATTATATATAAAGGGCCAAGAAAAATTATATATAAAGGGACTAGCAGTTTAGCTGCGTTTATTCTCCTTCTCCCCCTCCACCCCCTAACTGACTAATCAGTAAAATGGATACCTTTATTTTGCAGGAGCTCTGGGAGGCTGAGTATTGTTTGTGCAGCTCCTAGTCCTGTCCTGTCCTCCCCTCCCCCACCCCACAGAATGCATCTGGAAATGAGCTGTTAGCAGCTCAGCATGCCTTTCCTTGTGAAACTTTTGAAATAAAAGAAACAAAAAGAAAACAATGAAATAGGGAAAGATAGAGAGGGGAAGGATTAGGAAGGAAGGATGGATGAAAGCAAGGAAGGAAGGAAGAAAGGAAGATTTAGATTTTACCAGGGAACAAGCTTGCTGTGGCGTGTGGTTGTGTAGGGTCAATCTTTTTTGGCATACAGATGATTTTGTTCCCTTCCCTGCTAGTAGGTTATAACCAGCCAGCCACTGATTCTAACTGCCTTGTCTTTCTGACAGCTAACACTAGCCTAATTTCATTTGAACACTACAGTCTCCATGTCTGTAGTTTTATGCCCCAGTTCCACCATGCACCACCATTGTACTTTTTTTCTACTTTTTATATATTTATTTTCTCTGTCTGTGCACCAATGCTATGATCTTACTTTAGTACTTCAGTTCTTAATTTATTTGTACAACATACCTCGGCTCCTTTGAGATGGACGGTCAACCATCTGACTAGATCTCGACCCTCACCCCCAAGATCATGTCGCAGCAGGTGGTGCCGGTGGCACAACAAGTCACAGGAAGATCAGCTGAGCTTACTTTTGCTAGTGTGTTACTTTTAACTTCTCAATTCGATCGAGAGATGGGACCACAGGCTTCACAGTCACAGACCGACTGACCACCTCCACCGACTAAGAGTACAACCCAGAGAGATGACTTGGCTCACTGCACGGCCCTGACCCTGATGCAACGCATGCACACACTGCCAGTCTGCCATACTGATTCCCGCTCCTCAGTAGCCACACCTCCGGAGGATGGTAGGACCTAGTCTGATTGGTGTGTGGTCAGTGCAGAGGCAGAGCAGAGAGGCTCGCTTGCTGAGCAGAGCGGGGAGGGGGGTCGGACTGTGGTGCTTGGTGCTTTTGGGGAGGGGGCAATTCGGCCAGTCGGCGACTGTGGCATGATCACATACAGAAGAAGAAATTAGAGAAAAAAAATATTACAACCAACTTAAGCTGCTACAGTAAGTGGCACATGGCGGAGGCCCTCCTGAACCATGAGCCCCTATGCCATGGCGTCATTTGCGTCTATGTTAATCCAGCCCTGATGTCATTGATTGTGGGCCGGTCAAAGTCAGACCACACAGACTGGGTGTCCAACATCTCCTGCCAACCACCACTACTCCTGTTTGAAAGAGTTAGAAGGAAATCGGACCTGATTGTGTCGACCTTATCTACAAAGAATTGAGCAAACTACTCACACTGTTCCTGTGAAAACACTCTCTCAGGCTGAAGACAGAGTGGATTGCACATCTGTCCACAGTCCAAAAGAGCTGGTCTGGTATATTCTGTGCAGCAGCAATTTCCCTGGACAGGAATTCTGCCTTCTTACGGGTAACTGCTGATTGATAGACACGATAATGGTCCATCAAACTAAGCCTGTCACACTCCAGACCCAACTTCTGCCCACATCTCTCAAGCCTTCTTCCCACTCTCCTCAACTCCCTCAAAGTATCATCAAACCAAGGAGACTTGGGGCAAAGGGTGAGGGGTCGAACACATACAGGAGCAATGGAATCCAGGACCCCTACTACTGCCTTATTATAGGCAAGAACCAGGTCCCCAGGATCCATGCATTCACTTGGCAAACTTGATAGATCCGGCACTGCCATCAGGCCCTCTGGGGTAACACCCTCTCAAAGGGTGGTACTGGACCATTTCCATAGGGGCTGACCTACTAGGGGGGGCCAAGAAACTGAACCCAATGGTGTGATGGTCAGACCATCTAACTGGCTCCACCACCAAGTCAGATATCTCCATCTCCAGGAGGAATACCAAGTCCAATGAATGACCATCTATATGGGTAGAGGAGGAAATAACCTGTGTGAAGCCCAGCAAATTCATCAGCTGGAGGAAGTCTTGACCAAACTGCTAGAGTTCATAATTGACCCAGGCATTGAAATCCTCCAGGATCAACCATCTAGAGGATCCCAATGTCATATCAACAATGAAGTCTGCAACTTCCCACAGGAAAACATTCCCAATACCTGGTGGACGGTAAATGAGAAGAATCTTGTGCCCAACACCCTCACCCAAGATACATTCAAAGGAATTGGTAATTCCTACTGGTACCTCCATCAGGTTCAGTTCCATTCTAAAACAGATTGCCACCCCCCTGCCCCTACAATCCAATCTCGGATGGTGTATCAGCGAGTACCTGACTGTTACAGCTGAAGCCAAAACCGGGCCAGCATTATCATCCAGCCAGGTCTCAGTGATGCATGCCAGGTCCGATGATCCGACAAGATCAGCTATTATAGCAGTCTTGTTTTTAATGGACCTGGCATTACATAACACCGTCTGAGTTGGATGGGTTGCCAGTGAAGACCGAGCCACCTGCCTGCTGCAGGCAGAGCCCTTGTGTAAGGGGAATCAGGCAAGAAGGACCCCTCTCCTGAACCCTTTTCACCCCAGGGAGTCTTCTCATCCCCAATCCGTCTGCTCCTTTCCATTCCCCCTCCAGGGCCCGCCTCCACCTTCCTCTTTTTCACAATCCCCAGAGCCCTACACCATCTAATATATATATATTAGAGGCAAAAAATCTTTGTTTACTACATCAGTTAACTCTCACCACATAACATGTGTAAACAACTGAAGTACAGGAGAATGGGGTGAGAGTTAGGACCAATAACCCCAATGCACACCCCGTTGGCAGTTGAGGTTGCAGGCGGGGGGTGCAAGGGCTGCTTTCAACCCTAACACCGTATGCATTTCCTCACTTTTGTCACTGTGGAACAACCCTAACTGATGCATTAAACAGAGTTTTGCCTCTAATATATATATATATAAATATATATATATATATATATATATATATATATATATATGTATATATATATGTAGATATTCATGGCAAAAATCCATTTAATGCATCAGTTAGAGTATTCCACAGTATTCAAAATGAGAATCAATGTTAGGAGTTGAAAGCCTCCTTACACCCGCCCACCCCCAACTGGCATCGTGGTGTGTGTTGGTTCATCGTCCCTAACTCTCACCCCATCACATGTGTAAAGAAGCTGAGGAATAGGAAATTGGGGTGAGAGTTAGGACCGATGACCCCAATGCACACCATGATGCTAGTTGGGGAGTGGGCTGGCGGGTTCAAGGGGTACTTTCAACCCTAACACCAAATTTTCTTGCTTTTGTCACTGTGGAACAACCCTAACTGGTGCATTAAACAGAGTTTGTTGCCATGAATTTCCCTTCTTTTTGAGAATGAAGACTACAAATAGTGAATAGAATTCAGTGGTGAGAGCGTGGGTCATTGGGCCCAGCACTCCCACCACGTGATGTCTTGTGACATAGTAACTGTGACAGCAACACAAACACAAACACCAATGGTTTAGCACATGGTGACACAAAGGTAAATGGTAATGCAAACATTAATAGAACTGCAAGTGCAAAGTGATGCCAAAGTGAACAGTGACACAAATGGAGATGCAAGCACATATAGAAATGCAACTGGTAACACGCACGGTCATGGTACCATTATTGTAAATGCAAATGTTAACTGTCACAGCAACAATAATGCCAAAGGGAACAGAAACAGAAAGGCAAATGCAAGCGCATATGGAAATGCAAAGCGTTATGTGCATGGTCACGGTACCACAATTGCAAATGCAAATGGTAATGGTAAGAGCAAAAATAATGCCAAAGGAAACAGAAATGCAAAGGCAAATGCAAGCGCGTACAGAAACACAAACCGTAATGCGCACAATCATGGTACCACAATTGGAAACACAAATGGTAACAGTAACAGCTAAAATAACACCAAAGAAAACAGAAACGGAAACGCGAATGCAAGCGCGTATGGAAACGCAAACTGTAACACGCACGGTCACAGTACTGCAATTGGAAATGCAAATGGTGACAGTAACAGCAACAATAATGCCAAAGGATGCAGAAACGCAAACGCAAGCGTGTATGGAAATGCAATGCGTAACGTGCACGGGCACAGGAATGCAAATGGTGATGGTAAGAACAATGATGAGTTAAAACTAAAGAGAAATGCAAATGGAAGGGTGGCTGCAAACACAAATAGTAATGAGCATGGTGACACAAAATGAAACACAAACAGAAACAGTACTGTAGACACAAATGGTAAGACTAAGGCAAATGCAAGCGCAAACAGAAATGCAAAAGATAACACACATGGTGGTGTACACAGGAGCACTAATGCAAACGGGTATAGAAATGCAAGTGGAAATGATAACTGTAACAGTAATGGAAGTGCACACCCTGTTTTTGCCCAACAGCTGCATAGAGAAACACAGTGTGTACAAAGAATGTATGCATAAGAATGGGCCTCAGAGCAGAAAATGAGCTTTTGGAATACTAAATTGCTTATATCTCAGGAAGCACGACGTAGAAAAATTTTTTTAATTTTAAATAATAAAACATTTCACATGATTCATGAGTTTCCTGGCTAGGTTTGTTGCCATGGCGAATATTCCATATCTCGTACCGTTTCAGAGATAAGAACCCCGAAAGGTGTGGCAGACACCACCATGTTAGTCTATGGGAAAAAACTTCAACTTCGGAGTACTGTAACTTTGCATTCCTGCAATATTTTGTCACCAAACCACCAAAAAGGCACATCTGTGAGATGTTGGCTGCCTTCCCTCCAAATTTCAGCCCAAAAGACCAAACCATTCTTTTACAGTAGGGTGGCAAAGAATTCCTTTCATTTTGACCATAGTCTAGAAAAGTAGTGTTATGATTTGCAACATTTTTAGCAAAAATTTGTGTAAGTGTCGCAAGTGCGACACTACTTTGCGACACTGCTTTTTCCAGAAATTTGAAAAACATATTTCTGGGGTGTTTAACCCCAAAATAAAGACATGGCTAGCATCCTCAGGGCTCAAATAGGTAAACACAAAATGAATTGTGTGCCTAGATGGTGCCAATTTTAAATACTAAGCATTTCTGTGATCAGTAACTGAAAACAAAATGGTGGATTTGAGACACTGCTAGGGCCCTTTACGACACCAAGAACTGCATTTGTCAAAGTGTTGAACTTTTTGTTAACTTTTCCCTTTGACTTATAATGGGGACTTGTTTTTTGAATAACTTTTGAACCATTCAATAGTTTTTCACAAAATCTTCAAAAGGCACATTAGGAACCCCGGCCACATGTTCCCTGAAGTTTTTGGACTGGTCGCACAAACCGTGTGACCTGTAGATGCAAGCAAAGAATGTGCAAAAAACCCTAATTGCGCACGAGTGTTGCTTAATAACTCCGCAGCTGTATATCCGACCGGTATGAAAGTTGGCAGATCCCAAGATCTTTGCTTAAGCCCCATGCCTGCCAAATCCGTTGAACGGTGGCAAAGTTATTAAGGTGCAAAGTTTCACCATTTAACCTTAAAAGGGCTACTCAACCCTAATTATGGTAGGACCCCTATAAGTAGGTATAAGTAAGAATGGTTACTTGTATGCTAAACTCAATATTTTGAACTTTAATAACTTCCTAACTGTTCAACTGATTTTCATGAAAATTTTCAAGTGCCATCAGGGACGGAAGATCTCATGATGTGCCAACTATTGTTCCAGTCAGATGTGTGGGTGAAGAGATATGGAGTGTTTAATAAATGTGAAAATTACTTTTTTCTTTTTTTCTTTGTCATGCCGTAGTGCAAAAATGACTAGGGATTTTGGTCTGAACATTTTAGGGCAGAGAGGTCTTGAGTCACCAGTGTGCCTTTAGAATGTCTGGTGAAAAAAATATTAATCTCCAAAATATTAATCTCTTCCAAATTTATTCAGTTTTAAAGTTTTCCATTGTTTTCAAAGGTAGTTTCACTCTCCAGTTAGATGTCCCACTCAAAAAAGGATCCTTTGTCACAAATGGGTCATCCTGTGTTGCAAATGCACATTTTTTTCCATGCTGTCACTATCACGCTTTCAGTTAGCAACGGAAACAAAATGAAATAACTGAAAAATATGATGTGGTTTCTATAAACCAACACATTTGTTCTGCTAATCAGGTCCCATTTCCATCTATTCTGAGGTTAGTTTTTGGAGAAATCATTTGCAAATGTGTTTTTTTCAACACTTTGTAATCCTATTTCATGTCTTTTTTCTTGCTAGGGATTCCTTTTTTGCAAATTGCAAAATAAGAGACTCGAAAAAGAATTCTGTTTTCCAAATTAAGAAAAAAATACTTCCTTTTTCACAAATTGCGAAAAAAGACATGAAAAAGGATCTCTGATGGCTAACTCCATTAATGTAATATTTCCCTTTTGTCTAGGGGTACTCCCCAGCCTCCAATTGCCATCCACATATTTATAGATGGTTCCTTGTTGTCTAGTGGCACCCCCACCCTCTGATTGTTGTTCTCCTTTAATTCCCATGTTCCTGGTGTCTAGTGGCACCTCCTCACCCTGTGATCACTGTCCCCATTTTTATTGCCTTTTCCTTGGTGTCTAGTGGCACCAGCAACCCTCCAATCACTGCCCCTGCTTTCAGTGGCACCCCCCCATTGGTGTCCATGGCGAAATAAAGAAATCTCTCCCTTGATATTTTTTTTTCTTTCAATCCTGCAATAAAAAAAAATGACCCCTTACCGATCAGCCCACCACTCCAACCTCTCACTCAGCATCCACCACTGCACACCACCCAGTACACCCCACACACCCTCACTCATCTGAACAGGTGCCAGGTTCAAGATCCACTCTGTGATGAAAGACACATCTTCCTGCAGGAACCAGCGACTGTAATATGAGAAAGTAATGTAGATGCAGTTCAATGTGTTTCAATAGGGTTTTCAACTCTGATGCATAGCTCAGCCATTTTTGGACATTTTGACACCAAATTTTCAACATGGCCTTTTGGGGTCCCATCTCATGAACAATATCAGTGATATTATGCAACTCCTTCCCAAAAAGTAATTTCGCAGTCACTTGGTGAAATCACCTTTTGGGTGGGATTTAACATTTTTTTCTGTTCTTGTTCATGAGTTGGGGTAATAAGAAGGCTATGTTGAAAATTTAGGGTCAAAATATGTAAAAATTGGAATGACCATTCTTTGCAATTTTGCTATGCATGCTTGTAACATTGAAAAGTTTAAATATCTTCATCCCAAGTTTTCAACACAGCCTTCTTATTACCCCACTTCATGCATGTCACAGCTGTCATTTATTAAATCCTGGCCAAAATGTGTTATCACACCTGTGGTGATGAACGGTTATTCAGTTGTGCAGAATAATGTTCTGGTGTGGATTCAAACATTTTCTGCACCAGGTTCATGAGGTGGGGTAATACGATGGCTTTACTAAAATCTGTGAAACAACCAAATAACTGAGGAGCTCAAATTCACTAAATGTGAATATATTTGATCTGGTGCAAAACGGAATCAGAGAAAATTCATTTGAAACCACTAGCTTTTGAAACCAAAAGCAGCCCGACTGCACAAACATCCTCCAGTTAACCAAATGACTCAAACGAGGCATGGCTTACCGTATCTTCATATTTTATTCTGGTCACACACTGTTTCACAACACAGCATACATAAAGAGTGCGTGACTAACTCGATAAATAATTAAAAACTTTCACCATCTAAGTGCAAACATATTCCTGACGGGTCAGCCGAGCAGAGACCAGCCCGCGTCGTAATGACGCTCGCGAGGAATCAGTGACGTTTTCATTGCCTTCCTCAGAGCTGATAGGTCAGACAACACATCAATCATTTATAGTGAAAAATACATATACAAATACCCTGAACCAATTAAAACATACACAGCTCATGAATATTTATATTTTCCCCAAAGCAAATCATAAATAGCAATGTAACAATAATTCTTCATTCAGACCCTTTGGTTGCAAAGTTTCAAGTTTAAAAATCCAAAAACATTCCCTTTGGTCCAATTTCTTTGCTAAATTCCCACCACGAGGTCCAACATGCACTTTTTCAATACCAATAAATTTAAGATTTGCTGGTGAACCATGTCCTGCAGATGAAAAATGACGTGCCATTGCATTAGTTAGTACATTATTTCTGATGGCTGATTTATGTTCACTTATTCTTTCCCTTAGCTGACATTTTGTTTGCCCCACATAATTCAATCCACATGGACAAGTGAGCATATATATTACCCCAGTGCTTCTACAATTAATAAACTCATTTATCTCAAATTTCTGATTTGTATGTGGATGCAAAAAATATTTACTATTGTATGTATTGTTGCATTGCACAATTCCACATTTGTAATTTCCTTTGAAATGCTGGAATCCAAGTTGTTCTCAATTTTCAGGACTCTGTACACTATGACCAACAAATCCTTAAGATTACTACCCCTCTTATAGGTAATTCTAGGTTTCTTGTACATCTCCTTCCTAAAAACAGGATCACCCTGTAAAACATTCCAATGCCTCTTCACTACATTTGCAATCCCTCAGCCTGATTTGAAAATTCAGTCACAAAATGAATAAAACCCTGAGAATCTTCATTAGAGGTTTTTGGTTGTAACAATTCATTTCTACTAGTATTAGCAGCCTTTTCCATCCCCTTATATATGCATTTAGTACCATATCCATGGCAACTTGAAAATGCCTTGCAGTTTCCTGTGCATTTATTTTAAAATGTTCATCATCACTGCACACTCGTTTCAAGCGCAACATCTGTCCACTAGGAATATTCTGCTTCAGACTTTCAGGATTACTACTTTGTAATGTAGCAGTGTATTCCTACATAGGCTTTCTATATAGTGTTGTTTTAGTCTGCCTGCATCCTTATAAATAAGCATGTCTAGAAATGGCACCTCAATAACATTCGCTTGCATAGTGAATTTTAAATTCATATCAAACATATTGATCAAATTGACAAAATCATTCAAACTTTTCAGATCTGCTGTCCAAATGAAGAAGCAATCATCAATGTAACGTTTCCAAAATCGTACAAATTTCCCAAAACTTTCATTTTTGTATAAATATGTCATTTCCCACTGTCCAACATATGAACATGCAATACTCGGAGCAAACGTAGTACCCATTGCTGTACCTTTATGCTGTTTGTAAAAATGATCTTTATAAACAAAGTAATTTGATGTCAAAACCATATTCGCCATACTAACAATAAATCCCACATCAGAAATAACATCAGGCTGAACTTGTGCAAAAAATTCAATAGCTTTTATCCCTCCATCATGTGGCACATTTGAATACAAACGTTCTATGTCCAAAGTCACCAACCAATCATCAGAGTTAACAGCTATATTCTCAATATGTCTTATCATATCGCCACTATCTGAGATAAAGGAAGGCAATTTTTTTACTAATGGTTTAAGATAACAATCCACCATTTGCGAAAAAGGTTCCATAGATGAGCCAATACTTGAAACAATCGGACGTCCTGGTGGACTTTGAGCATTTTTATGTATCTTAGGTAGTAAATAGATTGCTGGTCTTGTTGGTACCACCACCTTCAAAAATCTATCTCTTGTTTATTCAGGCGCCGTTTATCTCATTAACTCTAATGAATTCATCTGCTCAGATTTAATCTCATTTGTTGGATCACTCATTAGTTTCTGATAATACGTACATTATTTAGCTGTCGAGCCATTTCATTTTCATAGTCTTTCACTTCCCACAAAACAATCGCACCCCCTTTATCAGCTGGCTTTATAATTATGTTTGTATCCTCCTTTAATGTTTTAAGCGCCAAGTGTTCCTGATATGATAAATTAAACTTTTTTTCTTCTTTCCTCTTTTTTAATATCAAGTCAACATCATGGTCAACTAATGCTGAAAAGGTATTCACAACATGATGACTTTGAGTAGGAGGGCAAAAAGTACTTTTCTTCTTTAAATGTTTAGTCAGACTATTTTCAGCCACTTTATTATCTTGTTGAGTCACACCAGCATGGGCACTATTTAATGTGCCACATGATGGAGGGATAAAAGCTATTGAATTTTTTGCACAAGTTCAGCCTGATGTTATTTCTGATGTGGGATTTATTGTTAGTATGGCGAATATGGTTTTGACATCAAATTACTTTGTTTATAAAGATCATTTTTACAAACAGCATAAGGGTACAGCAATGGGTACTACGTTTGCTCCGAGTATTGCATGTTTATATGTTGGACAGTGGAAATGACATATTTATACAAAATGAAAGTTTTGGGAATTTGTACGATTTTGGAAACGTTATATTGATGATTGCTTCTTCATTTGGACAGCAGATCTGAAAAGTTTGAATGATTTTGTCAATTTGATCAATACGTTTGATATGAATTTAAAATTCACTATGCAAGCGAATGTTATTGAGGTGCCATTTCTAGACATGCTTATTTATAAGGATGCAGGCAGACTAAAAACAACACTATATAGAAAGCCTATGAGTAGGAATACACTGCTACATTACGAAAGTAGTCATCCTGAAAGTCTGAAGCAGAATATTCCTAGTGGACAGATGTTGCGCTTGAAACGAGTGTGCAGTGATGATGAACATTTTAAAATAAATGCACAGGAAACTGCAAGGCGTTTTCAAGCGTGTGGATATGGTACTAAATGCATATATAAGGGGATGGAAAAGGCTGCTAATACTAGTAGAAATTAATTGTTACAACCAAAAACCTCTAATGAAGATTCTCAGGGTTTTATTCATTTTGTGACTGAATTTTCAAATCAGGCTGAGGGGATTGCAAATGTAGTGAAGAGGCATTGGAATGTTTTACAGGGTGATCCTGTTTTTAGGAAGGAGATGTACAAGAAACCTAGAATTACCTATAAGAGGGGTAGTAATCTTAAGGATTTGTTGGTGCATAGTGTACAGAGTCCTGAAAAATTGAGAACAACTTGGATTCCAGCATTTCCAAAGGGAAATTACAAATGTGGGAATTGTGCGCAATGCAACAATACATACAATAGTAAATATTTTTTGCATCCACATACAAATCAGAAATTTGAGATAAATGAGTTTATTAATTGTAGAAGCACTGGGGTAATATATATGCTCACTTGTCCATGTGGATTGAATTATGTGGGGCAAACAAAATGTCAGCTAAGGGAAAGAATAAGTGAACATAAATCAGCCATCAGAAATAATGTACTAACTAATGCAATGGCACGTCATTTTTCATCTGCAGGACATGTTCACCAGCAAATCTTAAATTTATTGGTATTGAAAAAGTGCATGTTGGACCTCGTGGTGGAATTTAGCAAAGAAATTGGACCAAAGGAATGTTTTTGGATTTTAAACTTGAAACTTTGCAACCAAAGGGTCTGAATGAAGAATTATTGTTACATTGCTATTTATGATTTGCTTTGGGGCAAATATAAATATTCATGAGCTGTGTATGTTTTTAATTGGTTCAGGGGTATTTGTATATGTATTTTTTCACTATAAATGATTGATGTGTTGTCTGACCTATCAGCTCTGAGGAAGGCGTTAGCCGAAACGTCAGCTGATTCCCGTGCATCATTACGCACGTGGGCTGGTCTCTGCTCAGCTGACCCGGTCAGGAATATGTTTGCACTTAGATGGTGAAAGTTTTTTAATTATTTATCGAGTTAGTCGCCGCCGCACTCTTATGTATGCTGTGTTGTGAAACAGTGTGTGACCAGAATAAAATATGAAGATACGGTAAGACGTGCCTCGTTTGAGTCATTTGGTTAACTGACGGATGTTTGTGCAGTCGGGCTGCTTTTGGTTTCAAAAGCTAGTGGTTTCGAATTTACTAAAATTTGGTCACTATTATCCTATAAATGGAAGCACAGGGCCCTTCCACTGCCACAAGCATATACACATCTATGGAGGGATGGAAGCACAGGGCCAGAGGATCTTGTGCTCCCACATGCAAAAAAGAATATGATTACTCTATCTAAAAAACAGGGTGCCCTGTATTCCCACTGGCAAATAAGGCTATGATTGATTATACTATCTAAAAAAGTAGATATAAAGATATAAAGATAGATAGATAGATAGATAGATAGATAGATAGATAGATAGATAGATAGATTATAGGGGAGGATACAATTTTGTGGTTCTGTGTGTTAATATTGAGGTACAAAATACTGTGGGACAAAATATCATGGTCAAAATATTGCAGAAAAAAATAGTGTGGTAAAAACATTTCTGGACAAAACAGTGCAGGAAGCAGGCAGTACAAGTCGCAAGGTGGCAAAAGAGCATAGAACACTGGAGAGTTAATTTGGGGCCTAACTGTGCACAGCCACCTCTTGGCCATTTCACTGTGCCATGCATCACAGTTCTGGATTGGAGGGGACCTAACTTCACAAAGCTGTTGTGAAGTTAGCCACCCCAAAGCAGTGCTGTGATACACAGAATAGTGAAGTGGCTGAGGGTTGTCTTGCGAAGTTCAGCCCCCTCAATGAACCCTTCATTGTCTTGTGCTCTTTTGCCACCTTGCAGTTTTTACTGCCTGCTCCTTGCACTGTTCTGTCCAGAGATTGTTTTACAACACTTTATTTTTTTCTGCAATGTTTTGACCACAATATTTTGTCCCGTGATACTTTTTCAGTGATATTAACAAATGGAACCCAATTATACTATCTCAAAAAGTAAGGACATTCTTTACCAAAAAACTTCATTAATGCACTAGTTAGGGCTAAAGTGACAAAAGAAGGGAAACATGGCATTAGTGTTTTCAACCCTAACAACCCACCCGGCTGAGATAGAGGAGAGAGAGAGCGAGAGAGAGAGAGAGAGAGAGAGAGAGAAAACAGCCAAAAGCTTCCTTAAATCAAGGAGGTAATTTAACCTCTGTAAAATAGGTGTCTCTTAAGGGGAGGAGCTGAAAGGGGCCTGGGGACCTGTGGATTTAAAACAGGAGTAGTTTGAGGGCTCTGTCTACTGGGAGAGAGAGAGAGAGATAGAGAGAGAGAGAGAGAGAGAAAGCAGCCAAACTCTTCTAAAAACCAAGGAGGCATTTTAATAGACTACACTGAACTGAATTATTAATTCTTGGGCCTGCGTAAGTAACCAGTTTTGATTCTCTGTTTTTGGGGTTGATTTTTCTTAGTTTAACTTTTCTTTGCCAGGGAGGAATTCTGGCTGGGAGAGATTTGCAGTAATTTGTGACTAGACCTGTTACTTAACCTCTGAAATAGGTGTTTGCTAAAGGGAGGAGCTGAAAGGGGCCTGGGGAACCGTGGATTTAAAACAGGAGTTGTGTGTGGGCTTTGTCTGCTGAGAGAGAGAGAGAGAGAGAGAGAGAGAGAAGCAGACTAAATCTTCCTTAAATCAAGGAGGTAATTTAATAGACTACACTGAATTGAATTATTAATTCTTGGGCCTATGTAAGAAACTAGTTTTGATTCTCTGTTTTTGGGGTTGATTTTTCTTAGTTTAACTTAGTTTAACTTTTCTTTGCTAGGGAGGAACTCTAGCTGGGAGAGATTTGCAGTCATTTGTGACTAGATCTGTTACTTAACCTGTGTGAAATAGATGTCTGAAAGGAAGGAAGGCACTAAATGGGGTGGAGGGTCAGAGTCATAGTTGATTGTTATTGGAGGGCACAGGTTTACTCCCACCCACACTGCCCCTTACCCCCCATCCCCAAGCACATAATTTCATTTATAGCAGGGACTCTGACATCACTTCCCCAAAATTGCTAACAACATACACCTGTTCTTATCCTTAAAGGCACAGCACACTGAATGGGGGTAGACACACTCACAATCTTGCACACACCAAAACAAGAACAAAAAAAAGAAAAAAACATCTGAAACAGAAAGGGAGACAGTTATGTGAGGAGTGGTGCAATGCACTGGCTGTGGAGCAGCAGTCTTCCAGGAGGCATTTTAAAGACTGTGTTACTTCCCTATTTGCTGGCACCTCTCTGGTCTGAGGAAGGAGGTTGCTCAACTCCATTTTGACCTGGCAGGGATTTGAGAAACCTGCTCCCCCACCCAAGGACCACCTAGGCCACTGCCACTACCTCAGAGTTGCCAAGAAAGAAGAGTGGTTTGACCACAGTGGGATCAAGGAGGGTGAGGGTGGTAGAACAGAGGTGCATCCCTCCAGTTGTGCCTCTCCACAATTCATTTACCTCCCTGGCAGAGCATGGTTCCTCTATGGGGTCACCTGCGGTGGAGACCAAGGAGGATGTTCTGAACCTCCACAATGGAGACCCACAGGAGGGTGGCACAGGACCCCACAGGGGGAGGAAACAACTCCTGATGGGGAACACAATGCTAGGGGGGTAGAACAGGGGGAAGGGGTGAAAGGGAGGTAAGGTGCCTGCCTGGCACCATGGCTTGGAGGGACAGGAAACAAATCCTCAGGATTGTGGGAGCAGCTGCAAAGGGGAGTGAGCTGGATGTCATTATCCACCTAGGGACAAATGACCTGGCTGAGAATGGGATCAGAGCAGTGCAAAAAGAGTTTGTGGAGTTGGGGAGGGGCCTTAGATAAGTGGCGCACACAGTAACTTTCTTGGAAGTGCTACCTGTCTATGGTATGGATGAGGCTAGGGTACTCCATGCCATGGGATTCAATGACTGGTTGAAAAACTGGTTCAGAGCTCAGAGATTTGGCTTCATTGGGGACTGGGGCTGCACCTGGAGGAATGCAGGCCTATACTGACACAATGGTCTGCATCTGTCCAGGTGGGGAACCAGGATCCTAGGTGATAGGTTTAAATGCTTCATTGACAAGCATTTAAACTAGCCAAGGAGGGAGGCACTGAAAAGGAGAAGGGAAATCCTAGCCCCCCAACAAAATCATGGTAGTGAGGTAAGCACCAAGATAGGGCAGTTGATAGGGAGAATGGCAGGGGTAAATGGAGAAAAAGACAAAGGCAGTAAGGACAGGGATGGGGCAAAAAGAAATAAGACCATAACAAAATGGAGAGTAATGAGTACCAATGCCCATAGTCTAGGTAAAATTCTCCCTGAAATGGTCACCTTGATGGAAGAGGGATGCCTGGATATTGTGGCAGTCACAGAAACATGGTACACAGAGAACTATGACTGGTATGTCGACATACCAGAGTACACAATCTACAAGAGGGGCAAGGAGGGTAGAAGAGGAGGAGGAGTAGCTCTCTCTATGTAAGGGAATGGATCAAAGCAACAGAACTAAAGGATAAACAGGAAGGACAGGAGGCACTGTGGGTCACCATGGAGACTAGAAATGACACCACAATCTGCACAGGGGTTGTATACAGACCCCCATCTCAGGGGAGGAAATGGACAAGGAAATGATAGAATGCATTCTTAGGATGGCAGTGAAAGGGGAGATATTGCTGATGGGGCACCTGAATATGCCAGATGTTAACTGGATCACCTTTGCTGCAGCCACATCCAAGAGCAGGGCCATTCTCGATGCCCTACACGAGGCATGACTCAGACAGCTAGCTTTGGAACCCACTTGGAAGGGAGCAATCTTAGACCTGCTACTCTCTAAGGGGGACAGAGAGAGGATCTCAGATCTAGAAGTGGGTAGCCATCTGGGAACAAGCAACCACCAAACAGTGTGGTTCACGATAAACTTAGTTGTAGAGTCAAGCCATACAAAAGTGAAGGTACTGGAATTCAGGAGGGCTGATTTTGTCAAAATGGGAGAGTGCCTCAGAAAAGCACTAGCAAACAGACAAGAAGGTGGGGTGGAGCAACAATGAGAAAACATCAAAACCACCATCACAGAGGCAACAAGCCTTTGTATGAAGCAAATCAAAATGAAAGGAAAAAACACTATGGTTCTCAAAAGAAATGGCGGGGAAGGTTAGGGAGAAAAAGGTAGCATTCAGGAAGTATAAGGAAACACAGAAAGAGCAGGACAGGGACCTGTACCAGTTAAAGCAGAAGGAAACAGGGAAGGCAGTCAGAATAGCAAAGGCCCAAACTGAGGAAAAGATAGCTAACTCAGTTAAGAAGGGGGATAAAATATTTTATAGGTACATTAGGGAGCAAAGAAAGACTAAGGCGGGGATACTGAGGCTGAATAAAGAGGAAGGTGGTTGGGCGGAGAGCGACAGTGAAAAAGCAGGGATACTGAATGAATATTTCTGTTCAGTATTCACAAAGGAAGAGCAGGGGGAGATACCTAATCCAGTCAATAGAATCACTCTTGATAGAGGGGTTGATATTAGTCCTTTCACAGAAAAAGGGTTCTAAAAGAACTCCTAAAACTGAAGGTGGATAAAGCAATGGGGCTTGATGGAATTCACCCCAGAATTCTAAAAGAACTAAAGGAAGAACTAGTAACACCACTACCTATCCTTTTTAATAAATCATGGGGGGGTGGGGTGGTACCTGAGGACTTGAGGAGGGCAGATGTTATTCTCCTTCACTAAAGTGGGAGCAAGACAGAGGCAGGAAAGTACAGACCCGTCAGTTAAAACCTCTGTGGTTTGGAAAATGATGGAATCATTTCTGAAGGAAAGAATTGTTGAGTACATAGAGGCCAGTGGGGCAAAGGACCCAAGGCAGCAGGGATTCACAGTAGGAAGGTCATGTCAGACAAATCTAATTGATTTCTTTGACTGGGTGACCAAAGTAGTAGACCAGGGAGGGGCTGTGGACATGGCCTACCTAGACTTTAGCAAGGCATTTGACACAGTCCCACACAAAAGATTAATAAACAAATTCACCAGTCTGGTAGTGGTTCCCAGGGTGGTAGCCTGGGTAAAACACTGGCTGGACAACAGGAAACAGGGTAATTGTAAATGGAGTCCACAGTGAAGAGAGGGGGTTTACTAGTGAGGTACCGCAGGGTTCAGTACTTGGCTGGTCCTTTTTAATGTCTTTATAAGTGATATTCCAGAAGGACTGGAAGGAAAAGTATGTCTCTTTTCATATGACACAAAGATCCGCAACAGGGTTGACATGCAAGGCGGGGTGGAAAGGATGAAAAGGGACTTGACAAGGTTGGCAAAATGGTCAAATGTATGGCAGCTTAGATTCAATGCAAAGAAGTGCAAAGTAATGCACCTGGGAAACAAAAACCCAGGGGAAGAGTACACAGTGGTGGTTGAGATACTGACAACAACAAAAATGGAAAGAGACCTGGAGGTAGTCATATCAGATGACCTAAAGGTGGGCCAGCAATGTGAAAAGGCATTAAGGAGGGCTGAAGGGATACTGGGATGCACAGAAAGAGGCATCACCAGTAGAAAACAGGAAGTAGTTGTCCCTCTGTCCAGACAGTTGGTAAGACCACATCTGGAGTACTGTGTACAGTTCTGGAGACCCCATCTCCACAAATACATAGACAGGGTGGAGGCTGTCCAGAGGAGGGCAATGAAAATGGTGCAGGGTCTGCACCAGAAGACATATGAAGAAAGACTAAAGGAGCTTAAGATGTATAGCCTCGAGGAAAGGAAGGAGAAGGGGACATGATAGAAACTTTCAAATACCTCAAGAGAATCAAAAAAGTCCAAGAGGGTAGCATCTTTCAAAAAAAGAGATATGCAAGAACAACGGCGCACAATTTGAAGATAGAGGGAGGACATCTCAGAGGTAATGTGAGGAAATATTTCTTCACATAGAGGATTGTAGATGCATGGAACAGCCTTCCTGAGGACGTAGTAGAGTCATAAACAGTGGGGGGATTCAAGAATGCATGGGACAGACATAAGGCAATTCTAGTAGAGGGTAGGATCAGGGTGGGCTGGGGAGTTATCTACAAGGAGTATAGCATGGAGGGGTAGCCCTTGCCTCTGTAAATTGCATTAAACTTGAGGGACAAACTGTTCTTTAAACCAGCTTTCAAAAAGGGAACTGTTCATCCATGCATTGTGTTGAGCTTCATAATGGACTGGCAATGCACGCATGTTTACATCCTTGAAGCAGCAAGGCTGCCTTGACTTGCCAACCAGGATGAGCCTAAGTTTGTGGCTCCCAGAGATATTTACACAGCCCGGAATTGTGACTCTGTCTTTTGCCTTTTTAAACCATGGTGCATCTTTTTTGCCTCCATGAGCTAGGGTTTTATCTGGCAAACAGCACCAGATCAGCCCTGTCTCATCTGCATTATAGATCTGGTCTGTGACAAGACCGATGTTCTCAACAATGTCGAGAAAGCTGCTGATGAATGGGGTGATAGACTGCTCAGTTGCACTGAACCGCTCACCACAAAGATGGAGTTGTCGAATTTCATGGCAGCACTTGAACCGTGTCAACCACCCCTCACTGGCAGAAAATAGTTCTGTGCTGCCGAGACAAGAATGAAACATAAGTGCCTTTTCTTTCATAAGGGGTCCAGAAAGTGGTGTCCCCTTCTCTCTGTCTTGTTGGAACCAGAGATAAAGTACAGCATCCTTCTGCTCATCCTTACATGGCCTCATGTCTTTTCTCTCCTACGCTCCAGCTGCAGTCTCCATAGTAAGAAAAAAGTCCCTTAACTTTTCTTTGGCACTTTTAATGTCACTGATCGTGGATTTACCCACATCATGCTCCTGGACAAGAACAGCAGCCCTTTTTCCATTTTCCAACCGCTCAACAATCCTTACTTTCTGTACCATGCTGAGAACAACTCGTTTTCTTTTAGTGGCCATCGCAAAACAAACAAAGGTACAATAATGAATTATAAAGTTCTGCACCAGCATTTAAATACATGCCCACAACAGGTGAGACAGGTGTTGCAAAGCAAGGGTGATTGAGTAAGTTGTCAGTTAATAGAAACCAGCTGTTGCAAGTTGGCACTAATGGCTGTGGTACAGTTTAATGGGCAAAACAAGGGAGACATACTGAACGTCCATTAGATGGGGAGATCAGTTAAATGGGGGTTGGATAAATGGGGTTGCACTGTACGCAGCAGACCAATGACATGTTTACTGCTCTCCTCAAACAAATGTCTGAAGTTAGTCTCACCTCAAATAAAACTACCAGTGCTTTGCAACAGCTAGAAGCTAAGATAAGCCGCACAGTAAAGAAAGCCAGATCTTAACGCCAAGGCTATCGATAACCTTTCCGCCACTATCAGGGAACAGGGTAAAATGATAAACTACTTGTAAAGTAAGCTTGATGACATAGAAAACTGCAGCCATAGGAACAATCTGTGATTTATCGGCTTTCCTGAGGGAGATGAACAAGGTACTCCCCTGGACCTCTCTATGATGTCCTGCCAGAACTGCTACATCAGGAAGTCCCCCCTGGGCTAACTATAGAGCATGCCCACAGAACGTTGAACCCGATGCCCAAACACGGTGAAAGGCCCAGACCAATAATGGCATGCATTTTTAATTTTGCAGACAAGCAGTGGATTATGCGAGAGCATGAGAGCTGAGCCCCCTATCTTGGAGAGTGCCAGAGTTCTCATTTTCTAGGACTACTCCAGTGAACTCGTGGCTAAAAGGAAAGAATAAGGGGCAAAAAAAATGATGCATAGTCAGGGCATAAAGTTTTCACTCAAATATCCTGCTGTTATGCGTCTGGAGATCGAAAGCACATACATGTCCTTCTCTACACCAGAAAGCCTCAACCGATATCTGAATACCCACGAAGTACCACAATACCTTCCAGAAATCACGCTACAAAGCCAGATAACAGCAGCCACTGATTTTAACAATGAGTCCAGACCAAATGGTATTCCTATGTCTGATGCTGATAGTGGGCCTGACAGCTTTAAATTTCAGGGCTCGCAGACAGCTCTCCCAGCCAGATCTCGTAGGCGGCAACAATTGGGCAGACACCAAAAGTGGCATCACCCCCAGGAAAGGAAGGGTGATTCGGCAGCGGATACTTCGGAAGCCTTGATGGACCCACTTTACCAATTCTGCACACTGCACCGTTTTGCCCCTCTAACGCCATTGGACATTACCGAAACTACCGACCGGTACATCCCCCCTGGAAGAAGAGATGACGCAAGATACACCGGGGCCTGGCCCTACTAACCATGGGCATAACGCAACTAAGGTGGACATTACAAATTTGTCTTTGCTTGCCAAACCTCTGATTAATACTGCCACAGATTGAACATATCAAGCACCATCTGATGCTGCTTTGCTCCAGGCTGCAGTACATCTGGATCCACCTTAGATAAGTGTATCTCTGTATTTCATGTTATATATAATATGTTACTGCCAACTTTAAAGGTCATACTGTGCAAACTCTTTTAAGGGCGTGATACTTGTGGGTCTATTCCTTAGTGCTAGCACAAGGTTTCAAACAGCTATTGCCTGAATTTCTTTTCTGATTCTATATGGGTGTGGGGGGGGGTGTATAGGGGCAATCTATCCCATGGACCTACAAATATGGTATTTTTCATTGGGTAAAGCCCCCTTATATTCTGAATCTCTATAGCCATATTGACAAAATGGACAAGGGGAACACCATTTCTTAGGCTCCACATTTCTCCTTTGATATTACTCCCTCCTGTATAAGGCCTACTATTTTATTGGGGCCTTTGGGTTAGGATAACCTCTCACTGGGCTTAGCACTGGAACTTGAGAACGATCTCTTCAGACCCATAACTGCCCACTCCCGGGGAAGGGGATCTCCTGCTTCGAGAACGACCACCACTTTCTGGGCTATGTTGCTCTTTTTTCCCTGGACTGGCTTGGTGAATATGCCTGCGGGATTAATACTACCTCAGACAAAAGTCTCCACCTTAGCCGTTGTGCAAGTTTATTCACTCAATGTACATAGTTTAGTTATTCTGATGTTTTTTTTGTGTTAATGTTATCAACCTTACTAGTTATAGTGTTACGAACTCTTATAGTAAATAATTTGCAACCTTTCAGTTCTACTGTTTCAACTGACACTGTTCTGATCCCATGTTATAGCAGTGTACAGGACCCAATGCTTACCCCCAACCCTGACGTAATTCCCTCCCAGGTTACAGACTTCACTAATTTGGCTAATCTATTCCTTTTTAATCCTGACTATGGATAAAACTTCCTTGATAACCTGGAACATCAGGGGGCTCAATTTTCCATCTAATAGAAAGCAAGTCCTAATGCATTTAAAGAAATTAAAAACTCAGATCGCCTTCCTCCAAGAAACCAAGTTAACCAAACAAGACTATACATATTTGGTTAAAGATTGGATGGGACTCGAAATCCATGCACGTGCTCCTACAAAAAAGAGAGGAGTAGCCATACTCATTCACAAAGCTCTCCCCTTGATGGTTATTCATAGTAAAGTGGATCCGTAGGGCAGGTGGGTGATAGCCACACTAGACATGCCACATGGCCAAATCTTAGCTCTAAATATTTATGCCCTCAGTGAGGACAATCCCTCTTTTTTTGTGGACCTCAATGCAAAATTGAGATCAATGTCAAAACTTGATATGCCAATATTGATGGGAGGAGACTTTAATCTGACCCTTGTCCCCATGTTGGATAGAAGAGACCGGGGGAAGGAATGTCATATCCATGGGGTCCAAGCTGTAAAAGACCTTATTTCTGAACACCGGTTACTGGACATTTGGAGATTGGCCCATCCTTCTCAAAGTGAATACACCTTCCATTTAGGGGTACATGGCTCCTTCAGCAGGCTAGATCTCTGGCTTGTATCCCAATGCCTTACACCCAGTACCTCAGAAATTAACATTCTCCCTTTACCATATCAGATGATGCCCCGGTCCAACTGACCCTGCAATGGGGTCCTATCACTCCTAAATCCTCATCTTGGTGACTAGACCCTCTTCTTATGCAGGACCCAAAATTTATAGAGTGGGCAAAGGCTGAAACACAACTTTTTATACAAGAAATCCTCACCTCTGAGACCTCTGCCCCCACTACTTGGGAGACCTACAAAGCAACTATGCATGGAAAAATTATTGGGTATGCCACCTATAGGAGGCACCTGTAGGGAAGCGTAACTTTTGAGTTTAGAAAGTGAACTACTGGTGGCAGAACAAGAGTTTAAAAAGCTGTCCAAACCCTCCCTGTCCTCCTCATGTGGTAGAAGAGTTTTGCAGCTGAGCACAAAAATTAACAAACTGATTTCCAGGAAAGCTGACCTTGCCTTACTCAGAATATGGCATCAATACTGGGAGGGGGGGAGCAGGTAAAGTGTTAGCCTACCAAATATTTAAGCAGCAATACTCAGATACATAGCTGGACTAAAACATCCTAAAACTGGAATTATTCATAATAACCCCCAAAAAGTGAATGAAATTATGGCCTCATTTTATTCCCATTGGTATACATCAACCAGATCAAATAATTCCACTGAAACCCATGCCTTCCTCCACTCCATTGGACTACCTAAACTATCCCCTCTCCAGAAAGATATCTTAGATGCACCCCTTTCACCTCAAGAAGTCTCAGATGCTCTAATGGCACTTAAAACATGGAAGGTGCCAGGAGGTGATGGTTTTCCTGTGGGATTTCCTCAGCATTGTCTCCTTTAATCTCCCCTTTACTATATCAAGTATTCATAGAATCACAAGGCCAAGGCATTCTGCCACTATCCCTTCATGAAGCCACTATTACTGTCCTCCCCCAAAAAGGGAAAAAACCTGAAGAAATGGCTAGCTCCAGTCCCATCTCACTGATCAATGCCAATAGTAAGGTATATGCCAGAGTGCTGGCTAAAAGGCTAAATCTGATTCTTCTGCACCTCATACATCCCTCACAGGTGGGTTTTGTGAAGGGCAGGTATAGTACTGACCATCTTCGAACACTCCTCAATCTTATACATTTAGCAAAAGTTGTGCCCACACCAGTGGCGGTTTTGGCGATTGACTTTGAGAAGGCTTTCGACTCGGTCGAATGGGACTATCTGTATGAGATATTGCATCACTTTGGTTTCACACCCTGGTTCATCACTGCCATAACAATCCTATATACAGCTCCCTTGCCAAAGGTACTCACCAATTTGACTATGTCAGAGTCATTTCAGTTATATAGAGGAACCAGACAGGGCTGCCCTCTTTCCACTCTACTTTTCCTTTTAGCGGTGGAACCTTTGGCTGCAGCCATTCGCCAGCAGTCTCTTATTACAGGCATTGGGTCAGGACAGTCTCAGTCCACAACCTTAACGTATGCTGATGACTTGTTCGTGGTACTGGGAGATGCTACAAAATTGATCCCCCTCTACTCACCCTACTAAAGCAATTTACCAATATCTCTGGGCTTAAAGTTAATCAAGCCAAAACAGAGATTCTCCCACTTAACTCTGTTTGTCTCCCCCACAGCATGTCCAGTTTGGGCTTAAAATGTTCACAGGATCATATTACCTATCTGGGCATAAAGGTAGGAGCAAGTCTTGGAAAATGGTGGGATAACAATCTAGGCCCTTTAATATCCAAAAACAAAATAGAATTGGACCGAATATCTCACTTCAATCTTACACTGGCCAGGAAAATCTCAGCCTTTAAACTGACTATTGCTCTTAGGTTTTTTCAACTGCTATCACATATTGCCCTTCTTCTTTCCAAAGTCTGGCTTCCCAAAATGGACAAAATGATTGGCTCCTTTCTATGAGGCGAAGATAAACCCCATTTTGGGAAGAACTTACTACAAGCCCATTGGCAACAAGGGGGCTGGGGTCTCCCTTGGATGGAGGGTTATAAAATCACTTTTCAATGTTCCTAAACTATCAAGTGGTTTCAACCCCTTTCTAAAGACTCCCCTCAGTGGCTTTTGCTTGAGCAATCAATTAGTGGCACTCCTACAGCAGCTACTATGTTATGGCCTAAGACATCTCCCGATCTCCTATCACATCCCACCATTGGCCCCTCCATAAAATATTGGAGAACACTTCACAAAAAACTAAAGATTACTGATCTTCCTGTGTTATACACCCCATTATGGAACAACCCTGCTATAACAATAGACACTTCCCCTTTAAATTGGACCAAATGGTAAGGTAAATGTATCCTACTCCTGTATGGAAAACTCCTTAATGGTAGAAAACCTCCAGCAGTTGAAGCACAAATGGTAGCTACCCGCTTCTGACTTCTGGAAATTCCTTCAGCTCCGAGATGCCTTAAAACAAATATTACAAAAAGGAGACCCTGCAACTGATTTATCATCTCCAGTATCCACATGGCTTAACTCCCCAGAAGGTCTGGTCAGTAAACTCTATGCCTCACTAAGGGACTCTCAGCCCTCCCCAATATCTCCTTTAAGTCCAAATGGAAGAATGTTTTAAACATATCAATTACAAAGCGACAATGGAGATGATGTTGGCAGGTAGGTCACTCTGCTTATACTGACGCCAGTAGCAGACTTATCCATAACAAAATCCTACACTCATGGTACAGAACCCCCGCCATACTTAAGATGATGAAAATTCTCCCCCAGGACAATTGTTGGAGATGTCACCATCCGGTCGTTGACCTCTACCATATACTTTTGCTATGCCCTCTGATTTCAGAAATTTGGAAATCCACTTTGCAAACAGCAAGCAATATTTTACATTGCAATATTCCCCATAGTGCCCCACTTATACAATTAGGTATGAAATTTGATGTTTTGTTTATTTATTTATTGAAATATTCAGAAAGACCTTTGAGTCAGTGACTCATTTACAAAAGTTCCATGTCATACATAAAAGTATACGTGGACAGAACTTGGAATACAGATTATAGTACAATTACAAATAACAGTCAGTGAGGTTACATAGTTGTGCAGTTGTTGAATAACAGCAAGTTTTGTCTCTTAGTACAGCCATAATAGTTATAGAGGTTCTGTAGAGGTTGATGGTAATAGGGTTTCATAGTTACAATTTGGTACAGGGAGTCCGACAATAGTTAGTTTCATAGCTGCATATGTCAATCTGGTGTCAAGGACAGTCACATTGGCTAGAGGCATGAAGGTATTCCCGTAGCTTGGATTTATAAGGGCCAAGCCTTAATTCATTTGTTATGTGACTAGGGAGGGCGTTAGTCCAGGAGGGGCCCTGTAAGTGAAGGTTCATTGGAATTGGGAAGTCCGGCCATGGGGTACCCTTAGCAGCTGCTTGTTTGAGCTGTGGGTTGTTTTGACTGGGGGAGTTGGGCGAATGATTTGGTTTAGGCTAGGTGGGGTGAGGCCTAGTAGTACCTTTTTGGTCATAAGGCAGGTGTGGTACCTGATTCTGCTATCTAGGTTTAGCCAGTTTGGGCTGCTGTAAAGGGAGCAGGAGTGTGTAATATGATCACATCCAAGGATGAGACAGCAGGCTTTGTTTAAAATGAGTCGGAGTCTGCTTAGGGTGGTGGATGGAGCGGCACTGTAGATTAGGATGACGTAGTCTAGCAGGGAGAGGATCGTGGAGTTTATGGTAAGTTGTAATGCTTCAGGGGTGAGGCAGTGTTTGTACCAGTATAGTACCCCTAGTCTGGAGCTAAGGGCTGTTGATAGGTGTAGGATATGTTGATTAAAGCTGAGGGCAGGGTCTAGAGTGATCCCTAAGTATTTAAAGCTGCTTACTTGTTCTAGTGAGGTCTGACTGGCAGTGAGGAATTGGGGGCAGAGGTTCTTGAGTGGGTTCTGGGGGTGGGCGAAGAGCGTGACTTTTGTCGTATTGTAGTTGATAATAAGACGTTGGGTGGCGAGCCAGTCTTTGACTTCACGGAAGGAGTGTTGTAGAGTTTGGTGGAGCTTGGGGGGTGACGGGTCAGAGGCAAACAAGACTGCATCATCTGCGTATAGGAGTAGATTTATGGGGCATGACGCTGGGAGGGAGTTGAGGTATAGGCTAAAAAGAAGGGGGTCAAGTATGGATCCCTGTGGGGCACCAGAGCAGTTAGGGAGGTGGGGGGAGAGGACAGGGCCTACCTTGACTATCTGCGTTCTATCAGAGAGATATCTGTTGAACCAGTTTAGAGTGTCACTGGAGAAACCCATGAAAGCCAGGGCGTTAAGCAAGAGGGCATGGTTTACGGTATTGAATGCCTTAGATAGGCCCACGAAGATGGCACCTGTGAGGTGGCCATGGTTCAGGGCTGAGTGGACATGGGAGGTAAATTCAAGGAGGGCGGTGGTGGTACTGTGGCCCTTGTGGAAACCGTGCTGCTCTCTGGATAGAAAGTTATATTTACTAACATACTAAAATGGCAGCAGAATAGGCCTAACGGTCGTTCGCGTCTGCTAGTTTTGTCAGCCTCCACCCTGGGAGCTGACCTTGCTGTCCCCCTTGCCTTCTCTGGCTTCTCCCTTCCAAGTTTTGGATATTCTTGCTGCATTGGATTTTGCTTCCAGAACCCTTCCCCTGTACCTATCCCACCTCCTCTTGAACCCCTCCACCGTTTCTGTCTCCACCAGCCCCATAGGCAGTGCATTCCATGGCTCCACCACCCTCTCAGTGAAGTAGCACCTCCCCCTTTCTCCCCTGAATCTTCCCCCCTCCAGCTTCCACCAATGCCCTCTAGTGGCCCCCTCCTTCTTCCTTCGAAGCACCCTGACTGCTCCTCCCCTATTTACCCCTTCATGTACCTGAAGACCTCTATCATGTCCCCCCGGTCCCTTCTCTCTTCCAGTGTGTACATATTTAGCTCTTTGAGCCTCTCCTCATAGGTCCTGTCCCCCAAGCCCCAAATCATTTTGGTTGCCCTCCTCTGGACCCTCTCCAGGAGTTTAATGTCCCTCTTTAAGTGTGGCCTCCAAAACTGCACGCAGTACTTGAGGTGCGGCCTCACCAGGCAGTTATACAGAGAGAGTATCACTTCCCTCCTTCTGGAGGTGATCCCCCTAGCGATGCATTCCAGCATCCTGTTGGCCTTAGCTGCTTCCCTCCTACAAGACTCCAAGCTGTTCATCTTGACATCCACCACCACCCCCAGGTCCCTCTCAGCCTTAGCGACTTGTAGCATTCCCCCCCAGGGTGTACACTTGGCCCAGGTTTCTGGTCCCAGGTGCAGTACCTTGCATTTCCCTGCATTGAATCTCAGCTTTCACTTTCTAGACCATCTTTCCAGAGCCTCCATGTCCCCCTGTAGGGCCACCCTTCCCTCCTCCTCATCCACCACTGCACCCAGTTTTGAGTCATCTGCAAAGAGACTCATCTCACTCCTGATACCTGTCCTTATGTCAGAGACTTAGGTATTGAACAGTAGGGGCCCAAGGACTGATCCATGTGGGACCCCACTAATGACCCTCCTTGGGGATGAGACTATCCCACCAACTACGACCCTCTGGGTCTGGTCCTGGAGCCAATTGCCTATCCATCTGATCATCTGGTTCCCTACCCCCATTTCTTCCAGCTTATCCAACAGGCCCTCATGAGGAACAGAGTCAAATTCCTTGCTGAAGTCTAGAAAGAGGATGTCCACTGGTCTACCCAGGTCCAAGGCACTCGTCACCCAGTCATAGAACTCCACAAGGTTTGTCTGACACGATTTTCCCAGGACGAATCCATGCTGTCTATCGTCCAGGCACCCTGACTCTTCCAGGTCCCCCCTAGCCTCTCCTTGATATTTGTTAAGGTGGTCAGTAAGCTGGTCGGTGACAATACGTTCTAGTGCCTTAGATGGGGTGGTATGATAGAGATGGGGTGGTAGTCGTTTGTGGATGTACGGTCACCACTTTTATGAATGGTTGTGATGTAGGCCGATTTTCAGTGGGTAGGGAATTTCCCTTGACAGAGGGAGTGGTTTAGAATGTAGGTGAGTGGGGCTAGGACTTCCTGGAGGGTGAGACGGAGAAGTCTGAGGTCCAGGGAGTCATGACTATAGTGATTTTGGCTAATAGCTTTGCTTAGGTAGGGTTTGGCAGTCTCTGGGGTAAGGATTCACAGGAAGAAGGGTGGAGCAAGGGGAGGATGCTGGGCATTATGGGCAGGTGGGGAAGTGAAGAAATTAGGGGGCAGCACATGGGAGAGATCAGTGACAGCAGTGTTAAGGGCTGAGGCTATTCTGAGGGGGTCAGAGGAGAGGCAGCCATCTATTAGAATTTGGTCAGGTGGCAGTTTTGGGGCTTTGCAACAGAGTTCCTTAATGTTTTCCCAGAACTTGCGACCAGAGCCCCAGGTGGAGGTTAAGGTGGCTTTGTAATAGTTCACTTTGGCAGTGTGTATGGCCCAGGTGCACTTATTTTGGGACTTCCGATAACGTTGCCTGTCCTGAGGCCTTTGGGTCTCGTTGGCAAGGTGCCATAGTGCATCATGCTGACGAAGTAGGCCTTGGAGGTGGTCCAAGAACCATGGTGCATGATTCCCTTTGGTCATTGTTTTGGTGAGGGGGCGAATCCTAAATCCCATGAGTTTAGATGGCTAATGCTACTTAGTATGCAAATGAAAGGAATTTTCCTTAAAAACTGGAGAAGCTCCACTATACCTAATGTGTCGGAAATACTAGCTATGCTTACAAGTGTCTGTGAAATGGATGGGCGCTCCTTCCTGGCCAAAGGACAATTACCATATTTTCATCTTTGCTGGTCCCAACACATGGCATACCTGGCTGAGAGAGCTGGTGTTGGTTAAACTATTGTCCCAGTTTCTATTGGATCTGTTGTATACCAGTGTCTTTGCTTAAGTATCTACCTGTATATAACTGTAATCTGATATCAAGATATTCTTCAGGCCCTACGTATAGGTTGATGTAGTAGTTTAGAGTAATAGTTTGTTATTGGTTATATTTTCTTTTATAGTTTTTTCTCTTTTTGTTTCATTAGAGATTGGCCATTGTTTCTTCAGTGTACCATATGCTAAATTTAATATGGCCAGTCATGTTTTATTTAAAAGACACAATTAAAGTCAACTCATGTATGTCTAATAGGTTGGGTCCTACTCTATCATAAATGTCGTGACTTCCTAGTTACTCCATGGTACCTTCCTGTATATTTTTTCAGGTAACCTCTAGAGTCAGCCATTGGAAGGTACATCTTCCGAAGTTCATGAAGCCTTGACTATTCAGCAGTGGTACCTCCTTATGGCCTGGTAGTCTTCGCACAGCATAGATAAGTGCCTATCCTATGATTAGTTAATAATTTACTCTGACTGTCAGTATGTGTATCTATACATGTTTCTTGTGGGACTAAAGTTATAATGTTAACATTACTTAGTTGGTACAATCCAGCTACTGTACTCGGTGTCTATCTCTAATTTATGTATGTATGTTGCTTTTGTTATATGATGAAACAATAAAACTTTTAACTCAAAAAAGAAAGTCATGCTGTTCTCATACAGAGAACACGGGTGAATGATTCCTCTCCCTAGGCTGGAAATCCTGGATTTTGGTGTGCCCAGAAAAGGTATTTCTGGACTTAAGGAAAAAAAAATAAAAACAGAATCTAGCCAAATGGATCCTGTTTAGCTAGGTTCAGGTGTTTTTTTTTTTTAAACATAAATAATGTTTTGTATATTTCCACTTTTTTTAGTTTGGGGGAAAACAAAATGGCAGCTGTCAAATTTTTTGTGTTGTGAGAAGCAAGTGATGAGAAAAAAAAAACAAGCATTTGTCAATGCCGAATGTTTGCTTGCTGGTATTAGCACTGGAAATACAGGAGTTAGACAGATGCAGAATAGGAATGTCCATGAAGTATTGAACTTCACACCAACCCCACCTCCATCCTGCAGAGTCGGACAGGCATGTCATCTCACTGTATCCTGCAGACACTGACATGTGTTGAGGTGTTCCTTGGGGAGTTCGGCTTTACAGTCACCCCATTCCATAAGGACATAAGCTGAAATGGGTGTAGTATAGGAAAATGGAGTGAACTCTGGAGCCAAAGAGTCCAAGGTACACCACGATGCCTTCACTGGCTGGGGAGGTGGGGGTGGGATGGCATGAGCATTAGAGTTGGCAATCCAAAGGCACACCCTGATGCCTGTCAGTCTGTACAGGGTGGGAGGTTATGGTTAGAAACCCTAATGCCCCAAGCATTTGTTGGTATTTGCACTACAGATTTTCAACATGGCCTTTTTGTGACCCCACCTCATGAAAGCATTTGGGACCACTTCTCAGAAAGAGTGGCAGTGTGATTTTCTTAATGTGTCCTGAACTTTGAGTTCCAACAGCGACCATGCCATTCTGCACCAGATGTATCAAAACAAAGATCAGGCAGAATGTCAAGAATGACAGCTGTACCATCAATAGGGAGGTGTGAAGAGATGGCAATGCTAAAAATCTCTAGTGGGAATACTAAAAATGCTCGCACTCTGAACATACATGGAAACTGTGCAACGCATGTGCGTAACACAATCATTTTATGGACTTTTGTCATCAATTTTCCAACATAGGCATTTTAGGATCGCTGCTCATGAACAGTGTCAATGTGATTTTCTTAATGTGTACTGAACATTGATTTCCCACAGCAACCGTGCTATTCTGTGCTGGAAGTGGCAAAACACATTTTGGTCAGGATATGAAAAATGACAACTGTACTGTTCATAAGGAGGTGTGGAAAAATGCCAATGTTGAAATTCTGGAGTGAAAATATTACAAGTTCACAAAGTTATGAGCGTGCATGGAAATGCATAATGCACAGTCATTAAACAGTCATTATTGGGATTTTTTTCACCAAATTTGCAACACAGGCTTTTTGAAATCCCACCTCATGAGAACTAGGGCACAAATAACACCATGACAGTGGCTGAATTCATGAGGAGGGGTCCCAACAACCCCATGTTGAAAAATTGGTGCCAAAATTCCCAAACATTCCTGAGATATGCACCAAAGTTGAAAAAACCCTATTTATGCCATTATACAGCTTACTGGCATTTCTTCAGTTTGTGGTCAGCTTTAAAGAGTGCAGACTTGTTCAAGGTCCACTGAACATCATTGTGCCAGGCTCTGGAGGTAAGTATGGGGTAAGGGGGTGTGGGGAGGTAAGGTGCACAGTAGGTGGCTGCAGATTGGGGGAGGGGACCCGACCAGCATGGGACCGTTTCATTTCTTTCAGGGAGAAAAATCAAAAACAAAAAGATGTGGGAAGGTTTTTTTTTTTAGGTTTGCTTTCAGCACACTGAGATGGGCTTTCAGTGTGCCACCTTCCTTTTTTGGGGTGGAGAGACTTAAGCCAATGGGGATTGGGAACCCTTTCAGCAAAGAATGACTGTTTGGGGGGCATGATGCTGAGGGGGATTGGGCACCCCCTTGGCACACAACAAATGGGGGAGGGGGTTACATTATGCCAACTAAGAGTGGGCTTCCCCATTGGCAATTGAACTGGGTCAGGGGCATGCTGACAGTGGGATTGGGTGTCCCAGTCAGTCGGTTTTCATGGGGCTGTGAGGTGGCAGCATAAGCCACAGCTATGTTTAGGGGAATGTTACACAAGGCAAGGTACCACCATGCAATGATGGGTCACTCCCTCATTGAAGCAGAATGGCTGACCCTGCAATGATGAGGCAACCCTTCATTGCTGCAGCAAAATCATTTCAGCTTGGTGGCACTTTTGGAAACCAATGTCATCGGCACAGTGTGCCTGCATTGGTCCACCGGTGCCAAGCCCCCAAATGCTGTGCTGCTGTTGATTGCCACAGTGCTGCACCTCCACAACCTGTTTCTCTCCTAAGCTGCCACATAATGTTTATTGCACCTGCAAGCAAGCAAACATAAAAAAAAAAACACTTGTATAGTGACCCAGGGTTGGGGGCACCACAGAAAAATAAAAAATAGAATGCTCAGCTATAGGGGCCTTAATACAGTAAACAGGTGCTCAGGTGTCCAGTTTCAAATGTCAACATCTAACCCTGTTACAAAGTCTGCCAAAAGAGTGAACTAGCTTAGAAATAATGCACAAATTAAGCCGTTATGCCATGCTGCACCTAATGGAATGTTAGGCTGAGCTAATAGAATGCCCACTGTGTGGCACCAGTCATGCTTCCAGAACTAGAATACAGAGTGCTGAAGTTTTGAAAATTAGTTTCTATTAGGAGAAATTATGGTGACTGGAGGAATGAGGACACAGAAAGTGAGGAGGGATGAGAAGGGCTTGCCAGGAGGGCTGAAACTGTCACTGAGGGCTTTGCTGTGTGCATCCCTGACTGCAGGCACTGAAGAAAATGTACCTGCAAGCTTGTTCAGTGTACGGTACTGTTTTGAGCTGCTGGTGAAGTCCAGAAACGTCCCGTTGTGTCCTGGGAGAGCTTGATTCCCTGTTTTATTATTTTTAATTTAAAAATCAATTGTTTGGTCTCCCAGTGGAAACGATCGCACTGCCGCATCATGGTATGCTGTTCTAGGACCTTCCGTGAGGTCCCCAGTCGTCCTGCACCTACCTGAAAGCTCCCTCCATCCACAAGCATCACCCCCACCTACCACCTGCAGTTCCTGCCTTCCAGTGGTGTGGGTGAGTTGGCAGCAGCACCTTGTAATGTGCTGGTCAACCTGAAAGAGAAAGAAAAGTGTATTTATTTATTTAAAATAGTTTGTGCCAGGAGCAAAGAGAAATGGCCAAGTGCCTTGGAGGGCCGGGCCACGGCTCCTAATTTACATATTTTAGCCTTAAGGGTGTAGTGATGCCCACAGAAAGATTGACCCAGTATGGACTCAAACTCAAACCGTCCAAGTGTCATCTTTGGAAACCATAAGTCTAAATCTTAGGACACATTGTCTCAGCAGATGGAGTAGCATCTGACCCAGAAAAACTATGAGTTTTAAGAGAAAAGCCTGTACCAATTATCATTAGAGACATCAGGAAATTCTTTGAATTCACTGGATACTACAGAAGATTTATCCAAAACTTTGTTCAACTAGGAACACTTTTACACGAGGTACTTCGATGTCCAACCACAGGACATGCATCCAAAACTCAGCAAGTCACTTGGACTTCCAGACACTAAACCACTTTCAATGGTTTATGCCAAACCTTGACAGAAGCTCTGATTTTGGCCTACCTAGATTACACCAAACCTTTCAAAGTATATACAGATGCCAGCAACTTAGGTCTCGATGCTGTGCTACCATAAGAACAGTTAGGGAAAGAAAGAGTCATTGCCTACGATAGTCACAGTCTCAGAGGATCAGAAAGAAATGGTGAATGTTGCAGCTCATTTATATTGGAATTCCTTGCTTTGGTATGGGCAATTATAGAAAAGTTTTGACATTATCTAGCTGCCACACCGTTTTGCTGAATACACAGACCACAGTTCTTTAGCTCATTTAAATACTGCCAGATTGGAAGCATTGGAACAATGATGGGCCTCATGTTTGTCCAATTAAAAGTTCACTTTAAAATATCTTACAGGAAGAAGCAATGCCAATGCTAATGCCTTGTCAGGATTGCTGCAACAGACAGAACCTCAGCTTGATGATTCTGCTTTAGAAGATGTGGAAATACCTGCGTTCTTACAAGGCCCTACAGAGATGGTACAAGCATGTTGTCAGGTCAGTCCTATCACAGTAATCAAACCTGAATCTACTCCTTCAGTGCATGTAGCAGAACAAGACAATTCATGGATCCAGCTCCAGAACCAGACTCCCATGTTACAACGAATCAGAAGTCTGCTTGACACTAACCAAGGTCTTGGGCCTACACTTAAGCAAGATGCAAATCCAGAATTAATAAAATTGTGGCGACACAGAATTCAGCTCTTCATACAAGACTCCAAGTTAATAAGGGAAAGTAGAGACCCTCAAACCCATTGTGAGATCACAGAGATTTTTGTGCCACAAGAGAATGCACTAATTGTTTTGGAAGCCTATCATGACAAGTCTGGACATTTTGGAAGTACAAAGACATAAGCCAATATACAAAATTGATTCTTTTGGGCCGTAATGAAACTTCAGATTCATAAATGGTGTGAAGAATGCTCTACCTGTAATCTGAAGGGAAGCAGTAGAACTGATCAAAAAGCTCCTCTACAAACTATTATCAGCCACGTTCCCTAAGAATTGGTCACCTTAGATCACATAAAACTTGAGCCAAGCAGAAATGTTATCAGTTACAGTATGTTTTAACCATGATAGACCACTACGCTAAGTTTGTTGTAGCAGCACCAGTTCCTGATCTTACCGCCAAAAACACTGCAGTAACATTTGTTAACTACTTTATTCAACCATATGGGTTTCCAACCAGACTGTTTACTGATCAAGGAAGTGTCTTTGAGTCACAACTATTCCATGAGCTTTGTAGATTATATGGAAGTCAAAATATCCTTACAACTGCCTATCATACGCAAGTCAATAGATTGTGCAAAAGCTAATCAAACCTTGCTTAACATGCTAAGGGCATTACCTCAGCATCGATGCCCATATTGGCCTAGCAATTTGCCTGAATTAACTTATCTTTACAATAACACTATACAGAGTTCAACTGGATATACTCCATATTATTTACTATTTGAAAGCCATGGTCATTTACCTATGGACTTAGTACTTGATGTAGATTTGAAAGCCACTTCAACTCCTAACTTATGTATAGAATGGGTAAATGAACATAGTGACAGATTGCAAGAAGCAAGACAAATCCTAGACAAGCATATGACTCAAGTGAGATTAAAACAAAAAAAAACACTATATGATGCCAATGCCAATGCTTGTCCATTACAGATTGGAGATAGAGTACTACCAAAGAGAACCCAGAGACTAACAAAGTTAGCTTCCAAATGGGAATCTGAACCCTATCTCATAGTAGAAATACCATGCAAAGAACTGCCAGTTTATAAAATTTAAGGAGAAATCAGAAAAGGCATCAAGATTGTTCACAGGAACCAGTTAAAGCCATGCATGTTTCGTGCAAGCTCAGATCCTTCAGCTGTTGCTGACTCCAAGCTAACAGAGAAGCAAGAATATCCTTCAAGAACTCTTACCTTGACTAAACTAGAAATTCCGGCAGACTTGTATGTTAATCCTTGGAATTACTTAAGTACTGCTAACTCAGAACGTTTTGAGAGTTTGACAACTGAAAATACCGGAGGAATAGAACCTGTTTCTACCGAACCTTTAAGTACTCTGCCTCACAGATCTCAGAGAGTCAATTTTGGAATTCCTCCTAGAAGATTTTGTATGGAAAACACTTAGTTTTATATCTTGAAACACAGTAATGATAAAGAGCTATCCCAACATGGTCACATTAGTTTGGTTTATGTTCTTTAGCTTATTAAAGTTACCTTAGAGGTTAAGAAAGATTTAACAGGGATAGCCTGTTCTCAAGTAGAGTTTATAGAATTTATAGAGCTTAGGTAATAGAACCACATTGAAACTCTTAAAGTTCACACAGAAATAGAATTAAGAAAAGGTTGTACAGTCAATCTAAAGTTTTAGAGATGTTCCTCATCTAAATAGAAGTGTAGTAGATTTATTTGAATGTAATAGATGTTATAGAAATAAATTTTGGGGGATACATGAGGACATGTATCATTTGGCGGGCCCAAATTTGTAGTGCCCCAGAGTTGCAGGCACCACAGAAAACTAAAGACTAGAAAAATGCTCATCTATAGGTGCCTTAATACAGTAAACAGGTGCCCAAGAAATGCCCAAGTGTCCAGTTTAAAATTATAACTTCTAACCCTTTTACAAAGTCTGCCAAAAGAGTGAAATAGCTTAGAAATAATGCACAAATTAAGCCGTTATGCCATGCTACACCTAATGGCATGTTAGGCTGAGCTAATAGAACACCCACTGTGTGGCACCAGCCACGCTTCCAGAACCAGAATACAGAGTGCTGCAGTTTTGAAAATTAGTTTCCTTTAGGAGGAATTATGGTGACTGGAGGAATTAGAACACAAAAAGTGAGGAGGGACGAGAAGGGCTTGCCAGGAGGGCTGAAGCTGTCCCTGAGGGTTTTGCTGTGTGCATCCCTGACTGCAGGCACTGAAGAAAGTGTACCTGCAAGCTTGTTTGGTCTGCGGTGCAGTTTTGAGCTGCTGGTGAAGTCCAGAAACATCCCGTTGTGTCCCGGGAGGGCTTGATTCTCTGTTTTATTATTTTTAATTTAAAAATCAATTGTTTGGTCTCCCGATGGCAATGATCGCACTGCCGCATCATGGTATGTTATCCTAGGACATTCTGTGAGGTCCCCAGTCATCCTACACCTACCTGAAAGCTCCCTCCATCCACAAGCAGCACCCCCACCTCCCGCCTTCAGTTTCTGCCTTCCAGTGGTGTGGGTGAGTTGGCAGCAGCACCTTGTAACATGCTGGCCAACCTGAAAGAGAAAGAAAAGTGTATTTATTTATTTAAAATAGTTTGCACCCGGAGCAAAGAGAAATGGCCAAGAGCCTTGGAGGGCCGGGCCAGAGGCTCCTAATTTACATATTTTAGCCTTCAGGGCATAGCGATGCCCACAGAAAGATTGACCCAGTATGGACTCAAACTCAAACCGTCCAAGTGTAATCTTTGGAAACCATAAGTCTAAATCTTAGGACACATTGTCTCAGCAGATGGAGTAACATCTGACCCAGAAGAACTATGAGTTTTAAGAGAATGGCCTGTACTAATTACCATTACAGACATCAGGAAATTGCTTGAATTCACTGGATACTACAGAAGATTTATCCAAAACTTTGTTCAACTAGGAACACCTTTACACAAGTTACTTTGATGTCCAACCACAGGACATGCACCCAAAACTCAACAAGTCACTTGGACTTTCAGACTCCAAACCACTTTTGATGGTTTATGCCAAGCCTTGACAGAAGCTCTGATTTTGGCCTACATAGATTACACCAAACCTTTCAAAGTATATACAGATGCCAGCAACTTAGGTCATGATGCTGTGCTGCCACAAGAACAGTCAGGGAAAGAAAAACTCATTGCCTACGCTAGTCAGTCTCAGAGGATCAGAAAGAAATGATGAATGTTGCAGCTCATTTATATTGGAATTCCTTGCTTTGGTATGGGCAATTATAGAAAAGTTTTGACATTATCTGGCTGCCACACCTTTTTGCTGAATACACAGACAACAATTCTTTAGCTCATTTGAATACTGCCAGATTGGAAGCATTGAAACAATGATGGGCCTCATGTTTGTCCAATTAAAAGTTCTCTTTAAAATATCTTACAGGAAGAAGCAATGCCAATGCTAATGCCTTGTCAGGATTGCTGCAACAGACAGAACCTGATCATGATGATTCTGCTTTAGAAGATGTGGAAATACCTGCATTCTTACAAGTCCCTACAGAGATGGTACGTGCATGTTGTCAGGTCAGTTCTATCACAGTAATCAAACCTGTATCTACTCCTTCAATGCATGTAGCAGAACAAGACAATTTATGGATCCAGCTCCAGAACCAGACTCCTATGTTACAACAAATCAGAAGTGTGCTGGACACTAACCAAGGTCTTGGGCCTACACTTAAGAAAGATGCAAATCCAGAATAAATAAAATTGTGGTGACACAGAATCCTGCACTTCATACAAGACTTCAAGTTAATAAGGGAAAGTAGAGACCCTCAAACCCATTGTGAGATCACACAGATCATTGTGCCACAAAAGAATACACCAATTGCATTGGAAGACTATCATGACAAGTCTGGACATTTTGGAAGTAAAAAGACATAAACCAATATACAAAATCTATTCTTTTGGGCCGGAATGAAACTTCAGATTCAGAAATGGTGTGAAGAATCCTCTACCTGTAATCTAAAGAGAAGCAGTAGAACTGATCAAAAAGCTCCTCTGCAAACTATTATCAGCCATGCTCCTTAAGAATTGGTCACCTTAGATCACATAAACCTTGAGCCAAGCAGAAATGGTATCAGTTATGTTTTAGCCATGATAGAACACTACTCTAAGTTTGTTGTAGCAGCACCAGTTCCTGATATTACCGCCAAAAACACTGCAGCAACATTTGTCAAGTACTTTATTCAACCACATGGGTTTCCAACCAGACTATTTACCGATCAAGGAACTGTATCAATTAAAGCAGAAAGAAGTGGGGAAGGCAGTCAGAAAATCAAAGGCCCAAACTGAGGAAAAGATAGCCAACTCAGTTAAGAAGGGGGATAAAACCTTTTATAGGTGCATTAGGGAGCATAGAAAGGTTAAGGGAGGGATAGTGAAGATTAATAAAGGAGAGGGGCGGTGGGCAGAGGGAGACAGTGAAAAGGCAGAGATACTGAATGAATACTTTTGCTCAGTATTCACAAAAGGAAAAGAGGAGGAGTTACCTAAACCAAACAGTAGAAGCACTCTGGGTAATGGGGTTGACACCAGTCCATTTATAGAAGAAAGAGTACTGAAAGAACTCCTAAATCTCATGGTGGACAAAGCATTGGGGCCTGACAGTATTCACCCTAGAATCCTAAAAGAGCTAAGGGAGGACCTAGTGACACCACTAACCACACTTTTTAACAAGTCATGGGAAGATGGGGTGGTACCTGAGGACTGGAGGAGGGCAGATGTGATTCCCCTTCACAAAAGTGGAGCAAGGCAGAAGCAGGAAACTACAGACCTGTTAGTTTGACCTCAGTGGTGGGAAAATGATGGAATCACTTCTGAAAGAAAAGAATTTTCAGTACCTAGAGGCCAGCGGGCACAGGACCCAAAGCAGCATGGATTCACAGCAGGAAGGTCATGTCAGATGAATCTATTGATTTCTTTGTCTGGGGTGATCAAAGTAATAGACCAGGGAGGGGCTGTGGATATGGCCTACCTAGACTTTAGGAAGGCATTTGATACAGTCCCGCACAAAAGATTAATAATCAAGTTAGCCAGCTTGGGAGTGGGTCCAAGGGTGGTAGCCTGGGTAGCAAACTGGCTGCACAACAGGACACAGAAGGTAATAGTGAATGGAACACATTCTGAAGAAAGGGGGGTTACTAGTGGAGTACCTCAGGGCCCAGTACTGGGTCCAGTCCTCTTTAACGTCTTTATAAGTGACATTGCAGAGGGTCTGGAAGGAAAGGTATGCCTCTTTGCAGATGTCACAGAGATCTGTAACAGAGTTGATACACAAGGGGAGGGGGTAGAAAGGATGAGAAGGGACTTGGCAAGGTTGGAGGAATGGTAAGACATATGACAACTTAGATTCAATGCAAAGAAGTGCAAAGTAATGCACCTGGGAAATAAAAATCCAGGAGAAGAGTACACAATAGCAGGGGATGTACTAACGACAACAATAATGGAAAGGGATCTGGGTGTAGTCATGTCAGATGACCTAAAGGTGGGTAAGCAATGTGAGAAGTCAGTAAGGAGAGTCAGGGGGATACTGGGATGCTTAGGGAGGGGCATCACAAGTAGAAAAAGGGAAGTGGTTATCCCTCTATACAGACAGTTGGTGAGACCCAATCTGGAGTACTGCATGCAGTTTTGGAGACCTCATCTATGAAAGGACATAGACAGGATGGAAGCAGTCCAGAGGAGGGCAATTAAAATGGTGTAGGGTCTACATCAGAAACCATATGAAGAGAAACTGAGAGCTTAATATGTATACCCTTGATGAAAGGAGGGATGGGGGGCATGATAGAAACTTTTAAGTACCTCAAGGGAATCAACAAAGTCCAGGAGGGTAGCATCTTTCAGAAAAAAAGATGTGTAAGAACAAGGGGGCACAATTTAAAGTTAGAGGGGGGATGGCTCAGGGGTAATGTGAGGAAATTCTTTTTCATGGAGAGAGTGTGGACGCATGGAACCACCTTCCTGGAGAGGTTGTGGGGTCTAAAACAGTGGGGGAATTCAAACATATATGGGACAGACATAAGGCAATTATAGTGGGGGGTTGCAGGAAGTAGGCTATTGGTTAACTAGAATCTGCAGCTTATCCAATAGGTAGGGAAATGAGAAGACTCGGTGGGCCAAGTGGTCCTTATCTGCCGTCAAAGTCCATGTTTCTATGTCTTTGAGTCACAACTATTCCATGAGCTCTGTAGATTATATGGAAATCAAAAGATCCATACAACTGCCTATCATACACATACTATGAGGCAGTATAGTGCAGTGGTTTAAGGCTCTGAGCTGCAAATCTGATGACATCCAGCAGACTAGAACTGGGTTTGAATCCCACAGCTTCCACCTGCATACTGTGTGACCCTGAGCAAGTCACTTAACTTCCCTGTGCTCCCAGGTCACTCCTGTAAAAAAAAAAAACTTTCAGCTTAGTGTGCTAATCCTGGTTGAACAACTTAAAAAAAAATAAAAAATACACAAGCCAATGGATTGTGCAAAAGAGCTAATCAAAACTTGCTTAACATACTAAGGGCATTACCTCAGCATCGATGCCCATATTGGCCTAGCATTTTGCCTGAATTAACTGATCTTTACAATAACACTATACAGAGTTCAACTGGAAATACTCCATATTATTTACTATTTGAACGCCATGGTCATTTACCTATGGACTTAGTACTTGATGTAGATTTGAAAGCCACTTCAACTCCTAACTTATGTATAGAATGGGTAAATGAACATAGTGACAGACTGCAAGATGCAAGACAAATCCTAGACAAGCATATGACTCAAGTGAGATTAAAACAAAAAAACACTATCTGATGCCAATGCCAACACTTGTCCATTACAGATTGGAGATAGAGTACTACTAAAGAGAACCCAGAGACTAGCAAAGTTAGCTTCCAAATGGGAATCTGAACCCTATCTCATAATAGAAATACCATGTAAAGAACTGCCAGTTTATAAGATTTAAGGAGAAATCAGAAAAGGCGTCAAGATTGTTCACAGAACCAGTTAAAGCCATGCATGTTTCGTGCAGGCTCAGATCCTTTGGCTGATGCTGACTCCAAGCTAATAGAGAAGCAAGAATATCCTTCAAGAAATCTTACCTTGACTAAACTAGAAATCCCGGCAGACTTGTATGTTGATCCTTGGAATTACTTAAGTACTGCTAACTCAGACCGTTTTGAGAGTTTGACAACTGAAAATACCAGAGGAATGGAACCTGTTTCTACCGAACCTTTAAGTATTCTGCCTCGAAGATCTCAAGAAAGTCAATTTTGGAATTCCTCCTAGAAGATTTTGTATGGAAAATACTTAAGTTTTTTTATCTTAAAACACAGTAATGATAAAGAGATATCCCAATACGGTCACATTAGTTTAGTTTATGTTCTTTAGCTTATTGAACTTACCTTACAGGTTAAGAAACATTTAACAGGGATAGGCTGTTCTGAAGTAGAGTTTATAGAATTTATAGAGCTTAGGTAATAGAACCACATTGAAACTCTTAAAGTTCACACAGAAATAGAGTTAAGAAAAGGTTGTACAGTCAATCTAAAGTTTTAGAGATGTTCCTCATCTAAATAGAAGTGTAGTAGATTTACTCGAATGTAATAGATGTTATAGAAAGAAATTTTGGGGGATACATGAGGACGTGTATCATTTGGTGGGCCAGAATCTGTACTGCCCAAGAGTTGGGGGCACCACAGAAAAATTAAGAATAGAAAAATGCTCATCTATAGGTGCCTTAATACAGTAAACAGGTGCCCAAGAAATGCCCAAGTGTCCAGTTTAAAATTATAACTTCCAACCCTGTTACAAAGTTTGCCAAAAGAGTGTAAATAGTTTAGAAATAATGCACAGATCAAGCTGTTATGCCGTGCTGCAGCTAATGGAATGTTAGGCTGAGCTAATAGAATGCACACTGTGTGGCACCTGCCGTGCTTCCAGAACCAGAATACAGAGTGCTGCAGTTTTAAAAATTAGTTTCTGTTAGGGAGAATCATGGTGACTGTGAAGGAGTGAGGACACTGAAAGTGAGGAGGGATGAGAAGGGCTTATCAGGAGGGTTGAAGCTGTCCCTGAGGTCTTTGCTGTGTGGCTCCTTGCCTCTAACCACTGAAGAAAATGTACTGGCAAACTTGTTCGTTCTGCAGTACTGGTTTGAGCCTCTGGTGAAGTCCAGAATCTTCCCGCTGTATACTTGGAGGGCTTGGAGCCCCATTTTATTATTTTTAATTTAAAAATCAGTTGTTCAGCCTCTAGTGGTGGTGATCTTGCTGATGTATTGTTTCATGTTGTCCTAGGACTTTCCATGCGATCCCCATTCGTCCTGCACCTGCCTGAAAGCTTCCTCCCTCCTCGGGCAGCACCCCCGCCTCCCACCTTCAGTTCCTGCCTTCCAGTGGCTTGTGTGAGTTGGCAACAGCACCCTGTAATGTGCTGACCACCTTGAAAGAGAAAGAAAAGTGTATGTATTTATTTTAAATAGTTTGCACCAGGCACAAAGAGAAACGGCTTAGCGTCATGGAGGGACAGGCCAGAGGCTCCTAATTTACATATTTTAGCATTCAGGGCATAGGAATGCCCACATAGGAGGGGACAGCCAAAGAAAATGCCTCAAGAGGGCATGAATATTTGTTAAAGAGTCGTGGTTGGATAGTGAAGAGTGACAGTTCAGCCCTGGCCAGCGTAGAGGTATTTAAAGGGGCCAAGGTTACAAGGAAGCCCAGCATAGTTAAAGGGGCTGATTTCAGAGAAGCCCAGAGTGTATTTGCAGGGGCTTATTCAAGAGAGAGATCTGTGTGCTTGAAAGGGCCCATAGCTAAAGGGATGGCCCAGTACTTAAAGGGGCCCTGTCAGAAAGGGGCACAGTTTAAAAGGGCACAGCCTGAGGGAAGATAATGATTTAAAGAGGGTACAGCTGTACAGAGAAGTCCAGAGTGTTAAAGGGTGCACAGCTGTCCAGAGGGGCCCAAACGTTTACTTAAAGGGACAAGGGTAGCCCGCCAGTTCTTAAAGGGGCAAGGGTAGCCCACCAGTCCTTAAAGGGCAAGGGTAGCTCACCAGTTCTTATGGGGCAAGTTAGGCCCATGCTAGCTAAAGAGGCAAGTCAGGCCCACCAGTTTTTAAAAGAGCCAAGTTAGACCCACTGATAGCCTTTTAAATTCCCCAGGTGTTATAGGGGCCCAGCAGCATTACTGACCCAGGATGTTTAAGGAGTCTAGCTAGCCCTACAGAGTCACAGTAACAGGAAGAACCCAATTTAGTCAGAGGGACCCCTGTTAGTTAGGTTCACAAGTGCTAGGGTTCTAACAGAAAAGTGAATTGCCTGTATATTTACTGTGATTTGAACATTAAGACTGAGTAAGAGACCACTGTAACAAGAACTGAGACTTTATTTTGCATGCAACTATTGGTACAAGCAGTGAATGTGCCAGAAAGTATTGCTTTGTTGCCAGCCTTCCAAGTTGCAAGGTGTCTGAATCAGTCTTCCAAAGCTTTCCAGAATCTTTTCACCATTGGTATCCAGATCAATCTTCTTCATTGTGCTCCAGAAGTTGTCTCTAGTGCATCTTCGAAGCAGCCAGCAGCAGATATTCAAAGTGTGCCGCAGTTTGTTTCCAATGTCCTGTTTATTGTTTTCCACTCTTCAAAGTTTCCCCAAAGTACAGCCTGGCCTGGTACAAAGGTACTGTCCATTTTCTTGTTTTATCATTTTTATCGAAGTGTTATCCAGATCTTCTGCTGTGGTATATTGCATTACCGTCCTGTTTTTTATTTTACATAGTCCTTGGCTTGTCCGGCCTTGGTGCCCAGAATTCCATTGTTGCTTACAGTTCACAGACTTCCTTTCATCTTCTTCTTCTTCATGTCACAGCAGTCCAGAAGAGGACTTTGGGCCGGTTGGTCAGCACTTTCTTCTTCTTTCTTGTGTCCCGGAAGTCCAGAAGAGGACTTTGGGCTGATTGGTCAGCATCTTCTTCTTCATCATCTTACCCTAGCAGTCCAGGCTTCTATTCCGGTGGCCCTTAGTTCTGAGCCGAGAGAATCATCACTTTGTTCTTAAAATGTCTGGCAACCCAAGAGAGGTGGGGTGTGGCCGAGAGACTCATGGCCTGCACAAAATCACCACTGCAGTCCCTTAGTTGTTAGCCCTGTCAGCCAAGTGTTTCCCTTTTGCTTTATCCTGCAACTCAATTTCTTCCCGAATTTAAAGAAAAATCATCAATGCATGAACTGCTTTTCATGACTAATATAGAGTGTTATAGTGATATGCTTTAGAGTTCCTTTGAGTGGAGTACTCCAGATAATAGGCCCTAGGTAGAGGTGCACCTCGGGGTAGTATTTGAAGATTCTATGCAGATTTGCTATCTTAAAGTGTAGACCGCTTGTAAAGTGGAGCTGTTACAGTGGACCATTCAAAGTGTGCATACAGTCACCCTCGTATACAGTGTAGACCACTCACAAAGCAGAGCTGTTACAGTTACTGGAATTAGAGTTTGCCTCTTACAGGAGAGTAGGTGTAAAAAGTGTTCACCATGACCATGTTTCCCTTCTCTGGTTTAGTACAAATAAAATTCCGTGAAGTATTTGGAATCTATTTCCTTAGTCTCGCCTGTCTTTGTCTGGTGCCAGCATCCACTCCTTTTTGGACCTGTGTTAGTAATCTGTGTGCAAGTTACTGGTGTCATCGAAACAGTTGCTTATTTACTGCTTTTTGATGATGTGGAAACCCAACACACATTAACATCCTTCTTACCATCTTTGGGGTACCACACTTGTGACATAGAATTTTTCAGATAGTATCAGGGTTTTCCAAAAACCCTCCTGAGCATGCTCAGAAAAACACTTAAATCCTTATATCTGTGGAACTATTTATTTTTATTTAGTTTTTGTTGACTGGGTAAGTGCACTAGACAAATCCTGCCTATTTTCAGGTACGACCCGGGGGAGGGTGAATACAGATGAATGCCAACTGACCTTGAACCAGATTAAGCTGTTGGTGATATTTTCAGTGAATGAGGGACATTTGGCCAGAACACCGGGGAAATTCCCCAACTCTTTTAGATAAGTGCCATGGGATCTTTAACATCCACCTGAACTACCACCAATCCAGGCAGATGGGACCTCGGTTTAACGTCTCATCCGAAAGACGGCACCTCAGAAGTGCAGCACCCCTCTCATGCTGTACTACAGTGTTAGTACTGGGATATTAACCCAAGTGCCAGATGTGTGAATTGAACCCACAGCCTTCTGATCTCCCGGCCTCAGAGGCGAGTGTGCTACCTACTGAGCCACTGACACTGCTTAACATTAGTTCATGAAAGCTTTGAAAGTCACTACCTTGGCACAAAAAACTTCTCCCCTGAAGTTTCAGCAAACATTTGATTCTGTCTAGGCTGGATATGACAGCAAAAAACAAAAAGAAACATTTGTGTTAAGTATAGGATAAAAATTAGCCACTTACTCTACATAAAAGCAACAGAAAGTATGTATATCTCAGAAACCTCACAAGCTGTCATTATAAAACTTTCCACATATGTTGAACTTGACTCCTAGACAATACATGCCAAATATGAAGCAATTTTGTCTGATACCGCCAAAGCTAATAAGGTACAAATTTAGAGATTTAACATGTAACCTCTTGGTCAACCCTAACTATTCTGGTGCAGCCATGCCAGTATAATATGATGCAAAACAATATGTTCATGCAGATATTGGGGTTGTAGAATGTAACATGTTCAAAATGAGGAAATAAAAAAAAACAGGGTTTCTCAGAAGTCTTGTCAGATCAGTGTTATTGAATTTAATGGGGATTTCAATGCTAATGTCCACCCCACTGGCCGCTGACCTTGCAACCCAGGTACAAGCTACAGCTCCTGACCTGCACTCCATAGGTCCAGTGTTTGGAGCTACTATTTGGCCCTGTACATGGGACACACATATTTAGTGATAACTTTCTCTGTATAGTGCCCAGTAGATGCTGTATGAAGCAAGAGATCATGCATACCTTTCTTTCTACTGGGCACTGCACAAAGCATGAGATTAGGATTATTCATAACTTTCTTCACACAGGCTTCAGCATTTAGCAAAACATAAAGGTCATTTATAATTTTTCACACACAGGGTCCTGGAGATCTTGCATGAAGCAGAAGCTCATTCTTAAATTTCCTCATACAGTAAATGCATGCCCTGGATCTGTAGCTTGTCCTTGGGTCACAAGACTAGGTGTTGAGGTAGGGGTGGGCATTAGGGTTGATAATCCCATGGAACATGAAAGCTCTGACTTGACAAGACTCCTGAGACTCCAAATCCTATTTTTCATTTAATCATTTTGTGCATGTTATATTCTTCAGTCCTAATGTTTGCATTAATATATTTTTTTTCAATGAATTTCTTTTTTCTGTGTGACAGGGGAATCATATCTTCATTCATGCAGGTCCTCAAATAGAATAAACAGAATGTTTAAAATATTTCAAGCCTTTTGTTGCCAACCACCTTCATGCCAGGACACAAGAATCACCCTGTCTGGGCTAAAGATATAAATTAATTTTCAGGTAATGGGGAGTATATTTGGGATTGATAGGAGTGGTTCAGTGCAGTGGTTGGGGAGTGGCAGTCTTCAGGTAGACCTTCTGGAGACTGAGATGCTGCCTCATATGTGTGCAGCTCTCTGGGCTGAAGGGGGAGGTCTCTACACTCCAGGCCAAGTTTCTAGTATTTGGAGGAGCTCTTCTTCCACCCATGGGAAACCATGGTAACCATGTCTAGCACTGATGCCTTAGGGGGTGCTCAGAAGGAAGTTTTTCTGGACTGTGGTGGGCATCAGGAGGGTGGTGATGGGGTAAAGGAACTGATTCCTCAACTGGTGCCACTACAGAGCCCTCTTGCCACTCTGGCAGGATGGGACTGATGAGATGAGACACCTATGGTAGTGGCAAGGGAAGATTTATTTTTATTTTTTATTTCATTCTTGGTTAATTGGGTAAGGCAAACTAGGCACAGGTGCCTGTTTTCAGGGATGACCCAGGAGCACACTGGGAAGGTTTAGTGACTTGCTTTGAGTCACACAGTATGCATGTGGTGGACCTTCAGAGGGGAGGCCCCACGGTGGGAGGAAGAAGACCCAGTGGAAGGGGAATCAACTCTTGGCGGTTGTCTCAATCATTGGGGGGGGATAGTTTTGGGAACACCACAGGAGGGAATGAGGGAGGTGAGGTGCCTATCTAGCACCTCAGCATGGAGAGATGATGAGCAAATTCTTAGGATTGCTACAGTGACAAAGCAGGAGGGGAAGTAAGATACTGCTTATCTAGGGACAAATTACCTGTAAGGGGATGCAGCTGGGGTGGTGCAAGATAGATTTAGGGAGCTAGGGAGGGGCCTAAAGCAGGTAGTATGCATGGTGGCTTTCACTGAGGTGGTACCTGTGCAGGTCTGGGTAGGGAGGGAACAGAGCACTGCAGTCTTCAACAACTGGTTGAAGGTACTGTGCTGGGAGGAGGGGATTTGGTTACATAAAGGACAGGCATCCTACCTGGAGGGATAAAAGCCTGTACAAATGGGATGGCCTCCATCCTGTTAGGAGGGAAACAGCAGTCCTTGGTGAAAGATTTAGCTGCTACTTCGATGGGCATTTCAACTAGCCATGGGGAGGCAGAAGAAATGAAGGATGCAGTGACTGCTCCCCCCCCCCCAAGATAATAGAGCAGCGTTGAAGAAAAGCTAAGGGAAATACATTTCATAGGGGTAGTGGGGAGTAGCGGAAAAGGGGGGGAGAAACAGGAGGATCAAAAGGAGGCACTAAGTCTGAGAAAAATACTAGGGAGGGTGGACAGAGGGAGGATAAAAATGGGAAGAGCAGTACCAATGGAAAGAGACAGTGGAAGGATGGACTTGGGATAGGAGGGAAAAGTAGTGGCAGGGAAGGACAAAGGAATATAGAGCCATGTGCAGCAAAGCAATGAAATATGAATATGAAATTCCTGACCTAGAGGCTGCCATTGCAGAGGTAGACTTGGATCTGGTGGCCAAAACAAAATCATCGTGCTCCGGCAACCACAGCTGGGAGGTGGTCATACCAGGTTACAACATGTTTTGGAAGGATAGGGCTGGGAGGAAAGTTTTTTTTTTTTAAATGTAAGGAAAATAATCAATCAATCAAATTCTTTATTTATCCAGGCGAACACCATTGAGCAAGCTCACTTACAAGGTGGACCTGCATTACACAAATCAAGTAACAATGCATTTATAATAAAGGCCATGGGAATACAAGGACACAATAGGGAAAAAGAGGGTCTGGAGGTCCTTTGGTTTGGCTTAGAGATTGGGTTCAGAGCCTTTATATGAGTGGGGTGGTGTACAGGCCACCAACACATTGGGAGAAATTGAACAGGGTTTTGGTCCAACCATAGTTAAAATGAAAAAAAAACAATGCAGAGGGAAGGTTTTTATAATATTTGTGCCCCAAATGTTCTGCATAACCTGCTAATGATCCCACTTCATGAACAAGTGTAGAAAAAATTCCTGCACAAAAGGTGATTTCATGCAGTGACTGCAAAATTTACGTTTGGGGTACTAAAACACATTTTGGCCAGGATTTGAAAACTGACAACTGTCACATCTGTGAGGTTATATAAAGAAATGGCTAAGCTGGGGTCAAAATATTAGAAATTACCAAAGTTATAAGCCTGCATTTGCAAATTTCAATGTAGGCTCATAACTTTGTTGTTTTGTAATATTTTGGCCCCATATTTTCGACATAGCCTTCTTATGACTCCACCTCTTGAACATGTGCAGAAATTTTTTTTTAATTACTCCACAAAATGTGCTTTCATGCAGCGACCACAAAATCACCTTTCTGGACAGATTTATGTAACTTCACTTGCATTGTTCATAAAGTGGTGTCCCAAGAAAGATATGTTGAATATTTGGGGCAAAAATATCAAAAAATTGCTAAGTTATGCAACTAAGTACAAACCTCCATTGAAATACATTGAATCGCATACCTGATTTCCTCAGTTTGTAGGCTGGCATTGAAGAGTGAAGACGTGTCTGAGGTCCAGAGAAGATGATGGCATCGGACCCCCAGTGTGTATATAAGGGCTTGGGAGGGTGTGGAGTGGTGGGTGAAGTGTGGGTGGGTTGGGTGGGGGTGAACTAATAGCACAACAGATATTGATGGACTGTTTTCTTTTTAAAAGGCTTGAAAAAAAAATAAAAGAAAAAAATAGAAATGCAGATGGAAGGTTTTCTTTATTTCAGCTTTTGACACCTGAAGATTGGGCACCCCCAGTGTCAGTGTTATGTTGAGTGGTGTGGGGCGGTGGGTGCTGAGTGGGAGGATTTGGTGGAGGTGACAGTTATAGGGATACCAGCAGTGGACACGGGCGAATTGGGTACCCTAAGTGTCAGTGTTATAAATGGTGAGGCAGGTGATGATATACTGCATTAGACATTGATGGACTGTTTTCTTTTTTACAGGCTTTAAAAAAAATGAAAAGAAGGCAGAAGGAAGAAACATAGAAGCATAGACTTTGACAGCAGATAAGGACTGATTGGCCCACCCAGTCTGCCCATCTCCCTACCTGTTGGATAAGCTATAGATTCTAGTTAACCAACAGCCTATTTCCTCCTACCCTCCACTAGAATTGCCTTATATCTGTCCTGTGCATTCTTTACTTCCCCCACTGTTTTTGACCCCAAAAGCTCCTCAGCAAGGCCATTCCATGTGTCCACCACCCTCTCTGTGAAAAAATACTTCCTCACATTTCCCCTGAGCCATCCCACTCTATTTTCAGATTGTGCCCGCTTGATCTTGCACATCACTTTTTCTGAAAGATGCTACCCTCTTGGACTTTGTTGATTCTCTTGAGGTACTTGAACATTTCTATCATGTCCTTCCCTCTCCCTCCTTTCCTCGAAGGTATACATATTATTCTCCTTTAGTCTCTCTTTGTATGGCTTCTGGTGCAGACCCTGCACCATTTTAGTTTCCCTTCTCTGGATTGTGTCCATCCTGTCTATGTCCTTGCAGACATGGGGCCTCCAGAACTGCACACAGTACTCTAGACGGGGTCTCACCAACTGTCTGTACAGAGGGATAACAACTTCTTGTTTTCTACTTGTGATGCATCTCCCTATGCATCCCAATATCTCCCCAGCCTCCTTTCTGCCTTCTCTCATTGCTTGCCTACCCTTAGGTCATCTGATATGACCACCCTCATGTCCCTTTCCATTTCTGTTGTTGTTAGTACCTCCCCCTCCCCACTGCGTACTCTTCTCCTGGGTTATTGTTTCGAATATGCATTACTTTGCACTTCTTTGCATTGAATCTAAGCTGCCATACCATTGACCATTTCTCCAACCTTGCCAAGTCCCTTCTCATCCTTTCCATCTCCTCCTCCTGTTGTAGATCTTTTTGTCATCTACAAAGAGGCATACATTTCCTTTCAGTCCCTCCACAATGTCACCTACAGTATAAAGACATTAAAGAGGACCAGTCCCAGTAGTGAACTGTGCAGACCCCTGCTAGTAAACTCCCTTTCTTCAGAGTGAACTCTGTTTTCTATTACCCTCTGCCTCCTGTTGTCCAGCCAGATTTTACCCAGGCTACCACACTGGGACCCACACCCAGGCTGGCTATTTTTTTGTGTGGGACTGTGTTAAATGCCTTGCTATAGTCTAGGTAGGCCATGTCCACAACCCCTCCCTGGTCTACTACTTTGGTCACCCAGTCAAAGAAATCTATTAGATTCATCTGACATAACCTTCCCACTGTGAATCCATGCTGCCTTGGGTCCTGTGCCCTACTGGACTCTAGGTATTCAACCATTCTTTCTTTCAGAAGTGATTCCATCATTTTCCCTACCACCTGAGGTTAAACAAACTGGTCTGTAGTTTCTTGCTTCTGTCTTGCTTCCACTTTTGTGAAGGGGAATGACATCTGCCCTTCTACAGTCTTCAGGTACCACACCATCCACCCATGATTTATTAAAAAGGGTAGACAGTGGTGTCACTAGTTCTCTCCTTAGTTCTTTCTGAATTCTGGGGTGAATCCCATCAGGCCCCATTGCTTTGTCTAACTTCAGTTTCGTGAGTTCTTTCAGAACCCTTTCTGTGAATGGACTAGTATCAACCCCCCCCCCATCCAGAGTGTTTCTACTGTTTGGTTTAGGTACCTTCCCCTCTTCATTTGTGAATACTGAGCAAAAATATTTGTTTAGTATCTCTGCCTTTTCTAAGTCACCCTCTTCCCACCCTCCCTTTATTAAGTATCACTATCCCTCCCTTGGTCTTCCTTCACTTTCAGATGTACCTATAAAAGGTTTTATCCCCCTTCTTAACTGAGTTGGCTAGCTTTTCCTCAGTTTGGGCCTTTGCTGTTCTGACTGCCTTCCCTGCTTCCTTTTGCTTTAACTGACACAATTCTCTGTCCTGCTCCTTCTGTGATTCCTTGTACTTCCTGAAAGCTTTCTTTTTCTCCCTAACCTTCCCTGCCACCTCCTTTGAGAACCATAGTGGTTTCTTACATCGTTGTGTTTTATTTGCTGCACACAAATGCTTGTTACCTCTGTGATGACAGTTTTGATTATTCTCCATTGTTCTTCCACCCCTCCTTCTTGCCCATTTGCTAGTGCATTCTGTAGGCACTCACCCGTTTTGGTAAAGTCAGCCTTCCTGAAGTCCTGTAACTTTGCCTTTGTATGGCTTGACTCTACTGCTGTGGTTATTGTGAACCATACTGTTCAATGCTCACTAGTTCCCAGATGGCTACCCAATTTGAAATCTATGATCCTCTCACCATTTCCATTTGAGAGAACCAGGTCAAAGATTGCTCCCTCTCAAGTGGTTTCCAATACTAGTTGTCTAATGCATGCACCCTGTAGGGCATGTAGAATGACCCCACTCTTAGAAGTGGCTGCTGCAAATGCACGCCAGTTAACACCTGGCATATTCAGATCCCCATCATCAATATCTTCCCTTTTTCTACCATTCTAAGTATACTTTCTATCATTTCCTTGTCCATTTCCTCCCCCTGAGATGGGGTCTGTATACAAACCATGTGTGGATTGTGGTGCCATTGCCTGTCTCCAAATTGACCCACAGTGCTTCCTCTCTTCCCTGTTTACCCTTTTGTTCTATTGCTTTGATTTCTTCCCTTATGTAAAGAGCTACTTCTTCTCCTCTTTTTCCCTTCCTGTCCCTCCTGTAGATAGTGTATCCTGGTATGTTTACATCCCAGTCATGGTTCAGTGTGTACCATGTTTCTGTGACTGCCATGATATTCAGATGTTCCTCCTCCAACAAGGTCACTAATACAGGAAGCTTGTTACCCAGACTACGGGCATTGGTAATCATTGCTCTCCATTTTTTCATGACTTTGTCTCTTTTAGCACCATCCCTATCCTCATTAACTTTGCTTTCTCCATTTACCCCTGTCCTGCTCCCTACTGACCTTTCTACCTTGGTATTTACCTCATTTAGTACCCTGTTTTGTTGGGGGAGGCTGGGAATTTCTTTGCTGCTTATCAGTGCCTCTCCCCTTGACTATTTTAAAAGCTCGCCAATGAAGCATTTAAACTGATCACCTGGAAGACTTGTTCCTTTTCTGGACAGATGCAGACCATCCTGCCAGTATAGGCTGGTATCCCTCCAGGTGGAACCCCAGTTACCAATGAAGCCAAACCCCTGTGCTATGCACCATTTTTTCAACCATTCATTGAATTGGATGGTGTGATGTACCCTCACCTCACCCTTGCCATAGACAGACAGCACCTCTGAGAAGGACACTGTGTGTGCCACTCGCCTTAGGCCTCTCCACAACTACACAAACTCCTCCTGCACTGCTATAATCTCATGTTGAGCCAAGTTATTCATCCCTAAGTGGACAATGATGTCCAGCTCAGTCTCCCATGCAGCTGTTCTCATTATCCTGAGGATACACTTCCTGTCCCTCCATGCCATGGTGCCAGGCAGGCACCTTACTTCAGTTTTCCCTGCTCCCCCATATCTATCCCCCTAATAACTGAGTCCCCCATCAGGAGCTGCTTCCTTTCCCTGTGGTGCCCTCTACCTCCTTTCTGTGGGGCTCCCTTGTGTCAGTTGTCCGCAACCTCATTAGTCTCCTCTGTGGGTGCATCCATAGAGGAACTATGCTCCATCAAAATGGTCTATGGATTGTGGAGTGGTACAACTGACTGGGTGTGCCTCTGTTCCACCACCCTTACCCTCCCTGAGCTCACTGTGGTCCAACTGCTGCACTTTCTTGGCAATCTCTGTGGTAGTGGTGGTGGTTCTGGTGCAGCCTGGGTGGGGAAGGTTCTCTTACTACTGTCCAGTGTGGCCTGAAGATGAGCAATCTACTCCCTCAGGGTAGAGAGCTGCCTGAAAATAGGGCAGCATCTCAGCCTCTGGAAAGACTTCCGCAAAACTGCTGCCCCACAGCCAATACAATGCACTACTCCCCACATGTCTGTCTACCTTCCTGTTTATCCTGTGTAAGTTTTTTTTCCAGTTATTGTTTTGTTTTATATACATATATATATATATATATATATATATATATATATATATATATGAAGCATACAATGATATATATATATATATATATATATATATATATATATATATTATATCATGTGTATGCTTCTATTCTCAGTTCAGTGTGCTGGAAAAAATATAACAGTGGTATGCACCTTGCCCTCTTGAGGAAACAATGTCAGAACCTCTGGTATAAAGGAAATGGTACCAGGGTGGGTGGTGTGAGGGGAAGGGGAGGTTTGGGCACAAACTGTGCCCTCTCAAAACAATCAGCTAAAAGCTCTGACCCACCGCTACAATGAGTGTTGACCTTCCTGTCAGCAAGATGACCTACACAACAATTTAACAGAGAAAATACCCTGCTAAACAAATAGAGAACAAACCAAGCAGCTAAGTCAAACACATGTAAACCTCCCCAGCCCCAATACAGCCTAGTAAGTTGTGCTCTGAATGGAGTCAGACCCAAAACAAGTCAGCTGTGCACAAGAAAAGACACAGTAAACAATATTTCAATCCCTCTGGGTTTAAACTCCCAATCTCCAAAGCAGTATTGCAAGCCCCTTCACTGAAAAGAACTATAACAATTGTAAAATGTAAAGTAAGTTGCACTTCCCTCTGCTGTGAGCAAGACTGTCTTTCTTGCTGATTCTAAATTCTAAGAAAACAGCCCAAGAAAGGGTCCTCCCTGCCTGATTCCTATACCACCAAGGGCTCCACCTTGTGTGGGCAGTTAGCGTGGTCAACCTCAACTGCTCATCCAACCCGGGCAGTGTTGTGCAATGTCAGGTCAATTACGAACAAGACAGCAGTAGTTGTTGATCTTGTTGGGTCATCTGACCTGGCATGCATCACTGAGACATGGCTGGACAAGAATTCTGGTCCCATTTTGGAGTTAATGGTTCCAGATGGGTACTTGGCGATACACCATCTGAGGTTGGATCATAGGGGTGGTTGGGTAATCATCTGTTTTAAGATGGAACTGGGCCTTGTAGATGTGCCATTTGGGGTCACTAGAGCCTTCAGATGTATCATGGGTACAAGTATGGGATGCAGGATATGTCTCATCTGCTGTCCACCTGGGGGAGAGAAGGATTTCCTGTAGGAAGTCATGGACTTCACTGTCGAGATGGTGTTGGAGTCTCCCAGGTAGTTGGTACTGGGGGACATCAATGTCTGTGTTGACAATGAACTCAAGCGTTTTGGTCAGGACTTCCTCCAACTGATGATTTCATTGGGCTTTACACAGATGATTACCTCTGTGACCTACATATAAGGTCATTCATTAGAGCAAGTGTTCCTGCTGGTGATGGAGATCTCTGATGTGGTGGTGGAATTCATAGGGTGGTAAGAATACCACACTATAGAGTTCAGTTTTCTGGCCCCCCTATAGACATGCCCCTGTGGAGATGGTCCAGTACCGCCCTTTGGGGGTGTAACCCATGATTTTCTTATGGTGGTTCTGGATCTATTGGAGAGTTTGAGTATTAGCATGGATACAGATGATCTTCTAATTGCTTATAATACCTATAACTTACATGCAATGTAGGGCACTGGGTATTGTGCAGAGGAGGTGAGGGGGTGGGAGGGGTGAAAATCAGGGGATGAATTAGGGGTCCACCACATTGGAGTAGTGAGTTCCATGAGATGCCCTGGGACAAAATGGTACCAGGAGCATGGTCCACCATGCCTGGTTTCCATACCCAAGGGCACTACAAATAATGGTAGGCATTTGGTCTGGGCAGCCCAGGAAGTTCACCCAACTCAGGCGGTGTTATGCAGTGCTAGGTCTATTAAAAACAAGACTGCAATTATTGCAGATCTTGCTAATTCAGTGGACCTGGTTGCATCACTGAGACCTGGCTGGATGAGAATTCTGGCCCCATTTTGGAGGCTGCAGTTCCTCCCGGGTACTCGGTGATACTTCACCTGAGATTGGGTTGCAGGGGGGTAGCTGTCTGTTTTAAGGTCAAACTAAACCCCACAAATGTATCAGTGGGGGAGACGGAGTCATTTGAGTGTACCATTGTGGCAGGTGTAGGCTGTAGGATCTTTATCATCTACCATCCACCAGGTGATGAGAAACAATTCCTCCAGGAAGTGGCAGACTTTGTCATTGACATGGTGCTTGAGTCACCAAGGCTGATGGCCCTGGGCAACTTTAACACCTGGGTCAATGACGAATTCTCACATTTTGGTCAGCACTTCCTCCAGTTGATGACATCTCTGGGCCTTACACAGGTTGTTTCCATTGCCTCACATAATCAAGGTCACTCTCTTGACTTAGTCTTCCTTCTGGGGATTGAGGCCTCCAACTTGGAGGTGAAACCAGTTGGATGTCTGATCATTACACTGTGGGGTTTAGTTTTAGTGCCCTCCCCATGGGACAACCCCTGTAGAGATGATTCGGTACCGCCCTTTGCGAGATATAAATTCTCAAGGCCTAATGATGGTCCTGGATCTCTTGTCCTTCCCAGAGGCAAATGATGACCCAGAGACCCTTGTGGTGGCTTATAATTTGGCCATTACAGAGGCTCTGGATATCATTGCTCCTGCCTGTGTTCGTCCACTCTCCCTTTGCCCTCAATTCCCATGGTTTGATGGGACTCTGAGGGAGATGCGGTGACTTGGACAAAGGTTGGAGCATTGCTGGTGGAAGTCCACTCTTGATGCCGACTGCCTTAGATTGATGGACCATTATCAAGTCTATCAATCCAAAATCTCCTGTAAGAAGGCAGAGGTCCTGTCAGGGGAGTTTGCGGCTGCTCAAAATTGACCAGCTCAGCTGTTCTGATCTGTGAACAGACTGTGCAATCCAGCCTGTCTACAAGTTCAGAAAGCTTTTTCACAAGAAGAGTGTGAGGAACTTGCTTGACTTTTTGCCAGTAAGGTTGTCGACATCAGACTGGCTTTCCATCCGGCACACTCTGTGGGTGCTGTGGTAGACCAGTGCAAGTTCATATATCTTGGTCTTCCTTGGAATACCTTTGGCCGGCCGGCTTTCATGGATGTCACGTGGATTGTCCAGTGTGGGAACCCTACATGCTGTAGTTTGGATCCAGTACATACTTCCCTAATTTTGGGTTGTAGTAATGTCATTAGCCCAGTCCTAGCTCAGATAGTCTGGTGCTCCCTGGAGACGGGTGAGTTTCCAAGCTCCCTAAAAGAGGCTGTGGCAACACCACTCTTGAAGAAAGCTTCTTTGTACCCAGATTGCCTTGCTAACTACAGACCAGTCTCTAACCTTCCCTTTGTAGGGGAGGTGATTGAGAAAGTAGTGGCCACACAGCTGGAGGACCACTTGACCATCTATGCCATCTACGAACCCCTCCAGTCTGGATTTCAAAGGAAGCATAGAACCGAGACAATGCTGATTCGGGTGCTCAATGATCTCCTGATGGCTAGAGATGGGAGGAGCCACTCTATCTTGGTCCCCCTAGATCTCTCATCAGTGTTTTATACTGTGGACCATGGGGTGCAGCTTGATTGCTTGAGGTTCATTTGTGGACTGTCGGGTACAGTCCTCAAGTAGTTTACATCGTTCCTCATGGGAAGATCTCAGAGGGTGGTGTCAGGGTTTTTTAATGCGGACCCGGTTTTGTTAATGTGTGGAGCTCCTCAGGGATCAGTGCTGTCCCCCATGTTGTTTGCAGTATATATGCTGCCTCTTGGAGACATTGTAAGAAGGTATGGGCTGAGGTTTCACTGCTATGCTGATGATATCCAGCTCTATCTTTCTTTTGGCCCCTATCAGGATGGAGCTGTCTCGGACTTTAATAACTGTCTTGCTGAAATCCAGGAGTGGATGGATGCCAGCTGGCTAAAGTTGAACTCTGATAAGACCAATATATTGGTAGTGGATCCTCGTCACTGGATAGAGAGGTTGGTGGGGGGTTTGCCCTCTGGTTTGTATCTTAGGGGTGAGCCACTCCCAACCTCTGAATGGGTGCGGAACCTGGGGGTAATTTTTGACGATGAGCAAACCCTGTATTCTCAGGTGTCAGCTGTCATCAGTTCCTCATTTTACCATCTGAGGAACATTGCCAGGATCAGACACCTTGTTCCGTCCGACAACCTTCCTACTCTGATTCACGCCTTTGTGACCTCGCACTTGGACTACTGCAACTCCCCCTACCTAGGGCCACCTGGGATAGAAATCCAACACTTGCAGCTAGTGCAGAATGCTGTTGCATGGCTGTTGACAGGATCCTCATGGCTCTGTCATATTTCACCAGTGTTGCGCGGACTGCAATAGCTGCCAGTTCAGTGGCAGATCACCTTTAAAGTCAGCTTGCTGACTTTTAAGGCCCTATATGGACTTGGTCCGAACTACCTGAAAGAGCTCCTGGTTCCTCATTTCACCAAGAAATCACTCTGCTCAGGCAATGAGGGGTTGCTAGAGATTTCAATGGTATGCTTGAAATCTTCTGGTGCCAGATCATTCATGTATGCGGCCCCTACCCTCTGGAATTCTCTACCCTGTCGGTTATGTGAGCACACGACCATGGAGGGTTTTAAACAAGCACTAAAAACCTAGTTATGGAGTCAAGCCTATGGCATTTAATGGATGGAAATAGTTTAAGATTTTATAATTATATTATTGGTTTTAAAATGTGTTTTTGATTATGTTGTTGTGGAATTTTAATTATGTGATTTTACTTTTGTTAGGCGCCTTGATTTTGAAAGGTGCCATAAAAATAAAGTTTATTATTATTATTACTTATTTTTAAGGTGGTGAGAGCTGCTCTGGATTCCATAGCTCCTGTCCAGGTTCACCCCTCACCCTTCACAGTCGGTCCCTTTAGTTTGATGGGACCTTGAGGGAGTTGAGCAGAATGGGAAGAAGATTGGAGCATTACTGGCAGTAATTCAACCTGAGTGATGACAAACTTAGATTGATGTTCCATTATAGGAACTATCAATCTGCAGTCTCCCATAAGAGGCAGCATTTTTGTCTAGGGAGTTTGCAGCTGCACAAAATCGACTAGCCCAGTTCTTCTGGACTGTGGACAGGCTGTGCGATCCAGCCTGTCTCCAGAATTGGAAAGCATTTTCCAGAAGAAGTGTGAGGAGTTTGTGGGAATTTTCTTGGATAATTTATTTATTTATTTATTGAAATGTTTCACCAGGAAAGGCATACTGATGCTCGTCTCATGGTGCGACCTGGGGGGGGAGGGTTACAGCTGGAGGACAATTACAGGAGGTGTGGTAAGGAAATAAGCCTAACATAGTACAGGCTTAAACACAACATATAAGATGACAGTTAGGTTACATACCTTTTGGTTACATTTTTTCATGGTAGTACAGCTTATATTGAGTTAATTGAGAATGGATGCACTAACATTCTATGCAAATAGAGACAGACAAATGTCAACGAGAACATAGGCAATACATTGGCAATTAAGTGCAGTAAGAAAGGCAGAAGTGCAGCTGTTGAAGATATATGCCAGCAACTAGGCCACTGATCAGACTCTAGAGGGGTGGGGGGTAGGTGGTGGGGGCTCAGAGGAGTCCTAAGGAGAGATGGGAGACAGGAGATGAGTGGGGGAGGGGAAGGGAGTAAGGAAGGGGAGGCACTGGGGGGAGAAGGGAGATGGTATCAGGTGCAGGTGCAGTTAACCGTGTAATAGTTAGATACGGTGGTGGATAGAGAATGCATGGAGGAGGAGTGATGAATGTGGTGTGGGGAGGTTGTTCCAAAATTTAGGGAGGCAATAGGAGAATGCAGCTTGACCCACTGAGGTCCATCGGTGAGGGATTGACAGTAGATGGGAGTCAGTTGATCTGAGGGCATGGGAGGGGATAGGTGGGCAGGAGAGGAAGTGGGTAAGGTAGAGCAGGAATGTGCCAAGCCAAAATTTTGACACAAATTTAGTGCTGTGGAGAAGACGTTGGTTATCAAGAGAGGGTAATGCCAATGAATGGTAGAGCTCACAGTAATTTTAGTGAGGGGGGGGACATCAAGGGCAAATCAACAGAAAGCACTGAAGAGGGGATATAGCCTGGATAAGGTAGACTTGGAAGTGGCACTGTAGACTACATCACAGTAGTCAAAAGTAGGTAAAATCATTTTCTGCACAATTTCACATCTCACAGGTAACAGAAGGCTACTGCTGTTCCTGTACAGGGCACTGAGCTTGGCATGCATTTTTTTCAGGATAGCAACAATGTTTGCAGAGAATTAGAGGTGTTGATCAAGCCAAACTCCTAGGTACCTAAAGGTAGTAGTTTCCTCAAGGACCATCCCGTCAAGGGTGTGGAAGTTAGGGAGTGCAGTGAGCCTGGGTAGTCTCTGCCTGGTGACAGAGGTCACAGAGACTGCCTTTTTGGCATTGAGAGAATGTTGGTGAGAGCTAAACCAGAGCTGAGCTTTATGAAAGTCAGCCTGAAGGCTGGTAGTCACCTCCTCTGGGGTGAAGCCAGTGGAGAATAGAACTGTGTCATCTGCATACATGTGTATAGAGGAAGGTGAACAGATTAGTGGTAGGTCATTGAAAAAGATAGAAAAAAGGATTGGTCTCAGTACCAATCCCTGAGGAACACCAGTATCTGTAAGGAGAGAAGGGGAGGTGGAATCAACAATTCTGACTGATTAGGTTCTGCCTATCAGGTAGGTACTGAACCAGTTTGTGGCAGACTGTGCTATTCCAGCTGAAGAGAGGCAGGTTAGAAGAAGGAGATGGGAGATGGTGTCAAAAGCTTAAGCTTAGTCGACAAAGATGGCCGAGGTGATTAGATTTTTGTCCATCCCAGACAGGATGGTGTCAGAGAGTCTTAGCAGGGAAGTGGCAGTGGAGTGATTCTTCCTTAATCCAGACTGATATGGAGAGAAGAAGTTGGAGCCAGAGAGCAAATTAGAGCTGGGAGAACACAAGGTGTTTTGGGACTTTTGTGAGGGCAGGGAGGAGAGAGATAGGGCAGTAGTTTGCAGGGGGAAGGGGTAACCTCCTTTGGGCAGGGGTAATACAATGGCATGTTTCCACTCCATAGGAACAGCTGCAGTGGTGAAGGACAGGTTCAGGAGGTCGGCAAGTGGAGAAGCAATAGCAGGTGCTGAAAGGTAGACAAGTTTTGTGTCCAGCCCATCAGGGAGTTGCCTTTAGCTGGATTGATGGTAACTAAGGCATTTAGAGCCTCAGTAGGAGAGATGTTTGTGAATGAGAAGGAGATTTGTCCCAGAGGTCTCTTAGACCTCACAGGGGGGAAAAGAGGAGCAACCGTGGGTAGGGAGGTGAGGAGAGTAGCAGCACATGAGGTGAAGTAGGTATTGAACTCAGTGGAGACTGCAGGAGGGTCATGGAAGAGTGAGCCATTAGTCTCCATTAAGGGGTGGGGCTGGCAGTGGGGGAGGATTGAATAACTTTCCAGAATTTGGAAGGTCGATTCATGTTAGCCTGAAAGGTGGATCTACAGTACTCGACTTTAGCTAGCCTAGTGGCCTTAGTGCATTTATTTCTTAGCATACGGTAGGTGTTATTATCACATGGGAGGAGCGAGGATTTGTATGTTTTCCTGGCCTTGCCCTGTCCTGGGCATTTTGGCAAGCTATGATTTCAGAAGTAATCTGGGGTAAGCGGTTCCCCCTGACCCTGATTCATCTCTAGGGGATATGCTAAGGAATGTGTTGCAAAAATACACAAGGGAGTCATCGATAGTAATATTAGTGCAACTGGGTCCCCAGTTGGAGCGAGCTAGGTCATACAGCAGGGGACTAAGATTCAGAGATTTGTAGGAGCATTGCAGCAGGTACTTGGGGGTGTTTTGGGGTGATGAATTTTGCGTACTAAGTAGGTAATGCAATGGTCACTTATGGAGTCAGGTAATAGGCCAGCTTGGCAAATACAGTGAGGGTGTGAGGTGAGTACCCAGTTGATAAGGGAGTGATTGTCGGTCTTGAGGTTTGTACGGGTTGACTCAGTGATGAGCTGGGAAAGATTTAAGGCAGTAATATCTGTCTGAGCTTTGTTGAGGGAGGAGGAAGGCCAGTTGTGGTTAAAATCTCCCATGATATACAGTTTGCCAGCGGGGTCGAGGGAGACTATGTGACTTATAAGGTCGGAGATGGTAGCAGAAGGGGTACCAGGATGGCAGTAGACCCTGGCAATATAGATAGGGAGTGAGAAGGGGAGGGACAACTGTAGCATTAGTAGCACATAGGCTTGGGTCTCCGCTTTAGCTAGGGTTATCGAAAAGTGTATGTCAGTGGTGATATAGATAGCAACTCCTCCGCCTCTAGTGGGGTGATCAATCTGGATGACAGCGAAACCTGGGATGGCAATGGAAGGGTCCTTCATCTTAGGTTTTAGCCATGTTTTGGACATGATGATGATGTCAGGGGCATTTTGGACAGCTAACACCTGGAGCAGGACAAGTTTGGTGGCTAGGCTTCTTATGTTTAGGCGAAGTACTCATAGCCCACGGGGAAGGGAACTGCAATAAGTAGAGGTGGCCACATTTGAGGGTATGGCCACAGAGCTAGTTGGGGAGGTGGCAAATGCAGAGCCCAAGTTGGTGTATATATCGCCTGCTGCAAGAAGCAGGAGTGTGAAAATTAGGGAGCATGTGAGTATTTGCTTACACCACATGGTGAAAGAGCACTGCCTAGAAGGCATTTTGGTATGGGCAAATTAAGTTGATCGAAAGGTAAATAAGTGGAGAATCTACCAAAAGTGGGATAGAAGAGGGAGCAACTGCAGCAGAAGGGGAAATGGGACCAGGTTAAAGTTGATATGGCGGGGTTATTGTGGGTGGGGATGTGGGGGTCAGATAGTTTAAGTGCAAGAGAGGAGGGCTCAGGATTAATTGTGTGTGGTAGGTTAGGGAGGATAGGTAGATAACAGAGGTGAGAAGGAGGATTTTATTATAAGACACAGCCATTTCTGACAGGCCACAAGGAGGGGGTGATGATAGCTAGCTTGTAGCACTGTGAAGTAGTGATATAGCAGCAAGGAGAGACTGGGGAGTAATTGCTAGGATCCCTTTGGTAGAAACTTATAGGCCGGGACTCTAGATGGGTATCCAATAGCAGGGGATCAGCGATGGCCAAAAGCTGGGGGGAAGTGTGTTAGGGCAGGGAAGTAATGTATTTAAGAACGCGTATGGGTGGTGGAGAGTGGGCGGGTGAAAAACCAGGTTAGAGGTGTACCTAGTATAATAGTAGTCAGTCTTTCAGCTAACAGAATTAGCCAATTGGCAAGGCGAAGGAACCAGCAGTGTCCAATCGGGGGCTGCGGGGCCAGCAAAATGTCTGATCAGGGCACTGAGCAGTAGCTCAGTGTAGGTCAGCATCTCACCTGAGTGATTGAGCTGGCAACCTGGCTGGGCTTGGTAATGGGAGCCAGTGTTTTGTCCTGGGCTCGGTAATGGGAGCCAGTGTTCTGTCTGGGGCTCAGAGGCCAGCAAGGGTGAGGTATGTCCGAGGGGGCTGCCTAAGAGAAGGAAGGAGAGTGAAAGGTTCAGTAAAGTCCAAACAAAAGGCTTCAATGAATTCATTGGGAGAGGAGAGTAAAACAAAAGAAGAGATTTAGGCTAGGCTGAGGGCTTCAGTTACAGGAGACTGGTCATGTGGGAGGGTCGCTAAGCAAATGCCAGTCATGCGGTTCCTTACCACAGTGAGCAAACGTGGAACAACGGAGCAGATAAAAAGTGCACCAATGAGGCAGTGCACCATTGGATCCAAGTATTTGAATCTGGGGTGGGGGGTTTAGCAGACTTGAGGTGAAGAATAATCTCCTGCCAGTAGCTTCCAGCTTAAAATTAGCCACGTGGAGTTTTAGCGCTTAGGCAGAGAAAAGTTAACTCCTGCCATGCAGCCCATTCACTGCATGGAGCTGAACATTTGGTATGCTAAAACACACAGTTTAAATAACAGACATGGGGAAACAGTCCAAAAATCAATGCAGTTACAACAGTAAACCTATAACCCTAACAATCCCCCGCAGCAGTTAGTTAAAGCAGTAATTTAGGCAAAAACCGGATTAGAGATGTTGCCGGTTCAATTGTAGTCAGTCTTTCAGCTAACAGAATTAGCCAATCGGCAAGGTGAAGGAACCAGCAGTGTTCTATCGGGGGCTGCGGGGCTGGCCAAAGGTCCAATCAGGGCACTGAGCAGTAGCTCAGTGTAAGTAGGCATCTCACCTGAGTGATTGAGCTGGCAGCCCGGCTGGGCTTGGTAGTGGGAGCCAATGTACTGTCTGGGGCTTGGAGGATAGCAAGGGCGAGGTATGCCAGAGGGGGGCTGATTGAGTGATCGAGCTGGCAGCCCAGCTGGGCTAGGTAGTGGGAGCTGGTGTTCTGTCTGGGGCTTGGAGCCCAGCAAGGGTGAGGTGTGCCCGAAGGGGGCTGCCTGAGTGATCGAACTGGTGGCCTGGCTGGGCATGGTAATGGGAGCTGGTGTTCTGTCTGGGGCTCTGAGGCCAGCAAGGGTGAGGTATGCCCAAGGGGGGCTGCCTGAGTGATCGAGCTGGTGGCCTGGCTGTGCTTGGTAGTGGGAGCTGGTGTGCTGTCTGGGGTTTGAATGCCAGCAAGGGTGAGGTATGCCTGGGGGGGGGGTTGCCTGAGTGATCAAACTGGTGGCCCAGCTGGGCTTGGTAGTGTGAGCCGATGTTCTGTCCGGGACTCAGAGGCCAACAAGAGTGAAGTATAAGGTAGCTACCATCAGGTCCAAGATCTGCACAGCTCACTTGAATGGGCAGAGCGGAGATCAGTGTGAGATTGCAAGCACCGGTTTATCTGGTTACACTTTGGCCAGCTGGTGATCAAGGATATCATGCAGATAATCCAGGATTTGCGGCCGACTTGCTGTAGTTTGGACCCTGGTTCAATATGCCTCCTGGTGAGGTGTGTGGAGGTAACCGGACCAGTCCTTGTTGAGATAGTCAGGTGTTTGTTAGAGACTAGGGTGTTTCAGGACACCCTGAAGGAGACAGTGATTCACCCCACTTCTGAAAAAAACATCTCTGGACCCTAACTGTCTCACATACTATAGGCCTGTCTCTAATCTGTCCTTCATGGGTAAGGTTATTGAGAAGGTAATCATGTTACAGCACACAGAACATCTAACCGCCCTCAGTATCCATGATCCTCTCCAGTCTGGCTTCAGGAAGAGGCATAGTATCGAGAATGCAGTGGTTTGGGTAATTAATGATCTCCTGACAGCAAGAGATAGGAAGAGTCGCTCACTCAATCTTGGTCCTCCTTGATCTCTCGGCAGTGTTTGATACCGTGGACCATAAGGTGTTGCTGGAGCATCTTTGGCTACTCTGTGGGCTGTCTTGTACAGTCCTCAGATGGTTCCACTCTTTCCTCAGAGGCAGGATGCAGAGAGTAGAATCAGGGGTATTTACCTTAACCCCTCTCCCCCTGCCATGTGGGGTGCCACAAGGCTCTTTGCTTCACCCATGTTGTGTGGTGTACATGCTGCCATTGGGAGACATTATTAGGTGGTATGGGTTGAGTTTTCACTACTATGCAGATGATATTCAACTGTACATGTCCTTAGTGCCCAAACAAAATGATGCAGTTTCAGTCTTTAACAACTGCCTCTCTGAGATTCAGGACTGGGTGAGTGCCAACTGGCTTATGATGAATTTGGATGAGACTGAGGTGTTTGTTGTGGACCCAGGTCATTGGGTAGAGAGGTCATCAGCTGGACAGCCGTCCAGGCTTTGGCTGCGAGGCAACCAGCAAGTGACCTCTGACTGGGTGTGGAATCTGGGCATTATACTTGATAGTGAGCTGACACTTACATTTCAGGTGTCGGCTGTTGTGAAGACCTCATTTTACCATCTGAGGAATATCACCTGGATAAAACACCTGGTTAGACCTGATGATCATCCGACACTGGTCCATGTGTTTGTGACCTCACTCCTTGATTACTGCAATGCCTTATACCTAGGGCTACCGGGGGTGGACCTTCATTGCTTGCAGCTGGTGCAGAATGCGTCTGCCAGGTTGTTGACTGGCTTATTGAGATCTAGCCATGTCACACCTGAGCTTCAGAGCCTGCACTGGCTGTCGGTGCAGTGGAGGATCACCTTCAAGGTCAGATTACTGCTCTATAAGGCCCTAAATGGTCAGGGTGCACGGTATATACAAGATCTCCTTCATCCCTACTGCCCTCTTTGTCCTCTCCACTCCACCAATGAGGGATTGCTAGAGATTCCCAGGGTCCACTTGACAACTGTGGGAGCTAGATTGTTTGCTTTTGTTTCCCCGACCCTGTGGGATTCTCTACCTCATCGGGTTAGAGAGTGCCCCTCGATGGAGGCCTTTAAATCTGCTTTAAAAAGTTGTTTATTTGCATCAGTGTTTCTTGATGCTTAATATTTTTAAATTATAGGAAGCCCTGATATTTAAAGTCCTGCTGTTTTAGAATGGTGTTTTTAATATGTTTTTATGAACTATGTCTTTGTTGATCATTGTTTTTGATATGATGTACAATGCTATGATCTCCTGGAAGAGCATTTCATAAATAAAAGATTGATTTATTGATTGATTGATTGATACCTTATTAACCTTTGAAAAACAATGTATTCACAACTGTGGGCTTTATATATAGGGTACATGTCCATGTCAGTGGTTAGAGGTGTTGGGTAAGATGAAACGTTGTTTTCATTTTGTTGTGTTAATATACCTGCTTTTGTTATCTGGTGATGTGGAGGTCAATCCCGGGCCAGTTGGTCCTGTTCCTGATAGTAATGGGCATCCTACCAATAGCTGGGCTAAAGCCCATGGGTTCAGACTTATGCATCTTAATGTGCATAGCTTAATTCCCAAACTTGGTGAGATTGAGGTTATAACCCATGCCTTTAAGCCTGATATTTTGGCAGTCTCTGAAACTTGGCTTAAACACCCAACACTGGATTTTTTGTGTTAAGATTCTTGGGTATAAGATATTAAGAGCTGATCAGTGTGGTAAGAAAAAGGGTGGGGGTGTTGCATTATTTTTTGTGAGCAGTTGAACGTTTCCTTAGTAAGTCCTAGTGGCACTATTGATTGATTTGTTACTGCTTTGTCTAACTTTAGGAGTCAAAACATTTGTTACTATTGGTTGCCTCTATAATCCTCCACAACTTGGGTTAGCAGGATTGAAGGATTTCTTATCAACTATTGCCTCATGTATATGTGCTTTTGATTTTGTACTTTTAGGGGATGTTAATCTAAACTGGTCATCAGCAGATGGGCAGAATTTTGAGTCATATTGCACGTTAAGCCTTATTGCAGTCATTTGATTTACATCAGCTTGAATATTCAAACAAGGAATCATACCCTTTTGAACTGGACAATAGTTAACAGACTGGAAGTCATTTCACAAGTCGGTGTACTTTCAGAATCCATTTTGGATCATCAGGCTATTTTTTGTGTGTTAATTTTTGGAAGGCTAAGGTTCCTCCCCGCTTTATTCAGTTTCGTAATTTCAAGAATGTTGATTATCATGCTTTACAATATGACTTACTTTCAATTGATTGGTCTTTTATTGATTTAATACCATATCCTGATGATGCAATTGACTTTTTTTGTCAGCAGTTACTTCAGATATAGAATAAGTTCTTTCCACTGCGCTCTTTTAGAGTAAGAGGTCAGCATAATAGATGGTTTATGAGTGTAATGAGGAATTGGATAAGGTGGCAAGATCAAGCCTGGTCGAATTATAAACATCTTCCCTTTGCTTCAGCTTTGAATATCTACAAGACCCTGCATAATATGGTTAGCAGGCTGGTAAAAGTCCATCAACCTTGCTTTCTGGAATGACTATTTGAAGAAGTGTTGTTCTGCTCCCCATAAATTTTGGCAATCTGTTTATGACCTGCTTTCTGGAAATGAAAGGGTTTCAGTTAAAAAGCTTGTTACTACAGAAGATGAATTGTCCAATCTTGGAGAAGTAGCCAATTCAATAAACATTAAGTTTTCTGACTTTTCTTGTTACAAGAAGCCTGGTTGTAATCCTTCATGGAATATTGTAAGTTATGATCCCATTTCCATCAATAGGACACCTTTTTATTTTCAAAGTATTACATGTAAGGAGGTTGAGATGTTACTAATGTGTCTTCCAGATAAACAGAGTGATTGTGGAAATGGGCTTGATGGTAGGTTCCTACGATTAGTAGCCCCTTTGGTCACTGGTCCTTTATGTACAGTTTTTAATTTGTGTTTAATATCTGAGCAGTTCCCTACCACTTGGAAGTGTGCTAAGGTGGTTCCTCTTAAAAAAAAACAAACAAAAAAAAAAACTGATGATTTCTGTCCTATTTCGATTCTAAACCCTGTTTTAAGCTTTTTGGGAAAATAGTGGCTATGCAAATTATGGATTATTTGGAAAAATATAATGTCTTAACTAAGGAGTAGCACAGGTTTAGGAAACTGCATGGAACATAGACTGCCTTGGTCAGGTTCAGGTTGGGCTTCAAAAAAGGCTTAATGGTTGGAGTGGTCTTTGTGGACCTGACCAAGGCATTCAACCTCATTGAACATAGATTGTTGATGCAGAAATTTTTGCAGCTTGTTTCTCAGAATCTGTAGTTGACTGGTGTACAAATTATCTGATTGTTCACAGTATGTGTCCTATGGATCTGTGTTTTCATCTACTTCTGAGGTGAATTTTGATGTACACCAGGGCTCGATCTTAGGCCCACTATTGTTTAGCTTATTTATTAACCAGTTGCTGTCCATCTTCAAGCTCTGCAATAGTCTCCTTTGGGCTTCAACGGGGGGCAACAACTGGTCAGAGGCGCGATGGGGGTGTAGCCAGAGGCTGAAAAACAAAAACAACAATGTTCCGTACGCGGGGTGACCTTTCCCGCCCCAACTAAATGGTGCCCCTGCCTTTATGCCAATGATTTAGTATTGTACTATCAGTCCAATTCATTAACTGAACTCTCTTGTATTGTTGAGTCAAAGTTTGCAGAGGTCTGCAGCTGGTTTGTTAAAAATGGCTTAATACTTAATATAAAAAAAAACAAACTAAATCTATATTGTTTGGAACTCCAAAGATGCTTTGAACTAACCCATCTTTTTCTATTTCAGATATCACTGTTGCTTTAGTGGAACAGGTTTATTAGTATAGGTATTTGAATGGTTTACTTGATCCTTGTTTGTCATTTAACCCTCAAGTTGTTTCCACCTGTCGTACTATAAATAAGAAACTGGGGGTACTTTATAAGGTTAGGCACTTTTTCTATCTTGATGCTCATAAATTTATTGCCCAGGGTTCTCTCATACCCCATTTTAATTATTGTGCAAGTTTATATTATAATATAGGTGTTAAGGAAACCAAGATGCTTATGGTTGCATACAGTAGTATGTGTCACTTTATGTTATGTTTCCCTTACCATACTCATCATTGTCTGTTGTATTCAAATTTGTCTTGGTTATCCCCCAAATCAAAAATTACTGATACTTTGGCTGCCAAATATTGAAAATAAATCTTGGTCTCTGAAGTTTCTTCTAGCTGACTGGTAACTATTAGGAAGACTCCAACTTCTTTAACATTCTCTCAAAGTATAGTTCTGCAATCTATTCATCTTAAATCTAAGTCACAAAATGTTCTTTTTTAGTTTCTGCCCCTTTGTTTTGGAACAGCTTGCCAGACAGTTTGTGGGCCTCTTCTTCATTGTACAAATTTTAAGCTAATTTAAAGAAATATTTAATGACTGCAGATAATTGTGATTGTTATTTGTAAATTGCTATATTGTAATTGTTTTGTACTATTGTTTTATGTTGTATTTGTTTTGTTTTTTTGTTGGGCCAGGCCTGAAAATTGACTTGTTCTAGTGCTCTAACCAGTTAACAAAATAAAATGAAAAATGAAATGAAATTATTAGTGCAGTGCATTTATAAGAAAAGACGTACATACTACAGTATGCATGAACATATGAAGATGTAAGCAGATAAGGGCCTTATGGTCTATTTTTTCTGCATGATAGTGCATTGGGCTTTCTTGTCTGGTTTTGATTTCCAAGTACCATTTGCTGTGCAAAGGTGAAAGTACATTCACTGCATTGACTATATTGTTTTTGCATATTACTGATTTAGGCAGAAGGAACAGGCTTGGACCAAAGTGTTTTATTAGAGGTTTCACCCTACAGAAAGTTTTGCACATGAAGAAAACAGTGCAATAAAAAATAAAGCTAATTCTGCAAAGGTAAATGGTCCCAAAAATCAGTACCTCAGTTTAAAGCAGAACTTGAAACAAAGGTGAAATTCATAGCCCTGCAAATTTGATTCTTTTGTCAGGATGATCTGTATAGCAGATCAGTTCCTACCAAGATCAAAGTTAGGAAGTGTTTTGCATCTCTCCCATTGAAATGTATTTAAAGACTGCCATATGCCTTCTTACGACTGTCAAAGAGTGAGTGGTGTGCATTGCTATTGTTCCTTTCAGGATTCAGTTAACACTTTGCTGTTTCCTATTGATTCTTTGCTGTTTTCTATTGGTTTGCAAGAAGCACCTTGCAGGAGAACTGGATGGAGCACAGTACGTGAGAACTGAGGGACCAAGTGATGAAATGTTCATGAACACACAGCACTGTCTATTTCCTCAGGCCAACTCTAGACACTCCCCAAACCACAGCCAATTCAATCTGCCTCACCTTGCTTGGAGACGCATGATGCAAATGAGCTGTGGAGCCTCCAGTGTGCTTACCCCTGGCATGGCATTGTTATTTGCACTCTTTCAGCCACAAAACTAGGAATCTCATTGCCCACTATTTTTTAAGGTGAATGTCTTTAACACACTTCAGTTTTGAAACAGATGCCAATATGGGTTGTCACCTGATGCCCAAACCATTTATCTACTAAATGTATATTGAGGACAGCCTTTTCTGGTCCAGTCCCATCAACAAAATCTGCAGGCTGCACCAGGGAATGATTCCCCATCATCTGCCCCCATATCCATCCATCCCTGGTGGCTGTAACTGCAGGGGAAATACATCCACCTCTGTGTGGGAACTGGAGTCATATGCTATGAAATTTACTGACAGGCAGATGAACAAACTAACTAATAGGCAACTGGAGATTGAGTCATTCTGGCTTGCTACAATCTATTCTGTGCCTTGGATAAGCCTTGGAACTGTTTAAGTATTTCAGGCATGCAACAGAGTACTACTTCCAGTTTCAGTATGTTTTGATAGTGACTATCATATTTCAAAAAGTGATGGGTCCTACATTTTGTCTCTTTAGGGTGAGAGTTTTGGGAAAAAAATCATAGTTAAAAGTTTGCAGCAAGAACCACGAAAAACTTATGCTATGACAATAAAATATATTTGTCTTCACAATTTGTGACTTTACTTTGTTAGTAAAATGAGACAAAGATCTATGGGTTGGTACTGGGACTAATTGAACAGTACTGGTCGTAAAAGGTGGATTGAGCCTATAGCGAATAAAATACAAATGTTCAGTAGATCATGCCACTCTGGGCAAATGCATGTCACTACACAGGAAAAACTCATTAGTTGCCTCTTAATTTTTATAGTACTGTCCCAGCATATTAGCAGCCCCACGGAGAATTTTGTCGCTGGTGGTCTTGAGGGTGCATGGAGCCCTTCCCCGAGGAACCGTAAAAGGAAAACGAATCCGTGCCCAGGTACATCCCTTGTTGGCTAAGAAGCCACGCTGCTCGGCTACCAGAAGACTGTTGCAAACTTTTATTTGAAACTCATGTGCTCCCTACCTGTAAATGTGGTTACCTTAAGAGTTTTTGTAGGACACACCTGAAATGAAATGAAACTTTCCCAATTGTGCCTTGTAGCTGCTGATCTATCTTTTTCCTACCTCGCTTCTCCAGTTTATATGGGCAAATTTGTGTTATATGAATACTGTATACCTGGAGTTTTGCTTATCTGCACCCCAAATTAGACTTTTTCTGTTTAAACTATTAGGAGCCTTTTAGCTACTAAGACTGTCGTACAGCAGGGGTGTTTTGTTTGCAGTGTTGTTAGCGATGTTTGGTAGCCCAGCCTAGTAAAAAAAAAAAAAAAAAAAACTTTAAATGAGTTCCGATAGCAATACTGTCTTGTTTAATGGAGGGGTCACAAGCCTTTGTCTCGCAGGGGCTAAAGCCTTGCTGCACTAGCTACCATTTTGGTGCCACTTCTCCCATCTTGAATAATATTTCCCCTGAGTCCCAGTACCTGGTTACCTGCTCCCCTGCTCCTTACTGGTCCAATCCATTTTCCTATCATTGGTTTCCTATCATTGGTTGATTATGCTGACTTCCTCTACAGCCAATGTCCCAACTCTTACATGGCTAAACTGGACACACTCTACCATCGAGCACTGAGGTTTATAATGGGACTCCCCTTCGACACACATCACTGCACCCTATATGTGGCAGTGGGATGGACATCACTAAAGTTCAGGCGCCAGAAACGCTGCTCTCTGGACCTATAGAGCCATCTCTAATAAGCTGCCTTATTATATCTCCTGCTGTCTTCCCTGAGTATAATTGGGAAATACGTGTTAAGAAGTTACTCAGCTATTACACACTTAAAGTACCAAGCAAAATCCCGCTACGGGGCAGCCATAAGCTTCTGTGTTACCTACCTTATGGAACGATCTACAAAACCCTCAAATTAAGCACTCTAATCGGTATAAATGCTTTCAAGATGCTTTATTTCCATACAATCAGAGAAGTATGTAACTGCTTCACCACTCAGACCCAGTACTGGTATATAACCATACCTAGACCCAATTTTAAGTACTGACCCCCAGCTCACTCCTCACCAGCCTAATTGTTCTCTCTCTTATCCCCCTGTCTTATCAACACTAGGCCCATCCATCCCCTTATTCTTCCTTTCCCAACCTCAGATAGGAGCTCACTACCCTGGGTTGTGACATCCTACCATGCCCCGTACTTTATAGCATTCAATCCCGGGGCTCTCACATACTCCTTTTCTCCATCCACCTTCTCTACATCCAGCTTTACCAACTCCTTTCTGTGCACCGTGCCCTCCTAGCCTTTCTCCCCCTACTTCCCTCCCTCTCTTCCCCTACCTTCACGCTACCTGGTGTATATTTTATTTTATTTTTCTTCCGTTACTTCCTCCTGCAACCTTAGATAACCTGCTTTATCTTCCTATAGACACTTCTATGTATGTAAATACCGTGTAATCTGTACAATATCTGTATAATTCTATGTACATATGAACTTTTTCTTCCTCTCTGTAAAGAGTATTATCTGTATTGCCTTGTAAATACCTGTGTTGACCTGTATATACAATTGTTCATACTCCACCCAGGTCCATCTTGCAAATGAGCTTCTGCTCAACGATGAACGCCTGGTTAAATAAAGACTTGATTGATTGATTGATTGATTGATTACTCTCTGCCCGGGGTGCACAGAAGAAAAAAAAAAAAAAAAATACTAAATTCACTTCAAGGCTTTTCCCTGCTCATATTTACTTTATTTTTTTCCTCGTTTCTACCTGCCCAAAGCACCACGCAGACTCGCTGTAGAGGAACACCCTGCATCAAAGTCTGTAACAAAATAAAAACAAGTAGGGCTAATCAAGTCCTAGGCGCATTTGTGTGATTTTTTTCCAAGCCAAAGCGCTAGTAGCAAGCAGCAGGGGAGTCGCTACTACTTTTTCCAAATTCCTTCCCGAGACTGAGCTTTCCATTTTTAGCTAAACAACTAATCCCTGTGCAAATACGGTCTGCCTGCAGCCCACCCCCCCCCAAAATACGACCACGCTTGCTCCCTATAAATACCTGTTCTCTGTTCTTCTTCTCAGCAGCCCCACGGAGAATTTTGTTGCTGGTGGTCTTGAGGGTGCATGGAGCCTCCCGAGGAACCATAAAAGGAAAACAAATCCTGCTAGGTACATCCCTTGTTGGCTAGAAGCCACGCGCTCGCTACTCAGAAGACTGTTGCTGCCCCGCTGGCCGCTTGATGTCAGCTGCCCACCGCCCACCACCACCCTTGGTGAGCAGTTCATTTTATAGTATTGTGCATGTGACTGATTTTAACCTATCAGTCTACTTTTCCACCGCCAGCTTATCAGACTCTCCACTAGCGGTCACTACAGCAATCTCCCTCTGTTTTCCTGCTGCATTTAAATTTCCCCCCTCTTGTCTCATCATGCAGCTCATAGACTTAAAGCAATTGCTTGGGATTGCACTCTTTGCTACTCTTGCATCCCTACCACCCATGCTTAACCCAATTCCACCTTCGCCCCCAAACCTCCCACCTCTATACTGCCACTCTAGTCACAGCTCCACCACCATAAATGGCCAATCCTCCCTGGGGACACTCTGTTCCTGGATCCCTGGCCCATCCCTCATCCCCCCATCCTTCTTCTCTGGGCTGGCCATTTTAAAACTACACTCGTCGGGCTTTTTCCCTCAGCATCCCCTGACGCACCCACCCCACTGCAAGCCTATAAAAACACCATCTAACCTAAAACAGATTCTAACCCTACTACTATTCCTACTCGCTGGGGACATTGAGTTGAATCCCGGTCCAGCCACCAGCACCTACCAAACACCCACCCCCACTGGCATTTTACCCAAAGGCCTAACAATTACCCATCTAAACGTTCGCAGTCTCCTACAAAAAATGCCCCTACTACAAACCCTAGTCCAATCACTATGTCCTGACATCCTAATTCTCACCGAGACCTGGCTGAAACCTCACAACTCGGATGCTGATGTAGCTCTCCCTGGTTACTCCATCTATCGGCAGGACTGCCCTGGCACTAAGAGAAGAGGTGGCACAGCCATTTATGTATCTTCCAAAGTACTATTCACACCTGTCCCGCTACCTACCTCCCCAGACAACATCGACTCCTCACTAATCAAAATCTCAATACTCCATTCGGTCCCAATCTTTATAGCTGGGTCCTACTGCTCCCCGGACTCCCTCTTAAATTCCATAACTACTCACCTGGACACCCTAAAAACAATCTCCTTGGGTGGAGAGCTCCACATCCTAGGTGATTTCAACTTAAACTGTCTCACTAGTGCTAGCACCAAACTGAACCATGTAGCTAGCTTAACCAACTCTCACCGAGCCCACGCGACTTAACCTCAAAGCAGTAAATCACTCCTGCTCGACCTGGCCCTCACCTCTCACCCTCACAGGATTTTAACCTCAGGCCTCCTTCCAGACTCACTGAGCGACCACCATATGATATATATAATACGTAAAGTTTTCAAAGCCAAGCCACCCCCTCCAAAAACCCTCCTTATTAGATCTTTTAAATCTCTCAACCTCGTTGGTCTCTTACAAGACCTAACTAACTTGGATTGGTCTTGCATACCCAAGGCCCCTTCCATGGACCTCGCTTTTGACTTCTTTAGGAATAAATTTCTTGCCGTCTGGCATAAACATGCCCCACCAAGAAAGGTTCGACTAAGAGGGGCTCACCTGCCGTGGATCACTGCTGACCTTATGGAACACCTCCATGTCAGAGACCAGGCATGGAAAGCATATAAGACATTGGGGAAACACGTCGATCACCTACGCTATCGAACGCTTAGAAATGCCTGTACCAGGCATATCCGCCAGGCTAAAGCTCATTACTTCACCTCATCCCTCCAAAACAATCTAAATCATCCAGCCAAATTCTGGAGGTCTATAAAATCACTTTTCTCCCCCCACCCAGCCACCCACTCCAGCCCTAGATGTGGGAGGCTCCATCCTAACCGAACCTCTAGCAGTTGCCATGGCTCTCAACTTGGTGTTTTCAAGCAGTGGGTCCCCTCACAATTCCAATCCTCCACCTGCCATACAAAACGTAACACCATCACCCTCTCCCACGCCAACCCCTCTCCCAGTTTTCTCCTTCTCTCTGGTTACCCCACCAGAAGTACTCAAAGCCCTGACTGCCCTAAATCCCTCCAAAGGTAGATGCACAACAGGCATGGATGCCAAAATGCTCTACCTTTCTGCACCAGCCATTGCCATGCCTCTAGCGTCCCTCTTCAACCTCTCTTTCACCACTGCTTCTATACCTTTAAAATGGAAGCACGCCACAGTTATCCCCCTCCTGAAAACTGGCGACCCATCCTCCCCAAGTAACTACCGCCCAATCTCCCTTCTACCCCTAGCCAAAATCCAGGAACACCTTGTCCTCTCGCAACTCTCTACCTTCCTTGACTCCTCCTCCTTCTTCACCCCATACCAGTCTGGTTTTAGAAAATCCCACTCCACTGTCACGTCCCTCCTCAGACTCACAGATTCCATCCTCTCAGGCATGGACAAAAGGCACATCACATCTGCCATTTTCATCGACCTAGCCAAGGCGTTTGACACAGTCTCACATACCCTCCTTCTGTCTAAACTCTCTAAGGCAGGCCTTTCCAGCATGGCCATGAGCTGGTTCAACTCATACCTGAGTGGCCGGACCCAATCAGTAAAAATTGGTGCCTCCACTTCAAACCCCCTCCCTGTCTCCATCGGTGTCCCCCAAGGCTCTGTCCTCGGTCCTATCTTATTCTCCATTTTTCTCAATGACCTCCCTTCAATCTGCCGACATGCTGACATTCATATGTACGCTGACGACACAGTCTTGTATGCATCAGGTCTATCCCCTCAGGATGTTGCTTCAAAGATCCAGCAAGACTTCACTGAAGTACAGCACTGGTTTCATCGAAACCAACTTATCCTAAATGCCAAAAAAACAATCGCCGTGACCTTTGGCACACGTCAAAGACTCTCCCGCCTCCCCGCTTTCCCCATTCTTAAAACACTCGATGAGACCTCTCTAGCAGTCTGTACCTCTTTCAGGTACCTGGGGGTCTGGCTGGACCAACACCTTGACTTTTCCACGCACATCGATGCTACACACAAAAAACTGCTCCCTAGGCTGGGGGCACTATACCGGAACCGCAGCTGCATCTCTCTGCCTGCCCGTAAAGCGATTCTACAGAAAATGATCATCCCTATTTTTGACTACGGGGACATAGTCTATTGTTCTGCCCCTAAATCCACTCTGGCTAGACTGGACCCTCTCTTCAACTCCTTCTGCTGCTTTGCACTGGATTGTCCCCCCTCTACTCTCCACTGCGACCTATACAGTCGCCTAACCCTACCCCCCCTCACAAATAGACACTGTTACCACTGCAATAGACTCACAGCCAAATTCTGGACCCAGTCACTGCCCTCCTACTTAGCCACTACACTAACAGCCCAAATTCCAACAGCCTACTCACTCAGAAATTTCGACTCCCACCCTGCAAATCCCATGGCCACCTCCCGCTGGACAGTCGGCTTTTAGATCCGTCTACCAAAACTATGGAACTCCTTGCTGGCTGACATCCGGCTCTCCCCCTCCCCTCGGATACAAATCTCCCTTCTAAAAGGTCTAGTTCCTACAGGCTGCATATGTCACCTTGACGATACACTAGCATGGGCCTTTTCAAGCTGGTGTACAATGTAAGGACCAACCACCAACTTAATCTATGTTACCCAGTCAAATGCCTAACTACCAAATTTTTGATGATCTCTATTCTTATTTCTGCCTACTATTATGCTGTTCACTCTGTTTCTTTCCTCCTGTACATACAATTTTTATTTTTATTTTTTAATTTATTGTATTTCACTGTAATAACGTAACCTTGTACATATTGTATGTTACCTATGAAATTCGTGCTGTTTCTACAATTTATTGTTAGTATGTTTATCCCGGTTCCCTCCTCCCCCAGGACACATCTGGAATCGAGCGGTAGTCTGCTCAGTATGTCTTTCCTGGTAAAACTTTTAAATAAATAAATAAATAAAAATATTGCCAATGATACTGGCTTAATCAAGGGACTGTTCTCTAAGAAATTCAGTTACTGTTTTATTTGTTTATAATTTGTGAAGAAACACTTTAACACACATTGCAAATGTTTACAGATCTCCACTTGCTTTTGGTACTGATATTGCCTTATGAGCATTTTATATATGTGATGCCTCTTTATAACATTCTTTTTTAACTTAAAGGCTGCCTCTGCAACATATACTGTAAGTAAAAGTTCATATAAGAAAGGGGATTACTTAATGTGCATCCTAAGAGTGGCCAACAATATTTAATTATTTATTGAAAAGTTTCACCAGGAGAGGAGCACTGAGCAAAAATTGTTCATTTCCAGGTGTGTCCTGGGGGAAGGTAAATAGAAATACAGCAGTATACAACAATAACACAATACAATAATATAAAGGAAATTAGGAAAAAATACAAAAAAACATAATACAGTATATATACAAATTGGACACATAACTGGAGAACTGAAATGGAAGTGCAACATGTAAGAGGTGTAAAAAGAGTGAGGGGGAAAAAAGGGAGTTAAAGGCAGCTACAAGTAGTGGACAGAAAATTGTGAACTAAGGATGAGAGGGCAGAAGAGGTGCTGTCATGGTAGATTACCTGAGGAAGGGAGTTCCACATTTTAGGGAGATGGTGAGAGAATGCACACTGGCCAGCAGTAGATGATCTAGGAGGGTTAGCCATGGTTAGCCATAGCTCTGGAGGGTGTGTGTGGGGGGTAGGGGTGATAAGTAGAAAGTAAGATAGGAGGGAAGGGAATCAAACCAAAATTTAGAAAGGAAGGGGATGCAGTGAGAGTGGCATCAGTGCTCAAGGGAAAGATAGAAACTGATAGAGAATACAGTGGTTAGTTCAAGGAGGACTACCAAGGACAAAGCAGCAGAAGGAGTAGTAGAGGGTGTCCAGACTGGCAAGGGAAGTTTTGGGGGCAGCACTGAGGACTACTTGGCAAGAAGTGGGGGATGACAGACTGTGTCAAAAGCCTTGGCTTGATTGACAAAGATCGTGGAGGTAATGAGGCCACTGTCCATCCCTGTAAGGATGGAGTCAGTAAGCCTAAGGAGAGAGGTGGTAGTGGAGTGTTGCTTCTGGAAGCCAGACTGGAAATGGGTGAAGAACTTGGAGTAGTCAAGGTAGGAGGAGAGCTTGGAGAGAACCAGCTGTTCCTGGAGTTTTGCTAGGATAGAAAGAAGGAAAATGGGCTGGTTATTACCTGGAGCTGAGAGGTCACCACATTTGGGAAGCAGGAGGACAGTGGCATACTTCCAGGCCTGCAGAACAGAGGCAAAAGAGAATGAGGGATTCAGAAGAGAAGTAAGGGGGGAGGCAATGACTGGGGCAGATAGTTTAAGAATTTTAGCATCTAGATCATCAGAGCAGGGGTCAGGGGAGGAGTTAAGGGCAAGGAGAGCCATCAGAGTGGTGAAGGGGGATATAGATGAGAATGAAAATTAGTAGAGCTGGGGGGAGACCACTGAAGAAGAGGTGTGTGGGGGGAGTGGAAGATGTGGGGAAGCTTGAGAAGCATGAAGAGGACAAGGAGGAAATGCAATAGTTGAATGCTTTGGCAACCACCAAGGGGTCAGATAGATTGGAGCCATCAACACTAAGTACAGGGATGGGAGACTTGGCCGGTGGGGAGAAGAAGGCTTGGACTGCCGTACATAAATCTGAAGGGTGATTCAAATTGGTCTGGAAGGTAACAGCAAGTGTTCAGCCTTGACATAATGTATTGTGGAAGTGCACTTATTAAGAAGTGCATGGTAATGATGATAGCCAGCCAGAGAGCCAGAAGATTTATGAGCCTTCCAGGCTTGGTCAGGTGTGCAAAGGCAGTCTAATAGATCAGGGGTTATCCAGGGTAGGTGATTACCCTGCACCTTTGTGTGCCATAGTGGGGCATGCTGATTCCATGCTGCAAGGATTTTAGCCTTAAAGTAGTCCCCTGCATGGTCAATAGAGGTGGTGCAAGAGATGCAAGACCATTCAGTGGTAAATAGATCCTTTAAAAGAGGGGTGAGGTACAGGAATCTGTAGGAGAGTGTCTCGACAATCTTTAGGGGGAATTTTGTTATTGTGTTTTACACACCAGATAGATTAAGTTGTGGTCTCTTAAGGAATCTGTGTGCATGCCAGCTGCATCTACCTTGTAGGGATGCGATATAAGAGCCCAATTGATGAGTGTGTGGATTTGGGTTTTGGTATTAATATGGGTAGGTTAATTTATGAGCTGGTTCAAGTTGATGGAGGGAATGTCATTTCAGGTTTTGGAGTGTAAGGAGGAATGTCAATTCTGGTTGAAGTCAACCAAGATGTATAGTTCACCTACTGTGGCATGGGAAAATAGGGAGGACACGAGGGTGCTGATGGGGGGGGGGGCACCAGGAAGACAATGGGCCCCCACCATAAATATGGGGAGGGTAAAAAGGAGTGTAATTTTGACTAGGAGGAATTTGTACATGTTTGTAAGGAAGGATAAGAGGACTGGTGTGAATTGCAGAGAGAAGGAGACATATGTAGCCACACCACCACCTCTGCTGTGGGGATCTTTGTGGAGAAAGGAATAGTCAGGTAGCGAGCCACTGATGTCTGAAACCTTGAGATTGAGCCAAAATTCAAAATGACCAGAATATCAGGGGCAAGAGTGATGGTGAAGAGTTGCAGTAAGGAGAGCTTGGGTAAAATACTTCTAATGTTACTGGTGGGAAATCTTTAATCCATGAGGAAGTTGGTAGTGGAGGGTTGATGTAGGACCTGGGTTTGGCTTAGTATCACCTGCCATGATCAACAGTAGCAAAATGGGAGCTTGGAGGCAATAGAAGGCAAACATAAGGACAATGTGTGGGAAGAGCTAAGAGGGTGTGGATAGTAGTTGGGGACGGAGTATAGGAGTTTAAATGTAAGAGATGCAGCAGGGCGACAGTGAGCAGGTAGTACAGATACACCTATGAGCCAAGGATTGTGGAACGAGGGAGGGGCACACTGGAAGGAGGTTATAGAGGGGACAGGACGTGTGAAGAGATCTGAAATGTGAGGGGGTCGTGGATTAGGGGGCATAGGGACATATGATGGAGGAGAGAGGTAAGAGGGAAGGTAGAAGTAGGTGATAAAGAATAAAAAATAACGTAGTAGTAGGGAAGAATTCACATGTTCACCTTCTTAATTGTTTTGTTTGTATATCTGTTCCTGAAATAGGTGAATAGAAGTTGGAAGAAGGTGAGTGAAGGACCAGTTCACTTAAATTACACTGGATAATTTAGAGATGAGGCATCACCTGGAGAGGCCTGGAATAGAAAAACAATGTAGCCATCAAGGGAGTGCAGAGCTGATGGAGAAAGGGTGTTTTAGTGATGCAGAGAATGCTAAAAGAGTTGTTCTGCTAATTGTAGAGTGGCAGGGATAATCAGTTGAATGAGGCGGAGTGAAACTTTGGTGGGGGGACACCAGGAAAATTGGGTGAATGAACTTGAGAGAGCTATGTAGTTAAAGAGATATGGTAAACTGGCAGTGATACTAATGGATACACTCATTAACAGAAGGGCAAGTGTGATGATTTAATTTACTGTCTGGAGTTATGGGGTGTCATAGAGAGGGAGGAGAGAGTGTAGTAGAAGCAGATCTGGAGGAAAGAGATTGTACATTCTGTAGTTGGATGTAACATACAGCAGGGGTAGGGCATGATTCATTAACTAGGGGAGTGGGATTGGCTAGGGAAACATATAAAGTGTGATTGCCAAACCTGGGTGGGTGGGAAGCATTACCACACAGTGGAGCCTAGTAGGCAGCTGTGTGGAGCAATGAGCTGCAGTGTGCAGACAAAAAATCCAGGAGTCTAAAGGTGCCAAACACCAAAAGCAGCATGGTCATAGTCATAGTACCTGTTAGATCCTGTAGGAAACAGCATCGGCTTTTGGGATGGAGGGAGGTTGGAGACGGTGCCCTCATTATCCCTTCTGATGCAGGAGCGAAGATTTCATGGCAGACTTTATAAGATCTTGCAGGAAACAATGCTGGCCTCTGGGGGGGGGGGGGTTGGAGATGGTGCCCTTACAGCCCCTTCTGATACAGGAGTGAAGCTTCAGTGGCAAATTCTGTAATGGTCTGCAAGAAACAATACCAGCCACTGGGGGTGATGTAGAGACCGTGCCCTCATGATCTCTACTGATGCAGAAGTGATGATTCAGTGGCAGACTCTGTAAGAGCCTGTAGGAAACAACGTTGTCCACCGGGGGTTGGAGACAGTGCCCTCATGACCCCTTCTAAGGCAGAAGTGAAAATTCAGTCAATGTTGTATTCAGAATGTGTTTCAGTCACTACCATATCTAACATGCATGGGCTTTTTTTATTTTGTAAAATTACATTTTATGCTAAGAGGGGGACCCCTACCTGGATCGTTTCCGATATACAAGTCTTAATTATACATGTGCTTTTTTTAAAGAAATTATTTTACTTCTCAACCAGAGGTTTGGTGATTGTGGAAGAAGAGTATTTTTTAAATATTCTATACTTACAGTACAAGTGCTGAACATAATTCTTAGAGACTATATGGACTGCAAATGCAAAATGGGAACCAGTTCATTGTACCCTGAAGTTGCTCATAAATATGCTTTAAAAAAATAACATGTTAATAGGCTTTATACAGTATTTGACTGAGATTATAGTGATTTATTCTGGCAAGTACAACATTACATGCTATTTTCTCTTTAGTACTGTTAGTAGATAATCATCCTTAATTTCATCTTTGTGAAACATTGGTGTGCAGCTTAACATGTTGCTTTTTATTTGGAGGATACTAATTTACAGAAAGGAAAGCTAACATTTTTTCATTTGCTTTATAAAAGTGAAACAATTAGGAAATTATGGAGCACTTTAAACTACATCATTTGGCAAAGCATTTTATTGTAATTTTACGTAACTAAGAATATCCTGAGGGTAAAACTATTCTGAAAAATAGAAAAAAGTTAACAATCATTTTAAAATGTTTTTGAAAGCTTTTAGTTCACTGTGGGAATACCACCACCTCACTTGTATGATCAACCACAAAAGAGTAAGATGACAATGAAACTTGTTTTTTCTTTGAACAGAAACTAAAATAAAGCATGTCATTGTTCTCATGGGATTACCCTCATGTACTTGCTTTAGGCTATGAAGGTTGCTGGTGCTCTTTAGATTCAGGACAGATCAAGTGCACATTAAAATTTATATTTGAATGATTGCTCTTTCAAAGGATGCTACACAAATGGGAAAACACTAAATAGAATAAAAGTTTTAAAGCTCTACATTCATTAATTATACCCACGATAACTGTTTTCTTATTTTTTAATTTTACACATTGGGACTTTATTAAAGGGTTTTGTCAGGTACAATAACAGACATGTATAATGGCTTTTATAACCTATCACAAGGGTCATCTCATGTTATCAGAATTAGCCAAATGCCTTAAAAGCCCATTAAGTCTTCAAAACAACATTAAAAACGAGCTAAATAAATTTTGACCATTCTAAACCGTACATACAATTTAAAAGTCCCCAAAAGCATGCTTAAGGATACAGTACTGTAGAATAAGCTGAGATGGGGAATACAGAGAGAAGTAAGTAAGTATGCAGTGCTCAGTGTTAAATATAATAGATACATAGAAACATAGAAGTTGATGGCAGATAAGGAACGCAAGGCCCATCCAGTCTGCTCATTTCTTTTTCTACCTTATAAATGTGCCATTGGCCTTTGCTCTGTTAATGGCCTATCTATTCATACTCATCTGTATTGCTCCATTATGCCTATCCCATGCCTGTTTGAGCTCTGTACTGTACTCATATCCACCGCTTCCTGAGGTAGGCCTTTCCATGCCTCCACCACACTTTCTGTGAAAAAGAACTTCCTCATGTTACCCCTTAATCGGCCTCTGTCTAATCTCATGCTGTGTCCTCTTGTCCTGCTATTTTTCTTATATTAAAACACGTTAGACTCTTTCACCTTGTTAATGCCCTTAAGGTGTTTGAATGTTTTTATCATGACCATAACATCACTAGCACTGATGTGTTACCAAATACACTTAGAGACCACTCCCCAGTTATCTGCACCTGGTCCTGCAAAATGCCCCAAATCCATCCCAAGATAATCTTCCAGCACAAACTTGGCCCGGGTAAACTTGCCCTCCTAAAAAAACATCTCAGATTGTTGGGCTGATCCCTCGTGACTAATACCCTCAACCCTGACCTAGCCCGCAGCCTGTTCTTCCACACCTTCAACACCATCTGCGACAAGTTTTCCCCACTTACCAAAAGGATGGTCAAAGGTAACCCTGTCCCTTGGATCTCTGACCACCTCCTGACCCAAATGCGTACTCGCAACTCACTTTGGCACCTTTACAATGAGATGGGACATCCAGCCGACAGACAGAGATACAGAGAAGCCTGGAACAAATGCACGTGGGCACTGCGCAAAGCCAAGGCTGAGCACTTCAAAACTGCTCTTACCATTGTCTGGGGCTCCGGGCACAAGTTCTGGAATAATATCAAGGAAACCAGTGGCAAAAACACTAGCCCCCCTCCCAGTCAGATAGTTGTGGATGGGCAATTGACCTCTGACTTCTGTTGAATAACGTTTGCTTTCAACTGTACTTTCACCAATCTCAGCCATGTTCTCCCACCTACCTTCTTCTACCTGCCCCTGCCCAATCTCCCCCCCTCCCTACTCCCCCTTCCACCTATGATGCATCACCCCCAAGACCACCGAGCATTACATTAAAAATGCTCTAAGAAACTCCACCTACAGTAATGACTCCTTGGACATAAGGCTTCTCTGGCTCACCCTCCTAGATGTAGTTTTCCCCCTCACCCATATCCTCAACCACTCTCTCTGCCAAGGTAATTCCCCTCCCTCTTAAAATCTGCCTCCATTACCCCTATATCTAAGAGTGGAGACCGCACTGTCACCAATAACTACTGGCCCATCCCTATCCTCCCCCCCTTCTAAAACACTCAAACGCATTGTCTATGATCAACTCACCGACCACCTTAACAAACACAACCTTCTCTGTAAACAGAAACATGCTTTCCACAAAGGACACAGTACCACTACAGCCCTCCTAGAATTCACCTCACACATCCACTCCACACTTGACAAAGACCACACTGCTGGTGCTGTGTTTATTGACCTTACTAAGGCATTTGACACTGTCAATCACTCCCTTCTGCTAGTCACACTCTCAGACATTGGCTTCTCCCAAGATGCCCAAGCTGGTTCACTGACTACCTGTTGAACTGGTTACAACAGGTCAAGATTGGCACTACCCTATCTGATAAACTCCCAGTCCTCTCAGGAGTCCCCCAAGGGTCCATCCTTGGTCCCCTCCTCTTCAGCCTTTACCTTAACTCCTTTCCTGCCTCCTGCCCTGGCAACCTTCTACTATATGCAGATGATGCTTTACTCTATGCATCCAGCCCTGACCCCTTTCATCTGCACCAAACTTTCCAGTCCTCATTCAGTAAAGCAGAACTGTGGTTTACTGATCAATGCTTTATACTAAACTACAAGAGACCAAGTTCATGATATTCTCCCACCCTCAGAGCTATAAGAAGGAACTTTGCACAAAAAACCTAGCAATGGACCAAACCCCCCTCTTGAGCAAGTGGATTCCTTTAAATACCTGGACATCGCCCTAGACCCGGCACTAAACTTCCACCTGCACATACATCACCTGTCCACTGCCATTAATGTCCGCCTCAGCCTGCTGTACCAGATCAAACACTGCCTTACTCCTGATACTCTCCAAATTGCTGCCTTATCCTTTATCCTCTCCCTACTCGACTATGGCATTCTCAACTATAGTGCTGCCACCAGCTCGACCCTTAGTAGGCTATGCCTCTCCCTCAACAAAACCTGCTGTCTTGTACTGAACTGTGACCATCTCACTCATACCTGCTCACTATATCCACAAACTGGCTTAATTTAGACTATAGAATCAAATTCCACACCTGTTTAATGGCCAAAAAAATCACTCTTGATCTTTCCCTCCCTGGTCTTACCTCCATAATCTATCTGACTGCTAACCAAAACGTAACCCACAGCTCTAGCAAGAATCTTCTTGTAGTTCCCCAATGTCAAACCTTCCAATTTCAAAGATCCTTTAGCTACAAAGCCCCTGTATGGATGAATGGCCTACCTAGCTCTATCACAAATGAAAATGCTATCGGCCTCTTCAAATCCCATCTCAAAGGGCATCTCCAGTCCCTAAACAGCTGTGACTGTCATTGATCCTGCTGTCACTTGCTCTTCCCCACCACAAAAATGGCCTCTGGCTGGCTTACCCCACCCTCCTCCTCCCCCCAACCCCCACCCCACTTTCCTCCCCTACCTCCACTTTTTGAACATCTAAGCTCACATGCCTGCATGCCCATCTCAGCTGAGACCATCTAATACTGAATGTGAGATTTTAACTGTATTTATTTGGTATTAATACAGTGTATCAAGCTTATCCTATTTCTTGATTTATATTTACCTTATTACTGTTTGTACCACTAATGTGAAGTGGAACCTTTGTAAATGAGCCTCTGACTCAAATGTAGTTTCCGAATTCTGAATAAATAAATAAATAAAATATCACCTCTCTCCCTCCTTTGCTCTAGGGTATACATATTGAGCTCCGTTAATCTGTCCTCATATGTTTTCTGATGCAGTCCCTGCACCATTTTGGTCACCCTTCTCTGGACTGCTTCACTTTGGTTAATGTCCTTGTGAAGGTGTGGCCTCCAGTACTGCACGCAATACTCCAAATGGACCCTAACCAGTGTCTTGTAAAGAAGGATTATTTCCTACCTCTTCCAACTTGTGATACCACTACTAATACACCCTAACATCCCCCTAGCCTTATCTACTGCTTTAGTAGTCTGCTTGAATGATTTCAGGTCATCGGTGAAGATCATGCCCAAGTCTCTTTCTACCCTTGTGACTGCCAGCAACTCACCTCCCAGTCTATAGGTGGCTTCAGGGTTTCTCTTCCCTATGTGCATGATCTTGCCCTTCTTTGCATTAAACCCCAGTTGCCACTCTTCTGACCATTTTGCTAGTTTATCCAGATCTCTTCTCATTCAGCCCACCCCATCAGGATCATCTACTTTGTGGCAGACGCTGGTGTCATCTGCAAACAGACAAGCCTTACCCTCCAGTCCATCTGCAATGTCACTGATGAAGATATTGAAGAGGACTGGCCCCAGGACTGATCTCTGAGGTACAGCACTTGTGACTTGCATCTCTTCTGAATGTATACCGTTTACCACCACTCTCTGTTTTCTGCCCGCCAACCAGTTTGCCACCCAGTTGACCAACTTCTGACCCACCCTGAGTCTACCCAGCTTATTAATCAATCTTCTGTGTGGAACAATATTGAAAGCTTTGCTGAAGCCAAGGTAGGCATCATCATCTGCTCCCCCTTGGTCCACCGCTCTGGTTACCCAGTCAAAGAAATCTATGAGATTAGTTTGACAGGACCTTCTTTTGTAAACCCACACTGTCTTGGATCCTGTGCTCCTACGGATTCCAGGTATTGCACTATCCTTTCCTTAAGGAGTGCCTCCATAATCTTGCCCACTACTGAGGTAAGACTGACTGGTCTGTAGTTCCCTGCCTCCTCCCTGCTACTACTCTTGTGGAGTGAGATAAAATGAGCCCTTCTCCAGTCTTCTGGGACCTCTCCTGTGCTCAGAGACTCACTAAACAGTTCTGATAATGGCTCTGCTAGTTCCACCCTTAGCTCCATTAGTACCCTGGAATGTATGCCATCAGGTCCCATTGCCTTGTCCACCCTGAGCTTATCGAGCTCTTGTAGGATCCTTTCTTTTGTGAAGGGATACCAACCCGTGTTTCAAGAATGCTGAATATCAGGGAAACAGTTACGAGAGTGATACAGAACTGGCCCTTTAGGGCAGAACTAGAAATTACTGGTATGTTGATAACCCAGGTTCTTTTTCTTTTTTTTTTTTCCTTTTCCTGGCAGGTCCTCCATCAGCGTTCTGCCCTGGTCATGGACCCTGGTCTTCCACCAACCGTCAATTGCCAACTTGTCTCCTGGTCACCCCTGGCTTGCCCCCAGAGGGCAGGGCCGTGGCACTGGTTCCCCTAATTCCAGTGTCACAGAACCAGTATCTAGTTGGGAGTACTGCTGCTGATGGTGGCTAATTGAAGCCCAGGGAAGGTTTCATTTAGATGGAGGACCCAGCAATCCTTTCTGCGCCAGTGGCTGCATGACTCTCAGCCTCTGCCAGGGGTCCTTCTAGCGCCAGGCACTTTCCCCACCCTCCCATGGGATGCAATATCCTTCTTTCCCCGGCCGGCCCTCCAATGACCCAGGTCCACTCCCTAATCAAGGTCACCGGCATTGCAAGCAGAAATCCAAATGCACCAATGGGCTGGCACTGACCCAGGTTCTGACAAGAATTAGGCTGTTTGGGTGCCAGCCTGGAGAGGGAGGAATGAGCATTCCAGAAACAGCTCTCCTCCCATGGAGACAGAGAACATAGAATGTTGCTGTATGTCTGTCAACTGCTGGAGGCTGTGAGGCCCATTGCACATCAGCTACATTGTGGAGAAATTTAAAAGCTAGAATAAACTGATGAAGATTTGTATAATTTAATAATATATACTGTATATAAATATATAAATGCATACATATACTGTCTGTATGTGTGTATATAATACGTATGTGTGTATATATATATATATATATATATATACATGTATATAAATATATATATATATTTATATATACTGTATATATATATATATATATATATATATACATATATATATATATATATATATATATATATATATATATATAGTTAGGTTGATAGCACTTTTAATGTTAAAGGGTGAAACTTTGTACCTTAATAACTTTGCCACTGTTTAACAGATTTGCCTGAAATTTGGTATGCATAATTGGACATGGTAGATCTTGGGGTCTTCCAACTCTTGTACTGGTCGGATATATGGTTGTGGAGTTAATAAACGACAACCAAAAGCGCAATTATATTTTTTTGCAAATTCTTTGCTCTCGCCCACAAGTCGCACAGTTTGCTTGACCAGTCCAAAAACTTCAGAGAACATGTGGCTAGTGACCTTGATGTGCCATTTGAAGATTTCATGAAAAAATATTAAACGGTTCAAATGTTATACAGAAAACAAGTTCCCTTATAAGTCAATGGGAAAAGTTAACAAAAAGTATGAAAGTGTTGCAAATGCACTTTTTTGTGTCGCAAATGGCCCTAGTAGTGTCACAAATCTGCCATTTTGTTTTCAGTTAGTGATAAAAATGCTTGGCAATTAAAATTGGGACCCTCTAGGGACACAATTATGTCTGTGTTCACCTAGTCAGACCCTGAGGATGCTAACCATGTCTTTATTTTGGGGTTAAACACCCCAGAAATATGTTTTTCAAATTTCTGGAAACAACAGTGTTGCAAAGTAGTGTCACACCTGTGACACTTTCACAAATTTTTGCGAAAAGTGTCGCAAATTGCGACACTACTTTTCCAGACTATGGCCAAAATGACAGGAGTTCTTTGCCACCACGCTGCAAAAGAACGGTTTGGTCCTTTGGACTGAAATTTGGAGGAAAGGCAGCCAACAACTCACAGATGTGCCTTTTTGTGGTTTGGTGAAAAAATATTGCATGGCTGCCAAGTTACAGTACACCAAAATTGGCATTTTTCCCATAGACTAACATGGTGGCGTCCGCTGCGCCTTTCAGGGCTCGTATCTCAGAAACGGTGCGAGATACAGAATTTTCGTCATGATTTCCAGTGAAAACATAGCCAGGAAAATCATGAATCATGTGATTTTTTTCCCCTACGTCGTACGTTTACTGAGATATAAGCAATTTAGTATTCCAACACCTCATTTTCGGCTCCAAGACCTATTTTTATGCATACATTCTGTGTACGCACTGTGTTTCTCTATACAGCTGTTGAGGAAAAACAGGATATGTGCTTCTGTTAATGTTACAGTTACTGTTTCCACTTGCATTTGTATACCCGTGTGCATTATCATTAGCGTCTATGCCACCGTGTTTGTTACCGTTTGTATTCTCGTTAGTGCTTGCCTTTGCGTTACTGTTATCATTTGCATTTCCACTACTGTTTGTCTTTGCATTTCAGTTTTCATTACCATGTACATGGCCATTTGTGTTAATGGCAGCACTTTCATTTGCATTTGCATTTGCCTTTCATTTTGCATCTTCGTTGCTGTTACTGTTACCATTTGCGTTTCCTATTGCGTTACTGTGCCCGTGTGCATTACGGTTTTCCATTTCCATATGTGCTTGCGTTTCCTTTTGTGTTTCTGTTTCCTTTGGCATTATTGTTGCTGTTACCATTACCATTTATGTTTACAATTGCGGTAATGTCACCGTTCGCATTACGGTTTGCATTTACGTATGCGTACGCATTTGCGTTCACGTTTATGTTTCAATTTCCTTTGAGAGTAAGGGCCGACGACCCCAATGTGCACCCTGATGCCAGTTGAGGGGGGGCGCAGAGGGTCAGGGGTTTCAATTCTAACATGGAATTTCCTCACTTTTGTTGCTGTGTAACAACCCTAACTGATGCATTAAATGGAGTTTTTTGCCTCTAATATATATATGTGTGTGTGTGTATATATATATATATATATTAGGGTTGAGTAGCCCTTTTAAGGTTAAATGGTGAAATTTTGCACCTTAATAACTTTGCCGCCATTCATCGGATTTGCTGGAAATTTTGCAGGCACGGGGCATAACCATAGATCTTGGGATCTGGTAATGTTCGAACCGGTTGGATATACAGCTGCAGAGTTATTAAGCAATATCTGTGTGTGCAATTAAGTTTTTTTGGGCATTCTTTGCTCATGCCTACAGGTCGCATGGTTTATGTGACCAGTCCAAAAACTTCAAGGAACGTGTGGCCCCGATGTGCCCTTTGAAGATTTTGTGAAAAAATATTGAACAGTTCAAAAGTTATTCAAAAAACAAGTTCCCATTATAAGTCAATGGGAAAAATTAACAAAAAGTTTGACACTTTCGCAAATGCAGTTTTTAGTGTTGAAAATGGCTGTAGTAGTGTCGCAAATCTGACATTTTGTTTTCAGTTACTGATCACAGAAATGCTTGACATTTAAAACTGGGACCATCTAGGGACACAATTATTTTTGTGTTTACCTATTCAAGCCCTGAGGATTCTAGCCATGTCTTTATTTTGGGGTTAAACACCCTAGAAATATGTTAAATTTCTGGAAAAAGTAGTGTCGCAAAGTAGAGTCACACTTGCGACACTTTCACAAATTTTTGTGAAAAGTGTTGCAAATCACGACACTACTTTTCTAGACTATGGCCAAAATGACAGGTTCTTTTCCACCCTACTGCAAAAGAATGGTTTGATCTTTTGGGCTGAAATTTGGAGAGAAGGCAGCCAACATCTCATAGATGTGCCTTTTTGTGGTTTGGTGACAAAATATTGCAGGAATGCAAAGTTACAATACTCCAAAGTTGAATTTTTTTCCCATGGACTAACATGGTGGTGTCTGCTGCGTCTTTCGGGGCTCGTATCTCGGAAATGGCGCTTGATACGGAATTGTTGTTGTGGCAATGTGTAGCCCTTGAAAACCTAGCCAGGAAAATCATGAATGATGTGAAATTTTAATTTTTTTTCTACGTCGTACGGTTACTGAGATATTAGCATTTTAGTATTACAACTGCTCATTTTCTGCTCTGGGGCACATTAATATGCATACATTCTTTGTTTTCACTGCCTTTCTCAATAGAGCTTTTGGGGAAAAATAGGGCATGTGCTCCACTTACTGTTACATGTAGGCTTTACACTTCTGTTTCTGTGCCAGTTTGAGATAGTGTTCCCGTGTACTCTATCATGTGCGTTACCCTTTGCATTTCCATTTGCATTTGCTTTACTGTTTTCTTTGGCATTATTGTTGCTATTACCATTATCATTTGTGTTTACAATTGTGGTACCGTCACCGTGGCGTGTTACAGTTTGCATTTCCGTATATGCTTGCATTTGCATTTCTGTTTCCTTTCCCATTACTGTTGCTGTTACAGTTATCATTTGCATTTACAATAGCGGTACTGTGACCATGCGTGTTACCAGTTGCGTTTCCGTATGCACTTGCATCTCCATTTGCATCACTGTTCCCTTTGGCATCACTCTGTGCCTTCATTTCTATTAACGCTTGCTTTACAATTTATGTTTGCATTACCGTGTGTGTAATCGTTACTGCTTCCACTTGCGTTGCTGTTATTGTTACTATGTCACAAAAACTCACTTGGTGGGAGCATTCCATTCACTATTTATACTCCTCTTTCTCAAAAAGAAGGGAAATTAGAGGCAAAAAACTCCATTTAATGCATCAGTTAGGGTTGTTCCACTGTGACAAAAGTGAGAAAATTTGATGTTAGAGTTGAACCCCCCCTTGGACCCACCCCCCAGCTGGCATTGGGGTGTGCGTTGGGGTTGTCGGTCCTAAGTCTCACCCCATTCTCCTATACTTCACCACCTCAGCTTCTCTACACTTGTGATGGGGTAAGAGTTAGGGCTGACGACCTGACAGCACGCGATGCCAGCTGGGAGGTGGTCCAAAGGGGTTCAACCCTAGCAAATTTCCCACTTTGTTGCTGTGGAACAACCCAAACTGATGCATTAAATAGAGTTGTTTGCTCTACTATATATATATATATATATATATATATATATAGTCTAAAGAACCTCTGTGCGGAAGCACTGAGGCAAGGGTTACCCCAAAGGACATTTGGCTGCAAAGCCAAGTTTTAAAGAAATGCACTGATCAAGGTCTATGAAGGCCACCCACACTACTGTCACCACTGCTGCTAAGCTAGCTTGCTGCCATGGGGGTCTGTCCTGTTTTTTTTTTGTAAGGTGAGCCTAATAGAGTAAGTAGGTAGCCTGCTCTTGAGTTAGCTTCTAGCTCATGCTCTGCCCCTTCAGCCACCAGGGGAGATGGAGACTCACTAAGAGTAGAACAACAAAAATATGCTGCCACAACACTGCTATTGAGATGTCAGTGCTCACAGACTCCTCCAAGCTGTAGTGTGCAGTCTGTTTACTCTGTAGAAGGAAAGACAATGTCACACTTGCAAGGCTCATGTGGCCTTTCTTGGCTGGAGCTCATCCACATCACATGTGATTGAGCCACCGCTAATAGGTGAAGAGAGTGCACAACTCAATACAGACATAGTCGAGTTTAGAGAGTACCTGCAGTGTGAGCACACACAGGCTAGGTGTGCACTTATTCTGCAAAATATTAAATCCAAATTCAAAGCCATTATTGCCATTCCATAAGAACAACCTAGGCACAAATATGGGGGGGACTCCCCTCTTCTCTACCTGAATGTCACCCCTCCTTAATGGTAGAATTTCATTCTCAGGTGCTAATGCAATGGTTTCCACTGTTTTCTGAGGTACTGTATCTCCATGTTTCATGATGTGTCCTGATCATCATGTGGGCTGTTGTCCATCATTGTGCCTCATTTTGAATGTTCATGTCCTTCATTTCAATGACACAATGTGAGGTATGGTGCATGCTTCCAAGATGATATCAAGTGAACAAGGTAAGTGAAATTGGTCACTTACAAAAATTGCAACTCAATTATGGTGCCTGTGTTCACAGCTACCTAGCAGCGGGGCTACCGGATACTGGGGTTGGTGAAATACCGCAACAGGAAGTACACGTGTATATGCGTGGGTGCAAACATGCAGTGGGAGGGGCAGGTGAGGGATAGTATGTGGGAGAGGGTGTGGCAGGCAACTGCTGAGCTGGTCTGCTAGCGTGGTGGGGAGAGTGGTGGCTGGGAGGCACAGGGTGCAGGGTCTGGAGCAGCATAGACTTTATTTTTGCCGGAAGGCAGCTTTAAATTTTTTTACTTTTTTTATCCCCCCGACATGCACCCCCCTGGAGTTGAGAAACCATATGTAGAGCGGTGTGGGGTGCAAAGCCCCCCACTTGGGAGGGTGGGGTTGCAGCCCCGTGAATTAAAAATAAGACCATAGATCTCGGGTGCTGTTTTTGTCTGCACTGCGAATGTGCATCGCCAAAATTCATTTCCGGTGATGTACACTCGTCATAACAGCGATTTCTATTCTGTGGTCACCATTATGATATGGAACCTTCCAAGACACTACTCAGCACAAAGAGTGTTGAGCATGGCCATAGTGTATATGCTCAATAAAGAATGACAAAGGGAATGTAAGTGAGACAAAACAGTCATGGAGAAATGTATTTATAGCGCTAAATATGCATAATTGCATGGTCCAAAACAAAAAGAATAGGCTTCACAACGCAGAGGCCCCTCTTTGTACATCTGGAATGGGGGTTGTTGATTGATTATATCTTAGGCATTTAATGCCGAAAGCAAACAATGCTTTACAAATTAACGGCGATTTAATGAGAAAAATCAAAAGCCATCAACTTGCAAAAAGAATCAGAATTAATGAGTTTACATAATTTTTATGGGAATTCAAATAAAAATGAGTCTGATTGCTAGCAGTAGTATAAGAAATAGATTGATTTTTTTAGACAAGATTTGCACAAGCTTAGCTGCTGCACACATAGCAAGTGTGCAGCAAGTGAACCTGATGTGATATTTAAATGATGCTTACACCAGCTTAACTGTTGCACTCATGTCAAGCTTGCAGCATGCAAACCTGATTTGCTTTTTAGACCTGGTTCACTTAGGATCACTTTGTGTATGCAAATTGCATGCAAACATTGCACAATTAAGCATGTGGGATGCATTCTGCATGTACACAGCACACATTTATTTCTGTAAGGGTTTATCTGTCTGAACTGAAATTTTCATGGTATAAGGAGACTGGATCAGGGAAGTGCCTTTTGAAGGTTTGGTGATAAAAATATTAATCTCTTCAAAAGTTAATAAAGTTTAAAGTTTTCTGTTATAGTCTATGTGAAAAAAACTATACTGTATGTTCTGAAAATGAAAGCAGGCAAGCAGTCCCAAAAACTAGTTTCTTTGCGATTTCATAGCAAGAAAATGGTTAGGATTTTGGGGCTGGAATTTGCAAGGTGGCAAGACATTGCTCCTCAGATTTGCCCTTTTTAGGTTTGGTGAAGAAATTTCCACTGGTTCCATAGTTGCAGCACTCTGAAGTTGAGGGTTTTCTCATAGAATAACATTGTGGTGGTAACAGCACCTTTTGGTGGCTATATCTGGAAAACAGTTCGAGATACAGATATTTTGCTAAGCATAGCTACTAAGCAGGTGCAGTGGTGGCCAGTTCATGAATATAACTGCAAAGACATTTTTTCCAAAGTTGCTATGGGTACTGAGATACTGCCACATTTGCAGTACAAGGGGTACTTGGAACATCTCTATGCCTGCGCTATGTGTCTGTACTTATGTGTAGGTGGAAGCACAGTGCCCAACGGGCTGTGCTTCCACCTATGCATACCATTTATGCCTAACTGGGAGCACAGGGCCCTCTTGCACTATGCCTCTACACTTATGGGTAGGTGGGACCACAGGCCAAGAGGTCCTACGCTCCCTCTTATGGATCTGAATATGGAAAACTGGGAGCAGAGGTCCCTGTTGTGCAATGTCTCAATACTTATAGGTCGGTGAGAGTGCAGGGCCAAGAGAGTCTGTGCTCCCACCTATTGGTGCCATCTTGGAATACTGGGAGCACAGGGCCCTCCTGCCTTATGTCTCTATACTTAGTGGTGGGTGGGATCACAGGGCTCAGAGGTCCTGTCCTCCCAACTATGGATGCCATTATACAAAACTGGGAGCACAAGGCTCTCCTGTGTTATGTCTCTATACTTATGGGTGGGTGGGAATGCAGGTCCCAGAGGGCACATGCTCCCACCTATGGATACCATTTTGCAAACCTGGGAGCACAAGGCTCTCCTGCGCTATGTCTCTATACTTATGGTGGGTGGGAGCATAGTGCCCACAGGGCCAGTGGTCCCACATATGGATACCATCATGCAGCACAGGGAGCACAGTGCCCTACTGTGCTACATCTCTAGGCTTATGGGTAGGTGAGAGCACAGGGCCCAAAGGATCCTCGCTCCCACCTATGGGTACCATTTTGAAAAACTGGCAGCACAGGGCCCTCCTGTGCTACAGTATGTCTCTATGCTTATGGGTGGGTGGGAGTGCAAAGCTCAGAGGGCCCACACTTCCACATATGGATACCATTATGCAAAACCAAGAACACGGGGCTCATGAAAAGTTTTTTTTTCAAGTTTTCTGTTTCTTTCCCACTTCACTGCAAAGAAAGGGTTAGGACTTTTAGCCTAAAATGTGCATTGTACATAGGGGTTGCCCCACAGAAGTGACTTATGCTGGTTTGGTGAAAAAATATACATTGGTTCCGTAGTTATAACAATCCAAAATTGAGAAATGTCCTGTTGGATATCATTATGGTGGCACTTTGTGTATTAATAACTTATTAGCTGTTCCTGAAATGTACATCAAATGTGGCATGTACCCTCAAATGACAATGGTCTCTTGATTTACAAAGTTTCATTTTGATTGGGAATTCACGTCTGGAGATATGCAGTACTTCAATGTGTACATTCCCATTTTTTGTCAGATTCTTTCTTTGTTTCACTTTGTGCATTAATAACTTCACAGTTGCTCTTGCACTATACATGAAATTTGGTATGTACCCTCATAAACTAATGTTCTCTTGGTATACCAAGATTCATTTTGATTGGGAGTGCATGTCTTGAGCTATGCTGTCCCAAAATGTGTACATCGCCATTTTGTTGTGAAATTATTTCTTTGTTTCACAATTTGCACTATAACTTCAGATTTTCTTGTCATTTGCATGACATTTGGCATGCACCCTCAAGGGCTAATGGTCTCTTGACATGTCAAGTTTCATTTTGATTGGATGTGCACCTCTGGAGAAATGCAGTCCCAAAATGTGTAGATCACCATTTGTTGTAAAATGCTTTCTTCACTTTTATGTTATGCTTAATAGTTAGTTCTTCAATAACTTTGAAACATTTCAGCTGATATGCATGGAATTTGCCATGCCCCATCATGAAGCAGACATCTCATGAAGTTGTAAGTTTTGTTTCAATTGCTTATGAGGACATGGAGATATAGTGTCCCAAAATTTGTAAATCACCTTACTTTCCTACCTGCAGGTTATAGTGTTTGACCACTAGAGGTCACCAAAACACTAAATGTATCACTTGCTGCTCCCTCACCTCCACACTGTTTGGAATTTTGGTCTGAAATATTCAGGGTAGAAGGAAATTGTCGCACAGAACAAGCCAGCATTGGTCTGGTGAAAAAAAAATACTAATCTGTTCCAAAGTTATTCAATTTTGAAATTTCGGGTTCTGAGCATGATCAGTTCAGTTTTTTTTGGATAGCTGTACAGTGCTGAAATGGATTTGGGCACATGAAAAGGATTCCAAAAAGGGATTTTTTTATCCCTCTTCATAAGAAAAAAATTCCTTTTCGTGAGCTGCCAACTTGTTTATTATTTTTTGGCACAAGCAAACGTTATAACTTGCCCCAGGGATGTCTTCTGTAGACATTCAAGTAAGGTTTGCTTAGGGGGCTGTCCTCTACAAACTCATGCCTTTGGCTCAGTTTAGTTTTCTTCAAAAATGGTACTTTTACAGTTTAAAAACCCTTTTTGTGATTCACTTCTGATCCCTTTTTGTGAGCTGTCAAAATCCCTTGTCACAAGCCACCCCCTTTGCGCGAGCTGTTAAAATCCCTTTTCTTGAGGGGAGGATCACATGACCCTACCTTGCAAAAAGGGATGGCTCGTGAAAAGGGATTTTGACAGCTTGTGAAAAGGGGTCAGCTCACAAAAAGGAATTTAGACATCTCACAAAAATGGATTTTAAAAGGTCACTGCTAAGAAACTGTTTGGAATTTTGGGCTGAAATTTTCAGTGTATAAAGGGCTTGCCGCAAAGATATGACGTTTGCTGTTTTGGTGATAAAATTTACTTTGCTTCTATAGTTATAAGATTTTCAAGTTGGGAAATTCCTCTTAGGATAACATTGTGGTGGATGCAGTACCTTTCGGCACCTATATCTTGAAAATGGTTTGAGATATGGATTTTTCTAGAAATTCAGCTTAGCTCACTGGTGTACTAAGCTTGAGTGCAGGTTGTCAGGGCATGATAACAACTGCGGTGACATTTTTCCAATGTTCCTATGGGTATTGAGACATTTTGCCATTTGCATCACATGGGTTACTTGGAATATCTGTAGCCCTGCGCTGTGCTTCTATACTTATTGGTTAATGGGAGTGCAGGGCCCAGGGGGCCCTGTGCCCTCACATATGGATACTGTTATGAAGTTATGAGGCTGCAGGTCCTTTCATTATGAAGTAGTGGGAGTGCAGGGCCTGGAGGGCCTGCACTTTCACAGGAAGATGAGAATTCAATAAATTTTTTCTATAGCTATGGATAGATGGGCCTGTAGGGCCCCGTGCTCCCACAAATGGATACTATTACAGAATAATGGAAGTGTGATGGCTCCCAGAGGATGATGCAACCAGGACACAGTATAGACTGATAGGAGTGCAGGGCCTGGTGAGCTCTGCACTCCCACAAACGTATATTAAAAACATTACACTTTCTCAAAAAGTAAGGAAATTCACTGCAAAAAACTTTATTAATGCATAAGTTAGTGTTGAAGGAACAAATGCAGGGACATGATACATTAAGGATTCCAACCCTAACACCTCCCACCACTGACACCCAACCTGAACACCCTTCCCCACCCCCAACCTCCACTGACCATCAATCATTGGGGTGTGCCTTAGGGTCATTGGTTCTAACTCTTATCCCATACTCCTACAGTGTACCATCTCAGCTTCCTTGCAACTGGAATGGGGTGAGAGTTAGTTATATTATACAGGCACGATTGTGCCTGTATACTAGGGTTGCATAAGCATTTTTATGTTAAACCCAACTTTTTGCATCTTAATAACTTTGCAACCATTTAACTGATTTACATGTAAATTGAAAAGCACAGCTGCTTTGTCAGGCTGTCTTGATCCCGTAAATTTCATGTAGATCAGTTTGGGGAGGCAAAGTTATGAAGGTGCAATAGAAAGCAAAAGCATCATATTTTGAAAATTTTAAGACCTTTTTTGCCACACGATAACTTAAAAACTAGTTGCCTTTGAAACCTGAAACATTCAGGTTTGATAGAGGCTGGACCAAGGTGTGTGCTTTCATGTTGTTTAGCTCACACAATTAAGTAGGTTTTTAAATATTTAATAAAAATGTTTCATTGTTGAGCATGCGCAGTTCAAAAAATTAACGTTCTATTCATAACTGATTTTTTGCGAAACAGCATTTTGCACTTTATGACACAGCTGTCTTAACTTATGACAGCAGTGTCATATAGTGCAAACCCTGCTGCTTTCACCACTCATTTGTGAGGGACAGGGCTACTCTCATTGTAGCCCCAACAGTCTGACTGTGACCCTGGGTATGGATTTATTTTTACTGGGGTTTGACTGTTTATCTGACCCCTACAGAAAGAGAGAAAATCAAGTACCACAACAGTACACTTTCCTTTTGCACACAGTAATTCCTTAGTGAGCATTGAAAATGTATTTCACTTTGGTATTTAATTTTACTGTGAACTTCAATTATGTGACCTTCGATAATTTCTAGAAGATTTGCCAGCACATTTTTTCTTCTTTTGGGAATTGATTTGCTTTGCTGTTTCTGCAGAGTATGGAGGTGAACTTTATCATTTCATTTCCTATTCTGATTGGTCCTGGTTTTACCTTACCTTGGGCTTGAAAGCTGGTGATCTCCTTAATTAGGGAGAGCTGAACTGTGTTTTTTAATCGGGGTCATTTTACTGTTCAGATCAGGATCCCTGATTGAGGTGGGATCCTGATTCAATCAAGGATACTGGATCGATCCTTCCTCATGTACTTAGCCACCTTTCCCATACCCTGTCATGAATGATTAATCTCCCCCTCATTTTGCAGCTATGCCAAGTCTCTGACCAAGAAAACACAACTATCTTTGATAAATGACAGCTGCGTCATATAGTGTAAGTATTATACGACATAGCAGTTGTTTATCAAAGACAGCTGTGCCATATAGTGCTGGCTGATGTGGTTCATACAGTAGGTCAGGGACGGTGCTACTGTAGCCCCACCAGCCTGACTGTGGCTCCTTTAAACTTCTCTGCCACCAAGGGCCCTGATCCCAGGTGGCAGTATATGTATTTATTAATTTACTTATTTAATTAATTTATTTCAATTTTTTTGTTTTTGTTTTCCAATACCAGGATGCCCACCTCCAGTGTTGGATGCTTCCCTCCATTGTACCTATTTATTTTTGTGGCTGCCAACATCGAGGGGCCCAATCCCTATGTTGGCATTTACTCTCAGCAGTGTGGGAAATTGGGGAGCCAACATCCAGTGTCCCTAAATAGTTTATTTACCCTGAAATTAAAAAAGGCACCCAATGTCTTTTTCTTTTTGAACCTGGAAAAAAGAAAATGGACCATCATCATCCCCGGTGTCTCTGTCCACCACCCTACCCTCCCACTGTGCACCCACCATCCTACACCCCCTCTTACCCAATATTTACCACAGGCAGTCAGGCATTTTCATCTTCTGTGGACCAGGACACCTCTGCACTCTTCAAAGCCAAACCATGAACTGAAGAATACAGGTAAATGTTGTATAATACATTTCAATGGTGTTTTGAACTTATGTTAATATCTTTGTCATTTCTTTGAATTTTTACACCGACTTTTCAACATGGCCTTTTGTAGATCCCACCTCATGAACACTGTCACTGTCATTTCTTTTATTTGGCCCCAAAGGTGATTTCACAGTCACTGCAAGGAATAACCTTTCAGGACCAATCAATGAAATGACAGTGCCAGTGTTCATGCGGTGGGATCCCAAAAAGGCCATGTTGAAAATTTGGTGAAAAAATTCTTAAAATGACTACATTATGAGCATGCATTGTGCAGTTTCTATGAAGGTGCATTAATAATATTTTGACTCCAGATTATCAACATGTCCATTTTCCTCACACCACCTCATGAACAATACAGCTATCATGTCTTACAGCCTGCTTGAAACATGTTTTCATATGTGTGGCGCAAAACAGCATGGTCACTGTGTGGAATCACCTTTCGGGACCAATTAATGACATGACAGTGCCAGTGTTCATGAGGTGAAGTCCCGTAAAGGTCATGCTGAAAATGTGGCAAAAAATTCCTAAAAATGGCCACATTATGAGAGTGCGTTGCACAGTTTCTAGGCAGGCACATAACTTTGGTAATTTACAGTTTTTGACTCCACATTTCCAACATACCCATTGTTTCACAACACCTCATAAACAGTACAGCAGTCATTTTCCACATCTTATCTGAAATGTGTTTTAGCAACTGTTGCATGGAATAGCATTTCAGCACAGATTTGAAAATGTTTACCTATGGGGTTTATAAATTTGGGTCAAAACAAGAATAAGTTGAATATTAGGGGTTGAAATATTAAAAACAAATAATTTATTAAGTAACATTGATTGCAGGGATATCTGTTGCACCTCTGGGGAACACGTTGCCTTACCATGCCAGTAAGCTGTGTTTACGTGTAAATTTAGTGAGCTGGTTTACTGGGACAAGGCTGAGTGGGAAGGTGCTGCAGAATGTAGCACCAGTCATGGCCTGGTTAGGGACATATTAATGTTTTGGCATAGATGCCACACCCTGTGGTGGGTAAGGGAACCTCACCCACAGGGTATCGATGTGTGCTGTGGTCTGCTGGCCCCATGCACTGCATCATGACTGTCTCCAATATTGTATTTAGCTCATTTTGCAGAGGTCCTGAAGGGACCTGTGCAAATGAGGATACAATTCCAGGACTGTCTTCAATATTGTATTTATCTCATTTTGCGCAAATGAGAATACAGTTCCACTATCACAAAAGGAAGGGAAATTAATTGCAAAACACTATATTAATGTAGAGATTAGGGTTGTAAAAATGCAAAGTGTGAAAAGATAAGAAATGAAAAAACATTTGGGATTTAGGTCTCTGGAGTACTGGTGAATCAGTGGTTGGGCTTTATGGTTTTACTATAGCACTGCTACAGCGCTGATGCCGACATCGCCGATAATGACACACACAATGCTGAGTGCTGGCATTGTACTGTCGGGGATGCAAGTGTGGTTTCTTTGGGGGGGGTTGTGCCCTCCACATCTCCCAGTCTCTAAATATCCAAATCCAAGTTGAAGTTTTCTCAGGGAGGGGGAGGAACACCGGGAGATACACTGCTGGTGTCTGTAGGGACCAGAACAGTGACCTGCTGATTTGGGGTGAAATCTGTTGCTGTGCTGGTCTCCATGAACATGGTGTTGACCTCTGGTTAGCATACCGGGTTTTACCTGGGGTTGTCAACCCTAATGCCCACCACTACCCTGGATCAGATGAGGTCAAATGTGATGTCTTCATGAAGGGCCCATAGGGCCCTGTATGAAGAAAGCTCTGACAGATTATGTTGGCCATACTGTGTCACTATGATGCACTAGGCTTGAGCAGTATCTTGTGCTTCAGGCAGGAGGCTATGGATTGGGGTGGTGGGCATTAGGGTTGACAACCCCAAGTAAAACCCCACCACTGATTCACCAATACTCTGGAGACCCAAATCCCTAATGTCTTTTCATTTCTCGTCCTTGTCCGCTTTGCATTTTTACAACCTTAATCTCTACATTAACATAGTTTTTTGCAACTAATATATATTATACCTGACCAGAAGGGCAGGTATAGTTAGGGTTGCATGGCCACATCTATGTTAAACCCCAAATTGTGCACTTTAATAACTTTGACACTGTTTGTCTGATTCACCTGAAATTTGGAATACATGCTGTCATACTACAGATCTCTAGATCCAGAAATATTTGTTCCTGTCGGATTTGCAGTGGCAGAGCTCTGGAGTATCAAAAAGTGTACAAAATTCTCAACTTTTGAAAATTCTTTGCTCATCTCTGCAGCCTGAATGGTTTGTTCTGGTCTGAAAATTTCAGGGAGTATGGAGAATGGGTCAGGGAAGTGCCTTATGAAGGTTTGTTAAAAAAAAAAAAATCATTCACTAATTCTGAAGTTTTTTAAGTTTAAAGTTTCCCATTATATCATATGGGAAGAAAATACGTGTTCTGTGTGACGGTGAGAGAGTCATCCATGACAACACCTTTTCCTGTCACAAATTCCCTCAGTTCTGTTGTGCAGTGGCCATCTCGTTTTCAGTTAGCAGTGGAGAAAAAATGTTATAGTTTAAAAACTGTTGCCCCTAGTTAAAGACCAGCTGTTGTGTTTACCTAAACGGGGTCCTAGGAACACCACCCATGCATTAGAACTTTAAAAAAGCACACAGAAATATATTTCTTTTGATTATGCCATTTGTACTCTCACACTTTATGACAGCACAAGCAGAAAACTTTCACAAATTTGTGAAAGCAATGCATCGTACTATTGCAGTATGCTACATACTTTCTTAATTTACAATAGTACATTCCCCAAAATCATACTTTCTTTGCCACCTAACTGCTACTACATAGCTTGGAATTTTGGGCTACAATTTGCTTTCAGCACAGATGTACATTATGGTGGTTTGGTGAAAAAATGTAGATTGGTTCCATAGTTACAGTACTCCAAAGTTGTGAATTTTTCCCACAGGATGACATTGTGGCATCCGCCAAAACCACAGTTTCTTTGACACCTCACTGTCACTACACAGTTTGGACTTGTAGGCTGAAATTTGCAGGGTGCATACCCTTGTACCACAGATGTGCCTGCTGCTAGTTTGGTGAAAAAGTGTACACTGGTTCCAGAGTTACAGCACTCTGAAATTGCAAATTTTCCTATAGGATAACATTGTGGTTGTGATGGCACCTTTCGGTGCCCATATCACAAAAATAGTTTGAGATACAGATTTTTCACTAAGCTCACATGAAAGTGTCTAGTTCATGAACACAACTGCGAATTATTTTTTTCCTGCAGTTGCTACAGTTACTGACATATTGCCAAATAAGTGTTACGAGGATTGCTTGGAATGAACCTTGGCATGTGCTGTGTGTCTGTACTTATGTGTAGGTGGGATCACAGGGACCAAAGGGACCATGCTCCCACCAATGCATACTATTTATGCTATACTGGTAGCACTGGGCCCCTTCTGTGCTATGCCTCTACACTCATGGGCCCACCACCTATGGATCTGATTATGCAAAACTAAAAACACAGGGTCCTCCCACACTATGTCTCTATACTTATAGGTAGGTGGGAGTACAGGGCCCGGAGGGCCTGCATTCCCACCTATGCATACTATCTAGCACTACTGGGAGCACAGGATCAAGAGGCACTTTGTCTCTCCACTTATGAGTGGCTTGGAGTGCATGGTCCAGAGGGCACACACTCCCAAATATGCATTCCATTATGCAAAACTGGGAGTACAGGGCCCTCTTGCACAATGCCTCTAGGCTGATGGGTGATGGGAGCACAGGTCCCAGAGGGCCTTCTCAAAAAGAAGGGAAATTCATTTCAAAAAACTTTGTTAATGCATCAGTTAGGGTTGATTCCACACCTGTTACTGTTGAAATTTGAACTGTTGCAAGGTACAAAAACAAACCCATCTCTCTTTCATCACCTTTAGAGTAGTGCCACCTGTGTCCTGTTGTAAGCAGTTAACCAGGAGTGAAAACAGGCAATTAAAAGTTAGGTGATAATCAGTGATTGGTATTTAATTTAAAAGAGAAAATGTTTATTACCTGCTAACTCTAAACCTTGTCTTGATACTGTCCATAGAAAGGATACTGATAGAATGAAAATAGTACTGGAGGAGTGTGGTATAAACCTGGAGTTTCCAGGCCAGTCATAAGCACTGAATGTAATAATTATTAACCTGTAATTAATTAAAGCATTACTGAAATGTATGTCTAATCCCCCCTTTTTTAAATGTTATACATATAGTACACAGACTGAGCACTACTGAGTGAACTAAATCTATCTTAAAGCAGTTTTTTCATGTCTTATGCCTGCAATTCAGGTATGTACTTTGAATTAAGTTTTATTTTTCTTTAAAGGACTAACAATTACAGTAAGTAGCATACACTGATAAACTGTACAGATATGCGGTACTACATTACAGACATACAATATGATTTTAGAATACTAATAACAGGTGAACTAAGCTGACTATGACTTATGTGAATGTACAAGTAAAAAGCTAACATGTGAAGTGAGTAGCGTGGTGACAACTTGTGTACAGGACAGTCTGAGAGTGACTTGAGGAGAGCTACATTGTCCCCCGGTCTATGCATTTGTTATTATATGAACTACTGAAAAAAAAAACATATATATATATGATATTTAGAACAGCTTCACCATTCAGAAAACATGTGTTTTAACTTAACCGTTAGAAACAGGTGGCACTCTCCCTCTAGTGGCATGAATCAACTATTACCAAAAAATATTTTTATACAAAAGAATTCTAAAATGTTTATGATATGAAAATAAATATTATACTCAATTTGTAAATAAGTTTATGCATAGATCCCATCCCAGATGAAGCCTAGCAAGGTGAAACATTGGGCAGTTGGGATCTTTTGAGACAAAAAAAGGAAGAAGAATAAAACAAAACACTTTTAAAACTATTAAGGCATGGCTGGCATTTCTTTTCCCTTGTATTAATTCCACACCAACAAAAATCTGGAAATTCAATGTAATGGTTACCAATCCAACCCCCCAACACCCCCCTCCACCATACACAGACCAACCAGGGCTGGATTGTGCAGTACTCCCCAGACATCCTTGCCGCTTTCTGAGACCTGGCTATCAGTTAAAGTCTCTAGTGGTTCCATTGCCCTCAACAACTATACCAGTCATCGAGCTGATAGGCTAAGCAAGAGGGGTGGTAGCTGTGCCATCTACACCAGATCCTTCCTGCATGCCCTACCAGTCCACATCCCACAACCTACCCATGGAGCTCAAACCTTAGCAGTTAAGATAAGCATTGGCAATCCTGGAAAGTCACTTTACATCCTGACAGTCTACATTCCCCCTAGGAACCAAAAGTCCACTTTTGACTCAGTTCTGGCCAGTAATGTCCACCTTCCCCTGAAGTGCGAAGTCATCCTGCTGGGAGATTTCAACATAAACTGGCAATGCACTGCATCCTCCTCTTACAAAGATGCAGCCCTCGCATATGACCTCACTCAAATGGTCCTATCCCCAACTAGGATGGACCCTAAATCAGGAACTTCCTCCCTTATCGACCTTATCCTCACCAACTGTTCAAAAAACCTTTCCCATATCAAAGTGCTCCCTGACTAGATAAGTGACCACTCCCCGGTTAGCTATTGGTGGTCAAATAAAATTCCCCCAAACCCCACTAAAACCACAGTGCAAAGACACCTGAGGAAAGGAGCCCTTTCATGCCTAAAAACCTACCTTGCCTCCCTAGACTTGTCTCCTATCCGATCCACTCAAACAGCTGATGCTGCCCTCACCTATTTTGTTTCCTCCTTTAACTCTGCCTGCGACATTTTTGCCCCCTACTCCAGTCAGTTTGTAAAATCGCAGGATACCCCCTGGATCTTCTAGTCACTGCTCGACAACATGAGAAAGAGGGACAACCTCTGGCACAAGGCCCTTGCCTCCCAACTCCCCAAAGACAGACAGCAGTATAGAGAGGTTCGAAACAGCTGCACATGGGCTATCCATCAAGCCAAAGCCAATTATTGCAACCATGCCCTTACCTCCTCCTGGGGCTTGGGTAGAAATTTCTGGAAAAACATTAAAGAACTAACTGGAAAAAATGTATTGCCTGCCCCCATAGAGCTTCAAATAAATGAGGTTGCATACCAGGATCCAAACTCTATTGCAGAAGCACTAAATACCACCTTCTCGGACCTCAGTCACTTCCACCCCTCAAACTTCTTCGACCCAATCAGTAACCCCCCCAAGCCCTCCTCCTATGGTAACAAACCATATTTCTGACTACAAATCATCTCCTGCAATGAGGCCAAATGCTATATCAGTGCAGCCCTGGCAAACACTTGCTTTAGTAGTGATGACTTGGACCTCAAGCTAGTCTGGCTAACTTTGGATGTGACATTACCCCATCTTACGAAAATATTTAACTCATCCCTATGTCACAGCCAGTTTCCCCACATCCTGGAAAAGAGCAGTTATAACTCCAGTATTAAAGGGTGGTAACCCCACCTCTGCTAGCAGCTACAGGCCAATATCCATTCTGCCATGCCTCTCTAAAGCCCTTGAGAAAATAGAGGCAGACCAGCTCACAGACTACTTGACCAAACACAATCTGCTCTGTCAAGAACAACACAGTTTCAGGAGGGGTCATAGCACCTCCATGGCTCTCATAGAATATACCTCCTATATACACAAGGCATTGGAAAATGGTGAAATAGCAGGGGCTCTCTATATTGATTTGACCAAAGCTTTTGATACAGCTATTCATGAGCTCCTTCTCCACACTCTTCTATCAATAAATATCACCCCAGATGTCACCGCCTGGCTCTCTGACTATTTCAAAAACAGGACCCAGCAAGTAAAAATTAATGGGTCCACATCTTCCAGGAAAACTGTCCACTCAGGAGTCCCACAGGGGTCCATATTAGGCCCATTACTTTTCACCCTCTTTCTAAACTCTCTCCCCAAATCCTGTAGTGGGAAACTTCTACTGTTTGCTGATGATGCTGTAGTCTTCTGGAAGCATTATCAGCTGAGCACCTTACAATCCACCTTCTTTGGTGAGTTTGAAACCTTGTTCTCTGAACACCAGCATATACTCAATTACACAAAGACCAAAGCTATGATCTTCACACATCAACAAAACCCACTCTGAAACTCACCTCTTACCATCACAAACTACCTTGGAGTTGCCCTGGAACTGGTTAACATTTTTAAATACCTGAGCATCTGGTTAGACTCCTCTCTTACCTACCACAACCACATCCAACAAGTATCCTCCTCGGGTAATACTAGGTTAGGGATCCTTTTCAGACATAAGCACTGCTTTCCCACGCAGGCGATGCATCTAGCAGTGTTCCCCTCAATATTGCCCTTGATTGACTACAGCATAGTAATTATGGGACTCATGGACCATACTGTCTCTATGTGAGTATAAACCTTGTTTTAACAAAGTCTGCTGACTGGTCTCAAATTGTAGCAGACAAACTCATACGTGTGAGCTCTACAAGCTCACTGGCTTTCTCAATCTCAAAGACAGGATAAAATATCACACCTGCCTTCTAGCTAAAAAGGAACTAAACAAGCAAGCCCCGGCAGGCCTCCACTCTCTTATTCAAATTGCCTCAAGCAGGAGGGCTTAAAGACACTCTGAAAATCCCCCCTTACTAGTACCACTCTGTAGAACTTCCCTGGAGCAATGATCTTTCCATTATCATGCTCCTCTATGGCTAAACAACCTACCATCTGCAATCCCTCATACTTCCGGCATCAGCCAATTTAAAGATGATCTTCGGACTTTCCTAATGTTGGCACCCTGTGACTGTAGTTAAAAATAAATAACTTGTGACCAAAACCACTTAGTTGGATACCCCTCCATCCCCCAAACACTCACAGCCAGCCCCTAGCTAGTATCCTCAATCCCCCTCTATCACTTTCTGACTCAGGGCCTTGCATTTTAACACCCTCGGGAACTCAAATACTGTCTTGTGAACCACAATGTAGACCCAGAACCTCCTTTCAAGTTTCCCAGATGATGTAACCTTACTTTACACTGCATCAAATGTTTATTCTACTATCTATGTGTTTTCTTCCACTACCGTGTCATGTATTTTTTTTTAAATCTATACTGTTTGCCTAATGTATAATCTGTACACAATGTGTAAACTTGTGATCCTAAATGTATTGTTTCTTACTGATGTGGAGCCTTTGCAAAGGAGTCTATGACTCAAAGGACTGTAATTCCAATATCTTTCAAAAAATAAATAAATAAATATATACAACAGAATCCAGGGTGTGCTTTGGGGTCATTGGGCCTAACTCTCACCCCATTATCTATACTGTAGCATCTTAGCTTGTTTACACATGGAATGGGAGAGAGTTAGTGCTAATGACTACAAGACACAATTTCCGCACCTGCTGTCTGTGGATGGTGTGTGTCTGTGTGTGTGTGGGGGTAGGTTATAATACTAAACATCAAATTTCAGACTTTAGTTGGTGTGGCTTCAACCCTAACTGATGCATTAATGGAGTTGTATATATCTATATCTATATCTATATCTATATCTATATCTATATCTATATCTATATCTATCTATATATATTATAGTGGTACGGTAGTGCCACTATAGTTAGGGTTGAGTACCCCAGTTAAGATTAAAGTGTGAAATTTTGCAGCTTAATAACTTTGCCATCGTATGATGGATTTGCCTGAAATTTGGCAGGCGTGGAGCGGCACCATAGATCTCTAGATCTGCCAAGCTTTGTAATGGTCAGATATATGGTTGCAGAGCTATAAAGCGCTGTTCCATGTCACATTTATGTTTTTTTGCACATTCTTTCCTCACACCTGCAGGTCACAGGGTTTGTGCGACCAGTCCAAAAACTTCAGCAAACATGCAGCAGGTGTCCACAATGTGTCTTTTGAAGATTTCATGAAAAAATATTAAACGGCTCAAAAGTTATTCAAAAAACAAATTTCCTATTATAGTCAATGGGAAAACTTAACAAAAAGTTCGACAGTGTCGCAAATGCAGTTTTTAGTGTCACAAATGACCCCTGTAGTGTTGTGAGTCAGCCATTTTTTTTTTCAGTTACTGGTCACAGAAATGCTTGTCATTTAAATATGGGACCCTCTAGGGACACAATTATTTTTGTGTTCACCTAGTGGAGCCCTGAGGATGCTAGCCATGTCTTTTCTGGGTGTTAAACACCCTAGAAATATGTATTTGAAATTTTTGTTAACTGTAGTGTCGCAAAGTGGAGCTGCACCTGTGACACTTTCATTATTTTTTTGCGAAAGTGTCGTGATTTGCGGAAATACTTATGCCCAAAATGACAGGAATTCTTTGCCACCCTGCTGCAAAAGAACGGTTTGGTCTTTTGGGCTGAAATTTGGAGGGTTGAAAGCCAACATACCACAGATGTGCTCTTTTGTGGTTAGGTGACACAATATTACAGGGATGCAAAGGTACAGTACTCCAAAGTTGATGATTTTTTCCATAGACTAACATTACAGCGTCCATTGCACCTTTCCGGGCCCATATCTCGAAAACGCTTTGAGATATGGACTTTTTGTCAGAAAAATGCTTCATTTAATGCATCAGTTAGGGTTGTTCCTCAGCAATAAAAGTGAAGGAATTCGGTGTTAGGGTTGCCACCCCTTGCACCCTTTGCCCACCCCATCCTCACCAACAGGCACTGGGGTGTGCATTGGGGTCATTGGGCCTAACTCTCACCCCATTCCATCTGTAAATAAGCTGAGGTGGTGCAGTATAGGAGAATAAGGTGAGAGTTAGGCCCAATGACCCCAACGCACATGCCAATGACTGTTGGTAGGGAGTGGGCGTGGGGTGCAAGGAGTGGCAACCCTAACACCAAATGTCCTCACTTTTGTCATTGTGGAAAAACCCTAACTGATGCATTAAATGGAGATTTTCTTCCATGAATTTCCCTTCTTTTTGAGAATGTGCACTATAAATAGTGAATGGTATGCTGTGGTGGGAGCGCGGGGCCCCACCATGCTTCTCATTTGTGTGTAATAACCCTAACAGTAATGGTAACACTAACAGTAATGGTAACAACAATGGTAATGGTAATCCTAATGGGAGCATTAATGCTAACAGTAAAGCCAACGCTAATGGTAACAAGAACAGTAGTGGTAATGGAAACGCACACGGAAATGGTAACACAAATGGTAACAAAAATGCAAACAGTAACGCAATGCAAATGATAATGGAAATGGTAATACCAATGGTGATGTGAAAGGAAACAGTAATGCAAACAGAAACGCAAGCACAAAAGCAAACAGAAACAGTAATGCAAACGGTAACAGAAACACAAGCGCAAACATGAATACAAACACAGATGGTAATGCAAATGGCAATGAAAATGAAAACAGTAACTCAAATGTAAACTCAAATGCAAGTGCAAATACAAATGCAAACAGTAAACACACATGGGAATGCAAATGAAAATGCTAATGAAAATGGTACCAGAAACGAAAATGGTAATGCAAACACAAATGATAATGCCAGCAGTGATGCAAAAAGAAACAGTAATGCAAACGGTAACACAAGCACAAGCACAAACGCAAATGCAAATGGTAACGCACATGGTGATGCAAATGGAAACACTAACACAAACGGTAATGGAAATGCAAGTGCAAAAGTAAACGTAAATGCTAACGGCAACATAAATGCAAACACACATGCTTTGTGTTCGAAAGAGATGCATCCAGAAGCACAGTGAACACAAAGAATGTGGGCAAAATAGTCGCCCTCAGACATGAAAATGAGAACTTGGAATACTAAATCACTTATATCTCAGGAACCATATGGCGTAGAAAAAAATTAAAATCTCATATTATTTATGACTTTCCAGGCTAGTTTTGAACTTAGCCCCCAGTAGGGGACTAAGAATTTTTTGTAATGAAAAGTCCATATCTCTAACCATTTTTGAGATAACGGACCCAAAAGGCACGGAGGACGCTGTAATGATATCCTATGGGAAAAAAATTCAAATTTGGAGTGCTGTAACTTTGCAGCCCTGTTATATTTTGGAGCCAAGCCACCAAAAGGCACATCTGTGTGATGATGGCTTTCTTCCCTGCAAATTTCAGCCCAAAAGTCCAAACTGTTCTTTTGCAGCAGAGTGGCAAAGATTTCTTATTGTTTTGGGCATAGTGTCACAAATTACTTTGGCAAATTACAACCCTTTCATAAAACAAAAACACAAAAGTGTCACATTTGTGAAAGTACTTTGAGATACTACTTTTTACAAAAATTAAAAAAGCATATTTCTGGGGTGTTTTACTCCCCCAAAAAAGACATGGCTAACATACTCAGTGCTCGACTAGGTGAACTCAACAAAAATTGTGTCCCTAGAGGGTCCCAAATTTAAATGCCAAGCATTTTTCCGACCACCAACTGAAAAAAATGGCTGAATCACAAAAGTAAACTGGTAATTTACAACAGTAAAAACTGCATTTGCAACACTTTTGCATAGTTTTTTAACTTTTCCCATAGACTATAATGGGATTCAGTGTTATTTGAATAACTTTTGAACTGTTTTATATTTGTTCACTAAATTTTCTAAAAGCATGTCAGGGACACCAGTTGCATGTTTCCTGAAGTTTTCAGACCAATCACACAAACCTTGCAGGCTGTAGGCGTGAGCAAAGAAACATGAAAAAAAACAGTAATTTATGCATTTTTTGGCACTCTGTAGTTCTGCAACCGTACATCTGACTGTAATGGAACGTGGAAGGTCCAGAGACTTATAGTACCCGACTGAGCATTCCAAATTTCAGGCAAATCCATTATACGGTGGCAAACCTATTAAGGTGCAAAATTTCAGATTTAACCATAAATAAGGTACTCAACCCTAACTATAGTGGCACTACCATGCTACTATAATATATATATTTATAGATAATAGATAACCCACTCTGGGGTGTGCAGTCATGGTCTGATATACACATGCCTTGGTGTGTGTTGTAACGCATGAGGCCTGTAGCCTCATGTATTCAACCACCCAAGGTGTGCGTATATCAGAGCATGACCACACATCCCAGAGTGGGTTATCTATCTTATAAAATGGCCATAAATGTGGTGGGGTGAAAGTAGTCCCTACATGGCACAAGTAATTGTTTTATCTGTAGGGTATCTGGTTGATGCTGCCATAACTTGAATGGGTTTAATTTGTTGGTAATTGTTATCTGATTGATCCTGCCATTTTTGCTGTGGATCCATGCTGAAGGGTTTTGACATTCTGCTGCAATGTAGCATGACCGAGTGCTGCCACTGTACCTGGCCTGTGGTTGCACTGGTATCTCCTGCAGAGTCAGTGGCTCAGTAGGTAGCACACTTGCCTCTGAGGCTGGAAGATCAGAGGGCTGTGGGTTCAGTTCCCACATCTGGCACTTGTGTTAATATCCCAGTTCTGACACTGTAGTGCAACATGAGAGGGGTGCTGCACTTCTGAGGTGCTGTCTTTTGGATGAGACATTAAACCAAGGTCCCATCTGCCTGGATTGGTGGTAGTTCATGTGGATGTTAAAGATTCCATGGCACTTATCGAAAAGAGTAGGGGAACTTTTATTGAAAAAGAGGACTCCAAAACAAGAAATAACACAGTTATAACAAACAAATAAAAACTAAAACAGAACTGAACATCATCAAATAAACAAAAACAACTAAGAACAACATTAAAACAACCAAGCAACACAATTAACCCATAAAAAAGTACCTTTCACTTAACCTTGTAAACGAAAATCAGTATCATAAATAGTTTGTAAAGTAATAGTTATATTAGAAAGGAGTTCATCAAACGACACTATATGCTGTTGTGAAATCCATAAACATCTAGATTGCCAAATATAAAAACGAATAATGGAAAAAATTAATAGTAATGTGTCAGCAGGATACTTAGACCATTCACCCTTATGTGCACCATACATCAGCGTACAATATGAAAGAGATAAAAATAAAGGCTCATTCCATTTGGCAGCTAAAAAGGCCCAAAAAGCTTGGACATATGGACATTTCAAAAAATGATGTTCTTGAGTTTCCAACAGAGAAACACAAGAAGCACGATTACAGTACCTGTCACTAAGTTGCTTATGCTTATGGGAGTAACCTACTGGTAATCTTCCATAAGAACTCAACCAAACACTATCCCAAATAAAATCTGGCAAACGTCTATTAGAGAGTACCAAAAGAACATTATCCATGGATCTTGAAGGACAATCTGGAAAAAACAAAGCATCAGGAAAGTCAGAGGAAACAATATAATTACACAATTGCTTTCTATTCATCGTTTCTAATTGAGGAATGGAAACTCTCCATTTCAATAAATGTTGAAAGATTTCTAAACCATATTTGGGAAAGAGGGGAATTCTAGCAAAGGGAGTCGGCTTCCTTAATTTCCAGAGGGGCAAACCTTTGGAAAACCAAGTCCTGACTTAGGAAAACCAACCCTTCCAACCCGGCCAAAGTAGAGGACTTAGATTATAAGAAACAAAAATACTAACAAAAAATGCAACTGGATGAACCATTGCTACTCCCCCTTGTCTTATACTCCTATAAGTATAGCTACGTTTAATGGGATTCAATCTGCTTCCCCAAAAAGCTTGGAAAAAAACACTAAATAAGGAAGTAAATAGAGCCACAGGAGGTGGAAACACATAACTAATATATAAAAATATAGGAACCACCAATGTTTTGATAAGTAGGACACATTTTCTTTTAGCAATTTGTTTTCCTTTCCATCTAGCAACCAATAACTGAGCCTTATCAAGTTTACGTGACCAATTAGCAGAAACCATATCGCTGGCTCCAAATTCAATTCCCCAAACAGTCATTGGGTCTTTAGAAATTGGGACACCAGAAAGAGTACCAGAAACTGGAATGGGTGAATTACCCAAAGGAAAACCTCTACTCTTTACATAATTTATCTTAGAACCAGAACTTCTAGAGAAGAAAGTCAAAATATCACTCACAATAGGAACTTCAGTAACATCTGAAAGACAAAGAACCAAGTCATCAGCATACGCCAAAATTTTAACTGGAGAAACGCTAACAATAATACGTAACCCAGCCAAACCAATATGACTACTAATCAATCGAAGTAAAATATCAATAAAAAAGGCATACAAAATAGTACTCAAAGGGCAGCCCTGACGTACTTCACGCCATACAGCAACAGGACTACCAATCCAGCAATTTACATTAGGAAGAAGAAATGTCAAATTATACATAATCTTGATCCAAGCAATAAATCCCTCAGGTAAACCATATGCATGTAAAACAGAAAACAAAAACTCATGGGAGACCCGGTCAAAGGCTTTCTCCTGATCAAGGCTTAGAATATACCCGTTCAAAAGACCAGACTGCGAAACAGTAAAAAGTTCACGTAATATTAATAAATTATCATACTGAGTCCTACCCGGTATAGAACATGTTTGGTACGGACAAAGCAAGCCATCAACAAACAGAGATAATCGATGTAATAAAATCTTACTCAAAATCTTCAAATCCGTGTTTAGTAAACTTAACGTTCTCCAGTTTTGTAAATCTGCCTTAAGGCCCTTTTTATAAAGTAAAATAACTAAAGCCAGATTCATCGAGGGTGATAACACCGAAGTAGACAACATCTGATTAAATACATGTGCCAAAACAGGGAACAGATCCTCCTGAAAGGTCTGGTAAAAAGCAGCACCCAGACCATCCATGCCTGGAGATGAATCAACGTTCAAGACAAAAATGGCTTTACGTATTTCAGGTTCAGTAATATCATGTAACAACTGCTGACAGTCAACCAAAGACAATTGTGGTAACTGTAAGGAGTCAAAATCAAATGAGTCATACTCAATATCAACATCACGTTGATATAAAGAACCCAAATAGAGCCCAACATCAATCAAGTCAGACAGAGCTGCAACCAAGTCTTCTGACATAGAGGTTAACTGCGTAACTAAACGCTGACTAACCCGATCCTTACAGTTTTGAAAAGGATCCAATGCACCCTTATGCAGCTTCAAACCGAATTGGTGTTCATAGTCCAATGACTTGGCCCTATCATACCGATATGCAAACATCTGTGTTTTAACATGTCTAATTTGGTCCTCATAATCAGTCTTCTCAGTCTCCATTAAAGAAATCAGCCTCTGCAATTGAGACCTGAGACGTAAGTACTCCAAATACTGTGATGTAACCTTAGCATGACAGTAAGATTGAAAAAAAGATTTCCAATATTTCTTGGTTTCTTCCCACCAAGAAGCAACATCATCATACAGTTCAAAAACAGAAAGTCGAGCAATTAATTCCTTTTTCCAAGCTTTCTTAAGAGACTCATCAGCCAAAAGGGAAGTATTTAAGCGCCATAGATTCTTTTTACATCTAGGGGCCCCTGCCCAAGTCAGACAAATGGTAAGTGACTTATGATCAGAAAATTCCAAAACACGTAAAATAACCAAGGTTACTTGTAAAATAACAGAAAGAAAAATGAAATCAATCCTAGTAGACTGAGATGATTTAAAAAAAGGTATTACCACCAGAAGGATAAATGCTACGGTATGCATCTTTAAGCTAAGCCGTGTCCAAAATCTGTAAAGTAAGTAATAATACCTGACAGGGTGGGCGTTATTGGGATATCACGGACTGCCCAGGGGTGTAATGAGGCCCGACGCCGCAGGCAGAGGGCCTTATAGCCCCTGGAAGGTCCGTTATAGCCCATAATGCCTACCCTGGAGGGTATTATTACACTTAGAAAATGGGCGAACATATATTTTGTCTATAATAAACTTTATAAAAAAAATAGTGTGAAATATTAAGAAAAATGTACAGAAATGGTAGGGTCTGTAAAATAGTCCCTTTGGTGACACTAGAGGGTGCTGCTGCTTATGAGACATTTTCCTTTGTAGACTGTAGTGTTTTGTTATTGTTGGTAATTCAGTAGCCCCAGTAAGTTTTGGACTCCTTTCAGATCGTTTTATAGATAGAAAAGTGATTTTGTTTGCAGAGTGTGAGCAGGGAGCGAGTGGGAGTGCTGACGCAAGAATGGTGCAATTGTACAGGTAACAAACTTAGCACTCAGCTCTGACATTAAGGAAAAAATATATATTTTGATTTAGGAGGACATTTTGCTTGTTTATATAGGGATTATTTGTGTGTGGCAGGGGGCAGTTTTTTTTTGCCAGTAGTGCTGTTCAGCGTCTGAAGATGGCCAGAGCGAGGACAGGAGCGGGACTTTCTTAAAATCAGTCCCAGATTTGGAGTTGCGGTGCCGGCTAGCGTTAGTTGACAGATCGCGATACTGAACGGAGGATGGGAGTTGTCACAGTGCTGGTATTTTACTTACGTTTATAAAATAGAACAAAAAATGAAGCAAGCTGGTGGCTTTTTTTTTGGGTTGCTATTTTTGTTTTAGGACATACTGTGACAGCAAGGAGAAGGGACAGTTCTGAGGACTGAGTTGGGGGGGCCTCTGACTTACTGTCTCGCTAAGCGGGGTGAAAACATTGGGAGGTATCGTCTTTCTGGTGGGCACATGGATACCAGGTGGTAATGGGTGTTGCCAGGAAGAACTTGTTATTTGCAGGGCGTTGTTAAGAAATAACAGCCCGTGTACCAGGCTGGTTCAGCCAATCAGGATGCAAGTTTTGATTTACCCATTTTCTAAAGCTTATTAGCGTCACAAAATAATTATGATGTTTTCAAACCCCTATCCTTAATACTCAGAGCACAATTAAAATCACCTGCCCAAAAAATTAAACGAGAAGTGTGCAGATAGGGTTGAATGTCTTGAAAAAGAGCAACACATTGTGCCTTGGTCTGTGGAGCATAAATATTGATTAATCTAAATCTTCCACCCTGAAAATTAATATCCAATAGTAAAGCCTTACCTGGGTAAATGTCTACCAATTTGGAAACCTTCAATGCCGGATTAGTAAATAATACCCCAACACCATCACAAAGGGATTCCCCATTAGACCAAAAAGAAACTCCTGTAGACCACAGGTTACGAACACGTTGCACTTCGCCAGTAGTTTTCAATCTCGTATCCTGGAGACAGATAATTTCACTGCGCAGTTGTTGCAAACAAGACAAAGTAGTAACCATCTTCCTATGACTCTTTATACTATTAACATTAATGGATGAAATAGTTAAGGAATCCATAAATGAGAAGAAAAAGGGGAAAAATAACAGGGTCAGTAAAAAGGAAAAAACATACTGTATATTATGGGACCTTTGAAACTCGTCTATGTTGAGACCGTCTAGGTGGAATCTCAACCGGTTTCACATCCCCATCATCACCCTCTGAAAAATTGTCTGTGACTGCCGGAGTTCTAGAAGAACGGTCTGAGTCTTCACCTTCAGACTCGTCCCCAGCAATTAAGACTGCAAAGTTGTTACCCACTTTCCACGAATCAGTAAAACCACTACTGGGTAAGGCCAAAGGGGTATGACGGGAAGGAATAGTCTTTCCAGATCTATGACGTTTCTTTGCCGTAACAGTTTTGAAAGGCAAAACAGGGGAAGGGGGAAGGGGCATCTTAGATTCATCTGATTTATCCTGTAAAGACAAGGCAGATGTAGAGAGCATAGAGGGTACAGAGGGAGCAGCAACAGGAGAAAGGGGGGCAGTTTGGTCCTGCACACTGATGGAAACATTATCACTCAGACCTACATCCACAGCCTCCAAAGTATGTGAACGAGGAACTGGAGACGTAGGATGTACAACATCACCAATAGGGGGCATCATAGTGAAGGTATTCATATGTTGAGCTACAACAATCAAGCCTTCTTGAGAAGGACAATCCTCTCTATTATGGGATGCCCAGGGACATTTGGCATAACCATGTCCGGTTTGTTCACACAAATTGCATTTGAATAAATTAAGGCAAGTAGAGGCCTGATGTCCAAATTCAAAGCAATGCAAACAACAAGGGGTGTCACAGGCCGTATTAAGATGTGTTCTAGAACCACATTTAAAACAGGACTTGGGCTGACCAAAATAAAACAAACTACCTCTATCTTTCCCTAGAAAAAAACTATTGGGTAGATGCTGAGGCCCACAGTTCATAGAAAAAAGTTTAACACGTAACTACCAACCACCATTCCAAATCTTCTCACTATCAAGAATTGGTACTGGCCTATCCAAAAACTCACACCGTTTACATAACCAAAAAAGAATATCTTCTATATGAACCCCCTCACATGAAACATGATAGTGATCAAGTTAACAGTAGGTTTCGTTAAGGGTACAGCCAAAAAAAGGGGATCCAGAGAGGGGAGTTCTTAACAGTGCGATAAGATATCCAAAATTGCTCTAAACCAGAAATAGTTTTAAAGCTTATATCATAATTAGAGCTACCAATATGAATAAGCGCATAAATCTCAGACAACACAAATTTCATAGAACCTTTGAGTAAAGCTTTTGCAATATATAGCCAATCAGGCTGATCTTCCAAGCCACCTTTATAAATCAAACGTCCTGCATTTCTTCGAGGAGCAGGCTCACCCTTATTGGCAAATAAATCCGAAAGCTTAAAGGTTGGGGGAGCCCCAGCGTTGTGCAGTGGGTCAGAGGCGACTTTATCAGGTGCGTTAGGCAAAGTAGGTGTCTGTACAGATGAGATAGTCACCCCTTTAACACCCTCATCTTGAAAAGGTGGGTCAGGTACAAGAGATACAGAAGAATCACTTGGTAAATCAAACAAAGCAGAAGAGCCAGCCCCAGGAGAGTTATATTGTTGCACTACCACATCATTAGGGTCAGGTATCCATTTGCCATTTGAATGTTTCAACCACCCTGCCTCTTTTATCACCTTTTCTGGGGATCATCCAGCACAAAGTTTGGGAGGAGAGGGGGAAGGGGAAGGCTGTACAGAAGAAGGAAGAGTAGAAACCGACAAGGATTCAGGCTGCGCATCGCCCACCCGCTTAGCAATGCCACAATCCATCATATTGGCAACCAAAGACACAGAAGCCCCTTTCAATACTGTACCAGTCATTTCCAAGCGTTTCAAGGCAAGCTGAGGCATAGCCAAACTGGTTCCAGAAGTAGCATAGACAGAATCCCGCTTACAGCACTCATCAGGGATATGAGTAGAACTACCAGTCTCCTCAGAAAGATCCTTCGGTGGCAACACACACATCGGGGAGTCCAGAATCGTGTCACTAGGAAGCGATAGAGAAGTACAGAGAGCTGGTGGGGACAAAACTAGTGAAATGGAGTGCAATGTAGCAATTTTGTTCAATAACTGGGATTTACGATGCGTACATTGCTCCTCTTCAGATAGCACAGCAGCTAACAAATGTTCCTTTTCCGTAAGCTCCATTACAGTGCCGTTGTCAGAAATACTCATTTTCGGAGATAGGACAGCATTAGAAACCACTGCTATAGGCGAAACACAAAATTCCTCAGGCAGGGAAGTATCCGGAAATTCAGAAATCATATCAGAAGCCTCTAGCTCTATAGGAGCAGAGGAGGAGGCCCACTCCCCTGTCCCAGTCACATCCATCTCCTCCGAAGGGTGAGCAGAAGTAGCTATCTTCCTGTAGACAGCCAAAGGTTCCCCCTCTGACGAGTAGGGGAATTCTCCCAGTGTCCTGGCCAAATTTCCCTCATTCACTCAAAATACCACCAACAGCTTAATCTGGTTCAAGGTCAGTTGGCATTCATCTTTATCCCCCTCCCTTTGTGCCTGAAAATAGGCAGGATTTGTCTAGTGCACTTACCCGGTAAACAAAAACAAAAAAAAATAAATAAATGAATAACCAACATTGTAGGCCACCCACCATTTCTTGATCCTGGGTAAATGGTGGATAACTGGTGTGCTCATGAGAAGGCCAGTGATGGGGCTGGAGGGTGCTGTCAGACAAGTCATGGAGAGAACAAAACTTTAATCTAAAAAAGAGAGTGTGGCACAAGTCACCACTTTATTTACACACATTTTACACAAATTCATTACTTCAGGATTTTGTTTCAATTTTTTTAAACATTTGATAACCGGGAAAGGCACACTGAGCAGAGAGTCAGTTCCAGGTGTAACCCGGGGAAGGAGAAAAGAGATATAAAGCAGAAAACACATTGTAGATACATGATATAAATATATAGTTGCATAAGTTGTACAGCGAAGTATTGTACGTTCAGATGGACTATATACAAATCATATGATTCTGTGATTTAGATTACTATCCACAAAAACATTTGGCAAGAGTTTGGGCCTGTGAGTGGCTAGGAGCAGGATAATACAAAGTATTCAAAAACTGCAGTTTCTTACCTTCTAGTAGTTTTCTTTATTGCTCTGTGAAATTATACAAACATTGTCCCCATACTTGAGGGAAAAATGGCTATCATCATCATTTAAGATGAATTAAACTTTAGAAAAGTATTTCAAATGGAGCATTTCCTTACTAGAAGCAATCCTCTTTATTCCTCCAAACTTTGTGTAGGAAGACAATAGTAAGGAACCTGGATGTGAGCTTTGATACTCTTGCACGCACAGGTCAATATTTTGCCACAACGTCAAAGATTCATCATAGCTGATAGCATGCATCCCCAGACACAGTTTAAATGGCCACGTAAGCATATGATCTGACATTCAGTGTGTCCCTCTTGGTAGTTCAGATTAATGTGCTAAAACTTAAAGAGTATCATAAATGCCATAAAATTACCTAATAACCCTAAAGTTCTTCGTTCTGACAAGTGCAAAGCAGTGCTTAAAAGGCAAAGAAAATCAGTAAAAAAAGCTGTAAGGCAAGGGTTAACCAAAAAGGGCATTGGCAACCAAACCAGGTTTAAGTGATATACTAAATTGCACATATCTAAGTAATCCAAAACATCAAGAGATGTAGATGCAAATCCCCTGTAAATTTAGACTGGTTTTGCTTTAAGCAGCAGTATATGCTGACAAATGGCCTCTCACATCATCTGCAAAGGGAGAGTACAGAAGAGACATACACTTAATTCATCCTTCTCTGGACTCATCAGTGTTGCACTTCTGCATATCAACCCAGGGGAAAATGAACCATCCATTTGCATGTATATTCCATATGTGATAATTGTGAAACTTAATATGTCAAGGTATACAGTATGTTGGCAGGTATATGGACCATCAGTAGTAGTGCTGTGCAAAATTTTCAAATTCTGGCAGAACGAACTGTCATGGGATTTTTGAAATTCTATCAAAATGCCACAAATTTTGCAGTAAACAGAATGACAGAATTCCATGGCACAAAATTGTGGAATGAGTTTTTACACAACATTTCTGTAGAATTTTATTCTGCAGATCTCAATATTTTTCACAGAAAAGGTTGTGGGATAATTTTTTGTGGACAAATGCTGTTCCACAGAATATTATTCTGTAGAGAATAGTAGGTAGAATTCTACAGAAGCACTGGCAAAATGATTATTCCGTATTAATTCCGCTGGTGGAATTCTGCATTCCACACAACACTCATCAGTAGTAATAAATTTGGCAGCCAGTAACTAAATAGTTTTCTTTCTTATAATTTGGTCCTAATGTGGTCAGAAATTACTGTGTGTATTTATCTGGGATACTGTACTCCATCTAACTAGTTCTCCTTATAATGTATATTTTTGAACAGCATACTCATTAACATATTGCTACCAACTAGGTTAGTTATTTTTATTAACAGAGAAATATTTTGTGTATGGAAATAATATTGGTAGCATAATCTACTGCACCTGTTTACCATAGGCCTCATATTCAGTGCTGTCCAATTGTACCATGCACCCATTAGTGATGCCCGTGAGAGTGCAAAGCAGACCTGGAAGCTATATTCAGACAGAAAGCTTTCCCTTATTGAAGCATGCAACCTATGCAAATATGGGGATGTGGTAGCATAATGCAAAGCAACTATATGTGGTGATTTGCATATGCAGCCCATGATGCTTTGCGTCGTGGGGACATGTGTGATTTTGTATTTTATATGTGGCACTACCCACAAACACCTGAAGAAATATGGTCAACAAAAGAAAACTGAGATATAGCATCCCAAACAGAATAGCACTTTTGCTCCTGTGAGCAATATTCAGCTGCTGGCATACACTGTCATCCAACATTCAAGTCTTCAGTTTGGGAGAATAAAGAGAACTGTTCCAATTAAGAAGATTCTTCATTTAAACAAACAAAGTTTAATGCTTCTGTCACTGTTTAATCTTGACAGACTACCATTTTTATGCAAAGATTGGAACATTGTACAGCATGTACGGTATAATTATATTCATTGCAAAAAACACCTTTATTGCACCAGTTATGGTTAAAGTGACACAATTATGAAAATGTGGGTCCCAATTCTAAAAGACGTTATGCCTGGCTCAAGGTGAGTTACACCGAACCCGATGGCACAACTCGCAACTTATACCAGGCATAACACCAGTTGGTATTCCAAAAGGTGCCTTGCGCCATGCCAAATGTGGGTTGCTCCAGGAGTGGGTTACACCACCCATTACACCCGCAACCCACAGCGGCATGGTACAAGGATGGGTTATGGCAGCAACTGTGCCCTATTCCATAAGGAATGCTGCCATAACCTACAAATGCCATTCCAAGAACTGCATTTGCACAGCAGAGTTAGACCAGCAGGGAGATTATTTATGGGGTATTCATCCATTCCAATCAACAGATGCCCACTCTGCTGCTCCGCAGCACACATATGGTATGACTCCTCCTCCCTCCGGCACAGACATGCCCCCACCCCCCTGAATGAGAGGGACCCCCAGGGTCTATAACTCATGGTACCCCCCGAATGTCAGTGACACCTGGCCAGCTCCCCCCAATGCCCCCTGGTGCATGTGGTGGAGTTCCAGGGTGGGAGGTCATGGGGGCAGTTGTATGCATGCTGCGACTTGTGGAACTCAGACTCAGTGCACCATGCATTTGGTGCGAGCCTGCAGCTGCTGCAAGTTGTGGGTGTAAATGCTGAGGACCCTGCCTATTCTGTAATATGGATCAGGGTCCCCAATGTAGCACCACATTACGCAAATCACATATGCCCAAGAGCTGTGCCATGCCTCCTGGAATCAGCCCTGTGGTGTTAAGATTTCTAACCCTTACACCCCTCCCCACCCTGCAAGCAGGAAAAGGCAAGAACATTATGGTTTGGGCTGTCCTAAATCTCAGTAAATCAGGCCTGGGGTCTTCTTTGTGGTTAGCAACCCTAATGCTTACTCCATTCCATAAGCAAATACATTTAGATGTATAGACTATATGAGAATGGGGTGAGCATTAGGGTTAATAACCCCATTTTCATTTTCATGAAAACAGAATCTTTGTTCAGAAGATTTTATCTGTCCCTGTTACTTTTTCCTTACCTGAGGTCATAATGCACTGCTTGTGACATGACAGTTACTTCGATGGCAGCAAGTTGTTACATCACAACAGAAGATTATGACTTGAAATAGGGAGTAAGCAATAGAGCCAGATAAACTCTGAAGCATAAGAATCAGGTAGTCATGCAAATTTCCTCAGTAACAAATAACTGGAATGAGAAATGAATAGAGCATGGATGGAATACAACATGAATTGTACTTAAATATTACATTTTTCAAAGTTTTCCTTGAAATGTAGGCAGCACTACACAAATCTAACTAGCTGTAAGAGTTATTTCATCCTTAAATCCTTTTTTACCAAATAAGTTGCTTCATAGACACTGAAGGTTCAATTTTGCACAGTGACAGCCTTAAAAAGAATTGAATCTTCATGACTATTTAGCACTTTACATTTTTATTTGCCAGATGTTACATCTTGATAGACTGAGACAGAAGTTTCCAGAGTTACTATAAAAACATCATTGACTTATCAATTATTGTTCACTTACTCAGGACCACAGTGTAGTGGGTGGTGAGCCACATTGATCATGCAAGAGCCTGCAGGATGTGTTGGCTCAGACTGGGCAAAATTAGAAAATTCTGATTTCATGGAATTTTCCAAAATGCTTTAATTGGTCATAAGGTGGTCAGTGTTACAGCCAGATATCTGAAATTTGGCATGCCTATTGTTCAGAAGGAGACAACTGGAGGAAAGCTGGGTAACATATAGGGGCTCAAATTCTAGTAATTTACAATGCATGTGAACATTTCTGAAACTATTTCTGTGCTTACAACTTAGCCACCTTTGGAGCTAGATAATTGAAAATGTATATGCATGCTATTTTAGAAGAGTCATAGAAACTGCTAAATAGGAAGATAATTGGTTGCACAAATTTATGTTACATGAGTTTAAAATTTCACAATTTGTTTGTTAAATTGTGTGAAAATGTTCAAAATCATTGGGTGTTTATGGCTCAACTGCTAATGCAGGTATACAGTTAAAACTTGGTATGCATATCAAAGTAAATATGTCTTGGAATCTTATTAAGCTCCCTTGTGATTATTATCTTTTATTTTGTATTTGTTTGAAATCTGCCTAGCTATTGTATTTTGTACCTACAGTATACTATGCAATTTGGTATATTTCAATATGTGATAATGTGCACTTTATTCTAGCACTTTGTATTTTGCATTTTATATGCATATGTGTCACCCTTTGTTATGGTTCACTCCCCAAGTCCCTGGCTTGCACCTGGAAACAAGTCTCAGTTCAGTGTGCCTTTCCCAGTAACCAATCTTTAAATAAATAAATAAGCTGGGCAAAAGTTGTTTAGTAGGTTACAATTCATTGTAGGTACTTTAGAAATTACTAATTGGAAAAATGTGCTTATGGCAAAAAGACATAATAAGTGATGCCACTAGATGCCATTATAATTAGATATGTGGAATTTAACTTACAAGTATTTATCACCACTGAATCACCTTACCTGCACTATCATCATGGCCCTGCAGTACCCCTCCATCACTCCTTCAGCAGTGATACCCTTTTACCATGCTACATCATGACTAAAGATATCCAGATACTTTAGTCACAACGGCCTAAGCAGCAACTAGTTACAATAATTGAGGCTTGGCATCACTTGGTGCCACTGTTTACAGATAGTAAAACTGTACATTGTTTTCTAAAGAGTTGTTAAAGAGTCAGCATGTGGGATTGTACAGACATAATGCAGTAAGTGCATGTGCTTCAACCAGTTAGAAAGTCAGTGAGTTCAAGTGGTTAACTGATATATTGCAATAATTCAGGTTAGAGCACAGTGTTGTCCATGATTATTCTTCATGGTTCATCACTGAAGATAGTGACCCAATACTTGACAACACTACACTTTTACTATGGAGCCTCCAATGAATGCTAGCTTCTTGCCACATTATCTAGCCTTTACCTTTCTCTACAATGTCAACTCAAGTTTATAGCTTAGGCACATGTATGGACATGGCTTCGACAAAAGTATCACAACATTCCACAATTTCACAAAAGCTCATAAAATTAAACTTTAATTACTGATGTTATTTTGGAATCTTTGGCTGCTTATAGACTTGCCAGAGATTGAGCAAGAGATTAGAGTGTTGACAAACACAGATTCTTTTTTTCGTATTGTTTTTTTTCTCTGGCCAACAGCTCATCTCTCAGGGATATACTCTGTTCATATGGATATATCATGATCAAGCTGAACCCAGCAATCATTCAGTTGAATACCTGGTTTCTCTCCAACATTTGTCCCTCACATCTCCCCTGGTGGAGCGGTGTCTCTGTCAGCCTCACACAGCCTCAGTTTCTTCTTGCAGCAGTATCAAGCTTCCTGGCCCAACTGCAGAGGTCACTGTGTTGGTGGAGACCAACACCAACTCTTCCTAACTGAAATGAACTGCCAAAGCAGCTTTGGTCTCAGCCACATCTTGCCTCATGACATGACTTACCATGCTTGCTTCTGAATCCAGATCATCAGCATGGCAGCATGAAACTCTGCTGCTGGGCCATGGGGATGGCCTTAAAGCCAAATATTTAGAGGCAATGAACCTAACAAAATTGGTGATATTCTGTTCACTAGTTTTAAAGGTATAAGCACTTAATATTCTTCAGTTTACATAATGTGAAGTCAGCAGTTCATGAATTTTGCAAATTATACACAAGGCAAAGTTTGTGAACTTTGTACATCTCTAGTACATTGGCCCCGGTGCTTATGTATTTACAAATTGATATGGATAATTATAAGGCATTCATACATTTTATGAAATGGTAAAACAGTCAATGGGTGCCTTATTTTGAAAGAGTTTTATTAACAATAAGCAAGTGCAATTAAATAATATATTTATTGATTAAATGCATTGTGACCATTAGGAATATCTTGTTATTGTATGCCATTTATTGGCAGGTACTTGTCACTGCTTTCCTGTATTCAACAAAAAATCAAAGAACAAAAGAAAAGATGAGAGAAAGAAGTGGCTGCTAAGGCTGCTGTAGGAATGTTATTGGATGTGTGATGTGAAAGTATTATTTAAAGCTGATGATGAAAAGTTATAAAAATAATACAGCCATACAGATTGGAGAACATGATGCTTCCATACAGAGGCAGGATGAGAAGAGTGGTACACTGAAAATGAGACAGAGAGCTACCAAAACACCTGTCAGAAGTAGCAATGAAAGAATCCTGCTGGCTTAAGATGTACTGTAAAAAGATAAGCGTATCTTGTGATCCTGAATGAATGGAAAACATGGTAAAAAGGAAGCCCTGCTGAGCTGACTGATTGTTAGTGTGGATATCCTCATCTCCTGTCATTCTACCTTTAATTGATTCAGAGTATAACAAGCAGTTGGAAGACTCAAAGGCATATAAATTGACTAATTAGCATGATGTAGATGCAGCTGCACTGAGGTAACATTTGCTTAGAACTTAATTTACTAAGAGCTTGTTCATGGAAAGAAACACAGAGAATGGGAACAAGTCATGCTTTTTGCTCATTAGAACCTATTTTCAATATCCACAACTGACTGCATGCATGCTGAAGTTCTACGAAGGTCAGAAAGGTACTGTAGATTATCAATGCTGGAATAGAAGGACGAACAGAGAAACATTTTAAGGACAGATTCAGGATATGAGATAGGTTTAGTGCTCATCTAGATAAACAACACATTGTCATGCTAGTACAAATAAAGAACACAGTTAGTAAAGATCAGTTAAGGCAAGTATAAATGGTTTGACAGTGAAGCCACTAGCACAAATATTTTTCTGTAAAATGCTTAAGTAACATAATTTAATTACATGTTACATGAAGATTTTATGTAAATTTGTACAACAGACAATTTACACAAAAAGATTCATGATTAGAAAATGGAAAAAAAGTTACTGCATTAATCTTTCATGTATGTGGTTAAGTTGGTATATTCTAATACACTCCTCATTTCAAAATTACAATTCCTAGATACTTGTATCATGTGAATAGCAAAAGACAGTGGTTTTGTGTCTGTCCTGAGAACCTCTCAATGGCTTAGTAGATTTAGTAATCTTGCAGCAGTGTTTTGTGCATTTTTTTTGTCCACTTTTGTTTCGCTCCCATCACAGCTCCAAGGTCCCCTGTCAGACATCCCATCCTTATCCTGCTCACCTGAGGATCCCACTGTATGCCTCCTCTCTCCCTCCTCTCTGATGCCAGCACCCCCAGCTAACCCTATCTGGGGTGGGTCACATAGACATAGGGCATGAAGGATCGGAGCCATCGCTTGATTCTTGGAGCTGGGTTTTTCCTGTGCTCTTGGTTACCTCCCCCCACTGACATGAGATGTGCAATGCCACCCAGCCCTGATGTAGGTGCTCCCACCGATGTCAGAAAGGCAGCTGTCGGATGTCCCCCGTTACTGTACGAGCCCTGGTGCATAGCAGTGCTGCCGGTCTCCATCGGGGGGCCACTACTGCACCAGGCTACCCATGGATTCCTCCCCAAGAGAGGAGAGCAGTCCCACAGACACTCAATCCTCTCTCCCCCCCGCCAACACCCAACAGCCCAAGCTCATTCTGGAATCTGGGTGGCCGGCATGACGTGAGGTGTGGCCTCCAGTGCCTCAACTCTCAGCACCACTGTTTTGTGCATTTTAGTTAAAGGACCATTCACTAAGGCCATCCCAGTGGTATGGTGGTGTAGATACCTCACACCGTGCCAGTGACCCAGATTCAGGAACAAACCAGTCACATGGGAGCCAGAGGGAGGAAGGAAGTTCAAGCATCAGTCAATGGCTCTCTTCTTTTGGGGAGGGTGGACAATGTTTGCCAATGCTCTGCTGTCACCTAAAGGATTCTAGGTTGTACAAAACTTCTCAGAGAAGAAGGCAAACAATGAATGTATGCAGCATCTTCATGTCACACATCCTTGTCAGTACATGCATGCCATCCTTACGGAACTGGGTTTCTTGGGAGGAGAAACACACCTTTACCACGCAGAATGAGAGGGGTGATTCCACAGGCTCTGAACCACTGCCCATGGCACCAGCCACCTGTCGTGGTCAGTAAAAAGATATGGTAAGTCCTGGGATGGGGAGAGACAGGCTGGTGGGATAGAAGGAATAAACATGATGAGATGAAAAGAAAAAAAGGAACATTCACCTTCAGACAATTTGTCCCTACTAATAATCTATAATTTTCTTTCTTTCTTTCTTTCTTTCTTTCTTTCTTTCTTTCTTTCTTTCTTTCTTTCTTTCTTTCTTTCTTTCTTTCTTCCTTCCTTCCTTCCTTCCTTCCTTTCCTTGTTAACCTGATGAGTAGACTGTTTTCAAACATTTTCAAGAGATCAGGGAAGCAGATGGAGTGTTTGTATATTTCTTTGTTACATTTCTTTGTGTGTCCTCTATCCCCCTCTCAATTGTCAATGGGTGTACAGATGGTACACGAGGAGGGGGCGTGATGGACCAGCACAGAAATCTCACCAGAAATATCCCACAGGTTCAAGGCTTAAAATGAAACATTTGCGCCCACCTGAAGATGTCTTCAAGACAGCTGGGTATCTTCAGAGAAACAGTCCACAATGATATGAAGGGCACCTCACTTCTTCCCCCGAGATCCATGGCTCTGGATGTCCCCTGATGCCTTTCAGCCATGCAGATCCCCAACGACCCTAGTTCCAGAGATACAGGAATACTTTAATAACAGACCCACTGAAAAGAAACTCAATAGCAGTTTAAACTCTGGGGTTATTAAGTTCATTGGATGCTATTTACAAATGACATCATTTCCACTTTATTTCCTTAATAAGCCAATCACTTTATTTCTTCTATGCCCAAAATGATTTAAGATGAGCACAGGTGTTCAACTTCAGCTTGAATAAATATACTACTACTCCAAGGGGCTAAACCTTTATACAGAGAGTAAAGACAGCAAGCGTTCAGTAGAACAAGGTCTTCAACAGCTCTTTACAGCAGAAATGATTTTTCCCAGGAACCTAAAAGACCACTTACCCTGGACCGTGAAGTTCCAAAGATCCCAAATGGCACTAGTAAGTACCTAACCAAGCTTCTCACTTTGTTTCAAGGGGGTCCTAACATTCTTCCTCTAACATGGGGAAGCATACATAGAAACATAGACTTTGACAGCAGATAAGGACCGCTTGGCAACCAATCTGCTCATTTCCCTACCTATTGAATAAGCTGCAGATCCTAGCTAACCAGCAGCCTACATCATCCTACCACCCACTAGAATTACTTTATGTCTGTCCCATGCATTCTTGAATTTCTCCACTGTTTTTGACCCCACAGCCTCCTCAGTATAGGCCATTCCATGCATCCACCACCCTCTCCATGAAAAAAATATTTCCTCAAATTGCCCTTAAGCCATCCCCCCTGTCTTCAAATTGTGTCCCCTTGTTCTTGCATATCTCTTTTTCTGAAATATGCTATGCTTTTGGATTTTGTTGATTCCCTTGAGGTACTTAAATGTTTCTATCATGTCCCTCCTCTCCCTCCTTTTCTCGAGAGTATATATATTAAGGTCCTTTAGTCTCTGTTTGTATGGCTTCTGGTTCAGACCCTGTACCATTTTAGTTGCCTTCTCTGTACAGATTTTTTCCACCACTCCCTAATCCAGCCTTCAAGGGAAATGGATGGTAAGGTACCAGCCAAAACTCACTGCACTATACCTCCACACTCTCCTACCCAGTTGCTTTACAAGTCTGCAATGGTCTCACCAGATTACATTTTACTCCCTCCTAGATCCTGGAATGAGACATAGAACATGGTGCACACTGAACTCTCTGGCCTATGCAACCTTCCATCTGCCATCCTGCTGCCTGATATGTGCAACCAACAGTGGGGGAAACACACCTCCAGGCCCTCTCTGTGGCCCACTCAGCTAAAGACTGTCAACCCCCAGGCCTGTCTCTCCAAACAGACCCCAGGGGACTTAGTGGCTCCCCAAGCCACCTCAGCAGTGGGAACCTAGGCCACCTTGCCACACCAGAAAGTAGAGGCCCTGCCACTACCTACTGCCACCCCAATGACCTAGGCCCATTATCCACCTGAAACAAGGCCACCCAGACGCTGAGCCATACCTGTTCTGCATCTCCACTTCTCTTCCTTACACATCCCACCACCCAGGATCTTACAGATAGGGTGACAGCTACCTGTCTGTACGCCCTCCCTTGGATTCTCACCTGGAGACTCGGTGCATCACCGCTGATGAAGCCTGACCCTCCTCTCAAACTTCATGTTCCTCCCTTATATACTGCCCCAAAAACCCTGCTCTCTGCTGCCACCAAATGGCAGTTAACAGTAATTGCACCCCAGAGCACAAACAGATCCCTAATCTCTGGGTGCAACTAAGAAAGAAGGGATCCCTAAAGGGAGCATAAGCCTCTTTCAAATGAGAGAGGTTTACATGCTCCCCCTATACAAGGAATGGCAGGGGGCCCAGGTAGACCTCAGCCAACAAATTGGATATCAGCATCTCCTCAGCCTTCCAGGAAAATAACTGCCAGAATTTTTGGCCCAAGGCTCCTTCCCTTGCCTATCTGCTCTAAGCTATTCTATCCCCCCAAAAAATATTTTAACCAGCTTACCTGTTCCAGAAGATCCCAAACACTTAAAATTGCTAAAACATTACATGATTTTGTAAGACATTTTTCCATTTGAATTTGAAAACAGCAGTTAGCAAACAGTAATGCAACAATTTGAGGTAGGCATGACAGTGCAATTTCCCTCATCCCGATTATACTTCCCACTGGATAAAACAAGTTACTTTATATACAATTAAAGGCATTCTACCATTCACACACCATTCACACATCATACCCACACCATACACACATCTTAAGTGCAATAAAATTGATTACTTTCGATCATCAAGCTCCCAATTAACAATGAACAATGATCAGTCTTGCCATTAATCATTTAAATGGGTATACAGTCACCATAACCTGCTCCAATGAGCAATCTTCCTGGCACTGTCCAAAGAGTCCTTTACAGGGAGAATAAGCGGCAAGTCCCCCACCAAGCGGGAAGTAGAAATCTGGGTTTGGCTTAGTGGTGATGTCCCCAAAAGAGTCTTTATCCACCACATAATACTTGGTGCGAGTCCCAACTAAGTTCTCTCCTGCACTACAGCAAAGTTTTTAAATAGGGTTAATCTGAACCACGGCGCAGTGCAGCACATTGCCCATCCCTTCTGGAATAGTTGCTGGGAAGGAAAACCTCCAGGTCAATGTTTCAGTCTTTCCAACTGCTCCTTATATAGCCACTCCTCTCCTCTCTCATTTCCTCTATAATGTCCCACACTCTCTCAGGCAGATAGGGGTAATCCAGGGACAGATATTCAATGTTCATTCTCCTCCTAACCCATCTCTTGGTCTGGCTTCACTCCAGAAGGTCTCGGATGCTGGTCCTTCAAGCTTGTCCTGATGGCAACCATACTCCCCTTCTATTCATGATGTTTAAGGAGTTGTTCCTGCTCAGTCCATCCATCCATGTCTGGAGGGACCTGGCATGCACTGGCAGACATGGTGTGCAGTCTTCATGGTGACCACTGGTTGATGAAAAGGTCAGGGGATTGCACGGTATACCTGATAGTCAGCAAACTGGATCCTTTTTACCAAGAAACTTCTCTTCATCCACTTTCTCATAAAACTCCTCTAAAACCCCTCCACTCTCCTTCACCTCAACAGGTGCAACAGATGGTGAACTGGCAAACCCACTGGATTTTAAGCTTTGGGGCCTTGCCACAGCTGAGGATCAGGACTTATCTGACAGGGCTGGGGGGCTACTTCCAGACATGGACCATGGTGGGGACCCCCTGGGGGTCTCCTGCCAGTTTCCTAAGACCCCTGCCCCTCCCTCTGCCTTGGGGATAGTTGGTAGCTGGCACTGGAGAGCAGGGCATTTGTCTATGCTCCCTGTCATCCCCAGACTTTACTTCTTCAGCAATACCCTCCTCTTCCTCCATTTCAATGACCACATCAGGAGGGGAACCCCTGGGCTTGGTTGCACATTTCAGGGCACTCTCTCTCTCCTAAGGAAAGTCTCTCCAACGCTCCACAATCCCCACTGCCCAGTAGCCATGGTGAAAGAGACCCCTGAGACACTTGGATGGGGGTCCTCAGAGGAAGACTGGTGGGGCACGGTCAAAGATGCCTCCTGGAGCTGAGCTTGAACAAATTCCAGAAACAGACAGTCACATGATCCCTTCCTGCCTAAATCCACACCTCACACACTGCTCAAAAGACTGTCCTTTTTCACTTGCTTGCCAGAGCCATGTTAACAAGGAGGCAAGAATCATCACCAAAAGCTCCTCTTGGGGGGGGAGCTTCCTCCTCTGCTTTAAATCCCCTGTCTGCCATCCTTTAACATCAGTCCATATGACTGACCCCAAAGTCTCCTCTAAGTACTCACAGTCCTCCTTCCAGCTCCCAAACAATAACATAAATGTTTTTTTGAGGAACGCTCTCCTGGATGCTGTCTCTGCAATTTTTGGCTTGCTCTTAACACCTCCACCTCTTTCTCTCAATATGGTCACAAAATCGTGCTGTACTCATAAGCTATATTCTTCTCTCAGCAGTCATTCACCAATCAGAGGCTTCAGGAATGTCATGTGATCAGTCATGTGAGCACACCAAACCAGGTGAGCAGGACCTACTTTCACTCGAGGCCTAACTCCTACGCCACCACAAAGAATTTTAAGTGTACCACACAGCCTGCACCTGGCAAAAGGCCCACCAGCACCTCTGCTCCACAGAACTGAGGCATTTTGGGTTCTTGGGGTGTGAAGAAATATCTCAGATGAGCCCCCACATGTGGCCCCCTGTCCCCCTCCCCATTGTGTAGAGGTGCACAGATGGTATGTGAGGAAGGGGCCCAATGGCCCACACAGAAATCTCACCAGAACTATCCCACAGGTTCAAGGCTTAAAATGAAACATTTGTGCCTACCTGAAGATGTCTTCAAGACACCTGGGAATCTTTAGAGAAACGGGCCACAATGACATGAAGAGCACCCCTTCACTTCCCCAGAGATCCACGGTTTTGGATGGCTTTTGATGTCTTTCAGCCATGTGGATCCCCACTGATCCCAGGACCAGAGATGCAGGAATGCTTTAGTAACAGACCCACCGAAAAGAAACTCATTAGCAGTTTAAACTTTGGGGTTATTAAGTTCATTGGATGCTATTGACAAACAACATCAGCTCTACTTCATTCCCTTAATAAGCCAATCACTTTTTTTCTCCTGTGCCCAAAACAATTTAAGATGAGCACAGGGGTTCAACTGGAGCTTGAATAAACATACTACAGCTCCTTGGGGCTAAACTTTTATACAGAGAGTGAATGGCAGCAAGCTTTCATCAGAGCATGGTCTTTAACAGATCTCTAAACCAGAACTGATTTTTCCCAGGAACCTAAACAACCTCTTACCCTGGACCATGAAGCCTCAGAGATCCCAAATGGCACTAGTAAGTACCCAACCAAGCATCTCACTTTGTATCAAAGGGGGTCCTAACATTCTTCCTCCAACATAAAGAAGCATACAACTTCTTCCCACCATTACGTGACTCTTTAATCTGACCTTCCAGGGACACAGATGGTGCAGTACCAGCCAAAACTCATCGCACCATACCTCCACGCTCTCCTACCCAGTCACTTTCCTGGTCTGCAACGGTCTCCCCTGATTACATTTTACTCCTTCCTAGATCCTGGAATGAGGCTTAGAACATGGCGCATGCTGGACTCTCAGGCACATACAACCTTCCATCAGCCATCCTGCTGACCAATATGTGCAACCAGCACTGGGGGGAAGCACACCTCCAGGGCACTATGTAGCCTAATCAGCTAAAGACTGGCAACCCCAGGCCTGTCCCTCAAAACAGGCCCCAGTTTGGTTAGAGGCACCCCCAGGCCCCATCATCAATGGGACCCCAGGCCACCTATCCACACCTGGAGGAAGAGGCCCTGCTACCACCTACTGTCACCCTGATGACCTAGGACTACTATCCACCTCAAATGCGGCCACCCAGTCATGCATCTCCACTTCTCTACCTTCCACCTCCAACACCCAGGACCCCACAGATGTGGCTGCAGCTACCTATCTCTGTGCCCTCCTTGGATTCTCACCCTGGGAACCCTGTGCATTGCCACTGATGAAGCTGGCCTGCCTAAAGTGAGGGGGTCCCCACCCTGCACTGCCCTGCAATGCCTATCAGTTTCCTCTCTCTACCAACCATCCTCTCAAACTTCCTGTTCCTCCTTTATATACAGCCCAAAAAACCTGCTCTATGCTTCCACAAAATGGCGGTTAACATCAATTGCACCCTAGAACACTAACAGATCCTTAACCTCTGGGTGCAACTAAGAAGGAAGGGGTCCCTAAAGGGAGCATAAGCCTCTCTCAAATGAGAGGGGGCTTGCACTTGTTTTAAAAGTTTCTTTTTATCCTACAGGATTTAAGGTGAGTGCAGAAGTTACCAGGGACATGGACTGTTATTCTTGTTTTCCTATTTCAGAGTTATTCTCCTTCACGTTGGGACAAAGAGTAGACCAGAGCTACCAGAAGTGGAAGAGGGAACAAAAAACTGTTCCAAATCTGATCTGTGGCCGAGAAGCTTTATATCCAGAGCAACCACAACTCTCCCTCATATGGTCTTTTAAGGCAGTATGAGTCAGAGGACTTCACTGATTTTTTTCTTTGTTGGGCTTGAGTTTTCTTTGTTAGGCTTGATTATAGCATTCAGGGGTAGTTGCTGTACTTGAGGCAGTGAGCAAAAGAGGTGTCAGGGATCGGGGAAGCAGACAGAGTTTTTGTATGTTTGTTTCTTACTTTTCTTGTTTTAAACTTGTCTTTTTATCCTACAGGGTTAAAGGCTAGCACAGAAGTTACCAGGGACATGGACTATCATTACTGCTTTCCTAATTCAGAGTTACTCTCCTTCCAGTTCAGATTGCCCTCCCACACACCCAGGACCAGTTCTAATCTTACAGGCACTAGGATTGATTGACAACAGACTATTCCTGTGGGGACAGGAAGGTTGGTTCACCAGAGGTGGGGAAGTGGTAGCTCTAAGGGGGTGTGGGTAAGCAGGGTACCTAAAAGTGTTAGCCAGAGGTAAGAGGAGTTGAACACTGCATTGGGGGCTTAAAAAGTGAGTTGGCGAAGCAAGGTTAGATAGTAGTGTAAAAAAAAGGAGAAAGGGATTTGTTAACCTTTAAGCTCATTATTGTTATAGGGGGAATTGGCACAGGGGAGCAAGTGAGGTCTACATACTGGGTGTATCTATGATGGGAGTGGGGCAGTGCAGTGGCTGCTGGGCGGCAGTCTTCAGGGAGACCTTCTGGAGACTGTGGTGCTTCCCCATCTGCAAGCAACTCTCCAGGCTGAGGGAGGAGGTTACCAGAATCAAGGCTGAGTTGGCTTGGGTTAGGAGGACTAGTTCCCTCAGTCAGACACCACCAAGACCACCTCAGCTTCCTCAAAGGATGGGGGGAAGGAGGAGCAGATGGACATTGGTGTGCTTGGGGAGGGTCAGGGTGGTGGGGCATAGGCACATCCCATACCACTCCGGAACTCCTACACCACACTGACAGGGCAAGACAGTCCCCTAGAAGGGCCCAAAGTAGTGGCAAGTTAATGTGGATGTCCTCCAGGGCTGAGACCTAAAGGGGGGTCACAGGGGATCCCAGAGGAGGAGGAAGCAACTCATGGTTGGGGACTCCATAGTCCTGGGAGTGGAGTTGGGGACAGGTAGTGGGGTGGAGAGGGAAGGTTAAGTGCCTGCTGAGATGCACAGCTCAGAGGAGTGGAGAGTGGATCTAGAGGATAGCTAGGGTAGCTACAAGGAGAAGGGAGCTAGATATCATTGTCCATCTGGGAACAAATGTCCTAGCTAGGGGCAAGGCGGGGATATGAAGAGTGCAGGAGGAGTTCAGGGAGTTAGAAAGGGGTCTTGGGCAGACGTCAAGCTCTGTGAGCTTCTCAGAGGTGCTACCTTTCAGTGGCAAGGGAGGGGTCTAGGAATCTCCACACCAGGGACACCAACACATGCTTGAGGAACTGGTGCAGAAAGAAGGGTTTCAGCTTCACTGATGACATTTGACCCACCTGGAGGGATGTGGGCCTATATAAGGGCAATGGCCTACATCCTTCCAGGAATGGGATTGCTGTCCTTAGTGAATGGTTAAAATGCTTCATTGACAAGTATGTAAACTGGCCAAGGGGGGTGGCAGAAGAAAGCAGGGAGAATGAAGCTGCCTACCCCTACATAATAAGGTAATGAGCAGGGAGGGCCCTAGGGTTAGGAAGTCAACAATCCAATGGTAGCTATTCTAGAAAAGACAGAATTATGGAGACAAGGAGAAAGGGGATTAAAGTCAGGAGGGGTAATGAAGAAGGGCATGAGGATAAAAGGGGGGTGACAGGAGGGGGAGTAGCAAAATATGAAAGGCCATGTGTGCAAATGCCTGCAGACTGGGAAATAAGATACCAGACCTGGTGGCCTTGATGTCAGAGACTGACCTGGACATTGTTGATATTAGTGAGACGTGGTACAATGGGAATCTTAACTGGGATCTAGCTATACCCTGTTATTCTCTATTCAAGAAAGACTGAGAGAGTAAAAAGGCAGGAGGATGGCTCTTTATGTCACTGAGGATATGAAAGCAACTGAGGTACGGGCTTATGGGGGGGCAGAGGCCTTGTGGATCACCCTAGAGATGGGCAATGACTCTGCTATTCACATGGGTATGATCTACAGACCTCCAGCACAGGGGGAAGAGTTGGATAAGCTTCCAGTGGAAGCCATCCATAAAATGGTGCCTAAAGGAAAAGTGCTGTTGGTAGATGACTTCAGTCCACCAGATATTGATCGGAGCATTCCAGTTGCAGTCTCAGCAAGAAGCAGGGAGATACTGGACTCCTGCAAGGAGCATGCCTCATGCAGCTAGGGCTAGAGCCCACATGTGAGGGTGCGATTTTGGACCTGGTACTCACCAAAAGGAACAGAATTGCAGATGTCATGGTGGGTGGGCACCTGGGGTCTAGTGATCATTGCATGGTTTGTTCAACATGAGGACAGTGGCAGAGTTGAGCTGCATGAAAATGAGGGTCCTGGACTTCAGAAGAGCAGACTTTATTAAGTTGGAGGTATGTCTCAGGAAAGCCCTAGAAGGGAGGGAGGATTGGGGGGCAGTTAGATACATAGATACATAGATAGTGTCGGCAGATAAGGGCCCATGGCCCACCCAGTCTGCCCATTTGAGCTTGTAAGTTCAGTTTATGTTTTCCTAGAAGTCTATTTCCCCTTACCCCTGACATCCAGAATTCCTTTATGTCTATCCCATGCATTCTTAAATCCCGTGATTGTTTCAGCCCCCACCACTTCCTCTGGCAGGGTGTTCCACTTGTCCTCTACCGGTTCTGTGAAGAAATTATTCCTCACATTTCCTCTGAATCGTCCTGCCTCCAACTTCATCCCATGCCCTCTAGTCCTGGAACATCTTTTTAGCTTAAAAATAGTGTATTCCTGCACCCTGTTCCTCCCTGTAAGATACTTGCATGTCTCTGTCATATCCCCTCTCTCCCTTCTCTCCTCCAGGGAGTACATGTTCAGTTCCTTCAACCTGTCTTCATAGGATTTGTGATGCAATCCATGCACCATCTGTGTTGCCCTCCTCTGAACCTTCTCTACCTTGTCTATGTCCTTATGTAGGTAAGGTCTCCAGAACTGTATACTGTACTCTGGGTGGGCCTCACTAGTGTCTTGTATAGTGGAATTATGACCTCCCTTTTCCTACTGATGATGCCCCTGCTTATGCATCCCAGCATCCTATTTGCTTTACCTGCTGCCTTGTTACACTGTTTCCCTACCTTGAGGTGATCAGAGATGATAACCCCAAGATCCCTTTCCTGCTTGGTGCATGCTATATCCTCACCCCCCAACTGATATATTGTACCAGGGTTTTTGTGCCCCATATGTATTATCTTGCACTTCTTTTCATTGAATTTCAGCTGCCTAACCCCTGACCATTCTTCAAGTTTCTGCAGGTCCCTTCTCATTCTGTCTACACCCTCTGGTGTGTCTACTCTGTTACAGAGCTTTGTGTCATCAGCAAACAGTGAAATTCTGCCTTCTAGGTCCTGCATAATGTCACTGATGAAGATGTTGAATAGGACTCGTCCAGCACTGATCCCTGTGGTACCCCACTGGTCACTCTTCCCTCTGTGGAGTGACAGCCATTTACCACCACCCTCTGTGTCCTGCCACCCAGCCAGTTACCTACCCACCACACTACTGTCCTGCCCACACCCATATTCCCCAGTTTGTGTAATAGTCTTCTATGTAGCACAGTGTCAAAGGCCTTGTTGAAGTCCAGATAGGCCATGTCCACTGCCCTCCCCTGATCCACCTCCCTAGTCACCTGGTCAAAAAATTCAATGAGGTTGGTCTGACATGATCTCCCCCTGGTGAAACCATGCTGCCTTGGGTCCTGTAGTCCATTGACAACCAGATGCTCCACCAATCTCTCCTTCAGTAGTGCTTCCATGATCTTCCCCACTACCGAGGTGAGGCTGACTGGTCTGTAGTTCTCCTCATCCTCTTTGTTCCCACTTTTGTATAAGAGGACTACATCTGCTGTCCTCCAGTCTTTGGGTACCTCCCCTGTTTCCAGTGATTGGCTAAACAGGATAGCCAGAGGTTCAGCCACCACCTTTCTTAGTTCTTTAAGGACCCTGGGATGCACCCCATCTAGCCGCATTGCTTTATCAACTCTTATTACTTCCAGTTCCTTCAGGACTCTTTCTTGTGTAAAGGGACTTGTGTCCATTTCTGCACCATTCTCACCCCTTGTACTCCCTTCAGACCCATTACTCTCCTCTTCTTCAGAAAAGACTGACCAGAAATACCTGTTCAATATGTCAGCTTTACTGTTGTCATCCTCCATGCGACTCCTATCCTCCCCCTTCAGTCTCACTATCCCTCCCTTTGTCTTTCTTTTTTCACTTATGTACCTGCAAAAGGTTTTGTCCCCTCTACCCACTGATTTTGCAATGTGTTCTTCTATCTGAGCTTTGGCTTCCCTTACTGACCTCCCTGCCTCCCTTTGCTTCTCCTAGTACTTCTCCCTATCCCTTTTTGCCTGCATCTTTTTGTATTGCCTGAATGCAATCTTTTTGGCTTTCCTTTGCTACCTCTTTGGAAAACCATAATGGTTTCTCTTCCTTGTCCTCTGCTAACCTGCTTAATGCATAATTCTGTTGTTCTTGTAATCCCCATTTTAAATACTTCCCACTGTTCCTCAACCCCTGATTCCTGTCCCATTCCCCTTAATGCCTCTTTCAAGTATCTCCCCATTTTCCCAAAGTCTGCCCCCCTAAAATCCAGGATAGGTGTTTTGTGTGGTTTGGTTCTGCTCTTTCTGTGATTTCAAACCACAATCAGTGGTGGTCACTGTTCCCCAGGTGCCCCCCCACTGTTACCTCCATCACACTGTCCCTGTTTGTGAGCACAAGGTCCAGTATTGCCTTCTGCCGAGTTGGTTCCATGACCAGTTGCTTGAGGAAGGCACCCTGAAGGAAGTCCAGGATAAATCTGCTCCTAGATGAAGCTACTGCTGGGATGCTCTAGTCCACATCTGGAATATTGAAGTCTCCAACCAGTACTACCTCATGCTTGTCTGCCATCCTTTGGATGGCTAACATCAGCTCCCTATCTGTTTCTTCCTCCTGGGCTGGTGGTCTATAGACCACACCTGTGCAGATGGCTGGCCCCATTTTCCTTTCCAGCTTAACCCACAGTATCTCTCCTCCATTTGTTCCTCCTGGATCTCTGTGGCCCTTATGTCATTTTTCACATACAGTGCCACTGCTCCTCCCTTCCTGCCTGCCCTGTCTCTTCTGAATATGTGTCAATGGTTCAATTCCCTCAATAAAGAAGCACTTTCCTCTACTACACTTGGAGCCTTCAAAAGGAATCTCAAAATTTACCTCACCTCTACCACTCAATGTGACTGCTTCTCTGAACAGAGATCTCTCTAAACACCTCCCAGCTCTCTCATGTCTCACAGCCTGCCCTTTCCCAATCTCATTCCCTCTGGCACTGGGCCTTCCTTGTGACTCCTTTCCTGCTTCACATCTCCACTGGTACAAGACATTTTCCACCACCATTGGACAGTGGCCCATTAGCCTGCCAACTTCCTCTCCCGGTCGCATGCATGCAATACTAACTGCCTATGGTGCCCTCTATCTCTTATTGTTACCGCAGCCAGCTGCCTACTCAAGCTGCTCATTTTATGAATATTATCTCAAAGTATGTTATAACTGAGTATCTTTATTTTTTCTTTTAGTTGTTTTGGTTGTTTATTGTGCATTCTTTTACTACCTCTGTATGTATGTTGACCCTCATCCTTTGACGTGGAACCTTTGTAAACAAGCAGTTTCTGCTCAAAGGTATTTGTAATCTGAGAATTTAATAAATAAATAATAAATAAAATACGTTGTAGCCAGGAATGGCCATCTGCCAGTCATGGTTATCATTACACCTGGTTTCAGTAATGGCCACAATGTCCAGGTCTGACTGCACCATGACAGCCTCCAGATCTTCCATCTTGTTGCTAAGGCACCTGGCATTTGCACACATGGCTTTCCATGATTTGACCTCCCTAGACTGTTTCTCTGTTCTACTCCAGCCCCTTCCTTGGTTGTCCTTTATCCCTGGTTCTTCTTGCTGTCTGCTCTTCTACTGAATTTTTCCCCTTTTCTGCCTATCCACCTCTTGGGCGCTTACCTCTGTTCTCCTCCAGTCCTTTGGCACCACTCCCATTTCCAGTGATTCAATGAACAGTTGAGGAACAGTGGGTCCTTATAAAAGAAACCATAACAGAGGTAACAAACCCCTGCATTTGGAAAATAAACAAAGGCAAGACAAAAAGAAAACCACAATGGTTCTCAAAAGAAGTGGCAGGGAAGGTAAGAGAGAAAAACTTGACCTTCTGGAAGAACAAGGAAACACAAATAGAGGATGACAGGGTAGCATATCTGGATAAACAGAGGGAGACAGAGAAGGCGGTCAGGAGTACAAAGGCACAAAAGGAGAACAAAATATCCCAGGCTATAAAGAAAGGGGAGAAGACCTATTATAGGTATGTTAGGGAAAGGAGAAAGACATGGGGTGGAATTGCAAGACTCAAAGGGGTAGAAAGGGAGTGTGCAGTATGGGACTTGAAAAAAGTAACAATCGTGAGCAAATATTTTTGTTCAGTATTCACAGAAGAGTGGCAGGTGAGGGACCACAATTAAGTGACAGGAGCAATAAGGAGAGTGATGTGGACACCAGCTCATTTACGGAGGAGAGAGTTCTAAAGGAACTAGCAAACTGAAAGTGGACAAGGCAATGGGATTGGATGGGATACATTCTAGAATATTAAAGGAGCTTAGGGAGGTGCTTGCAGCACCATTAGCAGCACTGTTCATTGAATCACTGGAAATGGGAGTGGTGCCAAAGGACTGGAGGAGAACAGATGCAATCCCTCTACACAAGGGTGGGAACAGGGAGTAGGCTGGAAACTATAGACCAGTCAGCCTGACCTTGGCGGTGGGGAAAATAATGGAATCACTGCTAAAGGAAATGATTGTGGAATATCTTGAATCCAGCTGAGCACAGGATCCGAGGCAGCATGGATTCACAGCAGGAAAGTCGTGTCAAACAAATCTGATAGATTTCTTCAACTGGGTGACCAGTGAAGTGGTCCTGGGGGAGCAGTGGATGTGGCCTACCGGGATTTCAGCAAGGCCTCTGACATTGTTCTACATAAGAGGCTTGCAAACAAGCTGGGCATCCTGGAAATGGTCCCAAGATGGTAAACTGTGCTAAAAATCGGTTGAGGGATAGAGTACAGAGAATGGTGGTAAATGGAGCTAAATCTGAGGAAAGGAGGGTGACCAGTAGGGTGCCACAGGATTCAGTTCAGGGCCAATCCTATGCAATGTCTTCATAAAGGACGTTGTGGCAGGGCTGGAAGGAAAGGTATGCCTCTTTGCCGATGACACTAAGATCTGCAACAGCATGGACACTCCAGGAGGGGTGGAGAAGATTAAGAGGGTCCTAGATAATCTAGAGTAATGGTCAAAAGTATGGCTGCTAAGATTCAATGCAAAGAAGTGCAAAATCATGCAGTTGGAGCACCGTAACCAAGGGGGAGGCTTACATGATGGGGGGGGATACTGATGGCCACCAAACAGGAAAGGGCTCTGGGAATAATCATATCAGGCTACCTAAAGGTGGCCAAACAATGTGACAAGGCTGTGCAGAGAGCCAGTGAGGTACTGGGGTGCATAGGATGTGGTATGACCAGCAAAAGAAAGGAAGTGGTGATGCCATTGTACAAATCACTAGTGAGACTTCATCTGGAGTATTGTGTCCAGATTTGGATGCCGCATCTCTGTAAGGACATAGACGGGATATAGGCAGTTCAGAGAAGGGCAACAAAAATGGTGCTGGGCCTGTACCATTGGTCATATGAGGAGAGACTGGAGGACCTCAATATGTTTACCCTGGAAGAGAGGAAAGAGAGGGGGTATGATTGAGACCTTCAAATATTTCAAAGGCATAAGTAAGATACAGTACAAGTCACATTAAACTGTTCCTCAGATGAGTTGTTGTAGCATTTCTGACTGAGTTACATAAGTGTTGCTGGATCCAGCATAATGCCTTGTACAAACTGTTTCTTAAGAGTTAAAATGCAGCTTTGAATTGGACTGTGACTGGACTGCTGATGTATTCCAACTGGGATGCAAAAACTTCCTACAAACATTGCTCTTCAGCTTGTTAAGCATTGAAAAATAATGCAATATGGGTTGGCAATGTATTGCCTACTCAAAAAAACAATGCTAAACCAATTAATTGACAGAACAGTTTAATGTGACATGTACTGTACATGAGAGTAGTGCATCTTTCAGAAAAATATATGTTTTAGAAAATGGCTCATGACATGAGGCTGGAAGGCGGTAGACTAAAAGGTAATGTGAGGAAGTATTTCTTTGTGGAAAGGGTGTTGGATACATGGAACAGTCTCTGAGCAGAGGTGGTGAGGGTAAATTGTGTAAGGGAATTAACAAATGCATGGAATAGGTATAGGGGAACTGCAGTGATGGGAAAGAGAATAAAGGCAGAGATCAAGTAGCGTCTGTGTTTTTGACAGCAGGTAGAGAAAATGGGCAGACTTGGAGGACATTGCTGTCCTTATCTGCCATCAATTTCTATCTTTCTATGTTTCTATGGTCTGTGCCCTTAAGATGGCACAATAATAGAGAAAGAAAAATCATATAGATGACAAGACACATTAGCTTGTGACAGTACAGTTGGTGATACAAACCCAGATTAAAATATTGCACATGCTCCACCTAGACTGGGTGTAGCTAGTAATACCAGTAATTCACCTTGGGGTAACTAGTGCAGCTTGAAAGAAAGCAGTCAACATTTTCTACCTAGATAGGGTGTTTCTAGGGTTCATAGTAAATCACCTTAGGGCAGCTTACATAAAATAGTAGAGAAACTCCACCCAGACAGTGTGACTCACAGTAATCCACCTTAGGACAAATAATGCAGGTAAAACAAAACAAAAAAAAAAACAAGATAATAGACACTCTAAATTCAGATAGGGCATTTCCAAGGACAACTAGTGCAGCTTTGCATTTGTTAGTAGACATGCTCCACCCAGATAGGGTGTATCTAGGATACAGCAGCAGCAAGGTTATGGGGGTAGTAAGTACATACTAAATGAAGGCACTGCTGAATATTTAAGGCCTTTAATACTTCACAACCACACAGGTAATATAACAAGAAGTTTGTGTAACAGGAGGTGCCTGCAGTCCGTGCAGTCCAGTGAGACAGTGGTCATGCACTAAGTTACAAAGCAATGTCCATTTTGGTCAGTGTGTCCAGCTGCCAGGAGCCTCCAGTAGCTGACTCCCTCAGGCACATTCTCTTAATTTTTCTTTTCCACTGTGGCCTTTATTGCTTAGGACAGCAGTGCAGAAGACCGATAGTTATATGCCTTTTTGAGGAGAATTCTGGAGTCTGCCCACTTTTCAAGGCAGCCACCAGATTGGTGGGTGGAGGGGCAGGGGGCATTGGAGCTGGTGGACCATCCCTGTCCTCTGGGTGAGATCTCTGGTGCTGTCAGGAGGGTTAGTGTACAATCCCCTCTCTACCCATATGCATTGTTGGCCTCATAGGGCTGCAGAGGAAGTGGCACTGGAAAGCTGTTTGGCATCTTTAAATGCAGAGTCTGAAAGTTAAAAGCAGCTATGCCACTACAAGACTGACTGGGGTGCAGTTAGCAACATGCAAAATGGTCCATGAGCAAAAACGGCTAAATCACTCACCCTTCATCAATGCACGTATCATTGGAAAGCAGTTTGGCAGCTTTAAAAACAGAGTTAGAAAGTTCTTTATTTTAAAGTTGCTACCTTTTCTCAACCCTGCCCACTCTAAATGACAACGAACCAGTTGGTTGATGGAGAAGCTGGGGGCAGGGAAGCTGGTGTGCCATCCCAGTCCTCTGAGAAAGATTTTCAGTGTCATCCTGAGGTAAGGGACATGTGGATGATTCTCTCTCAATTCCTATATGTTGAGGCCCATGTCAACAATGGTTCACCCTTCTGGGCTCCCTATCATAAACAGGACATCACAATACTGGAAAGTGTACAGAGAAGAGCCACAAAATCAATCCCTAGACTGAAGCAAAAACCATTTGAAAACAGGTTGGAGGAAATAAAATTAATGTTGCTACAAGAAAGAAGAGTAAGAGGGGACTACTTGCAATTTTTTAACAGTAAAAAATGGGGAACTAAGTTTGGCATGTGGTATTAGCCCTCTTATATGACCATTGATTTAATGACTCACAATAAACTGCTTGAAGTACTGTACCCAGAACCGGTACAAAGAAAAGAGACAATTACTTTACTATCTGGGCTCCAATACTATGGAACAAACTACCCCAGTACATAGTAAATGTCACCGACTTTGAGACATTTAAAAGGGAACTAGACAACTTTATGATGTGTTAGGTCTTTTTTTGGGGCCACACAGTTTGGAAGACAGTCTTGATGGGCTACAACTTACTTCTGTCTTCATGATACCGAGTAACCAAGTAATCAAGTAACCAAGTAACCAAGTAACCAAGTAATGTAGCTGCAGTGCACTCAGCACTGGAAAGACGTTCTGTATCTTTAAATCCTCTGTGTGAGACCTTCAACTATATCATGGGGGGAGGAGGGGGCTGGTGGATAGTTCCCTCTTGACCCCTTTACATTGTTGGCCCAATAGGGCTGCAGAGCATGCAGTGCTTGAAAGTTGGTCAGCATCCTTAAATATAGAGTTCAAAATTTCATTGTTTTAAAGTTGGAGCCTTTTCTTTGGACTCTGTCCACTCTCAGCAGCAGCTACCCAATTGATGGGGGTCAAGAGACAGGAGGTGGGGGAGCTGGTGGACCATCCTAGGCAAGATTTTTGGTGAAATCTGGGGGGAGAGGGCTAGTGGGTGATACCTTCTCAACCCCTGTCTCGTGGTTGCCTGATGGGACTTGCAGAGCAAACACAGCAGTGGAAAACTGTTTGGGCTCTTTAAATGAGGAGTTTGAAAATTCTTTGTTTTAAAGTCAGTGCCTTTTCTCTGGACTCCACCCACTGTCAATGGCAGCTGCCTGATTGGCAGGTGAAATAGCAATAGATAAGGAGGATTTCCTGGTCCTCCTGGTATGATCTTTGTTGGCATCTGGCTGGAGGGGGCTAGTGGTTGATCCCCTCTTGACCACTAACAATTGTTGGCCCAATGGGGGCTACAGAGCATGCTGCACTGGAAAGCCATTCAGCCACAGACATTAGAAGAATAATGGAGTAGCATTTACTGATTTATATTATAAATGAACACTTTCAAATATAACACAGAGGCAAAAACAAGGTGGTCTGGAATAGGAAAAATAGATAGAACTGGCATTGTTCACTGTCCTGAATGCACTGTCACTGCAGTGAACAATAAAAGTATCCACAGGACATCACTCACTGTATGGCAAAATGGTTTCCACCAAATAAGGAGTCTGAGCAGACCATCATGGATTGAGCAGTAGCATGCACATTGACGACCCACTTCCATGGCAATTCAGCTCTCCTAATGACATCACAGTCATCAGATCACTGGCACATAGGCAATAGTAGTAGCTGCAGTGATCTCAAGCATATTCAGAGTGCAATGGTCACACCAAACAGGGTAGAAGAGCACCAGTAGCTGGCAGGAAAAGGAAACCTCACTTTATCATGTCAAAGATGGAGCTACTGGTGGAGGAGGTGCACATGCACAGTCAACATATTGCGGTAGTAGCAGATTTGGAGGCGGGGTCACTCTTGGACGAATGCAGGGCATGCATCAGTAGGTGTGTCCCTCATTCCCCAATCAGCCAGCAGCAGGTGCAGACACTCTACATAGATAATATGACCACCAGATCAAAGAAAAGGTCCACTGAAATGAGAGCGAAGCTTTTCATGCAGCAGGACCACAACATGCCTCCCGACATCCACGCAACATGGCACCAAACTTGTTTCCTGGTCCCCAGTCCATGTAAATAAATTACCCTCCCTCACCCTCCCTCTGTGCAGTACCACCCATCAGCCTCATTTCCCAGTCCCTCTTTAATGAAAAAGAAAACCGTCCTCTATGTCTTTTTCTTTTTATGACCTGTAAATAAGAAAACAGTCCATCGTCATTTCCTCAGTCCCCCCTCCCCATCCCCACACTCCCACTGAGCATCCACCTCCCAACCCCCACCCATACTTACTCCAGAGGTTGGATGCACCCATTTTCTCTGGACCGGGACACGTCTGCAATCTACAAACCTGAACTGCTAATTGAGGAATCAAGGTAAGTGATGTATAATGGCACACAATGGGAGTTTCAACTTAGGTTGATATCTAAGCCAGTTTTAGGAATATTTTTACCAAATGTTCAACATGGGGTTCTTGGGATCCCACCTTGTGAACACTGTCACTGTCATCTCGTTAATCATACCTGAAAGGTGATTTTGCAGTTGCTGTGCAGAATCACCTTTCAGGACTAATTAACAAAATGACAGTGCAACTGTTCATAAGGACAGGCCCCAAAAAGTCCATGTTGAAAATTTTGTGTGAAAATTCAAAAATGAGTGCGTTACAATCATGCAATATGCAAGTTCTACGCAAACTGGTAACTTCATTACTTTTTCAGATTTTTAACATTGCCATTTTTTCACACCTCCATATGAACAGTACAGCTGTCATTTTTCAAATCCTGCCCAAAATAAGTTTTCGCACCCTTGGCGCAGAATGGCATGGTGATTGTGTGAAATCAACTTTTGGGATGGACTAACAAAATTATAGTGCATCCATTCATGAGGGGATATCCCAAAAAGCCCATGTTGAAAATATGGCGAAAAATGTCCAAGAAATGACCGCATTACAAGCTTGCATTGCACAGTTTCTATGCATGCTCTTAACTTCACCAATTTTTCATATTTTCAATCCTGATTTTCAACACTGCATTTTTTCACACCTCCTCATGAACAATACAGCAGTCATTCTTCACATCCTGTCCAAAATGTGTTTCTGCACCTGTGCTACAGATTAGCACAGTCCCTGTGCAAAATCAACTTTTGGCATGGATGTGCCGGCCGGCCGGTACAGTGGAAGGATTTACCATTGCACCATAGGTGACCCAGGTTCTGGAATAGACTCAGAATGCTCGAGGGCCAGCAGGAAGGCAGGGGTGATTTGAGCCACCATTGCATGCTCTTCACCTTTGCAGGTGGGGAGGGGGTATAGGTCACCAGTTCGGGCTCCGGGGTGACCATGGTATGCACCTTTACTGGAGCACCTGAGCACTGCTCCTCAGGGGGGCATGTTACAATGGATGACATGACTGCATCACAGAGCCCAATGTGACCCCACCCCCCACTTTCCAAAGGAAGAAATATGCCTCTGGTGTGCCGCATGATGCCTTCCTGTCTGAGGTGGACACAAGGGGGTCACTGGCAGATCTGTGACAGAGCACCACTGGGTTTGTGGGGGGAGGCTCTGATGGCTCCATCCTTGGAGGTAATCTAGGGGGCCCTGCGTGCGGGTGACTCCCAGCCTGACTGCTGCAACAAAAGGGCGGCTGAAGGAGGTTGGCTACCAGAAGAAGAATAAAGACCTAGTAAGCAAAAAATTAAATTTGGAGCTTGATTAACAAAATCACACTGCAACTGTTCATCAGGGGAGGTCCCAAAAAAAACATGTTGATAATTTGGTGAAAAGAATTCCAACAAATTGCCAAGTTACAAATGTGTGTTGTACAGTTTCTATGCACACTCATAACTTCACCAGTTGGAGGTTGGAAAATGATAAATGTGTGTGCAATTTAAATATGGTGGACAACTTAAAACATGTCCCCTTGATATGTCCGTTACACAAGAAATATAGATCTTTCTGGTCAGGACCCATATTAAGTGACCTTGGACTCCCCACTGACCAGATATTAATGAAATTGTTTACATCTGATGATTTGCAGGTCTTGACAAGACTTGCACACTTCTTAAAATGTATAAAGTTATGTGCTTGTATTAAGCTGATATTTCTACACCAAGTATTTTTATTTATAAAGAAGGAAACTTTGTATGCTCCAATGAATGTACTTACATGTTTTGTTTTTATTTATTTAACGCTATTTTGTAAAGGCTTTATGCTGAACAAATAAATTGAATTGAACTTCACCAGTTTCTCATGTTTTCACTTCAGATTTTCAATCTTAACATTTTTCACACCATCTCATGAATATTACAGCTGTAATGTTTCAGAGCCTGCCCACAAATGTTTATCTGCACCTGTGGTGCCCAAAAGCATTTTAGTTGCACATAATTATATTTCAACAGGGATTTGTAAGTTTTCTGTATTGGGTACACATGGTGAGGTGATGATAAGAAGGTTATGTTGACCATTTGGGGGGAAAATTGTGTAAGATGGCAGTTATGACTATTTGTTGTGATTTTGCTACATCTGCTTGACACTTTATATGTGGAAGCACAGGGGCCAGAGACCCCTATGTTTCCACAGCTGGATACATATGTGCACCTGTGGAGGGATGGGAGTGCAGCTCCCAATGTGACATACAGATACTTATATAATTGCATGTTTTTCCATTAAAATGTATGCAAATTAAATGCAAAAAAACGTTGTTAATGCACCAGGTAGGGTTTCTGTCATGCCTTTGGTAGTATGTGAATATCAAGTTAGAGTGTAGAATCGTAATAGCACACCCAGACTCACAACACAGTTACACACAGGGCTAATACAGATATTTAGCCACAACACTTACAACAGCTTATGTTACACACACTCATAAGGGTCAGCACTTTTAAGCCAACTCATGTCCCTAATGCTCAGTAGAACACGTTAGTCCGTTATATGAAATCACAACAGTACTGCAGACTTCCTATTCTTACCTATTCTACTGAGCAGTAGGGACATGATCTGGCTTAAAAGTGCTGACTTTTATGAGTGTGTGTGACAAGCTCTTGTAAGTGTTGTGGTTAAAGTTCTGTATGTTAGCCATGTGTGTAACTGTGTTGCGAGCTTGGGTGTCCTATAATGATTCTACACCATAACTTGATATTTCCATACTGTCAAGGTCATGACAGAAACCCTAACTGGTGCGTTAACAATGTTTTTTGTATATATATATATATATATATATATATATATATATATATATATATATATATATAATCTCACTGATCTGTTGTGGGTAGTGATGGTGGGTGGTGCCAGACACTGCAGGAACTCTTCCTAGGCATTACATGCATGCATTCACCAACAGGCCTCAAGCTCTCAAGGTATAGTCAGAGAACTGTGGTAGCTTGGTGTGAGGGATGGTGTCATGGCTTCCACCTCATTCGGCGAGTGGAAAGGGCATGTAATGTCTAAGGAAGAGTCCCTGCATGTGTATCTGGCACCACCCACCATCAATCCACACATGCATCCACCTGGGCAGCAGCAGGACAGAACTGTGGGTGCAGTAGTGGTGTGGGCCAATCTCACAAAATCAGCATATTTAAAGTTATGTAAGTACACAACATGCATTGTGAAACTAGTCAACAACAACATAGCAGTGCAGTTACAGTGTAGTTATACAGTAGTTACAGTGTAGTTATTGACACCTAAAATTATACTTTAGAAATAATTTCCCCATGAACTTACTGCAGTATAAAGTAGTGGTTAAAAGCATTGATCTGCAAATCTGGGAAACTGGGTTCAAATCTCAGAGCCACTACTTGTATACTGTGCAAATCAAAAAAAAAAAAGAAAATAACTAAAAATAAACATGCAATCTGATATTGGGGCCTATTCATGAATGGGTGGGAAATACACACCAGAGGTGTGTAGCCTGCCCATGTAGCTCTGCACCTGCTGACAGGTGCACCTGGCCAGCATTCTCCATCATCCACCAACTGTCTGCATGTCTGCCTGGCCGGCACACAGTACTCTGCAGGGTAGCAAGGGGTGGTGTCTTGGACTCAGTCGGGCATCCAATGGGATGTCTGGCATGGGTCCCACAGTGGATCCGCTATGCATACAGGTATAGGTCAATGTGCATGAATGGCACCAGCAGGCACCCAGACCAGCACAGCTATGCCCCTGCTGGTGGAGAAGCCTATGGCTGAGCCCCTGGTGCACATGGTCTACCCACCGCACCACCCGCCAATTCACAGCAGCCTGGTACCCATGCAGCAAAGCATCCCCCATGCCACCCCATCTATCTGGCAGTGGAAGCCCCCCCACACCCTGAACATTGCCGCCCCTGTCCCCGGTGTGTGACATAGTCCCCCCATAACCCACAGCTGCCCCATCCACAGTGTCACATAAACCCCGCCAAAGCACACAAGTGCCATGGTGCTGCACACCCAATCTTGTCCACCCCAAACCACATTGGTAGTCATTGGCTCTCCCTGCCAGCACAGCACTGACAACCTCCCCCCGGACCTGCACAGTCAGTGCCGCAGCTAGACTGACAATGGAATATCCCACCGCACACCTCCTTGGCCGCCGGCCATCTGAGTGATACCAGGAATGTGCCCCTATTAATAGGCTGCACGTCCCCACCATCATTGCATAGCGACTCTGCACATTTGTGCACCAGCCCCATTGTACATTGCTATACAATAAAAAATAATTAATTTACATAATTATGTATTTGCTTTTAACAGTGCTGTAATTACTAAGGAACATGCTACTTCTCTGGCATTGTTTCCACAGTTAATGACTAACTAACATGTATTTGCAAAGTAAGTACACAGAAACAAAATAAAGTGTAAGAAGAAGAGTGTAACAGTGCTGCAGTTACTAAGGAATGTGTTGCTTCTGTGGCCTTCTTTCTGCAGTTAAATCCTAACTAACATGGATTTGTAAAGTAAGTACACAGAAACTGACAGCATGTGGGCTGAGGGGAGGCCACTGCAGTCCTACTGCTGACAGGGACCTAACTGCAAATAAACACTCTGCTCTTGAGCTCACTGGAATCATTTGTACCGTTCATGGGGTCAGGTTAGCAGCTCCTGAACCTCTACTGTGGGAGTGGGCAGCTATAGATGCAGCTCCTGCTGTGAGCACTGACCACAGCTCCTCCTGTGCTCCCTGGCCCCATTACCACAGTCTGTGGCGGCCTTGAGAGAAAATCATAGTATAACCCCTGCAGCAAGGGAAACAGCATTCTGCATCCAGTGATCACACTAGACACAACTCCAGTCAGACCTGCTCAAAGCTCATACAAGAAGGGCCAAAACAGTGGGGCAAACAAAATAGCTATTCAGACCACAAAAACCTGAGAACAGCAAATAAGACATCAAACATGGGAAGTATGATTCGGCATAAAACGTTGTGTGCTAGCAGAGTCACAGCACCACTTGCTGACTTTTGCTTACTACAGTACAAAATACAAAACTGCAATAGAAACACGGACTTTTTTATTCAAATATCCATTTTTTTTATTTCACCTATAAATAATTTTCTTTAATTTCAGAAACAGTAGTTTAATTTATTTGTATGCCCTTACTGAAAGTGAACCATTTTATAAGTGTGATAAGCCTCTCCAGGTGTATATTAAAGGATTTTAATGCACTTCAAACAGGTCTGAGGACACTCAGCCTTTGGCCTCATGCCTCACTACCCCCTGCTTTAAAATATTTTTATGCACATCCCATTGTGGCACAATATTTATTTAATCTACTGATCCCCGCTGTCTGCCTATGTGGCAGAGGCCTACTTCTTATATTGCTCTTCTGATAAAAGCTTCCCCCATCTGGGGCAGATTACACCCACACTGTTGATACTATTGTCATATCCCTCCCATTTGGATTTAGCCTTCTTCACCTATATTCCTGTTCTGTTCTGTAGCCTTCCTCTTTGCTGTGGCTGCACCCCCCCTTCCATCTTGCTTCCTTAACATAACCAAACATACAGTAGTCAAGAGCTTTAGTTGGCTCTACTTCCTTTCCCTTGTACTAATCAGCTGACCATACTATTTACCTCTAGAGGTCAAATCGTTTCTCCTGAACCCATAATGCTTTTCCTTACTCTTGCCCTCCTCTTTTCTCTTTCTCCTGTGCCCACCTCTTCATTCATCCTAAGTACCCCCTTCCTCACTGTCTCCCTCCATCACAGTCTCCCACTATGCCATCCTCCTCCCTTCCCTCTTTATCCCTTTTCCCTGTCATACTGGTTGCTACTTCCTTCCATATCCTTGGATCCATCTGGAAATACTCTAGTGTCACTCCTTTTTTTCCACCCACCATCTTTACTCTCTCTCACTTCCACTTCATTCTCACTTAATCTCATCATCTCCTTGCTACTTATATTAGCAGGTGATGTTGAACTTATTCCCAGTCTCACTTCTCATAAGCCATTAAATCTTCCTAATGGACTGCATCTCACACACCTTAACATCTGTAGTCTCCTCCTTAAAATTTATCTTCTGCAACTTTTCATACTTTTCCTGAATCCACAGTATTCCAGTAAAATCAAAATCCTGACTTTCTGCCAAGGTCACTGATTCATTTGTTGCTCTCTTTGTCTTTACTGTTGTCCAACAGGATTGCGTCAAGCAAGGTCAAGAAGTTGCAATCCTTTTTTCCACTAGTCTCCAATTAGAGACCACATTCTATATGACTTCTGTCTTTACTTATGAGCTGTTCCTTATTAAACTTATGTTCTACTTCTCTATCACTACCTTTATTGCTGGTGTCTGGAATGAAAGCCAGGAGATGAGCAACTTGAATGTTCAGTGTGCCTTCCTGGTGAAACATTTCAATAAATAAATAAAAACCAATAGCACTGGCTTGACTACTTCTTTAACTGGTCTTCTCACATCTATTATATTATTCATCCTCAGGGGAGTTACTCATTCTTGGAAATTTTTATGTCAAGTTGCTCTGCTCTTCTTCCCTAATATTACGTCACAATATTAAGTTACTGCAACTCTTTCAGTTGATTTCTGACCCATCCTCATTCAATTATAAAACCCATAACCACTCCCTTCTGCACTAGGTCCACTCCTCCCATCCTTACCACATTGATGATGCTGGTACCATCCCTGATACCCTTGGTGACCACCATATGGTGTGCTGCATATGGAAAACTCAGCAAACCAAAGCTACCCCTAAATTTATTTTCATCTATTCATTTTGGCTGCTGGATTTGTCCTCTCTTATAGTGACCTACCTTATTCTAAATGGTTTGCCACTTCAGCAGCTACCAAAATCAATTATAAAAAGGATCTGAGAAATACAGCTTTTTGATTGGCTGCAAACATTCTAACAACCTTATGTTAATCTTTTATTAACATACATGTAGAGTTTAACTATATGCTGAGCAAGGTTTAACACTGTTTAAAAATATTTTTTATTGTAATAGCAATAAGGCACTCCCAGGGATTATGTCAATTGTCAGTTAATCACCCTCTAGGGGCATGTGGCACTCGGTTATACCTCGTGCCACAGTACACCCCTAGAAGGTGATTAACAGACCATTAACATAACTCTTGGTCATGCCTTATTGCTTAAATATTCCCTCCAAATCTTCAACTGTAAGTTAACACTGTCTTGGATAAACACACCCCAATTAGAAAGTCCAGCATCAGATGCTCCCAACACCCATGGTTTACAGCTGAGCAGCTTACCTTTCTCCATGCTAGAAAACAAGCCTTGAGAGTTCCTAAGGACAGTTGCTCCCTTGCTGATTTGGAAAAGCATCAGGTCCTGTGCAATGCTGGTACCAAAGCTAGCTGTATGTCCTGTGGACAAAATGGATAGATTTAGTACTTTGACTGTAAATGATAAAAAAATAACAAACCCTGATAGAAATAAAAATCAGAGTTTTGTCACAGATAATATTAGAGCCTATCAGATTAGTATTGTTTTGGAAAATAATTGGGATATTTTGGGTTCGGATGAAAAATGTAACTGTATATTAGGGAATGGCCCACCAATTGTATATAGAAGACTGCCTAAAATAGGTGACAAGGTCATCCACAGCTAGCTGCAAACTAGTACTAATAAGGTAAATACTTTGTGGTCCTTACCACCACCAAATGGAACACATTGATGTGGAAAGTGCAAATATTGCAGATACATAAGAAAGATATATAGTTATATCAATCCTAAAACAGGTAGGGTGTAAAAACTTGAAGGACTTTATCTGTTACACTACTGGAGTAGTGTATGTCTTAGAATGCTCCTGTGGAATTTTTTATGTAGGAAGGACCACCAGAGAATTTAGTACAAGAGCAGGGGAACATGTAAGGGCAATTAATGGAAGAGACATGATGCATGCCATTGTTCAGAATGTCACTGACTGCCTGCATAATAAACATAAGAGTTCATCGGGCTGGAAAGGGTTACTGTGGGTCAGAGGGGTTGTAGTCTGGAACAAAAACTGTCCATCATGAAAGCTGTTGGATTTTTGAATTAATGGCAAGAGAGGATTGATTAAATGATAATATAGAATCAGCAACATTCTTATAATTAATTTTCCAATGCAAAAAAACAAAATGCTTTCTAGGTGTTAAGATGTTAACCCTTAGACTGCCGACAGAATTAAAAAACGTATAGGAATTTTGGACTGATATATTGTCTGCAGACATGCAAGGGTTAAAATCCTATCAGTACTTGTGCTTTTTCTGTCTTTGACCTCCTTGACATCTGCCTTTAAAATACCCCATATCCACCATGGCTGTGTTTTTTAATTCTTCATAACATTATAATGTTATGGGGTATTAAAAAATGATTATAAATAAATAAAAGTGTGACATGTATAGCAGCAACTGGTGGAAAATTGGTTAACAGTTTATAGGTGCATTGGTTTTCATGCCTTTTGCCACAAATGTTTTATTGTAAAAAGTGTTTTTATGAGTGGCAATACTAAAATCTATTTTAACATCTGGGGATGTTCTTTTCATTGTGACCTTTAACTCCAAAAACCTCCCCTCCCCCTCCATCTACTAAGGCTGTGCTCTGTGCAGTGTGTTTTACATCACAATGGAATAGCTAAATTGAGTGGCTTTTACTGTCCATGAGGTGTGTCAGACACAGTCTATGTTTTGGCAAATGATAGTGCATATGTTTTCTGTTATTGTTATCATCACTGTAAATGGAGGGGCTATATCAGTACTTTATGTAGTTCTCTTTTTGACCTCCACCTTTATAATCCCCCCATCCCCATCACACATACTCATATCCACCATGGCTGTGTTTTATGAATTTCTATTACATTAAAAGTGAATGGGGTACTTAAATGATTATAACTAAATAGAAGTGTACCATGCATAGCAGAAATTGGAGGAAAAATGTTTAACAGTATATACATGTATGGTTTTTCATGCTTTCTGCAACAAATGTTTATAGTAAAAATGGCTTTTTTGAATGGCAATACTAAAATTTATTTTAACAGCTGAGGGTGTCTTGTCAGTGTTCCCTCTAACTCCTACTCCCCCCCCCCGTTAACTGTGTATTCTGTGAAATGCATTTCACATCACAATGAAATAGCTACATTGAGTGTTTTTTTTTACTGAACAAGAGGTGTGTCAGACACAATTTATTTATTTATTTATTTTTTGTTAACTGGGTAGGTGCACTAGCCATAAAATGACTATTTTCAGGCACAACCCGAGAGAGTATAACAAAAGGAGAACAGCTGAACAACAGCAACATGGGTACAATAATACAAATAGAGGAACAGTACAGCAGTGCTACAAAAATACAATGGGTAGAAACAACAAAAAATAATGGCAATACACATAATGGCAGTAAGATATATAATAAGTGCAGAAACCATGGACCTGACCTGTGGAGTGAAAGGCTTAATAAGATAGTAAGGTTATACAGAGAGAAATGTGAGGAATGTTCAAACATAGCAAGAAAGACTGACAGAAGGAAGGTCAGGGGTGGTAATTGGCAAAACAACAGTGGATGGTCAGCAACAAGGTTCAAGAAGGAAGAGAGCTAGTAGTCAAGAAGTTATTTGCAAAGAGAAGGAAAAATATGGGGAGGGGAAGAGGAGACAGTCTTGGAGTTGGATTAGAGCAGGGGTGACATTACTGGTAAGTCTCAGGAGCTTCAGGTTGGGTCAAAGGATGTACAAGCATCAGCTAAGGATAGATAACAACGATATTCACTTTTAAATCCAAAGTGAGACTGAGACAGCCAGAGGTTGAGTGGAAGAGCATTCCAAAGCCTGGGAGCTGAGAATTGGGAAGGCCCCTGTACCTTTAGTCATCCAACAACTCTTACCATAGAGCAAGGATTTGTCAGCTGATCACAGGCCATGGGAGGATGGTTGAGGGACCAGCAATGCCACCAGCTGGGATGTTTTTTTTCCCCAGATGATAGAGTCCATTACTGATCCAAGGTAGTATTGTCTACTGGAAGAGGGCGAGAGCCAATTCAGATCCTTATAAAGAAGGAGTGATGTTTGAGTCAAGGCGACGAAGAAGCAAATCGGCATATATTGTTCTAAGTTACGTCCCATTTTAGTAGTGAGGTTTTATGGGCAGAGGTAAAAATAGAGGCACCATAAGTAAGGGTTGGGAACAGAATACCTCGGGCAATTGCTTTGGATGAATGAAAGTGCATATATAAAATGTTATTCTTATGACCACTATAAAAGGAGGGGATGAGGGATTTTTTAAAGTGACTATACTGATTGTGGCTGGTATTTCCAATACTGTTTCTGTTTTTAAATGTGTAATTAAGTTTGTGCCTGGTTGAAATACCATGTAATTTTAATTAAGCATTGAAAAGTATTTGAGTACAATGACATGAAGGAATGTACCTGTTCAATGATCAAGTTAACTAATTTTAATTAATTTCACAATGTCAAAATGTTAGTGAGCACAAATTGTATATAAGGCATGGGTTGTAATGATTAAGACAACTCTGATGAAGCTTGGCAGTGGACCAAGTGAAATGTATATGAGACTTTTTCAGCTTTGAGAGTCATGAGCACTGGATCACTTATGTGTCTTTAAAGTATGCTATCTGTTTTAAAGGAAAACTACACCCTCATATTGTGTAAATTTTGTTTGTTTCCTTGTCAAAAGACAACTGTTTTCCAGTAGTTGATGGGTACATATGTGTTTGCTTTAATTTGTGTGCACGCTTCATACTAGTCCCCTGTAATGACCATTGGGTTTTCCATTTTATGGTTGTTGAAATCTCATCGACAATGAGAGCTGCATTAACATATGGAAACATGATGTCAAATCAGCCATTTACACCACATATTTCTATGCTGAAAGTACAAGTATCATAAAAAAAAAAACAAAACTTCTGGAAACACACAAATTGAAACCAAATTAATGGGGAAACCCTGTATTACAACTCAGACAGTTTGCAAAGCTAACTGAAGGTAAATGAAGTATTTAACACCTTGCTGTGACTAGTTAAGTCGAACTCTAATTAAGCAGACATGCATGATATAGAGTCTGAGCACACCATGACCCCTCCCCACAGAGGTAAATGTTAAAATAAATATATTTTTTCATCCTGGATTGGCAATTTACTAATCTGATTTCAAAAAGAGTGGGGGTCTCTTGGTATTCACTTCAGGACCCTGCTGTGAAGTCACCTAGCTACCAACATTGAGGTAGACCACCCATAAACTGGGTACCTACTCTAAACTTTATCTTCCTCAAATGGCTTATGTTTATAGGGTGCATCAGCCTAAAATTCACTTAATTAAGGAGTGGTCTCCAGCCAATGTGCAGGTAACTGGTGGGGAGCTAGTTAAATGAAAAAGCCATATGTTGGTAGCTGGGTGACTTCACAGCAGGGCCCTGAAGTGAATACCAAGAGACCCAAGCTCCTTTTGAAATCAGATTAGTGAGTTGCCAAAGCAGGCTGAAAAAATATATCTATTTATTTGTTTATTAATTAGCTTTTGGTAACAAGGTAAGTGTGCTAGACAACAATCCTGCCTATTTTCAGGCACGACCCGGGACAGTACAATACAGAACAGTCAACAGTACAGATCAGAACAACAACATTAGGTGCAGGCATTACAGACTGGGTTGAGATACATCAGTGTACAGTGCAAGCAGATAGTAATGCAGTAACCAATAGGGTATAACAATAAGTAACACATCAAAGGTATAATTGGTATGAGGAGGAGCATGCACATTCAGACATATTAGCCAGGTTTGGTAGAAGGGAAACATATAGGGAGATACAGCAAAGTAAGTAATACATTAATACTAACAGGCATGGCACATAATAGGGGCTCCCATTTATGAGCATCGCAGTTTCTGAGGGCAAAGAGGTGAGAAAACAGAGAGCACTTAAAAGAAAGGTGGGAGGTGGAGTTTTTAACCTAAGGTGGGAGCAAGTTCCAGAACCTAGGGGCAAAATAGGAGAATGCCTCTTCAATTTTTGTGAAGCAGGGCCGTTCCATGAGTTTTAGGATGGACGAGGACCTAAGTGAGCGAGAGTTGGAGGCTGGGGTAAGCATGTCTCCTAGAGAGGCTGGACGAGGTGTTCAAGTAAGAAAGTCACCAAGACACCCTAAAGTGTATGACTGGAGGTCTTCGGGAGACAACCAGTTTAGGCCAGAGTAGAGTAGGCAGTGATAAGTTAGGTGAGGAGCGAATAAGGTGAACCTGCATAGATTATTATAGGAAGTTTCCCATTTACTGAGCACTCTGGCATTGGCATGGTAAAGAATTGGGGGAGCACAAAGGAGTTGAGGCAGAAATACATCTCTAGCTACCAATTTTCTCGCAGTCAAGGTGTATGAGTGGAACACTCGATAGGCCGTCCCAATTTTAGCATTGACAGACTAACACACCTCATTGACATGTACTGAAAAATCAAGTGCCGGGTCAAGCGTTAACCCTGGGTATTTGAAAGTAGAGGTGTTAGTGTCATTAGTCCCATCCCTGCAGTGGACATGGAGTTTGGGGGCCAAGAAGGGCACTTTTTTAGAGGACCCAAAAAGTATGGCCTGAGTCTTCCCAATATTTAGTAATTGATGGTTAGCCAAGAGCCAGGATTGAAGGGTTTGGAAGTCATGAGATAGGTTTTGGTTGAAGTCTGCGATAGACTTGAATGAATAATAAAGCACAAGATCATCCACATACATGAGTAGGCTGCTAGGAAGGGAAGGACTGGAGATATAGTTTAGATAGAGGGAAAAGAATAGTGGACCAAGTATGGATCCCTGTGGAACACCGCGGGAGATAGCAATAGAGGAGGGGAGAACCTTACAGAAAGAAATAGCCTGAGAATGGTTTTCCAGGTAGCTGTTGAACCATGATAGGGTAGAATCAGAGGCACCTAATGCTTGAAGTCTAGACAGTAGAAACGGATGATGGACCGTATCGAACACTTTCAAGAGGTCAATAAACATGGCTTCCATGAGTAAGCACTTATCCATGTTTTCCTTGATAGCAATTGAAAGCTGGGTCAGAGCAGAAGTGGTGCTGTGCCCGGCCCTAAAGCCATGCTGGGCGGAGGATAGAAGATTAAACTTAAGAAGGTACTCAGAGACCTGACGATGGACTAATTTCTCAAGTAGCTTGCTAAGTGTGGGGAGAAGTGAGATGGGGCGGTAGTTGGTCAAGAGTTTAGCAACCCCTTTCTTAAATACCGGTGTAGTACTAGCCATTTTCCATACCAAGGGGACGGAGGCAGAACAGAAAGATAGGTTAAACAGACTAGTTATGGGTGCTGCAAGCCAGGTTGCAAACTGCCTAAGAATCCCTGGATGAATACCATCATGGCAATGCTATCACTAGCTGGAACAGTTTTGAGAAGGTTAAGTACTTCAAGGTATGTGACTGGCACCAATTCCAGAGTAGGAAAAGAGGAGGAACAAGGAACTGAGTCAGGCTCAGCTTTGGGGAGAGAGGAGGGGGATAGGGTAGGTAGAGTGGAAAAGTAGGAGCTGAAGGCATTAGCAATGGTGAGAGGGTTGTTACAGTGGGCATCATTTATGTACATATGTTTTGGAGTCAGAGGCTTATTGTTCCCCAGAATCTCCTTAATGTGTGTCCAAAACTGCTTAGGGTAGGAAGCAGAAGAACCAAGGAGATATCTGAAATAAGAACTTTTAGCTGTGCGAATCTTCTTTTTGCATGTGTCCCATAAGGCTCTATAGACTTCAAAGTCAGTCAGTAGTTGAGAGGCCTTCCAAGTTGACCATAATTTATCCCTGAGTTTCAGAAGGTGGAGCAGGGGATGCTTGAGCCATTTTGTGACTTTACCTTTTACCCTTCTAGTAGTAACCAGGATGTGTTTATTTTGCAGAGAAAGTAGGGAAGAGGTGAAATGGTCTGCAGCGATGTTTATGTCGTCATTATGGTAGAGGGGAGACCAGTCAATCAGGTTGAGATCATGAATAAAGGCTTCAGGATTCAGGTTGGAGAGGTTAGAAAAGGTTAAGACTTTAGAAGGGAAGGAGGGGGAGGAGGTATCCTAAATGCAGTAAACAGGGTAATGGTCACTTATGATGTCTGGAAGAACCCCTGCCAAGGGGAAGAACTCCTTTCTGTTTGTCAGGATCCAGTATAGGAGGGTGGTACAGGCTCCTTTGTTAGATATACTAGTGGGTTCAAATATAAGCTGGGAGAGATTTGCCTTACTAGTCAGAGAGGAAAGGAGGGAGGTGCTAGGTCCAGCCCAGTCAAGGTTAAAGTCCCCAAGGCAGACGATATCAGTTTTCCCAGTCACGGATAGCAAGTCTGAAGAAGAATCACAGGCCTGCACCGGGGGACCGTGCTTGGCAGCAACAAGTAAATATTAGAAAAAAAGCCAGCACAGGTCTTACAGTAAAAGTATTTCCTCTTGTAAAGCTGCACCAACAGTCGATATCAAAAACAAAGGAAGTGAGAACTGGTTCTCAAGGTGCTATAAGTGCTTCATTTTATTTTGATAAATGCACCCTGCTTCCATAAAAACACTGTTTGCTTCACAGCATAACACTCCCAACGCGTTTCACGCCCCCCTGGTGCTTAATCATAGGAATGACAAGATTAACCATAAAGTGCCATTTTATACTCAGTGCTCTTAAAGTGCCAGTACCATTATAAATTGCTCATAAAATACTCCTAAAAACCATTTAAAAACAATAATATTTCATCATCAAAATACTCAGCATGTATCATTTAACTTTAGTTTTAACTTTTATGGAAGCAGTGTGCATTTATCAAAATAAAATGAAGTACTTACAGCACCTTGAGAACCAGTTCTCACTTCCTTTGTTTTTGATATCGACTGTTGGTGTAGCTTTACAAGAGGAAATACTTTTATGGATAGCAAGTATTCAATAAACTCCTCAAGTCCTAGCCTAGAGTTTCTGGGAGGAATATATGCAGAAAATGTGAAGTCTTTTGACTCCACCGAGCAGGAGGATGGAGTGAAGAACTTCACAGTTGGTGAGAGGGTGATCCTGACATAAGGTAATGTTCAGATGTGGTTTTTAATAGAGTGCAAGGCCACCACCCCTTTTAGCACTAATTCAATCCACCCAAAGTAAGTTGTATCCCTGTAGAGCGAACTGGGAATCAGGAATAGAAGGCTTGAGCCAAGTTTCGGATAAGGCTAGGATATCTGGGTTGATGGGGTTTAACCATGTCTCAAGGTCAGGTAAGCTGGCCAGGAGACTCCTCATATAAATGTGGGCAAAGGTGAGGCCAGATGATTGGAGTAGACAGTGCAATGGACCAGATTGGATAGGATTAGTGGCCACAGTGGGACCAGTGTTAGTCTCAACGTCCCCAGCCAGTGTAAGGGAAAGGGTTGCGATCCATATAGATGCAATAATATAGGCCTGAGCTGGAGTTCCATGGGGTATGGAGAATCTTAACTGGATGTACCTAATTAATAATCCAAGTAGTTTGAAATAAATCAGGGAAGGGGGAGGATGGTTAGGGGTGGGGTTGCTAAGGAGGTTCGAGAAGCAGAAATTATCCAATGAGTATACCGAGTTGGGTATAGTACACACAGCAGGTTCAGAGAGAACTGAGAATATCCATAACATAAGTACTAGAGAGACAAGGGTGTGTATGGACCTATAAGCCATAATAAGATAGGAGTAAGAAGGGGGAATGAACAGGTGGGAGTGGGCAAGGAGGTAGAGAGGAGCTGGTGGTAGAGGATGAAGGAAGACACAAGAAACTGAGCAGAAAAAGGAATAGGTGTGATTCATTTAGAGAATGTGACCTCTGGTGGTAAGTGAAGATAAAGTGCAGGTGGGAAACCAGGGAGATAGAAAAAAAACAATACAGCACACCCTATCACGTGGGACACATTACATATCACGAGACACTCCTATATAAAACAAACACTGGCTAAGGGTGGGAGGGTATTAGGGGATGGGCAGGGAGCAGTCCTGAAGTGACTGCAGGGTTAACAGCTGCAGAGAAGCTCACATTTAGCAAGGTGCCAGCTCTTCATACCTTAATTCATTTTGGGGTGGGGAGGGCTTCTCCTGTTGTGCCCTCATGACCTGGACCCTCGAGGCGATTTGGATCCCTCTCTCTGCTTAATTCATTTCAGGGGTGGGGGAGGGCTTCTCCAGTTGTGCCCTTGTGACCTGGACCCTCTGTGGGGGTCAGAGTGTGCTCTTACTTGTTGTTTGTGTTGATATATGCCATATACAGTAGCACCCCTCACTTACTGTAGAATACCTTTTATAGTTAGTGAATGAGCAAGGGTGAGCAGTTAACATTGGATAAAACACTGTAGAGTCTAAAGGGTGATTTCACATCATGTTCTCATATGGCTGGCAGTATAGCCTAGAGGTTAGAGTAACAAGCTTTGAATGAGCTTGGTACATCCAGCAGACCAGACCTTGGTTTGATTCTCACAATCTTCACTTGCATACTGTGTGACTCTGAGCAAGTCACTTAACCACCCAGTGCTCCCTGGTCACCCCTGAAAACAGGCGCTTGTGCCTAGTGGGACTTACCCAGCTACCAAAGACCAAAAAAAAAAAAAAAAAGACGCTTTCAGGAACAATGAAATTTCAACAGCCATAACATGGAGATGCCCAGGATAGTTTCAGGAACTGGTATGAATGGTGAAAATAAATAAAAGCAATCACATACATTCCTAAGAGCTACAAAAAAGAGGTGTCTGTTGAGATGGAAACAAACAAAATTTGCATGATATGAGAGTGCAATTTTCTTTTAAACTGAAGTCTTTGGCATACATCTCAATTGTCCCTGATTTTCAGGGATGTCCCTGATTTTGCTTTTAAATATTACTCTGTCTCTCCTAAAAATGGTGTTTCCGTGACAAAAAAGTGGGTCTTGTTAGCACAAAATAATGTCAAATATTAAAGGTACAGACTTGTTCTTCCTTAGAAAATGCATTTTACACTAAACCTCTTATTCTACCAGCTTCCTGTGTGGATATCAATAATTTTGAAGATGCAGTGTTCCTAATTTTGGTCCTTTATCCTTGATTTTTTTAAGCTTTCTCACTGATTTATGAGGCATGAGGTTGAGAGGTATGGTCCTTGGTTTGGGTGCTTTATTTTAATTTGACTGTTTTTTACTATTGAACTTAGCAACAAAACTGCTCCTGGTATAGATATTCATTTGAACTGACATTTAGAAAGAGTACATGCAATGTTAAGTATAATCTGCACGTTTGTATAACTAATTTACATATTTCAAATGCATAGTTTAAGGAACAAATCAATGATAACTTCTATTTAAAAAAATGCCTCGGCCGTGTTAGTTTGCAGGTAATTAGGAAAGGTTTCGAGAACAAAGCAGATACTTTTAAGAACATACCACAACCATATAAGGAACCACTGAATGGAGCTATAAAAAAATATCTGAGCCCTTATAATACTAGTAAGAAGTGAAGTGTCAGAGTAAGTATAATTGAAAGCAATGTGTCATACAGAAGATGCATCACAACTGATGAGTTCAATACAGACATCTGAACAGAAGACAAAATAAATTTTAAAAGTACGGATTATATATACAGTATATATATTACACTCTTTGCATTAATCTTGATAATAGGCAATCATGTAAAAAAATCATGGTAATATGAGATAAGCACTGATTACAGTCACCATCTCCTCAACATCATGTTTTTGATTGGCTGTCATTTAATGTTTATGTTTAATGGTTTTTGAAGCTTAAAGATGATCTTTGAACACAGCTGATAATGATCATTCATTATACATCATTATAAAGTCATCATTTTTTAGCTGTGCCACCAGGTAACATTAATCTTGAAAAATTAATACAAATTACCAGGGGTGCTGACAGGTCCCAAAGAAAATGAGTTGTTTCATATAAATAATATATTTCTGACTAGCTTTATAAGATATTTGCAGTACATGGGGTTCAGGAGATGTCTCTTTTCTAATCAAGAATGTCTCCTCTTGATGTCTTAGGGTTCAAGAATTATAAAGCACAGCTGAATGGTTCTGAAACCAAAAGATGTTATTGTGGGATGCTGTGAATTAGCTACGCCTCATTTCCAGACTCAGAGTCCCATTTACTTTTTATTGAATATTTATTTTATTTTTAACTCAAATTTAGTTTCAAAGTGAAATGTGATCGCTTCGGAGTAAAGAGGAATAAAGAAGAATACAAAGTTAGATAAGTGACACACAAGAAGAGCAGGATCATGTACAATGATTGCCTCATTCCCTTGGTTTCATTTTGTATCAGTATTTTAGTTATTTGTGTTCATTATGCTGTTTTTTTCTTTCTGTTTCTTCCTTGTCACTGACCAGGCCCTCCTTCATACCAGCTCCCCCAGCCCTAACACCTGGCTTCTCGTGGGCTTACCTTTCAATTCCGTCCTCCACTTCTTGCACTCATAAGGCAGGGGGTGATTGGCTAGGCCTCATGCAGCACAGACCTGGTCCCAGATAAGAGAAGAGTCACATAACCAGTGCAAGGCCTGCAGGAAGCTGATATTTATTCTGAGTTTTGCCAGGGTTTTCCACTTTTCTGGCCCTATCCCATGAAATGCAGGAAACACGGGTGGACATGTGCATGCATGCAACCTTACTTAGCACAGTACTTGCCTGTTCACCACTCCCCTACATCACTCTGTCTGCACTGTCACTTGTGGTCACCAAGGTGGCAGTAGAGCAGTGAAACTGGCAACCCTCTCTCCCTGGAGGAGAACATCCTCTGGGATTATCAATACTTCTTCTCCTGCAGGCACTCGATGACCCATGCTCATTCTTGCATACCACAGTGACCTGCTGGTGATAGATACCCAGGAGCAAAGGATGGCAGCCCATTCAAAGTGGAGTAGCACCTTTTCTCCTGTTCATCATTTTCAGAGGCCTGCATGCTAATATTTTTCTCATATATGTTTTTATTACATTTTCAACAACAGTCAACACACACGAGAAAGAATATAAACATCTATAAACAGTAACAAAGTTTAAACATTTACCGCTGAATTTATATAATACAGTTCATATCACCTTTACATTACTGTATCTAGTTTTTGACTGTTGTGTCTGTATCTGTTTTGGTAAATGCTATGGATCTGCATGCTTAATATGGCGCATATTTTGATCAGCTTGTTTTTTTTTTTTTGTATGCTGGTTTTATTTTTATTATTCAGTTTTTGATTTGACTACTATTTTTACCTTATTATTGTATAATAGTGGTGCGATAGTGCCACTATAGTTAGGGATGAGTAGTCTCTTTAATGGAAAACCTAACATTTTGAACATTAATATCTTTGCCTCCCATTGACAAAACTAGCTTACAGTGACTGTGATACAGTGTCATGCCTTCACAATGTGACATCGGTACTGGTTTGTCTACATGAAAATGAGGGCCACATACAATATGCCTGCATAGGCACACATGGACAAATAACGTTATGGACTGATGGCACAGCAGGGCCCCAAGGGCCCTGTGGGCCCACAGGGAAATGAGGGTTCATTATAATCTCTCTAAACTTATGGATAGATGCAAATGACGGACAATTACAATATGCATGCATGGGGGCCCTATGCTCCCACATGCACATATGGATACCATTATGGACTTAAGGGAGTGCACAGTAAAATAAAGATACTATTATACTTTCTCAAAAAGTAAGGAAATAAACTGCAAAATACTACATTAATGTTCTAGTTAGGGTCAAAGCCACAAAAGTAGGGAAATGTGACATTAGGGTTTTCAAAGTTAATACCTCACATCCACCCTGCTCATACCAACAGGTGTTGAGGGGGTGCCTTGGAGTCTAATACTCACCCCATTCCCTTATACTGTACCCATCTGAACTTATTTACTTATGGAATGGAATGAGTGTTAGGGCCGATGACCCCAAGGCACCCACCCGACACATGGTGTGTGTGGGGTATTAACATTAAAAATCCATAACCTACATTTTCCTACTTTTGTGGCTTTGACCTAATTAAAATATTAAAACATTTTTGACAATATTCATATATAGATAATATATATATATATATATATATATATATATATATATATATATATATATATATATATATATATATATATATATATATATATATATATATATATATATATTCTTTGAAAACTGCTAATGCATCAGTTATGGTTGATGTCACAGCAACAAAAGTTTGGAACTTCAATGTTAGGGCTACCACCCCTACTATCCCACTCAAACCCCCCACAATACAGATACTAACAGGCATTGGGGTGTGCTAAGGGGTCATCGCACCTAAATCTCACCCCATTCTCCTATACTACAGAATGTCAGTTTGTTTACACATGGAATGGGGTAAGTGTTGGGCCTGATGTGCCCATGGCATGCTCTAATGCCTGTTGGTGTCTGTAGGGATGGGGTGGTGGGATTTTGGCAAATTAGTGTTACAAGGATTCCTTTTTGAGTCTATAGGGCTACTGTATTACTCTATTGTTATGTGTAAGTGGGAATGCAGGGCCCAGAGAGTCCACACTCCCACATACACATATCATTATGCACAAATTGGCAGTTTGGTGGGGCCCCATGCTCCCAACAACACATACCATTTACTAGTTACATTACACTTTTTCAAAACTAAGAAAATTCATTGCAAAAAACATTGTTAATACATCAGTTAGGGTTGATGTCACAGTGACAAAAGTTTGGAAATTCAATATTAGGCTTACCCTCCCTACCACTCCACCCCCACCCCATCCTCCATACACCAAAAGACACTGAGGTGTGCTATGGGATCGTCATTTGTGCATAATGATATGCATCTCTGGGAGTGCGCCACTTACACATAACAATGGAGCCATACAGTACCTCTATATACCTTAGGTCTGATGACCCCATGGCATGCCCCAATGCCTGTTGGTTCCTGTAGGGTGGGGGGATGGGGGGTAGTAGGGGTGGTAACCCTAATACCGAAGTTGCAAACTTTTGTTGCTGTGACATCAACCATAACTGATGCATTAACAGAGTTTTTTTGCAATGAATTTCCCTTCTTTTTGAGAAAGTGTAATGTAAGTGGTTAGTGGTATATGTTTGTGGGAGTGTGGGCCTTCTAGGCCCTGTGCTCCATTCATGTTGCTCATTTTTTGCATAATGGTATGTGTATGTAGGAATGCAGGCCCTCTGGGCCCCACGCTCCCACTTACACTTAAATACAGAGCCATACAGAAGCCCTGTAGTACTGTAAAGTAACCTTTGTTACACTTATTTGGCAATGTCTCAGTAACCATAGAAGCTATGGAAAAAAAATCGACTCCAGGTGTAATCTCTGGCTTCGAAACTTCCTTGCGTGCTTAGTCCACCTAAAGGTGCCTAAGCTGTGGGCAGCAAAAGGCACCACAGGAGCCACAGTGTTAACCTGTAGGAAATGTCTTAACTTTGGAACACTGCAACTATAAGCCTGTTGAATGGTTTGGGAACAAACCACCAAAAGGCACTTCTGTGGGACCAGGGCTTGCCACTCTACAAATTTCAGCCCAAAAGGACAATTCACCTTGGCATAATGAAGTGATACAGAAAACAACACATGGACAGTGTTGTGGAGTATTGTTTTTGTGACAACAAAAAATATTTTTGTGATTCCCTTTACCTCACAATGGAATGTTTTCATGCACAAAAAAATGTTTTTGCAGAAGTTTTCATGAAAGTTTTCGCAATGCACATATAAATTTTCCCATATGCTACAATGGAATAGGAAAAATTGCATAACTTTTGAACAGTTTAATATTTTTTCACCAAATCTTCAAAGGTCATCAGTTCAACCCAGCCCACATATAGGCATGCAAATCTGAATCCACTCAGATGCAGTCTTCAGTCCATTATGCTCGACAGAACAATGCACAAAAGTTGACTAATTTTCACATTTTGGAAGCTCTACAGTTCTGCAACTGTAAAGTTGACAAGAATAAAACTTTCCAGATCCAGAGAATATTGGCAGGACACCATGCCTGCAAAAATCCAGGCAAATCAAACACACAGTTGCAACATTATTAAAGTGCAAACTTTGAGATTTAACATTAAAGTAGCCAGCCAACCTTAACTATACCTGCACTACTGTGGCATATATAATATAATCTATATATATATATATATATATATATATATATATATATATATATACACATACACACACACACACACACACACACACACACATATATATATATAGATATATATAGTGTGACTTTGTATATATATATATATAGATATATATATATATATATATAGATAGATAGACAGACAGACAGACAGACAGACAGATAGATAGATAGACAGACAGACAGACAGACAGACAGACAGACAGATAGATAGATAGATAGATAGATAGATAGATAGATAGATAGATAGATAGATAGATAGATAGATGTTGTTTCCCCAGTGCACAGTTTGTTTATGCTTTGTACATAGTTTGGTGTTTTTGAAGTTTTTTTCCTCTGTTATCTTTGTTTTTTCCTGTTGTTTTGTGTGTTGGTAGTTTTAAACTTTTAATAAAATATTTTATGTTAAAAAAAGCATATCACAATAATGACAATACACAACTTCCCATTATTTCAGAATATCAACATTATCATTCAGCAATGACAATAATATTTCAAATATTGTCTTTCAAGAAGAAAAGTCTCCAGTGTTATAAATATTGGGAATCTTTTTAGCAGATATATTGGAAAATGAGAGAAAAGGGAAGGAAAGAAGACAGTATGGTCAGAGGTGAAGAACAGTGAAAAAAATTATAGAAACTAGATGATCCGAACACTGGTATATGTGTACAGGAAAATCCAAATCTCAGAAGAATTACAGACTGCTAGAAGGAGAGAAAACTAGTAGGTCACCCCATTTCTTACCAAAATTGGTTCTTCTGTCTTAAGCTATATTACTTATTTTCTCCAACTTGAGTGGTTGCATTAATTCATTCCTCCATTCTTGAGGGTGAGGGCAGTTTATCAATTTCTCTAGAATTACATGTTAAGCTTTTATAGCTATTAAAGATTTGTATGTTTAGCTTTCAGGTTGCTTGTTTTTGCTGCTGTCAGCACCCTATTATGCAAGAACTAAAATTCTAATGTTCATGTATCATGGGTAACATTTTAGGAACTGATTGATTTGGCACCATAATAAATTAGTTTGTGAAAAATCAAACATTTAATGTTTTAAATCCACATCAGACTTACCACATTTGTAAGATTTGCCAACATAGGCTGGCAGTATAGCCTAGAGGTTAAAGGAACACACAGTGAATGAGCTTGATACATCCAGCAAACCAGACCTGAGTTTGATTCTCACAACCTCCACTTGCATACTGCGTGACTCTGAGAAAGTCACTTAACCACCCAGTGCTCCCAGTTCACCCCTGAAAACAGGCACTTGTGCCTAGTGGGCCTTACCTGGTTACCAAAGACTAAAATAAAATAAAAAATAAATTTAGCCTCTGATTTGATGCCCATTTTTTTCCGTATGAGTGGGTATATAAAAAATATTGTGCAATAATTTATATTGTAGTATTCTGTGGTTAGTTAGTGAACATATATTATGAGGTAAATCCCATATTTCTTCCCATGTCAAGGTGGATGTGACCATGTTAAGGACCTTTTACTGAGTGGAGGGAAGGGGCCATTTAGAGAGGATGAGAGCTTGGGAGAGAAATATATTTTACTTTTTTTTTTTAACAAAATCACTGCTGTGTGGGGAAACCTGTGAGCCTGAACAGAGCAGATGCTATAAAGTGTGAACTGGGAAAAACAGAACTTTGGGAGAAGGGAAGTAGGCTGGAGAGGGAGGGACAGTAAGGGGTGGAAGAAGCAAGGTTACATGACCTGACCAGGCCTATTGGGAGGCCTTGTCTGTCCTGTAAAAGGAGCCATCTTTATAATTTGGGGCAGTGCAGGGAAGGAGCCAATCAGAGAGGATCAGAGCACAGGAGGGAGGTATAGTTTACTTTTTCATTTAACAAAGTTACTGCTGTGTGTAGAAACATGTGAGCCTGAATAGAACTGATGCTATAAAAGTGTGAGTTGGGGGAAACAGGGCTTTGGATAGAGGGAAGTAGACCGGAGAGGGAGAGACAGTAAAAGGAGGAAGAAGTGGAGTCATATGATCCAGCTGGGCCTATCAGGGGGCAGGTCCAACCTGTATAAGGAGCTATCTTTGTAGTGTGGGGTAGTTCAGGGAAGGAGCCAATTGGATAGGATCAGAGCACAGGAGGGAGGAATATTTTACTTTTTTTTAACAAAATCATTGCTGTGTGTAGAAACTTGTGAGCCTGAACAGAGCTGATGTTATAAAAGTGTGAGCTGGGGAAAACATGGCTTTGGGAGAAGGGAGTGAGGCTGGAGAGGGAGGGAGGGACAGTAAGGGGAGAAGAAGTGGAGTCACGTGATCCAGCTGGGCCATTCGGGAGGCTGGGTTCGATCTATATAAGGAGCTATCTTTGTTGTTTGGGTTATTGCAGGGAAGGAGATGATCAGAGAGGATCAGAACATGAGAGGGAGGTATATTTTACTTTTTTTAACAAAATCACTGCTGTGTGGAGTAACTTGTGAGCCTGACCAGAGCTGATGCTATAAAAGTATGAGTTGTGGAAAACAGGACTTTGGGTGGAGGGAGGTAGGCTGGAGAGGGAGGGACAGTAAGTAGAGGAGGAAGTGGAGGTACGTGATGTGACCTAGCTGGGCCTATTGGGAGGCTGGAGTCAAGTTATATTTCCCAGGGGGCCAAGCAAACCACAAGCATGAGTGACCCAGAAACATGAATGCCTCGAAGCAGGAGTGTGCCACCTGACTAGGTGGCATCTGCAGGGCATCCACATAGAGGACTTAAGGGCACAGTCCATGCTGGGGCATGGTACTAGGCTGGAATGAACTGTAGTGGGGAGGGTTAGGGACCAAAGTCTGCTTAGATACTGGTGAGGATGTGGCAACCAAAATGCTGGGGTGGGCAGAGAAACATCATGGAGGAAGATTGGTGGGGCAGGGATATTAGATGGAAGATACAGGGGGTGGAATGGGAAGTTGGACAGATATAATGTGTGTGGAACAGCCATCTTCTTAAGAACAATGTGGAGAACAGGGGAATGTCTTGTCTGTAGGCAGCTTGGGTAGCTTAAGGAAGAAATAGGCTGAGATGGAAACTGACAATGAGCAGGGGGAAGAAATAGGCTGAGATGGGAACTGAGAACAAGGAGGGAAGGCAGTAGGGCAGATTGGCAGTGGCTGAGGGATAAGGGGATGTCACAGCCAGGCAGCACTGATAAGGGCCCAAGGTAGGATTCCAGAGGACACCACAGGGTCAAGGAACACCATCGACATGGGAAAGAGAGGGGAATGAAGGGGAGATATGGGAGGTGAATAGAGGTGGATGCAAAGGGGGATATGACAGGGCAAGGAGGGATGTTGGGGGAGGAGAGAAGGGTAGCAGCAGGCATTGTAGACATGGAAAAAAGTCCTCAATCAGGTTCACAATATTGCATAGTTCAGATGATCATGGGGAAGGAGGGGAGATCAATAAGCAGAGAGAGGCAGAGGCTAAACCTACTAAATTGGGACAGGGGAGAGGAGGTGGGACAGAGGACTAAAAAGGTAACAGGGTCAGAGGCAGGCAGGTCAGGAGGAGGGGAGGACAAGATAAATGTTGGATGGGGGACAGGGAGGAGGGAGGCATGAGCAAGGTAAGGGCATCTCCAGGAGGGGAGTCCAAAGGAGTTGAAAAGGCTGGAGCACGAGGTGAGACTGAACAGGGGGTAAACATGGGGAAGAAGGAAGCAGGGTTATAGGGAAGAGGTGATGCTCTGGGGGATAGCCAGAAAGGAGAAAAATATGTGAAGGAGGGACAACAGGATAGGCACTATTACAGAGGGAGTCAGGAAAAAGGGGAGAAAGTTGTATTAGTGGGGTACTCAGTACTGAAGGGAATATGATGGGGTAACAAACATGCAAAGAAAAACAGAAAGAGGGTTGAGTGTATGCCAGGCGTGACTGCAGGGAAGGTGGGAGCAATTACACCAAAGTCTGAGGGGCAGGAACACGAGAAACCTAACATTGTGGTTTATTTGGGCACCAATGATCTGTCAGGATGCAAAGTAAAGGAGGTGCAGAAAAGATTCAAGGAGCTGGGAAGGACCTGCAGTAGGGTGGGAGAAGCAGTAGCTTTCATGGAAGTACTGCCAGTCCCACGGGCCAGTGCTGTCAGAAAGCTGAGGATTGAGGAATTTAATGCATGGCTGGTGGGATGGTGTCAGGCAAATGGGTAAGGGCTGGTGGGAGAATGGGGTAGGACATGGGAACACAATGACCTATATGCACCGGACAGGCTGCATCTAAGTAGGGAGGGCACAAAGTTCCTGAAAACAAATCTGGAGAGGTAGTTGATGGATAAGCTGGATTTAAACTAATGAAGGGGGTAGCAGAGGGCATAGCACTCAGCACCAGGTGAGGGGGGACTCTGCCCCCCCATAATGGAATAAAAAGAAAGGGAGAGGGCATGGGGAGGGGATAGCAAGGATGGGGGGGAGGAGAGACACAAAAGGATCAGAAGCAAGGAGAGACATGGGTCGATCTGGAAGGTGGTGTCCTTGATCGCAAGGAGTCTGGCAAACAAGACAACTCACTTACTGTACAGGTGCTGATGGCAGGCGGAAAGGTAGACATAGCTGCCATCACAGAGGCATGGGCAACCCGGTACCATAACTGGGATCTCAAGATCCCAGGGTACCAATTACATAGGAAGGACAGAGATAAGGGAAGGTGGTGTAGAGTTGCACATATGGGATGGGATAAAGTGCAGCAGAGAAGAAGGGGAGGAGGGAGTAGGGAGAAAGGGGAACTAATCAAGAGTGTAGGAGGCAGGGGGAGCTCTGTAATACTAGGAGACTTCAGTCTACCTGGAGTAGACTGGAGCATCCTGGCTACCTCCTGTTGTAGGGAACAGGTCCTCATGGATACTATCCAAGTGTGTTTCCTGACACAAGGAGTCACAGAACCAACAAGGGAGGAGGCCATACTAGACCTAGTGCTATAGAATTGGGAGCATGTTCATAGAATTGAAGTGAGAGATCCCCTTGCAGGCCATGACCACCACACAGTGTAGTTCTACATCAACATGGGGAAGGAAGCAGCCAAGAAAAAAATGAGAGAGGTGAAATTTAAGAAGGTGGACTTAATTAGAATAGATAACATACTAATGGAGCAACGGGAAAAGCTCTGACTAGAGATGGATGCAGATCATAAATGGTCTGTCATTAAGAAGGGGTTAATAAAGGCTACCAACACTTGTGCAAAGACTCATAATAAGCGCTCCAGATGCCTGGGACCTAGCTGTTACAGCAAGAGGGTGGCAGAGAAGTTGAAAGGCAAGCTGGTGGCCTTCTTGAAGTACAAGTTTGTCTCAAGGGAGGACAGAGAGGTACACGCAGAGAAATCTCAGGACATAGGGAGAGAGGTCTGGGCAGCAAATGCTGAGAAAGAACTATGACTGGTGTGGGGAATTAGGGAAGGGGAGAAGGACTTCTGGTACATTAAGGAGAGAAATGGCAGAAGGGATGAGATTGTTAAGATAAAGAGGGAGGAAAGATGGATTGAAAAGGATGAAGATCAAGTGGAGGCACTAAATGAGTACTTTTTCTCTGTCTTCACTAAGAAAGAGCTGGACTTATGCCACAAGGTAGGATTGGGGGGAGCCTTGAGGAAGGGGAAGCATATGAAAGCGAAATTGGGGTGGACAGGGTCTTAAGAGGACTAAAGGAACTGCTGGTGGACACCCAAGAATCCTGAGGGAGCTGGTGGGGATACTAGCAGCCCTGCTGATGGACCTGATTTAACACCTCACTGGAGAAAGTGTGTGTGCTATAGAACTGGAGAACAGCTCATGCAGTGCCGCTCCAAAGAGCAGTCCCAGGGAGGAGCTGGGCAACTACAGGCTGCTTAGACTAAACTCCACAGTGGGGAAGATAATTGAGACCATTCTAAAGGAAAAGCTGGTCTCCTTCCTTGAGGTAAATGGACTCCAGGCTGGCAGGCAGCATAGGATTGTTAGGGGAAGATATTGTCAAACCAACATGATTGACTTCTTTGACTGGATTATGAGGTCATTGGACATGGGACAGGCAGTGGACATCTTGTACCTGCACTTCAGCAAGGCATTTGATTCAGTGCCATGTGGCAGGCTGATCAGCAAACTGAGGGACCAGGGAATAGGGTACAAACTGCTAGGGTGTCAGGAACTGGCTGAGAGACAGGGAACCAAAGAGTGGTGGTAGGGGGTGAACTTTCCAAACCTAGGCCTGTAAACAGTGGGGTCCCACAGGGCTCAGTACTTAGATCTGTGATGTTTAACATATTTATTAGTGACATAGCAGAGGGGGTCAAAAGTATGATCTGCCTTTTTCAGATGATACTAAGCTCTGTGGGAGGATGTACACAGAGGAGGGGAGGCATGATCTCAGGGAGGATCATGCTAGGCTGGAGAAATGGTTGGGTATCTAGCAGCTGGCTTTTAATGCTAAGAAATGCAATGTCATGCACGTGGGTACCAGGAACCCTGTGGCAAATTACTGGCTGGAGGTGTACAGGTAACAGTCTCAGAGCAGAAAAAGGACCTAGGAGTTACAGTATGGTTAAGGGTGATATGAATCACTCGGCACAGTGCCATAAGGCAACAGCCAAAGCAAATAGAATGCTGCGCTGCATTGCCAGTGGAATCACCTCTGGGAGAGAGGAAGTTATTCTGCCACTGTACAGGTAGCTGGTGAGGCCACACCTGGAATACTGTGTACAGTTCTGTTGCCAGTACCTGAAAACGGATATCAAACTACTGGAGGGGGTACAGTTGAGGGCAAATAAAATGATCGAGGGCATGGGGACAGAACATATGAGAAGAGGGAGGGAGAGCTCAACCTCTACTCCCTGGTAGATAGAAGAGAGAGGGGGACATGATAGAGATCTTCAAGTACCTTAAGGGCATTAACAGAGTTGGATTTCAGGTAATTTTTGATGTAAGAAAGGAGGGCACAACAAGGGGGACATAGCCTTAAACTTGTGGGTGGTAGATTTAAGAAGGAAATGAAGAGGCACTTTTCCACTGAAAGGGTGGTGACAGGGTGGAACAAGTTGCCAGATGAGTTAGCTGTGGCAAACACAGTGGCTAGTTTCAATGGAGGGTGGGAAGGATGAAGGTAAGAAAATTAAGATGGTAGGAAACATTGCAGGGAAGTGTAAGGGGAGGTACTTGGGGGAAGATGGTAGACTCCTGGAGGAGTATGGGAGGGGGGCAGCTCCTGGGAACTAAACTGAGCTGTACACTCAAACAGATCTTATAGACCATTATGGCCTGTATCTGCGGCCATTTTGTATGCTTGTAATTTATTCTGTGACTTTGTCTCTAGAGGTGCTTAAAAAGAAAGAATAAAATGATGAAATGCTAGACATAGTGTTTGATATTTCTATTTTCTGTCAAAATTTGTGTTTAAAAATGTAATTGACAGAATATTTATTTTATACTGTTGCTAAATGTATTTTTCTCTGTTAAACCACGGTGGTACATATCAAGCTTTACAGTCTTCAAAAGGCCATTTGCTGTATTGAGAGACACTGCATGATTAGTACAGATAGAGTTCCGGTAACCTGAGTCTGCCTCTTTCTTTGGTTCTCATTAGTTTATAGTAAGTTTTTCTTGGTCTTTTGAAAGCCCAAACACATTTATTTATTAGATTTTGCAGTGACAGAAACCAAGATTTAGAGATACAATTAGGAATCATCATAAGGTAGCAGAGAGTGTTAGGTAATAATGTCATTTTAATTGAATCACTTCTCTCCAACAGATTTAGAGATAGTTTACATAGAAACATAGAAACATAGAAGTTGAAGGCAGATAAGGACCTCAAGGCCCATCCAGTCTGCCCATTTCTTTTTCTGCCTTATGAATGTGCCATTTGCCTTTGCTCTGTCAATGGCCTATCTATTCATATTTATCTGTATTGCTCCCTTATGCCTATCCCATGCCTGTATGAAGCCATGAACTGTATTCATATCCACCACTTCCTGAGGTAGGCCATTCCATGCATCCACCACCCTTTCTGTGAAAAAGAACTTTCTCACATTACACCTTAATCGGCATCCCTCTAATTTCATGCTGTGTCCTCTTGTCCTGCTATTTTTCTTATATTGAAACATATTAGACTCTTTCACCTTGTTAATGCCCTTACGGTGTTTGAATGTTTCAATCATATCACCTCTCTCCCTCCTTTGCTCTAGGGTATACATATTGAGCTCCATTAATCTGTCCTCAAATCTTTTCTGATGCAGTCCCTGCACCGTTTTAGTTGCCCTTCTCTGGACTTCCTCAATTTGGTTAATGTCCTTGTGAAGGTGTGGCCTCCAGTACTGCATGCAGTACTCCAGATGGGGCCTAACCAGGATCTTGTAGAGAGGGATTATTACCTGCCTCTTCCAAATTGTGGTACCCCTACTACTACACCCCAACATCCTCCTAGCCTTACCTACTGCTTTAGTGGTCTGCTTGGATGATTTCAAGTCATCGGTGGTGACGATGATGACCGAGTCTCTTTCTTTCCTTGTGACTGCCAGCAACTTACCTCCCAGCCTATAGGTGGCTTCAGGGTTTCTCTTCACTATGTGCATGATCTTGCACTTCTTTGCATTAAACCCCAGTTGCCAGTCTTCCAACCATTTTGCTAGTTTATCCAGATCTCTTTTCATTCTGTCCACCCCTTCTGGATCATCTACTCTGTTGCAGATCTTGGTGTCATCTGCAAACAGACAAACCTTACCCTCAATCCATCTGAAATGTCACTGATGAAGATATTGAAGAGGACTGGCCCCACGACTGATCCCTGAGGTACCCCACTTGTGACTTGCATCTCTTCTGACTGTATACCGTTTACCACCACTCTCTGTTTTCTGCCCGTCAACCAGTTTGCCAATCAGTTGACCAACTTCGGACCCACCCCGAACCTACCCAGCTTGGAACAGTATCGAAAGCTTTGCTGAAGTTAAGGTAGGTGACATCAACTACTCCCCTTTGGTCCACCTCTCTGGTTACTCAGTCAAAGAAATCTATGAGATTAGTTTGATGGGACATTCCTTTTGTAAACCCAAGCTGTCTTGGATCCTGTGCTCCTATGGATTGCAGGTGCTGCATTATTCTTTCCTTAAGGAGTGCCTCTGTAATCTTGCCCACTACTGAGGTAAGACTGACTGGTCTGTAGTTCCCTGCCTCCTCCCTGTTACCAGTCTTGTGGAGTGGGATCACATGAGCCCTTCTTCAGTCTTCTGGGACCTTACCTGTGCTCAGAGACTCACTAAACAGTTCTGATAATGGCTCTGCTAGTTCTACCCTTAGCTCCTTTAGTACCCTGGGATGTATGCCATCAGGTCCCATTGCCTTGTCCTCCCTGAGCTTATCGAGCTCTTGTAGGACCCTTTCTTTTGTGAAGGGACTAGTGCACACTTCCCTCCCTCCCCTCGTGTCCATGGTGCTGAGCTGTGGGCCCTGCCCTACCTTCTCTTCAGTAAATACTGAGCAGAAGTATCTATTTAGGATAGATGCTTTTACATGGTCCTCCTCTTCACATGCCCCCTTATCACCTTTAATCTTAGCAATACCCCCTCTGGACTTTCTCCTTTCACTAAAGTATCTATAGAAAGTCTTGTCACCTTCTTTTACTGTTTGTGCTAGTGTTTCCTCAATGTGGGCCTTTGCCTGCCTTACTGCCTTCACTGCTTCCCTTAGGGAAGTTTGGTATGCCTCCCTATCTTCATCCTGCTGCATTTCTTTATATTTCCTGAAGGTCAATCTTTTGGATCTGACTTTTTCTGCTACTGTTTTTGAGAACCAAGTGGTTTCCTTTTTTCTTTTGCACTTCCTTTTCTCTCTAACACAATGGGATGTTGCTTCAAGTATTGAATCTTTAATAGTTGCCCATTTTGCCTGTACCCCCTCACCTGTATTTCTTTTTGACAGGGCTAGCTTAACTCTGTTGGCCATCTTATCAAAGTCAGCTCCTCAAAAGTCCCATATTTTTTGCCTTGGAATGGAATGATTTAGTTCTACTGGCCAAATTGATCCATGCTCCCAGGTGACCTTCTACCTGGAGATCTGTGATCCTTTCTCTGTTAGTCAGTACTAGTTCTAGGATAGCCCTGTCTCTTGTGGGTTGTTGTACCAGTTGTTTGAGTCCCTCTCCCTGCAGGGAATCCACCATATGTCTAGTTCTGGCAGATGTTCCTGCTGGTATGGACCAATCTGTATCTGGCATGTTGAAATCTCCCATTATCAGAACCACCCCTTTAGCTGTCATGTTTTGTATATTTTCTAACAATAATGTGTCTATGTCCTCCCCCTGGTCTGGAGGCCTGTACACAACCCCAGTTTGTATGGCTGTCCCATTTCCTGTTTTCAGGGTGACCCTCAGTTCTCCTGGCTCCTTATGTGTATTCTGAATTTCTGTAGCTTTGATATTTTCGTTGACATACAGGGCCACTCCACCCCCCCCCCTTTTGCACCTCGGTCTGTTCTGAACAGCACGTAGTCAGGTACTGAAGTCTCCCAAGTGTGATTACTGGTAAACCATGTCTCGCTAATGGCTACTATGTCCAGTTTAGCCTCTGTCATTATTGCCTGCAGATGTGGGATCTTGTTTCCCAGACTGCAAGCATTTGTGTATATGATTTTCAATTGGCCAGATTTTGGTGTGTTAGTTGTTGGGCGAAGTCTGGCATTTTCCTGTGTATCGTATGGGGAGTTGGACTTTTTTCCTTATCTGGTGATGCAAATGAACTACAAACATGCTCAACTCCTATTTGACCACTAGCTGAGGAGGGAAGGATGTTCTTCCCTCCCGATTTGCTAATTTAAATATTCTGCAAAGACATAAAACTTCTGCCCCAATGCACTGACTCCCTCCTTAGTCAGATGCAGTCCATCAAATTTAAAGAACCTTCACTCCCCAAACTGTTGCCAATTCCCTACAAATTTGTGTCCTTTTTCCTGGCACCAGCCCTTGAGCCACATGTTCAACTCCCCTAGCTCCCCTTCTCTGACCTTCCATCCATCTACCCCACCTCCAGACTGCCAGGATCTCGGAGAAGGAGATGCTGGATGAAATGGATGGTAGTTTGTCACCCAGCCTGGTCAGGTATTCCTTGGTCTCCACAACTGACTGGCTGGTGAGATTGTTAGTCACTTTGTGCACCAGAACGTCAATGTTTTCTCCTGCTTCCTGAGCAATTTTAGCAATGCGGTCAGTGACTCTCCACACTGATGTGCCTGGGAGACATCTGACCATTACCCCTGGCTGGAGATTCATATCAACTCCCCGAATCATGAAGTCTCCTATGATCAGAAGCTTTTTGGATTTCCTTTTTGCTTTTTTTGTTTTGGTTCCTGTTTTGGGCGAATTTTGTTGTGCTAGATCGTGTGCTGCAGGGACCTGCTCTGCAGTGTTCTCTGCCCCTTTGTTTGATTTCAGAGATAGAGGAAGATACCTGTTTGTAGTTTTTATATGGTTTGTGGAAGTGATATGTTGGAAAGCGCCAAGTGATGCGGCACCCAATTTGCCCCTCCTAACCACCTGCCAAAGTCCCGGACCAACTACCCTCTGTGGTCGAGGTGCTTCTGTTGGATGATGGGGAAATGGCGGGTGGTTCTTATAATATATTTCCTCTTGAATATGCAATTTGATGTGTGCAATCTCTGCCTATGCTGCCTGGAGCTGAGCCATTAGATCTCCAATGGCCCAGCATGTAGGACAGTGTCCTAAATCCTGTAAAACTGCCCTTCTGAAAAGTGATCCCAGTACCTGCAGTTAATGATATCCATTCCAGATAAGTTGCTGGGTTTATACCCTGGTCAGAGTAATTAGAAGGAAGAAAATGAAAGCAAAAGTTTGATTTTGTGTTTTGTTTATTTGTTTTTGTATAACTTGTTATAACTAGTTAAATTACTAGTGCCCTTGTAAATGAGGCCACTGTGTGCATACCCATCTGATTCGCCCCTTCCTGCTTTGCCCCAGGAAATGTCATGACCGTGCCACCCTATAAAAGGAGTGTAGTGTGGGGTAATTGTGGATGGGGTGGGTGGTTGGATCCTTCCCCTGTTGAAAAAGAAGAATCATGGATGAAAGAAACAAGGAGGTAGGAGCAGAAACAACTAGCCAGCAACAAATACATAGATAGATACATCTGCTGATGCTGAATGCTGTTGCAAGCTTTAACTAATATTAAATGAAACTTTGAACTTTGTATTGTACTTGTGTAGTTAGGAATAACTTTGTGAGAAGGGTATCTCCCCTAACTCAGAGATCTCCTTGTCTGACTGCAAAGGAGCGTGGGACACTGGAGGCCAGATGGCACTTCCTGACTTCTCCTGGCTTATCTCCCTGCCAACACTCGCTTCTCCCACAGAAACAGAGAACTAGGTGTTATTTAATTCACATTGCACCCTTTACCATACTGGGGCAAGCCTTCTTAAAGGCTATTTTATTCATTTTGGGCACTTTTGTAATAGTGCAAAACTGGAAGTAGCGCGACTACGCACTTCCGGTTTCACCACATATAACTACTTGCACTAATGAGCGGGCAGCTGATAGATACATCTGCTGATGCTGTTGCAAGCTTTTACTAATACCAAATGAAACTTTGAACTTTGCATTGCACTTGTGTAGTTAGGAATAACTTTGTGAGAAGGGTATCTCCCCTAACTCAAAGCTATCCTTGTCTGACTGCAAAGGAGTGTGGGACACTGGAGGCCAGAGGGCACTTCCTGAATTCTCCTGGCTTATCTCCCTGCTAACACTCACTTCTTCCACAGAAACAGAGCACTAGGTGCTATTTAATTCACATTGCACCCTTTACCATACTGGGGCAAGCCTTCTTAAAGGCTATTTTATTCATTTTGGGCACTTTTGTGATAGCGCGAAACCGGAAGTAGTGCAACTACGCACTTCCCGGTTCACCACATATAACTACTCGCAATAGTGAGTGGGGTGAACATGCGCGGGGTCACAAGCAGAGATTCTCACAGAGACACACACATCCCACGCGTGTCTACTGTGTCCACCAGGAACAACAGGCCTAGGGCACCAGATCAAGGTACTACCAATAAGGTAACATATAAACTGTTAGTCTCTTCTTACTACAGCCTTTTCTTTTCCCTGTATTAGCCAAGAAGAAAGCAAATAAACTGTGTACATCATGCTTAATGTATACTACTGGTAAACAGGTAGCAAATTTTGTATGTGACAGATGCATATTGCTGAAAAATCTGCAGGAAGAAATAAAGCACTTTCAGCCTAAAGAGACTATTAACTCTGAAATCAAAGCATTAGAGGATTATATTGATCATATGTCGCTTCTAGTTGAGAATAATGTGTCTACCACCAAGCACTTAGAAAACTCACTTTCCCATGAATCATTCTTAAATAACCCCCTGCCTCTATCTCAGTAGAGCAACCAGTTATTTCCTCAACACCCTCAACTCATATTATCAATAATGATAATTGGATAACAATACCTTATAAAAAACACACTAGGAAAAGTAATCATCTCAACAGAACTCAAGCAATTCCCCTACAAAATTCATTTGAATCCTCCTACAAAAATCAAATAGAGATGCAGATGTTGTATTGGGAAACTGTAGTAACACAGCACCTAAAGATGGTGACTCCAACGCTCTTTCTGGAGCACTTAGTAATATAGAAACCAGGGCTTTAACAACTACTTCACAGTCTAGCAAGTCTAGTAAGGGACCAAAAGTGCAGGTCCATAAAGTAACAGTCGCCAAACCAACAACAAATTCCTCTCTGGTTACAAATCCCATGGTAAACACCTCAGTACTACAGTCCTTGGTAAAATTAGAAATACCACACACCAAACAGCAGCAGGTAATTATCCTAGGTGACTCAATTGTAAAATACTTAGACAGGGCAGTATGCAACCCTGATAAGGTACACCAACATTGTTCTAGTTTCAGAGGGGCAAAAATTGTAGATATTACATCAATGGTCAAACCTATATTGTCCACGGCCGGTGATAATCCCTTAGTAATCATTCATGCAGGCACAAATAATATTGGGGGATCCCAACTTCTGCAAATTAAACAAGACTTTGTTGCACTAAATAACATTCTAACCGAATATGGCTGCACCGTCTGTATTTCTGAAATACTACCAATTCCAAGAGCCACCAGATACATCACCTCTAAAATAAAAGCCCTGAATGAGTGGCTTTGTAAATGGTGCTACTGACAAGGAATTAAGTGTATAACATACTGGGAGGAATTTGAGGACAGACCATCACTTTACTGTTGGGACGACTGGCATCTTAGCAGAAGAGGCATACCTATTATGGGGCAAAAGATAATATCATACATAAACACATATTTAAACTTACAAATAAGGGGCAGACTGGGGAGACACCCAGGTCTCTTATTAATAATCCTTGCCCACAATACAACACTGAAGTAAATATCCTTACATTTAATGCGTGATCAATAAACATCTCCAAGTATGCCAAGCTTGAAGTATTAACTCAGTCATGGACCTAGCAGTAATAGCCATTACTGAAACTTGGGGCAATTCAAAAAAAGAATGGCTTGTAGAACTTCCTGGTTATAAACATTATTATAAAAATAGATAGAATTCAAAAAAAGGTGGATGGGTTAGTTTATATGTAAGAAAATATATCTCATCTTATGAGCTAGAGACAACTATACAAACTGAAAGTGTATGGGTCTATATCAGACCCACAGGCACTTATCAATTACTCATAGGGACTTGCTATCGACCATCATCATCCGATATAAGCTTAACTAGACAGCTAGCTGAAGAGATTATGCAACTAGCACACAAAGATTCAGTTCTTATATTGGGAGATTTCAATCTTCCCACCATAAATTGGGACACCCTATCTGGCACCAATCAACGATGAACAACTGCTTTCTGTCATCATAAACCTAGGCCTCAAACAAATTGTTAGATAACCAACAAGGGGAAAAAATAGACCTGATCTTGTAATAACAAACTTAGAAACCCCTATATCTGACTCTAGGATTCTAACTCCCCTAGGAAACAATGACCATATGTCTGTATTTTCCTCCATGCAAGTTCCTCTTCAACCCAAAACCAATAAATTTAAAATAAAACAATACCATAAGGCTGATTTTAATAGTATAAACTGCTCTTTAAACTCATTAAATTGGAAACAGATTATTTTCCCTTTAAGAACAGAGGAAGCATGGGACTTTCTGAAAGAAAAAATACTTCTACTTGAAAAACAATATGTACCAGAAAAAAATGAATATAACAACAAAGAAAAATTCCACAACGGTCTAACAACAATATTAAACAATTAATCACACAAAAAAATAAGCTTTTCTCTAAACTAAAAAAATGTCCACTACCTCAGAAAGACTCTATAATGGTAACTTATAGGAAGACCGTTAAAAACTTGAAAAAAAGAATTATTCTGGCTGAACGTAATCTAGAATTTAAAATTGCACATACAAATGATTGTCATAAGGCTCTATATACTTACTTAAATGAAAAAAAGGTAAAAACTGCTTAATTGGACATTTAGTTATTAATAACAAAACAATAACATCTGATACAGTAACAGCAATAGAATTAAATAACTATTTTTCATCAGTTTTCATTCAAGAATTGGCTCCCCCACCCATTGTAGCAACATTGAACACTGAAACACACATAATTTCCATTCAGGACACACTGATAGCACTGGACTCTTTAAAACAACATACTAGTCCAGGTCCAGATATTATAACTTCAAGATTTCTTATGGAGACAAAGGACTCCATTACCTTACCCCTAACAATTATTTTCAATAATCTCTGCAAGAATCCTTAGTTCCTGCTGACTGGCATTCTGATATAGTTACACCTATTTATAAACAGGGCTTCCATTCGAAAGTTGAAAACTGTCGGTCTATTAGCTTAACCTCGATACCATGTAAGTTAATGGAAAAAATCATTAAACAACAACTAGAAAGAGAAATGTTAACTCTAAATATTAAAGATGAATATCAACACGGGTTTAAAACAGGTTTTTTCTGCACTACAAACTTACTATCCTTTTATGATTATATTAGTTATAATTTGGATTGTAATATACCTATGGATGTCATTTTACTAGATTACGGTAAACATTTGATAAAGTTTCACACCTTATTCTGATTAACAAGATTAGTAATATGGGTTTTTCATACTTGCTAATTTCATGGATAAGTCAATGGTTGAACAAGAACCCAGAGAGTTAGGGTAAATGGCTCACTGTCTGATACAAGGGATGTGGCCAGTGGGGTTCCCCAGGGATCAGTGCTTGGGCCTATTCTGTTTGATTTATTTATAAATGACATGTGTATCTCGGCCAATAACACTATGGTCAAGTTTGCTGATGACACTAAACTTTGGGGAAAGGCTAATACACAGAGCAATGGATATGTAATCATTACAAACAGATGCAGCCTTAGTGGAACACCGGGCACTTACTAACAAAATGCATTTCAATATATCTAAATGTGCAGCATTACATCTAGGAAAAAACAACCCCAGACAAATATACTATCAGAATAACAATATCATTAGAACTTCTAACACAGAAAAAGACCTGGGAATACTAGTTAATGATAAATTATCCTCAATTTCTCACTGTACCAAAGTAGCAAACCAAACTAATGCATTACTTCGTAGAATTAATAAAACTTTTGTGTCCAGATCAGAGCAATGTCTTATGTCCCTGTACAGATCTCATATTAGGCCCTACTTAGATTATGGTTCACCTTTTTGGAGCCCTTATCCAAAAACAGATGTTAATAGGATTGAACAAGTACAACATAGAGCCACCAAATTTATCCCACACTTATCTCACTTAGATTACAATACTAAATTACAACAAACAGGACTTTATACTCTTAAGCAAAGAAGAACCAGAGGTGGCCTACTCCAGCTTTTTAAAATTCTTGAAAACCTGGAACAAATGTTAACATGCAGTATTGCATATTCCACAGGAAAAATTGTGGCAAGACTTCACAATAGACAGCTGGAAGAAATGAAAGTTATTAGCAATAAAATACTAAATTAGTTTACCATTAGAACACCTAGAATATGGACTACATTACCTCAGGACATTGTTGACTCACCAAATATTGCAATATTCAAAAATAAAATAGATAAATGGTTGGAAGGAAGGGTTTTGGGCTAATGTTCCATGTATATGGAGGACAATGATGATGGACAAATCGACTCCTTTTGTCCTATACACCAAAGTACCAAATACAGTAGCCCTGAAAGCTTATCCTAATGATAGATAAAGCTGTAAAACCTGTAAAGCACCACCTGTAATAATTTCACAGAAGATATACCCTGTAAGAAACACTTTGCTACAGAGAAAAATAAAGCTGTAACAGAAGATATACCTTGCAAAATACAATTTGAATCAGAAGATTACAGCAGAAATCTGTAAGCACACACCTGTAGGCACACTCTGTAATAATGCAGCAGAAGGTATACCCAGCAACAACAATTTGAATCAGAGAAAAATAAAGCAATAAAATGTTAGCAACAAACAGTAACAATCATTGTGAGTACAAAATAAAAATAACAACACATAGTAAATCTGCCTAGCCAAAATAAGCCTTAATCATTTTCCTTGCTCTGGAAAGGTTATTTGCTCTGTCCATTTAAGCAACCTAGAAGAAAAGAGCTCAGGTGAAGCTAGGTGCCTTGGCCTGCAAACCTAGTCTTCCACCTCCAAGATATCAACTATCCATCTATCCATGTCCTTGTCTAAGGACTCCCTCAGGATTTAAATGTTTACTTTGGCAAAGTTAGTATAAAGGTTATTAATTTGTACACCTAGATATTGCATTCCTTCCTTAGCCTAGGCTGGTCTTGTGTTGCTTTTTTCACTCTTTGTATTGAAGCAATTTACATACTAATACTGTATATGAAAATACAAAGATGCTAGCAGATAAAAGTATTATGGACTCTCTTACCTGTGTGATGGTGTAGGTCTCCCTGTGCCTACAGTGGGACCTGCCTCCCCTCAAATCCCCTTACCCTCTCTTAGATCCCTGTCCCCATTCCCCCCAGCAACCTTCACCTTTGTTCTGTCCCATCCTCTCTTGATGCAATCCACTGTTTTCAGGCAGACCACTCCCTCTGTCAACTCATTCCACTTGGCCACCACCCTCCCAGTGAAAAAGTGCCTCCTCACCTCCTCCCTGTATCTTGCCCCCAAACCAGCTTTTTGCTATGCCCCTAGTGGACCTATTCCCACAAAAACTGTAGAGACCCTCTGTATTCACACTAGTAATGCTTGTATGGTATTTGAAGATCTCAAACATTTCCCCCTCATCCCTTCTGTCTTCAAGGGAGTACATGTTGGACCCCTTGAGCCTCTCCTCAGAGGTGTTGCCCTACTGGCCCTGAAACATCTTGGTTAACCTTCTCCGGACTATCTCTACCAGGTTGACATCCTTCTTAAGATAAGGGCATCAATACTGCACACTTTACTTTAGGTGCAGTCTTACCAATGACCTGTACAGCAGTAGTATGATCTCTGCTTTCCTGCTGGTAATCCACCTGGCTATGCAGCCAAGCATCCAACTTGCTTTTGCTGCAGCATAGTGTGCAACATGCTTCAAGTCACTCCTGATGATAACCACCAGGTCTTTTTTTTTTTTATCAGACCAGGAGACCTGCACAACAACCCACTATTATACGGTTTCTGGGTTCCTTGCCCTTAGTTCGTATCTTTGCACTTTTTAGCATTGGATTCCAGTTGCCAAATGGCAGACCACTCTAACCTAGTTAGGTCATCCCTTAGTGCTTGTCTCCCCTGTTCCATGTCTACCTTCACACAGAGCTTTGTGTGGCCTTCAAACATGCATATTTTACCCTTGATCCCCTCTACTATGTCACTGATAAAGATGTTAAACTACACTAGACCAAGCACCAAGCCTTGTGGGACTCTTTAAGACTCCCCCCTCCCAACCACCACCTTTTGGCTTCTCTTCTTTAACCAGTGTTGACTCATTTAGCAAGCTTGGCCTCCATCCCCAGATCTTCCAGCTTCTCGACCAATCTCTTATGCAGTACAGTGTCAAAGGCCTTGCTGAAGTCCAGATACAGGACATCAACTGCTTGACCCTTGTTCATTCTCTTTGTCACCCAGTCAGACAAGTCAATTTTATTAGTCTGACAAGTCCACCACAACACAAAAAAGCATGCTGCCTCTTATTCTGCAAGCTAGTTTCCTCAAGAAAGCCCACCAGTTTCTCCTTCAGAATAGTTTCCATCAGTTTCTGCACTATTGAGGTCAAAATGACTGGCCCATAAGTCCCTGGTTTATTCCATAGACCACTTTCATGGAGAGGGACCCCATGTGAAGCTCCCCAGTCCTGAGGTACACTCCCTGACTCCAATGAGGTGTTAAACAGGTCTACTGGGAGATCCAGTTCAGGAAAATGCAGGTACTCCCCTGAGTACCCTGCCAGTACATGTGTATTTCAAAAAAATAAGATTGCAGGCTGATCCAAACTCTTACTTGAGGAGAACGGTAGGAAGTGGCCTTTCATCAGAAAAGAATGTACAATGTAAACCAATGAACTGTATATTTTTGCTCCAATATTATTATTGTAACTCCGTACAATGTAACATGAATAGACTATTTTCTGCTGTAATAAAATGAGCTGTTGATTTGTCCAAACACTGTCTGTAGCACTGTGCAATTTTTGATGTAGAACCATTGTAAATAAGTTCCACTCAGTGGTGTTTCTGAAAACTCAATAAACAAATAAAAACTCAGCCAACACCAAAAAATGTTTTTAAGTACTCTTTATTTCATCAAAGGTGATGTGCCAGTCCCTGTGGCATTCTGCTGTCTACAGGGGCTTCTTCAGGGATGACATGGTGTGCTTATTAAAATAATCGAAGTACATAAATCACTATTTACAGTCTTGTATAGCTAGGCCCTCACTAAAAATGGCACCTTAGCATTCAGGCATACATATTATTTAATTTTAAATTTGAATAAAAAAAATCTATAGGTACAGAATGCAGTGTCATGTCCTGCCTGGCTCCACTGAGGCACAAATGCTTACTTCTAAGATCCTTGCATGCTTTCCTTGCTGTTGTCCTGTAATGTAATCTATTATCCATTTTGTTTCTGAAACATCATATTTACATATCAGAATGTTCCTAAACAGTGCTATCAATAATTCAGTCTTATGTCTCAGCTCTCACAAATTCCAAATAAAACAGATTCATTTCTTACATCTGATACCAAGCAACATAATATGGGTGTGCACATTTGCAGTTATTCAGCATTGGTTTTACCACTAGCCAGATGCCCCCCAAACAAAACCAAACAAAACTGAGAGCAGCTAAGAAAACCTCTCACAGCTCCATATCATGTTTAACTGTGCCTAAAATAAAATAAACTCTGCAAGCATAAAATTCATAAGATTGATATCTAGTCATGTGCAAAAAAGTATAAAAATAAACCAACAAAATTACTTATTAAGATCATGGATTATTCAAGCGAATCCAATTCTTATTTATTTTTAAGGATCATTTCCTTATTATTCTTTTACTGGCAATCCTAGAACACAAACACATACATAGATGCAAATTCATTATACCTATGCCACACACTCAGTCTGTAGTAGATAACTTATTCAATTTTATATTCTGTATTGAATCTGAAACACATTAATATCATTGGATAGCACTGAGTATAACTAGACAGACATGTATTCTATTACTTCTTGCTACTGTGTCAGAGCATACTGGATATCAAAGCCCAGTGATACTGATTTAAATTTGTAGGTGTTGCTATGCATTTTAAAGAGCCCCTCACAATATTCCTATTGGTGTGATGATCTGACTTTCTTATGCTGTATTAATGTTAACCATGATTTTTTTTTTTATTCTAAATGTCCATCATGTTCCTATCAGTCTGATGATTTGCTTTCTTATGCCGTAATAATGCTAGCTATGGGTGTTTTTTTTTTATTCAAAATGACCGACATGTCTACATGACACAGGTAAATTATCAGAACTTTGATGTTACCACCAATCTGCATCAGCCATCAGTCAGAAAGGCAGATGATGTCATAGATAATATTAATCTGACTCAGTGTTTCTCTCAACACTGGAAGAGAAGCAGTCAGAGAGCTGTCTGTTACCGCTGCTGCGGCTTATCTGTTCCTTGATGTGCTATGTTTGTGGTATTACCAGTTTCTATTTTGTGTGTGTTGTGCCTTCTCTATGACTACTTCACAGACAAAACTGCTGTAGCAGATGGGTCAGCACTTCTTGTAATGAATGTAAATGTAATGTAGAATCAGCATATCACAGTTTTATTCCATAATGCAGCAGCTCAAACAGCACAAGCAAAGAGGTCCAGGCCAATACCTCCACATTCATTTTTGTTTCCTTGCTAGCACGGTCCAATAGTTGCAATTTTTTAAAAGTGAGCTTGCAGCTTTCAAATGATTGCTTACAGCAAATGCACAGACTGTGCACAGATGTGGAACAATTGTCCTGGACCACTTTGCTTGTAATGTTTGAGCTGCTGCATTAGTAAGACAACCTGCTGTCATTTCTATACCATGTGGTGAACAGTGCTGTTTGTAAGCTCTCCCTTGCTCTTTTTTATCATGTTATAAAATAAAACTATGAAAGGGTTTCTATCACCTCATGAATTAGCAAAACTTTACCAAGTAAGTGCTCATGACAATGAGCATCTGGCAAAGGATTTCATAGGGCTATAAAGAGAATGCATTAGTTAACAGGCTATGTGAGAAAATGCTCTGTAGCACGGACGTAGTTTTAAACCAATATAAATAAAAGATGGCAAATCCAAAGGTAGTAAAGTGACACAGCTCGATGGGGTCAGTGCTTGCTTAATCAAGGCAGCCAGCCTGACATGAACAAAAAGCAAAAAAGAAAGCAGCACAAAGTGTTTTTCTGCAAAAAAATTTATTTCAATACCACATTAACACTGAGTGGATAAGCAGAAATAAAATGCACTGCAGTACTACAGACAAACTAGTAGACGCCCAGCGCTTTAACTCTTAATGAGCCTTCATCAGGGGGTCGCACTAGTGAGAAGTTACATGATTTAAATAGTACAGATCATGAATATTAAATGAGGTGAAGACCACTCACACTCTAATTCATTAAATTGACAAGTATGTATCACCACAACAGTGCATATCAAAAAATTCAAACTGATCTCTAGAAAATATTTTAAGCTGCATATTTATGAACATATTAAATTCATTTAAGTATCTAAATTTATTATTTAAACAAGGCAGCTATAAATGAGTACCAATATAATGTTTTTAGAAATATGCAAGTATAAATACATATAGAGAACACAAAATAAAAAGGTACATGACCTGCCCAAATATCAAAGTATCCTAATTGGACCCCCTAGTAACTGAGACATATGCAAAAATAAATAGGATAAATCCAAAGCAACAGTCCCTGACAGGTCAGGTCCAAATCTGGAGGACAGATATAGAAAAAGCAACAATTATACTAATTATTTTGAAAAGTTACACTAAAAAAGATGAGCTAACTAGCTGTTCATAAACAGTTATTATAAAATGCAATCATTCTAAAGGTACACTAATATAATTTCTATACACATGTAAAAAATGTGAATGCATACAGTACCAATGAGTACATAATGGAAAAGGCAGTATGGAAAAAAAAAAACGATCATGATCTGTTGCTGTTCTTTAAGAAAGGTGTAAGAACCCATTGGTTGTTGAACCCATTAGATTTGACTGTGGTCAGTTTCTAGATGCACTTGCTCTCCTTTTGAAGGAGCAGGTTAGTGCTATCACCTCCCAATGGCAGGGGAGGGGATGAATTCCAAACCAGTGAACTTAACATCTTTGGGATCCAATTGATGTGCCAAAGCAAAGTGTAAACCAACAGGAGTATTTCTATTGATATTTAGAATTGAACAAATATGTTCTTAAACACAAAGGGCTCGATTCCAAAATGCATGGTGCAACTCATGGGTATATGCAAGTGGGGACCCTGTACCATATTGCAGGATAATCAGGGTCCCTGGCACCTAAACCCATGACTTGCAGCAGCTGCAGGCTAGTGCCAAAGAAATGGCACACCAGACCTGGGTGTCACAAATTGTGGCATGCAAGCTACTGTCTCCCAGGAGCTCCCCCCCCGGAACACAGCCACAAGCACCAGGGAGCATTGGGGGGTCTGACCAGTTGGCACTGGTGCCTGGGGGGCACATTGTGGGTGATGGCAGCTACCCTTTTGGAATAGGGTGCAGTTGCTGCTGTAACCCACCCTTGCACAATGCTGCTGAAGGTTGCGGGTATAGTGGGTGGCTTAGCCCACCTTTGGCACTACCTGTATATGACATGGTGCAAGCCGTGACTCAGAATCATGACTAGCATAATGCCTGGCACATAGTGCGATTTGCACCATCGGGTTTGGCGTACATTGCATTGTGCCAGGTGTAATGCCTTTTGGAATCGGGCCCATGCTCTTCTAAGTTAACAATATCATCTATCTCTATGACAGAACTGTTATTTTCTTATCCAGACACATTCAGATCAATATCTGTAGCAGAAATATCAAAATGGGAGTCCATATTAACATCACTTTCAACATTAGTAGTTTGCTGGATGGCAGCTAGTAAATAGTCAATGTCCACCACCTGTGGACCTTCTATAAAGCCCATATTAGTATCTTCTTTCTCTTCACTTTGTTGAAAAAATTATCTTAGCTTAAGTTTTCTAAAAAACTTTTCGAGATCAAAGAATATTTCAAAATCATTAACATTAAGTGTAGTTGTAAATGTAAATTCTTTCTGTAAGACAGTTACCTGAGCAACATTAAGTTCAAGATCCAATAAATTCAAAATTTGGAGCCTGTCACTTTCTATCTGGACTGTAAAGCTCTCTTGTTGTCTCTTGATCCTTCTGCCTCATCGACTCCCCTTTTGATATTTCTACTACAGATATTGATCTGAATGTGTGTGGGCAAGAAAATAATTGTTCTATCATCAAGATAGATGATATTGCTAACTTAGAAGAGCCTTTGAATGAAAATTAGAATATGCAGCCAATTGACTTTGTGACCTCTTGGCAGCTCATTCATCTAGGTCTATTAGGGGCTAATGTGAGCATCAGTACTTTACGAAAAAGCAAATTTATAACAAGATCAGATTTTTACCGATTTGTATAAATACTACATTATTAACATATGAAAAAGTAGTTAGACAACAGGTGTCTGAGATGCTGAAAACAAATTCTGAACCTAAAGTTAGAAACCTCAGTAAAACAGAAAGGGAAGCACTAGTTAGTCTAACAAACAATAAAGAAATGATTATAAAACTGGCAGACAAGCAAGGTAATATTGTCAATTAAATAAACAACATTATAGGGAAATTGTGTGTAAATTGCTGGATGACAATCACAACTATGACAAGTTACACTTTGATCCTACTTTGAGATTTAAAAAAAGGATTTACAGGTACATATTCTGCTTAAAAATACCTTGAGCAAGGGTGACATAACAGAGAAAGAATTCTAATATATTTGGTCAGATTTTCCCATTACCCCAGGTTTTTATGCTTTGCCTAAGGTGTTCAAAAACAGCACAGACCCACCAGGCCATCCCATTGTTAGTGGTACTAATTCCCTTACACAAAATCTAGGTAAATTCTTGGGTTTCTATGGCCCCCAGCTATGCTAATTTATTTCTTGAAGATGGGAAAGCACCATCGTCCTTACTAGAGTACATAATCCATTTTTTAGTAATATACATCATTGGTTTCATTTTGTGGATGACATTTTATGTATTTGCGATGGTTACAGTGTTTTGATTACTGATTTTATAAAGTGGTTGAATGACAATGAACTAAATTTGCACTTCAACTATTTCTCAGATGATTCATTCATTACTTTTTTGGGCCTCGCCCTTACAGCCAATGTTTTGTCTGGTACCATTGAGACACAGTGCTTTCATAAGCCAACTGCCACCAATTCCCTTTTATTAGCTAGCAGTGCCCACCCCCCAGTCTTAAAAATTATATTCCCTATAGCCAGCTTTTGTGACTTATGATAAATGGTAGCACTGATAATGCTTTTCAAAAGCAAGCAGACAAACTGTTTGAAAGAAATTTAGCCAGGGAGTATGATTTGAACTTATTACAGCAGACAAGAGAAAAGGTAAACAAAATACCTAAAGCCAGTCTTTTGCGGGACAACATAGAAGAAGTTGCTGAACCAGATAACCAACCAAGCACTTTTATCCCTCAGTATAACCATGTAGCTGAACAAATTGAAAATACAATACATTAGAACTAGCACATCCTTTTGAGTGATAGTCCAGTTAGTACTACTGTATATAGTATACCTAGGGTTACCTTTTCAAAGGCTAGCAGCCTTAACGCAAACTTGTGCACAGCCAAATGAAAAGGGAAAAAGTGGCCAGAAAAAACTTGGTTACCCAACAGAGCCAGTGGATTTTACAAATGCAGTAAATGTAATGTCTGTGAATATGCCAACAACTTTACCACATTTGTACACCCTAAACATTCTGATTTAAGAGTTCAAATTAAGGAACTAATTACTTGTGATACACCTTATGTGGTGTACGCTTTATGGTGCACATGTGGTCTGGTGCATGTTGGCAAAACAGTAAGGCCACTTAAGCAACGTGTTCAAGAACACATTCGTTCAGTTCTAAATATCAACAGAAATGCCAGTTAGTTTACACTTTGCTTTTGGCCCATCAATTCGATCCCAAAGATGTTAAGTTCACTGCTTTGGAATTCATCCCCCTATTCACATCAATGGGTGGTGATAGACCTAACCTGCCCCTACAAAAGGAGAGCAAATGAATCTAGAAATTGAACACAGTCAAACCTAATTGGTTAAACAACCAATGGGATCTTAAACCTTTCTTAAAGAACAGCAACAGGTTATAATAGTTTTTTTCCAATACGGCCTTGTCCATTATACATTCATTGGTATGCATTCACATGTTTTAAATGAGTATATAAAAGATATTAGTGTACCTTTAGAATGGAGTTTGCCCTTTAAGGGGCAGGCCATGTTGTCCTGGTGCACCCCTTCCCTCCATTAGGGAATGGTTGTGCTTGGAAGGGGAGGGGAGAAGGAAGGGGAGGGGCCAAGAGCCCAGAACAATGGGCAGGTAACAGGAAGGGGAAGGGAGGGGAGAAGGGAGATACATAAGGGTCAGCACAAGGGGGCCTCAGCCACTTTTTGCTGGAGTTTTGATTTACAAACAACTGCAGCACATCAGATTGGCATAGTGATTAAGGTTTGTTCATCAGGAGAGAAAGGTAAGGAAGCAAATGACTAATTTGGTGAAGGATAATTTGGAGTTGACTACAAAAAAAAAGAGAGACAGAAAAGGGGATATAATGAATTAATAAATATAGTGAGAGCAGACTGACATATAAGAGGAATGATAAAGATAGAGGGGACAGTTTTTATAAGAACCAATAGAACACTAAAAAAAAAAAAGAAGAGAAGAAAGAAGGTAATGAGCTGAGGTGGTGTATGGCTGTGATATTTGTCCAATTTATCCATTTTTTGTCTGGGGGATAATGATGGCAGCACATGGTCAAAAGGGCTTGGCAGGCATATGAATATTATAAGGCAGGAATTATCGTGGCAAAGTTTATGGAGTTGCAAGGAGTGGGATGTGTTAGTTGCGATAGAAATCACGAGGTGCTGGAGCAACTGTGGAAGGGATTGTTATGGAGCCAACTTACGTTTTTTCTTTTTTCCAGCAGACAAAGAAACTGTCCCCCCGGAGCGGCTGAGAGCCTAGCCACGTGCAAGTTGTGACAATAAGAGGTTGTGTTTTGTTCAATGAGTTTTGGTCGAATGGCACAGTGCTGCAGTGCTGTGGAGGCACTTGTAGAAGTGTGTAATGGGAATCGCGCCAGAATTGTACATGTGGTAGCAATGGAGACCGAGTAAGGTAGAAAGGAGGATCATAGTACAGGCGAAGGGGTGTTTGTGCAAGTTTCCACAGTATGTAGGCCTGGAAGAGGCCCTGAAGTGAGTGGGGGGATAGAGAGGAGCAAGAGTATGACCAGGATAACACATGGTGTGATGTCACACGCCGCGTGGTAGTCGCGGTAAAACCCCAGCTCATTTTTTGTGCCATTTACCACCTGGGGGTATGGGCCTGGGACCATGGTACAGGTAAATGGGGGCTGCAATTTTTCATTTGATGAAAAAGGGGTGCAGAGGGAGGCTAGTTAGCTTTGGCATTGCAGCAGAATTCAGTATAGAGAAGGGGGGTGTTGGTTGCTTGGTGCTGGCAGGAAAATCCCAAGGGGAGCAGAGCGTAAAAGGGCCAGTGGGGAGAGGCCTTGCAGCAGGAGGAGCAGAAACACGCTATAGCGACCGCGTGGCGTGGCATCACGTGCCACACTATGGTCGCGAGGATGTGGGGAAGGGAGAGTGAGAATGAGCATCAGGGGGAAGTATGTACTCCTGGAAGAGGCCCTGAAGCAAATAAGGGATGGAGAGGAGCAGGAGCACGACCTGGGGAACATGTGGCATGACGTCACACACTGCGTGGTAGTCGCGGTGAACCCCAGTCTGTTTGTGCTATTTACTGTGGGGGCATGGGCCAGTTACCATTATACAGGCCTATGAGGGCTGCATCTCTCTTTCGAGGAAAGGCGGAAAGGCAGGGGAGGCGGGTGGGTTTTTTTAAACAGAGGGGCCTAGATATCAATGGGTAAAAGGGGATCGAGGTGCACGCATGTCAGATGGGTCATGGGGGAGAAGTGGGCACTCCCCTACCCCAAGGGAACCTCGTGGCTGCCTCCAGTGGTTTGTTTTGTTTTGGGGGAACTTACCCCTCAGAGGAAGAGGCTAAATATGAGCGCGGGGTTTGGTCCACATGGTCCAGGGTCATAAATCAGAGTCTGCTCTATATAAAGCTTCAAGCTTTAAAAAAAAAAAAAAAGGAGGATAAGGAAAAGGAAGGGCACACAAAAAAAAGATGAACCCTGCAAAACTCGGGTGTGCAAGAATGCAGGAAAAATGGTAGCAAAGTGGACACAAAGGGAGGAACGGAGCAGGAAGGTGGCCAATTAGCGGACCACGTGGTGTGTCCATGTTTATTCCCTGGGGGGGGTGGTTCGCAGAGGGGGGGCCTTGGAATGTTTGATGCCGGTGGTCTAAGAGACAGGATGAAGGCTTGCAGATGGGTGCAGATATGCAAATACCTGATTTTTATCTTCCTGTAGTTGTCTTCACAGAGCAAAGAAAGAAGGAAATGGCACCCAAGAAGAGCAGACAATCAAAGGAGGATGCTTACAAGGCTATAATTGAATTGGCGGAAAAAGCGAACAGAATGTGGGAGCTGGTGGAGGGGGGAGGAACTGGGAAGATGTGGGGAGAAGAGAAAAGCGGGCCAGGGTAAGGGCGGCAGGGGAACACCACCAGCCAAAAGGCCAGGTAGTCCCACTAAGGTGGCACTGGAAACAGTGGGGACAGCCAAGGAGGTGGATCCAGTACATCTGTGGCTTGTGGACCCGGCGACACCGGTACCCCCACCTGATCAAGGTGGGATCTCCCTGGCAGAACCCAGACACGAAACCCAGAACGTGGTTTTTCCTCCCCAGACCCCAGTATTTCCCCATCCTCCTCAACCACAGGGAGAAGCAAGGAAAAATGTGGAAGACTCCAGGCAGCACGGCCCAGACAAGGTTACAGGTAACACACCCAGTGCAGTGGGTGACAGTATAAAAGAATACATAGGGCAAATTTGGCGGCACTGGGAGCAGGAGGTTTAGAGCAGATGGAATCAGCCCTAGCGGACATTAGGATGGAGAAAGATGGACCAGAAAAGAGTGAAAAGGGAGCAGATAGAGAAGGAAGAGGTACAAGGGAAATGGGGCGCCTGGGATGAGGATAGGCGAACATGTTCCACTGGCCACAAAAGAAAAAATATGGAAAGGGGAATATGTGGCTACATTCACTTTGGTGAGTCAGGAGGCAGCTGCCCAATACGAAGAAACTGAGAGCATAGGCAAGAGTGAGATGGCAGAGGCCATAGTACTTTTAGGAAAGAAGGAGGACGACAAGTTCACAAAAGGGAAGACTTGGGATAGGTGGTTCCTAGGTTTTGCCACCTTTTCAGCCATCATTCTCGAAAAAAGGCCAGAGCTAGGCATCCTGCTCATTACATATTCCCTGATAATACGGAGAGCAAAAGCAAAAGGTGGGATGGGGTGGTTATACTATGATGAATTTTTCCGGCAGAGAATAGCAACATTTGGGGACGTGAGATGGGACACCAAGCAGATAGATTTGTAAACGGATTATGTAACTGATCAGTCCACGCCTGAAGGTGAGTGAGGCAAAAAGGGGTTTACACCCCAGAGAAGTTGCTGGGCTTACAATAGGGCTTTTTGCTCTTGGCCTCAATGTCCATTCCAGCATGCTTGCTCAATGTGTGGAGGGAGACATCCGGCAAGGAAATGCAGAATGACACAGGCACTAGGGATACGAGGGCAAGGAGGCCAAGGCTCAGGTCATCAGTTTTTTCGAGAAGGCCAGGGGTTTAAAGGGCAGACATGGAATAGGGAGGGCGGGTAGGGGAACTGGTAGGGGGGTCAGAGTCAGTGAGGTTAAAGGGATCACAAAAAACTAGAGGGGGCTGGGGAAGAGTAGCGAGGGGCATGACAGGGAGCAGTTTGAGATGGCCAGAACTCCCATCAACTTGAAGGTATGGACAGCCTGCCTGGACAGATATCCGGACACAAGAGTGCAGGATAGGATTATAGGGGGTTTTAACACAGGTTTTTCACTACAGTGTCGGGGGCCCAGACAAGCGAGAGAGGCCAGCAACCTGGGGCCAGTAAAAGGGAAGGAGGAGATGTTAAGACAGAAGATAGAGAAAGAAAAGGCAGTGGGTAGGGTAGAGGGCCCATTTAACACCAACCCATTGCTGAACATGCAAATTTTGCCATTGGGTCTGGTACCCAAGAAACAAGAGGGGGAATACAGGGTGATACACCACTTGTCCAATCCAGAAGGGGACTCGGTGAATGATTTCATGTGGGAGGAACACAGTAAGGTGACATATGCGACACTAGAGGATACAGTCCGGATAATCAGGGCCACGGAGGACGCATGGATGGCAAAAATGGACATTGAATCGTCTTTCAGACTGCTGCCAGTTAGGAGAGAAGACTGGGATCTGTTGGGTTTTAAAATTGGGGGGCAGTACTATTTCGACAAAGCCATGTCAATGGGTTGCTCCATAGCATGTGCGACATTCGAGGCATTCAACACATGCTTGCAATGGATATTCCAGGAAAAAACAGGGTACAGGACAGTCATTCATTATTTGGATGATTTTCTTTTCATTGGGAGGGGAAAAAGAGAGACTCAGAGGATGCTGGGTAGGTTTCAGGATTTATGCAGGGAACTAGGGGTTCCACTGGCATCAGAAAAAACAGAAGGGCCCAGTAGGGTGATGGAGTTCCTGGGAATTGAGATAAACGCCCCGAAGGAAATTTTTAGGCTACCGGACAAAAAAGTAAGTAAATTAAAGGAACTGATCCAAGTACACACCAACAGGAGAAGAGTACAGCTAAAACTAGTATAACAGGTACTAGGGCACCTGAATTTCGCTTGCAAGGCCATTGGACCAGGAATGGCATTCACAAGGAGGTTAGCTTGGGCTACAATGGGGGTCACCAGGCCACATCATTTGGTGGACCTGACACAGGGTGTCAGGGAGGATTTTAAAATATGGGAAAAATTCCTTAGGGAATATAATGGGTGCTCTTTCTGGCAAGAGGAATGGGTGTACAGTACAGACCTTGAGCTGTACACAGACGCTGCTGGGGGACTAGGCATGGGGGGGTACCTGAGGGGCAGGTGGTTTGCGGAACCCTGGCCTGCCAGCTGGGTAAGGGACGGCAAAGTAAGAGACATCACATTGCTGGAGATCATGCCCATATGGGCATGCACCCTGGTCTGGGGGGTGGAATTGCGGGATGAAAAAGTGACATTTTGGTGTGACAATAGAGCACTGGTAGAGGTCCTAAACAACAGGGGAGCCAAGTCAGAAACAGTCATGCAAGTATTGCGACGTTTAGTGTTAAGGGCTTTGCAGCTGAATGTGTCATTCAGAGCAAAACACATAGAAGGGGTGCACAACACACTGGCTGACAGCCTTTCCCATCTGCAGCTGGACCATTTCTGGAGGCTGGCACCAGCAGCGGAGGAACAAAAAACACCCATACCAATGAACATCTGGGATGTTGGCAAGAAGGAGCAGAACTGTTGTTTCGCAGCTCATGGGCACCCCAGACTATGAGGGCTGACGATGGGGCTTGGCGGGTGTTTCAGACATTCAGGGCTGAACACCGGATGGAGGTAAGTAGGCCGCTCACAGAAGAACAGTTGGGTATGTTCACCGTGGAACAATGGCAGAAAGGACTGCCCACCACAATGGGGGTTTACCTGCAGGGATTAGCATTATTGCAGCCTAAAGGTTGGAAGGACCTGACGAAATCACTGCTCATCGGGAGGATGATGCAGGGATGGTGCAGGTTGAAGCGAGAGCCAGGAGACAATAGGAGGCCAATAGGGGAGCAGTGGCTAATAAGGCTAAAGGAGGTGTTCCCGGTAATATGCAGATCAAAGGCGGAGGCCCAGCTATTTCACACAATTTATGTGATAATGTTTGCAGGGGCTATGAGAGTGAGTGAGGTGGTAGGCCAGGGGAAAGAGGATAAAGAAGGAGGTTTGGAATGGGAGGACATAAGTTGGGGGGTGGAAGAGATATGGATCAACCTCAGGAGGTCTAAAACAGACTAGAGAGGACAAGGTTGCATGGTAACACTGAAAGGGCAGCTAGAGGTTGCAATATGCCCAGTGCAGGCTCTGTGGGCTTTCGTCGCAGAGTAGGTGACCAGGTCAGGAAAGCTATTTGTGCATGGTGATGGAAAAAGGGTCACAGGCTATCAAGTCACAGCAGTACTGAAGAAGGGCATGCAATTTATGGGGGAGGACCCAGCGAATTACTCATCCCGTTCCCTATGGATTGGGGCGGCCTCACAGTGGGCAGCAAAGAGGAAGCCGGTGAAGGACATTTTGGAAAAAGGGCGCTGGCGGTCAGCCAGTTATAAGAGATACATCAGAGCACTGAAATGAAAAAAAAAAAGAGAGAGTGGGAAGGAGCAGTGTGGTTTTGTCAAAAAAAAAAAAGAAGGTGGGGGGGATAATACAATGAGGGCACTGAGAGTATGTGTAAATTAATTAATTTTCTTTGCACCCCATAGGTAGAGGGAGAAGCACAGAAGTCTGGATCTGCGGCCATTCCTATATTTACTGGGCGGGCAAGAGATCAGAGAAAAAAGCTGGGGGAAAACAATTGTACCAGGATGTAAGACAGTGTCGGTTGGTATGGCAGGGCCTGCGGGGGATGAGATGGGCACAGCTCCAGCCTGCTTTGAAAGAACTCAATGGACATCGGCCCAGTCCAGACCTAATCATTATACACCTAGGGGGCAACGACCTGGCAGGCAGACCATGGGTGCACACATACTCACAGATAAAGAGTGACCTAGTGGCAATAAGACAATGGTGGCCCCAAGTATGCCTTGCCTGGCCGGATATGATACCACGAAAGGTATGGAGACAGGAACACAGCCACAGGGATGTGGAGAGGGCCAGGAAAAAAATGAATAGATGAGTGGGGACATTGATAAGGCAGCTGGGAGGACAAGTGATACTGCGGGGAGTAGAAGAATGGGTGGATGCCTTCTACAGGTCAGATGGGGTACACTTGTCAGATATAGCAATAGACATGTTCAATGCGGAAACAATGGGCTTCATAGAGGAAGGGAGGAAACAGACAGAAGCTGGTATATAACAAAAAAAAAGAGGGAGGAAGGAAGTTTCATCCCTGAGGTAAGGGAGAGTGATACCCTAAGTTAGGGGGAAGCCAGTCATCCAATGCAAGCTGGAGACTGGCTAGTGTTGAAAAGGGGGAAGGGATGGGAGGGGAGAAGAAAAAAGGAGTAACACAAGAGGAGGAAGAAGATGAAGGAGAAAGCAGTCTCGGTTTTCACTGTTACCTAACAGAAAAGGAGAAGAAGAAGGCACCCAGGTTTTTGCCTGGGGGATGGATAATCAGAGAGTGATATATGATGGAAATAAATGAAAATTATAGAAATATAATAATAAATAAATGGAAATGGAATATGGAATTATGGATATAAATAAATTGATTGCCAATCTGAGCACAACAACAAACAGTGGTCTCTGTGTTTTTGTGAGGGAAAAGGGGGGAATCCGGGACAATGGAGTTTGCCCATAATGTTGTCCTGGTGCACCCCTTCCCTCCATTAGGGAATGGTTGTGATCGGAAGGGGAAGGGAGAAGGAAGGGGAGGGGCCAGGAGCCCAGAACAATGGGCAGGTAACAGGAAGGGGAAGGGAGAAGGGAGGTACATAAGGGTCAGCACAAAGGGGCCTCAGCCACTTTTTGCTGGAGTTTTGATTCCTCCCACCCACCCTACTAGACAGTAGGAGGGAAAGACAGCCAATTTGGGGCTGTATAGTGGGTCTGTCAATGGCAGGTGATGATATGGTTATGGACTGCCAAAGGTGGATGGCAGAATAATATGGAGATGGACTGCAAAGGTGGATGGCAGGTGATAAAATGCTTGAGGACTGCCAAAAGTGGATGATAGATGATAATATGGCTGTGGATTGCCAAGGTGGATGGCATGGGAAAAGGGGTGGGATGGGAGGGGAAGAAAAAGGAATAACACAAGTGGAGGAAGAAGATGAAGGAGAAAGCGGTCTCGGTTTTCACCATTACCTAACAGAAAAGGAGAAGAAGAAGGCACCCAGGTTTTCGCCTGGGGGATGGATAATCAGAGAGTGATATATGGATGGAAATCAATGAAAATTATGGAAATATGATAATAAATAAATGGAAATGGAATACGGAATTATGGATCTAAATAAATAAATTGCCAATCTGAGCACAACAACAAACAGTGGTCTCTGTGTTTTTGTGAGGGAAAAGGGGGGAATCCGGGACAATGGAGTTTGCCCATAATGTTGTCCTGGTGCACCCCTTCCCTCCATTAGGGAATGGTTGTGATCGGAAGGGGAAGGGAGAAGGAAGGGGAGGGGCCAAGAGCCCAGAACAATGGGCAGGTAACAGGAAGGGGAAGGGAGAAGGGAGGTACATAAGGGTCAGCACAAAGGGGCCTCAGCCACTTTTTGCTGGAGTTTTGATTCCTCCCACCCACCCTACTAGACAGTAGGAGGGAAAGACAGCCAATTTGGGGCTGTATAGTGGGTCTGTCAATGGCAGGTGATGATATGGTTATGGACTGCCAAAGGTGGATGGCAGGGAATAATATGGAGATGGACTGCCAAAGGTGGATGGCAGGTGATAAAATGCTTGAGGACTGCCAAAAGTGGATGATAGATGATAATATGGCTGTGGATTGCCAAGGTGGATGGCATGGGGAAAAGGGGGTGGGATGGGAGGGAAGAAAAAAGGAATAACACAAGTGGAGGAAGAAGATGAAGGAGAAAGCGGTCTCGGTTTTCACCATTACCTAACAGAAAAGGAGAAGAAGAAGGCACCCAGGTTTTCGCCTGGGGGATGGATAATCAGAGAGTGATATATGGATGGAAATCAATGAAAATTATGGAAATATGATAATAAATAAATGGAAATGGAATACGGAATTATGGATCTAAATAAATAAATTGCCAATCTGAGCACAACAACAAACAGTGGTCTCTGTTTTTGTGAGGGAAAAGGGGGGAATCCGGGACAATGATTGTATTTCATAATAACTGTTTATGAATAGCTAGTAAGTTAGACTATTTTAGTGTAACTTTTCAATATAATTATTATTATTGTTTCTTTTTCGAGATTTCTCCTCCAAATTTCAACCTGACTTGTCCAGGACTGTTGCTTTGGATTCATCCTAATTATTTTTGCATCTGGCTCATTTACTAGGGGGTCCTATTAGGATACCTTGATATTTGGGAAGGTCATGTACCTTTTTAATTTGTGTTCTCTACATGTATTTATACTTGTATATTTCTAAAAACATTATCTTGCCACTCATTTATAACTGTCTTGTTTAAATAAAAAATGTAAATAATAAATTTAGAAACTTAAATGAATTTAATACATTCATAAATATGCAGCTTAAAATATTTTCTAGAGATCAGTTTGAATTTTTTGATATGCACTGTTGTGGTGATACATATTTGTCAATTTAGTGAACTAGAGTGTGATTGGTCTTCACTTCATTTAATATTCATGATTTGTACTATTTAAATTGTGTAACTTCCCACTAGCACCACCACTTGATGAAAACTCATTAAGAGTCAAAGCGCTGGGCATCTGCTAGTTTGTCTGTAGTATTGCAGTGCATTTTATTTCTGCTTATCCACTCGGTGTTAATGTGGTATTGAAGTAATTTTTTTTGCAGAAACACACTTTGTGCTGCTTTCTTTATTGCTTCTAAATAAACAGTACTGGAAGACAGCATTTAAGACTTGATCATTTTAAATCATTGAGAAATTAAATACATTAGCCACTAACAACATATATGGCCCCTACAAGAACTAACAAGTAGAGTTTAAAATACATAGCAACACCTACATATTTAAAACAGTATTACTGGCTTTGAAATCCAGTAGGCTCTGATACAGTAGTAAAAAGTAACAGAATACATGCCTGTCTAGTTTTACTCAGTGCTATCCAATGGTATTACTGCATTTCAGATGCAAGAAAGAATACATTTTTAAGTTATCTAGTACAGACTGTTGGCCTGATTCTAGAAGGGTGGTGCAAGTCACCGCCAAACACAACTTGCGCCACCCACAACTGTGACATTGACCCTGCGCCGTATTCTAGAAGGGGCGTGGTCTCCACAGCTAAGTCCTGCGACTTGTGACAAGTGGCCAGGTACAACAAACTGTGGGCGCACCAGGTGAGCATGTCGCAAGCTACAATGCAGCTCGCAAGTGCCCCACATGCCCAGCTGGCCACAATAGGCACCACGCAGGGCTGCCCAGTTCAACTGCCCCCCCGAATCCCTATGTATTTACTGACCCACAGGGTTGCCCACTCCAACTGCCCCCCAAATCCCTATGTATTTACGGCCCCACAGGGCTGCCCACTCCAACTGCCCCTGAATCCCTATGTATTCACTGCCCCTCAGGGCTGCCCACATGCTCAGCCCCTCAAATCCTCTGATGCAACATGCCCCGCTGGATGGTGCTGTTATTCCCCCAACCGTGCCCTGACCCATGAAGTGCCAGCTGTAAAAGCACCAATTACCCTGTCCTGGTAGTCTAGTGACCCCCTACCCCAACCAGCGATGCCAGATCACCCAGTACCCCCCACCATCCCCAGCCAGCGACTGGCACAGCCCACCTGTCACCACCATGGCCAGCTGCTGACTGAGATCAGTAAGAGCACATACTGAAAACATGTGCTCAGAAATTAATTTCTGAGCACATCTTTACAGTACGCGCTCCAACTGGACTCAGTCGATGGCTGGCCATGGTGGTTAGAGGTGGACTGCGCCACTCGCCTGCTGGGGATGGATGGGGGGCTGCTGGGTGGGCTGGCATGGCTGGGTGGGGAGCCACTAGACTACCAGGGCAGGGTATTTGCTGCATTTGTGGTTGTGACTCAGGTCAGGGCATGGGTAAGGGGATTACAGCGCTGCCCTGTGGGGCATTTCACAACAGGGGATTCGGGGGACAGGAGGTGTGGCCTGCCCTTACTGGATGCTTCAGGGGCAGTTGGTGTGGGCAACCCTGCAGAGCAGTAACTGTGGGTTTCAGGGGGTGGTGGGAGGGCAGCCTTTCAGGGCAGTTACTCTGGGCTTTGAGGGGCATGGGGGAGGGCACATGGAATGGGTTCTACAGGACCTCAGAGGACATATGTAAGTTACACCAGCTAAATGCAGGTGTAACTTAAATTGCCAGTTCTCCTCTGGGGGTTCTTGTAGAATCCTGACATTGGGGACTTTGTTGCTGTCCTTCTGGAATAGGGTGCAACTGCTGCCTAAATCCCCTAGCACCATGTCACAGGGGGTGTATGGTGCAACTGTGGTCGTAACTGCTGTTCGGGGCAAGTGGCCTGCGCCATGTCGCAGGACACTTTGTAGAATCGCGCATGTCACAACTGCTGGCGTAAGTTGCTACATGCACCATTCTACTCAGCGCAAGTGCTGTTATGCCAGGTGTAACTGTACTAGAATTGGGCCTTGCGTGTGTGATATACATGTAGAAAACTTGCTTCTAAGTATTTGTTTATGTTCTATGATTGTCACTAAAAGAATGGTAAGGAAATTACCCTTATAAAGAAAGGATTCCCTTTAGTAATCCATGACATTACGAAGTAATGTGGTTGATTAATTTTCTTCTTTTTTGCATGTGAAACATAGAAACATAGAATGTGACTGCTGAAAAAGATGAATGATCCATCCAGTCTGCCCATGGGTCTCTATAGAACCCCACAATTTTAAGTCAAACAGGATTTAACCCCTGCCCAATGGTTTTCCTATTTCATTCCCCTCCTTTGTCACTCACAGTGATGACTATACCTTTCATTCTATCCCAAGCATGCTTGAATCCACCCATGGTTTCTGCTGCCACCACCTCAGCTGGCAGACTACTCCATGGTCTCAGCACCCTTTTTGTAAGGTAATACCTCCTCCCATCCCTCCTGAACCTTCCTCCTGTCAGCTTCCAATCATACCCTTGTATTGTTGACCTGGTATTCTTGGTAAACAGTTTCTAAGAGCTCACCTTGTTTATTCCCTTCAGGAATTTGAATCTCACTATCATATCCTCCCTCTCCTTTCTTGTCTTTAATGAATATGTATTAAGTGCCCTATGTCGTTCATAGGATTTTCTGTATTTGCTCTGAATCACATTTGTTACTCTTTGCTGTACACTGTCCTGCCTATCTTTGCATTTTACGATGTAAGGGTTCCAAAACTGGACACAGTACTCTCGATGTGGCCTCACCAACTATCTATAAAGTGGGAGTATCACCTTCTTCCTCTTACTATCTATACCTCTCCTATACAACCCATCATCCTGCTTGCTTTACTGTAAGCCTTGTCACATTGGCTAGCCTGCTTAAGGGTGTCACTGATAATGACTCCAGTGTCACACTCCTCAGTTGTAGTACTGAATTTTACCCCACCAATCCAGTATTCTGTCATGGGGTTGCTCTTTCCTAGTTGCATTACCTTACACTTTTTGGCATTAAAATTCAGCTGCCAGACCGTCGACCATTTCTCTAGCCTCTGTAGGTCCTCTTATAGTTCTTTAATTCCCTCTACATTAGTCACTCTTCCACAGAACCTTCTGTCATCTCCAAAGAGACCTAACCTACTCTGGATTGATTCTCCAATGTCACTGATAAACATGTTAAAAATGACTGGACCCTGGACAGATCCTTGCTGTACCCCACTTAAAATTTCCCTCTCTGATTTTACTCTATTTACCACTACCTGCTGCTGTCTCCCTCTTAGCCAGTTCCCTACCTCTACATCCCTAGCCACCCCAAGATCCCCCAAATTATTCAGCAGGTGTCTGGGAGACACAGAGTCAAACAGCTTGCTGAAATCAAAATACAGCAGATCCATGGCATGACCATTATCCAATTCCTTTGTAACTCAGACAAAAAAAAAATATGTTTGTCTGAAATGACCTCCCAGCCACAACGCTGTGCTGCCCACTATCCTGTTGACCATTACCCTCCAGGTATTCCACAAGGTCTGCTTTTATACGTGACTCCATCAACTTCCCAATAATAGAGGTCAGACTGATGAGACTGTAGTTGCCTGGCTGTTCACTGTCCCCCCCTTATGTAGTGGAACCTCCTCTACCATCTTACAATTCTCCGAGACACCCCCTGTTCAAAGAGAGCTATCAAATAGGCCTGCCAGTGGTTCAGCTAGTTCATCTGCCAATTCTCTGAGCACCATTGGATATATCCCATTCGGTCCTGGGGCTTTGACTGTTTTGGGGGCTGCTAGACCCTTTGATGCCGTTTCCCCAATAAATGATGGATTCTCCATCATCAGAATCCCTTTCACAGCAGCTTTAATGTCACTCACAGGTAAGGGACCACTTTCTTCCCTGGTGAAGGTAGAGCAAAAGTAGTCATTTAGGACTACAGCCTTTTGTTTTTCCTCCTTTATCACATGCCACCCATCTAGCAGCTTAACTACTCCTCCACCATTCCTTCTTTGTTCACTTATATAGTGGAAAAATGCTTTTCTCTGTGTTTGACCCCTTTGGATAAGCACAGCTGTGTGCCTGACTTTGCCTCCCGTATCACTTTTCTTGCCTCCCTAGTTCTCTGAAGGTATTTTTCCCATTCTGCCTCCCCCGATTCTCTTTGTATTTGTGGCAGGCCATCCTTTTGGCCATTACTGCTTCCCTGACCCTTGTTGAAAACTGAAGTGATTTCTTGAATTCATTTCTTTTAGTTAGTCTCTTTAAGCAAAGCCATGAAGCTTCAAAAATGGCCCATTTTATTACCGCTCTTCTCTCTTCCACCCCTGCCATAGCCCACTCCCTTAATTTATTTCAAGCCACCTCCCTGAACTTGTTGAGACTGCTCCTCTAAAATTCAAGACCTCCATTTTAGAGTGTGTTTTCTTAGTCATGAGCACTACTTTAAACCAAACCAAGTTGTCACTGTTTTCGAGTGGCTTTCTAACTCTCACTGCTTTATTTACATCAGCATTAATGGACAACACATCCAGGATGGTGTCCTGTCTTGTGGGTTTCCTTACACACTGCGTTAGTAGGCAGCCTTAAAAGGTATCAAGCATAGACTGACTTCTCTTACTCCTAGCCACATGAATGCACCAGTCTATGTCAGGTAAGTTAAAGCCCCCTCCCACCACCACCATCCACAACATCCCCCTTTGCCATTCACCTTCTAATTTCTTCACTGAGCTCCCTATCTTCTGCTTTCCCCTGCTCTTGTGGTCTATAGCATATCCTGCAATGCACTGGATCAGATTGCCCTATTTCTTTATAAATTATGGGTCATCCAATAGCACCAATCAAAATCCCAACAAAAAAGATGGATGAACTTCTCTATATAATTCTTATAAATCTTCTTTATTTATGTATTTGTTATTATCTTTATTCTTTCTTTATCTCATTTTCTTTCACATCAATTGTGAGGATGACAGTTTCATGGCTAGCCCACTTCCTCAGGCCCCACTGTGTTTCTATTATAAACTAACTTAGGTTATATTCACTGTCATTGCTCTTTTCCCCTTATACCCACTATTTCACACTGTGCTCCCATCACCTCCATTTTTAATATTCATATACATTTTACATTGTGATATTCTTCTCACAGCAATACAATTCCTTACTACATTTATAACTTATAAATATACATTTCTCATATTCCTCTTTTAAATCATGTTTCTTCAATCTTCCATAAATTCAATATCAAATACATTTTTACCTTGATTCTTTAAGTAATTCAGTGTGTTGCCTTTGTTTAAGTTATTCAAATCACCACTACCCCACTGTATAGAAATGAAATGTAGACTTGTTTTACTACTTTTCATAATCTTCTGCTTTATAATTATTACCCCTCCTTAATTTCAAAAAATCTCTTTCATGCTCGCCTATATTAGTGTCTGACTTTTTTTCATTATATATTAATCATGCCCTGCCTCTTTAAATCTCCTCTGTAGGTATGCCTGTTGATAATGACATTTTTACTGTGGTGTTTTTCAACCATTTTATATGATTTTCTCTCCTTAGCTACCTTATAAAACATTTATAATTGTTGCTTTACTTGTGGTCTGCTGTAAGATGTTTTGTCACGGTTATCCTGTGACCCTATTTTCTCATTTCATGCTTTCAGAAATCCTGTTGGCGAGAAACCCACACGTTTTCATTAAGTTCTTTCTGTTTAAAACATTTCATTGAAATGCACTAAAGGCTATGCAATCTCCATTACTTCTTTACTTTCCTTAGTTGAAACTTTTCAATCTTTATAGTTTATTTGTAAGAGACTACTCATCTCTTCCAGGACATGATTAATATATAATGAAAAAAAGGGTATACCTAATAAAACATACCTAGTATCCTTATTTCTGTATATAAGTTATGTTTTCCCCCCACCCAAGAAGTTTGAAACTAGCATATTGAATATATTCATCCAGGCACTTTGGGGAAGTCAGCTTAATCCTATAAAATGTAAAATTACTTACCTACCCCCTAAACAAAGGTGGAGTAAATATGACTAACCCTATACTATTCTTTACCAGTATATTCCTTATGTTTAACATTATACCACTTCTTTTGAATAACAATATAGGATGGGAACCCTAGTTATACAACAACTGCAAAACTTGGTTCACACAAAGAGGGTTGCCCAACTAAAGGGGCAGACCCCATTGTCACAAGACCCTGACAAGGAGTGTGGGAAGTTCAGGAGAGGGCGGGGGAAGGGGAAGGGAGCAAAGGAGGGCAATTGGTCACAAAAGGAGTATGGACCTGATAAGGTCACAAAAGGGATGGACAAAAAGGAAGTGGTGGGAACAAGGGGATGGCAACCTGTGAGTGGCTGAAATGGCCAGGAGGCAGGACTAAAGGGGGCAGTTATAAGTTGCTGCACAGAAGAGGGAGCTCACAAATTTGCTCCAAGAATTTTTTTCTGGAAGCATACCAGTTTAAAGGAAATTGCAGTCAGTGGGCATTTGGTATAGTTATGTATTCTGAGTTTTTTTTAAAAAAGAAGGGTCAAATAGCTTTAAAAGACTAAATATATTGTAGTGGTGGGCATACAAAGGAAGGCTGAATGGAATCTGCAGCGGTACAAGTGAGTAACCCCAGGCACATCACAGAATCCAGGTAAGAAACTACTGTTTAGGGCAGCTGTGGACTGCATTGTGGGACTGCAAGCAGCATTTTGGTAAAGAGAATATTGAGGGGCACGTAGACAGGGATCAGCATTTGTGGAAATAGCAGGTTATCAGCAGGAGCTGTTAATTTTCAATCTGAGCAGGGATCAGCAATTGCTAAGGGCTGAGATGTGTGGGACACAGTGAATGTGACAACATGTGAGGGCCAGTAGGAGAAGGCAGGTGAAACCAGAGGGTAGGAACTGTGTTGAGGCAAAGGGCTGCTGTCTGTGTAGCGTGGTCATTGCTGGGGAGGCCAGCGGAGCAAAGAGTATCACTGACGCATGGTGGTGGTATTTTCTCGGGAGTTTTAAGGTGGGCCATATCTTGATGTGTGAGTCAAAAGGTGTAGAGCACAAGAGAGTGTGGAGAGCAGTAGAGTGAGGGCCAAGCCATGGAGATGGGAGTTTTTGATGGTGGCCCACAAGGCAGGGATCATGGAAAGAACAGTCTGTGACTGTAGGGCATGTTGTGGTAGCACAAGAGTGAGCAGTGTGCTCGTTTTAAAAGATAGAAGTGATTTTGGAGGGACTGGCTGCTCAAAGAATGGGAGCGAATGGACAGGGGGATTTGATGAAGCCTGGGCCGACCACATGGGATGGCGTCTGATGTCATTGTTTCATGGTCCAAGGCCTGGGGGGGGTGAAGCGATGAGCAAACAGACAGGCCTCAAGGACATCAGAGTGAGGTGGGGATCCCCGGGGTCTCTGGTGCTGGCTATGAGCATTTACTTGGGGCTAAATTGAAGGGAAAAGAGGTTTAATGTTTAAATGAAGGAGAATCAGATATTAAAAGGGGTTTGGCGGCAGCGACATGTAGTTCTGGAGTCACGGAAATATTCTGAAGGAAAGGCTGGAAATTAGAGCAAGCCAGGCAGGCAAGCAACACAGGGAGCTGTTAAGCAAGGAAGAAGCCTTAGGTAACTGCATGGGATAGCCTCCTGCATCATAACCATGCAGCGTGGGGACCAGGCAGCACCTGAGGTTTTTTTTGCCAGCAGTAAGCCAGAACAAGCAAAGGGCAAGGAAGAAGGCCCTTCGCAGGGCCAGTCGGGATGATTAGTCCCTGGAGTAGGTAAACTTTAGCCAGGAGCAGAGCAAACAAGCATGAGGGGGGGCTGAAGGCTGCCCTCACGGGGCCGCACAGAATTTGGACAAAATGGGAAATTTTGGGCCTGCAAGTGAGGTGCACAGCCAGGAATGGTTGGAAGCTAGGGCCTACCATGAGGATTGCATCTGATGTCATCACCACATGGTCCACGGCTGGGGAAGGAGATGAGAAAAGCAAGGGAGGTTTTATTTGATCAAACGCCACAGTGGGGGGGGATGAGGTGCAGCTAGCAGCCACCTGCCCTGATTATGGGAGCAAAAGAAAGTGTTCGTTGGAGGAAAACAGGGACCAAAGGGTTGTGAGGAACTGGTAGTGAGGAGTAAGTACAGCCAAGACATAGGGGCATGAAGGGGCTACCAGTGCCACCATGGATCCTCCTCACCCCTGAGGTGCACTGAGCCAGCGATTGAGGGGGTACATGGAGGCCCAGTGGGGTTTTGCTCAGGGAGAGTGCCCCCTCCCCCCTACATGCGGTGAGGGTTAGGGGGCAATCCAAGATGTGGAAGGCCGGGGAGGGTCTTATCTGGGTGACCAGGTGGGCAGTCCCCACCAGGGAGCAGTGACGATGAGTGGAGAAGGGGCGTGGAAACTGGGCTCCTATGAGAGGTTCCATAGAGTCGATGATAAGGCTCGGGATGCACATCGTGGCATTCTGGGAGGAGTCAACTAGTGGGACACAAGCTGATATTCAGTGATTTTCTGTCCACAGATCCTTTGGAGTGGAAAGATGGCACCAAAGAGGTCAAAACCAAGCAAGGAGGAGTGTTACTGGATGGTGATGGATTTGTTCGACAAGGCAAACCAGTTGCTGGAGGTTGTGGAGCCGGATGATGGGAACAAGGACACCAAATGGAAGGGAAAACAGGGGAAGGGGCAGGAGAGGAATAAGAGGGTGCCAAAGATGCCCGGGGTACCGGAGCCCAGGCCTTTGGTCCCAGTGCCAGAACTGGCTGTTCTTCTGATCCCACCCCCTGTTAACACTTACCCTGTGCCGGCCCCGGGCCCACTGCCTGTCCCAGTGCCAGTACCAGAGTCACCCACTCCTGTGTCTCCTTCTTTCCTGCCAGAGCCGGTGCTGCCACCTCTGGACCCGATAACCACACCTGGCCCAGCGGCAGTGCCCCAGCCAGGGCCCAGCACCCTACAGCCAGGCACAACAGATAATCAGGTGGTAACACTGGAAACAATGTCAAAGAGTATGTGGAGCAGATGTTGAAAAGTATGGAGGACAACAGCTTGGGACAGCTGGAAAAGGTGTTAGGAAAAATAAAAGGGGTAGGAGCCGATGGGGGGAGTGGGGCCGCAGCAGGTGGACCCTTGGTGGGACAGGAGATTGGGGCGCTGGGCATCAGGTTGGTGGACCATGTGCCAACAGCCATGAAAGAGAAGATTTGGAATGGGGCCTATGTCAACATTTTCATCTTGGTGAATGTCGACAACATGGATAAGTATGAGGAGAAGGATAGTTTTGAGAAGAATGACATGGCGGCGGTAGTTTTGTTAGGAAAAGGGGAGGATGACAAATCATGGAAGGGTAAACCTGGGACAATTGGTCCACTGGTTTTACCTATTTCACTGCCGTTGTCATTGAGAAGAGATCAGAGCTAGCCACTCCGCTCTTGACCTATTCACTCATCATTAAGAATGTGTATAAAAAAGGGGGCACAGTTAGCTGAGAAATGATGAAAAATTTAGGAAAAAGATGGCACATTTTGGGGATGTGAAATGGGATGCCAGGCAGATAGACATTGGCTAGAAATTTACACAGGCCCAACTGAGAAAGAGGCAGAGGGGAATGGGGGGGGGAGCATTGAAGGCCTGTTGGGGATACAACAGGGCTTTCTGCTCGTTGCTGAACTGCCGGTTTAAGCACATATGCTCAAAATGCAGGGGGCATCATCCGGCCTCTAAATGCAGATACAACTGGGAAAAAGGGGCCAGAAACCAGGATAATTCCTACTAGCAGCCCTTTCAGGCCAACCCAGGGTCCTTTTGGGACCACAGTGGGGGAGGAGAAACAGAAGGAAAGCAGCGGGGGGGATGGGACACAATTATCAAACACGATATCAGGACAGTTAATAACCTAACAAGTGGAAGTTTCCTGCTGGCCCAGACAATCATCAGAATGGAGGTAGTGGAAAGATGGTTTGGGGATTACCCGGATCAGAAGGCAGCCAAGAAATTGCAGACAGGTTTCCGGACAGGTTTTAATTTACAGTTTTGAAGGCAGAGAAAGGCGATGAGGGCCAAAAGCCTCAAATCCACACAGGGGAAGGAGGCAACTCAAGCCCTCAAAATTTGGAAGGAGGTGGCAGCAGGGAGGGTGGAAGGCCCGTTCACTTCCCCCCCATTGCTGAACCTGTGGATTACCCCATTGGGCTTAGTGCCCAAAAAACAGTCGGGCGAGTGCCGGGTGATACACCATCTATCCTACCCACAGGGGGATTCCGTCAATGATGCTATAGATGAAGAGGATAGCAGGGTCATATACAGCACCCTGGAGGAGGTGGTGCAGCTCATTCAGTCTAAGCAGAGGGCCTGGTTGGCCAAGACGGGCATAGAATCAGTGTTCAGTCTGCTGCCAGTCAGGCTGGAGGACTGGGATTTGCTAGGCTTTCAGGTGGAGGGGCAGTATTATTTCAATACGGCCATGCCAATGGGATGTTCAATAGCATGTGTCACATTTGCGATGTTCAGCTCCTGGCTGCAATGGGTATTTCAGACATGGTATGGGTATCAGACAGTGGTGCAGTACCTTGATGATTTCCTGTTCATTGGGGAAGGGGAAAGGGAGACAGAAGGCATGCTTCGAGAGTTTATGTTACTCTGCCAAGAATTAGGGGTGCCACTAGCAGAGGATAAAACAGAAGGGCCCATTCTGACTATAGAGTTTTTAGGATTGGAGCTGGGCATGAATCAGGAACTGTACCTCTTACCAGGCCAAAAGGTGAAGAGGTTACGAGAATTGTTAGGGATGGTTGGGAGTCACAGGAGGGTACAGCTGCAACAGGCTCAACAGTTACTAGGGCATCTGAATTTTGCATGTAGAGCTATTGCTCCATGGCACACGTTTATGTGGCATTTAGCTTTGGCAACCGGGGGGGGGGGGACAGTCCCACCACTGGGTAGACCTAAATAAGGGGACCATGGAGAACATGGTGTTCTGGGAGCATTTCCTCCAGGCATTCAATGGGCAGACATTTTGGCAGGATGAGTGGCTATACAATACTGATTTGCAGCTGTATATGGATGTGGCTGGAGGAAGTGGCATGGGGGGTTATTTCCAAGGAAAATGGTTCACAGAACCATGGCCGGAGGACTGGGTGTGGGAGAAGGTTATAAGGGACATCACCTTTCTGGAGCTGTTCCCCTTATGGGTGGCCATGATAGTTTGGAGGGGCAACTCAGGAACAGACAGGTCACATTCTGGAGTGATAATCGGGCAGTGGTGGACGTGATGAACAAGAAAAGGACATAGTCCAAGAGGGTTATGAGGGTGTTGAGTATGATGGTGTGTCTGGCTGGAAGCACCACAGAAGCACGACACCTCTGCAGCGAACCCCCAACAGCGACACCCCCAAAGCAACCACAACCATAGCACCTGATGGAACACAGCGATCTGTCCTAGCTTGACATGTGCACCAACAATGCACTACAGCAATGGAAGCGGTATGACAGCACCCTGCACTGGGTGTGAAGGGGGAAATGGTGGCAGAATAGCTGCCCGTCTGTGGTGGGAGTTGCTGCTGTGCATCCCACATTGTTTGCAGGCTGCACCCCGTCAGTGGGGAGTGTTGGTACTATTGCCATCGCTCTTCCGTGGTGCTTCCATCTGGGCCTGTCTTTGAACATGTCATTCTGGGCCAAGCACATTGATAGTGTGGACAACTTGATAGCTGATTGCTTCTCCCGATTGCAGATGGACAAATTCAGGACAGTGGCACCCAGAGCAGAATTATGGCAGACCACCATTCCATTGTATGTATGGACGATTGGATTGGGGGAGCTGAAGTACTGTTCCACAACTCCTGGGACCCCAGGACCCTTAGAGCTTATGAAACATCCTGGAGGGTGATTCAAAAATTCCGGGAACAGTAGGGCGGACAGGTAAGTGGGGCAGTGATGAGTGATTAGGTGGCTAGATTCATTGTAACTGGATGGAGACAGAACATGGTGCATGCTACCATGGGGGTGCATTTGGCAGCCATAGGTCAGAGGGGGGTAGGAGGACCCAAATAAGAGCAACCTGGCCCACAGAATGATGCAGGGCTGGGTAAGGGGAGTGGATAAGAAGCCCGATTGCAGAAAGCTGATATCAGAGGGACTGATGGTAAGACTGAGGGAAGTGCTACACCACATCTGCAGCTCAAGGAGTGAAACAGTGCTGTTTAAAGCCCTGTATACTACCATGTATAGTGGGGCTTTTAGATTGAGTGAGGTGGCGGGTCACGGCAAGAAGACAGATGGGGGGTTACAATGAGATGACACAGAATGTGGGGGCGACACAATAGTGATGTTGTTAAGGAGGTCCAAGACTGATCAGCAGGGGCAGGGCAGTAGGGTTTGGTTAAGGAAACATCCTAATGCAGCTATCTGCCCAGTGGGGGCACTGCACATGTACACAGCAGACCACCCAAAAGGGGGGAGTTCACTGCTGTTCATACATGGGGATGGCAGGCCTGTTACCGGGTATCAGGTGTCAGCAGTGCTGCACAAGGGTCTCCAGTGTGTAGGGGAACTGGCAGAGGGATATTCCTCCCATTCATTTAGGATTGGGACAGCCTCAGTGATGGCAGCGTAAGGTGACAAGCCAGGGAAGATCAAACAGAAGGGCTGGTGGACGTCTGACTGTTATAAGAAGTACATACGCAATATACAACAATAACCATATATCTGTTTGTTTCCCATAGCAGGTGCAAGGCTGAATGGGAAGAGGGGGGGAAGGGGGGTGAGGGGATTAATAAGGCACGATACTAACATCTGTGCTTCTGATTATGCAGGGACGTTCAGGAAACTCAAGGCATCTGCAGGCACTCATTTATCCACTGGGCAGAGAACTGGGCAGCCAGGAGAAAAGGGGGAAAGCAGCTGTACTTGGACAGTGACACGGTCCTTCTGGTGTGGAAAGGCCAGAGGGGAATGAAGTAGGTGCACCTGCTACCAGGACTCAGGGAGATCAGGAAGGATCATAGGCAGCCAGACCTAATTGTGATACATCTGGGTGGCAACTACCTGGGGGCAAGGCCCTGCTTGGACATATTTGATCAAATCAAGCATGATGTGAAAAAATAAAAGAGTGGTGTCCAGAGGTTACCCTGGCCTGGTCCGAGATCACGCCTTAAAGGGTGTGGCGTCAAGCAGAGAGCCACAACGGAATGGATAGGGCCTGGAAGCACATGAATGTGTGGGTGGGCAGATTGTTCGAAGGCACGGGAGGATTAGTTAGCCACTATGGTATTTTAGGATGGGTAGATGAATACCAATGGGGAGATGGGGTACACCTGTCAAGGATTGGGCCTGGCCCTGTTTAACATGGAAACAGTGACTGCCATCAAAGAATGGCTGAAACAGAGATAAGCTAAGGTAAAGGTGGGGAAAGGCAAAAGGGAGGAAAGGGGGACGGGAAAAGGGAAGCCCACCATCCGCCATAAGCTGTGGGTGGGCTAATGTTTGAAACCTTTTCTCCTGCTATTGTCTGCTCCCACACCTTTCACTTACCCTCTGTTCTGGACTTTTCCCTGTTTGTTTCTCCTAATCTGGCATGACCTCTTTCTTGTAATAATAATGTGATTATTGATATCTCATGTCCTTTTGCACAAATTATTTGATATGTATTTGTATATGTTTTCTTGCTCTTGACACAACACAAATTGTTGTGTTATCTATGTAACCTTTTGTACTGTACCTAATTGACGTGGAACCTGTGTAAAAGAGCCTCTGGCTCAAAGGTAGTAATTCCTAGAACAATAAACTAAACTAAACTAAACTAAACTAATGGGAAAAGAGAGGAGGAGAACAGGAAAGAAAGGGGGATAAAAGGGAAATACAAAAAGGACACAGGATGAATAAGCAAGAGGCAGGGGTATGGTGTGTATGCTCGTAGCCCTTGACAACATAAGAGGAAAAGGCTGGGACCCCATGCTGTACGTCTGGGGAACAGAAGAATAGAAGAAAGTGATACAATGTATTAATTGAAAAATAAGGGGGCTGTATGTACTTTATAAAAATATTATGGTGAAAAGCCTGGCCCGGTGGCACCGAGGGTTGAGGTGCTGGATGCCACACCTCACTCCATGCTGGTGACACAGGTTCGGGAATAAGCCCGGGTCTTCGGGGGTCGGCAGGGGAGGACAAAAATTGAGCATCCGACTATAGCTCTCCTAGTCCTGGGGAATAGGGTGGGACTCACGTTGCGCTCTAGCGGTCCCTGGGGATGCCCGGCAGCACTGCAGACATGCACTTGTCTAAAGGGGGGGGAGCATGGTGGACGTCTGCATGGTTGTGCATGGACGTCATTGCACATCCGTGCTCCCATTGAGGAGAAAAAGTGGAAAAGAGGCTGGGCATGACTGAGCAGCTTGATGGCTGTGCCCTGCAGTGCGGGGAGGACTGTCATGGAATGGAGTTTGGGGGGGATGTGGCACCGGTGCTGCTGGTAAGGGACAGGGGTGCCCTCCAGCAAATTGGCCACTTTCGTGCCGGACCGCCCCATCATGTGAATGAGCCTGCTGCTCTCCCTGCGGGCAAGATCAGTGGGTGGATGCCCCCGCTGTTAGGCTCTGCAGCAAGGGTGCTAAATAAGGATGCAATAAAAAAATATATATATATTATGGTGAAGAGACTGTAAAATGGAATTTGTGGAAATGTACCATGTGATTACCATGTTTGCAAATAATGAGATTTTGGATGGTTCAGTAAATTGATTGCCAAACTGAGCAACCACGCACATTCTTGTGCATGTCTTTATTGGCGGGGTCCTGAGGACAAAGAAGCTTGTCCAACTAAAGGGGCAGACCCCATTGTCACAAGGCCCTGACAAGAAGTGTGGGACGCTCAGGAGAGGGGAGGGGGAAGGGAAGGAGGGAGCAAAGGAGGGCATGAGGTCACAAAGGGGTATTGGACCTGATGAGGTCAAAAAAGGGGTGGGCAAAATGGGAGTGGGTTGGAACAAGGAGATGGCAACCTCTGAGTGGCTGAGAGGGCCAAGAGGCAGGACTAAAGGGGGCAGTTATAAGGGGCTGCACAGAAGATGGAGCTCACAAATTTGCTCCAAGAATTTTTCCCACTGACCCACCCTGTAGGAAGGTACAGAGGGCACTGTGGTAGGTGGAGCACTATGCGCCACTGTGCCAGGTAGAGCACAGTGGATGGCTGCAGTTGGGGACTGCTGAAGGTGGACAGCAGGGACAATGGGAAAAGAAAAAGTGAGGAGGACAGAAAAGAAAGGGGGACAAAAAGGAAACACAAAAAGGACACAGGACAGATAAGCAAGAGGCAGGGGTACGGTGTGTATACTCGTACTCCTTGACAACATAAGAGGAAGAGGCCTGGCCCCCATGATGTACTTCTGGGGGGGGGCAGAAGAAAAGAAGAAAGTGATACAATGTACTAATTGAACAATAGGGGGGATGTATATACTGTATATACATATTATGGTAAAGAGATTGTACAATGGAATTTGTGGAAATGTACCATGTTATTACCATGTTTGTAAATAATAAGATTTTGGACCGTTCAGTAAATTGATTGCCAAACTGAGCAACCACACACATTCTTGTGTATGTCTTTATTGGCGGGGTTCTGGGGACAATGGGAAACAAACTCGCTAAGACCCTAACAGCTACTGTTATAATACCAAATTACATAAGAGAAACTTTAAGCAGATTGCAACAGTGGCATATTACTAGCTAGATTGTTATCTTTGTGAACCAAAAAGGGTTATATAAATATTTATTAGACATCATCTGTCAAATAGACATTGTTTTTGAAAAATGTCCACCTAATTACCTAACATCCCTTCAATCTTTCTTACAGAACATTAAAATACCACAATACCACCACATATGTGGGACATGCATTGGCTCACATGTCATGAAAAACTTAATATTAAATCAAACCACAAGCACAAACAGCTGAATGAAAGAATGTGTAGCCATTCCCAGTGTACCCAACAACTTGAGTAATTAGAACACATTCTTTTACTGCAATTTAATAGCAGGATTTTGGTCCTATTTAGCTCACAATTTGTCTGAACCAGTTTTCAAAACAGTCTCCTATCAGAATGTGATATATGGATACGTTTCACATTCCTGGAATAAATGAAATAAAAGTACTCTATGCCTCATCTTTACAGTAATAAAGTGGCATATATGGATGTCTAGATGTTTATTTACATAGTGGCAAAAATAATGATCTTATCCTGAATTGTTAGGGAGAATTACTGAAGACCTATAGAATGTTTATTATAGTAAATATAAAGTTACACCTACACGTGAACTATTAGAGAAATAGAAATGTCTGCCATGGATTACCAATTCGTATTTATGTGATTAGGGCGAAAGCACAATCATGATCAGTGGCAGAGTGAGTGTACATCGCTGAAAATCAGTTTCGGCGATGTACACCCCCATTTCTAAAAAAGCGGTCCGAGGGACTTGAATTTTCAATGTTTATGTGGGAGCTGCACCTCGCACCCCCCTGCAGGGAGTTTTTCTCCCTGCACCCCCCTACTAAAGGATTCTTAACTCCAGGGGGGTGCATGTCGGGGGGTGCAAAATCTGGGCAAAAAAAGCATTTCCTGCTGGGCACACAAAATGTAGGTGAGCCCGGACCTTAACCCGGAACCCTCAAAGCTTCAGGCTGCCACCCACACACCAAGCTATGAGGCCAGCTCAGCATCCCCACACCAACCATGCCAGGTCAACCCTCCCTCCCTTCCATCATGCTCGCTCCCTCCCCACAAATGTATACATATAGCGTCATCCTGTCGCTATATGCACCCACCTCCCCCATTTGGTCACCCTTCCTCAGCAGTAGCCCCATCAACATGCACCAGGACTGAGTCGCCATTATTACAAGTGCTCAATCGCCGACACCGATATCTCAGGCTACCACCAGTTCTGATTATGCTATGACCTAATGTATTTCTTTTTTTAACCTTTTTTTTTTTGCACTATCTATGTTGTATATGTTTATGAATTTGTATTTGCTATAGGGAAGTGCATCTTTTTTAATTCTGAATAAAATTTCCCCCACTTTTGACAGGGGGTTCTGTGACATCCAGTCAATACAGGGATTAGATGGAGAACCTGAATAGCATGGGAGATGGAGGATGTCTGCAAGAAGATTCAGAGGAAAAGGAAAATGTAATAGCTAACACAGACCAACAATCTAACTCTGGTATGAAATCAGCAACTTAGACTACAGATGAGGACCTGCTAAAAGCAGAAAATGAATTACAAGATAGCCTGGAAAAACAAAAATTGCAACTGTTTGGAAAAATGACTGCACTTGAAAATGCTTACCTTAAGGAAAAAAAACAGACTGGAGGAAGAAAAAGAAAGAAAAAGACTATTGAACATTTTGCCAGACATACCAGAAAAAAAAGACTTTCTTTTTCCATGGTATTTCATTTCAGCACCAAAACAAATACCCAAGTTCCTCACTGAGCAAATACTGAGGATGACCAAACAAAAACCACACCCAGCAGATAAAAATGGACCACCAAAAATGGGCCTTAAAAATGCTGGATAGATTTTTTTCCAAGAAGGGAAACTGGATCCCTGACTCAAATATTCCCCCGCCTGGTACACCCGAATGAAGATTTGAGCAAGAATATGACAACTTGGGAGATCAAAGGGTATTGATAATGCAGAATACAGTGCACAGCAATCCGACACAGATGCCAGAACAACCTATGACAGGTACGCCTTTAACCTTTGCAAAAGAAAATACTAAAGACATTTTTTTATGATACTCAAACCAGTACTGAGCTAGGAAACCTTGTAGAACAAAAACAGGGTACAGATTCAAATGGCACAAACCAGATAAGGTCTGAGACAATTATAAATAACCTAGACAATCAACCCAAAGTAACATATGCGAGTCTACTGCAAAAAACAGTGGAAAATGTGAAAAGATGTCATGCTGTTAGGATAAGATATATGGGAGGCATGGAATTACAACTGGACAGATTTTTTGTGGAAAGAACTTAATAAAACACATTTTATTTTGGACATCAGATGTTTATACCCTAATTCATGCTCCAGGAAAAAGCACGTTTGACATCAGCTTCAGATCAGAGATCTTACTTGACCAGTTTTGGAATATTTATAATAATCAAAAACAAGATCCCATTTGGACCCCCTTCCAGGTAATCCCAGGGACAAAACCTACCATAAAGATAGTGACAATATTGTTCAGAAATGAAGGGTAAATGTAGCTGATATCATCTTCTGGTTGGAAAAGAAATGTGAAATCCATTGAACACCAAACCCAATTATAGACCAAGAAGGTATTTGGACAGGTGATTGGAAATTTCCTGTAAAACTGAAACAAAATGAAATAGGCATACAACACCTTCCAAACTTGTTTTTCTGGGGAAAGACAACAGCATTATTTTTTACCAAGGACGAACAAGATCTTGCTATAAATGTGGTTTTGACATGGCATATCAGTACAAACTGTAAAAAAATCAAATGTTCAGTTTGTGGTCTATTAGGACAGCCAGGATAGCAGTGCACCACTACACTAAAGTGTAATCTATGTAAGGGAGAAGAGTGCCTATTTATTACATGTCCCTAGGCAGCACACAATACCAACAGCTAAGATTATGGGGAACAAGACTTTTGTATAAATAAAGCAGCCAGGGCAAAGACATCTCCACGCCAAAATATGGCAGCCTCAGAAAAGGAACCCCATTAACCCAACCAGGGGAAACAGCTGGGAATACCTTAAATACACTTGTACCAAGTATGGAAACAGAACCAGTACCCCATACTTCCACCAATACAAACAGGAATGACACACAAGAAACAAATATGCCCCCCCAACACACACAAGAGGAAGAAGAATTTCAGTTAGTACGAAAAGGAAAAGGGAGAAACAGACTGAGACACTATCACAAGCTGAACAACTACCACTACAAAATAAGTTTGCTACACTTCAATAGGGAGATGTAGAACTCGATGATGAATCTGATACTGCTTTTGTATGTTCATCACAAAAAGGCAAACTCTGAAACAGAAGAAAAAAAATCAGCCCATAAAAAGTAAACCAAAAAGGAAAAGATGGAGGACAGGGTATGGAGTAAAGAAAGTAACTTGATCATGTGGACAAATGCACAATGACCATGGAATTGTATGAACTAACTGTTGCTTCTTTGAATACAAATAGCATAAAATCAGAAAAAAAGACCAACATTTGCATTTTTTGAGCACAGTCACCATGATATTATATCTCTAGAGGACACTAGACTCAATACACATGTGGAAATCCAATCTGCACAAACAGTGTAGTTCTGGGGTAAGACATATTGGTCAATAGGAGAGGAAAAATGCAGTGGACTAGGAATATGTGTAATAACTCAACTAAAAATAACATATCTTTTGGATATGTCCCGGAACAGCATTGTTACTAGATACATAGAAACATAGAAATATAGACTTTGACAGCAGATGAGGACCGCTTGGTCCACCTAGTCTGTCCATTTCCCTACCTATAGGATAGGCCACAGATCCTAGTTAACCAACAGCCTATTTCTTCCTACCCCCCACAAGAACTGCCTTATGTCTGTCCCATGTATTCTTGAATTCTACCACAGTTTTAGACCCCACAACCTCCTCAGGAAGGCTGTTCCATGCATCCACTACCCTTTCTGTGAAAAAATACTTCCTCACATTGCCCCGGAACTGCCCCCCCATCTTTAAATTGTGTCTCCTTGTTCTTGCACGTCTCATTTTCTGAAAGATGCTACCCTCTTGGACTTTGTTGATTCCACTGAGGTACTTAAAAGTTTCTATCATGTCCCCTCTCCCTTCTTTCCTCAAGGGTATACATATTAAGATCCTTTAGTCTCTCCTTGTACGGCTTCTCTTGCAGACCCTGCACCATTTTAGTTGCCCTCCTCTGGACTGCCTCTATCCAGTCTATGTCCTTGTGGAGATGGGGTCTCCAGAACTGGACGCAGTACTCCAGATGGGGTCTCACCAACTGTCTGTACAGAGGGATAACAACTTCCTGCTTTCTGCTGGTGATGCCTGTCCCTATGCATCCCAGTATACCCCCAGCCCTCCCTACTGCCTTCTCACATTGCTTGCTAACCTTAAGGTCATCTGATATGATTAACCCTAGGTCCCTTTCCTTTTTTGTTGTTGTTACTACCTCCCCCCCATTGTGTAATCTTCCGCTGGGTTCTTGTTTCTCAGGTGCATTATTTTGTACTTCTTTGCATTGAATCCTAGCTGCCATACTTCTGACCATTCCTCCAACCTTGCCAAGTCCCTTCTTATCCTTTCCATGCCTCCTTGTGTATCAACCCTGTTGCAGATCTTTGTGTCATCTGCAAAGAGGCATACTTCCTTCCAGTCCCTCAGCAATGTCACTTATAAAGACATTAAAAAGGACTGGACCCAGTTCTGAACCCTGCGGTACCCCACTAGTAACCTCTCGTTCTTTAGAGTGGACTCCATTTACAATTACCTTCTTTATCTTGTTGTCCAGTCAATGTTTTACCCAGGCTACCACCCTGGGACCCACTCCCAGGCTGGTTAATTTGACTATTAATCTTTTGTGTGGGACTGTGTCAAATGCCTTGCTAAAGTCTAGGTAGGCCATGTCCACAGCCCCTCCCTGGTCTACTACTTTGGTCACCCAGTCAAAGAAATCTATTAGATTCATCTGACATGACCTTCCCCGGGCCAGAACCCATGCTGCCTTGGGTCCTGTGCCCCACTGGCTTCAAGGTACTCAACAATTCTTTCCTTCAGAAGTGACTCCATCACTTTCCCTACCACAGAGATCAAACTGACAGGTCTGTAGTTTCCTACCTCTGTCTTGGTCCCACTTCTGTGAAGAGGAATCACATCCACCTTCCTCCAGTCCTCAGGTACCACTCCATCCTCCCATGATTTATTAAAAAGAGTAGTCAGTAGTTTCACTAGTTCCCCCCTTAATTCTTTTAGAATTCTGGGGTGAATTCCATCAGGCCCAATTGCTTTGTCCACCTTCAGTTTTAGGAGTTCTTGCAGAACCCTTTCTTCTGTGAAAGGGCTGGGATTGACCCCCCCATCAGGAGTGCTTCTGTTAATTGGATTAGGCACTTCCCCCTCCTCTTTTGTGAATACTGAGCAGAAATATTCGTTCAGTAACCCTGCTTTTTCACTGTCCCCCTCTGCCCACCCACAATTCATTCTATTCAGCCTCACTATCCCTCCCTTTGTCTTTCTACGCTCTCTGACGTACCAATAAAAGGTTTTATCCCCCTTCTTAACTGAGTTGGCTATCTTTTCCTCAGTTTGGGCCTTTGCTGTTCTGACTTCCCTCCCTGCTTCCTTCTGCCTTAACTGGTACAGCTCTCTGTCCTGCTCCTTCTGTGTTTCCTTATACTTCCTGAATGCTATATTTTCCTCCCTGACTTTCCCAGCCACCTCTTTTGAGAACCATAGTGGCTTTTTCTTTCATTTTGATTTGTTTATTTGCTTCACACAAAGGCTTGTTTGCCTCTGTGATTGCAGTTTTGATGATTCCCCACTGTTGCTCCACCCCTCCTCCTAGCCTGTTTGCTAGTGCTTTTCTGAGGCACTCTCCCATCTTGCCAAAGTCAGCCCTCCTGAAGTCCAGTACCCTCACTTTTGTATGGCTTGACTCTTTAGCTGAGTTTAACGTGAACCACACTGTTTGATGGTCACTTGTTTCCAGATGGCAACCCACTTCTAGATCTGAGATCCTCTCACTACCCCCATTTGAGTGTACGAGGTCTAAGATTTCTCCCTCATGAGTGGGTTCTGAAACTAGCTGTCTGAGACCTGCCACCTGTAGGGCATCAAGAATGGCCCTGCTCTTGGATGTGGCTGCAGCAAATGTGCTCCAGTTAACATCTGGCATATTCAGGTCTCCCATCAACAGTATCTCCCCTTTTTCTGCCATCCTAAGAATGCCTTCTATCATATCCTTGTCCATTCCCTCCCCCCTGACATGGGGGTCTGTACACAACCCCTGTGCGGATTGTGGTTCCCTTTCCAGTATCCAAGGTGACCACGTACTTCCTCTCCTCCCTGTTTACTCTTTTGTTCAGTTGCTTTTATCCCTTCCTTTACATAGAGAGGTACTCCTCCCCCTCTTCTCTCCTACCTGTCTCTCCTATAGGTTACCTCAATGGAAGGTTGAGATTTTAGATCAATAAATGTATATGCTCTACAGACTAAATCAGGGAGAACAGAGATCTTAAAACAAATCCAGCCTTTTTTATTCACATCAAAACTGGTAATTTTTTGTGGTGACTTCAACTGCAGTAGATTCCTCTCAGACACAGGATTTAAAACAAAAAAAAACATGGTGACACCGTATTTTTGAATAATTTAATAAAAAAAAAAAACAGTTTAACAGACAGTTTTGCAGAAATGGAGAAAACCTCAAGCCACACTTACCATCATTGACCCATCTCTTCCAGAATTGATTACATTCTTGTATCTCAAAACTTACCACTTGTAACAGCAAAAGTACAGTACATCTGGTAGCAACTTCTGACAATGATTTATTAAGTATTAAACAGCAAACTTTAAAGACACAGCTACTGGAAAAGGATATTGGAGATTAAATACAAGTCTACTTGAAGATAAAGAAATATTACACGGTCTAAACCATATAATAGAAACATGTATCTGTATATTTTTATATGACTTCCACACAGAATGGTGGATGGAAAATAAAAAGGATTTTACAAAATTCCTAAAACTAACTGGAAAAATAAATGGGAAACAAAAAAAATCAAAAGTATGGAGAATTACGAAAAACATTATACCATTTAATTTCACTCTAAAATATCACTTCTCATAAATATTCAAACCAAATTTCAGTCATAAAACAAGAAATGTCCCAATACCAGTACCAATATAATAGGATGGAATCCTTGGAGACTGAACACAAATTTGGAACTCAAGGTAAACATTTCCAAACAAACCCTTTTGATAGTCATAAGAAAGAATAAGAAACATACAGTATGAAAGGTATGAAAACAGACAATGTACATATAGTTACTGACAAGAATGGGAATACACACAGTAACACAAGTAATTGGAAATTATTTTTCTGAACAGATTTCTGTGGAACAATGGTTACAAAGAATTAATCTACCAAAATTAAAACCAGACATAACCAACACATTAATTCAACCCATATCAGACAAGGAGCTGAAAGACAACATTAAACAATTAAATTCAGGAACTGCACCCTGATTAGATGGTCTAACACCAGACTAACCAAAAGCTAATAAATAAATACGTAATTAAATTCATTCTATTCACTGATCATGGCTGGTTTATGTAAAGAAATGACTCATGTTTATAACTCTGTTTCAAAAGAAAAACAAATGCCTGCAGAAATGTACAAAGGGTTATTAATATTTTTATTTAAAAAAGGAGAAAACACTAAAAACTCTAATTGGAGACTCATCACATTATTAAACATAGACTTTAAAATTTTAACAAAAATTCTGAGTAACAGATTGGCACTGGTACTAACCCACATAACACATCCCACACAAGTCTGCTCAGTCCCGGGAAGGAAAATAACAGATGCTCCAATATTAATCAGAGACATCCTAGCAAAAGGCACTGAAGGTGTGATAATGGGATATTTCCTGAGCCTTGATCAAAATACAGCATTTGATTCAGTCTGACATGGATATTTATGGAGGTGTATGACAGGTTATGGAATCCCTGAAAAGTTTGTTTCTTGGGTGCAAAAATGTCATAACAATGCTTCAGTTCTTCTTTACATAAATGGATTGATAGGGAAACAATGCCCAGTACAAAAGGTGTTTGACAGGCCTGCCCATTAAGTCCCTTATTATATATAATTACTCTTGACTCTTTAATATGGCACACAAATAATACACTACATGTTCGTCTTTGTTTGTGTCATGATCCGTTGTTTTTTTTTGGTATTGTGTGTTAATGGGCCACCTGGTGGTCATGGTTGGAAATGAATCAAGCTTTTTGAATTTAAAAAAATAATAATACATCGCCCATTATAGGTCTTTTCAGTTTCAAGCCAAGATGCAGAAATCAAAACACTGGCATATGCTGATGATTTAGTTTTGGTTTTAGCAGACCATAACTCAGCTATACAAGTAAAAAACGAACTACAAGAATTCTCCACAGTTTTAGGATCTACAATAAACTTAATCAAAAGTGTTTGTATCCCTATAGGTCAAAGACATCTAGATATTGAAGAAATTATAGGAATACCAGTTCTCAGCAACTATTGTAGAATGTTAGGTATACTGTACAGTGAAGGATATTTAGCATATTTGAACTAGGATTATAAATTAAATAGGGCTTTGAAAAGAGTAGCACTATGGAATAAGTGGTTAATGTGTAAAAAAAAGTATATGTATGATCAAGACATATTTGATTCCTTTGTTTTTACATCTTAGACATATATTCCCCCCCAAATTGGAAGTTAAACTATACAACTGCTTTTTCCAGTGTGTATAGGGGAAGGAGGGTTAACCCCATCAAAGGAGACATTGCCTACTCGAAGATAACACTAGGAGGTGTCACTATGATTAACCTCCTGACCTTCTTTTATGGCATCTTTTTGTATACAAATGTAAAACCAACCATATTAAATCTACCCACATTATGGATGCTTTGGTAAAGGATCATATTTCCATCATTATGGAAGAGTGGGAGTTAGAAACTTGTATCCCCAAACACAAAGGGCTTCAAGAATTACTACAATACTTTCACTACTGCTTTGGGAAATTAAATCAGTGGCAAAAAACAAAACAAAAAAAGTATAATAATCAAAAATAATAGGAAAGCTAAAATATTTGCGGTGGGTTAACCCGGGTCCGGAATATTTAAGACCGGTCTGGCTCAAAATCGAGTTAGACTTTATTCAATCTGAGAACATTGACCCCCGGACAATATTCTATCTTAAAATAGCCTCCCTTCCGGACACTATTAGTTGTCCCATTATCCGAACGTCCCTCAGAGTTCACGCGCAGCTTTGCTCATTTCTGCGGTATTCTCCAGAAATGGACCTGTCCCAGTCCATTTGGAATTCCCCATCTTTTCAATAAACTAAAAGATGATATCTCGTAAATGGTTGCCCCAGATTGGGGATGGGATAATCTCTACTTTTCTGGATGACGCAGGGGAATGGCTCTCAGTTTCTAATATAATTCTCAAGTTTGATATCCCCGTTAACTTTTTACTTCAGGGTGGCCCAATTGAAACATCTACTCTCCGCAATATTTGGTAATACCCCTCCTCGTCCACCTGCTTTTCTGTTTATATCGGATCTCTCCCCTTTATTGGGGTCACCAGGTGCTATCTCTAAAATATATTGTGTCCTATATCAGTGGAAATATGGGAGACCTGAAGGCTCTACTAGGCTCTGGGTTTCTTTTTTCCCTCAATATACTCCTAACTGGTCAGCTTTATGGAAGTTCTGCCATAAATATGTTTCTCAGGATAGACTCCGCCTTATGCAATACCATATATTGCATAACATGTATTATACCCCTGTGAAGCTAAGGAAATGGGGTCTTATAAGTTCGAGGGCCTGTACCAGAGGATGTCAAGAGGAAGGTACGCTTCTTCATGTCTTTTGGTCATGCCCCTAAGATAAAGCCATTATGGATGGCCATACAGAATAACCTAGACCCCATACTGGGCTGCAGGAATACTTCACTCCAGACGTATGTTTGTTGGGGGATTTATCCCCTATCAAGGTTAGAATCAGAAGGTTTCATATTTCCATGATAGCACTATCTGTTACGAAAATTGTGCTTCAGCATTGGAGGGATACATTAAGCCCAACATATCAGGAATGGGTTAATGAAATTTTGGCTAACTTACATACTGAGAAAGTGATAGCGAGCCTCCACAATAAGTTGCAGTGGTACAAGAATACTTGGGATCCCCTTCACATGTTAATTATGGTCAGAGCTGCTAAATGAGTCTGTATATCCAGTGCTTTTTGATTTGTGATACTATATTGTATTTTTCTATTTTTGTAAATACCTTGATGCTCTATGGGGTGGGGGAGGGGGACAGCTCATGTATTATTTTGTGTATAAGCACTGTATATGGTACTTCTCTGTCCCTGTATTAGTAAAAATGTACTAATAAAATATGAATTATAAAAAAACATAATAATAGGAAAGCTTTTTATGAGCAGATTCAGAAATCAAAATTCCAGGATACCCTGCAATTCCTTAAAAGACCAAAAAAAAGCAAAAAAAAAACCCAGAGCTTATAGGACAAGTGCTTCAAGATTCCAGAACCCCAGAATAAATGTGTGATGTATTGTGGCTGTGCACCCAAGGGAAATAAAATATAAATAATAACTTGACAAATAAAGACATAAAAGAGAGAGACTGTCCTAGAGATTCATGTCAAGATAAGTTAGAAACTATAGAACATCTCTATTATGAATGTCCATATAGTCAAGATTTTTGGGAAGAGGCTTCCAATCTTCTTGCCTCTCTACCCCTTCCTTTGTCTCATCATCCTGCTCTGTTTACTCCTACCTCACCCTCCTCCTGCTTCTCCTTCCAACAAGTCTCCACTCCTGCCACCTTCAAGTTTTCTTAGCCATAAACCCCCTCAATGGTAAAAGCCCAGATGGTCTTGACCCCAAACTTCTGCATCTGTTAGCCCATGCTATAGTTCTCCCTCTCTCCATTCTCCTGAACCTATCCTACTCTCTAGCCTCAGTTCCTCAAGTCTGGAAGCTTGCTACTGTCATTCCTCTTCATAAGAGCAGCGACTTCTCCAACACTGGTAACTTCCACCCGATATCTGTACTCCCAATCCCTGCTAAACTACAAGAGCACTTGACTCTGGCCCACCTTTCTTCTCTTCTTGACTTCTTCTCCTTTTTTACCCCCTTTTCAGTCTGGTTTCTATAAGGCCCACTCCACCACCATCTCCCTACTCCGACTCACTGATTCCATACTCTCTAGTGTGGATCAGGGATGCATAACCTCTGTCTTCTTTGTTGACCTGGTCAAGGCTTTCAACACTGTTGTCCACCCCCTTCTCCTTTGCAAACTAAATGCATACGGTCTGTCTGAGTCCACCACCCACTGGTTCCACCCATACCTCATGGGTAGGTCCCACTCCATCAGGATAGGTAACTCCATCTCCTCTCCTCTCCCCATAAACACTGGTGTCCCTCAAGGTTCCGTACTTGGTCCAATACTTTTTTCAATTGTCCTTAATGACCTTCCTAATGCCTGCTCAACCACAAATACCCACATGTTTGTGAATAACATTGTCTTATTTGCCTCTGGTGCTTCACTCTCAGATGTTGAGACCAAGCTCCAACTGGATTTCAACAATATCCACTGCTGGTTTCATGACAACCAACTCTCACTGAATGCCAAAAAGACGGTATCTATGACCTTTGGCTCCAAGCAGAGACTTTCTAGGCTTACTGCCACCCCTTCCTTCCACACTCTAGATGGTTCCTCATTTGAAGATGTCTCCTCCTTCAAATACCTCAGCCGATGGCTAGACAACAATCTTGACTTTGTTGTGCATGTGGATGCCATCCACACAAAGCTATTCCCCAAACTAGGTGTTCTGTATAGACACCACAACTGCCTTCCCCTTCCTGCCCACTGGGAGAGTGTCCAAAATATGATCCTCCCTATCTCTGATTTTGGTGACATAGTCTAATGCACTGTCCCTAAATCCATGTTTATCAGACTGGATACTCTCGTTAACTCCTTCTGCCATTTTAGAAACATAGAAACATAGAAGTTGACAGCAGATAAGGACTGCAAGGCCCATCCAATCTGCCCATTTCTTTTTCTACCTTATAAATGTGCCATCAACCTTTGCTCTGTCAGTGGACTATCTATTCATACTCATCTGTATTGCTCCCTTATGCCTATCCCATGCCTGTTTGAAGCCCTGCACTATATTCATAGCCACCACTTCCTGAGGTAGGCCATTCCATGCATCCACCACCCCTTCTGTGAAAAAGAATTTCCTCACATTCCCCCTTAATTGACCTCCCTCTAATCTCGTGCTGTGTCCTTTTGTCCTGCTATTTTTCTTATATTGAAACACGTAGGACTCTTTCACCTTGTTAATGCCCTTGAGGTGTTTGAATGTCTCGATCATGTAACCTCTCTCCCTCCTTTGCTCAAGGGTATACATATTGAGCTCCATTAATCTGTCCTCATATGTCTTCTGATGCAGTCCCTGCACCATTTTGGTTGCCCTTCTCTGGACTGCCTCAATTTGGTTAATGTCCTTGTGAAGGTGTAGCCTCCAGTACTGCACACAGTACTCCAGATGGGGCCTAACCAGTGTCTTGTAAAGAGGGATTATTACCTCCCTCTTGCGACTTGTGATACCCCTACTAATACACCCTAACATCCCCCTAGCCTTACCTACTGCTTTAGAGGTCTGCTTGGCAGATTTCAGGTCATCGGTGATGATGATGCCCAAGTCTCTTTCTTCCTTTGCGACTGCCAGCAACTCCCTTCCCAGCCTATAGGTGGCTTCAGGGTTTCTCTTCCCTATGCGCATGATTTTGCACTTCTTTGCATTAAATCCCAGTTGCCACTCTTCTGACCATTTTTCTAGTTTATCCAGATCTCTTCTCATTCTGCTCACCCCATCTGGATCATCTACTCTGTTGCAGATCTTGGTGTCATCTGCAAACAGAAAAGCCTTGCCCTCTAGTCCATCTGCAAGGTCACTAATGAAGATATTGTAGAGGACTGGCCCCAGGACTGATCCCTGAGGTACCCCACTTATGACTTGCATCTCTTCTGACTGTATACCATTTACCACCACTCTCTGTTTTCTGCCTGTCAGCCAGTTTGCCACCCAGTTGACCAACTTCTGACCCACCCTGAGCCTACTCAGCTTATTTATCAATCTTCTATGTGGAACAGTGTCGAAAGCTTTGCTGAAGTCAAGGTAGGTGACATCAACTGCTCCCCCTTGGTCCACCACTCTGGTTACCCAGTCAAAGAAATCTATGAGATTAGTTTGACAGGACCTTCCTTTTGTAAGCCCATGCTGTCTTGGATCCTGTGCCCCTATGTATTCCAGGCATTGCACTATCCTTTCCTTAAGGAGTGCCTCCATAATCTTGCCCATTACTGAGGTAAGATTAACTGGTCTGTAGTTCCCTGCCTCCTCCCTGCTACCACTCTTGTGGAGCAGGATCACGTCAGCCCTTCTCCAGTCTTCTGGGACCTCTCCTGTGCTCAGAGACTCACTAAACAGTTCTGCTAATGGCTGTGCTAGTTCCACCCTTAGCTCCTTAAGTACCCTGGGATGTATGCCATCAGGTCCCATTGCCTTATCCACCCTGAGCTTAGCGAGCTCTTGTAGGACCCTTTCTTTTGTGAAGGGAGTAGTGCTCACCTCCCTCCCCCCAGTGTCGATGGTGCTGAGCTGTGGGCCGTGCCCTACCTTCTCTTCAGTAAATACTGAGCAAAAGTATCTATTTAGGACAGATGCTTTTACAGGGTCCTCCTCCTCACATGCCCCCCTTTCTCCATTGAGCTTAGCTATACCCCTTCTAGACTTTCTCCTTTCACTAATGTGTCTATAGAAAGTCTTGTCACCTTATTTTACTGTTTGTGCTAGTGTTTCCTCAGTTTGGGACTTTGCCTGCCTTACTGCCTTCCCTGCTTCCCTTAGGGCAGTTTGGTATGCCTCCCTATCTTCATCCAGCTGTGTTCCCTTATATTTCCTGAAGGTCAGCCTTTTGGCTCTGAGCTTTTCTGCTACTGTATTTGAGAACCAGAGTGGTTTCCTTCTTCTTTTGCATTTTCTTTTCTGTCTAACACAATGGGATGTTGCTTCAAGTATTGCATCCTTAATGTTGCCTGTACCCCCTCACCTGTGTTTCTTTTTGCCAGTGCTAGTTTAACTCTGTTGGCCATCTTATCAAAGTCAGCTCCTCTGAAGTCCCATATTTTTGCCTTAGAATGGGATGATTTAGATGTAGTGGCCAAATTGAACCATACCGTGTGATGGTCATTGGCCCCCAGGTGACCTTCTACCTGGAGATCTGTGATCCCTACCCTGTTAGTCAGTACTAGAACTAGGATAGCTTGTGGGTTGTTGTACCAGTTGTTTGAGGCCCTCCCCCTACAGGGAGTCCACCATGTGTCTAGTTCTGGCAGATGTTCCTGCTGGTATTGACCAATCTGTCTCTGGCATGTTGAAGTCTCCCATTATCAGAACCTCCCCTTTAGCTGTCATGTTTTGTATATCTTCTAACAGTAATGTGTCTATGTCCTCCCCCTGGTCTGGGGGCCTGTAGACAACCCAAGTTCTTATGGCTGTCCCATTTCCTGTTTCCAGGGTGACCCACAGTTTTTCTGGCTCCTTACATGTATTCTGAATTTCTGTAGCTTTGATATTTTCATTGACATACAGGGCCACTCCACCCTCCCTTTTTGCACCTCGGTCTCTTCTGAACAGTACATAGCCAGGTACTGAAGTCTTCCAAGTGTGGTTACTGGTAAACCATGTCTCACTAATTGCTACTATGTCCAGTTTAGCCTCTGACATTGTTGCCTGAAGGTCTGGGATCTTATTTCCCAGGCTGTGAGTATTTGTGTACATGATTTTCCATTGGCCAGATTTCGGTGTGTTAGTTGTTGGGTTTGGTTTGGCATTTCCCCTGTGTGTCGTATGGGGAGAGGGACCTTTTTTCTTACCTGGTGATGCAAATGAACTGCAAACATGCTGAATCCCTGTTTGACCACTAGCTGAGGCAGGAGGGGTGTTCTTCCTATTCAACATATGGGGTGCTGCACCCCTCTCCCCATTTACTAGTTTAAATATTCTGCAAAGTCGTCAAACTTCTGCCCCAATGCACTGACTCCCTCCTTAGTCAGATGCAGTCCGTCAAAAATTTAAAGAACTTTCACTCCCAGAACTGTTGCCAGTTCCCTACAAATCTGTGTCCTTTTTCCTGGCACCAGCCCTTGAGCCACATGTTTAGCTCCCCTATCTCCCCTTCTGTGACCTTCCGTCCATCTGCCCCCCTCTCCCAGACTTTCAGGATCTCAGAGAAGGAGATGCCGGATGAAATGGAGGATAGTTTGTCACTCAGTCTGGTCAGGTGTTCCTTGGTCACCACAACTGACCGGCAGGCGAGATCATTAGTCCCTATCTATACTAGGACATCAATGTTTTCTCCTGCTTTGTGAGCAATTTTAGCAATGCAGTCAGTGTCTCTCCACGCTGGTGTACCTGGGAGGCATCTGACCATTACCCCTGGCTGGAGAAGGGTATCAACTCCCCGAATCATGGAGTCTCCTAGGATCAGAAGTTTTTTGGATTTCCTTTTTGCTTTTTTGTTTTGCTTCCTGATTTGAGTGAGTTTTGTTGTGCTAGCTCCTTTTTTTTGGCCTCGACCATCCACCTCATACTCACCATTGTGACATTTACTCCTCCCTCTCCTTCCCTTCTCTTAGTGCCAGACACCTTGCACACAGCGCTTCCCTGATTTGTAAGTACTGGCTTTGCTCTCTACCATCCTACCTACACTCCCTCCTCTCATTCCCTCCTATTCCACCCTATGCTTTTCACAACTCTACCCACAGGACCTTCACCCTCCTCTCCCAGTCTTCCACTTCTGAAAGATCAGCTTTCTCTTATCACTTCCCAAGTACCTGGAATTATTCACCTTTAGATGTTTGCTCAGCCCTGTCTTCTAGTTCTCTAACCCACCTTCTTCATTCCTACACATCCCCTCATGCACTTGCAGCTGACCCCTCTCCCCTTACGTCCGACTCACTAACTCTTCCTTTATTCTCATCACCACCCTCTTTTCTCCACTTGTACTCCTCTTCTGCTTTCTTCACCCCTTTTTCCACCTATTTCTGCTCTTCTATTTTCTGCCCCTTCCCCATGTCACCATTCTTTCCCTACCCCTTTTTCCATCACATCTTTCCCTATTCCCTCCCTTTCCATATGTCACCATTCTCTCCCTACCCCTTCTCTTTCACATCTTTCCCTTCTGTTTCCTTCACTTTTTTCCCATATTTTCTCTTTAACCTCCCACCGGCCCTCCCCTTTGCAGGGTTCATGCATCCTGAAAGGGGGGAGGTTGACCCATTAGTCTGTCATACTTCTTTCCATTTGTGCTGCACTCTCTAATGTGCATGTTTTTGCTGACTCCTTAGCTCCTATATGGTTTGTAAATAGATTTGTATTTACACTGTGTATTTCTAATTTATTATGTGTTCCTGATCTATTGTTTTGTATTATCTGATTGTCACATGCTTTATTTACTGTAAAATTTTTCACATGATTGTTTTACTCTATATTATATTTGTAATGTTATTTAATTGAAGCTTAAGTTTTGCATGTTCTACCATTTTTGCACATTTCCAGTATTTACTGTTGTACCCCCACTTCACTTTCCCCCAGGATGCACCTGGAAAGGAGCTGTTGCAGCTCTGTGTGTCTTTCCTGGTGAAACTTTTTCAAATAAATAATACCTTTAGTGTCCCTTATAACTTTATTAGAATGTGTATCTCTAATACCTAATATGTTAACCAGATTATTAGCATTACTTAACATTACTGCTAGTAGCTTTTTGGTTTTGGATCAGATTGCAATGTACTGTACCTAATTTTACTATTCCTGAGGCAGAAGATGGCTTGTTTATTAACGTCTTGTCATATACATTTTTAGCTTAGAAGAAAAAATTACTCACCTTAGTAATTGCTTTTCTTCTCATGGAGTCTTGCTATATTAGTACCTTTGCAGTATGCCCCTGGCTTTTGACTGCCCCGGAGATGAAATAGTTAACTCCAGAGAAATCTGGAGTTCCACAGCGCGTGGGCGCTTATTGAAAGCTCGATCTGGGTTGTTTGAACCCAAACTGTCAGGTTCTTTACGAGGCTAAACTAACATAGCAAGTCTGTGTGGAAAAGCCTTACACTAGCCATTGGCTACCTACTAACAGTAGAACCACAAAACACAACACCAATAAAGAAAAACAGTATCACGTATTATTGTTAGGATAACCCTTGACAATCACTACTAAGGCCCCTCAGCCCAAAGACTCAAGTCCAGAGAGGGCCCAGCTACCAATTAACAAAAACAGAAACTATCTAGTTCCTAACCCAAGAAAGAAAAGAAGGGGGACTAGAAGCTAAACAGGCATGACACAGTGATTGCACCAATTTGCCAACCCCATACCCAAGTAGGATTCTGGAGGAGGGGTAGGAGGGAGGGTTGTCCTAATATGAAGACTCCATGAGAAGAAAGCAATTACTAAGGTGAGTAATTTTTCTTCAAACACCATGAAGTCTTGCTTATATTAGGACCTTTACGAGTACACAGCAGTACCCCCATGGAGGAGGTCAGAACCTACTTAGGAAATAGGCTCTGCAGGACAGCTGTGCCAAAGCGGGCATCTCTCCTGGACTGGACGTCCAGGGAATAATGCTTAGTGAAAGTGTGGACTGTCTTCCAGGTAGCAGCTTGACAGATTTCAAAATGGAATATCTCTAGCAGCCGCTAGAGATGCAGCTGTACCCGCAGGAATGAGCCCTCAGACCTGAGGCGGCTCCTGCCCGTTTTTGATAACAGAACTGGATACAAGAGACAATCCACCTAGCAATCGACCTCCTAGTAGCAGGCCTCCCTTACCCACATCTCCATAGGTAAGGAAGAGCTGGAGGATTCGAACCTGTGACCCTTAGTAAGATCCAAATAATAGTTAAGGGCTCTTTTGTCACAAACTGTGCAAGCTTCTCTCACCAGAAGAGGAGTGCTCAGTAAAAATACTGGAAGAGAGATGGATTGGTTAAGATGAAAATCTGAAACCACCTTAGGTAAAACTTTCTGTTAGTCCTGAGGATCACTTTATCTCTGTGGAAAGAAATGAAATCCTCTTCCACTGACAAGGCTTGCAATTCACTTATACGCCTAGCAGAAGTGATAGCCACTAGAAAACAGTTTTCCAAGTTAAGAACTTGAGATCTGCCGAATCCAGAGGCTCAAAGGAGGTTGCATTAGCTGGGCAATGCAAATATTCAAGTCCCATGCAAGGGTTGGATCCCGAAAGGAGGATTAGTATGAAGTAACCCTTTGAAAAATTTGGCAAACACAGGGTGAGAAGAAAGAGAAACTGGTTTTCCTGCAGAAATAAAAACTGAAACAGCTGCCAAATGAACCTTTAAGGTAGCTGGTTTGAGGCCTAAGGAATTTAAGTGGACCAGGTAGTCCAACAAAATAGGCAGGTCAGCTGATTCTGGGGTGATTTGCCTCTCAGAACACAAAATGAGAATCTCTTCCATTTAGAATTATAAGTGGCTCTAGTGGAAGTCTTTCTGGAGGCCTTCAAAATATCCAAGACACCTTGAGAAAGGTGTAAATGAGCAAACTCTAACTCCTCAAGAACCAAGCCTTGAGGTGGAGGGAGTTGAGATCCGGATACCACACTCTGCCCTGTGCACAGGTCAGCAGGTCGTGAGCCCTGGGCAAGGTCAGGGGAGGGTGGAATGATAGGGACAGAAGAAGAGGGTACCAAGGCTGCCTGGCCCAGTCTGGAGCAATCAGAATCACCCTGCAAGGCTGAGTTCTGATTTTACTAAAACCCTGAAGAGTAGAGGAACGGAGGGAAAGCATAGAGGAACTTTCCTCCCAATCCAGCTGAAAGGCATCCAGGGGACTGACCCCAGAACTGGGGCCTGCAGCAAAACAGGGAAGTTTGTGGTTGTCTGGGGCTGCAAAAGATCTATCTGAGGAGTGCCCCAGCTGGCAAAATTGACCCCAGCCTTGAGGGTTCAGAGCCCATTCGTGATGGCCCTGAGAAATCCTGCTGAGGCGTCCGCTAGGACATTGTCCTTCCCTGGGAGGTGAACCGCTATCAGAGAGGTGTTCAGGGAATAGGCCAGAGACCACAACTTCATTGCTTGTGCATAGGGCTGAAGAGCGTAGTGCCCCTTGCTTGTTGATGTACCACATTGTTGTGGTATTGTCTGTCCTGACTTGAACAACTTTGTTCTGGACAGTTTCTGAAAAAACCTGGAGAGCTAGGAAGACAGCTCTGAGCTCCAGCAGATTGATGTGAAGCAGAGATTCCTGAGGGACCAAACTCCCTGAGTTGAAAGGTCCTTAGGTGAGCCCCCAACCCAACAGGGACGCATCCGTGGTGAGGATGAGGGAGTGAGGGACAGGAAGGAATGGGACCCCTGAGGACAGGTTGCTCGATCCAGCCACCACTGGAGAGCTAGGATCAGAGTCTTGGTCACTGGGACCAATTTGGTAAGGGGTCCCTCCTTTGAGACCAATAGGACCTCAAGTGGAACTGAATGTCCCTCATCTGAAATCTTGCCCTGGCACAACAGCTGTAGAGGCAGCCATGTGCCCCAGGAGTTGCAGAAAGTGCCTTGCTGGTCGAGACCTGCATGGAGAAAAGAATATGCCAGAACAATGAGTTTGTCCACTCTTTCGGAGGAGGAATGCCTGGCTAACTTTGTTTCAGCTCTGCACCTATAAAAGTTAGTACCTGAACTGGTTCGAGAACTGACTTTGGAACATTCAGCAGGAACCCCAGAAGGTGAGGAGTTCCTGGGTGATTTCAAGTGGGATTTTACCTGCTCTGATGACTGACCCACAATAAGCCAGTCGTCCAAGTAGGAAACACAGCTGTCCTTGTCTTCTTAAGTGGGCCACTACTACAGCTAGACATTTTGTGAAAACTCTTGGAGCAGAAGTGAGTCCGAAGGGCATCGCCCTGAACTGGTAGTGGCCGAGGCAGTTCGAACCTGAGGTACTTTCGGTGAGAGGCCCTGATTAGAATATGGAGGTAGGCGTCCTTGAGGTCCAGGGAAGCTAGCCAGTCCCTGGCCTCAAGGATGGCAAAATCATTACTAAAGTCAGCATTTTGAACTTTGGTTTTACAAGATGCTTGTTCAGAAATCTTAAATCCAAGATGGGCCGCCAGTCTCCTGTCTTTTTTGGGGTCAGGAAGTACCTTGAGTAAAGACCCTTGCTCTGGTGGCAAGGGGGGACCCTTTCCACTGCTTTGCAGTCCAAAAGAGCGGAAACCTCCGCTTCTAGTGTGAGGGTTTCTAAAAGACTTGAGGGGGGAAAGTGCCTGGCTCTCATCTTGGGAAACTGTTTGAAACTGAGAACCAAGCCTTGGCTTACCACCTCCAGAACCCATTTGTCCGAGGTTAGGGACAACCAGTTCTGGCAGAAATAAGCCAGTCTGCCCCACACGGTACAGGAGAGTCGCCCCAGACACCCGTCAGGTGCCTGTTGCAGGAGCAGCTTTAGGTTGGGAAGAGGGCCTGCCTGTGCCCCGTCTGCCTCTGCCTCTGAAAATCCTCTCTGTGCAAAGCAGAAGAAGCCTGGAATTGGTAAAAGGCCTATTGTAAGGCCTGCCCCTACCCTAGGGCATGCCTATGTTGAGTGGCATGCCTTTCCTTAGCTTGGGCACTTTTGTAAGTAGTTCTGTATTCATCCATCTTTTTCATGTAATTTTCTGTTTGTTCTCCAAACAGAGAATTTCCTACAAGGAAAATCTATAGCCTTTGACTGGGTATCTTGGGACAGATTAGTGCATCTGAGCCATGCCAACCTACGGAGAGCTACAGAAGTGGCCATGACCCTAGAGGAAACATCATTAACATCAATAGCAGCATGAAATTGAACTTTAGAGGCTTCAATGCCATCAGCAGCCACCTGTTCCAACTCACTAGCCAGCTGGCCATGGGCCTGCTTGGCCAACTGCAATATAGTGTCCCATCTAGATTTCTGATATCTAGCCACATAAGCCATATAATTAACCTGTCTGAGTCCCAAAGAAGCTGCCACATACTGTTTTTCTAGCATGGCATCAATCTTCCTGGAATCCTTATCAGGAGGATATGAAGCCAGGGGATATGTGCTTGTCACAGGCTGCAGCTTGCACCCACCTACATGACTACACTGTTCAGTAAGGAAGTCTGTATTAGGGCCTGACAACGTATACCTTCTGTCCATTTTTTATCTACAGGAGGGACAGAAAAGGATTTTTAAAATCTTAGTGGTTTGTCTCTAAATGACTTATGTAAAGGAATAGACAACCTTCTAGCCTCTGGAATATCCATCATTTCCACATAGTCAGGCTCCTCTTGCTCATCCACAGCCTCTTCTAAGGGAGCTGTACAGGCGTGTTCCACGGTCCACCGAAGATCATCGCGCTGGACTCCGGAGGTAAGTATGGGATGAGGGAGGTGTGGGGAAGGAGGGTACACAGAGGGTGGGTGCAAGTTGGGGGAGGGAGCAGGACAGACCACGAGGGACCTTTTTCTTCTTTTACAGGTTAAAAAAAAAAATTGTGGTATTTTTTTAAAGGGGCATTTGGCATGCTGGGGTGGATTCCAGCATGCCACCTGAGTGTTTGGGGGGCTAGCCAATGGGGGATTGGACACCCCTGTTGGCACATACCTAAGGGGGGCTAGAGCTGAGGGGGATTGAGCACCCCCCTAGGCACATAACAAATGGGGGGCATTATGCCGCATTGTGGCAGGTGGTGGCAGCAGTGACTGCCACATTGTTTACTAGAATGCTTCACCAGGAAAGGCACATTGGGAGGTGCCACTGTGTGACTAGCTTGGCTCTCATTGCAGCAGACTTTTTCTTAGATATACTCACCACATTACATGTTGCTGATGTGGCGCCTGCATGCTGCCTTATTGGGGAATGAGGGACGCACCTCCTGATGTGAGCCCTGCATTCGCCCACAGTGACCGCACCTCCAAATCTGCTACTACTGCAATATGTTAGCTGGTGTGCAAGCATGAGCCAACATAAAAAGAGATTGCCAAAATCTAAGCTTTTTTTTTTGATGTATTATTTCTTCCGAGCTCCCAGCTTCTGCCTTCAGTTGTTCCCCAGCACAGCCCTCCCCCAAAGGTTAGAGCCCCTCCCTGTGCACCCCATGACTTACCCTTCATGGCAGGGTGGTGGGGAGTGACTCAATCCACCCCAAACGGATCCATGCCAGGGAGGTGCCTTCTTGGAGGTGGCATTGCAGGGACCACATCATCCAGCTGGAGCTTTTTTCCACTTTTCTCCCCTTGTGAGAAGGCAGGGCATACAATGATGCCTGTGGTGAGAGTGTGCATGCTACCACACATGCTCTCACCAAGTGTCTGCCTGTCTTCTCCCCGTCAGCTGTAGCATCGGCACACTGCCCCCCCCCAGCAGCCACTAGGGGCCATTGGAGCACCGACAGCTAATGTCCCCCCACCCCAGAGAAGGACAGCAGCCCAAAGGACACTCGATCCTTCTCCTTCCTGCCAACCCCCGACGACCTGTGCTCATTCCTGAACATGGGTCACCAGCGTGGCTTGAGGTAGGGCATCCAGCGACTCAGCCCTCAATGCCACCAGGCCGGCCAAAATCTAAGTTTTAGATTTAGACAGAAATTCATAGGCTCATTATAGTATATCAAAGTGGACAACACATTTTGTATTATGAAGTCCTTTACTATCTTAAACAGTCTCTTTTAACATCTAATGAATTAATGACAGCTAGATATCCTTGAAGTTTGTAGCCTTCATACAGTACCCCCCAAACAATTAACTAACTTTTTGAAATTATGCAAAAGCAGCTCTCACTTGAGATTTATCCTTTTAGCGAATCATGACTACCATTAACTACCAGTGCAAAGTATTTGTAAATATGTCTTACCTTACCCATTTGCTTCTGAATAATAATTTGTGTTTTTGACCCACTGCAGATACATAATGAATCCAAGAGTTAGTTCCAAGTTCCTTTTCGCTTGCTATAGAGCGACTCACAAATGCGTATGAAAATGGTCAGCAGAAAAATTCCTTATGGCCTATCTAGCCTGCTCATGTTTGCAGAACCCATGAATCTACTGAGGGGTCCATCCCTCTCCCAACTATTCACTTTTCCCCACCCGTTTGACAAGCCCCCTTCCTCACTTTTCCCTCCTCCATGCAATTTTTCCTTTTATCCTGTCCCAGCCTCTCTTGAAGCTGTCTATAGTGTTCAGGGAGAAAACTTCTTCCAGCAATTCATTCCCCTTTACCACCACTATCTCACTGAAAAGATGTCTCTTCCTTTCCCTCTGGATACATCCCTTCATTAGTTTCAGAAAGTGCTTCGTAGCGGTCTCTATCCACTCAGCATGAAGAGACAATCATAGTTCCCTTTGTTGAGATCCACTGATCACTTCACACATCTCCCTTCTATCAGCTAGTTAGTACATGCTGACACCTCTAAGTGTCTTTCTGTAAATCCTGCCTTGTTGTCCATGGATCATCTAGATCACTCTTCTCTGTACCACCTGCAGAAAGTCAATATCTTTCTTTAGGTAAGGGTCCAAAACTGCACAATGTACTCCAAATGTGGCATACACTGTGATCTGTACAGCAGCAGGATGACCTCTGTCTTTGAATATACATCACAACAACTGGTTTGCTTTGGAAGCTGCCCCCTTGCAGTGTTCAGAGTTCTTCCATTCAATTCTGATGATCACATCCAAGTCTTTCTCCTCCTCTGACTTGGTGACCTACTCATATCATCCAGAATGTGGTCTCTGGGTTCTTCATCCCCAAGTGCTTTCCTTAAACTTTTGGACATTGAATCCTGTCTCCTAAATACCTGACCATCTCTTTAGTTTAACCAGTTCCTCCCTAACGCCCTGTCTCCCATTTTCTGTGTCCACTCTCCCACAGGTAATAGTGTCATCCACAAAGGGGCATATCTTGCCTTTGGTTCCATGTCACTGCAGTGACAGGAAATTCACTGACCTTCACTACACCAATAGCACAATGCCGTCAATTGGCATTGTGCCTTCACTGTACAAAGATGTGTTTTTTGAGGGGGGTTTTGCCTCCCGCACCACCCATGCAGGAGACTCTACCCCTCCTGCACCCTCCACACTTTAGATAACCAACTCTTAGTTGGAGTTATTTTGGGGGAGTGGTGAACTCCCCAGAGACAGCAACATCAGGAAACCAGCAGACCATCACAGCGAACTTTTGATTTTCTCACTGTGATGGTCTTCCCTGTGTTCCCATCACTGTGGGAATGGTATACCCTTGCCTTTTACCTGATCTGCAGTGTCATTGATGAAGATGTTGAATAACACTAGATCAAGCACAGAGCCTATAGGACCCCACTAGTGACTTGTCTAGCATCAGAGAATTGCCCATGAATATTAACTTCTGATTTCTGTCTTCTGTCTTAAAGCCAGTGGTTTACTCACCTAACCAGTTTTGTTCCTACCCCCAAGTCCTACCACTTACAAATCAGTTCCTGTGAGGAGCAAAGTAAAAGGCCTTTCTGAAATCCTGCTACAGCTAGCTCAATTTTCAAAGGTCAGAGAATGATGCAAGGTGCTTGCAGTAGAAAGGAATGATGCAAGGAGCAAGCTGCATTAAACCTTGCATCAATTCCGTTTTTCTAATGCTGCTTGCATCAAAAGCAGAACTGCCTGCACCAAAATGTCTTGTGTCAGCTTGCAATAAAAAAAAATGGGTGTGCCATATTGCAATGGGGCTTGGGTCAAACAAATGATGTGCCATCCACTTTTTTAAAATTATCTAAGGTGGAAGCTGTTGATACTGTGCTGAAGATGCATTCTGCTGCTAGACCAGTGAGAAAATCCAGCCCAGCTTGAGTCATTCTCACCATCGGCATTGTTTTTGTTCGACTCAGCTTGTATCATTCTCTACACATACACAACATATTTTTGACACAGTAAACCTCTTGCTTCATTTTGGGGGTCTTTACCACAGAGAACACTTTTCTTGCAAAATATGGTGCACAGTATTTGGTAAAATGAATTGATGCAAGGTGCATGTTTGACGAATGTTGCTTTAGTCTAAGGACCCTTTGAAAATCCAGCACAGCATGTCCATTGCTAAGTAATGCACTTTTGATATCTCTGTTTCTCCGGATGCCATACAGAAGAACTCCCAACCATGTCCTCCTCGAACTAACTAGCATGTGATTACAAATGGCAGCTCCCCAGCACAACGCTTATCACCAACAGCAAACTAGCGAAGCTATGATGAACTTAAACTGCAATGTAAAATGTAAAAATTCATCTAACCACATGAAATCACTACTTTAACCCTGTAAGATATGCAGATAGCCCACTGGCTACAGCACCCAAGCTGGCTACATCACCAACTGCCACCAAACACCAAACTGTCAATGCCAGGGGCAGCGGCAGGTACTGTTTTACTCTTTATTCCTCAGCAGCAGGGCTTGAAGCGTGTAGCGGTGGGGGAGAATTCTTAAAGGCAGAAGGGTGAAGTGACTCCTAAAGGGCCGCACAGTGATCATGGATCATGGTTAAGGACTTCAAAAATAGACAAAACAGACTATAATGCAATCATTTTTACTAAGACAACTAATGAACAAACTGTAAGGCTCTTGAGAGATAATCTGTACACTTAGAAGACCTTATCAGGGCTCATGATATTTTAAAGACAGCCCCTAGAACCGAGCGTCATCCTACCAATGACTGCAACTGTTAAGTGGGCATAGGTAATCAGTACTGTTCTCAAAGACAGGGGAAGTATCACTGCAATATAACTGGGGAGGTGGAGGCAGTGCTTTTTAACTTCATGGTGTCCTGGGTTTAAAATGTAGCCATCTTGCCATTGCTAAGAACTGGTCGGCAGATCTCCTTTTTGTTTGCGACCTCTTTCCCAGCAATGGCAAGTCTTTTCAATGATATGACCACACCGTTGTGACCATGGCTAATTGAAAGGGTGACTATATGTCCATTTGCCCTTAGACTTTGTCCACTGTCCTTGTTACTCAAACCAAGAAATCAGGTAGGTTGGTCTATCAGGACCATTCTGACATGATCCCATGCTGCCTATCATCATGGAGTCAATTTTTATCTTGAAAGTTTATTAGTCTTCCCTTCAGAATGGTTTCCATGAGCTTTCTCACTATTGAGAATAGACCAATCAGCTGATAATTACCAGTGTCATCCCCAGTCTTACATAGCAGTACTACATGAGCTGTTCTTCACTATAGGGGCACTGCTTCAGTTGGTAGAGAGGAGTTAAACAAGTCTGCCATGGTGCTCACCAGCACATCCACTAACTCGCTCAGAACCCTAGGTTGTATGCCATCCAGTCCTGGAGACTTATCAGCCTTCAGGGCCTTTAAGCCCTTCCTCACCCTGTCAATTTCAATCTCCATTCTATGACTCCTCCCCCCTGTTGGCCCCCCTACCTCCCCTGGGGAACTGGGCCATCCTTCCCCTTCATGAAGACTGAATAGAATTAACTGTTAAGTTCCTCTCTGTTTCCACACTACCCTTCACCCATTCCTCCTTTTTCAGCCCTTCTGTCCTATCCCTGATGTACTATAGGAAGGCTTTTGCTTCAGTTTTTATCCCCTCTGCCAGCTACAGTTCTTTCTTGGCCTTGGCCAGCTATACTGCCTTGCTCACCACCCTGGCTTTATTGCTGTCCTCCTCTCTGTCCTCAACCTTTGGGTGATTTTATGTATTTTTTGAAGGCTGTCTTATGCTGTTTACTGCCAGGGCTACCTTCCTGTCAAACCAGCTGGGATTCTTGGCTCTTGATTTTTTTGCTCATCATTTTGTTACACTCAGCAGTGGCTGCCAATAACCCTTTCTTGATTATGACCATTTCTGGTCCACCCCCATTTCTTTCTTGATCCCAGCAAGGTGCCACTCCAGAATTTCCCACATCTTATCATAGTCTGCACTCCTGTAGTCCAGTACTCTTGTCTTAGTTCCAATCCTCTCCTTGCCCATGTCTAGGTGAAAACACACATTGCTGTGGTCGCCTCCTGCCAATGGTGCTTCAGTCCTCACCCGCTGGACATGCACACCGTTAGCCAGAACCAGTTCCAGTATAGCCTTCTCCTTGATGGGTTCATGGACACATTATATAAAAACCCACTTTGGAATGCCACCAGCAGCCTCTGAGTCCTGGAACAGGTGATAGTAGGTATCATCCAATCCAACCTAGGTAGATTGAAGTCTTGTATGATTACTATCTCCCCCTGCTGGCCATCTCCACAATTTTAGAACCTGGCTCCCTATCCAAAATCCTCCTCCTGGTTCTGTGACTTGTATACCACTCCTATCCATAGCTTCTTGCCTTTTGATGACTGTGCCTGTACCCACAGCAACTCTGTCATTCTTACTGTCTCCTCTTCCCTAGTATAGGTGATTCTTTCCCTCACCTACAGAGCCACTCTCCCCCTTTACCTACCCAGATCCTTCCTATTCAGCTTGTATCCTGAGATAGAGAGATCCCAGTCATGGTTAGGCATGGACAAAATGTCTTTGACTGAAACCATGACTACCTCCCTTTCACGATCAGTGAATGTAGCTTAGCCATTTTGTTCTCCAAGCTCCTTGCATTCAGAGACACCCCCATAAACCTTGACTTGAGTCTTCTCCACCCCTGAACTGCCTGCCCCTCCCTCCTGTACTGGGTCCAGCCTCCCTGCCCTTTATATCTTGCTTCTTGTCCATCCCTTCATCATCTTGTCCTGATTGTTGGGGTGTCTTATATCCTCTTTCATCAGGTAACAAAGGACATTTTGACCCCTGCTACCTCCCTCATCAGTTTAAGTACAGATCCCTGCTAATGCAATCCTAGAAACATAGAAGCATAGACAATGACAACAGAAAAAGAACAGTGGTCCTGCCCAAGTTGCCTATAACCCTGGAACCTATTGCTCCTCCATGGTACTAACACTCCCTGCCCCCCCATTCTCCTCCTTTAATCATTGAATTCACCCTTTAGCCTCCTTTTGCCTTTTTGTTCAAGTGCAGTTTGTCTGTTGCATAAAGTATTTGTTCCCCATGTGTTCCCCCAGTCCCCAATTAGTCTGGGTCCCTCCTCTTTACACCACCCCCTGAGACAGACATTAAATTCCTGTATGCAAGTCTTTATTGTACTGCTGGCCTTTGGGACTTCTAGCACTTTCAAGAAGGCTACTGACTCCCACCTTCCTGCAGATCTGACCCGCTTATTTGAACCTGTTCTGGACCACCCACATCTCTGTTAGCCAGATCATTTATACTTTGATGAATGATATGGTGTGGCTGCCACCCCTTGGCCCATGATCTAAGCTTTTCTTGGCCCCAACTTCCTGTGGTCATCCTCTTCATACAACACTCTCATTTGCAATTCATTTTAGCACTTGTGTCTCCCCATCTCATTCCCTTAACTATGGAGTCTCATACGATCACAACCCTCCCTTCCCCACCAGTTGCCTGAGTTGCCTCCCCCTTCTTTACTTGCTTGTCCTTCCTTTGCTGACCCCCTTCCTACCACTTTCCCCCACTCTGATCACCTGCACCCACTTGCACTGCTCCCTTCCCCCTCTATTCTCCTCCACTGTGCCTTTTCTCTGTTTGACCCATCCCCTACATGTCCTTCCATCTCTACTTACCTCTTCATCCATCCCCATGTCCACCACCTTGTGTACTCCTCCCATAGTGCTCATACCACTCTCCTGTTGCTGCTTACCCTTTCCTCCTCACCCTTCCTGCCTGTACCCTCCTTAGTCAGTGGAATGAATCTCTTCAGTATTGGTGCATCTGAGGGTGCTCCCACCAGCCTTCTTTCCTTTTTTGCCCTCCCTATACTTCTTACTGATGTCCACCCCATTCTCCTAGGCTTCCCTTCCCACTGGGGAAAAGGACCCAGGGAGTCTGGCTTAGCCCTTCCTTTATTCAATCCCCCCCCAGCCAGACTCCCCCCACTCAGTCTGAACTCCATTCCTTCACCCCCACCAGCAACCCTTTCCCTCTTCAAGGACACCCTATTTATGTTCCCCCTTCTATCAGTGTTCATAACTCTCATTTAAGTTGTCATGTCTCTGCCCTCAGCTTATCTTGGCTCCTGCAGGCCAGACATCCCCTGTCTCCCACATAGCTCTTAGGAAAACTGCTGCCATACACCACCTGCAACACACTACTCTACCCGTCCCATCCCATCAGCAAACCCATCTCCTCATTATGTTATTTATGCCTCCCCTGACAGCATACATAACTGTCAAAGAAATACAAAATCACACATACCCCCATAACTCAAAGCATCATGGGCTGTATATGCAAATCACCACAAAATATTATGCTGGTTCAACTTTAAGCCAGAAATGCATGGTGCCAAAAGGCCTCTCACACAGTCTGCAAAGGGTGCCAAGAGAAGACACAGACACATGTTTCGTCCTACCAGGACTCATCAGTGTGTCTCGTCTGTATGACACCCCAGTGGAATGAACCAGCTACCCTAAGTTGGTCTATCTGGCTTGGGTTGTGGTGAGCCCAATAAAAACAAAAAACAAGCTAAAACACAAAGAACCTTAGTGTGCAAGCACTGAGGCAAGGGTTATCCCAAAGGGTATTAGCCGGGAAGCCAAGTCTCAAACAAATACAAAATCACACATACCCCCCCAATGCAAAGAATCATGGGCTGCATATGCAAATCACCACAAAATACTATACTGGTTCAACTTTAAGCCAAAAATGCATGGTGCCAAAAGGCCTCTCACACAGTCTGCAAAGGGTGCCAACAGAAGACACAGACATGTGTTTCATCCTACTAGGACCTGTGGCTTTTCCCTATATAGAGCAATGCTGCTACACCCACAGAATCCTTCAGTTTGATTCTAGTATTTTAACCCGGGCTGTGATGGTTGAAAAGCTACAAGCCCTTAAGCAGTTGTTCACTTAATCAAGTACCTTTTGCTATGCAGGGATAGCTATAATGCTGAAATCACTGCAAACACTCTGCTGGACACTTAATCTACAGTATATGGGGATGGCTAAAAAAATGCAATACCAAAACTGGGTTATTCGCTGACACTAGATAGGGATCAACTGCACTCCCTCAACTAGCCACATAACCTATATAATTTTGAAACATATATTTTGAGTAAAAAAACAAAGGATTAATGAATAAGCTGATTAGCACTAACCCATGCTACTTGTATTCCATCTGCCATTATAGCCTAGTGATGCTGGAGGCACCTAAACATTCTCTTCTTTACCCATAATTACACATTTCCAGTCAACTAATCAGGGAACATCATCTATCTTGAGGTTACTGGACTCATGTATAAACAGTCATTTCAAAATAAAAATGCACAGTGATAAAAATCTCTGGAAAAAATTGCCAAAATAAAACTTTTTGGTGCACTTCAAGGAGCTCCTTTTGCTTGACAGCCAGTGCACCAGCCTTAAGTTTAAAGGTAAACTCTATATTGTCATTCACAATTTGACTCAAGTATTTTAGTCTCATAAAATATTTCAACTAGGTAATTTCTGATTACTCTAACACTGACATTGAAAGTAATTATTAGCAGATTTCTATTGTTGCAGAACTCCACAAACCCTTTGTAGAATCAGTGCTAAATTTAATATGTTTCTAAATAAATTTGTTAAGCATGAAATTCATCAGTCTTCAGATAGCCCTGGGTAGCAAGCCTATGAAATTTTAAAACTTATCCTGGAAGCCACCTAGTGAAAGTTGTACTGTTATATGTTATTATCTAAATGGTTCTCATACTAATCACTGCTCCATCCTGATATCCTTCATCAAGCAACTCAGAAAAGGTAGCAATTTCATTAACTATATCAGTATTTTATTGTGGTATATTACTGTATGTTGTGCTCTTTACCTTTGTGCACCATTAAGGTTTTAAGGGTTTGCCTTTGGTATAGTCAAATCAATGTAAGAAGTTTCTATATGCTTCCTCAAGTGGGATGGAGTGTGAGGCACAGATCTGCCAGGGAGTGAGCTACCCTGGTCGACTGATGAACAGAGCAGAATGGCCCCCTCACAGGTGGACAAGGTCCCCACCATCGGAACCCCCTCTACTTCCTGCTGCTCCCCTTTTTCTGTGTAAGCTACAAAAGAAAACCATTTCATGGAAACACTATATGTAGAATCTAACAGGATTTAGAAGTGACAAGAGCCAAACACAACCCTTTTAACTGTTTGATATAAATTTCTAGTGTTTGAGATTGTATGGCAAAATCAATCAGTACTTCTATGTGAATTCGCCTATAGGGTTTACATACATATGAACATGCAAGGAAGCCAGCAGAAGAAGGCCATTTGGTCTATTAAGTCTGCTTGTGTTGCAGGGTCCACAGCTTGAGCTACTGTTCCTGCCTCTCTCCCCACTCCTCCCATCCTACCTACCCATGACCCTTACCCTTCCCCTATACCTGTCCCAGTCTCTCTTAAAGCTGCCCACTGTCTACAATGAGATTACCTCTTCTGGCAGTGCATTGCAAGTATCTACCACCCTCTCTGTAAAGAAGTGCTTCCTGACCTTCCTCCCTCCCTCCCTCCTAAACCTCCCACTGTCCAGCTTAAGACTGTGCCCCCTCATGTTATGGTTGCCAATCAGCTTAAAAATACTCCCCTTATCAACCTTATTTATCCCTTTTAAGTACTTCAAGGTCCAAATCATGTCCCCTCTCTCTCACCTGTCTTCCAGAGAGTACAATGTCAGTGCCCTCAACCTCTCCTCTATGCCTTACCCTGCTGACCAGCTATCATCTTTGCAGCCCTCCTGTGGACCTTCTCTAGCAAGTTAATGTCCTTTTTGAGGTGTGGGCACCAGTACTGAACTCCATTCTCTAGATCAGGCCTTACCAGGGACCTTTACAAGGGCAGTATAACCTCCTCTCTCCTACTACTGATGCCACAAGATATGCATCCCAGTATCTTGTTTGCCTTTGCTGCTGCTTTCTTGCACTGCGTGGAGTGCTTCAGGTCACTAGTGATCATCACTTCCAGGTCCTTCTCCTCCTCTGATGCAGATACTCGACTCCACCCAGGTAGTACTCTTTCCTAGGATTCTTGGCTCCAATATGCATAACTTTGCATTTCTTGGCATTGAAGCCAAGCTGCCAGATCCTGGATCACCTCCCTAGCTTTTCAAGATCTTCCCGTAGCTCCTGTATCCCTTGAGCTGTATCCACTCTCCTACAGAGCTTGGTGTCATCCGTGAATAGGCACATTTTGCCCTTACTGCCATCTCTAATGTCATTGATGAAGACATTGAAGAACACCAGCCCCAGCACCCAGCCCTGTGGGACCCCACTAATTACCTGTCTTGTGTCAGATAACTCTCTCCCCACAACCACCCTCTGGGTTCTGTCCTTCAGCCAGTTTTTCACCCATCATGCCATCTTTTCCCCAACCCCAAGATCCACCAACTTCTTGATCAACCTTTTGTGGGGTGTAGAGTCAAAGGCCTTGCTGAAATCAAGACAGAGGATGTCTACCACTTAGCCCCTGTCTACTGTCTTAGTGACACAGTCAAAGAAGTCAATCAGATTTGTTTGACACGATCTTCCCCCCATGAACCCATGCTGTCTTGCATCCTGGAGACCACACTCCTCTAGATATTCCACCAACCCTTCCTTTAGTATGTGCTCCATGAGATTGCCCACAATGGAGGTCAGACTGACTGGTCTGTAATTCCCTGGGTCATCCTTGGGACCACTTTTGTGGAGTGGCACTATATGTGCTGTTCTCCAGTCCTGCGGTACTACGCCTGTCTCTAGTGAACAATTAAATAGGTCTGCCAGTGGCTCTGCCAGCTCCTCAGCCAGTTTCTTTAGTACCCTTGGATATACTCCATCCAGCCTGGTGATTTGTTCACCTTCAATGCCAGCAGCCCCTTCCTCGCTCTATCCTCCTCCATCACTACATCTGTGCCCCCCCACTGCTCCTCTTTTCCCTCCTGAAGGCACTGCTCTGTCCTTCTCCCTGGTGAAGATGAAACAGAAGTATTCAATTAGTATCTCTGCTTTTCCCCATTATCTTCCACCCACTCCACTCCATCCCTTTTTTAAGCCTAACAATCCCTTCCTTCTTGTCCCTTTTCTCACTTACGTAGTAAAAGGAAGCCCTCTCCCATTTCTTAATTCCTTCAGTTATCTGCAGCTCCTTGTGTGCCTTTGCTCACCTGACTTTCTTACTTGCCTCATTAGCCAACCTTTAGGTAATTTTCCCTATCCACCTCTCTCTTGGTCTTTCTGAATTTTCTATAGGCCAACCTCTTTTCCCTTACTGCCTGGGCAACCCCAGAACTGAAACAGCTGGGCACTTTTGCTCTTGTGTTCTTACCTCAGAGCCTAATGCACTCATCTGTGGCAACCAATTTTCCTTCCTTTATGATGGGCTGCCTTTGGTCCACCCCCATACTGCTCTGATGCCCACCAGATGGCTTCTTAGCACTGCACCCATTTTCCTGAATTCTGTCCTCCTGAAATATGGAAAAAAATGGGTTTGTTATCATATCCTTCATTGAATGGAAAAAAATCAAAGTTCAGTAAAAGAGTAGGATGGCCCTTTTCCACACCATCCATGGCAGTCAGAAAACTTTGATAGTTACTGATTCCCTCAGATGTCCATACTCTCAAGGTAGTGGTGTTCAGGAGACTATATTAAAGTTCAGCCTCCTTAAGTTTTCTACTGATGTGGTAAAAGGGTTCTGTTTCCTTGAGAAACTCACATGAAAGATCATTAGACAATTTTATTCTGGTTCCTTCATATGCTAGGAAAGGCTTCTCCCATATTGTCCTTTGGAGAGATACTTTTTGTTGAAAGTTCAAGAATTTTAAGATGATGGGATGTAGTTTTTTTATTTATTCATTTATTTATTCATTACAAATCGGGTTTACAACCTTTGAGTCAGAGACTCATTCACAAAGGCACCTCATCGCGGGGGGGCAGACATCAAGGCAGTTATTACAGTGCAGATTAAAACAGAGGATAACATTACAAGTGCAGTAAAAGGAACATTTAACATAGATACACTTAGGTTACATAATGAAGTAATTTGTATGTTACTTAGGTTACATAATGTTACAAAATTGTGAGTTACACTGATGGATATAGTAGGTCCTCAGAGAAGACAGTGGGTTACATCCCTGTTTGCACCTAGTAGGGAAGGAATGGGTCTGGGGGAAGGAAAGGCTGTCCAGTGGATGTTGTTGAACCAGGGGGGCAAGGTGGGTGGGAACCACAGGTTACAACAGGGGGTTAGTTGCACCTACAACAGCGGGTATTAAAGATATGGTTCCGAAGGGCTGTCTTGAAGGATCCAATTTTTGGCAAGTTGGAGATGCAGGTAGGGAGGGAGTTGAACCAGGTGGGGTCTCGGTAGAGGAAGGATCTCTGGGCAAGAGAGGTCTTTGTTCTGGGCACCTTAAAAGTGGCCTTAACAGAGCTACGCATGGTGATGGAAGAAGATAGCTGCTTTAGGGAGGTAGACACCCCTTGGGGGGGGTCCTAGCAGAGATTTCTTAGCGAGAAGGCAGGTCTGGTAGAGCAGTCGCTCCTCAAAGTTGAGAAGATTGGTGGTAGTATAGAAAAGGCAGGTGTGAGTTCAGCTGGGGGCACCGGTCAAGAGCCTACAGGCCTTATTGATGGAGAGTTGGATTTTTGAGAGGGCAGTGTTGTCAGCTGCAGTGTAGATGGGCAAGCCATAGTCCACAAGGGACAAGATGGAGGAGGTGATGGCCAGCCTGAGGGCAACCTGAGGAAGACATCCCTGTGCCGGTATAGCAGGCCAATCAGAGAGTTAATGGCAGCTGACATGGCATTAATGTAGGTGTGAAAGGAGAGGGCAGTATCGAACGTGATGCCTAGGTACTTGCATGTGGTCACTTGTTCTAGCGGGTGCAGAGTGCTGGGGATAATCAAGAGGGGGGGTATTTTTAGCTTTATTTTGGTGGTGGGAGAAGAGCATTGATTTGGTTTTCTTTAGGTTAATGACCAGTCTGCAGTCTCCGAACCACCTTTTAGCTTGGTTGTAAGCTTGCCGGAGGGATAATTGGAGGGAGGTGGGATTGGGATATGAGGCAATGAGGACTGCATCATCAGCACAGAGGAGCATTTTACCGGTAGCTGGGGAGGGTGTTGAGGTAGAGACTAAAAAATATTGAACCCAGGATGGAGCCCTGAGGGACCCCAGAGTGAATGGGAAGAATGCTGGAGAGGCAGCCACTGATCTTGACATGCTTGGATCTAGCAGACAGGTAGCTAGAGAACCAGGAAATGGGACCACCAGAGAAGCCAAGTTGGTGGAGAAAGCTGAGTAGAAGGGGATGACAGACAGTGTCAAAGGCCTTGGAGAGGTCAATGAACACTGCTCCTGCAAGGCTGCCAGAGTCGAGAGCAGCATGCAGGTGTTGGGAGAATTCCAGGAGAGCCATGGTTGTACTGTGTCCTGGGCAGAAACCATGCTGCTCTGGGCACATAATGTCATATTTGGTTAGGTATTCAGAGAGCTGGATCAACACCACTTTTTCAAGGGCTTTAGAGAGTGGGGGGAGGATGGAGATGGGCCGATAATTGTTGGGGGTGGATCGGTCCCCACTCTTATGTATGGGTATGATTCCAGCAGTTTTCCAAGCACTTGGGAACTGACCCAGGCATAGAGACTAGTTTAGAATGTCAGTCAGGGGGACTAGGACTTCGTCCAAGACTGGAGTCAAGGGGGACACTGCTGGGGTTATTACTGCCTAAGACTTTTAGCAGGTGTGGCCTGGCTTCCTGGGGGGATAGGGTGCGAAGGTAGAACAGTGGGTGATGCAGGACCAGAGGGAGAGAGGTGGGGATTGGGTCAAAGAAGCTGCTGGGGAGGACCAAGCTTAGGTCAGAGAAGGCAGTGTTGAGGCAATCAGCTATGAGGAGTGGATCTGTGGTGGGGGTGCCATTGATGGAGAGTTGAGATGGTGGGAGGGAGCAGGACTTCCCATTTAGCTCTTTCATATTATCCCAGATGGTCTGGGCTGAACCCCAAGTGGAAGTGAGGGTGATCTGGTAGTGCTCTGCCTTGGCCTGCCTAATTGCCCAAGTGCACTTACTGCGTTCTGCATTGTAGGCCTGTTTGTCAGACCCCTTTCCAGATTCTACAGCAATGTTCCACAGATTATCTCTGTTTTTGAGTCTCTGGAGGAGGGGTGGGGTGATCCATGGGGCATTGCATTTCTTGGAGCGGATCCTGGTGAGGGGGCCAAAAGGTCACAAGCCTTACAGAAGGCATTTGTGAAGTAGTCAAGAGCTGAGTCAATGTCACAGGTGCGCTGGATAGGGGACCAGTCTAGCTGGGCTAGGTATTGTTTTAATTTTCTGAGGCTGCCGTGGCATAAACAGTGGCGTAGAATGGCCTGGGACACTGGCTTCAGAGTGGAGGATGACCAGAGACAGAGGACTGGGGAGTGATCACTAAGAGAGCTGGGGAGGACAGTGACATCCAAGATTTTGTAGGGACGGTTAGATATAACAACATCTAGAAGAGTGCTGGTGCCAGTCAAGTGGCTGAATCTGGTAGGCTGGGTAACTAACTGAGACATATCCAGGGCAGCAAAGGAGTCCCTTATATGGGAGGCAGTGGAGGCAAGCCAGTTAACATTGAGATCACCTAGGATGACTTGCTCCACTTTGGGATGGAGAGATGTGAGATAGTCAATGAGGGACTGGACTGCTTGGTTTTGATTCACGGGGGTAAGTAGGAGACTGTGAGGAAGAAAGGTCCTCGGACATGGTCAGGTGTGATTTTTAAGGTGAGGGCTTGGGCTCCATGATCAAGTTTAGGAGCTGGGAGTGCCTGGCCTATAAGGGAGTCCCATACAAGTAGTGTGCAACCACCACCGCATTTGCCTACTCAGTTTTCCCTGTAGATGGTATATCCAGGGAGAGTGATAGCAGAGTCAGGGGTGGATTTGGAGAGCCAAGCCTCTACCAGTGCAATTATGTCAGGTTGATGTTGAATGACCCAGCACTGGAGAGCAGCAGATTTCTTTAGGAGACTGCAAATGTTTAGGGATGCAAAGCGGAGGCCAGTTGCAGTACAGGGTTTAGAAGGGCTGGAAGCAATAGGTCCTGGGTTTGGGTATACATTACCAGATAATAATAATAGCAGTGCAATTATTCTGGTTAGTGGCCAGTGGCAATGGGGACCCTTGGGTCGATACCCAGCTGAGGACTTTAGAATCAGGGTGCATGGGATAGATAAAGTGCAAAGGGTGGGAATGGCAGGGGAGAGCTAGGTCCAGGTCAGGCCTTGGAGTGCAGAGGGAGTGGGGGTGTTGGCAGGGTGGGGGTGTTGGGGGTCACAGGTGTGTCGAGGGTGGGGGAGGGCGAGTCACTGTGGGGTAGTCTGGGGATGAGGTGCCTAGTTTGGAGAAAAGGTGCTCCAGTCTGTGTGAGGTCTGTACCAAGAAGGTGAAGGACAGCAGACTTAGTAATGGAGTGTAAGCACCCATAGCAACTGAGCAGTAAAGAAAGAGTGCCAGGAGTAGTAGAGAGTAAGGAGATGTATAGTAGCTATGTTACGGTTGGGGGAAAACCCCTTTAGTGGGCAAAAAGACAATAAGCTGCAAATGGGAAAAATCAGTATCAATCAGTAGAAGAGGGAGGGGCAAAGATAGATGAATAGTGATAGACTGACATCACAATAAGTGAAATGAGACAGGAACTATATTGTGTTGGATTGGGTAAGTGTGCTTATAACTGGGTCCTCTAGTGGCTAAAGGATATAATCGGCTAATGGGAAAGTCACCCGTGACTGGCTTAGGCATAGTACATATAGTGGAGTACCTGGCAAGGACAAATTAATGTAATTAATAATTTGTTAATGCAGAAATTGTGTCAGATCCTTCCCAGTCCTCATGTAATCCAATAAAACTAAAACTGTTCCTCCTGTTTATATTCTCCTGGCATTTAATTCTCTCTTCAGGTTTACATATTCTCTTAGGCCCAGATATTCAAACTGCGCCAGTCTGAGGCGCAAGGCCCTGCGCTGCTCAAAATAGTTGCGAAGGGGTGTGGCCGGGGTGATATTCAAAGGAGTTGCGCTGTTGAGCAACCCTTGAATATCGCCCCTCGAGCCACAGCACTTTGCGCATGGCGCAGTGGAACTTGCGCCATCGCGAAGTTGCCAGAGTTGAGCATTGGGCATTCATTTGCATTGCTCTTTTGCGCAACTCTGTTGCCAGTGGAGCAACTGCCTCCTGCTGAATATCGCAGAATGGCGCAATGTAGGACTTGCGCATGCGCAACCCTGTTGCGCATGGAGCAACCCTTTTGAATATCTGGGCCTTAGTGTTTTGGATTTGTCTCTCCTTTCTTTATTAGTTATGTCTTCCGTACTCAAAATTCTTGTTTCTGTATCTGTATTTTTTCCCTTCATGTTTTCTTTCAAGAGTTTAAAAGATGAAATTAGGTCTGCTAACTGGGTACTGTATCTATTGTATCCATCCAAAGTGACAGCTTGTCTAAATAAGATGTAGCGTCTGCACAGGCTTGTTCAGCAGAGCTGTTGTTAGCTTGAGAAATCCTGGCTTCAATTATGGATCTTTTATTGCCCTTCTGTTTTAAAGGTTCCTGTTTCTGGTACTGCCAAATACTGTGTGACCCTGAACAACTTACCTGAAGTTAAGGTGCCACATCTAAGATGGACTGTCCTGAGTAAATACACTGAAAAAAGTAAAAGAAGGACCCCACTGGAATCAAGATGCTGTATCGTAGCTGGACTTTTCCTTAAGTAAAGTGTAAAACTGAAAAAAAGAAACAAAAAAAACAATAGTTCTGAGAGTTTCTCTCCACCTACTAAGCATAACAGTTGCTCTTATTGTATACAACACAAATTATAACGAGAATGAAATAATGTGACCTTCTGGGAATTAAACCCAGGCCCTGTAATACTGTCCTGCTGCTAGTGAGAAAGAACACATAAATGATGTACAATATGCAGGCCAATATTAAAGCATTTGTCACTGTTTGTTTCATTCTGTAACACTCTGTCTATGAATTCTAACTTAGTAGAGATCCCCCACATACATGCCCGCAATTGGAATGCTTCTTTTTAAGTTGCATTTATGCATAGACACATGCCTCAGCCAGAACTATTTACTGTAAGTTGACTGTCTGGAACATCGAACTAACAGTTTCTTTGCTCTGCAAACTTATCCAAGCTATCTGCATCACTGACATCAGCAACCAAAGCACTTAGAGTGAATGTAACCATAAACTTTAGTAAGAACAAAAATGAGTATACATGACATCAAGAGGTGTTGCAAGCTATGCTTGTTAGCACCTAACAGGCTACATTTGTAGGTATCTGAAATGAATTCTAAATGGCTTTGGCCACTGTAGTTTTTGAACCGCTCTGGATGAAGAACTTTTTCATGTTTAAGCAAAGACTGTGGAAAAAAAGCAATTAGGGCACTGGCATGTTCTTGATAATCAATACTGTCAGCAAAAGGGTGGTTTAACTATGCAAAGATAGTTTATTCTATTTTTTACAACTACTGTAGCACAGTATTTGTAATTATCCAGATGTTTGGGGGACTTTTAATATTAATTTTCCATAAACTGATACCGAAATGAACCGTGGCTTTTTAAATCATCTTGCAGTTTCTTCCTTTTGATTTCAAAATGTAATGAGCCACTGAAGGCAGCTTGGTATATTAATCAAATACATTCTTTCTATGCAAGCTGTGATGGAAATACAACCAGTTACTCCTTTTATGTTGTGCAGAAGTTTTTGTCTCTGTCTCTGTCTCTGTCTCTCTCTCTCTCTCTTCAGGGTTTACAGGCTACTATATTTTTTCTATTCATTTTTTCTAAAAAAGCTCCATTGAGCAATACTCATTTAAACAGAGACCCTGGGTAGTACAGATAACATACAATGGGTAACTATGCAAAGTCACAAAATACAGAGACTTAAAAAGAATGTTTTATATGCTAGATATAATATAATACAACGATAAGAATAGCAGGAGTATTCATCTATAGGATATAAGGCAGAGATGATACAAAGACTTACTTAATGTTATTCCATTTTATTTGCAAAATCGGAAGGTGTTAGGTTTACAGATGTTGGGCCAGGATTTAAATCAATATTAACAGAGCAGAGTAACAAAATAATAAGATCTTGTTTGCTTAAGTAGATAGCATTTTTGAAGAGATGATTAATGTGTTTGTCATTGACTTTATATTGAGGAGCTTCATGAAAAACAATATTCTGCCGGTTAGTTACCAAACTGACACACACCAATAAAATGGGCTTACCGGTAGGAACTGTATAGTTTGTCAGTTGTGCTACTTTAATATTATTATGTGGAGACCATTACCAGGGCAATGTGTCAACATTTTTCAAGTTAACTAAGGTATCCAATTTCATATCCAGTACCGTACTTCTGGTAAATGGAATATGCCCAGTAAATGGCAAAGTGATAAACATAGCAGCAGCCACATTTTATTAGAAACAGAACATGGTAATTTACAACTGAATTGTATATAACCCCCTGGTGAGCAATTAGCAAGACCTAATAACAAGTTACCTCAATTCTAGTACAAGTAATGCTGAGCTGCATGTGAACTACACAGGAATCAGCCATATATGTTGTAAGGTAGTTTACAGGTTATCAGCAGCTTAAGCCCTTACACCTCAACAGTTCATATTGAGTAGGACACAACAGCTATGTTACACAGGTAGATAGTATCAATATCTTTATTCATGGAATATGCAACAAAATGCCTTTTTGCATAACTAAAATCTGTATACCATTAAAGTTACTGCAGTTAGTGCTGGCAGTTTCACCTGTTTGAATCTGGATAGAGTATCCAGCCAACGGCCATTGGCATGAAAGACTCCCATGGTAGCTGCTCTTGTTCCTTAGTCCTTAGCACTCCAGTCCATCATGAGGAGTCCCACTTGAGACAATACCCACAAACAAAAAGGAGATGGAAGCTTCACCCCAGCATACTCTGATTGGCTGAGGCAGGGAAAAGGGCAGAAAGAAGGTCCTGAGGCAGCCGATGGTCTCTGCGATGATCATCGGGAGAGAGTATTTAGTCTGATGAGCTTACAGTACCTCATGACCCTTTCCTGGCTAAGGAGCATGGATTCCCACCATTCAGCAGCAGTTAGAGCTTTGTTGTAAAGTTTAAAATTCAGTGTTCCCTTAGAAGATCCACCCCCAGCACAAACTGGTTGGCTGAGGCAGGGAAAGGAGCAGAAAGAATATCCTGAGGCAGCTGCTGGTTTCTTTGGTGATTGTTGAGGGGAGGGGGTATTCAGTCTGACTATTACACCTCACCACCCCTTGCTGTTGGAGGAGCATGGATTCTCACCTTTCAGCTGCAGTTAGGACTTTGTTGTAAAGTTTAAAATTCAGCGCTCCTTAGAAGACCCACCCCCAGCACAAACTGATTGACTGAGGCAGAAAAAGGAGCAGAAGAAACGTCCCAAGGCAGCCATTGATCTCTGCGATGATTGTTGGGGAGGAGGGGATATTCAGCCTGGGAGAGCCCATCTCATGACCCCATGCTAGTGGAGGAGCATGGAATCTAGCCATTTTGCACAAGTTAGTGCTTTGTTGTAAAGTTTAAAATTCGGCAATCAGTATTATATGCTGTGACTCTTAATATTCATTTTCTATTCCTGATACAGTGCTGTCTTTGCTACAGTGATACTCGTATCTGTGCTGAAAGCAAAACAAATAGAGAAACAAAGACATGATAGTATAAAGGGCATCTGTTTCTCCTTAAGATTTTTCATTAATTACAATTAGTGATTAGAAACCCTAGAATAGTTATCTAGACAGTTCAATGGATTTTCACCTCTGTCCCTTCAGGGATTACAATTTGATTACGGACTATTACACTTTTCAGAACCATTTTTAATGTTATTTTCTTTATCTCTTTATGCCTTCCATCCATGTCATTACCACTCTCACAGACCCCTCTCCTAGCCCAATCTCCCAGCTACTCCCTGCACTTTTCTGGCCTGATTCCCCCATGGCTTGCAGCCCTCCTCAACCCACCACTAAAGAATTCAGTTTCAGGTAATGCCTGATTACCAGTATGGGGCCTGCGGAAAACAATGATTTCCAATTTTCTTCCCTCCCTAAGGAGCATGTGTAAAATGCTACACACCCTTTCACACACAGAGCACCCATTGTCTGTCACTCGTCCACCCACACATTGAGGCTCTATCATCCAACCATGGCCACCACTGTGGGCCAGGAAAATGCTCAGTACCATCCACTCCCTTCCTAGAGAGGATAGCAATCCTCTGGATAATCAGTCCTCCTCCCCCCAGCCAACCATCCAATGCTTCAAGTTCACTCCTGAAACCAGGTCATTGGTTGCACAAGCAGTAGTGCTATTGTTGTGCTGGGGGTGGGGTGGGGTTGAGCCTCTATGAACCATTTTTAAACCAGAGCCATAGTTTATGTTTTCAGATTTTTTTTTTTTTGGGGGGGGGGTTAATACACTGTAAACATTTTTCATCATAGTTTAATCTTCTATTAATACAACCATCATGCTATATCAGCCATTGTACTCTAGGACATTCTCTTTTATTGGGTGGTAAATCACTGCTGAAAACAGTAACAAATAATACTACAACCAGGGTAACCCCATGAGATGCAGCATATTGTTTTCATGGAGGGCCCAGGGAGGATAGCAAAAGTCAAAATATTAATGTAGTTATGCAGGAATAGTTACATACAGGCTAGAAACATAGAAACATAGAAATTTTTGGCTGATATGGACTGCAAGGCCCATTTAGTCTGCTCATAAGCCTGGTATTTTATTACAACTTCTAACCCTCCCTCTTCTTTACCTCTATGGTTTCCCTATGCCTGTCCCATGCATGTTTAAATCCAACCACAGTGCTTGCTCCCACAACCTCCTGTGGCAGACATTCCATACATCCACCACCCTATCTGTGAAGAAAAATGTCCTCATATTCCCTCTGAACCTGCCAGTTTCCAATTTCATGTCATGCCCTCTCATTCTTGTACTCCTCCTGTATTGGAAGATGTCTCCCCCTGCACCTTGTTTATGTCCTTGAGGTACTTGAATGTTTCTATCATGTCTCGTCTCTCCCTCCTCTCCACCAGCGAGTACATGTTGAGGTCCCTTAATCTCCTCTTGTAAGTTTTGTGGTACAAGCCTTGTACCATCATAGTCACCCTTCTCTGGACCATTTCCAGCCTGTTAATTTCCTTTTGATGGAGCAGCCTCCAGAACTGCACTCCATACTCCATATGAGGCCTGATCAGGTTTTTATATAACAGCATCACTTCCTCCCATCTTCTGCTGGTGATTCCCCTGCCTATGCACCCCAGCATACCACTGGCCTTCCCTTCTGCCCTTGTATTGTACTTTGACATTTTCAGATAATCTGGAATAATAACCCCCAGGTCTCTTTCTTCCTTGGTGACTATCAGCACCCCCCCCCCATCATATACTGATCATATACTGATCATATACTATATCTCTCTCTCTCTCTCCAGGGTTTCTATGCCCCAGGTGCATCATTTTGCACTTCTTTGAATTAAACCTCAGTTGCCAGGGGAACTGACCAAGCCAGGGAGCAAGATGATCACTTAGAAGAAGAGCTCCATCTCCATCCAGAATAATTTATCTCCATCTCCCACTTTTTGCAGCTGTCAGCTCACTAAAATAGAAGCCCCAGTGACTTCAATGGCATCAGCAGCTAAATCGAACAAAACACAAGCACAGTTTCCTTTTAAATCAGCGGGAGACCAAAGTAAGTCTTCAAGCCCCAATCACCTGGTTATTCGTGTGGCACATAAGTCTATCATGGGCACTCAGCCAAGCAACAACTCCATGGCGGTGCCATCAAATTCAACTGCTTATTTTCTGGAAAAATTAATTGACTACCTCAAGTATGACCTCATTACCCAAATGCAAGCTGGCTTCACAAATATCAATGCCCAGTTTTCCCATCTGCAGTGCACTATCAATGCAATGGAGACAAACTAGAGAAGTAACTGAAGCGTTAAAAGCTACCCTCGACAATCATGAAAATAGGGAGAGGTAGTATAATATCTGCATAGTGGGCCTTCCCGTGGGAATGGAGGGATGGAACTGTGGGGCCTATCTGCAAAAATAGCTGGTAACTACTCTTTCCTTACCCAAAAATACCAATCTAGAGGTCCAGTGAGCTCACAGATCTCCAGGTTGCTGACCTGGCCCTATGGAGCAAAACAGACATATCATTGCAAAGTTTTTGTGATACTGAGACAGACAGTGGGTCTTGGCGGTGGCAAAGAAGATTGATTCTATACTTGTCAATGACAAAGGGTTAACATCTTTCTTGATTATTCCTGGCACTTGCAACAAGAAAGACAGGCATTTACTGAAGTCAGGAAGAAACTCCATGTTATCAAGTGCCCTTTCTCCTCAGTATACCCAGCCAGATTGGTTATCAGAGCAGCAGATAAAATGCAGAGATGTTTTACGGATCCAAAAGAAGCACTCACGTTTGTCACTACAGAATTTGAGGGAAGAAGACAGAGTGCCAGCAATTTGCTGAGACATGCCAATCCCTGAACAGCTGGTGAACTTCTAAGGTACTATCTCAATGTTTTTGGAACTGCATGTGCTGTGGATGGGGGGGAGGGACCATATCTCCCTGTCCATAATGGGCACACCTCAGCCAGTCAGGGCTGGACTGGGGTCCCGATCCCCTCCTGGCACATTGGTCGCTACTGATGCTTCAGGCCAGGACTTGGAACTGGGGCTCTATTATTGTTGTTGGCAGTGACTTTGGACATTCTTACAGAACTCGATATAGGGACAGAGTGCTGAGGCACCCAGTCAGATGACAAAATCATTAACTTTTCTTGCCCAAAAATAGGGTGATTTTTGGAGGAAGCTCCAGAATGTGGCCCATGGTTATAAAGGCCTTTGTGGCAGTATAAACTAGCATAATTCATCAACGAATGAGACCCCTCTTTGAGAGCTTTTTGAACCCAATAATGTTGACTAATTTGTTGGTGGGGTAATGTCTTTTCCTGACCCAGATTAGAAAATGGGTGTTGTAGGGATTAAATATTTCCTGCATCATAAATTAGTGCCACTGAGCAGAGGGGATAAATGTATTTTTGAGTGCAATCTCCCTGTCAACTATTTTAATTTGATCCAAGGTATTCTGCTCCTCTAAACCCCTACATAGGCCAGTTTGCTTATTTATAGACTAAGACTGACGAAAGGCCTACTATAAGTATTATTATTTTTCTTATTTCTGTGCTTAAAAACATTGTTTTACTTAATAAGTGGTGAATACATTCAGCCGCTCACTGTATTATATAAAAGCTGAGCTTTTAGTGGGCAGAGCTGGAGTGGGCCCAGTTGGGGTCGGGGGGGACCCGGGGGTTTGAAGGAGACTCAGAGGTAGAACACAGTGATTACCTAAATGTTTGGGGCAGCTGCATGTTTTAAATCCTGGGACGCAAGAGAAATGACTGGCTAATGCTGAGGAAAGCATTAATGGAGAAGGGGGGTCCAGCAGGGGCATGAATCAACGTGTCCAACAGCAGACCCCTCTATCCCTCATGCAGACCCAAAGTAAGCATATTGGTGGTTGTTTCCCCCAGTACGTGGCGCTGGCTGGGTCTCTGGTGGGGGCCCCTGGGAGTGGCCCTGGGCTACATTCCACTGCTTTTTTTTTTGTGTTGCTTGCATGCATATACAAGAAACACATTGCATCAGGTTTTTTTACAAGCAAGTTGTGGAGGCACGGCAGTGTTGTGCCAAATAGAAGCAGTCCATTCAGGGGTTGGTCTCTGCCTCAGCCAATAGACTAGCATACTGTCATCACCCACAGTTAATGAGCACCATATCAAAGTAACTCACCTGCTGCAATCAGGGAGCGCCCCATTACTATGCAATCAGCTGTTCGTACGGCGAGGCCTCCCTGACTGCAGCAGCCAATTACATAGCTCCATGGTACTGCGTTACTATGGTGACAGGTGACGGCTTCTCCATCAGCTCTCACAGTCCTCACAAAGCCGACAGAAATCCGCCGCCTGCTGTTCAGTGTGTCTTCCTGGCAAAACATTTCAATAAAAAAAAAAGCCGACAGGGTAGCCCACTCCCCGTTGGCATAATGCTTCCCATCCAATTTCTTGTGTGCTGAGGGGGGTGCCCAATCCCCCTCAGCTCTTGCCACTCCCCATACCTATATGTGCTGACAGGGATGCCCAATCCCCCTTTCGGCAGGCCTCCTTCCTTGTCATTTTGCCAACAGGGGAGACCACTCCCTGTCAGCATAATGCTCTCTCCCCAGTTTCTTGTGAGCAGAGGGGGGTGCCCAATCCCCCATCAGCTACAGCCCCCAAAAAAACTCAGGTGGCACACTGGGAGCCCACCCCAGCATGCCAAAATGAAATGTCCTTGTAAAAAAGAAAACCTTCCGGTGACATTTTTTTTTTAAATAAACCTGTAAAGTTGAAAATGGTCCCTCGTCGATTCTGGTGGTCCCTCCCCAACCCCGCCCCCCTCCCTCTGCATGCCCCACCTCCCCACACAGCCCCATCACCCCATACTTACCTGCGGAGCCCAGCGTGAAGATCTTCGGTGGACTAGAAACACGTCTGCACTCTTCAAAGCCGACCACAAACTAAAGAAATACTGGAAAGCTGTTTCATGGCATAAATGTTTTTTTTTTCAACCTTGGTGCATATCTCAGCCATTTTGGGGAATTTTTTCACCAAATTTTCAACATGGGGTTCTTGGGACCCCACCTCATGAACTCAGTCACTGTCATTTTGTTATTCTGTCCCGAAAGGTGATTTGATGGTCACTGCGTGGAACCACCTTTCATGACCAATTAACAAAATGGCATTGTCACAGTTCATGAGGTAAGCCCCCAAAAACTCTATGTTGAAAATTTGGTAAAGACATCCCAAAAATGACTGTTTTACGAGTGTGTGTTGCACAGTTCCTATGCATGCTTGTATGTTTGAGAATTTTTAATATTTTCACTCCAGAATTTCAACATTGCCATTTTACCACACCTTCTTATGAACAGTACAGCTGTCATTTGTCACATCTCACCTGAAATGTGGTTTCGCACATGTAGCGCATAATGGCGAGGTCGGTGTGCAAAATCAATGTTCGGGACAGATTAAGAATATCACAGTGACACTGTTCATGGAGTAGGCCCCCAAAAATCCTATGTTGAAAATTTGGTGAAAAAATTCCCCAAATGTCTGTCTTACGAGCGTGCATTGCGCAGTTCCTACGCATGCTCGTAAGTTAGAGCATTTTTTATATTTTCACTCCAGATTTTCAGCATTGCCATTTTACCACACCTCTTTATGAACAGTATAACTGTCATTTTTCACATTTTATCTGAAATGTGCTTTCGGACATGTAGCACACAGTGGCGTGGTCGGTGTGCGGAAATCAATGTTTGGGACAGAATGAGAAAATAACAGTGACAATGTTCATGAGCAGAGGTCTTAAACTGGCTATGTTGAAAATTTGGTGACAAAACTCCGTAAAATGACTGTGTTACGAGCGTACATTGTACAATTTCCACGCACCCTCGTACGTTCACAAATTCGTAATCTTTTCAGTCCAGATTTGCAACATTGGCATTTTTCCACACCTCCTTATGAACAGAACAGCTGTCATTTTTCACACCCTGGCTGAAATGTGTTTTCACACTTCCAGCGCAGAATAGCACGGTCGCTGTGGGAAATCAGTGTTCAGGATAGATTAAGAAAATCACAGTAACACTGTTCATGACCGGAGGCCCCAAAATGCCTGTGTTGAAAATCTGCTATAAAAAATCCCCAGACTAATTACATTATGGGTGTGCATTGCACAGTTTCTACACACACACTTGTGACTTCACCAGTTTTTTTTATATTTTCATTCCAGATTTTCAACATTGCCATTCTTTACACCTCCTCATGAACAGTACAGCTGTCATTTTTCACATCCTGTTCGAAATGTGTTTTCACACGTGTGGCACCAAATGGCACAGTCACTGTGCAAATTCACCTTTCAGCTAACTAACTGATAGCGTCTCTGTTCATGTGGTGGGATCAAAAAAAGTCCATATTGAAAACTTGGAGTAAAAATACCAAGAAAAACCCAGGGTGTTAGGGTTTTTGACCATAATGCCCTACCATGTAGGGACTGACAGGCATCAGGGATGTGACTTGGGATTGTCAACAGTAATGCTCATGCCATTCCACCCCCACCCACACCCTACAGCCAGTGGCAGGCATCGAGGTGTGCCTTGGACTCTTTGGCCCCAGAATCCATCACATTCTCCTATACTACACCCATTTCAGCATGTTCCCTTATGGAATGAGATGAGTAAAGCCTGAACACCCAAGGCACACCTCGACACTTGTCAGTGTCTGCAGGGTAGGGTGAGGGGAAATGTCATGACTGTGATGGCAACGACCCAAAGGCACACCCCAGTGCCTGTCAATCTCTGCAGGGTGGTGGTGTGGTTGGCGTCAGTTCAGTACTTCACTGCCATTCTTGTACTGCATGAGCTTGATTCTCATAGGGGCCTGCGTCTGGCACAAGCTGTGGCAAACAGCACCTTGCACCAATGCATGGTGTGCCATGGACCCTGCACCTGATTCAGGTAGAGGAGGGGTCCCAGCGGCTAAGTTCCCATGCTTGCACTGACCAGAACCCTGCAGCAAACCCCTGGTGCACTGCAAAGATCCACTGCAGACCCCCAGAGACTAACACAGGACCCCTGTCCAACTAGGAAATGGGCATGTGGACCCAACCTGGTGGGTCGATGTCCCCTTGCCATGTTTGGTGCAATTGGCGCCTGGCCAAGGAGGTGAGTGGTGGGATGTGCTGGGCACTGGGGAGCAGTCGAGACTGGTGTATGGGGGAGTTTGGGTACCACCTGCTGGGGCATGGGTGGGCACTGTACCACCATAAGTTGGTGCTGCAGTAGCGCTGATGGGGCAGGCATCAGGGATTGGGAGAGTCACATCAGGATGGGGGTACCAACATGGTACATAGGTGGCATCGGGGAGCTATGAGGGGTGCCATTGGACCACTAAGATGGGGGCCACACTCTGGGGTGTATGGTGGGTGAACCATCACCCATGGTGTGCCACACACAGGCATGTCACCCAAGGGAGAATGTCTAAGTCCCCTTACGCCTGCCCAGGCTGGTCTAAGGACACTTAGAATTTCTACTGCCAGAAGATGTCTGTGAATCGCAGGATGTAGCTTGCATCAGCCACGTTCCCCCTACCACTGTGCTGTAGTACACTGCAGGTGCAAGCCCTGTTTGGGGCAGGTGGACTGCGGTTGATGCAGGCCACCTTTGTGAATCACACGGAGGACAATCATGGACACAAGGTGCACCTTGGACTATATCTGTTTGCTGCAGGCACCTTGAGTCCAATGCAGGGCTTTGAGAATCAGGGCCCCATCTGTCTAACTCCTGCACTTTCACTGTTAATGCCAGTAAGCAACCATTCAGCATTGACAAATGCTTGTGTAGTAAGCTCTGGCCCATAAGAGGCTCACAGGTGACCAGTGGGAAGCTCATTAATTAGGAACAGACTGCATCTCCTTTTTAATGTCTTTATAAGTGACATTGCAGAGGGACTGGAAGGAAAAGTATGCCTCTATGCAGATGACACAAAGATCTGCAGCAGAGTTGATACAGAAGGTGGGGTGGAAAGGATGAGAAGGGGCTTGGCAAGGTTGGTGGAATGATCAAAAGTATGGCAGCTTGAATTCAATGCAAAGAAGTGCAAAATAATGCACCTGGGAAACAAAAACACAGGGGAAGATTACACAATTGGGGGGGAGGTAGTAACAACAACAAAAATGGAACGGGACCTGGGGTTAATCATATCAGATGACCTTAAGGTTAGAAAGCAATGTGAGAAGGCATTAGGAAAGGCTGGGGAATACTGGGATGTATAGGGAGCGGCATCACCAGCAGAAAACAGGAACTTGTTATCCCTCTGTACAGACAGTTGGTGAGACCCCATCTGGAGTACTGCATCAAGTTAAGGAGACCCCATCTCCACAAGGACATAGACAGGATGGAAGCAGTCCAAAGGAGGGCAACTAAAATGGTACAGGGTCTGCAAGAGAAGCCATACGAGAAGAGACTAATTAGCTTAATATATATACCCTAGAGGAAAGGAGGGAGAGGGGGACATGATAGAAACTTTTAAGTACCTCAGTGGAATCAGAAAAGTCCAAGAGGGTAGCATCTTTCAGAAAAAGAAATGTGCAAAAACAAGGGGACACAATTTGAAGATAGAGGGGGGACAGCTCAGAGGCAATGTGAGGAAGTATTTTTTCACAGAGAGGATGGTGAACGTATGGAACAACCTTCCTGAGGAGGTCGTGGGCTCTAAAACTGTGGAAGAATGCATGGGGCAGACATAAGGTAATTCTTGTTGGGGGGTTAGGAAGAAATAGGCTGTTGGTTTACTAGGATCTGCAGCTTATCATGTAGGTAGGGAAATGGGCAGACTAGGTGGGCCAAGTGGTCCTTATCTGCTATCAAAGTCTATGTTTCTATCTCTCCTGTCTGCAAGTTCAGCCCAGGCTAATGTACAAAGACTTTATCACATTTCTTATGAGTCTTTCTTAAATGTGCTTTATCTGTTTACAGGAGTGCACCTGATTTGAGGCCAAAATCAAAAGCAAATAGTTATAGTAGCAGAATCCCCACCCCCCCACACGCACACACACATACACACTCCCCGAAAAGCTGCTTAAAAGCCTGCAATTCATTCAAATCAGTTCCATTTTCTTACTTAGTTGGGGTTCAGTGCCAACAAGTAGAAAATCATGTACCTAGGGCATAGGAACCCTGATGCTGAGTATAGGATAAGAGGAGGTATTGATCTCACTAGACATGAAAGGGTCCTTGGGATTATTATATCAGAAGATCTCAAGGTGGCAGTAAAATGTGACAAGGCTATGGGCAGGGCAAACTGGATTCTGGGGTGAATAAGGAGTGGCATCTCCAGTAGGAGGAGGAGAGATATTGTGTTGCCATTGTATCACTCCCTGGTATACCCCCAGCTGGAGTACTGTGTCCAGTTTTAGAGTCCACACTTCAGAAAGGACACAAGGTGGAGATTTTCCAGAGGAGGACAACTAAAATGGTTCAGGATTTTCACAGGAATCCCTACAAGGAAAGGCTGAAGAATGAATCTCAACATGTACACTGTGGAAGAGAGGAGGATGAGAGGTGACATGATCAAGACCTTCAAAGTACCTCACAGGGGAGTTTCCTTCAAATGAGGATGAGCACCCAAACCAAGGGACATACAATGAAGCTGGGGGGGGGAGTTCAGGATAGATGTGAAGAAATATTTCTTTACTGAAAGGGTGGTAGACACCTTGAACAGACTGCCAGGAGAAGTGGTGGAAGCTGAAATGGTAGGGGGCATGAAGCATGCATGGGATAAACATATGGGTAAATTAGAAAAGGGGGAAGGAGGGGATCAATGGCGATCAATAGGGCTATGTAGGTGGAGTATGTTCAAGTTCATTGCAGGAAAAATCCATTGAGCAAGCTCAATCACAAGGAGGTCCTGATGGACGCAGGCAGGATAAGACATGCAGTAGCATACAGGTAGGAGTTACAAGTAGGTAGAGAACACTTGGGCAGACTGGGTGGGCTGAGTGGACCTTTTCTTCTGACAAATTCTATGTTTCTATGGCATCATGTTTTCATTCAGGTGCAGTGTTTATTTAAAGTTGTGCCTACCATACATCCAGATGTAAGGTACAGTAAATTACCGAATTAGATGCAGCCCACTTACAGTACAATAAAAAGAACCCCAGTGCTTCGAGAAGCCTTTATTCTTCATAAGGCTGCTTAAAAAGTTGGGGTTCTATTTGCAGTGTCCACACCAGTATGCTGATCTTTAAATTGACACCGCATCTGAATGAGTACTTGATTCTTGCTTACTCCATTTCTTTCCCACTTTGAAATCTGCTTGTTCTGAATTAGCTTCGGGCTGGCATCGCCTCACCTGTGTTGGAAGATGACCAATAAGTGGCACTCAAAGACGTCAGATTTAACAGACTGTGAAGGCAGCTACTCACCCACCATCTTGGCAAGAAGCAGGCTGCAGCTGTGACCGCTGATGACTGTTGGGGTGTGGGGATGGGGGACCAAAGGGGACTGACGTAAGGAGATAAAATCATAATAAAAATTGTGAGACCTTCATCAGTTTTCCAAAACGCTTACCAGTAAAAAACACTCTATGAAGTGTTTCAAATGGCAACACAATCTGGTGAGCCCTCAGTCTGCCATCTGACACCAGGCATCAACCACCATAAAATTGCTTAAAGAAGGCAGTGTGGTTATGTGGTTACTGAAATACTGGAGAGTACAGATTTATAAGAATAAAAGAATATCACACAGAAGCTGGCACATGTGTCTATAGCAGCTGCCTCCTGCTTCTCAGTAGTCATACTTATACCCTTGAGGTACTTGAATGTTTCTATCATATCCCCTCTTTCCCTCCTCTCTTCTAGTGAGTACATATTGAGGTCCCTTAATTTCTCCTCATAAGTCTTGTGTTGCAAGCTGTGTACCATCTCATTCGCCCTACTCTGGACCATCTCCAGCCTGTTAATATCCTTACGAAGGTGCAACATCCAGAACTGCACACAGTACTCCATGTGAGGCCTGACTATGGTTTTGTATAATGGCATCACTACCTCCCTCCTTATGCTGGTGATACCCCTGCCTATGCACCCCAGCCTGTCACTGGCCCTTCCAGCTGCCTTACCACTTTGACATTTTCAGGTAATCTGAAATGGGAACCCTCAGGTCCCTTTCCTTCTTTGTGACTGTTAACAACTCCGCCCCCATCCTGTAGCTTTCCCCAGGATTTCTGTGTCCCAAGTGCATAATTTTGCACTTTTTGAATTAAAATTCAGATGCAAGGCTTTGGGCCATTTTTCAAGCTTCCCCAGGTCCCTCCTCATTTTCTCCACCTCCTCTGGGGTATCCACTGTGTTACAGATCATGGTGTCATCTGCAAACAGGCAGAGCTTTCCCTTCAGCTCTTTTGCAATGTCACCAATGAAGACATTGAACAGGACTGGCCCCAGGACCAATCCCTGTGGTACCCCACTGGTCACCCCCTCTCCCCAGAATGCACCCCAATTACCACCACTCTCTGCCTCCTGTCTGTTAGCCAATTTCTAACCCAGTTTACCACCCTTTCCCCTATGCCCAGTCTACTTAGATAGTTTATCAGCCTCCTATGTGAGACGGTGTCAAAGGCTTTGCTTAAATCAAGGTAAGCCTTGTCCACTGACCCACCCTGATTTACTTCCTTTATCACCCAGTCAAAGTGATCAACCAGATTTGTCTGACATGACTTCCCCACTGTGAATCTGTGTTGCCTATGGTCCTGGGCTCCAATGGCTTCTAGGTGCCCCACTATCCTTTCTTTAAGCAATGTCTCCATTATCTTCCCCACTACTGAGGTGATGCTGACCGGCCTATAGTTTGCCTCCTCCTCCCTACTGCTGGATTTGTATAGAAGGACTACATTCTCTGGTACCACCTCTGTGTTGAATGACTCAGTGAACATGGCTGCCAGATTTACTGCTAACTCCCTTCACAGTTCTCTTAATATCCTTTAGTGTACACCATCTGGTCCCATCACTTTGTCCACCTTCAATTTAGTCACCTCCTGCAAGATTCTTCTGCCTGTGAATGGACTATTATCCACCTCTTCACAACTTTGCAACTGCTGTACTGCTGTGGCCCTTTCCCCTTCCCTCTTCTGTGAATACTGAACAGAAAGACACAGTGGACATCTTGGGGGGCACATGACAGTTCTGAGGCATGGTACTCTCACTTCCAAATACCGAAACAGCACATATAAGCAAGCAACATTCGGCATTGACAAATGTTTGTTGTGATCCTATTTTTTTAAGGTGCCCTGATTATCCTCAACAATCAGAAGTATCAGGGAGAGGAGCTAGGGAAGAAATGGCTGTTAGCATTATATATTGAATTCTGGATGGGAGTTTACTGGCTCTTCTACAAACTGAAATAAACTTCAGGGGTAAATTCCTTCTCCAAGATTAAGAGGGTGTGGGAGGGAAGGAAGTTTCTTTTTTTGTTGTAAGTCATAAGCTGGATTTTAATGTTTTTTTTTTGGGGGGGGGGTTGTGTTGCGAGCCACAAGGGGCAATGTGTTATCCACCATTTGAGCTCTGGTTGTGTGTTCGGGGAATACTGTAGGGGACTCCTCCATTAATGCAATTTATCTGGTTTGACTTTTATTTTTGGAGGGAGGTACACAGTGGAAGGTTGTTTTTACACATCGGGAGGAGGTTTACATGGGGTACTCACTGTATTTTGAAAAGTTTACAATGGTTCTAGTATGATTTTATTTGGATTACCTATATTTAGGGCCACTGGAAAATTGTGGAAAAGTTACCCAAAATTACAGAGCTTTTTGCAAAAATTGCAGGAAAATTGTGGGAGTTCTACTATAGACCCTGAGTGCTTCACAATAAATCTTTTAATGTTTTCTGCAGAATGTATTATTCAGTACAAACTGCTAAATTAATTCACTGACACTTGAATATGTTTAAAATATAAAGAAAAGTTTATGTTCCTAAAATGAATTCTAAACTGATAAACTACCATAAGCATTGCCTATCTTCCAAAATGTAAAAGCATCTGCCTTATACAGTGCTAAATAGATTCTATAAAGTGAACCACAGCAAATCAATATTACATAAATCCAGAAGAAATATTTTTTTTTGTTTCTGGATGTAGAATAATGTTAGCCTAATAAACAACTGTTTATAGTGCTCTGCCAGCTATTCACCCACTTTGGTAAAAGAAAAAATAAGCAGATAGAGTGGTGAATAACTGAGTTTTAGTAAAATGTTGTTAAAGTGTTTAATGTTCATAATTTGTACTGTAGGTACTGTACACTATTTTTGAAATCACATATTTAAACATTAAATATGGGGGTTATTGGGGCTGGCAGTATAGACTAGAGGTTAGAGCAACAAACTATGAATGAACTGGGGACATCTAGCAGACCTGGATTTATTTATTTATTTGAATTTTGATAACTGGATGGGCCCACTGAGACAGTAAAGTCCCTTTTTCAGGGGTGATTCAGGGAATATAACAGTTCCAAGACTGAAAACAAGAACAGTAGAGGATATTACAAATGTACAAAATGGTGAATACAGTTTCAACAATAGATACAGGTAAATTTGGGTATGTGAGGTAACAAGAGGAAGCATCCAGATGATCTTGCAACAGGCAAGCAATACACATTTGAAGATTAAACAGTTGGAACAGTAGAGCCACAATTGTATTCTAGAGATACAGCCAATACCAACAGCTATGGTCACTGATTCCCACAACCTCCACTTGCATACTGTGTGACTCTGAACAAGTCACTTAACTTCCTCAGTGCTCCTGCGTTGCCCCTGAAAACAGGCACTTGTGCCTAGTGGGCCTTACCCGGTTACCAAAAAAAAAACAAAATATTTTTACAGCATCATACAGTAGTCAGGTTACCTGTAATTCACCTTTGCTTTAATAATAATAATAATAATCAATAACTTTATTTTTAGGGCGGCTTTCAAAAATATCAAGGCACCTAACAGATTTAAAAGAGCATATCAAACATCCAGATCAATAAAATAATATAAACAGAAACCAGCTGTAAAATTATCTATTCAGCAAAAGCTTGAACCCACAGATGTGTTTTCAAGGCTTGCTTAAATCGCTCCACGGTCGTGCACTCCCATATCTGATGGGGTAGAGAATTCCAGAGGGTTGGAGCCACGTGCATAAATGTACGGGCCCCAGAAGATTTCAAGCACACCCTCGGAATTTCTAGCAATCCCGCATTGGCTGAGCAGAGCAATCATCCAGGGCAATATGACACCAGATGCTCTTTCAGGTAGTCTGGGCTTTGTCCATGTAGGGCTTTAAAAGTCAGAAGACTGACTTTAAAAGTGATCCGTCACTGTACCGGCAGCCAGTGAAGTCCACGCAGCACCGGCATATTATGACAGATCTAGAAGTTCCTGTTAAAAGCCACATTGCAGCATTCTGCACTAGCTGCAAGTGGCGGATTTCCACCCCAGATAGCCCTAGGTAGAGGGAGTTGCAGTAATCAAGACACGAGGACACAAAGGTTTGGACCAGTGTAGGAAGATCACCAGATGGAACAATGTGTTTAATCCTGGAGATATTCCTAAGATGGTAAAAGGAAGATTTGATGATGGCCAACACATGCGAATGCAGAGTCAGCCCTTCATCAAAAATTACCCCCAGGTTTCACACCCATTCAGAGGTTGGGAGTGATACACCCCCAAGAAAAAGTCCTGAGTGTGAACCCACCCCGAACCCCCTTTCCGGCGTGCCGGATCCACAACCAACACCTCTGTCTTTTCCGAGTTCAACTTTAGCCAACTGGAATCCATCCACTCCTGGATTTCTGTAAGACAGCTATTAAAGACTGAGAGAGCTCCATCTTGGTTGGGTGCAAAAGAAAGGTAGAGCTGGGTATCATCAGCATAGCAGTGAAACCTCAGCCCATACCTTCTTACAATGTCTCCGAGGGGCAGCATGTACACTGTGAACAACGTGGGGGACAGCACTGAACCCTGAGGGATCCCACAAGACAGAGAAACTGGGTCCAAGGAATAAAGCCAGGAAACCACTTTCTGAGTTCTTCCAGTGAAGAAAGATGTAAACCACCTGAAGACCATATATGACAATCCACAGATGAACCTCAGGCGGTCAAGCAGAACCCCATGATCCACTGTGTCAAATGCTGATGAGAGATCAAGAAGAACCAAGATGGAATGTTTTTTCCAATCTCTAGCCACCAGGAGATCATTGAGCACCCAAACCAATGCTGCCTCAGTACAATGTCTCTTTTGAAATCCAGACTGGAGGGGTTCATAGATGTCATGGATGGTGAAATGGTTCTCCAGCTGCACAGCCACTACTTTCTCAATCACCTTCCCTAGAAAGGGAATGTTAGAGATTGGTCTGTAGTTTGCATAGCAATCTGGGTCCAAAGAACCTTTCTTTAAGAGGGGTGTTACCACCTCCTCCTTTAGGGAGCTAGGAAACTCACCTGTTTTCAAGGAGCACCAGACTATCCATTCTAGGACCCAACTGATGGAGTCAATACAACCCAGAATCAGGGAAGTTGGTCCTGGATCCAAACTACAGCACATAGGGAGAGCACCCTGGACAATCTGCATGACATCCATGAACTCTGGTCGGTCAAAGGTACTCCAGGAAAGCTGAGATGTAGTGGCCTCAAGATGATCCACAGCAACACCCCTAGAGAGTGCTGGCTGCAATGATTTTGTTTGTTAAAAAAATGTTCAGATACATTTTATGTGACTTATAGGCTTGTTTTTAGACTTTAGTCAGGATTTTATTGTGGTCTTTGCATGTGAGCATCTAGGTAGTAGATTGCTAAGAGTGAGATCATTGTTATCAACTAGCCTATTCAAGTTTTAAATCAGCAGGGCCATCCAAAAATCTTAAGCTCTTTGAATCAAAGCTAGTCTGAATGAAAGTATGCTCACAAGGAAGAATCTGCACTATCACTTATAAAAAGGCTTCATAGTTAGCACCCCATTTAAGTGAATGAGATAAGTTGCACCTTTTCTCCCATCTTTTGTTTCAGTCTCTGTGCCAACATAAAGTTTTCTGATAGACTGCTTCAACACAAAACATTTCTTTTTTTTATTTTAGTCTTTGGTAACAGGGTAATTGTGTTTAAGTGTACTTATGCTTGGCCAGTGGATTTTGAAACCAAACAACACAAGGATTCAAAAGAAAGCAGTGTCACATAAAACCCTTGCCCTACCTTGCACTGCATTGTTTCGACAAAACCCAAGTCTGCATGCAAAATTGTCAATATGTTTAAGAGTTTTTTATTCAAAATGTTAATACTTTTTACACAGTTAATGAAAAAACTCAAAAATTGCAAGAAATTGCAGAACAAGTCAGTTTTTGTGGAGAATGGTGAAAATTACTGATTCTGCAAAAAAAATTGCGAGTGCAATATTCCAGTGGCACTGCCTATGTTCCAGCATTGACTATCAATAAGAGGAAAGGGAGAAAAGTACTGAAACACAGGGTACAGGAAACCATAAATCTTATTGGTTTCTATAATGGATTCCCTTGGAATGTCAATGGTCTTAAGACAGTTGTGAAAAGAAAGCAGGTGTTAACATATTTTAAAAATGTAAAGGGGGATGTCTTCTTGCTTAAAGAAACCCACCTAACTAAAGAGGAATTGGATAGGCTGTCAAGATCTTGGGGGGGGGGTGACCCTGCTGGGAGTGGGAGTCACTTCAAAGGCCAGAGCGGTGGCTTTGTGGTTCAGACCGGGACTACTGGTACAGGTGTTGTCATCACAGCCTGATCCCCAGGGACATTACCTAATAGTGGAGGCCTTAGTGGGGGGGAAGCAGCTGATGTTTGTCTTTGTATACAGGGTATCCAGTGGTGATAGCAACTGAAAATGAGTGACTACAAAAATATTGACTAATTTTCAATGCTATCTTTCTGGGCTACCCTGGAAGGGTAGCGACCCTACATGAAAGAGAGCATAGGAAAGGATGACCAGAAGGGGGAATAACAAGGGGAAGGGGAGGGACAGGGAAGGGGTTTTAGGGAACTGGTGTGCCTGCTGCCACCAAGCTAGCCATGTGGTGTGGTGGTGTGGGTGGCTAGCTCTGGCTCAACAGGTACTGGGTTCAGGGCTGAGGACCAGGATCGTGGAAATTTTGCCACTGCCTGTGGCTGCAGGACTTTATTTTTTTTGCAGATCCAGACTGTGCCCCCTTCCCAACATGCACCCCCTGGAGTTGAGAATCTAAATTCAGTGGGGTGCAGGGGCAAAGCAAAAACACTTTTTGTTGTTCCAGATGTCAGGTTGCTAGCAAATGTACATCGTCAATTTGCTTTTCGGTGATATACACTCGCCATAACAGCGATTGTTGTTCTGCAATCACTATTATGATATGGGACCGGTATATAGCCCTAATTTTGACAATTCAGATTTTTTCAATAATCTGGTGGTTTGGTGGCCAACTTGAAAGATAATCTCATTATGGGAGGTGACTACAACACATTTTGGGATGCACTCCTGGTCCACTCTAGGTCTAGAATGCACCCACTCCCCAAGAGTGTGACAGCTCTGAGAAATTTAGCTAAGAAAAGGGCTCTAATGGAGGTGTGGCACCACCTACACCCAGACCAGTGGGAATACTCTTTCTTTTCCCACTCTTACGAAGTGTACATGAGAACTGAATCGTGCCCTGCTGTCAGTGGGCCTGCTCAAACACTGCAGAAATGCCTCATACTGCCAGAAAGAATATCTGATCACATTCCACTCAGAGTGGAGCTGTCTGTTCAGGAGGGCCCTCCTCCAAATAAGCAGTGGCATATGAGTCCCACTATGCTTTCACTTGAGGCCTTTCGATTTCAAATGTTGGCTGTAATTAAGGATTTCTTAATACTGTACATAGTAAAATAGAAGACACGGCAGCCTCAGTTACATGGGAGGTGCTCAAGGCATATGTTTGGGGGGTCTCCATAGGGTATGCAGTCCATAAAAATAAAAAGGAGCTTCAGGAGGAATCTTATCAGTAGGCACAGACTGCAGAACAGGAGAGGGCCCTGATGTCAGGTGGGGGGGATTAATTTGGGGGAACTCCGAATACTAAAGGGCAAGCTCAACCAATTATCCTCAAGACACACTGAAAGACATTTACTAATCACCAGAGTGGGGTCTTACTTTGAAGGAGACCACATGAGCAAATGGTTAGATTGGCAAGTGAAACAAAAATGGGCAGAAAGACAGATATTGGGGCAAGAAAACTTCGATGGGGAACTAACCTCGGATCAGAAATGTATAAATAGCACATTTCAATCCTTTTATCAAGACCTGTACACATCGGAGGTCCCACATGGTCTGTCTTGGGACTTCTTCCTCCATAATGTCCTCTTAAAAACACTGAACCCTGAAGTAGTGGCAGAACTTGATGCTGAGATTACCCTTCAAGAGATTAAGAAAGCAGTTTGGTCTTTCAGAATTGGTAGAGCACCAGGCCCTGACAGAATTCCCCTTGAATTTTAGAAAACCTTTTGGCAGGACCTCCATCAGATCATGCTATCAATGGTGTGAGAGGTTATGGAGTGGGCACCCTGACAGAATCTCAGACACTGGCAGTAATCACAGTTTAGCTCAAACCAGGTAAAGACCCCATGAAATGCAAGTCACATCAATACATATCTCTATTGAATGTTGATTATAAGGTCATAGCTAAATTGCTTGCTGCCAGGTTCAAGGGGACTTGCCACAGTTTGTACACCTGGACCTGGGAGGGTTCATGAAAGGCAGGCAGGTGATGCATAACATCAGAAGGATGCTTAACATCATACATAGGTGGCAATTGAACAAGAGCAAGGGGAATCAAGATCTTCTTGTGTTAGATGCCAAGAAGGCCTTCAATCAGGTCGAGTGGCCATTTATATTCTCAGCTCTTAAGAGGTATGGTTTTGGGCCCAGGCTATGTTCTTGGAAACTGACATTGTACAAGGAATCTCGAGCTCAGCTGCTCATGAATGACACTCTGTTCACCCCCTTTCGGCTTTATAGAGGGACCAGGCAGGGGTGCCCCCTCTCCCCATTCTTTATATTTTAACTATCAAAGTTTTAGCCCAGGCCATTAGAATACACCCAGACATCCAGGGATTCAAACAGAGGGGAAGGAAGAAGGGAGGGGTTTGGAAGGGGTGGGGCAGCTGTAATGATATGAAACTAAGAGCTGCATGATTGGGTATACTTGATAGACCTGTGGGCCTTTTTCTGCCAGCAATTTCATAACACAGTATTTCATTATTTGTGGATGATGTTTTATTGTACATAGATAATCCAGATAAGGCCATGCCAGTCTTGGCACAGCTTTTTAATGTTTATGGTCCATTATCAGGCCACAAAATTAATTGGTCAAAATGTTAGTGGCTTTTAGTAATGATGGATCTCACTCCCATTTAGGTAAGGGGTGTCTTCCTATTACCAGTTTCTAAAGTAAAATACCTAGGTATTCTAATAGTATGAACACTATCAAAAGTAGGGGAGCTTAATTACGACCCCCTAATTAAGAAAGTAAGAAAAGACTGCTATCTCTAATAGGAAAGGTACAACTTGTTAAAATGTGTGTGTGCTACCCAAGTGCCTTTACCTCTTTCAAAGTATCCCAGTCCATATCTCAAATAAATATTTTAGGTCACTTAGGGTCTGTGTCACTAATTTGTTATGGGGTGGAAGGAGACCCAAAGTGAGGCAGGAGATCCTCTGGCAGCCTCCAACATGTGGGGGCCGGGTCTCCTGAATCTGAGGTTCTACTACCTGGCCACACAGTTAGCCTTTATCTCAGACTTGCAGTCTGAGCTGAGTTCCCTGCCAGTCTGGGTAAACTTTGAGGAGGACATCCTAGGGGGTCCACTTAGGGGAGCCCTTCTTGCATCATTCCTCTGACAATGGGTGATCAAGTTGATCCCTAACCCCTGCACAAAATCTCTGGCCAGAGACTGGCTGTCAGCACATGCAATAATCAAGCATCCTCCAACTGTATCACCCAATGCTCTAATCTGCTATTTATTTTGGGAGGGAGGTAACACCCCCTATCCAGTCCGAGTGATACTTGGAGAATGGGAATCTCAGGGACTCCGGCTGGTTAAACAATTGTATGAGGGGAAGGTATTAAAACCATACCAGACTCTTGCTAAAGAATTCAACTTGCTACCAGCCTACTTCTTCACATATTTACATGCCAGCTCCCACCTGCTTACAACACAGGAGATGGAGCCTTGTTACTGGTCTCCAAGGAGATCCTTTATTGAGGAGGTGTTCGATAAGGAAGGAAGCCATCCCAAAGTGAAATCTATGTCAAAAGTGTACAGAATCCCATTGGTAGGGTTGCTTGACCCGCTGAGGGAGGTCAAGTAGAAACGGGAGAGAGAATTAGAACCAGTGGTCAGACAGGAGAAGATTGGAAGGCTATGCTTAAAAATGGAATGCAGTGTACTAAAAACAATAGACTGAGAGCAGTGCACTACAATTTCCTTCTTAGGACATATTTCACCACTGCCTTGGCAAACAAAATTGACCCAACAAAATCAGACTTATGCCGAAAATGTACGACCCAAACTGGTACCTTTTTTCACCTTGTATAGCAATGTCGATTAGTACAAGAATTTTGGCAGGAAATTGTCTCAGTATTGAGTGAGCTAGTGGGAGGACCAGGGACACTAGAACCTGTGCAAATCCTCTTTGGCATATCCAGGAGTGTGGGAGGAAGACAGACAGGGAATGAACACCCCTGTGGAAAATAGGTGTTGACATGGCTAAACAAGTTTTGATGATATACTGGGGATCCGAGGGAATACTCACAATATCCCACTAGATTAGGTCGCTGTTGCAATATATGAAATTAGAACACATACAATATACAACTAATAACCAGGTGAAGAAACATAATGTAATATTTGGCAGCCTTGAGAAGGCCCTGGCATCACCTTGGTTCCTGACTTTCTAGGCCCCAAACTAGAGTATAGCCAAGTCATTATCCAGTAGCATTCACCCCAGTCTTCAATTTACCTCTTTTACAGAGGATTGTAGGGAGGAGCAACACTCACAACTGACAAACTCACTGTTTTGACTTTCCAAGTACACACTAGATTGTTGCAGGGCTATAGTGTCCTGTCTTCAGAGACAGCCTGCTGCAAGTCTTGAGTGGCCACAATCCCTGTATCCAGGGTTATTAATTCAGTTCTAAAGAGTTTTTTGTGTTTTGAATTACACTTGAAGGTTTATTTGTAAGACTTCAATGCTGTCAGCATATGATCTACCTCCTCTTAAGAATGTGACATTATATAGAAACTCTGCACCAATGTGTAATTGCTGGATATGTTGTAATGCTGGAACTGGACAATTTTGAATTAAATAAAGTTTACAAAACAACCTTGGTTGCCACTCCTCAGATCATCTCTCAAGCTTTCCCAGGTCCTTCCTCATTTTTTCACCCTTTCTGGAGTATCCACCCTGTTATAGATCTTGGTGTCATATGCAAACAGGCAGACCTTTCCTTTCATCCCCTCTGCAATGTCACTAATGAAGACATTGAAAAGGACTGATCCCCGAGGTATCCTTCTGGTCATCCCCCTCTCCCCAGATTGTACCACATTTACCACCACCTCTGCCTCCTGTCCATTAGCCAGTTCCTAACCCAGCTTACAACTTTGTCTCCCATGCCCAGACTACCCATCTTGTTAACCAGCCTCTTATGTGAGACAGTGTTGAAAGCCTTGCTGAAATCGAGGTAGGCAAAGTCCACCCCCCCTCCACAATTTACTTCCTTTGTCACCCAGTAAAAGAAATCTATCAAATTTGTCTGACACGACCTACCCACTGTGAAACCATGTTGCCTAGGGTTATGGGCACCAATGGCTTCTAGATGTCCTGCTATCCTTTCTTTAAGCAGTGCCTTCATGATCTTCCCCACTATTGTGGTGAGGCTCACTGGCCTATAGTTCCCCACCTCCTCCCTACTGCCAGATGAGTTTAGAGGGACCACATGTGCCCTCCTCCAATCCTCAAGCACCACTCCAGTGTTGAGTGACTCAGTGAACAAGGCTGCTAGAGGTTCTGCTAGCTCTCTTCACAGCTCCCTTAATAATCTCAGCTGCTGTCCCCATCACTTTGCCCACCTTCAATTTAGTGAGCTCCTGCAGGACTCTTTCTCTTCTGTGACTGGACTGCTGTCCACCTCCTCCCCCGGCATCTGTTGCTCTTCTGTGGTCCCTGTCCCTTCCCCTCTTCCGTGAATACTGAACAGAAGTATTTATTCAGTATTTCTGCCTTAGAAAATGGGTGAAGTGTATTCTTGAACCTGATTGACTAAAAGCACCAATCAGCTGCTCCGGTATGAGACAACAGAGACCAAGAAATAACTAGTCCCAGTCACTGTTGCCTCATATGGTTCTGTATAATAGTGGGCCATTAGAGCATTGAAAAAGCTAACACCACCTGTTTTTCTGTCTCACTTAGCAAGCAAGAGCCCCCCAAAACCAGCTTGAACTATTTGACTAACCCTTCCTTTCCCCCTGACCAGTCTTGGCTCCCTGCTTCCAATATGCAATTTACAACAAATAATTGCTTTCTATAGCCCAATTCCTTTTCAGATCTTACCTGCAGACAAAATTAAACAACCACTTCCCCAACCGCGTACATATTGCAGACCGCATTCACACTTTACCTGTTCTTCAAATTGCAACTGCCATACCTCCTGATTGCACATTTGAAAGAAATGCTCTGAAAAACAATGATAGTGCTCTCTCCAATTACACTCAGTCTGCCTGTCATGCGCTCAGTCTCTTTGTGCCTTTCCCAATTTTATGGTAACATTTATTGGTCCCATTAAAAAAAAAAATACTAGCAGTGCTTACCCAGTATATCCAGTCAGTTGTTGCTGCTCGCCCCTGGCTCTCCCACTCAGTATAGGAACAAAAAAGTCATCAGTGTGAGTAATCTTTTGTTTTTCTTTAAATTATACTAAATTTCAGTTGGAGCTACAGCAAACACAGTCGTCTCACTTAAGCCAGTGTCACTCCTCATCTCATATAAGTGTCACTTTGCCATCCTATTCCATCCACTCTCATGACCATCCCCCATAAAGACAGATATGGGCATAACTATAAGGAGATGGGGCTACTTCCACCAAAACATTTTAGCCATTCCTTAATTAACATCTTTGTTCCTTCTAACACTCTGCCAAAAAAAATCTAATTCAAACTAAGCCCCCATTACAGCAGTCATGCTCTCCCAAACCAATTAAGCACTGCCTGCTACCATTTTCAATCATTTTCAATTTCATACATACATGCCATCACTTAGCTCAGATGATCACATTAACATGCCAGCACCTAAGGTAGCAAAAGAGATTATTTTATTAAATTTAATCCATTTCTGTTAGGAAATCTTGGGACTTTTATCAAGTGCTGGCAATGTTAAGTGCATACAGAGGTCAGGAACTGTGTAGATTAGCACTCGCTCAGGCAGGTGGGGAGCGATGGGAAGGTGAGCTGTCAGTCACAGTCTGATTTGAATGACTGCAAAAAATGAAAAGAAATCGAAACAATAAACAACTCTTTACTTAGCTTGTCTATGGGGGACATTAGAGAACACAGAACAAAGCACAAAATGAAAAAAACATGTTTCTCAAAAACAGCAGTGCCCTCCACCAGTAATTGTAACAGTAGGGAGAACTACTTTACAAATAAAAACATTTTTATTCATTTTTATTATTAATTTTATAAAATAGCCACTATCCATTTAAATACCAATTTTCTAAGTACAATAATACCCTCAAGGGTGGGTGGTATGGGCATTACTGGACCTTCCAGGAGCTACAGTGATAGTTATAGAAAAGTTTCATGCTACTGCCGTATACGTCAGCAGGCACGGTATACCAAGCGTTACCTAATTAATGTGGTGGTGCAGCAGTACAGCATACGGTATGTGGTATGCACTTAATTAATTCGATCTCCCTCAGCATCTGTTGAAATGTGCCAGATGATGCTGTTTGTGGTTAAATTAACTTCTCTGAAATGGCAAGCATACTTAACAAGCACTTGGAAAAAAAATTAAAATCCCGACAGTCACAGAAAATAAAAAATTATTAAAAAACATTATTAAAAAAAAAAAATTACAACTGACAGGTCAAGGAAGAACAAAAAAAAAAAAAAGATTCCTCCCCAGATCCAGATAATATAAATGGGAAGATGCTTGAAATCATGAGTAATTAAATTGGTTATCCTGAAATATATCTTTGAAAGAGGAGGAAGGGCATTATTTGGCTTTGCTTCTTTTGGTATACAGACCCGACAGCGACATGTTGACAGCAACCGACACTACAGCACAAGAGCACCAGGTCACTGTAGTGACAGTGCTGGACTCCAGCACTGTTTTCTTGGGGTCTTGCACCCCTCCCCAGTGACTTCTGACTTGGAGTTGATTATTTTAATTGGGGGGCGAGGGGGGCACAGCAGCCAACCTGGGGGTTCAGAGGCGAAGCCCTCCAAGAAAACATGGTAGGCAGTGACCACCTTTATGTATTACCACCTTTATGATGACTGCAAATGTGGTCATCATAAAGGTTTCACTGTAACATCAGTCAAAAACATTTTTGTTGACCTGGCATTGTAGATCTGCTTCTCTCCACTTTTGAATGTTAAAATAACATTCAGTCTCTTCCAGCGGTTTGGGATCTTTCAAGTATTAACTAAAACTTCAAAACAAATTGGATTTAGAGCCAGTCTGCTGGCAACTGCTGCAAATAATAGTCACAATCAGCTTCATATACTGTACTGTAGTCTACACTCAAAAAACATTGTCAGAATGGCAGCAGAATCAATATACTGCAGATCTGCAGCCTAAAATAATACATTTGCATACTGTTTAATTCACACATCCTTAATCCAGACCCTGCAATGTTTGTCCAAATTAGAAAATGTCACTAACATGAATTTGTAGAGGGGCAAAGTCTGCCTATGAAAACCCAGGCAAAGATAGTCATTTAAATCCCAGTAGGTGTATGGGATTCATCCCAGGATCTTAATAGAGTGAATGAGTATCTCTACCTTTCAAACTAAACAAATACGCAAAGGAAAAGTAAGGCTGTGGTGGGGGGGTTCAAGCACAAAAGGTGCTCTTTAAATCAACAGTTGACAGGGGCTACTTGAGGTAGTTTTTGAGTCTGTCTGTGCAGATGTGGTGTCAAAGGACTCTAGGACTATAAAGTGGCCAGTTTGGTCGCAACCTGTAAGAAGGATTCTGGTTTGGCTTGTTATAAGTTTTTTTTAAGCATAAAGTAGCAGCTGGAATTGATTACTTAGAAACATAGAATCTGATGGCAGATAAGGACCGCTTGGCCCACCTAGTCTGCCCATTTCCCTACCCAATGGATAAGCTGCAGATCCTAGTTATCCAACAACCTACTTCCTCCTATCCCCCACTGGAATTGCCTTATGTCTGTCCCATGCATTTTTGAATTCCCCCACTGTTTTTGACTCTATGACCTCCTCAGGAAGGCTGTTCCATTAATCTACAACCCTCTCTGTGAATAAATACTTCCTCACATTACCTCTGAGCCATTCACCTCTATCTTTAGATTGTGTCCCCTTGTTTTTGCACATCTCTTTTTCTGAATGATGCTACCCTCTTGGACTTTGTTGATTCCCTTGAGGTATTTGAAAGTTTTTATCATGTATCCCCTCTCCCTCCTTTCCTCGAGGCTATACATCTTAAACTCCTTTACTCTTTCTTCATATGTCTCCTGGTGTAGACCCTGCACCATTTTGGTTGCCCTCCTCTGGGCAGCCTCCACCCTGTCTATGTCTTTGTGGAGATGGGGTCTCCAAAACTGTACACAGTACTCCAAATGTGGTCTTGCCAACTGTCTATACAGAGGGCCAACAACTTCCTGTTTTCTACTGGTGATGCCTCTCCCTATGTATCCCAGTATCCCCCAGCCCTCTTTACTGCCTTCTCACATTGCTGGGCCACCTTTAGGTCTTCTGATATGACTACCCCAGGTCCCTTCCCATTGTTGTTTTTGTCAGTATCTCACCCCTCATTGTGTACTCTTCCCCTGGGTTTTTGTTTCCCAAGTGCATTACTTTGCACTTCTTTGCATTGGCTCTAAGCTGCCATACATTTGACCACTCCTCCAATCTTGCCAAGTCACTTTTCATCCTTTCCACCCCACCTTGTGTATCAACCCTGTTGCAGATCTTTGTGTCATCTGCAAAGAGACATACTTTTCCTTCCAGTCCCTCTGCAATGCCACTTATACAGACATTAAAAAGGACTGGTCCCAGTACTGAACCCTGTGGTACCCCACTAGTAACCTCCCTTTCTTCACTGTGGACTCCATTTACTATTACCCTCTGTGTCCTGTTATCCAGCCAGTGTTTTACCCAGGCTACCACCCTGGGACCCACTCCCAGGCTGGCTAATTTGCTTATTAATCTTTTTTGTGGGACTGTGTCAAATGCCTTGCCAAAGTCTAGGTAGACCATGTCCACAGCCCCTCCCTGGTCTACTACTTTGGTTACCCTGTCAAAGAAATCAATTAGATTTGTCTGACATGAGTTTTCCGCTGTGAATCTATGCTGCCTTGGGTCCTGTGCCCCACTGGCCTCTAGGTACTCAGCAATTCTTTCCTTCAAAAGTGATTCCATCATTTTCCCTACCACTGAGGCAAACTGACAGGTCTGTAGTTTCCTGCCTCTGTCTTGCTCCCACTTTTGTGAATGAGAATCACATCCACCCTCCTCCAGTTTTCAGGTTCCACACCATCCTCCCATGATTTATTAAAAAGGGTGGTCAGTGGTGTTACTAGTTCTTCCCTTAGTTCTTTTAGAATTCTGGGGTGAATCACATCAGGCCCCATTGCTTTATCCACCTTCAGTTTTAAGAGTTCTTTCAGAACCCTTTCTTTTGTGAAAGGACTAATATCAACCCCCTATCCAGAGTGCTTCTATTGAGTGGATTAGGTATCTCCCCCTGCTCTTGCATTGTGAATACTGAGCAGAAATATTCATTCAGTATCCCTGCTTTTTCACTGTCACTCTCTGCCCAACCACCTTCCTCTTTATTCAGCCTCGGTATACCTGCCTTAGTCTTTATTTGCTCCCTAATGTACCTATAAAAGGTTTTATCCCCCTTCTTAACCAAGTTGGCTATCTTTTCCTCCATTTGGGCCTTTGCTATTCTGACTGGCTTCTCTGCTTCCTTCTGCTTCAACTGGTGCAGTTCTCTGTCCTGCTCCTTCTGTGTTTCCTTATACTTCTTGAATGCTATCTTTTTTCTCCCTAACCCACCCACCACTTCTTTTGAGAACCATAGTGTTTTTTTTCTTTCATTTTGATTTGTTTATTTGCTTCACACAAAGGCTTATTGCCTCTGTGATGGCAGTTTTGATTTTTCCCCATTGTTGCTCCACCCCACCTTCTTGCCTGTTTGCTAGTGCCTTTCTGAGGCACTCTGCAATTTTGACAAAATCAGCCCTCCTGAAGTCCATTACCCTCACTTTTGTATGGCTTGACTCTACAGCTAAGTTTATCACGAACCACACTGTTTGGTGGTCAATTGTTCCCAGATGGCTACCCACTTCAAGATCAGAGATCCTCTCTCCATCTCCATTTGAGAGTACCAGGACAAAGATTGCTCCCTCCTGAGTGAGTTCCAAAACTAATTTTCTGAGGCATTCCCCCTGTAGGGCATATAGAATGGCCCTGCTCTTGGATGTGGGTGCAGCAAAGGTGCTCCAGTTAACATCTGGCATATTCAGGTCCTCCATCAGCAATATCTCACCTTTCTCTGCCATCCTAAGGATGCCTTCTATCATTTTCTTGTCCATTTCCTCCTCCTGAGATGGGGGTCTGTATATAACCCCTGTGTGGATTGTGGTGCCATTTCCAGTCTCCAGGGTGACCCACACTGCCTCCTCTCCTCCCTGTTTACCCTTTAGTTCTGTTGCTTTGATCCCTTCCCTTCCCTTACATAGAGAGCTACTCGTCCTCCTCTTCTTCCTTCCCTGTCCCTCCTGTAGATTGTGTACCATGGTATGTTGACATCCCAGTCATGGTTATCTGTGTACCATGTTTCTGTGACTGCCACAATATCCAGGCATCCCTCTTCCATCAAGGCCACCATTTTGGGAGCTTTTTACCTAGACTACTAGACTAGTATTGTTGGTTACATAAACATAGGTGGTAGGAACCTTTGTTTCTCATTTTTCTCTGCCCTGGAATGCTGTTACAATGAAATATAGCCACAAGAAATTAACCCCTCCCCAACTAAGCTCCATGACACCTATTGCCTTTGTAAAGAAACAGCCACATTGCTCCTGACCTCTAATGGCAGTTTAATAGAACTTGTTTCTCTGTCAAACAGGATGTGGCCACTATAAATCAATTTGGGTGGTTTATCAAGTTCTGAGGTTTAAATGGGAATGTTCATGTAGGTGTGGGGCTGCCCCAGTGAGCATTCTTGGTGCAAAACCTTTTGTTTACCTAGTCAGAATTGATTAGAAAAGATCTGGAGAGCGTCATACAAACATATGAAATGGCAGCAGAAACAGGCTATGTGGTATATCGAGTCTGCTCGATTGTGCAGCTTGGCCCCCATCTTGCAGCTACCCCACCCTTCCCTCCACTCCCCACTGTCATTCTCCCCTCACTCTGTCCCAAAGCCTCTTGAAGCAGACCATTATCCTGTCTACCACCATCTCCATAAAATAATGTCTCCTGATTTCCCTCCTGAATTCTCCCCAACCTCAGTTGGTACCCTCTAGTGTCCCTCCCACTTCTGAACCAGAATACCTCCCCTGTATTTGCTTTGTTTATCCCCATCAGATAGTTCAAGGTCTTGATCATGTCCCCCCATATCCCTCCTCTCCTCCAGGGAATACATGTTAAGCCTGCTAAGTCTTTCTTCATAGGATTTCCCCTCCAAACCATGGATCATCTTAGTTGCTTTCTGCACTGCACTGCCTCCAGCAGTCTGATGTCCTTCTTCAGCAGTTGGCACTAATACTGCATGCAGTATTCTAGGTGTGGCCTGACCAGTGCCCTGTACAAGGAAAATATCACCTCACTACTTCTAGAGGAGATCCCCTTCAATATACAGCTCAGTATCTTGTTGACTTTCACTGCTGCCTTCCTGCAATGCTCCAGGTTGTTTATATCCCCCCTTATAATCACCCCAGGTCATTTTCCTCCTCTGTGCTCCCCAACTGCACCCCTCCCAGCTGATTGCTCTTCCTCTGGTTCTTAGCGCCAAAGTGCAGTACCTTGCACTTCTTGGCATTGAACCCCAACTGCCATGTTTCTGACCACTCATGTATTTTAGTCAGGTCTCCCTGTAGTCCCCTCTACCCCTCAATGTCAACCACCACAGCTCCCATCTTGGTGTCATCTGTGAACAGACTGATTTTACTCTGGGTCCCGTGTGAGATATTGGCTACTAATATACCAAACAGCACTGGTCCCAGTACTGATCCCTGTGGCACCCCACTTTTCACCACTCTTAGTGATGACAGTTTCCCCTCCACCACCACCCTTTGCTGCCTGCCCCTCAGCCAATTATTGATCCAGTTGCCCATCTTAATACCCACCCCTACATTCCCCAGCTTCCCCTCCTGGCCTCCAATGTGGCACAGAATTGAAGGCCTTGCTGAAGTCCAAGTACCATACTTCCACTGCATGGCCCCTGTCCAGTTCCCTGGTCACCCAATCTTAGTACTCAATCAGGTTTGTCTGACAGGACCTGACTGAGACAAATCTGTGTTGTTGTCCATCCTGGAGACCATTGTCCTCTGAAAATGTCACCAGCATCTTTTTGAGGATTGTGTCTATGGGTTTCCCCACAACTGATGTGAATCTCACTGGTCTGTAGTTACCTGAATCATGCTTTGGGCAACCTGTGTGAATGGGTACCAAATGGGCCAATCTCCAGTCCTGTGGTATGCATCCTGTGTTCAGAGAGATATTGAACAGGTCAGCCAGAGGTCCTGCCAGGCACCTGCCAGTTCCTTGAGTACCCTAGGGTGAATGCCATCAGGTCCCGGTGCCTTGTCCACCCACAGTGCCCTCAGTCCTTCCAGTACCCTGCCCACCATTACTTCTCCATCTGTCACCTCCTCCCCTTCCCTCAGCACGCCACCCTCCCCATCTGTATCTGTCACCCCTGTACTGTGAATACAGAGCATAAGTACTCATTTAGTGCCATTGTCTGCTCCTCCTGCTTCTCTACCCACCCCGTCCTTCTTAATTCTCACTATCCAGTCCCTGTTATTCCTTCTCTCCCCAACATATCTAAAGAAGTCCTTCTCTCTGTCCTTAATGCCCTGTTCCAGCCTTAGCTCCCTGGATGCCTTCGTGGCTCTGACTATTCTTGTAACCTCACTGGACTTCTTTGCGTACTACTCCTCATCTTCCCCCCTCTCTGATTTCTTGAATCTCTGAAAAGCTCTTCTCTTGGCTCTCACTCCCTCCATTACCTGCTTGCTCAGCCAGCTGAGTTTCTTTGCCCTTCTCTTCTTACTCTGTTCCCTAGTACATGTCCCAGTAGCCTCTGCTAGCCCTGCTTTAATGATACAGCATTTTTGATTGGCATCCACAGTTGGTTGGATTCCCCCCAGATGGTTAATCAGAATTCCCTCCATCTTGTTGAAATCTGCCCCCCTAAAATTAATCACCCTGTTACCCAAACCTTCCGTTTTCTTCCTCCATACTGAGTGTGAACCACACTGAATGGTGATCACTCCCAGCTAGAGGGTCTTCAGCCTCCAGCTCCCTTACGGCTCTCCCGTTTGATAATACAAGGTTCAGAGTCCTTCCCAACCTAGTTGGCTCTCACATCAGCTGCTCCAGAAAGCTATCTTGAAATGCCACCAGTAAAACCTGCTCCCTAGCACTTGTGGTGGTTGGTGTGCTCCAGCCCACCCCAGGAAGGTTGAAGTCCCCCACCACCACTGTGTTCCCATTCCTACAAACCCTCCTAATCTGTTCTGCCAACTCCCTGTCCAGCTCCTCTCCTTGAATTGGTGCCCTATACACCACCCCTATCCTTAGTACCCTGTCCTTTGGATCCTGAAACTGCGTCAACAGGGCCTCCGTCCTGCCTTCCTCCCCCCCTCTTCCCTTATGTACCTTATTCCTTCCCTTACATAGATTGCCACCCCTCCTTTCCTGTTTGTCCTGTCCTTTCTGAACAGCCTGTATCCAGGAATCATCATATCCCAGTCCTGGTACAAGGTGGCCAAAGTTTCTGTTATGGCTGCAATGTCCACTTGCCCCACTGCCAAGAGAGACTGTAACTTTGCTACTTTGTTTCCCAGGCTCCCCATGTTTAGTGACACTACCCTCCACCCTACTCCTTTGTCTCCCTCACCCTGATTTACCCCCTTTTGCTCTTACCCTGATACCCTCCACTATAGCTTGGGATGGTAGGCTTGTCTGGCTCTCCCATCTGGAAACCCTGCCTACCAGCTGATCCCTTGCCATCCCCCTTTCCTAGTTTAAAGCTACCCATTCTGCTATCATTGTAAAATGAGGTAATAAGTGTGGAATCACTCAGACTGTACACCATATAATATATACTATTTTTTTTACTGTATTGTTAATCTATTTAGCCTGCCAAACCCAGATCATTATTTAACAGTTACTCAGTGGCATACCACATTCTACAGAATCTAGTGGCATAGCCAAGTATCAGATGCTGGAGATCTATAAACCGCAACAAAGGATGGACCTCTGGTTCAAGGGGAAAAAAGAAAGTTACAATTTCATGGCTAAGATTTGATGTATGCTGAATCCAAATCTTTTCCTTTAGTGGATATGTGCTTGCTGAAAAACATGATGCACTGTAAAATGTAGTAGGAATCTTTCTTTCTCATTTTCTTTGTCCCTGGATTGCTGTTAAAGTGAAATTATGGCCACATGAAATTAAACTCTACCTCAACTTAGTTCCATGACACATATTGCCTTTGCAAAGAAACAGCAGGCTACCCGCAGGGCTATAAGTTGTCATGGTGACTAACTGTTTCATTTGGTCAGCTCATCTGTGATTTTCCTGATTTAGCATTTGCGATTATAGCCTCCCCCCACTCCTTATTAATATTGTTGATATTAATGTACAGACTGACAAAGTTTGCCGGTGAAATCCCAGTAGTTGCATGGGATTCATCCCAGGATCTTTGTGGAGTGAAAGAGCACCTTTACCATTCAAAGTGAACAAGTATGCAAAAGAAAAGTAAGACTTGTTAGAGGTTTTTTTTTGAAGTAAAACGTAGCAGCCGGAGTTGATAACTTAATACTATTGGTTACATAGAACATACAAACATAAACGTTGACAGCAGATAATGATCACTTGGTTCACCTAGTCTGCCCTAATGTTCCTGCCTACATTTAGTTAGTTCCTAGGATGACTCTGGTTGTGTGAATTTTTGGAGCGACAGTGCTCCTGAGCTCTAAAGGCAGTTTAAGATTAGGAACCTTTGTCTCTCATTTTTCTCTGCCCCTGGAATGCTGTTATAATGAAATTATGGGCACGCCGGCCCGTCGGCGCAGCGGTGGGATTTCGCTTGCGGCGCGGCGGCCGGGTGAGCGGATCCGGGTTGTGGAGGGCGGCCGAAGAGGATCGGCGTCCGATGGACGGCTGTCCTACTCAGGGAGGGCGCGGCAGCTTTCGGTGCGCTGGGACACCTGGTGGAGACCAGGAGTTCCACGCAACCGACGCGCGATGGGGGAGGAGGCTGGGCGGATGCTGGAGTCATTGCGTCCCGCCTCCTCTGGGGAGAAAAATGAGGTCAAAAGATGGCGGGCAGGACCACCCGATCAATAAACCCTCCCTGGAGAGCCTCACATTACCCGTCGCCGCTCGGGACCCCGACCACCCACAGTTCGGGGTCGAAGGTATTCCACGACACCCTCCGGGGGCAAGCCGGGGGTGACCGAGGGTCCTCAGCAGCAATTAACGGTGGTAGAGGTCTCCGGGGGCCATGACCAGGGCGGATGGATGCCGGTGGTCCTGCCAGGAAAAAGGGCAAATAAAAAAAAAAAAAAGAAATTATGGGCACAAGAAATTAATCCCTCCTCCAACTAAACTTCATGACACATATTGCCTTTGTAAAGAAACAGCATCAGCTGTCATGGTGACTAATTGCACCATTCAGTCAGCTAACCTGTGATTTTTCTGTTTTAGAACTTGTGGGTTCAGCACCTCCTTACAGCAGTCTTGCCCCATTTGAGATTTTTTTTACTTTAAGTTAAAGTCTTTAAATACATTTTGCATTCAATCCAGGCTTCCTAGCTGTTCTGGGAACTGTGTGCTGCAATATCAGGTATATCCATTTGACTTTGCAATCACATACAACTCCATACTGCTTTTTTAACCCATCTGTGAATTCCCCGTTTTCACACATGCAGTGGCAGCTCCCCATACTGCTATCTGACCCTGATAGGACATTTTACTGTAAACGTGACATTTCACAAAATACCTAATTATACTATTTACTTTTTTTCAGGAGAATCTGCTTAAATAGTTTTCCAGCTAGTAACGCAGGATACTGGGCATGGGCTTACGCGAATTCATATTCCTTGGTTATGGACAAATACACTGCTACCACAGAAATGGCTGCTGCTACACCACTAGCATCTGTTTTTTTTTTTGTGCGTGTGTGTATGTCTGTGTGTGTGTGTGTGTGTGTGTGTGTGTGTCATGTGTGTGGTTGCAGTGTAGAAAAAAAATTATGGGAGGTTCAAATTAAATATCAGATGCCTTAAACTACCCTGTTGGAAGTATCTACTGTACATTTGAAGCACACTGCTGATCGCAGCAGTGCCAGAACACTTAGCGCTCCCTCCAGGAGCTGACTGTCAGCATTGCCCGCCCTTTGGAAGGCCTCTGAGGCTGAGCCCCCCCAGGACACTGCCAATCGCGGCAGCGCCAGAATGCCGAGCGCTCCCTCCAGGAGCCGACTACCAGCATCACCCACCCTTTGGAAGACCTCTGAGGCTGAGCCCTCCCAAGCACACTGCCAATCACGGCAGTGTCAGAATGCCCAAGCGCTCCCTCCAGGAGCTGACTGCCAGCATTGCCCACCCTTTGGAAGGCCTCTGAGGTAAAGGATACCCCCTGTACCTGCTGGATTCCTGTGTGGGGTGCTACCTGGAAGATAGCCTTAAGATTTAATTTCTGTCCCCACAGGAGTGCTGATGGTTTATTTCTCTGGTCATTTTCATGTGTCCTGCCTATGTTTTGTGCTATCAGACAGGGTGCCTTAAGACCCTAGGTGTCTCTCAGGGACAGTGTTTTTTCTGAGTCGAATGATAACCTGCATCTTGCTATAGCTACATTAGAGCTAACAACTAGATATTTTGAATGACTCTGCAGTACTAGCTTGCCATTTAGTGAATTGCTGACTATTGTTAGGGGAATTTGATTGCTTTGAAACAGCCTACCTGGTTCTCCCTGGGGTCGCCATGCTGGAAAGCTGTGCATGCGCAGTAGGGGCCTGAGTTGGGACATAGCCCAACAGCCCACACATGCGCATTTGCAGTGATTGTTCTACATCTCTCTTCCACTGCATACTAATTTTGTGTCTTTGTTCTGCTCCCCCTTATAGGCCAAGCCCTGCCAAGCACACTGCCGATCGCAGCAGTGCCAGAATGCCGAGTGCTCCCTCCAGGAGCTGACTGCCAGCATTGCCCACCCTTCAGAAGGCCTCTGAGGTAAAGAATACCTCCTGTACCTGATGGACTCCTGTGTGGGGTGCTAGCCCAATGACACTGCACGTCATCTGCTCCGCCCGCCTCAGCCACCCACCCACCCAGGGGCATCCCTCAATTTATTGGCCCACCCCATGACATCACTTCCTGCTCATCGAAATAGTCCCCACTTTTCAATTTGCAGGTTATACCTGCTAGCCGCTAGAGGGACCCTGTGTTCCCTCTGCAAACTCCACTTCTCAGATAGCCCATTCTCTCCATTTCTAGATCACCTCTGTCCACGTGCCCCTTTTCTCCTTTCCTATCACCAGGCCTCTGCTACTCTGCACCCACCTCCTTCACACCCAACCCTGTAGCTACCTCTATCTTGGACCCCACAATCCCCCACAAGCATGCACCTATTGACCACTAGGAGTTGCTATTTAGCACCTCATTTCAGGCCCAAACACTGTCTGTGGCAAGCACCTGGATTGTGGCACACGGTTCCTACCCAGGTCCATCTCCAAATACCCCAGGAGAGGCTTGAACCTGGTACCTTGTACACTAGAGGCATGTCACTACCGCTGAACCAAAGTGGCACTAACGCCTACTGGTAGGCAACTAACTATTTCTATCTACCTTGCCTGCTGAGCTCCTTAGCATAATGCCTGCCCACCTCCTACTGATATGGCTCTCTCTCATCCTTACTCTGAGACCACTGTCCCACCCATCTGTCACAGTGTTGTCACAGTCTCACCTAACTGATGCTCTCCAATGCACACTGGCACTATCCACCTCTTGTGTCCTAGAGTTGGCACATTCCCACCCTACGCTCACTATGTGCACCAGCTCACCATACACACCCTCTAGTCACCACCCAGCTCACCCCCCCAGCTCCTACTGGAGGCTTATCATCCTAGCCTTTCCAGCCTGTGCTACTCTGCCTACCCCTGTGCCCTGAAGCTCCCCTCCTCTTCCACTCATGTCCATTGCAAATACACTTTCCACTGCCCCCTGACCAGGGCAGTAGTTATTCTACTACTCCTGACAGGTAATATATATCCCAACCCAGGCCCAGCTCACAACAGCTCACCTGCAGGATCTCCTGGGCTTCACATTACATCAATGAATATCTGTAGCCTTCTGAAAAAATTTGACTTGCTCCAATGTTGGGTCACATTCCATAAACCCGATATTATTACTGTGGTGGAAACCTGGATGTCAAAATCCACCCCTGACTCCTTTGTCTCCCTCCCAGGTTACTCCCTTTACTGGGAGGACCGGGTTGGAAGATGGGGTGGGGGTTGCGCTATCTACACCAGAGACTCTCTCACCGGACTAGCCCTCCCTGCCCCTGCTCTTGAATTTGGGGTGCAGGCCCTAACCCTAAAACTAACCCTGGATCCCTCCAGGGGCCCTCTCTATCTCACTACTGCCTATGTAGCCCCTAAGATCAAACTCAGGCACTGGTCTCATTACCAGAGTACCTTACTACTCTGCACCACTCATCTGACCAAGTCCTAGTGTGTGATCTAAACATTAATTGGCTTAGTTCTTCATCTTCCACTACCCATGACTCCTTTGCAGCTATTGATCTGACTCAACTCATTTCCCAACCTACTAGAGTGAATTCTAAGAGGGGCTCAAGCACACTTCTAGATGTAGTCATCACCAATTGTCCTAAACAAATCTATGATATCCAAGTCTTTCCTGACTCAATTAGTGACCACTCCCCTATACTTTTCCGCAGGACAACCTCCATACCCAAACCCACAGTACAGCCCAGCCTATGGCGGCACCTTAGACCAGGTGGTCTGAAAAGCCTTAAGCAACTTCTGGCCCAAATTAATTGGTCTCCCATACAGTACGCCCCTGATATTGATACAGCACTAACCTTTTTCACCCAAACATTCAACAAAGCCTGTGACATTTTCGCACCTCTAATGGAACCCCATTCCAAAGTGCAGAATGCACCTTGGGTTACCCCTGCCCTGCTTCAACTATTTAAGCACAGGGATAACTTATGGCACCTGGCCACTGAAACTGGCTGGCCAGCAGACAGACAGACATATACTGCTACAAGGAACAAATGCACCTGGGCCATCTGAAAGGCTAAGGCTGATCACTATCAGGCCTCGCTCACCTCCTCTTGAGGGAATGAAAGAAGTTTTTGGGACAATATCAAACAACTAAATGGGAGCACACACACACCCACCCTCCCAGATCAGCATTGATAGCACTATCTCTACTGACCCAGCCCTTATAGCCAACTTCCTCAATACATCATTCAAGGACCTTAGCCCAGTCCTCCCTAGTGACTTTTTTGACCCTCCCCCCTCTACCGGCCCCTGTCCTCATGTGCCCTAGCTTCCACTTACGCTGGGTTACTGCCCAAGAAGTCAGACCTCACCTACTTAATGCCCTAAAGAGCAATAGTACTGGCAGTGACTCCTTGGATGCTTGTATCCTCCGTCAGGTTCTGGATCTAGCCCTCACCCTGATCACTAGTCTCCTCAATAAATCCCTTTACCTGGGGCAATTTCCCTCAGCATTGAAAATTGCTACAGTCACACCGATACACAAGGGTGGAGACAGGTCCCTAGTTGGGAATTACCGGCCTATCTGCAGTCTCTCACCCCTCTCCAAAGCCCTAGAAAAAGTGGTGGCCACTCAAATTACGGATTATCTGACCAAATACAACATCCTCTGCCTTGAACAGCACAGTTTCCGTACAGGTCACAGTACCAGCACTGCCCTCCTAGAGTTTTCAAATGTTCTACACTCTTCTCTGGACTCAGGCTCTCTGGCTGGGGTAGTGCTCATAGATCTATCAAAAGTCTTTGACTCATTTTCCCATCCCCTCCTGCTGGATGCCCTCAGCCACACTGGCTTTGCCACTACCAGCTACCTGTCTGCCCGCTCTCAGTGTGTTAAAATTAATGGGACACTCTCCAAAGCATGTCCTATCCACTCTGGTGTTCCCCAGGGCTCCATCCTTGGGTCCTTGCTCTTTTCACTATACCTCAATACCCTGCCAGGTGCATGTACTGGAAAAATTCTGCTGTATGCAGATGATGCCATCATCTTTGCCTCTGACCGAAACCCCATTGCCCTCAAGGACACCTTGCAAATATGTTATAATGATGCTGAAGCCTGGTTCAAAGAGCATAGACTTGTAATAAATCTCAAAAAAACAAAAACCATGCTCTTCGCCCACCCCCAAAACAAAGCCAGCAATTTCCTACTCTATGTCCTCTCTAGCACCAAGTTTCCACTCAAGCAAGTCTACTCGTATAAGTACCTTGGGATCTCCTTTGACCCTGCTCTCACTTTCCATGACCACATCGCTGCCCTAGCCTCAGCTTCCAATATTCGGCTAGGTATCCTATACCGCTACAAAAATTGTCTCCCCCCTTAAGCCCTCAGACTCGTGGTCACATCCTCTGTACAGTCCCTTGTGGATTATGGATTACCAGTTTACGGTGCTGCAGACCAGACCACCCTCAACAAAATCTGCCTCATGCTAAATAAGGCCTGTAGGCTAATTTACAGGGGCCCCCAGGTTAACTCATACCTGCCAACTATATGTAAAGGTTATGCTGCTTGACCTAGTCGAATGTCTCAGATATCAAACCTGCCTCATAACAAAAAAACTCTCCTTGGACTATCCCCACCACGGTTGACAGCCTCCATCCACCAAGCAAAACCCCTAGTACTAACATGAACCTCCTGCAAAACCACACTGTTAGTCCCCGGGGCAAGGACCACACATGGTCAAAGGGCCTATTGCTACAGAGCCCTATCCTGGTACAACTCACTCACCACCTCTATCTCTGATACCCCCATGATCTCCAGTTTCAAAACCTCCCTTCGAAATCACCTATTTAATAACGTGTAGCTGAGATTGTTATTAAGTTGTTCTTGCTCAATGCTCTGACAAAGCTCCCTGAGTGGCTGCACCCAACCTACTACCAACCACATCCCATAGCCCTATCAATTATCACCTTCTCCTGTCTCTGCACCCCTCTGCACGTATGCTCATACCACTGTTTGTCTATGAAGTACTAAATATCTGTACCAACCTATGCTTTGCTAATCCTGTAACTTTAAAATTGCAACTAAAATATGATAACATGTATTACCAATTGCAGTAATCCACAATGATGTAACAAAATTGTTGTACTGTATTTGTCCTCTTTGTGACGAGGTACCTTTGAAAATGAGCCTCTGGCTCAAAGGTTGTAAACTGATGTACAAATAAATAAAATAAAAAAAATACATCTTCAGGCAAAAAGCAGTTTAAATCTACAACTAATGGTGCTAAAGCTGCTAATTGTTATCTTAGTTTTTCTTATTTTCTCATGTCCCAGTTCCAAGTGAAATTTTGGGCAGTTTGCCATACAGCAGGTGTACAGTACTTCTATCACAGCAGGGAAGTGCTAGTAAACTTGTGAATAAAGAAGTTTGAATGTTCATAAGAGCTGTAAGATAAACACATTTTTAAATACAAGATGCCTTCCTGAGCATGAGAAAGTGAATGCATTGCTGAAACAGTGCTGTAACATGTTGATTCCCTTATCTGCAGTATAGCATATCCTGGCTTTACACTTCATATAAGGATTGCAATACATTTGAACACTCATTTCAGACTTGCATTCACTTTGCCATTCTCAGTAGAGTTCCTTATATTTGAAAATAACTTTACCTTGCAGTGCTTGAGAAAATCCAAACACTTTCATTCACAAGTTTACTGGAGCTTCTCCAAAATGTAAGAAGTGCAAGCATGGCTAGGGCAAACTGCCCAGGTGTTCACTCGAGATCGAGAGTTAGGACAATATGCAAAAGTAACATTTTACAACAATGAATATCACATAATAGTATAGTATATGCATGCATAGTGTATTACATGCTTCCACAGCACAGCACAGCCTCACCTGTTAGTCAGAATTTGCAAAATGTAAAGGTATTTGCCTACTGTAGCTGCCCTACAGCTGGGTGTTACAGTATTTTAACTCTAATTTATTTATTTATTTTATTTGTTTGAAAAGTTTCATCAGGAAAGGCACACTTAGCTATGATAGCTCTATTCCAGGTGCATCCTTGGGGGAAGGGGGAGGTGGGTAAGTACTGTACATCTTGGTGTTCATCAAATGCTAAACTGAACTCCTGAATAGAATAAGCATACCTGACCAATCAATTCAAAGTCTGAGCACCTTCAAAACCTGTATTTTCTATTTCAGTTGTAATACTACTAAACAGAATGTGCATTTAATGGTGATCACCCCAATCCCTATACTACTTAATGGAAATATTTGACCTTAGAGACTCGGGAGATCTACCATATAAAATATGATTTTAATAATGATCGCTCCTGCACATGACCTTTCATTTAAATTCTAGCATCATTGATCTTTTTTCTCTCTTCTTTTACCTATGCTGTATTAAAATTTGGTTTAAGAGACTTCCTGATAATTACTGAATGGTGGTCAAAAAACATTACCTGGTCCATCACTACTGATTGTTCCTTTTGGGCATGGATATGGTACAAGTTGATTTATTGCTTAATATTTTGGGGAGTAATGCATGCATTCATAAGCCATGGCTCCAGAAATGGGAATTTGTTTTATTCCTTCAACAATTCATCCTTTGTTCCCTCCTTTTTACCTATGCTGACTTACAGAATCATCTAAGACATTTCATGAAAATTCCTTTGTGAGGGTAAAAAAAAAATAAGTTGGTCTCTCACTATTCATTGCATGACTCGGTAGAGTAATTTAACATGTACACCTGTACAGTAGATCTACCATTACAGGAAATATAAAATATTAGGTGCATAATCAATTTCGGGCAAAACAAACCCTAATTTACATTTTAAGTAAGCAGTCATATAAAGTAGGATATTTATGTTGCATTTACAATAAGTTAAGTACTAAATCAGTTTACACCATTTTCTTCAGATCACTCATGTGATAATCCAGTGGAGGTCCAAAATGGACACTGCAAATACAAAGTTAAACACCTGATTCAAAAAAATGAAGAATGAGGCACTGTGTGCTCTTTTTGAATTCCACACAGGAATTAACATGAAATGTCTTAAACAATTTTGTATGACAGCAGAACTTAAACAGTCCTGGATCATCATTCAGTAGTTTTGGCACAAGTGTAGTAGTATTAGATAAATTTCTGAACAGCTGGCAGCCTACCCTGCGTGTTGCTACAGTATGCCTGTTATCTACCTCATCAAGCCAGAAACATTGTGTTGCCAAATGCCGGATGGGTTTATAACTATTGTTAGCATGCTCTGTGGACTGCTGCATCTGCTGTCTATCATCTGTCTTGTGCACACATGAGCATACTCTCAGGAGCCATTGCTACCTTACCCTGCTGAAAATAGCCTACAAAATAATCATAGCAGTGTTGTCAGATTGGCTGTAATAAAAAAACTAAATTGGTACTTAATGCAAGAGAAAAATAAAGTTATTAATGGCATTAAAACAGCAATAGATATGAAACTGTACACTAGGAACTATCTAATCATAAACACATTGCTGTTCATTCATACTGGATAAAAATAAAATAGAATACAAATGCAAAACTACACATAATAACCCATATCAGAAATCCTAACAGCCCTTAATTACTATTAAGTAGTTTATACTTGATAGTGTAATTATATTTGCATTTTCACTATGGGGAAAGGGCAAGTCAATATAATGTTTTTTTTTACACAACTATAACCCTACGGGTAAGGGAAAGAAATGCTATTGGTTTTATGCAAGGTGATTTCTAATGCTAACAAAGTGTATTTGATGTACCGTACTTGAAGGAGCTCTGAAACATACTTACTTTTTACTGAATACAGTGTGTGTGTGTGTGTGTGTGTGTGTGTGTGTGTGTGTGTGTGTGTGCAAAAATGCATTTAAATAGTAGTTGTGCAGTAACTGTCATATTGACCTGCCCTTCCCCATAGTTAAACTGCAAATACAACTGTACAATCAAGTATAAATTACTTAGTACAAAGATAAAACTATCTGACTTAATAACCCCAACCCTAAAAGCTAACAGTCTCTAATTACTGTACATCATCTCAATCACTCTATGATCCCCTATGCAAAAAGAGAGAAATAGTTATTGCTTGTAGATTACAGTACATTGTTGCAGATGTTCACTTTGAACTTTGAAACAGTAAAACATCTTTGGATACAGTAAATACAATTTTGCAAAGTGGACTCTGGTACAACGTATCATGTTACAACAGTAACAACTTATAATCTTACAGTATTACAACTACCATCCTGTTCATTAGCTCTTCAAACAAAGAAGGTAAAGAACTTTTAAGTGAATGAAGAACAGGTGAAAAATCAAGTTTGTTTTCATATCTAGCTGTAGTGCATTTTACCTACTGGTCACATTATTTTTTTCCTATATTTCATAGATGGGTGACCCTTGGGTGTAAGTATGCTTGTGATGGTGGTGGTTGTGGTGGGGGAGGGCTTCCTAAGACAGAGGACAAATTAAATAAAACATACGAGAAAAATCCTCCCTCGGCTGACACCCAAAGCTTACACATCTTCTCTTGCTGAAAGGGTAAGGAGGACAATAGATTATGCTAGGTGTGAGTGTATTCTGTCAAGTTCTCCTTCAGAAAATGCTGTTCACATTAATTTAAATATTACAACACATTCTGGGATTGATATCACTATTTATTCAGTTTTTCACCCTGTTTTCTGAGCATTGTGTCTGTTTTGTGGGTCACCGTTTTTGCTTAAAGGAGAGGACTCCTGTATATTTCTGATTTGGCTATGTCTGATGTATTTATTATACATTACATTAAGTACTGTACATATGTCAATAAGAGATTAGCCATTTCTTCTGTTGCAACACATAACTAGAGTTTGAGGCTCTGACACAAGGTAGTAAAATGTCATGCAAGCCTCCATTTACATGCAAATGAGTCACTGGTAATACAACCCCTCCCATTTCTTGATGTCACTGCAGCAACAGTGCAAAACAAAACATAAGGGTATCAATGCTGTCTATCCTGATTTTAGTTCAAGTTTACAATGGCTTAAGACAGTTCTGTCATGCAACTCACACAGGGAGTGGTATTTGTAGCCTTAATACTGCATATGTAAAGCAAATAATACATCTAATAGTATTGCATTCACAGGAAACAAAAGCTGTTCCTGTGTACTGCTCATTTCTCTCTGTGAGACAGTTGTAACATGTTGTGGAAAGCAATAGACTGAATCAGTTAACCAACCAATCAACCAACCAATCAGTCAATTGAGCAGTCAGTCAGTCACTCTGTAGTGAACCAGGTGAACACCCTTGAGAGGATTCATTTACAAGGTAGGCTTGAACATTTTCTCAAAGGATCACAGAAGACTGAATTCTTCCTTTGCACAAATTATACACTCCCCTTTCAGCAGCCTGAAAGTGGAGAGCTAGATCACTTACTTTATAAAGTGTATTGTTTTACATTTCAAATGCTCCTTACATCTGGGTTCTGACTGGAAATACCAAGACGCAGAATGCATATGATATGGGAGGAATGAGCTAAGCAAATACAGAGTACTACAAACAGTGAGACTGATTAGTTTGTTTACCTACAACAGCTGAAGTGTAGCATCTGATTTGTGAGAGACATCCTACTTCAAATGCTGGCATTACAAAGGGGGGGGGCTGCTACAGTTTGTTTTCATTACCTTCAAAGTGAAATGCTGCAGCTCTCACATCACTGCTAATGATTTATAATGGGAATGGGGGCACTCTTAAAGTCATGGACCTGAGGGGCCATCACGGTTCCCAAGGAGGTTAGCGGAACTTGTTAAGGGTTGGAGAGTAAGGAACTTTAGTAGGATTTGAACCAGAGTTTCCCAGTTATTGTGCCTGTGCTTTAACCACAAGATTACTGTTCTTCCATATGCTGCAGCTGTTGTCCTGGTAACCTATTCCTTGTTATAGCTGAACTCTTTATTGCCTTACATCAGCCATCCAATCACTGACTGCCTAGTTACAAAGGGAAAGGAGCATTTTTGCAAGATTGTGTCTCACTGCTGGTGTCAATCAAAACAGAGAATGCTAACCTACACAGAACATAATAAAACATATATATAATGCCACTTAAGACTCTTGTTGTACCCAGAGTCATTTATTGGGTAAACTGTTTTTGCTAACAGAAACATTAACACAACTCATACAGGCACTTCATTATAGGCATACTGTATATACATGTCAAATCAGTGCTGAATCACACTCATATGGTCCTAGTCCCTATTAGACCTGCACTTCGGATGTGCACAGCACTTAAAGAGTCCCCCGATTACTCAAGTGGGGAACCAAACATTGTGAGTTCTGTTTACTGGTGGAACAGCATTTAGTGCAGCACCATTATCTGTTGCTCTGATGACATCATCCTCCAGAAACATTGATGGTAAATTGGAGGACAAACACATTGATAACTTCTGGGAGCTGTACATTTTTATTTATAATCTAGATTTGGACAGCAGTAGGACTGCTGGCAACTAGAGGAGGAACACAACAGTTACACATAAGGAGTTGGGAAAATATGGGTGTGAAACTATGGGAGACTTCCCCTTTAACAAGTATTTACCAAGGATAACCAGCCTGAACTTGTTAGAATGGTTTTGGTACAGAGTTAATGATGATGGCATACAAACAGGTGAGGGAGAAACTAACAAGGTGTGGTGCCACAGGCATGCATCAGCATACTAACATAAAGACAGTTTTCCCTCTGCTGACTCTTTCTCTTCCCCCTCTGGACCCTTTCTCTCACTTGGCCCCTCCCCACCACACACTTTTTTCTTTCATCTGGTCATGCCTGGGGCTTTACTCAGTACCCTCACTTCCTCCCCAACACACACACACACACACACACACAGCAGAGTCTCTAAGGGAAAGTCTGAGTATTGTGTTTTAAATATGATTTAATGTGGTACTTCAACATGGTGATCATAGAAATGGTGCATTTTATACAGGTAAATTATTTACGGTGACTTTAAATACACACACACACACACACACACACACACATCTTTCTAAGCCCCTCCACCACACACTTTGTTTTTCATATGGTCACACTAGGGGCTTTACTCAGGACCCTCTCCTCCTCCCCAACACTGAGCAGTGTCTCTGAAGGAAAGGCTGAGTCTGATGATCAGAGGTCTGTGCAGGCAGCCTCATAGATAGTATCTGAATGGGCTGTGATCCCCTTCCCTACCAGACAACATTGACATATCTACTTTTCCATTTAATTACAAACTTATTTTCTATGCCTATTTTCTGAATCAGTAAATTGGCAGAAGTGTGGTCTTGTGACTAGAACACAGGCATGGGAACCAGAAGACCCAGATGAAAATTCCACCAGAACTACTTTCATTCTGTGTGACCATAAGCAAGTCAAGTAACTTCCCGTTGCTTTTAAACATAAGTTTTTCAAGTGTGTGTGTGGCTGGGGGTCCACTACAGAGCCTAATTTAAGAAAAGTCATAATATAGGGCATTAACAGCATAAATGGAAAGGGACTTTCAGGTAGTTACAAAGGTGATGATGAAGAAATTGAGTTTCTCTCCCAAACAGGCATATTCTTAAAGATAGCAATAGTCATAATAATATCTATTCTGGTGCAGGGGTTGTTCAGTGTCCTTTCTTACTATTTTTTTTTTTTTTTGGTGGGGATGAAGCTGAGTGAGTACACACACACACACACCAGAACTTGTCTCTGTTCAAACTGCTTTGCTTTGAACAAATGTGACATTATCATTGTATATGCTTTCATTTTCTGATGAAGATCTCAGTGTTTTATTAAATCATTCTCAAATTTTGTATGGCCTTAATGCCATTGGAGTTTATTAAAATGTAACCTTATACTGTGGAATACCCCTTTTTAAAATGCAATCTGATCCTTTCAAATATGTAAGACAGTATTGTACAGAACATATATTGTCTCTTAATTGCAATATAAAATCAAATGCATCAATTTTTTAATCAAATTATTTTAGTGCTTATTCATATAGATGCTTTTTATTAAAACTACATGACATTCAGATGCGTTTTACAGGCTATCAACCTTGCCCACTTCCCCCACATGCATACCATGCTTCCATTTGCTTCTACCGATGATAAAAGTGTAACTCTATGCAATAAAGTACATCACATCATCAGAGGTAATGATATTAGTGTAATCAGGTGAGCTGCTTATCAGACGACTAAATGATGGAGTGGTAGGCTGCTCATGTACGTTATACAAAATTAATAATTTTGTTTCCAAGGGTGCCTGTCCTGATTACATTTTGAAAGCCTTTGAAGGAAAACAACTGAGTTATGAACTGAATCAAGATTTGATGTGCATATCAGTATTTAGTCTTAATCAGCAGTTATATTACAAACGATGTTGCAAGATCTCATATTTGTTTTTTTTTTTTAGAAAGTCCAATAAAGGAAATTTAATTAAATAAACAAAACAAATCCACAAAGTTTTCAAGCAACCAATGCACAGTATCAACCTCAAAACCTAAAAACTGAACATCTTCTTATGATATTGATCAGCCTGTAGCTCCAATATTTAATTTGTTCACTTGTTTTCATATGAATAAGATTTAAAATACAGTCAGTGTATAGGATGAATAGGATTGTATTTCAATGCAAAATTCTTATAAGTAGATGGCAGGAGGTTGGGGGGATGGGTCAATGCTGAAAGCAGATATAATTTATCTGAAGTTAATGCAACTATTCACTTTGCCAAAGATCATGTAAGATCAGCAAGGCCACTGATTTACGGTGATTAAAACATTGAAATTCCATTTTCAATACTTCAGATTCCTGAATTGCACCGGTGACTGTTATTCTAATTTTCGGATTTTACCGGGATTCTGCTGTCATTCTTTTAGTATGTGTATAAATAATCAGAATAAAAGAAGGCTTAATATACAGAGCATTAAATAAAGCAAATTGGAAATAGTTCAGGAAGGTATTTTTGTTAAGTTATTTTAATTCTTCTTTGAATGTCTAGTTCACAACGATTCACCAACTGTGTCCTGAATAGCACCAGACAAATATATCATTATTAAAAAAAATCAGTATTATGAAAATATATCCTGTGTGGCATTACGATGGAGCTTCCACCTCAACACAAGCAATAACTAACAACAATATCAGTACAGCTTTTTTTTAGTATTATATTTGTCCAGTGCAATTTAAGACACTGTTATTGATGAACCATGAGCTACATATTCACAAATGTGACACTAAGGTTTTCATGTTTGTGACCTTCATGCGCAGGTTTGAATCTTGGTCATGGAGACCCTACTGGGTCACTCTGCCATATGTAATATGGAGTATGTCAAAACCATACAACACACACACAGCACAGGTAGGAATAGTGACAGTGTGCAAAACTGCTAAATGGTCTATGTGTGGTTGTGCACCCTGTCACACTGTCACAGTTCTCTGGCAGAGAATAACTCCTCCACTGGGAGGAGGGTCTGCTGAGCAGCTGCTGTGGCTTGACAGGATGAGCCACAGGCAACAATGGAGGTGGTGGGTCTGTGGACTGGGCATCAAATCCTGGTCCCAGACACACTTTTTCACACTTTGTGAAAATGTAAGTGTACACCCCCTCCAGAGTTGATTTTTTTTAGCTGGGGGGTTCAGGGTACACAGCCCCCTGTAAAAGGGGGGTGTGGGGGTGGTGCTCCCTGCAAAACATAGAGAAATGCCACTGGCAATATATCGCACTATATTGACAGTGCGGTATATTTCTGCAGCATTCTGTCTTAAGACATTATGACCCCGTGCCATGGAGACTATGTGTCTCAGTCTAATTACAGCGGCAGTCTTCCTCCATTGGGAAAATAAATACCATGGTACCACTGTAAATAGCTAAATATCAAAAATACCTACATGCCTGGTAAAATATTGGAATATACTGTACTGGAACTTTGCAGATGGATGTGCAGTAATGCTGTACAGTACCATGCTTCTAATTTTGATCAGAATGCCTTTTCTTTTATGTAAAATGCATTGCAAGCACTCCATAGACATTACAACACTAAAACCTACGTTTTCTTTTAAAAATCAGCCAGTTTTAGGTTTATGCAGAAATTACTATAAATGACAAAATGTACATATCTGAGGAAGTTGTGGTAAGTGGAGCTGGGGGGAGGCATTCTTGTGGAGGCCTGAAGGAGAAGAACATTAGAAGGCAGGGTAAGGAGTATTTACAAACTAATTCCTACTCCTAAAGATGAGAAGCCAGGTCTCCCACATCTGCCTGTATATCACATATATTTATTTTATGCCTAGACAGTAAGGGCTACTGATTCGCATTCCAGTTGTTTTTACAAGACTTAAAGTCCATGTAATCTTCTAGGCATCTACCAGCTGTGACACTGATTGAAAAAGTCCCAATCCCATTTAGAATTCAGAAACAGTGTTGCAGACACCTTTACAGAGCAAAGAGTGGGTGTTTGCCAAATATAGAACAGCATCAAGACACAAACAGCTGCCGTCTTCCCCGTAACCCAGAAATATAAATTAAATCAAATAAATGAAATGACAAGCCATTTGGTGAAAAAGGGAGCATGCCGTAGCACCAATACCCTGGTGCTTGCCATCTTAATTCGGCAGTCTTTGTTAGAGGGTGGAGTGGCTTCACAAAATGATTCACAAATCATTAAGGACATAATTAATAACACAGCTCTGCTTCATTTAGCAAAGACAGAATGACGCATTTACATTTATACATCATTTGTCTAAGTTACAAAACTCACTCCAAAATGACCAAGTGCAAAATAAATATAAAAATAAAAGGCAGCAGCATACAAAATCAAGAAATAAATCATGAAAAATATTACAGAGAGACCAGCAAAGACCTACAAAGACATGAAATTAGAGGGAATGAAAGCAAACAAAGTTAAACTTCAAAAGTTTAGCACACTTAATAAAACAAGAATAAACATGAGTAGTGATTTGGAGCATATTGCATAGTGCAATTTAATATTTATTATTCTATCTGAGATTTTAAGAAATTCTTGGAGTAACTATCTCATCAATAACTCTATATATTGGGCTGGATATTCAAACTGCACCCAAAAAGTGTGCAATAGCAGGAGCAAGCACAAGTCCATTGCGCCCATGCACAATAGATGTGATATTCAAAAAAGGAGCAAGCCAAATTGTGCCAACAGCCAACGTCTGAATATCGCACAATTTGTGCCATAGCACAACTAGAAAGGGAAAGCTGAGCAGATACGATGCACTATGGCACAATAAGGGCTGCCCAGCTGAACAGCCCAGAGGTGCCATAGTGCAAGCAAGGAGCCCCCCAGCAGCAGAACAATGGAACTGCACAATCAGGGAGGTAGGTAGAGGCCCACCAGCCATGCCACAGATGGGCACAGGAACACACTGCAGAACTGACAATGCACCCCCACACCCCAAGCACAGCACAACTGGTGGAGGGCTGGAATATCCACTGGCCCATGGGGACAAGCAAACAAAGCACAGCTGGTCCATGGTGCCCCAGCACACCCACCGGCAAGCTGAGACTGCCACACAAGGAGGGTGGACCACCCCATGGCACAGCAGTCCCCCCCTGTGCACAGCACGCCCTGCACCATGATCCCGAGACACCCGCCATGAGCAGTGACCACCACTGCGGGAATCCCCATGCATACCACCACCCCCACTGCCACACTGCAACCTTGTGTACCACAGAACCATACAAGCCAGACCCACCATGAGCCACAGCAGCCAGCACAGACACCCACAGTGGTGCATGGAAGCATGCAGCACACTGGATGCAACACAGTGCAGGGGCAAACACACACCCATACCCACAGGGACACTAACACAGGGATGCAGTAGTGTGGCAACCAAGCTCCCAGTGTGGGCCCATGTAAACTGTGCACTCACAACCTGCAGTCCTCCATGGCACAGGGGTGACACCCACCCTGTACATGAACTGTGGCCCTGTACGCCACCAGCATATGCCTGGATCACAAGTCACAGACAGTGGTGCAAAGCCCCTGCAACACACATGAGCCACAGCATGGAGGTGGGACAGCAACTGCAGAGACCACAGTGTCACCCGAGGCAAACATGCACCACACCATTGACAGGAGGCAACCCAGCATTGTGACAGTCACAGTGGATGACCTGCAGGGACAGCCACCACTGACAAGGCAGCAGACCTTGCAGGCCACAGACATGTAAGGGTGTCAGCTGCACAGGCCAAGGAAGGGTTGACAGAGGCACAATGAACACAGAGCAGGCACCATGGACCACTGCACACAGTAATGCAATGCACGGAGAACAAAACACACCACAGATACCGAATGATAGCCACTCCCACACCAGAGACACTTCCCCACACACACACACATACCCATGACTGAACCACCCCAGATGCCATGCACACCACTGCAACTGAGCACCTATAGCCAGCTGCAAATCAGAGACCACCACAGTATTCATATCAAAATAACTGTATTCAAAAAATATAACAACAACAACAACTATTTACAATTATGTACAAACATGGGGTGGACGGACAGGAAAAAGGTGGAGGTGGGTAAGGGGCAGGGGTGAACATATGGGAGAGGGAAGGCGGGGTGTGAGGGTTGGTCAAAGGGGGGAGGTTGTCTGTGGTCACTGGCAGCCAGTCTGTTCCTCTGCTGCCTGGGGCCATTCCCTGGGTCGCCTCCTCCTCCTCACCCCATGCTGATGAATGTCCCTCAGGATGGCAAGGGACTCTTGCACCACCCACACAAGATCCTGGATGGACTGCTGAATTTGCAGGAGTATCTGCACACCTAGGACAAGGGATCAGAGTCAATGGGTGTGACTGTCTATCCCCCTGCAGCCCACCCATTAAGCATGACATACAACCATGTGCCCCACTCCTGTGATGGTGTGCACCCACCCACAGTGACCGTGTCCACAAGACATGCCCAACCAGGCAGAAACAGCCATGTGTACTACTGCACACACCCACCACCCATGTCCAGCACAGCACAACCAAGGCTGTACAGTAACGTGGCTATGCAGCGGGCAGACAGTGCCACAGCCATGTGCTCAGTACATGCATGGACCACCATTAATGCACTCCAAGACATGCAGTGCCACCGGACAGTGCTGACTGTCACATGTCGCGTTCATGGCAGTGGTGTCCATGGATGGTGGCCATGCCCTGCTTCCCACCCTGTCACACAGCATGCAATAGCAATCATGGTGTTATGGCACTCACCCTCATCGGGTTGTTGCTGGCATTGGGGTTGGTCCCCGACATGCCCCCGTGCAGTGTCCACCACCCTCTGCTGCTGCTCCACATTCCTCCTCCACTCGGCCACACCTGTGGGAGACAAAAGGAGAGAAACACATCAGTACAAACCCAAAGCATATTCCCCCTGCCCCAATGTGTGTGCCCACCCACCCAGCCAGACCCACCCATCCCATACCCTGTAAACACCGCCATAGCCAACCCTAGACCATCCCTCCCCTATGTGCTTGACACATAAGATGGTGTTACCCATATGGACCATACAAGTGTGTAGACGTATCACCCACCTGGAAGAGGCACCACACCCCTCCTGGCACGTGACCGCAGACGTGCCAGTAGCTCCAGCTCCCTCCATCTTAGGTCCCCATACCAGTACCTGCACTGTTTGGCCGTTCTCCTGTGGCCAGTGGCCGCCTCCAGGTCAGTGGCCACCTCTTGCCAGACCTGGGTCCTGGCCCTGTCCAGTGGCACCTCCCCAAACAGTGGGCCACAAGGTTGGCCAGCTCAAGGGCACTCCACTGAGGGGCTCTCCTGCATGCCATCTCTAATGCTATAGTAGGCAATATGGCACTGCAGAGCGGCAACCCGATGGAAGTGCTGGCGCGTGCATATCGTCACATTCCCCATCATCACGCCGTCACCGAATAGCGGTAGAGGTGCAGCCATACCAGACGTATAGTGCCAAGGGGGCAAAGGTTGGGCACAGGGTCATGGGTCTCTGGGGCAAGGCCACGCACAGTGCCATCGGATGTCTATGCATTTAGCCCGATCAGTTGCCTGTGTGCCATCGCCACAGCAAACTATGCGCAGTTGTGCCACAGCGCCATGTAGTGACCCTCACCATAGTGCCACTGGCACAATGGTGGCCATGCCCTGAATTGCCTACCATGCACAGCACATCATCAGCGAGGCAGATGCCTGCATAAGCTACCTGGGCATGTGCAGTGCGGTGTACTACGCAGGCCACAGAACTGCGCCATTGGTTGAGCACGTTCAACACAATTGCACAAAGCGCAAAAGCGCGATATTCAGCCGTCATATGCAAATCATCCGATCAGTCATTCAATGGCACAGCAGCGTGATTTGCATCTCATTAAAGTTACTCCACACCTAATTTGCATGGATTGCGCCATAAAACTGGCGACACTGTTCTGCAGTGGCCATATTCGGTTACTGCAGTTTATAGGTGAATTGCATGCTGTGTGGTGTTCTGGACTGTGGTCTCAGGGACTTGCTTTGTACTGCACAGTCACAGGTCACCACTGTCAACTATACAGGCTGAAAAATGACCGAGTGAGGACCGGGTGAGGAGGACAATGGTGGGCGGAAGAGGAGGCCCAATTTTACCAAGGCCGAGATGGATGCACTCTTCGAGGCCTACATAGATCAGGAGCCACTGCTCAGTGGATGGCAGGGCACCCCTCAGACCTGTGCTGCTGCATGGGAGGGGGTGGCATGTACCATCAATCTGCACGGCAGCCACCAGCGCTCTGTGCAGGAGTGTAAGAAGAAGATGGGTACCGACAGGAGGAGGGTGAAGGAGAAGGTGGCTGTCATCAGGGCGGCACGTGCTGCAACAGGCGGGGGCCAGCCGGAGGTGGTGCAGCTGACTCCGGCAGAGGACAGGCTTACTGCAAGCATGCAGTGCAGTGCCATTGAGGAGGTTCCAGGAGGTGGGTTCCAGACAGGTGGTAGCCCATCACTGCATGGTACCTCATGGTCTGTCGGGGGGGAAGGTAGATCATATGCACTAACGTGTCCTTACTTTCTGTTACAGATCCTGCGCATCTGCAGGGGTCAGCAGTGGAGGGTCTGTCCACTGCAGACAGCCATCGGGAATTGGAGGAGGGACCATCCACCTCCGCAGGTAGCCAGCGTGCATTGCAACAGTGGGTCCGCCTGGCTGTCAACACTGATGTCGTTGAGACAGGTGTGGGGGAGGCCCTACCTGTGTCTCAGCGGTCTGGCATCCAAGGATGCCAGCATGCTGTGGCTGTGGCACAGACCTGCACCATTGATTATGCAATGACCATTATGGGCAGTGACATGTGTGTGTCACAGAATGGACACACAGCAGGCCAGCTCACACCCATGGACATGGCTGGTTCCAACGTGTGTGCCAGCATATCAGCACAGTCCCAGGCCGTGCCTGTCAGCACTGGTGGGGCAGCACCGGCGGCTGGTCAGGTCAGTGGCACTGTTGTGGCCACAGCGGCAGAACAACCAATCCCTTGGGCACAGCAGGTGGAGGGGCAGCAGCAGCAGTCACCCACCGGGACTGGGGGTACAGGGTTTAGCGGTGGCGTCTGTGCACCACCTGTGGACTTGCCCATACCTGGTTCTGGTGATCAGCGCTCACCCTCAAGGGGTGCTGAACATCAGGCCCTTCCATACCCTGAGGGAAAGGTTGTCGAGGTGGCAGACGACCTCTTTGACAAGCACACCCACCTACTGCAGGCATCAGTACAGCAGCGGATGTGGCTTGCAACATCCATGGAGGCACTGTGTGTGGCTCTGGAGCGGGTCGAGGAGCAACACAGCAGGGACACCGATAGGATCCTGTCACGGATTGACCATTTGTGGGAGGATGTGACCGCTGCCATTGACAGGCATGCACAGGCGTTCATTGCTGTCATGATCACAATGGGCACACAGTCAGGTGCATATGTGTCGCTCACACCGCACAGTTCGCTATCCACTCCCCATTCCCGGCGTGGTGTGACACCTACCCTGTCGATGCCGGGTTCAGCTGTGGGCATCCAGAGCACTCCTGGTGCAGGTATGTTCGGTGTGCTGCAGACACCTGTGCGGGCACAGTCGCGTTTGTGCAGTGGAACCTCTGGTGGACCATTGGTGCCACCCCATGAGGCCCGTGCTCAGCCTGCCAGTGCTGCTGGGTCTTGGCGGGGCTGCCCATGCATCCGAGGTGGACATGGCACTGTGCCGCAAGAATGACCTATCTCCCTGTGTGGGCACTGTCTGGTGCTGCCCTGTGTGCATTGTGTGTTTTGGTGGGCAGTGCACCGGTGGGTTTCCAGCCCTACACGAGACACACGGTCCACCTGCACACCCTCCTGACTGCTGTCCACAGGTATGTGTGCATGATGATGCCTGCATTGTGCTCTACACCAAAGTGCGATGGTGCCCAGCATCTGACACATGCACATGGACAGTCAGTGGACATGGTGGCCTGTGGACATGTGTGTTACTAGGGGTTTGTGTTCTGGCTCTGTTTTGCACCTGACCCCTGTGCACTTTGTGCCTATTGTGTGTGTGTGTGTGTGTGTGCGTGTCCGTCCATGTGGCATGTTACTGTTCACCCCTCCCTGGTTGTATGTGTGTGCTTCTGTGCCCTGCCGTTTCCCTTGCCATCATGCACCCCTGGTGTGTTTCCATGTGTGTATGTGGGTTGTGCCCTAGCTGCTGGTGGTTGCACATGGCCCCATGACTTACCTGTGATGGCTGAAGTGCTCCTCTGTGATGGTGTCCCGATGCAGCTGGGCCAGCCGGATCAGTCGGGGGGTCCCATCATCCAAGGGTGGGCTGCCCATCCCCATCATCACCAGCATCACCGTCATCCCCATTGTTGTCCCCTTCTTTGACCTGTACAGCTATCCCACAGTCTTTGGCCACGTTGCGCAGGATACAACAGGCCAGGAATATCCCACAGGCCTTTGAGGGGCTATACTGTAGGGCACTGCCAGAGGTGTCCAGGCAACAGAAATGCACCTTCAGCATCCCAAACACCTGCTCAATGATGTTGCGTGTGGTGGCATGTGCATCATTGAAGCGTTGCTGCGTTGGAGTTGTGGGCTGCCTGTAGGGTGTGAGCAGCCAGGGATGGAGTGGGTATCCACTGTCACCTGCGTGGAGACAGTGGAGGTTAGTGTCTTGTTCAGGCTCAGACTGCCCCAAACCCTCTGTGCCACACACATGGCACCTCTGGCTTACCCCCCCTTGCCCACGATTTGTCAGTTCTACATGCATACTTACCCACTACATGACCTGTGGGGATGTCCCCACTCTCAAATCAATGGCACAGTGCCGACTGGTACCAGATGAAGGAATCATGTGCTACCCAGGGTGCGTGGCACAGACATTGATGATGCACCCACTGGCATCACACACCACCTGGCAGTTGAAACTGGCATATCCCTTCTGATTCATGTAGGTGGCCCCATTGGGGCCAGGTGGCATGCGAATAGCCACATGGGTGCAGTCTATCGCCCCACACGCCAGGCATATGTGCTACCCTGTGGAACTCCTGTATGTTTGCTGTGTGCTCTGCCACGGTGCTGGGGAAATGGATGTACTCGCAGCATGTGGCAGCAGTGCACTGAGGAATTGGGTGAGGATGCGTGACGTGGCCGACTGTGTTATGCCTGTGGTGTCCCCTGTTGGTCTCTGGAAGGTACCCATGGCGAGCAAGCACATGCAGTCTGTTACCTTTGTCTCCACTGACAGAGCATGACTCCATTGTGTGGGTGCCTGCATCACATCACTGCACAGCTCACTGAGCCGCCTCAGTATTGCCCTGTTCAGGTGGTACCAGCCCACAATCTCGACATCTGTGTACAGCTCAAAGCTGGTGCGGGCTCGATACTGCCTGTTGGGGGCATACCGCTGATGGGCCCTTCCATGGCCACGTCCCCCTGCAGCATGCCTTCTCACCCCCCTCATTACAGCTTCCATGTGGAAGGTGGCACTGTCCATGTCCCTGGCTTGTGTCCCCCAGCTGTTGTTGCTTTGTTCCCCCTGCTGTCCTGACTGTTACCTCCACTGCACCAGGTACACCTACTGGCCTCTGCTCTCTGTCGCCCCACACACCTTCCCTTGCCCCTATTCTGTGGTTTTGTTTCCTTGGCCTGCCCTCTTTCTCCCTCTTACTCTGTCTCTCTCTCCCTGCCTCATGTGGCTTCCCTGTAGCATTCTTGCGCCTCTTCCTTACTCCTTTTTATTTTGGCTCATTTCCGCTATGGCGCAACTTCTGCCTGCTCCACTGTTGCACATTGAGCAAGTCTATGAACATCACACTGCACACTTTATGCATGGTTCCACCCCCTTCGGTTGCGCATGCCTTCATTATCATTGTGCTGTTGCTCAGCATGTTTTCAGTGGCGCAACTGCCTCCTGCTGAATGTCACAGAATGGCACATTTTCTGACTTGCGCTGGTGCAACCCTATTGCGCATTGCCCAACACTTTTGAATATCTGGCCCCTAGTATCTATTTATACATACACCCATGCATATAGAGATGCAGCTACAGTACCCATTCATTTACTGAGAATAAACAATAACTAAATTGCAAATTACTTCCTATAAATTTAATTGCTTATATGCAAATCCCCTTTTTAGTTTAACAATACTGACGATTTTAATATTTAGAGCAGTTTTTGAAACTGTTCGTATGACTTTGTTTTTCTGATGTTACTGTCGCAGGATCCACTGATTTTCAGGTTCACCCCAGTTGTTCTAACGGCTTTTTAAAGGTGAATGTACTGTTCTGTAGCTTGTTGTTACTGCTTGAATTGATGCCTATTTCATATGTAATGCCTTTATTTCACCTATTTCAAATGTAATGCCTTTATTTAGTTTAGTTACTGTAGTTCTACACATACAGCAGCAGAGATCAACCAAAAGTGGAATTAGCAGCTGTATTAATAAAAAAAAATCAAGTGTTATGCAGTCTTTGTCATTTTTGTCTATTCTATAATCACTTGTAAAACAGAGCAGTCAGCTGTCTTCCTAACAGTGGGTTGGTAGTGGCTAAATCATATGGATAATCTCATCACTCCTCCGTTCCCAATTCTGTGAGCTGTCAATGCTTTCTGATCAGCAGTGTGAATCAATAGAATGCAGGTATTGTACAGAGCAGATATGATAGCCCACACTGCTTTTTTTTATTCTATATTGCAACTCACAAAACAATAAGTAAAACATCAATATAGTCATATTATCATACACAATTGTATGCAATCAGCACTGCTTATTGGTCACTAATGGGACATGCAGACAGTCTTAATTAGTTCTACACATAGCAGAAAGCTACTGTACCAAAAATAGAAAACTGCTCCACGGAGGGTGTCAGTGTCTAATAAGGAGACCAGAACTACAAACAGAAAAAAAATGGCAGCAGACTAGAAGGTTTGTGAACTGCACATTACTTCATTACATGTGCTAAATTGCTGCAGTGCATTTTGCTTTTCACATATTACAAAGCGCAAAATCACAAACAGTTATTGCATTACAAAAGGGGAATTACCAGGTGGTGGCAAGAAAATATGAGACCCCTGCAAATGTCAAATATTTAAAAATAATAATGGCTATTAGTGGTACTGTACAGTATGTCTGCATAAGTCCTTGTGTAACATTCAAGGAACAAAATGTCAGATACCGTTCTAGATTGAGCCACAATAATTGAAAACAACAACAACAAAAAAAAACACACACACAAGATGGTCATGGTTTTCAGTATTTCTTATCAAGTATTCAATGGAAAGAAAGAATCATGGCTTCTGATTGGTTAGTTGGCCATCACAGCGGGGATGTTATCTTGGCATAACATCCCTGCTAATCAACAAGATGATGACCCTATTGCCATTTTCTTTTTCCACTTGATCATTGTTTGCAACTACTCTTAAAAAACATTTTTTAAACAGTAAAAAACATTCTTTAAAATTATTTTTTTCTGTATAAAACAATGAGCCATTGTATAATAGGAATAATTCCCTCCAGGGTGGGTGTTATGCTGGGATAACATCCCTTCTCAGGTGTTGGATGCCCTCGGCTAGTGGCCTCAGGCCCAACCACCCGAGGTGGGATGTTATCCCAGCATAACACCCACCCTGTCAGGAATTATTCCTTTATGAAACAAAAGAAAGAAAAGTTTCCCATCATCATTAACAGTGACATCTGCTGGTGAAAGAAGCATGTGTTTGAAAAATGGACATAATCACACTACAGGATATTAATCACTCTAAGACCTTAGGTGATTACCAACCTGTGGCTAACGTAGGAAGGGCATTTTGGCAGCTACTGTACTACTACCACATTCAGGCATTACTGTAGTGCCACCTGTGTGACGAGCATCATACTGGGGTACTGCCGGAAAACCTAGTGCCATACCAGGGTACTGGGATACTTTTCTGCAACTACAAAGAAACATAGAAAGATAGAATTTGATGGCAGATAAGGACCGCTTGGCCCACCCAGTCTGCCTATTTCCCTACCTAATGGATAAGCTGCAGATTCTAGTTAACCCACTGTATAAGGCCCTTTGCCTGTGGCGGCGGGCCTCATTTACATCCCTGGGCAGTTCAGTAGTGCCCAATACCACCCACTCTGTTGGGTATTATTGCTTACTTATCCATGCCTCCCTCCTTACAATCCCCTTCCTCATCTTTGAGCTCAACACCTCCCCCAACTTTCCTTCTTTCACTGATGTACCTGTAAAATGTCCTGTCCCCTTTCTTTACCATCTGTGCAAATTCCTCCTCAGTCCATGCCTTTGCTCTCCTTACTGCCCTCCTCGCTTCCCTTAAACACTCTAGGTAACCCTTCCTGCTCTCCTTCCTTTGGGTCTCCTATATTCCTGAACCATGCCCTTTTAGACCTTACTTTATCTGCTACCTCTTTTGAGAACCATACTGGCTTTCTCCTTCTCTTGCCTTTTGATACCAATCTGATGCATTGATTTGTCCTTTCCACTATGGCTCCTTTAAGGTGCTCTCACTGCTATTCCACCTTTCCCTCCCCTCCTATACACATTTTCTCTAGGGCTATTTTAATATCTCTCCATATCTCAGCAAAGTCTTCCTTTTTGAAATCCAAAACCTTTGCCCTAGTGTGACTTGACTGATTCCCTGTCCCTTTGCTGAACCACACTTTGTGGTGATCACTGGATCCCATTTGTCCTTCTACCTGGACATATGCAATTCTATCCCCATTGGTCATAACTATGCAGAATCGCCCTGTCCCTGGTGGGATCAAGCACAAGCTGCCTGAGTCTTGCTGCCTGTAGGAAATCTAGGATGCCTCTGCCTCTAGCTGAAGCAGCTGCCCTGTTGGTCCAATCTATGACCATCATATTGAAATCCCACATCAACAGAATTTCACTTTTCATTGCCACGTCATGTATTTCACCAACTAGCACCCTGTCCACTTCCTCCCCCCCCCTGTCCTGAAGGCCTGTATATCACCCCTGTGCATATTGCTATGCCATTTCCAGGTTCAAGGGTGACACACAGTGCCTCAGCCTCCCCCTGCCTACCCTGCACCTATATTGCCTTTATACCCACCCCATCCCTCCTGAACAGAGCATAACCCAGTACACTGATTTCCCACACATGATTTGCAGTGACCAGGTTTCAATTATTGCTTCTAACTCCAGGTCTACCTACTATCAAGACCTCCAGGTCTGAGAGTTTATTTCCCAGGCTATGGGCATTAGTTACCATGGCCTTCCATGTTGTGCACTTTAGATTACTCCCTCTGCTCCTCGTACTGCTCCTCTGCTTCCTTCCCTGACTCCAGTTACCTTTCTTGTGTGGTCCCAATTCCACCACTTTGTCCCCCCCCCACAACTTCAATTGTTCTTGCCATCCATTTATTTTCCTGCATGTGTCCTTGGGAGGGTTCTAAGACTCCTGACCCTCATGGCTTCACCCCCTTGACCAGTTTAAATGCTCACTGCTGAAGTATTCAAACTTGTCACTTAGGATCGTGGACCCCTTCCCAGATGGATGCAAGCCATCCTCCTTACACAGGCTTGCATCCAACTAGGTGGGACCTCAGTCCCCTAAGAAGCCTAACCCCTTCCTTCTGCACCACTTCTTCAACCAGAAGTTGAATTCCTGGAAGCAGAGTGTCCTAGCTTCCCCCTGTCATGTACAGGTAGAACCTTCAAGAAGGAGATGGAGTGTGCTACCTGCTTCAGGCTCCCCATCCCCAGCTTCCTGAAATCCTCCTGTATTCTAACTCCAGCCTGTCTCCTACCATGTAATCTTTCCCCAGGCCAGTTGGACAATGACATCCAGTTCCTCCCTCCTTGCTATTGACCTTGTGATCCTATTGATTTGCTTCCCATCTCTCCATTCTGTACTTCCTGGGATGCTCTTGATCTCCCTGTCCTTTCTGATAGTTTCCCCTAGAGTCACTCCCTGGACAATTGAGTCCCCCACCAGTAGAAGCTTCCTCCTCCTCTGGGGTTCTCTACCCCTCTTCCCTTGGGCTCCATCATAAATGACCCACTCATCCTTCACATTATCAGCTTTGGGTGCACCTGTGGGACTATTCTGCTCCTCCAACACAGTGTAAAAGTTAATTAGCCTGACCAGATGGGGGATGTGCCTCAGACCCCCTCCCTTACCATCCCTGAGACCACCGTGATCCAGCCACTCCTCCTGGGCATCTTTTGGAGTTTTAGGTTGTGGACCCAGTGGCCTCTGGGAGAGGATGAAAGCCCCCTGTATCCTGGCCAACTTGGCTGTGAGACAGGTGATTTTCTGCCTCAACCCAGAGAGGCGCCTGCACATAGGGCAGCATCACAGCCCTCCAGAAGATCTCCCTGAAGACAGCTGCTGCACAACCACTGCACTACACCTCTCTCACATGTTTGTTGTGGCCTTCCCCTCTTTAATTTTTAACTACTAGATCCTCCTCTCCCTTGGTAAGTACTTCCTAATTGGTGGTAAGAATGTGTACCCCACCCATAGTTCTACACCCTATATATGGACCAAGAGCCTTGGGGTGGGTGGGTTCATAGAAACATAGAGATTGACCGCAGATAAGGACTGCAAGGCCCATCCAGTCTGCCCATTTTTTTTTCTACCTTATAAATGTGCTATCGGTCTTTGCTCTGTCAGTGGCCTATCTATTCATACTCATCTGTATTGCTCCCTTATGCATATCCCATGCCTGTTTGAAGCCCTACACTGTATTCATAGCCACCACTTCCTGAGGTAGGCTGTTCCATGCATCCACCACTCTTCCTATGAAAAGAATTTCCTCACATTTCCCCTTAATTGGCCTCCTTTTAATCTCATGCTGTGTCCTCTGGTCCTGCTATTTTTCTTATATTTAAACATGTTAGACTTTTTCACCGTGTTAATGCCTTTAAGGTGTTTGAATGTTTTGATCATACCACCTCGCTCCATCCTTTGCTCAAGAGTATACATATTGAGCTCCATTAATCTGTCATTATATGTCTTCTGATGCAGTCCCTGCACCATTTTGGTTGCACTTCTCTGGACTGCTTCAATTTGGTTAATGTCCTTGTGAAGGTGTGGCCTCCACTACTGCATGCAGTACTCCAGATGGGGCCTAACCAGTGTCTTGTAAAGAGGGATTACCTCCCTCTTATGACTTGTGATACCCCTACTAATACACCCTAACATCCCCCTAGCCTTACGTACTGCTTTAGAGGTCTGCTTGGATGATTTCAGGTCATCAGTGATGATGATACCCAAGTCTCTTTCTTCCTTTGTGACTGCCAGCAACTCCCATCCCAACCTATAGGTGGCTTCAGGGTTTCTCTTCCCTATGTGCATTATCTTGCACTTCTTTGCATTAAATCCCAGTTGCCACTCTTCTGACCATTTTGCTAGTTTATCCAGATCTCTTCTCATTCTGCCTACCCCATCTGGATCATCTACTCTGTTGCAGATCTTGGTGTCATCTGCAAACAGACAAGCCTTACCTTCTAGTCCATCTGCAATGTCACTAATGAAGACATTGAAGAGGACTGCCCCAGGACTGATCCCTGAGGTACCCCACTTGTGACTTGCATCTCTTCTGACTTTATACCATGTACCACCACTCTCTGTTTTCTGCCCGTCAACCAGTTTGCCACCCAGTTGACAAACTTCTGACCCACCCCGAGCCTAACCCATTTATTTATCAATCTTCTCTGTGGAACAGTGTCTAAAACTTTGCTGAAGTCAAGGTAGGTGACATCAACTGCTCCCCTTTGATCCACCACTCTGGTTACCCAGTCAAAGAAATCTATGAGATTAGTTTGACAGGACCGTCCTTTTGTAAACCCATGCTATCTTGGATCCTGTGACCCTATGGATTCCAGGTGTTGCACTATCCTTTCCTTAAGGATTGCCTCCATAATCTTGCCCACTACTGAGGTAAGACTGACTGGTTTGTAGTTTCCTGCCTCCTCCCTGCTACCACTTTTGTGAAGGGGGATCACATGAGCCCTTCTCCAGTCTTCTGGGACCTCTTCTGTGCTCAGAGACTGACTAAACAGTTCTGCTAATGGCTCTGCTAGTTCCACCCTTAGCTCCTTACGTACCCAGGGATGGATGCCATCAGGTCCCATTGCCTTGTCCACCCTGAGCTTAGCGAGCTCTTGTAGGACCCTTTCTTTTGTGAAGGGAGTAGTGCTCACCAGCCTCCTCCCGTGTCCTTGGTGCTGAGCTGTGGGCCCTGCTCTATCTTGTCTTTAGTAAATACTGAGCAAAAGTATCTTATTAGGATAGATGCTTCCTCATATGCCCCTTTTTCTCCTTTGAGCTTAGCAATACCCCCTCTGGACTTTCTCCTTTCACTAATGTATCTATAGAAAGTCTTGTCACCTACTTTTACTGTTCCTGCTAGTGTTTCCTCAGTTTGGAACTTTGCCTGCCTTACTGCCTTCCCTGCTTCCCTTAGAGCAGTTTGGTATGCCTCCCTATCTTCATCCCGCTGTGTTCCATTATACTTCCTGAAGGCCAGCCTTTTGGCTCTGACCTTTTCTGCTACTGTATTTGAGAACCAAAGTGGTTTCCTTCTTCTTTTGTACTTCATTTTCTGTCTAACACAATGGGATGTTGCTTCAAGTACTGCATCCTTAATGCTTGCCCACTTTGCCTGTACCCCCTCACCTGTGTTTCTTTTTGTCAGGGCTAGCTTAACTCTGTTGGCCATCTTATCAAAGTCAGCTCCTCTGAAGTCCCACATTTTTGCCTTGGAATGGGATGATTTAGATGTAGTGGCCAAATTGAACCATACCATGCGATGGTCACTGGTCCCCAGGTGACCTTCTACCTGGAGATCTGTTATCCCTTCCCTGTTAGTCAGTACTAGATCTAGGATAGCCCTGTCTCTTGTGGGTTATTGTACCAGTTCTTTGAGGCCCTCCCCCTGCAGGGAATCCACCATGGGCCTAGTTCTGGCAGATGTTCCTGCTTGTATTGACCAATCTGTATCTGGCTTTTTGAAGTCTCCCATTATCAGAACCTCCTCTTTAGCTGTCATGTTTTGTATATCTTCTAACAGTAACATGTCTATGTTCTCCCCCTGGTCTGGGGGCCTGTACAAAGCCCTGCACAAGAGGTTCCTTTAGATTTAAAACTTTTTTTTTCAATTGCACTGTGACTGGACTGCTAATTCATTCCAATTGAGTGGCAAAAACATTTTACAAATATTGCTCTTGAGCTGCTTAAAAGTTAAAAAGCAGTGCTATATGAGTTGCCAGTGCATTGACAACTGTAAAAGAACAATTCTAAACCAACTCATTTGTGTAATAGTTTAATGTGACTCGTACTGTATCTGCAGTTGCACTCAGCTCCTTTATCCCCCATCTGCTCTGCATTCAGCGTACAGGATCCTCCACAGCTCCCTGAAACCTGCTAGCTGATGATAAGCTCTGCTCCCCCATTTCAAGCAGAGGATCTTCACTCCTGGTAGACTCCCAGGTGTGGTGCTGGCTCTCCTCTGCTAGCCCACATGCATTCTACACTGATAGCTAAAATACACTGAGGAAAAAAAACTGTAAAGGTAACTATTGACACCCTAACAATAATCAAAGCAAGCTAATAAAATGGGGTAACAGCAAACAAAGAGCATGGGCATTGTTATACAAAATGATAATGGCCGAGGAGGTGGTGATTCTGGACCAAAACAAATACAGAAAGTTCTGCTGTGGCTGGAATGACTGAGACTGAACACTTGAAAGATAGAAGAGTTTCTTCCATGTGTCTGATATTGCAGCTGCAAAGATCATTCAATCAAATTCATGCTTCATTCTGGAAATTGAGATGGTACTGTAAGTGCTACTGGTAAAAGGAGTAGGCACAGTTTAAAGGAACACTGTCAACACCCGTAGGCCTTAAAGATTCTCTAATTTAAAAACACATGCTATGACTGGTCAATTACTCAACCATTAAACTTTATTAATTGGTCATTTTGGCTATTACATAAAAACAATAATAAAAACAAGAATCATAAAAGAAGATAACTCTACATTTGAGACATTTTGAAAACATATTACCAGAGTGTGAGTTCAGCATAAATAACTTTGTGAGTTTACAAATAAACATAGCACAGGTGACAGAAAATTCATTAACACAATTTTTCCACATTTTCCCAAAAAACAGTTAAAAAGGTTAATCGGTTCTTAAATTGTATCAGTGAGAATAAATGAGAAGATGATACAGAATATATTGTATAAACAATATTGTAAGCTCATCAAACAACATGTATAAAGCAAGTGGACAGTGTGTCCAAAAATTTTACGTAACTCATCTCAGAATAGACATACTATTCTTTTTGAGTTTTAACATGTCAGTGCAGGGTTCGTGTCTGGTTGCCTATAGCCTCTACAATATTTCTATTACCTGTAATCCCTATTATCTATTGAGAGACTGAAAAGTCCTAAATAGGACTGAAAAACAGATTTAATCATGATGTCCACTTGTGTGAAATAATATTAGATCATAGTAGTATGATAACACAGTTAGGGTTGAGTAGCTTGTTTAATGTTAAACTTCACAATTTACACTTCAATAACTTTGTAGCTGATTAATGGATTTGCACAACATTTGGTATGTGCTGTCATGTGGGGTAGAGCTCATGACGTGGCAAGTTTCGTTCAGGTCAGATGTACAGATCTGAGATCTGGATAGTGCAAAAATATTGTAAGTCACAATTTTTTGCAGTTTTTTTTATCGCCTTGTATCCTGATGATGTGGAATCCTGGTGTGATTTCTTATGGTAGAAATAGCTTTGTTAACAGAACTGCCATGTGTTTGCTTGTTGAAAAAATATTAATCTGTTGCAAAGTTATTCAATTTTTAAATTTTCCATTGTTTTTAATGGGAGGATCACTTTCCAGGATAGAGGCAAAAAGTTCAACAAAGGATTTGGCCTCATGAAAAAGGTTTCTTATTTTTGAGGGGCCAATCCTTTTTCCCCCAAAATTCCTTTTTCATGAGCTGAAATCTTGTTTTTTTCCACAAACTAAAAAGCATGGAAAATAAATAAAAATGTTTTTATTTTTAAAAACAAACACCAGAACCTAACTAAATTGACCCAATTTCACTAGATTCTGATATTTGTTTTTCACAATGATGGCTATAAATACTTTTTTGGGCACCCCAAATCCTGGGTGCCCAGCTTAGCTAGAGGAGCCTTTTCCCATGTTCTCTGTATGAAAACAAGGACGTTTCTTGACTTCTGGAGCTACAGCTGAGCTCCTGATGCCTGCTGCAGTGTGAGCTGTGAGTCACCCTTGCCCTGGTGTGTAGTGGAATTCCCATCCACCAATCGTGTTCCCCTTGTAATAGTTTATATTAGCCCTGGTGTTTAGTGGCACCACCCCCCACCTGCTGAACACCATTCCATTTCCCTGCTGTCTAGTGGGGACCCCTCACCTGCCTATCGCTGTCCCCATTAATTTTCTTATTCTCTGGTGTCTAGTGGCTCCCCCCACCCACTGATCACCATCCCTGATGTATTTATTTATATCCTGGTGATCCAGTAGTCCCTATCCCTCTCCCATTTGTTGATCACTGTTCCCCAATGTATTTATGCATTCCCTGGTCATCCAGTTGTCCTTCCCCCTTCCCCTTATCCTATCACCATTCCCTATGTTTTAATTCATTCCCTGGTGTCAAGTGGCACCTCCACCCTCCAATCACCATCGCCATAATTCAAGTTGAATTCCCTGGTGTCTAGTGGCACCCCCTTCCCCACGGTCTGATCAAAGGAAACACCTGAAATAATGAAAATGTTCCCTCAATGTTGTTTTTTTTTTTTTTTGGAAAACCTGTAAATAAAATAGTCTCTCACCGATCAGTCCCCCAACCCCACTTCCCACTCATCACCCAGCACCCCAACCCCCAGTACACCCCCATACACTGTCACTCATCTGAACAGGTCCCAGCTTCGCAATCCACTCTCTATGATCAAAGATACATCTTGTTGCTAGAACAGGTGACTGCAGTGTAAGGAACAGAGGTAAATGCGGTTCAATGCCATTTAATTTTAAAGAACTATATCACTTATCTTATGACTGTTTTCTCTAGCTGAGGGTGGGTGATTGGGGGTATTTATTGATTTTATGGTTTATAAAAGTTGATTATTGCATGTTTGGGTATGCTTATGAGTTAAATCTGTAGTTTGGGGTTGTTTATTTGTTGGTATTCGATTAGCGTAGCAAATATGTGTTGGGAAGGCATAAGGACGGTCTGGTATTATTCCCCCTCCAGGTTCAGGGACCTCCATCCTTTTTACTGTCCTCCCCTATCACCAGAGGTGTACAGATGGTGTAGGGCTCTCGGGATTGTTAGAAAAAAGGTGAGGACAAAGGTTGGGCCAGGAGAGGGATCAGAATGGAGTGGGCAGATAGGGATAGTGGGGGATGAGGAGATGCCCTGGGGTGAAATGGGTCCAGGAAAGGGGTCCTCCCTGTCTGGTTCCCATACCCAAGGGTCCTGCTGGTAGTCAGCAGGTAGCACAGTCATCCTCTGATGCTCATCCTACTCGGGTGGTGTAATGCAATGCCAGGTCTATTAAAAACAAGACCGCTATTATAGTGGATTTTGTCAGAATGTCTGACCTGGTGTGCATCACTGAGACCTGGCTGGATGAGAATGCTGGCCCAGTTTTGGCATCAGCAGTCCCAGATGGGTACTCGGTGATACTCCGCCCTAGGATGGATTGTAGGGGCGAGTATGTTGCTATCTGTTTTAGATCTGAACTGGGCCTAGTGGAAATGCCAGTGGGAACTACCAACTCCTTTGAATGTATCATGGGCGAGGGTGTGGGGTGCAGGATTCTTCTCGTTTACTGTCCACCAGGTGACGGGAATGTTTTCCTGCGGGAAGTCAAGACTTCTGCCAGTTCATGATTTCACTGGACTTCACACAGGTTATTTCCTTCTTGACCCATATTGGTGGTCATTCAATGGACTTGGTGTTCCTACTGGGGATAGAGATATCCAATTTGGTGGTGGAACCAGTCAGGTGGTCTGACCATCACTCCATTGGGTTAAGTTTTGAGGCCACCTCTAATAGACCAGCCCCTATGGAGATGGTCCGGTACCACCCTTTGAGGGGTGTTTCCCCCAGATGGTCTGATGATGGTGCTGGACCTATCGGGTTTACTGAATGATTGCGTGGACCCAGGGGACTTGGTACTTGCCTATAATAAGGTGGTAGCAGGGGCCCTGGATTCCATTCCTCTGGTTCGTGTTCATTCCCTCACTCTTTGCCCTCACTCTTTGCCCTAGGTCTCCTTGGTCTCATAAGACTCTGAGGGAGTTGAGAAGAGCTGGACGAAGATTAGAGAGGCGCTGGTGAAAATCGGGCCTGGATTGTGACAAACTTAGTTTGGTGGGCCATTATGTGGTCTATCAATCAGCAATATCTCATAAGAAGGCAGAATTCCTGTCTAGAGAGATTGCTGCTGCACAGAGTAGACCAGCTCAACTTTTCCAGACTGTGATCAGATTGTGCAACCCAATCTGTCTTCAGCCCAGAACAGCCTTTTCTCAAGAATGGTGTGAGGAGTTTGCTCCATTTTTTTCAGATATGTTTGCCACAATCAAGTCAGATATCCACTCGACCCTCCCTAGTAGGAGTTGTGATGGTCAGCAGGAGATGTTGGACACCTGGTTTGTGTGGTCTGACTTCAGCCTTCCCACAATCAATGACATTATGATGGTCATCCAATTATTGCATCCGATCAACTGTGGTTTGGACCCGGGCCCTACACATCTCCTAGTGGGCTGTGTAGATAAAATAGGCCTGGTCTTTGCTGAGATAGTCTGGAGGTCTTTGGAGAGGGAGATTTTTCAAAATCCTCTGAAGGAAGCTGTGGTTCAGCCCCTTCTTAAGAAGCCCTCATTGGACCCGGACTGTCTGGCTAACTACAGGCCTGTCTCTAACCTGCCCTTTGTGGGAAAGGTTATTGAGAAGGTGATTGCATCACAGCTGGATGATCATTAGACCAGCCACAATGTCTATGATTCTCTCCAGTCCAGATTTAGGAAGAGACATAGTACTGAGACAGCTCTTGTCCAGGTAGTAAATGACCTCCTAATAGCGAGAGATCGAAGGACCTGTTCCATCTTGGTCCTTCTTGATCTCTCTGCAGGATTTGACACTGTGGACCATGGTGTGCTATTGGAGCACCTGTGGTTTATCTGTGGGCTGTCTGGTACAGTCCTCACTTGGCTTCGATCTTTCCTTGAGGGTAGGACTCAGGGAGTGGTGTCTGGGATTTTTTCCTCGGCATCATTCCCCTTATCCTGTGGGGTGCCGCAGGTCTCCATTTTGGCATCCATGTTGTTTGCAGTGTACATGCTGCCGTTGGGAGTGATCTTTAGGCAGTATGGTTTGAGTTTTCACTGCTATGCAGATGACACTCAACTGTACATGTCCTTTGTGCCTGGCCAAGATGCTGCCTTTTCGTTCTTCAACAACTGTCTGGCTGAAATCCAGGACTGGATGAATATGAGTTGGCTGTGGTTGAATCCAGAAAAAAATGAGGTGTTGGTTGTGGACCCAGGTCACCTGGAAGTGGGTTTGTTGGCAGGATCTCCCTCGGGTTTATGGCTTGGGGGTGTTCAGCTAACTACTTAAGAGTGGGTGCGGAACCTGGGCTTTGTGTTTGATTACTGTTTGACACTTTTTTTTTTATTTAGTTGTTTAACCAGGTATAGCACACCCGTCACTTAAATCTCAGGTGTCAGCAGTTGTCAAAGCCTCTTTTAACCACCTGAGGAACATCGCCCGGGTGAAGCACCTGGTTCCTCCTGATGATCTTCCTACTTTGGTCCATGCCTTCGTTACCTCCCGTCTTGACTACTGCAATGCCCTTTATCTTGGTCTACCGGGGGTTGATATTCGCCGCTTGTTGCTAGTGCAGAATGCGGCAGCCAGGCTATTGACTGGTTCCTCTAGGTCCAGTCATACAATGCCTGTGCTCCGTGGACTGCATTAGCTGCCAATATGTTGGAAAATTACTTTCAAGGTCAGTTTGCTGACCTAAAAGGCCCTACATAATCAGGGACCTGGCTACCTGAAAGATCTCCTTCGTCCCTACTGTCCCTCCCGCTTTCTCTGATCCACTGATGAGGGATTGCTAGAGATTCCCAGGGTTTGTTTGAAGACCTCTGGGGCCAGATCTTTTAGTTTTATGGCCCCGACCCTGTGGAATTCTTCACCTTGTCAGGTACGAGATTGCCCGACTGTTCAAACCTTTAAGGGGGCATTAAAAACTTATCTTTTTAACATTGCATATAATGATTTTTAATTGTTGTAGGATTGGATTAATTTTAATGTTTTTTAGTTATATTGTTTTTATTATGTCACGTACAGGCATCTTGGTTTTGGAAAGGCTCCTTTTATAAATAAAGTTTGACTTGACTTGACAATGTATTTCAATGTGGGGTTCAACCTTTGTGCATAACTTCACAATTGTTTTTAGATTTTGACCCCCAGATATTCAACATGACCTTTTGGGGACCCCACCCCATGAACAATAGGACTTTTCATTAGGCAGTTCCTGCCCCAAAAGATGATTTTTCAGTTGCTTGGTGAAGTCACCTTTTTGGTGGGACTTGGAAATCTTTTCTGCCCATGCTCATGAGGTGGGTTCATAAGAAGGCTATGTCAAAAATTTGGGGTCAAAATATGAAAAAACGCCAGTGTTACCACCATTTATTGCAATTTCACTATGCACACTCATAACTTTGGAAATTTTAAATATATTGACCCCAGATTTTCAACATAGCCTTCTTATTACCACACCTCATGTATGTCACAGCTGTAATTTTTCAAATCCTACTCAAAATGTGTTTTTGCACCTGTAGTACAGAATGGCATTGCAGTTGCACAGAATTACATTTTGGCTGGGATTCAACAATTTTCTGTACCGGTACATGAGGTGGGTGTAATAAGGTGGCTATGCTGACAATTTGGTCACTGATGTCCTATAATGAAAATGCAGGGCCCAGAGGGCCTTTGCCTTCACAGCTATATATATATATATATATATATATATATATATATCTATGTGTGTGTGTGTGTGTGTGTGTGTATATATATATATATATATGTGTATATATATACACATCTACAGAGGGATGGGAGTCAGGGTTTGAAGGACCCTGTGCCCCAGATTAAAGAAGGATACTGCTATACTATCTAAAAAAATATGGAAACAAGTTGCAAAAACTTTGTTAATGTTCCAGAAAGGATCAAAGTGACAAAGGTTGGGAAATGAGGTGGTAAGGTTTCCCTAACACCGCATACTCCCAAACCAGGCAGAAGAGCAGATGTAGGATGTGCCTTGGAGTTCTCAAGTCCAACGCTCACCCCTTTCTCATAAAGCCTACACATCTGACCTTATTTACAGATGGAATGGGGTGAGCGTTAGGCTTGAGAAGTCCAAGGAACACCCCACACCTGATCTCCTGCCTGATTTGGGATGGTGGGGTGTTAGGGAAACCCTAACATCTCATTTCCCAACTTTTGTTGCTTTCACCCTAACTGGAGCATTAACAAAGTTGTTTGCAACTTATATATTATATTAGTGACATAATAATTGCTTGGACATGTTGCCTTCTTATTTTTATCCCATTCAAGAGAAAAACAGCAAATTTCTCCTGTATATCCATCTTTTCAGCTTTAAAAATGAGATCCAGTATAAATCTGGTTCCTCTAGGTCCAGTCATATAATGCCTGTGCTCCGTGGACTGCATTTAGACTGCAAATAGAATTTCTATTATTTTGCCCAAATATTTATTTCAAATTTGTTTGTACCAAGGACAGTGCAAGACAACATGCAATATGATTTTGACCTTTACATTCTTGAAGGCAATAAACATGACTAGTACAGAAGGGATTTTTTATTTGAGGATGGGTAGGACACAAAAGGCCATGGTCTCAGATTGGAGGAGAGAAGATACAAGAGAGAGATGAGGAGACATTTTTTCATGGAGATGGTGGTAGCTAAATGAAACACTCTACCTGATAAGGTGGTATCCTGTAAGATGGTGGGCAGTTGTAAGAGAGGATGGGACAGGGTAAGAGGGTGACTGTGGGAGGGAGGGTGGGGCACACTACAATGTGAGGGGGCTTGCTGCACAATCAAGCAAACTTGATGGACCGTGAGGCCTGTTTCTGCTGGCAGAGTTGTCTGTACATAATAAATCCTCAGTTTCCAATAAGCCACAGTTATAGTTTGATGTTACAGTGTTTTTCTTCCTATATCTAAGACTGATGACATTGCTGAAAAATGCCTCAAATCTAAACAGAATGCATTAATTTCAATTCAGTTTTATTGATCGATCATAATAAGATAATTACATTTTAAAATAGCATTCCTTGTATACAATTATTATACTCAATCAATAAATAATAACAGTTTCAAAAGTGCAGGTAGAGATATAACATATAGTATGGCATTGTATATGTGGGTAAACAGAATCCCACATTCCCCTATGTAATACAATGCAAGTCAAATTTTACATAATGTGTGTGTAACTCCCAGGACATCATTCCACAGTGCATGCTACTGCACTGCCTGATTCCAGTCATTCAGGTGTCAGAAACTTGTTGAATTTAAAGAACAGAAAAGCCTACTATACCCACAGAACCATAAACTTCTTTAGCAGTATCTACAGGAAGAACCCACAGGTAGCTCATGGAAAATGAAGAGTGGTTAGGTCGCTTTCTATTTGACATGCATAAATATGAGGTTACTCTAGAGATAACAAACTCATCTTCAGTAGTGAACATGATTGCCAAGAGATCTTGTTTGTTTTCTGGTTGTATGCCTTTCCATACTGGAGTTAGCTAGATTTGTTGTACCAGGTACATAAAAACATTATGTAAAAGAGATTTTCACAGATTATTTAATTTTTTTATTTTATTTTAACATCAGTTTAACAACCTTTGAGCCAGAGGCTCATTTACAAAGGTACCTCGTCATAAGAAGGACAACGAACATACATACATGAGACAAGTTGCAGGTCAGCAGTACAGATCAACAATACGGTACAGTCAGATTACAGGTATAGAGGAGCGTAACATTGTATTAACAGCAAATTCAGATAATCAAATTCGAGACTTAACAATGAGTTATGTTATATTTTTCAGTTATATTTTTCACATCCACACCACTTATCTAGGATGTTGCTCAATTTGCTATACCTTACCTTTAAAACATTACTGTGAAACAGTTCAAATCTGTAAAGAGTAAATAATCTCCTTTTGTAAGGCTCAGTCAGAAAGTCTAAATAGTATTTAAGGACCGTCTAATACCATTTCGTATGAGCCAGGGTGAATAACTGGATTTTCTAATTGTCTCTAGGTCTTCATTAATGCTGGTATTTACTATGCTGTTTTTAATGTAGAAGGGTAATTCCTCTTGTAACATACCTCTCAAGTAATTTCAGGTTATATTTTTTTAAAGTCATTGGTTATTCCCATAAGCTAGATAGTTTGCATCCTTTCTTAACCCAGCTTTGCTTGTCCTTTAAGCATTTATATGGGAGCCTGTATTCTGGCATTGTGGTAATTTATTCTAAATATAGCTGCCAGTGAATTCAAATTTATTGTACCGAGCTCTGCTCTTAGATAGTGGGCAGGAGCTGAATTTCCTATACCTAATAGGGTTCTGTATAGCAGTTTCTGTGCAACCTCCAATGGATCAGAGTTCCCTGGATTCCTTACTTCAGCTGAAAAAAGAGCCTGTGGTATATATTTTGCTCTTATTGCTTCAAGTAGGGGATCTACACTATTACTCCAATATTGCCTGTTAAATCTCCTCAGAGCTACTACAGTATGTTTTAGTTTTAAAAGTACTTTTCTCTTCTGTGTGGCCCATAAAGCATTCTCTTCAGAAGTAATGCCCAGGTAAATGTATAACTTAGTTGTGCTAAATTCTTTGGGTCCAGCCCACCATATCTCATTGTAAACACTGGATCCAAAAACAAGGACCTGGCTTTTGGTTTCATTTCTTTGAGCTTATAATGCATTGCATAGTCATTCAACAAATCAATTATTTTTTATCTTTTTTGTTGTAAGCCAGACTTTGTTAAAGCTATTAAGGGAAATGATCTGCATATGCTAATGCAGGACACAGATAAATACCAAACAAAGGCAAATCAGTGACCAAATTCTACAGCCCAACAATAGTTTGTTCAAGTAAACACAAAATAGTGTGAGAGTGATAGAACATCCCTGTTGCACCCCTCAATTTATGGGGAATACTGAGGAGAGATGGCCCCTTGTCCCCAGTAATATTTGAGCCCAGGTACTGGAACAGAGGTCTCTAATAATACTGATTAAGTTTGGGTCCATTCCCCATTTCTGCATTGTTTCCCACACTAAATGCCCCAAGACTGTATCAAAAGCAGAGGAAAGGTCAATAAAGGCCATGTATAATTTTTGTTTCCTCAGCCCTACATATTTCTCGATTACAGTAGGTGATGCAATGTGCAACAGTTATCGACATTGCTATAACCAGCTCTAAAGCCTACCTGAAATTCAAACAGACCACCCAGGATATTGATTTGCATTGATAATCTTCATAAAATCAGTTTTGCAAACATTTTGCTCAAGACATAGAGCAACGAAATGGGTCTGTATATTCTGGGGTCCTTTCTGTCACCCTTTTTGTACATGGAAAATATTACTGTGCCCCTCCCTGATGGTGGCATGTAATAATGAAATATATAAAAATTAAAGTATACATGTAAAACTATACTCCAGAGGGAGGGATATAGTAAGTAGACCTCAGGGGGACTGAGGGCTGGGCTGGGAGATTTTTTTTTCTTTGAGCACAGCAGTGGCCAGATATACTTCATTTTTCTGAGTAGGTGGGAATCTAGACCAATTTGATAGTCCTTCCATAGTTGGTCTGTCCCTGCTGTGTGATTCATAAAATATATCTTTATTGTGTTTAACCCAGACATCAAGAGAGATGTAAATATCTATTTCAAATTTAGAGTTTTTTGTACTGCTAGCTATCATAAGCCAATAAGATTGTACTGTGCATCTTTGTTCTATATAATCTCTAGCATCTTTTTCCATTGCTTATTATAAAACTCCACTTTCATTAACTATAAAGATTTTGTACATTATTTCTCTATTTAGTACCTGTAAGTTGTTCCTGTCCAGGGTTATTTTTAGTTTTCCTTATTAGTTTAGTAAAAATTGTTTGTTTTTTGCAATCTTTGTGAAACCTGGTAATCCTGGACTGAGGGTAGATACTATTTCTATCTAAGTTGTAAATAAGTTCTCTTAGGCCATTATAGTAACTACTAAGTTCTTTGTGGAAAAACATAAAGTTGTTCTGGCACCAAATATACTGGGCAAGTGGTGTCAAGGAGACAGGTAAATAGTTACCATTTGTTTCTTGTTGAGGATAGTTCCATTTAATTTTCAAAAAGTTCCTTATCTCAACCTCTAAATTAGGGATTAGCAGATAATTTCCCATTTTTGTTACCTACAGGTCATCCCCCTTCTATTGATACTCGGAAATGGTCACTGCCCTTCCCTTGTGATGATGATTCTACATTAATCCCACCTCCATGGGGCCACTCCATAAGACTAAATCAATTACTGAGAGGCCCAAGGCGCTGGAAAAGGTAAATTCTACGTATGCACCTCCTTTTATTGTCCATTTAGAGATGCTAGGTTATGTATAGTCATAACATCAATTAACTTTAATCTAGCAATGTTGATTTTTGTATCTGTGAATTTTCTTGAAAAATTTACTGCTCCAGTGTCTAAACAGTTTTTGGCAATGTTGCCTATATATCCATCAGAGGTCCCAATCCTTGCATCAAAATTTCCCAAGAGCAAAATGTCACAATCCCCTTAAATATCATATATTTTATTTTGAATTTCACTAAGTTTATCCCAAATAGATCAAGGTACACAAGACAACATTCTATTATCATGGATCAAACAAATTAAACATAAATTAAAAAAATGTTTATGATGTGTGGGGTCTCCCAAAATTGATTGGTACAAATTGATCATGACTAGAGCCGAAGGTGGCATGGGCCATCCCAACCCACTGAGTTATGACTGAGTGACCAAACATAAACAAATGTTCAGCTGGGCCATCCCCAGCCAACATAAATTACAGAAAGATAAAAATTCCAACAAGAATATGCAACATTTGCTATCCTTTAAAAGTGATAAAATTCTTGTTCAAAATCTACTACAGTACCTTACTCGAATCAATTTTCCTAATTAAAGAACTCATGTATTAAAGCCTTATATAAGATAAGTTCTACATGGAACAAAATACATACCCACAATAACATAAAATTAATCTCCACTATAAATGATCATAAGAAAATTGTGAATGGTGTTAAATCAGGAGTGTTAACATAGAAACATAGAATTTGGTGGCAGATAATGACCGCTTGGCCCACCAAGTCTGCCCATCTCCCTAACTGATGGATAAGCTGCAGATTCTAGTTAACCAGCAGCTTACTTACTCCTACCCCACACTAGAATTGCCTTATGCCTGTCCCATGCATTCTTGAATTCTCCAACTGTTCCTGACTCCACAACTTCTTCAGGAAGGCTGTTCCATGCATCCACAACCCTCTCTGTGAAAAAATACTTTCTAACATTACCTCTGAGCTGTCCTCCCTCTATCTTCAAATTGTGCCCCCTTATTCTTGAACATCTCTTCTTCTGAAAGATGCTATCCTCTTTTACTTATTTAACTCCCTTGAGATACTTGAAAGTTTCTATCATGTCCCCCTCTCCCTCCTTAACAACTACAGATTTAAGAAATATGGGTCAAATTATATGGTTAGAGTTAATAAAGGATAAGGAAATAATGACTTGGGGAGACTTTAATAAACTGGCAATCCAAAATTAAATAAATAATCCAGTAAGTAAATGCCTTATGCTGATATATATATATATTATGGTAGCACGGTAGTGCTACCATAGTTAGGGTTGAGGAGCCATTTCTAAGTTAAACCCCAAAGTTTTGCACCTTAATAACTTTGCAACCATTTGACAGATTTGCCTGAAATTTGGAATACAGGATCAAGAACTATAGGCCTTGGCAGCTGCCAAGTTTTGTACTGGTCAGATACATGGCTGCAGAGTTATTAAGCGTGATTTGGTAATAATGTCATTATCGCTTTTTTCTGAATTCTACTTGTCACAGGACAGGGTGCACATATTTATGCTGACTGCACAAAATCTTCAGAGAACATGCAGCCAGGGTCCCTGATGTGTCTTTCAAAGATTTGGTAAAATATTAAAGGTTCAAAAGTTATTCAAAAACAATTTCCCATTATAAGTCAATGGGAAAAGTTAACAAAAAGTTCAACACTTTCGCAAATGCATTTTTACTTTTGCAAATGGGCCTGTTACTTTTGCAAATCCACCATTTTGTTTTCAGTTGGTGATCATAAAAATGCTTGGCATTTAAATTTGGGACCCTCTAGCAACCTAATTCTTTTTGTATTCACCTAGTTGGACCCTGAGGATGCTAGCCATGTCTTTATTTTGGGGTAAAACACCCCAGAAATATGTCTTTCAAATTTCTGGAAAAAGTACTTTCACAAATTACTTTCATGCTTATGAAAGTGTTGCAAATGTTTGCAAAAGCTTTCGGAAATTGTGACAGTAGTTTTCTAGTCTGTGGGAAAATGACAGCAATTCTTTGGCACTGCACTGCAAAAGAACGGTTGGGAGTTTTGGGCTGAAATTTTGAGGGAACGCAGCTGACATCTCACAGATGTGCCTTTCAGTTTTGTATTGAAAAAATATTACACTGCGCCAAAGTTACAGCACTCCAAAGTTGACGTTTTTTCCCATGGGATAACATTGCTGCGCCCGACGCATTACATGAATCCTTTGGCACCCTGCTGCAAAATAACGGTTTGGTCTTTTTTCCTGAAATTTGGAGGGAAGAAAGCCAACAGCCCACAGATGTGCCTTTCAGTGGTTTGGTGAACACATATTATAGGGAGGCAAAGTTATGGCACTCCAAACTTCTCTTTTTTTCCCCATAGGATAACATTACGGCTTTCGTCACGCCTTTCAGGGCCCGTATCTCGGAAATGGTGCGAGATACGGACTTTTCATCAGAAAGATGCTTAGCCCCCCTAAATGGGGGCTAAGTATGAAACTAGCCAGGACAATCATAAATCATATCACTCTTAAATTTTTTTTCTACGTCATACGGTTCCTGAGATATAACCTATTTAGTATTCCAAGTCCTCATTTTCTGCTCCGATACCCATTATTATGCATACATTCTTTGTACTCACTGTCTTTCTCTATGCAGCTTTTGGGCAAAACCAGCCTGTGCGCTTACATTACTGTTACCGTTGCCCTTTCCGCTTGCGGTTTCCGTGCCCATTTCACTTACCGTTGACGTCTACGCCACCATGTACAAGAGACCATTTCAGTGTCTGAACAAACTTTATTGCCCTCTTCGCACTTACATGAGTCTAGTCAACCTTCCTGTCCAGCAAGCAGTGCATATTCATTACCTACTGAAAGACTTAATATTAATGACCGTTTACTACAAGACCTTGTCACTTCCTTCATCTGGCCTGACCCCAGTTGCATGCATTAGACCCTCATACACCAACAACATCTGCAGTACCTGTCCAATAGATTCCCTCAGATACTGTGCCAACATTAATTTACTTTTCTTGAGCAATCTAGGGGAGTCCATATAATGTCAAACAGTTTTCATTGGATTAACTGCTGATTTTTTCCTTTGTCTTTTCCTGATTTTTAGAACTATTATTTAATAAGACACTATCCACAACATATAAACCAATCTCATCTAGTACAGAGGTGTTAGAAATTATACACTCTGCAGCCTCTTTCCCCTGTCTTAGCACATCCACTTGTCCTGCTTTGTTCTCATGTTGCCATCTGTGAACATCCATTATTTTTTTAAATGTTTGGAAGGGACCTGCAGAAACCAAGTAAATAGATGAAACAGAGATCTTTTTTAATTTGAATCTATTTTTGTTTTTAATCTTATTTTATCCAAATAGACTGATATGGAATACATAACATTCCCCATGAATAGATCTAGCATTTAGCAGTTCCCTGTTGACATAGATAAAATTGCAACCCAATTTATGTAGTGTTTTACTATTTATCAAGATGTGATTGTCCAGTCTAGGAGAGTCACAAAAGATGTGAATACAGTTCATGCCTAGCTCATCTTTATCATTAAGCATTTTGAGAAAATTCTTGCCTTCTACCTCACTTTATTGTATGCCTTTATCAGGTGCACAGACTTTTTTTAGTGCAAGTGGAGCCACATTTGGTTCAGCGTGCATACCATAGAGACATAAGATTGCACAATCATTCAAGTTTATCAGTTAAGGAGGAGATTGCTCAAACTTGTTATCAAGCTTATTTTGTAAATTAACCCTTCCCTCCTCTTGCTTAGGTTTAATCATTCCATTAGTTTGAATGTAAGAGCTCCAAACTTCCCCACTGAGATCATAAATCCTTAATCTCAGTCCCTAGATCTGCTACTTTATCTAGCATTTCACCCATACCTATTTTGGATAGTTGTATCAGATCCATCAAGACCCTGCTCCGGTACTGTGATATGACTGTTTCCATTATCTTTATCTATCACATCACCTCTTTCCTTATTCATATTGCTTCAATCATTTTTGAACATTTCTGTGCAGAGCCCCCAGTGAGGTTCTGGGTCTCTTTCCATGTTCTAGATTTTGAATCCCCTTATTTCCCCTTTTCTTATTCTTTCTCTTTTTTGATTATTCTTTCTATCAATAGATTGATCTGTAATTAGTACAGTAGAAAATTCTGGCCTTTTCGGTGTTACTGAGGGAAGTTCAAAAGAGGAGCTATCTTCCTGGGGAGCAAACTTATTTAGTTTAAATAAGACATCATCAAAGTGAGCACCATTTATAGCTATATATGCTTTGATGGTTTCCATTTCATTTCTAAGTATTACCAATTGCTCTGTTATCATCAGGTGTACAGCATAGGCATTTTCCATAACTTCTATGATGTCTTCACTCAGTTAACAAGGGAAGTATTTTGAGGAATCTGTTATATTTGACTTGGCCTGCTCCCCTGGGACCCCTGATTGATGGTAGGGGACTGTCCCATTACATTCCCTCCCCTCACTTGTTTCTCCAGCTTTATTATGCCCCATATAGTTTCCTGTAAATCTCCCATAACTCCTTTAATACTATCTTTGTTATTTTTTGCTTCAGCCTTGTTTCCTGAACTCCCTTCACAGTCCATCTGCTGTGTTACCTCAGTGAGAGAAAAAACTATATAGAAGTAATTTATGATCCAGGAGAGCTGGGGCATCTCTCTCTAAAGGGCCAGAATTTGAGTTAACTTCCTCTTCCTGCCTTATAGACTCTTGCATAATCTACAGGTCAGGAATCCTCTCTAACAAATGTATGTATGGAACAGCATTTTCATCGTGAGTTACCTCATTACATGTCCCCACATAATATAAAAACACACGAACATATGAATTTGCCAGTAGAAATAGGCCACCTGGTCTATCAAGTCTGCATGAGTATGCAGCTAGCACCCTTACCTTGTAGCTGCCCTGCCCCCTTCCCTTCCCAATTACCACCCTTCTCACCTTGACACATCCCCTTTTGAAACTTCCACTATCTTACATGCTACCACCCCATCTGGTAGAGCATTCTATTCTGCCACAACCATCTCCATGAAAAAGAATCTCCTCATTTCCATCCTAAATCTTCCCCCTCCAATCTAAGGCCATGACCGCTCATGTCCTTCCCCCTCCTCAGCCTGAGTATCCCTTCAGTGCCTGCCTTGTTTACCTCCTTTATGTACTTGAAGGTCTCAATAAAATCCCCCATGTCCCTTCTCTCCTGCAAGGAGTACATGTTCAGCTTTCTTAGCCTCTTCTCATATAGCCTGTCCTCCAATCCCTGGCTCATCATTGCTGCCCTGTGTTGTACCGATTCCAGTAATTTCAGAACCTTCTTCACATATGGGCACCAGAATTGCACACAGTACTCCAGGTGCAGCCTGACCAGTGCCCTATAGAAAGGCAGGATTAACTCCCTGCTCCTTGAGGAGATCCCTCTTGTGATACAATCCAGCAACCTGTTGGCATTCACTGCCACCCTCCTACACTGCTCTGTATTGTTCATCTTCCCCATTACAACCATGATCCTTCTCCTCCTTGGTGAAACCTAGCTGCACCTCTCCCAGCTGGTAACCTTTCCCTAGGTTCTTTGCTCCGAAGTTCAGGACTTTGCACTTTTTCACATTGAACCCCAGCTGCCACGCTTACGAACACTCCAACAGTTTGGTCAGGTCATTCTGCATTCCCTGCTGACCTGCTATATCATCCACCACTGCCCCCCAATTTGGTATCATTAGCGAATAGTCTGATCTTTTTCCTGATGCCATACAAGATGTCCACTATGACTATTCCAAACAGGACTGGCCCCAGTACTGATCTCTGTGGCACCCCACTCATCGCAACCATTGGAAATGAGAGTCCCCCAACCACTACCCTCTGCTGTCTCTCCTGCAGCCAGTTCTCAATCCATTTAACCATCTTAGCCTCACCCCCCATGTAGCTCAACGTCCCTCCCAACCTCCTTGTGGCACAAAATCAAAGGCCTTACTGAAGTCCAAATATATGACATTCAATGCATAACCCTTTTCCAATTCCCTCATGACCCAGTCATAATACTCAACTAGGTTCATCTGGCAGGATTTTTTGGAAACAAACCCATGCTGGTGACTGTCCTGGAGCCCATTGTCTTCCATAAAGGTCACCAGCCTTTCCTTAAGTATTAGCTCCATCAGCTTTCCCACAATGGAAGTTAAGCTTATTGGCCTGTAATTATCCAGTTCATCCTTTGATCCACTTTTATGAATGGGTACCATGTGGGCCATCCTCCAGTCATGTGGTATGCACCCTGTGTCCAGGGAGGTATTGAATAGTTCCATCAGTGGTCTAGCCAGGATCTCAGCCATTTCCTTCAACACCCTGGGGTGTATGCCATCTGGTCCTGGTGCCTTATTCACCCTCAGAGCCCTTAACCCCTCCAATACCTACCTTCAGTGATCACCCCATCTGTTAGCCCCTCCCCCTGCCCACCCCCTGCAGTAGCTACTCTCCTTTCTCCCTCATGAATACAGAACAGAAGTACTCATTCAGTGCTTTTGCCTGATCCACCCCTTTCTCTGTACATCCCCTGTCCTTCTTGATCCTCACTATCTGGTCCTTGCAGCTCCTTCTCTCCCATATGTGTCTATAGAAGTCCTTTTCCCCATCCCTGAATCCCTGTGCCAGCCTCAGTTCCCAGGAGGCCTTAGCTGCTCTGACTCCCCTAGTAACTTCCTTGGACCTCTTCACATACTTCTCCCTATCCTCTCCCTTCCCAGATTTCTTGTATTTCTTGAACGCTGTTTTTTTAGCTCTCACCATTTCTAATATCCCTCTACTTAACCAACTTAGTTTTTTAACACTTCTCTTTTTGCTCTGAAATCTGGTACATGTCTCAGTAGTTTCCAATATCTCCAATTTGATTTTTTCCCATTTCTGATTGGCATCCCAGTGTGGCTGTACTCTTTCCAGATGCCCCCTTAACATTTCACCAATTGTACCAAAGTTAGCCTGTCTGAAGTCCACCAACCTGGTTCCTGTACCCACTGCTTCTCTGCTCATATTAAATGTGAACCACTCTGAGTGGTGGTCATTCTCAGCCAGCGGGTCTGCCACTCCCACCTCTCTTACAGTCTCCCTGTTTACCAGAACTTGATCCAGTGTATTCCCCAGCCTTGTCAGTTCAGTGACCATCTGTGCCAGGAAGCAGTCCCGGAAGGCATCCAGGAGTATTAGCTGCCTAGCACTTGAGGTGGCTAGGGTACCCCAATCCACTCCTGGTAGGTTGAAGTCCCCCATGATCACTGTGTCATCTTTCCCACAAACCTTCCTAATTTGTTCCACCAGCTCCCTGCCCAGGTCTTCCCCTTGAGTCGGTGGACTGTATACCACCCCCATCCTGAGAATCCTATTCCTTGTGTCATGGAATTACATCCACAAGGCCTCTGTCCTACCCTCTTCCCCCCTTCTCTTGCACACTTTATCCCTTCTCTTATGTACATTGCTACACTGTCCCCTTTCCATTTGCCCCTATCCTTCCTGAAAATCCTATAACCTGGGATCTTCAGGTCCCAGTCCTGCTATTGGTTGGCCCATGTTTCTATGATGGCAGCTATGTCCACCATCCCCTCTGCCAACAGAGCCTGTAGTCCTAAGGTTTTATTCCCCAGACTCCTTGCAGTCAAGGAGACAACCCTCCAAGATGTTCCCTTACATTCCTTATCCAATTTCCCACTCTTCTCAGACCCACTCTTTGATCCCTACCTGCTTCCAACCCAGTTTATCTGGGGGTGGGGGTTAGGCTTCTTTGTCTCCCCTCTCCAGGGAGCCTTCCCTTTAGCAACACATTTGCTACCCACCCTCCTAGTTTAAATTACCTTTGTTTCTATGTATTCCTCTAACCTCTGTTTTAGCACTCCCTTCCCCTCCCTACTCAAATGTAATTTGTCCTCTGTGAACAGATCCCTATTGTCCCAGACCCTGACCCAGCCTCCCACTAACCCATAACCCTTGGATCAACACCAATTTCCCAGCCAATCATTGAATTCATCTATCTTACCCTTCCTTGTCATACTTGCCCTGGGCACTGGGAGTATGTCAGAGAAGGCCACTGAGCTCCCTACCACTTCACTCAACTTACCTACTTCCATGAACCTCTCCCTAACTACTGTTACCATTTCTCCTGCCAAGTTGTTTGTATCCATGTGCACTACCACATGTGGTTTAAGCCTTCACCTCATTGCACTCTTGAGAATAGCCTGTCCTGCTTTATCAGCCTTCAACCCATGTACAGATTCTACCTATATGTGACTATGTCTTTCCCCTTTACTCACCATTATGTATAACATTAAGATTACATTTTGTATAGCATTAAGATTACGTACTTTGGGGTGGAAGTTAGACAAATTGCATTATTCTTCTGTGTACTTCTTTGGGCTACTGTCTGATTGGGCACAGACCACTTTTTCCTCTTGTTCCCCTTCTTCCCTGTGTTTTCCCTATTTCTCACATTTTCAGCACTGTTACTGGCTTTATTAAACAGGTTACTAAGTTTGGTTTGTCTTATAGCAGAGTGTGAGAGTATCCTTTTGCCTCTTCTTTTTTTTTCCCACCTCATTTTTACGGCTGCAGTGGGCAGAGTCCTGCAGATATCTTGCTTCTAAGGGACTCAGCATTACTTCAAAGCATTCATTCTGACCGAAGAACGTGTTGGACTTGCACCACAGTCTCCTATGCAGGATAACTACACCAGATAACAAAGTCCCTTCTCAAAAAATGACAAAAAACAAAGTGTTTCCTTTTCAGTTGTAGCACCTCTCCTACTTTGCCAGAGTTACATATCAGTCATTAGTCCAGAATTCCTTTACAAAACATCCCAGTTCTGTCTGTAGGCAGTAAGAGTTCACAGTGCTGTGCTCAGTCAATCACTGCCATGTTGTTTCCTCCTAGACTTTAAAATTCACACACACACACACACACACACACATACACCACTGTGTTTTAGCCTTCTTTGCTACCATAGACTGACATAATCCAATAATCCCTTATATTTCAGTTCTGGCCACCTGGTCTCCTAGTGGCATTATAAAGAAATTAGATTTTGGTCATGTGATTGATGTACACATTCCAACCTCTTTTTCCCTTTTCTATATATATTTTTTGAACTTGCATTATAACCTCAGTCTATATGTTTATTCAAGGATTGGATTCCCCGCTCATGTCACTAATATCATTTCTTTATCAAACTGTAATTTAATTACATCAACAATCAAGAGCACACAAGCAATTGCACTGGACTAGATAAATTGTGTAGTGGATTTAATTAATCATGTTTTACTTTTCCTTTTTACATTTATTACTCTGTCTGATCTCACCCAACAGAGCTTATAGTGTTGTGTGCTAATTTGAGCTGCATAATTCACAATCTCATAGTCTCCACACACTGGGAGGTCACAGAAGTAAGAAGGAGACTGATATGCTCATGTGTTTTAGAAAAAAAAGTTCACTTGATAGAATTGTCATCCTGCAACTTAAGTAACTACAATTATACTATGCAGTTTATATTTGTACTGATATTAACCACAAAATGAGATATTTGCAAAGGTAGTGCAAGAAACTACAGTATATCGAACATTTCCATTCTGTGCCATCCATTTACACTTGCCCCATGATAAAATGTTCTATAATTGTTTAAAAACTGTTTTGTAAATCCATTTCAGTGAACATTAAATGGAAAGATGACAGCACTGGCAACCATAAATGTATAAAGAGTGTAAAAGTTTTCCTTTTAGAACTGCACTAACAGGGTCACTGTCCACACTTGTTAGTACCTTCTTTTTTAAAATATTTTTACAAAACCACAGAACCCAATATATTAATAAGTTGACTCCATTCCCTGCTGCATTATTCCCCCCTTCCCTTTTGTACTGGGTTTTGTGGACCCTGTTAGTGCAGTTCTTAAAGTAGAACTTTTGCACTCTTATTAGTTTATGGTAGCCAGTGCAGTCACATTGCCCCTTTGTGAAGTTCACTGAAATTGATGTAGAAAATCTTTTTTTAAAGAATTATAGAACATTTTGTCATGGGATGAGTGTACATGCATGGCATAGAATGGAAATGTATGATATAGTTGTTCCTTGCTCTACATCTGCAAATATCTCATTTGGTGGTTAATATTGGAACACATATAAATTGCATTGTGTAACTAGGGTTGCTTAAATTCCAGGGTGATAATTCTATCAATAGAGAAGTTTTTTTTTTCTAAAATACATGAGCATACCAGTTCTCCTCTGACCTTCATGACCTCCCACTGTGAGGTTATGAATAATACAGCTCAAATCAACACACAGCCTTTCAAATTGTAGATGTAGGGAACAGAGTGAACATGTAAAAAGAAGAAGTAAAACATGATTAATTATGTTCACTGCCCAGCCTGTCTAATCCATTGCAATTGCTTATGTGTTCATAAATATTGATGTAATTAAATTACAGTGCATCAAAGAAATGACATTAGTAGCTGGCCCAGTGGTGTACAGGGCTGAGGCACTGGACACCTTACTTCTTGTCATGCCAGTGACTCTAGTTCAGGAATGAGCCTAGGGTGCTGGAGGTTGACTAGGAAGGGAAAGGACTGAGCATCCTCTGGACTGCTTTCCTTTCCCAGGAAGGGAGGACTGCTTCTCCTGCTGAACGACTGCCATCAGGCGAAGGTGTGATGGTAATGCAGGTTATTTAAAAGATAGTAATGGTAGTTCTTAGGAAATACAATTTAGCGTCTCATCCTCACTAAATATTGGGTGGAGGTCCTTAATAATCTTATTACCACTACTATATTTTAAACAACCACCTAATTTAACAAACCTGATTATTAGGTGTAAACTAGAAACAGAATAGAATACCATGATACTTAATGGTACATGACCCTGAAATCAACTCAGATGTAAGAGTTGTGTGCTCACTTCCACTTCTGATTGTGTGGTTACATCACAAAACTGACAATTCAGGATACAGGGGAATTATACATGTACATCACGGAATATTGTTTATTTCATTCAATGCAAGAGTTGTCCTCATATGGAGTATGTGAGAGAGACAGAGCAAGCACTCCACACTAGAATGAATATGCACAGACAAACTATTAATTTGAAGATGACTGAAAAAAACAGTGGGGAAACACTTCTCTCAGAATGACCAATCAAGCTCATATATGTCAGTAATGATCTTAAAAGGACATTTCAGAAGTACACAACAGAGACAGGCTTCTGAGATCAGGCTTATTTCACTTCTCAATATGTTGGAAGGTGGCAGGAACATTGATCTGGGGTTTATGTCACATTATTCCACTTAAACTTCCATAGACCTTTACTTCAAATGATAGACATATTATAGGACTTCAGCATGACTTTGGTTTGTGTTTTAATATTTATAGAATCCCATTTAACTGGTTATCCACGTGCTGGTTTCTCACCAAGGAACTCCGTGTGTGTGTGTGGAAGGGTATGACATTATTTTCTTTGTGTGTGGGTGGGGAGTGAGCTTATGTGGGTGTGGTGGATATGGTGGGGGTTGTGGTTATATTAAGGTAGGCTTGTATTCAGGTACATGACATAATGGTGTTGCAGTGTGTTAGGACTCTTAGCTCACATACATAGTGAATATTTACTTTCTTCTAGCTAGTTATCTTTGGGGGATAATTCCATTGGGTTTTTATTCAGATTCCTTAGACTGTTACTGTACATATAGTAATGTTATTATATACTGTCATTTTTTTGAACTCTGAACATATTAGGATGCATGATCTCATTCACTTGGGGGTCCTTGACAGGTTTGTTTTTTTACAGTTTAGCTCTTTTACTGACAATTGATATTATGTTGTATAAAATCCTGTTACAGCACTGAAGGTCTTATGGTTTAAGTAATATAATAACTGGCTGTGTGTATTGTTGGGAAAATGTCACCAGATAGGTTGTATTCTATATAAATATGTAAAAGAGTTGCTCACGCTAGGTAAACTTTACACTCTCTTAATGCCGTGTTTAAAATATGTCTGTTATATATTTTTTGCTTGTTTTTAACATAAAACAATATCACATTTTAACATGTACTTAAGGAAGTACTGAATCCAAAGTTCTTGCTTTTTATTATACTGCATTCTCAAACACACTGAGACAGTCAGAATTTATGTTACTGGAGCTTTCTGTTTGAAGGGTTCTTATCTTGTTCTGGTGACATTTGACCTTGAAAGGCTCCTCAGCGAACAACAGACTGGTGAAATGTGATTCCTCTGATTTAAACTGCAGTTATGGTTTAAATAGTATTTTAAACAAACAAAAATTCCTTCTGGGTTTTTTATGTATGATCTAGGTGTAAATACTATGTAATTTTCTAAATAACTGTCATAAGCTTCTGAAGAAGGACTTGATTGGTCCAAAGCTTAGGCACTTTCTTCTTTTTGTAACATCTATGTTGGTCCACTAAACGGTATCAAACCATTTGCATCTGGATCTGTTCTTACAAGTACAAATACAACAACTAAACTATTTCTGATGTATGCACATTTCAGTTTTGTGCACATATACCCTGATCCCAATTCTTTTTCTATGCTTTAAATAGTAAAAAAGTTGGTTGTGTGCACATGTATTTTCATTTGTGTACTTTTTTTTATGAGCACTTAGACATGCCATGCGAGGTACTTGACTGCAACTGATACCTTTACAAAGGTGTGATTTTACAGCTGCAACACTGAGTGCTTTGATTAAACCCCTAATTGTTTTGATGCAGTGCTAGTAGGTGATAACAGCTGGTCAGTGCAGTTCATAAGAGCACATTACAGAGCTTGTGACTAGCTGTGTTGTTTTGTTGTTTCCTGTGTTGCTTGTTTGCTCTGTTACAAAAATGGACAGGTCCAAATGAAATCTCCTTTCCTTATAGCAGAAGGTGAAGTTGCTCAAGAAAGCTGAAACTATGAGCTGTAAAGATCTGGCTTCAGAATTTGGAGTGGACATTTCATGTGTAGGAGGCATAATAGGGAGTCAGGAAGCTGTTTTAAGTGACTGGTGCAGTAGGTGGCCTAAAGCCAGAAAATGCAAATGGGACAGAAAGGATGTCCAAGTGGAGGATGCCCTGCTGCGATGGTTTTCTGCTGCTCAGGATTGTAGAATAATGCTATCAGGGCATATCCTCCTGGAAAAGGCAAAAAGTCTGTCTGTGAGCATGGGTCTTGACTCTGAACCCAACTCAGAGTGGCAATCCAGGTGGAAGAAGTGGCACTCTATAAGTTACTGGGGAGTGCATGGTGAATGAGCGGAGGCTGACTAACATGCTGCTGATGACTGGATCTGTACTGAGCTCCCCAACCAGCTCTCACAGTACAAGTCCAGAGACGTTTGCAGTGCAGATGACACTGCATTGTTCTTCCATGCTATGCCAGATAGAACATTGTCCTTTAAGGCTAAGCAATTGATAGGGCACAAAAAAGCAAAGAAAATAGTCTGTGGCTAGATAGGGCAAAGCAAGGCAACTTTATTTCTAAGGTGCCCAATCCCGAAGGCTCTGGATGCTATACATGATAAAAACAGGATACAAATATGAAAATAACACAATAGATAGTGAACCCCCCCAAGGAATTTTCAAGACTATGATTTTTGAAACATTTGTATCATAGCAATTTGCAATTTACTTGTTTGCCATTTGCTTATTGTAGCTTCTGTTTGGTACAGGGTCATATGTGTCATCAATTTTAGTAGGAACTGAAGGGCAATGATGAAGGGGCAGGGATAGATTTTCATGTAGTAATTCTAAGTATGTGACTAAAAATAGTGGCAAATTTTTTATCAATAAAAAGGTTTTAAAATTTTTTATATCATATGAATATTATCTAGAGGTTCATGAAGTCAGTAGTAATACAATCATAAAGTCACAATTTTGGCCTGACGGTTTTGGAAATCAGATAGACTGTAGATGGGGATATATAAAGATATTTTCTATGAAATTATTATTGCATCAATGAATATTGAAATGGTTGTTTTAGTAGAAAATAATTCTGGAAAAAGCAAAATAAATAATTTCTATCTCTTTTTTCAAGACTTCAGACAGCATGGGTGATGAGATTCCTATAGCACTAAAAGCGCTTAAGTTGAGGTGGACAAGTCACCATACCGTAGAGAAGATATGCATAATTCACAACATCAAGAACAAGCCTGACATAATAATAAGACCTTTGACATTGAACAGTCAGTCCAAAATTGAAGAGGTTGCACGTATGAGTCAATTATGTGATGACCAAAGTATCAGAGTCGATGACATATGCAAGAACATACCTGTTGAACTTGATGACATGTGTCAGGGATATCACAGACGGTGCTACCAGTCATTTACATATGTCAAATACCTTCAGAAAAGGAAATGTCAGGTTGATGACACAGAGGACCAACATCCTTCAACCTCCCAAAGAAGCAGAGCTGAAACACCTTGTCAAGTGTTTTTTTTCCCCTTCAAACCCGTGTATTATATGTGGAAAAAGAGATAAGTGGATTTCTGGAGGAAAAAAAAATACAAAAACTAGGGAAAAACTGACACAGTGTGCAACAAAAACTGCAGAAATATCTACTAAAGAAGCAACAGAGGTGAAGTAAGATGATAATCTACTATGTAGCATTCGATATGTTGATTTAATTGCAAGGGAGGCTCATTATTACAACTCTTGTTGCCACGATTATGCAAGGACAGTTGACAGAAACTCAGTAGTGGACCAAACTGGTGAAAGTGTCAAGCAAATCAGAACCCAAGAAAAGGCATTTGAGTATATCACCAAATATGTTGAACGAATATCATCAGAGGATCACAGGTTGAATTAATGACAATGTTACATGAGAGGTACTGTTTGTTTATGCAGGCTCATTACCCCACATTCTATAATCCTAATTACAAAACAGACAAGTTGAAAACAAGTTGATCAAACACTTTGTGAATTTGTTTATTCAGATGAGCTCTCAACTGGTCAAGCTGTGGAGATTGCATTTGAATCTGCTGAATGAGATGACAGGACACTTGAACAGGCAATGACTCTTTTGCATTGTCTCATCATAAATTCCTTTAGGGAATCAGAAGAAATTCCCTGGCCACATTATTCTGGTTTTCTGCTCTCCAATACTATTCTGTTTTCTGACACTCCTGAATCTAGAGCCTAGAAACTAGAACCTAGAGCATCCTCATCCTCATCCTGGAGCTGATCCTCATCCTCATCATCATCATCATCCTGGAGCTGATGTCTTGCTGCAGGATGGTAGGTTCAGTGTGTGTAGATCTGATGTGTCAGTATCAAGAAATGCTGTTGATCTGACCATTGAACAGACAATCAATCGACATGCCAAGTCCAGTGGAGGTATTGTTGGATTTAGCAGGAATTATCCATCCTATTACTGGTGGTGTATAACAAGGCATCTCCGAGCAAGCTATGTGACTGTCTCCTTTGAAACTACTGGAATGGTAGACTTGGAGGAGTCCTTTCACAAAGATGCTAGGCCTGCAGAGATGGCATGCAGTGAGAGGGATGTACAGAAGCTGATCAATTCATTCAGAAACTTCACCAATCCTTTTGAGATAGAAGTCAAAGAGGCACTATTCTGTCTCATCAGGTGCATGAGCCCCAGAAGATGTTGAAAATGACGTGCTCAGTGCTGAAAATGGAGAAAAGAAGCCTTTCAACAATTTGTGGAGACAGGGCTTGTTGACAAAACAGTTCCCTATCATGTGCCCTTGAAAAAGCAGTCTCTAAAGATGTTTGCTTCCCTTCAGCAGTCAAGGAAACTCAGATACTCAGAAAAGAAGATTGTTCAGGTGAATGCACAAAGAAACCTCTTTGGGCAACTGAGAATGCTTTCAGAACAGAACAACCTTAGCATGGAGAAGGCTCTCTCATATCCATTGAGTCCACTACCATGGTCATTAGCAACTTCAGATGTCCTACCATTGAAGACAGAGAAATCCACCCTTCTTCACAAACTTGAGACCACACTCAGTACTATAAACTGGGATGAAGACAAAGTTTACATCTGTGATGGCAGTGCACTTCTCTAGTCAATGACTGGTCTACCACATACATTTGGAGAGCTAGTATAGTGCCCCAGAGTTTTGGGGGGAAGCACAACAGAAAATAAATAAATACAGTGTGGGCAGACAGGAGTCAATAAGTTAAGGACCCCTGTTAGTGTGTTCCCCACTACCCTTTTTCACAGCAGCAGCAGCATAATGTAAAAAAGAAAAGAAAAAGGAAAGTTTCTTTCCCTGCCTGCAGCACAACACCAAAATCCCACCCCCCCCCGAGCAGGCAGCGTGAGCTGTGGCTGTTCACTTGCTGGGACTGCTGTCTCTGTCCAGCGCATGGTGTTAGCTTTTAGAAATTATAAACTAAATTGTTTGAAGGTGCTCGGGGTTCAAGAACTGGAACCCCAAGTGTTTGTTTAAAAAAACATATTGTTTTGTGAGGCAGCTGGTAGAATAGCAGGGGATAGAGGACACAAACAGTGAGTGGGGACCTGGCTGGCTTACCTGGCGTAGGATGAAGCTGACCCGAGGGCTGTTCTGTCTGCCTCTGCTCCTCCAGTCTGCAGTTTCCATACCAGCTCCTGTGTCTGCTGTCTCTGGTCCCTGCATCCCGCTAGTGGAAGAATTGGGTGGTCGGAAGTGCCATCAGTCACACAGAAGAAAGAAGAAGAGCAGTATTCCATTCACTGGATTGGACTCCGACAGCCCCATTTTCTTATTTTAGTTTTCAAAAGTATAACTAGTTCCCTGTCAGTGGCATGAGTAGAGCCGCATTCAGGAAGCAATCTGCGGGTGTCAGGAAGCCCCGTATGGCTCCTAATTGCCATTCGGTTCAGTGTCTGTCTCCGTCTACAAGCCTTCCTACCACAGATCATCTCCCATCTCCCTCAGTACTGTCTTCACCCAGGGTTGGGAAGGTGAGTCAGCAGCACCAGCAGCTAGGTGCTGACTGCCTAAAAACATTTTTAAAGTAAAGATTGCTTTTTTGTTAAAAAAGGAAAAAAATGTTTAAAAGTGCTTAGGGCACTAGTGAAGGGGTGGGCAGGAAGGGCTCTGAAATATTTAAATAATTTTAATATTCACAGGCATTGCCAGGCCCATAGGAGGGGCCACAGCATAGAAGCCCATGGGAAAGGGGTTTAAATATTAATTAAAAGGAGGGGCCGGTACGAGGTCACAGACAGGCCCAGCAGCAGTTTATTCAAAGGGGGGCAAGCCATGCCCAACAGTGTAATTTAAAAGGGCAGCAAGGCCTAAAAAAGGATTTAAAGCAGCCTAACCAAGAAAGGCCCAGTCATTTAAAGGGGACCCAGCCAAGTTAGGCCCACTGGTATTTAAAGGGGCAAGTTAGGCCCACTGTTGTTAAAGAGGGCAAGTTAGGCCCACTGTTATTTAAAGGGGCAAGTTAGGCCCACTGTTATTACAGAGGACACGTTAGGCCCACAGTCATTTAAAGGGGCAACCCAAGTCCAGAGGTCTGCAGCTAGCCATTTAGGACAACAGGTGTTAAAGGGGCCAGCAGCATTAGTGACCCCAGATGCTGAGGGAGCCTAACTAGCCACACAGTTCAAAAAGTGCCAAGGAATCCTAGTCTGACATTTGAGTCTATAGCATTTTGAGAGAGCTTATGCCCCACTGCAGTGTACTCACAGTAACAGGAGAACCTCATTTAGCTTGATGGACCCCTTGGTAGTTAGGTCCTGTGAATGCTAGGGTTCAACCATAATAGTAAAGTGCATGTTAATTTACAGTGGTCTGGACATTAAGATTATACAGTTGACCACTATAATAGGAACTGAGACATTTATTGCATTGCTATTAGTCCTACGAACAGTATAATTGCCAGAACTGTCCTTGTATTGTTTTGTGCCAGCATTTCAGTGTCAGAAAAATATCCAAATCAGTCTTCAGCAATTCTCCAGAGTCACTTCACCAATGTATATTCAGGTCAATCTTCACCAATTCTTCAGAAATCATCTTCCAGTGCATCTTAGAAGCAGCCAGCAGCAGCTTCCTGGAGAACCGTGCTGCAATAATCTTAGTTGCAATGTCCTGTTTATTTTCTTCTATCAAGTTCCCAGTGTACGGCCTGGCCCAGTGCAAAGTCTGCCGTCCAATTTCTTGTTTTGTCATCTGCACCGAATTGCCATCCAGATCTTCTGTTCTAATGCCTTGAGTCACCGTCCTGTTTATTATTCTATGTCAGTCCTTGGCTTGTCCTGCCTTGGTGCCCTGAACTCTGCCATTCTCCAACATCCACAGACTTCCTCATCCCACCTTCTTCTTCTTTTCCCAGCAGTTCAAAAGCAGGCTGTTACTGGTTGTTTAGCATCTTCTTCTTTTCCCAGCAGTCCAGAAGCAGACTGTAGCCGGATCTGTTGTGTCTCAATTCTGGTGGCCCTCACTGGGCTTTGACCCAAGGAAATCTTTGTGCTGTTCTTAAATTCTAGCAACCCTAGAGAGGTGTGATGTGTCTGAGAAACTCATGCCTGTTCAAAATCCTCTCTGCATTCCTTTAGTTTTAAAGACACCCCAGAATCATACTAGCCAGTCAGCCAAGTTGTTCCCTTTGTGTTTCCATATCCCACTGCTCAGTTTCCTTCTTGATGACAGAGAAAGCTCAACTATGCACAAACTACCTTTTATGACATACGTAGAGTCTTATAGTGACATGCTATAGAGTTTCTTAGAGAGGAGTACTCCAGGTGATAGGCCTTAGGTAGAGGTGCACCTCAGGGTAGTGTTAGAGATTACATAGTGATTTACTAATCTTTCAGTATAGAATGCTCTTAAAGTAGAGCTGTTACAGATGATTACAGAAAGTGGTTTGCACAGAGTCAGCCTGATACATTGCATACAAGGTGGAAGGTCTTAAAGCAGTGCTGTTACAGTCGGTTGATTTAGAGTCCTCCTCATATGGGAGATTACGTGTATGAGTTTCCCTGTGACCATGTTCCCTTTCCCTGTTTGCTTGAATAAAAGCCTGTCAGGCATTTGAAATCTATTTCTGACTCCCACCTCTCTTTGTCAGATGCCAACATCCACCTCCTTGGAACCTGTGTTTGTAATTTGTGTGCAAGTTACTAGTGTCATCACAACACAGTTGCTCTATTTTCCTTTTATATTTTTGTGGAGACCCAGCACACATTAACATCCATTTTACCACCATGAAGGCACCACACCTCTTTTTGTTGCAGTGAGCAGGGTGTATAGTGTTCTCCAAAGAGTCCAAAGCCTGAGAAGAAGTAACATCCAGATGCTGTCAGATGCTGGAGGTGATAATGAAATGGATGAAGAAGGAAGGCCTACAAAGGATGGTGCAACCTCCCCATTGACCATGCCATATTAATTTTGAGTACCATGGCTTCCTAGCTACCTGGGAGAGTCAGGTGGTGGAGAGTCCAGTGGATTAGGAGAATTTTGAGGAAAAATGAAATCAATGTTCTTGCTCTATCAGCATCAAAAAGTAGAGATTCTGCTTGGGCAACTGAAGGGAGCTGCTCGTTAAGAGATTGGCCGGAACAAGAAAAGGCGACTGCAGACCAGATTTTTAATATGTTAAGGAATCCTTATCGGAATTGAAAATGAGATTATTTTCCTGAACACAGAAACCTTGAGAGACCCTAAGGGAGTATGACTTGAGCTTGAAAGAAGCGTTCCAACCAATAGAGAGAGTGGATCCACAAGAGGTGCAAGACCCAGACCAGACCCTCAAGGAAAAGTTTATTGATAATGTTCACAGTGAAGCCTTACTGTGAGAATTGCAAATGTTACACCTATAGGATCCTGATGTTCCCTTCCTGTACTACAAGGAGACAGCGATCCACATTCTTGGCTCAAGTTGGGCAGGAGAAGAGGCTGCCATGTGTCAGCAAAGAATGATGTTCCCCAGTGTTGTATGGCCAGACTACCACACAGAAGGATGGAGGCAAGAAAATTGTTGGGTGCCAGGAACAAGTTCTGAGAGACCACTTCAGTCGGAGAGATACGCAGGTACAGAAGAAGCCTACACGCAGGTGGTTCAAGCATGGATTCCATTTCACAAGCCTAGCCCAGGACCAGGAAACGAATGGACTGAACAGAATGCTGAAAAGTCACCAAGGTGTGCCAAGAGGTGAGAGATCTCAAAAACAACTAGAGGTCATGGTCTGACGATAATGAGCCTGAGCGAACCCAAGGACCCAGAGAGACAATGTCCCAACTGAGAAGTGGAGAAGGGTGACGCTTGACTGATTGTTTCGATGGTCAGGTGAAACCTATCTGTTGAAGATGTGGAATCGCAGGGCATGTGAAAAGATGATGTGTACAAGCTCCCATGAATGCTGTAGCAACAACAATGAATCCTTGCAAATGCAGACCAGTTCTCAGAGAGCAATAGACCAGGTCCAACCCCAAGAAAGGACAAATCCCTTTTCATAGGGAAATGCCTGACTGTTATAGTCAAAGTAAACAGACATGACCTTCTGGCATTACATAACACAGGATCCCAAATCACTACACTACAACAGAGATACTTTCAGCAATACTGGGACCCTCAAGATCTATGACCTTCACCGCAATCTTGGGTGCAATTAATAGCTAGCAATGGTACCGAAGTCCCATACCTTGGGTATATTGAGGCTGATGTGCAGTTATGAAGTCATACACTAGCCCAGCAAGGAATCACCATCAGCGATGCCAACAGTAATGAGCTACCTCCACTCATCCTAGGAATGAATGTGCTGCAACATTGCTTGAGAGAGCTTGTGGATATACTGCGGCAATGCGCTAAACAGCTACCCATGGTGGATAAGCAGGTGTTACAACAAACCATACAGTTACTGCACTGCCATCAGCATTTTGTTAATGTGGATGGAGAGATTGGGAAGGTCAGAGTGATAGATTCCCACCCTACCACCTTAAACCCTGGAACTGAGACTAATCTCTGGTGCAAGATAAAAGTAGATCCCAGAGGACAGGATTACAATGCTCAAGTAGAACTGTACCCTGATGATAAAGAATAACCTGTTATTGTTGCATGCAGTGTGGCTACTGTCAGTAAAGGATGGATTCCTGTACGAGTTCTTTACTATGGAAACCATGGCATTCAGATCTACGAAAATCAACCTATTGCCAAATTACACGCTGTTCACATCCAAGATGTCCTAGAACCAGAGGGTCAAGTTAGTGCCATATGTAACATATATAAATGCAAATCAGTTATGGAAAGCCTGGATCACATTATAGAACCATTGGAATGCATAGCCATTTGCAACCAAAACATTCTATTCGTTGGTCACAGCAGAAGCGAATGGCAGCAATGCCAGCTTCAGAATCTGCTCGTGATGAGCAATATGAAGCATTACTAGTTTCCACATTTGACCCCGTACTCAGTTCAACCATTATTGATTCTGGAGATACCAGGGTAGCACTACTCAGTGTGAACTTCATGCCTCTCCTGCCTCTGTCGAAAGTAGGCATCATGGCCATCCTGTTACTCAGGGCAGTCTTATCAGTAGGCAATCTCTTAAATGCAGTATATCCACCTCCCCACTAGTCAGACAAAAGTTGAGGCAGCCAGATATTAGATCACCCCTAACAAAGCACACAAAGAACCACCATGACCACCCAGTTGCAAATGAACTGAATACAGCCATTGCTTTTATGTTTGCCATATACCTGCTTCCATACTCTTTTGTAAAGAAACCCACCTTTCTTCACTAGATGGAAAAAGCGGCACCAAAATATAAAGTTCCCAGCTGCACATTCTTTTCCACAAAGGTTGTTTCTGCTCTTTATAGTGACCTTTCCTGAATTGTTTCCCACAAAACGTTTGTTTTGTTTATTTATTTTGTTTGTTTGGGTGGTGAGAGAACCTAAATTATATTTTCTTTTGTATGTTATGTATGTATGTGGGGGATTATAGTTGCCTTTAGATTTAAGTACAGAATTTGATCTTAGTTAACAGGGATCAGGGCGGTGTTTTGAAATTGTTTTATATTAAGGTTTGTGTATTATTATTTTGGGTTTGGTTGGTTAATATTGTGAGTGGGTCTGTTTTATTGTATTTATTATTTGGTTGCATAGCTGCACTATGTGCTGGACTTTTACCCCCATGGTTGTGCGCTACTCATCATCTTCTCTTCGTGGCCTTAACCCTTTTTTCTCCCCTCTCCAGTTTGAGACCTACCTGCGCTGTAGAGTGCTGGGCATTATGCGTAGGAGAGGGGGGAGGTGGAGGGGACGTGAACAGGGGAGGATGAATGAGGGGGGTCATTGTATTGGGGTGGTGGGATCCAGAAGGTGCCCTGGGGTGAAATGGAACCCAAGTCATGATTCACTGTGTCTGTTGCCCATACCCAAAGGTACCACCGAGTATGGTAGGCAGATGACCCAGGCAGCCCGCGTGGTTCTTCCAACTTGGGTGGTGTTTGCTATGCCAGATCCATTAAGAATAAGACTGAAATTATTGCTGATCTTGTTGGTACAGTGGACCTGGCTTGCATCACCGAGACCTGGCTGGATGAAAATTCAGGCCCCATTTTCGAGGTTATGACTCTGGCTGGGTACTCGGTGATACACCGCCAGAGATTGGATCGAGGCGGTTGCGATCTGTTTCAAGACCGAACTAGGTCTCACAGGGGTAGTAGCTGAGTCCTTTGAGTGTACAGTAGTAGCAGGTGTAGGCTTTTGAATCACTCTCATCTATCGTCCACCCGGTGATGAGAAGCGATACCTTCAGGAAGTGGCGGACTTCGTCATCGACATGGGGTTTGAATCACCTAGATTGATGGTTCTGGGCAATTTCAATGCCTGGGTCAATGATGAACTCTCACAATTTGGTCAACACTTCCTCCAGTTAATGACATCTCTGGGCCTCACACAGGTGGTTTCCACTGCTACACATAAAATTGGACACTCCTTGGACTTAATCTTCCCTCTAGGGATTGAAACATCTGACGTGGGGGTGGAACCAGCCTGGTGGTCAGATCACTACACCATGGGGTTTAGTTTTTGCACCCCCTCTAGAAGGCCTACCCCTGTGGAGATGGTTAGGTACCGCCCTTTACGGGATATAAATCCCCAAGGTCTTGCAGCGGTACTTGACCTCTCATCCCCTGCGTTGGCAAGCAATGATCCAGAGAGCCTCTTGTCAGCTTATAATACAGCTGTTACGGTGGCTCTGGATTCTATTGCTCCAGTCCATGTGTGCTCCCTCTCCCTTTGCCCCAAGTCCCCCTGGTTTGATGGGATGTTGAGGGAGATGCAGAGACAGGGGCGATGGTTAGAGCAATGCTTGCAAAAGTCTGCTCTTGATACCGACCACCTTAGATTGATGGACCATTATTTGGTCTATCAATCTGCAATCACCCGTAAGAAGGCAGAATTCCTGTCCAGGGAGATTGCGGTTGCATGGAACCAACCAGCTCAGCTATTTCGAACTGTGGACAGACTGTTCAACCCAGCCTGTCTGCAAGTTCGGAAAGCTTTTTCGCAGTTAGAGTGTGATGAGCTTGCTTGATTCTTTGCAAATAAGGTGGCTGACATCAGAGCGGACTTGCAGCCAGCAAACTCTAGGGGGGTTGTTGTTGAACAGTGCGAGGTCACTTTGCCTCAATTTCCCTGGAGCTCCTTCAGTCAACCAGAGTTCATAGATGTCATGAGGATTATCCAGAGTGCTGTAGTTTGGACCCTGGACTGACCTCCCTAATTTTGGGTTGTAGTGATATCATTGACCCAGTCCTGGTGTGGATAGTCTGGTGCTCCCTGGAATCGGGTGAGTTTCCTAGCTCCCTGAAAGATGTGGTGGTGACACCACTCTTGAAGAAATCTATCTTGTACCCAGACTGTTTCGCAAACTACAGACCTATCTCTAACCTTCCCTTTGTTGGGAAGGTTATTGAGAAAGTAGTGGCAGCTCAACTGGAGGACCATTTAACCATCCATGACATCTATAAACCCCTCCAGGCTGGTTTTCATAAAAGACATTGTACCGAGACAGCGCTGGTTCAGGTGCTCAATGATCTCCTGATGGCGAGAGATTGGAAGAGCCTCTCCATCTTGGTTCTTCTAGATCTCTCTACAGATTTTGACACCGTGGATCACATGGTGTTGATAGGTCGCCTGAGGCATATATGTGGAATATTGGGGACCGTCTTAAGATGGTTCACTTCATTCCTCACAGGGAGATCACAAAGAGTTGTGTCTGGGGTTTTTTCCTCAGGCCCAATGGCTTTGTTGTCTGGGGTGCTTCAGGGTTCAGTACTGTCACCCATGTAGTTTGTGGTGTATATGCCACCCCTCGGAGACATTGTAAGAAGATATGGGCTGAGGTTTCACTGTTTTGCAGATGATACCTAGCTATAACTTTCTTTTGCACCCGACCAGGATGGCGCTCTTTCAGTCTTTAACAACTGTCTGAAAGAAATACAGGAGTGGATGGATTATAGCTGGCTGAAGCTGAACTCAGAAAAGACAGAGGTACTGGTTGTGGACCCGGGTCAACTGATAGGGGGGTTGGGTGTTAGTGTGCCTTCCGGAAATATTCTTGGTGGCATTTCTCTCCCGACCTCCGAATGAGTGCGTAACCTGGGGGTGATTTTTGATGATAAGCTGACACTGCAGTTGCAGGTATCAGCTGTCATCAAGATCTCCTTTTACCATCTTAGGAACATCACCAGGGTTAGGCATCTGGTTCCCTCTGTTGACCTTCCAACTTTGGTCCACACCTTTGTGTCCTCATGCCTGGACTACTGCAACTCCATTTATCTAGGGCTTTCAGGGGTTCAAATCCATCACCTGCAGCTGGTGCAGAACGCAGCAGCCAGGCTTTTGATGGGATCTAATAGAGCCTGTCATATTACTCCGGTGCTGCACGGACTGCACTGGCTGCCAATCCGGTGGCAGATCACCTTTAAACTCGGCTTACAGACTTTTAAAGCCCTACACCGTCAGGGTCCAGTTTATCTGAAAGAACTTCTGGTACCCTACTGCCCTGGTCGATTGCTCCGCCTCTGCCAATGAGGGGTTGCTAGAGATTCCAAGGGTGAATTTTAAGTCATCTGGTTCTAGAGTTTTTGCTTATGCTGCTCCCACCCATTGGAATTCTCTACCCCATCGGTTATGGGAATGCACTTCTGTGGAGGAGTTTAAGAAGGGTCTGAAAACTTTTCTCTGGCAAAAAGCCTTCTCGGAGAACTGAATTGTTTATCTGATTATGTTTTTAATTGTGTTGAGTAGTACTGGATTTTATAATGGTGGTTTTTAAATTGATTTAAATTGTAAGGCACCTTGGAAATAGAAAAGAGCTGTATAAATAAAAATTATTATTATTATTATTATATGGACAAGTAGGCCATCCTCCAGGATAAGTTTTATGTGTATTACTGCACACTGGGCAAATGTACCCAGTGTTTCTGCCTTTCACCCATGTACATCTTCTTCAGGTTGCCCACTGTCAAGCAGTAGTAGTATTGCTGGCCCCTCGTCAGCATGCCACCCTAAGTATTCAGAACATGCATGGCTGTCATACAGCTGAAAAGATATTGGAATAAATTAACAAGTCCATCACAAGGTGGTTTAAGCCACATAGTTTTTCTGTGGGCTTTATTGCTACTGATAATGCTCATAATGATGTGAAAGCAATACATGATGGCTCATTTTTTCATGTCCTATGCTTTGCTTATGTATTGAATTTAATTGTTACGGCATTTCTGGAGCATGAGTCAGTAAGCAATATGCTGAATGTGAGCCATAAAAATTGCAACCATTTTTCTCACTCTGCACTTGCAAGGTCAGAGCTGACCACTCTTCAGAAGGCAAATGGAGTGCTGCAACATTGATTAAAACTGGATGTTATCACATGCTGGAATTCAACACTGCACATGCTCAAATGACTATTCGAGCAGTATAAACCGATAAATGACTATGTAATGCAGCTGCGTGACCATGACACACAGGCAGCCATGTCATTCAGTCCAGCTCAGTGGATGTTGATGGACAGTGTAATTCAAACTCTCCATCCTTTTGAAAATGCCACACAAGTGGTCAGCTCTGACAATGCATGCCTGAGCCAGGTAATACCACTGATGAGATTACTGCATCAGGCACTGGAAAATATCAGGTAGCAGTTTGAAGTGGCAACTGACTCAGTAGGTGTAGAACTGCCTAACAGGGTTCTGCAGTTGTTTGACAATGATCTGAGAGTAAGTTACATCAACACCTCAGAGACATACGTCCTTTCCACATTTCTGGATCCAAGGTACAAACATGGCATTACTGCTCTATTTCTGGGTGGAAAGACTGATGTTGATCACCATATCCTAATCCTTAGTGGGAAGGTAGAAAATTTTATGGCAAGGGACCGTGCTGAGAGACGGTCACCATTTGGATCCCATTCCTGGGACAACCTGATAGTGGAAAGGGTAGTGCCATAAGTTTCTTCTCGTCCTCTTCCACATGTAATGTGCTTGTTGTAGTGTCCTCCTCCTCATCAAGCAGTTCCATAAACCCTCTGTGGTCCATGCTGCAGCAGGTTGCTGCTTCTGTATGACAGCCAAGTCTTGGTAAAAGTCAACTGCAGTTGTCAGCCAGTCATATGGTTCAGTCCTATTTGGATGACCCGCAGCAGGTGAACATTGGTGAAGAACCACTGTTATACTGGCAAAGCATGCTAGAAGTGTGGCCTGCCCTGGCATCTCTGTCTGTCGAGTATCTGAGTTGTCCCTGTGCTAGTGTCAGCTCAGAGAGGGTTTTCAGTGCCTCTGGTGCAATAGTCAGTGATTAGTGCAGTTGCCTGTCTGACAGAAACATAGAGTAGCTGACAACCTGACATTTATAAAAATTAATTCTCATTTCCTCCCATCAAGTCACAGTATAAACTGTCATCGGTGTTGAGATATTATGCTGGTGAAGAAGGTGATGTTGAGATGGAAACTAAAGCTGAAGAAGACAGTGTGGTTCTCCCATCTGAGGAGGAAGACACGTCTGAGGGGTTTGAGTTTTCCTAATCATGCATTTCAAAAACATGGATGTGCACTGAGGTACTCATCATCACCCCATCACACATGTCATAGTATTATACTGATGATTCATGTGCATTAAAGAAATGAATATATGAAGTGCATACAATTGTGATGGTACTTGTTATTGTCCAAGCTGGCCGATGTTCATGGTCCTCCCCCTCCACCCCAAAAACATTTGAATGGACACATGTTGGCTTGTCCATTAGTTACTGCTTATGATGCATATCATGATGTGTTTTATGTCACTTGCTGTGTGAAACACCCAGCCACCCGTTAATGTCCAAGTTGGCCTATATTCTAGGCCCTCTCTCCCTAAAAAGAAAATATGAATACCAAAAATATTTACCTGACACATGCTGGCTTGTCCATTAGTTTCTGTTTATGATGCATACAGTGATGTTTTTTACATCACTTGCTGTGTGAAACAGTCAGCCACGCCCACCTGTTAATGTCCAAGTTGGTCGATATTCTAGGCTCTCAACCTACCCCCCCCCAAAGAAAATAAAAATACAAAAAAATTAAATGGCCACATGTTGGCTTGTCCATTAGTTACTGCTTATGATGCATATCATGATGTTTTTGTCACTTGCTGTGTGAAACAGTCAGCCACGCCCACCTGTTAATGACTAAGTTGGCTGATATTTTTGGCCCTCTATCCCCCCCCCAAGAAAATAAAAATACAAAAAAAATGTAATGGACACATGCTGGCTTATCCAACTGTTAATGTTTCTTTATAAGTACTGTATTGATAATGCTTAGTAAACTGTGGCACCTTCAGCACCTTTCCAAGTTTCCAAGGAAAGGGACCTGGGGGTAGTCATATCAGATGACCTAAAGGTGGGCAAACAATGTGAGAGGGCAGCAAGGAGGGCTGGGGGGATACTGGGATGCAAAGGGAGAGGCATCACCAGCAGAAAACAGGAAGTTATTATTCCTCTGTACAGACAGTTGGTGAGACCCCATCTGGAGTACTGCTGCAGTACTGGAGACCCAAGGATATAGACAGGATGGAGGCTGTCCAGAGGAGGGCAACTAAAATGGTGCAGGGCCTGCACTGGAAGACATATGAAGAGAGATTTAAGGAGCTGATTATGTATAGCCTCGAGCAAAGGAGAGAGAGGGGGGACATGATAGAAACTTTCAAGTACCTCAAGGGAATCAACAAAGTCCAAGAGGGTAGCATCTTTCAAAAAAAGAGGTGTGCAAGAACAAGGGGGCACAATTTGAAGATAGAAGGGGGGCAGCTCGGAAGTAATTTAAGGAAGTATTTTTTCACAGAGAGGGTTGTGGATGCATGGAATGGCCTTCCGGAGGAGGTTGTGGAGTCAAAAACAGTGGTGGAATTCAAGCATGCATGGGACAGTCATAAGGCAATTCTAGGGGGTGGGGGTAGGAAGAAGTAGGCTGCTGGTTAACTAGGATCTGCAGCTTATCCAATAGGTAGGGAAATGGGCAGACTGGGTGGGCCAAGCAGTCCTTATCTGCCGTCAAAATCTATGTTTCTATGTTTCTATGTTTGCAACATTCATGTGCATGTTTCATCTCAAGCAAACCACTAAACAAGTATAATTATCTGAAAAAATGCTTTGAACAGTGTCACAAGTTGTAATCCTTAGCTGCATACTAGTGATGTTAATTTGTATTTATTCCTTTTGAAAACAATATCTGCAGTACATTCCCAAATAGTTATAAGAAAATAAGAAAATAGGCAGCAGAAGGAGACCTCTCAGTCTATCATATCTGTTGGAGATACTAGTGTTTGAGTTCTGCCCCATGTTTACACCATTGATCCCAACACACCCCATCTCCTACCAATATTTGTTGTTTCCCTGGCACTTCCACATGACATGCCTTTGTGCTTATCCCATGTCATTTTGAAGGCACCCACTGACTTTGCCTACATCACCTCCATTGACATCTCGTTCCATGCTGTCACCACACTCTCCATAAAGAACTGCTTTCTCACGTCGCTCTTGAACCTTTCCCCCACCATTTTTAGATTGTGTTCTCTAGTGGTGGTGTTGGACCTTCTGTTGAATCAGCTCTTATTTTCTACCCTGATTATTCCTTTCAAGTATTTGAATGTCTATCATTTCCCCCATCTGCTTCCTCTCTTCCAGCATGTACATTCCTAGGTTCCTCAACCTCTCCTTGTATGATCTATCCTGCTGTCCCTCTATCATTCTAGTCATTCTCTCTCCTCTGAACTCTCTCCTGCAATTGCATGTCCTTCTTCAGCTGTGGATGCCAATACCTTACTCCTTATTCTAAATGTGGTATTACCAATGACCTGTACAGTTGCGGAATAGCATCACTGTTTCTAGTGGTGAAACCCCTTGTAATAAATCTCGCATCCTATTTGTCTTTGCAACTGCATTTTTACATTGAATCAAGTGTTTCAAGTCACTCATAATGGTGACCCTCAGAGATCGTTTTCTTCCTTCAATGTTGTGACCTGAACCTTTCCTATGTACTTTCTTATGCAGTGCTGTGTTCTCTGGTTCTTCCCTTCATGTACATCACCTTGCATTTCTTAGCATTAAACCTGAGCTGCCATATCCCTGAGCATCTCTCCAGTCTAGCCATGTCCACCCTCAGTTCTCTTATGACCTCCTGGCCTGGGTGTCCACCCTCCCACGTAGCTTGGTGTCATCTGTGAACATGCACATTTTCCACCTGAGTACCTTCCCCTTTGTTGGTGGTAAAGACGTTAAACAGCTCTGGTCCTAACATTGACCCCTGTGGAACACTGCTTGTGAGCACCCTTGTGCTGGAGAACTTAACCACACACTAGGCCCTGCAGCTCAACCACTTAGCAACACATAAGCAACCTTTAATCCACCCCAAGGTCCTAGTTATAATTTCCTGGACCAGATTCAAGTCACATGGGAGGGACCAGCATATGTGAAAAACAGGAATAACAGTAAATATCTGTGCCACGCTGTCACTGCTACACATGCATACTATATTAAAAGAAACAGAGTAACTACTGTTCAGAATGCTGCTGCAGCTGTTTCTGTCCTGAAACCAGATCAAAACCATTGCAGATCTGGACATCCCATACCACAACAGCCATATTAAGTTGTATACTACATTCATTTTGCCGATGATGCCACCCCCAGCCATCTCCTGAAGATGAAGCAACCATCCTATTCCTTGCTGATACTGCTGCATCAAATAATAACAGCCAATGTAGCCAAAGTCAGTATTATGTCCCAAAGAATCTGAAAGATGATGACCAATTTACTGAACCCATCACCTCACCACTGCTAGCAAACTGTGGGTTATGAGTGACACAGCAGAGAACAGCAGACACAACAAATGGTATCTCGATACATGACTCTGCTTCGAGTGACACATTCAGCAAATGTACCACCGGTGTTGAATTTCTTGATCTTGTTCATGTCACAACAAAGAAAAACATAAAGAAGAAGCATGATGGCCTAGCAAAGCTGCTGAATCTGGATGCAACTGCTGATTCTGAATCAACAACCATACAACAGGGTGGTAGAGCTCTTAAAGTTCATTACTGTCACATCATGTAATTAAGAACTTGAGTAATTGTTTTAATGTGTACCCTATTTTCAATGTTAAAGACTATATTGCATTACTGTTACTCATGTAAGAGGCTATCCTAGACAAAATAGCATTGTTTGTGTATTATGTGGCGTGTGTGTGCTGACAGTCGCACTTGGGGAGAGAGTGTGGCAGTGCTACTAGGGTACTTTGATTCGGTATGCATCGTAGTCCATAACAGTCTGTTTGTAGAGACATGTTACAAGCACTTACATACTGTTTTAACTGCTGAACCACTCCTACATTTCTAGCAACGTGCATAAAGCCTTATGATGACAGTGCTGTCTCTTGAAAAGCAAAATTGCTGTTGTTTCTGTATGGTACCTCTCTCACTCTGACTTATTCTCCTTCCAGGACTGTCACATGCTGCCACAGCTGCTGTTGTCACTTTGGTCGAAACCTGAACCATGTGTCTGACCAGCCCCACACCTCCATCCCTGCAGCTTCATGGTGTGCCCATCTAAACTCATCAGGCAAGATATATAGAAGAACATTTCTATTTAATACCCTTGCCTTGATCTTCTCTCAATGTCAGCCAGTCAAGACAGGTAAGTATTTTGTACTGGTATTCCTATTTTTACTCCTGAAGATGTAGAGTGTGTTTACTGGGTACTGGGTAGGTAGCAAGTAGTGATTGTGTGGGTAGTGGTGGGGCACACAGAAGGTGGGGGTTGTAGGATTAGCTAAGATAGTTAGTGTAGTCGTCAGTCACTGTTGGCAGTCAAAGATAGTACAGAATATAAGAAAATGTTCTGAAAGCCTGATTTAACATGTCACTGTGTTTGTTAGCCAAACATCATTTGTTTCTATAACTATCTCACAACAATGACCTATTTCTTTTTCAGGCCTTCCACATGCTGATGCTGCTGCTGTTACCAGGATCCCACCTGATGCCACTTTTTTTTTTTATTATTATAATTTTTATTCAAAAAGTTTTTTTTTCCAACATGGGGATGGGGGGAAGAGGGTACAGAAGAAAAAAGGGGGAGTAAACAGACAATCACAGTTCATTGAGTACATAGGTTGCTTATGGTTACAAAGTACATCATTCAGCTTAGAACTATAATTATACTTCCTACAGTGTGGTATATAGAAGGAAGGATAAAGAAAAAGTGTGACTACATAGAGGGAGGAGTTTAAATAGCTATTAGAAAATGGGCTTTTTATTTCCTGGCATCTCATTGGCTAGTACCCTTGCCAGGGGGGTACATTAACTTTCAATAGATGCCCAGGAAATAAAAAGTACCAGCATATAGTGCCCCTTAACACAGTGAAATATCATAGTGCTTACCTTGCCTCCTAATTGGTCAAAAGACTTAATTTTCATTTGAAATTACCGCCATTTTTTTACCCTCGCTTAGCGAGACACACACACACACACACGCACGCACACACACACACACACACACACACACACACGCATTCATTCCATAGCCCAGACACTATACCCAGTATTGTAAAAAAAAAATCACAGCAGTATAAAAAGAAAATAAATACTGTACAAATATTTTCTTGTCACTCGCTGACGGAGTGATAGCGTTGAAGCGCTATATCCATAGCACAGTCCTTCCTCACTGGCTTCTGCTCCTGATCTTTAAACAAACAGAAAAGAAAATCTCAGAAATACAGCCCCTTACAGAGATCTTTAGAACAGAACCTAACGTTTTGTGTCCACTGGCAGGGACGTTGTTCTTTGTAGCTCCACAGAACCGAATGTCATTTCTCGTCATATTCCGCTCCTCGGGGAGGCAGCAAGCATCGGGAACCAGCAAGTAAACTGTAAGAGCGGACTCCAGGTCCACAGGGTGACACTTGAGCACAGCAATACTTAAAAAAAGCCATTGAGTGAAATAGCAGAGATTGGTGCACTTTCTACTGCCTAGCATTGACATCCTAAACAGCACGTCTCAGTTTATTTTTCTACCCTGTCAGAATCGGAGTGCCTAGCGTTGACATCCTACTAGGATCCTGGCAGTATTTGATTTATTATGCCTCCCAGTCACAATCATGCTATCAACGACCACCAAAGTAATACAAATAAACACATGACAAAACTATTACCGCTGCTCTTGTTTTTCATCCATCTTTTCTTAAGGCAGTAGTGGGGGGGGTGGAAACAGAACAGAATACCTCTGTGGGGGGGGCAACAGCAGATGGAACAGCTCATAAACGGAGGGACTACTTTACAAAAAAAAAATATTTTTCCTGCTCTTTGTATTTATTTGTAGTCACTTCCTCTGTTATTTAATTACATATTTAAAACTGACACACATGCCCATTTTCTAAGCGCAATAATACCCTCGAGGGTGGGCGGTATGGGCAATACCGGACCTTCCAGGGGCTATAAGGCCCTCCGCCTGCGGCGTCGGACCTCATTCATCCCTGGGCGGTCAATATGTCTATTCCTCCTCAATTATGTGTGCTTACATAATAAATATGTTAGGCACAGCAGTTATTGTAATTTATAGGGTGATAAAAACATAGTTTCAAGCTGTAAATAATCCATGCAGTTAATTTATATGGCTGAGCAAAACCCATACTTGACTACCTGGGCGAGTAGTATTGCTACCTGGGTTGTACTTGATCAGATTTGGGGGAAAGAATTCCCCTCACTTGGTGGCCCTTCTCCCCATGACACTCCTTTAAGGGACAAAGGAGGGATCCCTGGATGTAATATAAAGTATCCATCTGGACCATTTCAGTGAGCACAAGTCAGTTTTATCGTTTAGCTGATAAGAAATTCTTTCTGATCTATAGATCCGAATAGTAAATTTCTCTCCACTCTGAGATGGTAGGGGGGTTGGGGGTAAGCCAGTGATGAGTCAGAGCTTTCTTGGCTGCAAACAGCAGCACTCCCAGAAGGTATCTTGTGAAGGAATCCTTGCGCTCTGGGGGAAAAATGTGAAGGATGAATAAGTCTGCTGTTAAGGTGAGTGAGGCATCAAAGAGAGATCTCAACTCCAAGTAGAGTCAGAAAGGTCTGTATCAGGGGACATGTCCAAAATATATGAGTATGGTGCACCCTGGATTCACCACAGTGCCGCCAACAGGCCTCTGAATGTGCCTGATTAAAATGTGCAGTGACGATGGGGGATCGAAAGTACCTGGTCATTATCTGCCAGGAAAACAGCCTCCAGCTATGAGAATATGTAAGTTTAGCTATCGAAAGAGAGCCCTCATACCAATTTTCCTTTGGGATGTCAAAACCAAGCTCCTCGGCCCATTTAGCACATAGGCTTTCAGTATTCACACCTAGGTAAACCCCAAGTGCCTTGTATAAGATAGAGACAGTGTGGGGCGTATTGCCAGTATGAACGAGTTGTTGAATGCAAGTAATCGGTGGAGAGGAGCTCTCAAATTATCTTATCTGACTTGGAAGGGAATAAAAAAAAAATGTCTTAATTGCAGACAGCAGAAGAAATCTTGTCGCCTCATGCCATGTGTCTGACTTAAGCTTAAGAAGGATTTAAACTCTCCTTCGCTTAGAAACCGAGTGAGATTGGTAAGCCCCAAGTGCTCCCATGTGGCAAATGTATGATCATATAGTGCTGGCTGAAAGTTCTTCAGTAGTGAAATGAGGCAGATGAGTGAGAGAAATGGCAACAGGGACAGGTGTCTTCATAGGACATTCCAGGTTTTCAGTTGGTGAATAATCCAGGGATTTGTTAAAGCCGAGTCATGTAGCCGGGGATGAGGCATTCGGTGGGTCATGGATTTAATTAACTGCTTAAAGGGCATTAAGCCTTCTTCAATCTCCCTCCACAATGCAAGGTTAAACATAGCTAGTCTGCATACTACAAAGGAGAGAAGAAAGGCCCAGTTATAGAGCTGAAGATTAGGGAAGGCTAGCCCACCCTGTTTCCTGGGCAGATACAAGATAGGGGCTCTCACTCTAGGTCGTTTGCCTGCCCATATGAATCTGCTGGTGAGTTTATTCCAGGCCTTATAAGTGTTATTCGAGATGCAGATTGGCACATTCTGAAACAGATAAAGGGCCCGAGGTAGGGTCACCATGCGGATAACCTCTACCCTCTGCAATAAATTCAGGGGAAGTATATTCCAGCTCTCTAGGTCCGCCTTTAGCTGGGCTGAAAACAAATCATAATTGTGTTTAATTGTATCTGCAACCTGTTGGGAAAGGTAAATTCCTAAGTATTTAAATTTCTCTAAATCCCAGCGGAAAGGGAATGTTTGCTTAAATGATGCCGAGGGGGGGGGAAATGGAAAGTTAGTGCTTCAGTTTTGGTAGTGTTAAGTTTATACCTCGAGCATTTGCTGAAGTGATCCAAGAGTTCAAACACTGATGAGACTGATTGAAGTGGGTTTGCTAAAGAAAGTAAGACACCATCTGCATAAAGAGCTACTCAATGTTCCATACCTCCCTGTTGTATTCCCTTTATCCCTGGAGACTCTCTAATGGCTTGTGTCGGGAGTTCAATAAAAATGGCAAATAAACTAGAGGAGAAAGGACAGCCCTGGCGGGTGCCTCTAAATAAAGGGAAGTAGGGGGAGTGGTGTCCTGAAACTTTTACACAGGCCTGGGGGAGGAATAAAGTATCTTTATCAGAGAGATAAAAGGGAGGGGGAAGCCCAACTTTGACATTAATGCGGATAGGGACATGCGACTCTGTCGAATGCCTTCTCAGCATCTAAGTCGAGAAGGACAGAGGGTGTTGTAGCAGCTTGCATTTTTGTATTAAATGCAGGGCCCTTCTGGTGTTGTCTGTAGTGGATCTGCCACTAACAAACCTGGTCTGGTCTAGATTAATTAATGTGGGGAGGACTGTATCCAGGTGTTTGGCCAAAATCGACATCAAATATTTATAGTCTACATTTAGAACTGAAATTGGATGGTAAGATGCACAATTGTGCGGGTCTTTTCCAGGTTTGGGAATAAGAGATATTACAGCGTAAGACCAGCTGGGTGGGGGGTTCGCTACACCCTGCAGTATATCATTATAAGCCATTAAAAGGGTGGGGGAGAGTGATTGTTCTAATTGTTTATAAAACTCTGCCCCATAACCATCAGGGCAGGGGGTCCTCATGGTTTTGGAGTGGGAAATAGCCGCTTTCAGTTCAGGGTAGGTTATGGGGGAGACCAAGGAGGCTCTTTGGTCCTCATCAATTTTAGAAAGGCTCAAGGATGAAAGGAAAGTTCCAATGGCTCCAGGGTCTATCGGTTGGTCTGGAGTGTACAGAGTTTTATAATAATCACAAAAAATTTGGGTGACCTGATCAGTTTTAGAATAAACAATGCCCGATGAAGGATCTTTAATAGAGGATATAGTAGCGAGCCGACGTTGCCTAGGGATCCTGTAGGCAAGTAGGGGGGAGGCCCTCAGTCCCACTTCCCCATACCTCTGTATTCTGTCAGACAAGGGATTCCAGCTTCTGCCTAATAGTGGTGGGCGACGTGGCCCCAATTCGCTCTGCAAAGTGATCTGCGGAGTGAAGATGAATTCCCGGAGTGCTCCGCAACGCGAAGCAGAGTGCTTCATGTTGCAGATGGGTAACACGAAGTCCATTGAAAACAATGACTTTGCATTACTTCGCCTTCCCAAACCACTACTCCACTAATTCTTAAGTCGAAGTACATTGTTGTCTTACTTCGCCTTGTTTTTAAGCTCCAAAGGCAAATTTTGCAGTGTTTCATGGGATTTCAGGTCACATGGGCTCTAGATTGTTCTGCACAGCCTCAGTTTGGGGTAGTGTGTGTAGGAAGCTGTAGGAGACAATCTGCTCTGAGTGCTCTCTGCAATTCAAACCTTCAAAAAGCTGTTAAAAATGCCTTTTTGAGTAATTTTTTTTGCTGAAACTTTAGTTCATCGATTATAGGAAACCCTCCTGTGCTCATATCATCGAGCGTTTATTGCTTGTTTATGAATTTTGAATGTTAATGTACAACATTCAGTCTATGTACTGAGAGACAGTAGAAATGTGCTTTGGGGGAGGGGTGTATTTGTGGTGTAGGTAGATTAAGTCGGAGAAAAAGACAGTGCTTTCTGTTTTGGTGATATTTTTCTTGTTTAACTGTGTTAATGTACACACAGTAATATTTTCAATATGTCTTGCCATTTTTTTGCTGATTGTTGTGGTGTAGCAGTGCATAATTTTAGTTTGTTTAAAATATGTGGTTATATTACTGAAGTTTTCAATTTGCTATGCATTACTTAGTGTGTGTGTGAGTATGTGTGTGATGCGTGTCATCAAATCAGACACCTTTTATTGTGCCACATAATTTCAGCAATGTGAAGCTGCTATCCACTGCAGCTGTGTGATTTTTGTACTTCTTTGTGGTATCTTTACTGGTACTGGTACTAGTACTAGTGACTGTTACTGCAGCAGTACAGTACACTGCCCCCGCACGCCCGCCCCAACCGGTAAAGGTATTCTTTCCCAGATTTGAATTTCTGATGGTGAGCACTGGTTAGGTGTTGTGCCTTTGTGTCTGCATCTCTTCAGTGCACAGCGAAATCTTAATCTGTCTGTGCATTTGCATCTCTTTAGGGCCCAATCTCCATCTGTAACTTAAGTCATAGTTGTTTCTTTGGCTTCCCTCCAGAGTACTGGACAGGTGTGGTGCTTAATTCTGCATGAACATTGTACTCATTAACATGCATTTTTAAGTCAGGACCATCATCATGAGTAACTCGTGATACAAATCACATTCTTCATCATCACAGTCACAAATGCAGTCACAAATCATGATTCATGATCATTCACGATACGAATCACATTAATTTTTTTCTAGTTACTTGGATGTATTGTAAGCCTGTTTTGTAGTATCTCTCCAGGCTTCACCACCCCACCATTGTACTCATTGATATGTGTTTTTAAGTCTGGGAGTTTTAAGCTACAGCTCATCAGGGAAGTACAGCCGTAGGGGGTAAGCATTCACGTTTCTTCATCATCACGGTCACAAATGCAGTCACAAATCACGATTCACGATCATTCATGTTACGAATCACAACATAATTTTTTTTTCTAGTTGCTTGGAGGATGTATCGTAAGCCTGTTTTGTAGTATCTCTCCAGGCTTCACCACTCCACCATTGTACTCATTAATACGTGTTTTTAAGTCTGGGAGTTTTAAGCTACAGCTCATCGGGGCCCGGGGAAGTACAGCCATAGGCATTCACATTTTTTCATCATCATGGTCACAAATGCTGTCACAAATCATGATTTACGATCACGTCATGAATCACAACATAATTTTTTTTAATAGTTACTTGGATGTATTGTAAGCCTGCTGGTCACGGTGCTGAACAGGGATGTGATCCACATCTGGGCCCTGGGGGAACAGGCACATCCTGCTCCAGAGGACCTGGTGCTGGACTTGGTGGTGGTGGTGGCTCAACTGCCTCAGAGTCAGGACAGGAGGCGGTGCTGGTCCTACTTCGGCGGGAGCACTCACAAGTTTTGAGCGGTCCAACAGGAATGGGCACCCATGCCCTCGACACATACACATGGTACGATGCTTACCATTACCATGGTCTCCCAAAGCTGTCCCATCCCAGACATTCCCTCACCCTGGTCCATCTCTCCTACTGAGCTCCCTCAGTCCGAGCAATCACTACTCACACTGTCACACAGTACACACACACAGTCACACACACACAGACAAACAACTAACTTCTTATAAAGGTAAGAAAAATAAAATTTACAGAAAGAACAAAGTAAGTAAAAAAGATTACAGAAAAGACAAAAAAATGTAGCTTTTAAAAAGCTGTTGGGTCTAAATCAAAGTTTAAATCTCCTCCTCGCTCTGATGTAAAAGTATCAGCAGTCACAAAACACAATACTCTCTGTCCGTCTGCACAGGAGAAAGTAAAAGTGTCTGCTTGTATGACTCATTTTCTTCCTGCCTAGCTAAAGGGCATGTGACTTACAGTACTGTAAGCCATGTGATGTGTGGGGGGGCTGCCAAATCTGAAACACCAAGTGGATCACTTAGAAACCTAATGAGGAACGCAAAATCCATTAAAAGCAATGACTTTGCCTTACTTCACATTGCCATTCCGCCTTAACGTGAAGTGGTAATGAAAAGGCGAAGTGAGCACTTCGCATTGCCCACTCTGCATAGCGGATTAGCAACACGAAGTGCCCACTTCGCGTTCACTTCGCCGGCAAATTTTAAATTCGCTGCATCTCTACTGCCTAATCTGAATTAACTGGGTCCTTACTGAGTTGTCGCCTTGTTGATTAACAGTCTGAAGGAAGTGAAGTGTAGCCTCCAGTTGTGCTTGTTTTTCCCTCCGCTGCTTGGCCTGGTGGGAGGAGTACTGGATAAGCTGACCCCATAGGACCGCTTTCAGGGCGTCCCATCTAATAGTGGAGGAGATTTCTGGGTGTAAATTATTCCTAAGGATTTCCTGTATTTTCTCATCGAGAAATTCTCAAAAATTGGGGACTTTTAAGGTGGACAGAGTTCATTCTCCACAATGTATTTCGCTTCTCAAGACCAAAATCCCATGTGGTGATAACTGGAGCATGGTCGGTATGAACAATATCACCAATCGTTGCTGCCCTAAGGCTATCCAAACATTCTTTTTGTGTATAGCAATGGTCTATCCTAGAGTAGGAGCCATGCACAGCAGAATAAAAAGTGCATCTCTTATCCCTAGGGTGAAGAGTACACCATACATCAACCCATCCCATCTCCTGTACGAACCTCTTAAAAAATGTATGAGGTGCTGGTTGTCTGCCTCTTATAACCCTTGTAGAATCTACACTTGGATTAGGGGTGATATTAAAATCTCCCGCTAACACTAAAGTACTCTTAGTAAACTGAACTATCTTATTCAAAAGGGAACGGAGAGTTTGCTGGGTGGAACCGGGTGGAGGGAAGTATGCATTGGCAAGAGTGACCTCCTTACCCTGTAATAAGCCCTGGACTATCACCATGCGACCCTCAGGATCTGCCCATTCAGAAGTAGCTTTAAAAGGAGTGAGGTTAGAGATCAGTATGGTGACCCCACTCCATCTTCCACTAGGGAAGGAGGAGGAAAAGACTTGTGAGAAACCTCCCCTGGCAAGCTTTCCATGCTCAGCTTTATTCATATGTGTTTCTTGCATAAATACTATTCCTGAATGGGTCTTTTTAAATAGGGAAATCATTATTGTTCTCTTAAGCGGGCTGCTTAGCCCATCAACATTCAATGAGAAGATCTGCAAGGGTGTCCCAGACATTGCGTATACTTTCGAACAACCTGAAGAGAAATTTCTTGTGCCAAACTCAGGATTATGGGTTTACTGACACTGATGTGGATATTTATTTTTAAAAAGAAGTGTGACTGGCTGAGTAGGACATGGTGAGGATAACTCTCCTCTAACTGAGTTAAACATTTAACTGGCCAAGAAGAATTTAACTGGCCAAATTTAACTGAGTGGGCCAACTGTGCCAACAAAGTCAGACTGAACAGCTGACTTAGAAGAAGTACTTCCATCTTGTCGGTCATATATCATGACCTCGGTGGGTATTCAAAACACACACCTATGCTGTCAGTATTGCTGAGAGAGTATGACACTCTGGTGTCAGTTTGTGGGGGAAGGAATAGGTGTTGGTGATGTCAGTACACTCCCTGATCCTCACCTATGGTGGGTTATAATATTAAAGAGGGGTGTGAGGCTGAGAGGGGAACAGACCTGGGGGGAGAGATGCTCCCAACTACCACTCAAGCCCAATTAAAGGAATGCCCCTTAACTTACCAGAGACAGGGTCCTTGTGTTCTTTAACCCCGATATAGGGGATCTGGTGTAAGGGTATATAGGGTAGTCGGGAGGAGTTTACAGAAAGGGGGCCATACGCATGGACAACCATCCATTTGTATGTCTGCCCCATAGGTTAATAAATTTGTAAACAATGCACTATATCATCATGAACCAGACATTCGGTTAAACCTTGTTAGACCTATTCACCCCTACAGTCACCCATTAATCTACCCCCCAGAGCAGGTGATTAGTAAATGTTAAGAATGGTTTCAGTTCCAGTGTAAATAGTAGGGGTTTAAAACATAGGCAGAAATGGGGAGAAGCAAGTCCTTCACCTCGCCTTGCCAATTGAGAAGATTAGTGTAGTATCTTAGTAGGGGGAAGGGGGAAGAGGGAATCAGAATAGCTGTTTGCTTAAAAGGAGCAAATAAAGTGGCCACTAGGTTTACAGTTTGTTAATCAGAAAGCAAAGGTATGAAACTTAGTGGACTGGGACTTATCTGAAAGTTCAAAGTCACTTCAGTCTGCCATTGGGAGTTCTTAATATTTGAAGCTGAACCCCTTCAGCCGTTCAAAAGGAAGAAAAATAGGGGGAGCATTCTCTGAAAATCTTCACTCCCCGATTGCTCTTATGGACCATGATCTTTATCATGCAGTCTTTTCCCTGCTCTACTTAGTGCTTATTGTAAGGCTTCAAAGTGGGGAACCTTCGTTGTTAGGCCTCGTGGTGGTCGATTCAAAGGCTGAACTCTGCGATTGCTGGTGCAGTGAGTCAGTGATTTGCTTGATGGCTTCCTGCCCCTGTCTTTTGCGTGCATCCTTCATTCCTGCTTTCCAGAGTCGCTGTGACAATTTAGAGGCTAGGGTAGGCTTCTGAGTCGCTAAGCTCTGTTGTACTTCAAAGTGCCGATTTTTAAGTTCCACGCTGGCTGCCAGCACTGACTCGAAGTTCCGAGGGCCATCTGTGAAATGAATCACAATCCTAGCAGGGTAAGGAGTATGGAATTGCAGCCCCGCGGCCTTGAGTGCTCGCATGATCAGTAAGTACTGTTTCCTATGGCTCATGATTTCAGGGGCATAATCGTTCCCTACATATATACGATGGGTTTGGTAACAAACTTCCCCTTGTTTCCAAGCAGCATGTAAGACTGTCTCTTTCTCTTGAAATCTGAGGAACCGAGCCAGTATGGTACGGGGACAGGCACCCTGTGCAGGTTTTGGCCTGAGTGTGCAATGGGCTTGTTCCAGCTCCAGAGTCAAAGGCTCGGTAAGTTGTATGGATTCTTGCAGGAATGGCTTGATAAATTTAAGCATGTCGGAACCCATGGCTCCCTCTGGTATGCCTGAAATACGAAGATTATTTCATCTGCTGCAACTTTCAGCATCTTCCACTCTAGTCTGTAGGTCTTGTATTTCTTGGTGCAGCTGGGAGATTGCTCGTTCTGTGAAATTTATTCTGCCATCCACCTCAGTGGCCTGTACCTCGAGGGTTTCTTGTCGAGTCTCCATTTTTGTGATATCGGTATGTAAGGCAGACAATGTTGACCACATCTCCTTGCAGAAATCCCTGTAGTTTCGAGAGGACCAGAGACATTTGCCTTTGAATTGTAGCCTGCGGTAACTGTTTTCGCTTGGTGCTGGATCTGCTGCGATGGGAGGATGCCAAGGCCTGCGATCCCTCATTGCCTGAGTCCCCATCAGTTAATCCACCTTCATCTTTCCCCTTTTCAGGCATATAATGTTTCTTTTCACCTCTTTTAGGCATATTCAGTAGGTCTTCTCACAGAATCTACCAGTTTTAATTAAGGAAACTCTGTTTGCAGGAGATTTTTGTCAGGGAGGATCAGGAGCCAAAGAAGTTAGGCTGCCATTTTGGGGATGACATCACCGGAAGTCTGACATGATGCCACTTTTGAGTCTTTTTTTCATGATATGTTTGTAACCCCCTTGTTACCCGGGGTTACTAGAATCCCAGTAAGACCTAGTGGTAGGCAGGGAAGACAGCTTGTGAAACTCCAGTTAAATGGGTTTCACACTGTCTCACTCTGTTCTCAGTCTCAGCTGAGACTGAGGGATGACATCACCAATAGAACTTTCGCAGCTGCATAAGCCACATTGGAATCTGCAGCAGAGGGAGTTAGACAGAACGTTGGGAGTTTTCAAAGGGAAGTGTGCAGTTCCAGTTTGCCTTCAGTAAGAAGTAGTCAGTGTCCAGTTTGTCTTGAGCAAGTAAAGTGTGCTCAAGTGGTGGAGACCTCTTTTCGGGTCTCAGTGCCCCTCCCTCCTGGGGGGGGATGTAAAGATCCCCATGCAGATTCCTGGGGCAATCCCCTTAATTCTGCCAAGAGGAAGAAAAGCTGCCTGTTCAGTTTCAGCCTTTGTTTGAAAGTTGGAAGATTTGTGATTCACCTGTGGGGCACCTGCAACTAAAGGGTGAGTGTTTGCTCTAACATGAGAGGGCAAAATGTTTTCTTCACCCTGGGACATGTGTGGGAATCTAGGAATTGAGCTACATTTTGGGAAGCCTATAGGACTAGGCCAAACAAGTGGAGTAGTGTCAAATGCTAGAGTGCTTTGTGATTTCAAGTAATATGTAGAGGAGATGCGCCAGTTCATCTACCCTTTAATCTACATTCAGAAGTTCAGAAAAATAAATGGTTCAGTGTTTCCCAGGGAGATGGTCGGGTATGGGCTGTGGGAGCTGGAGGTGGGCAAATCCCCCATCTTTAGTGACCAGGTCCACCTCTACGGATTTCTGCTGTGGTTGCTACTTTGCCTCATGCACTTGGCCAGTGATGGGGGAAGTACCCAGACATGGGGTTGCAAAAGGGGAAATCTCTCTAGGAGTCGCAGACTCTAAGTGGTGTGGGGAGCCACAACAAGTGTGAAGAAAAATTCTCTTTGTGAGATGGGGAGTCATAACAAGTAAGGAAGAAATCTCTCTAGGAGTCGCAGACTCTAAGTGGTGTGGGGAGCCACGACAGGATAATTGGTTCATTCTTCCAATGGACCGTGAATCAAGTGGCCGGCGGGGAGCCAGGCCAGTCGGGCTGTGTACCCAAAGTGCGTGAAGTCCGGCTCTGTGCCCGGTGGGTCCAGAGCCTGAAAACAGTATAATTGGTTCATTCTTCCAGTGGACCGCTTGTAGTCTCTAATCTGCATTACCAGGAAATGTAGCCCCATGGGGTCCATCTATGCTTTGTTTTGTTCAGCTAGTTTGTGAATAAAAGCCACACTGAAGAATCCCATTCCTGGTTCTGGACATTACAGTTATTGCTTCCTGTGTTTGGATTTACTTGGGTGCCCCTGTGCAGAGTAGCCAAACCTAGGTCCCCCTGTGCCGAGTAACCTCATCCTCCCCGAACCCAGGTCCCCACCAGGTACTGCTGTCAGCTTCAACAGCATGCCACCTGTCATTTTGGCAAAAAGGCAGGGGTGAGGGGTTACATGTCCATCACAACTGACCAGGTAAGATATAGTTTTGGGCTATATCTTTCGATTTAATACCCTTGATCTTTTCCTCTGTGTCAGCAAGTCAAACAAATAAGTATTGTACTGATATTCCTGCTTTCATTCCCCAAGATGTAAAGTGTGTTTTATGGGTAGCGAGTGGTTGTTTTGGTGGGGGGTGGGGGGGCACACACAAGGTGGAGGACAGGATGTCAGAAAACTTTAGGATAGTAGGTTGGTTAGCCAGTCACAGTTGACAGTCGACTCTCAAAGATAGTACCGTATCTAAGAAAATGTTCACAAAGCCTGATAAAATGTCATAGTCTTGCCTAGCCAAATGTCCTATGTTTGTCTAACTATCTCAACCTGACTTATTTCCTTTCCAGGCCAGTCACACACTGCTGCTGCAGTTAATGCCAGGATCACACCTGATGCCACTATCATGGTTTCTTCATAATGTGTCCATCCCACCTGCACAGGTAAGTAATTTTTTTGCAAGTGAACTTTAGTGAAATAAAACCTTTCTATTATTCTTAGAAAATAAATATTATGGTGATTTAATTAAGCAATAAAGTATGAACAGAGGTTAAGTTAACAGTCTGTTAAACACCCCTAGGGGTGAAATGTGGCATAAGTCACAGCTGAGTGCCATATTGCCCCTAGGGGGTGATTAACTGACTGTTACTCTAACTCCTGGGAGTGCCTTATTGCTATTATAAAAAATTATTCCAAAAGAAAAGTGTTAAAAGTATACTTTTTGAATGTTTTCTTGATTTAGAGGGAGATTTTTAATAAAATAGTTATTCCACCAACAGTTTAAGAATGCTGGTTCAAAATCAGAATGCAGAATTCCAGTCATTCAGCAGTGCTAGAGGATGGAATTCTTATAGGAAGAATCCATGTTCCACAGTGATCAGGCTGTACATGACAGTATAACATGGATTAATGTAAGGCTGTTGGAATCTTAACAGCCAATCAGACTGCGGCATTTCTGTGGCCCTTTTTATAATGCTCATTAATGGCCTGCTGTAGCTTCCAAGGGACTTTTTAGATACCAGACAACTAGTATTGTTTGTTATGTTTTGTCATTATTTATTCCTCATAAGTACAGCATCATAATCGAGTCAGAGTGGTGTACATTGTACAGAAGACCTATATAGAATCTTGGATGAGGGTGTCCATGGAAAGTGGAAGGGTGGTGGGATAGAATTGATGAAGTAAGTGTCCACTGTCTGCACAGCACTGATATGCTGAAGAAGTAACGCATGTTTACAGACTGACAAGCAGGAATTTTTGTGTTTAATGATCATGGCATCCCAGATCATCACCTTGTAATGCAATAACCAAGTTGATTCTTTTATCTTTACAAATACCATAATGTTTTATTTTTCAGGTCTCCATATAAATTATGCTCTTCCTATGCTGCTGCTGCTGCTGTTCCCACTACTGCTGAGAACCAACCATGGCAAAACAAGTCTGTGGCCAACTTATGTGTCCCTCACAATTGACCAGGTAAGTGCTTCATACTGTTTGATGCAATACAAGATGTTTTTTTTTCCTTTCTGTTGGTTACAGTTCTTCTTAGGTAGTGGCATATGTGTTGTAGAATTGTACATAGGTACAGAATTACTTCAATTAGTGGGGGGGCATGTAATGTGGAACCCGTGTTCATCAAATGACTGTCTCAATATGCTGTGTTTATGACCCTGACCTGCCTTTGGCATGTGCACTTGCCAGTACTGTTGCATTTTTCCCTGTTGTGCGCCACCAGGTTGAACCCTCATTATCCTTCTCCTCCCCATGTGTATGTTTGTGCCTAAGTAACAGTCAGTACAGTGTCACTGTGTTCAGCAGCACATGACCACTGCTGACAAAAAAGCATCACAGCTTCCATGGTTTGTCATGTTCTGTGCATGTACTGCACTTACGGACTACCACTGATGAGATGTTTAACAATTGATTGTAACAGTAAACTGCCTGTGGGGTGCCTTGCTCAACTTGTCCACCAATTGGTGTAAGCTTCACTGAACCTTGAGATACAGTAAGTCAATAATCTCGTCACATACTATCCCATCCCAAGACAAGGAAGAGTAGACAACTGTGAACAGATTATTTCTATGTTTCAAACACAACAGGAAAAAGTTAAAAGTGATGATGATGAACAACAAGACAATAAAACAGAAACTATTTACAATCAAAAAGGGTTAGTTAAAAAAATGAACAAGTATCAACAGAACATGTGTAAAAGGTAGTTATTTTGTGGCAGACACAGTAAACGTGAATGTCTACAGTTGCAAATCTTGCGAGGGGGGAGTGCTAACCAGCAGCATTTAATCTTAAGAGTATGACTACCAGTCAGCTTCATGAGCAGAGACAACATTTTCTCCTTGTTCTCCAAGATTTTTACTTGGTTGACCTCAAGTACTTTTATCCTTTTTAAAATTTTGTGATCCCAGTCCCTCTGCTGGTTGGTGCTTGTTTCAGCATGTGCTACTTTCTGGGGGGTTTGCTGGTCTTCAGCAGCTCTGTCTGCTCCCCCTGTGTTTGATGGCTTCAGTTTCCCATGATGCCAGTCTGGCCAGTTCACACTGGATCTTCAAGATCCAATTTTTTGTCCTGGTACAGTCTTCCTTGGCTGCCCTCTGGGCTTCAGTTGCTGTTGAGTCAGTCACCAGTGCTGCAGTACAGAACGATAGGCCAGTGAGGGTCAGGACAGACACTCATTGCATTTCTGGCTACACTTCAGGCGTGAGTGTGTTGTGTGTGTGTGTGTGTCTTCTGCAAATCAGATGAGCTCTGAAGCCAGTAGAATACATGTATTCCATGTTATCATTATGTGTGTGTGTTGGGGGGCATTCTACTAGTAGAATAATGTGGAGCTTTAAATTGTTCTATTCCATGTTAAATAATCATACAATGTATTGGGTGTGCACTTGAAGGAAGACATATGAAAGACTGACAAGTGAGAAACGTCTAAAGAGGAGGAGTCAATGATTTTACATTATTTAGCAAGGTTTCAGTATTTCAGGTAGACTTATAACGTTTTAGAATGACTTTTTGTTTTGCAAAATTGCCTGTGGGATCTTTTTTTACAAGCATTAAGCAGTAAGACAAGGCTGGGTATTGTTAGTGCTGAGATACCCGCACACCCAGAGAGTGAAAGGAAGGCACTTGGCCTGCTCTCTCATGCATAGCCATGCATCACAGTGTGAAGGTATCTCAGTTCTGCCAACACACAGCCATCATGTGTTATTGCTTACATAATGTGTGATCATAATCACTCATGCCCACGTTGTGATCAGTTTCAGTGGTTACCTTGACAATGGAGCAGGACATTTTTTGAGTTATAACAACTCACAGAAGCGATTTCAGCACGGATCATTACCATAACAGTAAAATGCCTTTTATGCTATCAGATGCTACTAATGAGTCATACAATCACCATCATCACAGTGTGGGTGAGAAAATTGCAAATTTTAGCCATACGTATTGAAGGTTCACTAGCACCGGTCTCCCTAAAGGGGGGTGGGCAAGCTCAGCCTCTCGGTAATGATTAAAGGCACAACATATACATTATATAGAGAATAACATGGCTATAGCAGATGTCAGTGAAGGGGTGTGGGCCCAGACAGTGGCTTTTCAGAGGTACAGGAAAACAGTGAGGGATGGAAGAGGATATATATATATATATATATATATATATATATATTATGGTAGCACGGTAGTGCTACCTTAGTTAGGGTTGAGGAGCCATTTCTATGTTAAACCCCAAAACTTTGCACCTTAATAACTTTGCAACCGTTTGACAGATTTGACTGAAATTTGGAATACGTGATCAAGGACCATAGACCTTGGCATCTGCCAAGCTTTGTACCAGTCAGATACGCGGCTGCGGAATTATTAAGCGTGATTTGTGCATGCGTTTACGCTTTTTCTGGAATTCTACGGTCGCGCGTACAGGTCGCACGGTTTGTGCGACTGGCCCAAAATCTTCCAGAAATGTGCGGCCGGGGTCCCCGATGTGCCTTTTGGAGATTTGGTGAAAAAATATTAAACGGTTCAAAAGTGATTCAAAAAACAATTTCCCATTATAAGTCAATGGGAAAAGTTAACAAAAAGTTCAACACTTTTGCAAATGCATTTTTACTTTCGCAAATGGGCCTGTTACTTTCGCAAATTGGCCATTTTGTTTTCAGTTGGTGATTAGAAAAATGCTTGGCATTTAAATTTGGGACCCTCTAGCAACCTAATTCATTTTGTATTCACCTAGTCGGACCCTGAGGATGCTAGCCATGTCTTTATTTTGGGTAAAACACCTCAGAAATATGTTTTCAGATTTCTGGAAAAAGTACTTCGCAAAGTACTTCGTTGCTCACGTAAGTGTCGTAAATGTTTCATAAAAGCTTTCGCAAATTGCACAGTAATTTTCTAGTCTGTGGGAAAATGACAGCAATTCTTTGGCACTGCACTGCAAAAGAACGGTTGGGAGTTTTGGGCTGAAATTTGGAGGGAACGCAGCCGACATCTCACAGATGTGCCTTTCAGTGTTGTATTGAAAAAATATTACATGGCAGCAAAGTTACAGCACTCCAAATTTGACGTTTTTTCCCATAGGATAATATTACGGCGCCCAATGCATTACAGGAATCCTTTGGCACCCTGCTGCAAAATAACGGTTTGGTCTTTTTTCCTGAAATTTGGAGGGAAGACAGCCAACAGCCCACAGATGTGCCTTTCAGTGGTTTGGTGAAAAAATATTACAGGGAGGCAAAGTTATGGTGATCTGAACTTCTCTTTTTTTCCCATAGGATAACATTACGGCGTTCGTCGCGCCTTTCAGGGCCCGTATCTTAGAAACGGTGCGAGATACAGACTTTTCGCCAGAAAAATTCTTAGCCCCCCATTCTGGGCTAAGTACAAAACTAGCCAGGACAGTCATAAATCATACGACTTTTAAATTTTTTTTCTACGTCGTACGGTTCTTGAGATATAACCTATTTAGTATTCCAAGTCCTCATTTTCTGCTCCGATACCCATTATTATGCATACATTCTTTGTACTCACTGTCTTTCTCTATTCAGCTTTTAGGGAAAACCAGCCTGTGCTCTTACATTACTGTTACTATTGCCCTTTCCGCTTGCAGTTCCATGCCTGTTTCACTTACCGTTGACTTCTACGCCACCACGTGCGTCATCCTTTGCGTTTTCATTTGCGCTTGCATTTCTGTTATTTTTTGCCATTTGTGTCTCACAGTACTGTTTCTTTCTGTTTCACTTTGCGTCACCATGCCCATTGACATTTCCGTTTGCAGGCACCATGTTACTATGTGACAACACATCACGGGCAGACTGTCTCCGTCTCATGCCACCGTGTGCATTGCCCTTTCTGTTGTCATTTGCGCTATGCTACCATGTGCGCCACTGTTAGCGCTCTGTTTGTGCGTTCTCTTCCTGTTACTATGCCACAAGACATCATGTGAGGATTTCCGCCGCCGCATTACATTCACTATTTCTCGTTATCATTCTCAAAAGAAGGGAATAGAGGCAAAAACTCATTTAATGCATTAGATAGGGTTGTTCCACAGCTTACAAAAGTGAGGAATTGTTAGGGTTGAAAACCCTAACTCTGAATCCACCCCCAGCACACACACACACACACACACACACATATGCAAGTATGGGGAGGACCAAGTCAACACAACCAATGACAGACATCCAGCAGCAGGTGACAGAAATAACAAACAATTCTCTAAATGTACTACGAGACATCCCCACCCACCTGACCAGGTACTGCATGCTCAGTGGAGATCAACAGCAAAACTGAGGCCATGTACACCAAACGTCATATCCCTGATTGCAGCTGCACACAACGTACCACACTTAGTAGTTGCATGGCCTTACCTACCGATGCCCCACACCACACCACAACTGGTACTGTGCCGTTAGTCAATATAAATGCTGAAGGTGCATGATGACAGTTGTAGAAAGGTTTTAACACTAGTGAGTATACATTAATTAAGAGAAGTACATAAATTAACTACAAGACACTAGCATGCTCAAGATAAAAGTAGTGTTACATTTAGTATGTGATTTACATAGTAGTACATTTACTGCAACGGTTTACTCAAGATAGAGAGGCTGATGTAAACGTATGGAAAAGCATTGCCTGTTCAACGCTGTGAAATTCGTACTGCCAGTATCAGATGCATTCTTACTGATGAAGGTGTACTGCTGATGTACATACATAGACCTTCAGTGTGTTTCAATACTAAAGATGCAGTAAGTATTCTTTGTAAGAAACAGTATAATTGCATGGATCAGGCCAAGCAACTTCTAAATATCATAGCACTACTGAGCCAACAATGACGTACCTGTATCAGAGATGTATATAGATAGATTTTCCTGTAGGCACTTACTGAGTATGTTGTACCTGATAAAGACAATCTCATTGCATCTGTGATGACTAACTTATTCAAATAGTAATACATTTACTATTGTTGCAATGAGTGATCTATGCCACTTATGGACACAGTGTAATTTTTTTAACAGTTGTTTCATACTCAGGCTGTATGCCTAGTGTTTGGGTTTGCCACACTTCTGTCACTGATGCTATCAAAGTGATAACTATGTTAATTGTGGTACAACAGGAATCAAGTAGGTATGGTGTAGATATAAACAGAATGTCTTTTAGTATTGATTTAACTCACAATGGGGTAAGTGTACTAGGACAGCAGGGGTTATTCTCTATCACTGACTCTGTCAGTTATAATCACACTAAGGTTTTGATGACTGAAATGATCAAGTTACACTGTTCATCTTCATGAGTTCATATTCACAGCCATTCTCCAGTAACTAGACGGTGTATGGTGTAACTGGGTGGGACACTGTGTTGCAAAGCTGCTGCAGTGCCTAGCAGAGGAGAGTATCTACTCATAAGACAATTAAGCAATAAGGCATGACCAACAGTTATGTTAAATGGTCTGTTAATCACCCTGTAGGGGTTTAATGTTGAATGAGGAATAGCCGAGTGCCACATGTCGCTAGACAGTGATAAACTTGACCATTAACATAATACCTGGGAGTGGCTTATTGCTATCATAATAAAACTGTTTTTTAAACAACATTAAACCATGTTCATCATATGGTTAGGCTCTACATGTATGTTAATAAAAACTAAATATAAGGCTGTTACAATGTTTACAGTCAATTAGAAAGCTGCATTTCTCAAACCCTTGTTATAATCAGAGATATTATACCTGTACAACTCCTTGGTTTTGCTGAACTCTGTTGCTCAGGTGGCCCACCACATGTGGTGTGGTCTGGTGTGGGGCATCGGTAGGTAAGGCCATGCAACTACTAAGTGTGGTACGTCGTGTGCAGCTGCAATCAGGGATGTGTACGTTTGGTGTACATGGCCTCAGTTTTGCTGTTGATCTCCACTGAGCATGCAGTACCTGGTCAGGTGGGTTGGGATGTCTCATAGTACATTTAGACAATTGTTTGTTATTTCTGTCACCTGCTGCTGGATGTCTGTCATTGGTTGTGTTGACTTGGTCCTCCCCCATAATTGCATGTGTGTGTGTGTTGTGTGTGTGGTGCTGGGGTGACTCGGAGTTAGGGTTTTCAACCCTAACAGCGAATTTCCTCACTTTGTCGCTGTGGAACAACCCTAACTAATGCATTAAACTGGAGTTTTTGCCTCTAATATATATTAGGCAATAACACTGTGAGGTGTGGTGAGTTCACGTGTGATAAGAGCACGCCTAGTGTGCTAAGGCACGAGGCGCTTGTGCCGAGTGCCTTATGCCCCTAGGCGTGCTCTTATCAGCACGTAACCCACACCTCGGAGTGTGTTATTGCGCTTATAAAATGGGCAACTGTAAAGTGAATCAACATTTGTAGTTTTGAAAGTTTTTTTATTGGTATTTTAATAAATAATAGAAGAAGAGATTGTAGGGAAAAAAATAGTCCCTTTTTTTCCATGGTATTATTGCCATTAGGATAGTAATATGCTTACTTGTTTTAAATGAGTAGTTGAAGATTTTTAAATATATTATTTATTATTGAATTGTAGAGGTACAGAAAAAAAGAAAATATTTTAAAATCATTCAAAAATACTATTAAAAGAAAACCTGTCACTGATGGCAAAGGACGGTATTTAAACATACATTGCAAGTGTCAGCCTGTTTAAAAACGAATGAAAGAAATGAAGTGTCATGTTGTTTAACGAAAGAAATGGTGCAGAGGTCCTGAAAATACTTGCAAATTATTAAAAAATAGTTTGAAAAGAAAACCTGTCACTGACGGCAAAAGACGGTATTTAGAGATAGATTGGTAGTGTCAGGTTCTTTAAAAGCGAACGAAAGAAATGCAGTGTCATCCTGTTTGAAACGGAATGAAAGAAATGCTTCAGAGGTCCTGTCGCATCATGGGTTATAGCTGTCCAGGTATTTTTGACATGGATTTTGATTGAATAATTCTTTGTTTTCAATTATATGACTAACAGCGTAGTCGTGAACTTACAGGAGACAGATCGTGGGAGTTTGTGCTGCGGGGGTGACGGAATCTGCAGCTGTGCCAATCGTCGAGGTGGATGCTTCGTCTATGGCGCTGTGACTTCGGGACTGTGATTTTTGTTTAAACTGCTAAGTATTTTTTTTAGTTGGTGTGGAAAATAGATGGATTGGTGGAAGCTGTGATGCGAGAGGTGCTGTGAAGGATTTCTGTGGTTCACTTTTAAGCAGGATGACACTTCCGGTTTATGTTTCAATAGCTTCGTTTGCCGTCAGTGACAAGTTTTGTTTTCTTCCTTTTTTTTATGATTGTGGCTTGTTTTGGTTGTTTCTGTAGCTTTCTTTTGTTTTATGCTTGCTACATTGGTGTAATACGATACTCGCGATTCAGTGCGCCGGTGTGAGGGAATACGTTTCCCGCTGTGGCATCAGTGAGCTCTGCCAGTCAGCGTTATTGTTTTCAGTTGGCAGAGCTCACTGATTTTTTCTCGTCATGCGGCATGTTGCTGGGTGGTAGTGCCAGTTGGCTACAATATCATCTGATAAGGACACGGCTCAGATGATGTTGTAGCCAATCAGTGAGTTGGGATTTCTTAGCCCATTTTATAAATATATTTATAAAATGGGCTAAACAATTCAAACATTTTCATTGGCTAAAACACCCTTTCACCCGTGTCCTTATACAGCCATATATTCTCAGCCGGCACTTTATCACCATACTTCGCCTCACAACACAAGCAGTATCCCTGACCAATCACACGACCTCTCTGACATCGGGAACACCTTACCACTCTAATGTGACAGACTTGTTGCAGACTCACACAGCTATCACAGCAAAGCCTTGTCTCGCATAGCTACCAGTCACACACACTGTAAAACAGAAAGCTGGAAAATGTCACATTGACCCAGTCAGTGTACGCAAGCACCCCTTCCGACTGCATGAAGCCTATAAACAGTTACCTTTTTTCAATATTTTCTTTTAGTCCTCCCTGTCTCGTCATTTTATCTCTAGTTCTTGGTCTCGCCTCTCAGTAGACTCCCAACACAGTGACCGTTAGCAACATCTCTACACTCGATCATTCTTCCTTCCTGTTCTAAATATGCGAAGACCAACAATCCTGACAGAAACCAGATAGCATTACTGTCAGGCAGCTAAAACTAATATTAATTGAGTTTTCTATCCTCTGACTTGCGATTCAAAACTGCCAAGCAGACAACTACTGTGTATGGTGGCCGGTGAGGGACACGTCATCTCCCACTCAAAGCAGTTGCTTAATGAAGTAAAACCCAAAATTATTTCAGAAGAGAAAATTAAAAAAGGAAACAAAGTTAAATCAGTTGTGTGTCAGGGGAAGGGGTGGATAATCAAATATGGGGCACGATTGATCCTAGCTGCTGTAACTGAAACTGGGTGGTCAAACTAGCAAATATGATAAAATGAAAAAACATGCTCTTTAGTCTCCGTCTATGTGGATGACTCAAAAAAAAAAATATGCTCTTTAGTCTTCCTCTGTGTGGATGACAGGAGTACACACACAGACAACCAGCAACCTCTTCCAGTGATTAAAAAGCTCCACTCCAATTCAGTGACAGGAACTACTTTTTGTTTTTTTCCATTTATCATAATTCTTCAGTTTTTGATGTACACTTTGTATGTCCATTTTTTTAAATCAACTTCATTACTGGAGGGCCCATTTTATAAGCGCAATAAGACACTCCGAGGTGTGGGTTATGGCCTGATAAACACTTCCAGGTGCTAAAGGCACTCGGCGCAAGCGCCTCGTGCCTCATAACGCACCTGGGGCGTGCTCTTATCAGGCCATAACCCACACCTCGTCGTGTCTTATTCCTAGCATATACACACACAAGGGGCTGTATAGGGAGGTATCCAGACTGGTTAGGGGGTTAAAGGGTCAAGGGAGCTGAGGTTAGCTCAGGGGTTAAAAGAGGAGAGACTACTTCTTCCACTAAACAAGACTTTAAAGGAAAAGTAGGGAGCAACTAGTGGGGAGTAAGAAGTATGGGGTGGTGTGAGGAAAAGGGTCTGGATCATGCTGATGCACTAAATGAGTGCTTCTGCTCTGTGTTTATGCAGGAGAAGTGGGGGAAAATACCTCAGGCAACTGGGTGGGTAAGGGGGTGACAACAACAGATGTAAGGATTACAGAGGGAGCTGGAATGGCTGAAGGCTATAAGACTGGACAAAGTGCCTTAACAGAATGGCATCCACCCTAGGGGACTGAGGGAGCTGGCAGAGGTACTGGCAAGGCCACTGCATGACCTGTTCAGTAACTCCATGTACACAGGATGTGTACTTCATGACTTTGGAATGTCCCATGTGGTGCCCATCCATAGGAGTGGGCCAAGGGATGATACAGGGACCTACATGTGAGTGAGCCTCACCTCGATCATGGGCACACTCATGGAGACCATCCTAAATGAGAGTATTATGAGCTTATTGGAGGCAAATGATATTCAGGACAAATGGCAACATGGGTTTGTCACCAGGAGATCGTGCTAGACAAACCTGGTAGAGTTCTATGACAGTCCGGGTGATGCGGGGACTGGACAATGGCCATGCTCTGGATGTTCTGGACTTGGACTTCAGTAAGGCATTTGATTCAGTGGTGCATGGGAGATTTGAGGGAAGCTGCAAAATGTAGGGGCAGTACCAAAAATGGTGACCTAGATTAAAAACTGGCTGATGGTAAGACAACAGAAGGTGTTGGTAAGCGGGGGGCTGTCATCATCAAGAGTGGTGACAAGCAGGGTATCACAAGGATCAGTGCTGGTACCACTACTGTTTGAGATTTTCATTGCATATATCTCTAATGTAATCCTGAGTAAAATCAGTCTGTTCGCTGATGATAGCAAGATGGGAGCTGTGGTACATGACATGGAGGGGGTGATTTTGGGGTTGCAGGTGGACCTGAATAAACTGCAGGAGTGTGTGGCCAAATGGCAGCCAGGCTTCAATGTCAAGAAGTGCAAGGCTATGCACTAAGTTCGGAGTCTGGAACCAGGAGAGGGGCTATCAGTTTGATACAGTTGGGATGTTCCATGAAAGAGAAGGACCTAGGAGCGATCGTAAAAGGGAGCATGAACAACTCTGCTCAGTGCAGTAGGGGGACAACAAAAGCCAACAAAATGCTGGGGTGTATAGCTCAAGGGATCTCCTACAGAAGTTGGGAGGTCATCCTGCCCCTGTATAGGTCACTGGTCAGGCCCCACCTGGAATACTGCATGCGGTACTGGGCTGGCACCCATTCCTGAAGAGGGACATCAGATTGTTGGAGGGGGTACAGTGGACAGCTACAAAGACAATTCAGGAACTGGTGGGTAAGACCCATGAGGAAAGGTTAGGGGAGGTGAATATGTACTCTCTGGAGGAGAGAAGGGACAGGGGTGACATGACTGAGACCTTTAAATAGCTGAAAGGGGTAAATAAGAGTAAAACTGATGTGATTTTCAAGTGGAGAAAGGGGAGCAATACTAGAGGTCACCATCTTAGATTGGGGGGTAGGTTTAGGAGAAAGATGAGGAGACATTTCTTCACAGAGTGGTGGACAAGTGGAACACCAAACTGGGAAAGGTGGTGGTGTGCAAGACGATAGACAGTTTCAAGAGGGGGTGACAGGGTGAGGTGAAGGGGCAATGGGGTGGAAGGTGAGGGAGGGGCAGCAGCGATGTAGGGCACTAGCTGCACACTTGAGCAGACTTGATAGACCATGAGGCCTGCTTCTGCTGGCATTTTCATATGTTCATGATAAAGGATGGGGTGGTGTGTGTGTTATGAGCTTTTATACACACTGGAGGTGTGGCATGCTTCATAAACCCCAAGTGCTAGCCCAGGGGGTTTATGAGAAGCGTCCCACACAGAGGGTGCATGTAAAATAGAGTTTTACACACTACACCATCTTTTCTTTGATATAACTGTTGGCGTGTCCTTTTTTACCACAGCAGTTATATGACATAAAACAAAGCAATCGTTGCTATTAGTTACCGCAGAGTGGTAATTGAGGCACAGGCAGGTGTCCATGTCGAGTAAAGGGAGAGGGCAGCTAGAACATGCATGGAGTCATGGAACCCCATGCCTGTTTGATATAATAAGCAGCTGGTTATTACGGCACATATCAACCTTGTTTGAAGTTTCCCTTAGGGAAAAAGTGCCCAACAGTAATTACATATTAATAACAATTTGTGCACAATCTACTTTATGACCCTAGTTAATCCTTATCTGCATAAAAAAACATTAAGATCTTACCACCAGAAGGGCTGGGGGTATCCACAGTGCCGCTACTTGCTCCTTCTTCCACTACATCTGCTGGAACTGTGGTGGTGCTGGATTCCATGGCACTGGAACCAACAGTAGAGCTGCTCCTGGCAGCACCTATTTACAATAAAGAGAATACTGTAATGAAACACAGTTGTGGCAATATTTGTAGTCATCACTGGCTGATTGTCACTATTATTGTCATAATGTCATACAAAAATTGCCAGCAATAAAAGGCCATCATGGCCTATCTAGGCTGCTCAAGCCTGCAGATATCTCTTCATTCAGCAGCCAGATGCCTCAACCAACCACCTCTCTGTACCTCCCTTTGCCATTCACTTTGCCCTGTTCCACCCCTTCTTGAAGCATTCCACTGTGTTACATGCTACCACCTCAGCTGGTAGTGCATTCCAGTTTTCCACCACCCTCTCTGTAAAGAAATGCCTCCTCATATCTTTCCTGGATCTACCACCCTCCGATATTATCTCATGGCAACTGGCAACTGATGGCAGTAAAAGTTACAATAATAAAAGTAATATACTCACTAGTGCTGTCATCCTCCACTGTGGCTCCAGTGTTACTCTCTGGCTTCTTCCGCTGTGTCTCCTTCCTCTTCCTACTACCACCATTCCCTTTCAGGGTCACAGCTCCCCCTAGTGCCTCCAGTAACTGCCTGTCACACCTCTGGATGTCGTCCCACTTATGTTTAATTTGCTTCACAGAGTGGGGTATGACACCATCTCCTCTTTCGCAATGGTTGCCTGTATAGTCTCCCACAGTTCCCCCCTCTGTTTTATGGGGAGTCTCTCAGGCCCATATGCAAGTGCTGTCAACTCCTTTACTAGCACTGCCACCTCCTTATGTGTGAAGGCTGGTGCAAGTTATTTAGCAGTGCCATCATCAGCACTGGTTGAGGGCTGAGGCTGAACTTGCTGGTCTTGCTCCTGCTGCTGACCATTGTTGCTGTGTTCAGCAACTTCCACTTCCCCTTCCCCCACATTCTGCTGCTGCTGCTGGTCACCTTCGTCCTCCTCCAGATGCCTGCTGCTCCCCCCCAATCCTGATTCTGCAATTGCAGACATGTTTCTCAATCAGAACTAATAGCTAGCAGTCCTATCTCTCCGACTCTGTGACTTTTCTTCTGTTTCTCACAATCGTGGATTCGCCACACAGGAAATGGTAAAATGTTTGTTTTCCACTTCCGCCTTTATAACTGCAACTTCTTTTTACGCAGTTTAAAGGTAATCTCACACTTGTAATTGGAACAGTGTAACACCTGCTGAACTTTGTCTCTGCGGCAATATGTACAAGCAATAAAGGTCACCTAAACTGTGGTATTTCAGTTTAGATATGTGGAAATCATTTTCACTTACATACATTGCAGTATTGAGAAATTATCCATGACTACAAGAAATTATGCAAAATTCATTTTCCACAAATAAAGTGTGGCGGTCAGCACATTTTGCTTTATTATAAAAAGATTCATTATAAACATTCTATCAGCCCTGTGTTAATGTTTAATCATTCAACATTCATGTACAGTCTAATCACTTGAACACGATTTAACAGTATAAAAACATTTTTATTGTAATAGCAGTGAGACACTCCCAGGGGTTATGTTAATGATCAGTTAATCACCCTATAGGGCATGTAGCACTCGGCTATGCCTTGTACCACATTACACCCCTAGAGGGTGATTAACAGACCATCAACATAATCTCTGGTCATGCTTTATTGCTTAAGTGATGCCTAGTATTGTTATTTTACATTTTTGAGTAACATACTTTTTTAAAACACACAACATGTTCAGAAGTGATCACTGGTATGTTACTGCTAATGTTCATGTAGGTGGGCAAGGAGGGGAGCATTGTGCTGGATTACCTTCTGCAGGCTCAGAAGACTTGTCCTTAATTTACAATAGGCAAATTGACAGTATCTTCTGAGTAGGTAGTCTGGCATAAGTGCTGCTGTTGTGTCTCAACAAAAAACTTACAATCATGGTTCTCTGATGTGTTTCTGCAACTGCTGTGTGACTTCCCTTTCAGGCCTGCCTCTGAATTCCTTAAGGCTTTCTGACTGCTGCTGCTGACCCTACATTGTGGCTTCATGGTGTGGCCATGACAACTTTCCAGGTAAGTATGTAATATTTATTTTAATTTTTAATGACAGCATGCAATTGATTTATTTGTTCTATTTAGGGTTGATTCTGACCATCTTTGAGGCAGGCATTTTGAGTTCAGTTTCCAGTGTGGGGGTGGAAAGACAATACACTGGTAGTGGAGGTACTTTATCCACTGCAGTAGGTGCAGCAGACCATTTGTGCTGAAGCTGAATGTTTATTAGGTAAAGATAAAGTAGTTTCTTGTTTTTTTTTCTCTGACTAACAGAGCAGGTATTGTTCATAAGCTAAGTATTGTCAATCCATGCTTGTCTTGTGTTTCTGTGACTGTACATGTGGTTCCCTTTCAGGTTTGCTTCACTATAATTTTCTGACTGCTGCTGCTACTGCTTCTACTCCTGCTGTGTTCCTCCCTTACTCCGTCAGGCCTGTGGCTTCCTGATGTGTTTATCACCCAATTGTGTATTTTTTTTTAAATAACAAATATATGTATGATAATGAGATAGGTGTAGGCGACGATGGTCTTTGAGACAGACTGCTGATGGGGAGGATGGTGGGGTAGTAGAGACAGTGGTAGTAGTAACGTGGAGGATTACTGGCTTAAGTTCTGATGCATATGGGTCCTGCAAAGTGAGAATATGTTCTGAGTGGGTTTTCAGGTAAAGAAGGTATTTTTAACATAAAATGATTGTAATTCATTCCCTTGTGCCTCTGTAACTCATGGTGCCATTGATCTTTCAGGTTTGACACTGTAATGCTTTATGAATGCAGATGCAGCTACACATGACCTGAACCTGAATTTATCCAACAACCAGGATTGCTGTATCATGGATTGTTGTCAATCAGAAGGGCACAGGTAAGTATCTTTGGTTCTTGCTTTACTTTGACCTTCTTTTTCCCCAAACAGGTCTAAATATATTGGAACTGGATACATTTGTTTACAGTTACAGAAATAAGGCCATGTATGGGGGTGGGGTGGGCAACGGGGGGGGCAGTACACTAAGAAAGTTGTAGAAATAAATATTTTGTTGCACTTTAGGTAGTGACAGATGGGCAAATAGGTGCTGCTGGGCAGTGAACTGATATGATGTTCAGAATCTTTGGTGTAGCCATACAGCACTAAGACTATGTTCTTCACAGTTTCAGCGAATACCATGTTTCCTCAGTGTTTCTATCTCCACATTTTTTCTCTTCCTACTAGGTGTGCTTCTATAAGGCTTGCAGCATGGAAGCTGCTGCTGCTGATGATGCCCCTGCTGCCTGGAATCTACCCTGCCAACCCTGTGATTGTATGGGACAGTCATAAGGCAATTCTAGGGCGTGGGGGTAGGAAGAAGTAGGCTGCTGGTTAACTAGGATCTGCAGCTTATCCATTAGGTAGGGAAATGGGCAAACTGGGTGGCCAAGCGGTCCTTATCTGCCGTCAAATTCTATGTTTCTATGAGGGAACAGAGAAGGACTCAAATGGCAACACAAGTGGTCAATCCAATTGTATGAATGATATTGTTTTTCTTAGTCAACTTTAGGCAAGAAACATTTAATGCATTTGGCAAGGTGTAACATTTACTTTTTTATTTTTTTACCAACTCAATTCCAAATTGCTTTGTTTTGCCTTATAACTCCCTGTTAGTAGTATCATGGACAGTGTTGCAAGGTATAATAACACCTTGTGTCTTCAACTGTATACATTAACAGAAAAGTAAAGAGCCATGCAGCCAAATTCAGTCACCAATGCCTGAGTCAGATCCTGCTGTGTTACCCAATAATTTGCTGATGATGAAGCAGAGGATTACTGCAACCAGATTGAAACCGATCAGACATAGTGAAATCAGCAGCCAGCAGTACTATACTTATAAAAAAGCATTACTTTCAATTGTCCAAGGTTCCACTGTTCTGCCCCACACTACATAAAATATGAGAAACCAACAAAATTAAAGTGGACTTTGTTCTTGCCCTCAAATGTTAACTGTTTACCAGTTTCCCCTTTTGACACTGTTCTGCCCCCCCCAAATGTTTAGATAAAATAAAACAAAACAATTTAGGTGGACATTTGTCTTGTCCTCAATTGTTATGTGTTTACCAGTTGCACAGATCTGGCAGGTTATCATGGGCATGTGACAACACAGCCCACAACCAAATGCCAAAAAAGAAGTAACTGAACCTTGCAACCCATATAATTGACTCATGACAAGGAAGTGTTATGTCAGAACAGTTAAACATTTATATTGTCACAAAAAAATGGAAAATAAAACTATCAGCAAGCCAATAAAGACAGTTAACAGTATGAAACAACAAGAACTTTTTAACCACAGAAATACAACAGGGTCACGAGCAAGTTCTGTTTGCTGGAGGTGTGGCAAAGGGAGGAGGATTGAATACATTTAAGTGGGTGCTCTTATCCACCAGGGGGGTTGGCTGCAGGTCACACCACTTTTCTGCCACCTCAGTCAGGTGACCACAAGTAGTAGTGCAGCAGGGCAACAGAGCGATGGGGAAGGGAGGACATCTGACAGGGGCAGAAGCAGTTGCATGTTTGCATGTACACTTATTCCTTGGCTTATAATACCCTAGAATGCTGGTGTTCTCAGGGGATGTTGGAAAATCACATTTGCATTGTGGTGGCTGGAAAATGGGAAACAGCTATAACAGATGTCACAACCAAGATCATGAAAGGGGGGGACCACTGGACCTGACAATGTCAAAGTCAAACACTCTAATGTGCTGGGAGTGGTACAACTTGGGCTCCAATGCAGGGGTGGTAGGTAAAGGCAGGATGGGGGAAGGTCCAGCACTATGCCAGGGATTATGTGGGGCAAGAGTAGCCAGGGGCCAAAAAGCCTAGGGAGGGATCACTGAAGAGTAGCTGCTGCAACAGACAAAACGTGGCTGAAAAAGAGGAAATAAAGGCAAAAAGTATGCTCACTACTGCCACTGTTGTCCTCCACATGCATCCTCTTCCTCTTCCCTGCAGGGAATCCATTGGTATTAGTCTTCTCAGCTTTCATTTTGCTGCTGCTTCTCTACTTTGTGGTGACGGTCACCACAACACCAAGTGTTTACAGCAACTCACTGTTCCTACATTGTAGGTAATCGCACTTATGCTTACTTTGATGGATGAAGCATGGCACAGATTCCTCTCCTTCTGTGTCCAGAGTGGATTTAATGGATGACCAAACTTTGTTCCTCTCTCGACTCTTTTACAGGAACTCCGTTTGGGCCAAACAGCTTGTCAGCATTGCTAGTGACCACCTTCACCAGAACTACAACCTCCTTGTAACTAAATGGAGTTGTAATATTTCTTTTGGTGACCTGCTCAGTATTGCCTTGGCCCTACTGTGACTGAACTGGCTGCCCACTCTGGTCCCCACTCTGTACTTTTTGCTGCTCCTGCTGCTCTGTGATGATTCCTCCTAGGCCTAGCTGGTACTGCCCAAACATAAATCCTCCACACTACTGCAACTTGCTGCCATCTTATTATACATACACAAAGTGAAATCACTTTCTCTCACTTGTCCCCTACAATATATATCTCTCTAGTCTTTTCAAAGCCTATAACCATGAAATTTCTGATTTCTGCAAGCCAAAATGCAGATTTTTTTTAAAAATACACTTAAGAAATTCAGCAACTTACATTGACTGCTATTTACAGATGTGGAATTATTTTTCCACGGGACAGCATAAAATAGAATACTTGATATGCCGAAGAAGTGCTCACATCCATGGACTACTGGTGAAAAATTGCGTATAAACACCAATTATTCCACATCCCCCAAAAAATTGAACACACTGGACTTAACAACTATTTTCCTGCAAGTATATATAAAAAAAAAAGCGTGTCAGGCCGAAATTCCATGGAAGTTGATAAAATGTTTTCTGAACTTCCGCTGAAGTGAAAATCTGCATTCCGTGAAAATTCCACCAGGCGGAATTTTATTTTTGCACCCCCCCCAACCACCAATCTACATTTATTTTATGAAAGTCAATGGGTATTTCACCTGGAGCTGCAGATTAGTTCTTCTTAAAACTGGATATTACATCCTTGACTTCTTGTTGGATAATCCATATAAATTTCCTTGCCAGATTGGTACCATGGATTAAAGAAAGTACTCCTGTAATAATCAGTCCATTTGCCTGGAGCAATGTAAGAGTCTATTTGATTTTTATATTGCTTTGTTCCCATTGCAACCAGTTTCCAAAACTACTTCTTGTCTTTTTTTCTATGACAGTTATCATGTTTCTCCGTAATTCCTTCTGAAGTACCATTCTGTGAGTGTTCACATGAGCCTTGTATTGTTTTCTAAGTCTATTTAACTTAAGGAATTGTATTCTAGTTTTTTTTTTTTTTTTGTAAATTGTATCCATTTTACCATATTTTATTTTTCTTGTTTACATGTCCTGTAGAACTAATTATCATATTGGACTTGAGTTATGCCTATCCCCTTTATATATAGTTCTTTAACAGATTTATAACAGTTTAAGATATTTGAATATAGTTCATGTGCTTTTATTTCATCTTTCGAAATTTGATTTATTTCTTGTCTGTATTTATCCATCATTTGAGATTTTTAACTTCATGAAATTCTATCTCAATTAATTTTCCTATCATTTATTATCTCTAATGGTTCGTGCATATTGTTTGGTACCTTTACCGTTGACTTTGTATAAACTAGAAATGGGAAGTGACCACTTTCAGATCTTGTAATGATTTTTAGATGTTTATATTTATGATTTCAAAAGGGGAGGTAATTATGTAGTCCACCGGTTAGGTGCCTCTGTAATTTATATAAGGTATACAACTAAATTTTCCTTCTGGGTCAGATGGAACCCTTCTGTTGTATATATCAGATCTAGAAATTTCAGGACAAATTTAACATGTTCAGAGCTATCAGTATTTTTTCTATCCAGCATCTCATGAATTGGTCAAGGGAGTCAAGTACAGTCAAAATGGACATATTATAGTCATCACAGGCTACCACTCTAGCTCCATTGAATGTTGTTTCCATACTTAAGATGTCCAGCACCACAGTTTATTTTTATTGTATGTATTTATTTGAAAATTGGTAACCGGAAACAACACATTGAGGCAAGGCTCCTTTCCAGGTGTGGCCTGGGGGAATGGGACAGGAGCTACAATAAAACATACACACCACAAGGCAAGAAACCACAGTGCTGTGCAAAACAGAGGAGTCAAATACAACATGCACCGCACACACAATGAGTGTGGTACAGCGGTGGGCACCTGTGCTCACCTGTGGCTGTGGCCTCCTGTCTTGGGGGCCATCCATCACCTTGTGCACATTGTGCAGGCTCCGTCTCCCACTGGGCAGTGTGTGCCTCCCCCTCCTTTGGTCCAGCACTGTCCACTGTGTGGTCATCTAGTACTGGTCCTTTCTGTGTCCAGTTCAGTGACTTTCCGTCTGGGTCCACACTGCTGGCTGTTTCCCGGTTTGAGCTATGCTTGTGTCCCCTCCTCGTATTGTGCCTTGCACGTGCATACAGTGCTGCTGCTGTGCTGTTATGCAGCATTTGGGGCTCAGTGAGGATTCTGCTATGCTTCATTTTGTCCGCCGCAATGTTTTTGTTTTTGGTATTGCTTCTGCATTGTTCTTCCCGTGATGATTCGTCTGCAATGTTCCTGGTCTGAACTGCCAAAATTCCCCCCTCCAGAACAGGCCCAGAGTCTTCCCTAAGCTAGGTCTTAGTGAAGCATACCATATTCCCAGAGGAATCTATGATGAAACTGTGTTATTCCTCTGACTTATCATTGTACAATAAAACACAAAGGGGTAGAGTAGGGGCCTGAAGCCCATCTTCTACCTGCCTTCTATTCATAGTAGGCTCTCTTGGGATTGGACACAGCACTGATGTCCCAGATCCATGATCCTCTTAAACTGAGGGTGCCAGGTTAGCCTGACACTCCCAACCTGTCTCTCATGATTCTTACTCCTAGGTCACATCTCTCACCATTGTTCAGCCTCCTCAGAATCCCCAGCCTCCAATGACAGACTAAGATGGCCTCTGAATAGATGGACTGAGGGCAGAAATGGGTGACTCTTCTGAAACAGTCTTGGGGAGTAGGAGTACACTGGAGCCCATAGATCAGGGCACACAGTACTTTTGTAATATTCTACAACCCATGAAACTCCCTCACAAAATTAATTAAACACCAAAATCTTTAACAATCTACCTTCCTGACCCTCCAATTACACAACACTAAGCCTCTAAATACAAATATATATCTGCATTTATTCATACTGCACATTCTGTACATCCCCATGGATACAATAAATTGAAGTAATTTGAAAGTTTGCAGTGTAGCCAGGAGAGGGTCCTGTAATATAATTTGTTTAATAGAATTCAAACATGAAGTGATCCAATACATTTAGTCCAAGCTAAAATCAATGAAAAATAAAAGCAGCTACACTCTTCCACTAGGAGGAAAAAAAAAATCCTTGACACACTAACACACATACCCCCCCCCCCGAAGAAGTGTATTCCCATGCTCCTGGGGTAATGGACTGTTATTCTTCAGCAACTCTTTAGCCCACTCCTACTACGTCAAAGTTCAGTCAGCTGAATAAATTTTATTGAGTTAAATTAGTAATAGAAACTGATCCTCTTTAGCACTCTCCAACACTGCCCTCTCAAAACTCATTTATTCCCCGCCACAGCACAAACGATCAGAAACAAGATCCAGGGACCAAAGCAAATGCTTCTCAGAAAATCAAGTCACATACAGCCACAGCTGTCACTATGCAACTGCCAAACCAAAGCCGCAAATTTCAGCTACCTCTCATATCTACACACTCACCACAACTTCTGTGTAGAGAGGGGGCTACATGAATATATCACAGTCCAGGCAAGGTCCCAGAAGCTGGTCCAGTCAAAGAGCTCAATGATACTTAGAAACAAGGCCTCTCAAAAAACTCCAGAAACTTCACAGAGTGAAATAACATGGCACAATACAGTACCTTTAAATCCTGGCAGCCAGTGATGGCATCTTCCACTGTTACTCATGAAAGTCCCACACCTAAAATTTACTGATCTGTCTGACACGGGGGAAGGAAGGAGAAACACTGACAAAGGACATCCCTGACATCTAAGATAGCTGTACACCCCCACTCAATCTGCAAAATGCCAAATCTGGTTTCAAACAACTCTGTTGGAAGTTCCAGAAACTCAGTCACCCAATAACATAGATCAGGCAGCAGACATCAAACAGAGCACCGATCATAAAAACAAGCACCATACTGGCCACCTAACTACACGTTTGTTTGTTTTATTTATTTATACTAAAACCATGGGCCAAATGACTAATTGACGTGGGCGATCAGTGCATAAATAACAACAGTACAATATTACATACAGATAAAATAAAAAAGTATAAATATACATTGTAAACATGTGCAATCCATCACAAGCCAATTATACAAAACTGTTACATTTACATTTAGCAAAAATATACTTTTTCAACTTGTGTCTAAAGAAGGAAAAGGAAACATTAATACAGTCAAAGGCTAGTTGCAGTGTATTAAAAATAATGGAAGAGAATAAAATATTGTCTTCTGACCCATTGAAGTATGCATTCTTGGAATGTAAAAAGAGTATGTAAATGATGATCGAGCCATAGCAGATATATTCTGCTTCTTAAATATTGAGAATAGAGAGTCAGGCACCTTATTAAGTATCATCTTTTTAGCTAGTAAACCCAACTAAAATTTATATCTTCCTTCCAAAGAAAGCCAACATGCTTGTTCAAGTAGGTTACAGTGAAGTGTCCTATGAGATGATTGAGTAGCAAAACCAGCAATTGAATTAAGGAGTACTTTAACCTTAGATAGCATACCCTCCCCTGCAGAAACATAAAACAACAACCCATAATCAATTAAAGACAACAGAAAACTTTGAGCCAATAAATGTTGAGTAGAAATAGTCAAAAGAGGTGATAATCTATAGAATACCCTGAGTCACTGGTGTATTACCTTTGTCACATTGAGAATCTGTGGCTTATAGGTTAAACCCTCATCAATTAATAGGCCTAAATATTTGAATTGTTTAACCTGTTAAATGTTTGTTCCTGTAATGGTACAAACTGATAATGCAAGATCTAAATTCTGTCTTTTTCTTGAATTTGCAAACACCATAGACTTGTTTTTGTTTTTTTCATTAAGAACCAACCCGTGACTTTTAAACCAATTCTGGACCTCTAAAAAGTCATCAGCCAAATTATTCTGAACCTCTTCAAAATAGGACCTACTCGTGAGGACCACTGCATCATCAGCATATAAAAGGATTTGTGATTTTGTGCACACACGAGGGAGAGTCTTAAGAAAAAGGCTAAACAAAAGGGGAATCAAAATATAACCTTTTGGAACACAAAGTGCAACAGCAGTAGGAGAAGAAAGTTGTCCATTGACCCTTGTTTCCTGTGTACATTTACTTAAATAATGCTTAAACCAATCCTTAACCTCCATGGATATTCATAAATTTGTAAATGTAGAATGTAAAAGACCATGGTTGACCAGAGCAAAAGCCTTGGTGAGGTCTACAAACAAGACCTCAGAATAAATCCCTTTATCAAGTGTCACATGAACCATGTTCATGAACCTCACCAAGGCAGTCATAGTACTGTGTCCTGGCCTAAAGCCATGCTGTGCTGATGTAAGTATGTTATATTTGGACATGTACTCCATGATCTGGTCAAAAATTACTATTTCCAAAAGCTTTGAAAGTGGAGCCAATAAAGAAATGGGGCGATAGTTGGTTTTGTCTGTAAGGTCTCCCACTTTAGGAATAGGGACAACAGTAGAATTATTTCAACTGTTAGGAAAACTAGACAAACAAAGGGATACATTAAAAGTAGCAGAAAGAGGAAAACAAAGAAGATCAGCAGTGGTCCTCGTAAGTTGATAGTCTATTTCATCCTTACCTACAGAAGGATGAGGGTCCATAGATAAGAGATATTTTAATACATCATCTGGAGTTAAGATTCGAAAGTAAAACTTTGGTGAGTCCAAATCCAATTTCTGTTGAGGCATGCTGGATTGCTCCGGCAGATCCCCAAGAAAGTACATAGACAAATCAGTGAAATGAGCATTAAGTGCCTGGGCTATTACAGGTGGATCAGATACAATGGCGTCTTTAGTTTTTATACATTGTATAGATGAAGTATGTTTTTTGCTGGTAAGATCACTGATTAACTTTCAAGTCTCTGAGACATTATTTCCATGGAAGTACTTCTGTCGCTTGAGGAACTAATTCCTCTTCAAATTTCTAACCAAAGTTTTGCACCTATTTCTAGCTTGTTTGTATGAAATTAATGTAGTTTGACTAGGAGTCTTCCTATAGGCTTTCCAGAGTCTATCACGAGCTCTCATTTGGACCATGATTTCTGGTGTAACCCATTCTTGTTTATTACTTCTGATCCTAAGCTTCTTCAAAGAAGCTAATTTATCACATACAGAATTGAACAGGTTAATAAAAATATTTAGGGCAATATCCACTTTCTGACACTGCACTATAGTACTCTAGTCCAATCTATATTAGCTATCGCCTGCCTAAAACAATCTTTATCCAATTTCTTTAAATTGCAAGAAAGGAAAAAAATGGGAAACAGATATTTTTCTTTGCTGACCAACAGCAGTTGACAGGGCTGTGATCGCTGACACCATCTGGGAGCACCCCTTGTTGTACGATTTTATTGGTATCAGAGACCATCAACCAGTCAATCACTGATGAGTATCCGGTCTTGTAATTTATTTGTGTAGGGACATCAATTATTTGTGTTAATCTTTTATTAGTAACCGTCTCCCTAAACTTTATTTTGTCCTTTCCCAACTAGTTAATATTCATATCTCCCATAATAATAAATTCTCTAATACTTAGCAGCATTCCATGAATGTCCTCCAATAATTTAAGGCCATCCTCCTGGGAGCCTGGTGGAGCATAAATAGCCACCATAGTAAGAATGCATTGCTAACCCAAAACAAATGATAAGGACAAGTACTCACAGGAGGAAGAACCTTCAATAACAGCATCTAGTATAACATTAAAATGATTTCTTACATACAAGAGACACCCCCTCCCCTTTTAGTCCCTCTATCACATCTAAATGTCCCATAACCATCAAGAGAAATCATTTCATCTGGGACCTTGTTTGTTAACTAGGTCTCTGATAAACTAACAACATCAAACTGATAATCAGTCATCCATGCTGTAAAATTATTCCATTTAGAAAGCAAACTTTGAATATTTAAGTGTGCAATATTTATGGCATGTTTTGTAAACTCTGGGGAGTCTATGTCTCCAACCGGTCCTGGATTAGGATGTACTGAATCAGATATTAATAATAATAGACATATCAAACTTCTCTTAAGCAATAAGTCATAAAGGCACTGCCTAGTAACATCCAGTACTACACTGCTCTTGCCTAACTAACTTACAGTCCAAACTACCATTAACAAAGTCTCTATTATAAAACCTGTGTTATAAAAACTTTTAAATGACAAAGTGTGCTAGAAAAGCACAAAATCAAATAAATGTAGAAAGCTTACATAGACCTCACCCAGAGCTCATATGATGGGCCACCTAGATGTACTAGAAAAGCAAACAGCAAGGCACAAATAATTTAGGTTGAGGTACTATTTAAAAAATAAATTACTTTCAGGCCTGAATCATGTAAAGGCTTAAGGTACTCACTAATGGGAAATTAAAGCTAAAGTCTTGAGCAAAGGCAACAATGGGGACATAACATGCCAAGGAAGTTATTTGATTCTGCCCCTTTGTAGGCATCTGGTTAGGCCATGCCTGAAATATTGTATGCAATTCTGATCTGGCCATGGCAGAATGAAACCAAGATCAATTGACAAAATGCAATTCAGAGCAACTAAAATGATTAATAGAATGAAGAGGTTAGGCTATGGTGATTTTTTTAGACAGACTGGGTATGTTTTCCTGAAAAACAAATACTATGAGAGACTATGCCAGTGCTGGGGGAAGCAAGACAGGGAAGATCCTTTGTTAATATTCAATCTCCTCCCTTTGTGCCTCAGTTCTCACTAACCCTATCTGACCCCCACATCATCCCACTCAGATGCTCCACCACTGCCATTGCTTCACCTGCATAGGATACCCAGCCCTGCACAGTGGCTGATAACCACTGACAGTATATCTATAGGGGATCCCATGAACAGACGGACCAGATGCAGCTGGTCCAAGGTGCAACCAAGCCTAGTAGTTGCCTCTCCCTTGCACATAACGCCTCCCCAAAATTAAAGTAAAACAACTAACAGAATAAATCACCAATCATAACTCCTAAATGACCCATAGAAACATAGAAACATAGAATTTGACGGCAGATAAGGACCGCTTGGCCAACTCAGTCTGCCCATTTCCCTGCCTACTGGATAAGCTGCAGATCCTAGTTAACCAGCAGCCTACTTTTTCCTACCCCCATCCCCTAGAATTGCCTTATGACTGTCCCATGCATGCTTGAATTCCACCACTGTTTTTGATTCCACGACCTCCTCCGGAAGGCCGTTCCATGCATCCACAACCCTCTCTGTGAAAAAATACTTCCTTAAATTACCTCTGAGCCGCCCCCCTCTATCTTCAAATTGTGCCCCTTGTTCTTGCACACCTCTTTTTTTGAAAGATGCTACCCTCTTGGACTTTGTTGATTCCCTTGAGGTACTTGAAAGTTTCTATCATGTCCCCCCTCTCCCTCCTTTCCTCGAGGCTATACATATTAAGCTTCTTTAGTCTCTCTTCATACTCTTCTTTAGTCTCCCGGTGCAGACCCTGCACCATTTTAGTTGCCCTCCTCAGGACAGCTTCCATCCTGTCTATGTCTTTGGGAAGACTGGGTCTCCAGAACTGCACGCAGTACTCCAGATGGGGTCTGACCAGCTGTCTGTACAGAGGGATAATAACTTCCTGTTTTCTACTGGTGATGCCTCTCCCTATGCATCCCAATATCTCCCCAGTCCTCATTGCTGCCCTCTCACATTGCTTGCCCACCTTTAGGTCATCTGATATGACTACCCCAGGTCCCTTTCCATTTTGTTGTTGTTAGTATCTCACCCCCCATTGTGTACTCTTCCCCTGGGTTTTTGTTTCCCAGGTGCATTACCTTGCACTTCTTAGCATTGAATCTAAGCTGCCATACATTTGACCATTCTTCTAACCTTGCCAAGTCCCTTTTCATCCTTTCCACCCCACCTTGTGCATCAACTCTGTTGCAGATCTTTGTGTCATCTGCAAAGAGACATACTTTCCTTCCAGTCCCTCTGCAATGTCGCTTATAAAGACATTGAAGAGGATCAATCTTATTCTGAACCCTGCAGTACCCACTAGTAACCCCCTTTCATCAGAGTGGACTCCATTTACTATTACTCTCTGTGTCCTATTTTCCAGCCAATTGTTTACCCAGGCTGTCATCTTGGGACCCACTCCCAGGCTAGCTAACTTGTATATTAATCTTTTTGGGGACTGTATCAGTACCTTTTAAAGTCTAGGTAGGCCATGTCCACAGCCCTCTCTGATCTACTACTTTGGTCACCCAGTCAAAGAAATCTATCAGATTTGTCTGGCATGACCTTTCTGCTGTGAATCCATGCTGCCTTGGGTCCTGTGCCCTCTGGCCTCTAGATACTTGACAATTCTTTCCTTTAGAAGTGATTCCATCATTTTTCCTACAACTGAGGTTAAACTAACAGGTCTGTAGTTTCCTGCTTCTGCCTTGCTCCCACTTTAGTGAAGGGGAATCACATCTGCCCTCCTCCAGTCCTCAGGTACCACCCCATCCTACCATGATTTGTTAAACAGGGTAGTCAGTGGTATCACAATTCTACCCTTAGTTCTTTTAGAATTCTGGGATGAATCCCATCAGGCCCCATTGCTTTGTCCACCTTCAGTTTAAGAGTTCTTTCAGAACCCTTTCTTCTGTAAATGGGCTGGTATCAACTTCTGTATCCAGTGTGTTTCTACTGTTTGTTCAGGTACCCCCTCTTCCTTTGTAAATACTGAGCAAAAATATTTGTTTAGTATCTCTGCCTTTTCACAGTCTCCCTCTGCCCACCCTCCCCCTTTATTAAGCCTCACTATCCCTCCCTTGGTCTTCCTTCGCTCCCTGATGTACCTATAAAAGGTTTTATCCCCTTCTTAACTGAGTTGGCTATCTTTTCCTCGGTTTGGGCCTTTGCTGTTCTGACTGCCTTCCCAGCTTCCTTTTGCTTTAACTGATACAGTTCTCTGTCCTGATCCTTCTGCGATTCCTTGTACTTCCTGAAAGCTTTCTTTTTCTCTTGAACCTTCACTGCCACTTCCTTTGAGAACCATAGTGGTTTCTTACATCGTTTAGTTTTGTTTATTTGCTTCACACAAAGGCTTGTTGCCTCTGTGATGGCAGTTTTTATTATTCCCCATTGTTCTTCCACCCCTCCTTCCTGCCCATGTGCTAGTGCATTCCTTAGGCACTTACCCATTTTGGCAAAGTCAGCCCTCCTAAAGTCCAGTACCTTTGCCTTTGTATGGCTTGACTCTATTGCTGTGTTTATTGTGAACCATACTGTTCGATGGTCGCTAGTTCCCAGATGGCTACCCACTTCTACATCTGTGATCCTCTCTTCATCTCCATTTGAGAGAACCAGGTCTAAGATTGCTCCCTCTCGAGTGGGCTCCAATACTAGTTGTCTAAGGCATGCCCGCTGTAGAGCATCTAGAATAACCCCACTCTTCGAAGTGGCTGTGGCAACTGCACTCCAGTTAACATCTGGCATATTCGGATCACCCATCAGCAATATCTCCCCTTTTTTTGCCATACTAAGTATACTTTCTATCATTTCCTTGTCCATTTCCTCCCCTGAGAAGAGATGTCTCTAACCCTGTGCAGATTGTGGTGCCATTGCCAGTCTCAAATTTACCCACAGTGCTTCTTCTCCTCCCTGTTTTCTCTTTTGTTCTGTTACTTTGATTCCTTCCCTTATGTAAGAGCTACTCCTCCTCCTCTTTTACCCTCCCTGTCCCTCCTGTAGATAGTGTATCCTGGTATGTTTATGTCCCAGTCATGGTTTGTCTGAACCGTGTTTCTGTGACTGCCACGATATCCAGATGTTCCTCCTCCATCAAGGCCACTAATTCAGGAAGCTTGTTACTCCAGACCGTGCATTGGTACTCATTGCTCTCCATTTTTTGATGGCTTTACTTTCTGTTGCAGCATCCCCCACTGACCTTTCTACCTCGGTCTTTTTCTCATTTAGTACCCTGTTTTGTAGGGAGAGGCTGGGATTTTCCTGCTGCTTATCAGTGCCTCCCCCTTGACTAGTTTAAAAGCTTGCCAATGAAGCATTTAAACTGATTGCTCAAAAGACTTGTTCCCTTCCTGGACAGATGCAGACCATCCTGCCAGTATAGGCTGGTGTCCCTCCAGGTGGAACCCCAGTCCCCAATGAAGCCAAACCCCCACCCCAAGCCACATTCACATCCATAATCCCACACTTATACAACCACTAGTAACACTCACTTAACCACATCCACTCCAACAAAATAAAAGCTAACTAAATGTAAGTGAATAGCTTGGTAAAAACTAGTAAATTATGAAAATTGATACTGGCATCCCAAAAGACATATGGAACGCTGATATGAAAAGCACCCTGAGCTTCAAGAATCTTACCAAAAAAGTACAATCTATGCTACCTTGTCTAAATCACTTTAGAATCATTATCTACATTGCAAACATCACTACAGCTAGTCCTACACTAAAAATAATTTTTGTGATGGGGAGGTGCTACACAAGCACCAAAACAAAAGTTTTAAAATCAGCTCAAATCATACCTAATCCAAATGGCCACCTAGCATGTTGGCCATCTTGTTCCACCTTTTAAACACACATTGCTTCAGTTCTTCTGAGAGAATGTCACTACTGGATGCAGCATTTACTGTAATTCAGTGAGAAGTAGCAGAAGAAGAAGCAGAGGAAGAAGAAGTAGAATTTGTACAGCACTTTTCATAGACATTTTATTCAAAGTGCTTTACAGCAATCAGAAACTAATAGGGAAGTGACTGTAACATGTAGTGGCAGCCATTTCACATATCATCACCCACACACAACTGTGTACAATTGCATAAACCAGTTTTATGGGAAAGGGAATTTTGGTCTGGCAACAGGAAAGAGTCCCCTATGATGTAGATTGAGTTTCTTGGGCTTTACTTTGGTTTCAGACCTATGGAGGCATTTTCGGTGCCTCTCTAAATTTGGAGAAATGTATGGGAAGGGTCCTGAACAATGACCCAGTCAGTGGGGTGACAGAGGTGGCAGGAATTAATCCTGTAACAGCCCTCCTTACCAGCCATGGAGTGCTTGTAGGGGAAGGGGACCTGGCTTTATTGAAATGGAATCATTGGCTTGAAATTAGGAAATAAAAAAAGTGACCAAACAGAAGCAGTGGCCAATGAAAAAAAATCATGTATATATGGTTAAGACGTTTCTGCTCCCAGTTTTACTAGTATGTTAGTCATATATTTCCTCTTCTGCTGTCACTGGAGATGACTGTTTTTAGTTAGTCTTTTCAGGATTTATGGGGGAGCAGGTTGAACCCCGTCAGGCATAATATTATGAATCTGCCATAAATTTTTTTTTGGGGGGGGGGGATATGATGAATCCCATTGTGTTTTTCCAATGTTTTTTTGTCCTGTAATTTAAACCTCTGCTAACACTGGAACTGAAAAAAACATGGTTTAGGAGAACTCAGCTTAGTTGTTCCCAGTTGTGGACCACAGTGAGGAAGGGAAGGATTACAGGCAGTACAAAAAAAAGCTCCAAGGTGGTTTCAGACCATATTTATGGAGCTTTTGTGAAGATATAGATATTGGTCATTTCACAGACCCAAATGACATTAGTAACTAAAAACCTACATTACCAGCCTACTGTACATTGGCTAAACACTTTTGGGTGCTGCAGGTCTTTGAAAAGCACCCCATCTTGGTGGATCTCTTTTTATTAAGACAATTGGTTGAGAAACAAGTTCCTGTAAAAATGTGGGATGTTTTATGGTTCTAAAGTCTAAGCACAAGCACAAGTTCCTACAAGAGCGATACTGTGCTAGACCAGATTGTGTAAAACAAAATCAGGACCATCCAGTACATATTTTGACTGCTCCTACAGTATACCTCAGGTTTCAGGTCTTTTTTTTGTCTACCCACTGGAAAGAACCTCTATTTCAGCATCTTAACTACAGTGTTTTGATTAGCAATCAGTCTGTGGTACATTAGGGGACTTGGCATGAGGATACACCTATGGCAATTTTTTCTTCTTTCCACTGATGCTTGTAGCAAAACAGTTGTATGTTCTACTTTCAACAGAAGGCTTGTTTTCACATAGATTTGCTCCACAAGATAGAATGGTAAGTACAGGAGATTTTTGATAATGAAACTCATCTCTTTGTGGATGGTAACTATAAAAAAACTACAGGTTGCTGTGTTATGGCTTCATAATTTCCAAATTAACTTGGATGCTTCATTTGTGGATCTTGAGGGGATGTTGTTTTTTCTGTTCTAGCTCATTTCATTTTGAATTCTTTTTTATGGCTGCAGTGGGTGCAGCCCTGCAGACCTCTTGCTATGAAAAATGGATTCAGCACATTCCTTCTGACCGAAAAACATGTTGGAGTTGCACCACAGTTGCCTCCCCATCCATGAAGCACTCCGCTCTTTGTCTGCTGGAAGTAACACTATTTGTTATGTGTCGGCAGTCACAGTGGAACAGGGGACACTCCATTGTGTCCAAGATGGTTGCCAAACTGTATTGAGCATGCACGACTACTAAAGACTGTGCAGTACGGTGCAGTGGTCATCTTGGTCATGGCAGACTGTGCTGCACTTGGCCATGGCTGAAGATTTCATATTTCTTTTTAATTAATACATATCCATCCCACTCGACCCTCCTACTCAGCACCCTGCCCAGAAATGTAATAGTGACACTGGGGGTGCCCAATCCCCCAGTGTCGCCATTGTGTTCCCATGTGACTGCCTATTTTATTTTATTTTTAATTATGCATATCCCCCACCCGACCCTCCCTCTCAGCACCCCCCCAGAAACATGACAATGACACTAGAGTTGCCCAATCCCCCAGTGTCATAATTGTGTTCCCCCGTGACTTTTTTTAATATACATTTTTCTCTACCTCCACCTGACCCTCTCTCTCAGCACCCACCTCACCCAGAAACATAACAGTGACATTGGGGGTGCCCAATCTCCCAGTGTCATGATCAGTACTCTTCAGTCCTGGTTTCTCTTTCTTTGCCTGTAAAAATAAAACCATATATCGTTGTCTTTTGCAGCCATTCCTGACCCCCCCACCTGACCCTCCCACTCAGCACCCACCACCCTCCACCCCATGGCAAGCCCTTACTTACCCATCAGGGACTGTAATCCTCTCTGGACGACAGGCATGTCTTCACTCTTCAAAGCCGGACCACAAACTGAAGAAACAGGTATGTGGTTCAATGTATTTCAATGAGGTCTTGAATTTTGTGGCATAACTTGGGCATGTTTGCATATTTTTGGCCAAAATTGTCAGCATGCTTCTTTTGGGACCCCACCTCATGAACTATTGTACTGACATTAGGCAGATCTGTCCCCAAGGTGATTTCACAGTCCCTGTGCAAAATCACCTTTTGGGCAGGAGTTGAACATTTTCTCTGACCTTGTTCATGAGGAGGGGTAATAGGACGGATATGTTGAAAATTTGGTGTAAAAAGATTAAACAATAATAAAGTTATGAGCCTACATTGAATTTTGTGAATGCAAGCTCATAACTTTAGCAGTTTTTTAATATTTTTGCCCACATTTACAACATAGTGATATCTTTACAGCAACTCATGAATGTGACAGCTGTCATTTTTCAAATCTTGGGCAAAATGTTTTTTTTCACATCCCATAAGGTGATTTTGTGGTCCCTGCACAAAATCACTTTTCAGACAGGAATTGTAAATTTACTCTGCCCTAGTTCATGAGGTGGTGTCATAAGAAGGCTATGTTGAAAATTTGGTGTAAAAATAAAAAAAAAAAAAACAATGTTATGAGCCTATGTTGACTTTTATGAAAGCAGGCTCGTAACTTTGGTAATATTCAATATGTTTAGCCCAAATGTACAACATAGCCATATCTTTACAGTACCTCATGAATGTGACTGTTATCGTGTTTCAAATCCTGGCCAAAATGTATTTTCACAATCTGAAAGGTGATATTGCTGTCTCTGCATGAAATCATCTTTTGGAAAAGAGTTGAACATTTTCCCTGCCCTTGTTCATGAAGTGGGGTCATAAGAAGGCTATGTTCTAAATTTAGTATAAAAATAATTCAAAAAAAATTACGATGCTCTGTTGAATATTGTAAAAGAAGGCTCATAAGTTTGGTAATATTTAATATTTTTACCCCCAATTTTCAACATACCCATTTCTTTACAGCACCTCATCAATGTGACAGCTGTCATTTTTAAACTCCTTCTCAAAATGTGTTTTGGCATCCCAAAAGTTGATTTTGCAATCCCTGTGCAAAATCACCTTTAGACCAGGAGTTGAATATTGTCTCTTCCCTTCTTCATAAGGCATGGTCATAACAAGGTTATGTTGACAATTTGGTGTAAAAATATTACAAAACAATAGAATTATGAGCCTACATTACATTTTTGCAAATGCAGGCTCATAACTTAGGAATTTTCAATATTTTTACCCCAAATTCCTTGGCTGCAGCCCTATCGACTCTGGCCAGAATTTGTTAGGTTCTGCTATGGATTTTGTTTGACTATTCATTTTTGCTTATGAATTGTAAATAGTTTGGTTTTGAATGAGTCTTTTTTTAAAATAAAAATCCTCTTACTCTTGTGAAAAATGCTTTGGGTTATTTTACTTACACCTGGACACTCACCATGACAGCACCAGAGATGGGCTGAAGATACCTTGGTTTAATGCCTCCGGTGAAGGATGGCAGGAAGTACCACTGTTTGTCAACAGCAAATCTGCCCAGATCCTGTACAGCGATGGCACAATGCCTACATTTGGTATTGTGCCATCAAAAAACAAAGTGTATTTTGTGGGGGGCTGTGCCCACACTCCCCTCCCCTGCATTTATATATTATCAGCTCCAGGTCAGAGTTGTTTCAGGGAAGGAGCAGAACACCGGGAGAAGCCACATCACTGAAACTCAGACAATTACAGTGATAGTCACTGTAATGGTTATTTTTTGGGTTTCAGTGTTGTGGTGTCACTGTGCAGTGGGCCACTGAGGAAGGCACACCTGACAGTGCATCGCCCCACTAGTACTGTACTTACGTGACAGCATTTATGGTATGACCCCAAACCTGGTTTGGGACTAGAACACAAGAATGGGTGGATCAAAAAACATTTAAACCTTAGAAGAGTATAATGCCTGAGCAGAAATGGCAGGTAATTTGGACCTAGGCTACCAGGTGTTTATACCACTGAGTGTTTAACTCTCCATAGAGATGAAAACTACTGTGACTAAACCTATAACACTTCCTTTTAAAGAGGCTTATCATCCGTTCCTTCATTCTCCACACTTTGTACTTCACTTTCTTTTAAATTCCTCCTCCCTTTCAAAGCATAGGAAGGCTCATGGTGATTTAAACTTGCAATCAATGAGCTCCTTCTTGAATTAGCTGGGAGTAATTGTTGACCTATAGGTCATGTTGATGTACAAAGGAACTTTACTGTTTATCAATGCTTGTAAATTATTTTTCAAAACAAAAGGGTATTTATGTGTTCTACACTGCTAAATTTTGTTTTTGAGTTGTTCCAATGAGTTGTACATTATGTCCGTATCACCCGTTTTCATCCACACCCCGACGGCGAAACAAGGAAAAGGACCATTAGGGTGACATTCATGGTAATGGTCCATTTTCCTTGTTTTGCCTTCCCCCAGTGTTCCGCCCCATCCCCAGACCAACTCCGACCTGGAGTTGGAATCTTAGAGTCCAGGGGGTGCAGGGGCAGAGCCCCCCACAGAAAACAAGGAGTCAAGAGGTGGCACAATACCTGCATTGGTATTATGCTGTAGCTGTGGGGGAGGTCGGCATTTTTACTGACAGGAAAACTTGGTGCTTCCATTATGTCTAGTGTATAATCATTTACCTCTGTACACTATATTAATGTAGCAAAGCTTGCCCTCCTGCATCACTCATGTAGAACTGATTTGCATAACGGTTTTATTTTCAGTCTTGCTCATCTTGCTACTACTGATGCATGATCCTTGTATGTTCCTTTATGTAGTGTAACATCTTTATTTATTTATTTATTGAATTTTGATGACCGGGTAGGCCCACTGGGCCCCGGAGGCCTCTTTTTCAGGGGCAACGCAGGTGTAACAATTACATACAGGTAGCAGATCAGTACAGTCAGGTGATAGTAATGTTTTTACAATAGAAGACTTCATAGGATTACAGGCGGCAGGTAGTGGAAAATATACAGGCAAGTAGGACATGGAAGTTGCACATGAAGAGAACAGTTTATGTAACGGGAGCAAAATTAGTTAGAGAGTGCTTTGGTAATGGCAAGCAGAAGCTAAGGACCTAGGTTACCTTCCATGGACTTAGTGGAAGGGATATATCAGGACATAAGTACCCATCCTTTGGAGGTCCATTGTACTACCCGGATAGCTATATGTGGTCCGGTCCGTAGGGCAGCCAGGCAGGCTATGCGTGGTCAGGTCCTGTAACAAAGGCATGTGCTCCTGTCGAGCAGGTGTCCCTTGAGCTTTGTCCGGAAGCTGGTGACGGACACTGCCTCCCGAACCTCCAGAGGGAGGTTGTTCCAACATCTTGCTGATCTTTCCAGTAAAGGGGGCTTTTGTTCCCTGTTACTAAAAAACAATAAATCAGTAAATGAATAAATAAATTCATCAAATGCTACAGCCACCTGGTTAGTAGGATACAATCCTGGTAGGTCTTTGGTCATTTTTCCATCTCTCATTTTTTACATTCCTGTGTTATTGCACTTAGTCAATGGCCATCATGTTTCACTTTTCATCTGGCCCTCAGGATTTTCTAAATACTGTAACAGGGAAATTATCTGCTGCAGGAGCCCCATCTTGTTAAGATTTTTCTTACTCTCATTTACTGTCTATGTCTTTTCCACAAAAGTTACCTTATTTTGAATTATGTTATGTTTAATTATTGAGTTATTCATTTATTTATTAGTAAATTTGTGACCAGGAAAGGAACACTGAGTTGAATCTCATTTCCAGGTGCATCTATGGAGAAGGGGTTAACAGTGGGGAAAACTGAAATTAAACAGGAAAACAATAAAATAATAAACAAATATGAAGTATAAAGTGATGGTGAATGTGAAAATAAAAAAATACATACTAGAGTGGTTTCTGAGGAAAAGAAATATGCAAATAAATAATTACATTTTCAAATGAAAGTTCAAAAGGAGAGACCACGCCAAAGACAAACACTGGTTTCATAGTGAATGCAGGACAACAGGTACTTCAACTGGATATAAGGAAGCAAGGATGATGTTTTCAGAGTGTAAAGATATCCTTTATTGGTACAATGCATAAAAAACAAGGCACACCATATGTACACCCACTTGCAGTGTTTCAAGCCACTCTGGCTCTTTGCTAAGGAAATGAGCCACCTAATGTATTTAGATGTCTTTATGTGAAGGGAGCTAAGGCACAGACAAAGGTGAGGATAGCCAAGGAGGTAAAAAAAAAAGGGGATAAGACTTTCTTCAGGTACATGAATAAAAAGAGTAATGTAAGAGAATTGTGAGGATCGGGAGGATGGGGGGGGGGACTGTGTAGAGGATGACCAAGATAAAGCTGAAATCTTAAATAAGAACTTCTGCTTGGTCTTCACAAATGGAGGGGATGGACCAACATATATCAGCAGGCACTAGGGGCAGTCGACATAAGTCCAATTTTGCTGGTGAGAGTTCGAAATGGATTGGAATCCATAAAAGAAAGTAAGGCCATGGGACCAGTTTGGATCCACAAAATGGTATGAAAAGAACTGAGCATGGTGCTAGCCTCCCCTCTGTCAATCAATGCTATGCAGCAACTCACTGGAAATGGGGGTAGTTTCACAGGATTGGAATGGTCCCTCTGCACAGGAGTGGCAGCAAGAACAGGCTGGAAATAACAGCATGTTAGTCTTACATTACTAGTGGGGAAATTGATGGAGGCCCTGCTAAAGGAGAGACTAGTAGAGCACCTGGAGGCAAAGGGGTTGAAGGACCACCAACAGTATAGTTTCACAGCGGGGATGTCATGTCAAACAAATCTCTTAGACATCTTTGACTGGATGACTAGGGTAGTGGACCAGGGAAAGGCAGTGGATGTGGCATATCTGGACTTTAGTAAGGCCTTTTACCCTGTTCAATGCCGGAGGCTAATTAAGAAACTTAGCAACCTGGAGGTTGGAGGGAAGGTGGTAAACTGGATAAACTGGTTAAAAGATAGAATGCAGAGGGCCTTGATAAATGGCAGTCACTCAGGGGATGGGAGAGTCACCATAGGGGGTGGTAAACAGCAGTCATTAAGGGGATGGGAGAATCACCAGTGGGGTACAACAGGGGTCCTGTTCTCTTTGATGTCTTCGTGGCTGACATGGCAGTTGAACTAGAAGAGAAGGTATTTCTTTTTGTGGATGACAGAAAAATCTATAATGGGGTAGATACCCAGGAAGGGGTGGAGAAAATGAAAAGGAATCTGGGGAAATGTAAAGAGTTGTCTTAAGGTGTGGCAGCTGGGTTTCAATGCCAAAAAGTGCAAAATCATGCATCTGGGTAGTGCTGTATATAAGAGGGGCGGAGGTACTTACAGTCACGAATCAAGAAAGGGACCTTGGGGTAATCATCTCTGATGTTCTCAAGGTGGCAGGGCAGAGTAACAGGGCAGTAAGCAATGCTAGCCAGATACTGGGTTGTATAGAAAGGGGGATTTCTAGTAGGGAAGGGAAATAGTGTGCCACTCTGTCATTCACTAGTGATACCCCACCTAGAGTACTGTGTGCAGTTCTGGATACCACAGCACCACAAGGACATTGACACAGTGAAGGCACTCCTGAAAAAAGCTACCAAAATGGTGAGGGGTTGCATGAGAAATTGTATGACCAAAAGCTGTGGGAGCTTGGCATGTACACCGTGGAGGAAAAAAAAGTGAAAGAGTGAGAGAGGACATGATTGAGACCTATAAGAACCTCACAGGGGTAAACAATGTGCAAAAGGACAATCTCTTTTACTGGAAGAACAGTACCAGAACTCGGTGGGGGGGGGGCATGCAAAGCTTGACTGGTGAAGTTTAAGAGGGATGTGAGAAAATACTTCTTTACAGAAAGGGGGGTGGATTCCTGGAACAGTCTACCGGAAGAGGGAGTGGGAGCAAAGACAGTGGGAAGCTTAAAACATGCATGGGATAAGCACATGGGCATATCAAGTAAAGGAAGGAGAAACACCTGTGGCCAAATAGGATCAAGGGCTTAGAAACAGGCAGGGAAAATAGGTCAGACCGCATGGACACAAGTCCTTTTCTGCCAATAAATACTATGTTTCTATAATTGTCAGCTTGTATGCATTACAATTTGCACTATTTGCACATATATCTTTGCACATAAGCATTGTTTTGCACGTAAGACAGTTTGCACATGTTTTATGAGTTCTTGCAAAAATATGGTAGCATCATTTTAAGCACTAATGAATTTATTAGGTAATTGTCATCAGGCTGCTATAAATTGTCAATATTTAGGTTGCTAATTTCCTTGACAAAGAGCCAGGGTGGCATGAAACTTTAGAAGTGGGTGTACATATGGGATGAATATCTTCGAACTCTGGAAGAAGCATCCTTGCTTCCTCACTTCTGGACGAAGTGTTAAGACCACCTTCTTGTAAGTACACATTTGCAAATGCCAACTTTATGCAGGGCAGCAGTAATGACATCCAATGTAATTTCAGCAAACAGAGTACTAAAATTGTACAAAACATACATTTTAGTGGAATGTTGAGGTCTAACATTTTATAAGTTTCAGAGAGAAGTAGCAACAGTTAGGCAAGGCAAATTAAGGCAATTTTATTTGTTTGGACTCCCATCCAAAGGTTTAGAGTGCCTCACAACAAAAACAGCATAAAAACAATTACATTTGGTAAACAAAAATAACAATCTCCTATAAAAATAAAATAAAATTACTCTGGGTAGGCCTGTGTGAACAAATATGGTTTCAGTTGATATTAAAGGCTTCCACTATACAGGCAGATCTTACTATCTCTGGCAGGGAGTTCTAGAGAAATGGGGCAGCAACCCCAAAATTTAGGCTGACAGTATAGCATAAAAGTTACAGCAACAATATTTGAACAGGTCTGGTACGTTCAGCAGACCTGGGTTTGATTCCCTTCAACTTAACTTGTATATTGTGTGACACTGAACAAGTTTCTTAACCTCTCTGTGTTTCAAGGCCACCCTTCTAAATTGTTTTTTTGCCCAGTGAGCCTTTCTCAGTTGCCAAAGAATAAAAATAAATAGGTTAAAGGACTAGATCTAGCAAGGCTATAGGAATGGATAATAAAGGGGTAGTGAGTATGGATGAGCAGTTTGAGAGAGAATTAAGAGGAAGACAGGCATGTGGAAGAAATGAGACCTTTCCAGAGGGAGGGAGGGCAAGCATACAGAAAAGGCAAAGGCACAGCAATGGTGTCTTTCAAGCTCAAACAAATGAGGAGCCCCAATTGTATCTCAATAACTTTTATTTCAGTGGTGCACTAGAACAAAGAGAGCATGGCACCATGGCAGAATTGTTATGGAGTAACTAGCCTGCCATGCTCTATTTGTTTGGATGCACCTCTAAAAGTTATTGAGCTATAATTGTGGCTCCTCATTTGTTTGTGCTCCAAAGTGCACCATTGCTGTGCCTTTGCTCCTTGGTGTTTCTAAGGACTGTACTATCACATATGGAGATCGATTGCCATTTCAGTGTTGCTATTCTACAGAAAAGGCACAAGGAAAAAACTACCACACTCCCCTAGGAACACAGAATTCACCCAGAATAACCAAACTCACTGGGTTATGTTGACTATTCATTTATTGGAAATCCTTGTCAAATCTGGGTGTACAGAGAGTATTGGATCACAGTACGGTGCAGACCAAAAACCCCAACACTTCACTCCTTTGAGCTTTATGGGGGAGGGGGGGATTCCAAGTTGTGCTACTATTATACCAGTGTGTTTGGAGGTGATGAACAAATTTTAAGCCTGCAGTAAAAGAGCAAAGTTGTAGCTGGGAAATCTCAGTGCAAACACTGCTTATAATGAGGAAGGAGGCATCAAAATATATTTTCTTCCCTTGTAAAACTAAAATTTCTGTAGCTCATCTTGATCTACAGTATTTTAATGCTTGAGATTTACCTGGAAGGAAAAGAAGCCACAAGAGGACTGAAGGTTATAAAACTGCCCCAGAGGGCTTGAGGACTTCCAGAATCAGAGATATTGGAGGCAGTCTCTGCAGAATGTACTAACCAGTACATGAGACTTAATCCTGGAACATACAAACATACAAAAGTGCCAGCAGAAGAAGGCCATCAGGTCTATCAAGACTGCTCATAATGCTGGGTCCCCAGCTTATGCCACTGACCTTGCCCCCCTTCCCAGTCCTCCCTTCCACCCCATTTATCCTGCCAGGTCCATTTTACCTGTATGCCTATCCCAGGCCCTCCTAAAGCTGCCCACAGTCTTTACTGAAGCCACTTCCTCAAGTAGTACATTCCAATTAGCCACCACACTCCCTATGAAGAAGTGCTTGTTAACATCCTTCCTAACCCCCCCAGCCTCAAACTGTGCCCCTTCATGGTTTGGCTGTCCCTTAGATTAAAAAGACTCTCCCTAGCCACCCTATTTATCCCCTTCAAGTATTTGAAGGTCTCTATCATGTCACATCTCTCCTTCACTTCTGTCCTCCAGGGATTACATTTTCAAGACTCCCAACCTCTCCTTGTAAGACATAACCTGTTGACCAGCTATCATCTTAGTAGCCCTCCTCTGGAATTTTTCCAGCAGGCTGATGTTGTTCTTATGGTATGGACACCAGTATCTTACTCTGTACTTTAGATGTGGTCTAACCAGTCTAACACGGCCTGTAATGGGCAGTATAATCTCTTTCTGCCTACTTCTGATCCCACTGGTTATATACCCCAACATCCTGTTGGCATTTGCTTCTGCCTTTTCGCACTGCAAGGAGTGCTTCAGGTCGCTAGTTATCATTACTTCTAGATATTTTTCCTCCTCTGTTGCTACTATCCAGACCCCCACCCCCAAATAGTAGGTGGTCTTTGGGATCATGTCTCTAATATGCATCACTTTGCATTTCTTGACATTTTTGTCAAGTTTCCAGATCCTTGACCATCGCTCAGGTTTTCCCAGGTCTTCCCACAGGTCTGGAAATTACTGACAAACACACATAAGTGAGTGTTAAAATTTAGACCCTAAAAAAAAAAAAGGTTGGATAAATTTCAAGATAATCCTCAATTTGTTGAACTGGACAAAAATGTACAGGCAAAACTCACCAAGCATGAACACAAACTGAGAAAATGGAAGCAGAATAAGCTGCAACACGATCATGCAGATTACTGTAAGGGAATGGTTTTCCTGAGGAACAGCCACTCTAGGTCCCACAGCAGAGGGCACACCATTTCATAGACAAACATAGATAAAACAAAAGCTCATAGCTTGCTGGTAATCAGGAGAGTAATAACAAAAGTGACTCACACGGGAGTGATTCAGAAGAGAGTAAGGAATCCACTACTTCTAAGGCAGTCATTTTTTTTGATCAAGAAAATATTGTAACAGTAAAGAAAAAGAAAAAAAAAACTGGTCTAAAAAAGCACAAACACAAGACAAGGCAGGATAAGAGAAAAACAGGATGGCAGAGGTCAACTAAAACTGGGGAGAAGAGTACACAAAAAGTGATAAATCTCACAAATTAGGAACTCACACAAGCCCAAGAATCTCTTTTATCAGAAGGACATAACTTTGTACCTGAATCCAAACCACATTACTTTGACATTTAAATCGACTTATTCAAGCTGTTCTGGAAAATTAGGCTTAAAGATTGTTTTGTAAACTGCGTACACTGTGAGGACAGCATAGAAGCCCTGCCATTTTAAACATTACCAGTCAGCGTTCTCAAGCTGAAGCTGTTACCCTCCCAGCTGACACTGAAGAACTTGACACAGGAAATCTTTAATGGGGGACACTGGTGATGGTATCCATTAAAAATCTGGAAACTCACTTGCCTGACACTCATAATTCCCTATGCCAGGTGACCAAAACACAGTTGCCCGACATTGTGATTCTGCCTTTGGCAGAGTTAGAATCCTTAAATACGGGTGGTGTGGGGGGTGGGGGACAAAGCCTCCTGAAACATTAAAAAAATATTTGCCGAAGGGAAAATCCAGATATCGGGCAACTGTGTTTCGGGCACCTGGTTTCGAGATTATGACATTGGGATGGTGGGTTTTGGCCTTTCATAATATATCCCTGATGAGATGTCAGTTTAGTCTGGTCAATTCATTCCTCGACAAGTCACTGTGGGCAATTAGCTGTGGTGACAACTTTGTCCCTGCCAAATTAATTTCCCAACAATTTGCTCCCTTGAGACATTGAACTGGACTCTAACGACAATGATAGTGGAAGTGTCACTTTTACAACCCTTAGGCGTACTGGGTCATCTGGTGGACAAAGGCATCAACCTGGATGTTTTATTATAGTATCTATGGTGAGAGTAAACTGGAAGTGAACACATTTGGTAGGGTCATGATTGTTGCCACAGCTAATTGTCTGCAGTGACTTGTTGGATGGGCAATTGACAGGAGGGAATTGACATGTAGCCAGGGACATTATATATGCACAATGGGCACTGCAAGATCGTAATACCTTGAACCGTTAGAAGCACTTTAAAATGTTCAGCTGCCTGACTCTCGGGCACTTGATAGTAATTTGAACCCATTTTTGATATTAATACTTCTAATATTAATAATATCAGATGGTCTATGCTCAAGTCACAGTTTTGCTTTTTTTTTCCTTAAACCCCAAGATTGGGGCAACAGAATTGTGATTTTATGGGAGACTGAGGAATTGTTTAAAGATGCACCCCCTTTTTCTGATAAAAGATGAAAACAATTGCCCTAAATGAGTTGAAAGAATTGCCTAGTGCAATTATTAAACAAGCGGGCTGGCCCAGTGGTGTGGAGGGCTGAGGCATCCTGCCTTACCTCTTGCCACACCGGCGACCCATGTTTGCGGTGCGAGTGGGTCACTAGGGGTTGGCCAGGTAGGCAGAGGATCGAGCATCCAGGGGATCACTCTCCTCTCCCAGAGAGGGTGGAGAATAGAGACCGGTGCCTGCCTGATACCTAGTGGTGGATGGGTGTTGGCATGCCAGGTCCCATACAACATGGGGTGGAAGTGGAGCAGCTGACCAGTGCACTGTGTTCAGAAGTGCACACATTTTGGCAATTTGTGGGTATTGCATGCCCCCCCTGGAGTAAGGGTGAACAAGAGGAAATGTCAAGGGCACGTCGGATGACTGCCATCCTCCCAGGCTCCGCTCCTGACAGAAGGTGCCTCCCTGAACTGGATCCAGTCTTGGTGGATTGAGTGTCTCCCTGCGCCAAGTCACAGAGGCAAGCTGTGGGGGAAGAAGTGAGGTAAGTCCTGTGGTTGGGGGACGGGGCTGGGGGATCTGTACAAATGTCAGCTGACCAGAATGGGTGGGGGGAAGAAGAATTAGCCCTGCCAAAAATAATTAAACAGGAAGACAAAGGGGGCAATGTTGTCATTATTTATTTATTTATTTATTTTAAAACTGGTAACCGGGAGAGGCACACTGAGACTAGACTCATTTCCGGGTGCAACCCCCGGGAAAGGGGAATAGGAGTACAATAATTTAGTTTTTTGTTAACCGGGTTAGGTGCACTAGCCAAAGTTGACTATTTTCAGGCACGACCTGGGAGAATACATACATAAAATGAGATGGGATTCTACAATACATAGTATATAGTACAGGTAGGTTAGAATACAGATCAAGTCAGACAGTGCAGCATGCAAAGCATCAGCAAGCAGTACCAGATAAGGAGCAACTATACAAGTTAACATAAGTACAGTAACAATGGAAGGAGCCAAGCAGCTGTGCAAATGAGCAGCACTATTGTGTAATAAAGTGCCAGTGCGAATAGAGAAAAGCAGTGCAGTAGTTTTTGATAGGAGTCTATAACAAGAAGAAACAGAAACCAAAAGTGAGCCAAACACAGGGACTGTGGGATCACAAAGGAGAAGATCTGGTTGGAGGCTGGCAGGAGCAGGGAGGCAGGGGGAAGTTTCAGCTGGTGCCTTATTATGACCAAGTAATATTATGTTATGGCTGTTTTTGAGATTCTGAATGATGCATCTAATAACAGAAAACTCCCTGCTGATCCTACACCTGTTTAGAAAAAAGCTCTTGAAATTGCTGGAAATGGGGATATTCACATGCCAAATTACTGACAATGACTTTGAATTTATGTGGACTATAAACACCCTAGGTTCTAGCATTCTGTATTCTGCCAAAAAGTCCATGAGTGACTAAAACAAACTCCAGGACATTCTATAGTGTCTGGGATGGGATCCCTTTCTGACAATCTATGCAGCTTCCTCTGGGGTCCCATCTTTTATACACTATGTACAAATATGATGATTTTAAATGGGATCCTGGCTACATGTGGCTGGGGAATGATGACGTGTCCCTGGATACCCGTGTCATTAGTCATAATGCTGGTATAAGAGCCTGTGAGCTTTTTACAATATAACCCCCTCATGGACAGCTTTCCAGTTCCATTCACAGTAGAGGGTCAGTATTTTGTTCTAAAACATAATTACTTTGAATTCAACAAGTCTTACTACCTGCAACTTTGTGGAACTGTCATGAAGTGGCTATGGCCCCTCACTTTTGCCAATTTTTTCCTTGGTTTCTGGGAGAAATTCCTTGTTCATAATGTATAGCATAATCCACACATTCTTCATGTTGTAGCCTGGCACCATTACACTGATGATCTTGTGTGCATGTAGTCCTCTTTATGCACTGCCTTTTTGATAATGACTTGAACCTAAAATTCATGAGCACTGTCAGTACGCAGGAGCTAAAACATCCTGGATGTCACCTTGGCAGTTGGGACAGACCAAAAGGTGCATACAAATGGTTACAAAAACGCCACCTCTACAAACAGTCTCCTAAGATCTGAAAGTGCCCATCTCAGAACACCAGTCAAGTCAATACCATATGAGCAGTTCTTTAGAATCAGATGAAACTGTGGCACTGAGATGTCCTACGAGGAACAGAGTAGTGAGCTGATCAACAGATTATTGAGAGGAGTTGCAAACCAGATATTGTAAAAGCAACATTTATAAAAGCTAGAGGTCAAGAGAGAAAATGGCTTTTGAACCCCTCCCAAACACATTGCAACACTGAGGGTTAGTGTGTTTCATCACCCATTACAATAAACTGGTAAAATAGGAAGTTTGGCCAAATAATATTGACCTGTCCTCCTTAATGATGAAAAGTTGGCACCTGAACTAGTGAATAACCATAGAATAACATTTTCCAGAGCATCTAACTTAAAAGATGAATTATTGCATAACCAATGTACTGCTGAGCCAGAGCTCTGACCCTAAGAAACTCTTTACCCCTTCCCCTGCCCCTATGGCATGTATAGGTGTGGGAGATGCAGTGTGTGTAGACATTGCAGACAGTCCAGGACACTGTGAGTAGAAGGGCACCAGTGCAAGGTTAAATTGTAGCACCAGTTTTGTGGTCTATGCACTCTGGTGCCAATGTTCTAAACTCTACATAGGCAGAACCATCAGAACTTTAAGGCAAATTAACCAAAAACAAGAATGCAGTATAATGTGGGGAGCTGACAAAACCCATGTGGGCCTTCATTTCACTGACTGCCACAACTGTGACCTAACAGGCTACAGCTCATGGGAATTGAATCCAACAGACAGAAAATGGAGACAGGTTTAAGAAGCTTCTCCATCAAGGAAGCTTTTGGATTTTTAAGATGGACTATCTCAGCCTGGTCTAGAGGTCTAAATTTAGAATGGGACCATAAGCCTTTCCTTTGAAAATAACACTAATATCTTAGAATTCTACAGCTTAATTTGTTATTCTTCCCTTGTTTTTTTTTCCCACCCCCTCCCTACTTATCTGTTTCCATCCTTTCCAGTCCCTCAAAAACCACTCCTTTCCTACCACCCGCCACTGCCCCTCATCTCACCTTTAGCCTTCTTACCACCCCCCTTACCTGCCTCCCTCATCCCTCTTAAACCACTTCTGTCCCCTTTATCTATTTTCTTCTCTCTGTATTTATGACTTATGATGCCTCTCTATACTGGTTTACCTAATTCTATATTTTTGTGCATTGTCAGGTGCTTTTGTCACCTTGCATGCAGATCATGCTCCAACTTAAGAAAACCCAGAAAAATATATTCTTTGGAGGGATTGTGACAGTGGAAGGTCATTTGGATATCTGCTTTGTCTGTCCCTTACCCTGGAGGTAACAATGTGAGCCTCACATTTCAAAACAGTACCTGAAGAAAAAGAATGTGATCTGCATACATTGTTATACATATGCAGATGTAATGTACTTTTTTATCTCCTACCAGAATATATTTTATTATGAGTATATTATAACTTGAATTATGTGTTAATATAATATCCCTATATGTATATTTTATGGTACATGTCCCTCACTCTAACTAAATGAAGTTGATGTCAAGTTCAAATCCCTCCACAGCCACTCATTTTGACCAACTCACTTCATGTTAAATGACTCATAGCAGCCCCCTGGCAAACCTCGAATGAGCAAAGTGCTGGGCATTTTGGTCTGCACCACACTGAGCTCCAGCTTTGTATGTGCACCCTGATTTGTCAAGAATTTATAATAAATGAATTGTCAGCATCACAAGGTGAGTTTGTTTATTCTGGATGCAATATGTGTTCCTAGGTGAATGCAGTACTTTTAAGCATTGTGGTAGGAGTGTGTCAAGGCTTGTTAACTGCTGCACAGTACTTGCACCCCCTGTTCAGCACTGCTGAGCTCACATCTTTCTGAATTTGTCTCATACAGAAATGACAGTTTGGCCATCAAAGGTCCTGTGCTAGGCATTGCTAAGGGAGCAAGAATCCAATAAGTGGTATGCATAGAAGAGGGAGTGGGAGCTGAGAGAAGGTCAGAGAGGTAGGAAGAAAAAAGGAATTTTTTTTTTTGCTGCCTGCTGGCTCTTCATTCGGTCCACCTTGCCCACAACCTCACCCCACCCCCTCAGGATTCATCTGCTGCCTTTGTGGAGTGCACCCTGGACTACCCCAAGGAGAGCCATTGTGGAGGGCTATTGCTACTCCCCTAATGCTGCCACATGGTAATCTGTTGTCAGACAGCCTCTTAGAGTTGTGTGGGGCTTGAAGAGAGGGTGGATGTCCTCCTTGCTTCACCTGGTGATGTTTTTCCCCCTAGCTGTTGTGAGGTGTGACGTGCAATGTCGTAGGGGTGCATATGTGCCAACATCTGGCGTACATTTTTGGAGCCTGCAAGCCTCTTCTGTGATGCCACTGTCTTCCTCCAGGGGCCAGTCAAGCACTGAGCACTACCCCATGCTATACCACCCTCCCCCCCGAAGAAGGACAGCAGTCCATCGGTCGCCAAATCATCCTTCCCCTGGCCAGCCCTCTGACTCCTCAGGCTTGCATCCAAACCTGGGTTGTTGCTATTGCAGATGGAAATCCTACTACTGTGCCAACAGACCAGCAAGGAGGAAAATAATAACCCTGAGAGGAAGGCAGCACAGTGAGAGAAGTGTTGGGATTCAACAGAGAGAAATAGGAATCTCTTATAGAGGAAGAAGTGGCGAAAGGGGGGAAATCAGTAATAACATGGCAAAAACAGTTGAAGAAGAGAGCCAGCCAGTCCAGGGTGAACTAAAGGCAGATCCAGTGACTGCAATCACATAGTCCAACATTGGCAACATCATTGTAAGGAGCATGGTACAGCAGAAAGGGAATGCCAGGATTTGTTCCTGTACAGGGCACTGAGTTTAGGGAGGAGTTTTTTGTGAATGATATAGATGAGTGTGGAGAAACATATGTTTCCAGTATTTAAAAGTGAAAACCATCTTCAAGGGCTCCAGCTACGGTTCAGGGATAAAACTGAGGCAAGTTAGTCACTGCATGGTACCAAAAACATAACAACAGTCTAGTTGGCATTCAAAGTGAAATGGTTTCATCAGAATCAACAATGGATTTTAATAAAGTCACACATACACATTCCAGGTCAAGGACTGAGTCACAAGTGGTGAATCAAACCCATAGGAAGGGAGAAGCCAGAGAAGGCGAGGGGGACAGCAAGGTCAGCACCCAGGGTGGGGGCTGACCAAACGAGCAGACACGAAAGACCATTAGGCCTATTCTGCTGGCATTTTAGTATGTTAGTATGTTAGTATGTTAGTATATTATCAGCATACATACATACAGTATATATGATCAATGAGGCAAAAGCCATAAGGTGGTCACTGAGAATTAAAGAGAAAATGTTCAGTCCCAAGATGGAGCCTTGGGGAAACCTTGAGTTGATGGGGAGAGAGGAATAAAGCATCACCTCCTTGGCCTGAGAGTGGATGACCTAAATCAAATCAAATCAAATCAATCAAGCTTTATTTTTATAGTGCCTTTCAAAAACAAGGCACTGCACATAAAAGCAAATACAACTACTGTATCACTTTAAAACAGAAGAATAAAAACAAGTTAACCATAATTAGGGAAGGCCAAGTTAAAAAAATATGTTTTTAACTCAATCTTAAATCTAGCGATGCTCAGGTATTCTCTTAACCGATGAGGTCGAGAATTCCACATGGTTGGAGCCGAATAAGAAAAAGCATGGGCACCAGATGTTTTTAATCTCACCCTGGGAATCCCTAGCAATCCGTCTTCAGTGGATCAGAGAGGACGGAAGGGGCAGTAGGGTATCAAGAGGTTTTGTAGGTAACTGGGTCCCTGATCATGTAGGGCTTTAAAGGTTAGCAAACCAACCTTAAAGGTGATCCACCACTGAATAGGCAGCCAGTGCAGTTCGCAGAGCACAGGGGTAATATGACTGGACCTGGACGTCCCGGTCAGAGGCCTGGCTGCCGCCTTCTGCACTAGCTGCAAGAGGCGGATATCAACCCCTGGAAGCCCTAGGTAGAGGGAATTGCATTAATCAAGGTGGGTAGTGACAAAGGCGTGAACCAATATTGGAAGATCATCCGGATGAACCAAGTGTTTCACCCAGACGATATTTCTCAGATGATAAAAAGATGATTTGACAACAGCCGACACCTGAGATTTTAGTGACAGTCCGTCATCAAAAATAATGCCTAGGTTACGCACTCGGTCTGAGGTAGTGAGCTGTATTTATTTTATTTTTATTTATTTATTCAATCTTGGATTAAAATACCTTTGAGCGGGAGACTGCTCTTTTACAAAGGTTCCACGGCATAAAAGGTGGGTATACATACATTGTAGGTTTAGGAGTACCTAGCTAGGTGAGTAAACATAGACAAAATACATTGTAAATAGGAAACAGAGCTGGTTTTAACACTAGGATAATTCAGGTAACACTAGCAGCCTAGGTGGCATTTTCTGGTAAAAGACAGAAAGGAGCTATCCAGAAAAGAGAGTAGGGGCCACTGAGTGGGGGGGGGGGCATGATGACTATTTAGGGGGAGATGGGAGAGGAGAGTGCAGGGTATTGCAGGGCAAAATGGGAACAATTTGGTGTAGAAGGACAAAGTAGGAGTAGCGAGGAGATGGTAATGGCCTGAAAGGTGAATAAGACCGGGGACAGAAGTAGGGTCTGTGTGGAGTAATTAGAAAGTACAGTCACAGGAGCTTTTCTTCAGTAGGTGTTGTCTTAGCTTGGTCTTGAAAAGCCCCAATCTCTGTGTGGCATTATGTTCAGTGCCGAGGTTATTGAGCCAGAGTGGTGCCCGTTAGGCTTATGACATCTGCCCTTGGGAGGTTCTGCAGCAAGGGACGGTGATAACCTGATGGTCAGAGTTCCTGGTGCAGTGCGGGCCTGTGAATAAGCTTAAGAGGTTTGTGACTCCAGGAGGTTGAAGTCTGAGTAGTGATTTTTTAGCTAAGAGGCAGGTTTGGTATTGTATCCTGTTTTCAAGTTGTAGCCACCCGGCTTGCTTATAAAGGTTGCATGTGTGCATTAGTCAGGGGGAATTGTTGAGCAGTCTGCAGGCTTTGTTTAGGACTACTGCTATCCTACTTAGTGAGGTGGGAGTGGCTGAGCTGTAAATGACCAATCCATAGTCGATGATGGAGACAACTGTGCTATGGATTGTGGTTTGAAGGGCTTTAGGTGTCAGGCATTTCTTGTGCCTATGCAGGAGCCCAAATCTTATGTTGACTGTTTTGGCCACATTCTCAATGTGTTCTACATAGGAGATGGAATAGTCAAGCGTAACCACCAGATATTTGAATTGCTTCACTTGTTCAAGTGAAACCCTTGTGCAGTTAGTGGTGTTAAGGGATGTTGCTTTGTGTTTGCTTCTAGCACTGCTAAAAAGCAATACTTTTGTCTTTTTTTATAGTTCAGAACTATCTTGTGGGCTCTGAACCAATCTTCAGTTTGTTTAAAAGCATGTTGTAGTTGATATTTTAGGGTGTGAGGGTCATGTTGAGAAGTAAAAATAACAGCATCATCTGCATAGAGAAGTATCCGTTGGTCGCACGATTGAGGTAGGCTATTTAGAAAGATGCTGAAAAGTAGGGGTCCTAGGATTTACCCCTGGGGGACCCCATAATGAACTGGCAGGGGCCCAGATGTGATGTTTCCAATCTTTAACTGTTGGTAACGATCAGCTAGGTAGCTTTTGAACCAGTTAGTAGCAGGGTTAGAGGCCTATTGAGGTGAGTTGTTAAAGTAGTAGGGAGTGATTGACTGTGTCCAAAGGCCTTTGTTAGATCAGTAAAGGCCGCGCCAACAAGGTTATCCTGGTCCAGTGATCTGTATATGCAGCTGGTGAACTCCAGAAGAGCTGTGGAGGTACTGTGCCCTTTCCGAAATCCATGTTGTTCCAGACACTGGATGTTGTATTTATTAAGGTATTCAACCAGCTGGTCTGAGACTATGCACTCCAGTGCTTTTGACAGTGGTTGAAGGATAGAATTAGGTCTGTAATTGGCATGCAGTGACCAGTCACTGCTCTTGTGCACCGGAGTTACCAGGGCTGACTTCCAAGCTTGGGGGAATTGAGTCATATGCAGGGATAAGTTCAGTAGCTTAGTAATGGGAGCTAGTATTTCATTAAGTGCGAAGGAAATAAATTTGAGGTCGAGGGTGTCTCCGCTTTTGCTGAATTTTCCAAGTACCTTATGAATGTACTTTCTTGCTTGGTTGTATGTGACAGTTTTGAAATTGAAGGGAGGGGGGATGTTTGAGTGGGCCCTAGACTTTGACTTGAGCTTGGGTTGGTTTCTTAAAAAAAATTGTCGGAAGTACACTGTTAAGGTTAGTAAATACTTTGTTAAACCTGTTGGCAATAGTCAGGGGGTGAAGGGTTGGGGCACCATCGATGTTGAGCATTTGTGGAACATCTTTCTTGACTTTCCCTGTTACATCTTTTAAGTTATTCCAAAAAGACTTGCTGCTTCCCCATGATGTTTGTAATGCTTCCCTAAAATGTTTTCTTTTGGCAGAGTGGATGGTCCTGGTGCAGTCATTCCATTGTCTTCTGTATTCCTGGAAGTCTGATTGCTTGCCAGAGTTCTGTGCCCTATACTACCGGTTATCCCTGTTTTTTATGAGGCCTATTAAGTCTGGTGTGATCCAGGGGCTGTATCTTCCATGGATCTTTGTCCTCTGCACTGGGGCATGGCAGTCACAAGCTGCATTGAATTGTTTGATGAAGTACACCAGTGTAGTGTCCATATTCACCGCTGTGTCAAGGGGGCTCCAGTCAGTATTGCATAGCTGCTCCTTAAGGTGATCCAGATGACCCTTTTTAGTCTACAATTACAGATTATTTTGAGGGGGTGTTGCATTGAATATGTTGGTCCAGCTTCAGGTTACCGGGGAGTGGTCACTCAGTGAGTCTGGGTGGACTGTCACGTTGGAGATATGATCTGGGCGGTTTGTGAGGATCCAGTCAAATAGTGTGCTAGATCCAGTTTTGTAATTTATTCAGGTGGGTGAGCCAACTAGTTGTGTAAGATGCAGCATAGCTACAGTGTCCTTATATGTGCCAGTTGAGGGTGCCAACCAATTGATATTGAAGTCCCCTAGAATGATGGATTCAGAGTTGAGATGCTGACATCTGATAACCTCCATAAGTTCTTCGAATCCTGGAAATTTCACTTCATCAGGGTTATATATATAGTAAGTATAGATAGTGCTTTATTGTGGGCCCCCAACATAATTTTTATGGGGAGAATTTGTGCAGTACTGGTAAGGTGGGGTAAAGGAAGAGCAAACCCCTTTATCAAGTCTTTAATGTATAACACACAGCCCCATCCTCTTTTTGAGATCCTGTCATTCCTGAAAAGTGTGCATCCTGGTATTGAGACAGTGGAATCTGGTATTTTTGGGATGAGCCATGTCTCAAAGACTGCGAGTATGTCAGGGTTGTGTTGTAATGCCCAGACTTGCAGGCAGTCTATCTTTTTGAGTAGACTGCAGATATTTATGTTGGTGAGTGTAATTGTTCCTTCCTTATTATTGTTGCTTGACAATGCGACCCCAGCTGAGCCAGGATTTGGGTGTACACTGCCAGATATTAGCAGAAGCAGAAGGAGGAGTCTGAGTAGATATATTTTTAGCTGTCTCAGACAAAGATTGTTATTCATTTGCTGCTGAGTAGGGGATATTTTCCGGTTGTTATGAATGTGGAGGCAATGGGAGTATGGCAGGTATAAAAAAGGCAGGGGGTCGGACGAGGTCAGCAGTCTTTGGATCCATATTGAGAACCAGCTGAAATGGCCAAGGCCTAGCACTGTGGAGTAGCCAGGAGTGTAGTGCAGTACTGGTTGAATCCTTATGGGAGAACTTGGCCCTTGCTGGGTATCAGTGCAGTATATATGCCCACATAGTGTAAGCAGGGTCATAGCCAGGAGGGCATGTTGCCGAAACTCCATATTCAGTAGTATGTCAGGGTGCAAGTAGACTTTGAGGTTATCCTGACACCACCAGTGGGCTGAGGAGTATTGTATACTTCCAGATTGTTGATTGAAACCAGAGATGGAGGCGAAAGAGGGTGGGGGTACTGTTGGGTGGGAAGGGTAGGAAGCTGCGTGGAGGCAATAACCGGTGCAGGAGGAGTTCCGGTGTCATTATTACAAAGTAAATACCGAGAGAAGATAATTCAATTTCTAATTCTTAGCCTGGTGAAAAGGTCTGACTTCACAGCAGAGGAAAGTCAGGCAAAGCAGTCTGGCCAAGGCCAACTTCCAGTGCAGTTTCGTAGGCCTGTTTGGGCCAATTAGCTAGCAGGAGTGAGAAAGTGGGAGTGTCTTAGGCTTATTTAAAGGAGGCCTGGGTGGGGGTGAGGGGGAACAAAAACCACCACAGTAGTATGGAGGCTGGGAGGCAGCAGAAATTACAGCTGGGTTCTCAAAAAGTACCCCGGGAGCCCACCGAGAAAGGTGCTCCAATGGTGTTTCAGCAGACAGCCGGGCAGACCAATCAGTGTCCGCTCCTGAACTGCCGCACCAGTTGGATTGCAGGAGAAGGCAGCTTGCAAGTCTTTCAGTTAAGCAGTTGTACCTGGGAGCTGAATCCTTGCTGCTGTTCCAGGAGGGCAGGCAGAAGTCAGCAGAAGGTGACGGGCGGCGGCCGCTGAGGTTGTTGCCGTACCGCACTGCTGTAGGGTTGCTTGCACCTGCTCGGTGCACGGTGTCCTTGGCTGTGAGAGAAAGAGCTGATGTCTGTCCAGCCCCCATACCCACCCCCAGATGACCAGGGTCCACCACCAACACTTCAGTCTTGTCTGGATTCTCAGCCAGCTAGTACTCATCCAGGTTCTGATCTCAGTAAGGCAGTTGTTTAGCACAGAGAGTGCAACATTTTGTCTGGGCAGAAAGGACATATACAGTTAAGTATCATCTGCATAGCAGTGACAACTCAAACTGTATCACCTGATGATATCTCCCAATGGCAGCATATACACTACAAACAACATGAGGGCCAAAATGGAGCCCTGCGGGCACCCCGCAGGGCAGAGAGGGAGTGCCAGAGGAATAAATTCCAGTGGCAACTATCTGGGATCTGTCTGCGAGGAAAGAATGGAACCATTTGAGGACTGTACTAGACAGCCCACAAAGAAGCCACTGTCACTCCAGCAGCACACCATGGTCTACAATGTCAAATGCTGCAGAGAGATCAAGAAGGACCAGAATGGTACGCACCTTTCGATCTCTAGCCATCAGGAGGTCATTCAATCTTCAGACAAGTGCAGTCTATGTGCTATGCTTCATCCTAAATCTGGACTGGAGAGTATCAGAGACCTTGTGAGTTGTAAGGTGATCATCCAGTTGCAACGCAACCACCTTTTCAATAACCTTACCAACAAATGGCAGGTTAGAGATAGGTTGGTAGTTGACTAGACAGTCTGGGTCCAAGGAGGATTTCTTAAGGAGTGGTCAAACGACTGCCTCTTTTAGAGGTTCTGGGAAGGCCCCTGTCTCCAAGGACCTCCAGACAATTTCAGCAAGGATCGGGCAGATAACATCAACACATCCCAATAAAAGGGGTGTAGGGCCCAGATCCAAACTACAACTGGTTGGGCACAATGTCTGGATGATTTTCACAATGTCTGTGAATTCTGGCTGGGAGAAATATGACCAGATAGACTGAGTACATGCCACTTCCCACCGATCACCACAATCCCTCATAGGAGAGGACAGGCCGATGCTAGACCTGATGCTGGCAACCTTATCTGCGAAGAATCGAGCAAACTCCTTGCATTTCAGCTGAGAAAAAGCTTCTCTGGGCCTAAGACAGATCGGATTATACAATCTGTCAATGGTCCAGAAAAGCTGAGCTCGTTGATTCTGCGCAGCAGAAATCTCCCTGAACAGCAATTTTGCCTTCTTATGGGTGATTTCCGACTGATAGCCATCATAGTATGCCATCCACTTAAGCCTGTCAGTATCAAGGCTGGACTTTTGCCAAGCTCTCTCCGACCTTCGACCAACTTGCCTCAACTTCTTCAAGGAACCATCAAACCAAGGGTTCCTTGGGCGAAGGGTGAGAGGCCAAACACGAACAGGAGCAATCTTGTCCAGGGCATCTCCCACAGCCTTATTATTGGCCAATACAAGATCACCTGGACTCATGCATTCATCTGACAAACCTGATAGGTTACTAGGGGTAACTCCCCTTAAAGAGTGGTACTGAACCATCTCTGCAGGGGCAGACCTATTGGGGGAGACTCTGAAGCTGAACCTTATGATGTGATGGTCGGACCAACTGACTGGTTCCACCACCAGATCAGCTATCTCCATACCCAAAAGAAAGATCAGATCCAATGAGTGACCCCCAATATGGGTTGAGGAGGTAACTACCTGTGTGAGGCCCAGCATTGTCATCAATTGGAGGATATTTTGTCCAAAATGCAGGAGTTCATCATTGACCCAAGCATTGAAGTCCCCCAGAACTATCCATCTGGGGAACCACAACACCATGTCGATGATGAAGTCTGCTATCTCCTGCAGGAATGCTCCACCATCTCCTGGTGGATGGTAGATGAGGAGTATCCCGCAACCTACACCCTCTCCCAGGATACACTTGAAGAATCTGGTACTTCCTAATGGCACATCCACAAAGCCCAGCTCAGATTTAAATATAATGGCCACACTCCCTCCCCTACAATCCAACCTTGGGCAGGGTATCACCAAGAACCCAGCCGGAACTGCAGAAGCCAAAACAGGACCTGCATTTTCATCCAACCAGGTTTCGGTGATGCAAGCCAGCTAGGTGGTTCCAACAAGATCAGCTATAATAGCCATCTTGTTCTTAATAGATATGGCATTGTATAACACCACCCGACTAGGATAAGTTGTCGGGGAAGACCTCAACACCTGCCCACTAACATCAAAGCCCTTAAATATGGGGACAAGACAGGGAGGGTCTCTGTCCTGACTCCATTTTGCCCCAGGGTGCCTCTTGGACCCCACAACTCTTATCCACCCTCCCCTTTCCCCTCCCCTACCAGGCCCAGTTCTCCCCCTTCTTATGCACTTTCTAGATATCCCCAAAGTGCCACACCTAAAATAGGTGTCGAATGTTAGTGGGGGACAGTCAAAGGGACATAATTCCCTGAGTCTGGTGGGGGAGTAATGCCTGACCATCCTTAAGCTTCCCTGACACGTAATACTTTAAATGAAGCAATAAACAAATTCTGAGAACTGACATCCCACCCCAAACAATAAAATCCAATACGTCTATGAGGTATAGGCAGAGCCATCCAACCATGACATTGGATAGTTCCACCAAACTTGTCAAGGAGGATAGTATGGGTCATTATCAAAGGCCTTAGCAAGGTCTAAGAAGACAGTAGCTGTAACCAAGCATTGATCCATCTCCTCAAGGATGGATCAGGAAGACATAATGAAGGGGTGAGGAATAAAGAGGACTCAAGGAAGTCAAAGAGCTGAGACATGATCTGCTTCTCCTGGAGCATAGCTAAGACTGCAATGAGGAAGACATGGTGGTAGTTCTCCAAGATAGAGGAGTTACCCCATTTGTGGAGGAGAGGACTTTTACTTGCTTTCAAACATGGGGAATGCTAAAAGGATGAATGGACAAATTTAGGAGAGTTGAAAGAGGGGCAGTTTTATCAACAGCAGAGATGTGGATGAGTTTTAAGTCCAAGCCATAAGATATGGCACCTTGGTGAGTTTTGGGGAAGAGGGGGCACACAGAACACTAGCTTGGGAAAATGGGAGAAAGTAAAAGAAAAACAAGAGACAGTGGAGAAAACTGAAGGGTAGAAGTCAGGATCTGGAATGGAAGACCTAGCATACGTGGCAAAATAGTGATTAAAAGCTCTAGTGATTTCAGAAGGGTTGTGGAAGCAGAGGACCCATCAAGCTTGAATACCATGGAGGTCAACTGGGTGGGAAGTGAAAATTAGTGAATGATCTGACACAATTTGTTCAGGAAATTAATGTTGTTCTGTGGGCAGAAGGCACATGTATTGGCCTTGACAACCCTTCTGACGTTGATGCTGGCATTTCAGAGTTTCTTGTATCTCAGTATGTCCCTGGAGAAATCAAAGTCCTTATGGAGGAACCAGGCTGACTTATGATCCATGAAGAGGGAGATGAGCTCCACATTAACCCACAGAAATGTGTACCACACAAACTATCTTAATTAGGGTGGGCATATACATCACAGAAAGGTGTGAAACTGGATTGTAAAAGGGACAGGGCATTGCTGATATCAGTGAACAAGGTGAAATCAGCCCAGTTGGTGGACAGAAGATCATCCAGAAGAGAGACCTGGACCACCTTGTCCATTATGTAAGAAGTAAGAAACTAATTCTTTAGTACTGTTTTCTTTATTAAAATTGTTATTCCCTGCACTTAACAATTCATTTCTACCTGCCATTCATTGCCAGTTGATTGAAAACTAATCTGCATAACAAAATGATGTATTATTCCTTTCTCTGTATGAAGGAATATGATGAGGTCTGCCACTTGTGCAATGAGTGATTGCAGTATGCCATGTTAACATTATAGTACTGTATTGCTATCAAGAAATTTCCTGATATGTGCTGATAAATACCTAGGTAGTCAAGTACCATACTATACAAACATATCCTTGCTGTAATTTTCTAATGTGCTCTGTAAAACACAAATATTAATATTTATATCATCTCATTGTATATACCCAGTTATTTAATGCAGTTTTTATAAAGCACCGCGTGTACCATGTAATGACATTGTTCTTGGTACCTCGGTCTTTAACAAACACATGAAAGGAAGAATATATCAAAATGAGCAGGTTTATTTAAGGAATAAGTCAGATAAGTTGTAGGATACCTATTAGTGACAAAACTCCTTGTCACATAGTTTCTCTTGAATAAACACAGATACCTATTATTGGCAAAACTTGTCACATAGTTTCTGTTGAATAAACACATCTGCTTCTGCCTTGTCTGCTTTCAGAAAACAGTTGTCTTTATTGTCTTACAATGCTTCATTTCTTTTGACAGTGATAAATGTCTTATCTCTATGCAAACACAGCTCTTGTACAGTAAATTAAATGCACATCAAAGATGTTAATTATGATTTATGAATATTTTTGTAGACACTGACAACATGACAATTTTTTGGAAGAACTGTGGCTGCAGACTGTTAGTTAACATTCTCTTATATTACCTGCCTCACCAAATATGTTCTTATTTATTGTACTCTTAATTATTAGAATATTAAGATATTGTCAAATACTGTAGTTTGCAAGTCCGACTCCCTCCTTCCTGCCTACCCACTCTCTGTGCGCTCCTTCTTACTTGCTCTGCTACACTCTTCATCATACATTTTTTCTGTATAGCCAATTAAACATACTAGAGGCTAAACAGAGGATTATAATATATGGGTGTGTGGAAACAGCAAGGTGGTAATTTCATCAACTGCAGAGAGGGCACAAACTATGAGACCAAAGGCCAAGTGGCTTCAATTTCACAGCTTTAAAGTTACCACTGACTTGTTATCAGGCACGATGATTTATTAATTATATCACATTGACTGGGGAGTTTTAAGACACTTGGGCCTGGATATTCAGACTGAGCCAGGCTGTGGCGCAAGCCTGGGCGCAGCACAACTTGGCTGTGCAGGGGTGTTGACTGGGCGATATTCAATGGAGCTGCGCCATGGCACAGCACCATTGAATATCGCACCCTGGCCACCATCAGATGGCACAGTGGCACTGTGCCAGCGCAAGTGGCCAGAGTGGAGCAGGGGGATGCACCAGTGCAAGTTCCATTGCACTATGCGCAACAACCGCGATATTCAAAAGTGCACATGCAAATGGGGCCATAATGTATGCAAGGTGCAAATGGGGCCATTTGCATGTCATTATTAAGACCCCATTTGCATGCAGGTGTGCCGATCCCCGGTGACTTATGCCTGGCGCCTTGCCAGGCAGCAGCAGTCGATGGGAATGACACCCCTGCACAGCGTGGCAATGTGCCCTACAACCGTCGGCTTAAATAAAAATTAAATAAAGTCATATATCCCTGGTAGTCCAGTGGACCACTGTCAGCCCGATCGCGGGCTTAAGTAAAAAGAAATCACGTTCTATATCCCTGGTGGTCCAGTGGACCACTCGCAGACCAATCACTGGCATTTGTGAAAATAAAATAAAGTCCAATATCCCTGGTGGTCCAGTGGACGCTCTGCAGCCGATCGCGAGAATCTGTATTAAAACATGAAGTCCAATATCCCTGGTGGTCCAATGGTACCCCCTCCCCACCCGCCCACTGGGCCCCACCGCCCCTCCCCGTCAGTGGCGGGCAGCAGCCACCACCTGTCACCCACGCCTGCTGACTGACACCATAGGCAGGGGCTGTACACCCGGTGGTCTGGCGTGAGCCAATGGGCGTGCAGCCATACCGTGCTACATTCCAGATGAGAATGGATCCATTCACATATCTGGACTGTATAGTACGTGTAGGTTTACACCCATTGGCTCATGCTGTGGACCAATGAACATAAGCCTACCTGTGGTGTCAGTCGGCGGGCAGCGGGTGGCAGTCAGGTGAGGTGCCACCCGCCACGATGATGGGAAGAGTGGGGCCCAGTGGGTGGGTGGGAGGAGGTACCGCTGACCACCAGGGATATTGACTTCATGTTTTCAATACAGATTCTCTCGATCGGGCTGTGAGCGGTCCACTGGACCACCAGGGATATTGGACTTTATATTATTATTACTAATGCCCACGATCTGGCTGCGAGCGGTCCGCTGGACCACCAGGGATATAGGACGTGATTTCTTTCTACTTAAGCCTGCGATCGGGCTGACAGCAGTCCACTGGACCACTAGGGATATAGGACTTTATTTTATTTTTACTTAAGCCTGCGATTGGGCTGACAGTGGTCCACTGGACCACCAGGGATATAGGACCCTTATTATATAAAACAGATGCCCACGATCGGGCATGTGGGGGGCACCGCCATGGAGGTGCAGCCGGAGCTCGGGTGGCCACCGACAGGTGGCAGTTGCCATGTTGCGCCCTGAAATATGGCAGCTCACCTGTGGGTGGCCAGCTGTTGTTCCTTTTGTTTTTGGCTCACCTGTGTGCAGCACAAGTAGGTGTTGCGCATGCATGGACTCAGCACATCCCGGGCTGAATATCGGAATGTGCGGAGTATGCATGGGCACACCCCCCCCCACCTGAGCTGCATACATTGCTGATGCGCTTCAGCGCATCGGGATTTGTGCCAGGCACAATCCCCGTTTAAATATCGCGCTGGGGCGCATCAGTGGGTTGCACATGGTGCAACACTATTGCGCCATGCACAACCTTTTTGAATATCTGGGCCTTGAAGTATACTGTGATCTTTTGAAATGCAAACTGGGTTTGCTCCAGCAACGTGCATTTGCACCAGTTTGTGCTGTACGTCCCATATTGGAAGACTCATTGTGTGCAAGACAAAGACACCTGAGTCTCAAATGTAAATTAGCAGTGATCTTGTGATTAGGAACACACAGGGATACTGAAAGCTTTTCGGGAATGCTAATAGCATGATTAAAGCCCTGCTAATTAATGTGCATAAAAAGTCCCTTTTAAAGGAGCACAAAGCACCCTCCCCTCCCATCCGATCCCTAGGGGATCAAAATAGGCTGAAGGGTGCATTACAGTCCAATAGCTCCCCACTCACCCCATGCTCAGTTACTGTGTACAGTACATTAATTATCCCTGGCATTTAGAGTCCCCCCCCCCAATTTCCAGTCATTGTGCAAAATGATTATTGTGATACATTCCTCAGCCTCTGCAAAATGATTATCCCTTGCATTTAGTGTCTCTTCTCTGAGTCATAGAAACATAGAGACAGAGAACCTGACAGCAGGTAAGTGCCATTTGGCCCAACCAATCTGCCCATTTTCACTACCTACATACTCACCACAGACCCTGCTTGACCTACAGCTCTTTTTCACTACCCTCTTTCTTTCCACCACTACAGTTCCCTTGTGCCTGTCCTATGCATTGTTGAACCCCACCATTGTTTTCACCCCCACAACCTCCACTGAAAGACTATGCCAGGCATCTACCACTCTTTCTGTGAAGAAGTATTTTCTCACATCTCTACTGAATCTACCCCATTCCAGCTTCATAATGTTCTCTTGTTCTTGAGGGCCTTTCTTTCTGAAATATACTTCCCTGCTGTATTTTATTTACCCCTGTGAGGCAATTAAAGGTCTCTGTCATATCCCCCTCTCCCTCCTTTCTTCCAGGGTGTATATATTGAGGTCCTTTAGTATCTTCTTGTAGGGCTTTTGATGCAGATCCTATACTATTTTAGTTACCCTCCTCTGGACCTCTGCCACTCTGTCTAGGTCCTTCTGGAGATGTGGTCTCCAGAACTGGACACAGTGTCAAGGTGGGGTTTTACCATCAATCTATACAGGGGCAACATCACCTCCCTCTTTCTGCTGGTGATACCCCTTCCTATGCACCTTAGCATCTCATAAGCTCTCACTACTGCCTTGTTACACTGCCTGGCTATCTTTAGGTCATCAGATATGATTAATCTGATGTCTCTTCCTGTCTGGTTGTTGCCAATACCACTCCACCCATTTTGTACTCTGCCCCAACATTTCTTTGCCCTAAGTGCATTATTTTCCACTTTTGTGAATTGAAACCCAGCTGCCATACCCTTGAGCACTCCTCAAGTTTTTCCAGATATCTACTAATCCTTTCTATCCCACTGGAGTGTCCACCCTGCTGCAGTTCTTGGTGTCATCTGTAAAGAGGCAGACATTTCCTTCCAGCTCCTCTGCAATGTCACTTATAAAGGCATTAAAGAGGATCAGTCTCAGCACTGATCCCTGTGATACCCCACTGGTCACTCTTCCTTCCTCAGAGCAAACTCCATTTACCACAACCCTCTTTCACCTACCGCTTAATCAATTTCTTGCCCAATTAACCATGTTTTCACCCACCCCTAAGCTACCCAGCTTACTTACTACTTTGCTATGTTGAATGTCTTACTGAAATCTAGGTAGGCCATGTCCACTGCTCCTCCCTGATCTAATTTGTTGATCACCCAGTCAAAGAAATCTATCAGATTATCTGGATAAACTGGCAAAATGGTCAGAAGAGTGGCAACTGGGGTTTAACACAAAGAAGTGCAAGATCATGCACATAGGGAAGAGAAACCCAGAAGCTACCTATAGGTTAGGAGGGGAGTTGCTGGCAATCACAAGGGAAGAAAGAGACTTGGGCATCATCATCATCATCACAGATGACTTGAAATCATCCAAGCAGACCACTAAAGCAGTAGGTAAGGCTAGAGGGATGTTGGGGTGTATTAGTAGGGATATCACAAGATGTAAGACAGAGGTAATAGTCCCTCTTTATAAGACCCTGGTTAGGCCCCATCTAGAGTGCTGTGTGCAGTACTGGAGGCTGCACCTGCACAAGGACATTAACAAAATGAAGACAGTCCAGAGAAGGGCAACCAAAATGATGCAGGGACTACATCAGAAAACATATGAGGATAGATTAATGGAGTTCAATATGTATACCCTAAAGCAAAGGAGGGAGAGAGGTGATATGATTGACACATTCAAACATCTTAAGGGCATTAACAAGGTGATAGTGTCTAACATGTTTCAATATAAGAAAAACAGCAGGATAAGAAGACACAGCATGAGATTAGATGGAGGCCGATTAAGGGGTAATGTGAAGAAGTTATTTTTCACAGAAAGGGTGGTGGATGCATGGAATGGCCTACCTCAAGAAGTGGTGGATATGAATACAGTACAGGGCTTCAAACAGGCATGGGATGGGCATAAGGGAGAAATACAGATGAGTATGAATAGATAGGCCATTGACAGAGTAAAGGCCTATGGCACATTCATAAGGAAGAAAAAATGGGCAGACTGAATAGGCCTTGTGATCCTTATCTGCTGTCAGCTTCTATTTTCTATGTTTCTATTAATGTCAGGCTATAACCTGGGTCCACCTGGGAACAGAAGAAGGAGGTTGTTCAGAAAAGAGGTTTGGTTTATCTTCTGTTTTAACTGAAATATTTTAATAGTTTTGTACTTGAAATTAGTTCTGTGTGTTAAAAATTACTACTTTGAGTTAGAACTATTACTTGGGCTGTGATATTGTAACTATTGGGGCTTGTGTGCTGGTTGTGGGAACACTTATTTGGCAGTGATAATTAGAGTGAAATTTAAATGTGATGTTTGCCTAGTGGTGGCAGAGCTCTCCCACCCACCCTGTTTTGTAGGCTTTCTTAAATACTGAAAAGTCACTGGGGGTTGGGATTGAAGGGCTGTACATTTCTGCTGTGACTGAAATTTGAAGCAACAGGAACTGGTGGGCCTGTGACATCATACGGTACCTAATGTCTGCATATACACACACTGTTAGTGGGACTGGACGCACACTGAACTGTATGTGTTTGTGAGACTTGGGAACATTATTGTTGGGGTTGAAATTGGGTTCGTATACAACTGCAGTCAGAGACTGTATTCCACGGCGAAGGGATTGAGAAAAGGGGTGTGTGCCATTATGAACAGAGAGGGACAAACAGGGTGGCCACATTCCACCATGGCAGGCATCTTTGGAAGGGTTGTAGGCTGTACAGGCTGTGGGCTGGCAATAATTGTCAATTGGGCCTGGAGAGAGGGAGACTGCCCACTCTGTAGACAGCTATCTCTTATCAGGAGTGAAGTATATTGGTTAAGGAGTAAGCTGGGGGAGTTGGGGGGTGTCCAAGGATAAGGGGTGTGGATATGGGTGGCAGAAGGGTGGGGCTGGGGGGAGGCTGGGGCAATGCTCAGAAATTACAGGATGTTATGTTACAGCAAGCAGAAGGGGGGATATTAGGGACAGAGGACCCTTAGATAGGGATGTTGACACTAAGGGGAAAACTTACGGGGTAAACATTCTGAATATAAAGAGAGTGGAGGGGGAAGAGTCAAGAGGGGCTGTTGTGGGGAAGCCTAGAAGAGCAGACAGTGAGAAGGCAGGGGCTGTTGTGGGGAAGCCTAAAATAACAGACTGTGGGAAGGGAGCTCCTAAGGCGAACAGGGCAAGAGGGGAGGAAGAGGGGCAGTTTAGAGGGGCAGTCGAGGGAAACTCAGGTTACTTGATGGAGGCTGGCATAGAGTGTTACAATAAATTTGAGCTACTAAGCAAACTAGAGGGGGAGGAAGGGGTTGGTGGAAATGAGGAAACTGATACAAAGGCTGGGGAGAGGGAGTCGGATACCCATAGGACATCACAGACCAGCAATGGAAAGGATAGAAATAGTCTCAGAGGGAGAAGGGGAAATGTAAATGTTAAGCAGATGGGGGAGATGAAACATATTGTAGACATGAGGGAGGAGAGCATGACTATAGAGAAACTACTGGGAGACAAGGAGGTGGGGGGACCTCCCTTCAGGAGGGGGGTCTGCACCAAGGATGGGGCCCTAGGTATAGGGGACTCACAGATGGCCTCTGAAGGTAGGGGTACTATTACAAGGGGGTAGGATGGTGGTGTGGGGGAAGGGGAGACCATCAGGGCCAGTATAAATGGTTCGGATAAGAGAGGGTTAAAGGGGACACCTATTTGGGGGGGTCTGAGTTAAGTGGGCAAATTAACAAGGGAGGCAGAAAGGGGAGGGTGACAAGGAGGTCTCTAATAAGGTGGGAAGACTCCCATGGAATTGAGATAATGAATAAGGGGGGGATGGGGGGTTGAGAGCGCATAGTGGAGGTAACCATAGGGATGATGGCAGTTTTAAGGTTCTGTTATTGGGAAACTCGATGATTAGGGGTATCCATTGGGAGGGACGGGGGGTGGATGCCATAGCCAGGTGAAGGTAATGAGTATCTCTGCACTGACGGTGCACAGAGCAAAGTTCATGGTGTATGAACTGGTTAGGGATTGTGGAAGGAAACCGGATTTCCTGGTGCATTTGGGAACTAATGATCTAGAGGGAAATAGCATTTTGGAAATCCAAGCAAGGTTCCGAGAACTTGCCAGAGTCTGTTGGGATAATGGATGCAACATTTCCTTTTTGGAGATATTGCCGGTACCAAAGGCCTCAGTGGAGAAAAAAATGAAGATCACAGAGGTTAATGACTGGCTCAGGAAGTGGGGTGAAGAATGTGGGTCAGGTGTGTTAGGGAACTGGAAAGGAGTTTGGAAAGATAAGGGCTGTATGCCAAGGACAGGCTTCATCTTGACCGTTAGGGAAGGAAGTCCTTAAACAGGGGGTGGCTGACTACATTCAAGAAAGGTGGGGTTTAAACTTGTGAGGGGGGAGGGATAAGGGAGGGCTGACAGAAGCCCTCTCCTCCAGAAGAGGGTAGCCTTCAAACCTAAGGGGAGGGAAAACAGACTGGGGAGGAGGTTTCAGGAGGGCAGAGGAGGATGGAAATATAAGGAACCTGGGTGGGGTTAGACAAAGAGGATCAGGGATAAGGGGTGGGGTGGTGTTAGTAAATGCCAGGAGCTTGAGAAACAAGTTGCCAGAGTTCCAGGCCATGCTGTTCGGAGGGGGGGGGTGGATGTGGTGGCGGTCATGGAAACGTGGGCCAACAAAAACCATGACTGGGAGCTAAATATGTGGGGGTACACTATGCTTAGGAAGGATATAAAGGAGGGCAGAGGGGGTGGAGTGGCCATGTTCATTAGAGATGACATAGAAGTTGCTAGGGTAGAAGAGGCAGAGAGAAACATGGAGGCTTTATGGGTCACCTTATGAACCCCGGCAGGAGGTAAGGTCAAGCTAGGTGTGGTATATAGGCCTCCCGGATGGGTGATGTTCTGTAGGATGGTTTGCTGGACAACATCATTGCCCAGTGTGGACCAAAAAGGGGGCGAGTGGTGTTGATGGGGGACCTTAATATGCCAGGTACAAACTGGGGAACTATGTCCTCTAAGTTGGCCAAGGAGCAGAGGCTGCTGGACGGCTTCCAGGAGGTGTTCTTAACACAGCACGTGATGGAACCCACAAGGGAGGGGCATGTCCTGGACGTGGTTCTGGTGGATGGGGATCTGGTAAGGGACCTGGTTGTAGAGGATCCGCTGACTGGGAGCGACCACAATACTGTCTGGTTTCAAATAAGCATGGGGGGAGGGGGGATAGATCTAGGACACTAGCAGTGGACTTCAGGGGGGCAGACTTTGTGGGCATGGGAAATATTCTCAAGGATCACTTGAAGGGGATTACAACAATGACAATGTGGAAAAGAGATGGGAGGCCATAAAACGGGGACTTCATGAGGCAGTCAGGACCTGCGCTAGGGTGAAGCATAAGGGAGCAAGGTCACATAAACCATGTTGGTGGTCCAGTGAGGTTCAGGTAGTGGTCAGAGAAAAGAAGGCTGCCTACAAAAAATATAAAACAATGAGAGGGGATAGGGAAAAGGAAATGTACCATTTTGCATCTAGAAAAGCCACCCGGATGGTGCGGGGGGGCAAAGTCCAGTAAAGAGCAGCGGCTGGCACAAGGGATATGGGGAGGAGAAAAGGGGTTCTTCTGGTACATTGGTGAGTGGAGAAAAACTAAGGGCCATCTCGGCAGATTGAGATAAGAAGGAGGGAGGGTGGAAGAGGCGAGGGACCAGGCAGAGGTATTAAACGAGTACTTAGCCTCTGAGTTCACTAGGGAGGGGGATGGGATATCTACAAAGCAAGGCACAATGAGGATAGAATTGGTAGTGAGAGGGATCAGGGGAGCAACAGAAATTTAGCAAGAGGGAGGGAGAGGTAGCCCAGGAGAGTCACATCAGGATAAGGATAAAAAGGCCAGTAAGGTGGAGGGGACGGATGATGCTATCTCCATTGAAAGTGTGTGGTTAGCCCTTAAGGCCCTAAAGAAAAATAAATCTCCTGGGCCAGATGGCATTCATCCGAGAGTACTATGAGAATTGGCGGACATACTGGCTGTACCCCTGGTGGAGCTCTTCAACAGGTCTCTTGAGACAGGGAGGGTACCTAGGGATTGGCGAGAGGCACATCTGGTGCCAATCCATAAAGGGGGGTCAAGGGAAGTACCAGGTAACTATAGACCAATCAGTTTGACCTCGGTGGTGGGAAAATGAATGGACAGTATACTAAAGGAACGATTGGGGGTGTACTTGGAGGAGGTGGGAGGTCTGGATAGTTGGCAACATGGGTTTGTGCCAGGTAGATCATGTCCAACCAATCTTGTGGAGTGCTAAGAGTGGGTAACATCAGAACTGGACAGGGGAAAGCCTGTGGATGTATTATTTTGGACTTCAGCAAGGCGTTTGACTCGGTCCCCCACAATGGTCTGGTGTAGAAACTGATGGGGTTGGAAGTAGGCCCTTTGATGGTCAGATGGATTGAAAACTGGCTAGCTGGATGCACTCAGAGAGTAGTGGTTGGTGGGGAGCTCTCAAACCCTAGAGAGGTCGGTAGTGGGGTACCACAGGGCTCAATCCTGGGTCCAATCCTGTTTAATGCATACATATTGGACATCAGGGAGGGTATAGGGTGTGAAATTAGTCTCTTTGCTGATGACTCCAAGATGGGAGCAGTAGTTGAGGGGGAAGAGGGGAGGTTGGCCCTGCAAGGGGACTTGGACACCCTGGAAAGGTGGGCTCACACATGGAAAGTAATTTTCAATATCACTAAGTGCAAGGTGCATTTTGGGCAGGGAAACCTTAAACACATGTACACCCTGGGAGGGGAGGCACTGGAGGCCTCAATAGGGGAAAAAGACCTAGGGGTCATGGTGGATTCATGTATGAATAACTCTGAGCAGTGCAGGAGAGTGGCTAGCAAAGCAAACAGGATGTTGGGATGGATCATAAGGGGGATCACCTCTAGGAGCAGGGAAGTGATTCTGCCGCTGTACAATGGACTGGTTAGACCACACCTTGGGTACTGTGTACAGTACTGGAGACCACACTTGAAGAAGGATATACAGCTCCTGGAGTGGGTACTGAAGAGGGTAACTAAGATGATACGAGGACTAGGGGATTTGACGTATGGGGACAGACTTGAGGTGCTCTGCCTGTTTTCATTGGAGGACAGGAGAGACAGGGGGATATGATTGAGGTCTTCAAGTACCTCAAGGGAATAAATAGGGTAAACACAGAGGGGATCTTTAGACTAAAGCAGGGAGGTATCACCAGAGGGCATGGTTTGAAGTTGGAAGGTGGAAGGGTGGGGGGGAGAGGAGGTTTTTCACTGAGAGGGTGGTGAATCCTTGGAACATGCTGCCTGGCAAGCTGGTTCAGAGATCCACAGTGGAGGGCTTCAAGAGAGGATGGGACAGACACAGAAAGTGGATGTATCAGATGATGGCCTTGCCCGGGGTGGGATGGATGGTAGGGTTTCTGGAACACAAGGAGGGGGGGCCTCGGTACCAAACTAGGAATCTGAGGTTCGAGCAGACTCGATAGACCGTAAGTCCTAATCTGCTGGCAATTAGTATGTTAGTATGTTAGAATAATTTCCAGACTCTTCCCTCTTTCCGCTTTTATGATGGGGAACTACATCTGATCTCCTGTCCTCTGGAACCATTCCAGTTTCCAGTGTTCTACTAAATAGGACTGTTAGAAGTGCATCCAGTGCCTCCCTTAGCTTCTTCAACAACCTTAGATGCATCTCATCTGGCCCCATTTCTTTGTCCACTTTCAGGTTTGTGAATGCCTTCATGACTTTCTCCTCTGAAATAGGACTACTGTCCACCTCTCGCTTTAAAATTCCTGCTAGTTTTTTGTGGTAACTCCTCTTTCCCTTTCACTGCAAACACTGAGCAGAAGTGTTTGTTCAAGATGGTCTCCCTCTGTGCATTCCCCACCTTCACTTTTTAACCTTACAATCCTTCCTTTTGTCTTCCTCTTTTCAGTTACATACCTAAAAATGTCTTGTCCCCTTTTTGAACTGCCTCTCAGCCTCTCTCTTCAGTTTGCACCTTTGCACTCCTTACTGCTTTCCCTGCACCCTCTGTTTCCCCCAATGCAGATCCGTCTTCCTCCCTCTGCATCACCTCGTACCTACTGGGTGCAACCTTTTTAGCCTTTACCTTTTCCACCACATTCTTTGAGAACCATAGCAGTGTCTTTTTCCTCTTGCTTTTGGTCATTTGCTTGACACAGATGTTTGCCGCCTTCATTCTGCTGTCCCTTAGCTTGGCCCAGTGCTCATCCACACCACCAGGGCAGTCCTCCCTGGTAGGTCATCCCTGAGGCATTCACTCACCTTTATAAAATCTGCTCTTCTTGAATTCAGGACCCTCACCCATGTGTGGTTCAGTTACACAGACACCCTTATACTGAACCACACTGTACCTGGTAAAAGTAGTGCCAGGGTCCATCTGGTACATTACAGTGGCAACAATGAACTGCCTCTGTAATGTCATTCACTGTATAATTGTTGCTGTTTGACTGGCATACCTAGGGTAATCACTGGTCCCCAGGTGGCCTCCCACCTTAACATCCGTAACACTGTCTCTGTTAGTGACAACCTGGTCCAGTATTGCCCCATCATGTCTGGGCTCACTGTCTAGTTGCCTAAGTAATGCCCCTACGGAGTTGCAGTCATTGTGTATGATAATTATACCTGGGGTCTAGTCTCCCACCCCAATTGCAAGTGCCAAAATTCTGTAGATAAAAATGTTTGTTTATTTATTTGAAAATTGGTAAACAGGAATGGCACATTGAGCAAAGGCACATTTCCAGGTGCAACCCACAGGACAGGCAAAGGGGATACAATGACTCAAATATTTTAGTAAAGAAGTGTTACATAAATAATAAAGTGCAAGCAGTGATGAAAAATGCGACACAGTGTAAGTGCAAATGACAATAACAGGTGGCAGAAGTTGGAGTTATGAGCAGCAACATTGCCCATTTTAAATGAAAAACAACAGTCCAAACAATATAGTGCAGCAGTACTTGGAACAATAAACTGCCCCCAGAAAGGGGACCATAGCCGGGGAGGAAATGTGATTGGGGCATGCCAGGTGGGTGGGCTGACTGAAGCAGGAGGGGTCCAGTGTCCAGTGGTACCCCCACCCTGCCACATGAACAGAACCTGCTAACCCAGAATGGAAGCCAGCATAATCCTCCACTAACACTCACAACTGGCATTGGTCTGCACTGCACTACAAGTACGTTGCTGATAGTCTTTATAACAGGCATTTATAGTCTACTGATATATCACCTACGGGAGGGACCTTCAAACTCACAGAAACTGAGTTTGAAGAACCATCCTGAAACTCTATATTAATGAGCTGTACAGTATGTGCCTGGAATATAGTCTATCCACAATGAACTTGTGCAGGAAATGACAAATGGCTGTGCACATGGGCAGAGGGTTATTCTGGCCACAGTTTTGGAGAGATGAATAGTGGGCACTTGGGAGGGTTGCCACTATACATCAGAGAACATCATGTACAGGGAATCTGGAGGGGCACTAGACCACTGGGATAATTATTATACACAGTGATGACATAAAAAGTATTGAGTGTCCTATATTAGTTTATTCCAATTACATGATCTTACTTTCCCTGTTGCAAATTGGCATGCATATCAAAATAAGTAGTTTTTAATTAAACAGAAGGGCAGACAGCAGGGAGAACAAGTGATAAAGGACAACCAGGGAGGGGGCTGGAGTATGACAGCTGAACAGTCCAGGGAGTTCACATCATGGAAAGCCACATGTGCCTATGCCAGGAGCCTTAGCAACAAGATGGAGGATCTGGAGAATGCCATGGTGCAGTCAGACCTGGACACTGTGGCCATTACAGAGACCTGGTATAATGATAATCATGACTGAGAGATGGTCATACTCGACCACAACATATTCAGAAGATACAGGGCAGGCAGGAAGGAAGGGAGGGAGAAGGAGTGACTCTTTATGGGAAAGATGGCATAAAGGCCACAGAGTTCCAGGAGGAACAAAATGGGGGAGAGATACTGTGGAGCTGGAAAGGAAAATAGGGTCAGTCCTCTGCAGAAGGGTGGTCTACAGACCACCAGCCCAGGAAGAAGTGACAGATGGGGACTTAATGCTAGCCATCCAAAGGATGGCAGACAAGGGGGAGGTGGTGCTGGTTGGAAACTTCAATATTCCAAGCATGGACTGGGGCATCCCAGCACCAGGAGCAGATTTATCCTGGGCCACCTCAAGGTGCCTTCAGTAAGTAACTGGTCATGGAACCAGCTCAGCAAAAGGTAATATTGGACCTCATGCTCACAAATGGTGGCAGTGTGATAGGGGTGACAGTGGGGGAGCACCTGGGGAACAGTGACTACTGGTCACTGTGGTTGGAAATCACAGAAGGAGCAGAAGCAAATCACAGAAAAATATGTAGCCTGGATTTTAGGAAGGTAAACTTTTGGAAAATGAGGACATGCTTGGAAGAGGCACAAATGGAAATGGGGAGGGAATCAGGGATGGAGGAACAGTGGGCAATATTTAAAACAGGGATTACAAGTGCAACAGAATTATGCATTAAGCAGGTTAGCAAGAGGAATAGGAAGTGGAGGCCATTATGGTTTTCCAAGGAGTTAGTGGAGAAAGTGAAAGCCAAAAATATTGCATTCAGGCAATACAAAAAGATGCAGGCAGAAGGGGATAGGGAGAAGTACCAAGAGAAGCAAAGGGAGGCAGGGAGGTCAGTAAGGGAAGCCAAAGCTCAGATAGAAGAGTGCATCGTAAAATCAGTGGGTAGAGGAGACAAAATCTTTACAGGTACATAAGTGAAAAAGAAGGGCAAATGGAGGGATAGTGAGATTGAAGGGAGAGGACGGGGGCTGCATGGAGAATGACAACAGTAAAGCTGACATACTGAATAGATATTTCTGCTCAGTCTTTACTGAGGAAGAGGAGGATAATGGGCCTGAAGGGAGTACAAGGGGTTGGAATGGCACAGAAATGGACACAAGTCCCTTTACACAAGAAAGGGTCCTAAAGGAGCTGGAAGGAATAAGAGTTGATAAAGCAATGGTGCCAGATGGGGTGCACCCCAGTGTTCTAAAGGAATGAAGAGAGATGGTGGCTGACCCTCTGGCAGTCCTGTTTAGCCAGTCACTGAAAACAGGGGAAGTACCCAAAGACTGGAGGACAGCAGATGTAGTCCCCTTATACAAAAGCGTGAACAAAGAGAAGCAAGGAACTACAGACCAGTCAGCCTTACCTTGGTAGTGGGGATGATCATGGAAGCACTACTAAAGGAGATATTGGTGGAACACCTGGTTGCCAACAGACTACAGGACCCAGTGCAGCATGGTTTCACCGGGGGGGGTGGTCATGTCAGACCAACCTCATTGAATTTTTTGACTGGGTGACATGGGACATGGATCAGAGGAGGGCAGTGGATGTGGCCTGTCTGGACTTCAGCAAGGCCTTTGACACTGTGCCACATAGAAGGCTATTAAACAAACTGGGGAATATGGGAGTGGGCAGGACAGTAGTGTAGTGGGTGGGTAATTGGCTGGGTGGCAGGACACAGAGGGAGTTAGTAAATGGCTGTCACTCCACAGAGGGAAGAGTGACCAGTGGGGTACCACAGGGATCAGTGCTGGGACCTGTCCTATTCAATGTTTCATCAGTGACATTGTGTAGGACCTAGAAGGCAGAATTTCTCTGTTTGCTGATGACATGAAGCTCTGTAACAGAGTGGACAAGCCAGAGGGTGTAGACAGACTGAGTAGGGACCTGCAGAAGCTTAAAGAATGGTCAGTGGTTTGACAGTTGAAATTCCATGCAAAGAAGTGCAAGATAATGCATATGGGGCACAACAGTCCTGGAACAACATATCAGTTGGGGGTGAGGATATAGCATGCACTCAGCAGGAAAGGGACCTTGGGGATGTCATCTGTAATGACCTCAAGGTAGGGAAACAGTGTGGCAAGGCAGCAGATAAAGCAAATAGAATGCTGGGATACATAGGCAGGGACATCACCAGCAGGAAAAGGGAGGTCATAATTCCACTGTACAAGACACTAGTGAGGCCACACCTGGAGTACAGCATCCAGTTCTGGAGAACTTACCTATGTAAGGACATAGATAGGGTAGAGAAGGTTCAGAGAAGGGCAGCAAAGGTGGTACAGGGATTGCATCACAGGTTCTATGTGGACAGGCTGATGGACCTGAATATGTACTCCCTGGAGGAGAAGAGGGAGATGGGGATATGATAGAGACATACAAGTACCTTACAGGGAGGAGCAGGGCGCAGGCATACATTATTTTTCAGTGAAAAAGATGTTCCAGGACTAGAGAACATGGGATGAAGTTGGAGGGAGGGTGATTCAGAGGAAATTTGAGGAAGAATTTCTTCACAGAAAGGGTGGTGGACAAGTGGAACACCCTGCCAGAAGAAGTGGTGGGGGCTGAAACAATCACAGGATTTAAGAATGCATGGGATAGGCATAAGGGAATTCTGGAGGTCAGGGGTAAAGGGCAACAAACTCCTAGAAAAACATAAAGAGATCTTACAAGCTCAAATGGGCGGACTGGGTGGGCAATAGGCCCTTATCTGCCGACAGTGTCTGTGTATTTATGTATCTGTTTTGTATCATGCTCTGAGAAACTGAAACTGAATATCAATTTATCCAAAGCAATAGTATTGGTCTTTGGATCCAATAAGGTCTGCCCATGGTCTATAAATAATGAGAAATTGGAAAATGTGGAAAATGTGTATGAGTTGCATTCTTAAATAATCATACATAGGCCAAACATTTATTTAACCAAATATATTAATTCAAACAGATTTCCTTATCATTCTTAAGGTACAGTGCAAAATATAGAGACCTTATTTTAATACCCACTTTGTTTGCTGGTGAGTCAAATCCAATTGCAGTAAAGGGGGGGGGGGGCAAAGTTTAGTGCTATGTTAAACCACAAAGCCTAGAAAAATATTTCTAATTTTTACAATTCATTACTAAAAGTCCTACAATCAGCCTCTTCATATACAGTTAGAGATGAACATGGTAGGTTGGATATAGAAGGTATGGTAAAGCGAAGCCTGATAATTTGTTGGCTAAGAGCAATGAATTCACTGAAAATCAATTACTGCTTCTCTGCTTTAAAGAGAAAATCACTGTGGAAGATTTGTCATCTCCATCAGAGTAGGTAAGCACATTATAATCCATTCTTGTGGACATTAATTTAACAGATCTCTGATCTGACTTTGTTAAACTAATTTTAATCCCCCCGTGAAACAATAACAAGACCACAACTATATACTATAAAACTGCACAAGGAGTCATTTGATGCAAGCTTTGAGCTGACAGTGAAATTGCTGGGCTCCGCATCTTGGTCAAATAAATTATAAAAAGAACCCCCCAGGATTAAAACTGATCTCCTAACTTGCTCAGATAACAGGAGGACTTGATGATGGCTTCTTTGAACACATCAGAAATGGAAATCATTCTTTCCAATACAGAACTGAAGTCCTTACCAGCAAAGACCGATGAGGAGCAGCTACCCAAGCTTGAGACCAAACGGCCTAGACATATCTCCTCTCTGATTTTGGCTGGCTCCAAGGAAGGTGTGCAGGAGTCTGGAGACCTCTCAGCTTCACAAATAGCTAATGATCTTTCTACAACTAAAGCAGCGGTATTTGCGATCCTGGAAGACCTAAAGGAACTGAAACCTACCCTAAAGAAACTTGCTACCTGGGTTGGAGATGCCGAGGTTTGCATCTCCTCACTGGAGGATAGGCAGGTGAGGATGGATCCTGAACTAGTGGCCCTTAAGTGATCTGTTGGCAAGCTGGAGGATAAACTAGATGATTTAGAGGGCCATGATAGGTACAACAACTTAAGTTATAATTGGACTTCCTTGGGGTGAAGAAGGAGTAAACCCACTGGAATTTGTCCAAAAGTTTTGCAGTAAAGTTGCTGGTCCAAGCCCAAACAGCCTGATTTACATCATTGAGAGGGCCCACCAGGCACTTCGAGCACAACCAAACCCAGGTGAGCCCCCTAGATCATCATTTTCAAGCTCCTCAACTTTTTAGACAGAGACCATATTTTGCGCACTGTGAGGAAGCTGTAGTCAGTCCAGTGGGAAGATAAAACCCTTCAAATTGTTCCTGACCTTACCTTGAAGGTTCGGCAAGCTTGGCAGGCTTACACACTTATAATTTCGAAACTATGGCTGCTCAGATAAAACATCGGCTCTTATACTAAGCACATTTGGAGATTACCTTGGGCTCTGGAGTTCGTCGTTTTGACTCAGTTGAGCAGGCTACCAGAGAGCTCCTACAACTTTTGCTAGACCTTTTGGAAAAAAAAAGAACCTGAGAGATGCTAAGTGGTCTCAATAAGACCATCCATGAACTTACTGGGTGGGAAGATGGCCCGCCACGCTGGGCGCGCCATGAAGTGTAGTGAACTTTTCGCTTGTTTCTTTGCTTGGTCGTTGGTTTGTTATTTGCTTCCTACCCTGCTTTGAGGATTTTCTGCTTTGTTTTACACTAGAAGATTTGCCCTACCTTTTTAATCGCACCATTTTCTCTAAGGTGTGCGTTTTGGGATAGACACTAGCAGTCGAAGGGACTGAGACTATCTGGACTTGCCCCAGTGCTGTTCTGGTTGTCAGACGGAGCCTTGGGAGTTTGCTGTGGGAGAGATCGTCAAGACTGGAGATACATTTATTTGTTTTGTGTCTGTGCCTTTATGAATGAAGACAGTTTGGGATTAAATTGGTGCCGAGCTGAGGAGACTTTAAACATATAGCAAGAATCTGACTGGCCTTTTAAAGGACAAAAAGCTTTCTAGTGAATGGACTCGTTCTATGGTGCAGAGTTTTTGTCCAGTCAAATTGTGGAATTGCTGAGTTGGTATCTTTCCATTTGGACTGCAATTTGTGATTGTTGGCTACCGATTTCTACTCTGCTTGGGTGGGTCGGGGAGCCAGCCAGAAGGCATGCAGTCTATTTAAGCCTTCTGCCAGACCAGCCGGATGGCTGGTTTGAGTAGAGTGCTGTGCTTGCAGATTAGTTATTTTCTGGTGGCTGGCTGTCACAGGCAGGGTTCCTATGCTTGTATTTCCACCCTTTTTGGACTGTTTATCCCCAGATAATCCTCCAGCTACTTCAGAAATATGGTCAGGCATTCATTTTTTAGACAGTAAGAGTATCTTTCCTTGTACTTCCCGGCAGTGAGAGGGCCTGGGTTTCCTTATATTACTGATTTAATTACTGTTTTCTTTGCATGCCCAGTGTAAGGCGACTATTTGGATTTTGACTGTGGGCAGTGAGAGTTCTCCGATTCTCTGTACTCCCAGGCTGAGAGAGGGCCTTGGGGTCTGAACACCATCAGTTTTAACTTTTTTAAACTCCTGCTTACCCAGTGAGAGGGGCTGCTGGAGAGTTATCTTTTTGTGCCTTTTCTTTTATGATTCTGTTTGGTTTACATTTATTTTACTTTTCATTTACAGTTTTTAAAGTGGCAGACCTTTACTGGGCTTTCATCCTGGCTTTTGTATCTTAGACTGACTGTATTCATGTGTGAACTAAGTGTTGGATTGAATTATCTGTACAGTCCTGGAAGGGGCTTGTTTTTAAATTGTGTTTTAGTAACTAGCATTGGGTGGGTGCGGTTATTTTATTTTATTTTCTTGTATGGGGTTGGGTTTTGAGGGGTATTTATTTGATTGTTCACTTTGTTGGGTTACCTGAATACGTGAGATTCTTACCTCCGCAGTTGTGCGCTATTCACCCTCTGCTCTTCACGCCCCCCACCCTGTTTTCCCTTCTCCTCTACAGTTTACAACTTACCAGCGCTGTAGGATGCTGGGTATTGTGCGTAGGAGAAGGAGGGGGGTGGGGGGTGCGAACAGGGGAGGGTGAATGAGGGGGGCCATTGCATTGGGGTAGTAAGATCCAGGAGATACCCTGGGATGAAATGGAATCCAGAACATGGTTTCCCATGTGAGGTTTCCATACCCAAGGGCACTACCGATTGTGGTAGACAGGTGGTTCGGGTGGCCTGAGAGGTTCGTCCAACTCGGGTGGTGTTATGCAATGCCAGGTCCATTCAAAACAAGACTGCAATTATTGCAGATCTTGTTGAAACAGTGGACCTGGCATGCATCACCGAGACCTGGCTGGATGAGAATTCTGGCCCCATTTTGGAGGCTTTAACTCCAGCCGGGTACTCGGTGATACACCGCCCGTGATTGGACCACGGGGGGGGGGGGTTGTGGTCTGTTTCAAGACCGAACTTAAGCTCATGAATGTACTAGCTGAGGAGACAGTCATTTGAGTGTAGCATAGTAGCAGCTGTAGGTTATCAGATCGTACTCATCTACCATCCACCCAGTGATGAGATGCGATTCCTTCAGGAAGTGAAAGACTTCGTCATTGATGTGGCATTTGAGTCGCCCAAACTGATGGTTCTGGGTGATTTCAATGCTTGGATCGACAATGAACTCTCTCAATTTGGACAGCACTTCTTCCAGTTGATTACATCTCTGGGCCTCACACAGGTGGTTACCACTGGCACTCATAAACACGGTCACTCTCTTGACTTAGTCTTCCTCCTAGGGATGGTAGCCTCTGACTTGGGGGTGGAACCAGTTGGGTAGTCTGATCATTACACCATGGGGCTTAGTTTTAGCACTCCCCTTCGTAGGCCTTCCCCTGTGGAGATGGCCAGGTACCGCCCCTTATGAGATATAAGTTCTTGCAGCCTAGCGGCGGTAGTTGACTTATCATCCCTCTCAGTGGCAAGCAATGACCCAGAGACCCTCGTCATGGCTTATAATACAACTGTTTAGATGGATCTGGATTCTATTGCTCCTGTCCGTGTTAACCCTCTCTCCCTTCACTCTCGAGCCCCATGGTTTGATGGGGCTTTGAGGGAGATGCGGTGACTAGAACGAAGGCTAGAGCATTGCTGGTGGAAATCTGCCCTTGCTGCCGACCACCTCAGATTGATGGAGCATTATCAATCCTATCAATCCGCAATCACCTGTAAGAAGGCAGAGTTCCTGTCCTGGGAGACTGCAGTAGCTTAGAATCAATCAGCTCAGCTGTTCTGAACTGTAGACAGACTGTGCAAACCAGCCAGTCTTCAGGTTCAGAAAGCTTTTTCACAAATAGAGTGTGATGATCTTGCTCTATTCTTTACTATTAAGGTGGCCGACATCAGGGCAGGGCTCCAATTGGCACACTCTATGGGCATTGCTTTAGATCTGCATGAGGTCACTGCTCCTCAGTTTTCTTGGAGTACCTTCAACCACCTGGAGTTCATGGATGTCATGTGGATCATCCAGGGCATGCACCCTACGTTCTGTAGTTTGGACCCTGGACCAACTTCCCTGATTTTGGGTTGTATTGATGTCATCGGTCTGGTCCTAGCCTGGATAGTTTGGTGCTTCTTGGAATCTGGAGAGTTTCCTAGCTCTCTGAAAGAGGTGGTAGTGACACCGCTCTTGAAGAAAGCTACTTTGGACGCAAACTGCCACACAAATTACAGACCAATCTCTAACCTTCCCTTTTTAGGGAAAGTGATTGAGAAAATAGTGGCAGCACAACTGGATGACCATTTGACCATCCATGACATCTATGAGCCTCTCCAGTCCAGTTTTTGAAAGAGACATAGTACAGAGACAGCACTGGTTTGGGTGTTCAATGATCTCCTGATGGCTAGAGATCAGAAGAGCTGTTCTATCTTGGTTCTCCTGAATCTCTCATCAGCGTTTGACACCGTGGACCATGGGGTGCTGCTTGGCCGACTGAGGTACATCTGTGGACTCTCGAGAACAGTCCTCAGGTGGTTTACATCGTTCCTCAAGAGAAGAACTCAGACAGTGGTGTCTGGGGTTTTCTCCTCACACCCAGTTTCTCTGTCATTTTGGGTTCCTCAGGGCTCAGTATGTTTGCAGTGTATATGCTGCCCCCAGAGACATTTTAAGAAGGTATGGGTTGAGGTTTCATTGCTATGCTAATGATACCCAGCTCTACCTTTCTTCTGCGCCCGACGGAGCCCTCTCAGTCTTTAATATCTGTCTCAAAGAAATCCAGGAGTGGATGTATTCGAGCTGGTTAAAGTTGAACTCTGAAAAAATGGAGGTGTTGGTTATGGACCCTGGTCACTGGACAGGGGGTTTGGGGGTTGGTTCACCCTCTGGACTTGTTCTTGGGGGCGTTTCTCTCCTGACTTTTGAATGGGTGTGAAACCTGAGGGTAATCTTTGATGAAGGGCTGACCCTGCACTCGCAGGTGCCGGCTGTCGTCAAATCTTCCTTTTATCATCTAAGGAATATCTCCAGGATTAAACATCTGGTTCTGTCTAGTGACCTTCCTACCTTGGTTCACACCTTTATTTATTTATTTTATTTATTTATTTGAACATTGGTTTACAACCTTTGAGCCAGAGGCTTATTTCCAAAGGTACCTCGTCACATTGAGGACAAATACATAACAGACTTTTGGTTACCGCCTAAGGGTTACATAGATTGCAAGCACTTAACAGAACTTTGGTTACAGCATATGGGTTACACAGTTAGCAAGCACATGTGACTACACCAGGTAAACAGATAAGCCAGTTTGGTTACAATTGCAAGCACTTAACAGAACTTTGGTTACAGCATACGGGTCACATAGTTAGCGAGCACATGTGACTACACCAGGTAGACAGATAAGCCAGTTTGGTTACAATGGCACATTCTTGCATGATGGTAAGAGCAAGCAGCAGGATAATAGCAGTACAAACAGCAATGGGTGAGGATTAAAAGAGGTGTGGTGTGGATGCCGCCCAGCTTGCATTGTCAGGGCACAGGGAGCTATGCCTCAGTTATAGACAGGTGCAGCTTCACGTATTAAATAGTTGGCTGCGAAGTGCGATTTTAAATTTGGAAACTGTGGGGGCATCTGAGATGGGGGCAGGGAGCAAGTTATACCAGGATGGAGCTCTATAGCAAAAGGACCTCTGTCCATGGGATGTCCTAGATCTTGGGACCAGAAAAGTGGCCTTGCAGGAGGACCATGTGCAGACCAAGGGTTGGGCTTGGTGGAGGGAGGCTGTCAGCCCAGGTGGGGACAGCCCAAGAAGAGATTTTTTTTGTTATTAGGCATGTTTGGTAGCGTAGACGTTCGTCTAGGTTCAGCAGTTTTGTCATGTCATAGAGCTTTGTGTCCTCGCTCATAGATTATTGCAACTCCTTATACCTAGGGATTTCTGGGGTTGAAATCTGCCTCTTGCAGCTGGTGCAGAACGCGGCAGCCCAGCTTCTGATGGGATCATCTCGGTCCTGTCATATTTCGCTGGTGCTGCGCGAACTGCACTGGCTGACAGTACAGTGGCAGTTCACCTTTAAAGTCAGCTTGCTGACTTTCAAAGCCCTACATGTACTGGGCCGAGACTACCTGAAAGAGCTCCTGGTCCCTTACTGCCCTGGGCGATCACTCCGCTCTGCCAGTGAGAGGTTTCTAGAGATTCCAAAGGTGTGTCTGAAATCATCTGGGGCCAGAGCATTTATGTTAGCTGCCCCTACCCTCTGGAATTCTCTACCCCGTTGGTTATGGGAGTGCACAACATTGGAGAGTTTTAAGCAAGCCCTAAAGACTTTTCTGTGGCACCAGGCATTCAGTGAATGATTAATTGATTGATGGATGATATGATGATGTTTTGATTTTAAATGATTATTTATTAAGGTTTGATTTCTGATTTTAAATTGTAAGGTGCCTTGGTACTTGAAAGGCGCCATAAAAATAAAGTTAGTATTAATAACTGAGATCGGTCTTCTTTGCTATCCCAAAGGGTAACCTATTTTATCAGGCCTTTATTGGGGTGCATAATAATGATGAGTAATATATTTTAACCCTTCTTTACAGTACTATTGGAGCAGTAACTTCAGTAAGTCTGGTGATGCAGACAACATTGAGGGTTCGAACTGGACTTATTTTGTACTATTATTTTTTTTCGAAGTGTTAATCAGTTAAATATTCAATGTTAATGATGTTAGTATTTTTCTAAGCATCAGGTTCCCTCTAGGTAGATTTGGGATGAAGCTAATTTACTACCTGAGGCAGGAGACATTGAAAGTTCTAGATTTTATTATCACCTTCCTTTTTCATTCCCGTTTTGCAATTTTGAGTGAATATAATCGCCATCTACTGGCAGCCATATATATCTATCTCATTTCAGAGAAGAATAGTCCTGATTTGTTTCTTGTTCTTAATACCAGATTTTTTGTTACTCTTGTAAACTGCAAAGTTTTTGAATATGCTGACAGGTTTCATACATGTAGTATAGTATCAGGTGATAGGAGCACCTGAGAAACTTGGGGGTTAGCGAAATGTGCCTGATGCTTGCAAGGGTTCTTCGCTCTCTCAACAAATGCGGTCCACAAATCCTTTCTTTTATCTACCCAGAACTATGAAAATGGCAATGCTTAGTTAGTGAAGGAAGCATGGTGTCAGACTGACACCACTGGAAGAGACTCCCGCACAGTGACATGCACAGCCTGACCACGGCCACAGCACTTGTGAAACCACCACAACATGCCCCCCAGAGCATCAGCAGGTGTGCCAACGATGTACTACAAAGAACGGCCACAGCAACAGTGAACCCATTTCTGCATTGGAATGGGAGGATGTCAGTGGAGTTCGTTGAAAGGTTCAAAAGCCATAACCTGCTGGTCATGGATGGCTACACGTACCAACGGGAGTGGACACATGGGGACAGGACATATTGGAAGTGCTGTGAATATACTGCAGTATGGTGTAAGGGATGGGTGCTGATGGTCACTGGTACTGCACCCACCCTGTCAGGCACACACAACCCTGTACCCGACACTGAGGGGGTTGGGGTACGGTGGGTGCAAGCTGCTGTCAAGAAGAGGGCCCTGGACACTAATGACAGCAGCAGCAAATCATCATGGCATGTTGCTCAGGAGTCAGTGAGGCCGTGTGGGGTAGCCTTCCGCCCTTACCACTCCTGAAGAGGTCCACCCAATGGGTGTGGTGGAGTGCAAAGCAGGTGCCAGTGGACCCCCCTAAGCATTGCAGAGCTCACCATCCTGGAGGAATACCGCAGAACACTGGCAGGTGAGCCTTTCCTTAGGTATGACTCCAGACGCACCATTTAGCATAGGTACCTGCTGTTCAGCACCAGCAGGAACCTGGAGTATCTCTCCTGCAGCCCTGCTTGGCATGAGGATGGCACCTTCAAGTGCTGTCTCCTCCTCTTCCAGCAGCTGTACACCCTACATGGAGTGGATGGGACAACAGTACTACCCAATGTGCATGTCCTCATTACCAAGAGGACTGCTGCAGCATACATGGAGGTGTTTCGGAAGGTGGCTGAGCTGTGCTCTGTAAGCAGCCCACAGCACATGCTGATTGATTTCAAGATGGCCACTTACAAGGCACTGATGAATGTCTTCCCACAGCTTGATATCCACAGGTGCTTTTTCCACCTGTGTCAGTGTGTCTGGCAGCAGATACAGCAGCATGTGAAGCTCATGTGGATGTACATTAGCAATGACATCTGCACCATGCACCTCTGCATGCTCCCTGCCCAGGCATTCATGCACCATGAGGACATCAGTGCCACATATGAAGAGCTCTGTGGCTGGCCCTATTTCACTGAGCATGATGAGGCTCTCACCCCCATCCTGGATTACTTTGAGGACACCTGGCTGGGCAGACCTGTGTGCAATTGGCACCATTGCAAGCTGCTGTTCCCCATCCCTGTATGAAACTGCCACATGTCTGTCATGGAGGGGATGTCACACATGAACAATACCATTGAAGGCTGGCACAGGGCATTCAACTCCCTGTTGGGTGTGGTGCACTCCACCCTGTGGCAGTTCCTTGATGTCCTGTGGGGGGGGGACAGTGGCTGACAGAGGTCAAGGTGCAGCGAATCATGTTCAGCCTGGCTATCGGTACAGTTCATAGGCAGTGGAGGGAGAGTGCCAAATGGCTGGTTGAACTCAATGGCCAGTATGGTAGCTGGAGTCACTGAAACTACCTTATGGGAGTGGTCCAGAATATCCCCTTATAAGTCTGAGCTCTTAGGGGTATGGGGGGGTGCCTGGCTCCTGACCCATTGTGTGGTGTCCCCAGCTGCTGCCAGTCTATGTGCCCATGGTGTGGGGTCTGGTGTTGGGCTGTGGTCTGTCCATGGCATGTTGTGTGTCTTTGCCTGCAGGGCCACCTGCCCTGCCATCTATTGCCACCTTGCTGTTCACCGTGGTTCTCTTCGCTGCCTGATCAGTCTGCCAGCTGACTATCAGTTCCCACCATGGCACTGTGGGGGGGGGTGGGCACCTGATATTGGGTTGCTGTTGGCAGTGTCCGCGTGTGATGCACCGTTTTGTGGCCATTCGTGTTGGTGGCCATTGGGGTGTGCATGTGGGAGCTCACATGGGGATTCTGACCATCGAGCAGGTGTGTATCTGGGTTGTTTGCAGTATTTCCACAATGTCAATGTTGGGAACGTGTTAAAATGGAGAGTTGGCACCATTGCAGACTAATCCCTGATATTGACTTAGCAATTGAATACTTCACACAGATTTTTGGAGGAATTTGTGATTCGCATGCGACAAAAAATTAAATCTAAAAAAAAAATCTTCTAAATTGCCTTGGATAAATGAAAGACTTTTAAAACAAATAAGGATAAAAAATAGAATCTGGAATAAAGCTCTAAAATCAAAATCTGACACGGACTGGGTCTCCTTTAAGGCCGCTCGTAACAAGTGTAAAAATCTAATAAAAATGAGCCAAGACCTCGTATTAAAGAAATAAGATTAAGTCAAGTACAAACCCAAGAAACTTTTGCAAACAGTTAAACATTTAACAAACCAAGGTGGGAACTCTCATGAGACAAATATAAGGTTAAAAGATGGGGAAACTCATATAGAAAACCCTGTGGTTATCTCTAATATTTTTAATGATTTTTTCATTGACCTCCCAAACTATAAGATCCCTCTGACCTAGATACAGACGACCCAAAAACAACTTTTTCATGAAATAACTTACCCCCCCTTTAGATTTAAAATTATTTCAATCACAAGTTTGTATAAGGTGTTACACAACATAAGTATTCATAAGGCTCTGGGTAGTGATAGAATAGATGGTAGATTTTTTGAAGTTAGCAGCCCATCATATACCACCGATAATCACCTACTTATTCAATTGGAGTCTGCAAATTGGACATTTTCCTTCATTATGGAAAGAGAGCAGGATAAAACCCATTTATAAAGGAGGAAGTGTAGCAGATGTCAATAACTATAGGCCAATAGTCTTGTTACTTCTTCTATCAAAATGCCTGGAGATACTTATTTCTCTCCAGGTGATGGACTATTTAACTAAATATAATGTTCTACCCCAAACCAATCATGTTTTAGAAAGGACCACACAACCTCAACAGCCCTGCTGTAGTTCAGTGACCTGATTAACAGGTCACTGGATGAAAGCATGGAAACAGCAGTAGTTTTTGTGGACCTCTCAAAGGCCTTTGACCTGGTGGACTACCCCTTGTTGATAGAGAAACTGCAAGGGCCAGAAATCAGGGATGGCCCCTTAAAATGGTTAAATTCTTACCTGAGAGGCCAGTCTCAGAGGGTAGAAATTCAGGGATGTACATCTAGGAGCAGAGAAGTCACCAGAGGTGTTCCTCAGGGGTCCATATTCGGTCCCTTTTGTTCCTAATCTTTAATAACAATCTATCTCTGGTGGCTGAACATACAGTAATTGGGATGTATGCCAATGACACTGTAGTTGTTGCCTTGGGCCACTCTGATTCTGAGCTGCAGTCAAAGCTGCAATCTAATTTCCTAAAGATTGAGGGGTGGTTCACCAGATCAAGGTTGATTATGAACACTAAAAAAATGAAATGTATGAAATTCTCACCTAAAAAGAATAACGTCCCAACTCGAGTATCAATCTATACTAAAAATGTAATTAAGCTAGAACAGGTTGAAGATTATAATTACCTGGGGGTGACTTTTGACCAACACTTGACCATTTCTCAACATACTTTAGATGCAGTAAAGAAAGTGAATAAAAGGGTGGGGGCCTTAAGGATGACAACTAAATGTCTGACATTAAATGACAGTAAGAAATTAGCAGAACAACTGATTATTCCAGTTTTGAGATATTTTGAATTGACTTGTAGAACAGCTAATAAAATACGGTTGGATTGACTGGATAAAACATATTTCCGCTTAGCTAGATTTGTATTAAACAGGAATTATCAAACTCATCATTGTTTGCTACTTAGTAGATTAAATTAGCTACCACTGGAAGTTATTTATACTTGTCATTGGATGACTTTAATTCGTAAAATGAAAAATGTTTGTTCAAATCACCCTATCTCAAAATTAATATTCCCAGCAAACCTGAATTTGAAAAGGGCTTTAACTAGATCTGTGCACCTGAATAAAATCACCATGGGAAAAACATCTAATAAATATGGAGATAGGACTTTAATTCAAAAGGCAGCCATGATTTGGAACCGTCTTCCTTTAGATATTAGGGAGATATCAAGTCATACCTTATTTGTTCAAGCCATCAAGAAACTGGTGGTTTACACCTGTAATTGTTAATGATTTGTTTGGGTCTATAAATTTCTAAATCTGTCTATGCACTTTGTATATATTAATTGTGTTTCTTTTTATTATTGATAATTGTTATATAAAAGCTGATGTTATTTACCAGTTACTTTATATGTGACTTTTTAGCTTACATCAGTAGCATCTTTGCACATGTTTTTCATGAGAGCTGATCGATGCTTGTTTTATATTTAGATAATTTGATACTGTATGTCTTGTTATATGTCTGAAACGTTAGATAAAGATAATCACAGGTCTGTCTTGTAAACTGGATAATAGTCCAAATGACATGTATTACCTCTATAAAAATAAACCTTTTTAATACTTACTACTACTACTACATTCGCCATCACTGTTCTGTGGTGCTTCCATTAGTGAAGGGGCTGAATGAGGCATTGTAGCAACAGCCATATATCTCCATGGGAAAGACCAGAATAAGGGTTAAGCTGAGCTCCCATTGGGTGGTTAAGCACATCCTTTCTACCTGGAAGAAATGAGAGCCCCCCTTATGTAAATGGGCTTTATTATCATTCATTATTACATGGGTTAAATTATGTGTGAATACAGTATTTTTTGTTTTTCCTTTTTTATTAGCTGACGTGTCTAACTCCTCCACATTTCATTCTCTACTCTTTCTTTTTTCTTTCATCAGTATGGGATCACAGTCAACCTTTATTTACTTAAGAGTCAGGAAGAGTAGGAGTGGGGCTGGTAATTCTGGTATATCCCTACTAGCCTCACTGTCATTTTCCAGTTCCTTGGTGCTCCTCAGTGAACTATTATGTGTTGTAGAACTATAATAATTCTGGTTGGGTGTTGTGGGGGGGGGGATAGGGGAAGGACTTTTGGGTGAGGGGCTCCTTAATCATTCTTTTTCAATTATTCTGTTTTCTGATGAAGTGGCGGAAGTGCCTTAGCCTGCCCATGGTCCTGGATGTTGGGAGTAGGCAGATGGCCTGGGAAGTTAGCTGTTTTTGTTGTTAGAAAGGACAATTGTGATAGGGGCAAACTATTTTCAGTTTAATAAAAGGGGTTCTATGGGGGGGGCTCTGGGGAGGGTTCCTTGTGCAGCGTACTTGGGGACATTGAAGATAGGGTATTAGAGTGTGTATCAGTATGGCACAAGGTATTAATGTTGTAACTTGGAATATCAAAGGCGGGAGGGACGATAAGAAAAAACATTTGATCTTGAAACACTTAGCAAAAATATCTCCACAATTGGCCTTCTAACAGAAGATGCACCTTTTAAAGGCGAAGATCAGCCAACAGTGTAAAACCTGGGTGGGGCAAGCATTTGGGATGGGGAATAGCCCAAACACAGAGGAGTGGCCCTCTTAGTTAGAAAATCTTTTACCTTTCAACCTATAACATTAATTAGGGATCCAGAGGGGAGGTTTCCTTTTGTCCAAGGGATGCTTGGCAGCACGGAAATGATTTTGGGGAAGATCTAAGTGCCAAATCACGATTCACCCTCCTTTTTCACTAATTTGGCCTCTATTTTGGCTAATTTCTTCCATCTTCCATTCATCTTTGATGGTGATTGGAACATTTTGCTTGCTAATTATTTGGACAGATCATATAGGACCACAGTGGGCTGTTCCCCTGTCCAAAAAGCATTGTGAGAATTCATGGATAACCTGGGGCTAGCAGACCCCTGGCAGGTGTTTCACCCGAACACACCAGATTTTACTTTCTTTTCTGCTTCACATACAGTGTTTTAAAGGTTAGACTATTTCTTAGTAAGTAAACAGTTACTGCCATGGATTCTCAGTGGGAAGGTCATGTCAGACAAATCAAATAGATTTCTTTGACTGGGTGACCAAAGTAGTAGACCAGGGAGGGGCTGTGGATGTGGCCTGCCTAGATTTTAGCAAGGCATTTGACACAGTCCGACACAAAAAATTAATAAACAAGTTAGCCAGCCTGAGAGTGGGTCCCAGTGTGGTAGCCTGGGTAAAAAATTGGCTGGACAACAGGACACAGAGGTTAATAGTTAACGGAGTCCACTCCAAGGAAAAGGGGGTTACTAGTGGGGCACCGCAGGGTTCAGTACTGGGACTGGTCCTCTTTAATGTCTTTATAGGTGACATTGCAGAGGGGCTGGAAGGCAAAGTATGCCTCTTTGCAGATGACACAAAGATCTGCAACAGGGTTGATACACAAGGCAGGAGTGGAAAGGATAAGAAGGCACTTGGAAAAGTTGCAGGAATGGTCAAAAGTATGACAGCTTAGATTCAATGCAAAGAAGTGCAAAGTAATGCTCCTGGGAAACAAAAACCCATGGGAGGTATACACAATGGGGAGGGGGGAGGTACCAACAACAACAAAAACAGAACGGGACCTGGGGGTAGTCATATCAGATGACGTAAAGGTAGGCAAGCAATGTGACAAGACAGCAAGGAGGGCTGGGGGGATACTAGGATGCACAGGGAGAGGCAGCACCAGTAGAAAACAGGAAGTTGTTATCCCTCTGTCCAGACAGTGTTGAGACCCCTTCTGGAGTACTGTGTGCATTTCTGGAGACACCATCTGCACAAGGACATAAACAGGATGGAGGCAGTCCAGAGGAGGGCAACTAAAATGGTGCAAGGTCTGCACCAGAAGCCATATTAAGAGAGTCTAAAGGAGCTTAATATGTATACCCTCGAGGAAAGGAGGGAGAGGGAGGACATGATAGAAACATTCAAGTACCTCAAGGGAATCAACAAAGTCGAAGTGGGTAGCATATTTTAGAAAAAGAGATGTGCAAGGACAAGGGTGCTCAATTTAAAGAAAGAGGGGAGACAGCTCAGGGGCAAAGTGAGGAAGTATTTTTTCACAGAGAGGATGGTGGACGCATGGAACAATCTTACAGAGAAGGTACAGTAGTAGCCACAGACACTGCCAGCTATTTCCAGATATTTTGCAAAATGTCTAAAGAGTTTCACCCTGCTGCCCCTACTGCCGAAATGCAGAAAGCAGGAGATTTCTCCAGAAATATCACATAAATTTTGTGAAATAGCTGGCAATGTCTGTGGCTACTGCTGTACTGGGGTCAAAAACAGTGGTGGAATTCAAGAATGCATGGGACAGACATAAGGCAATTCTAGTGGAGGGTAGGAGGAAGTAGGCTGTTGGTTAACTAAGATCTGCAGCTTATCTGAAAGGTAGGGAAATAGGCAGACAGGGTGGGCCATGCAGGCCTTATCTGCAGTCAAAGTCTATGTTTCTGTGTTTCATATATCACAGACTGTAGGATACAGGTGCAGGTGATTTCAGGCCACTCACCTGTACTTCTCAGTTTAGAAATGCCACAGTGTAATATTAGGCCCCACATCTGGTCACTCAATAACCTTTTGGTAAAAGACACATCTTTGATATCCAGAATTAGAGTCTATTTGGAGCAAACTATTCAGACTAACACAGACTCTGTTTTGGCTATTGATACTCTCTGAGCAGCTTTAAAAGCTACCTAGAGATGAGAGAGATAATCCAATTAGCATCATTTAGGAAAAGAAAGAGGCAGGCCCAAGTATATAGTTGGCTACAAAGAATACAAACTCTAGAGAGGCCATTGTCCACATCTTTCACAAAGGCAGACCAAATGGAATTAGCAAGACTTTGATTAGATTATGCAGCCCACCTGCTGGATAGGGTGGACATGACCAACTCTCATATAAAAGCCAGCTACAGGGGCAAGGTGAAAAAATTGGGAAAATGTTAACCCTACACTTGAAACAAATAAGTGCCTCTAGATGGATTTCAGCCCTAGAAAAATCTAATTCTACTTCCATAACCAGCAATGCCAAGCAGATGTTAGACAACTTCCAGAAATATTGCTTAGATATATATTCCTCCCCTTCTACGCTTCTATCCCATGAAGATCTCATGAGTGAGTTCCTTGATCAGGTGCAACTGCCTTGTCTCACTCTGGAGCAACAATCCATCCTGTCAGGTCCAACAACAACATAAGAAGTTAGTCAAGCTATAGTCTCACTCCCTCCTGACAAAGCCCCAGGGCTGGATGGTTTTACTGCTTTATTTTTATAAAACCTTTAAGGAACCTCTGCTACCGTTGTTAGTTGACTTGTTCAATTTTTTGGGGCATCACTCCTATTCAGGAGAAATCGCTCTTTGAGGCATGAATACTATTGCTCCCTAAACCAGGGAAGGACCCCCTTAAGCCAGGGAACTATCAGCCCATATCCCTCCTGAATAATGATGTAAAGCTATATGCTAAAATTCTAGCCCTTCGGTTCTCCAAGTTATGGCAGCCGCTCATAGGCCCAGAACAAGCTGGTTTTATTTCTGGTAGAAATGCAAGCGATCATTTTAGGAAACTATTCCACCATATCTCTGCGTCTGGGGACCCCGATATTAAAGGGGCTCTGGTGTCTCTAGATGCAAAGAAAGCTTTCGATGGGGTGGCTTGGCCCAATTTGTTTCCAGCTATGAGTAGATTTGGTATACCAGAGGATTTTATTCAAAAATACGGACATTGTACCAATCCCCCTCTGCCCGTATACTTTGTAACAATGAGTTATCAGACTTAATTTGGCTCTCCAGTGGGACAAGACAGGGATGTCTGCTCTCACCCTATTTATTTAATTTATATACAGAGCCCTTGATTCGTAAAATCAAGTTTGCAGTTAAGGTCTCATTGCTGTGAACGGGGCACAATACAAAGTGTCAGCGTTTGCTGATAATCTTTTGCTTCATGTAGCTAATTGGAAGTCATCCCTCTCTGAGGTATTCGGCATTATTGGTCAGTTTATCGCCTTTTCAGGGTAAAGCTAAAAAAACACAAGACAACAGTTTACTCCCTTTATCACACATCTACAAAAGCTGAAAGGACAAGAATTGGTCTACAGCGGGAAACCAAGACCCTAACTTATCTTGGGTATAACAATTAAGTAGGACATTGGCCAACTACAACTATTCAATTTAGACCCACTGGTGAAATCTCAAGAGGGGGACCTGAACAGCTGGCATCAGCTGCCCATGTCCTTCTTGGGTAGAGCACACATCCTAAAGATGACAGCTCTCCCTCTTCTCCTATATCCTTTATCGATGCTTAATATTTATCTTTCCAAAAAGTGGTTCACAGCCCTTCATTCATTGTGTTCTACTTTTTTATAGGCAAAGAAACCTCAATGGTGGTCTTATTCAAAATTATGTACAGTAGGATGAGAATAGCTGGGGGCCTGCAACTCCCTGACTTATATCATCTAGCAATCCACGTGTCCAAATATTTTTGATGGGGCACTATGAATGCGAATCTGGGAAATTTTACAGACTGGATAAATATAGAATCTGCACTAACCAGTAAGCACAAAATTGTGCCTGCTTCATTACTATACATAACCTGGTCAGGCCTCCTTAAAGTTTTTAAGGATACACCTATTGGATGGGATGCTGCAGCCCACCTTCAGCTCTGTAAGCATTTTAGTTTTGACCACATACGAGACACTTCCCAACCCCTCTTTAATAATGAAAATATTCATATTGAGGGCAGGCCTGTGCCACACAACTTCTGTAAATGCGTGACAGCGTCTGCTTTTAAAGACATAGTGGCAGATGAGGAAATCCTATTTATTTCCCAAATCCTGTCTAAATATGGTCTGGGAACTAAAGAATATTTTAAAGTAGTTCAGATAAGGAACTGTGGGCTGGATTTTGAAACCATGGCACAGGACTTGCATCCTGTCCTGTGCCACGAGACTTAGGATCTGTTGGTGCGCCAAACAACACTGCTTCTACTACACCCAATTTTCCATTCTCAGGCATAGTTGCAATAGTTTCCATGATTTATGGCAGCTTGTGCCAAAGATCTGGTGCAAGCTGTGTGTTGGAGGCCCCAGTGAGTGGTGCAGGCTAGACCACAGATATGTGGTCTACCAACCTGTGCTCTATGCAAGGGATAGAAAATCTCGAGTGCTACCAGAACTTGCCACAAGCTCTGTGCGCTGTATGTTTGGTGCACCAAGAGGCTTGTGGCATCCCAGCAGGTTCAAAAATCCTGCCGTGTCTCTAGTTTTCTTGCCCCCCTTCGTAGGGACTCGCATACAGGGTCCATTTTTCAAGTTTTTATCTCCTTAGTGGTAAAGGATAAACCAGTATCAGTGCTATATAAAGAACTATGTGCCATGCTCTGGAATCATTTCTCACCATATTCACACTATTGGAGGAAGGTGTTAAATATAAATCAACTTCACTTCTTTTGGCATAGGATTTGGCAAGACCGTTACCATTTTGTTAAACAGGGTAGACTCTGTTTGCTTCAGTTTAACTTCTTGCATGATTTGTATTTTTCTCCAACAAGGCTTTTCAGGATTGGTGAACTATTTACACTCACCTGTGATTCTTGTGGAGAAATGAATGGGATGCTTTATCACAAGCTGTGGCAATTTCCCAAGATTAAAAAATGTTGGCAACTCATCCAAGAGAAGACTAAGGACATTTCTAACCATGATAATTATTTTACTTCTGGAATATGTCTTTTAGGGGACTATTCTACTATATCTTCCTCCAATACTAAATATTATATGGCAATGGTAGCATCAGTAATTAAGCTCCTTATTCTATGACACTGGAAAGGTAACTGGGATCTTTCCTACATGGAATGGTTCCAGGAATTTCTAACAGCCTTGTCAGCAGAGTGAGCAGTAGCTTTATATAATGGTACATGGGCTAGTTTCCAGGACTGTTGGTCCCCTTTTTACTTTCATCTAGCAAAAGCCCATACGTCTATGGGTTGTATGCAAAATCACCCTTCTGTGTAACTTAGCTATACTGTAGAGGGACTATCAGTTGGCTTATTAAGAAGTTTCACAAGTAGAACTATTTATATTAACTAGTTTGCTGCATGAGGAGGGTTTGGGGGGTCTAGGGAGGAAGGGAGGGTTGGGGTGGCGAGGGAGGAGTATGTGTTTGTTATTCATATAGTCATATAGTTCTGTGTTGTTTATATTGTACTTTATTGGTTTTGTCATGCAAGTTAAAAATTTCAGTAAAGTGTATTTTATTGCAAAACTGCACAAGACCAGAACATGTTGAAGCTAAGTAACTCAAACCTTTTTGGTTGTCTTGGAAAAATTAAAATGCATCATCTGACAGAACCATATTTAATATTTCAACTAAAACAGCAAGATAAGCATACAATTACTTTACTTAGATAGTAGTTTTTTCCTACTAGGGAAGTGGAGTATAGGTATAAGTAGAGGTGCAGCGAAGTTTTATTTTGCCGGTGAATTTTCTGCAATGTCACAAAATCTGCCTCTGAGGATCATTTCACGAAGTTGTCCCATTTCATTAAAAATGTACCATTTGTACCTTTGCCTTACTTTTGGATTCTTTAAGTGCTAATTGCACTTAAAAAAAACAACAAAGCAAGGAGAAGTTAGAAATAACAAATCCCACCTCCCCAATCCCACTCCATTCAATTTCCTGGGGTCTAGTGGTCCCCTTCTCTGATCACCACCCAATGCAAAATAAAATTATTAATTCAATCCCTGGTGTCTAGTGCCCTCCCCCCACACTGATCACTGATCGCTATAAAACTTTTTAATTCTAATCCCTGGTGTGTAGTGGTCCTCTGCTGATCGCCGCCCCATGTCAAATGTAATTATTAATTCAGTTCCTGGTGTCTAGTGCCCCTCTCCTCCTCTGAGCACCAGCTTCAATGTAAAAATGAATTATTAACTCAATCCCTGGTGTCAGTGGTCCCCCCAAACCCAATGATGAATGTTGGAGGCAGTGAGAAATGGATGGACACAAGGACACAGGAATCAGGTGTAGCAAGATTAAAGAAGTGTCAAGCTGGTTCTTTATTAAAGGTTACAAACAAAAAGAGCAGACTTTGTACTACAAAATAAAGAAACATAAATAAAAGAAATAACATCCAAAATCTTCAGTAACATTAAAGAATCAAGACTGCTCAGCTTTAGCAGATTGCTACAATTTGGGAAAATAGCCCAACCTTCCTTTGAGATCTGAAAGAAGCTTTCAGATCTCCCACACCAGGGTCAGTACTATGCTGACCCACAACCAATCTGATCTGGCTATCTACTGTAGGTTGCCTTCCTTTATGCTTGGAAAGTATCAGGTGACCACCTTAGATTCTGCCCATTCAGTCTTTTCAAATGCAAATTATTTCAAAATACGTAATTTTTAAAGTATAAACAGTAAATCATCACATATAAACACATCTTTGTACATTCAGATGTCTAAAACCAAATAATAGTCCTTTTTTAACAAACTTTAAAGCATACTTTGGGAGTTGGCCCCTCCCCTCACCTGGCTAGAGAATAAATCTAGGGAAAAGGAGGCCAGCTAGCTTCTAGAAGGACACTGGGTAGCTCAGGAGAAGGATCCAACAACACTCTGTTTGTTAGACCTTTGCTCTGGTAAATCCTATTTCTTACATGGAAAACAAACTACTATGTACAAAGTATACAAAATGTAATAAAGATTCATTTCAATTATTAAGTCATTTCAATTAGTAAGGAAACAAAAGAATAAGGTCTGTACATTTATTTTAATAATGCCTGCATATAGTGTGATTTGTGGCTAGTTTGCAAACAAAACAGAATTTGGGGAAATGAAGAGACAAACTGCACAGTTCCATAGCTACTGCACAGCTACCTGAAACATTTTACTTTTGTGCATTTGTCCTAATTTTAAGGATTTTAATGTTTTTGGTGCACCAAACAATCAGTTTTCAGAGTATGTAAACACGGAGTGTTACTATGCATTCCCTTCTGGAATAATAACATAGCTCCCAGGGGTTGGACATTTCTGGCTCTCACAAAAGGACTGCTATTTACCACCATAAAATAAATGCTTTTACTAGAAGCAGTAGCTTCTTATAATACTAAATAACCTGTCCAGCACCAGGCAGTGTTTGGAAAAAAGGGAAGAATGCATGGCATCTTCTGTGGCAAAGTGATTAGTTCCTTCAAAAGGGGGCAGACCGGGACCGTCATGGCAAACTGCAGGAAAGGGAATGGAAAATAAAGGGATAGCTCTAGAGGCACTTTCATTCAGGTGGCCCACCTGAAGAAATGAAAAAACAGAATTTCAGACAAGAACAGGGATAGAAAGGAAAGCAAGAGGTGCTACTGCAGTAGGCTTTAGGCTAAGGAAAACAGTCTTCCCACGGGGTCACCAGCACGCTTACACAGTGAATAACATTATTTCCCCAGAGGACCTGCCTCCATATCCCCATCTCCAAATCTTGCTATTGTCAATTCCATGGTGTCTAGTGGACCCCAACCCCCCTACACAGCCAGATAGTGCCCAACCAACACGCTCACTCCCACCTGACCCCAAGTGGGCAACTAGCATAGCTCTCCACTATCCACTATTAGGGGCCACCCAACTGAGCTGGAATGAATGAGCAGATACTTGTACAGGTGTGTGTTCATTCATTTTAGCTCAGTCAGGTGGCCAGCCATGGTGGAAAGTGAAGGGCTGTACTGTTCACTCACTCGGGGTTGGGGTGAGGATGGAAAGGGGTAGGTGGAGCACTAACTAACAGGGTGGGGGGGGCACTAGACACCAGGGAATTGCCAACATTTGGGGATGGAGATAGGGAGGGGGGTCCACTGGGAAATAATATTATTCAGCATTGGGTCAGTGATGGGAGGACCACTAGACACCAGGGACTAAAATTAATCATTTTAATTTTACATCAATTGGTGATCAGCAGGTTGGGGCACTAGACACTAGAGATTGAATTAGTAATTAAATTTCACATGGATCAGTGATCAGCAGGGGTGGAGGGCACTAGACACAAGGGACACTTTATTCTAGATGGGGCACCAATTAGTGAGGGGTGACTGACTAGATCCTAGAGAAAGTATTCTGCAAAATGCATAGCTTGAGCTCCCCCAGCAGAGTTATGAAATTCCACATTTTGCGGAGCTTTGGGGAGGGCAAAGTTTCACTTGACAAACTTCATGGAGCAAATTTTCCACACTTTTCCCGTCTCTAGGTATAAGACTCTTAAAACCACAGAAGTGGAACTGGAATGCCCATATAATTTAGGACATATTAAATATATTTACCAAAAGATTTTTCACAGCACCCTGTATGTAAAATTGAGGCATTTATATCTAGTTCCAACAATTGAAATATACCACCATAATCAGTGACTGATGAATGTCTTGCTAAACCAATGGGTATAGGTGCTGCTCATACTATTGTGTTATTTTTATTCTGTTATGCCTGTTGAAGGAGAATGCACAGTATCTGATCCTAGATACTAGACATTAGGTATTACTAGGGTAGGGTATGGTAAAACAGGGCAGACTGGATGGCACAATATTCTTTCTCTGACATTTGCTACGTTTCTAGGTAACAGTCACCAGCTGATTCAGAACCTTATTTTCTCTCATCGTTGATGACAGCTTAATATACATTTTTGATATTTGAGATCTATGAATATGAAATGTACTCTTCATACATAGAGATGAACTTGGTAGGGTGGATATAGAAGTCATAGTGAAACGAAGTCTGATAGTTTGTTGGCTAAGGGTAATGAATTTACTGAAAATTGATTACTGTTTCTCTGTTTTAAAGAAAAAGTAATTATGGAAGATTTGTCATCTCCATCAGAGTAGGTGAGAGCATTAAAATCCATTTGTGTAGACATTAATTTAACACATCTCTGGACTGATTTTATTAAAAGGATTGTAATCCTCTCCCTTACAAAACAATAACAAGAGCACAACTTTATATTGTAAAACTGAGTATCCTGTGAGGTGGGCTATCTGCAAGTGGGCACCTACCAAAATGATGACCCACTTGAGGCAAAGGAAAGATAGGGCGATGGTGTGAGGAAGGCGACATGATGGGGGAGGCTCGCACATATAGTGACAGGATGTCACTATATGTATACGCGTGTGGGGGTGAGCGAGCATGATGGAAGGGAGGGAAGGTTGGCCTGGCATGGTTGGCATGGGGCTGTCTAGCTGTTCCTGTAGCATGGTGAGTGGGTGGCAGCCTAAAACTGTGAGGGTTCTGGGTTTGGGTCTGGGCACTCCTACATTTTAGTGTGCCCAGTCTGAAATTTCTTTGTACCCCAGAATTTTCACCCCCCCCCTCAGAGTTAAGAATCCTTTAGTGGGGGGCAGGGGCTCCCTGAGAGGATTCTAAGTTCCTTGTGCTGTTTTCCTGTTAGCGAGGGGATGTACATCTCCGAAATTGATTTCGGTGATGTGCCTATGGCCATAATAGTAGTCACCTTTTGGCAATCACCATTATGACACAAAACTATAAAACTGCACAATACCAGAATAAGTTGAAACCAAGTAACTCAAAACTTTCTAATTGGCTTGGAAGAAATAAAAGACATAATTTGACTGAAATACATTTAATATTGCAACTAAAAGAGCAAGATAGGCATAAAATGAAGTTGCTTAGATTGTAACTTTTTCCTACTAGGGAAGTGGAGTATAGGTATAAAACACTTAAACCCACACAGGTGTAACTGGAACATCCATGTAAATTAGGACATATTGAAGATAATTACCATAAGATTTTTTTACTGCACCCTGTATGTAAAATTGAGGCATTCATATCTCACTCCTTCAATCTAAATATGCCAGCATAATCAGTGATTTATGAATGTCTTGCTAAATCCATTGGTACAGATGCTGCTCATACTATTGAGTGTTTTTCTTTTTCTTTTTTTTTATTCTGTTATGCTTGTTGAAAGAAAATGTACAGTATCTTATCCAAGATACTAGACATTAGGTACTACTAGGGTAGGATGGGATAAAACATGGTAGACTGGATGGTCTTTTTCTGATGACATTTTCTATGTTTCTGTGTAAGAGTCATTAGCTCTTTCAGAACCTTATTTTCTCTAACCTTTGACTACTTGATGCACATTTTTGATATCTGAGATCTATGAATATAAAATGTACTCTTAAGAATGTCTGATATGGTGATTTTCAATGATTTTGTTTGTCTTTTTAATGTGGTAATGACCAAATAAGCTCAACCAATGAAAACTATTTAAACTTGAACTACACAGCGACTGAGATTTAGAGGAAGGGGGAACATTAGACACCTGGGATAACTGTTGTACACATGATTTAGGAATGGAGAGAGACACTAGATGCTGGGATAAACATTCTGCACAGTGACTGGGAACTGGGGGAGAGGGGACACTAGATACTAGGAATAATTATTATACACAGAAACTGGGAATAGGGGAGCATCACTAGATGCTAGGGATGTGTCCTGTTAAGCAGTACTTGAAAGTGGAAGGGGGTGGGGCACAAGTCAGCTCAGACACCTGCTTGTAGGGTTGGGGATGGACAAAACAACACTGGTGGGTCAGCCATCCATGCAATCCATGGAGCAAATGATTTTACCTCACTAGGTAAGAAGGCCATAATGAGATGGCAAGGACCTCTTTGTTTCACTAAAGGGCAGAGTGATGATTTGCATGTTCCAAAATAGTGAGGTACCGTAGGTCTCAGGAATATTTTCTTTTGCACCATATAAACAGCTTGTTTGCTCCTGTGCTGGTATTCATGTCCCATCAGGATTCTTGGTCATATCCCCTCAACAGGTGACATAATGGTAAGAGAGTGGCCATGATTTATAAATCTGACCTGAATGATATGTCAGTTCTTTTGAGTGACCCAAGTAATTTTGACTGTGTGGCTATAACTTCTGATGTTAGACTGAAATGTAAAATGGAAGCAGGGAGATTCTGGAGGAATTTGTAGAGTTTGTGTCAGCTGAGCTGCTGGAATCCCCTAGTCATTTGATGCTTGGGGATTTTAACTTCTTAGCAAACACAAATTTCTGTTGAATTCCTCTAATTGATGAAATCCCTGGATTTTACATAGCATATTTGAGCCACCACCCCCATGTGTGGCTGACCATTTGACTTGGTCTTCACCCCAAGGATAGCAGCCGACAAGCCTCAGATTGATTTTGTGGTTTGGTCAGGTTATGCTATCATGTCCTTCAGATTGATGGCTCCCAATCATTTGCACACTTCTATGGAGAATGTACACTATACAGCCTGGATGAGGCTCAAACCTGATGTTTTCCGGAAGACCCTGGACATCTCTAGCATAATGGTCATCTCCACTAGAAGTGTAACTGGGGCAGTAGACATTTTTAATAAAATCATCCTGTGTACTGCTAATGTTCCAGTGTCAGTTCATATCCACCCTGCATCCAGAAGCATGAGTGCACTGTGGTTGATGGTATAATAGGGGTCTCCATTCTCTTAGGGCTCAGAGTCAGAGGTTAGAATGCAAGTGGAGGAAATCCACACTAGAATGCAATAGCCTTGTCCTAATGGCTCATTATCATGAGTATTGGGAGGCGATGATTGCTGCTTGAAGGAGTTTCTGCAGGTGCAATATCATAGTGGACAAAAACAGATCAGCTGCTCTCTAAGGTGGTGGATGGTATCATCCACCCTTAGTATCTCTCCGAAGATCTTGGAAAGATTACTTAACAGAGATGCAAGGTTTTTTCTTGTTTATTTTAAGCCAAGATTGCTGATACCAAGGCCAAATGTCCTCCAGGATGTAGAATCACAATTACAGTGGCCATGGCCATTATTTTGTTAAGCAAAGTTATTGAGAACGTGGAACTGGTACAACTAAAAGAGTATCTGGAAGAGTTTTCCATCTATGCATCCTTCCAGTCTGGATTACATCCTCAGCACATATTACTGATTGATTTTAAAAGGAAGGTTGCCTCAGCCTTTTATTATGTTTACTTCTGTAGTTTGTAGGCATGAACAATAATTGTCTCTATTGCACCCTCCTAACTTCATCAGGATTTAAACATAAATGAAGGTACTTTTTTTTATTTACTATGCTTTTTCCTGCCAATGGCTGCCTGGTACGTCAGCCCAGTCACAGACCCTTAGACTTTCACTCTCTCATATTAGCCATGACTCCCTGATACCCACTGGCTTGCCCCCAGGGTGGAGTTGCAGCACCAGCCCAAGTGTTGCATCCAACGGGATAGGTCAGGGAGCCGTCCTGTGAGAGCTAATTGAAGGCAAGGGCGGGCTTCATCAAGGGTGGCTGGCAGCACTTTTCTGGGCTGCCCTGGGGTGGGGATGTGCAGTGATGTTCAGCATCCACCCCACCCCTCTTGCATGCTGGCACTGGTCGCCTGTGGTTCCTCCAGCCTCCACCTGGGATCCCTCAGGCGCCGGGTTGTCTACCTCTTCCTCCCCCCAGAGAAAGAAAGCAGTCCATGGGATGCTCAATCCTTCTCTGCTGCCAGCTGTATGACTCCCTGAGTCCATTCCTGAACCCAGGTAGCTGGCGTCACAAGAGGAAATCCAACCACTGTGTTGGCGGGCTGGCTAAATGAAGGTACTTAAGTCAGGTGTGAAAAGCTCCTTGTCACCATTGCAAAGGTCATGACCCCAGTTATGTAAGACATTCTGGAATTTTATGATGTTCTAGTGCTAATCCTTGTAGTAGTTATACTATATTTTGTCAGTGTTGTTGCTGTCCTCTGTCGTCCCCATAGTCTTGTCTTATGCTGACCATGAATGTTTTCAAGGCTTAGGAAGTGTCCTGCTGTCTTCTGTAATTTAAAGTGTATCTGAGCTAGAAAACAACACTTTTAGAGAATTCAGGGACTTTCCAAGACATGTAACAGAACTTTATGAAAGTATAATTGCTGGTGGTTTGTGCAGGTGTGCACCAACTCTCATGATGCCTTGCATGAGTGGGGTCATCACCTTTGCAATGGAGTCAAACGCATTTTCACACCGGGTAAAATAGAATAAAGCAACTTCATTTATATTTAAATTAGGATAAAATTAGGGGGATGCAAGAGAGGGCATTGTTGTTTGTGCCTACAAACTACACAGATGTTCAGAAAATAGGTTGTGGGGACTTTCCAATTAAGAACTCACGTTTGACCTATAAGGCCCTTAATGGACTAGGTCCACTCTACCTTGCAACCCACACCAATATCTGTGAGTTACGATCTTCAGGCAATGGCCTTTTGCTTGTTCCAAAGTCATGATTAAAATCTGAAGGGGACAGAGCTCTTTCTATTGTGGCCCTATTTTTTGGTGGGGGGGGCAATCTTCCCACAGATATTCTCCCTTGTCAGTTCCCAATTTCAAAATAAAATAAGAAACATAGCTATTCATGTAGAGATCTGATATTGACAGATGCACTGTAGCTTTGGCATCTTACATAGTTTATATGCTCTACTTAATGTTTTATTAATTTGGTGCATTTTTTGTTCTTCTTTATTATGCTCAGTTTTGAAACACAATGTCTTGGTTTTAAGAAAGGTGTTTTGTTTTCTATAAAGCTTTTTCTTTCTCAGAGTACAGGTAGAGTTCTTCAGTCTCTACTTGCTCCCTCTTCCACTGTTTGCCACCTCCTCAAGACTCACCTGCCAGAGAATCCCCCACAGATCTCACCCCCTGGTTGCAGGGTAAGTTGGGGAAGTCTGTCCTCCCTCCCCCACAAATACACAAATCCAGATGTTAGCAGGGTCCCAAGTGGTGCAGTGGGAGAGTGGGGCTTGTAAACTATGCCCCTATTTTCCCATGTTCTAGTCCCTCCCTGAACTGGCAGCATGCTATGATAATGGGTGATCATGTGTGTGGAGGCAGACATGCACTGTGGCATGTACTGCAGGCCATGCCCCAATGTGTAACTCCCGATGCCCTGCCACCATGCCTTCAAATGATTCCAGTGCAGGAGTGGTGCAAATGGCTCCTCCTCCCCAGGAAAGGACAGCAGTCAGAGAGATGCTACTGTAAGTCATGTCCCTCCCCAGCCAACCCCCAACAACCAAAGTCTGTTTCCAAACTCAGGCCATCAGTGTGGTGGGAGGGGTGGTGTCCAGTGGCTTGACTCTGCACACTGCTGACCAGCACTAAAGGCATTCTAAAATAAAATATCTACTGTACCTACTGTATCTATCTATCTGTCTGTCTGTCTGTCTGTCTATCTACAGTATCTACTCTAAGGCAAGGAGCACCCCGATAAATGAACGGCTCAGGACCAAGTAGCAATGCAAATTCACTTTTAACAAGAAATCTGATTCCACAGAAATCATTACACCAGAAACAGCTGCACTTCAGTGCTTCACTCAAAAGGGCTCTGTCATTTATTGGAGTGCTCCTTGCCTTGGAATGGACTTGTATTATGAGGTAGCAAAACCCCACAGGACCACCCACTCCATTCCCTTCATGCAACTGTGTTTTCTGATCTCTATCTATCTATCTATCTATCTATCTATCTATCTATCTATCTATCTATCTATCTATCTAACTATGTAATTATTTGTTAAGTAGACTGGGGTTCCCACCCCCAGGTGCCACTTCTTTTCATCCCCTCCCCTCCAGGTGGCATGCCCACACTTCCCAGTACTTATTTATAGTGTATCAATAAAAAATATAAGAAGACTGGGGTGCCCACCCCTTCCACTTCTGGTGGCCCCTCTCCCCTCCAGGGCACCTGCCCCATTAAGCAGAAAACTATCCCAACACTGGCATGCCCAATCCCCATTGTTGAACTGCAATCTGAAATAAAGAAAACCATCCCTTGATTATTTTTTTTTCTCTTGTTAACCATGTAAGAAAGAAAATGGTCTATCACTGATCTCACCCCCCACCCCAATCTACCATTTATCACCCAACACCCCACACTGTCCACACACCCTCACTTACCTGAACAGGTCCCATGGCATAGAGCTACTCTCTAAATGAAGACATGCCTTGCTGTTGAACCCATTTGACAAACTAAGGTAAGTGTGCTTCAATGTAATTAAATGGAGTTTTGAACATTAATGCATAACTTTGACACTTTTGCAGAATTTGATCCCAAATGTTCAATATGACCTTCTTGGGACCCTTCCTCATTAACAGTGGTGGTGGAATTGTGCAAATTGCCTTGAAAGGGGAATTTGCATTCACTTTGCAAAATCACCTTTCAGACGGGATTTGAAAAATGTCACAGCCCTTGTTCATGAGGTGAGGTCATAAGAAGTCTATGATGAAAACGTGGCAGCCAGATATATAAAAATGGCAAAGTTAAGAGTGTATGTTAAAAAATTTCTATGCTCACTCATAACTTTGGTAATTTAAAATATTTTGATCCAAAATTTTCAGCACAGTTATTTTTCACACTACCTTATGAATGTGACATCTGTCATTTTCTCACATCTTGGCCAACTTTGTTTTTGCACCTGCACCACAGAAAGACATTTCGGTGGCATGGAATGACATTTTGGCAGGGATTTGAAAAGTTTTACTTACTGGTTCATAAGGTGGGGGTAATAATGTCTGTGCTGAAAACGTGTTGTCCAAATACAGTAAAATGCAAAGGTTATGAGTGAACATTGCAGTGTTTCAATGTTCACTCATATCTTTGCTAATTTTCCATATTTTGACTCCAAACATTCAACATAGCCATTTTTCTACAGCACCTCATAAATATGAGAGGTGTCATTTTTAAAATCGTAGACAAGATGTTTTTTTCCACATTTCTGGTGCAAAATGGCATTTCAACCAATATGCTATAAATGCTACATGTCTTGATTAAGGGCAGTCATAAAATCACTGTCTTGAAAAGTTGGGGTAAAAAAATATATATATATATATATATATATATATATATACATACACAGTATATGCAGTCAAACCTCAATTATCCAGACACTGATTATCTAGAATTTTCTCTTTTACAGACTAGTGACCTGGTCCCAAACAGTGTTACCTCATATAGTCAAACCTTGATCATCCGGATGATCAATTATCTAGACAAATTCCACATCCCTGGCTGGTCCGGATAATCAAGGTTCGACTATATATATATATAGATCTAGTATACTGTTCAGACTTTGTGTGTAGTGCCAGTCTTGACCCCAAAGGGTATGGTTTGTGATCCTGTGATGGTGGGCTGAGTTTGGGGGTGATCTCAATGATCCAGCTGGATGGAGTTTTTGTTAACCAAATAAAGTGAGGAAGGGGAATGCCACTGTTATATGACAGTCTCCCAGCCAGGGAATGCAAGCTGCAGGGTTATACACATGGGCCAAAATTCCATTTAGTGAAGACAACTATCCTCAGTCACTGTTTTCACACACACCTTTTAAATATTCACTCTCACGCAGCCCTGCTACCCACTCAGCTGCCCTCTCCAGAACCACGATCATGTACACCACTACTCACATGCTGTCACTATCTGTACAAAGAACATAGGAACCGACTAAAGGATTAAAATGTTTAAAAAACAAAAGGAATCTCTTCTTTTCATAATCAATACAGATTTGTTTGTTTTGTTTTATGTCTCCTACCTCCATTTTCCTCTCTGTTCCTTTACCAACATGACCTCTGCAGTCATACCCAGAAGCTCCCATTCCTCTAGTAACTACCCATCCCAACAGCCAAACCACAAAACTAAAGCTTTACTTGTTTTTAAACCACCATTCTCCAAGGGCTGAAACCTCACCTTGGCAGACCTGCTACCCACTCCACCACCACTCATGTGCTGTCACTATAGGTACCAAAACCACATTTTATGCAAATCCATTGAATGGTTGCAAAAGTATTAAAGTGCAAAGTTTGACGTTTAACAAAGAAGCTCCCACTATAATATAATGGGTAAATACAGCCAAGCATTTATGAAATAGCTGGTAAACATTTCAATGTATCTAACATTACATATTTCCCAAGTATCACCTAGTGTGTAATGCTTATGCATAATCATGACTTTTATACAGTGGACCAAGCAAGGATGCAATGCTTTACCTTGCAGTATTTTTGCAGAGTGCTGCAGTATACAGTAAGGAACAATTCAATTAAGCAATAAAGCACAACAGGGTGTGGGTTATTGTGGGATTTGCCCATGCCTCATTTGGTGTGTCATGAGGCTGAAGGCTGAGAGACTTTAGGCCTGATTTTCAAAGGATGTAGAGCGATGTAGGAGGTTTGCTCCCAAGAGTTTGACGCAAGTGGTGACTTGCATCACAACTTGCTTCAAATGCGATTTTTCAAGGAAGCCAGCATCCAGTTTAGATGCATCTGCGGCAAAAAACTCTGTAGCACTGGTTGTGCCACACAACCAGGTGCACCAGGTTACGGGGGGGATGCGCCAAGGTGGGGCTGCAACATCCCCTTATCTGGGATTTTCAAAGCCCTACCATGGATGCAGCAAGGGACACCAGTTAGACCAGCAAGGAGGTGGTCTAACTGGGTTGCACCAGTGGGCTGCTGTACTACAGGGACCAGGAGTTGCACAATAGGAGCACTGGAGGTGGCAGGAGGGGTGTCAGGGCAAAGCTTTTCAACACTAGCAGTGGCATGGCACCCCGACGGGTGCCACTAAGATATGTGGAATTATCAGTATAATATTTGACAGCAGCCACTGGTAAGGAAATTTCATCCCCAGTCTAGTGCCCCACCCTACGCAATTCCCCAGCATCTTATAATTGCTGGTGATATAGTCTGACCCCCTCCCCATGCTCCGATTCCCCAGTATGGGTACAAAATGCTATGTCCTATATCATGCCCATCCCGATCTCTGATCACACCTTGTAAAACCACATAATATTCCCTGGTTGTCTAATGACCCCCACCCTCCCACCCATGTGGCATCACCCAACATCCCCACTCCCCCACCTCAGTAACAGCAGCAGGATCCTGCGACTGGCACAGCCCTCTCTCACACCACCATGGCCAGCTGCAGAATGCATTCTCAAGTACTGTGTGCTGTATAGTATACAGTACTTGAGAATATTCTATGACTTCTTCCGTGAAGAAGCTGTGCCAGTTGCAGGATCCTGCTGCTCTACTGAAGGGGGAGTGAGGATGCTGAGAATGACAGATGGAGTGAAGAGGGTCAAGCTCCGCTAGACAACTAGGGAATATTTGCAGCTTTTCAGGTGAGGTCAGAGATTGGGCTGAAGCATGTTATGATCGGGGCATTGTCCTACTCATAATAGAAGGAGATCGGGGAGCACTGGGGGGGGGCACCATACTTCCAGGGATTGTACAACACTGATTGGATCATGGGGGGGGGCACACTACTTGGGTACTGCTGCATTTGTCTTGGGGGAGATCAATGATGGAGGGGTACACTACCAGGGTGGTGTGCACAATACTGGCATGTATACATTTGGCACACTGCATTATGGCTGGCTGTATAGCTGTGCCCCATCACCCCCAGGCTCCCTGCATTTACCTGCATGTTGTTCCTTGGGGAACCTAGGCTACTGCCTGCACCCATGTGTGTCACTGCTGTCTTGGTCTTGCACCGAGCCCTTGCACTGTGCCACTATGGCACTGGTCACAAGTTGCGGCTATTCCAGAAAGTTTGCCACAAATTGCAAATTTTCTAAAATAGCACAATTTGCGATTGCTGCACCTGCGTCCAGTGCAATCCCCTGCTTTGGCATAAGTTGCGGTTGGTGCAAGGGGCTTCTAAAATAGGGCCCTTTATCTACACAAGAAGTGGGTAAATCCCAAAATTACCCACATCCTGGAGTGCCTTGCTATTATAGAAAAGTGTCTAAAAAGAGTTTAAAAATGTTGTTAAAATATTAAAATTATGTATTTTTAGGTTGTTTGTAATCTTTCATTAAAATATCCTTCCCCAAAGTGAAATGGTCCCACAAGAGCAAGTATTAGTATTAAATGTGTTTTGGCCTTTTCCACATCCACCCCCACCTGCAGTCAGAAAGCGGGTTAAAAAGGAGGCACTGTCATTTTATGATTGCAAATATTGGGAGATTATCCTTATAGAAAACAAAGGATCACAGCAAAGTGCAAATGCCCATCCCACCACCAGTCGGAGTGAAAATACTGAACCACTGTGTGTGTTTTTTTGTTGTTTTGTTGAACACCGGTATCAGGAGGGAGAAGAGATTTTTTTAATTATGTGGCTACAGCAGTTTGCTGAGTGGTGGTCAGATGGACAGTAATACTCTGTGTATACAGGCAGATGACAGTGCAAGTGTTTTTTTTCTAATAAGCCAGTAGCATCTATTTCAGCAGTGAGACAACATGAGCTGCTTTAGAAAAGGTACAAAAAACAGAATTTGATGGAAGATAAGGAACGCTTGGCCCACCTAGTCTGCTCATTTTCCCATGCCTGTAGCAACATGGCAGATCATACTTGATCTCCATTCCAGCCCATTCACCCTCCCCCTTCCCTTCCCTTTCCCCAAGATTCCCTTATTCCTATCCCATGCTTTCTTGAACTTCACCCCTATTTTGGCTCCCACCACCTCTACCGGAAGATTGTTAATGGAATCAACCACTCTTTCTGTGAAGAAGTACTTCCTCAGTTCTCTCCTAAATCTACCGTCCTCCATCTTCTTATTGTGCCCCCTTGTCCATGAGCACTTTTTTCCTGAAAAAATACTTCTCTCCTGTATCTTATTTACCCTTGTGGGGTATGTAAAATACTGTATCATATCCTCCCCTTCCAGGATGTGCATATTTAGGTCCTTAAGTTTCTCTTCAATGAGCTTCCAATTCAGACCCTGCACCATTTTAGATGTCCTCCTCTAGATCCCCTTCACTCTGTTTATGTTCTTCCAGAGATGTGTTCTCCAGAACTGGACATGGTTCTCTATGTGGGGTGTTACCAGTGATATATGCAGAAGAAAAGCCACCTCCATCTCTCTGCTGGTGACCCTCATTATGCACCCCAGTATCCCACTAGCCCTCCCAACTGCTTTGTTGCACTGCCTGGCCACCTTTATGTCATCCAATATGATTACCCCCAGGTTTTGTTCTTGTTTGGTGGTCATCAGTACAACTTCTCCCATTTTGTACCACACCCTTGGGTTTCTGTGCCCCAAGAGCATTACTTTGCACTGTTTCACATTGAAACCCAGGTGCCATACCCTTGACCTCTTCTTGAGTTTTCCCAGGTAGCTGCTCTTCTTTTCCACACACCCCATGGAGTGTCCACCCCATTGCAGATTTTGGTATCATCTGCAAAGAGATAGACCTTCCCTTCCAGCTGCTCTGCAATGTCACTTATAAAGACATTAAAGAGGACTGGTCCCATCACTGATCCCTGAGGCACCCCGCTAGTCACTCTCCCTTTCATGACGTGAATTCCATTTACCATCACCCTCTGCTACCTGTCCCCTAACCAATTTCTTACTCAGTTTACCAGCTTTGGATCCACTCCTGAGCTATCCAGCTTGCTTACTAGCCTACTATGTAGAATGGTGTTGAGAGTCTTACTGAAATCTAGGTATGCTAAATCCTCCACTGCACCCTTCTCTAATTCCTTGGTCACCCAGTTAAAGAAATCTCTCAGATTCATTTAACATACCCCAACCCATGAATTTATGCTGTCTCTGTTTTGTAACCCACGGGATTCAAGATATTCCACAATGTTTTCCTTCAGCAGTGAATCTATTAACTTTCTCACCAATAAAGTCAGACTGATTGTCCTATAATCGGCGACCTCTTCCCTGCTACCTCTTTTGTGAAGTGGGACAATATCTGCCCTGTTGCAGTTCTCTAGTATCACTCCTGTTTCCAATGAACTGTTCAATAGGACTGTCAGAGTTGCAGCCAGTGCCTCCCTGAGTTCCCGCAATACCCTTCGGTGAACTATGTTTGGCCCCATTGCTTTGTCTGCTTTCAGATTATTGAGTCACTTCAGGACACTATCCTTTGAAAATTGACTAGTGTTCACCTCTCCCTCCCAATGTCCCAGTTACTTTTTTTGGCCCTGTCCTACTCCTTCCTCTGTGAACACTGAAAAAAAGTATTTGTTCAGGATATCTGCCTTTTTTCTGGTTCCCCTCTGCATAGTCAACCCCCCCCTCCCTTTTTATCCTTATGATCCCACCCCTGGTCTTCTTCCTTTCATTTTCAAACCTAAACAATTTCTTGTCCCCTTTTACCACCACCTCTGATATTCCCTCTTCAGATTGTATATTTATTTTGTATACTTTATTTTGCTGCTGCTATTGCCGCCAATCCCTCTGCCAGGTCATGGAACCATCTGCTGTCATGTCCCACATTAGCTGCATCTCCCTGATACCCCCTGGCTTGCCCCCCAGGGTGGGATCATGGCACCAATCCCATAGTTCTGTTAATGATGGGAAAGGTCAGGGAGACAGCCTGGGAGCAATCAGAGCAGAGGGCAGGCATCATCAAGGTGGCCGGGCAGCAGTGATTTTCTCCCTGATGTAAGGGGGGTCGGGATGTGCAATGATGGCCAGCATCCACCCTGCCCCCAAATGTGTTGGTGTCAGCATATGCAGTACAACCAGCCTCCGCTTGGTGTCTGTACAATGCCAAACACTTCACCACCCTCCCCCCTGGAGAAGGAGAGCAGTTAGTGCATGTTCAAGCCTTCTCCCCCCAGGCTGGCCCTCTGACGTTCTGGGTCTGTTCCCAAACCGGGGTTGCCAGTTTTGCAGGTCGGCATCCTACCCCTGTGCCAGTGGGCCAGCTCAGATTGCATATTCATGCTCCTTACTGCTCTCCCTGCTTTTCTCTGTTTCCCCTAATATACTTCCCTATTCTCTTCCCTTTGCATATTCTAATACCTTCTGAATGCTACCCTTTTAGCCATTACATTTTTTGGCTACCTCTTTTGAGAAGCAGAGCAGTGTCTTTTTATTCTTGCTTTTGCTCACTTGCTTGATTCAGAAGTTTGTTGCCTTCTCTATAGCCCTTTTTAGCTTTGCTCACTGTTCCTCTGCTGCATCCAGGTCTCCCTCCCACCAGGATGTAGGAACAAATTATAAATTACAACAATATTTTATAATATTAATATCTGGTCATGATATATAATTATATCATGTGGTTATTTGGAGAGTGATGTAAGACTAAGATAATTGGTTCAAAGCCTTTAAAGGGTGGCCTTCATAAACATCTGCGTCTGGATGGACTTGAGGAAAAAAAAAACCGGATTTCAAACTTACATTTTTAAAGTGTGGTTTCCTAAAGTGGAGCCCCTTCAGTTTCAATTTTAAGTTTATCTCAGCTTGAAGAGACAGCCTTGATGATAAGGGAGTCATGGCAACTTACATGACAGTGATGTCTACTCTGGTACCACAAGGCGCCATTAAGTAGTGTAGATGGAGAAAAAAACACTTCAATTCCTGTCAGTATAGAACAGAGTCTTTTATTAATTGCAAGAAAATCCATGATACTGTTGAAATACAAACAACATGATTTGACAGCTAATGTTTTGACATACTGAAGGACTAGAATTCAGGAATACAACTTGTGAGATAAACAAGTTATTTACAAATACGTCCTATGCTAAGAGTTTTGGAGATAATCTATTATTGGGCTCTATGCATGATGGCAATGCTGCATGCATACAGTAGGAGTGTGTAGGATGCGTGTGCAGATGCCTACGTGAGAACCCAATGCATTTCACGCTGGTGAGGCATACATGAAGACTATGCATGAGCCTACATAGGCAACTCATGCACAGCACCACAATGAATGGCAAGTATGCAGAGGAGTGGCTGTGTAGTGCCTTGAGCAGCAACACCTAGCGCGCATGCACAACACCAGGTATGACAGCCAGACACACGGTGGTAGGCACGTACATGTATGGCAGGTGGAGGGCTGCCATAGATATCCACACATACTGGAGCTGGCAGGCATACACACTGGGCTGCATGGCCATAACCTGCACCCCATGGCAGTAACACCGTGCACCTGTCCAACCCAGACACCTGGATAAGCACTGTTGCGCGTGTGCCGAAGCACATAGGAGAGAACAAGTGATGATGGGCATGCATGCCAAGAGGCATAGATACATAGATACATAGACAGTGTCGGCAGATAAGGGCCTATGGCCCACCCAGTCTGCCCATTTGAGCTTGTAAGTTCAGTTTATGTTTTCCTAGAAGTCTGTTGCCCCTTACCCCTGACCTTCAGAATTCCTTTATGTCTATCCCATGCATTCTTAAATCCGTGATTGTTTCAGCCCCCACCACTTCCTCTGGCAGGGTGTTCCACTTGTCCACCACCCGTTCTCTGAAGAAATTCTTCCTCATGTTTCCTCTGAATCGTCCCTCCTCCAACTTCATCCCATGCCTCTAGTCCTGGTACATCTTTTCACTAAAAATAGTGTATTCCTGCACCCTGTTCCTCCTGTGAGATACTTGTATGTCTCTATCATATCCCTCTCCCCTCCTCTCCTCCAGGAGTACGTGTTCAGTTCCTTCAACCTGTCTTCATAGGACTTGTGATGCAATCCATGCACCATCTTTGTTGCCCTCCTCTGAACCTTCTCTACCCTGTCTATGTCCTTACGTAGGTATGGTCTCCCAGAACTGTACACTGTACTCCAGGTGGGGCCTCACTAGTGTCTTGTATAGCCGAATTATGACCTCCCTTTTCCTGCTGGTGATGCCCCTGCCTATACATCCCAGCATCCTATTTGCTTTACCTGCTGCCTTGTCACACTGTTTCCCTATCTTGAGGTCATCAGAGATGATAACCCCAAGATCCTTTCCTGTTTGGTGCATGCTATATCCTCACCCCCAACTGATATATTGTGCCAGGGTTTTGTGCCCCATATGCATTATCTTGCACTTCTTTGCATTGAATTTCAACTGCAAACCCTGACCATTCTTCAGGTTTCTGCAGGCCCCTTCTCATTCTGTCTACACCCTCTGGTGTGTCTACTCTGTTACAGAGCTTTGTGTCATCAGCGAACAGTGAAATTCTGCCTTCTGGGTCCTCATAATGTCACTGATGAAGAGATGTTGAATAGGACCGGTCCCAGCACTGATCCCTGGTAGCCCACTGTCCATCTTCCCTCTGTGGAGTGACAGCCATTTACCACCACTCTCTGTGTCCTGCGCCCAGCCAGTTACCTACTCACCACACTACTGTCCTGCCACACCCATATTCCCCAGTTTGTGTAGTAGTCTTCTATGTGGCACAGTGTCAAGGCCTTGCTGAAGTCCAGATAGGCCATGTCCACTGTCCTCCCTGATCCACCTCCTAGTCACCCAGTCAAAAATTCAAGAGGTTGGTCTGACATGACCTCCCCTGGTGAGAACCATGCTGCCTTGGGTCCTGTGGTCCATTGACAACCAGATGTTCCACCCATCTCTCCTTCAGTAGTGCTTCCATGATCTTCCCCACTACCGAGGTGAGGCTGACTGGTCTGTAGTTCCCGCTTCCTCTTTGTTCCCGCTTTTGTATAAGGGGACTACATCTGCTGTCCTCCAGTCTTTGGGTTCCTCCCCTGTTTCCAGTGATCGGCTAAACAGGATAGCCTGAGGTTCAGCCACCACCTCTCTTAGTTCTTTAAGGACCCTGGGGTGCACCCCATCTGGCCCCATTGCTTTATCAACTCTTATTACTTCCAGTTCCTTCAGGACCCTTTCTCGTGTAAAGGGACTTGTGTCCATTTCCTCACCATTCTCACCCCTTGTACTCCTTCAGACCCATTACCCTCCTCTTCCTCAGTAAAGACTGAGCAGAAATACCTGTTCAATATGTCAGCTTTACTGTTGTCATCCTCCACACAGCCTCCATCCTCCCCCTTCAGTCTCACTATCCCTCCCTTTGTCTTTCTTTTTTCCCTTATGTACCTGTAAAAGGTTTTGTCCCTCTACCCACTGATTTTCAATGTGTTCTTCTGTCTGAGCTTTGGCTTCCTTACTGACCTCCCTGCCTCCCTTTGCTTCTCCTGGTACTTCTCCTATCCCTTCTGCCTGTGTCTTTTGTATTGCCTGAATGCAATCTTTTTGGCTTTCTCTTTCTTTGTTACCTCTTTGGAAAACCATAATGGTCTCCTCTTCCTTTTCCTCTTGCTAACCTGCTTAATGCATAATTCTGTTGTTCTTGTAATCCCCATTTTAAATACTGCCACTGTTCCTCAACCCCTGATTCCTGTCCCATTCCTTAATGCCTCTTCAAGTATCTCCCATTTTCCCAAAGTCTGCCCCCTAAAATTCAGGATCGTGTTTTGTGTGGTTTGGTTTGCTCTTTCTGTGATTTCAAACCACAATGACTGGTGATCACTGTTCCCAGCTGCTCCCTCACTGTTACCCCCATCACCTGTCCCTGTTTGTGAGCACAAGGTACAGTATTGCCTTCTGCCGAGTTGGTTCCATGACCAGTTGCTTGAGGAAGGCACCTGAAGGAGTCCAGGATAAATCTGCTCCTAGTTGATGCTGCTGCTGGGATGCTCCAGTCCACGTCTGGAATATTGAAGTCTCCAACCAGTACTACCTCACCTTTGTCTGCCATCCTTTGGATGGCTAGCATCAACTCCTATCTGCTTCTTCCTCCTGGACTGGTGGTCTATAGACCACACCTGTGCGGATGGCTGTCCCCATTTTCTTTCCAGTTTAATCCACAGTATCTCTCCCCATTTTGTTCCTCCTGGATCTCTGTGGCCCTTATGTCATTTTCACATACAGTGCCCTCCTCCTCCCTTCCTGCCTGCTCTGTCTCTTCTGAATATGTTGTAGCCAGGTATGGCCATCTCCCAGTCGTGGTTATCATTGCACCAGGTTTCAGTGGTAGCCACAATGTCCAGTCTGACTGCACCATGACAGCCTCCAGATCTTCCATCTTGTTGCTAAAGGCTCCTGGCATTTGCACCAAGGCTTTCCATGATTTGACCGCCCTAGACTGTTTGCTGTTCTACTCCAGCCCTTCCTTGGTTGTCCTTTATCCCTGGTTCTCCTTGTGACTGCCCTTCTGCTGAATTTTGCCCTTTCTGCCTATCCACCTCTTGGGCACTAATCTCCATCTTTTGCACACTGCTTTGAAGAGATAGCCACTCCTCTGGTTCACTGGTTCCACTGCTAGCTGTGGGGGGTGAGCAAGTAGGTACCCTCCTTGCTGGTCTGCCACCTGCCACAAGGCAGTAGCAGATGCAGGTGGACAGGATACCCAGGTTCATCATAGCACTGATCCCATGCCATACACACCATCCCTGTACCTGGTAAGGCAAACACACCATGTGTGATGTGCTGAGCATGTGTGCGGGACTGACCAGAGGCAAACAGCAGTGCAGGCCAGTGCACACATATGATAAGGAAACCCACAAGAACAGGGACAATACCACCTGTGGCATGGTACGTGCCATGGAATCACCACACCCCACACCAGGCTGTGTGAAGCACACCCTGTAGAGGGATGATGACATCATGGACAATGGTAGACTCACAAACCTGGATGCATAATCATGCAGTGGAATGGTATAGCCAGGGCAGAGCCATGGGGGCCAGCACCAGTGGCACACAGAAGGTACAGTGCACAACTGACCCAATATGCAACAAGGAGATGATTCACAGTGAACCAGGTGCATACATGCCACCAACAGCAGAGCACCCCCCTCGGAAATATACAACACCGGCCAATAGATGACCCTGTAATGGAGCACCTACCTTGACACACATGGCTCACATGTGGGACACACGCATCCGCACCCTTGCTGCCTACCCTCATGATGCCTTTCAATATCCTCCCCTGGGATGTGCCACCCACTGCCCCCCCAAGAAACACCGTAGCACCACAACCAACCACCTGCAGATCAGGAGACAGTAACCACACAGGTGAAAGGTAATAAATACTTTAATGAACAAATGTAAAACTTCACAGTAAATGGCAACATTGTTGCTACACATCAAATGAAACTGTCATGAACACCACAAGCAGAGTGAAAAATTTACCCTACATGCTGGTGCCAACATCCAATCCACATCGGTCTGCTCCATGCAGGGGCCACTCAGCCTCCAGTGACCTCGCTCCAGGGCCCATCCATTGGAGCACAACCCCTCAATCATCACTGTCTTGGCTGTCCTCGCTGTCACTTGAGGTCGAAGTGTCATCACAGCTGAGAGCCTGTAGCACCTGGCAGTGGATGGGTGCTCTGTAGTGCTGTAAGGGAAATGACATAAAGTGACAAACTGCATGGCTGTGGTACAGAACTATGACAACCATAGCAAGGGTGCACAAGGGGGACAACACAAGGAATGCAGAACTCACCTTTGAGGGCACCACCACCACCTGCCACATGAAACAGCCATTGGATTCTTCAGCAGCTCATCACCCTTCACCCTCAGGGACAGATACCCGGGGTTCTTCATCTGCCAGCATCTTCTACAGTGCAGTGTCCAGACAACACATGATGCCCCATCTGGCTGCTCCACCTTTGTGAACTCAAACCTGTGTGACAAGCCCAGGTGATCCTGTGAGGGACGTGAAATAAAAAGGGTGGTTAACACCATAGACATGGCCACACCCCACATCACACCCTTCAGCTGAGGTACTTACCCACTGATGGTCCTGCAGACTCCACTGGGTGCCACCACCATGGCAATCTGCATATCAAATCAAATCATCTTTATTTTTATAGCACCTTTCAAAACCAAGGTGCTGTACATAAAAACCATATACATAAAAATAAGATTTTAAAACAAACATTAAAACATATCATCCGAACTAGGAAAGCTAAACTAAATAAATATGTCTTTAACTCCATTTTAAATCTATCGACAGTTGGCATTCTCTCAACCAACAAGGTAGAGAATTCCACAGGGTTGGCACTGAAAATGCGAAAGCACGGGATCCTGATGTCTTTAATCGAACCCTGGGAATCTCCAGCAATCCCTCCTTGGTGAAACAGAGAGGACAGAGGGGGCAGTATGGTATCAGAAGATCTTTCAGGTAACTGGGTCCCTGATCATGTAGGGCTTTAAAGATTAGTAAGCCAACCTTAAAGGTGATCCACCACCAAACAGGCAGCCAGTGCAATTCATGGAGCACAGGTGTAATATGACTGGTTCTAGAAGTCCCAGTCAAAAGCCCGACTGCGGCGTTCTACACCAGCTGCAGGTGGCGGATATCAACCCCAGGTAGCCCTAGGTAGAGGGAATTTCAGTAATCAAGATGGGTAGTGACAAAGGCATGGACTAATGTTGGAAGATCACCTGGAGGAACCAGGTGTTTCACCCAGTCGATATTCCTCAGATGGTAAAAAGAGGATTCGACGACAGCTGACACCTGAGATTTTAGGGTCAGACCATCATCAAAAATAACACCCAGATTGTGCACCTGATCAGAGGTAGAGAGCAACATACCACCAAGTAATAAGTCTGATGGTTGTCCAGCTCCCAAACCCACCCCTGGATGACCTGAGTCCACTAACAGCACCTCAGTCTTCTCCAGATTCAGTCTCAGCCAGCTGGAACTTATCCAAAGTCTGATCTCAGCAAGGCAGTTATTTAGCATGGAGAGTGCATCATCCTGTCTGGGCAGAAAGGACAAATACAGCTGAGTATCATCAGCATGGCAGTGAAAACCCAGACTGTATCGCCTGATGATATCTCCCAACGGCAGCATATACACTGCAAACAAAAATGGGGGCTAGAATGGAACGCTGTGGTACCCCACAAGGCAGGGACTGAGTGCCAGAGGAATAAATTCCAGTGGCAACTCTCTGAGACCTGTCCGTGAGGTAAGAATGAAACCATTTGAGGACTGTACCAGACAGCCCACAAAAAAAACGCAGGTGCTCCAACAGCACACCATGGTCTACAGTGTCAAATGCAGCATAGAGATTGAGAAGGACCAGAATGGTACATGCCTTTCGATCTCTAGCGATTAGGATGTCATTCAATACTGGACAAGGGCAGTCTCCGTGATATGCTTCTTCCTAAAACCAGACTGGAGAGTATCATAGACATTGTGAGTCGTAAGATGATCATCCAATTGCAACGCATCCGCCTTTTCAATAACCTTACCAACAAATGGCAGGTTAGAGATAGGCCGGTAGTTGGTTAGACAATCTGGATCCAAGGAGGGTTTTTTAAGGAGTGGTTGAACGACCGCCTCCTTGAGGGGGTGAGGAAAGACCCCCCTCTCCAAGGACTTCCAGACAATGTCAGCAACGATCGGGCAGATAGCTTCTACACAGCCCACTAAAAGAGGTGTAGGACCCGGATCCAAACTACAACTAGTTGGTCGCAATGTTTGGATGATCTTCACAGTGTCAGTGAACTCCAGCCGGCAAAAATCTGACCAGACAGACCGAGTACATGCCACTTCCTGTCAACCACTGCAATCCCTCATAGGGGAGGTCAGACTGATGCCAGACCTGATGTTGGCAACTTTTTCTGCAAAAAAATGAGTGAACTCATCACATCTTAGCTGAGGAAAAAGCTTCTCTGGGCTGGAGACAGATTGGATTGCACAATCTGTCTACAGTTCAGAAAAGCTGAGCCAGTCAATTCTGTGCAGCAGAAATCTCCCTGGACAGGAATTCTGTCTTCTTATGGGTGATTTCTGATTGATAGTCATCATAATGTGCCATCAACCTAAGCCTGTCAGCATCATGGCTGAACTTCCGCCAGGCTCTCTCCAACCTTCGGCGAACTCGCCTTAACTCCTTCAAGGAGCCATCAAATCAAGGCTCCTTGAGCAGGTGAGAGGCGAACATGAGCTAGGCAATCTTGTCAGAGCATCTCCCACAGCCTTGTTGTAGGCTAGACGTGAATCATCTGGACTCATGCATTCATCTGACAAGCCCAATATATCCAGTAGCCGTTAGGTCACTGGGTTAATACCCCTTAAAGGGCGGTACTGAACCATCTCCGTAGGGGCAGACCTATTGGGGGGGCCCTGAAACTGAAACTTATGGTGTGATGGTCAGACCAGCTGACTAGTTCCACCCCCAAATCAGCGATCTCCATACCCAGAAGAAAGATCAGATCCAGTGAATGACCCCCTACATGGGTCAAGGAGGTAACCACCTGTGTTAGGCCCAGCGTCATCATCAGCTGGAGGAGATTTTGACCAAAGTGCGAGAGGTCATCGTCGACCCAGGCATTGAAGTCCCCCAGAACTATCAGTCTGGGGGACCTCAACACCATGTCGACGATGAAGTCTGCTGTCTCCTGCAGGAATTCTCCACCGTCACCTGGTAGACGGTAGACAAGGAGAATACCATAACCTACACCCTTTCCTAGGATATATTCAAAGGATCTGGTACTTCCCAATGGTACATCCACAAGGCCCAGCTCAGTCTTAAACATAATGGCCACACCCCCACCCCTACGATCCAACCCTGGACGGTGTATCACCGAGAACCCGGCTGGAGTTTGCTGAGGCCAATATAAGGCCTGGATTTTCATCCAGCCAGGTCTCGGTGATGCAAGCCAGATCAGTTGATCCAACAGGATCAGCTATAATAGCCGTCTTGTTTTTAATAGATCTGGCATTGCATAACACCACCAAGGTGGGATGAGCTGTCGGGAAAGACCTCGGCACCTGCCCACTAAAATCGGAGCCCTTGGGTATGGGGACAAGACAAGAATAACCTCCATCCTGACCCCATTTCACCCCAGAGCATCTCCTGGTCCCCACAACCCCAATCCGCCTTCCCCTTTCCTGTCCCCCAGCAGGCCCAGCTCTCCTTCTTCTTTTATGTTTCCTAAGAATGCCCAAAGCACGACACCTAAAATAGGTGTCAGATGGCAATGGGGGACATTCAAAGGGACATAATTCCCTGAGCCTGGTGGGGGAATAATGCCAACCGTCACTGAACCTCCCCAACAAATTATAAATAAACAAATAAACTGGAGAGGAAAAAAATAGGATAAAACAAGAATAATAAACAAAACAAACCTATCAATAACAGATAACCAGAAAATAATAATTCACTCCTCCACTCTCTCTCACAGAGGGGGGATCAAAAAACCCAAACAATATTACACATTAAAGAAAAAAAAAAAACACTTAAATTAATACTTATACAAAAAATAAAATAAAACATTAATTCATTTATAAATCCCAATAGTCCAGCACTTCCTAGTTACAGACTACTTTAAAATAAATAAATATGTCCAGGGGTTCACTCCTGAACACTACACGGCGTCACTCAATTAAGCAACTCAATAAAGTACCATGCTTTATACTTCAAAAAAAAAAAGGTCAAAATGACAAATATCTTCAGCTCCTCAGAGCCCTCTCGCAGCCTTGGGAGACTAAAGAAAAGCACAGATGTTCTTGATAAAAGAAAAGAAGCACTCTCACTGCTTTGCAAAAAAGGAACAGTCTGACCTGGATGGTTCTCAGTCATTCCATAGTTCTCAGTCTAACGTGCAAATGTCCTTGATAGAAGAAAAGAAGCACTCTCACTGCTTCCTCAAAAATACATAAAACAGAAAAAGGAACAAGCTGACCTGGATAGCTCTCAGTCACTCCGTAATGATCCAATACACCTTGCAGCCAAGAAATCACTTCAACTCCTCATGGAACCAACTCGGTAGAAGGCAATATTGGACCTTGTGCTCACAAACAGGGACTGTGTGATGGGGGTAACAGTGGGGGAGCACCTGGGGAACAGTGACCACCAGTCACTGTGGTTTGAAATCACAGAAAGAGCAGAACCAAACCACACAGAAACACGTTTCCTGGATTTTAGGGGGGCAGACTTTGGGAAAATGGGTAGATACTTGAAAGAGGCATTAAGGGGAACGGGGCATGAATAAGGGGTTGAGGAACAGTGGGCAGTATTTAAAATGGGGATTACAGAGCAACAGGGTATGCATTAAGCAGGTTAGCAAAAAGAAAAGGAAAGGAGACCATTATGGTTTCCAAAGGATGTAAAAAAGTGAAAGCCAAAAGATTGCATTCAGGCAATACAAAAGGGGATAGGGAGAAGTACCAGGAGAAGCAAAGGGAGGCAGGGAGGTCAGTAAGGGAAGCCAAAGCTCAGACAGAAGAACACATTGCAAAATCAGTGGGTAGAGGGGACAAAACCTTTTACAGGTACATAAGTGAAAAAAGAAAGGCAAAGGGAGGGATAGTGAGACTGAAGGGGGAGGATGGGGGCCCGCGTGAAGGATGACAACAGTAAAGCTGACATATTGAACAGGTATTTCTGCTCAGTCTTTACTGAGGAAGAGGAGGGTAATGGGTCTGAAGGGAGTACAAGGGGTGAGAATGGTGCAGAAATGGACACAAGTCCTTTTAAACGAGAAAGGGTCCTGAAGGAACTGGAAGTAATAAGAGTTGATAAAGCAATGGGGCCAGATGGGGTGCACTCCAGGGTCCTTAAAGAACTAAGAGAGGTGGTGGCTGAACCTCTGGCTATCCTGTTTAGCCGATCACTGGAAACAGGGGAGGTACCCAAAGACTGGAGGACAGCAGATGTAGTCCCCTTATACAAAAGTGGGAACAAAGAGGTAGCGGGGAACTACAGACCAGTCAGCCTCACCTCGGTAGTAGGGAAGATCATGGAAGCATTACTGAAGGAGAGATAGGTGGGACATCTGGTTGTCAATGGACTACAGGACCCAAGGCAGCATGGTTTCACCAGGGGGAGGTCATGTCAGACCAACCTCATTGAATTTTTTGACTGAGTGACGAGGGAGGTGGATCAGGGGAGGGCAGTGGACATGGCCTATCTGGACTTCAGCAAGGCCTTTGACACTGTGCCACATAGAATACCATTACACAAACTGGGAATATGAGTGTGGGCAGGACAGTAGTGTGGTGGGTAGGTAACTGGCTGGGCGGCAGGACACAGAGGGTGGTGGTAAATGGCCGTCACTCCACAGAGGGAAGAGTGACAAGTGGGGTACCACAGGGATCAGTGCTGGGACCGGTCCTATTCAACATCTTCATCAGTGACATTGCGCAGGACCTAGAAGGCAGAATTTCACTGTTCGCTGATGACACAAAGCTCTATAACAGAGTAGACACACCAGAGGGTGTAGACAGAATGAGAAGGGACCTGCAGAAACTTGAATAATGGTCAGAGATTTGGCAGTTGAAATTCAATGCAAAGAAGTGCAAGATAATGCATATGGGGCACAAAACCCTGGCACAATATATCAGTTGGGGGTGAGGATATAGCATGCACCAAGCAGGAAAGGGATCTTGAGGTTATCATCTCTGATGATCTCAAGGTAGGAAACAGTGTGACAAGGCAGCAGGTAAAGCAAATAGGATGCTGGGATGCATAGGCAGGGGCATCACCAGCAGGAAAAGGAGGTCATAATTCCACTATACAAGACTCTAGTGAGGCCCCACCTGGGTACAGTGTCAGTTCTGGAGACCTTACCTACGTAAGGACATAGACAGGGTAGAGAAGGTTCAGAGGAGGGCAACAAAGATGGTGCATGGATTGCATCACAAGTCCAATGAGGACAGGTTGAAGGAACTGAACATGTACTCCCTGGAGGAGAGGAGGGAGAGAGAGGTGATATGATAGAGACATACAAGTATCTTACAGGGAGGAACAGGGTGCAGTAATACACTACTTTTAAGCGAAAAAGATGTTCCAGGACTAGAGGGCATGGGATGAAGTTGGAGGGAGGACGATTCAGAGGAAATGTGAGGAAGAACTTCTTCACAGAATGGGTGGTGGACCAGTGGACACCCTGCCAGAGGAAGTCGTGGGGGCTGAAACAATCACGGGATTTAAGAATGCATGGGATAGACTTAAAGGAATTCTGGAGGTCAGGGGTAAGGGGCAACAGACGTCTAGGAAAACATAAACTGAACTTACAAGCTCAAATGGGTAGACTGGGTGGGCCATAGGCCCTTATCTGCCAACACTGTCTATGTATCTATGTAATTAAAGTCAATTTTCCGCTCAACGGGAGCTACCCAGCTGAAAAAGTTTTCACCCCACTCATCCCCCCAACAGTTAGCAGGCTAGTCAACACACAGCTAGGTCCAAGCAGGCTGGATCTCCAGCATGCCTGCCTAAAACCCAGAAGCCACAGGCAGGCTGGGTCTGTCTTCTGACAGCACCTGCCCAAATCTCCCCTTGCGGTCAACAACTCCAGCAAACCGCCCCAGGTTCAGACCAGGATTCAGCCTGCTCACCGTAAGCCAATGCTCCGGAAAAACAGCACCAGAGACTGCCAGTCGTAGGGCTAAATGAAGAAATCACTAAGGTTGAATAAGACCCAGCCTCAAAGTTCCTTCACAAAACCCACAGCTCAAATCCAAGAGGACACAAGTCAATGGTCAGCTCACCACCCGATATCTTCCAGGCTTTCCTCAAAGCGGCACAGATCCAACAGTCAGCTCGATCCTAGATTCTCAGACTCAGTAGAAGATGACAAACATCCACTGTTAAATGGAGTGATCCAAAAAAGTCTCAGATCTTAATCCTGGACATAACAATGCACAACGCGCAATTGCTACACTACTATCTGCCGACAGCTACTGACAGGTATTTCGTATTGAAGATAATTAAAAAAAAACTAAGTAAAACAACAATATAACCTAAAAACAAATATAATACTAAACATAAAAATACTGTGGTGTGGCATGGCCCAATGTGGCCGCCATCTTGAATCTCAATGGCATCATGGAAAATGGCAGATATTTGTCCTCTGACATCCTCCAAAGCCAGTGGGGGTACTGCCCCATATGACCATCCTGTGCAGCCATTGCATTGCTACCCTGTTTGGCAGCCATCACATCAACAGCACAGGGCAGTGTGTGCGCATGTTGCACCTGCACAGGTAACACCAACAAGCACGTGATCACTGCCACACCCACTTAAATTACATGCAGGTGGGCAGGGGCAGATAAAGGGGATGCGGCTCAATCTGCACAAGGAGACAGGGGCCCCTACCGGTGAGGGAGGGTTTTTCCCAGACAAATGATGAGCGTGCACCTGGTCAACATGGAGATGGAGTGGTGGAGGTGTACCGGACCATAGCCCAGGGTCTTCCAACCACAGCTGAATGCTGCCACGCTGAGGGCCACCCACAGCATTGAGAGATTCAGGTTTCCATTGACCATGACTGCACAACTGTATGACATGGTCCACAATGACATTACCCCATGGACATGGCAGTCTAGGGTGTTGACAGTGGAGACCAATGTGTTATGTGCCCTGTCATGCTATGCTCCAGGGTCATTCCAGTGGGTGACTGGCAATGTCATGGGTATAGGCAAGTCCTCCATGTCTTGAGCAGTGATGCAGGTGATGGATGCCCTGGTGGCACATATGTAGGCTGACATCAGGTTCCCGATGGTGCACGCCAATGTCTATGATATGAAGCAGGCATTCTATGCCATGCACGGTATGCCAAACATATACAGCACAACAGACTGCACCCATATTGCCATACTGTAAATGTCCTTGCATCAGGAAGCATACAGGAACAGAAACGGGTTCCACTGTGTCAATTGTCAGGTGGTGTGTGATGTGGGTGGTCTTTTCAAGAAAGTCTGTGCTAAGTACCCCAGCTCATGCCATGACTCATACATACTAGATGCATCACACATTGGTGCCCTGCTACACACCAGTCAGCAGGATGTATGGCTCTTGGGTGTGTATAGGTGTGGCACAATGTGTGACACAGTGACACATAGCACTGCAAGCATGTCAGTGACATTATTCTCTGTCCCCTGTACAGGTGACAACAGATACCCACTGCTCCTATACCTGATGACACCATTCCTGGTCCTGAACACTGTAGAGGAGGAGGTCTACAACCATGCCCACAGGAAGACACAGATCATCATGGAGAGAACCATTGGCCCATTGATGAAATGTTTCCATTGCCTGGACCATACCAGGGGGACCATCATGTTGTCACTGGGAAGTGCCTGCAAGGTGTACATTGCATGTGTCATGCTCCATAATGTTGCCCATTGATGCAATGTGCCCATGCCAGAGCAACACCTGTAGGATGCATCACCTGAGGTGGTGGTGGGGGAGCCGTGCTGGGGCAGGAGACAGTGGGTGACCATGTGATATGAGACACCCTCATACAGAGAACATTCCAGCGGTAGTTGAGTGAACAGGCATGCCAGCCAGACTGACAGACATGTGCCATGTGTGGGGGCACCATCATGTGTGCACCAGCAATGCATGAGCATCCATGTATGCAAGTGCTGTGGACATCAATGTGTCATGGCATGTGTGCCATGTCCTGCATGGGTGGTGGGTGCATAATGATGTTAACACACAGTGAGTGCACCCATCTGGGGGGGCAATCATGGGGGCATGCATGTCCAGAACAGGTTGGCATATGGCTTATGACGTCAGCAGCTCTGGGGATGGGTGGGCATGGCAGGTCTGGAGACATGTAGTGGTGGGCATGATATACTGTAGGTGATGCACTGGTGAAGGCCAGTGTTCCCCACAGCAGCGTATTGGCTGCATCTATGTTGCAGCGTATGCCATGTGGGATGTGTGGAAGGGGATGACCAGTGGTGTCACTGAATGTGTGTGGGCATGTGCAGGGTCCAGGTTGTGTTCACATCATGCTTATGGTATATACGTGTGGTGTGTGGTGCTTGTGCTGTGTCACTGCCCTTGTGGGTTGTAGGGCTTTGCTGGTAGACATGCTGAGGACCCTGTTCCCAGTCTCAGGGCAGGTGCATGTGGATGGTTAGTGCCCCAATAGTGCCTGCTAGCTTGGGACAGTTCTATGTGTTGGCCCTCCATAGCATCCTCATTTGCAGGGATGTGGCTGTCGCCATGGCTGTGTATGTTCCCCTGTCTACTGACAGAGTCATATCCCAGTGCCTACATGCTGTGTGTCTCAGCGGGCTGCATGTATGCTGTACCTGCACCCTCTGGCACAACCATCTGTGTGCTTTCCATTGTCCCATTGTTGTGTGTCCACATCCTGCTCTGGGAACACCATGCCAGTGGACACCTGCATGTGGGTGTGTGCCATGTGGGGTGGTGTGTGCGAAGGTCATCCATGTGGTGCATCCCATCTGACTAAGTGATCCACAAGCCTCTCATGGGAGTCTGCCAGTCAGTTACCACCACACCTGATTGCCCATACCTTGCCTGTCAGGACCACCAGCACCTCTGTGTTGAGGCGCTGTGCCTCCAGCCTGTCCAGCTCCATCTGCTGCAGCTCCCTGTACTGTGCCACCATGAAGACATGACTGTGTGCTGACCATGTGCATCCCACCAGCCGTGATGAAGGACCTTCATCACCACTATCTAGAGGGCCTGGTGGTTACCTTCCTCTCCTTACCTTGCCATCCTGGCTTGGTTGTTCAAGTTCAATTGATGCAGTGCTGGTGTCTGGACCATTGGCACAGGTTTGTGCCTGTAGTCCTGTAGCCAGCTGGAGCACACAGCTGGTGCAGCCTCCATCCTGCACCTCTCCAGCCTTCTGTGTTCTCTTATTCAGTGCTGCCACTGTGCTGTCTGCATCTGTCTCAGACTCCAGCTGTGCCTCTATCTCCAGTTCAGTCCTGTGGGGGATATGGGGTTGTTAGTCCGGTTGTGGTTGTCCTTGCTGTCATCCATTGCAAGGGTGCATATGTCACAGTTAACCACCTGTCCCTTCCTCCTCCTGCCTGGTGTCTTCACATCCCACCTGTGTTGCTGGTGTGTCCTGGCTGTGCGCTGCTGAGCCAGCTGTGTGCATTCCTCAGCAGCAGTGTCTGGGGGTGAAACACATGGCAGTTAGTACCTGCATGCTGTGGCATCCCTGCGGTACTCATGTCCTACCAGTGCATGCATACCTTCCATGGTATCTACTCCTTCTACCTCACCGTGGGCACTGATGTCTGTGAAGGTGTCCACCACCATCCTCTCTACTGGTGTCAGCTGGCTGTTGATGCTGGATGGACCACCTCCAGTTCTGGCATGCCCATGCAGCTGTGATGACTTTCTTCTTCATTGTGGTGTGCAGGTCTCGCCATTTGTGTTTGATGATTGACAGTATCCAGGCTTCTGGACTGGCGGCATTCACCCAGGACTGAATGTCTTGCCACCAATGTGCATCTACCTCAGGGGCAGTGGTCAGGGACTGTGCCCAGTACGTCTTGATGTAGTGCATCTGGATGTCACTGACCATGGATGCCACGTGGCCACTGGTGAACTTCAGCACATTGGGACATGCACTGCCCCATGTCCGGACATGACCATGGCACTGTCCACCTGCATGGGCTGCCTGTTCAGGCTGCATTGGTGGGGGAGAACCTCTCCATGCCTGTATCTCTCTCCGCCATTCTCTCCACTTTCATCTGCTACGTGGTATTCACTTTGGTGCCACTGCATAGGGCAGTGACCATTTCCTAATATGGTGAGGTCAAAGGGAGGGTCTGTGTATCCTTGGCACACCTGTGTGCACTGCACATTCCACTACACATCCCCTGTTGTCCCACCTCCTGGTTCTGCACTTTCCGCATTGGTATTCATGCATACTGCATATAGGCGGTGCCATGCACGATGTGTAGCTCTGCACCTTGGATTGGATGGTTTTGTCTGCATGTTTGTATATATGCATCAATGTTTGTAATTTTCTGATACTCAGCTCATGAAACATCCAAAAATATAACTTTTGAATGTTTGGGTGACTGCAGGACTGTGTTATGCCACTTTAAAGTCCTTTAGATTGCTTTGGTAAACGTGTCTACTGGAAATTTATGAGCTACCAGCCCAGGAAATCTCAAGACAAAGAACTGACTCTCTCCAAATGAATGTTGTGTCTTTCAAGGATTTCCTGCAGATGGATTTGAATGAAAGATATCTTATTCATTTATTTATTAGAAATCAGAATTACAACCTTTGAGCTAAGAGCTCTTTTACAAAGGATCTTCTTTGGCAAAAAACAAACAGTACATGAGTAGGAGAGACATTAGCAGTTTACAGCATTGTCAACTATACATCTAGCAAGGAATAACCACTGCACATTAGGACTGACAGAGAAGTCTGTGCCACAGGTAGTAAAGTCACAGGGGGGGACAGACCCCAGGGCAGATAGGTAAAAGTGCTTTTAAGTATAGGTACTTGATACAAAGGTAGCAGCTATACATCATTGTCATTCCTAGAGGGTAAAATCTAGTAGTTACATAAACTGAAACCAGTACATGCATCAAGAGAATTAGGCTAAGAGGGTGCAGAGGAGGAGACAGATATCTCATCTTGAAGCTCAAGACATGAGAAGTAAGCTGATTATTTTAAAGACATTTCCTTGGAAACAATGTTTATAACCATCATTAACTTATCTCATGAGCCATTTGCCTTAGAGATGTGGGACTCACTTCAAAATGTGACAAATAATGCAGTGAGTTCAAAGATGTTTGTTTCAAGACTATGTTTGGTTGCATTCAAATACTACAAGAACAATTGACTTTGGTTTTAAAAAGTGAATGTGTACAGGGAGAGGTGCGTTTTAAGAGGATGAGACTAGATATACACAGCTCATTTGCATGATACAATTAAGGTTAAGTTTGTGTTTTAGGGCTGAAAACCAAATTCCCAACAAAACACTGGACTGTCCTTCTGTGTTTGAGCTATTCCGCAACTGAATTACTGTCATACGTACTTAAGTGTTGACCTGGGACCTTTTCAAGATCTCTGCTGACGTAACCCTTCATTGTACACTGTGCCAAATGTTTAAGTTGTACCAAATTTTAAAGTTTAGTACTGTGTAAAACGTGAAGTTCTGTACCAAGGGCCTGATTCTAGAAAGGAAAATACGCCAGATGCAAGTAATGCAGTTGTGGAATTTACGCAACAGCAACTGCGACATGCGAGATACGTGCAATTCTAGAACTCTTGAGAATACACCTAATGCAACTGCGTAAGTTGCGACATGCAAGATACACCATATAAAAGTGTGCAACATGCAGTAGTGGCCCAACATACACCAGAAGATACGCCACAGCAATATCAGAAGCTGCAGCCGAACAACAGAGAAGGAAAAGGAATTTTGGCCATGAGGAGGTTAACACACTGGTCAAGCAAATCGACTGCCACCATGCACTCCTCATGGGACCTGGAGAGGATGCCAAGAGGAGGGAGAAACGCAAGAGGGCATGGGGCAGGGTGGTATGCAGAGTCAATGCCATTGCTGCACAGTGCAGGACAGTCCGTGATGTGCAAAAGAAGTGGAGTGACCTCAGGCGCCTGGTGAAGCACAAGATGGCACACAGCAGGCGCAGTGCACAGGGCACAGGTGGCAGACCCACCCAGCAGGAGCCACTCAGCAGCATCAAAGGAGGATAGCAGCATATATCAACCAGCAGACCATTGCTGGCGTAACTGAGTTGGGCACGTTCAGACAGCGGATGGCCACAGGTAGGGACACACAACCAGACCAGACATGGCAACAGCACCGATGCCAATGGTGAAGATGGGATGGGTGGGGTGACAATGTGTAGGCAGATTTAGTGGTGGAGAGGCATGCCACAGGAATGCCACATGGCCACAGTTGGCCACAGAGTGGGCCAAGACAACCAGACAATGGCAAGGGGCATGCCAGATACAGGCATATGTGCTGCTGTGCAAAGGAATAACCTGCGGCCAGCTGTGGAAAGGCTGGCATGGGCACATGAAACTGGGGTGCTGTGCACATGAATGGGCCGGGCTGCACTGGGTGTTGCTGTGTCCTGCAATGTGTACTGTTGGGGGGGGCATGCAGAGGTAAGGACTGGACTGCACTGGGGGAAGCTGTGTCCTGCACTGTGTACTGTTGGGGGGGCATGCAGAGGTAAGATCTGGGCTGCACTGGGGGAAGCTGTGTCCTGCACTGTGTACTGTTGGGGGGCATGCAGAGGTAAGGTCTGGGCTGCACTGTGGGATGCTGTGTCCTGCACTGTGTGCTGGGGGGAGCATGCACAGGCATGGGCTGGGCAGTAGGGAGGGGACATGGGTCACTGTCCCAGTGCCTGCAGAGTGCAGGCAAGGGCTGCAGGGGTTGTGCATGGCTGACAGAGACAACGTAGTCACGCAGGGGTGTAGTCCTCTGCAGCGCAGTGTTGCCCCATGGACGTGGCCATGCATGGTGCCACTGTGCAGTGGGGAGCTGTATGGGGCAGCCATGTGACAGCTGGCATTGCCATACCAGGATGGATGGCACAGCAAGGGCAGCAATGGCAGGGGTCCGTACAATTGGTGCAGGATGCATGTACAGTGGTGGTATACACCAGGTGGGACACCACAGAAGTGTTGTGGGTGCAATGCCAGAGTGCAACACCGAAGCAGACCTGTGAGGGTAACACTGATCAGGCATGTGAGGGCACACTGTGATGAGGGGACACACTAACACGTTTCCCATCCAACAGGTGCAGTGGCAGCTGGCACAGGTGGCCCCAGCAGAGCTGGAAGGTGGGAGCAGCAGCAGCAGCAGTGCCAGGATGGTGCCAGCACAGCCCAGGCCACCGGCATGGTGTTGGATGATGGCGGCAGCCCAGCAGATGCTGGAGGCAGCTCTGCCACCAGTACACCTGTGGCAGCAACACCAGAGCTGATGTTAGAGCCTGAGGGGAGTGGGGATGGTGAGAGCCCCGTGCTAGAGGAGGCGGTGGACAGCAGTGAGGAGGACGCAGCTGGACCACCAGGGAAGCAGCAGGGGACTGCCGAGGACACCACCACCAGCTGTGCTGCCTCATCTATGGAGGCGATGCAGACGCACATGATTGAGTGGGAGGCATTGGACCAAGACCAGCCAGTGGCTGAGGACACCGCCATAGGGTTGCTCAGCCCACTGAGCACCTGTGGACTGCAGGATGATTTGGATGAGGCCATCCAGGTACTGCAGGACCAGCTGTCTCCACGGCCTACATTGGGAACTACTGCCAGTCGGTGTTGACCAGCCAGGGGGATTGCAGGCAGGAGCTGGGGAACATGCAGCAGGGCATGCAGGAGCACCACACCTGCATGGAGCTGCAGCAATCCAGCATTACCGGCAGCCTGCAGGCATTCACTAGGGACACAGCGGTATGCATGGCTGGCCTGGGGGATGCCATTCAGGGCATCAGGCACTGTACCGAGCGCAAGACGGTCATCATGGACTGCCTCAGCACAGGCCTGGAGAACATGCTGGCATACCAGCAGTGCCAGGATACAGTCATGGCCATGACCATGCAGGCCATAGCAAGTGCACTACAGCCACTGCACCACCTGCAAGTCCTGGCCCAGTGGATGGCACCCCTGGCCACCACTCATTTTAGTACCCAGACACAGCCACTGGAGCCAGTGGAACCCCCTTCCCCACCCCTGGCCCTGGCGTCAGTATCTACCCACCTGCCAGTCATGCTGCCGGTGATGCATGCCCAGCCGGGCACCACCCACACTGACCGGGGCACAGGACAGCACCAAGATGCGACCACGGTGGTGCACACAGGCATGCCAGCAACAGAGGCACAGGCCGGCTGTGCACCTCACACAGTCCCACAGGAACAGGGTCAGGCACAGGGCACGCACAAGGGGGGGTGTGCACACCAAGGAGGGTGCTCTGCAGGCTGCACAGGGCAAGATGCACTCAGCACATGACGGGGGAATACACCGTGCAGTCCCAGCATGACCACTGCCACACGTGGTACAGAGGTAAGTAGGCTTGCATGGGTGGAGGTGCAGCAGCCCACCTGTGGGGGCACACACAGGCACACAGGGTGTGATGCCAGTGGTGGTCTGCCAGGGCACCGCACAGCCCACCAGACCAACAGTGTCCCACACAGCCCAGCGCCCGGCAGTGGAGGGGTTGGTGTGAGGACAGCGTGCACGTGGCAGATGGCTGTGAGATGCCCAGGTGACCTGTGAAGTAGGGGAAATGGTGGGTGGGGCTGCAATGGGGGTTGGGCCATATACATGGCAGGGGTGCATGTCTATGGGGGGGCCACTGTGCAGTCACATGGGTGTGTGTGTGTATATGCATGACTGTGTGCATGGGTGAGTTTGGGGTCACGCATGATGGGTGAAACTGGGGAGCACTGTGCATTGGGCACATGTGTGTATTGAGCATCGTGTAAATAAACCTGTTTGCACCTCAACCTTATGGTGTGTTGTCCTTTTGTCATAATTGCATTGGTAGGGCCTTACTGGTAACATGTTGGGTAGGGCGTAACCCCTAGTCACAACAGTGCCCTGTGTGGGCCACTGCCAGTGGGCATCTGCCTGCCACTGACCCCCAAAGGGTGCGCATGTGTGCACACACACATGGACCCCTGCAAGCAAAGGTACTACACATGCAGGGCCACCCACACCCATCCCTCATCTGCGTTACATCCACGGGGAGCATATGCAAATGCATGAATCAGACAGGCCGCATCTCTACATCGCGGATGCCATGCTGTACATCGCTATTGCAAAGCACAATTGACACCATGCATGCCACATATGCGCATATGCGATATGCGGCATACGATACATGTGCAAAATGCATGTGCAGCATGTGTAGTTGCGAGGCAAGAGGCCCAGGCACAGCATAGTGGTACAGGGGCTGCAGACCTGGCTGTAGGAGAGAGCTGGATCAGAACAGTGCCATCCAGACCAAGACGGGGCAGACAATCAGCAGACTGGTGAGTACTTGGCAACAGCAGACCCCCCCCTTACATACCCATACTCCAGCTGTCACTGCCCTGAGGGACAGGGACAGGCATGCATACCTCTCAGCCTATTGTATGCCAACTGTTGTACAGTCCCTGTCACACTGTGAAACTCATGGGCTGCATGTGGAACACTGCAACAAACAAGACCTAGAAGCACAGACCACTGTTGTACTGTCACATTCACGTTCAAGTGTGTAGGCAGGCATACTCACTGTACACCTATGTGTACAGTGCTGATGAGTGCCTGTCATAGACCATAAGCCTTTCTATTGACATTTGCTCTCTAATCTATAGTATTTGGGTTGATGTAGGCTGTCTACAATTCTGTTTGGGAGACAGATACATGTACAACCTCTTTAGGGTTTAGAGGAATCATCTGATAACAGTCAGACTTGTTTGGAAGGGGTACCATTTGGAGAGGATGTGTACAGATAATAATGGAGGGGGGGGGCTGTTGGGGAATGCATGTACAGAATGGACTTTTCCGGCTACACCCCTGTTCATGTTCAGAATGTCTGTCACAACGTGACCAATATAGTGGCATGCATCATGTACAATGGAGTGTTGCACATGCACGTGGACTATGAATGTGGAACAGGTCCCTGCACTGTGGCACAGGTAGCCTCTATGGTGTACAATGGGGAACAGTCCTCGTACTGTGGTATGGGTGAGAGGTGTGCAGACATGACCCTCCCAAAGGTGTACAGTCAGGGGTTCTGATATGATATGTGCAATGGCAGTGGTCCGTACCAAGGGCTGTGCTGTGGGAGGGTGCCCAGGGATATGGAGGGCATGGCACGGCCACACACCACTATGTGGCAGACGGTGTACTGGACATGCCACATGTGTGTGGTAACATGTTGCCTGTGTGGTCCATCACTCACCCATGCAGTTAAGCCAGGCAAGCCCGCACCCATGCCTGCACTGGGGTCATATATCCTATGGCTGTGTCAGATGGCAACAACAGTCCCCCTCTCACCTCTGTGGATTATGTGGGACAGTGCCCTCTGGATGGGGGTTGCTGCCACACACAGTAGGGCAAGTGGTCAGACCACTGTGGCCCCCATGGTGGTGAGACGCACGCATGTATTGCGGTGATGGGTGTGTTGTGGATGTGGCATCTGGCCAGTGGCATTCAGGCAGTGCACAGTGTCTGTGTGAGCGGCACACTGCCCATGTGGGGCAGCCATGGACCAGGTCCCTGGGATAGAGCATGGGGTGGGAAGGCCCCCGTGCTAAGGGGCACCTGAGGGGTATGCCCCCAGTCCTCTGAGCCTCTCAGCGTACTGCCCATGGCACAGGCCAGCATACCTGTGTGGCACAGGCCCAGGTCACACCCTTCAACAGCCCCTGCAGTACAGGGCTGTGCCTGCTCTGGTCATGGACACCCAAGCGGCCCACATGTGTTATGCACAGCTGCCATGGCTGGGTGGGGTTGGGACCCACACTGCCATGCAAGCATTGGGCAGGCTATATAGGCCACAGCAGGGCACTACAGTACACACCCAGTGGTATGGTGTATGCAGGCCCTGGCACAGTTGACACTGGTCTGGTGGTCAAGTCCCCGGTATAGGCCGCACTGGACCTGGGATGTGCCATGGGAGGGTGAGGGATTTGGGCCTGTCTGTGAGGCACGACCCCACTGTGCACAGTACATGGTTCACCATGGGTGCGCCCCTCACTGTGGGTGCCCAGGGAGGGTTGTATCTGCACAGGTCAGTATTGTGTTAGAGGTGGCACTACTGACTGCCTTGGAGGGTGGCGTGCAGGTGTACCATCACGCCTCTGGTATGTGGGCATGGGTTGTGGGCAGGGTGCAATGTCCACCAGAGGCAAGGTGGTGCCCAGTACCACACATGCCTTGTTGGTCATTGCTGCCACACCACAGTGGCATGCTGTACTACAGGGTCACATAGGTGTATCACAGACTGTATGGTATGTGTGGTACAGGTGTCCTCTGTTGTAGGTGTACATGCACGGACAGTGTGCCAGTGGACACATCATGGATGCACAGTGCAGCTGGGACTGGTCACAGGTATCCCTGCTGGGCTGCCAACATGGATCCCGTAGCGGACCACACAGGTGGTGCCATGGCCCAGTCACACTGTCACTGTGCCAGTGCGACAGGGATGCATAACTGTTTGGTTGGGGTTTGTCACTGCAGTGGTGAGCTTGCCCCCATGCCGGCCTGTGTACCGTTACCAGTCATGCTGCTATTTCCACCCTTTTAGTGCCATCCATGCCTGTGTGTGGCACATGGCAGCCCATGTCCTGGCTGTCCAACGTGGGACGGGTCGGGTACCACCATAAGTCACCTCAGACTGTGTGAGGAGGGGCCTACACAGGTCATTGCCTCTGCCAAACACACAGGTGCACAGTCGCCTGCCCAGCTGGCTGTGTAACACTGTCCCTGTACCACGCCTGCATGTTATGCCCATCAGGTACGCACCTGACCACATCCATCCTGTGCAGGGTTGGTCACAGCAGGGTGTCCTGGGGGCTGTCCTGAGCCATGTGTGGATACATGCCTGTGGGATGGTGCCAGTGGTGGGGGGTTGCAGCACCCACAGGCTGCTGGCTACAGGGGCACTTACGGCTGTGTACTAACCCATGTCCTTTCCCTCCCCAGCTCCACGGACGACACATATGAGTCTTCGGTGAGTATATGACATTGTTCAATGCACGCATTCCCAATGCCTGTACAGCACTGTGTACCTGACATTGTTGCTCTCTGTCCCCTGTGTAGGAATCAGCACCACCGCACAGGTTGGGGTAGGTACACACTGACACAGCGCAGCTGCTCTGGGAGTCCCCGACTGTGCCACAGGCTTATGTTGCCCTGCTCTTTCTTCATTCAGGTGTGCCCTAGACCCGTCAGTGCCACCCACTCCAGACACCATAGTGAACAATACAGGTAAGTAACTGTCAGTCCCCATGCCGGCGCCCATGGTTGGCATTATGTCAGCCCTTTGGGCACCTTGTGGTTGTGGCCGCATGCAGCTCTGCATGGGAGTGGTGGTGCAGACATGTGGCAGGGCTGCATGTGGCACTCCAAGCCCACACTGTGCAGGGTTGGCCTGCGGCATGCCTCTGCAGGGGATGGGCACCATGTTGGTGCACTGTGGTCACTGTGTGCAGCACTGTGTGCCTGGCCCCTGCATGGCATGGCTCAGCCTTTACACACCTCATGCTGTGCATGGCATTGGTGTGCGGGTACCACCTGGGGTGGTGGGCCACAGTTGCAGGCCTGTGGCCTGGCACTGACCCATGTCCCACAGCCAGTGTCCGGTGTTGCTCATGGTGGGTGGGGGTGGTCTGTACAGCCATGGTTGGATTCTGTAGTGATGCATGTGCCATTCCTTCCCCTGTTACAGGTGCCACACGGACGACAGGCCATAATGTCCTCTGGGTCATCCCTGAGTCTCACCTGGCATGCCCCAAACTTTACACTGCATGAGATGGCACTACTTCTTAGCAACATGCAGCAGTGGGGTAGGACGTTGCTGCTACCTGGGAGCTGGAGGAGCAGTGCCACAGAGCTTCAGCGGGCATGGATGGCCATCTGCACCCGCATTGTGGAGGCAACGGGGACACACCGGACCATCTGCCTGCTAACCCACCACTGGCAGGGTCTGACATGGAGGGAGGCTGGGATCCTGCAGGGGATGATCAGCATGGCCTGCCGCAGGGACACAGAGAAGCGGTCTGGGCAGGACCCCAGTGTTGGTATGCATCCCTACAGCTGTTCATCTGTTGCAGCAGTGCTGGTGTGGTGGCCATGGCACGTGGTGCCTCCAACACACTCACCTGTCCCTTCACCCCACAGGTTCCACTGGCGCAACCCATGGCATGTGGCAGGGCCACCTCGCCAGCCTGAGGCAGGAGGCGCTTCACTGGAGGTCAGGTAAGTGCATTCCATGGGCCCCTTGTGCCATGACCATGGCTGGCGGCCACTATGTGACTCGTGTTGCACCCTCACATTGCTTGCCTATGTGTGTGTGCCCCCCCTGCCTGGGCCTGGCACTGACTACATCCTTTACATCCCTACAGGTGTCCATAGCAGCCTGCCACAGCAACAGAAGGCCCTGCTGTGGGCTATGGCAGCCTTCAAGGCACAAGATGCAGAGGAGTACCAGATGTGCACCCAGCGCAGGCAGCATAGGGCCAGGGTGCTGCCACCATCCTCCTCCTCCTTCTCCACCTCCTCCACAGTGGCGGCAGCCGAAGGGGACTTGGCCACTATGGACACACAGCCGGACCAGGGGGATTCCACTGATGGTGGGCAACAGGGGCTGGAACCACCACAGCCACACAGCCTGGACAGAGAATGCAGTGTCACAGCCGATGAGGACGGGGCCATGGCTGCATCACTGACTGGGCCCACTGTTGTGGCAATTGCAGCAGGGATGGGCGAGGATTCCCCACCACCAGACTCTGCCATGTACTGCTGTCTCTGCAGCTGGGGACACTGGACCATGGCAGGAGGTGACCATGCTGGTGTTGCAGCAGGAGGAGCCATTGCCTGTAGCGACTGAGGGACCCACCACCGAACCCGTGCAGGGTGGAGGCCCGGACCGGAAGCGCCTTGTAGTCCTAGTGACGGCAATCCTGCAAGACATTGGATGCCTCCATGGGTTGGTGGCTGCCCTCCTCAGTGAACTCCCGCGGACCTAGGTGTCATGTGTCCACTACCGCCGGACATGGGAGAGGAATTCCGTGTGGGTGGGCATTATATAGGGGTGGTTGGTATTGCTGGGTCTGTACATATGAGTGTTGTGGGTGGACATTGAATGGGTAGGTATGCATTTTGCTGTGTGATTTGTGGGTGGGATTGTGGTCTGGTTGTTGGGTCTGTGTTGGGATGTACGTGGGTGCTGGTTGGTGTTCAGGGTTGTCGTGGGTGGCTGTTTGGTTTGGGGTTTACTGTCATGTTAATGTTTGTTGTTGTTGCCTGTTTTTCTTTCCCATCCCCCTTCCATTGTTACCCTGTATCCCTGTCCCATATTGTTCATTAAACCATTTGCCATTCACACTGTCTCTGTGTCTGTTACTGGTATGCTTGGTTTTGTGTGTGTGTGTGTCTGTCACTATGCACAGGGGTGCACACTGATGTTGATGCCTCCTGTCCCCAGTGTTCCCTGCCTGTGCATCAAGTTGGTGTGCCATTTGTGCTGCTCACAGCACATTCCACTGTCCCCAGGCCACATATGCATGGTGTCCTGTGTGCTACAGGTCACCATGCATGCTATGGTGTCCTTGCCACCTCACATTGTATCTCTCAGCTGTGTGGTGGCATGGTACCTGTGCTGCACCATTCTTTCTTGGAGTGCCATTGTTTCCTGCAGGTGGCACCACTGGCATGGATGTTAGTGTGTCTCACCACCATCTGTCCATTAGTCTGTGTTACCCAATGCTGTGTCCCTGTTGTGGTTGCACTGTTTACATGTATCAGTGGCCATGGCAGGGGCATTGTGCCTGGTGGTGCCATCATCTCTGCATTGTGTCTGTGGCCTCTGTGCACCCTTTGTACCCTGTGCCACATTGCCTCTGTGTGCCTGCCTTCCTCGGACATTGTCTATCCCATCTCACATGTGTGTTGCTGTGTGTCACACCTGTCTGTCCCTGCTCCTTTCTATGCTGTGTATGTTACACCTGCTCCAACCTGGTTTATGTTGCATCAGCTGGTCTTGGTGTAAGTTGTGGCACTGTGTAGAAGTGTGGGATCAATGACAGACACACAGACAGAACTTTGGTGCCAAAAAAATGCAAATTACTGCATTTATAATTTTATTTCTTAAATCAGAAATAAATGTCCAAAATAAATTGTTCAAAACAAAAAAAAAAAAAAAAAATATAAAGAAAGCACTGTTACTTCACAGAAAGAAATATAAAGTGTTAAGTCCAGCACACTTTAAACAGGAATCATTTCTTCTTGGTCTGTCTTCCTTCTTTAACAGCTATAGCTTTCCTTCAACAAACTCCTTCTTGCTCAGTGTCCAGAACCCTACTGAACACTCCTCCACATCTCTTCTCTCTAGCCAATCAAATAGGGGTTTATATAGTCTTCTCCTGGTACATTTTACTCCTCCCCTTTTTGGTGACATCATACCTTCTTCCTACATAAACTGTCATTCTGGGGCTGGCCAGCTCCTAAGCAGGGCCTACTGAAGCTTCTGGTAAAAACAATCACTTTCATTTCTTTTTCATGACTTCACAATCAATAATATATTGTGCTGTACAGCTTTAAGAAGTAGAAGAAAGTTTGTCTTTAAATAATAGCAAAACAATTCTGTCAGAAATTCTCTGTTTTGTTCTTTTAAAACAGTCTAAGACAACAGAAAGAAAAACAGCTCTCTATCTCAGAGAGTCATTTTAATTCAAATTACAATTCATTAGCTACCATATAGAGTTTTTTTAACTCTTTCTGCCTGTTTGGTTTATTTTAGACAGCTTAAATTGCAGCTTTTTACCTTCCTCTGCCTTCCACTGTTTACAGGACTCAATAACAAGAGAAAACAGCTTTTCTTGGATCAGCAGGGACTCTGTTCTGCAGGTACCACTACTGTTTAACAACTCTGCAGCATTGTAGTCTACTTTTGGGGACAGATGCATTTTAAAACAGGATAAAGACAGCAGCTTCTATTAAGAAACTGCCCTTTAAATCAGCAAGACAGTTTGATTTTGTTTTATGAAAAAGGGGCATTTAAAGGGACAGTAAAGCAAAAAAAGATGTGCTTGTCAGGTTGGCCACCCTGACAAGAAAAGAAACAGAATAGTTTGGAATAAGTAAAAGAATACAGAAAAGAGTGAAACAGAATTTGTTTTTATTTTAAAGGGGAATGTTACCCTATTGTATTATGCATAACAGGGGGGCCTGTTACACACTGCTGCTGCTAGAACCCTGCCCTGACGTTCCTCTGCCGTTTCCTTGGTGTATGTTCAGTTGCGCATTTTCGTACCTGTGGGTTTGTTGCAACTGCAGCATGTCACCATTTGCATACTGCGTTGCATCAATGCACATCTCACAATGTAGAATTGCATTTGGCATATTTGCTGGATGTATTTGCAACTTGCGCCATTCCCATTGGTGCATCTGCGTTGCGCATTGGCATATGCCTTCTAGAATCAGGCCACACATTTTTAAGTTCTGTACTTTACAAGTGATACTCTGTGTAGTTTTCTTTTCTCTTTCATGCTGATGTGGAGCCTTTGCAAAGGAGTCTATGACTCAAAGGATTGTAATTCTGGTTTCTTTCAATAAATAAATAAAATGCTGGAAAATGTTGCAGGATATGATGTCATGATGATGCTCTGGTAAAATGCTATAAAAAAGATTTAGCCATTTTGAAGAGAAGACCCTATGAACATTAATGCTGAATGGCTCTACATTGGTTAAGTCTGTGTTTTAGGGATGAAAACCAAATTCTCGCCAAAACATTGGACTGTCTTTCTGTGTTTGAGCTAGAAGAAAGCAAGTCATTCTTTTTGCATTTGTAAAAAAAGAGACTGTTCTATCTTCATGCATCTACACCAGAATAGACTTCTAGTAACTGTGTGGCAGTTCAGTCAGAGGCCAGCAGGACCAAAAATGATTTCTGACAGCAAGAGGAAAAAGGAATCTCACCAATATTCTGAAATTAAGAAGGAAAACCCAAATTCTGCAACAAGTCAAATATCTGAGTATCTGCTTCAGTATTTTTATAATATTTTAGTTTAACTTAGTCCTGGTTTGCATGAGAAAAATTTAATTCCTTAATTGTTAGAATATGGGTATATAAAGAAGCTCTCTAACCATTTTACATTAAATTAATTGCTTAAACAAGGTTTATATACAAAGAAACAATCTAAGATATTTTAGCAAAGAAACTTTTCCAAATTTCTATGCATGAACAAAGATGTTATTTACAAAAGTGACTAAGACTGCATATTGTGTCTGATTGCTTTTATTTACTTTTGTTTATTGTTTTTAGGGCTGAAGTGGGTGGAGCCCTGCAGTCCTTTTGCTTTCAGAAAAAGGACTACACATTCTTTGCATTCTTTCTGACTGAACAACCTGTTGGACAAACATGACATTCTCCTCCATGTCTGTGGAGCAGTCTGCTCGCAAAGCACTATTTTTTTCTTGATTAAAAAAAATGACAGTGCTGATCATGGCATTGGGGGACTGGATACCCCCAGTGTCATGCTTATGCTTCTGGGGGGGGGGTGGCAGGTGCTGACAGAGAGGGGAAGGTGGTGGGGGATATCTGTAATATTCAAGAAAAAAAAATGCTGATCACAGCCACCAGACCACATTTGGAGCAATAGTTTTCAGCAGTCATCTTGGTCATGGCACGCTGTGCTGTATTCAGTGGTGACCACCAGAAAAATAATTTGTAAATTATTAATATCCCCCCACCTGATCCTCCCTCTCAGCACCCACCACTCCACCCCCCCAGAAAGATACGAGGGACACTAGGAGTGCCCAGTCCCTCAGTGTAAAGATAATTTTTTTTCCTTTGTGTTTATTAAAGATATCACCCATCTGACCCTCCCTCTCAGCACCCACCACCCCACTCCCCCTGACTCAAGAAATGAAATAGCTGCACTGGGGGTTCCCAATCCCCCAGTGCAAGAATCCACTCATTGACACTGGGGGTGCCCAATCCCCCAGTGTCAGAATTGTTTTTATTTTCTTTATTAAAGATATCCTCCACCTGACCCACCCTCTCATCACCCACCATCTCACTCAAAGAACAAAATAGTTGCACTGGGGGGGTGCCCCATCTCCCAGTGCAGGAATCCACTCAGTTTTGTTTTTTTAATCTGTAAGCAGAAAACCATTAATTGATACATTTTGCAGCTGGTAGAGTTTCCCACCCAACCTTCCCACTCAGCACCCACCACCTCACACCCCCAATCCCTTACTGACTGATCATGAGTCCAATGCCATAATCCTCTCTGGACCACAGATACATCTCCACTCTTCAAAGCTGGACCATGAACTGAACAAGCAGGTATATGATTCAACATTTTTCAATGGAATTTGAACTTAGTAGCATAACTAGGGAATTTTTGAAAATTTTTGACCCACATTTTCAACATGGCTTTTTTGGGACCCCACCTCATTAATAATTGAACTGACATTAGGCAAATCTGTCCCAAAAGGTGATTTTGTGGTCAATATGCCAAATCACATTTCAGGCAGGGGCTGAAAATGTTCTCTGCCCTTGTTCATGAGGTTGGGTCAAAAGAAGGCTATGTTGAAAATTTGGTGTACAAATATTAAAAAAACGACAAAGTTATGAGTCTATGTTGAATTTTGTGAACACATGCTCATTTCTTTGGTATTTTTCAATAGTTTTCCCCCAAATTCACAACATAGCCATATCGTTACAGCACCTCATGAATGTGACAGCTGTCATTTTTCAACTCCTGACCAAAATGTTTTTTTTCCCTACGTCCTGAAAAGTGATTTTGCAGTCTCTATGGGAAATCACCTTTTGGGCAGCAGTTGAACATTTCTGTGCCCTTGTTCATGAAGTAAAATTGTAAGAAGACTTGTTGAAAATTTGGTGTAAAAAGATTAAAACAACAACAAAGTTATGAGACTACTTTGAATTTTGCAAACACAGGCTCTTAACATTGGTACTTTACAATATTTTTAAACCAAATTTACAACATACCAATATTTTTAAAGCACCTCATGAATATGACAGCTGTCATTTTTCAACTCCTGCCCAAAATGTGTTTCTGCATCCTGAAAGTTGATTTTGGAGTCCCAGTGCAAAATCACCATTAGGCTAGGAGTTGAACATTATCTCTATTCTTCTTCATGAGGCAGCATCATAACAACGCTGTGTTGAAAATTTGGTGCAAAAATATTACAAAACAAACTTTCAATATTGTTACCCCAAATTCCTCAGCTACAGCCGTATCAGCTCTGGCCAGACTTTGTTTTGTGAATTATTTTATATGTATGCTGCTTTTCACAGTATTTACAAGACTTTGTAATTATGACTTATATTCTTATTAGTTATTAATGTATATTGTATAGGGCTAATAAAATCTATTTTTATGTAATTCCAAGGATGTTACAGGAAAGTTATTTTGTAATTATCGGAACCTTGTAAATGCAATAGGTTGTGAAGTAAGAACCTGCCCAATCTTACATTGTTCCACATGATTTCATATGGATTACAGCGTAGTCTTGAGACTTAGCTGAGTGTCCCTAATAAACAAATAATATTCTAGCTTACTGTTCCAATAAGATCATCTATGAGGCATTTGCATGTCTTTTTCAAATCTGCCCTCCTGACATCCAGGACTCTCACCCTTGTGTAGTTCAGTTACACATCCATCCTTGTACTGAATCACATTGTATGGTAGTTGCTATTCTCAGGTGGCCTTCTACCTTGACGTCTTCAGCACTGTCCCTGTTAGTGAGTACCAGGTCCATCTACCAGCTGACATATACACTTTGGAATATATGTCATCTTGTAGAGATGGTGCGTCATGAAGGTGATGGTACAGGGCTGAGTTGAATTGATCATGGAGGAGGAAAAATGGTGACAGAATGATACTGTGGCATTTTATGTAGGTGTGATTCTTTTAAATGTGCTTAGGGTAGCTGTCACTTCACCTATGAGTTATGATGGGATTTACTGCTAGTGATAGTCTTGAAAAATGAATGCTGCTCACCATTGTAAACATATTTATTTTTTCTTTTCATTAAACAGCCACAGGGTCACCCTAAATCACTTAGCATTTCATAGTGTAAACTCTGCTACTTCATCAGGAGTATTTTAGGTGACCTATAACACATAATTAATATTCAGCTTATCTTTTTTTATAACCACTTCTTCAGTTCTAGTTCCTCTAGATCAATATAGTGACCTTGCCCATCTTTTATATCTTTTCTATTTATATTATCATTAATCAATTTATACATTCACAAAACTTAATAAGCCTTGTTTCAGTAAATATTCCCCTTGTTTTATCTTTTTAATGAAAGACCTCATGAGTTTCACCACCCTTTTTTCCTTTTATAGCTTATTACCAACCACTATAAAATAAACAAAAACAAAAACATTTGCCTTTTATAATTCTTGACGTCATTCTCCATTCATTAAATACAGTCTTAGTAGGAAAGGATTTGTTACCTCATATTCTCGTACCTATAGACAATAGCCCTCATTTTCCAACACTCTGCTGTTGTTGCATCAATGGAGTTGGGAGAGCAATGCTTTTCAATAAGATCCTATGCATGGAACCAAAGCTATGGTCTCCCCAGCAAACCATTAGCAAGCCCAGATTTATTTTATTCTGCTCTGAGGAGAAGAGCTGGGCAAGGATTTCCTTGGCTCGCTCACCTGCTGCCTGATATGCTGTTGTCAGTATCTGAGTGAGGGAAGAAGCCACACCAACTTTCTTCTTGCCGACTCTGAGGAGAAAAAGTTGGCAGTTCAAATCCTTTCCCTGCTGTTGTCCATCAGACATGCTACTGTCAACATCTGTGGAGAAGAGGGAAAGGACAATAATCTGAATAAGCTAACTTCATGGAGTTACATTTGGCTTTAGCTGGGCACGGGTATTCCTGGCCAGCTAATTGCCACTAAGGATGCTTGAAACCCAAGTCATGTCTCTCTCTGCCAGCTGCCCAACATTTTCACTCAGCAGGCTGGTCAAAGAAAGGGGAAATTCAATAGAAAGCTCCACCTCTCAGACAGAGCATCACCCCACAGCTGCCCCAACATTAATATAGTCAAAGGTGGCATGAGAAAGCAACTTCTTATAGGTGCCTGAATCAGTCCAAAGAGCTGGATTTTTAAGCTATGCAGCTGTCAGCTCTTAATACATTCGGGATCCACTCCTGAGCAGGTTTCTAAGTAAAAGCAGCTTACATTTGCTAAATGAATAAACAGTTCCATACTATCCTTCTGGCTACTAACTGAGGCAGGCAGAGGTAATAAAAGAAAAAGATGCACTGTTTTTCCCTAAAGTGCAATTTGAGTTGTCTCCCAGCAGGAAGACCTTTCTTTTAACAGTTATTTTAACACTTTTTAACAGTTATTTTAACACATGACCACCCAGTAGGAAGGTCACTATATAATGCAGCCATCCTGCCAGTTCCACTCCCGGGGGTCAAAAAGCTCAGACCTATTAATAGTCTTTATTTATTTACTTTATTTATTGCAAATTGGTAACTGAGAAAGGCATACTGAGCCCAGACTCATTTCCAGGTGAGAGCTGGGGGAAGGGTTACAGAAGGAACAGTGAAACATAAATACAGTACATTACATGAGGCAGAAAAAGAGCAATAAAATGCACATCCTCTACAGTAAGAATACTTAACTGGTGCAAATATGGAACAGGATACAGTACAAATATGTTGTGTGAGCACAAATGCAAATGGAGATTGGCAATCAAACAGTACAAATGCAGTGAAAATGGTGCACTGGAGAAAAGATGTGTGGAGGGAAAAAAAAAACTAAACATACCAAAATCACTGAGGTGATCTCCTATGGGAAACATGTGCAAGTGGGTGATGAGAGGAGTTTCAACAGATGCCTGAGGGACCCTCAGGAGTTGGAATGGCAAATGGATAGAATGAGCTGGTTCCAGAGTGATGGCAAGTGATAGGAGAAACCAAATTGCCCAGCAGAGGAATGAGGGTGAGGAGTGGAGAAGGTTTGTTAATCCCTTAAATGGAGGGGGCATGGAGCAGGGGAGGCATGAAAGAAGTGTGAGGAGAGACAGAATGGCAGGAACCCAAACCAACACTAGGAGGTGAAGGAAGTGCTGTGTCACTGGCAACATGAAGGGTAGTGAGAGGATGGACAGGGAGGAGTAGGGGAGCAGTGGTTCATACGTGAAGGGCAGTTAGTCACAAAGCAAAAGGAGGCATTGCAGAGTGTGTCCAATCTGGCTAGGGAATTAGAGGGGACTGTATCATAGAACACATCTGCATAGTCAAAGACCAGGACCATCATTTTAGTGACAGTCTTATGGCAGATCAAGAGGGGTAGGCTGTCTTTGTTACAGTACAGGGCACCAAGCTTAGGGTGGAGATTAGCATGGATAGCACTGATGTGGGATGAGAAGTCAAGCTTACAGTCAGGCCACACACCGAGGTACTTGAAGGAAGGCACCAGTTGAAGAAGGGAGCTATCCAGCATGGTGAAGACTGGAAGTCTAGAGATCCTGGTCAACTTCTGGCTGGTACCAAAGGTCACAGACACCATTTCTTTGGTGTTGTCCTTCAGATGTTTGAAATGGAACCAGTGTAGAATGTTGTTGATATCCTGCTGGAGCAGGTCTTCCGCTGCAGCTGTAGAGGGACTGGAGGAGAAGATGACTGTGTCTTCTGTGTACATATGTACATGTGTATTTTTGAGTTGATGCAGGTGGAGGAGATGTCATTCAGAAAAATCAAGAGCAGGATAAGGCCTAAGATAGAGCCCTGTGGGACCCCAGCCTGAATAGGGGTTGATGATAACACATCTTCTACCTGTACCAGTTGTTATCAGCCCATTAGGTAGCAACATAACCAGTCAATGGCAGAAGCTGAAAGGCTGACCAAACTCAGCTTATCCAGAAGGAACAGATGGGACACCCAGGACAAATGCTTTGACCAAATCAATGAAAATGGTAGCTGTGATATGCCCCGACACAACAGAGCAAGTATGGAGTCAGTGACACGCAGCAGGAAGGAGATGGTATAGTGTTGCTTCTGGCAGACAGACTGAAAGGCTGTGACAAAACTGGAATAAGTGAGGTAGTCAAGAAGTCTAGAGTAGACTAGCTTCTCTTGCAGGAGAGGAGGAGGGAGATAGGGCAGTAGTTTACAGAGGAGGAAGGGTCACCCCTTTGGATGTGGAAGAACTTTAGAAATCTTCCAATTTTCCCTCAGTCTTTGGTTGGGGGGGAGAAGAAGGCTTAAGAAATAAGATGAAATCACATCTGGGTGGACAGCCCAGGGAGAAGCCAAGAATCAATCCATCCTTCCTTCCTTCCTTCCTTCCTTTCTTTCTTTCTTTCTTTCTTTCTTTCTTTCTTTCTTTCTTTCTTTCTTTCTTTCTTTCTTTCTTTCTTTCTCTCTCTCTTTCTTTCTTTCCACATTCTGGCACCATGAAAGGGAGTCTGCCTGTGCTGAAGCTGTTTTCAAACTAATCACCTTTTTATTCCATTGATGTGGACTTAGACACTTCATCCAGCACCATCCTGGCACTGACTGCTGGTGCACTTGATTAATCTGCAGAATTGGAGCAATAGTACAGCTGGGTGTTTTTATATTGTTATCTGCCCAGTTTCCTGGGGCCTTGGTCACCTTAGTCTGAGGGGGTGGGTGGACAAAGGAAAATAAGCACTGAAGTGATGATTGCTATCTTGGGTTTAGTTTTAGATGGCAAAACACACAAAGAGCTGCTACAGGGAAAAGATGGTGCAGCACAGTAAAGGCTTGCAACAGTGAATACAGTAAACTGGCACTACTCACCATGTCCTGGGAAAGATGGCACAACACACAAGCTCAAGTGGAATCTCTTTGATTTCAGGTAACATAGCAATCAGTTACCAGGCAATGCGAGGGGTCAGCAGTGACATCTTGACATTTTGCACACCTGTGTTTTGTCAAAAGCCTGACAGGCTGCCTTATCATGTCTCTAGTTGGTGAATGTTCTTAAAGAGACAATAGCAAACCTGTCCAAGAGTCAGTTTAAATAACGATTCTGCAAAGTGACAAGTAAATTGTGGAAAAAAATTGAGGAAAAAAAAAACAGTTGAACACAGTACAAGGCAACAATTTTATCTTTTGATAACCCCCCAAAAATGATTTTTGTAACAGAAGCCCAACCAGGCAATCTGATACCCAATTACTGGCAATTGTTCAAAAAGCACAAACACTTTAGATATGATATGCTATTATGTTAGGAGCAATTCCCTTGCATAACTAAAGCAACATTGTGCTAATGAATGAGTCTGCCCGTACTTAGTGCAAAAAAAAGTGATAAACACAAAAAGTTAAAATATAGGCAGTCAATTAATTATGACTCAAAGATACAGAAAAACAACAATACATTTTAGCTAGGCAGTCTCATATTTAAAAATGCATAGTAAGGCTTAACCAAGGAATAACCTCCAGAGAAAAAAAAATAGGTCAGATACAACCTATTGCATTGCTATATCACAGATGTAAGCTCAGTACTGTCAATCAAACTGTGCAGCACAAAGTCCTTGAGTTTAAATATCCAAAGAGATTCCCTTCTTATGAGAAGGAAATCCAGATCACCACCTCCTGGTCCAATGTCTACTTTTTCAGTAACCTGAAAAGACCACTTGTGCCTGTTCCCTTGGGGAGACCTCATGACATATATGACCAGGGCTGAATAATCTTCTTTTTGGTTCAGGATTGCCCTCATGTGGTACCCCACCCTTTCATTGAAATTGAACTCAGTGTGCCCCACTTAAAATGAACCATGTTCACAGGACACGAAGTATATCACATGAGTTGTATCACAGTTCATAAATCTCTTATTTCTAGAAGGTCACCTGTGGCAGAGTTGCAGAATGTAATGCCGACTGTGAGTATTTCACAGTCAGTCAGTCAAAAAGCTTTATCGATCAGCAAAATGCCATTACAGCTTAATATAAAATACAGAACAATAGGATCAATCATATATGACAATAAAAAGTTCTTAACAGTACAATAAAAAGGATAATACATACAGAGAATCAAAAACTTTCATATATCAAATAGTACACACACAAATAAAAACAGTATCCACTGTTCCTAACACTTTAAATCCTAATATAGATGATGGAACAGGGCTAGGACAAATGCCTATTCTAGGGGCATGTAAATCAGAATTACCCCTGATAATTACAAATCATAATGGAAAAGGAGCCGGTTGGGAAAAAAATGCCTGTGACCCCTTGGGACCCCAACAAAATTTATGTTAGGAGTCCCATTGGGGCAGAGTATTAGAAAATGAAGGTCACTGAATGTAATCCAAACAGGAGAGGGGAAAAGGTGATCCCTTTTGAGCCCAAAGGGCTCAGACCTAACCAAGAACCCAAAAGCAACATTTTTCAACCAATCAACGTTTTTCCCTCATTGCTAAAGGGTGTACCTTTCCTAAATATTCAAGTTCATTAATAATAATACAGTAGTATCATTCACCATAAGAAGAAAGGTAAGAAGATCATCTGGGATATTACTTGGATCTGGTATATATTATTTATCCATGTTATAAGTAACTTTTCGTACCATGGATACTTAAAAAGAACATGATATAAATTCTCTGTACCTCCTGCAATACATAAACAGGGAGCTTCATAAGCATTTGGCATGTGAGCAAATCAAGCAAAAAGTACAATACTGGGGAAATCTTGAACTTATAGCACATGTAAGCTTTTCTCTTTCCAGGGTGCAAGATGTGGTCCAGTTAAAATCTATAACCAAACCAAACCTCATTTGAAGTATAAGAGTGAGAACCTAGACCTGGGATAGCCTTCAATTCCTCACCCTGGTTATGAATTTTAATTTTTTACTTGATATATTTCTTATATTTCAAACTAATACAAATTCCCTTTTTAAAATAGTTGTGCAAATATGTAAGCTGACATTTTTTTCTAATAACGAATTCACATGTAATGTATAAAACCAGGGTTAGCTTCTACACCCTAGCAGCCCCCAGTTTTCCTTCTCTTCAAGAACAGCATGAAGAAGACTTCCAGATAGGGCTTTTGTGCACTTATCCCAATAACCTACTACTAAGGAGTGAGCCAAAGTTTTATAACTATCTAGGCCTAGTTCAGCTCCAATATAGAACATCAGAATAAACTTATTTAGTCCCAAAGAGGACCTCAGGTGCTGCATTGAAATCCTCTCAAGTCCTTCAACCATGTATGGTGCCCACGTTTCTGCAGTAAAAAGGGCTTGCAGATTTAGCTTTGAAGAAATAACTTGAATCAGTGTTCTAATACTATTGCCACCATATTTTTAATTAATATTTTAAGTCCAAAGTCATTTTTTTATTTGATCCTAACACTAGCAACATTAGAACACCATGAACCATTAGAGGAAACTGTTAACCCTAAATCAACATATTTATTTACTGTATGTATTAATAAATTCCCAGATTTCCATTTCAGCTTTATAAATGAATTCCACTTACCAAAAAGCATCACCTGACTTTTAATACTGTTAATGGTCAATGATAGTGTAAGTGATTCCTTATCTAAATAATCTAATTTCTTTTGCAGACCAGACTGAGAAAGAGAGAGGAGAAGAAGGAGATCATCAGCATAAGCCACTGCAGATGTGACCAGTTATCCAGTTTTAGGGGACTCAGATGGAGCACACTCATTAGCTTTAAGGAGACTATCCATATATATATATATATATATATATATATATATATATATATATATTAAAAGAGTTGGAGCCAACAGATGCCCCTGGATAACCCCTCTATTGATTGGGAATTCCTTGGAAGTTACCAGCTGGACCTAATCTCACCCTAGCCCAGGTTTCACTATATACTGTAAGTTGGAAATAACCAAACTAAGGGCATACTTAATGCCTTTATCCAGCATTAACTGCTACAATTTACTTCTTATAATTGAGTCAAAGGCTGAAGAAAAATCTGTAAAAGCAGCATATAATTGCTGGCCTCAAACCAGGCAATATTTCTCCCAGAGATGTCTTAAGATGAAACAATTATCTATAGTGGAGCAATTCTCCATGAAGTCAAATTGTAAGGGTGATAGTCCCCCAAGGGCAGAGAGTTGCTCATGTAAATGCATAAGAATAATTATAGGGAATATTTTCTCAGATACATTCAACAAGCTAATTGGGCAATGTATTTTGGTATCTAATTTATTACCTTTTTTCAATATTGGAACAATTTGTGCATCCCACCAGGAATCAGGAAAAGAAACCTTCTTTTAAGTGTTTATTAAAAAAACAAAAAAAAAGCTAGCCTAGTGGCGTGGAGGGCTGAGGCATCCATGCCTTACCTCCTGCCATGCTGACAACTCATGTTTGGTGTGTGAGCAGGTTGCTGGGGGATGGCTGGACAGAGAGAGAATTGAGCATCCCAAGGATAGCTCTCCTCTCTCAGGGAGGGTAAACTGGTTGTCCCAATGAATGACTGCCCCCAGGTGGAGGCCTGAGGGTAGAATGGGATGGGCCACCAATGGCATGGTGGGTGCTGTGGGAATCTGCAGCATGAATATGCCTCCATGTACATAGGTTGATGTGTTCTGTCAGAGCAATGGGGAGGAATTGGGAGGAAAATGGAGGAAAATACCTTACAGTGGTGAATGATGATCAACCTCCCCCCATCATCCAGGATCACACCCAGATCCTTCACCCATCTGGATGGGGCAAGGGGAACCCCCTCAGCACTAAGCCAGCAAGAACCCCCACCCCCCCCACTTCCACGACATGGATCCACCAAAAATATCTCAGTCTTGTCTGGGTTAAGTTTAAGCCAGTTTTGACTCATCCAAGTCTGAATTTCCTCTAGGCAGCTGTTAAATACAGAGGCTTCCATCTGGGTATTGGGTGCACAGGACAAGTATAGCTGGGTATCATCTGTGTAGCAGTGAAAACCCAGCCCACACCACCTGATAATGTCTCCCAATGGCAGCATATACACTGTGAGCAATAAGGGCAACAAGACTGAACCCTGTGGAGCTTCACAGCTCAGTGGCTTCAGGCTAGATGATGCCAATCCCATTGTTACCCTCTGCACTCTGTCTGTCAGGTATGACCTGAACCAATTGATGACATTACCAGACAGGCCACACCAGAACCGCAGGTGGTTGAGTAGCACCTCATGATCCACAGTGTCAAATGCCATCAAGAGGTCCAAAAGAACTAGGATGGTACACTCTCTCCTGTCCCTCAACATCAGGAGGTCATTAAGCGCCCTCACCAGGGCAATCTCTGTACTAAGCTCAGCTCGGTACCCAAACTGAAAAGACTCATAAGTGGAGGAGGAGGAGGCAAGATGTTCTTAGAGTTGGATGGCCACAACTTTTTATATAACCTTCACTAAAAATGGGAGGTTAGAGGCCAGTCTGTAGCTGCTGAGACAGTCTGGGTCCAATGAGGGCTTCTTCAAAAGGAGTCTAACCAGAACTTCTTTCAAAACAGATCAAAAGACCCCACTCTTCAAGGAACTCTGGACAATCTCCACAACCACAGGTCCAGTCAGGTCCTAACATCCAACCAAAAGATGGGTCAGACCTGGGTCCAAATCACACTGTGTTGGTGGCAGACTCGTGATTATTTCCACCACCTCCTCCACTCCAAATAGCTCAAACTCATCTCAAACAGGAGAAATGTTTTGACACTGCTCAGGATGGATCCCACACCCTCTTCGAGAGATGCTCAAAGAAACCTCAGCCCTGATAGAGGACACTTTGTCTGCGAAGAACAGAGTAAGTTCTTTGCACCTAGTACTTGAACCTGCTCCACCAACACAGAGATAGGGAAGATGTAAAAGCTCATCTGCCATCTACCTGGAGAAGTCAGGGTGCCTGGATGATAGACAGCATGGATTCATCCCGGGAAAATCGTGTCAGACAAACCTGGTGGAGTTCTATGACTGGGTGACAAGTGCCTTGGACCTGGGTAGACCAGTGGATGTCCTCTTTCTAGACTTCAGCAAGGCATTTGACTCTGTCCCTCACATGGGCCTGTTGGATAAGCTGGGAGAAATGGGGGTGGGGAACCAGATGATCAGATGGATAGGCAATTGGCTCCAGGACTGGACCCAGAGGGTCGTAGTTGGTAGGATAGTCTCATCCCCAAGGAGGGTCATTAGTGGGGTCCCACAGGGATCAGTCCTTGGGCCCCTTCTGTTCAACGCCTACGTATCTGACATAAGGACAGGAATCAGGAGTGAGATGAGTCTCTTTGCAGATGACTCGAAACTGGGGGCGGTGGTGGATGGGGAGGAGGGGAGGGTGGCCCTACAGGGGGACCTGGAGGCTCTGGAAAGATGGTCTAGAAAGTGGAAGCTGAGGTTCAATGCAGGGAAATGCAAGGTACTCCACCTGGGAGCCAGAGCACAGGTCAAGTGTACACCCTGGGGAATGCTACAAGTCTCGATGGCTGAGAGGGACCTGGGGTGGTGGTGGATGTCAAGATGAACATCTCTGAGACTTGTAGGAGGGCAGCAGCCAAGGCCAACAGGATGCTGGGATGCATCGCTGGGGGATCACCTCCAGAAGGAGGAAGTGATACTCCTCTGTATAACTGCTTGGTGAGGCCGCACCTTGAGTACTGTGTGCAGTTTTGGAGGCCACACTAAAGCGGAACATTAACCTCCTGGAGAGGGTCCAGAGGAGGGCAACCAAAATGATTTGGGGCTTGGGGGACAGGACCTATGAGGAGAGGCTCGAAGAGCTAAATATGTACACATTGGAAGAGAGAAGGGACTGGGGGGACATGTTAGAGGTCTTTAGGTACATGAAGAGGGTAAATAGGGGAGGAACAGTCGGGGTGCTTCGAAGGAAGGAGGAAGGGGCCACTAGAGGGCATGGCTGGAAGCTGGAGGGGGGAAGATTCAGGGGAGAAAGGAGAAGGTGCTACTTCACTGAGAGGGAGGTGGAGCCATGGAATGCACTGCCTAGGGGGCTGGTGGAGGCAGAGACAGTGGAGAGGTTCAAGAGGGGGTGGGACAGGTACAGGGGAAGGGTTCTGGAAGCAAAATCCAATGCAGCAAGAATATCCGGAACTGGGAAGGGAGAAGCCAGAGAAGGCGAGGGGGACAGCAAGGTCAGCACCCAGGTTGGGGACTGACCAAACGAGCAGACACGAAAGACCATTAGGCCTATTCTGCTGGCATTTTAGTATGTTAGTATGTTAGTATGTGGAAGAGCTGGGCTGGTCTGCTCCTCATCACAGCAATCTCCCTAGGCAAAAAATCTGCCTTTTTTGGGAGATTGCTCCCTGATAGTCTTCAGTGACTTCAGGGCCAATTTGTCCTCCATCAGACCAGATCTCTTCCAGCATCTCTCTAACCTCTAGCCCTTAGTCTTTAAACCCCTGAGTTCCTCATTGTACCAATGAGGTGTCTGGCAAGTAGACAGGGGCCAGACATGAATGGGTGTGATTGAATGAAAGGCATCAGCAACAGCCTGATTATAGACTGCCATTGCCTCCTCCATCCCAATCACAAATGCAACCTCCACACCCGATAGGTCCAGCACCACCTGTAGTCCTACCAAGGAAACCCCTCTCAAAGGATGATATTGGACCATCTCCACAAAGGCAGGATCATCGGGGGGGGTTCCTCAATATGAACCCCATGGTGCTGTGATCCAACCATCTTAATGAATCCACTCTGAGATCTGTCACATCAAGACCCACGGAAAAAACAAAGTCCAGTGTTTTTTAATTTTTATTTATTTTGGTAAACTCTAGGATTACAAATATCTTTGAGCAGGGACTGCTCATTTACAAAGGTTCCACATCAAAAGAAGCAGGGTAACGACAATACAAAGGAAACAATAGTTACAAATATTACACTCAAGGTTGACTAAGCAGTGGTTTGCCGAGAGATTCAGCAATTGCCAGCATGAATTGATTTTGAGGGGGAACAGCAGATGGAGAAGAGAGATGCAGGGATGAGAAAGCAGGCAAAGGCCATTGTCAGTTAGTAGGGGCAGGTGGCAAGAGATAAGTGATGGTGACTCGGCCTAGAGCCAGCTGCTAGGGGAGTGGTGAGTAAAGGGAGGAGTGTGGGGGAAGGTGATCAAGGAGGATTAAGGAGGCAGTAGATCCAGAGTACCATTGTCACCAGTGCAAGGTGAAGACCATAGTTTAGGAGAGGCAGTCACACTGGGAGATTGAGGTAATGGAGAGTCGAAGTTCCTTTTTAAAGGGACCTAGAGTCGCAGCTGTAAGTGCTTCTTTGCTTAGTGTGTTGTACCACTGAGGAGCCCTGAATGAGAATGATCTCTGCCCCATAGAGGTCCAGCATCTTGGGACCTGGAATGTCTGTTGAAGAGCTCTCCATGTAGGTTGGATGTTGCTGTGAGTGGTAAGGAGTTTAGCAACTCCAGGTGGCATGTGCCCAAGGATAATTTTTTTGGTGAGTAGGCAGGTCTGGTATTGAATTCTACTCATAAGTGGAAGCCATCCAGTCTGGGCATATAGGTCACAGGTGTGAGTTAGGCAGGAGGCACCCATTAGGAGCCTACAGGCTTTATTGAGTGACACGGATATCCTCCGGAAAGCAGTTTGAGAGACAGAGCCGTAGATGAAAAGACCATAGTCAATAATGGAGATGATAGAACTATAGATAGCCAGTCTGAGGGCTTCGAAGGTCAGGCAATGCTTGTGAAGCAGTCCAATCCGTATATTGACAGCTTTTGCCACATTATCTATGTGCTGTGTGAATGTAAGTGAGCTGTCCAGGGTGATGCCAAGGTATTTAAATGCAGGAATATGCTCAAGTGAGGCCCCCACTTGGTTTATAATGTTGAGGAGCAGAGGTTTGTAATTGCGTTGTTGGTTGTAGAATGTCATAACCTTTGTTTTGCTAAAATTCAGGACGAGTTTATGGGAGCGAAACCAATCTTCAACACACCCAAAGTTGCTTTGTAGGTGACTCTCTAGGAGGTTAGTATCTCAGTTCCTACTGAAAAGTACTGTATCATCTGCATAAAGTAGGATTCTCTGTTGGCAGACACTAGGAAGATCATTAAGAAAGAGAGAAAAGAGTAGTGGTCCCAGTATTGACCCCAGGGGGTCACCCAAGAGGACTGGTTTTTCATCTGAGGTGACTCTAGCTATCCTGATATGTTGTACCCTGTCCCCGAGGTAACTAGAAAACCAGCTTACTGCATGTTTGGAGAGGCCAAGGATGGACAGCTGATCTAGAAGTAGCAGGTGGTTAACTGTGTCAAAGGCCTTTGTTAGATCAATGAATACCACTCTTCCACACATGCCTTGGTCAATGGTGTCATGGAGAAGTCTGGTGAACTCCAGCAGTGCTGTGGTTGTGCTATGCCCTTTCCTGAAACTGTGTTGCTCTGGGTGGAGGATTTCATACTTATCTAGGAACTTCATGAGTTGATCAGAGACTATTCATTCCAGAGCTTTAGATAAGTGGGGAAGATGGAGATGGGCCTGTAGTTGGTGTGTATTGTCTTGTCTCCATTTTTGTACACTGGTGTGATAGTTGCCTGTTTCCAGAGTGATGGGAATTGACCCAGGCTTAGGGAAAGGTTAAGTATCTTTGTCAGGGGTTCAAGGAGCTCATCGAGAACTAGTGAAAGCAGCTTTAGATCAAGGGAGTCACCAATGTAGCCATTTTTGCTGATGGCCTTGTGTATATAGGTTCTAACTAGGTGCATTGGGATCTCTTGGAAGAAGAACTGTGGGGTAGGGTGTGCTTGGGATGAGGATATTGGGGTGGAGCTGGAAGTGGGGACATTGAAGAAATCCAGTGGTAGGCGCTGCTCAGGTTAGAGAACGCATTGTTGAATGTGTTAGAGATCATATAGGGGTCGAGCGTAGGTGTACCATCAATGTTGAGCATAGTTGACAGTGACTTAGCTTCTTCCCCGTAAAGTCCTTCAGGTTATTCCAGAATATTTTACCATCACCCCAGGAGCTGGAAAGTGCCTCTCTAAAGTGTTTGCGCTTGGCATTCCGAATAGACTGGGTACAGCTGTTTCTTGCTGCTTTGCAGCGTTGGATGTCCTTTTTTCACTCCTGTGGCTTGGGCACACTGCCAGAGGTGGTCCCTGAGTTTTAGTTGCACTATGAGTTCAGAGTTAATCCAGGGGTTCAATACACCTTTAACTTTCTTCTTGACCAGTGGTGCATAGATGTCACAGGCTGTAGTGAAGAGTCTTATGAACAGTTCCAGCACCTTGTTGACATCCTTAAGAGAGTCAATTTTAGACCAATCAAGCCTACTTAGATGAGATTTTAGCTGGTGTAGGTGTCCATGTTTGATAACCCTAGTGTAAATGATTTTTGGAGGAGTCTTAGTGATTTTAGTAGCCCATGAGCAGATCGCAGGTGAGTGGTTGCTTATTGAGTCCGGGAGGACAGACACTTTAGTAATTCTGTCAGGGCGATTTGATAGTATCCAGTCTATTTGGGTGCTAGACCCTGTTTTGTAGTTGTTTCTAGTAGGAGAGGGGACCAGCTGAGTGAGGTGCTGTGCTGTGATAGAATCCTTATAGCTGCAGGCCTAGGATGCAAGCCAGTTGTTATTGAAGTCCCCCATTATTATGATCTCCATATTATGGCGCAGTCCATTGAGGCATTCTATTAAGTTGTTGAAGCTGATATCCTGGTGTTTAGGGGGTATATATATATACAGAGAATACAGTAAGATTTTTGTTGTGGGTCCCTAGAAGAACTCTGATAGTGAGGACCTGGACGGTGAGTCCAGGTTTGGAACTTGGATAGCGTGTCCCATGAGAGAGTCTTTAAGTGAATGGCACAGCCACCACCCTGCTTCAAGATCCTGTCCATCCTGAAGATTGAGTATCCAGGAATTGCTACCGCAGAGTCAGGGATCTTGGGGGAGAGCCATGTTTCAACTACCAAGAGGATGTCGGGATTGTGTTGTTGGATCCAGGTTTGGAGATTGTTGAGTTTGCTAAGAAGGCTACAGACATTAATGATTGCTAGGGTGAGGGATCCTGTTGCTTTGTTCTGAGGGTAGGTAGTTGGTCCATGCGGTCCTGGATTTGGGTGAACATTTGCAGATAGAAGTAGCAGTATAAATATAATTCTCAAGAGAGAGGTTTTAATAATTTTGAAGGCTTGCTTGCTTGTTAGGCATCTGTATGTCTTGGCGCACTGGTGCAGGGGTTGTCTAGCCTTATTGCAGAGGGCTGCCACAGTCAGTAGGTAACACGGTGTGCCAGACGTATGGGGCTACAGGAGATAAGGAGTAAGCCATAGTACAAAGCAGTGGTTCAAGGGATTATTATAATGGATCCCTGTTATCATGCCAGGAGTGTAGTGCAGAGCAGTGGTTAGCATTAGCTGGCAGTTGGGGTAGGAGGATGCAACCTCTTGCCTATTGGGGCAGATCAGTAATATAAAAGCAACAACTAATAGTGTTGGTCTCAGCTTGAAAGCCACCATGGTTAAGAGAGAGTAGGGAGGCACAGAAGTACTTGGAGGAGGTGGAGAGAGAGATAGAGAGAGAGAGAGAGAGAGAGAAGAAAAAGTTAAGGGTGAGGACAGATACAATTGGTTGAGGACAGGGGGTGCTGAGTGGATAGGTGTATAGGTCAAAAGTGGGAGGGATGAGAGAGTATTTAATAGATTCCTGGGAGGGGGTGGTGGGGGTGGGACAAAATATTACACACTTCTCCCAAGCCTGCCTAACTGAAAAGCTGTGGGAGTTATAAAAAATAGCAGTCTGAGTGCCCCACCAATGGCTGTAGTGAGAGGAGAATGTCCTAGCCAGTCACTGTGCACTGTGATCAGTACTGCACCAATCGGAGCAAAGCCACAAGAAAGGGGCTCTTCCCAACAGTTGGCGCTCTTACCTGAGGAGAGGATCTGCCGATGGGTTCCAGTGAGGCAGCCAGTTGGAAGGAGTCGGCAAAGGCGGCCATTGTGCGCTGCTTGTGGATCAGGCGCAGAGGCATCCACCGAGGATCCTGGTGAGAGGGGCCCGCCACTGGGTTCCACAGAGGTGGCCCGAGGATAGGCACTTCCTGCCCTTGCTTCTGTATCTCCCCTTGTGTTGTTGTTGGGTTTGCTGTTGTTTGTTCTTCACAACTGTGCTTTAATCAGAAAAAAAAAGAAATCACACTCAACTGAAATCTGTCATTAAAAATGCAACCTAACAAACCCAAATGGACAGTGAATTAGAGGTTGACTCCTCTGTTTTTTTTTAATAGGACAGCCTCTCATCAGATGAAAGCCTGGACCCCCTGCCCAGGCACAAATGCAGCCCCAGAATATCCTTCAAGGAAACAAAAGGACAAGGAGGGGGAGGAGGAGCAGGAGCAGGCAGACAAGGTGCAAGAAACAAAAAGTAGCAAACTCAGCAACAACAACACAAAGTAAGATACAGAGGCAAAGGCATGAAATGGCAGTAGAGGGAAAATCTGAATATTATTAACATTTCATGGTATACACTCACACCAGCTGAACTTTCTGTATTGAATTTTGGCCTCAAGTCTGTTCCTACTCATAACCTAAATCATTTTGAAACTACTGTGAACCTGTACCAGTTTACAGACTCTTGAATTTACATTGCTTTTTTTAAAATATGGGGGTGGGGTGAAAACAGCTCACAGGGAGCTGTTTCTGCTACCAGGTTGAGGTCCCAGGCCTCTTTTGATGATACCAACACATGTTATACGCAGCAGTGACATGAACAATGTGTTTTCTGACCTAAATCATCCTTCAACCTGCTTATAGATAGAACTGCTACTGTTTTCTTGCAGGCATGTGAAGAGGACCTTCCAAGATTAGTGGACATTGAATTTCACACTACATTTGTGAATATGTCTAGTGAGCAGTGTAATGCCTTAAAGAGTACAGAAACTAATGCACTAATTCCCATCAAACAGCTAGGCAAGGGGGTTAGTGTTATGATGCAGGACAGCAGTAAGCATGTGGCTGAGATTTGCAGGCGGTTAGCCAATAACAAGTTGTATAAGCCACTTATAAGTGACCCTAACATTACAGTATGTTTAAGAAACAAATTGATCAGTACTTACACAGTACAGGAGCTAATGGTATCAATGGCTGCTGTTAGTTTGACAGAGGAGAATTTTGCTTTCAGAGCAAGTAACAGCAGTGCAGAACTACAGCTTTCTTACTGATAAATCACTTCTATCTCAGCAGGAGTCAGTGCCTGTTTGTATTAAGCAAACAGATACTTTATTAGAAGCAGGGGGTCTCATTTAAGTAAAAAAAAAAAAGAAAGTCACTGTGTTTTTCTCTGAGGAAGCGATCTGTACCAGCTTAATTTGCTGAGTCAGGAACAGAGGGTGAAGCTGATTAGGGGTGTTGCTTAGGAGCCTAGGAGTACAAAAGCAGGTTTCTCCAATTACAGCTTCCTGCTATTAGTTTGACAGAGGAAAATTTTGCTTTCAGAGCAAGTAACAGCAGTCTAGAACTACAGCTTTCTTACTAATTGCCCTCCTTCCCACCCCTCTGCCCTCCCACCCTAAGCCAGTTCTACTTTTATAGCCACTGGATTTGACTGACAACAGGAACTTCCTGTTTGGCAGTAGGAAGGGAAGGATCACTGAGACACATTAGTTTCATCAACCTTGAAGGAACCTAAAAAAATAGCTCTTCCCCCCCTCCAGCTTCTGGAGGTCTGAATCCAAGCACGCATGAAGGAGACTACTAAAGACTGAAGGAAGTGCCTGTCCCAGAATAGGAAGGGTGAGAGTTGTAAGGGCACATAGGCCATAGGAAAATAGGTGAAAAAATACATAGAGGGAGGAGACAGTAAGCATACAAAGCAAAAGAAGAGGGGATGCAAAATAAGTCAAGATGGGAGTGGTGCACTTCAATAGCTGTGGGGCAGCAGTGTTCTGGGAGACATTCTGGAGGCTGCAATGCTGCCCTGTTTACAGGCACCTCTCTGGTCTGAGGGAGGAGGTTGCCAATCTCCAGACTGACCTAGCTAGGATTCATGAAACCTCTTCACCCACCCAGGGAGCAACAGGCCACCACTGCTACATCAGAGGTTGCCATGAAAGAGGAGCGGATGGACCAAGGTGGGCTCAGTGAGGGAGAGGGTGGTGGAACAGAGGTGCATCCCTCCAGTTGTACCTCTCCACAATTCATATGCTGTTCTGGTGAAGAGTGGTTCCTCTATGGAGGCACCTGCAGTTGAGACCAAGGAGGATGCTGGGAACCTCCACAAAGAAGACCCACAGAAGGGTGGCTTGAAACCCCATAGGGGAAGGAAACAACTCCTGGTGGGGGACTCAATCACTGGGGGGTAGACGTGGGGGAGGAAGGGGATAGGGAGGTAAGGTGCCTGCCTGGCGCCATGGCTCAGAGGGACAGGAAGTGAATCCTCAGGATCACAGGAACAGCTGTACAATGAAGGGAGCTGGATGTCATTGTCCACCTAGGGACAAATGACCTGGCTGTGAATGTGATCAGAGCAGTGCAAGAGGAGTTTGTAGAGTTGGGGAGGGGCCTTAGACGAGTAACATGTATGGCAACCTTCTTAGAGGTGCTGCCTGTCTATAGGAAGGATGATGCTAGGGTATTCCTCACCATGGGAGTCAATGAATGGTTGAAAAACTGGTGTGGAGCTCAGGGTTTTGGCTTGAGGATGGGGAGCCATCTGTAGGGATGCAGGCCTATTCTGGCATGATGGTCTGCATCTGCCAGGGGGAGAACCAGGATCCTAGGTGATAGGTATAAATGCTTCATTGGCAAGCATTTAAACTAGCCAAGGTGGGGCACTGAAAAGGAGCAGGGAAATTCCAGCCTCCCCCCAACAAAACACAGTAGTTAGAGAGGTAAATATCAAGGTAGAGAAGTCTGTAGGGAGCAGGACAGGGATAAATGCAGAAAAAGGCAGTAAGGACAGGGATGGGGCTAAAAGGGATAAGGCCAGCAAAAATGGAAGGTGATGAGTACCAATGCCTGAAGTCTGTATAACAAGCTCCCTGAACTAATTGCCTTGAAGGAAGAGGGATGCATGGATATAGTGGCAATCACTGAAACATGGTACACAGAGAACCATGACTGGGATGTCAACATACCAGGATACACAATCTACAGGAGGGACAGGGTGGGTAAAAGAGGAGGAGGAGTAGCTCTCTATATAAGGGAAGGGATTAAAGCAACTGAACTAAAGAGTAAACAGGAAGTTTATGAGTCACTATGGCTCACCCTGGAGACAAGAAATGGCAGCACAATCTGCATGGGGGTTGTGTACAGATCCCCATATCAGGGGGATAAAATAGACAAGGAAATGATAGAAGGCATCCTTAAAATGGCAGAAAAAGTGGAAATATTGTTGATGGGGACCTGGATATGCCAGATGTGAACTGGAGTACCTTTGCTGCAGGCACATCCACGAGCAGGGTCATTCTTGATGCCCTACAGGGGGCATGCCTCAGATAGCTAGTGTCAGAACCCACTCAGGAGGGAGCGGTCTTAGACCTGGTACTCTCAAATGGGGAAGGAGAAAGCATCTCCAATTTAGAAGTAGGTAGCCATCTGGGAACAAGTGACCACCAAACAGTGTGGTTCACAATAAACACAGCCATAGAGTCAAGCCATACAAAAACTAGAAGTACTGGACTTTAGAAGGGCTGACTTTGTGAAAATGAGAGAGTGCCTCAGAAAAGCACTAGCAAACGGGCAAGAAGGAGCGGTGGAGGAACAATGGGGAATAATCAAAACAGCCATCACAGAGGTAACAAGCCTTTGTGTGAAGCAAATCAATAAAACAAAATAAAGGAAAAAACACTATGGTTCTCAAAAGAGGAGGAAGGAAAGGTTAAGTAGAAAAGGTTAGCATTCAGGAAATATAAGGAAACACAGAAGGAGCAGGACAGAGAACGTTATCAGTTAATGCACAAGGAAGCAGGGAAGGCAGTCAGAATAGCAAAGGCACAAACTGAGGAAAAGATAGCCAACTCGGTTAAGAAGGGGATACAACCTTTTATAGGTACATTAGGGAGCAAAGAAAGACCATGGGAGAGTTACATCGACTTAATAAAGGGGAAGGAATGTGGGTAGAAGGTGACAGTGAAAAAGCAGGGATACTGAATAAATATTTCTGCTCAGTATTCACAATGGAAGAGGAGGGGGAGGTACCTAATCCAAACAAGAGAAACACTCTGAATAGGGGGGTTGATACCAGTCCATTCACAGAAGAAAGGATTTTGAAAGAACTCTTGAAACTGAAGGTGGACAATGCAATGGAGCCTGATGGGATTCCCCCCAGAATTCTAAAAGGACTAAGGGTAGAACTAATAATTCCATGACTACTCTCTTTAACAAATCATGGGAGGATGGAATGGTACCTGAGGAATGGAGGAGGGCAGATGTGATTTCACTTCACAAAAGTGGGAGCAGGGCAGAGGCAGGGAACTACAGACCAGTTAATTTAACCTTAGTGGTAGGGAAAATGATAGAATCACTTTTGAAGAAAATAATTTTTGAGTACCTAGAGGCCAGTAGGGCACAGGATGCAAGGCAGCATGGTTTCGCAGCAGGAAGGTCATGTCGGACGAACCTAATAGATTTCTTTGATTGGGTGACCAAAGTAGTAGACCAGTGAGGAGCTGTGAATATGGCCTACCTAGATTTTAGCAAGGCATTTGACACAGTCTCACACAAAAGATTAATATACAAGTTAGCCAGCCTTGGAGTTGGTCCCAAGGTGGTAACCTGGATAAAAAAAACTGTCTGGACAACATGACACAAAGGGTAAGCACAAATGGAGTCCACAGTGATGAAAGGAGGGTAACTAGCGGGGTACAGCAGGGTTCGGTATTGGGACTGATCCTCTTTAATGTCTTTATAAGTGACATTGGAGAGCACCTGGAAGGAAAAGTATGTCTCTTTGCAGATGACACAAAGATATGCAGCAGGGTTGATACACAAAGTGGGGTGGAAAGGATGAAAAGGGACTTGGCAAGGTTGGAGGAATGGTCAAATATATGGCAGCTCAGATTCAATGCAAAGAAGTGCAAGGTAATGCATCTGGGAAACAAAAACCCAGGGGAAGAGTACACAATGGGATGAGATAATAACAACAACAAAAATTGAAAGAGACCTATGAGTAATTATATCAGATGACCTAATGATGGGCAATCAATGTAAGAAGGCAGTAAGAAGGGCTGGGGGGATACTGGGATGCACAGGAAGAGGCATCAACAGTAGAAAACAGGAAGTTGTTATCCCTCTGTACAGACAGTTGGTGAGACCCCATCTGTAGTATTGTGTGCAATTCTGGAGACCCCATCTTCGCAAAGACTTAGGCAAAGTGGAGGCTGTTCAGAGGAGGCAACCAAAATGGTGCAGGGTCTGCACCAGAAGACATATAAGGAGAGACTAAAGCAGCTTAATATATATACCCTTGAGGAAAGGAGGGAGAGGGGGGACATGATAGAAACTTTCAAGTATCTCAAGGGAATTATCAAAGTACAAGAGGGTAGCATCTTTCAGAAAAAGATATGTGCAAGAACAAGGTGGCACAATTTGAAGATGGGGGGGCAGAGCAGAGGTAATGTTAGAAAGTATTTTTTCACAGAGAGGGTTATGGATACATGGAACAGACTTCCTGAGGAGGTTGTAGAGTCAGGAACAGTGGGAGAAGTCAAGAATGTATGGGACAAATATAAGGCAATTCTAGTGGGGGGGTAGGAGGAAGTAAGCTGTTGATTAACTGGAATCTGCAGCTCATCCATCAGATAGGGAAATGGGCAGACTAGGTGGATCAAGCGGTCCTTATCTACCGTCAAATTCTATGTTTCTATGTTTCTATTTACAGGGACACATTGCAGTTTCTTATAATTGAGCATCTGACCAGACCCACTATATATTTACTACCCAAAATTCACAGAAGCCTCAAATCTCCCCCAAGACATTCAGTCATATCAGGGATAAGCTCCCTTACAGAGCCACTATCACAGTATGTGGACTTCTACATGTCTTTTTGTGAGCAGTTTTGGATCTCAGGTTTGAGACTGTATGGAAGCCGTAGCCCTGCTTTGTGATATACAAACTGAGGACTTGTACCATCTTGTTACCCTTAATGGGGAGTCATCATACACAAACATCCCCCATGATGATGGTCTATCTGCCCTAAGACACTACCTTGACATAAGACTCATCAGTAACCCTTCTGGTTGAGTTTTTACTCAGACTAGCAATAACTTTATGGAGATGCTTTATTGACAACATCTTGGTTTTGTAGCATTAAGTTATACATGAATTACACAATTTTGTAAAATACGTACAAAGCATCAATTCCAATCTCAGATTTTTGTTGAAACACAGTCTGGAAGCCATCTCTGTTATGGACATCATAAAGAACTCTGAGGCAAGTATTGCTATGGACATGTTCAACAAACCTACAGACTGCAGTCCTTGCCATTTCCTGTCACCCCCACCATATCATTAAGAATATATTGATAAGTCATTTCCTGAGGATATGCTGTACCTGTACTATAGATGCATCATTTAAAAGCAGGTCAGTGGTGAAACAGAATTGATTTACTGGTGTGGCTACAAACCAGTTAATGTCAATAGAGTATATAAAAGGACTAGAAGTACTGATAGGGACAGCCTGTTGGTACTAAGCAAAAAAAAAAAAAACAGAAAATGTTGCAAATGCATAAATGCATTTTATTACAACTTATAACATACATGCTTATGAGGTACAGGGCTTTGACATAGTGCCTATTTAACACAACCCACACACATGATATATAACAGGCCACACAAGATTAGTGATTCTGTGACACACAGCCTCCAGCCATCCCAAGCAGCCAGGACGTGGTTGCTATCTCTCCCACCTGGCATCTGTAGGTGTGGTAGATATATATACCATGAAGTACTCACAGCTGGCAACATATTCAGTAACCCTGCCATGGGTGAACCCCTGGAAATGAGATTCATTAACTGTGATAAAACTCAACCTGTGAATGTGTGCTCCATAATAAACATTGAGAGTATCAAGTACCCTGTTTAAGTAGCAGACGAAGTCAACAAAATACTTTACGAATCTGGATGCTTGTAAAGCCAGCACTACTAATGCACCTCCTCCTACATCTGCCCCCACCCGGGTTAATCATCCCAGTTTCCAATTCCGATTGATCTCAATAAAGGAAGTTTGAGATCAACTGCTCAAGCTAAAGCCGGACCAGTCTGCAGGTCATGATGGCCTTGAACCTCAGCTATAAAAACTTGCGGCTCAACTAATCGCACCCCCCAACCAAAATCTTCAATTTCTCTCTTCTTAAAAGGGAGGTTTCCCAAAAATGGAAGGTGGCCTATATAGTTCTGGTTCAGAAGGGAGGCTACAAGGAGCATACTGTAAACTATCTCCCTATCTCCATTCTTAGTGCACTATCTAAAATCCACAAAAGGCTCATATATAACCAACTGGTGTGCTACACTGAAGCTTACTCACTGGTTACCACTGTCCAACATACTCACTGCTTACCATTGCCCAATATGGTTTCTGAAAGCATCATGGAACAGACATAGCCCATATTCGCTTGACCTTGGATGTCCTCTGGGCCACTGATTCAGGGAAAGCCATTGAAGCCATCTTTATAGACCTAACCAAGGCCTTTGACTTGGTAAACCATAATCTACACATCCTGAAATGAAAGCACTTGGGGTTTGGCAAACTATCTGCTACCTGGTTGGAAAACTACCTTTCTGACCATGTGCAAGCTGTCAAATGGGGTAGTAGCCTGTCATCCCTTAAAGAGATATGTAATAGAGTTCCTCAAGGCTCCATTCTGAGACCTCTACTATTCTCCCTATTCATAAATGAACTGTAGTCAAACTTTGGTCAGGCATGTGGATGATGATGTCCATTATAGAGCTGATTCAGATGCTAAAACAATTGATGCTGGACGTAATACTGACTTCACCATTCTAGAAAAGTGGCTAGTGGACTATACAGTATACTTGTTCTAAAGACTGAAAAAAAAGTAATGCTTTGAAGACCCCGTAGTCTAGGCACAAACAGGTCTGACTCTCTATGTATCATTCCTTTGGGGGAATCAACCTCAAGGTGGTGAACACCTTTAAATATTTAGGTATACTGATTGACCAAGTGCTGTCCTTAAGACCACAAGTGGACCACAGAATTTGATTACTCTGCCAAAAACTTGGCCTTCTATAGTATCTTAGGTCCTGCCTCACAAAAGATGCCTGTCTATCAATAGCTAACTCCCTTCTCCTCCCAGCACTGTTATATAGAAACATAGGAACATAGAATTTGACAGCAAATAAGAACTGCCAGACCCATCTAGTCTGCCTTTTTCTCCCCTCCTAACCCAAAAGCCTGAGATCTTCTTGCTCTCCAGCCTCACTCCTCCTTTGAACCCCCAGGGTACTCCTACGTCTATCCCATGATGTTTTGAATTGCCCACCAACTTTGTTCCCACCACTGCTGCTTGGAGGCTGTTCCATGCCTCCACCACCCTTTCTGTGAAGAAGTACTTTCTCATTTTGCCCCTTAGCCTACCACCTTCCTGTCTCTTGTCATGTGCTCTTGTTCTAGAGCATCTTTTCATCTGAAATATACTTCCCTCCTGTACCTTATTTATTCATTTTAGGTATTTGAAAGTCTCTGTCATGTCACCCCTCTCCCTCCTCTCCTCCATGGTATACATATTGAGTTCCCCCAATCTCTTCTCGTATGATCTCTCTTGTAGGCCCTGCATTTTTGTTGCCCATCTTGTAACTGCCTCCACCTTGTCTATGTCCTTTTGAAGATGTGGCCTCCAGAACTGGATGCAGCACTCCAAATGAAGCCTCATCAATTACCTGTACAGTGGCATTACCACTTCCTTCTTTCTGCTGGTGATACCTCTCCCTATGCACCCCAGCATCCCATTAGCTCTCCCCACTGCCTTGGCACATTGCTTGGCCACCTTTAGGTCATCAGATATGATCACCCCTAGATCTCTTTCCTGCTGTGTGGAATCTAACATCCTTCCATGCATCATGTAACCCCCCCCCCCACTGGGTTTCTGCACCCCAGGTGCATGATTTTGCACATTTTGGCATTAAATCTCAACTGTCACACTCTGGACCATTCCTCCACATTAGCTAGAATGCTACTTATTTTCTCTACTCTTCCAGGGCTGTCTACCCTTTTACAGATCTTGGTGTCATCTGCAAAGAGGCACACCTTCCCTTCTAACCCCTCTACGATGTCACTGATAAAGATATTAAATAGTATTGGTCCCAGAACTGATCCCTGTGGCACCCCACTTGTCACCCTCCCTACCTCAGATTTAACTCTGTTTACCATCACTCTATGTGTTTGATCCTTCAACCAATTTCCAACCCAGATCACCACCCTGTGACCCATTCCCAGGCTACCCAACTTGTTCACCAGCCTCCAATGTGGAACGGTGTTGAATGCCTTGCTGAAGTCAAGGTAAGCAACATCTACCACTCACTCACTTTGATCCACCTCCCTTGTTACCCAGTCAAACAAATCTATCTGATGGAGCTCCTGTTCTAGCCATTCTGAGAAAATGAACTAAGCAGACTCAAGCTAGTCTATCATAGAACAGCTAGGTTTGCAGCTGGAATGGATCAAAAGGAGCACCACTGCACTGAACTCTCATCCCTGAAGTGTCCTCTCCTGGAATGGAGGCTAAACCGCTCTGTTCTCAGCCTGACATACAAAATCCTCACTGCCTTTCTACCTAACCTCACCGGGATAGTGTGAAAAAAATTGCACACCAGAAATCTTTGCTCCTCTGAGGTGCTTCTCCTAGAGGTTCCTAGAGACAGGACCCTATCTGGCCAACGGTCCTTCTCTAGCATGGCCTCTCAGCTATGGAATGGCATTCCAGTCCTCCTACTTCAATGTCCCTCTATTGGGTCATTTAAAGAACACCACACATACTACCTTCCTCTTGTAACTTCCTGCACTTGTTATTATATTTGAAGATTTTCTCTCATGTCCCCCTTGCCTATTTGATGTATTACTTGCATTATCTCTTTGCACAATTCTATTGTCTATGAGATAAAATACTTGCCAAAATTTCTTTGAAAATCCCATCTTTAACTAACTGATATTGTACTGTATCATATGTGTAACCATTATAGCTATGTTCCATGGTTCTTAAATTGTATGTTCTCATTAAAGTAACTAATTCCAGGTTGTCACTGGACATTGGACCATAAGGTAACTATCTGGATTCCCTTCTTACCAGAAGGGAGTCTTTTTGGATATTTAAGCTCAAGTCTTTTGTGCTACTTGGTCTGAATGACCACACTGAACTTATGTCAGTGATATAGTTATGAAATAGATTTTATCTGACCTCTTTATTTTCTCCACAGATTATTTCATGGTTTAACCTTACTATAGATTTGTAATCATTGGACTGTCTATCTAAAATGTATTGGCACATTTTTATGTCTTTGAGTTATAATTGATTGACTGTCTGTATTTTAACTTCTTGTATTTAGAACCTTTTTGCACTAAGTATGGGCAGATTTATTCATTAGCATAATTTTGCATTAGTAATGTATTGGATTTTCTCCTAGTATGATACTATATCATATATAAGGTGTGTTTATGTGCTTTTTGAACAATTGCAAACAACTGGCTATCAGATTGCCTGGTTCGGCTACTGTTACAAAAATCTTTTGGGAGGATTATCAAATGATGAAATTATCACCCTGTACTGTGTTCAGCTGTTTTTTGTCAATTTACTTGTTGTCACTTTGCACAATTGCTATTTAAACTATCTCTTGCCCAGGACTGTTACTCTCTTTAAGAGCATTCAATAAACAGAAACATAATATGGCAGCCCATCAGTCTCTTGACAAAGTGCAGGCACACAAAATGTCAACATGTCACTGCTCAACCCTCATATTGCCAGGTCACTGGTTGCTGTGTTACCTGAAATAAAAGAGATGCACCTCCACCTTGTGTGTTGCATCATCTTTCCCAGCATTTGGTGAGTAGCACCAGTTTATTATACTCACTGATCATTTCAGATAGATGGTGTCACTGCCTACACATCCACTCAGGCCCTAACTTATCTATTCACCTACTGACCCTATCATGCAGTGGCAGTTACTGCAATCAGTCATGCAGGAAAATATATCTTTATCAGAGTGCTTCTTCCATGTGGGTGGCACTGTAGTGTTGCAAATAAATATTTATTTTTTGTCCTGTTTTTGTAGCTCTTTATTTTCTGATTTTGAACACTACTATAATGAATTTAGAGTTCATGTCACTAAGAAAGATGCTATATAAAATTAAAACTACAATATACTGTGTAACATTAAGTAGAATGCATTTTTTCAAGTAAAAGTGCATAAAGCTGCTGTAGTATCAAATGCATTCTTGTCTGACACACATGTCAAACTGTCACTGTACACCAAGTATATTCGGTGGAAGAATTCAAGAGGGCATGGGACAGGCATATGGAGCTGAATATCGAGGGGACAGCTGGGGCTTTCAGGGAAGGGGAGGTGTAGGGAATCAAATATGGCAGACTAGATGGGCTGATATGGTCCTTTTCTGTCATCAAGCATCTATGATTCCATGATAGCATTCTTCTGTTGGGCTGGCTGTATAGCTTAGAGGTTAGAGTAATGTGCTGTGAAAGGGCTTGGTACATCCAGCAGACCAGACTTGGGTTTGATACTCACACCTCCACTTGCATACTGTGTGACTCTGAGCAAGCCACTTAGCCACCAAGTGCTCCCAGGTCACCATTGAAAACAGACATTTGTGCCTCATGGGCCTTACCCAGTTACTAAAAGACTAAAATAAACAAATACATGATGCAGACTCCTGTAATTGTCTGAACAAGATCCATTGTGTAAGTTTGTTAACATATTGTTAAAGGAGTTATTCAGTTTACACTATACTGTAGCTGAAAGGTGGCTAAATTATTGAGAAAAGATGTAACTTGGACCCCTGCACTGCTTCACTCTGCTTGGATTCAGAGCATAAACATGATAGAGCTGCAGAAAGATATTGACTGAAAGGGAATGAATAATTAATCCTGTTCTGCAGTCGGTGTACCAGCAATACATAGTAGGTGGGTGATAATTATTATTTGGATGTGCCTGAGTGCCCTATATGGTCTTTGGACAGATTTAAGATATGGGGCTGTGTGCTACCTATCTCCTTCTGATTTTACACCCAAGTGTTGAAGCAGCAGCAGTTATAACCTCAAATTGCACCATTTTCCTGCTGGTCTCAGTCTTTCATGTATTGAAGGGTATAGACAATATTGAACATTCAGCAATGTTTGATATGGTGTCCTTCTACTAAATGCAGAGAAACACGTTGAAGTTCAGTGGTGTTACATGAGGTCCCTGCACCCTAATTGGTACCCTGAGAGGCACACTGTAGACAGCTAGCACTTAAGTATATGTTATACTAACATATAGGGCTAAGGGCATCTACTGTACAAGAGTAGATGTCAGGATGTGAAAGCATATTGTTGTAATACACTTTGCTTGCTAATACATATATTCTGCTATGTATTTTCTGTGTGTTTCTTACTTGAAAGATGCCAAGGTACCTGTGTCCTTGGAATAATTATAATATGTAAGATGGCATTGCCACCTTTTGGTGATTTGTACTACTACACTGAGTTATGTAAGACTCTGTATAAGAACTCTTTTGTTCTCAAACTGATGACTTTACAGAATTATATAATGTTATCTTGGACTGTGGAGCCACCTCTAATTTAGCCAATAGGGCTCATCTCTGTAACTAGAAATGTTTCTATCTTACAATAACCATAGTAATTATCATAGGTATATAATGTAATGCACAAGTCTTATACCTTGGAGACCTCAGGAGAGACCCCAAGAGACACAGAGAAACCTTGAGGTATAGGGAACGCTTAGCACTGGCTCCCGGTTTGTATTGGTAAGAACTGTTTAGGGCAACTGTGATTTATCCTTTGATAGTAATAAACCTGTTTATTACTGTAATGCAACGTGTCTGTGATTACTTGCATTCCCAATATCGTCAAGAATCTGAAAGTGAGGTTTAGACCTCCTAACAGGGGTAATAAATTAAGGAGTAATATTCAGAGGCATTTTTGTTTTCCAGAGAGTAGTAATCTTATGGAACAGACTACAACTGGAGGCTTTTGGCATAAAGACAGTACCGGCCTTTAAAGTTAAGCTGGGACAAACATATGCTTTCCAAGAAGTCACTGGGCAGTGAGGGCAGCAGAGTGAGTACAAATCATTATAAACTGGTATGTGTGTGTGCGCAACGTAATTACCTTATCCCTTCTTGTGAAGCAAACATAATGAACTTAGAGTCATGTCTGACCTTACATTATGATGTTGTTATGTGCTTGGGACTGAAACAGTTGCTGCACCCTATGCTGACACAGTGTCTTGTTTTTTTGTTAAATGGATGGCCATCAGTGGTGTGCATGTTCTTGTGCAAATGTATGTGATATTTTTGCTTGCCTCTTGCTATTGTTTTCCACCCTCAATAGAGGTGCCTGGACAACTGTCTCAAGACTAAAGGAAAAGCTTAAACTGTAGCTAAAGAGCCACCTATGAGGCAGAGTACTGGAGGTGCAGGAGAGATGAGAGGATGTATATGAAACATCAGAAAGTTGGGTTGTAGGGGAATTTGTTAACCAGGAGGGAGAAAAGTCTGGTGGTCCCCTTTTAACCATAGGATGAACCTTTAAATTCAATGGGTGGTCGCTAGTGATGGGCTTGTGTTTGTGTAACTGTATGTGATATTTTTGGCTTGCCTCTTACTCTAGTTTTCCACCCTTGGTAGAGGTGCAAGGAGAATTGTCTCAATTTAAAAGAATAGTTCATAGCAAAAGAGCCAAAAGGAGAAAGTGAGATGTAACAGAACCTGCTTTCTTCAATTCCTGGAACATACCCAATAACATGGAGGAGAGGAAAAAACTCCAGGTGGAGGAACCTCTGGTGAACCATGATTACTGGGTGATCCTTCTCTTCAGGCTTAGAATGAACTGGCTGGATGATGTCAAGTTTGGTGGAGTTCTGAATCTGGATCTCTTTTAAAACTTTTAATTTATTGATTATTATGCAGAGAGATATACATTTATGAAATAAATCAGGACTCATTTCATGGATCTGTTAATACAAAAATTTAACTTCAGAATCATTCATACAGAATGCAAATCTGAGGAATATCCATATCTCTATTGGAGATGGGTCACATTTAATCAAAAATGAACTAACAGAGGAGCTGGAAGGAATCTCCATAAAGAACACTAGAAATTATTTAAGCACGACCCTTCATGGAACAAAGGACTCATCTTCAATTGATATATAATATCCAGGGCCTCCAGGTTAACTCAGAACTAGTAGTACAATCTTGATGATGTGCTATCAGGCATTCTGGAAAATAAATATCATTAACAATACTCTGCAACTGGGCAAGTGCAGGGGAAACCAGATTATGCCACAACCGAGTAATGGCTTTTTTTGCAGCTGCAACGTAGAGATAAAGCTTACTTCTAGAGGGGGGATTGCATAATCTAATCCAATATATTAAAGTACAAGTTTATTTACTTATTTATTTCAAATTCTGATTAATATCTTTGAGCCAAGGGGCTCTTTTAAAAAGGTTCCAAGTCAATTAAGTGTAAAATGCAAGACAGGGGGTACAAACAAGATGCAAAAAATAGGACACTGAGAATGAAGGTGGTGTAGAGGCCACCAGCTCAGAGGTTTGTCCTGGATAGAGAATTATCTGAACAAATTAGGAGGGTCTGTAGGAAGAGTAGCACCTTGGTGGTGGGGGACTTCAATCTATTGGGGGTGGAGTGGAGCACCCCATCCACCATCAGTACAAGGGAGTGGGTTCTACTAGAAGCATTTCAAGACTGCTTTCTGACACAGCTGGTCCATGGGATGAAATGACTTGGTTAGAAAGGACTCTAGACCTTGTACTGGACAATGGGGAAGCTGTAAGGAATCTGGAAGTGGAGGAACCACTGGCTAGGAGTGACCACTATTCAGTGTGGTTCATGCTCAACATGGGGAGGGAAACAGGGGGCACAGGTACAAGGGTGATTGAGTTTAGGGGGCCGAATTTTAAGAATATGTGGGAAATTTTGGGCATGCACCTGGCAGGAATGCAACTACACATGGATGCAGACCAGAAATGGGATATCATAAAGGAAGGGATGGTGGAGGCAACAGAGTCTTGCACTGGAAAGAAAAGCAAGAAGGGGAATGGCAGAGAAACCCAGTTGGCTGACACGGTAGGTTATAGAAGGGGTGAAGGCCAAGAGGGCAGTGTTTTGAAAGTACAGGAAATTGGGGAGGGGTGAAGATAGGGATACATACATGTAGAAGTCCAGGGACGTTACCAGACTGGTCAGGGTGGCCAAGGCATCCAGGGAGCTGAGACTGGTGCAGGGAATTAAAAGTGGAGAAAAAGACTTCTCTTCTACATCAGAGAGAGAAGAAAGAACAAGGATCAGCTGGTGAAGATTAAGAATGATGAGGGGTGGGTGGAGAAAAGGGTGGAGCAGGTACAGGCACTGAACAAATACTTCTGCTCTTTATTCATGCAAGACAAGGGGGGCAGATACCACAGGCAAGGGGGGGGACAACAGATGTAGGGATTACAGAGAGCAAGGTACTAGATTGTCTGAGTGCATTAAGGGTGGACAAAGCACCTGGACCTGATGACATTCACCCTAGGGTACTTAAGGAGTTGTCAGAAGTCCTGGCTGGGTCACTGTCTGACCTGTTCAATACTTCCCTGGGACACGGGATGTGTACCACAGAACTGGAGAATGGCCCATGTGGTGCCCAGCCACAAAAGTGTCTCAAAGGATGAACCAGGAAATTATAGGTCAGTGAGCCTCACATCGATCATGGGAAAGCTCATGGAGACCATACTAAAAGAGTGGCTAGTGAGGCCTTAGAGGAAAATTATCTCCAGGATGGTTAACAGCATTGGTTTATAGCAGACAGATCCTGTCAGACAAACCTTGTAGAGTACTACAACTGGGTGATGTGGGAACTGGACAAGGGCCATGCAGTGGATGTCCTGCATTTGGACTTCAGCAAGGCCTTTGATTCAATGCCACATGGGAGGTTGGGGGGAACTGGAATATGTGTGGGTGGGACCAAAAATGGTAAAATGGATCACAAACTGGCTAAAGGGAAGGTAGCAAAGGGTGGTGGTGGGGGGACCTCTCCTCACCACAGAGATCGGTACTGGGACCAGTGCTGTTTTTTTTTTTTTTGCTGTGCTGTCAGTGCCAGTACCTCGGCCTGGTCACAGACCTCGCTGATCCCACTCCCACATGGTCCACGAATCCCCAATA